>OZ010625.1:54137705-59137705 GCA_963932425.1 Athalia cordata
GCATACCCTGGAATCCCATGGGAGCTCGTTTGACCGGCACCGCATTGCCGTTCGGTGATTTTTCTCCAAGTACGGATGTAAATACTACACCGAGTATGAGGACGGAACGAAAAAACATTCTGAAACAAAAAATTGCACTAATAGTACATATTTTGTCAAAGCACATTTCGACACACGGGACAAAATAACCACCCTCATTAAGCCGCAGCCCGTTCTCACGTTATTTCGCTTCTCATAATTCCGTCATTTTTATAAATCAAATAACGGTCGAGGAATAAATATGTGTTCACCATCTTCAAATATATATGTTACACACCACGAAGGATCGTGTTCTTGACACATCTCTTACATAGGGTGCAAAAATAGCCCTTCAAACCGTTTCTCAAGTGGTCCATTCCCCAGTTAATTTCGGCGATTCTACACGGTTTGTTTTTCCTAACGCAAAATAATCCGATCTCTTTCATTCTTTTTCTATTCAGTTTTTCTTTCTTTATTTTTTTATTGTTCCATTTTTTTTTTTGGTTCGGGCTTTTTCCTTTCATTTTTTTTTGTGCGTTGTAAGGGATGTTTGTCCCTAAGGCGGTTAGTTCTGTGAGTGTTTTATCCTGTTTTTCTTATAGACTATTATACTATACCGCGAAGACTACACTGATCGTGACACGGGTGTATGTTCAACTTCTTCTTCTTTTTTTTTTTTTCTATTTCTCGGCACGGATAGGTGAATTCCGCTCTTCTTTATTCGACGCTAAGCTTTTTCCAGACTCTGGAGTTGCACTTTATTTTACCTCCTCCCCCTCCTCGTTCCCAACTCCATCCCCCTTTTATATTGTACGTAATACGGAAAGCTTTGATAAACTCGGAGCATCCAATGAACCACGTCACTGATCACCAGATAAATTTCTCTCTTCTCATGTACCCCCCCAAAAGGCTATTTAAAACCGAATCAATATACCTTATTCTCTTCGTCTATGTCAACGTGCATTTTGTACACGTATGGCGATTATATGGGCGGCGAACGGGGGGGGGGGGGGGGGGGACAGTGGGGATATAATTTAGCGCTAATAATATTTCACCTGTCAACCTTCCTAATTCCGTTCTCTTAATCTCCCAATTAGAGAAGCTAGTTAGATAGAGTTGATGGTATTTTATTTCCTGGACACACGACGTCTAACAAAGTCGTTATACGCTACGTATGGGAAGACCGCAGAGAAAACTCCGTCATCCGATGTAGACAAGGTTAGTCTTTTGTTCTTCTTGTACCTGATTGAAACTCCCTATGCTTCCTACTCATTGTCGGCACGTTTTAGTTATTCGTAGCGGCAGGTGGTTTTCAGAGTTTAACCCTTCGGGGCCTGCTTCGCTCTTCGACTTTGAATTTGACCTACCATAGGTATACCGTGTCTTTCTCTTCGGCTTCTCTCTCCTCTAGTTGATGCAACGTGTCGCGGTTAAGCTCCAAAAAGTAACTTTCAACTCACCTCTACTAGACTGAAATTCGAATTAGTTAATGCTAATCGATATAATCAAACTTCCCCAATTTTCCAAACCCTAAATTTCTTTTGTATTTCTAATCCTAAATATTAATGAGAAAAGTTCATATAAGTTTCACTTGAAAAAGTGTAGTCCGAAACTGATCACCAAATGAGGTTCTTGTTGTGGTTGCGATTATTTATTATCATAATTTGTTTTTTTTTTTTTTTGTTTTTTCTTAAGAACATTCAACCGGGTGTGCGCGGGGGGAGAAATTATCCGCTGGGGCTTGTGTGGAATTTAAAGTACTGCTACTGGTACCGGGAAGTAAAAATCCTTTGGTTGTATACATAGGTATATGGTTGTATGTGCTTGAAAAACTGACACGCGATCAGGTGGAGAAAATATATTATTGGAAGAACTTTGCACGCAATCTTATATGGTATTTGTACGTGTATATAAAATCCCTAACTCCGAAAGACTCGTTCTTCATTTGTCCATTTGAGCTTGCGAAGATTTAATCTCAACGTTAACGTTCAACTCGAATGGTTAGGCAACTTAAATTTTCGATAAATATGGGAATCCATTAATTGTCGTTATTGTCACACTTTTATTCGTGGATTGATGAAAAAAGCGAGGAAAAAAAGCTGCGGTACACGTTAAATCAAAATCGTATCTTCTGTTTTATTATTACTTTGTAAGCTTTCGCAATTCACTGTGGACGAAAGGAAGCTTTTATAAATTATTTTTGCTTTTTATCTTACTAAGAGCTTTTATCGAATTCATATATCTGTTTTTCTTTTTCTCTTTCTCTTTCATGATTACTGCATAATCTGTGTATTATAAATTATAATACTTCCGTTGTACTTTCACGTAACCTATAAATACATATACATATATAGTAGACGGTTTAATATTAATATGCGATGTTATTAACGGTATATTAGCAACTCATATTCATTAGTTGTACACATTATGTATAATTTGTCCACGACCAGCATTAAGGATAATTCTTTCTGGTTTAAAAAAATCAAAACGCAAAACCAAAAAAAAGAGCTCATTATTTATGTCAAAAAAAGAACTGAAAAAAACTGAAGGTGAAATAACGAGCGAGTTATGCTGAATTGCTGTTTATTACAATCAGGTATTCCCACTCTACATCTGTATATTTTTAAACACATAATATATACAGTCTTTGTGTTTTATATTCATTTATTCATACCTCCTTGACAGCTCGTTTGTTTAGCAAAAGTAAACCGTAAATACGTACCCTAACCCTTAATGAACTTTGCATTAGAACGTATCATAATGTTATAAAAGGAATTTATAATTTTTTGTGATAATCGAGGAGATTTTAATTTGACACCCCTTGTATGTGAAGCAAACGAGAAAAAGTGTTTTTTATTCGACCCTGTGCACACATTCTTTTATGAATTTTCTTTATATGGATGGTAGCTTTTTCCCCTCTCATTTTTCGATGGAAAAAGTGGCTTCCTCAAGTAGGTACCTATACCTATACAAGCAGCGTTTAATAGACGAAGGGCTTATCGCGTGGAACACAAAAAGTTGAAACAAAAGAAATTCTGAAACCTCGTGTAAGGGGTTGTAAACGTTGGTAACAGTACTGGGTTGATGATAGAAATCTCGAACTTGAGCAAAAACAAAAAAGAATTTTTTTTTTTTTGTTTTACACCTCCACCCGGAGGGCTCTTATATTTCGCACAAACGTATAATAGTGTTCGATGTGAGGGAAGGGAGGAAAGATCTTATCCTGATATTCCACACGCTATTTTCTGAGGATCGTTTACAGATCATTTGAAATTATAAAAGTCAATGGAATATTAAGTGCAATTTGATTGAGGAGTAAAGAAACCTTAGTGGGTTTAATTGGTATTGTTGCAGATCGATTGTGTTTCTGACTTGCTGGCAATTGTTGCGAATTTGAAATGCAACGGTTATAACGTTTACTTTAAAGGTGAGTTTAAATTTCTTGGTGTAATATAACGAGAAGTGACGGGCGGGGGGAGGAGAAAACCGTAATGTTTAATTACCCTGATAATTGTTGAATCTTGGCTTAAGCGTAATCATTAAGCGTTTCCATTTACCGGCGCGCTATAGATGGGTTTCCTCAAGCTGTATTTGCATGCAACTCAGAGTTGCCAATTTGCGAAGCAATCTGACTATTACCTGATTACCTACTGCGGTAAGCTCTAAACTCAAGCTTACCCTCAACCACCTTTACCTCACTTTCCACCTCTACATCAAAGTTACTAAACATCCGACGACGGCGTCGTCTCAATGTTATATAGTGCGAAAATGCAACTCTCATCGTGTGTACTCACATGTATACCCATAGATTCGTTTGCTTCATTGATCGAAAGCTGAGAATTAGAGTGACGCAACCTACAAATTAAGTTCATGTGAAACTTCATACTTTGAAAAGTCAAAGAAAACTTTGAAACAATAGTAAAATTAATGTACGCACTCCAAGTACCTAATCGAATTTATTATACATATTCGATCTGAAAATAAGGTGTGAGTCACGAAAGCAGGAGAATCATATTTGCAAACTACACATTTGGTTTGAACTAGAAGAATTTTTGATGTTTGTATTTAAACAAAATTTTTAACAATGAGTTTCTTTGGTTTGAACGTTTTCAAATAGTTAGGAGCCAACTTCGCTTTCGCTCGAATGTACCTAGTTTTCAGTTGTTTCGAATCTGTTCACTGTTCGAGGGATACGCCCTTATTGCAGCACATCGTTCCATGACCGAAGAAGTTTCGGTCCCGTCCATCTGGTACTTAGCCCTTGATATAAATGAGGTGATTAATTGTATCACCGAAGGGAGAGAGAGAACTTTGGATGAATGTTTAAATTTTATCGCTGATGAGTTCCATCGATCTCCTATTAAGTATTAAAGTTAATTAGATTTATTTATTTATTTAGCATCGAGTAGGAATGTCTCTCGACTTTTAAGAATTATTACAATTCTCCTTACAGAAAAACTTAGTACTCTAACGAATACCTTACAGCTTGCTGGCCAATTAGTCACAAAGTTCATTAAGCTCTGTAAACGATCAAACAAACTTTTTTCTCTCACTGATCCCACGCGCTGCTCATATAACCTCGTCAATCTACCAAAATGAATTTTTAATATTTGAAGAATTTTTACTTGCAACTTTTCGATATCATCGTAGAATTTCGTAAGCACAGTAGAGCAGGATCGTAACGATTGCGATATCGATGGCCCGCATTTTTTCAATCGATAATGATTTTTTATTTTTTATTTATGAACAATAGGTTGTACTAATTTATGCGAATATCGAATCGCAGACAATATCCTTCGACCAGAATAAAAAGAAAAAAAACAGCACATTTAAAGCGGAAACTTCGCTTTTATTTTACGAATATCCTCCGATTAAAGAGTTTTATGAAATAAATTGATATACGACAGGAAAAGCGACAGCTAAATATTTTCACACGTTCTACTCGAGTACCGACGTATATGGAATCGATTCATACCGTCTGTCGACGTTCCCTTATTTTAACAACCTACTATGGTTGAGCTTGAAATGTCTGATCGTTTGAAAGTGAAGCACATGTTCAATCTTAGAAGAAAGTTATAAACCATTCAAAGTTGTATTTTATCGTAGTACAATAGTACCTTATGGATAGGACAATATGGGAGTAAAAAAAAACCATCAAATAAAACTCAATAACAAACGTTTAAATAAAATATACAAAGATAAAAGTAGAAATCGTCACTTCATTGACTGGAAAACAGATCCAAAAACAAAAAAAGAAAAATAACAGACCCAAGAGAAAGGTATTCTAGAACAACTCGAATTGAGATCGTTTCCAAATTCTGATATTCAGGCGTGAGTTTTCAACCGGAATCAACGCACGGTGGACATTTTCCTTCGTATTCCTGATCGGGTTTCCATGTTGAGCTTATGAAAGTCTGAACGTAGGTTACGTTGTACCGAAAGCCAGTTTTTTTGTCCCCTTTTACCCTGCAGTTTATACTGGATGCATTTTTATACAGAGTTAATGGGGGGCCTTTTTCTCCCTCTGGAGGAAAAATTAGAAGCTTTTTAGCTTTTACTCCGTTACTTTCTTTTTGTCCATTATTTTCTCTACTGCAGGTCGGACATCGTCCGCTTTTAGGACGGAATGAAACAGGAGGACTTTTTTCAAATTCAGATTTCATAGATTTCAATTTCGCGCAAAAATTTTCAAGCGTTTTAACTAAATCAGCTTCTCTAGTTTTCATGGCAGCGCAACTTTCCTCGACATTTTTAATTCCCCTGACCCTTTTTACCGGACACATTGAACCGAGATTTTCACAAGCACAGTCTGGCCTTATTTTAGGGGCATGAAGTTCTTCATTTTCAACATTCTCACAAGAACCTAAATCTTCTTCAACAAACTGCTCTTTATTTTCTGGGACTCGTTTCACCTTGAAAATAAATTCCGATCCCGAGGGATACGTCCTGGTCACGCTTCTCTCTGTACAACAACTAGGAGCAGGTTTTCCGGCTTCACTTTCGACGAAATCCACGCATGATTTAAGTGTACGATATTCGTTGGTCATATTACGCATCCCATCTTCATATTCAGACCAGTGAACGATTGGAGGAAAATCAGGACGCAAATCTGACAGCGTTATTCCGCAGGGAGTTTCGCAACGCGACGATAAAACGCGTGAAGATTTGCGGGGTGATCCACTTAATGCAGAAGTTTCGATAGTTTCGTTCTCCATCATATTTCTAATGGACCTTTTGATCCTTTCACAATTATCCAGAAATTTTCTATAATCGGGAGCTGATAGTACGATTTCAGATTTATCATTAATAAAAGTTTCACCGCGGCACGGATTTCGGCAAACAGTTCTGGGGCGTTTTTGCTGTCGTCTTATTTTCCTGCGTTCATTTCCAGGACATGGAAATCTCCCACTTTTTTCCGTATCGCTCAAAATCTTTCTAAATCTTCGAAAGGACTCTTCGTCACTTGTGTCGAAATCGACTGACCTTCGGACTCGATTTCCACATCCTTCTTTATTATTTCTCCGCGATTTCCAGCCACTCTTCGTAGACATTTCTCCGCACCCACAGCAGCTTTTCAGTGACCTTGGACTGGTATCTTCAAGGCCGTCCGTACAGTTCCGTGAGTAAGATTCCACAGAGTCCTCGGAGTGAATCCGAATAGTGACGTGAGACGAATTCGGGACTAAAGTTCTACTTGCGCTCCTTGATTCGGTTTTACAGGGTTTTAAAAATGAAATCGGAACATGGTAGTCAACGGATTCTTCAGCGCTAGTGGATGCCGTTTCCGTTTTGATGAGACACTTTTTTTTTATCGGCTTCTCGAAACGGGGTATAGATTCAGTTTTCCGAAATTTTGGTGTACTGGAAGCGCAGAAACAGCAGCATTTGTTTTCGTTCATATTACGACAGCCGCAATTTTCATCCCGGAGATTGATCTTTGAATGACAGCGATTGCAGCATCTAAATTCGTCGGTAGACTCATCAAACCATGTACGATCTGGAATTTTCATTGATCCAGGAAGAATTCTGCAGTACCCAACATCCTCGTTGGAACTCTCAGAAGGAAATCTTGCAGGGCTTTCAAACGGGGACGCTGATCCCGTAGGAATTTCGGAGTCGGTAGTCTCCCGTCTTCTCAGAATTGCTGAAGATCGACGTACCGATCTTTTTGAGACCCTTCTGGTATTAGGATTTTTTTGAACTTGAAACCGAGTCGTGCAGGTTCTTCGTGGGCTACAGCCAGCTCCACAGTCCTCCGAATAACTTTGAAGACCTTGACAGGGATATTCGGGAACATAGCGATACCTGGGGGATACAAAATTCCAGGAAGTATTTTCCTCCGACTCTTCCGGGTCACAAAATCTTCTGGGTATCGTCATCCTGATTCTTGAAATCGATATACCTCAGAGACCTTAACCTCAACCTTAACAGAAAAATATTCTGCAACCGCGACGGCGCTTTCAGCGATACAAAAAATAACTTAAATTATTCTCTTCGTCCTGGGAGAAAAATTACTTCCGAGTAGGATACTGATTAATTTTTTCTTCCGGATATCGCGATACTCCCGACAAAAACTTTGACAATGCGCTGACAGCTGTCGGTTAGCATTCCGCAGAATAAATCGATCTATAGAGATCGATTACGATTTTTCTTTAACCTCCTTTCATCGTCAAATAATCACATACCACGTCGCATCGTTTTTTATGAACGCAGGAATTTTATTCCCCGCTGTTGAAAATCATGAGACAAGAAGTGGTCAGGCTAATGGTTGGAATAATTATTTTGTGCTGCGCTGTAGACTACGTAAAGTCTCTTTAAATAAGCGAAGGAAAAAGTAAGGAAATTTTTATCCTCTTTGGCACAAGAAGTTCACCTCATCATTTCTAATTTTAGATTAGAAAATTTTCTTCACAATGAAATGCGGCGGTTCCGTGCAAATTTGCCGTCTCCTATTCGCGGCTGCGCTACTTTTCGCCCTTGAGAATTATCCTTGTCCAGAATGGGATGATGAAAATTAAAAACCTACAATATCAAAATCTGACGCTCTAGATACCTACCAAAAGGATTCAATCATTGTCAATAAATCATCGAGTTTGTTTTTATACATTTATTTTATTTGAATTTTATCTTCCGTTTCTCCAGGTTCTCTAATCGTTTGTGATTCGTTTTATCCTTCGTCGTTTCAGGAAAGAGGTGCGTCCCAATTTTATATCACGGACATTCGATCTGGTCCAAATCGAGAACCGTTGTTGACCCGATCGGAATTGATAGTAAGAAATTGGAGTCCAACAAATAGCTGAAGGGCCTATACTCTGGCTAGTTTTCTCAGAGTACATTTTTCCGAGCCACGATGCCAATATAATCGCGATCACCACAAGAGACAAAAGTTTGGCTACCGCGGTAGGATTCTTCAGACCATCAAAAATATCCTTCCTTGCTTCAGTCACCGCACAGTCCTTAGAAGGGGAAAAAGTGTCGATGAATAAAAAAAGGTTTTTTTGTCAGTATTTATAAACTCCTTGAATTGTACCGAGGGTGTTTCGTGATTTTTTTTCGTATCCTTAGGATAAAAATCCAGCTGAAAGTTGTTGTTTTCGGTATTCTCATGACTGCTAGATAAACTTGAGGATCTAAGTTTTGGATTTTTCGCATTAACTTTTTTTCTCGGTGTGAAATAACCGTTGTCAGCTTGATCGTAACGTTCGGAACAGCAGCTGTTAGTTTCGTATTTCCAATTTCTCAAGGTATTTGATCTGCCGAAAATTTATTCAAGGTTAAGGGTTGGAGGTAAACGGTGAGAAAATTCGAGCGTCCCAATTCCTCTTAGTTTGTAAAGCGATGGCAAATACACACTAAATTAGTTTCCCAAATTTCACTATCGAAACTGAACAAAGCTTAGCGACATTAGTTTAACATGGATTTCTCTGGCTTTTCTCAGCATACCAGAGAAAATTAGAATTTACCAGATCAAACGAAACACGCATATACTGTACATCCACTGCAATAAAGTGATTTGTAAAATACATCTCAAAAGTTTTTCTGTACTCAAAAATCGCACCTTCGTTCTAAGCTGTTCAACGAATCGCACTGTGAAATCGGACGAATATTATCACGGAATTTTTTTTCAACGATCCCAACCATAATAAAAAAAAAATTTTCCTCGTTTTTTCACCCTGTAAATTTACTTGTATTTTACTCGAAAATGTTTTTTTTTTAGGTTAAGAGAAAGAAGTTAACAAAAGAGGCTAATAAAAATCTCATGGACGTATAGGTATATGTGTATATGTAGTTGTTGGTCTGGTACGATTTGGACAAGGGTAAAGATCATCGATTATATAAGATGGTTGAAAAGGATCCTGCAGGATCAGAATTGCCAAGAAATATATCCCTCGTCACGCGTTTATCAGGATGTAGCTACATATAACGGTATAAAGGCAAAGGATAATAACCGGGTTGTGCACCTTATTAATATATAGTTCACGTTCATGTTCATCCGGCTAATGAATCGTGTTGTGTCAGCGCTCATCCGACTTCGCTCGTTTCCCACCTGTTTCCCAATTCGATTCTATGTATACGGTTACAACTGTAGCCTTCCCGTTCTCGTTCACAGCCTTAAATGTAAAAATAAAAAGCTCACGAGTTTCACGTTCTCGCTTTACGAAAACTGAATTTAAAAAAATTTTTTTTTCAATTCCAATAAAAAATTATGAATAACGACTATCGCGTGCAAAAAATATGTATTCACCGGGACATAATGATAAAAAAAAAAGAAAGAAAAAAAAGGCAAACTAACCGACTTTATATATCTAGTTTGAACTCTCGCGCGTTAATGTAAGTGTAACAAATGCTCTGCTTATTTTCATCCAGTATAATATAGTTGTTGAAAGTAGAAAAGTTAACGAAAATGAAGAAATAAAAATAAGTACAAGTTTTTTTTTTTTCTTTCTTTATACATCTTCTTCCGTCGAGTTTCGCGATTCTCACGACGACGTGCTGATAAATCATCAGTATTTTTTTATTATGTGTTATTAAGGTTTACGGTCGTCGTATGAGAGGTTCTCGAGAAGCTCTTATATCCTTTTCCTTTCAAAAATGTCTGCTTTTTTTTTTTTTCTCAGCTATTTTCGGTGTGTCTTGGAAGTAAAGAAGATTTACACGAAGACAGGGACGGTATTTACCAACGCGGTAGGATATGTAGTGTATTGAGAGGTTTGAGAGAAGGAAATCAAACAGGAGATCAAGTTAGAAGCACCGAAGTGGAATAGCAATTGGAATCTTGACTGGAATCAAATTCTACGTATACCATAGACGCACTGGCATATGTTCCTATACAGGTATGTGTATGTTGTGCATTACATTTTGATTGTGTATAGAGAGTTCAACCTTTGGAACTTCCACAACCTATTCACACTATAGGTTGCCATCTCCTTGAGCAAACATTCGCGTTTAATCCGGAAACCCGCGCGGTGAGCTGGAGAAACTCTCTAACACTGTTCGAACAATTGTTATCCACACTAGGAAGAAAATAGGAAAAAGAAAAAAAAAAAATATCGCGAGAATTATTCACGATCTGTCGTGAAAGAAATTAAGCTTTTGCAAAGAGTCTGGCCTGTAAAACTGAGAAAAGTAAATTCAAAACACTGAATTTTCGAAGAACTTGCTCCCGGGCATTTTGCAATTCGAAAATCGCTGAACCTTTTTTACTTACTCCTTACTCCTTTTTTACCTTACTCGCTGTTGGCGCTTTGTTTTTTTTCAGCGAGATGACAAAATCTCGATTATCGATAAAATTAAAACTTCCAGAACTCCACCAACGCTTCTGAGTCGTTCTTGATTTTTTATCTACTTTAAATAATCGGTGCGATATTATATTTTGGCCCTTTCGTAATTTCGCGCGCCAACGATCAAGATATTTCCCTCCCACATATATATATATGTACCTATGTATATATATATATGCGAAAATATTTCCATCGATATGCATACTTAGATTTATTGACCGAGAGGGTAATATATACGTTTCTTTTTTTTCCTCTCTTCTTTTATGTCATATAATATTTATTTGATGCCATTTATTTTACATCAATATGGATATTTTCGGCATCTAATATTTGGGCTTGACGTCCACGAAGTTGCGTTAAACAACGATAAATCACATCGGAATGAATTTAGAAATAATATATTCATCCTACATGCCAATTATATAAACCAAATAAAAAAATATACGATATAATATCATACTTATACCTATACACGAGCATATAACAGTTTAATTTTTGTTCTCCCTGCGCCGTCAATTACATGATGAATAATAAAGAGTTCTCTTGACTCAGATTGTCTTCCACGTTGCAAAACGCAGTCATTGTCATGAAACAAAGCATTATTATTTTTTCATTTAATTTTTTTCCATTTTCTCCTCTATGGCGTGTATAACGTTTGTAAGCTGGAAACAGCAACTCACCGTTTCCCGCATAGACGCGCGGGCGGCCGTCGCGTTGTTCCTGCGAGCGCGGTAACAAACGGGCGAGATAAGCTATTCAATAGACAATAGAAAATGACAACTCATACCGACTATACGTATACCACATGGGCATGGTAGAGTACATCAAACCTTGGGAAAGAGCGAGTTTGTTTTTCAACGCTATAACGCGTGAAAATGTGAAATATGTCACAAAAGCGTGTAACGGTTTCTATAGACTGTAGAGAAGTGTGTGAAAAGCGAGAGAGAGAGAGAAAGAGATGAAAAAAGTAGGTAAAGTTTTTTTTCCATCCCCCGACGCGACTAGGTATAGCCACTAGCTTGTTTGTTTCTTCCTCTTGTTTTCACTGGCTAGAACAAACCAACTAGAAACCAAGTAAAAAAAAACGTACAAAAAGTAAAAAGGAAATCGTAAAAAAAAATTACAAGACTATCGCACTATCACCGTTCTTCCAAAGTAGTTGGTATAATAAAAATAAGTCACCGAAGCTTTCCAAGAGTTCGAAACTCACTGAACTTGAATCTAAGAAACGAAAAAAAAAAGTTCTTCTTGGATCCTAACGATCACGTTAGTTTTCAGTTCCTTCAGATTTTGGGCACCCGTGAATACGCAAAATTATGTCATGCACCGCGTAAATCGCACCTAATAGAGAATATTATATATATATTTTTAAAGTGAAACTGAGCGAGTTATCAACTTTAAGAGAAGGTCGCGTGTAGGTAGCCAGGTAGGTAGGTTGTGAAAAAGGGGTAAAATAGGGGAGGCAAATTAAAGGTGAAGTGGGGATCGAAAATAGGGGCGGGGATTTAGGATGACGCTTTACAACGATCACTCGAGTGACCGCGGACTCCGTGCTTTTAGATAGCCGCGAATAAAATCTAGGCAGGCATCGGGTACTCGGTATACTACATCTTATACATGTATCTCTCTGCATACGTACGACCGGCGGAAAATTATTCCCTTTCATTCCCACTTTTCAACACTTTTTACACCGGCTTTTATACGCCATTTTCCAAACTACGAGCAGCTGTTTTGTGTTGCATCACATGCAACTGCACGCGGCTTTCATACCTTGCATGTAACTCTTACGCATCATAAATTTTTCGCTTTGTACATCAGGAATTTGTTGTTTTTTTTTTTTCTCTTCTAAGAATCAGCGCTCGGGAATCGAGCGTCCAATTCTTTGCGATCGATCTGCAGTTTTGTAAAGTTTTTGTGAAAACAAAATTGCCAAACAAACAAACGTTTCTTCGCCCTCTCAGACTATCAAAAAGCATTCTTTCTGTTCTCTGCATGTTTCACGAAAATTTCTGTGCTTTCTACACCGTTTCTGGTTTGAGGAAACAAAAGATCATTATACGAAGAGTACTTAACTGTGATCGGTTTTGATATCCTAATGATCTTCTTACCTGTAATTTCCGATCCCGTCACGTTATTGGATGTTATAATCAGAGCGATTGAATTATCTGCGATTCGTGGGTGTTAATCCTTGCAGGGATTAAAATCACGAACTTCCACAATTACTGGTGCGCGCGTGGTCCCACTACAGCTGGATGTCTAATAATTCAAACCCGACTCGGATCAAGCGGTTATATAGGTATACAATTATTCGATCCTCTTGTGGAAATGCGAGATGAATCGAATCGGTTAACATGCGGTGAATCCAACGCTCTGAAATATAACATTTCACTCGATAAAATCCGCAAACACTTCTTCTCACGGACACTTGTGAAATTTTTACTAGCTATTCCACGCTCTCCTTCGGCTACGCGGAATATTTTTTTGTAATTGAATTCGAAATCTAAAAAAATCCCGGAAGCCTTCTGCATGATACCAAAATTTAAGTTTCTTTCCCGGTCAACCGCCAACGACATTCTGAAATGGTATCGATTGGCAGCATTACTTTACACTGTAAAAGTCGCATAACGCTAGTTTTGATTTCAATTGCATGAAACTTTTTTGAATAAGCGGTCAGAGGTCCTTTGGCAGAATTCGTCGTATCGAGAATATAGCCGGCGGATAGACCGTGCGGTAAGCTCATGAACTAATTTCCTGTAAGTTGTAATCCCTTACAGGTATTGTATACCTGGGGAAAATGGTTGTCTGACAATGAGTACGGGCGAATAAATGCCCCGTAGGCAACAGCTATGCGTCTGGGTTATATTCTAGGAGTTGAATTTCCCGTTAGTTTTGATCGTTTCAACAACGTCGAGAAAACCAGTAGATTGCAATTACGACAGAATTACGGAACACAACAGCCAGACCGAGGAACTAAACCAAAGTATGTGTACAAGAATATTTAGTTTTACACAAAAACGCAGTATGAAGTTTGCGAATATTGTTGGATATACCTATTATAAAATATTTCTGTTAGGTGATCTGAAAAAAAAAGCATCGAATAGAACGATGACAGAAAATTGAATCTATTTACCGGTGAAAAACAAGAACTCGTGTATCCAAAAAACTGCAGTCGACTACCAGTATAAGGTACGATTCACGGATATGGATTCAATCGAGTTCGATAAACCGGAAGAAATTCGCCGCTCTTCCAGTGGTACCAATGCAGAAAAACTAAAAAAAAGAAGAGTTCTCCCCTTTTCGATAATTCTTTTTTAAATTTTCAAAGATTTATTCACCCTACAAAAAATTCCCATACAGAATGCTTGATTCATATCTAGTTCATTCGAAGTGAAAGGAAAGCTTGCGATCTTTTTATCATGTTACCAAATTTGGAAAATTTGTGAAGAGAAAAGAAAAAGATACGAAAGATTTCAAGTAAAATGTAGAAAAAATTATAATATCAAAATATAATTACCAAAAATAAAAAAAAAACAGAAAAACCAAAAGAGATGACATATTTCTGTCACATGACGACTCCCTGATCCTCATTTAATAATCAAAGAATATTTTGTGTATTATGAGGATTAAAAACGGACAATATACACATACGCCAATAATTCTACATATGAAGTTGTTCACGTCGTTCGCGGAAGAAAGATGGGTTTTAATATACACCGAATGATGGGTGCGTAACCATTACGATTTTGTCGTAAAAAAATGAACAAAAACAGGTTGAACAAAAAAAAAAAAATTAACAGATGCGAGAGCCGAATGATGTGTGCCGGTATAAGGCTATCAATTTTTTTATTACACACGTGGGCACGTAATATCTAAATCCTGGTAAAAAAAAAGACCGCACAAGTATTCTTTTGCTTTCATACCGCAGGGGTGAAGAGAAAAAACCAAAAAAAAAAAAATGAATATTTTTCCAGATTACAGAAGAATGGAGAACAATTGAAACTCTTTATCGGATGAAAGCATTATACTCGAATCGGATAGGTAAATTATCGATTACGTTTAACCGAGTGGTAATTCACCGCAATAAAGGAGTTGGGAGTACATATGATTATAATTGATAGGTTTAACAAATTCGATTGTAATGCGTTGCAGGTGCTGATGTGATTTGAAAAAATTCTATGATTGATAACGAGCGTATACATCCTTATGTAAATACTTGGCACGAATACTTCCCATCAGCTTCATTGATAATGATTTTCACACGTATACACATAGAAATGTAGTATATAGATATTGTATTATTATGCGTATCGTTTAATGAAATGGGTCTCGGAAAAGTATTTCTAAAACATTTTGCGCATCGCATGTATAAAAGAAGTACATGTACATAGTATACTTATACATACATTGCATTTATATGTGTACGCTGCGATCTCCACGCTGGTAGTTTATTTTTTATCACTCTTACGGACATTATTCTGATTACTTTCCGAGCACTATTCTTATATAGACCGACTTATACTTACAGAGCCTTCTTCGGTTTTCAATGCCCGAGAAAAGATGGGAGTGCACGAGGCAAACGTAAGAATAAAAAAAAAAGACAATGTCAAAAAAAAAAAATAAATACAGGTAAAAAAAATACAAACTACCGGACAGTTGTTCTACGGATAAAACAAAGGAGATGAGAACGGAGTAACGGAAATATCTAGATGTAGTAGAAACGGAACCAAAAATAGTACGTCGTGTTTCGAATGAAACAAAAAAAAAGAATGAAAATCTGATGCTCTCCGGAACGCAGAAACTAATGAATAGCTGTATGGAATTCTTATTTGAAAAAAAGTTTTTTCCCCCCTTTGTGTAAGAATTCGTAATGAAAATTTTCTCGCCGATGCAGCTATATATTTTTATGTATTACATATGTACCCACGTACAATACCGTATATAAATATTATATGATGAATATACACATGGGTATACATGTATATGTCGGCGCGAAACTCCACAGGTGGTGACTTATTGAATAATAAATTTATTAGATCGACAGAATAGAATCAAAAGATATGCAAAACAACCGTCATCGCGATTGCTAAGAAATAAAAAAAAAAAAAGAAAAAGTGAAAATTTTTTACTCGTTTCTTCTCCATGCTCGGCTTGAAGTACGGGTCTATGGTTTTGGTATACAGTTCATGAATAATCAATTTTGGATGAAGATATTGAAATTTCTGTGGCCGCAGGATTGATGAAATTCGACAAGCAAGTTGACTAGTTAGTTCAAGAAATTAGCAATTTCCCTAACTACAGCTAGAGTCAAACTACCATATATAGCTATTCTACACGTATATGGTATATATCTGCATCGATTTTCGTTACAGATGAATCAATAATATTCGATAAGAACGATCATCTTCGAAAACTCCGCGTATAAGCGAGTCTCGATCCGATTGTTTAATTTTGAATTCATTCCAATAATAAACATGAATTGACATGAAAAATTTCGCAAACAATTTTCCGCCGCAGCTAACCGTATATAAAGCATTCTAATATAATAATATCTGCATATATCTCAAAACCTGGAACCCCGCGTTCAGCGTATATGCAGTCGGAATATGATGTGGCGAAACTTCATCCCCTTGGGATAAAAGCGGGAACGCATAAACAAGGTATACCAGTTAAGCTCAAAATTGTACTACGGGGAATCCTAGCCGTTTTAATCCCCGTATTATTTTTATTCCTCCGGTTGATTTTACGCGACATATATCAAAGGTTTTCTCTTTGTTTTATTATTGTTATTCCATCCATTCAATGCTGACCGATCGAATGGTAATCTTTTGATCTCTGAATGTGAAAAAAAAAAAAAAAATTACAATCTATAATGACGGGGGAAGAAAGTTAAAACATTTTTTATCAAACACCTGCACGAATTACACAACAAAGATAAAGAATCCTGAACAAACTGCAATTTGAAATCCTACCGATCTTGTACCTACCATAATTCGAAGTCACACACACGGCAGCCCAATTTTATTATTATTCTTTTTCCGGGTCTTTGTTCACTGAAATGTCTATTACGGATCTACATATATCTCTATATATTTTCGTGCAAATCAGCTCAATGGTTAATTAGTTCGTTGAGTATAATTTACGGCTAACATACATAAAACTTTACCTTTCGCAGGTCGAGTTTTGCGATAATAAGAATAATAATGACGATAACGAAAGAAAAAAGAAAAAAAACAGAATCAAAAAAGAAAGAAAGGATACTGAGTCAACGGGTAACGGGGTGTTAAAATTTGAAGCTTCGAAACTCGAGTATTGTTTCAATTTTTTGTTTTTTGTTCTCTTTTCGTTTTTTTCATTCTGACTTTCTTTTATCATCTCCTTAATTTATTAAATTTTTAACCGCGAGGCTTGGTGGACGTAGTATACGTTATGGCTTGTTTTCTACAACAACCGCGGGGTATAAACTTATTACTACGTGCTTTAATATAATATCCTTCGAGATAAATATTTTTCCCTGTATATTTGTATATATATGCAACGGAATTATGTACACGGACGATATTGCGTCAAGGAAAAAAAAAAGAAACAAAATTTTTTTTTTTTCAAATAGACGAAGAGTAAAAGTGTAAGTCGTAGGTAGGTGTGTATTACGGAGATAAATTAAATGAGAACTTACTCGGAATATATTTTATATTTTTTAATTTTTTTCCACGGTCATTTTTATTTTATTTTTTTTTTTCTAATTTGAGAAATGAAGCTTAATTTAGAAGAGAAAATTAAACACGGTCGAGTTACAAATTCAAGACTTGGAGAGTTTGTAATTTTTTCCTCGTTTTAGATATTAGAAGAAAAAATTGTTTTTTAATTGTTGTTATCATTATTAATATTATTATATTTTCTTCGCTGCAGGAACCGGAAGATGAGAGGAAAAATTAAACGGAAGGGATTTTTACAAATTTAAATTGTGTATGAGATTTATGGTATTGATGGGAGTACCTATATACATATACGTACATATAATTTGTACAGATGTTTTATATAATAACGAATGGAAAAAAATATAAACGTTGCGCACTGAATATATATATATAAGATGCTCGATCAGCGATATCGATAATCTTTTATATATAGGTACATGTATAAATGAATATACGTACGGAGACATTTTTTTATCAATATGAAATGAAAAATGATTTAAATAACTTTATTCGCATACATTTCTCTCGACTTTTCCATTACTCTGCGTAGAGACATGAGTTCGCATTCATGCGGAATGCGAGTTCAATAAAAGTTGCATTGACAAATTTGTACGTATAGGTATACCTACGTATGTATTTGCAGCGGTATAAAAACAGGATCGAGTGCAGCAGGTATGTACGGACATGTTTACGTACGTAGTACATATCTGTAATAAAATGTCCGTTTTTGACACGCTAGACTTACTTCGAATACACGTGCATCCTCTGAAAAATTCAAACGATTTAACTCAAACGCACTGGCTATCAAGTCATTTTATATTAACTTTCTAATCGGATATTATAAACTGCTGCACAAATTCAATTGCCTTCCTCTAATTTACTGCGCTGTATGTATATGTACGTGTAGATTGTAGATATTTACTTATATAGTGACGCACGAATGCAATTCGTTTTAAAATTGGAAATTTAAACGTAATAACGAACAAAATTGGAAAAAGTAATTTCTGATTTTTTTTTTCTTCTTTCAATTCCGGTGCGAATTAGCTTGAAAATTATACTATTTCACAGACATTTAATGTGGTGGTGATAAGTCGGGTGACGTTAATTTTTTTTTGGTTTATTTTCTTGCTAACATCGTATTCATTTATTTATTTTTTAATGTAGATACAGTTTGGTGCAGTTCGGCAGAGGGGGGAATCAATTACATGGGCATAAAAGGGATGAATATTTGCTCCGAGGGTTGAATAAATTTGGGAAATCGGAGGTATACGTATATGTAAACGTTGAGAGTACATATATACCAGTGTACGTATATTTTGTTGATTTGGTGTATAAATTTGTGGGATAAATTTTAGGGTACGCGCGATCTGCATCCGAGAATCCGTTAACGATATTCTTTTATAACCGACAAATTGAGTTTCAACTGATTTTCGTTTTCATTTTATTTATCCCTCACACCATTCGTGTATATATACACACGAACCTATGTACCCCCAACAGCTTTTAATCTTCTTTACCTTAACCAAATAATTACAACCTTTTTAAGTGCTGCTAAAATTTTTATATTATATTACGAGATGAGCGATTTAGTTGAATCGCACTCGGTGTATGTACAGCGAGCACGTCGCGACGAGAAAATTTGAACGATTATAGAAATAAATAAACGAACAGATAAGTAAAAGTGAGTAATAAAAATATATGAAAAATAAAAATTGAATATTTGATCAAAAATAATAATTATTGTTATAACGTTTTTTTTTCAACTTCGCGTTGGAATTATTCGATGGAATGAAAGCTGCCGCATGAGAAGCTTTTTTAATAATTGAAATTGAATGTATATTAATCAAGTACGAGGAATTTTTGTTTAGGTCAGTACGTTTTATATCGTTTGATCTGCCGTAACGATTTTGGGAACTCGAATGATGCATTAATTATTATCTTTTTTTTTGTTTTTCATTCTATTTTATTTTATTTCATTTTTTTTTTGTTGTTGTTTTACCCGCTGATTTTTAGTATGAAAAATAAAACAACGAGAAGACGATTAAATTTATGCGCGATCGATTTTAGTCAACTGTATTATACATATACGTATACCTATACATTCATGTATAACCTGTTGATTAAAACATCACGTAGTAGATAGCAAAATTTGTCGAGAAAATGTGCAACAATTTTTGTTTTTTCACATCACGTTTATCCAATGCATATGGATTACTTCATACGATGTAATATGAATCTTATGTCGAAGTAGGTACATGTGAACATTTTGGAATCTTCGTACCGACCAATCGAGTAACGAAAAAAGACGTTTTTATTTTTAATTCATAAAATAGAAAAGTAAAAAGCAACGTCGAACGGATGTAGCATACACCCATACAATAAATATTGACCACTACCAGTTGGCTACTCATCGAATAAATTTTTCTGCTGATCTGATGCGTATGAAAAGAGATTGAATGAGGTATATATTCCCGTATAGAATACAATATATCCTGCACCTGATGCGTTCGAATAATACGTCGATAAAACGTATATTTCTTTGTAAAGACGCTGCACAATTTTATCAACGCAGAAATTAGTTATGATTCCGAAAGCGAATGTAAATTTCTGTATAAATTATGATTCGTACTGATCAATTATATCGTCCACGTAACGCGTCGGATGGTCGACAAAAATGAATGTAACGTTTGCAGAATTGAGAGAAATGACATAATTCGACCGAGTGCATTTTCGGGGTGAAGCGCATAGATATGCATGTAATTTGCATACGAGCTAGGTGCGTAGTATTTTAAAAGTAATTACAGCCATACCCATGTCCGTAAAATGTCTATATGAACACGTACGTATATACATATAAATGTGCATGTATATTTATACATATATCTGGTGTAATATCCTGATTTAAATGCTAATCTTACGATCCTCCGGATATAAAGCAGCTGCCTATCGCCGTCGAAAATTCTCTCGAAATTCTTGACGTATAAAACGGACGATTCTCACATGGAATTCAATCAGAGAAAAATAAAAATACACATAGGCACGGTTGGAGTGCAAAAAATTACTCTTTGGTGTATACGTAATTAATTCAGATCGATGATTAAAGTAAGCGACAAAGGAACAAGAGAAACGAAATAAAATAAAATAAAATCTAGATAACGGGAGAGAATCCGGTATTTCATTCATTTCTATCAGGGTATAAAAATAGACCGACAAAAATCATGCGGGAGACTTTTTTTTTTTTTTTACTACACGATATCTACTAGAGGTTGTAAAATCGACCGAATCGCCAAAATGGGATGTGAGAAAAAAATAGCATGTTATTATTATCATTATTATATATTTTATAGTAATCGTATCTCGTTCTTGCAACACCCATCCGATTCCGATTTTATAGTGACTCCTTTATCGTTTGATTCAATAAAATCCTGCGTGGCAAAAAGGGTGATATGCAAATTTGGATATAGTTCGGAACCCTCACGGATCGTAGAAGCTCAGATTTTTATTCACTCCGCTATTTCGATGTACAAATATCCGCTAAAATTCACCGATCTTCATTTTTTTTTTTTTCCTCGTAGAAAGACGATTGAATTACATTATTTTTACCGTTTATCTTACAGTTATAAATGTGAAATATACAAAGTGTCCTTTATGTTACCGCCCGACAAAACCCGACTCTGAGGTTTTGAATCGATGGCGTTAATTATTCAATTAGTTTGGACGCGGCACGCGAGACTTAATAGTATACCGTCTGGCTTTTGCCTGCTACTGTACTGCCAGGACTTTATTATCGCCCGTTTAACCGTTCATAGGGTAGTTCAGGTCGTACCGCAACGATAAATTATATCCTTCAGGGCGGATCGAAGCCTGAATTATTTAAAAGATCACCGATCCTCTGCCGCATCGGAAAATCTGTTCAAATATTTTGTTCGAGTTGTGTTATTTTTCAATTTTGAGAAGGTATGTAACCACTAAATAATTAAGGCTTTAGGTGGTCCGAAAATAATGTCCTCATTATACCGCCAGTGCGAAAAGTATCTACCAGTCGCCCGAAGTATTGTGGGAATTTCAATTTAAAAAAAAAAAAAAAAAACCTGGAATTTCGGCAAATTATTGTAAATTGAAATACGGTACGAAGTGGACTGAAATAAAAGTTAAAAGAAACAACAACAAAAATTCACCCAATTCATAAATTTGAGGGTTTATTTCGATCTTTTCCCCTTGCTCAATTTTATTGGACACTAAATTCGCATGCAAGAAGTAGACAACACTTTGAATAAAAATTGGAGAATTATTATTCTTACTTAAAATTCATTATTTTTTTTTTGTCTGTGTTGAAATTTTTCACTTTGAAAGCGAATATGCACTGAAAAGAGAATATTCGAAGCTCCTGAGCAACTTCCAAATATTTTTTCTGAATTTTTCAGTCTCTTTTGGATTTGAATTCGCATTATTTATTTTATATTTTTATTTTATTTTTGCGTTGCTAAAGGTATGAGATTTAGAATTAGAAAAGATAAACAAAAAGAGAGAGAAACAAAATTCAGTACAAAATGTGGTTGGAATAAATGAAACACGTACGTATTATAACTGCAAATATTTATCGCGTGAGAAATAGACGAGATTAGATTGTCTCTCATTTTGAGAAACGCGCGATAAGCTGCAGAGACCGACGATTGTCTTTTTTTTTGTGATTCCAAACGCGTGCTGAAGAGTCGGGATTAGAAACGTAGTAGATACCTAACGAGCATACACACAGGGGAAAAGGGGCGTTTTCACGTATAATTTCATATTTTTATCCTGCACCCTTGAGAAAACCGACGGGGCCACGTCGCAAGAATTTTCTTCGCTTTATTTGGACGTGAAATGGAAAAAAATAGGGATAAAAAACGAAAGAATAGTAGCATGAAAAACAAAAACGGAATAAAAAATTAGGTATGGTGTAAGTTTAATAATCAGGTACGTTTTGACGATGAGGATGTAATTTTTATTTTTTATCTCGATCGGTAAAAAGCGACAATTGATTTATTTTTTAGTCCAATAGGAGATTCCTGACATCCGAGCAAAACCTACACAATAATCTAGGACCCTTGGAGAGGGGTTATTCCCACGGGCAAAATTTCGGCGCTGTGCAGTTTGTGATAATTATTTCGTGAAATTCATTGTTCCTGATTAACACCAGGGCTACATATACAAAATTTTGTCTCAAATACATAGATCCATCTTGAAGAAGGATTATTTTCTACGTGGGAAGATGTGAATGAAGACTAAACTATTCAGTTTCATGCATAAAAACAATTTAGCAATTTTTGTCCCTGAATCATCCATCGGATGTGCGGATCAAAATTCGGATTCTACAGGTTATGCTTTTGTTTTCTTTTTTTTTTCTTCTCAAAACGAAAATTCTATTCTATTTCCACTTGCATCGGGACATCTGTTGAAATATTATGCAGCGAAATGAGGCGACTAAAATTCCGAATACCTTATCCCGATCGTAAATCCCTTGCAAGACGTGAATGTATCGTCACCCCTGCCATTGATTGATCGATTGCGATGGAGTGTACAGAAATATACCGTGTAATGGATCAGAAGAATATATTCCATTATAACTGATCAGGCGTGAATTTATTCTGATCGGTAACTCGTACAAAAATTACCGATAGGCTATCAAACGTCGGTTGATTAATTTCAAGGAAAATCAAGAGCTAGTGAGATTAAGATGATTAAAATACGATATCGACTTAATTTGGACCCACAGGCTCCGCGTACATCCCTTTTAGTGTGAGCAAAATGCTAATGAAAATAATTCGCTGAACCGTTCCAATCGATTCGCTTTTTCTTTTTTTGGTCTGGTTTTACTTTTTCTTTTTTTGACTATATTCTGATCGGATGACATATACTCGTTGTTAATTAATTATTCCTATGTGGTTTGGAATGAGTATAAATATTGCAGTGAATGATGAAATTTCAATAAGGGTTTTTCGAAATTGCTGTATTCTCACGCACCAGCTGCACTGGATTATGTCGTGTAGGACCGTACGTGGTATAAAAAGCGATATTGAGGAAAGTGTAATTATGGAATCTGCTGAATAGCGGAAAACCCCAAGAAATCTAACTCAATTGATGATAAGGCGTAGAGGTAGTTTTCGCCAAGGTGAAAATTCAGCAGATAACATAACCTCCACAGTTTGATGAAAGAAAAATATGACTTCTTACCCTCCTGAACATTTCAGTATTCAAAATCCTATAGAAATGTCTAGACAACCTTATATATACTTGAAATCTGAACTATGTGGCATAAAGGTACATATTTTGTATATTAACTTGTAAATTTTACAGCAGAATAGCCTTTTTTTGTCGTGACACCTCATCTGAAAAATCGAAATTGTTTGTGCTGCGAAGATGCCAAAGTACTTGAAACCAAGATCCAACCAAGCCTAACCCAGCACTGCAGATTTTAAACCCGAATTTTGTTGCTCAACGAAATATTTCAAATCTAGCGTACTTCTAGCGTCTTCCTGTAGAATTTAAATTTCCTAAATCGAATTTCCCTCTCATTCTTTCCTAGATAAACGAAATCTCTTCTAAACAAAGTCGCGTCTCGCGAGACACATGGGCGCGATATCTGATGGTAAATATATGAAAGTTGCATTATATGTGTAAATATGTAAGGTTATATTTCTCTCGAGCATTATAACAATAACAATAACTGTAATATTAACCTTATGTACACGATTCCTTTGAAATCCCTCTCGGCGATAAAATGAGTCCGCGTTACATGCCTTTACGGAAAGTGTATAGATAGGTATTTCTATACAAATATCTATAAAGATAAATGAGTGACGTTCTAGCTATATCGGCACCGATGAATATTATCATCAAAGAATTATCTCTACAGCGGTTGCTAATTTCTCTGAAATTCCCACGTCTAATTTTCAGCGTCACAGGATTCCGATTCCACCACTTCTAGTCACATCTTGAAGACAAAATTTATAAACCTTTTGTCTCAAATTAAATTATCTTATTCAAGCTATACTCGTGAATGAAGAAAACTCAAAAAGAAGATGTATCTTATCTGATGGTAATAGGTTCCAAAGGTCGCGCTCGCGGGCTGCAAAGTAAGAAAAATATACATAGGTATACTAGGGTGTTTGAGAAAAACTTTTTTTTTATTTTGAAAACAGGCTGAAAGTTTCAAATGAGCTTGAAAAAGCTCTTTTATCATTTTTTGACAAGACTACAGGTTTGAAAGTTATTCGAGGTCAAAGTTGAATCTATGGTAAATTTCATGATTTTTTGACTTTTTGAATTTAAGTGATAAAATTCAAAAGCAACAAACAACAATTTTCCCATGTTAATCTTATCGAAAGTAAAAAAGTGCGATGAGGGACATCGAAATATTAATACTAATTGTAAGAGATCAGATTCTAACGGGCATCTTTTTAAGCTCAAATGAAACTTCTGAGTCTGTTTCCAGGAAAAAAAGTGATACCCTAAGGTATACACCGTATACATTTCAGTCGGTGGATATAGGTCGACACGAGTTGGGTATGTATAGTACGCACACAGACAATGCGCGGGAGGAATAAGCGAGAGTCAAAGGGCAGCTTTAATCCCACGGGTGGGGAGGCAACAAAGCTGACGGGAAGAGGTAGTTAGCGGCTAAAGAGTTCTCTAAAGAGGGTCAAACCTGCAGGCGAGTTTCTCGCTGCACTCTGCAGTGTACTCTCGTTTTTCACTTTTTTATTTCTGTTCCTTTTTTTTCACCTTTGTTTTCAAACATCTTCTCTTCTTATGCACAATTGACGCTATGATGTGAAAAAAAAAAAAAAGAAGTAAAACGCTAGAAATCAATTATTATTTGTAGAACATACACATCGATCAAAACGGCTCTAAAAATATTTGAAACTCCAGATTTGGTTAAAAAAAATCCCATCGTCTAATAAAAATTTTGAGCAAACGATTTCAGATCTAATTCAGTCTAATCAGATCTGTATTTTGAGAATGTTAAAATTTTGAAAGTACAGGTGTCATTGATGGTGATAAAACTTTTTTGGGAAATATGCAAATTTCAACCGTATTTATTAACCGATTTTATATGCGTGCATAAATTATCGTACGTATATGTACATATGTATTTACGTAAATCGCTGCCAGCATCAATTTAACAGTTGCGCCAGAGATTCATTTAGTTGTATATCAAAGCTCTGTAAAGGTGTAATTAGCGAGGCTGGAAGAACGATGCTAATTGAATTTAAACGTCAGGTAGAAACGGCGTAGCTTCCTTTTTCCGGATTCAGGAAGCTTTCTGTATAAGCTATACCGTTTTCCCGACCCCCCATAGATTCCGTTGTTGTTTCAGGATACAAATAGATCATTTTACGTATAAAGTTATACCTGCACACATAATACCTGCGTGTAATCGTGATATAACGCGACACGCGCGCGTGATTTCCTCCGTGTTACAGATAGATAAAAAATTAATTCAAGATCTGCAACGTGATATTTGACGTTACATATCCAAAGAGGAGATAGAAAAAATAAAATTCACCTAAGCTCGTCGAAAAAGTCAGGAGCACAAAAATTCTTGAACATTTCAACCGTCTCTAAATAAAATGAAGGGTTGATTTTTGATTCGTTAACGATGCAAGCCAAGAGTTTTTTGTTTTTTTTTTCATTTCATTTTACTTTGGAGAGTCGGCTATATATGTGTAACAGTACCAAACATTATTTACTCTTCGTTCCAAACCTTTTCAAAACTCTAAACACGATTCGGTAACAAATTTTTTCAATTCTGAGTACAAGGTGTACAAGTACAAGACCCTTTTATACAGCGCTACATAGTTAATAGCCTAATCCGAGAAACAAAAAAATTCGCCGACAAATTTTACGGTTGTCTCGTCCAAAAAAGAGGGGGGAAAGACAAAGAATAGGGGGGTGAAAAAAGATAACGAAAAACGAAAAAATCCTACAGGAAAAGTTTAATCAAAGTCAAACAGAGTACAAACGACCTGACGTATAATAACGATATATATGTTATATCCGTATGTATATGGGGGTATACGGATAAGAAAAAGATTCTACAATTTTGTCTTGCTTTTCTACTATTCGTTTTATTTTTTATTTACTTATTTTTTTCCCAGCTCCCCCCCCCTTTCCGCCCTTGCCGATTCTTCAAGGAGATGAACATAATTTTGTTTATGGTGATTGTCGCTCTCAGCTCTTATGGCGCGTAATGTTATAATGTTTAACTATTTATTTACCGTTATGATAAACCTGTACGCAGTGGTATATATATATATATCATGCCACATGTATGCATACGTATGTATATCACATTACGACTTGTATCACAAGTATATGTAAACATATTATATGTTCCTAGGGTTTCTGCAAGCTGCTATTTCAAACCCCCACATTGTTCCGTGCAGCTTTTATTAAACCCTAGAGATGTTCAGCATTTTTCTATTTACTCTTTATAGCAACTCGCATGTATATCAGATATTTGATACTTTGTTTTAGAGTCAGTATTTTGCCTCAGAGTTTTGAAAGTCATGATATAATATAGATAAATATACTCGTTACGTGGAACGAGATTTTCACATAAATATTTGAAAAGCTTTATACGAGCTTAATTCTCATAGAAAATAGACTGAGATACTTTTGAAAACGCTCGGATCGTCTAGTACTGGGAAGAAACGGAACGGTTGCGATGGTATGAATATTGTATTTTGTACTACCTCAATTTCTCGAGGATAATTACTTCGATTGTTTCAAAGATACATTGTTTTCGTCCTTGTAGAGCTTTTCAACGAATAAGTACACGTATACGAGCGTGATGTACGTTATACTGTACATGTATCGTCTGACAACGTCAATACTTCTAATAGAGTCGTAGATCGAATGAGATAATGCTTGAAAGCTTTACGAGACAAGTTTATTTGGAATTGTCGAGATAAGGGTTGAAAACGAATTTCGTTTCGAAAAATTCTGAACTTTGAATTTTTGAAAATTTTTCTCGAGCGTTTACCCGTATATGGAATCGACGAGGGCTCGAATGGTTTGTCAAAAGTGGATGTTTTTCGGTGATTTTTTTTTTTTTTTTTTCTCCTTCCATTTATCGCGGTACAAAACGCACAATACTCGATCGAGTGGGTTAATATTGGAGAATCGGAGAACCCGTTCATACCTTCGATGCCTTACATCGTTTCGTCGACCAATCGGCACCGGTGCCTTTATTATTCCATCTCTCATGTGTACATAAAACCCCAGAAATACTCGAAACCTGAACCCATTTATCGAGACTTGTTTCACCTCGTGTGAATAAAAATATGTCATCACCGCAGTGATAAATTCGTGGTAAATTTTTTTAATTAACTCATGTATCGAATGGTATGAAAAATATCGAAAAATCGTTCAAATATCCATTAACTTTGTCGATAAAATACAAAATGAAATTAGAAGAAAAAAAATAAAAAAAATTTCAAGTACATCAACCACAATAAATTTGTGATAAGTAGGAAATGTATCTTCGGTGAAAGAAAGATGACATAATAATTCTTTTTCCCGATTAATGGAAAATGAAATATTTTCGTTTTAATAAAAAATGTAATCGCGTGTACGTAAGTTAACCCGTATATACATATATACATAACGTGTATAATAACGTTGCGTTGAAGGTAGGGAAAAAGGTTAGAAAAAATATATGTGATACATAAATGAAAAAAATCCTGCGGGACTAGACTATACATAACAAAGGAGTACCCATATTTTAGGAGCGTCCTGACACTCCATCCACCTTCGCATTGAAATCTCCTTCGAGCGACGTCGCGGCGCTCGGCCGTCTGGACCCACTTTGGTATAGGCAAAGCTTAACAAGAATCGCGATTTATGAGTGGAAAAAATGAAATAAAAAAAATATCGTTAAATAACCGCCTTTCCATCACCCAGGATGTAATTATTTTCTCTGGGCAAAACATGAATTTACCGTTTTCCGCGTGTCGCGGTTTTTTTCCGTAAATTTCTGAGGGTAGAAGACACCCAAATTTCCGAAGTCTTTCAAAATCGTAACATGCAAATGAGGCTTCACACACATTTCGAGTAATTTTAAGCAATAGGTTCAGCATGAATGGCCTTCGTAGAAAAATATTCCTGCGTTTCGGAATATTCCGAAATGATTTTTGAAAACAATATCTCAATTAGTGAAACAAATTGAAAAATAGGTGAAATACTGTACTGTAATAACCGGTAATAACAGTTTATTGGTAGGAAAAAATAAAAATAAAATGGCCAAGTGTGGTGATGTAATTAACTTTGTTGCACGATACTTGTATATCTAATCCACTTTTTCAATACGTCAGCTTATGAAGTACTCAAAAAGATACCTGATCCTCGCCGCCGTCCGCGAGTGTGCAAACACTATACAGTCTACACATATAGGTACGATATAAATGTCGTGAGCCTTGATTAACCGTTTCTAAAAAATCCATATGTTCGTCAATGGACACATGTACATGAATTTAGCTTCGAAATTGCGTATATCAGGCGATAAAAAGCAAAACGAAAAGAATTAAAAACAAAAAAAAATCGGTATACAGAGATTATTCCGTTTATGATTTTTAGTTGTAAATCCACACGCGTACTGCGATGTCGATCTACCATATGGATATTATACCTGTACTATCTCCACTGCAATACACTCCCCAATCAACAGGTTATATATACATACATATTATTATACCCAAACTCTAATCCTCAAACGCTGTATAATAAGTCTCGGGGATTACATATTTTTTTAATATCAATCCGCAGGAATGAAGAGAAACAAAATGTATAAAATAAAACGAAAATGCGTATGTATTGTAGTTGTGTATTTTTTCTTTTGCTTTTTTTTTGTTTATAAATATGAAATAAATAATTCAGAAGCACGTGCTAACCGATTTGCTAATAGCGTTCATGTAGAATTTCACACGAACAATCCGTTGGCATTCATACATGTAATAAAATATATTGTCCCTCTTTCCGCCAACGTACAAAAGACGCGGAAAATAAGCTCGAGGGTTGGTTTTAATCAGAGAAAATGAAATTACGATTAGTGTACGTGACCAGGTTGGGAAACTTAAGAATCCTTCTGGGACGTATACTACCCTGTTTTTTGTGTATAAATATCTACATTTATTTTTCTTTAGAATTCTTGCTTCTCACTATATTTTACATCCTGTATTTTTTTTTTTTTTAATTTTATTTGGGCGATAACATGAGAGATTTTCACGTAAGGGTTGAACGAAAAGTATTGACTGATGAGTTAATGATGGGGACATACATAATTGAAGAGATATTTCATCGACCGCTGAAAGAATCGATTTTACATCATACGCGCATATAATTAAATGGGATTTTGGAAACCTTAAGAACCTCCTAAATATTTGCCCGATGAAAAGAAAACAGAGATTATGGTTTCCTGTTAGCTATACCCGTATACTTTAATCGCGTCTTTTATTTCTTATATTTTATCACGTCTTTTTTTCCTACCTCAATTCAACCGGTTCGATTCTGTTGTTTTTTCCGCATACAAGATTTATGAGAGAATTTTTCCGCCCGCTCATATTCAATTCTGGTTGTAAAACTCGCGTTTTCAGTTTGATTCATTGTTGTTTTTTCTCTTTCTTTATTTTTCGGTTTTCATTATGTTGGCTCTTTGATTCGTTCACTCTTTTGTTTTTCGTTCGTAATTGTATCGCTCTAACCAACGGAGCAATCGGTAGTGCATCGTTTTGTTGAATCCTTGAGAGAGAAAAAATGAGAAAAAAAACATTGCGCGAAAACTATTCTATTACCGGTGTAGAAAACTGAGGAAATTACAGAATTACACGTGGTCTCAAATAAAGCAAAAAAGGTTTTCGTTACTTATGGACATTCTTCGCGTAACGCGTTCTCCATTACACACTATACACATTTTTTTCACTCGCCGATTTTCGCATGTAAGTTCAAATACGATAGAGAATTTTTCACAGCACGGCTATATAATAACCTCTATGACGAATTATGTGAAATGGAATTTCACTAACCTGAAACGTAGAAATGTGACGATGAAAAATGAATTAGGTAGTTTATTTTCTTCGGATCCTTTTTTTTCTCCTACATATATCCTGTGTATTTAAATCGCATTACAACGTAATTACATGAATTAATAATGTAATACGTATATGGTCATCTTGGACAGCTAATCTACTTAAAACCCGAAGCCTAATTTGGATGAAAATATCTTTTAAAAAATTATTTAATATTTTTCCCCCTCGCCAGATTTCCTCGTTTCAAAATTTTTCTTCCATTTTTACCGCGTGAAAAAATAATTGTATTATCCTTTTAAGTGAAACATTATGCATTCTCGTATTTGAGTTTTTATTCATTCAGTTTATTCATTTGTTTTCTTCTTTTTTTTATTTATTTTTTTTATTTTTTTTTCGCGAGAAAATAAAGTGAGGGAAAAAAACTATCGTGGGGCGGATGAAATTTGTTCGATTTTTTGATTAATTGCAGAATGTGTTAGCGACAGACGTATACACGGTTTGTCTCTGCACGGAATGTTAAAATTTAAAATCCGCTCACATACGTGTATATAAGTAAAGAGGCATGTACTATATATATTTCCATATACATTGAATCGTGAATAAAAAGTTAGCACTCGGAATTCGCATCTCTGACCAATTTCCTTCATCCTATTTGCATTCGCATGATTTCCCTCATTCGATTACGTACATCATACATGGATGTACCACGTGGAATATATACCTATACATTCGTCTAAAAGAGACATAAAGGATATTTCATGTACTATACACTTCAATATATAGAAAGACGAATGAACTATAAAGGCGATGACGACGCGACGGGTACAAGAAAATATACATGCGTGTGTACTTTTACATGTATGTCATCTGTAACAAGAATAATAAATCATATTTTCCACCGAACCGACATATGAAAGGACGTGAAAGGAAGAAGCATCTCCGTCACCGATCTTTATTCTAACTCGTATCTAGAAAGAAAAACAAAAGCAACAAACAAATAAATAAATCATTCGGAAGAGGATACAAAGAAAATTCACCTAGGCGGTACACATAGGAGGAAAGAATTTTTAAGAAGTCCACTAAAAAGTGTATCTCGCGCACGTATCGAAGGTTAAGGACTACGAAGGTGTGCCCACAAAAACCTAGATGATGGAATAAGAGCGTATCCACTGAAGTGAATTAAAAGAAAAAAAGACAGTCGATTATTTATAGATGCATGCGTGTGTCTGATGCGTTATACAAGGTGAGTAGTTAAAAGGAAGCCTGATTTGGCAGAGGCTCGGCTTCCTTAATTCATTCAGCACGCGCCATATCCTTGGAACAACTTCCCCACTCTCACCACTCCTAACGTTTTTCATGTCCTTCGAGTTTGGTACGTCGAATGGATGAGGAGGCCAGGATCAGGCTCATCCTATTTTTCGGAGTTTGGAGCGACTCACCCTGTACATAAGCTACTGAATATTTCACTTACACCTTTCGTGCTCTATACATTTATATGAAAGTGTGATGTACATATTTTATAAATACATTCATGATTTCTTAATACGTTGACAGAGCGAGTACACTGCAACGGTTGAAAGAATTTGGGGGAAAAATATCGATGAATTAGTGAAAATCAATTGTATAATCAGATGAACAATACGTAATGAATATCAAGAACCTCATTACAATAAGCCCTTTGTAATAACGTTTTCTCTAAATATATATAATGTATATATCATGTATGTAATGCGCAAAGTACACAATAAAACACTTCTCTGATAGGATCGGTTTTAGCCAAGTATGTACCCACTTTACACACGTAATATTGCGCTAGAAATCGCATGCCTTAGACAAGGTGTTATATATTATAAGGGTAGTTCTCTTAAGCCCTGCAAACAGCCCTTTAGTCGCGTATATGGAGGATAAATCCCTTTTGCCAGATGTATGATTATAAATCTTTATAATAATTTGGCACTAACATGTATATAGCGTTGGAAGAAATTGCAGAAGCAGCAAAAGACAAGTGAGAATTATATCTAAGTTCGCTTATATAACTAATGTACACTGCAAGTATGTACATGTTATGTGTACCTACGCGGTTAGGGATAATAATCTGCGGGCAGTTTGCGAGCACAGTAAAATATAAAGGGTGACCCGGAGAGAAACTCGGTATCGGGATGGTGCGGTGCCTAGGAGTATCAACCTTGATAAAAAGATTGAAAACGACCGCAGATTCTCAAAAGCAATTCGGAGCAACGATTGAAAAAAATTTAATTTTCTTTGCAACGTTGAGTATGACCAGCGAATGTGCGATATCGGATAACAACCCATAGAAATAACAAGGAGTCGTCAAGGTGGCAGCGAATTTGAAATTTTCTTTTCCCGGGCCACCTCGTGTGTTCCGACAAGAATTCAATATTTAAACGGGATGTACAATAGCCTGATGTACTTGCAACTTAATTCTTATCACGTATACGTATGTCCATATATTAGCCAGTCACTCTGTCCACGTAGATGATTATTCAAAAATATGTACGAAATTTTATATTTTTAGGATCCAACAGCCTGATTTAAGTTTCCTTCTTAAAAGTTAAATCAGACAGTTTCGGAACAAGTAACAATAATTTTTTCGGAACGGTTGATTCGCGTGCCTCCGCATGGTGCAAAGTTCAATTATTTATTTATTTTTTTCCTTCTCCTTTTCTCTATTTCTCTGAATTATCACAAGTCCGGTATAGTAGTTTAATAATATAATTCACATCGGTGTGGCGTATTCAAATGATTATAGCGTAGCGATAATTTTTATTATATATATACGTACGAATATATATATATGTAATAAGTACCTAAAAAGGCAAATTATTCTCACGCGAAGGATTAGTCAACGAATTAAATAAAGATCCCGAACATGCGAATAACTTTACAAGAAAATTTCTAATATTATATAATACGTGCTGCGGAGACAAACGATAATAAGAAAATAAAGAACCGAAAAAAATATTCAACGCGTTTTTTACATCTCGTAGCAAATTTTAACACTCTACTTATGATACACTGGAAACTTTTATCATCTCGATGTACCTACTACATATTTACATATTTATTTTTAAATTTTATCATCTATATAAAACGGTACAGAAATTGTTCTTGAAATTTTTTTTATTAATAATATAACACTGTACACCGCTTAGTTTTACTTTCCATTTTAGCGAACAAGTTTCGCGATACTGATGCGCAGTAATGCAATTTATAAAAAAAAAAAAAATGAAAATAACAAAATAAGAAAAAACAACCACGGCCATAGACATAGCCATAAAGCTCCCTCGGGTCGGTAGATTGAAAATTTTGAGACCATCTTTTCCAGTCAGTTTTCATTATTCTTTTTCCCCCCAATTGATGATGCCTCAACTGAATTTTTGTCGATCAATTAGTACAAAAGTTCTTCCTTTTGCATTACGATGGACATGATATGATGCTTTGAAATTTTATTTCCGATTTCGTGACGAAATATTATTAACAGGAAATCAAAAATCGAATTAGAAATGAAAAGCTCACCTATTTCGAGGTCCTCTTCCGATTGCCGATGCGTTAGTAATTATACGGGTGGGACGGATTAGAAGTATTGGCTGTGACAATTTTGAACTTTTTCAAAAAAATTCTTCGGGATGCCGGGAGTACGGGTCGACTTTATTCAGCTGGAGACAGGTCAGCGTGAGAAGCAGGGGCAGACTGAAGCTCCGCGTGCTTCATCATATACATAGGGTAGGCGCCGTGACGTCACAGAAGCTCTTATCCAATCCCGTAGCAAGCTTTCGACGTAGCTTCATAGAGGAGGGGCAAAATTCCCCCCACACCCCCACACCCCATCTCTTCAACCCCTTAATTCAACACACGTGCAACCGCATTCTTGTATGTGTTACACACCTGCACGATGACCAAACAAATCATGATGCGAGAAGCACGTAAAGAATCTTTGAATAACTTTGGAAGGTTACTCAAATCGGTAGAAATCAGTTGAAACGGAAAAAAACAAGAAAAAAAAAAAACGAGTACACCACCACATCTATGAGTCGATTTTATTCAGAAATCAGAAAAGCTCGAAATTACAGAATCGAGGACAAATCATGATTGTTATCATTTGTTTTTTTATCGTGGTGGTCAGAGAAAAACTTTCAGACTTATAGTCTGCATTTTTTTTTAGATTGCATCTAGTGGAAACAAAAAATTCCACCATAAAGCGATGGAAAAGACGTGTGAAAAAATTTTGTGTGAATTAGTGACATTGGATTTGGGAAAGCTGTCCCCTGATTTACTTATTGTCAGTATTCCAAGCAGAATTATTCTCATTTTATTTTTCATTTGGAGTATTCGATCATGGGGGTAAAATATTGTGGGTTTTTTTTTTGTTTTTTTTTAATTGGAATTTCAATCAGATGTTGAGAGTCTCAATACATTATTACGTGTACATATCTTATCTCCTTTTGCGATCACCGGAGGATGAAGAAGAAGAAACCCCCTGGTGCAACGTCAGGGGCCAATATCAGCTCTTCATATTGAAGCATCCTGCTGTGCGCGGCCCTAGAGAAATATCTCGCATGTTTTCTTGATGATTTTAGAAATCCTGGGGTACCTTCCTGGTACCTTTCTCAAGAAAGAAAACACCAGGATATATTAGGACTCCTATACGTGTTACCTGAGAAAATTCATTTCCCCATTCAACTTAAACTACGAAGGCTATTTTTTTTTTTCCGCATCTCATCGCATCGCATTGTCAATCACCAATCGAACGACGAAATTCAATGATTTTAATTGTTGAGACACAACGATCAACGAGAAGTGACGGCTTTTTTTTCAAAAATTTTTATTTCGTCAAAAGTCGTTGAAATTTTTTTTTTCTTTCAATCGTCTTTGTTTTTCGATTTTTCTCTTCCAATCGCTCTTTCGTTCGAACCTCTCTTCCTTCGAAGCTCTTGAATCTTCGAAAAACACTTCGGGCTCCTATAGCAACATTGCTCAGTTTTGCTAAAAGTGAGTAGAGTAGACTCGTACAAAGAAATGCGTGTAGCTAATCGAAGATTTAGGAGTTCCAGAAAAAAGATGTTAGAGCGTAAGTATATTTTGGAAAACAAAAATCTCAAATAATAACGAGGGCTAGATTGAAAAAAACAAAAATGAAGGCTGGACTTCTTGAGGAAGAGCCGAATTGTCGCATAAATTTTGAGGAATATAAAATTTTTGCGAAAAAAACCGAAAAACAATCTATCAATATTTCACCGAGTTGCCCACTGTGCCCTGATTTCCCCTCATGCAACTCATCTTTATACTCTTACGATTGTATCGACCTTGAAAATCCTCAGCCACGAAAATCAAGATTGATAAATATTTTTTGGCAACACCGGTCATCATCCTGGCAGCTACTTTTTCGAAACTGCTTTTTCAAACATAAATTTTTTTCTGAATATTAGAAAAAAGATCGATGCTCTAGTCTTTCGATTTTCAGAACAAAAGAAAAACTTCAGTGAGATTAGTTCATGCGTTCAGCTTTATTCACATTTTATCATCAGTCAGATTTTTGTGTCACTCGGCGTATTGATCTTCGGGGTTGGATTTCAAATTCGAAAATGAAGTCGAAGGGTAGGTAACTGACCACCCTGAAATAAATATCTTCAAAACCTGTAGTAATTCACTCGCTCATTCGTTACGTTTATTCATGTCTTTTTCTTCTTCCTTTTCAATTCTGTCCAAAGAGGCTAATTTTAGTCAGAGCGGGAAGAAAAAGGCATTAAAGAGTTGCGCGCGGTTTAAGAAGAGGATATAGAGTAGTATGGACGGCGTTAGTTTCACGGACGATCTCCGTTGCTCGTGGTTCTCTACAGCGAGGCGGTGGTCTGGGAATCGTACTACTTGCAGGACTTCCAAGACTCCCCAGTGAATTATCTGATCTTCTTTCTTACTTCCATTGTCAGTGTTCTTTACGACGTAGTAGCAAGTACATATATATTTGCGTTGAGCTGCAGGAGGAAAGGATAAAGAAATTAGAATGGTGAAAACCGAGAGATTCTGTAATGAAATTATTTTTTAACGGTTTTCGAATGGTCGATGATGATCATATATTAGAATCAGCAACGATAGCGGCCTGATTATTAATGAGCTCCATAAGTTACAAATTTGTGGCGGTTAATTTTGGGGTTTATTGGAACTCTGAAAACGTTGTAGGAGGAGGTTTTGGACAGAAAAGCAGTTATTAGTGGATACCAATTACTGAAAGCGAACTTTGGACTAAAATTCTGTCCCGAGTTGTTGCGTCGGGAGGATTCGGGATCGTTTTCTAGCCACCGACCGCAACCTTTCGATTAGAATTATAGAAACCGTTTTAATTGAGATCAACCCACACCAGTCTGAAAGAAAATCCGAGAATTCCGTAGAAAGCGTCCTGTATATTCGTGACTGGAATTGAATGATCGATCCAAATTCAAATCTGAATGGTTAAACTTTTCACCCATAATGCGGAAAGATTTTCCGAACGCATGAATCTCGATGTACATGTATAGAGAATTTTCGAGAAAGTATAGACGTCTCTTGTCATTGTTTTTTCATCTCATGGAAGTAGAACTACTCATTCCAGGGTTCGACATCGTCAGATTCTAAAGTCTATTAATTTGCTGTTCATTTGGCAAAAACTGTTTCGGATAAATGAAACTGTTTCAACTTCCGGTGACAAATCGTTCCCTTTCGTCGTTCTACGTTCTAATTGTAAGACGTAAAAATTCTAAACCTGCGGTTGGAAATTATTGCGATTGAAAACCACCCGAGGTATGTCATTACAGGTAAACAAGTGGAGGATTTGTGCTCTGGAGATTTCATCTCAAGTGTCTCGATCCGAGAACTTTACCCCTTGACATTCTGCACCCTTTAAGAATTCTCAAGCTCATTGAACGCCTCATTTGATTATACATAGAGTTACATTCGCAAATTAAGAATAGGAAGCCGAAGAGTCCGACGTTTTTCGAAGCTGGAATTGAAGAGTGATGGGAAATATGTATTTGTCTCGAAAATAATTTTATTTTTGATAAAAGTTTAGATTTAAATTATTTTATTCTTCGAACGATCTTCTCGTTCTGAGAAATACAAATATGTATGATATAATAATCTACGTAGAATTTTTACGGAGGTGAGATGGGTGAGTGGCACTTGCACTCCTGCTATCGCTATCGTTTCCCTGGAGTTATTATTATTTTTATACAAAAGTGCGCTTCCACTAGATGCACATAATAGACCTTCGCTCCCTAGAGACGCCTGCAGCATCAGGAATGCCGGGAGTTTACTCCCAGGTTAGCTCGGGTTAAGTTGAGTCAGGTCAAGTTTTAAACATCCGGATGAATCGAACTGCATCTAATGTACTTGCTATTGTAGACAAGTTTGTCCACATTCTGACTTTGCCGTTTTCCTTTTCTTTTTTTCTTCTATAATAGCTTTTTTTTCAGATACATCTCTCTATTACGATAACTTGTAACGATCTAGAAAATTGCTGAACTAATTTTCTCTAATTCTGAAGGTCGTGTTTCATTACATTTGAGTGTTATGAGGATACGATGAGGGAGGGAAAAAGGAAGAAAAATAGTAGAAGAAAAAACCTCTCATCGAATTTTGATGGTAATTGATCTTATGACGCCTACGAAGAAACTCAAGAGCTTTCGTCTGGGCCATATAAACCATGCGCGACTGTTATGTACTTGTGTATGAAATTTTTGGTGTTAATTATGTGGATGAGATAAAAATTGCGGAACAATAATCGCATCAAGATGTTGTCTTTTTATCATGAAAATTAATATTTGTTTGTTAATGAATTATTATGGTTTCCTTTTTTTTTTTACTCAGATTTATTGTGCGGTGAAGGAAACCCAAGCTACCCCATAATTTCGTACCGAACACAGAGCAAAAGACGACGAAGAGAGGCGAGCTGGAGATGATCAATTCTTGGGAAGTTTAGTGATCGTTGGAATCTTCACAGCGGGTGGTAAATCACCAGATTTTATCATCAGCGACCTGAGAGGCGAGAGCATTGCCCCGTTTTTGTAACCGACAACGCTTCGTCAACTTGGGTTACGTAAAGATTATTTAATTGTAAGTTTTGCAATGTGAAATGAATGTGTCGTTGGGAAAATTTACTCAAGTACTGTCTATTCGGAAATCAATATTGATTCAATGTATTTGATTCTTGTTTTATAATACGAAATTTCGACGGCTATAAAAACCGGAAGGACGTCACCCGTGGTAAAAATAAAAATAAAAAAATTTCAAAGCCCATGTACTAATTTCATTCAACAATCTTACAGTGAGGTTAATTTGATTCAATAATTATACAGTTTTATGCGCTGCCATATGGGCTTTAAAATTCAAAATATATTAATTTTCGTAAAGGTTATTTATATTTGATAGAATGTACATTTTTTCAGACTATAATGGTTCAGTACAAGATCTTTTAAAAGGTTATAATCATAAATTTTCTTGTTTTTAAGACGTTCAGGATTTTAATGTAGCTTGGTAAAAAATAATACAAGGCCTATGAAAAGGTTGTACCTAGGTTCTCACCATAAGAGAGAGTTAATAGAAATGAGCGCACCAAGTGAGAGCCAAATCTGCCTTTGTTAGTTCGAAAATTTAATTTTTTTAGATTATTTCATCTGTAAGAATACGCCCCATTCTTGGAGATCACTTCACGCAATTTCAGAAAATTCGAGCCTTCAGTACTGAAAAAAAAAACGACGACAATCTCAGAAATGGTAAAGATGAAATTCTCTAATTCCATCATTTCCAACTTTCTTGTATAACTCCGTTGAATTTTCTAGGCATTGTAAATTTTGGACAAAAAGAATTTACTTCGATTGCGTTTTGCTATTTGCCAGAAGGGCGTATCCCAGAAAAACCTTTACAATCTAAAAGATTTTTTTGCTCTTTACTTTTGTTCATGTTTTGATGAATCAAATTGGACAACGAAAGTTTTTTTGTTTTTTTTCCAACAAGGTAGAAAAACAACTAGAACAAGGTATTAGAAAAGAGCTGTTAACGTACAATTCTTTTTTCATTGAATGTCAGACGGCTTCGTATTAGTTGGATTTTGTGTTCGAGAACGGTCGAAAGGGTGGTAATAGTCAGCGAGGCGTGAAATCCGATGTTGAGGATATTCCGACCCCCGATATTCTCTTCCGTTCTTAGACTCCTAGGTCACATTGGTGCTAAAACAACATAATGCATAAAGCCCGCAGAAAATAAAAGGGCCGCCGAAAAGGATACCTATTATTTATTTATTTTCTTTTTTTTATTTTTTTCCAATTTTGTACACATATTATATATATTTCTTTTGCGATTATAATCTCTCGTTGACAAAAAGTGGGATGAAATTTATGCAATGGAAAACTGATGAAGGCGCACGAATTACTCGTGACTCTAAACAACACGGAACAGATGGAGCTAGATTCGACAGTAATGGGCGAATCGTGTAAAAATCGTAACTCCTATCAACGGATCTACTGTTTATCCTGCACTCACCTCAGATGTGAATTCGTAAAAGCGCCGCCAGTAATGATCGGTATAGAAAGAAAAGAATTCCTATGTATTGATTCTACATCAAACAATGATCGGCCGATTGAATCTTGGAAAAGCCTGATAATAATTTTTTTCGATAACTCAGAAAATGATATTTAAAAGCGAAAATGTAGGATAAAAATAATATAATCGTAAATTACTGAGTACCAAATCAGCGACCGTGAGGATTGAGCGGGGAAACACAATTGTTATTGATGGGTTGAAACTTGGGTAGAGAAAAAGCGCGATTGCAGAGACTTTGGGGTAAGGCGAAGGCCTCGAACAATCAGAAAAACTGTTGAAGATTTCCGACGTCCGATGATACTCGGAGTACGTAAACAGATATTGAGATGGGGGATGAGAGAAATTATTGGAGATCCACATAGCCACACTCGCCTGATTTGAAAAAGTAAGTCAGACGAATGGACGTATGTAGAAATAATAAATGATAAGGTGCAGGGATCCGGAGCGAGAGAAACAATCTGTTTTTTTTTACGGCATCGTGAGATGTCGAAAAAAATTTGATCGAGAGTATATCTTACATCATGGATATGCCGTTCGGTATTTTATCTCTGATACCACAAAAAAATTCTCCGATACATCTGTGACTGCATTGAACTTTGAACTTATACATTAATTTCATACGCAAGTAGAAACAGTGAATCGATTCCATATTCATTTTGATTTGAGTGGGTTTGAACGAGAACCTACAGTCGGTTAACCCAAATCGATGAACGGCTAACACTACAATGTTGGAGTAGCGCGGTGAAACAGTGCTCTAAAATATTGTCGAACACAAACATCGCTTTCCTGCAGCGTATGGACACAAAAAATTTTTGTTTATCCACAAAAGATAGCGAACGCTTGACCCAACGTGCTAATTATCATCTAAAAAGCGTTACTCTTTTGCCACCAAGCAGCCGAGCAGCATAATATTACGAGGAGGAATGTCTTCGATCACTTCCGCTTCAATTTAGATTCTACATTTTTTCCGCGCCGGAAGACAAGGTTGTACACCGTCTTCAAAAGTAGTTTCAAAATCCAGACAACCACAAGAAACGAGAGTCCCAAGATCGCGTAGACGTCGATAAGGTTGAACTGTACCCAGTTCATATTTTTTCCCGGGGAACTCAATGGACCTTCGGGATGCCGAGCAGCGTGTTCGATGTACCAGACCGCAGTGTCGATTGCAGACATGGGCCTGTCTCTGTAGGCCTCAGACAGTTTCTTCATCCTAGAGGCAAAACTGAAAAAGACGTTCAAATCATATCCTGACATCAATACGAATCATAATGATATTTTTTTTTTTTACTGTCATTTTTTACCCAGGATCGCTGAGGATTTGTTTCAAAGTCTTCAGGATAGTTTCAGTCGTTAGCGAATCGTAATCCAGGCGCAATCCGACTCCTTTTTTTACTAGCAGGTCGATGTTGCGGTACTGGTCCATGAAAAATGGCATTCCTATCATGGGAATTCCACGCCAAACAGCTTCCTGACTACTTAAGAGGCCGCCATGAGACCAGAGAGCTCGTACTTTTGGATGAGCTATAGCGAAACCGAAATACCACGTCAGAAAGAAAATTTAGAGATCTGTGATTTTCGAACTGTGTAAAGATTAATATTGCACTCACCCAATATGTCAGATTGGGGAAGCCATTTTCTGATCATCACATTTTTAGGTTGATTAGGCAAAGTTTCTGCTTCGAATTTCCACACTACTCTTTCTTTCAATTGTCCTAATGCGGAAACAATGGCCTGTAATTTCTCCGTTCCCAACGTACTGCTCTTGACATTCGTTCCTAGCGATAATACGACCACTCCGTGTTCGGCATCGTCAAGAAACTTTTGGAAATCCTATTAGAGACAAAGAAGAAATCTGAATTCTTCGATATTTTAACATATGGATTTAGATAACCAAAGATTACAATTATCGGACGCTGACCTGTGGCAGTGGTTTCGTATCTTTGACATGAAGTCCGCCGACTTCGATAACGTTTGGTGGTAAAAACGTTCCCGGATCTAAACTAGCGTAGGTATTTGTTAACAACATGGCTATTTCCTTCTCAATGTCTTCCAAGGATTTCTCCAATTTTCTGCCGATATATTCCTCGGCAATTTCCTGCTCCTTAGGTAAATAGTGAAATTTTCTAAAGAAGTCATCGACCTTATAATAAATGAAATTACAGGTCCTTTCCCACAGATCATGAGGTGGCGCTTTCTTATAATTTTGGTAACTTTCAATAGCTGGCCAATTGTTACCACCCACTACGTCCTTAACCCAGTTCGGAGAGCCGAATGGTGTATATCCTACGAGTGGTGGATTACCAAGGGCTTCCTGAAAGTTTGAAACTTCAGTGAAAATCAGTCAAAAATGGGGTGACCAAAATTTGTTGAATATACCTTCCAAAGCCCGTACATACACTGTCCAATCGTAAGATCCATCACAATAACGTCCATCTTCGTATTTCTGACGAGTTCCAGAGCCTCTTTGCCGCCATTGCTTTTCGTTGCATGATTGCAAAGAACGTTAGCCACGTTATACATCTTCGAACTAACTTGCATCGGATTCAATCCGTTCCACACCAAAGGATCGAAACTACCGTCTTTTTCTAGGCAAGTGATCATGCCTTCCAGGACCTGAAAGAATTACAAGGTCGTTTCAAGCGCAGGTTAACAGTGAGAATACCCAATAATCCCGGGAAAAGCGATTCAGCAACTTACGATTGATCGAGTTTGATTTTTTCTCACGACATTTTCTCCGAATTCCGTTGGTTCAATACCGAGTGAATATATTTGATGACCCCTCCTAGCCAAGCCTTTCATCAATTCGGTATGCCACAAATGATGTGACCTCGAAGGTAAACTCGAAATACCAAGTATGTTAAGTGCCGATACTAACGGTGCCGAAAATCCCAGAAGTCCCACTGCTCCAAGAATCAACAAAACACTCGTCGCCATCCTGTTCTAATAACGCACGAATAATGATGAAAAATTGTAAAAAGTTATCGGATTGACATTTGCAAGTTTCAACTTACGTAAGTGAAAGGTTGGACTGTTCTGGTCGTCCGACGGCGATTGAATGGTCATAGTGCAATTTTCTGTTCGGATAGTCCATTGCGTAACACGAGTTGGGTTCAAATAATAACAATCAAGCGTCATTTCAACGTGTCCTTTGGAATGATCTTTGTATCAACTACTGTACATTATGATGTTTGACATGATATGGCATAGCTATAGGATAGTGTTAATGAGAGCGTTTCACTTCAGATCTATGATTTATAACTATGTGTAAACGCCCACACGCACGAAATGGTGGTAAAAGACAACGAATAGCGGCGAAGTTTTTATTCCCCATACTTACAATTAGCCACGACAAATAAAAACATAAGTGACGTCGAGTGCGCACAGGCTTTACAATGTTGAACTAAGAAGATAACGGTGACACGAGCATGAGGGAGACTTTTTGTGGCTGTGACAAAGTATCCCATCAGGTTCTAAGACACGTTGAAACATCAACGATCACGTTACCGTGAAATTTCCACCCATCGTTGGGGCTCTGGCTCTACAGTTCGACGGTTAAAAAGTCAGTGACTAGTACCGTCATAATCTGAGCGGTTGTTCTAAATTGCCCCGTGGTACAGATCCTGTTCGTTAATAAAGATGATCAGAGGAGACTGACCCACTGCAAAATATAGAAGGGACGGCTTGATTTGATGATGCATACTTGATTTCGCTATAACATAGCATTTTTCCAATTTATTTTAACGTCAATGATAATGTTTCAAGTCAGAATATAGTCAATCTATTCGACATTGGATGAAATGTTCGTGAATTGCGAATGAGCTCTAATCGTGAGCTACCCTCAATCGATGACGAGTGTTTACAAGGGTGCTGTAGTAGAGAAAACAGATCTCTATGGCAGATTTTCACACGCTCGCAATACTTGTAGCTCCGTTTTGATCGTAGGGGAAATTCACTCTTCATATGCAATAGCTGTTCAACTTGCAAAACGTTCACGAATAAGAGCCCTTTTTAGTGTCGGTACGTTAACAACGGCCGTCTTACTTGCGGCCGATATTGAAAACCTTGACCCACCACGGGAATATTGATTTATAAAGTTTCTGTTTTGTCAGCTACTGGATGGATAGATTGCGTGTTCCATAAAAAAAGAGGACATCAAATTTCTCACATTTTCGTCATCACCCTCTTTTTCGAGAATTTCATTGGTTGAGAAGATAATTCACAAAAATAGACGATTAAATTACACGAAAATAATAGCGGCTTATCAAGGAATTCGTACCTCCGAGAATGCATTGATCTATTTAAGTCGGTCATCGTTTATCGGATGCGCTTATCACGTAGGCCGATAGTAGGACCGGAGTTTTGGACTACAAATATGATTGAAAGATTAAAAGCTTGACATTGAAGATTAAAACTTATTCTATAGTTGAACATTAGTTTCTTTTTTCAATGATGTGATTATTTGCAGAAATTCAGATTTTCAATCATACCATAAAATATGACAAATTTTTTTGGTGCAATTAGGGCATAGAGCTTCGAAAACTGCTAAAAATGTGAGTGTAATCAGAAATGGTATCAAAATGCAAAATGATCCGATAAATTTTGTGAAATGTTCTATATTAGATATTTGTGATTATACATTTCCGTTCCTGTATTTCATACGACGATATGTAAAATATTTACTTGAAGCTGAAAATATTTTCATAAATATGATGCATAGTTTCCGAGTGAAAAGATAGCGGATGTCCCACATGTCGTAACATATTTCATAAATAAATCTTCGTTACACTCGTATCATCGTCACGTGGTCTTAGATTAGTAAATACCTTAATTGCTCACTCATCGTACCGGTGTACACACGATGAGACTTGTATTCCTTATCAATACATGACAAATAAATTTTATTTCATTCAGTCTCTATAGGTTTTTGATATTTTTAGCGTATACATTTACCGTGAAACACGTACGATGGAGATAAATGTACGCGATAAAATGTCCATATTTTATCGATACGTATTCAAGATTTTTGGAAGTAATTTTTTTGATTAAAAATATTAAACTAAGATTTATTGTTTTTAACGGCTGTTCATGGGTACAAAATAAAATTACGCTGATTGGTGTGTGTACACTGCGTATAAAAATAAATGTAATTTTTGTGATCAGCAAAACAAATTGTGCAGTTTTTATATTAGGCAAATATTTATTGTCAGAAATGTATGTAGATTCAATACATACGTGTGCCATATATATTCGGCGCTCATATACCTATGCGCAATATATGCTGTATGACAACTTTCTGGTGCCATATATGCGTCGAATATAATTATACAACGCAAATATTTTCTGCGTATACAAGTTTCCGTGCAGGTGCTCACATTTTTAGCAATTTTCAAAATTTCGTCTTGTAGTTGACGTCAAAAAATTTGTTTTATTTCATAGTTTGTCTGACAATGAGAGCTTTCGTAGTTTCGAGGAAATTAATGCGATTAGATATTGTTTACATGGAAAATATTAATTCTTGGTCCAAAAATCGAAAAAAAAACCAAAGCTCTAGTATTTAAAAAATTCCAATTTCAAACCGAAAATTAAAATTTCTCTTATTGCAGCACTTTGATCTCAAAAACACGAATCCTTCGACTAAATTGGGCTGGAACTAAAACTAATCCATAGATATTTCAATTTTTCCGGTCTGGAAAGGCGAAAGACGATCGGATAACTGACAGCAAATAAATTCAAAGAATGAACAACGCAATGAACTGCAGCGCGCGTGTAACCAACTTGTATCGGACTCAATCTGCGCTGCTCCAAAGGATCAAAACACCGTCATTTGTCGGATGATTTGCCACGCTTTCTAAGACCAAAATGACTACAAGGTCGTTTCAAAAGCAAATTGGAATAGCCAAAAATCGCGGAACAAATGATCGAACAACTCGGGATTTACGTAGTTTTGTTTTTTCTAACGACATTGTTTCCGAATTCCGTTGGTTTAATGCTGATTGAGTATATTTGATGTGACGATACTGATAGTGTTGTGATTCCCGTAAGTGCAACTATCCTGAGTACCAGCGGATCGTCACTGGTCGTCATACTGTTTAAAAATCATCAGAACACTAGCAATCGAAATAGTCGTTTAGTTGGTTTCAAAATCGTAACTCACGTGTACAATAGTCGAGGATGCAAAGGTCTGGCTGTCCCCTAATCGTTGACTGATTGTCGTCGCATGTCTGCGTCTCACACCTTATCTCTCATCGCAGATAAGATGAGATAAAATCAGTTGCGGCTTATCTGAGATAATAATTTTGTCCAATTGTGCAGTAAAATTACACGATCCATCGATGAACACATCGTTGCTGATGTTCAGTTGGACCGGAACAAAAATTGACTTTGAAGGGTACGTTCGTTCGTTTTCCATGGTCTTTCTGACACTCTGTTTTTTTCGACGAGTAGATTCTTTCCACTGATAAAAAATTCTTACCTTGGGTTTCAACGAGGTCGAAGTCAATTTTGCGGCTACGAATTTTCACAGATCTTCACCGATCTCCAGCTGGAAAATCACCTAAGAGAGCGCGACACAACATTTTGTTCTATCGTTCACAGGCTAAATTAAACGGGCAACAGAGACACAAGTACTAACTGTCTGTGAATTTCGTAACTGTTATTGATTTTCCAACGACGATCATGACGATCGATCGGAAGAACAAATAAACGAAGATGATTGTTGAAGAATTATCATCGTGTATTATTATTTTTTTTTCATCTTCCGCAACTGTAACGCGATATAAAAAACGTTGCTATTCAAATAGTCTAGACTGTTCTTAGCAATTATTTCATGATACAACTTTCGTTTCTTAATAATGAAGACTGTGTAACACATCCCGAGGAGATGGGCGCGGTTTAGGTATTACGGATCAGCAGCTGATATCGTGACTGAAATTTTTACTTTCACTTGCGTCCTCAGCGGGACCCAGTTTGTCAAACAAATACGAGAGCACTTATTCATATTTATATATAACCGGACCAATTTCTCTAAATGATTTAGGAACGTGAGATATTCTTCAGAATGATCAAACTACGAAATAATTTTGAAAAAATTTCAACATTTTTATTTAAAATACTCTACTTTCAATATCGTTGGGCCGAATGGGGACTCACGAAAAAAAGTAGGTACTCAAAAATCGCCAAGAGCTGATTTTAAGAGCCTTTGATTACCAGCGTCACCCGAGGCACCTAAGGCGTGGTTCATAGCTGGTTCGGTTTTGGTCCACGTGTGCCAAATAAGACCAGATGAAAGCAAAGATTACATAAATTAATTAACTTCCCCCGGTGCTATTGTTTCATACCGATTATAAGCATTTACAAGTTTCAAAGTGGATAAATTTACATTGAATTTTTTTTCTTTTCTCGATCACTCTTTCCGTGGTGCATACCATGTACAAATATTATGTTATTGGTATGATATGTATATATAACATATCAAGTAATTAGAATTTAGAAAGTTATTATTTTTTCATGTTCTCAATCCATCAAACGAACAGTATGTTGATATACGAAAAGACGTAAGTTGTGTACCATTGAGAAAATTTCATTTTGATATTCGTCATCGTTAATCGTACGTTCGATGATCTCGATAACTAAGAGGGGGATAATAAGTAGTATCATAGAGTGTAGGTAGTGGAAGAAAGCTTACCTATAAAAGCTCAGAGTTTGAGGTTCTAGATCACCAGTCGATCAATTCTCTCCAATTCTTTCACTTCCATACATCTAACCGAGCAGCTATGGCACTGAAGGTAAGCAAGTAAAAAATCGGTCAAAGTTGAGAGGGGAAAAAAAAGAAAAATAGCGCTCCGATTTTGAGCCAATCTTAATCGATTTGATAAATTTTTTCTGCAGTTCTTCCTCCTGGCTACGTGTTTTGTCGCAGCGGCAAATGCTGGACTAACGTTAACATCGACATCGGACAACACCTACAGAAGTCCAGGAAATTTCGCACAGGTTTCAACCCAATCGAAGACGATCGACACTCCTTATTCGAGTTCGAGCAAATCTGACATCCGAGTGTCAAACCCTGCGATCTACGCTAGCGCAGCTCCCATTGCCCACTACGCTTCAGCTCCCCAATTGTATCAGCAATATTCCTCACCTCATGAAGTTCAACATTACGCCCATGCCCCAGCTCCAGTTCATCAGTACCAAAGTTCTCCCGTTTACACTTCCGCTCCTGGTCCAGTAATCGCTAAAAGTGCACCATATGCAGGAGTTCATTACGCTCATGCGGCCCCAGTTGCCGTTCAACAACAAATTTATGCACAGCAACCAGCCCATGTTGCATACGCACAACCTCAACATCATTACGTACAACAAGCTCCTGCGGTACAATACGCTCAATATCCCCATGCCGTAGCTGCCCCTGCTCAGATTTCTTACGCTGCACCTGCTGGACACCAACATCAATCACTTGTCGGTGTCGCATATTCACCAGCTAACACAGTTGCGCATTTGACATACAACAACGTCAACGATCATGTCAATTACGCATGGTAATTAAAGAAAAGAAAGGATTTTCAAAAATTCTGATGTTTGGACTGATGATTGGAAATATTTGAGAATTTTTAATTAATTAGATTTTAAAATCCCTACGATGTAATCAATAAATGATGAATAATGAAATGTAATTTGTTGTTATGTTGTCTCCAACTTCGGAAATGTTAAGTTCCTCAAGGAAAAATCCTCAATTAATATTTTCTTTTTTTTTTATTATTATTTCTTCAATATTTGTTAATCGTGTGACAAAAAAAGGAAATTGTCCAATAAAACGTTCACTTTTCAACTCCATGTAATATGAGTTGGGGTACATTTGGAAAAACAAACGAAAAAAAATTGACATAAATACAAGAAAGATGAAAAGAATCTTTTGACAAATCGAGACACGTCTATTCGCCGTGAATAATTACTTAACCACAGAGAGGTGAGCAGAAACAAAAGAAGTCTTTCTTAATCCTCACGAATCAAGTCTCTCTAATTTATTCATTCATCCTCTTTTTTTTTTTCTTCAATTTTTTTTACCAAGCGTACGAAACACCTACTGGGCTGGAATAACTCATATGAGAAACGGCGACAGCAGGTAAGTAGGAAACTCCAATGAGTCCCTGAGTTCCTGCGGGAGATCCTGAGGGCTGAGAATATCCCGAGTTACCACCCTGATTCAAATATCCTTGAGTTCCATGATGGTATGAACCAAACTGATGCTGGGGTGTTCCAGAATTATGTCCATGAAGTTGTGCTGAGTTGGCCGAATGTCCAAAAATTGTCTGAGCGGATGGTTGAGGATATACTGAAGCGGGTCCGGAAGATTGGCCGTAAATTTGTTGACCACCAGATTGACCATAAATAGCTTGATTGACAGCAGCTACTGCAGCCGCATGCCCGTAAACTGGAGTTGACTGATCATAAGGAGATGGAGACGCTGAATTTTCGTATCCGTTCACCTGATGGTTGTAGTTATTCTGAGGTGTCAAAGTTGACGAGTAGGCAATTTGTTGTTGATGTTGATGTTGCTGCTGTTGCTGATGTTGTTGCTGCTCGTTAATACCAGTAGCACTATTGTATCCGTTACTGACGAACGTTGCAGGACTTGTGAATTGACCAACTTCTGATTTCCCTTGGTTGGAAGAAAACTGACTTGAACTTATCGTACTTGTTACACCTTTGTTCTGTTGGGACGAGACCAGTTGACCCTGCTGTTGTTGTTGCTGTTGCTGTTGTTGCGGCTGTTGCTTTTGCTGTTGTTGTTGAAGCAAGGAACTGCTGTGATGCCTGATAATGCTGTCTGGAGGAGTTGAAACTCCCTGGGAACCGGAACCAGAGTTTGAAGAGTAACGTACTTGATCCTGCGACCCGTATTGACCCGATGACGAACCATAATGGTGACCCATCGAGTTGATATACGACCCGTTAACAACGGCCAGGGCGCAGGCGAAGACCACGAACTGTGAAGGAACAGAATGATAGTGTTAGAAAGATTTTATTCGTACGATTAAAATAGTAAAAATAATTTCAATTGAATAATGCGTACCTTAAAAGCCATATCGCTATTGTCTAACGTACGTATAAATTGAACTGCTCTAAATTCTCTGCGAATGTGGTTCAATTCAGATGTGATTCGTCTTTTATAGGTGCAGATTGCTCGTCAAAATTTCATTGCATGATCGTTACAATTGTTATAGGATAACCTCACAGCGAAGTGGGGGTAGCGGGGAATTGATCGGTTTATTCGGGATCGCCCGATCTTTCCCTCTTTCCCCGAGGGACTCGAATTCGAGGTTCAATTACTTCGGTTATATTATATGGATATTATGAGTGAATATATATCATATCCGCTTCTCCTCAGTTCAGACGATCCGATTTCGCACGGCCTTATCGATCTGAGACCGTCTAAAAATACGTTTGAGGAATATCAAACTTCAGGATTGATTATCAATATTTTATAATCCGATATTTGATTTCGTACAATTACAGAATTATATAAATTATATATATATAATATATAATATATAAACCCAACTATGTGCATTATACGTACGAAAATAGAGGGATCGCTCCAATTTTGCTATAAAAATACCAATTTTCAAATCAGTGTAACTCCGTAAAAAATGAACGGATTGCAATAAGAAAAGTCGAGTTTTCAAGCTTAAGGTTTTGTCTTTAAAACTGTTATCCTGAATTTTTTTAGCACAACTTTTCACGAAGCTATACAGCTTTGAAGCAATGTTCTTTTTTCGTTACGATGTACTGTCCACCGTATGTCACGAAAATCGCACAACGATAACGTCATGGAGATCTCTTCTTTTCATTATCGTGCGATTGTTTTTGTCCAAGTTATTCATGTTTGAGCCATGGACTGTACTTTTGACAGTCGGTGAGTGTGAGTAAGTCAAGGATGCACTACGAGGAAGTTCAATCTATGCATTTCATGTGTAGTCTGCGTTGATTTTTCATCCAAACAGTTCGTCGATTTTTTAGAAAAAACTATCCTTTGAACTTACCACATTCGAACGACTGTTATAACAGATATTCGTAAACGTTGTTATGATTTTTATTATTACTAGACATCCAATACGTATAGATTTGACAATTTCTGATGATGAAATACGATATCGTATTGCTTAAGAAATGGCTGACATCCAAAGGTAGACATAGTTAAACAAAAAAGAAGAAATGTAACTGAATATACGTATGAAAGTGACAATAATCGCAACGTTATATATACGTATATATTAACGCCGCGACATTGGTCTTGTATTAAGCAGCCTCAATTTTTTCTTCTTATTTCTTTAGCTTCGATCGAAGTAACGCGGAAGTGAAACATTGATAATACATTGGACGGATCGTTCTCGCATTAGGTACAAGGTATAACGATATTCCACTGTAATGGAAGGTACATAAATTGGTCTAGGTGATTGACCTTGTTTTTTGTTGTCGCAAAAAATCCTTGTGAATATGATATCCAAGGGCGAAAGGTAGACCAGATAGCTGTTCAATAACGATAATATTAATCACAGAATATATTCGAAAATCACAAACATATTGATAAATAATCGATAATGATCAATAAATAATTAGGCAAATAACATTGAGAGAACTGTTAACATATTTGAATAGCGGAAGACCGATACTTGTACGTAAGATTTTTTAAGAATGGAGAAAATTCGCAGAAGATTCACTTGCATTTGATCCACGGAGAGGACGTAACCTTCTGGATTGATCGGTGGCGATATCTCTCACGAAATGACGAGACTGCGAACCGAATTCAAAAGCTTATCGATTATTTCAGTCGCGGATTTTATGGCGGTTCATTCGGTAAAATTAGAACGCCAAACTGTAGCGATGTTGGTGGTCGGAACAAAAATTTTTGTTCTTTTTCACACTTGAACATGTTTGGATCTGAATGAATAACGAACGATTGGTTCGTACGATATATCTTCGATTTATCACCCTGATTGGGATCGTACAGAATATTACAATGAGAGAAATCCGACCGTTGAAATTTGTCTGCTATTTGAAACGATAATAAAGGGTAGGTTTCTAGTAGTTATCGCTATATAGGGATATTCAGTACGGATAGATATAAAGATATGGTCGAGACGCGGAGATATAGATCCTTTGGTCTCTCTTGGCGGTTGCCAAACTTCTATAGAATTGACCTAGTTCGTTCAGTTTAACTCCGCGTATTCTTAACCCGCAGAAAGTTCGGCCTTTGCAGTGTAGAAACCAGCAGCAGCAGCGGCAGCGGCAGCAGCAGCAGCTCACTCACAGGTTACTTGGTGACAAATTGGAATTAGTCGTAATTGTCTTAGTTTAACGTTAGTTGCCAACGAAACTTGTGGCCTAATCGAATTTATCCATCTCTTGCTCTAACCTACATACTAAATTCGACCTATCCAAACCCCCTTTTCTCGAATAGGTGTTATAACATATAGAGGAGGTAAATTTCATTCAATTTATAGGTCAGTTGAATCGCAAATTATACCACCCAAGAGGACTCTCTCACTGACCCTCCTCTGTAATTCCTGGATGTTTGAACATTGTTTTCAAAATTATAATATGCGTAACCTATGTTAGAAGGGTCGTTAGGGAATTAAAAGGATCTGTGAAATACATAATATATGAATTAGATGTGAAATACTTTGCCCAGAATTTCATTTGCGATATAATATTGAAAGTCGGTGGGTATATTTCATATATTTCATTTGTGTGGAACTCGTATATTATTCCGACCGACTCTTAATTTTTCTTCGAGTTGATTCTGCGGGGTGATTTTAACACACGGCCAACTTCTATACTGGGAAGGTTCTTCCGGCTATAAATATGGAGAACAATTGAATGGGGGCAGAACCTGGAAGGCGAGGGAATCGGCTGCGTGCAATTAGAGTCAAATTACTCAATCCGATGGTAATCCTGTGAGTTATACCGGTGGTTTTATAGTACCTTCAGCTTATACTTAGCACCAAAATGTGGTTACAGCTGCGGCACGTCGGTTGTGGTCAGTAGTCTCTATGCTCTATGCTCTACGATCACGCCATCCATGGGCATAAATATCTCCGAGAGCACCGAGAACATCGCCACATTCAACTGCCTCTCACCCTCCCCTCCGTACATGGTGTACTATTATCATTTCTTACTGACTAAAAACACGCCAGAGCTATAACGTTACTATTACACCTATATACGGTGTTGCAAAAATAAGTTAAGAAAAGAACAGATAAAAATAATTGGCTAATTCCAAAATCTGAATCGAAGCTGAACGCGTGAATGAGATCACATCGAATTTTTTTTATTTTTGTGACAAACTTTCATTCACTTTTTTGGGGTTTCAATTTTTGCTCGAATTACTCGCGCGGTTCTGCAATCGTGAAAATCAAAATTTGATGTTCTTCGGTATCACTGCTACAGATCGTCATTCTCGCACTGTCTTTGTTCATAAACTTGTTTTCTCAAGCCCGTATCTTTGGGCGATGGATCGAGATTGTTCCTCAACCCAAAAACGAGAAACTGAAGAACGTTCAAACACGACATTTCGTATCGCAGTAAAATTTTTTCTAATCCTAGTGAAAAAGATGCATTCGTCGATTTTGTAAAAAAACTTCTATTATTTGTCAGAATTCTTCTGATCTTGTATTTGCTTATTTCTTACTCTTATCTCAAACGTATGTTGTACTTTATCATATAATCCTCCGATTACATAATTAGTTATGAACTTGTCGCTATCTAGAGTAAAAACTATTTAATTTTGGTTCTTACAGTAATTTACTAGTAATTTATTATATAGCTAGCTAGCTACCGTCTGAACGCATACAATTTTCTTATCACTCGAACCGAACTGCACAGTCATTTCGGGCTTATCACGAATATGTGTGAAATGGTTGGAAAGAAAAAGAATAGAAAATATTAATCGCGCTAAAACCAACTCGGAGCAATTATCAATTACCCCGTACGGGAACACATCATACCGATAGGTTACTATCAATTTTTATCCCATTTCCTACGATCTGATCAGGCGTTAAGCTCTCTCTGGATTTGTAATAAAGTTTTTCCCTTAGTCTCCGGTAGCCATTTAATGAACACTAGTGAGCATAAAAAATTTGAGGTAGCGAATAAAAAAAATGGCGCTGTGTGTCCGTACCCCCAAGTAATCGCTACAACTAGATAGGCTTTTGCGGCCACTGCTGAAACGAATCCAGTGTATATGGTATTAATACTGTTTGCGAGAGCCTTAACATCGGTCGCAAAAATTTCTGATAACAAAATCCCGGGTACCAGCAGTACTCCGAAATTTAGGACCATCACGAATGCGAACATAGAACATAAGGGAACAACAGCATAGGGTTTTACATTCACGTCGGTGTGCTCATCGAAGTAAAAATATACGGCAATTGTCGCTAGGAAAGCACTCGACACGATTCCAGATGTTATTAAGAGTGGCCTACGTCCGAGTCGATCGACTACAAATATCGCTATAAGAGAAGTCATTATTTGTAAAACACCAAATATCACCGTTGCCGACATAGGACTAATATCGGATCCTATCGCTTCAAATATAATTGGTCCATAAACTAGCACCGCTCCAAGTCCACACACATGTTGCATCCATACCAGTACCACGGATAGTCCGAAAGCCTTCAGATTACCACGTATAGTGAACAATTTTTTGAATACATTCTGTTTGCTGTTTTCCTCTTCGTTTTCGGACAAGATTGACTTTCCCTTTTCTTTAATAGTAAGTTTTATCAATTCTAATTCATCTGACACGTCAGCTTTTCCCCGGAGTTTTCCTAGAGTAGCTTCGGCCTGCCCAAGTCTTCCTGCCATTGTAAACCAGTAGGGAGATTCTGGTAGAAAGAAAGTGGCTGCCACGAATACCGAAGAGAACGCGAAACATATACCAGCCATGATCCGAACACCAACGCGAGGTGCCACTACGTATATGAAAAGTAGTCCGATGTACAGTAGAACGAATCCTACAGCACCAAGAGAACCGCGTAGTTCAGTCGACATTATTTCCCCTTGATAGATCGGATATACACACGTCATCACCCCCATCGCAAATCCAACGCTCAATCTCGCCACGATGAGAACCTTGTTAGAAAAAAATATACATGGATATTGAACACCTAATTATTCTTAAATTATTATTTCCTAAGTAATTAGAGACCCACTATCGCATCTTCAGCCACAATTATAAGTAGCCAACTTATTGCCAAGGGGATTGCAAAAGCCATCATAGTTTTCTTCCTTCCAAATCTGTCGACGATAAATACGCTCAAAAATGGGGCAATTATAGATCCGAGTGGCATAGCTGCAGTTACGGACGTGGCTTCATTTACGGTCAACGGAATTGTTGAATTTGGAGCTATAAGTTCCACAAGAGATGGTGCACTCCATCCCAGCGAAAGACCAAGTAAAAATACACCGCTAGCACCTATGGAAGAATCAAATATTCCTAATAAGAGAAGCTTCATTTCTTATTTATAAATATACTGACATGTCCCAGCGGTGAAGTATTCCCAAGCCTTCGATCCTTCCGGAGAAGAATATTTTCCCCTCTCCGAATCTTGTGACATTTTATTTGAAATTTTTTTTCTCTAAAATGTTCAAAAACACCACTTTCACTAAATAAAAAAATAAACTTAAACTGCTTCTGGATCTTTACGAGGAAATACTGAGTCCTATCGAAGCAGGCAGCGCCGCTTTATTTTGTTACGAATACGTACGATGGTGAGATAAGAGATAATGAGACGTTGGGCACGAAGCAAATAGGTGTTACATGTTCTGCGTAAATTTATTACCCAAACTAGGAGGCGAGAATCGTTCATCCCATTGATGAATTTGTGATTTTTTTAAGGTTTCAAGAAAAAAAAAAAAATGAATTTCGTGTCACCCCTAAAATGCAGTACCTGCATACTTTTTTTTTTCTTTTCACTGGGTCATTTTTCCGCCGAGAGGGTATACGTATAGTATAAATGGGGTGGTGAGCGGAACGCGGGGTGGTCGTAGGTTTCGAACAAAGGTGACCGCAAAGTTGGGGTCGTACCGGCAAAAGGGGCTGCGGTCGAGATTGGGCAGGGGATTAATCCGCGATATAAAGTAAGATAAGTGGTCCGTGTCGTAAGGGGGTGAAGTAAAGGTTGGGGGTTGCAGAGGTAGGTCCTGGTCGTAAGTACTTCTCCCGCGATATCTAGGATCGCAAAACTAATTCCAGCTTCTAATGGTTCTGCCAATAGCAATTTCTGCAGTAAGACCGAATGCCGTTTCTCAACCGCTGTTAAACTTGTGATCGAGTCACGGGCCACCCAACTACATTCTTCCAAAACTTTTATTCCCCCTTTCTTATTATACACATACCATGCAATATACATCTATGTATGGTTGAAAAGAAAAATTCTCGACGATTTTCACCTGTACGTAGCTTCTATTTCGTTGATTCTCTTCTTTTTTTTTTAAGTCATTATTTTTCCCTCTGCAGGGGCCGCGGACGAGGAGAAGAAAGAGGAGGTAATAAATAGGCCGACATATTCCAAGTCTTGGAACCACTGCAAGAAACGCGTTTCAACTTCAAGGTATAGCATAAAAAGGGAAGGGAAAAGGAAGAACAACGGTGAAATTGCAGCGAGCTCCCGAGCGATAAAAGTAGCGCGGGGCCGTAGAAACGCTTAAGCGTTCTGTTTTACGGCGTCACGTTTCGTCGAGTTATGGGTTAACTAGCTCCCGCGTACCACGGGGCACTCGAAACTACCCACATCCCTGTTCTGCAGCCGCTCACTCTTATACCTCGTCCAACTCTTAACAGTTACCCATTTTAATCGCGGCGGGGCAAAGAGGGGGTCCTGAAGAGCTTCTAAAATTTTCGGCACAAACGGTGCGATCTAGTGCTCACGTACAACTGAGATAGCGATTCGATCTCGCAACGCCTTCTACTTCGAATAGAAGTGTATGTTCTTCCAATGGGATCAGCTCTGTGATGACAACGGGTAATTGCGAAGGTGACCTGAAATTTAATTCAGATTCAATAGAAAGATTTCAACGATTCATTGGACAATTGATTGATTATTTAAACAGTCATACATTGTAGGTCAAGTATAATTAGGTACATATTTTTTTACTTAGATTATAAAACGTTATCGTACAAATAAAAAGCCCCAACTGTCACGAACTCGAATTACGTACACTGTCGGCTGATGGTTCGGTTATAATAACACATGTACGTGTAATTTTCATTTGAATCAAGGTTTTCCTGCTTCTCAATAAGCATTTTTGTTCGTCGCCATTCAGTTGGCTTTTAATGAAAGCAAAAAAAGGTAGAATCGAAAAATAAAGAAATGGGTGTATTATGTTCCCTTTCACAGTCAAGTTTTCAACTTCAGAAAATTCGATATCTTGATCCTGTACACGAATTTTTGGTTGGCACTGTACTATTGACATGCGGTCAACGTCTTCTTTTCGTTTTCCAGTAACTTTTCAAATTATGTACGTCGTACAGTGACGTTTGCTGCAGTTTTCTGGTATCTCATGGTGTAATATCTCACGAGCCAACATATGAAATTTTTGATCACGTGTTAAGTTCTCTCTGAATTTCCAATAGAGTCTTTCCTCTCGTCTCTGGAAGCATTTTGAAGAGTACCACTGTAGTGGACAAAGTGATAAGCGCGTAAATGTAGAATGGTACGCAATGTCCAAGTCCCCAAGTAATGGCCAGGAGCAGATAGAATTTAGCGCATACGGAACCCATGAGTCCTCCCAGGATACTCAGGATGCAAGTGGAGAGCGCCTTGATATCAGGTGCGAATATTTCGGTATTTATGATCCCAGGTATCGATGCAACGCCCAAATTTACCGCCAGGGTGAACATAACTATCGTGCAAAGTGGGACTATCTCGTATCCCTTCACATTAAAATTCGTGTACTCCATAAGATAAAAAAAGGTCGCTATTATGAGCAAGAAGATACTTATCAGACCTCCCGAGGTGAATAAAAGGAGTCTGCGGCCAAATTTCTCGATGACGAATATTGTTACCGATGAAGTTATTAGCTGAAGTATAGCGAAGATCGTTGATATCCAGTAGGGATTTAGTTCAGAACCCATGGCTTCGAATATAACAGGGCCAAAGTAAACGATCGATGATAAACCACAAAAGTGTGACAAAAGTGACAGATTTAAGCTAATGACGAAAGACTTGACATTCCCACGTATAGTAAAAAGCTTTTTCAATGCGCTCGGCTCATTTTCATAGCTTTTTTCCGGAACTGAAGATTTCAGAATGGGTTTTCCCTTCTCCTGAATAGTTATCGCGATCAATTCAAGTTCATCCTTGACGTCCATCTTTCCCATTAGCTTTTCAAGAGCTCGTTCAGCTTCGTCAACCCTTTGACGCATCATAAAAAAATACGGAGATTCAGGAACAAACCACATCGCCACTATGAAGATCAGAGTTGATGCGCAACAAGTTGCAGCCATTTTTTGAATTCCGATCATTGGTGACAGTACGGAAACAAAAAGTATTCCAGCGTAATAAGCCAGTGTATTAATTGCTCCTAAGGCACCACGTAAGGTAACCGAGAGAACTTCGCCTTGATAAATCGCAAACGTGTACAGCACCATGCCTAACGCTATTCCAGCGATCACTCTTGCCACTATCAGAACCTGTGACAAAATAATTTCAGTGTTCACTTTCTACTTATGGAGGATTGAAAAAAGAAATTGAACAACGATCAAACTCGAGTTGATTCAAACTTACAGTGGCCCTTGTAGCGACGGCTATGACCAGCCAGCTTATGGTTATAGGAACTCCACACAAAAGTATTGTTTTTCTTCTGCCGATACTATCGACTGTAAAAACGCTGAATAATGGAGCCAACATTATGCCGAGAGATAAGCTTGCAGCCAAGGATGAGATTTCATGAGTAGTCATGGTAATCCTTGAATTTGGACTCATGAGTTCCATGAGAGTTGGTGAGTTCCAGCCCACCTGAGTACCGACATTAAAACTTCCGACAGCACCTATCGAGGAAATAAGGTGTAACAGGTAGAAGATAAACCCCGGATGGGTTGTTCAAGATACTCACACGTTGCTGCAGCGAAATATTCCCAGGCTCTGGACCCGTCGGGAGAGGAATATTTTCCTTTCTCAGAATCTTTCAACATTATTTTTAAGAGAGAATCACTTCCTCTCCTTTGGAAACTTTTTGATAAACTGTCTATTTTTACAACGAACCGTTATATTTATAACCAAGAATATTTCAAATTTGAAAGATACAGGTTCTACCGATAAGGTTCGTAATTGTCTCAACTTTGGATAATAAGCATCGTCGATTAATTTATGACTCGATGCCGGCAAAAGATGTTTTTTGTTTGATATCGCCAATGCACCTCACACATGTGCTTTTGAATTGTATGTAAAATTCATCCGGGTCAACCACCATATCAGTTATTTTACTGAACTACTTCCTTTGATCTCTTGTTCTTTCGCTTTCAGCTAACTCAATGTCCGTAGCCAGACTACAGAATAGGAAGGTCTTTTTAATAGATTTTTGTATTTGGACCAAAACTGGTTATTGCAAATGGCAGCGCACACAGAATCCAAAGTAAATGAACGTCTTTAATTGAAATTTAGGTCATTCATACTAGTATAAAAAACAGCACGAAACAACAAAATAATATTATATCGAATTGAAACAAAAATAGTGTCACGACACTAACAAATCATTAACTTGCAGTTATAGGCAGTGTTGCATGTAAATATTTACTGTTTCACTTCAGTAATGTGGTATTACAAATAGTGCGTGATAAAGGAAAGTACCTACGTCATGCCGAAGAAAAATTATCTAAAAATAGACTTTGAAGGATAAATGAAAATTTATTTCACATACATACAATCATTTAATATAATTCGAATCAGTATCACTATTTATAAAAAATTGTTTGGTATTTCTACACCAACGCATATGAGTTTGGTAAGTCATGTATATTTTTTCTTAAGCAAGAAGTGTATTCATAAATGAAATATTTTCGGTTTTAAAACCTATCGGTTTGTACAGTCGGGTGGTAATTTTTGATGCCTCTGTTTGGCGACGAGTCGATCAGTGTAGTGATCACGCAGCCAAAACGAAGTTTGACAATGGAAGTTTAATCTCAACTTCCACCTTTTTGATAGACCCTCGCGATATTCATTCGGAATCTTACTACCTTTTGTATCTCATTCTCTTGAAATCATTCTCGAGAATCAATATCATGAGAACTCGGTATCTGATCATGAGGAAGTCGCATGCTCAACATGGTTCTTCTTTTCTCCAATTTCATTGTCAACATGAAAAAGGATTGAAATCTGCATCCTTATGTGGTCTAAATTTTTTCGAGTTAATCTTTCAACGTCATAATAATTTGACGTTCCACAAATTCAATTTTCAAGCGTTTAGTTCTTTTTGTATCTGCAGAAATGTCATTCCTCTAGTCTCCGGTAAGTACTTCAGTAACACAGCAGTACACATGATGTTTACAATAGTAAATCCAAAGAAGGGTACACAGTGACCGAAGCCCCAAGTTACAGCCATCATTAAATATATCTTCATACCAATGGTTGAGGTCAAACCTCCGCCGACTCCGAGGATTAGACTTATCCAACTTTTTACTTCTGGTGCTGCCGTTTCAGAAAGTACGACCAACTGGACGGGCATTATTCCAATGTTGACTAAGGCTATGAACAAAAATGACAGAAAAACAGCGATATTGGAATAGCCGGAAACGTCGACATTCATGTATTCCACCAGGTAGAAGTAAATGCCAATAATCAAAGTGCAGATGCCGGTCGCTACTCCTGACACTAAGCTGAGAGACCTTCGGCCAACCCTCTCTATCAAGAAGCTCGTCAAGATGTTGAATACCAGTTGAATAATGGAGATCATCGTTGTGGCCACGCTTCCTCCCATTTCTGTCTTCATATCTTTGAATATTACGGATCCGTAGACCATGAAAGCCCCGTATCCGCCCCATGACATGAATATTATAAGTACACTGTTTATCAACAGTGCACGGCGATTTCCTTTCACTCTAAAGAGACTCTTCAGTGCCGTGAACGCGTTTTGTCGAGATCCACCTTCTTCAACTGCCAGCTTCTCACCATCTCCCGTCAACACTTTTACTTCATTACCCTGTATTCTAACCGTTTCTTTAACCATCGACAGTTCTTCCGAGACGTCAGTCTTTCCCCTCAGTATTTCCAGTGCTTCTTCGGCTTCTTCAAATTTACCAGTCATAGCGAGGAAGTACGGCGATTCGGGTAGAAAAGATGTTCCGACTATTGAGGCTATTGCGATACCCATCATCATCCAAGCACTTACAGGAATGCTCCAATATGACAGCATAACGCAAATGATGAAGATACCACCGTTTAATGAGGTTCCACCAAGTACCCCTAATGAACCCCTCAATCTAGCGGATACTATTTCAGCTAAGTATATAGGAATCACTGTTACACCAAGTCCGAATGATAGACCGCCAAAAAATCTGCCGATGCATAGAACCTACCGGACATTGATAAAATAAATGAAATTATGCACAAATTAATAACTTTGAAATAATAATTTCAAAAGTGACGTGATATTCATACTAACAAGGACATTATCAGCAACTGCAATGAGACCCCAACTAATCACGCTGGGTAGTCCAACTAGCAGTAAACTCTTCCTTCTTCCAAGTGTATCGACAAGAAAAAGCGTTATTGCAGGGGCTATCATATGACCTACGGACATAGAAGCGGCGATGGTGGAAGCATCTGAACCAGTTAAGGTAATTGGGCTATCTGGGGCAGTCAGGATGACAAGTGCTGGTGAATTGAATCCGGTATGACACCCAACGCAGAACATAAGCATGGAACCTAGAAAGTCAATAAAATTTGTTAAGGTACTTCCCGTTAGTAATTGTTTTCCAACTTATTATTTCAGCGAGGCAAATTATTATCATCAACACCGACACAAAAAGTCAGCTTTTTACTAGATTACTACGTATTGCGATTGAGCAAATCATCTTGATCCGGTTTTAGATTAATGTCAAGTACGTGTGGTAGGTTGTTTGTCGAACACAATATCTTGAAGAGAAGATTTTGCTGTCAATATGATCAGTTCCTGTTCAACAATATTTTGAAAATGGATCCGAACACGTCAGTTGAAGTTCGTTTGGTCCACAGGATTTCGTTTGATCGAAATCCGATTAAATTTTGAAAAGCTGACCAATCCTTTTTACTTATTAGTAGTCTGTCCTGATCAAATGACCTCGGATTTATTGATTTCTTTCAATTTTTCCCCTCAGCGTTACTTACAGACGAATGTTGCAGCGTATTCGACAACAGGTGAACCCTCGGGAGCCGTGTACTGTCCTTTTTCGAAATCTTTTGCCATGTTGAATGTTGTTTAATACAACTTCTAGTATGAGACAACTAATGCGGTTCTCTGACTTTCAAAGAATATGAGGGTAATGTGGTACGCACCCCTTTTTATATATAGGGATATGCAAAATTGATAAGGATTGAAGTTCTATGTAGTCAGGCATTCTAACACGATTTATTACTACGCGTAATGGAAACCTAAGGTTAAATCATTGTTTTGTTTAACAATAAATGGGAACATTTTCGCATTCCTAGAGGAGATATGTGTGTCTAAGAGGTATTCAACACACGCCTCGTTAAACATAAATTATATTTACTTACCTGAAATAGAAAGGAAGATAAAAATAACGAAAAGCATACTTGCTCATGATTGCAAAAAGGACAATAAACTCTTTATAGCTGATTATCCATTTATTTATAAGCATAGCTGCCTATTCGAACTAATGTTGTTGCAATTTTCTACTGTATCATTCTTCATCCGATGACTTATTCCTGTCATCTCTCAATATTGCGCGTGTGAAAGCTTAAAGAGAAGAAAAAAGAAAAGAAGAAACGAAAAAGAGAGAAGACAAATAATGGGTTTAAGGTTACAGATATAGAAAATTTTATGTACAAACGCGACTGAGTATATTTGGTGGATGATTTATTTATAAACCCAAATCAGTGACAGCGTTATTAATAACTGCGCAGTTCTGGTCTGGCTGTAAGATAAAACAGTCATCAGAGACGTTATTTTGACGTGATAAATTTATTAAACCCAGTTTAAAATACTTCAAATTAACCACGTTCCATATTCCTTTCGATACGTGTGAAATCGTACGGGTCGTAAAAAAAAAGTCTGACGCTATAAGTCGAGTCGCGTGATACGGCTGCCAGATGTCATTAAGACCAAAAATGATTGACATTTTTTTCCCAGAATGATAGGGAGGATTGTTTCTTTTATCATTATGCAACCCTGTAGACGCGATCCTTACGATACACGCCTACTTGGATTCGAACTCCAACATTTGAGCAGATGCCCCAGTCTACGCGTCTTCGATTTGATATCCTCCTTGATTCTTCATGCAAGAGTGATGGGCCTAATTCTATGCAGTTGTAATCACGTCCATTTATCAGCATTAAGAACAAAATACAATCAAACCGCGTGATTCGAGTGCTTTGGTCATTGTAAAAAAGTTTCGGTTTCCGTTCTTCAAAGTAACTATATTAGTTAGGCTCAACGCAAGCAGATTACCGTCGCATAATGGAAGAGAATTGATCCCAATTTGCTGCAGCTGCGAAGACCAAGTTCCAAAGAAAGTCCAGAATTGCATTTCATCGCAAAATGGGTAAGACTTTAAAATTAAGAGTGAAAGGATAAAAAGACTACAAGTCCAATTTCAGCTAGTTAATGGCAGGCGATCAGAGATTTATTTCATAATTTGCGGTCGCCAGATTTGATCAGAAACCAAATCTTAGATTTTGAGCCTATAATCAATTGTTTTTAATGAATTAGAATCCTGATTTTAACGCACATGTATTGTCTTTTTTTTTGGTTTTTGTTTTTTCTTCAATTCAACGAACCATTTCACTCAGCAGGTCCTTGTGGATCAACTGTATGTTCAACTGTATGTTCTGTCACTCCAATTTTCGAAAATATCATGATTGAACTTGATTTTCTCTGTGAAACGCATTTTAACGCATCTTTCAAGTGAAATATCGAGGGCTAGAGACCAGAAGGGCGTAACCAGCATTTACCGCCGTCGGCCGTTTCGCGGGTGTAAAAATTGAAACTACGCGCTTCTGGTCTTTGGCCTTCAATACGATGTATGCCCGTTTTGGTTCGAAATTCCACAACCAAATAATGTGTAAGCAAAATTGGGACCCTAGGTTGGATGTTTCTTGATTTATTTTTCATATAGGTATGTACTATTGTTTGGGAGCTAACGATGTTAATTTTTGTATTCCAATGACTCGCAGAGCCAAATCTATTGACCTCGAGTTTCCCCAATTTCGCAGATGATCAAAATTGGAGAACACAGCGCAATCGACAACGATACGAGTTGGGGTTTCGAATAAAATTTCAATAAAATTTTCATTCGATGTGAGATGTGGTTTGTTAAAGCGTAAGTAATGAACGAATCTTTTGTCTCTTTCAATTAATTTTATTTTTACCCTGGGATCGTATGTATAAATGGGATGCAAATGACCTATGTGTATACGTTAGAAGGTACTGAAATTTGTGTAAGACACCACAAGATGCAAGCTCACACACGAGACTATTTTATTTATGCTCTAGTTCGTTATCTACAATTCCTGTCACCTCGAATTCCGGAAGATCTCGAGTGCATTATCATCAATTTTGCATCGCGCGCAGGGAATGAATGACACGTGCGTCACTCATGCTTCGGACGACAAAATGACAGATTCAATTTTTGTGAGATACAGTCTCTGCGGTTAAGGGGTTTTCATAGGATACGCCGATCTATAAAGTCCGACGGATGAATTACCTCCCGCCAAAATAAAACTTGGTCAAATTTCAGCCGAATTTGACCGGGCAACACGAATTGATCCTCAGCTGAGAGACTGAACGCAAACATCTTTGATTGCATGTGGATAAAATGGGAAAGATTAAGAAAAACCATCAAATTCTTAATAATTATATTCAAACGAGCAACGATATTTTCATCATGAATACAGGATCAGATTAATAATACGTCTGCGGATAGACGATATCTGACTCGTGTGAAGTTTGTGAAACGCAGTGCAGTTTTCACACTCGTCAGATATCATCTACATTCCGCATATGTCACAACACGCTACTTCAAGTTTACTCTTATAACACGAAAAAAGTATTTCTATAAATAAATAATTATAATTTCTTCGATTAGAAGATTTGTTTTTTCAAATAATGGAGAGCGCTACTTTGTCTGTAAGTTATGATTGGATGATTTATTCACAAATGGCACGTTCATTTTTTGTGAGACTTATTCTTAGTAGATTCTTTTAAAAAAATTTATGAAAAACGCCGAATTATTTCGTTTTTTTTTTACAAATTTTATTTGCAAATATTGACATTTCCAAAATTCGCTAAGAACGTAGGCGGGACAGGGGTGTTGCATCTCAGTTTCCTCTTGACCCAAAAATTAGAAAAATAAAAAAAAAAGGGGCAGGATGGAGTACCGTGAATCGCAATGACCGAATCAATAATTTATTTGCACCGAACAAATTTAGATTTTGAAGGTTCTCTTCATTTGAAAGTTTTTTCAGACAGTACTTCATTTCACCCTGATTTTTTTTGGCCTCATCAGATGGCCTATAATTTTCTAAAATTATTTGACGAAAGCAACAGGGATTTGGTGTTGAAATTCGGATAACTCAGTTATTTCCTTAGCGTCCCCCTTCAATCCCGATCCCCTTACATAATTCATATATTGGTTCGTACATAACGAGAATTTCTTGATTTGAATTGTCTTTTTGTTTTCTCTCATTTCTCACCGATGTCAAATCTTTATTTGAGAAAGATTGAATTGACAGCCGGTGATTACTGATGTCAGCGATAACGGGATAGAGTTCAACAAATATAATGACTCTCATTTTCTATCTTTGCTTTACAGTAATCCTCTACTTTTCCGTATCTATCATATCTAAAGTTTCATTTCCTTCATCAACGTGGTATCATGGAATAAATATGATTTTTCGAAGACGATAATTTCTTTCGTCTTCGATAAGCAGATGAACCAAAACCTCAAAGCTGGTTTCAAATTTTCAGTGACGTTCGATAACGTTGCACGTGACAATTTTCAAACTCGAGCTTTCAGATCGCTCTGTATCTCTAATAATGTTTTTCCTTTAGTCTCCGGCAGATTCTTCAGGATCACAACGGTACAAACCCATGTCGTAAGAGTGAAACCCAAAAATGGTACACAGTGGCCAAGGTTCCAGGATACGGCAGTCAATATGTACAACTTGGCCGTAACGGTCGCGGTTAGGCCGCCAACTATTCCAACGATCATGTTCATCATAGCTTTTACTTCCGGTGCTATTGTTTCGGAAACTGTGACCAACTGGAGAGGCATTGTTCCGAAGCTGACTGTTGCAATGTACAGAAATACTACAAGAAGGGCTACGTTGGAATACGCCGAGACGTCGATATTCGTGTGTTCTATAACGTAAAAATAAACGCTGATTCCCAAAGTGCAAAGTCCGCCTACCACCCCTGCGAAACAGATGAGAGGTCTTCGGCCGAGTTTGTTGATGAAAAAGCTCGTCAAGATGTTGAAGGACAGCTGAATAACGGCACTTATTATAGAGGCAATGTACTCTCCTGGGCCTACCTTCATAGCAGTGAATATTGTCGACCCATATGAGAACAAGGAAATGTAGCCACCAGCCTGCAACGTTACTGAAAACATGACATTTATCAACAGTGCACGACGATATCCACGCACTTTGAATATTTCCTTAAATGCATTGAACTTTTTTGGTTTGGTTCCGTTTTTTCCATCAGCCTTCCAGTCTGCATGTTCTTTCAACTCTTCGCACTGGATTTTGACACTATCTTTAATCAGTTCTAATTCTTCCGTGACGTCGCTCTTTCCTTTAAATTTTTCTAGCGTCTCTTCGGCCAATTCAAATTTACGTTTCATAGCAAGGAAGTACGGAGACTCGGGAATAAAGTATATCCCGATTGTCGAAGCGATAGCGATGCCCAACATCAAAAGAAAGAACATTTGTATCTCCGTATACGGCAATACAGCGTACGCGAAGAGTATACCACAGCTAAGTGCTGACCCAGTGACTGTTCCTATGACACCTCTCAATTTGGGCGATACTATTTCACCCAAGTATAGTGGAACTAATGTTATACCAAGTACGATCGATAGACCACCGAACACTCTTGCAATGAGAAGGACCTACATGAGTTAGAGATTTCTGAATTACTATCAATCGAAGAAGAGAATAATCACAAAAATCACGTCATTTTTTCACTCACAATAGCATTACCAGCGATCGCAGTAAAACCCCAGCTGGTTGTAAGGATAACAGCTGTTCCCAAAAGACTCCCTCTCCGTCCAAGTACATCAATCAAATGTCCGATCAGTGAAGGAGCTATCATATGACCTATTCCAATGACAGCGCCCAGGTTAGAAGTGTCGATTGCGGTTATGGCGATCGAGCTATCTGGGGCAGTGAGAATACTGAGTGCTGGTGAAATGAATCCGACTACACAACCGATACCGAATATGAGCATAAAACCTGTAGGGAAGACAAGATCGTGAAACGATTCTTTCGGTTAATTATTTCAATTTTTCGTGTTGTTTTTTTTCCCCAAGTTTTGTGTTATGGGTGTTAGGTATACTTACAGGAAAAAGTTACAACGTACTCGACGATATAAGAACCCTCGGAAGTCGTGTATTTTCCTTTTTCAGAATGAAAAGTCATGTTTTTCATTTTGTTTGGTTTTAATTATGTTGATAACTTATGCCAACAATGCGGTTTCTCACTACTGAAAACTATCAGGGCTCTGCGGTTACCGACTCGTTTTATATAAGAATTCGCTATGACGTTGATAAGATTTACCTTGGGTTTAATGCGGAATTCTAACACAATTTATGACTACACTCGACTATCCAAATGAAACAACAATTTAGTTTCCTACTACAAAAGTCAAAACTAACAAATGTTTTGTGTTTTATTGTTTCTTTTTCTTGAAGAAATGCGTGAATCATAAATTTTCATACCACATGCCGATTAACGATGATCACACCTCAATTCCCGCACGTATTAAAAATATACATACACCTATCTCGTACAGACAAGATAATAGATAAGACGTACCATTAAATTTATCATATTAAGAGGCTCGGTATAGTATCTCGCGGGTAAAACAGATCATCGACGCAAAGTGGAAATCTCAGCTGGAAATTGATGATGTTTTTTCTGAAAATTCTGATTTTCATCAGAGTTTTCTTTACGAATTCTTCATTCTTTTAGAAGTCTCTTTCTTTTCTAACTTATCTTCTTTCTAATTTGCATTTTCGTTCTTCGATTTTTCCGAGGTGTTCCGAGAAAGGAATTTAATTATTTTGAAAACCGTTGGTCTCGTCAAAAACAGTTCGAATCAAAGCTGGAGGGTTTTGAGGAGGATATCAAATGATGGAATTAGTTCAAGGCTAGGTGACGTAATTTTTCAGCTGTTACCATCACGTTCATTTTGATTTATTTCTTTATTGAAGAATCACATTTTGTTTCGATATCATATTTATAGCTCCAATGACTCGGGAGTTCTGACAGTTCAACGTTTGAAGCCGCCGCATGAGTGCCCGATATACCTCGGTGACTGCTTAATTATAGTAAAAACCTATTGTTAGCACACAGCAAGAGCACAGTTTATTACTGCCGTAATTGTCATCGGTATTGCATTCGAGACTATAAGTTTTTAATGATACGTGCAAATTTTAGTCTTGACATGTTTAAATATTTAACAACAATGAAATTGTTGGATCATTACGATCTACTAGTTTCGGTTGCGGTTGGTATTTTTCTATACCGTGTCGATTCGATTCAACAAAAAATGTCATATTAAGTGCATTATAGACTCTCATTGGTGTTCGATCCGTAATTCCAGAGATCGGAAGAATAATTTGAAATTCGCGACAGTGAGGCCGTTGAGATTTTTCCATTTTAATCTTGTAAGAAAAGAAATAGAAGATGAGGTGACTACTTTATGACTTTGCGTAAAAACTTAACACTTTGTATCTAGTCGACAACTGGATTTACACAGAAATGACATAGCCATTAATAGCTTTGTAGTACTCGGTAGGGCTTAAATGATGTAAGCATATTATCACCGACGTTAGGTAGTATAAATTTATTTCCCTCCGCTTCCCACTTATAATTTTAACGTTCACGTATTCCTTTCTATGGTGTAATTACCTCAATATACGCGAACAGAAGTAATCATAAATAAAGTTTTCTGACACGATAAGAACCGTACGGTATCTTTCTTTTTCTTCCTACATATATGTAGATGCTGGTTCACCTTGACAAATTATTACCAAAAAGAATATTTTTCTATAAGACAGAAAAAAATTGAACTCTAATGCCAATTACAAGTGGTTCATATTTATTGTGAATTATAAAAAACCTGGATTCTTGTTTCATGCGTTGACTTACGGACGGGCCACATCTTGTCTGTCAAAGATGATAAGTGTGAAAAATAAAACTGATGAATAGTTGAAATCCAGTAGTTTAGATAGGTTGGTATATTTGCATAATTTTGTAGCAACTTACCTTACCTTGCAATCTTGAAAAGATTCGACGGGTGCAACGTCACCATTTGTTTTCAAACACATCAAACTATTGACAGTGAATTTTCAACTCGCAGAAGTGTCTGATGTCTCATGTTGATTTACGGTTTTTATTTATCGATTTGGAGTCGCAGACGGTGTAAATAAAAAATGCAAATATGTGGGTCGTTGGATTATTTCTGGAGTACTAAAAACGAATGAAAATACCAGCATATATGCCCACTATTATTACGAAATGGTTGGATCACAGGAATAATTCTTTTATTTCAGGTTTCTAATTATACTTGTTCCTCGATTATTACGTATAAAATCTGCAATTTTTATTGTTTCATTTTTTTCTGTTTCTCATAAATGTATAATTAACATCTTCACTCTATTTGAGGGCGTCTTAAAGTAACAGGTAGAGAATTATGGTAAATGCGATAACAAGGCAGAGCGTAACAATAATTGATACAAGTCTTAACTTTTGACTTTGCCTTAAAAACTTTCGATTGTTTCGCATGTATTTAATTTTGTCTTATTCTATCTTATTCTCGTTGTCTAACTGCGGGTGTTCACGTCACAGTTGCGGTATTTTAGGGTAAACACGTTTTAAATTTTTATATTTCAGATACCGCTCATTAATTTACCCCTCTTGAGAATTCAAATGACCGGTAAATCGGTCTAAGATTCTTGATTTGACTGGGAACGATGTCGTTTTGAAAGAATTTCACTTTCGGCTGCCGAGGTCTCTCTGGATTTCAAGAAATGTTTTTCCTTTAGTCTCGGGCAAGTACTTGAGAATCAAAGCAGTGCATGTGAACATTGCAATGGAGAAACCCAGAAATGGTGCACAGTGGCCAAGGCCCCACGTTACAGCAATCATTAAATATCCTTTGAGAACAATAGTCGCCAGTAAGCCACCACCGACTCCAATGATCAGGCTGACCAATGCTTTTACTTCTGATGCCAGTGTTTCAGAAACTATTACCATTTGGACGGGCATTATTCCAATATTGACTGCTGCGGTGAAACCGAATATTGCAAAAAGGCCGACGTTAGAATACCCTGAGACATCGACGTTCTTATATTCCATTAGGAAGAAGTAAATACTGATTATTAAGGTGCAGGTGCCACTTATTATCCCTGAAGTAAAGATGAGAGGTCTTCGGCCAAGCCGGTCGACTACGAAGCTTGCCATGGCGTTGAAACACAATTGAATGATCGCAATTATTACTGCCGCAAAGTTTTCTTCGATACTTACCTTCATAGCTCTGAATATTACAGATCCGTATACCAGTACCGACGTGCATCCACCGGCCTGGAATGCTATTACTAACAGTGCATTTATGAAAAGCGCACGACGGTTTGCGCGTTTTTCAAAGAGCTCCTTGACGTTGTTGAATTTCCTCGGTCTAGTTTCAGTCTCCCCTTCATTCTTTTTCCTTGACACTTCACTTTGTTTTTTAACAGTCTCTTTTACTAGTTCCAATTCTTCCGTAACGTCGGTTTTACCCCTCAGCTTTTCTAGTACTCCTTCAGCCTCTTCAAATTTATTTTTCACGGCAAGGAAGTACGGAGATTCAGGTACAAAACACACACCGATGATTGTAGCTACTGCGATGCCGAATTGAACGTAAGTGGACACGCGTATCTTTAAACAAGGTATAACAATGTACGAGAAGAGGACACCACAGTTTAATGCCATTATAGTGAGTGTCCCTAAAGCACCTCTTAGTTTAGCCGACGCTATTTCACCCAGGTATATCGGAACCAGTGTTAAACCAAGGCCGAGTGCTACACCACCCAATAATCTGCCAATCAATAGAATCTGCAAATAAAATTCATGAAATCAAGTGAGGTACGTGCAAAGGTAAGGATCTCAAAATTCACGTCGGTTTTTAACTTACGAGAAAATTGTCTGCGACAGCTATAATGCCCCAACTGGCTGCGATGGGTGTGATAGTTGCTAGGAGGCTCGCTTTTCTTCCAAGTTTGTCAACCAGGAATATGGTCAGCGCAGGAGCTACCATATGACCAAAGCCAACGACAGCGGCGAGAGTGGAAGCTTCGGAACCAGTTAACGGGATAGGGCTATCCGGGGCGGTGAGAATACTAAGTGCTGGTGAATTGAATCCGGCGACATGGCCGACGCCGAAGACTATCATGAAACCTATCAAAAGAATAAGATCGATTCAATTCTTCCAATAGTTCATTGCTATGATAACAACATGAACTTTAGTCTTTGTTTTGCTTTTTTGATCGATTTTACTTACATGCAAAACTTGCGGCGTACTCAACGACAGGAGAACCCTCGGGAGTTGCGTACTTCCCTTTTTCGGAATCACGAGCCATACTGGAAATTTTTTTTTTTTTTTTTTTCTAAAACTCACAGACTTTATAAAATATATACACACAACCCACTAGCCCTGACTTTCAGAGACTATTAGGGTAATGCGATAAGCGATCCATTTTATACAGAGACGCGTTGCGATAGTGATAAGATTCATAACTTTTGTGTAATCAGATATTCCAACAGGATTTATTACGGCGTACAATGAAAGTGAAATAAAAATTTTACCTTGACTCCGTAAAACTATTACCATTTTTTACATTTTTTGTAATATATTCCCGTATCATGAGATTTCAAATTACTCGATTTTCAATGACAACCATATCTGTTTGTCCAGAGTAGAAGAGAGAAAATGTAATAGGAAATACTGTGATAATTTACGTATGTCAAAAAAGGTCAAATGAACCCATACTGGGATTTTCGAGATGATTTTTTGCATCTAGAAATTTGTCACGAATAGACCCTCAATTTTCTAATTAGTAATATGGACGGGAGAAAAGAAAACACAGAAAGAACAATTCAAGGAAGTCAAAAACTGACTGTTTATTGTTAAAATTCAATCTTGATAATGACCCAGTTAAAAATGGAGAGATATGTTAGTGCCGCTAATAACATGTACATCTCAATGAAGTATGATATGAAAAATAAATAATAATCAGTAAAACGCGTTGAAATGAGATAAATTTATTGCACGCAGACAACTTATGTCACTCAGAAATTTAACGTTCGCACGTTCCTCTCCACAGTTAGCTTTTTCTCAATAATTGTTAATAGTACGAACCATGACTAAAGTTTTCTGACACGATAGGGACTTTACAGTATACGGGTGGGTGGATACAAATTTTAATTTTATTTTCCTGCTCCGACAACGAGCATTACGATCCGAATGCGTATAATATGTCGACAACGATTTGTACGGAAAAATATAAGCAGATAAATAATCAATACCGCGTTTTGAGCTTTTCACGCGTTCAAGTCTTTCTGAATCTGCAAGAAAGTTTTTCCTTTAGTTTCCGGAAGAATCCACATTATTAATCCCGTACAAAGCCACGTGACTATCGCACATATAATAAATGGAACCGATTGCCCAAATCCCCACGAGGTGGCCATCATTAGATAACATTTCACTGTTACTATACTGATCATTCCACTGACAGCACCGAATATACAACTTGCCAAGGCTTTTATATCGGTATCAAATATTTCCGAAAGAACGACGTTCTGTATTGGCATTAGACCGGAATTTGCGGCTATAACCAATACAATGACTGCCGAAAAAGGGATCATAACATACTCCGAAACCTCAATTTCCGTGTACTCCATCATATAGAAATAACCGCTGATTACCACCAAGCAAATACCACTGATTGTCCCAGAAACCGCTACCAGTGGTTTACGACCCAGTCTATCTATGAGGAACGTTGCTAGTATGGTGCTTATGAACTGTAGCAACGCCACTATGGTGGAACAAATGTGAGCGTCGATAGGTACACCCATTGCGGTGAACACTACGTGACCATATATCATAATAGTAACAAAACCACCGAAATGATGTGTGCATACGAAGAGTAATATGATGAATAGTGCTTTACGGTTTCCTGGTACCGTACAGACCTGTCTGAAAGCGTTAAATTTTACCGGTTTCGATGCCGCCGATCTTTTGGTATCCGATCCTTCCGATGATTGACTACGTTGGATAAGAGTCAATTTTATTAATTCCAATTCTTCCGATACGTCTGTCTTGCCTCTTAGTTTTTCGAGAACTGCTTCTGCCTCTTCGTCACGACCGACCATGGCAAGGAAGTAAGGAGATTCAGGCATGAACGAAAAACATAGCAAAAATACAACTGCTAATCCCATGCAGAGGCCGGCTGATGCTTTGATGGTCACATAAGGTACAACGAACATCATGAACAACACTCCACTGTTGAACATTATGGTTATTAACATGCTCATGCTACCGCGTAATTTTGGAGATACCACTTCACCAAGGTAGATTGGACAGATGCTAAAGCCAAGACCCAAAGAAATTCCACCGATGAATCTTGCCGCGGATAATATCTTCGAATTGGAAAAAAATGAAACAAACAAGAATTGAAAACAAATGGACATTTTGTAAGCGTTTTCAGCGATCGGTGAAAACTCACATACACGTGGTTCGCAACCACTATTAAACCCCAACAAATGATCAGGGGAACTCCGGTTACTAAGAGGCTCTTTTTTCTTCCGAGTCTATCGATCATCAGTAGAGTCAAAGGCGGTGCAAGCATATGCCCCGTTGAAACCGCAGCCGCCATCGTCGATGCGTCCGAAGGCGTAAGAGTGATCGGGGAATCGGGAGCCATAAGTTTTCCCAAACTAGGAGAATTCCATCCTACCACGTTCCCGATACAAAGCATAATAATTGTGCCTGAGAGAATTATACGACAGGATTTGGGGTTTTCTCATTTTCAGAAGACAGGAGAATGGTCAAAAATTCATCTTTCTACTCACAACAAAATGTACTCAGGTATTCCCAGTAGAGCGATCCTTCAGGAGAAGTGTACTGTCCTTTTTCAGAGTCTTTGTTAACCATCTTGTTATAACTTTTTCCCGACTGTTTGTGGATAAAATGCGACAATATCTGGGCGTGTGCGGGTTAACTGAACATCTGAGGCGTGGAAATTCGATTTCGCTATTTTATATAAAAACAAAAAATGCACACCAATTTTGCACGATAACGTTAGAGCGATAAGAAAACCTGTGAGATGTGCAACGAAACTGATAAATTTACGACTCGTCTTTGGGTTGGTAACCATATGCTAATTATAGCTTTATAAATTTATCTATATCAACCAGTTAATTTTTTACTTTTCTTATTGACTTTCTTCAATTTAGATATCATTGTCACGCAGTGTCGTCCTCTCGTAGAAGAAGATGTAGTTTGTTTTCAACAGACCGCACATCACTTAGCTGTTCGATTGTCAACTTAACAATTAAATAGAACAACCAACCGAGTAAAAAAAAAAAACGCAGAACTGGCATCGTAGGGGTAACTTAAATAATGATATCTTATTGTTAGATTCAGTTGAATTTTATACCACGGCCGAGAGCGGACGAAACATTCATAATACAAGTTTCAATGAGGTTCGTATTATATATTTATCGAAGATGATTTTTCACAGCCTTGTTTGATTTGCAAAGAATCTGCATACAGGCGTCATTAATTGCCAAGATCTCTCTGTATCTGTGTAAAAGATTTTCCTTTAGTTTCTGGTACGATTAAATGAAGTAGAGGGGTACCGGTTAACATAACAAAAAAGAAACAGATGAAAGGTATAAAATGTCCACAAGACGTAGCGACGACTAGATAAAGTTTAGCTGCTACAGTGGACATAATCGCGTTATATGTAAGAAGAAAACTTATGACAGTGGCCTTTGATTTTGGTGAGAAAAGCTCTGAGAGCATAACTATTTGGAGCGGCAAAATTCCACATGCTATTGCGGCGACGAATATCATAACAATTAGAGTGGCCGCCAAGGAATATTGTTCTAAATCAATTCTAGCTCGTTCTCTGAGGTAGAAAAATATAGACAAAAATGCAAGACACGTGGTAGCGATAAGGCCGGAAGTAAGGATCAGAGGCTTTCTCCCAAACCTGTCGACGACCAAAGAAGCCAATAACGAGGATATCAATTGCACGAGTGCCATCAGTGCCGCCGCTACGTCAGGAGGTACGATGTTTCCGATATTGGTAAATATTATCTGCGAGTAATTAAGAAATGAATAAAATCCTCCAAACTGTTGACAGAGAACGAATAGTCCAACGATTACCAATCCTCTCCGGCAGCTGCGTTTTTTTAATACTTCGGATAAAGTAGCACGTCTTTTAAGTTCAGAATCTGTAACAGTTTTCTCAATAGCTCTCAACTCTTCGGACACATCGTAACGATTTCTCAGTCGCACGAGGCTTTCTTTGGCCTCATCCAGGCGGCCTTTCGTCACCAGAAAATAAGGAGATTCCGGCATTTGTGAGAAACATAAAACAAATGCAAGAGAAACCCCCAAACATATCCACGCCATCGTTCGAATCTCTACGTAAGGACCAACTGCATATGCGAAAAAAAGTCCAATGTTGAACATCACGGTGTACAACATTATGAGACCACCGCGTACACCGGTCGACACGATCTCACCAAGATAAATTGGGCAAGTCAACATAGACGAACTAATGACGAATCCTCCGCAGAAACGGGCGATAAGCAGCATCTGAAATAATATAAATTGAGATGAAATAAGTGTGCGATAAAAGTTGATTACTTTTTTAATTTTTTCCGAAACTGACCCTGAAATTTCCAGCAATAATGACGAGACTCCAACTAATAACTAGTGGTACCGAAGCTAGGAGAAGAGTTTTCTTTCTTCCAATTCGATCTACGATGTTGGCCCCAAGGGGTGGTCCTACAATGGCGCCTACGGTTATTGAAGATGCCAACCAAGATGCCTCCCCAGAATTCAAGGGTATCGGGGAATCTTCCCTCATAAGTTTCGGGAGACTTGGAGAGTTCCATCCCGATAGGGTACCCACACAGACGGCCAGGAGCGTAGCTTTTACGATGAAAATAAGCGGAGAAAGAAGAGGAGAGGGGAACAAAAAAAATAAAATCATAATAATAATAATAATAATAATAATGAAAAAATAAAAATAAAAATAAAAAAGGAAAACAAAAAGTCAGGGATGAAAAATTCAACCCACGTTTGTGTCGCTAACACACGTACACCTATACAGAGCATGCGTATTCACCCAACTACCATGCATAATCGTGGTCGTTTACTCGATATTAAACTCCATCGATTCCGAGAACCTCCACAAAGTAATAAGAAGCAAAAAGAATACCTCTCGAAAATATTACCACGAGAATATAAGCTTACCAAAGCGCAGTGTAGCTCTATAGTAACGGCGAGCCAAGAATTCGTGATACTTCCTTTTTTCCTTCTTTTTTGTATTATTTTCAAGAACGTGAACCGGAAACGTCATAAAACTCACCGGATAAAGCGGCTAGAAATTCCCACGTCTTAGAACCCTTGTGAGGTTGGTTGTTTTTCATGAAAACCTTGATCTCTTCGGGCGTTTCCATTTTTCGTATATATAAACACTGGGACGACCGAGTGCGTTCTTATATTAAAATCACGATAAAATTCAACAACTGATGTAACCTAATAAAGAAGAAGAGTGACAAATAGATCCTCCTCACTCTCCTTTTTGCTAATCAACAGCATGCAGCAGACGGTTTAATTTTGCGATAACGAACTCAAAGCAACTGTGTTTGATTTGATCTTTATTTTCATTATACATCGTCCAAAATTACGTAATCACAAAAAGATGACGAGACATGCAGCAGGCTGTGGTAGTTATACGTTTAATTGCTTCGAAGATACGCTTTTATTACATTCAGATCTGATTCTTTCTTTTTGTTTCATTGTTTTTTTGTTCCGGTGTCTCCTCACAAATGGAAAAGACTTCCGGGACTATAACCGCACGTAGGTGTATAAGGTCTTCCGGATCGATTCCTGATGGTCGAGTATAAAAAGTTTTCTCAGCCTGTGGCATTGATATTCGAGGTTCGTAGGTAACCCCGTCTGAAAACTTCGCTGGAATTTGAACTACCGCATAACAATGTGTTCGAGAGAAAAAAAAAAAAAAAATAAATAAATAAAAATAAATAAATAGAAAAAGAAAAAAAATGTTTTGGGTAGAGAAACGATCAAGGGCCATCTGGTTTTTTCTGTCTCCCAATATAAAGATGGGATGAAAAAAAACAACTCCCGAACAAACAAAACAAAAAAAGGACGAACAATTTTCTCCGCAGTTTTCAACCGGTAGAAATCAACGTTTATCACGTGAATCGTAACTGTCGTCTCTTTATTGGCAATCTATAATTACTTTCATAATTATATAACGGATAGACCGTCCATTATCCGTCTCATTATCGGTATAAGTACGCTTTAATTAATCAATGCGTCTCTTTCTCTCTCTCTTCTCTATATCGAAAAGCTTGCAATCTCGTACGGCTTCGCGTTCGATAGGTATTGCCGATACCTATGCTAACCTTTGATCTATCTGTCAAAGAGATCCATGCGATCGGAATGCAGGGTGCAGCCAAAGGCAACGCGGTACTGAAAGCGATGATGTTCCGTCCGTATATACGAGCAATACGGACGAAAAAAAATCGCAGGAAAATGAAAAGCATCGAAATTAGTGCGTTATACGATTACACCTGAAATCAAGGTAATCGTCAATCTGGTTCAACGACGTTAGTTCGCATCACAAGCCATCAATGGTTGACCAAACAGAGATACTGGGAAGATATATACGTAGATTGAGATTCAACCTTGGGTTGGATCGTGTCGTACAGCAGTATTTGTTTGGTCTCGTGTACACGCGGCATTGCTACCATGCGTGTAGCATGCGGCGTTGCTACCGGATGCTGTTGATCAGAGTATCCCATACATGAAACGGTGGCAAATTAGGGAAGGGAACGCTGTAGCGGTGCAACGGCAAAGCCAACTTGTCCTTATGTTGTCCAACGTTACTAAACACCTGATGCATGGGATGTGGGCTTTGATGACAGGATTATATCAAACGGACCGAACACCTTGATTAACCTTACCGACCATCTTATAACGTCCGCTAAAATACAAGCTACGATAATGACAGTTGAAATTGCTGGTGAATTTTTTTTTCAAGTATAATAACGATGTAAAATTTATTCTGAAAATATACAAGTTCGATTAACGTTATTGTTTTTAATGCAAATCATGGCGGAATTGTTTACTCGCGCGTTAAGTTTGTTCAACCAGTTCAAAAGTCTGGTAATTTTATTCACCTGCTCTTATTATATTCGCGATAAACATCATGCATTATTATCATCAAGATTTTCGGTATCCTTACGTATAATAATTAATCGAAGAACTCGATCCCTTCCCATAAACACGGTATACGTTTCCCTACCCTGATTTATAAATTATACATAAAGAGAAGTGAAATTAATTTAGCAATGTTCGACTTTTAACCAGATTTACTATACATCTACTACAGCCAGCATTCCGTTCCACTAGAGTTTATCGGAAATCTGATCTTGTTAATCAAACCTAAATATTGAACATTGTGACCAACGAAGGTTTCGCATCCTACTCCTATTGCAACAGTAGTCACATGTACGAGCAGCTGTATGAAACGTATACCTATTGAAATATATACATAGCGTAGGTATACAGAGAGATTTCGTGGAAGCGGGCCAGTCCGGTCGCGCGAGCGTGTCGGTAAGTTAGGATAAAATACTAACACACGAAAATTCTACGTGCGTGATCTTCGCTAGCTCCTTACTGCTTATGCCAGCGAAGATCACGCACGTAAAATTTTCGTGTGTTAGTAATTGTATCCTCAGTTGCATATCTCGGGCGCAACCGACTGGCCCGCTTCCACGAAATCTCTCTGTATACTCCGTACATTCGTAGATATATATAGTAGGTCGGTGACGTTTCAGAGCTCATCTGCTAAATCAAATACCGTATTGCTGCTGCGAATTGCAAATGGAAACTAATTGCTTTCGTGCTTTACCTATACACCCACAGTATAACGCTTTAACGAGCTTTACCACACCTACGTTTTATGATGTCGTATACCGGTTTCCAAAACACAATCGTATTTATCCGAACGGACGGTAAAATTTTTTTTTTCAAAAATAAGAAATAAATGAAAATAAAAGAAACGAATAAACGGAACACATTCGGTCAGCTCGGAGATAAATTTTGGAACGTTAAGCTGCCGGCGCTCGATTGCACCAATGAATTATAAGTCCCTTCTAAAATCGAAGTTTCTGCTCATCTCAGCTTTCTAACCATCTGTCCATACGTTTCGGCTGACTCTGATGTTAAGTTTCGTGTGTCTTAGGGTTCCGGCGGGGCTCATTTACCTTCCTTGAATTGTTCCATCTCGGTGGACGAGTGCAGAGCGAGATGGGATGAAATCATTCAATTTAATTTCAATTTCAAATTCAATTTCGAATCATCCCAGTTTCGATATTCCTCCTCTCTTCGTCTCTTGTCATCTCACAGTTACGACGCTAAACCTTCACTCATCAGATCGATGTAAATATGAACCGGTAAAATTTTCGTCTCTGTAACATGCGAATAATATACATATATATGTGTATATGTCGAGGGAACAGACACTTTTTTCTCGTACGACAATTTTTTTGGACGACGTTTGAAATTACCGATAAACGGTTCAACTTTCACGATAACTTAGTCCGCTAAAATAATTGATATCAATTGATGTGTAAAATTTGAAATATTCGAAGCTGTCAATTGTCTCAATTCAAATCTTCTCTGGTTTCCGTTTCAAGATGCAAAACGTCGCTATGCAACTGAAAATTCATTCCATCGCTAAAACTTGAGACATCGTGACTACGTTCGCACGATGAGTATCATCCGTCGCCCCCGGCACAAAAAGTATCGAACGCTGCCATGTATACATTTTTGTATATACTACGTATATTGGCGCAGAAAAAATATTTATATTAAATAAACTCCCAGAATTGAGAAAGGGGCAGGGGTTGGTTATTATTATTATTATGATTATTATTATATTTGTTAAGAAGGATTTGTATGGGTAGTCGGGTGAAAAGGATATACGTATACTTCTGATATATATAGATGAAATTTTCTTGTATTCTTTTTTTCTTCATCTGAAAATAGGTACACAGATTTTTGGATTCACCAAAACGTTTGAAATTTATTCTCAGCATGGTTTGAAATAAGTTTCGATGTATACACATTACGTCCCTATATACGCAATATGATATGATATTTGAGTTGGATTTTCCGGGTCTTGATTCGCCGGGGTTTTCGTTGGTATATAAATGTCAATAATGTGTCCTAGAAGATGAACGGCGTTGACCTATCCCATAGCTTTCAGAGTTTTCCCCCTGAATTCTCCATCGGCGCTTTTCCATCCGATGTATATATCTATATACATACATACCACCCATACGGCAATCGAAGAAATAAATATGCCTCGCGAGTCAGCGAACACCGTATCTCGCCCTCTTCTCCCGCGGGAAAAGGAGCTGGAGCGTCGCTATCCCGGTAACTTTAGTTTCAAGCTCATTCTCCCTTGAAAACTTTCAAGCTTTGACGAGCAATCGATGATTTGGTAAAGAATGCTAATTACAAGAACTCTGGGGGGTAGATGAAACGGGGAGAAAATAATGAAAGGAAGGAAATTAGTATAATCATTGCTTATGTTGTGGTTGAGTAAAACAGTTTAGAGGGGTTATTAGGGTGTCGTATTCTCCGTTAACTTGGTTTTTTTTCTTCTTCTACCATTTCCAGACTCAGATTTTCAATTAATTCGAGGGTAAATCATTATTTCGTTTTTTCTTCAATCCGATCGACGCGACGTGATGTAATTATTTTACTATATATCTTCATCGTTCTCTTATTCAGCTATGTATGTATATAATGTACGTATATTTAGATTTTTTTTTGTTGGCTCAAAAGGGTCCGTTTTAGCCTCGGGGGAAAGGGGGAGGGGACAGGGGGCAGGGGGGGTTGAAAAAGAGGAGAGAATAAAAAAATAAACATCCCTCTGCAGAGACTGATTAAAAACGTGATAGAGGGGGGAGGGAGAGAGAAGTTTCGTAACTTGATTCAGGGCGTGTCGGAGGTATAAAGAGGGAAGGCTTTTAAAGTGCTTCTGACAGCGTAAAATCCTGGAGGATTCGGTAGTCTTATTAACCCTCTACCTTATGCTGGCAAAGGATTTTCGAAGAAACTTGGATATGACTACATCTTTGCTCAGTTTTATTTCATTATCTCTACACTCTTGCAACGTATATATATGTATAGGTATACGTATCTATTTGCATGTAAATATGTACAGCGTGTGTACCTGTGTATAATACCTAATTCATGAGATACTAGATTTTCATATGAAAGTAAAAAGCCATTTTTCGTTTACTCATAATACAGAGTATTATAAGGGTGAGGAGTAGCGGGCGTAATTAATAATCTCGTTACAATTTCCAGCCACGAGATTCTCAGCAAATTTCTAAGAAACGTTTAAAAAAAAGGTGGCGTTTGCTCGTTAACGTTAAAATACTCATCGTCGCGTCGTTCCGATCATATTCCACGGTACTGAGCCCAACTAAGGGATAATCAACCAAACCTGAAACGGCGTTATTAGATCTACGCTGTTCAGGATATGGAAATTACTAAGTCTGTACGGAGGAGTAGGACTCGATATGCAAATAGGATCACCCCGTACAGCTGCATCTGCAGAGCTGACTTATTCATTCCCAACTCGGATCGCGAACGAAGACAATCTATATAAACCAAGATCGGAAGGAAATTCAATCCAACCGTACATCAGAGATCGATTCGTCGTCATTCATTTCAGCTTAATTCCTGTGCAACACGTTACAAAAGTTTTCTACCTTTTCATCTTTTTTCACTCAACCTTTTTTTTCATTCTTCCTTTTTATGGTCCAGCGGCAGACCCAAAGAGATATAAGGATGATGAAGCCAGCGACCGATGCGATGGGAAGAGAAGGGTGAAAATATATATGTTTAACCCTCCTCTGCAGGACCTCGACATCTTTAATTTGATGGATTTATCCTCTGTAGACCTAAACTCAAAGTTTTCCACCGAAAACAGACAGCAGAAATATTATATATATATTTATTCACATAATTTTGTACCGACTGAACAGACGATGAGAAAAAGAAAGAGATACCGAACAAGAAAAAACTCCGTCGCTCATTCCAATTTGAAACAAGGTATACCTATATCAGAGGCGACAAATTTTTCAGAATTTAGAAGCAAAGGGTGGTTGCTTAATTTTCTCTCAAGTCTGAAGAAAAAAGAAAGAGCGTAGAGTACCCACCGAAGTATTTAGCGTGAGTTTTGTGACGGAAGGTTTGCAGGATGATCCTCCCTGAGGATCGCGAGCCTCCTCTTAATTTTCAATTTCTCGTACAAAAATTTAGACTCAAATTTCAACGCACACACATGCGTATAGGCGAGCAGGCGTGTGTATTATACTATAGGTATACTCGCATGATATAACGACCCTGTGAAGCACTGGTGGGGTTTCAATTAAAAACTGCTGCGAACGCCAGATAATTTAGCGATCCTACTAAAATTACGGAGCCGGGGGGGGGGGGGGGGGGTAGAAAGAGAGAGAGAGAGAGCAACCGCTTTGTTAATAAATTCATGAGCCGATACATCGCCTTTATTTCAAACAAAGCCAGGTATAAAGAGACAACAAAATAAAATCAAAGAACGTGGTAAGAGAATAGGCTGATATACATATATTATATATAAATGTAATTTTCACTTGAAATAAATTATTACATTTAACCACTTTATTTCATCTGATTATTATTACTTTTTAACTTTTTTTATTCTATGGTTGTAGAAAAAGAGAGGTAATTTAATTTTGGCTAATTGGAAAGGAAATGTAGGTTAGGTAGTAAAGAAGGGCCTCTGAGTGGGGTAAGAAAAGCTTCTCATGATCCTTTGATTCTTTCCTTTCCTTATACTTCCTATATATATTTTCCGCTCTTTTATTATTAACCACTCGAGAGAAGAATTTTCAATGTAGTTCAACGACGCGATAAAACAATATGAGAAGAGAATAAAAAAATACCTTTGATTTAATTCCATTTTTTTTTTATCCTTCAACTACAAACCTTGTTCGTTTATTTTTTTTCTTTCTCTTTTCTTCCGTTTCGAAACGGACGGATACGCGGCCGCGATTTCTGACCGCGTTTTTACGTCTAGCTCTTATGCTTTTGCTTTCAATCTTCGACTTGTTGGAGAAGATTTTCTCTTGCCCTATATGATGTATAGGCATACCAAGCTGTTGTACGGGGTCAGAAACTCCGGGAGAACAAACTGGGCAAGCCACAAAACAACCCCTAATACTCCATTGTCCTGCACGCGAGGGCGTGTATGCAGCAGAGCGCGGGTTTCCAAAGTTTTAGAAGTTCCGAAGCTACCTACGTATATACGTATACGTATACCGTGTGCAATGAAGGTTATGGAAGAAGAGTACAAGACCAGAGTCCGGCTGCCGCGCCGGTAAATCCGAGACAATAATCCCGCATTCTGTTGGATCTCGGACCAAAAAAGTTTCGACGTAGCATTTTTTTCCGGATCAAAAACTTGCGGCGATATAAATAATGCGAGATATGAAAGATGACGATCTTACGAAAAAATTCATGCCAGATATTTTGATAATAAGAAATCCTGACGACGGTCTATCGAAGCAACGTGCATATGATATGTGTATATGTATAATATATACACGTGAATTTTCACACGCGCGCGCATCGTACATTATTATTGTAATACGTTTTCGGCGACGCTCAAAGGATTTTCGTAGGTCTCTGGAAATCGGTTTTCGGTTGGTTGTATACCTAAACAATGAAACCCACAGATTGTGTATCACGTGGTTCTGTTGGATGAGTCTCCGAAAGTTAAGAATAGAATTTATCTTTGGATGAGGGAAAGGAAAGCATCTCTTGTTCTGAATAAGCCCACAAGCTCAGCTTACTCGAAACTCTAAAAAGACACAGGGTTCAAGCACCAATTCAAAAGAATCGACGACCTTGAATTGTTTCCGCAAGGATATCGCCCGCCTAAATCCGTTTCAGAAAATCGTAAAAGGAGAAAAACGAACCTCGCAGTAAATTACATCCCACGAAGATCCTGCTAATTAATAATTCCAACTTTCACTCACTCCAAGTAAATCTGCCGCACCCAATTCACAAGGTGAGAATCTTCCATCCTATCCTTTTCACTAATTTATTAGAAGGTTGGAAGCAAAGAACAAAAAAACATCCGGTTTTCTTACTTCGGTAAATGGAAACCAAATCCGGGGTTGTTTTTGATTTTCCACGAAGGTCCTCCAACGTGATCGAAATGTGTGACTATGGAGTATCCGCTTTACAGCTGAGGGTTGTTAAAATATGGACTCATCCTCGGGTTATATACGGTCGTCATTAGTTAGAGCTAATTAATTAAATATCAGGATCGCTCCTGATTAGCGGTGAATTAAGATTAGTCACTAAAGATGGTTTCTGTACGTGAATACTCCGCAAGGTTGGTAAACTATATAAAGGGGAGTGACGATTCGGTGGAATAAGGGGGATGAAGTGTCAAAGAACGAAGCAGCTCGGGACGCTTAGCGTCGACATAAATCAACCGCGAAATAAAATATAGTTCAGCACTTTTCTGGAAGCCATCAATTACGGGGAGTTTCTCCTTCTTCTACATTTCCTTTTTACCTCTTACCTTTTATTTTCTTCATTTTTTTTTTCTTCCTTTTTTTTTTACTTATTCCCTTTCCTACTTTTGTTACAGGAGGCAGGTATTTTTTCTTCCTTCAATTTTCCCTCATTTACCCCGGTTGTACACAAGCGCACCATAACGCAAATTACGAAATATTGATATAACCTGTTAAAGTTGATGTAAATCGGAAAGGAAAAAAAAACAAATAATGATCTGAAAAAAAATCGAACCAGAGCAATGCAATGTCCAGTAAAGACACCCCAGTCTTCCATTCGGAGGTTCTTAACCCTAAAACTTATTGAAAAGCTACCCTTAAAAATCTGGTTCGAAAGTAGCGTGTCAATATTCAGGGCTCATATCAGGCATCAAAAGGAGATAAAGGGCGTGGGGTACTTTTTGGCAAAGGACGACGGATGAGAAAAAAAAAAGAACAAATAAATGTGGGTGGTTTCTAGGGCGTACCGTACGGCTGTTCGTCAATTACGTTTTATTCGATCCGTGGATTTTACAGCGACCTGGATCTAACGAGCAGTTTTATGATCCTCTGTTTCTCCGCTGTACCGTATTATACCGCACATATGTACAGAACTATACGCGGATGCGTGGGAGTGAAAGAGGGGGGAAAAGAAAGAGTGGGGTGGGTTGAACAACGTGGAGTATATCGTTATTGGGTGCTAAGCCGAAAATATTGGACAACTATTTTATGGATTGAGGGGAGAGAATGCGGATATTTCATCGTCTGCCACCAAGAATTATTTACCATCATCCCCCAGACCGTCACCCTTGTTATTAGAAACGCAGACCAGGGTAAGGTTTCTCCCATTCGTTTTCCCCCTTCTCATGCACTATTTGTTTATTATTTTTCTCTACTCTTTTCAATTATTATGTTTGTTTCTTTTTTTTCTCTTTTTTTTTTCTCGATCAAAGAAAATACAGAAATCAGAACCTCGCGATCGGAATGGTCTGAATCATTATAATTCTGGACTCGCGAGGATCTGAAGAATATTAAAGATGGGGATAGGGGGATAGGATAAGAAATATTGTCAATGATTAACCCTGGAATAAAACTTGAGGGGATGGGGACCTTTAACGGACCGTTGGTTTCATCAAGTAAACAACAATGAAGAAGGCACGACTAGAAGCAGTAGTAGTAGATCAGTAGGAGTACAGCGCAATCTTGGTATCACAAAGCATCGTGCGCGCCTAAACAAAGCAAGTATACATATAGGAGTGGGTGTATCCTCCCGACTGTTACATACCCCATACCCACGCTCTGCCGCCGCGAAACCGTCGCAAAGGGTATTAGGGTCAAAGGTCAGGTTACAGCAAACAGTGTGACGGGGCAAAGGGGGGAGGAGAGATCAAGGAAAGATCCTTGGGATGGAACGGGAGGCAAGAAAACTGAACGTAATATAAGGGAAGGGGGATGTGCGCCTTATATAAATGCTTTGAACGTCGAACTTGACGTAACCTCGCTCGAGGCGTTGAGCTTGGACAGTATAAGTCGGAAGACCACCGAGTAAATATATATATCTTTTTTTTTTCTTCCACTTCCCGCACATCGGCTTTGCCTCCGTGTCTTTTCTCTCGAGTCATCGTCGTTCGAAGAAAATAAGAAAACGAAGAGACGGAATTATACACGAATCGTGGCACGCTAATGGAGGTGGTAAAGTCGACAGAGAATAAGAGCATGAGGTGAGTTAGTCGGACCGACACACACGGAGGATAGGGAAAGACGAATACTGCAATGGGGCACTACCTCACTGATTTCTCTCGGGATATAGAGGGAATAACGAAATTTCAAGGAGATAGAGAGAGAAAGGGATTCAGAGTTACTAACCTCAATAATTCTCTTCACATTGACACGCGATGCAGAGTCGTTTGGTTACATAGTATATCGCCGTTAGAACATATGTAATTTTTCTCTCTTCCTCTGGAATTTCATCCCCTATTGGGGAAACTCTAGGCCTAAGGAAAAAGCTGACTGCTGCTTTTTTTAATTTCACTTTATTTTGCAGTGGTTTTGCATTTTTTTGTTATTTTTGTTTTTCATATATGCTATCGCGTGGCAATTATTCGAGACGATTTACGATAGCCAGGGAGGTGAGCTATTGTGTGGAGGGGATGGGCAAAAAAAGATTGAATACTTCGATTTCATTCAACAGGATGTGGACTTTGTTCGGCTTCGGTTTCTGTTTCCAAGGAAATTAGGTGTCTAAATCATCAATTGTGAATGGGCGTCGGTCGTATTACAGAATTTGGGGCGTTCCCCGATCAGCAGCAACAGCGCCAAACAGGAGGTAGCTTCCAGCTCCTTTGAGAAAACGATCTTACATTGTTTGCTGGGCAAAGCGGTTCTATTTATCTTTTCTTTTTTTCTCTTCCGATGTTCATTATATTCGAAAGGGCCCCCTCAGGAGGATCTGAGTAAAAATTGCTAATTTTCCAGAGATAAACTTTCCGCAAAAAATTTCATACTGAGGTATTTAGGTCAAAATGCATCATGAAACAGTCGCTCGAAAGATCAAAAAAATGAAGATTGCACAAATACTAATACAGGTTTAGACTCTTTTTATTTTTCGATTTTGGGTCCGGAAATCGAAATGGTTTTTTTTTTTCTGTAATATCCTCCCGTATTTTGAGTAATTTATCATAACGATCGAGTTAACGCCAATTTTTCACTTTTTGGAAAAATGCAGATATCTCGATTGGTTGTAGTCGTGGCCCAACTCTGATCCGCTCTTTCATTATTTCCATCCAATTAGAATAGGATTTCGGATTGCTATTTGACATATTCTGATTCTGCACAGAAGTCCTAACGATAAATGTAATTAGGTTCTATTCGTAGCGTAAACTTTTTTTCTCCCCGTAATTTCGTCGAAAACAAGATACTCGATTCCGACCACATGACCAAACTCGCGTACACAGACCTACCCTTTCAGGATAGACAAGCTTCGCTGCTGCTAAGCACCTTCGCTAAGAGGATTGTAAGTGACCCGTGGTTGTCCGTGGCTATATTTCTATACCGATGAAAACCAACCCGTCGCGTCGTCACTGCGAACGACGACGCCGTCGTCGCAACGTGCTTTATGCGAATTCGAACATCTGTCCGCGCAAGAACCCGCGCTAATGAATTCCTTTTTCTCTTTTTCGTATTTTTTTTGTCACCTATTCTTTTTTTTTTTTCAGTTGTGAATTCGAACCGAAACGTTCGGCAACCCAATTTTTTCATCGATTTACAAAAGGCGCCGATCTGGTGAGGATGTAAAAAATGATGAACGAAATATCAATGATTATGGTTCACTACGAATAAATTGCATTAACTCGAAAAAAAAAACAAAGTCATATACCTATTTGGGAAATTTAATTTACTACGGAAATTAAATGATCCTCAGGAAGCTCTCCGAGTTTTGTTCTATTAAAATCACTTTTGAATCAAGAAATTGCTGCAGGTATAACAGCTAGCGCGAAGTATAGATGTATATATCTGTTAAATGGCGCGGTTGTGAAATTGCTCGTGCACATATGGCGAGAGAGGTGAAATTTTGGTGCTTGGAATATAGCAAGTGCAGTGAATTCTGTTTCAGCACCATTTCTCGCTATTAAGAATATTGTAATCAGTTCATCGCGTTCTTCGTGGTGAAAATCTGCTCTTATACAGTTTAATCCGAGGAATTGATTGTCAGAAATAAAATTCTACGAATTTCCGAATCGTTGAAACAAACAAATCAAATAATAAATAGATGAACAAAATATAAGAGAAAAATTTTTCCAAGAGATATACAAAATTCACCCGCGTATGAAATTGTCTTCGTTTCAACGGACGAATACGAAGACAAATAAAGTGAGCAACAGGTGTTTTATATTTTCGCATCCATATAATAGAATATAATTCTTACCAACAGATATAGGAGGACAACCATAATAGCAGAGCGGTTTGTTAGAGCACGCGATGTTCTGCGTTCGAGTCGTTTGCTCTTTGAGCGGTCTTTTTGTTTCTCTTATTTCATCTCACTCTTTTTTCATTTTCCTTCTCTCGCGTTTATTTACCGAACGAGGGGTTGTAGAAAAACCGCGTCGTCTGGGCTGCGCGGAGGGAAGTAATATTTTATTTTATTTTATTTCATTTTATTTTATTTTACTTTAATTCAATTTTATTTTATCTTACTTCTATTTTATTTCATTTTGTTTCATTTCTTTTTTCTTCGCAACACTCCGTTCGTCCTGCAGAGTCCTCAACTGCCTGGTAACCACTTCTCATATCCACTTCATGGAGCTATGTGGTCGAGAGGTTGGGGTTGAGCTTGAGGAAAGTTACAGAGTCGAGTTCAGTTGAGAGTATAACACATGAAAATGGTGTATCACACACGTACACTAGAAGATTAAAACTTTTACCTACATGTATGAGTAGCAGACTTGATAAAATCGTCGTACCCCTGGTAATCACGTATATGTATATCGTTGGAGTTCTTCACCCGTTAGCATTTTTTTTTTTTTTTTTTCTTTTCACTAATAATATGGCATGAAACGGAGAGAAATGTAGAAAGAAAGAAAGCGAAACGAAAGATTGAATATTCGAAAGAGAGGGCAAGGAGCAGTTCGTCTACCGCGATGGGCATCGGGACTTTTGGTTGGTAAAAACATTAGAGAGGAAAATTTAAGCGCAGGGGTTAACGTCCTCATTATGCCAAGTACCCACTGTCATTTACGCCGAGTAACCAAGATTTCTGTAGGGCCCTCAACCTCCCCTTCTTTTTCTTCTCGCGAGGTAGAAGCGAGCTACGGTATATAGGCGAGCATCATATTTCTATACATATGATACTCGAAAAAATTGGAGAGTGGAATGCACACCGACATTACATAAGGACTTTTAACAACTTCAGTGCTACAGCTGGGTCTACATTATGATGAAATTTTTTGAAAATTCTTTCGTTTTAACAAAGTGCAGGAAACACCTTCCGATTTGTTCATTAAAATCCAATGAATCGAGGGATATTCTATCCTGGATTTGAGAGCAATTATTTTCTTGTGTTTTGAGCGAGGCTCCATTTTTGCAGGTATGGTTGAAAAATATGACAATGAAATGAATCTTGGAACTGTATTTTTCTTTCTCGAAATCGTGTGCAAGCGTACAAAACTCTGTGAAACTTAAAACAAGAAAAAAGTACATTTTTCAGCCCAAAACCGAAAAGAATCTAAGGTATATACCCGCTTGAATTCTTTCGACCTTGGGGTGAAAACTCAACTTTTTTTTTCTTCATACGGTTCAATAGGGCTTACATGCTATGTGCGAGCTTCATCTGATATAGATATTGCTGAGAAATCTCTTGTGAAGATTCTGAGATCAGAAAAATTGAAATTTCCTCTGAAGTAAAATCCTCAACTTTTTCGAATCGAAAATCAAAAATATTTTTTCATATTTCTGATCGACAAATTTTCATTCCTTCAAAATTGTACGCTCGGCGAGGTTGTGATTAATATATTTTATTTTGCAACAGTGAGAAAAACCGTCTGAAATGTCACCAACTCTTCGTTATCACACTTTTATAAAAAAAGACAAAAAGAAAAAAACCAAAAAAAAAATCGACGTAATCTTGATGAAATCCGTTTGAAAAAATACTATTCAACTTTTCTGGTTACGTATATTGCTGGTTTTGTTAGAATATGGGAGTGAATAAAAATTCTAGCTTAGGGTATATCAGGATCAAGATGTCGGCGTAAAAGGATTGACGACGACGTTGAGGACCAACGACCCATGGAAACGGAGTTCACGGAGTAGTGGTGCAATGGCAGCAGTCGTCGAGTCTATGTACGTTAGAAGAAAGAAAAGAAAAGAAAAAAAAACAGATAAAAAGAAAGGAAAGGAAGATTGTGGAACGAGAAAGGAAGGAAGGAAGGAAGGAAGGAAGGAAGAAAAGAGAAGGTATATAAACAGTTTGACTTTCAAATGACTGACGTAGTTGCGAATATAAAGCAGAGTTGCCCCCCCCCCCCCCCTATATCTTCTCCCTTTTTCCCCTGCCTTATTCCCTGTTCGATTCAGAACCGTGCATCGCGTACAGGGTTGAAGTGAATGGCAACGCCTTCTCTTCGTTTCGGTTCCGAAGCTCGTTGAATATTTCATGTGCCTAGAATCGGCAAAGGGGGTGGTGGTATAGCGGTGGTAGTGATGCTGCTGCAGAAGGGGATGAGGAGAAAACGGGGAGAAAACGGGATACGAAGGAGGCGCCATGCGCCACAGAGGGAGGCATTGTCCAGACGTGAGATTACGTGCCGGGAGCTGCTCCAGAGCTTTGGTACACGGTGAAGTTAACCCTTTCTCTCCTTACTAACATTCTCAACCCCCGATATCCAAGCTCCTAACCCTTTCGCCCTTGATCCTTCGGGAGAAGGCCGCCGCCTACCCGCGGTTCGATCTACGTGGTCAGTCATAAAGCGAGTCACGTGACCACTCCCAGGGTTAAAACTCCCCCGACTTGCATCCCCGATTTTCTCCTTTTTTTTACTACTATTCTTTCACCCTAAGGGGAATGGCTGGGTATAGTTACACGTACGTTACAACCGAATTTAAAATAGTTTCTCACGTTTTTTCGATTCTTTATTCAAAAAAACCACCTTCCCTTTTCTTTCAGAAAATGTATAGTTTTATCGCGTTGTCCTTCTCAGCATAGCCACACCTCGAGGGAATGATAAAAACTTTGGACATTTATTCTCAACCCTCACGTTCTGATCTGGTACGGAATTCGAAAAAGGTTAACCTGTTTCAGGGATTAAAAATCTAAGAATACGCAATTCTCAAGCCAAACAAATTTTTTCTTAATATCTAACAAAGTATTTTCTGCTGTATAGAGCCGTTTTCAATAATATTTTCAAATCTCTCGCTTATTCAATTCCTCTCGTCTTAGAGTAGCAGGAAAAATAAGTAAAAACAGGCGCGCTGCGCGGCTCTTTTTCGGCTGGTTTGGAATGAATCTCTTTTGAGAAAAAGAAATACATTATTTTCTTCGCTCGAATATCCTTCATAATGTCTTCGTAGATTCAACAATGCTCATCTCAGTATAAGATTTCCAATCAACAACCGGAAATAGCGTCTGCCTCGGAGATGAGGTTCCCGGTATTCCCTCCCTCCTATTCCCTTCATCCCCTACTTGTAACTCCGAATCACTCCTCTGTTAAATTATTACCAAAGCTTCGCGGTTCCAGCTGCCTCACTTACACCACATCCATTTCGAAGTCCGACGTCATATCCTGCCACGATCCGTTCGCTGTGAGAAATATCTCTCGTAGATTCATTTTTTTTAAATATTTTTTTCATTCCTCTCCTTATTTTCTCCTTTACTTTTTATCCACTATTAGAGAAAATGAATCAAGCTAGCCAGGGGTAAAGGATATATGGTATAAAAATAAAAAACTGAAAAAATGAGTCATTGCGATTCTTCTTTGAAAAAACTCGGGTCGATTCTTTTATCAAATAAAACTCTCGCTGGCGCAATCAGTGTAGAGTGTCTTCGTATTTTGTGAGTGAAGGTTGAATATATACACATATAATATGGATGTGGAGGGAGATAAAGTGGTATGAGAATCGACGCGTGTAGATATACTGCAGAAAGCAGGTAGGAAAGCTGCGTTGGTTTGCGTGTGTCGGGATCCGGAGACAATATAAGTGGTTGATGCGGAATCTATTACGCCTCCCAAGGGACGCTGAGGTCGTCCATCATGCAGACGGAGTAACCGCGAGCCGACGCGAACCTCGAGGACCCGTTGGGAATACTAAAACAACGCAGTGTACGCTACGGACTACCCCGCCCGTACGAAATTCTAAAAAGAGCTGGGGATGGAAAACGAGCTTTCAGATTACACCGGAGCCTGTTTTATTGCGGTTAGTATATATCCACGCAATTTTTACCGCGTTCTAGGAACCCGTTCAACGATAGAAATTTCATCACTGAAAATTATAAACCAAAAGCTTTCCACTGCACTTCTCATTTCCCCACCTCCACCTCCACTTTACGTACAATGAGTTGAACATTTCTCAAATCACTCCGCTAATTTATGTACGTATATGAATGCCCTGTGTTTCATGTGTATACATAGGTATTTACGACATATAGTTGCGGCCGGTTTGGTAATTCAGGAGGTACGGCCGAATCAACCCTCTTTTAACACGACTTAATCCGCCCCCGTCACGTCAACGGATAAGGTAGAAGCTGAAAATCTAAACCCTACTTGGAATACGAAGTTGGGTAATTTCCATGAAACGCGAACCTCATTCCCACTCCCCACTCCCCCCTTTCCCCCGCCGCCTATTCCCTTTCAAACATGATTCTGCATAAAAACCCACCTCCTCATCATGTGAATATCTTTGATCTATGTTACCTACGCTCTGTAATTGACAATAATTATACAACAATGTAAGAGCAGTTAAAAACGCATTGACATCAATCTGTAATTTTAACTCACAATATACATATATAGAGGCTGATAACACGAGTATCAACGAAGAAAAAATTGAATCACCCTTTTAACTTACTCAAAATTTGAAAGAAATTAATTTTTTTTCATTCATTTCAGAATTCTGATAAAAATACGATAAATTCTGAGTGAATTTCGTGGAATATGTGTATATCTACTTGTAAAATAAATAGTCCCAAGATTTAAGAAAATATCAAATGCTTTTTTCGGATGAAGGGTGATTTTTTTTTCAATTTAATTTTTTCACGGTACATTATTCAGACTTTCAGTTAAATAAGATACCAAAGAACGGAATTTTCGCAACAAATTTTTGCATCCAAATCAAATATATTCGCACAAGAATTTCTACTCGTAAGAACTCAAGGTATTATTGAACAATTTTCGAGCACCTAGGACACGAGGTGGAAAAAAATACGAGTAAAAATATCGTGCACTTTTGAAGGCACATCATATCTTTTTGATTAAATTACAACAGTCGAATGAAAGTTTGTTGCTTTTACTTGCGGCGATACGTGTAACAATTTCCTGGTTTATAAATTTAGTCCAATTATTGGGTTTTGGGTAAAAGTACACGTTACGTAGTTACCCGGACGACAAGCATGTTATAGAAGGTGCAGCTGCTGGCGTAGATATTACCTATAGTGTTAGCGAAAATAATTTCAAGATAGAAACACGGTGGCAGATGGTCGATTAAACGAGCATTACTGGAGGGAAACCATGGCGACGTATACATGTTATAATTGCATAATCAACCAACATTATATTCACCTCTACTTTACTAAAACCTGCATCGCGATGATGTTGGCGTATAGTCAACGGTCTGCAGCATCCAATTTTCAAAGCAGGCGTGTGAAGTTTTCGGTAAAAAAAAAAACCGATCGTATACGTCGATGCATAGTACGCTCGATTATCTGGCTTACTTACTTTACCGCTAATACACGGCTGTATAATATCTGTAGAATAATAAATATAGTACCTCAAATTCCCACGAAACATATAATTATACAAAATCTATAATTTCATCTAATTTCCCAGCTTCCATCAAATTTCCACAATTCCATTTTTTCACTATTCAAAAGTTGAAAAATCTCAAATCAGTTCACCTGCTAGATGGCGTGTGACCTCTCACAGGTTATAACTCATGCGCACTGCCCTCTTAATCCCCCTCCCCCTCGTACCTCGCCTCTCACACCCTCCCAGCAAACCCCATCCACGTGCAACTAATGGGTTATTATTTCAAGTATATATATACATAATATACCTCTATTCTGTGAAAGGTGTATTAGAATGAAGTTGTTCGGGATTCGTATCGCTAAATTATTAGGAACTTTCCCGCCTAAGGTATTAGGTGTGTAATAAGGTGCATAGGTATAATAAAGATTTCATGTAAACGGTGTGGTGCAACACGGGGTGAATGTAAGGCGGGTAATTTTTTTTTTTCTTTTTCTATGAGTATCCCATATTGCAAGGGGAAAAAATCGATTCCAAGAATATCCAAATTTCTTAACCGACTAGATATCAAGAACGGAAGAATAAATAATTGGATCAAAACTGATTAAAAATTTTTCATGAAAATAATTTTCGATATTGATTCAAGTGGGCTACAAATTTTTTACAAAGGAGAAGGGCAACTCATTTTTTTTTCTTTCATTTGGATGAGAAAAAATATTTTCGTTTAATTTAATTTCGTTTTCTTCTTACGAGCAAGAAAATTCTTGTATTATGGACTCGGGCGAGTGTCAATTTTCCGGCACTTATTGTCAGTTATATTGACTTTTTCTTTCTACGTTAATGTGCCGGAAGCCTTCCGGTTTCTTCATGAGTAGCTGTCACGAATACGTAACTGTTACAGGTAATGTATAACGACTCTTTTAAGAACACGCGCCCTCTCATTTGCGTAACATTCGACACAACTTTCATAATTCATGTAACCGTGCAATGCTGTTACTCGTCGGTATATAATTGTATGTTTACACATCAATACGAAAAATACAGACCCGCAACTTAGGGGTAAACCTTCAATTTGAAAAAAACAATCCAATTCGGAAGTTAGCCCTCAATTTAAAGGTGAAATCCTTTCTTTTGTGGACAAACCCCTTAATTAAGAGGTATGAATTTATATCCCTGAAGACAAGTGTTATTTTGGGGGTGTGTTCGAAGGAAAATTAGAGGATTTTTTTTATTTGTTTTTTTAATGAAAAAAAATATCCTCGAACACATCGGGGCTAAATGATTTATTGGATCTAAGATATTCGGAGAATTGCAGCCATCGTACGCAACGATAGTCTGAAAACTCTGATTTATCATATTTCAGTTCTAATCGGAAATTTTGAACCATTGACCTCCATCTCTCCCGGAATTAGCGCTTACTCCGGCGAATTCAATCGTTTCGTTGTCGGTTGTAATTTTCAAGTTCAAAATCGAAAATGAAATCATTCCGGCCAAGATTCAAGTAACATCGGCGTAAGGTAAAGGGCCCAGTTATTGATACTGTCCCAGTTTCTGACACTTACAACTTTATTTTAAATTGAAAACAAATAGATGTATAAAATAGATAAATGAATGTTTTTTTATTTAAAAAAAAAATTCATCCTGTACCTAATGAATGGCAATAACAAAAATAAAAAAAAGAAATAACTTAATACAGCATAGGAAATTTTGGTTGTCAGAAACTAGGTCTTCAAACATCACTTTCTGAAACATATTAATTTAAATTATTGATTAGCTCCAAACAATTATTTTCCGCATATAACCCATTCTAAAAACTCTAAACTTGTTTATTATATACAATACTATTTATTTAAATTGAATTGGATATTAGTTATCATAGTATAACTTCAGCTGTCACTCTTAAAGTGTCTTTACGTTAGTTGCAAATATATAATAATGAGAATTTGAATCTAGAATTTCATCGCAATTAACCTAAACGCTGGTCATCCATTTATCATTCTCTAATTGAGGATGAAATAACACACCGAGTCTTATGCATTCAAGGAAATACGTACATATATCATTATAATTATACTCTACTCGTAGGTGCATTTCGCCATGGTTTTGCCATTAGCGTTGGTTCTGCACAAAGAGGAATATGAAATACTTATATTTCAACCGCCCGCTTATTTTCGCATACGAAAGAGGTGGGTACAACGTACTCGTTGAATACAGAAACCGGGGTAGCCCGAAGGAAAGGAAAAAAGTAAATAAAAAGATAAATAAATGAAAAATATGATCAAATGTTTTCGCACAACGAGGTGCCGATCCATCAGATCACAGACTCTAAAAGTTTTTGAAACCTTGTTGGAGATGATTTGATTATTTACGAACAACAAAACATTAACAATTAGTAAATGAAAATGATTGGATCGTATCAATTTCTTATATGGATATTGTAATAGTTTAACAATGCCACGTGAAATATGTAATATCATAATCGTTGGATGGTGAATAAATTGCAGAAGTGTACTCGGTGTGATAAATTGTGTATGAAAATCCTCTCATTGGTTTTCTTACGGTATGTGCATCACGGTTATAAGAAGCTAGGAGCAATTTATGGAAATAATAAAGCGCTGAAGAAAAGAAAAAAAAGAAGAAGAAGAAGAAGAAGAATCGGGGCGCAATATAAATATTCTCGTGGTTAGAGACGAATTGCCTTTGTGGAGCAGGGTTGATATTATATACTCGTTGAAAATAAGGAGTATTCTAATATACCGCGGCTCAAGTTTCACCCCATGTATATAATATATACATATATACATAGCGGGCCTAGGTGAACTTTACCGAGCGATTAATACTTGCAGACAATGGACCGCGCACATTTCCATGCCATCCGCGAGCGCGACCCGTCTCCCTTTTCTACCTCAGCGCGACTATATTCCAGGGACATATACAGGACTATCTCCCACCGTGGCGAGAAGGGACCTTGGGGTCTCATATTCGCTTAGCTTCTCCTCGCTACCAACGACATATACATATATACATGCACATAATATATATATGTAAACCAATACCCAAACTCAGATTTTCCATGTATAAGGTAGACCGTAGCGCAGTGTATGTGTCACAGCACGTCTGCCACGTAACGTACGAGAGAAGTTTCCTTTGTCCTACCGTTAGCTGTTCCTCCAACCCCTCACCTTTGAATCCTCCCACTTCAGCGCACCGCAAAACCCTTATATAATGCAAAGATTAAAGACAACTTCGGGTCAACCATCCGTCCGTTTATCACGAGGAAACTATTCTTCGATCTATATATGAATTTTCGAAACAACTTGAACAATGACAATAATAATGCACCATCCGAAGGGCTGGTCTCGCCATGCTGAAACTCGGCGTAGATGTAAGCTAGAATATTTTTGGATTTTCAAAAAGCGACGCAATCATTTTGAAAATTTCGTGAAATTTTCTTGTCATCCTCGAGGGCCCGGAAATCTTCGAATGTCAAAAACTCTAGAAAAATATGACGAAAACTTTTGAGGCCAAATAAAATTTTGGGACTCGTGGAATTTTTGAAATTTATCACAGCGATCGAATGTTCGAAAAAATCCAATAAACCGGTAGAATAATACTTATGAAATTTCCTTAAGCTTGTGAATTCTGAATCACAGATATTACGAGTGATCCTTGAATTTGCACTCAACTGTCGTGACTCGAGTAATTAATTCCACTTTCGCTCTTTGCTAACTTGCCGAGTGGACAATAACTTTACGATTTCTCTCCCACCCACAACTTCATTCGAAGTTTTATACCTCCTTCAACCCTGTTATGAATTCTTGATTCGTCTAATCAATCCTGATGTCATAGTATTTTAAGATCAGCTTCATACATTACGTCGCTCCCTAGACTTGACTTCATCACAACGCCCCTGCAGTTATTTGGCATAAATTGTTCTTCTCTATTTATCGTTTTTCTTTTTTCTTCACTTTTTTTTTATCCTCAAGAATAGCCGTGTTTGCGATAAATTTCTAGCCGCTATAAAATGCATGAAGGGGGTGGTTGTGTCGTTTGTGTATAAGCGAGGCCCAGCAAAGAGCTTGGTTTATTAAACTTTCCATCGCCATCACTTTCTGTCTTCAGACTGGTGTCAACGTGAAATGAAGTAAAGCTCTCGGCTGTGGCAGCAGGTTTTATGATAAAGATGAGAAGGCGTGAAGTCTGCTAGTAATCGAGATGGCAAGTGGCAGGAGGGGGAGGGAGAGGGATGGAAACTTAGAACATATATATCCACACGCCAGTATGTAGGAACGTCATTTGGGTGTGTCGCCAGCTATGCAGGTTTACCGTCGTCGCGACGCGTCGTGCGGGCGTCATAAGCTTTCGACTTTATTCTTAACCCGCTTGGAACCCGGTGGTTCGAAGTGTAATCGCCTGGGTTCTCTTCTCTTTGTACCGTAAGACATGTTCACTTTGATCTCGATGAAGTACGAAAACGTCAACATATATACGAAAACCGGCGCCGTAACAGATGTCTTCTCCAAACGTATAACGTACGTCTGATACGCGCGGTTTAAAGTGCGCGTTCAAGCGGTCAAGGAGACGGAAAGTCTCGCCGCCATTCCTCCCTTAAATCTCTCCTTTTCCCTCGGGACAATCCCGGTCTAACTTGACTCAACCCTCTCGCTTATATCTTCCCTTTCTCTCCACCCTGTCTACTCGCTCACTAAACTAAAGCAGCCAACGATTTTACGCCATGAGGATAAGGGCGCAAGGGCTTATTTACGCTAGTCTGCACTCAACTTAACCCTTCGAATGCAACGTCGCCAACTAATGTGAATCACATAAATTTTATCAAACGACTCTTGGCAGTTTAAAAAATAACCTCAGTACGGTGGTTAGGATTGTCATCGGCATTATATGTGCACATCCACTATTAATACATTTCATTTCAGAATTTAAAGAGGCTTATGATAATCAAGCAGAAATTTTCTAAATTGTAATCGTTCCGGGAATTCCAGGTTCATTTTATTTTTAATAATTTAATGTGATTCTGCTCAACATTCCTTCACTTCAACTAATTGGAGTGCACGTCATTGTCTCCCTTAGATATTAATCGATCACTACTGTTTCAATATCACCCACCTTGCCAAGGGTATCGAGAACCGTAGCCACACAGATACTGCATAATATAATTGTGCAGCTATATTTAGATGTAACAGCTGATTCAGGGTGTAGCGTTAGTTGTATATGATGTAAAACGAAGCAGACGGTTGTTAATGCATCGAGACACACGTGGCTATATAGTTTTGTCGCCTGATTTCGAAAGTGACATTGGCGCATGCAACGCTATTCTGGATTCGTCTGTGGGATGAGTCGAGTCATTCAGTCACAATGCAAACAACAATACGCAATCAAGCAGTTGACGCAGCTGACGTTCGCATTACGGGGACCATTGTAAGCCTTCTGAAACAGAAGCTATACATCTATTTACATACATACGTATGTGTAAATAAAATCGTGTGTATGTTGTAAGTTTTGGTAATAGTTAGCAGGGTGGAAAGATCGGCACTCAGCTCTTTTCGATACTTATGTGAATTTTGGTAGGTCAAGATTGACTTTTTCCAAAATCGATGGATTTTCCCGATTTTGAACCTCTGGTAATCCTGAAATGAGATTCTCATCATTCACTGGGGAGCACCTCTATGTTTCCGAGCCTTCGAAATGTTATCTCATAATATACATGACTCGGATCTAGAAATTGAATTTTTTTTTTTTATTCTTCAATATTTTACAAGCTGAGCTAATATAGATTTTGTAAAAGATTTATCACAACTATAATAATGCAACAAATATTTGCAATCTTCCCGGAAGCAGGGCAGGGAGTGAAAAGCCCCTTCGGGTCCAGCGTTTGGACATGAAGACATTTGCATATCTATGAGTCGCCTCGAATATATTAGGGTATAAAGTATACGCCATATATATATAGAAACGTTCAACGTTGCTTTACTAAAGCGTGGAAAAGCTGAAAGAATTTTTGTACCTCGTTGTGATGCATGAGCCTGAAAAGTTTTTACTAAAAAGCTTATTTTTCTCTTTTTTTTTTATAAATTGTATCTCTCCTCTCTGAAAACTCTTTCTCGCTCCCACTCCGAATTTTTCGACGAGCCAAATGAAAATTTGACGATTTTCCTTCCTTCCCTTTTTTCCTTTTACCGGACACCATGTGCGACGATTTTTATTTTTAATAAGGAAAACTGCAATGCGAAATCTAGAGTAGTTTGAATCCTGCTGCCTTTTTACAGCGCATAGCTTCATAAGGTTTTTCTTTCTCGAAGTGCGCCGTAAAAACAGAAAAGGAAAAACCCCGAGGGAAAAAAAGGAAAAAAAGGGGGCGGGGAAGAGATGGGAAATACTCAGCAGCAACTCTCTCAGGGCTAATAGAAATTAAAAGCTGGGGATCCTTTTCGGCTGAAAGCCTTCCTCATTCCTTTTTCAGTTTCACCAAGGTTTTATATATGTATATATATATATATATACCTATAATGTGCACAAAGGTTATGTATAGGTATATGTATATTTATATCTAGATATCTTAGCACATAAATAGGACTCGAGTAGATATTTTTTGTCTTTTCCTCTCTTTCGATAAAAAAAAAAAAATAAATAAATAAATAAAACAGAATCGAAGACGACAATAAAACGGATCGAGCAGGCTTCGGATGGAAAGAGAAATTAATAGCCGTAGACGGGTTTAGTTTCCTGATTGATATTGACGGACTCCGCGTAGCGTTCTAATCGACGTATTTTATTGTTTTGGAATCGCTGTTTAATTAAACATGCTAAATAGATATTGACTTTATAAGTCACACACGTCCAACACTTAATCTCCAATTGTATCACCACGCACTGCAGGCTTACTGTTGTTTTGAAATAGGAAAAACACAGAAAGAGGGCTGATGTAATCTGTTTGTGAGTGGAATCAAAATTTATTCCTCAGTCTGATCGAAGTTCTCGGCGAGTGTGGACGTAACCCCATTTACTTCTCCCTTGAACAAATTCATAACATCGAAAAATAATGGGTGTAAAACAAGCGATACGTAAGATCGGTTAACCCTGAATGGCAGATTGAGTAATCGGTAACAAAAACTACACCGTGCATGTCACGTGTAATGGATGCATGTATGAAATAGTGAAAAACATGAAATATTGATACGCGCCGACGTGGGAACTGAGCGGAGGATATTCTCTCTTCGAAAAAGGGGAACGCGATTAGAAGCTGGAATCAAGCCGAGGTCGGGACACCGCAAGGTTTGCCAACTTGTTGAACTCTCCACCCCTCTGCCCCTGACGAATCGAACTCTAACGCTATTCGATAACGATAAACCGACGGAAACTTGTACAGGTCACCCCTCGGCGTTCGACCCTCGAATAAATAGAATTAGAAACTACGCCGATGAAAACTGCACCCGGAACATTGATCAATCAGAGAAAAACTGTAGGTTCTCTTTAATTTTTTTTTTTTATTACAAACCTGGACCAAAAATTCAGCAGTCAAAAATTTTTGAATTTTTTCATCAATTGCATTCGTTATGCTAGTTCGATTTCGAGTTTCATGTTTGCACTGCCTTCGAAATCTATTTTTTATAGAATCCAAATTGAATACTTTTTCAAATATTGATTCACTGTATTGGACATGCTGTTTCGTATCGTACAAACATCTGTAGAAAATCAAGCTAGTCCCAGAAGGCGCTATTCTTTATTTGTGCATATTATACCACATATTCTGTTCCCAAAAGCAATAGGGTTAGCCACCGAGAAAGAACAACCCGACAGGAATGATTGAGGATAATTGCTTCTAGATTTTCTATAGAAATTAATGAAAGATGACTGAAAATATCTGTAGCTAGATGGGGCAGTGAAGTGTATGAAATAATGCAAGCGCAGCTTTTACGGTATGCATATATTCTCATGACATGTAACCACTCTGCTGCTGAAATATCAGCAGAGCTTTAAGGTTTAAGCAGCTTGTAGTGTGGCGTGTGACGTGAGCTGACGTTTTGGAGCTAGAAACGGGGTGGGCAATGTGAGCTCTGCATATGGGCCGTCGTATGGCTAAAAGGTTACAGGCTACAAGAAACCCAGTTAGGAAATATATACCTACATACATACACAATGGTGTAAATAGATACGCGTATAATTGCGTGGAAAGGTTCGCACGAGGGTCAGTCGTTAATAATTCTCAGAATTTGATGAGACACCTTTACGCTCCATTAAAGCCCTCCTGATATTATTATACCACTCTGATTTATACCCCGGTTTATTACCCGACTACCACCATCGCAACCGCTATATCTGACCCTACGAAACTCTACATTCCTCACCCTTTCGAATAATATTTAACCTTTCTACAATTTCAAACGCACGTAGGTACCAGCTGGATAAACCTCGATTGAAAACCTTACGATCTAGCTCAACGAGAGAGGGAAATCACACAGCGACTAACCAAAAGTTTTTATGTACCACAAGGCGAGCCGAAAAATTTAAACTAATGGAGGTCACAGCGAATTCTCGCGTTCCTCAGTCGACCAATATCCTCCGCTGGCATCGCGGGTTGGAAATTAGAATCGCTAAAAATCTTTCGGATTATCGCACCACCGGAATGAGAACATTTCATTCACGTTCCCAAATCGGCCGATCCTTTTTCAATTTTTCAATTCAAAAAAATAACAAACATTTGTACAAATACAGCCGAGTTTCTAATTTCTTTGGATTGAAAAAGCGCTACCGCAAATTAGTAAAGAATGAATTTTTTTTTTTTGTCTACACCCTAATGCTCGTATAGGGACTACGACGTAGATTTTGCGATTTTGCAATTTACCGTAAATATATAGACATGTTGCCTGTTCGCCGAATATCCCGCCTGGTTTTCTGGTTTCCTGGCTTCTAGCCAAATGAATGGCGACTCAATTAATCTTGAAATGGGTTAATGCGTCCCGCTTTGACATCCTCTGCACCGTAATACTAACCTGACAACCTGCAGCAGCGGCAAGCCTTTTTTCGTCCCAAAATTCGTAAGATTTTTATAAATCCCGGTTAAAATTCAAGGAATACGTCGATCCCGACCGCATGATTTTAATTAATTCTGCCCACCGTACAAGGTTCGCCTTTTCTATTTCTGCCCGAACCTTCGAATGTTAAGGTCAGAGAATGGGAGGCGGATAAATTTGACCTATACATACACGCACATTACTAAATAATTTCCTTGCCTGAAAATTTCACCAAAATTAGCCTTTACCCGCGAGCTGCGGAGCTTTTGTTAAAAATGATAAAAGACTCCGCGATACATGGAAGAAGAAAAAAAAAAGGTCAGAAAGACAGAGGATTCGGGGGTTGTTAAATTACGCGGGCTTTTCTTTTATCTGAAAACGAGGAAAAAGGAAAGAGACAAAATGAGAGAAGATTTTTTTTTCACCCTGCACGGCCATCCCTGCGTTGTTTGTTGCCGTCTATAGTTCGCATCGATGCCAACCGATCCCCAGAGGTTTGGAACAGCACGCAGCATCTGTCCAAATCCGTTGTTGAAAACAAGAAAAAAGAAGGATCGAAAACCTTAAGGTTATAAGAATAAGGGAAAGGATAAATCGAACTTTACCGAACCGGACAGAATCGAATCCCGTCCGTTATTTGAAATTTAAATCTATAGGACCAACCGCGACGTGCGCTGTGACGACAACGTCAAGTAAAATAAGCCATGCGAGGGCCGTCGAAGATTTTTTTGTCAAATTCAATTTTCAACGTACATGAAGGCACATATTTTTACAGCCTATCTAATAATTATGTAAAATTTTACAAATCCCACTCAATTTTTTTATCCGCACTTTCTCAAAGCTTATGTTGATTATTTTCAAACATTTCAGAGCAATTTTTATCCGAAATCTGAGAAAAAAATAGACAGCTTCTGAGCGGTGTCGGAGAAGAAAAAAAAAATCGATCAACATCGATTTTATATTCTTGGGGGGGGGGGGGGGGGGGGGGAAGAAAAAAAATTCCCTGTAGTATTTTTCAACGTTAACGATAAGATTATAATCGGGAATCTTTTCTTGCAAAAGCATTTCAACGAGGACGATGGCTTTTTTCGATCCTTGGAGATTCCTCAGGATGGGGTGAGGGTTCGGTAGGCATCCCTCATTCTACCCCCCCTAACCACGTAAAAATTTTTATTTAAAATGGTTCGTATACAGTATTGGGCGTAGCTCTTTTCTGCTTTTCTCTTCTTCTGTTTTTTTGTTTTCGTATTTCACGTACCTCCACTATTTTCCGTATACTAGTACAACTTAACTTTTGGCCAGACTAGAAGAAAATCGTATACATTATACGGTTTTCGGTATTTTTCAACGAAATAAATTTCACCGAATTTTCCATGTTCATAATCCTAGTTCTAGACCTGTGCGTCCATCATCGATCCGCGAGCAGGCACTTATAGGATATCTACAGGTGTACATATACCGAAAAAAGGCTAAAAAAATTAATAAATATATTTATAGTCCACTCAAGAGAAAGGAAAGAAAAAGGAGATATGCAGAGCAAGGAGGGAGAAAAAAAGTTAGGGAAATGAAAGCAAGGAAAAAAAAATACGCAAACGCAATTAAACTGAGTTCAGTCTGCAATCGATCCTCAACATCGTTAAAGAGCGACCGTCGTCGTAGTCGTCGTTTCGTTGCGTCGGGGTCGTTGCGACGATATATTTAGTATATCTATACGTATACATATATAAAGAAGCAGAGCGCCGCTTTTACGCCGATTTAACCGAGTTCGGAATGATGGCAGAGTTTTAATTTCAGGAGCAACGTTACTTCTTTTACTTTATTTATTTTTATTATGATTTTTCTTTCTTTCTTTTTTTCTTAGTTTTTTTTTTTTCTCTTTCTTTCTATCGAGAGTCGATCATTTATCTCTTAGAGATTGCAGAGTTGAGGAAAAGAGCGGTGATGGACCTCGATCGAGCTGAGGATGATGAGGGATAAAACGAAATGATATTTACAAATTGAAAAGAAAAAAAATCTGCTAATGAATAAACAGACAAGCAATTAGCAACTATACCGAGTTTACCTTGTGAAAAAAAAACTTAAATAAATTGATTAAAAATGAAAATTATTCATTGATACAAAAATCGGAGAGAATTAAAAGAGGACCAATAAAATCTTTTGCATATTTTGTCATGATTGGATGTGTAAAACGAAAATTGAATGAAAAATCGAAACGGGTAGAATTAAATTCACCGGAAACCCGACGTTTTGCGGTGTGTCTCGTGTTAAACGCTACCCGCTTGTCAACGCGTGATTGACTCTTATTGAACGACCTGTGACGAGAATACTATATTCTTCTATTGCGTAAAAAACGTTGCAAATACGGAAGTAAAACTGGTGTTACTGTATTGTTAAATGTTCTTTTTTTCATTTATTTGTTTTTTTTTCTTCGTTTTATTTTTTACTCGTGCATCAATTTAATTCACCTGCGCGAGTGAACGGCGGTGCGCGTGTTGCATACCGAGTTCTATTTTGAACGATGAAAAATCTATAAAACGATTAAAAAATCAGAGGTAGCCAAAAAAAAATCATTGAAATTAAATTATTGATAAATAAGACAGAAAGGAAATAAAAAGAAAAAATCAAATATAACGAGCGATTCGATTGCACATTGCAATAAAGAAAATTGACTCCAATCATTAATCTTTTTCTTCTATTCTGTCTTGTCGGTGTTTTTTTTGTTGTTTTTTATGGTTATTCAGGAAATTTCGCTGCTTAAAATGTGAAAAAGTTTATATTCGACCAGTTTTTTCACAATAAATCTGGGTGGGTATACGAAGTAAAATCAGTGCGAGAGAATTTCAAAGTAAAATCAAAACAGTTGTAAAACCGCTGACTGTATTATGAGTCGCATATACCTATAATTTAATTCAGGTTATAAAAGCCCATACATCATACCGTGAAAAAAGTGCTGCTACTGCAGTTATATCTGGGCAGTCTCAAAACATATAATAACAGACGGTGGAAATTTCCTCTGTTTAAAATTTTTAAAACCACCAGAGTAGAGAAAACCACAATCTGCATTTGACACATGACGCTTATGTATAGGTATACTTATAATATTGTAGTATATGTATAGTGTGCTATTCTCGGAAAACCCATTACCACGAATTTTTTCTATATATACTCGACTATAATTTTTACCTTTCACCCGGCAACATAAAAATATATGAAAAATTAAACGACCAATTTCTTGTGAGTACGCGAAAGTTGCTGTTTAATTATAACTTGTTAACGCGTATAAGCGTTGCGACAAAAGGTCATAGACGGATGAGATTTTTTTGTCAAATTTCCCCGATACCTTCTAATTTCTGCTGACGATTAAATGAAAAAGAAAAAGTACACCACTGCGTCACGCGACTACCGTAGAGTCAATTTAGCTCTCTTAGTTTCCCGCTTGATCACAAATTATTCGTCGTACGAATCACTCGGGTGATAAATTACTCGGCAAAATTGTAGGTTAACACTTAGCTAGATAATATATAGAATTCTCGCTACTGCAGCGGTAGCACACGTATCACCTACATATACCATCGTGCGCTGTTGGATGGATATAACCTTGGCACCCGCAATCTAAGAGGGATGTACAGTTGGAAGTTACCCCCAATAAGCTTCTGCTCCATGCGCTGGTTCTGTGGAAACGTTATAACCACCTGCTACCCGCGCTCTCGCTATGTAGATATATATGTACGGATAAATATATACGTATATACATCCTCTTGCCTACCGGAGACTGGAGGAGGACTCAAAATCGGAAGTACGCCGTCTAAATCTATCCCTAACTTCCACATCACCACTCCCTTCAGTTCCAGACCTCCACCTTCCTTTACCGTAAACACAAAATGAGAAACAAAATAAATTTCTAGATTCAAGAATGACTAGTTTTTACTCAGTTTGCAACCATCTCTTCTCTCGTTATATTCGTTTTTGAAACAAGTCGAAAGATACCTACAGCAACCGGCGATAGTAAAATCATTCTTATTTTTCGAGGGTTTCTTTTTTTGGTTGAAAACTACACAAAAAGAGAAAAAAAAAAAATCATCGCGGGTAATCAACTGAAAGGAAGAGACATCGATAATATGTATTGTTTGTATATATTTGAAATATTGACGTCTACCAGAAATAAGACAATAAGAGTAAGAAAAAAAAACGGCAGCGGGATGTAGCTGCTGAGCAAAAAAAACTTTTGATTAAAACGCTGATTCTCGCTTATAGTCAGGATTTTATTTGTTTCATGTATAAATGTAGGTATAGTTAGACGTAATCAGGCCTGTATTGTGAAACTTCCAGATCTAATTGGATCTAATCAGATCTGAGGTTGAATCTGACCAGATCTAACATTCAGTTTAGAAGTTAGTGAGCCTGCAAGTTGTTCCAGGTATCTTTTCATCTGGTCAAATCTCTATTGGGATCAAAGAAAGTCTGCTGTTGAACTGTAGTACAAGTCTAATAAGATTAAACAAGATTTAATTTCCGTTTTTAAGATCAGCCCAGATTGCGAAGTGCGCCAAATTCTTATGACGCCGGAATTTCGCAACTTTATTGTATAAAAATACCAACTGCGCAAGATGAAAAACAAATCCGTGCAGCGTTCGTTCGTTCTTTTTTTTTTTTTTCTTTTTTGGTTGAGTGGTGAATTAATGTAACGATCGAGGTTGGATTGTGTGTGTGTAGGTGCTATCCGATCTGGTGAGGCGGAATTGGATGGCATCGTGAATTTTCGGGGTAACAATGAACCATCCGAAGACAATGGGGTTTACATACCGGGTAATAGAATAACCAATAGAATAACGATTTGGCCTGCGGTCAGACGACCCGCGATAGCGATTCAATTAATACCCACTGGTCTCTCAGTTTAAAATTCCCTATTAATTAAACATGTACAGAATGGGGGTGAAAAATCTTCGGTAAAAAATCTTCACTTTTTTTTTGGTGCAACGATAAAATTCTGTAGAACATAGAAATCTGGTTACACATAACGTACCGGGTAATCGTATACATACGTATACATGTATAGGTAGGTATATGTTATAGAATTCGAAATTTCGTTCCTTCGGGATGACGTACCGTATGCGATGTCACATGTCATTATCGGATATAATACATATATGTGTTGGTATATAGTCCATTCATATGGACATATACGTACACCCATCATACAGATGTGGTAATTGTGAGAATTTGGTAGTCCGTGCGTGTTGATGACGGGTAATTAATAATTAACTGTTCGGCTAATTAATCTCGAAGGGAAATACGTGACATCCGTTTCAGAACAACTTCCGTTCGTACACCTCGCATACATACATGCGCATATACTACACATCTATATTCTATCTATAGTAAGTATATAGTTGTACAGTGGTGATTCTGCAGTCGAGAAACAGCAACATCAGCACTCCGGGCGCAACATAACAGTTGAATTGTTGGATCGAAACGCGCGCGAAGCGACGTAAACTGTGCGGGTAATCACGGAACGAATTTCTATACTATGCATATATCCAAATCTATGTAATGCAATAGTTGCGCTTCATTTCACAGCAGCACTGTTCAAAACAAAGGTATCGATAATGAGTTCAGTTGTAAATCTCCGGTCGCGTAATAGTTCCTCCAATTGTAAGAAACATGTTTTCAAAATGCCTCCGATTCATCGAATTACGTTTCTCATTCGTGGCAAAATAAACCAGTTCGACTGTAATAAACCTTATAACTTTGCATAGATACAAGTTTACAATAAGATTCACAGCTGAACGGGTGTAAATAGCGAACACCAGCAGGAGAAGCTGCGGAGCAGCGCGATCTCATATTTCACGTAGATATAATAAATGATGAAGATTCTCCAAATTCCGGAGATATTTGGAAATAATTATTTTGCCAAAGTCTTCGGATAATCCCTCGCATTTCTGGGTGTTGCGACGGAATGGATGTCTGGCGTGTCAAGAAAATATCTATTTGGAGTAATAAAAGCAGCTGTTGTTTAAGCAGGAAGCGACTAGTCATAATAGAACGCGATCACGAAGATCATGTATAACGCTCTGAAGTGATTCTAAGTACAGGCTTTAACACTGCATCAAATCTAGGTATGACTACGACGTACTAGGTGGTAGTTAGTTACAATAATTGTATTTAGAAGCCAAATGAATATTCATCGGCTCTCAAAATGGCGGCACCCGCGAGACGCCCGCGCCGCGGTATATCGTATACATGTATAGTTTATATGTACATGACTAAATAACGGTGTTCTTTTTTTATTATTCAAATTACACGTGAGAAATACACTATATCTGAGATATGTTTAATGGCGATAGAATAACGGGGATAAAAATACCCTTTATATAAAGTGATATTTTTTCACTCTGAAATTCTGCCCCCAAAGTCCTGAATTGATTTTCTGCGCTTTAGCGAAAAGATTTATGAGAAAAGATCTGAATTACATGTAAAATTAAGCTGAAAGTCTGTTTTGGTTGAAAAGTTTTTTTGTTTCCTGACTACAACTAATTTATACATTCAATTTAGGAACCACCAATAATGTTTTGAGCGATAATTCTACACCGTCAAAAACTTTGACAGTTTTGATGTTTCTGTACTTTGAGGAAAGGAAAAAAAAAGATACATAAAAAACGGACGAAAATGGCATCATGTCACGGTCGTTTCAATCGAGACTTTCGGAAAAACCGTTTTTACCTTATACCAAACTAATTACACGGATTCAACGAATCGTGAAAAAATTCAAAGCTTACATTCATCGAATTGGAATTGATCGTCGAATCACGTGTCATAGGGCCGGGAACTTTAGAACCTTCAATTTAACATAATTAACGGGATATTTTTCTGAATTCGAGTTTGTATAAACTTCACCTTCGTTATAATTTTTTTTTTTGTTATAGATGTATCAGCTCCCGTCGCCATTAATTCAATTAATTACCTGATTATTTAATTAATTAATTAACGAATTAATTAATTACGTTCCCTCGGTATACCTTATTTTTATAAAAACCCTCAGGTGACAGACAGAACGAAGCTTGTATATATATACATACGTAAGCAGGAATGGGGGTTGCTTCATTTCCCTCGATTCCCCAGGGGTATAAAGTAACACGTCCATAAAGTTTTCACAGGAATTAGAAACGGGGCACACATGTGATTGATAAATGAACGATTCAATTATTTTAAATTCTATTTGCACAAATTTTCAGTGTATACACATAAAATACCGTAATGTATAATATTAAAAATTTTCCTAATATATGTATACACGTACATAGTTTATTCAGGAATTGATTAAAACGACGCGATGCGATGTTACCTTTACTTTTACGGGGGTTTTTTCAGATAACCTTTTCAGGGTCCGTTCAAGAGAACTAGGGGCTGTTTTCCTCACGGTATTCCCTGAGGAGGTTTTCATGCGCGCTATAATACGACTTTACCTTACCTGAAAAAAATGTACATTTGCTGCATCCTGAATAGAGTCCCGCTTTATTTTTCCTTCGTCGTTCTCTTTTTCTCTCTTCTTTTATTTCATTTATTTCTTTTTTCCTCTACCCTTGTATAATAAAATGAAAATAATTTCAAGCACACACGCGTTCTTTCATATCTCTAGTCCAATTCAGTTTTTCCCTCTTTTGCAATTTTCTCTATTTTTTTCATCTGTTTTAAGCTATTTCTATTTTCATGTTATTGGTTTTTTTTTCTTCTAAGTTTCTAGAAATCTACACGGAGTCGTTCCTGGGGGGGTTTCTTGTTTCCCAGGTCCTTTCGTCGCTATACGCAAGATATATAGGATAATCCCACCTCCTCTTTTCCTTTGTTTTTCTTCTCTTTTTTTTTCTATATTTTTTTCTTTGCTTTTTATTTAAATCCCAGTACACCACGCGCTTTCCGAGATTAGAGTCGAATTTCATGTAGGTACGAATTCAGAATTCCCAAAGAGCTTTTCACTCGAGGTTTTCTCTGTCCCAGGCGTTTCTGCAAAGTAGATAGAGCGGAAGAAAGAGAGGTGGATAGAGAAAAGAAGAGAAAGAGAGAAAGTGAAAAACAAAAACCAGAATAACGAAGTCCCTTTAAAACAAGGGCGAAAAATAGAATTCGGAGTTAAAAATCCGTGTCCTTGCTAATTTTGTCGGAAGGTTCGATATACATACGAGAAAAGTGAAATGATAAAACTTAGTATGGCGCGTACACCTCATAATATACACACAAATTTTGTCACATTATACACAAAGTGGGTAAATATATAAAACTCAGAATCATTGGTGATGCTAATTAATTTTTCCCCGCCCCACCGTAAAATATTTATCAAGTTTTAATAATATATTTTCATATCCTATACGTATGATGAATTTTTTTTTTTTTCATCAATCATGGCGACTTTTTTTTTCAACTTCGGTAAGGTATTTTTCAACGTATTACAATAATGAAATATGGCGTGAGCACATATTTTTCAAAATGCAAGTTGTACGTACGCATCTGTGTGTACGTGAATTGATCGATTCTCGCATTATAATTATCAAAGCTACTAGAATAATATTCCAGTTACCGTATAATGTATTAAATATAAAACTAAGCGAAAAATTTTACACATTTTGAAACGTAATTATGTCATATTAAACCGCATGGTACACCGATTATATTTTATCTACATACCCTGCAGGGTCACTTTTTATTTTATCTTTTCTTTTCTTTTCAACTCAGGCGTGTCGAGAGGTGGTAGCTAAAAAACAAAAGGAGAAGAAAACGAGAAAAAAAAAGTGAAAAAAGGAAAGAACTTTGGCAAGAAAATCGCCTGGAGCTTTATACAGCTACGAGAAAACCCGTTTAGCGAATATGGAGTGATAACAAAGTATTTATAAAGTATAAAAATATATCTCATAAGCGTCAGGATGATGAGAGAAATGAAAAAAAGAAAATAGATAAATGAGAAAGGGAAAAAAGAATTTTCAAGGACAATGTTCTCTTTTTTTCTTTCATCAGTAAACCACTTTGTTGGTTCCAGGTTGGAACCTGCAGGGACACATCGAACGGGATAATTTTAACTGGTTTCTATAGGTATATAGGAGAAGTTTGCGTAACCGGTCATGGAATTATATGGAAACTAGGAGGTGGGATGCGGGAGGAGGGGGTGACGATGAAGAAAAGGGAAGAGACGGAGAGGGTTGTTAGCCTGAGGGCGACCTACAATAACGCCACCGACTTGTCTGCCAAATTTTAGAGGAAAGTTAGATTGCCCCGGGGGCAAGTTTTCAGCTTAAGAACCCCCAGAATTACGATACCCGCTTCTGTTTTATCTATATATAATATATGTATATAGATATGTACGTATGTGCCTATTCGATTACCTGAGAAATATTATATTCATATACGGATGCCTATAATTTCGAATTTCAATTATAAGATGATACGAAAATTGAGGGAATTTTTTACGCAACCATAGTAAAAAATGTCTAGGTTCTATAGAAAAAATCAATTTTCTCAATCCCATTGGAATCAAACTGGATCGATTCCCGTGTATTTTTAATTGTTTACAGTTTTTAAGGGATACGTCCTTCTGGCTCGAAGCCATCGATTTGTAGATACATGTGCATCTGTATTTCTCTATCATGGACCTAGAATTTTGGCTATCTCTACCTGCAGTCTGACAGCTCTCATTGTCAGTCTGACGGCCGACTTCACCCCGTCAAGACGCGCACAGCGGCTACATAGTTTCAAATCCCTGAAGCTAGCTCCTGTCCAGACTTAAGACCGCCAGATATCCTTATCAGCTAATAAGAGACGCGATCCATACGACTAAGAACCCTTTGGTCCCTGAAGGCCAAAATTATATATCATAAGGCAGCTCAATTTGTTAGAACTTGCGATAACAGAACCCGTGCGAAGAGACTTCGAATTCATTTATGCATATTACGAAACTAAAATTGATGATAGATTATATTTCGGATGGGTTGATTTTGCTGCATTCATACGTTAAACTCATGCATAATTTCTCGGTGTAAAATCGATGAAGTTACCGCAACGCGGAGAGAAGTTGCATCAGGTGGTTTTGTTGTATATATAATATGCGGTTTAGTTGTCGAGTTGCGGCAAAACCCCGTTGTGCAACATAGTTCACCATTACTTTGTGAAAAGCTGAATTTCTCAGATGGGTACAACTTTAGTCCAAAGATAAAGCTCATGTAATACAAGGTCAACGTCCTTATACTCCGTCTGATAGTGGATCGGAATATCAAATTGTCACTAATATACTTTGACGTCAAAATTTTCACAACAATCCTGAAACAAAAGTAGTTCACTTTCGTTGTTAAAATTGGTAGTAGCTGGATTATCAGCGGCATGCAAATAGAATGCCGCGAATAGACCAGCTGAAATAAATACGTTATAAATGTCACGGAGGACGAGCTATCGTCGAGTATTCTACGGTTCTCTCTTAACGTTATACTTTGACACGGCAAGGTCGTTTTCTAGTGAAATAAGGGCTTCTAATGAAATTCCGGACGCGTCCCCGGTTATTAAGAAGTGACTTCAACTCGTCGGGATCCCCATTCCCCTTTATTTCATTCTCTTCGTAGCATCGAACTCGACTCAAATGGAGCTCTTAAATTTCTACTATTTTTTCCTTTGTCTTCTTCATAATATCGACACAAATGGCGAGTTCAATGACCCCGAAAAATAGCGTACGCTGGACTTCGACGCGTCCAAAATTTCACGGTATTTTATGACTTTAAAACTTCCGTAGGATATATCGTCAAATTTCATGCAGATTTCACGGGAATTGCACAGTACTCTAGGGATCCATGGCCAGGATTTCGATGTCAAGGGTTAAGTTGGGTTACATGACCTTGGTTATAATCGGGACATTACAATATTTTACCAAACTCAAATCATATACGACTTCGTACGACTTCCGGAGACTTTGATGAACTTCGTGAATATTTTCGATGGGATTTCATAAGATTTCACGTGTGCCTCTGATCATCGATGTACAAAAACTTGCAACTAGATCACATGTAGATGGCACCACAATCTTTCTGCCATAATTTTTACCTGAATACTTTTCCTTTAATATCAACGGCTCTGATAATATTAGCTCGAGTAGAAGTATTACTCCAAAAAACTCACCCTGTATATATGTATAATACATATATATATACATACTTTTATTAACGCGCCACTGATCGTTTCTCCCTACAGAAAAGAGCCCCTCCGAAAATACGTTCAAAAAAAGCTCACCGATCTCTCGTTTCCGTTACTCATGCATACTGATTGCGAGCTTCACATATTACTCCACCCCTTACGAGTGCGAAACGAATGTAAAAAAAAAGGACAGTGTATAACGAAGAGAAAAAACAGGGACGCGTACTTCAAAAAAGCGCAAGGCTAATTCTTTAGGCTAAGGTACAGAAGGTGAATTTTGGCACATCCGTGACGTCATCATCTTCTTTGCTGAATGTTATGATGTATTTTTTTCCATTGTTCCTCATAGATATCCATAGACTTTATGCTCACGACCATTCTGTAGAATGTGAGTCGCTCATTTTTTCGACGAGATTCAACAGATGTGAAAAATTCAAGCTATTCTTTTCCATTTTTCGCTTCAATTATTCACGAATGAAATTTATGTCGCCATTGATGAGGCTTCGATACGAAAGAAGAAAGAAAGCTTGTAGCTTTTTCTTTCATCGTCTGGTTTTCTTTTGTATTAAAAATGCGGTGAACAGGCAGAACTCGTACTAAAAGGATATGCGCGAATATTTGGTTAAAAAAAAATTCCACCGAGTCGAAAAAACCGACGATATATCAGGCGAGTGGAATAAGATATCGAATTTCAATCGTCCGAAAGTAGAGATAAGTGAACAAAAAAATGAAAAAGTTCGACTTCGAGATATACATCGGTAATATAAGAAAAGCACGGATCAACTATTTCGTCGTATAACGTAAGCATATTGAAGCGAGAGCGCAGTATATTGAACTTCAAATTGCAGATTTCATTAAATTTTCCCTTTACAATGCTCTCCGTATAAACCAGCTCGAGATCCCGCAAGGACAAACAAACAAAAAAATGATCGGCAAAAAAAAAAACATGATCGATTTACCTACCGAGGGCTCATGGAACCAAAAGAACTCAGCTCGCAAAAAAAAGGGTCCTGTCAGAGGAGTGTTTTCTCAAGAAATTCAAAAGTCTTGAAAACATTCAATCTTAATACTGTATAATAAGTTATGTTTTTCGGACTTTTACCACTTTTTGAAGCATACATCTACTCAAATTATGGAATACTGTGGAACTGAACAAATTTTCAGTTCAGCTAAAATGCCTCAGATGGCAGAAAAACTGAATTTCTGTACATACCTTTTCAGTTCTCGGGCCTCGCGACGTATACAAAAATTTAGCCATAGTGAAAGATATTCAAATCGACATTATAAAACAGCGATAAGTATTCAGAGCTTTCAACGCTATGATAAATGGGCGCATCTTTACACAGAGTACCTTACCGATAGAAGAAAAAGGAAGAAAAAAAGGAAACAAAAAGGGGCTCAGTTCGTTTCGAGCTTTATACGCGCTCAACGGACATCAGACATGATAATGATAATGACGATGACGATTACGACGACGACGGCGAAAATAACAACGACAACAAATAATATTAGATATGATAATAATCGTATCCAACGTCTGGATCATACCTACTAGAGCGAGTAGCACGAACGTCTGCAGACTAGTTTTTATTGCGTTTATCGTTTCGAGGATTGGAAGGCGCTATTTCATGTCCATCCCAATGGTTTTGTCCGTAGAATTTTATAAAATGTTTATCATAAGAATTTTGGAAAAAGCTTCTGCGTTTCAGTAAAACCACTTTGAGAGAAAATTTCATAAATTTCGAAACATTATTACTCGTTTCAATTTACTGTTAATGTATTTACACAATGTGTAAAAAGCAAAGAGAGTACCAAATAACACAAGTGGATCGGATTTTGGTGAATCATTCTTTTTTATTCGAATTTTCAAACGCAACAAAAATGGATGTTCAATGTACGTTTCATTTTTGAAATAATCAAAATTATACGGAGAGTTTTTGCGGAGATACGAATTTTTTTCTTCGGTTAACTTACGCTTAGGATATCTCGGTAGAAAGACAAAAAATTATTTGACAAAATTACAGTTCCCTGCAACCTGCTATTGAGATCGGAGAATACCTGTCCTTACGTTTTGAATACATAAATATAGATATTATACGTGTGCGTGTAATCGCGACAAGGGTTAAAAGGAGGATACAAGGTGGGGGCGTACGATTTGCAGGAATAATTTATCCCGGACGCCATTTTGCGGGGGATTATGCGCGGCGGTACCATCAGAAATCTCATATCCGTCTGAGACGAGTGATAACGACCACCGGCGGACGACCACCATACCGTCATTGCCTTGCGTGCAATGGGTATTACGTATATATACATCTGCTGTAAGTATGTATATACGTAGCCAGCGTACGTTTTCGAAATATTATGGCACCGTGCCATTTCCGTACTCTGATTGGAAATTGTCACCGCAGAAACTATATCTACACAGAGCCCCCAACCTTCTCGAAACGCTTCATTGCGTTCCCGTTTACCTAGTATATACATACCATATATATGCATCGTGCATATAGCTGGGTATGTATATACCTACTCAACGGATATTAGGCCTATGTATGTCATTGCCGCGAATATTCGTCGCGTTTTCTCTCGTTTCTCGTTTTCGAATAAGCCACCTATATACACATGTACTTGTACCGCGTAAACGCAAAGCTCACCGGCACATCGCGCGTCGTCCGCGTCTCTACAAAACTTTTTGATTGCATTTCCCGTTTCAAGCCTCCCGATGCACCACCCCCCGACGGACGGTGAAAAATAAAGCGTTGACGTCGCTCTGATGCGTTGTAGGCGCGCATACGTCATTGTCAAAGCCGTACGTACAGATGCCACGGTATTTTACCATTTTTATTTTTTTATTTCATTGATTTTTTTTTTGTTATTCGTTTTCTTTTTTATTCAGTTTCTTCTTTATCCTTTTTCGTTTCTCATTTTCACCGAGTTGCCAGTTTTTCTTCCTCCTTGTTTTTTTACGCAGGATTTTTTTTTCAATTTTTCTCTTTTTTTGACAGGCCTCCTTTGATTAACGATCGCGCTAACGGTATAGCTATATAATATACATATATATCATGTATAATGTGTATACCATTTGACAGTCTACACGCATGGGTTAATCCCTCGTTTTACACGTGGGATTCGAACGACTTTAGTTATAAAACATTTGTAGATATATAACCCTGAAGGATTTTCAAATGTACAAGTATTATCCGAAAAGGACTACAATTATAGTGATGTATTGTCGTTTTTGAAAAAGCCAAACTTTCGAACATATTTTGAAAAGAAGATAGAAAACCAAAATTCAATTCAATAATTATGTTACTCTTTTATTAATTATTTCAGATTTTTACACAGAAGAACTTCATACGACCGATGTGAGACGTAATCTATGTTTTATGAATTGACATGTCAACTACGTTACAAAATAATTCGGGAACCAGAAGAGAGAGCTTAATTTTTTGTTAAGTCGAAATATGAGCACCTTGGAGAATCGGTACGTCCAGATCTTTCACAAAAACTTATACCGAAATTGTGCTGACGATTATGAAACCAAAAAAAAGGAATCACATAGTCACAGAATGATATTCAACTAAAAGCGGTAGTAGCGATGCTGAACGGTGCAGAAAATCGAAAGCTCCGGAAGGGTATGATAGCAATTTTTTCAGGTACATTGTTACATATGGGTGACAACGTAAAAGCCCAAAAAGATTTCATAAACGATCACAAGGTTCTCACTTTCGTATTTTAAAATTGTACTTTAAATGTTCGGTTTTTTTGTAATTAAATATAATCTAGATACGCTCCCAGAAGAACGCTGGCAAATAACTTCGATGAGAAAAGTGCACCTCGAAAGATTTTGATTTCAAAAAACTGGAGTAAAAAACGGGAGATTCTCATGAAATGTTCTGAAAATATTTACAGAATACTGAAAGAAAAAAATAAAGAACGCCCATGAAGCGAACCGAGTAAATTGGGCCAGTTGACGAAGCCCCATATAATATATATTACATAATTCCGGATATTTTGCATACGGGGATAGCGCGCCGTACGTGTGAGTGCGATATATACCTAGCTAGGCAAGAGGTGGTAAATCGCTCGAACGAGATTGTGGAGTCAGAGTTTGAAAAGTTTTTACGATTAACGTAGCATGAACCCAGTTCTGCTTCATGCCTTTACTCCCCCTAGACGACGACGCGATGCGGTTCCCGCAGGTGTTCATAGCTACAAACTATTTCCATTTTATCCCCAAACTAGGTACATAATATACATGTATATACGTACACGTCACTGTATGCCGCAATGCCGCAATCTCCTGCAGGTTGCAGGTTATACTTATGTTGCAGTTCCCATTGTCTACATCGTTATGATATTCCATAGTATCGAAAACACATGAAACGGATTAGTGGAATTTTTGATGTCCCAATTCCACCTAATTCGAATCAAACGAATAGGAATTAAACACATAATCCGTATCCCAAGGGTTCGAACAGAACAAAGGTAATATAGATCGAGTAGCGTTCCGAGGATGTTAGTTTAGAATGGCCGTCGTTGAGAATCTCGAATAAATGAAGGGGTGGTAACGAAGGGTGGTCTTATCGTCGAGGCATTGTCTTGCCCACCGTAGTCGTCCTCGTCCTCGAAGTAACGGACACGACTATCGCCTTGCTCGGTAATCGAATAGGGTCGTTAATTATGATATCGGCAACCCTTGATTTACGAACATCGAAGATATCGCCGCACTAGCTGGTTCATTCAACTACCCCTTCTCTATTTCATCCCGTATATTACAACTTGAACGAACGACTAACACGCTATAGATTCTACGACGCGTTTTCTTTTTTGCTCCAGACTACCTCGAGCAAAAAATAAATCGCGTAATTTTCGGTTTGATATTATCGCGGAAATTTGATAGGAGAGAGCGCGAAATGGGGAGGGAAGATGACTATTAAAAAACTAGGTACGCCGGACTTCCAGACTCTGAAAATGAAAATTTTGCGGGATTTTGTTTGGCTCGTAAGATTGTATACTATAACATTTCATTGAACCCAGTGAAGATTTCGAGCGGGCTTCGCAAAACTTCAGGAGATTTCAAGCGCTTCGTTAAACTCTTATACAGACTGCGATATGACTTGACAAATTTCCTCTGCATATCCCGCGGGACCTAATGAGGAATTTTCCGATGATTTGACAGAACTCATGGGAATTACAAAGGTCTTCACAGACTTTACACGACTTCAAGTTTAACTTCAAATAAAATCGATCGGTCCTATTCGATAGACTTTCAAATAATTTCACGGAGACTTTACAGGACTTACGGGATTTTGAAGACTCGTGAAGATACACTGGACTTTACGACAACTTCGCGAGATTTTATGGGACTTTTCAAACGTTATACTATTTCACAAGGACTTTACGGGACCCCTGGAATTCTATAGGACCCAGTTACAGACTTGGCGTGACTTCGTAAGATTTCGTGAGACGCACGATTTTACAGAAATCTATCGAACTCCATGAAATTTGATGGAAAATTAATATTTTTAAATTCCATACAGGGGCTCCATGATGAGACTTTAATGAATCGTATCAGACTTGACGAGATTTCTCAATATCTTACAAAACTTTACGGATCACAAAAGATTTCTATAGATTTCAAAGATATGATGGAAAAGAAGAAGAAAATAATTCGATAATTAAAATAGCCGATTTTTTGCCATAAGAATCGAAAAGTAACGTAACAAATGACTAGATGGATGGATAAATTATGGAGCAGCGTTTAAAGTTATAAGAAAGGGTGGTATTGGTTTAGTGGGAATCTCGGGATTGAGAGCGAGTCGTCTTTAGTTTTGAAAACACGAATAGTTGTACGTTATTCGGAGAACGGTTCGCGGCGGCGCGGGCGCCCTTCGTTTGTGAAAATCCATAGATCTTGTGTCAGCTTCGAAGCTACTGTAACGGTAGCGACTCCTTCCCAGCCTCCCTTTTGGGGCAATACAAACGGTAGTGTTTATGTTCTCTTGGATTTGGTAGAAATTCCAGGAAATCCCCAAGTCCAATTCCCACATTTGCCAACTTTTCAATTTCCACCCCATCCCCTCTACCCCGTGCATAGGTCGTTCATTCTCTTCGTTCGCTCCGTTGATTCGGTTCTTTCAAAATTGGAAATACTTATGTTAGAAAGAAGCAACCGAGTTGAAACGTATAAAGCTGCTATTTTACATATATTAATCAATCCTCCTCGCGACGACTTGAAATTTTTCAACCGTACCAAATTTATACCTTTGACAAATTCAAAATATTCCAAAGGATCTAACTGCATTTCAATTACACCGTGGCAATTTTTTTTCATCTATTTTTTTTTTTTTTTTCAAGCGAAATAGACGATATTACACACATCCGTATAATTCAAGAATTATTTTCATTTCATTCGAAAGTCCGACGGAAATCAGAGCTTCGAGCTTCAAGTTCCCGCAAGTTGCGTGAAACAGGAAAAAAAATAGAAGAAAAACAAAGAACTAAATGAAGGAAATAAGGAGTAATTTACTACGTCAGTTTAGCCCTCTTCGCGTGGTCTAATTGCCTGGATAATCGGGTAACAATTTATACGCACGTATATAACAGTCAGGTAGTTAGGTATACCTGATACATGTGTACTACAGTATATGCGTTTATACGTATAAGCTACCCTTGTAGGTATAGGTGTTTCGTAACACTCGTTTTTGGTTTATGGAAATGCGGATAATAATTTAGGAAAGGCAAATCAGCATTGCGGATCCGGGGCGAGGGCAGGCGGAGGGGAAAAGGGTGAGTATCGAGGGAGAAGTGCGGGGCTGGGGGGTAGGTACTTAATCCTTGCTGCTAATAACTTAAATTTTACCGGCTTATATTCACGCAGTTCGGTTAAGAGTTGATCGATCGTATTTCACACACCGATCGTCAAACCCACCCCCTGCCCTGCCTACGGGGTAAGCTATGTCGTGAATATCGTGCGTGATTTCTACTTGTAATTCACCGTCATTTTGTTATTACGTCACAACTAATCGGCGATTTAAACCGTTCGTACCGATAGTGAAAACTTGATGTAGGAAATATACTTAGATTTCTCACCTGCGTTCAAAAACTTCATCGATATTTTTATCAGCCACAGTCATGAAGGAAAAAGTTGAAAAAAAAATAAAAAAAACTGTCATTCATTTCATTCTCGAATAAGACCAAATATTATCTGTGTAATTTTTTCTATTCTACATTGATTCGGCCAATCTAGGATGTATTTCCAAACGCTCGAGATCCAGATAGTCAATTTTTTATTTTATTGTTAACATAATTTGGCTCCCAACTTTTCATGATCCAGAGGCAGGCAAGCGAAGCGTCATTCTGGAATTCGAATGTCAAATTATCATGGTATTAGGAATGTCAAGTTTATTCCAAGTCAAATTATGTTATTTTCAGCTCGAATGTTAAATTATTTCAAACATTTTCCAAGAATTTTCGCAGAGTCAAATGAGCGATAATCTTTTTACCTTTTATTATTCTTATTTTTCTTTTCATTCATTTGAATTATTATTACAATCAATTCGAGTAGATATTTCTCAAATCGAATGTCTTATTCGTTATCGAAACGAAGAAAAATTTCTACACATCATCAATTTCATATTATCAGGCAATGATATCGAAGATAAAAATCCTCCCCATATACCTATTACTCAAATGTATCTAGTCTCAATTTAAGATATTATATTTTTAATTCAAGAATACCTTTTCCTTACGTGTACATAAATCATTATGTGTATACACGCGTGATATCTTCCTATGTACATAAAAAGAAGGAGAGAGATAGAGAGGAACGTCGGGGGCGGCGGGGGAGGGGGGGGCGAATTAAGGGTGAGTCGTTGACGTGGCGTGCGGAGAGCTCGTGAGTTGTTACTATCTACCCTGCAGCTGATACGTGATAATGATAATCAAGTTAATGCCTCTGCCGTTTTACCCCCGCTCAATTTCTCCCTCTTCCATATTATCTATCCTTACTCTCCTTATATATATTCTCATCCCGTTTCGTTACAACAAATACCTACACACGTGTACGTGCATGTACACAGTGTCTAAAAATTTTCGAACAGAACAAATATAATATCTGCATGGAAAAATTATTTATTCAAACTTTTTACTCATCCTTTTTCATTTTTACACTTATTTCCTACGACATGATATCCAAACATTATACCGCGTGGTGGTTGAGAGAAAAAAAAGACTCATCCGCTTTATTTAAACTCTGACGCTTTAAAATTGCACCTCATTTTTATACTCGCTAAAAATTATATACGTATTTCCAAGGACAAATGAGATGTATGTATGTGTATACCTATATATAGTTTTTTTTTGTTTTTTCCCTGTACACGTAGCCTAATGCACTTAATAATCCATATATACACGACGGTAGTATCAGAATCGCAGAGGTGTTAAAGGTATAAAGAAATTGAGCCATTTCATGCTAATTGAAGGCACTTTATTGCCGTCTGGTTCGTGATGGGCTGCACCTGATACCACATCGCGCCATGTTCTGTGTGCAGCATTTATATGTATACATGGACGCGTATATGTATATACGTTTATATACATGTATAAGTTAGGTTGGGTTACGTTGGGGCGTGGGCATTGCGACGCGCGGTTTCGCCCTTTAAAATACGAGTTTCGAGAGCTGTTATTGCGGTGGGTGATGGTGCTAAAAAGGGTGGTGGTTTAGAAGGGAAAAAGAGGAGAGGGGAGATCGGTGCGTGGGCGTGGAATAAATTTTGAAATCCTCCTGGTCGCGTCGTCCGCTGTTCTCGACCAGTTTTGGACACGGTGTGAAAGTCCTGCAGCTATAGATGTAGTACAGTACAGGTATGTATCGTCTACCGGGAACCCCGCATGAGATTCCCAAGGGATGCATTTCCTTCCTGTCTTTTTCTCGTCGTCTCTCCATCTTTCTTTCTCTCTTTTCCGTTCCTTCGGGAATCGACTCTCCAGAGGTTATATAATATATATACTGTACTCCGATCGGTTCGCTCTCCATTCTACATAGCCAATGGAAAAGGAAGAAAGCAAAAACGAAAAGGGAAGAAAAAAGAAGAAAATCGCGGGTACTTCCCGTCTCGGGTCAATTTGGGGATTCCTGAGGGCCCGAGAGTATAGGCGAGGGCGATAGCTCGTTACTCGTCACTGCCACGTGATCCTTGAATGTGAGATGCTGTACCTCAAAGGGATGAACGGGCGACGTACACGCGCGTCCATTTTGCTTCTTGTGAAGTCTTAGTTAGCCGACCGACGAAAACCGATGCCGTGAGCTCGAAGCCCGGTTTCGCGCGATCTTGACTTTCCTTTGACTTCATCACCCAGCTGCGGGAGGATTCGATGAGGAAGAATGCCGCCGATTGACACCCTTGATATTCAAGAATCACGGATCACCCCACACCGAGAGATACAATTTCCTTATCAAGCAATTATTAGTCATACCTCATAGAAAGGTCAAAGATTGCGCCAATGATCTAAAACTGTACGTTACGCATTACGTATGTCTGTACAATCTATATTGGAAGTCGAATACGTCTTCCCTCTATAAAACAGACGACAATTACAGATAAATGAAGGAACAACATTTGAAATGAGAAAACTAAAAACGAAAAAAAATAGAAAAGAGAAATGAAAAGAAAGCTCTCCGCAGCTTAGGGATGTTACAATTTTTTTATTTTCATATACTTTTTTTTGTTTTCTCTCTTCTCCACTACCATACTTTCAGTACTACGTTGGGATGGAGTCCGTGTTAAACGTTGGTGATTTTCAGGCGAAGCAATTCCCTCGGGATATGTATATAGACGTCCTTTGGGGTTGGTTTGTACTCGGGGGCACTCCCCCGCTTTCCCTCAACGCGTTTCTCGTTCCAGCCTCCGTTTTCCGGGAGTATACGGTGTATATACCTATATATACTTGTAGGGTATGTATAGCCACCGCGTTGCAGGTATTTGCGTTAGTTATATTCGAGGTCTTTATCTCCTGAGCCGGCGGCGGCGTCCCACCCTTTTAAAGGAGGGGTTTTTATTGCGCTGTTACTCTTCTTTGAATTTCTCAAAGTTGTACGACCAAACCATCCTACGCCACCCAAACTGGGTCCACCGTACCCTTCTTTCTCTCTCTCTCCGTCACGCTATCTCTGCGTTTCTCTTTCTCTATCTCTCTCTAGGTTACGACACCACCGGGATGAAATTTGTCAGCGCTTAGGTATATACCACGAATTCAAATAACATTTAACGAATGGGGTGTCGTTCTATCGCCGTCATCAAAAAAGAAGAGGAAGTTTCGCCGAAAGTTGCTTTTTTCTTTTTTACTTGACATTTTTTCCATGTAGAAATACATTCGTGGCGAGTAGAATCGTGACGATAATGGCGAAAACAGTTTTTTAATATAATTTCATAATCATTTTTTTGTTGACGAATTTCCTATGTGGAAAAGTGCAGTTGAAATGATGTGTTCTTGATGCCCAAAAAAAGCTCTCGGAGTGGTTAGACGGAAAAATAGATTTTCACCAAATTATCACCTTCATCTTCAGTACCCGTTTTACCCACGTTGTTCATTTTCGATCGAGATGTCCACCTCGCGCACATTGCGAGTATAAAAGTCATGCCTGGGCACGACCGAATTATAATATCTTGGCCAACTTATTTCATGGTAAATACTACAAAGATAAAGCTTTTCTGTTCGAATTTTATCAAAGATTTTTTCCAATCGCCATTGAATAAACCGCAGCAAACTTGGAAATCGAAGACATTTCTTCTTTTGAATTTGTTTTTTTTTATTTTGCTTGTTTTTTTGCCCATCCTGTGAGTGAAAATGTAACTGAATATGTATCGGCTAAAGTATTTCAAACATGAATACTCACATAGCATACTTGGAACGTTTGTGTCGAATCGCCTGAGGCGACGATAAATAAATGCTGCATACCATTCGGTATAGATATACGAAGTAGGGAAATATAGGAAGTAGGGTAGATGTTACCCATGCAGTTTTCCTTCAAGCAAATAGTGAAGTTATAATGTAAAATAGGTACGTTCATACCTTCTATATCTATGGTACATACGTATTACAGCTCATACCTTAAAAACCTAATAATAAATTGTGATGTGCCGTGTATATGTATATGTATATGCATGTAAATTTATAAGACAAGCGCCATGGGGCTTGAAGAATAAGGGACTGAGATTTAATTACCATTTTCTAATACATAATACATCCAACGATATAGATATATACGTACATTGTATATGCATGTAATATATAAATTTCATGGGATATTGGATGAAAGTGGTGAATTTCTTTTCTTTTCTTTTTTTTTCTATCTTATCTCGGCCGTCGTACATTGCATAAACATAAAGCGTACATCAATTACGACACCTGCAGGTTATTAGAAATTCCTTCTTTTTTTTTCTTTGCTTTCTCTTCTAATAAACTCATCTCGTGGACGTTTGCGTCTATACGTCGAACTTTCGCGATATTGAATTTCTCGTCAATCATCTTTTTTGTCATTTTCAAATTAAATATTCTGGGGTGGTTTTTTTATTGACCGAAATAAATTGAGATTCAAATTTTACAGACTTTTACGGCCATTATGTGTATACAATTTAATTAATTGAACGACATTACACATCATCGTATACATAGTTTACCACATTCCTAGACAGTGAAAATAAATGGGATACACAAGAGTAAACCGGGAGAAATTAATTAATCAACTTTATTATACCCAAATGATGACTTTGTTATATACTATAATATAAATTAAACACGCGAGAATTAAACTAGTGCAACAGATGCTGATGTATACTATAATAAAATCCTCTAATTAAAGTTTCTCCTCACGAACTAGGGAAACTCGATGAGTCAAATATATTGTATTTATAATAGAACCGATCAATTTCTACGTTGGTCTACGGCAGGGGGAAAAATGATGTAATAAATAAAATAAAAGTAAAACCAAATTGAAATTGAAAAAGGAAACATAAGTATAACATGTAAATGCAATCAAATAAATAAATTGCCGGTATTTCGGATTTATTGCCAACAACTCGATGGATTAATTAAAACTCATGGGCGCGGTTTATAATACGACCCGAACTTTCAATGTTACATATTTGGCGACCGGCATAAAGGAGTAGAAAAGGGCGGTGAGGGGGGGGGGGGGGGGGGGGGGGGGAGGTGATTAAGACGCGAAAATCTTGTTTACGAGATCGGCAAAGGGTCAATATTTAAGCGTTTGACTTTTGTACGGTTCACCGAAATATTTTAACGAGCTAAGGGTACGGAGTAAAGTAAGTACGGAGCCAGGAAGGAAGGAAGGAAGGAAGCAAAGCAGGAAGGTGAGCAGGTACGTTTAGTGCTCCAACTTTGTCGTCGAGAATAATTATTATACCAGCAGCTACGTTGCGGTTAAAATGTGCAGAGCACTGCACTCCAATATTCACTCTGGAAGGTCTGAAGGTTGTAACGAGAGAGAATTATAGCGACAGCGAAAGAGATGGAGTAATTTATTTCAAATTGATAGAAAAACTAAAACGATCGATATGAGAAAAAAAAAAGGAAAAAAATTCTGAAATCATATTAACTGCGTAGGTATTCAAAATTGACAACGGTTTCGCAAAAATAAATCACTCCGTCTATATAGTTTGCAGAATAAAAAAAAACAAAAAACCTAATCATGCCGTGGACGCCAGAATGCAACTCAACCAGCGTAAAGTGTTAAATTTGGTTAAAAGTAATGAATATATTTGTAATGGGGCGGAAATGGGGTGGGAAAAGCGCAGGGGAGGAGGGGGGATTCGGAAAGGATTTCACTTTCCTCTCTAGCTTTCGAAGCATCCAGAGAAACGACTAGAGTCCATGACCTGGGAACCCGTATATTTTGTGGTGAGAGAGAGCAGTAACTAACAATTCCTAGTTGCGGCCCGCCGCTATATTTTCGTCAGCTCATTCCCGGGGGCACTCTGCAGGAACCACCAATTTATTACCCCCGGTATTTCGCCCCACTCTTTCCAACCACCCGAAAACACCCCGTCTCTCTCCCTCCCTCTCTTTCCGCCACCCGATTTCTACTACTCTTCACTTTAATTCCAAACTAGCCTATTATGTTACCGAACTGACACATGGAGGGCCACGCAGTCTACCGACAGAACAGTGAACGGAAACGAAAATTTATCTGAACTCAGATCACTCACGAGGTAATCAATCGTGACTAGGAGTATATTCATACCTTTTCTGAGCGTACAACACATCGTATCAACGCTCGCCCGCTACTCATCTCTTTACAGGTGGGCTTCTAATCTCTACATTTCTTACAATCGCTGTTACGAGACGCCTAAAACAATAAGTACGGGAATCCCCTGTTGGAAAATTGATGTTCACTCGAACTCGCACTGCGAGGTAAAACTCGCTTCTCTAGAAAAAACTCGCTTTGCTGACGCACCGATGATGCATGTAGTGTTCTCCTATACGTGTAACTGTCACAAAGTACGTACTCGGAAGGACCAGAGAGAAATTTCCACCACTACAAGGACGTTCCATAGAGATCCCTAAATGATTCGGTAGTTTTCCGAGACACGATCCTATTTCTACGACATGAGTTGACACTTCATGTGTGACAAGCATACGCTCACGTATCACTAGCCAGCACGGAGTTCACGATCCACATTCAAAATGCCTTTGAGCGACTTTTCATTTAATTGTAAGGGATGCTGAAGAGTTGAACCATACCAAATAACATTCCGTTGGCTTTTTATTTATCCTTTCTTTTCTTTAAACTGCAAAAATGGATTGAAATCTCAAGATAACATGTATAATAATAATAATCATATGAATGATAATAATTAAGCAAAATCAAAATTTGGAGCACGTCTCGCTAACGAGTTTCTTGATAGCATGTAGCTACGAAAATATTTTTAAAGGTGCCATAAGCGAGCTTTGAATGTGAAATAAAGTGAAATTTTTTTTTCTTCGTCACAACTCGCACCCTCCGTATTTGTTCATTAGGTATACCAACATATATGGAAATACAAAAAAGTGCCACACTGAATATTAATTTCTTGGGCTTACTCCGGAGCGTACACGAATGAAATAAAATTCTGAAACCAAGTAATTTAATTGTAAGAAATAATTAGAAGAGGAAAAAATTCAAAAAAAACTATCACCGAACAGTTCTCATTAGATCTTTATAATACATATGAATGACAGATAGCGGTGATGAAACACGGGCGAAAAAAAGAATAAAACAATTTATAAATGATTCTCATTTTCAGAGTTGTACCAGGTTGTTGTTTGTCCTCTTTATTATCATGCAACTTTTGTCTGAAATTTTTTACGATATTTATTTGTTGGTCAAATGGAAAATTTAAATGAAACATTTTCAGTGAGCCACTCTATACGGGATAACCTCAGATGTGAGGTTTTCGTTGTACTTGAAATAGCAACCGCAGTAAAGTATACGTATAGTTTTCTGCTTCTTGATATTAATTTGTTGCGATCCTTTACGAGACACTGCAGCGTGAAATGATCCCGCCTTTTATGTAATTGCGTTGGTTTCAGCGTCGAGGGAAACCTCGTAAATGAAACTATCTCGGTTTTAGTTTTGCAGCTGCAACCCAAGCCGTAACATGTACTCTATTTTCCCACTGCCACCTCTTTCGCAAATACGTACATCCGGATCGGACCTAAATTTTTTTCTATTTCAAATATTTGCATTGCTGCTTGTTATTTTTTCAATAATTTGATTGTTTCGACGCGCATTAATTTCATTGCGCGTTCAACTTTCTAAAATAAGCAATATAGTCGATGAAAATCAATCAAATGTAACCGTATAACCACTGATTAAGCGAAAATTCCAATGCATTCGATTGAATTCGTCAATTCGAATATTTGTCGTATCGAATTCAATAATTATTGAATTTTTTAAGACAGGTATTTTCATCAATGGATGGAATGGACAAGCTGAAAATTGAAACCATCAATATTCTCCTGTCAGCTTCATGTTGAAATATGAAAAAAATAATAGAACAGTGAAATTTCTTCCGATTTTGATTGCCAAAAGATATTTTAAGGGTTGCAGAAATCCGATCGTTCCTTCTATCATTTCATTCTTTCTTCTTCTTCGTAATTTTGAATATAATACGAGGGTCAATCGTGACAGTCTCGTATAGGTTTTACAGCCTGCAGTTAGGGACCGAAATATTGTATAAATTTTGGGAAATTTCGTATTCGATTGTGATTCCGAAATGATCTTAACGGCACGGATATTATTATAAATGTAGGTATAATATTTTGCGATTTGAACGTGAGTAGAATCACTGTATTAATGAATTTATATCACTGGAGTGTCACGCGCGCTTTTAGCTCGCATCTACGCGTTCGCTCGCGATGCAACGCACTAAAATATGAAAATAATAAATTTTCGTTTCAAAAATTATTACGTCCGAATACATACATACAGCTCTTCCTAATATCTGAAATTTTTTTCTATTCATCAAGAGTATGTCCGTACCTTGTGTGATATTTTTCTCGAATTCTTTCGACATCGGCATGCCTGGCGCGTGCCGCATTGCATTGTGGCCGGTTTAATTTCATTTCATTTATTGCCAGTTCATATATGACGATAACCTTAGATTTTTTTATTTTTTTTTCATTGTGGGGTCAAAAATCAAAATAGGCAAATGATCGGCTTTTTTCTAAGCAGAAAAATTAGAATAACTTAATCGGTTGTAGATATATATTTCGAAACTATTTATATTCACTTGTTAATTTATTCGATTTATTCATTTTCTTCAACAGCTTCGTAGCGTATTTGTTTCGTTGAAAAGCTTGAAAATTAACAGTTACATGGAAAGAGACGTTTTACACTATTTTCAAAAATTATGTAAAGCAAACCTCGGTAACAATTATAGAGTGAATGAATAACTAATTGCTTGTTAATAATTTACGCGCGGTGTGCACGCAAGCAAAACGGCACTTGTCAAACTATAGTTATAACTGCGTGGCAAATAATTGTCGAGGGTAAAGTATAATATTCATGTACCGGAAAAGCAAACCAGAGAAATATATGTATGTATACATATATATATTTATATGCATTATATATTTTATAAATACGAGTCCCTCGTTAACTCTGCGACAGTCACTCACCGGCTACTGAAACGGAAAGAAAAACAGAGAAACATAAAAAAAAAAAAAATAAAATGAGAAAATAAAAATAACGCGAGGGGAGGTGAGTTTTGGTGGTTTAATTTTATGTCGTTGCGTTTCCAGTGCAGAAGGGTTGTTCCATAGGAAAGGCAACCGAATGGATTTCAAATAGAAGTTGTTGAACCTCGGAATCGCGATTGGACCATGCGGGATTTGTTTTTATCTTTTTTCGGTTAAGTTTTCTTTCAATTTATTTATTCATCTATTTATTTATTTTTTTTTTTTTTTTTTATTTCTCCATTCGTTTTTACCCCCTTGTTTCCGTTCAAATTTAATCTACGTATATACACGTCGGTATCGTGTATTTAAATAAACAAACGAACAAATAACGGTGTACAATAGGCTACAGCAAACTCGATCTCCGCCTTTTTTGTGTCGTTCGTTGACGTTTCATCACTTACTAACCATACGTACTCATTTTGTACGCCCCCTTTTTTAAAAAAACCAACAAAGAGATAGTATATGCTTATGAACAACTGTATGGTCTTTTTTAGACAAAGTCTACCGCATATGGACGAATTGAAACTTGAATTTTCCGTCGATTTTGTCATTCTGAAATAGTAATAAATCTCGATTATATGGTGGATCATATTTGAAATATGTACATACATAATGGGAAAAAAGATTGACAACCTGTTAATTTTGTCGGTTCATTTAGTAGGAATTTAATACCTAGGATTTCAAATTTACGTCGACATATATATTCCATGAAAACTCATTAGTATGTTATATTACAAGTAATATTCGACAGATCAAGCTCAAAATATACCAAAAAAAAACAAAAACGCAAAAGCAATATTCGGACAAAATGATCATTTCCATAGTTTTATTCCGGTAGAATTTACTGCTGAATCAAATATGTCATGAAAATAGATGAATAGGTATACAAATAAAAACGACGTCTGGAATTTAGTAAATTAAATTTCGAGTACAATCAAAGCGACCGCGGAAATGGATGAATGATCTTTTGGTGCGTGGCGAAATGTTAGACGTCTATAAATAATATAATGTCAAATGACCATTCCCGTTTGCTTCAAAGGGCAAGACCAATTCTGCGTTTTAGGTGTATACGTAATATGAAATATAACGTGAAAAAGGGGGACAACGTACATAAGTATATATAGACGTATGGTATATATACCATTATATGGGGTGAGTTTTGTGAAAGCGTGGACCACGGGTCACCGCGACGACGACTGTTTCATTGTACCCATTGTCGATACGGGTTACAATAAACTGAAAAGCCCCACTCGGCCGCTTCCGTGGAATTTGATAAAAATTGATTCTACTTTTTTTTGCACCCTTCAGAAAAGTGACAAAAAAAAAGAGAGAGAGAAAGGTAGAGCAAAGTATGCGGCTGCCTGACTGAAAAAAAAAAAAATCCACACTTTCATTGTATTCCCCTTTTTAACTCCCTCCGAATCGCATTCTTAAAAAATGCGAAAAAAAAAATGAAAAAAACGCAGAATAAATAAAGAAAAAAAAAAAAAAACCAATCTCGAAACACCTCTCATATTTCTCCGTCGTAAATACTTAACACTTTTATATAAAATATATATGTGTATGAATACATGGGTAAATGTTACGTAATAGATCGTCCAAGATCCTTATACGTCGATGTGTATTTCGCTAGGATACACGTATACGTCGAAATCGTTGGGAGAAAAGAAAAATATCCACTCTGCACAATTTTTTTCAACCGACTAAACCTTCTGTGTATATTTGGTCACCGTGAATCTGTTGATATAAACGGTAGAGTTACATCGTATGAGGATTTTTGCGAATGATCTATACGCGAGAAAAAAAGAAACATCTCAAAGAAACCTACTCTTTCAGAATGGTTTGGAAAAAAAATTTTCATCCCCCTAATTCGAAACGTGGAAAGTTTTTACGACGTGTCTTTGAAGATATAAAATTTTGACAAGCTAAATTCCAAAAATGAATAAATTGAATGAAAATTTGCGAATAATTAGGATGATGGAATTTTTAATCGAGACACCCTGTATGTACTAGCTTTGTGCATGTACGTATATATAGAATATCTGGAAATTAATGGTGGTCGATGATGATTATTGTGCTCGATAAGCTTCGTCGAAGGAGGGTTTTTGGGGTTGCGTATAAGAGGGGAAGGGAGGTAGCTGATATAATCAAGACGGTTATCCGCCCTTCGGTGGTGGTAACTTACCGCATGTCATCAATGGCTGGTTTAGGGTTCGGTAATTAGGAAATTACCACCAATTGCCGTGGTACGGATTCCCCAACGAGCGTAGGGAGAAATCCCAGCAATCCTCGAGAGCAGCTTATATACAATTATATCGACTTTCTTCATCCGCGGAAGCTCTCGAAATAAAATCTTATCAAGGGAACCCGAAAGCCTTCCTCGAGAGGCGAACTGAAAGAAAGAGAGAAAGTAAAAAAGAAAAAAAAGAGTGTTTAACAAAAAGCAGAATATTTTGCTATCAAATAATATACAGGTACCTGACACCTGTACCGACGACATGGTTTCCAAAATTCTTCAGAATTGCAACATTACGTGATGAAACAGAAGTGATAATAGGTAATTGCTCATCGTTCCGTTGCAGTTTTTCAACCGTGTGTAAATACCTCACACACTGATGTATATTTTCGTGATTCAATGGATGACGTGTTTACCCGGACTCAAAAATCATAGGTGTTTGACGGTGTATTGAGAAAAAAAAAATAGAAAAAAAATAAAAACAACGATGGAATAACAAATTTCGCTTCGTTCTAAAAACTGAAATACATGTATTTGATATTTGTCGTGTTCACTTGTGCGTGATCCATGATATTTCCTTTTCCAGAGAAAAGTTATATATGCATGTAATAAATGGGTCGCTTTACAATTATCAAATGTGAAAGCTCAACCGCCCGAAATGAAAGTGACCATAGAACCAAAAGCAAAATTGCTCGAATGCAACAGCTTATGCTCCGATTTCATATCAAATGTACAGTATGCGAAAAAAAGTATAAAAAAACAAAGAACACATGCATGTTTCTCTCGTCTGGTGCCGAAATTTTTTCAATTTTCATACAACACACAAAAGCTTTGCTTATTCGCGATTCTCGGTTGAGGAGTTAAATCCGAAAAGCGAATACAGAGTGAAAAAAAAATACTATAAAATTTCGTGTATGTGTCTGTATACGTACTAGAAAGCGGGTAAATGTTTTCCGTGATTCTGGTCGATTCCCAAATCGCATTCTTGGCCAATTTTACACCCCATTGAATTCGGCGAGGTGGATGATCTCCACCCTCTCTTATATATCCGTTACATCAGAGTGCATCGGTGTTGGTAGTCTTACCAATGAAATTACGCGGGTGGGATTTCAAGAATCTCTCTTTCTTTTTTGTTCTCTTTTTTTTTTTACATTCAACCCCTCGACGCATCTTTGCAGCCTCCCTTTTCAGTTGGATTTTCATACCTATATACGTATATACAGTCCGCACGTTATTTTCTGCGTCGACGAGAGTGAAGGAAATCACTACGGAATTGGTACCGGAGGGAGCTAGAAAAGGAGCGAATGATATCGTGGCAGGAGTGAAAAGAGAAAACGGGAAAAAGTGAGAGTAGAAAAGTAAGATGGGGGAAAAAAAATGAGAAAGAGACTCGGGGGTGGGTGGGACACACTTGGATGAAAACGAGGACGCTGCTTCTTCACGGAGAAGAAACAAAACCAACAGCAGTGGAAGCGCGCTGCTGCACGTGGACCGAGAGATAAAATGAGAAAGATGTAGAATGTGGGAAAAGAGAGAGAAATTGAAAAAGATGCTGGATTCTGCAGCACTGAGAATGTTTCTGTAAAGTTCTTCCTATTAATAGAAACCATTAACCTTTCGCATACCCTCAGGACGTACTTTCCTCGGTAAACACGGCTGGTAACGTAACAACCGGCAAATGGTCCCTTATACCTATTCGCAATCCAACAGAAATATTTGCACGTGTTTATACCGAACACTATCTTCAACTTTTCAGCTTCATGAACGAAGCGAGAAGGGAGTTATTGTGATCATACCTGAAATGAAAAGTTGAGTTTTTACCGAATCTCTTAATTTTGAAGTCTGAAGAACCACTCCCCGACCGAAATTCATGTCCAACGATGACTTGAGAACGATCTAACCGATTTTGAAATTTTCACTCTCTCACCACGTAGTTTTCACAACTCAGATTTGCTCCGACAATTTTTCAATCATTCTGTAAACGAAATTTATGATCGGGAGTCGAAGACAAGTTTTCTTCATTTACATCAGCGTAATGGTGCAGTGTCAACTAAAATTGCGTGCCGCAAGTGGTGTGTTGGATAAGAAGTGAGTAGTAAAATGTAATAGAATGATGATAATAACAATAGTAGAAAGATTTCATTCGCTAGCCGGTCGCTCTTTTCTTGGCTCTAAGCCACAATCGATGTCCCTGTACAACTATATAGGTAGAAATTTTTCATCCCAAGTTCTGTAAAATACATGCGCGAATAATGGTTAATTCACGTGGTGATGGAAATAAGCTTCTCGCGAAGGCTGCGATTCGATCCATACTTTATTATTTGACTGTTCATTTATTATTCTTTTCATATATTCTTTGATCTATTTATGTCACGAAACGGAGCCGTCGTTGGCGTACCGTATCAGGTGCGGCTTGCATCGCGGTGCAGCGTCTGGACGCTGACCTCGGTTCAGCTGCAGAGGTCAGCAACTTCCGGTCTGAATTCATCGACACGTTTCGTTGCGAAGCTTTGGAGTTGCGATAACAATTTTCGAACCCCTATCCCTTCCTTCACATTTTCATCATAGCGACCCCTTCTCTACTTCATTCGTGTGAAACGTTCCCACCGGCGGAAATGACGGCCCTATTATATCCAGCGTTCAATTACTACGACAGCAACTGCAGCAACGTCGCATCGCTTGACTTCGGGTCAGCAAAATACCAATTTAGGAATATAACCTGGCGTACAAGATGTCGGCGGAGATATGGACGGGCGTATAGTCGGGCGGTGGTGGTGTTGGCGGTGGTGTAGTATTTCGTAAAGGGAACGAAGGAGGCAACGTCGCTGAGAAAATCTCAGTTGAAAAGTGTAATTGTTTCGCGTAGTTCTCGCAGATAGCTTCTCTGCAGCCGTTGCTTCTAGTGTAGAACGCTCATTGCTTGAGGGAAGGTATACAGGTATGGTGATAATAAATCCCAGTAAAATACCGCGCCTCGCCAGGTCAAAGCTGGTAATAGTTCCGCACTGCTGGTACTGCTGCCTCTGTTCTTGCTGATTCTGTTGTTGCTGTTGGTGCACTCTTCGTGAAAATAATTAGAGCACTCCATACGTATACGTATACACACCCAGAGGTAAATATGTATGTATATATCTACGTATATTTATGCACATTAATTCAGTTCGTACAATTATATTTCAACCCAAGATATTTGTAAGCGGTATGTACAACTTAATGAATCGTTCCACGGTTCGGGTAACCCCTTCAAAAATACAAGCAAAACATCGACTATGCAGAACACAAAATTGTCAAAAATGAATTCAGCATATTTTTTATGAAATTTTGTCTTATTTTAATGCCAGAAACCTGGAAAGCTATTTGTAACGGATTCTCCTGCAGCGTTTCGCGAGCGCATAAGATAATTTGTCTGCGCTCTCGAGGAGGTATATTTTTTTTATATTTGCCGGAAATTCAGCGAAAATTATTTCAATCCCAATGAAGTATTCACATCTGACTCGAAATTGAGGTGAAAATATTTCTGACCCAACCTATTTACGTCCTCATTCGCCATTACCGCAAACTCTGAAGGTTGGTAGTAAAGCATGCTAGACTGCGGAGGTCTACGACTAGGATAACTAAGTTAGGTCGCTTAACATCAGTTAGAGAGTTGGTCCACCCTGAGGTAAGCCCGTAGGGGTAACCCAAACGCAACCCCCAGCGCAACCCCTAGGTATCCTTACGCGCGGCCCTGTGGTACGTCCCTAGATTCTACGAATTCGTCATCCCACCCGAGCCAGGCTTGGCCATGTACAATTAATGACCAGCTGTAACGTAAACTGATTTATTCTCATATCCAAATAAGAAAAAAGAACGTTAATGGATAGAAATTGCTTTTTTGTTATTCATTTAATTGAAAACGATGTAATTAAAATCTACACACTTTGACTTTTCAAACAACAATTAACACGTGTAATCAAAGCTTGCGTTGGTTTATTTGCGCAGGCAGATGTTTCTCGATTGAAAATCTGTCACGTCGTCTCGCTGTTTACAGGATTTTAATCCCTAGATTACATTTTCCAGGATCGTGAACATCGTGGATCCCAACGTTGAGGTGTAGTACGAGGATATAGACTAAATCGCATGAAGAGGTATGGGGATCATGGGGTTGCAGGAGGTCGAGGTCCAGGTCACCGATTTAGTCGGCAGGTATGCTTTCCGCGTCGTCGACGACGTGAAGCCTTCGGGATCTTTATCACTGTAGACGGGTATACCGTAAAAATTTAGAGGATGAGATCCGCGCGCCTGCGGGGCGCTTGCGAATTTAGAAAAAGAATTTGATTTTTATTTTCTATCGACACCTAGTTTGATTCTTTAAACTGCTGCGTGCTGGATGACGCGCAAAATTTTAATGGACACGATTAAAGTCCTCCTTAATCGTTGCACGATATTTCAAAACCTATAACTTTAAGCAGCCGAGACCCACAATTAAAACAAAACTGGGGGGAACAGAAACAATTGCGAACTGCATTCATCTCGCGTTGAACGTTGAGTAATTATGAATGATTGGGAAATCCTTGGTTTAACCGAATCACCTTGAAGGGATTACCCTAGTCGTAAGCCCAGAAAGAAAGAAGGAAGGAAAGAAGAGGAAAAAAGTTATACTCGTGAGCGTAAAAAGTCGCGGGATCTGCGCCCTCGAACAGTTTCGGTGTATGTGTGTTATATAGAGGGACTAAAAAAGCACGCGCGGGTCGACGTTGTTTTGAAAAAGTAGAAATATATAAAAACAGAAAAGAAAAATTGAGAGGAGAACAAAAAAGAAAAGTATATATTCCGCATCACCCTTTATTTCTGCTCGCAGTATATGAGCAGTTTTCTCGCTTCCTCGCCCTCACATACCTTCAAGGTATATGATGTATACATCCCTAATTTACGTATGGCTTCTCTCATAAATCGAATTTTCAACCACCACCGACACCGCCACAGCCCCATTCCCTTTACCCTCCCCCTCTTTCCTTTCTAACACACCCTATTTCACCCCCTCAAGCGCGGAAATAAAGAGGAATTGTTAGTCACCCGAGGGCACCAAGTATTCATAATACACAGACTGTGAGGATGCTCCTTGTGTATATTAGGGTAGTAATATTTTGATCTTCAGTTTTTAATCTCAAATCCCACCACAGAAATTATTGTTTAGTTGTGGAGAATGAAATCGTTTCGAAAATTGAACAGATCACAATAAAAAATATCGAGGTGTTCGGAAACCTTTCCATTATACGAGAATCATACAGGTACTTACAATGTATTGTAGTTTCGGGAAATTTGGTACTTTTTTTTACTCGAGAAGAAATTTCGCAATACGTAGTCGAACGATCTTTAGATATATTCTGTGACGAATGATTCATTTTTTCAAATTAAACTTCGATTACAAAAATAAAGCTGAAAATATCGCTTTTACGATACACTTCTCTTATTTTTTCTCAAACGCGTGATTCTCGAGATAAACAACCGAGCAGATTTAAATCAGACATCCTTTATAACGTAATACAGCATAGCTTTCCTCAAAATCCATATTAAATTAGTATAATTAATATCTATGTTTAAAATAATTTATATCCTTCTTCAAAATATGTTGCCGGGATTTTAGTGAGTCGTTGCGTGAAGTAGATTTTGGGACTCGTTTCACTTTGTTGCTCGGGAAAAGACGGAGCGGGGAAGAAAGAGAAGAAGGGAAGGGGCGAAGGGTGTACATGACGAATTACTGAGATTTGACTCGAGTTCCTCTTCGACGAGTAATATGGCTCATTAATCAACTATATTACCCGTACCCCCTATAGATGGTAAAGGCTTTGCAACGCGCACCCCAATTCAGCTGGTGCGTTATTATAGCATGCTTAAACTTCAGCTGTTCCAACTTTGATAATATCTGTTTCAACCAAAATCGCCCCTTAGCCTCCCCCTATATACCATACATATGTATATCTTCACCTACCGAGTTGACTCTTCACGAATTCTTATTAGTTTTATTTTCCTCGTCTTTATAATCTTCGAATTAATTCATGGCGAAAAAAGTAATCATAAAGTAAAATAGTTGGACAGAATTTGGGTCGGTACTTTTGATTTCTCCCGCTCGTGTACTTTTGGAACGTTCGAATATCCGGAGACAACATTTTCAAGTACTGCTCTGATGTGAGGCGAAAAAAAAAACGAACGAGGAGATAAAATTCTTGTAAACTTTCCACACGTGGATTGTGAGCCAAAATTTATATGCGATCGCGTTCATGGTTGATAAATCGTTGGCAACCAATTCATTATCTGGTTTATAATATGAAATTTGACAAGAATTTCATTTAGCTTTCGAAACTCCATTTAATGATAATAAAAGATAACGGGTTCAATATGTCATGAATAACAACCGCTTTTGACTATCACTACCGTTTGATACATCGAGTTTCTCGAAGACTGTCGTTAATCAGTCGCAAAATGGAACTCTTGAAAGAAGTTACCGTCGCGTAGGATTCCTCGGTAATATTATAACAGTAGATGGGTATAAAATCATAGTGTGTCTCCCTTTAATGTGAATATTTATGGAGTTATTAAAATACCTGGTAGCACGGTGCGAAACTCTACTAGATAGAAAGGAGAATCAAGGAGAGTGAGAAGAAACGAGGGTGGTACATACGTCGAGCAACGTTACTGGCACCGCGTTCCTTACTTACATTAGTAGGAGTAATAAAGAGCGAGGGAACGAATGAATATATATACCTGGTTCAGGTACGTACTCGGACCACTAAATTACGCCCACCCTGCGCAGAGAAGAACATCTAGAACATGAAGAAGTTGGTAGGATGAGACGGATGAAACTTTGTACTAGAAAATTTTCCCTATGCTTCCTCTCATGGAAACTTGCCCATCTATACTTATATACGGTGTCCCGTTTACAACGAAATGGTTCGATTATCCGGAAAATAATTCGACTTGTCAAAAGACAATCAGACCAGAGCTGAGAGTTTTTTAATAGGGCAATAAATGTTGGAGATCGGTTAGAAGACTAATGATTGTAAGAACTACACCCTATATGACGAACCCTCCATTCGAACCAGTACACCCTGTGTATGACATTTTACAACTACACCACAGGCTGCAACTTTGCCACCCGTAAACTTTTTTAATTATATCATATCAGTTTCACCGTCATCGATTTCGATTTATTGTTGTTTAGTGATTGAGTGGACATAATAATGGCGAGACAAAACTAAAGTCATAAAATAAAGAATAACAAATAACAAAACTAATCACACAAAATTGCATCGTCAAAAAATGCGATTGAAATTTTTCTAGATTTCTGGATTCCACCGTTTTCTACTCTGTTTGTAAACCATATATCGCCTGAAATATATGGTCTGAATCACGAGTTCAATTTGCATGCATAATCTACACGTGGATCTACATAACTTCTACATCTACAATATAGAAGTTATGTAGCTTCCAAATTACCGGAAATAATTAGCTTTTAAAACGTCGAGAACTTTGATGCAGTGGTAGTGGCACGGTATACATATAAATCCAGCGATTGGATGATCGATTAAAGATTATTTTATACGAATGAAATTTCAAGCAATTATCGAACGATAATAATCGCAAAAATTTTTGAAAACAATTTCTCGTCCTGTGGAAATCAATTTAACAAAAATCAAAAATTTAGTCCGATTTGGAAAATCATTTTGCCAAGATTTTTTTCAAAGAAAAATGAAAGATAAAAAATGGACTCTGAAATAGTGATAATTATTTTATCCGATAAGGAATTCTCTTTTCGAATAAATCAAGGGTGGAAAAACTTTTGATCCAATTTTTCACCACTCATTAGCAATGTACAATAGATCATGTACACACAGTAGGAGCGTGTTCGACGCCCGCAACAGCTGTAGGATTAATTTAGTTTCTTACGAGGTTTCTTAGATTCAATTAACCTCAGTTCGTATATTTATATCTATATATACACGTATACAAAGAAAAGGGTAATGGTCAGCGGAGCGCATTGGGGGTCCTGGGATGGGTATTTTACGAAGAATAATTACTGATAAGGTGATTTTAATTATCGCCGAGGATAGATGATAGCGAACCGTGCGCAGACGGACGCGTCCGTTTCTTCAGATAAGAGAGAAAACAAATGGGATCCTAACGACCGTAGAACTACCTGCAGCTGCACCTAAACCTATTCTAAATTCAAGATATATACACAACCGAAGGATGAATATTTTTGGGACCCCCATATAAATGATAATCCCTTTATTATCTTTGTATCCTGTGGGGAAAATTTTCACGTCCCATATAATAGGTGGTTTTCAAACTCGGAAAAATGAACTCGGACAACACGTAAAAACTACCGATATATCAAGAAAATTCCCCCGATGAAAAAGATAATTCAAAAATATTTTGAACATCGAGAAAATATCTCTATAGCTTCAGGGTTATCATTTATCCTCTTCCGAACTCATCCGATCTCTTTTTTCGATTTGAAATTGGCAGCAGTTGTTGTATGATGCGGTTTTTCGGTTTGCCAATCTGTAGTCGCTGGTGTAATTTTACGTGGACAATTTGTTATAAAATCATCATTATATCTGATTGATTGTTCAGTTGATCCAACGGAATATCATCTAGCGGGTTGGCAATAAAAATCTGTTATTTTCATATCGATTTTTCGACGTATTATACTTTTATCGCTATCGCAGAAAAACAAGATTCGCGCTTCGAAACTAACGAGATACGCGGAATATATTTTCCTTAGGTTTTCCCACATATTAGTCACTTCTGCAAACTAAACTTTTTCGAGATCTTTTGACGAGGCAGTTCAGTTTAATTACACGTTGAAACCATGTATATGTCATAGTGTTCCATAAAGTCCCTTCATTATGAATTTCCCGAGAGATTCTAGGAGTCTTTTTTTTTATTAGATTTTCTTTCGTTTCTGTTTTTTTTCATCAAAGTTCTTCAACTTTCGAAGAGTCTCTTTCACTTTACGGCAGTCATCGTCGGCATTCTCAGAGACGTACTGGAACTCCTAATGAGAGGCAAATAATATTAAAAAGATCGTAGTCTGTCAATTTTTTCCTGTTTTTTTTTTTTTTTTTTGTTGTCTGCCCTTCCACTTTTGACTCTTTTATACCGGCAGCGTACCTAAGTATCCAAGTATCTTCTTTCACCGGAATTCCTCATGATCCTCTGTATCATTACTACTCTATTAGTTTTAATTCGTAGCATCTCGCCGCATCGCGCGGAGCTGCTGCAAAATTACGCAAATTAAATTTACCTCGTACTTTACCCTCCAACATTTCTCTTTACCTTTTTGTCTTTATGCAGAAGAATGACTAAAAGTAGAAGCATAATAGAGATTAACTAGAAAGATCGAAAGAAAGAAAATAATAATCCGCATCTTAATTACGTAAAAATACTCGAATCTTTATTTTACATATAACTTTAGTTCATATGCGATAAAATTTGGAGATGAAAAAGTAATGGAAGTAACGATCGACCGTCAATCAAAATTAAAACCTAACCGGATCTCGAATATTTTCGAAATAATGAACGAAATATTTTTCAAAAATTATTCTCTTACAGGCGTACGTAATCCGGATATATCTGGGTGGTGCACGTTATGATGTATATACCTATGTATAAATAAAATAACATGAGATCGATACGATCATATAATATAAACGATGTTCTGCACCGGGGCAAAGGGTGTAGATTGTGGAATGTCGATTGTAGTAGAATACGGGGATGTTGATCGTCGGGTATAATATATATCTATACAGTGAAGTTGGAAGGGGTTTGAGATCGGTGTATTTTCATTTCGTAGGATCAGCAGAAATTCGAAACGGGATCCGAAACGCGGCGCGAGGCACGAGAACTCGCCCTGGATATGCTAAACCAATCGCGTGTTGTTTTAAACAAACCACCGCGCTCTTGAATAACGCATCTTCCATCTATACCCGATACCGTCTCTTCCATTCTCTTTCACAGCTATCTTCATGCTGCCCAATCTTCCGCTCTGCCCCCAACCGTACCGAAAAAAATATAATAATAATAATAACAATGATAACGATAGTCGAGTAAACCCGCTCACCATGAAAATACCTACAGTATATGCCTATACCTATACCTATATTCCACGGGATCTACGTAATTTTTATTCTGCTTGTTTTTCTACTAAATCTAGACGGAGTTCGGTATTATTGGGGGAAAAAAGACTTGCTCGACTCCGGTGCACAAAAATATATCGTAGTCGTTAGTCGATATATTCTGAGCCGACGATGCCGCCTTCGAGGTTTTCGTAGTTTTTTTTCTCTATTTTTCAACAGTATCACAATTCTAAAAACGAAATGAAATCCGAAAAACTCGATTTTCTGTTCAAACTGTACGGATGAAATTTGAAGGGGTCGATTTTTTGCAATAAGGGGTTTTTTCTCATAGGGCGCGATTTTAGCCAATCGATAGAATGAAACGTAAAAAGCAGGAATCCACCGTTTGCCACCGATGCCTTGTTTTTAAATTTCACTCCACCAGAAAGAAAAAAACTTATGCCGGTAGTTTGGAAATTTATAACGAAGGTATTAACTACGTAATAAGATCAGTTTCTACAAGATCTCAGCAATTGGATGAAAATTTATAAGTACACACGCGTCTATAGATATACAGTGTATGAATGGAAGGGAAATTGGTGAAAACTTTTCCGATACGCTAAAAGGTGTATGTATATGTTCGCGAAGGGATAGTTCGGATGAATATACATCCGATATACACGGTAGTATAGACTGAAATGGGTTCTCAACTTTGGTAAGGTTGTGAAATTGGTCAGGACGAGCTGCTTCACGGTTCTCAAGTCTTAATTTTATGCAGAAAGTTTCAAGTTCCGCAACATGCAAGAGACCTCTGTATATAGGTATAGATTACCGTCCAATTATTTATACGTATACCGGGTGGCTGAGAAAAAATAAAATAAATAAGAGCTATCCTGAGATGAATTTCGAAATACACGGGACGTACGGAAGAGTAACGCGAAATTAGAAGCTCAATTTTGTCAATTTTCGTTAAGAAAGAAAGTTTGACAGAATTCGTCTTCAATCAATTATTCACATTCAAAGACTGACTGGGCGCTTGCCTCACCCTGTATGTAACTTGCGCCCTTCTATGTATCTACTTCATTCCCTCTGGCAACAGCACATCGGTCGTCACGGGGATACTTATGGACCGTATTTCGGCGAATACATATATACGTATACTAGTCGTCCATAAAATAGGGTATCTCGAAGCGTGACGGGTGAAGAATTGTGACGTCACGCGATCCAGAGAAGATGTCTTCCGAACGTTCCCTTGGGCGCAACTGCCGAACTGATCTCAAACTTGCTTCCGCTACAGCTGCGTGGGCCTAAAACCTACAACCCAGAATCGTTTCCGTTCAATCAATTTTGAACGTTCGTAACACCCTCCACACAATTATTGATTCTTATATTGTTCTGCGAAAACTTTTCAAAATTAATTCCAAACCAAAGAGCCTGCAGTTTCGCGATCTCAACGATTTCAAAATCGTTCCTAAACGTTCGATTTGATGCTAATTTTTTTGTTACATCCCGATCTCCTTTTTTCGGATTATCCGCAATTGTGTTAAATTTCATTCTATATGTTTTCGCAAAAAGATGATCTCAAAGACCAGCTTTCTTCGTATAAACGTTTCCAATTTTCTATATAAAGTTTATGCTTTATCCATCCGATATTTCCGATTGTAGTCCAACATATTCCGAGTAAAAATATGTTCAGTTCGAATCTTTGTACGCCACGTTCGACAGACTTATATCGTTAGACGATGCGGATCGGGAAAAACTACGTCATTTTCCCTCGATTCTGCTTTTCAAAGTACAGAAAGACAAGGTACCCTACCTACTTTCCACGCAAAGGTTCTCTTTCACGTATTTCTAAAAGCCTCCCAGAGCACCTAGCATCTTCTGCTTCTTCTTTCTCTTGTTCTTTTTTCTCTTTTTCTTCTTCATTTTTTTCTCTCTTCAAGGGTGTAACGGTAAGTCTTCTGATCTGTACACTCCGCACAGCAACGTTGACTTTCATCTTCTGATGATTTCTCAACGACGTCATGCCTCCATCCATATCACATCCCTTCCTCTCCCCTGGGCCGACAACCCCCTCTCAACTTTTTGTCGACTCTTTGGTAAGAAAAATGTAAAAAATATAAAGAAAAAAAAAACTCGTCAAGTTTTTATTCCCTTATCCAGGCATGTTAAAAAATTATACGCGTTACAAGCAAAATATATTTAACTAAATGTTCTTAATTTTTTTTTAGCCTGAGCTTTGAAAATCTTTCTCATTTAAAATCGTCTCTCGTGTCTCGCCTCGTGCGGATCAAGCTTTAAAGATATTGTTTCAAAATTTGGATATTTGGCAATAACTTCATATTTAATATAGAAATGAAATTTGTGAATCACCGATGTATGACGTACGTCCATATTATGTTTGTAAATTTTTTTTTCTTTACATGCAACTCTGATAAATCGCGAGAGCTTGCAGTTGAAAAGTACGTCGAAGCGTATGTGAATAGCATATTGTGAAGAGATTTTGCACTTACCTACACGAGGAACGAACAATTAACGGATCATTATTATATGGTGTTGTAGTTCATCAGAATATACCAGGTTATGATTCACATAGCATTAAACCATACGCGGAAGTAAATTCTTCCGAAGGGAACGAGTGGGACGGATACCAAGTGCAGCACTGCAGCATCACGCATTACCTCCTCGCGTACCGGTAAACGGATTCGGAATTCAAACCAACAAATTACAAAATTGAAAGCGACGTGTAAGTTAATTAAATTCACGTAAGGACGTGTACCCACGATTTTTAAATTCAATGATTTTTCCACAGTTTTTAGGTGACTCGAGGTTGATCGATTCACGTTTTTGCAAAGATGCAGTCCTTTTCAGATGATGTAAGCGTTTTTTTGCGACGGGGTTATATAGATACTAAGTGACGTAGATACCATTACATGTAATTATTCGTTGCGTCATCACCGAACGAGCTAACGATGTCGCATCTGAAACGATACGGGATGCGACATTGCTGCGACACCATGCTCGAGTTAGCAGCGATGCCAGAGGGGATTTTAACTCTTTGATCAGGAGAACTTGATTATTATCAAGATGTTACGTACACAGCAATCCACGTCACGGTTAAACCCACGAAACCCTTCAGTGATCCTATGAATCTACAAGGATCGCGCGGATGCTCGAATAATTACAGGTATATCCATATATACGACGATTCTGCGGAAAATTATAAATGATCCAGAAATTTTTGAGTATTTTAAAGTATAAAGGGGCTAGCGAGGCAAATTTGATACCTCAGCTGGAAATCGATATGTAGTACATGTAGTGCACGTAATATATAATAATAACTTTAAACATAGAATACTTCACGAGTGAAAATATATACATATATGGGAATTTCATTCAAGAGCCGCTTGAGCGGTATTTTATTTCTATTCATTACTTCCACGATATTTATCTATGCAATTAATTGAAAGCATGCAAATTGGCTCCGAATATGACATGTATAAATAAATAAACATCGTATTCCGGTTGATGTATTTAGACCTTGGAAGAAAAAAATTACCTCAGAGATTCTCCGACGCATACCTCTAAACCGTTTATACCAATCGGCTAAAATCAATACCTCTTCGCTCAAGTTTTTTTTTTTTTTTTTTCCTTCTTCTTCGTCCTCGAGAAAAGGAAGTCAAACGGAATAAAAAAAATATTTCAGACAACTCATCTTTGCAAGGTATAACGTGTAAGGTATCTACCGCAGTGTATAGCCCCGTAATTGGATGAGATACAAGAAAAGAAAAAATCGTTAAAAATAAATGAAATAAGGAAAAAAAGAAAATTCTCAAACGTCATGCACTACGTAAGTACGTATGGGGGAAAAGAAAAAACAAATTGAGACTCATACGCTTGTCTTCATCGGCACGCAACGATAGCGATTCAACCTTTTACCAAAAAGGTAAAATATCACTTCAGTAATTGGCTAACATCAATGCCTATTCAAGGTGACGTACTCGGATATTCGTTTGATGAGTTCTTTGGATTTTGAATATCATTCTTCAGCCTGCGACACGCTCAACGTGTTGGTAGCTAACAACCTCGAATACAATTTGTGAGATTTGGAAGTCGATGTAATAATATATTGAATAATGCGCTTTTCTTGCAGAATATTCGCGAATTCGATGGAGAAGGGTGCATATTGCTGAAAGATTTAATGACATTGAAAAACGAATTTTTAGGAAGTTCTGACATTCCGATTTTTGAGGGTTACGGTCTTCTGGTGAATTCGATAATGTTCTAAAATTTCACGAAGCTGAATGATGTCCGCTCGAAGGCCGTATCCTCAAAAACGGCAGACAGTCTCCAATTTCGGAAAGTAGAAACGATTAATGTAAATGGATTAATAAAGCTCTAAATTAGATTTCACATTAAATAAACCTGAAGGTGGTCGTATAATTTTAATTCGTTAATTTGTTTCGCTTTCATTTTTTCAATTTTTACATTAACAACGAAATCCAATTTATTTCCTGGAGCTTAACCGTCGCCCATTGAATGAAGTATGTATAATACTTCTCCTAATCCACTCTTGTATATCTACATATATCGCATCGTTTTGAATAAGAAAAACAAGACGAAATTAATTCCGATTACCGTTATTTACGAGGTTTTTAACATTAATCTCCGCGGCTTTTGCGTATTACATTTCTACCCAACCGTTTTTCATTTTCATTTTTCATATTTCATATGCTTATTTATTTGTTTATTTATGCATTTATTTTGTTTTTTATTTTTCATGATATGCGGATTTTGAAATAGCGCCAATTTCGCTGCCGGTTTTTACACCAGCCCTTCCCCCCCCCCCCCCCCCCCCCCCCGCGGTATGAGACTTAGTTCGTCCTATTTTCATTTTAGGCACGTCATTAACGCTGGATTAAAATGTTAGCTCTGATTGAATGGCCAGGATTTTATCCTCGATTTTATCCGCAATGGAACTTTATACGACACACTTCATATTTATAGATCGAATCAGTGATGAATAGCAGTTCTTTCCATCGCAATTTAAATGGAATATATTCCTTTAATACCGAATCCGTTTTTAGTACATCCTTTGTTCACTATCATTACATTCAATACACGGTATTACGCAGGGTAGCTGGTTCCAGTGAAACCACTGCGATATTTTCAATATTCAATTACCAGTACGTACTTTATACGGGCAGAATGAGATAATAAGGGGAAAAAAACAATCTCTTTATTAACACTAACTATAATCACTTCGAATCTGAGCGTCTACGAGAATTACCCATTGAAAATTCGAGTAATGAGAATAAAATTGTTGTCGTTGAACGACAGTGTTCCGGTTGTTGGTTTTTTAAACGAAACCCATAATTTCTAAGTGAGGGAAAAAATGATCAGAAGATAACTAAAGTAAATGATAAAAATAGATGTTTGTGATTTAGAAAATTTCTACAGGGAATATCAATGAATTGTTGAGTAACGATACGAGAGCACATCGGCTATGATATGAGAATACAAAGGTAGCGAGACCTGCGCGTGGTGTTCTAGAGTTCAGGGACTCACAATCAGTCGTATCCAACAGCCTCTAGCCGTCGTGTCGTTGATCGTCGGTCTCTCGGTATATTTTCAGTAAATCGAACAAGTTAGCTTCGAGGTACCGAAGAAAAAGTATCCGGAAGTATCGAGAGAACATACAAATTAAACAAAGGAGAATTCCCGCATCGCATCAAGTTGTCAAAGAATTGCGTGCGCTGACAATTGTTCTAATTGAATTTCTTTCCCAATTTTTTTGTCATTTCGAACTTTTCGAAGTGGAAAAAGTCAAGTGCGAGCATGATATCGCGCGAACATAATACTACACCAATAGTTTAAGCAGTAGGAATCGACCGGGCCGGAAGAGTTAATCAACGGAACACAAAGTGTCTTTGAAAGAAAAGCACAAGGAAAGAAAAACCGATGTGTTCCTGTGAGTTAATACCAACGTGTAGCATAACACGTGAGTGAAGTTTTGACATTGCAGGTATCGTGGTTTATCGAGACAGGAAATAAAACGCGTCCATCAAAAACGCAACGAACTGAAATCAGCCGAGTAAAATCCTCGATCAGGAATCAGCGGCTGTACTGCAGGTACGTAAAATAAATGAATAAATAAAATTAAGTAAGAAAAAGCTCTTTTCCTCGTTCTATGGTCCCTTACTTTGTTTTGTTTTTTTTTTTTCTTATTTGATATGTGGGTATAAGCCGGAAGGCGAATTAGGGTGACCTCTGCGGGCCAATCGGAAGTTGATATTGCGGTCTCAACGCGCACAGCCATTATATAGGCTTTGGAACCAAGTAAACAGCTATGTCTATATATTAAATATAGTATATGAAAGCTCACGTTTTATCATTGGATGATATTAAAGTCACCCGCGTATATACTATGTACCATAAATACCTTATACCATGGTGGAAAAGGTGGAGTATCTCAATCAGTTCTACGTGTGTATTGTACGGAATATACATAGATGGGTATAGATAGATAAGGGCAGATATTTGCATAGAAATTTTCAAAGCAAAGACCGCATATGAATGTAAACGTGTCGGTTTATGCATGCGATATATGTAAACTGCTCGAATGAGAAACAGGGTAAATAAATATTGTACAGCACATGTAACAAGACGGCATTTGCACTTTCGCACATACCCGTATAATATCGTTATAACGGTATACCTCCACGAATCACACTACATATCATAGCTTCGTTAAAAATCTCCAACGCAATGAATTTTCCGAAGAAGAATCACCCTCTAAAAGGTTCACGATTTGAATGAAAAGTTGTTTGAAAAAACGAAAGCCGACAAAAAAATAACCAGTCGGTTGTAGCGGAGAAGTTCATAAAATACCAAGGACATACACATCTGACCGAAAAATTCGTATGAATTTGAGAACATTCTACATCACTGCTGGTAAACTGTTTTCCAAAATTCGTTGAAATATTTTCAAAACGGGGGACTCAGCGATTGCCATTTCAAAAGTGGAAATGGAATCGGGTTAAAAGCACCCCATTCGCCAACTTTCATGTTCGAAAATGCGAATTTTCTGAATATTTTGATACACGTACACATGCGAGGGATGCATGACATCAGATCCGGAAGTTGTGAAGAACCTCTTCGATGTTATATCCCTGATAATTATGGAAATATTATAGTTTTCCCCGTACGTGTTGTCGCATACGTATTTCGGCTGAAGTAGAGCTTATTCCGATGGTTTATACCGTAGCGAATTTTCGTATAAAGTATACGTATAGCAAAGTCCTTTAATGAAATGGGATCATCGACTGATGAAGGTAGATACTGAAACAGTTGCTTTAACGGTGCATGGCCCGTATACATATCTATGCAATATACCTATCTACGTCTTCCGCCGTTACGTAGTATATAACGAACTTATTTTCCATATTCAAATACAACAAATACCTACAGAAGTTAACCTCAGTTCGTTCAGACGTGCGCAAAAATCAAATTTACTTCTCTCATATTTGCTCCACGTGCGCCCAATCAACGTTTTATATGTAAATAATGTCTGGGGAAAGGAGACAGAGATATCTGTTCTTTTATACAACTCCTGTATGTATAACGTATACATTTACGTTTACGTATAACGTACTATATTATGTACACAGGTCTACAAATTTTCACCCGACGCAGTCAATTACCCACGGCAAAAATTCTTCGCATACGGTGGGTATACCTACATCGATTGAGACAAAGAGAAATCGAAAATCGAATTTTTCAAGAATTTTTTCTTTTCTTTTTCTTTTCTATTTATTTGCTCTTTGCTCGTTCCGATAAACTTGGATTTCCAAATAGGTAAAATAATTTTTCAAAAATTTCCTTTCGTATGTTTTTTTATTTATTTTATTCTTTTTTTTTTCTCTCTATAACATTCTACGCAATTATACCGTGATAATTATGAATGTCATTAACATAAAACGATATATAGAAGAAGATTAAAAAAAAAAAAAAAAAAATAATCATCACTCGAAATAATTATTCGTTGAAAAGTTCAAATTCCAATTCAAAGAGGTGAAAAAAAGAAGAAAAAAAAAAAACTACGCTATTTTATAAAAGAAACGAGTAATTTTATAACGGGTTGAAATAAAACTATGTAGGTATACTTGTGAGAGAGAGAGAGAAAAAAAAAAATGATTTCATCCGTCAGAGTATAAACTCGTGGTGTTAGTTCGTTAGTCGGATTTTTTAAAGCGTAATAATCTTTTTAGGAATCCTTGAATATAAAAATACATAAATATGATATGGCGGCAAGTATATACGTCACATTATGAATAGACATATATAGTATATGTATACATGGATACATTATATATAGTCTTTCGAGAAAAAGGTTGCTTGAAAATTTCTTTCTCCCGTAGGTGTAACATACATACATATACAGTACGTACCATACTACATACTATGTATAATATACACGTATAATATTCTGTCTCTTTTTATCTTTTTGTTTAACCCCCTGAGTTTAAAGGACAAAAAAAAGGGACTGGAAAAAAAATGAAAGAAGAAAAAATTAAAAAAAGATTTCAATGAATATGAAGACTGAACAAAAGGTGAGAGCAGAAACTCTCAGTTTTTACCGAAATGAAAGAAACAAAAATTTATCCTATCGCGTTTTGGAGGATAGTATACATTATATACGTGTTTTATACCGTTCTATAATATTTTAAACTCTTGGATGTTTTTTTACCATTGAGGGAGGCTTCCCGATTAAAGGAGGACACCACTGAAATAGTGGAACAGTTTTCAAAATGACTATAAAACATGTCTAATCAAAAAACGCATCTTAGAAAATTAAAGGATCCGATTTTTGATTCGCGCTGATATATATATCTATTCAGTTTCGGTCGCTTTAGAAACCGAAAATCGATTTCTCTACTGTTTCAGTAAAGTTCCTCTTTGAGGTTTGATAAGTCTGAAAAAAATAAATTTCAACAATAAATTAAGTGGATGGTAAAAGTGCATTTTGAAAGCTTTCTCGGCTAGACTAGAAATAAATATATACAAAACACACAATACCCGCAACCCATATTTGAAGGTTGGTGTTTTTATCTCTTGGGACATTTCAATTTCGCCATAATCTTAAGCCTGGTAGGTCGATCGGCGATTGAAACGTCTAAAATACCGAAGCGACGGTGAAGACAGCTTTCGGGGTGGATCAAAACGCGCGGGAAAGACGAGGAATGAGGGAGGGGGATCATGAAGAACCCATTCCCTATCCTCCGGGATCGGCACGGTTGCTGACGATGATAGTCGGGATCTCTCGATAAAGGGGGACTCGTTTAATGACTATTAGATCGTCAGGTGCTCTTCTGATCGCTCCCTGCAGCTTCACGTCTCAATATATTTTCCGTTATCACCAACACTTTCACCTTGTTATACTAAAAGCCACCACCATATTACTTTACCAATAATGATGAATACTCCCCCCTCCCCCGCCTTCGCCCCTCGATCTTACTTATTCCTCAATTATTGAATAATTTTTCTTTTTAAGTTTCACTCGGAAAATATTTGGAACATTCAATGTAATCAACCTCGCGAGTGAGAATCCCCTGATAATCTATACGACTATTTGGTGGGGGGAAAAAAAACGCCATGGTAATGAATATTATACGAGGATTCTTTGAACATCGAAAATTCGACGGGATTTTTGTGAAACTTTGATAGTCAAAAACCGAGGCAAAAAAAAAAACACATCGAAGATTACGGTAATGCGCGCTCGACGGCGTTTTCTTAATCTTATATACGACGATTTTTTGTCCGTCTGGACATTGCAGACTGTAATATAAAAGATGGTCGTCTTGTTGCTCTGTAGAATTGAATTTGATCATAAAAGTTGGAATGATTTTATATATATCTTCTGATTCCTTATCTCATACGCTATAGGTATCGTTTATAACCTGCCTCTTTGATCCGGTAGTTAATTGTACTGCAATAATCCCCAAAACGAAAAATGAGCTTTCACAAGATCGATTGGACTATTTTTTTTCCTCTTTTTTTGCCATCGGATTTTTTTTTTTCAATTTACAGAGTTAGAAAACACGAATCCAACATGGCGAACGAATACGCTCAAGATCTGCGAATAAAAATTAGTTCTACAGCTGGCCTGCAATCGAAGTCTCTAAATTAATCGTTTAATTATAAGTGCACAAATAGTTTCGTAAAAATTTTTATCATTCCGAAGTACATCTACGCGTTGTTTACCGAGCTCTGTGTCATAAAACAAACAGAAAAATCCGTGCGTATTATAATTCACGCTTCTTCCGCGCACCTGAATTTACCTAATCAGATCATTCCGACCACGTCTCCTGGAGTGTCTTGCCCCGGATTGCTTGTTTCCGTTGGGTATTATACGGTATATATATATTATATAAATATTAATGTATAGGAAATATATAGGTATACATATCTATATTATATACATGTATAAAAAATACACACAGTCACCATCGGGTATATTGAATTTATCTCGCTTCGCGGTGATACAATCCTCGCGTTATTCATGAGGATCTCACCACTCAGCGTCGTCCTTGTTGCGCAGGATAACGATATTCTCTCCTGGACAACGGCAGGGATCACCAAAAATATACATTATACACCCCAAGTCTCCTCTGCATCGGTGTCTCTCGATATTCCCTGAGGAAACGTACTCGACGTTACGGAAAAGAGATAAAAAAAAAAAAGAAGAGGAAAATAATAATCGAGGATCGACACCCTGTATTTTTTCTCGTCTCTCCTTTGGAATAAGAATTATCAACACGAGATTGTTGAAATAGAAGATTTTCAATTCCGATGAAATCGTGTGCACGGTAGTGACGCACATTGAGCAAGACACGGTTTTACTATGAAGTATGATAAATGGAGAAGGGTCGATTTTTTTTTCATTCTCCCTTGCACCTATGTAGGTCAAAGTAGCTGGCCTGTGTCACTCCAGTGTTTCTGATCCGTGCCGGTTAGTGTCGAGGGAAACAGAAGTTCCGAGGTTTTGAGACGAAGGGGTTGAGTGTTAGCAAATTGTTTACCTGCCAACAATGGGCCAGATCATCCCGCATCTGTCGCGCGGGAAGACAAACAGAGGAAGAGAAAAAGGGAGGAGAAAAGGGGGATGAAAAAAAAGAGAAAGGAATATACATCGCGTTGACGCGAGACGCGAGACGCGAGTAGGCGGAGAAAACGAGAGGACAATGGAGCTCGTGAGGACAATGCATCACTCTCCCAGAATTCCTCCCCCACAGCCCCGTAGGAAAAGAAATAGAAAAAAAACTGGACCTCTCTTTCTCTCAGCTATTCCTGCTCTAAATTTTCCTCCTCTTCCGTTTTTTACTTTTTTTTTGTTTTTCTCCTCCAAGCTTTCACCACAGCTTCGAGCATAGCACTGTATATTGTACGTAGCTAAAATATACGCACATTGTACAAGCGAGAACGCTGTAAAATAAAAACAGTCTCAACACCATTATAACAAGCAACTTCCTTATACATTACTATAAACTTACCTTATACATCCTCGAACACTTTCCAAAGAGGATTTAACGAACCCGAAAATTGCAGAACTGTATTACCCTACTATGTCTTAGCCTACAATATTCGAAAAAGGTTGCCACCCTTCTTTGACGCGTTAGCAGAAAGAAAAAAAAAGAGAAAAAATGAAGAAAAAACGGTGACTGCTCGGAGTTGGGATGGTTGGTAAAACTGACTAAATTAAATTAGCCAAACGCACCGCGACGGATTTAAGTATTAGTATATAGAAAAGAAGAAAAAAAAGAAGGACGAACAGGTTGTGTGAGATACCTACTTACAAGGTTTTTTTTACCCTTCAACAAGGGTCGCAAAATATAGTATTTTATTTTTACACCGCCTTTTTCTCTTCGCATCTCCCACACCGCTTCTTTCATCAATGATCACGAGGTGTCTGTATTCTGAAGCGCGTGAATTGGATCGTAGAGTGAAAAAAAAAGATACAAAGAACATAAATAAATGAAGAGAAAAAGAAATGGAATGTCAACGGTGAAAGAGTAGAAGGTTGCACTTTGACGCTGATGGTTGATTGCACGGGTGGATTTTTATTATCCCCGTATACTTCTGAATACAGGTAATCAATTTTGCGATTGCCGTCAATTGAACTACACGGTGTATAATTATGAACCATTTTTATTTTTGATTCGATATTCACGCATCAACCGGTTTGTTCAATAAATAATTAATTCTTTATTACTTTGCAAGCATATAAATAGAATATTGATTGAATCGAAGATTGGTTAAAATTGCAATCTTTAATAGCCCGCGTCCTGAAATAGGTGAGAAATCTCTTTGAAAAATAATGGGAAATAAGTTGGTTCGAATTGAACTTGGTTCGCAAATTCAAATTTTCTAAACTTCTTCCAGTTCTAATTCATTACGTCCTTCCATGGCAAATCTTTGAAACTCAAGTCTCCTACTGCCAAAATATCAGCACATGCTTTTCCCGTGGATTATTCACCATTAAATTTTCTAAAAAGTATAGATATGCTCTTGTGCCGAGATATTCGACTTTGGATTATCTAATTTTACAGAACCCCAAATTCTTCGTGGATTAACACCGCAGTTCCCACAGTCGATAAATCTACGTATGCATGTGAAAAAATAATTAGAGCTAGACGTCCATTTTTTTTTTCTTTTCTTTTTTATTCTCTTACAAACATAGTTATATGTATATTTCATTCGAAAATGATAAAAATTTTCCGGATTCCATTATATTCATCCCCATTTTACACGGTCATGCAAATATATTTATAGATTGCTGATTCCGTTATGATCTGAAGAGCATCCGAGCGAGCCAGCAAAACGTCGCATCGTCCACCGGTTTTTATATCCAATCACGCAAGGGTTGGTGATAATGATAAAATATCCATGGTATATGTATATAGTCCGCTACGTACATAAATATCTAAATTTACTTTTTCATATTTATATTAGCTGTGTATACATATTATACACGTAGTTATGTACATAGGTATACCATGCACGCCTCCTATGTGTTATACGACATTATAGTTATTATAGTCGTCACGACGCGGCGACGGTGCGAAAAAATCCGTATAAAATTCCCGCTTACAAATGAGGCTTTGATTACTGCCAGAGGCGCACCACCTGCAGCAGGAGGTATCCCTCCAGTGGACTATTCACGAAGTTAAGGGATGACTTGGGTTAAGTTAGGTTAGCGGGTTGCGTGATATTCTTCGTTACGCGAATGTGATTCTACAAGAGAAACTCACGGGGTGACTCGTGAAACCACCTATATAATCGTAGCATATAATAAATACATATCTTTATGGTATATATCAATGTATATGCATATATACATGTATATGACATACACGAGACATTCATTCGTTCGCTTGACTTTGAACATGCCATTGTAACAACTCATTCGTGTCCACGAGATATTATTCACTGCCCATGACGCCCTCTAACTTGCCAAGTAAAGTATATAAAACTTAGGTATACATAGGTGCAATAGCTGTTTGTACGTACAATATATAAATCGCGTTTAAAAATTCAAGGAATTGCTATTTTTTTTCTTTTCAGCCCTCCATTCTTGCGAGTAATACTGCAGGTACGGTATAATTTTTTTTTTGTTTTTCATTGAAAAATTTCCCATCGATTATCGTACGGTCGAGAAAATACGCTGAATCAATATAGATTATAAGTTTGCAAAGTTGTCAATTATTTGTTTATTTATCTATTTTTTTTCTATTATAAATTTGTCGAGATTAATTCAAATTATTTGCTGACGTTTGTGCGACGTGTGCAAATGCAGTTTCTGAACATTTCTATATTTCTGTGTGCAAACATACCGTGATTAACTTGCGGTATGGAACTAACGTGTGCAACAGTGTGTGCAGTGGTGGTAGGCTGATATACCGCTTCCACGAAAACTCTCTGTATGTCGTGTGCAAATTTTACCCTTTGAATTTCATCTCTCGAATGTGTACATTTTTTACCATTAGGATCTAATAAACGATATGAAATAAAATATACCGATTTTTGGTGCATTGATAGTTCAAAAAAACACATGTTTTAATAAGCCGCGTTTCAATTCGTGTATCACAGAGTCACTTCAAAGCGCATGATGCTGGTCAGTTGATTTCGACTAGATATGATATTACATATTTTCAGCACAGATAAACGTGTATTATACAAATTCGATATGCGGACGATAGCGATTATGGTTATACCTATAATTATCATTATAATCACTTCGTCCCTGGGGGGCGTCATCTTGTGTCAAATCGAACGCCCCATTTCTCTGACCATCTCAGATTTTATCGTATACGTTTGCACAGGCAGATCGACTTGACACGAAATGCTGCGCTTATCTGGGCAGATTTACAAAAGGTTTACGGAACAATGGGTTATCTAACGAGATGATTTTGGAATTCGATCTATTTAGGATACCTACGTTATTACCCGTTTATAACGTGCGTAATTACAAGCCAACAAAATTTTTTGGAAAATTAGAGCCTTGGGCACACCTGTGATTTGTGTACTGTAAAAATTTGGGCGGGAGAAAATATTGGGGAGAAGAAAAAGGAGAATACATACAACGGAACAAAATAAAAAACACAATACCTTAGTACAACATCATTTCCGTTGGTATACCTATAGACATTTCATACCCCGTTATTTTATGGGTATATATATGAGGAATGGGTATTCTTATACGATTAAAGTTTTATAGAACTGACATAACGCTCTTTTCAGTTTTTTATTACAATTTACACTAGAGGGTTTGCTGCTGAAGGCCGACTGATAAGACCCGCGAGAATATGGGAATCACCTTTTTTCGGATTAGAACGATAAAATAAAGCTAGATTGACGAATTTTCCACGGACTTTTTCGCTATACCGACAAAAGAAAAACGGATGAAGAATAGAGGAGGGAAAGATTCAGTCCGGTTAGTTTCAGCTTTTACGCTCTTTATAAAACTAGCCGTAAAAACCCCGTCTCATCTGTCGAAAATAACACGCAATTTGAAATTCCTCAATATGGCCTTTGATTTTTTCGAAAATTTTATCTCTTCAAAAATTGAATCCTCAGATCTGCAGGTTCTTCATTTTTGACAATTTTTTTTTTTTCCAACATAACGAATCAACTATATTCTAGAACTTTTATCAGCGTGAAAAAAATTAAAAACTCTATAACCTTTTCCAACCACCTAAAGCTGTATAAATATTCGTTGTTCTCTTGAGCAAATATTAACCTTTCGTCTGCAACCTTCATTTTCTCAACTTCAACAAAATTCAGGATACGTCCAAGATCCCCGAGTTTTTCACACTTTGAAAAAATCTATTAAAAGTCAATATCCTTTTACAAATGTCTATTTATGAAAATGAGAAAAAATATAATAAAACGAGTAGGTATATAATAACAAGCGAGTACGAGAAATTTTAATAAATCGAACCCTCTTCGTTCTCCATAAGAAAAATGTATGTATAATGGATGTACAGACTCTACAGTCCGATAGATTCCATTGAGCCTCGAATGCCAATTGTATAGATTATCTTGTTTTCGATTTTGAAACCCTGAAATTTTTATATAAATCTGGAGCGATCCGTTCGAAACGAATATCCTGAATGTTGGAGATCTTGACGTGGAGATATAAGAAGGGATTGTCTCTTCAATAACTTATTACCCTGTTGAGTTATGCAAGTTTTTCATTTACTTATTACTCATCCCATCAAATCCCTGCATAGGTATGACGTATTTGGTTATTTAATGTGTGCGATATGATGCGGTAGACGGAGAGTAAGTTGGCGACGAGAGAGAGAAAGGACGGGGGGGGGGGGGGGGGGGTAGAGAGTTATAATTCTGTTAGGTGGATATTAGTTTTCCGTACGTTACCATCTTTCCCCTATATTATTCTCTCGCCGCGTGTCGAAAACTCCCTTATAGTTTCCTTCCCCTTCCCATCTTTTACCGAATATTATTCCCAAAAGGTTGTTATTATTATATAATTCCCCTTGTACATATAACTTCGGCTTATAATACCCACTGCAAGTTTCTGAATTTGTAAATTGAAAATGTATATAGATACATAGGTAATACAATTATAACGTCATCAATTTTCTTCAAACTTAACCACCCCCATCTCTTGAATCCGCACCCTCGAAATGTAAATTACAAAAACCAATGTAAAATCTAAGTCATTGAAACGAATGAAAGTTTATTTGAATATAAAATATGGTTTTCTTTTATTTTCCGTTTCGTATTTTGAACGTATCTTTTTTCAGAAATATATGTATGTTATATACGTGTTCGATAATAACACGTAGAAAAAACGAAGAAAAGAAAGAATTCATATTTCATCCGTACGAAGCTGGTTATTATGGAACGTGAAATGTAAGCATGAATAATTGTCTTCAGCTGGATGATAAAAAATTTTCTTTACATAGGTACTTTTTAAATTAAAAATAATGTTATAACGAGCTCATTAACATATTTCCACCCCGTTTTGTTCAATTGTTCAGGAAAACTACGGTTTTCATAATCAGCCCATATAAGATTATGCGGCTAATTAAAATCGATGTTAACAAGTTTAATTCAATCATCGTTAATTTTCTCATTCCGTATGGTATGTAACGGGAATTTTCGTAAATCCATTGGGATGCGAAGGAAGTTTTTTCTTTTTTCTTTTTTGTCTTTATTTATTTCAGGTGTAAAGAGAGGAAGGATTCGCTGGTACAACGTGATTTAGTACGCAACATCACGTCGCTAGGGGTTTGTTGGGGTGTATGGAGTAGGTAATGGAATGAGGATGAGGATGAGGAGGTGGTTGGCGCAAATACGAAATATGCATAATTGGCGGGAAAGATGAGGGTTAGTTTCTAACGAGAGAGAAAGAGACGGAGAAAATAGAGTTTGAATTACTCGGGTGAGAGGACTGATAAGCGACAAGGGTAAATCGAATGGTCGTTACATGCTCGGCGAGATAATATTAGTGAAACAAATGAATTATTATTCATAGTTAATTCATGTATATTGTTGTATAGTTACGTTCAGAACGATGGGCGATTGCCCGGATACTATTACTCTGTGTTCAACGAGATTAACACTACAACGTGAAAAAAAAAAGAATGAAGTAACGAATCTATATCGAACCTGGAACTTCTTTATTTATGTATTTGTTTTTAGCCTCCAATATTTCCTCCACTTTTTTCCTTGTTACGTTTTACTATTTCAAACTTTTCATTTTTCTCAACCTCCGTTTTATTGACGGCCCTGCCTGAAGTTATGAGAATAAGAGATGTGTTCTCGTTTTATCGAGAGGGGTAAAAATAGGAGTACAGTAAATACCGTTTACTTTTCATTTACTGATCGCCGTATATCTGATTAACTCATAATTTTATATGAATTGGAAAATCCTTCACAAAAATACACTTCAATCGTAAGCACGATAAATAAACAAATTCCTTAAGCAAACATTAGAAGCAGAGAATCTAAAGAAACAGGAAAAACGGTCCATGCCACGAATGATGAAATGAAATCCATCTCGATTATACGAGGGAAAGAATAAATAAATAGACAGTTTGCAGAATGATTATCAATTCACGATTATCTGCGTTGTTGGAGAGAAGGAAGATGATATAAAATATATGTACACCGGTATATACACATAAATGTATTTGTGCGTTTACCCACATCTATACTGATATATTTTAGCCTGGGGTAGTAGCCGTGTGTTTGTACTGAAGTCCAGTCCATATTGGTTTTCGGCCCTTGTCTTGTCCAACTGTGCAAACAGATCGATGTACACGACTATACTGATGTGGGTTGACGCGACGGGAAGTTTGGCGAAGGGCGGAATGGGGGGACAGTAACTCAAGGGTGCAAAGGAGAGTAGATATAGAAAGGATTTAGCGGCAAGATTAAACTCAACAAAAAGAATTCGAATTTACATATAATGCCCATTATTGTTCAGGTGTGTACAAAAGAGGAGAGAATCGGATAAATAAAGTTGAGTGGGTGAACATATTTGATGAAATAAATGTGCGATGTCAAGCCGACTGTTACGATCCATGTAAGCAATATTCATGCATTTATTTAACACGTAATGCGAAAGAATAGTGACTAGTTCAGTTTCATTTTTAGTCCGTACATTTTTCAATTTGAATCGAGTACAAAATTCGATTTTCTTTTTATAATCTGAAAATTTATGGTAAAAAAAATCTCTGCATTACCGAGCCGGGGGTGTGAATGGGAATTTTTTTCAACAATTAGGTCATTAATTTTTGAAATCATCATTATTTTCTCTCGATTTCCGGTGAAAACACCCCCTTCGATTTGGTAATCGCCCCCGAAACTTTCTTTCTTCGAACGACCCTTTCCCTGTTTTTGATGTATGTCACGTTACAAGTGCGCTCTGACTAATATTGATGAAAAAAATAAAATCACGAACTTGAAAAAAATAATAGAAAGAATATCTAATCCACTTGGATTCGTGGGTGTTCATTTTTTTCTTGTAAATTTCCCTTGTCGTACCTACTTTTCCAAATCAGTTCACTTTAATCGGTGTTGTATTTAAGCGTTATTTTATTTATTCGAAAAATGTGACGTGTTAAATACCATTGAGATAACGATCATCGAATTGCTCCAAAACTTTAAGGACGTCCTGTATATATATATAAATAAAATATACGATATGATACCTGCCTCACACTATAAACCTGTTCAACGACCCTACATTCTTTTTATTTTCCACCCATATAAATGCAGGTGTAAAAAAATCTACGCATATACGCACATACATGCTATAATATTTATGTACGTGTAGCGATCCGCAATTTATACAGACGCTCATATAAAACCGTGCATGTTGGGTGCGATTGTTGTGTTAAAATTATGGTTAATAATTTAGCGGAGTTTTGCCGTGCTATACATAGTATACCATAATATCGTGTTTTACATGGCAGTGGCAGGATATATAGGGTGCTATAGGTTGTTTCTGCGTGCGTGATATGCCTGCAACTTTGTATAGTTCTAGAAACGAGTGAATATACATACAGATCCATGTGTGTGTGTGCCCATATTTATATAGATACTGGTGTTATATGCACTAGCTGCATGTGTGTACGTGCACACACTTTACGTGTTGAGGTTTGTGTAATTATGATGCGAAATCATGAACACTGCAGCATTGTCCGTGCATCGCGCGAGTATAATATGGTACGTAGATAGATGTGTAATACTGAAAGTTCACAGCTGGCTGGCTGCCCGTCCGTCCAACTGTCCCGCACGTATATGAAAAGCCCTCCTTCTCCTACTCTGCACCCTCAGTTCCGCCTCAACCCCTCATCGAGTAGCCAGCAAGCACAATATTATCCTGACCCAATTTCCACCCGCCAGTTCGCGCTGAGATAAGCTTCTAATGCAACCGATCGAATTAGCTCGGAAATTTGGAATTATAGCTAAATACGATACCAAAATCCTGAAAAATAAACTGACTATAGACCAGCCTTGAGAAAAGCAGAAAAATTTTCAGTTCCACTTCTCGTAATAATTTTAACTGTTAAAAAAAAAATCTAATCCCGCCAAGTGAACTGGTCTCTAGAATTTTCGAAACGAAAAAAAAGTTCATTTTCAAAAATGTGGAACGAAACCCCCGGCCGAAATTTCTCCATTCTTTACGCATTCAAAGTTCTTGGAAGAAACTTCGACCCAATTGAAAATGAATAAATAAAATTGATTTTATACGATCAAGAATGAAAATTTGAACAGCTTCGGAGTAAAGTGTAAACGAGACGGTGCAGGGTGTTTGAGAGAATCCTATAAGGTACATAATTTGAAAATGTAGCACGCAGTAAATTTGAGGGCTGTGAGAGATTGCAGAACGGGTCGTGAGTACCTGTAGCTGATTTAATAACGTTCACCTCTCTGGTGCAGAGAGAAATACCTATACCTTGCAGCATATTCCGGGAACATATGCTGCAGCGGCAGCGGCCTCCACCCGCGTATCAGTTTCGCCCCCAAGGTCAGAACCACATTTTCTGGTGAATTTCACCCAGTCGTGTTACACGTCGTGTAACATACCATAGATCATATAAAGGAAATATTGTAGATCATTGGTAGGAAGCGTTGCAACTGCAGCCTGGTCATGAACGTCGATGTTTATATAGATGAAATATAATACCATGAAACTACGTTACGCTATCTAGGGTGTTACGTTGAAAATAGCCCATGACCCCCTTTCTATAGAAATTGATTACTACCGTCGTCAACCCTATTTCATGACATAAGCCGCTGTTTCAACCCCTTTAAGAATTTTCATGATCTATTTTAAACACACAGGACGTACTACGTGTCTTTTTTTTTTATTCATAAACCTAAGCAAAATTAACAGAACATCCGAACGTGTTCAGTTATTTCCAGATGGATCGATCGATTGAGTTCAAATTTGGCAACTGTAGAGGTGGCTTTGAATGTCCTCAAAATCCAGTCGAAAGTTGGAACGTTCGATGGTAATGCGTTGATGTATCATATAGTTGGGAAAAAAAAAATCAACAAAAATCGTTGCAAAATATGGAAGCTATAATAAAATTATAAACCTGGAGTAATAGCTTTTTGAAAGCGAGTTCTGTTCACTTGAAACATGAAAAATTGGGTCGGTAACGAAGGTGCGATGTTAAACTTCTTTGTTTGGTAACGTTTTTAAGATTTCAAGTACATTATACGTACAGCCAATGCTGGAACCCTTAAGGGTCCGTAAACTTATAGCTTTTGCTTTTGTAACATCGCTTTCATCTTTCAAATGCCATTTTTCTTTCAAGCGTCGACCTACATTGTTCTGACTTTAGGTAGATTTAGGGGACACTTGAGACAGATCCCGAAATACAAGACAATCGGTCAAGTCGTCTGGAGAAGTTTTGTTAATTTTTTCTTTCTTTTCGGTCCTTCAGTTGACAATAATACAGTATGAAATGTGACGAATTAAATCGTCTCGTGTTTGAAAAGAGGTTCCGTAAATTGTTGAGTGAAAAAAAAATTATTAGGGTGCTTTCTGTTTTCTGCTTTTGTAATGGTTTTCTTTCAGCCAATTGATCTTGGGGATTTGGCTGACATTTTTTTTATCGCACGGAAGAAAAAAATCTACTTATATTTTCGATCTAGCATATCCGCCACGAAATTTATCTATTAGATCCAAAAGCTGTACTTCTTGTATATCTGAGGTAGTTCTTCGACTAGTTTTCATCGGCATTCATACACGTACATGGAGTTAATTTTTATTTTATTTTCTTTCTTCAAGTTTGTGGGTCAAAAAACGATTCTTTTTACGTTAGTATTACATAAGTTGAGATCGCGTATAACACGAAACGTAATAATAAAGTCGTAATGCAGAACCGAAAGAGGAAAGAATCGAAAAAAAATAAAAACATACCAGTGTACTTAATTCTGGAATGTAGCCCCGCCTGTCGCTGACACACGAGATTAAAAATGTTTACGAGAATCTAACTACCCCATAATTTCACCTCAGCTGTACGGCGGTAGAAGGAGCATAAGTAACATGTAACGTTACGTATATCCATTACACAGAATGCAGAAATAGCAGCAAATGCAGCGGGCATTAGCAGATCCAGAAAGTCTAATTCACAGTACTTCTCTCCTAAAATTCTCTTTCCCTCTGCTTCCTTTCTCGCCCTTTCTCTCTCTAAGCCCTTTACACCAACATTTGCTGCAGTTGCACGATGCACAACGTTTTGCATTGTTAATGAGGAAATTATTTCGGAAACAGCAGCTCTGGTATATGGATAATACATACTATATAACCTCACACACCCATCCCATTCCTCCTTCTCTTGATGCTGTTTATTTGAACTGATCCCTGCACTGCAGTGCACCACGTTAATAATAACAATAATAATGATAATAACAATAACAATAATAACGATGATGTCATATTAATGATAATCCTGTAATTTGCAAAGGATAAATTATGTGGGGAGCAACATGCGGAAAATTCAGATAATTTTCTAGAATTATGGTTCTCGTAGTATATCGACGGTTTTTGTTTGAATTTTTTTTCTTTTTTTATCCGATCAATGACACATCGTGCAACGAAAGTCAGAAATATAAACTAAAATCCTCTAAATCACGATTTTTTTAAAATCGTTTTTGATTAATCAGGAATTAGATTTGTAAGTGCTTGTCCATTTATTTGAAAGGATTTTGACTTTTCAATTCTTGAGCAGACGATCAGCCTCCGTCCTGAACCTATTTATTCGAAAAAAAGGAAAAAATCTTCTTTTCAACCTTCTGCTCATTTTGCTTCTACGGATTTGAAAAATTGAGATCTAAAAAACTGAGCGAGTGAGTTGTATTACAAAGTAACGACGCATTGCAAGGTATATATACAGATAAGTATAACTGACGTCCAAGTAATAGGATGAGAAAATTCGCACGTTGCGACAATGTCCGCTAACAACACATACATACGTGTTATACGTGTGTGAACCATTTGTGTAGATACATACAAGTACGTAAATGGAAACAGTCTCGACTACTTAAGTAAGTGAAGCACGTATTATTCACAAGACTTTACTTGCAGGTTCTGGCTACTACATAGCTGATCACCTAGTATACTTGGTGAGGGAGAATTAGTGTAGGTAACATTCAGCAAGCAGGTAGAAACTGTACAACTATTCGTTTATTTCAACCCTTTCCAAACCCCCTGATATACAATCTGCACACGTTAGAATCGATTCGATGGCAACTCAATCCAACGCTGCATTATTACAGGTATGTATAGTACACCTACGTGTTCAAGTTCTGCGGAAAGTTATAGGCAGAAGTTGTTATGCATGAAGGTATCTAATGAGTCTATTACGAAATCAACTCGGAAACTATAAATTACGGTAAGGTGAAAAAAAAAGAAAAAAAATATCGGAAGATCGCCCGAGGTGGTATAAGTTTCAAATCCTGAAATTTCTTTTTTGTTTTGGGAAAAATTTTAGTATCCTTTGAACTCACATTCATAATTCTCTGTGGCAACCTTGTGAAGGACTATTTTCTCGCGACCGAGCATGGGAGACTCAAAGTTGAGAGGAAAAACAGAATTAAGAAAAACTCTAAATAATCCCGCATTCTAATATTCTCACTCTCTAACCACAGTAATAATAATGGATATTGCTCCCAGCTTATTGTTAGTACCATCCGCTGCTACATCGTGTGTGAAGAACAAAAGAAAGAGGGGAAAAAAAGGAAGAAGAAAAAGAAAAGAAAAATAGAGAGAAAGGAGGAAAGAAAAGAAAGGGCTGTGAGGAGATCGTTGGAAAGGTTCGATAGACGAGTATATAACGGGGGGGTTGAAACGGAATTCGTGTTCTCGTTAATCGGATTGCCTACTCGCTACACCATGTCAAAGGATATGTCCGTAACGGTAGCACGCACGTCGAACCCTCGCAATCTTCATTAGCCTCAGTTTCGTTTCATTTCATTTTTATTCATGTTTTTTTTCCATTATCTTCTTTTTTTTCAATTTCAACCCGGTTCAAAGGGGATACACATCATGCATATATTTTCAACGAAGAATACATCGCGGCTTGAAGACCGAAACGGCGTATTTTCCGAAGTCAAATTAAAAATAATTCGAATTAAAACGTATCTAATTACATGAATTCGAGTGGGATACGTTTCAAACGTTTAATATCACATGAATTCGTTGTAATACCTAAGGGATACTTTTTTTCGGTAAACCGATTCTCGCTGCAGTTTTGAAAAATACAATCAAACCGAATTAAAATTGGGAAAGCGTGAAAATTACACGGATTTCCGAAACATGGAAAATTTGATGATAAAATTCTCCAGGAATACGCTCTTTCGGTGTTTGTTCCTCAAAATAGAGAAAAACTTGGTCGCGTCTTCCGATATTTCGTGCTCTTCATTTTAAAGTCGTGTAATAAATCTCGTACGGTCGACGATGTCTTATCATATCCAAATAATCATGATTTACGCGAATGTGTACATACATATATCCTATATAATATATATAGACATATGCGTATGTGTTCGTTGCATGTATGTATAAATGTATCCACCCATATGTCGTATATACAATATGCATATATTATAGAAGCGCATCACGTTTACTAGTATGTATTATACATATATAGATGTTTGATCCAACGTGTATAACGAGATAAATCTCTTTCCTCTGACAGAAATGACAAACGTCCATAGGATCGTTGCGCGACGAATACATAGGATGTACCTACCCTTCCTTCCGTGTACTACACCCACATCCAGCTATCTCCCTTATAGGTTGTCCTGTTGCTCCTCTTGTGGTGGAGGCGTTTTCTATCTCGTACCGAAAAATATTGCCGTCTGGTGGTTGATCCGCATCTTTAGGAGAAACTTGAAAGGGATATTACCTCACACGTCGCTTGGCTGTCATTACTAACGTTACATTAGATTCTCCCTCATCATCGTGTTTCCTTTACGTGTGTATATTCTCATTTTACTCACGTCATAAAAATTTGCTGCACGTACATACATTTCCACTCATCAGATAAAAAATATGATTATGTACGAGGCATTTCCTGCCAACTTCGCAAGGATTTTCAAACTCCTGCACATTTTTCTATTACCTTCGAAATTCTTCGGTATACTCTCAAAACAACTTCGGTTTTTTATTTTATTTTAGTAATTTTTTTCTCCTTTCTTTGCCGAAATCTTTGAGTTATGAATGTAATTCGATACTTTTCATAACTTAGGTATTGTATTCTGAGAAAAACGGTTGCATTTTTTGTAAGATTCCAAAATGCTCTGAAATCTTGAAACTTGAAGACGCGAGGTGTTTTGGGTTGAGAATTAATAAAACTCTGCTCGATTTGACGTGGAATGTCCTATATGTATATACCTATGTGCACTATGTGAGCTTTTAACTCTAGATTACATATCTTTAGGAGTATTACGTACATGTGAATGCTAATGTTGCATAATTTACACAATACATGCGTGGCAGACCGAATCGTCCTTTGTTGCCTCAAGAGGCACGCAAATTTCGAGTCTAAGGATATATCTCTGCGCTATACAGCTTCCTATCCTACGGGAGCCTTTGGAGCATATGCAGATAAATCTGGTTCTCTAGTTAAATTATACGTACAGGGTGAGTCAGAAAAACTGGACAATTTGGAAATTTGGGGAAAAATGTAATGCGGCACGTATACGGTGATCTTCTGTATTTTGTAAAAATTAGAGAAATGGAACTTCCATATCAATTCCGAAATCTCAAAAATCTCCGTTTCTTATAAATCAATCAAAATTCTCGCAAGCAACTTTTTCAAACTCCTATTTTCCAAGCGCATATTTTTTGGCAATTGATGGAGATGTCTTGAACTTTCAGAAACGAAATGACAGTTTATTTGTTCCTCTAGTTTCGATCCTTATAGAATAAAGTTATTGCTAGGATCTATGTATAGTTTGTTCCAGCCCACCCAGTACATATCCAATTCCGAACCAACCTGGGTAATAATTGTTCAAGAGATTCTCAGTAACCCGTCTTTATGTACTACAGATACATAAGGGGATCCCATAAATTCCCTAGGGAACGGCTGTAATACACCTATGATGCCGTAATAGGATTAAACTAATGATAATATTTTAAGTCAATGAAAATAACTGATTTGCTATTCGATTTCGTTGTACCTGCGTATTTATTTCAAGTTTCGAAGTCAGACTCCATTGTCTTTTAAAATAATTTGTGCGATATATATTTTTACCTTTTTCAGATGTTCTACAATCACTGAATTCAGTCGCCTCTCGCAGTATTTTCAGGTAATTTCCACGGCAGAAGCGGATAAACTTTTTTTTCATTCACATTTAATAACCGCTCAAAACTTTCCGTCAGACATTGTTCAATCGGATGTTTTCAAGAGTCAAAAAAAAAGAAAAATAGGTTGTTCGTCGTCTAATTTTTACCGAGGTCTTCGAGAAGCAAATTAATTTCATCGTGTCGACTAGCGTAGATATATCTATTCGGTCTTCTGGGGATCAACCAGTAGGTGGGTTTTAAGGGAATCCGTGGATATGCAGTGAGCCGTTACGACTGGCTTGGGGCACTCATGATCGCAGACACAGTAAACGGCAAGTCAGTTTCACAAGCCACAATAATCCTTGCCTTAGACCATCTACGGGCAAACAATCGTCCTAAACGCCTTGGTCGGGCATCATATACAGGAACTACGGGGGAGGGGTGGTGAGAGAAGGAATCATCAGCCCTTTGAATCCAGAGAGAACCAACCAAGCCCGCTTAGACGTTCAACTGTATTCTCATTCCAACATTCCCTTTCCAAAACCCTTAGGAACGAACAAGAATCAAGCGCTCGCAAAAGCGACCGAAGCTGAGATGAGGAGTCTGTCGGCAGGGTAGAAATCAGAAATTCAAAGGGAAGAAGAGAGAGAGAGAGAGCGAGAAAACATTTCATCCGATTCTCAAGCTAATAACGCTATTGTACAGAAGCTCCCACGTTCGCGGTGTAGTGGCGAACAACGGTAAGATTTTGGGAGAGCGTCGATGGGCTGGTTTTCAGCAACAGTACGTAAACGTGTATACATATATATAAACCCACCTACGTATACGTGTGATATCCTCACTCCCTAAATTTACGACTGGGTAATTTATTGGAGCATGTTCAGCCCATCCCAGAAGGTTCTTATAGGGATTGAAAGACCGGCGCTCTGTCTTCTCGGAGTACGTTCCACGTATGTGTATAGTGTAACGGCGCATGGATCACTCCGCACTATCCCATCATCTTCCTAATACCCACATGGTATGTACCGAAGACATAGCGAAAGCTTTTCGTACGGGTCCCGGCGTTGCAGCATCTGCAGGAATAGGGTGAATTGTATTATCGTTACGTGTAGAACTCTCGGAGCTTTTGGTTTCGCGTATACGATACATACATACGTCAATGTTTCGCCGCATTCAGATTGAGACGCAAAAAGAAAAAAACTACCGAGGCAAAGAGAGGATAGGGTTAGAAAATCTAGCGAAATACGGAGCCGCAACGGCAAAGTCTTACGTTGATATGCGAAACCCTGTTTTCGCGAACCGAAAACTTTACCATTACTTGAAATCCACGTAACACGATTTCTGGGGTGTACAACATGTGCCGGCGTCGATAAGGTATGAAACTGCATATACATGTATGAGTCATTCTTTCGAAACACGATGCCACGTATTATATGATCTCCGATTTTTTATAGAATAAATATTCAAGAAACTTTTCCATTTATCTCATTGATCCTGAAAAATATGTTTTTAGAAAAAACAGGCTTGGACTGATGAAATAATTTTTTTATGTTTTTTCGTTGATGAAATACTTGGTAAAAGTTTGAGACTAAGTCATTTTTTGGGTGGCTAAAGTCAGGTCGAATCGTTCATATAAGTAATTCGCCAACTGTTAATCCTACCGAAGATAGATTAAGGTTATTAAAAGTATATCTCTGTAGCCGTTTTATCGACGCCTATACCATATCGTACGTACCTTCCGATCTAACGTTTGAATTGATTTCCGTCACACGCGTACGTTTTCGTTGCGGTTAGTCGATTTGCGGTAATGGTCGCCAAGAAACCCGTGACAAATATATTTTCAACCGCGTCCATCCCAACGTCTATTAATCAAGATAAGCGAGTCAAAGCTCCCCCATTGCCCTTACTGACCTTTTATATAGACTATCCCTTTTCTTTCCTTCATTTCCTTCTTTACAGGGAGGAAATGTATAACTTTTTTTTTTACTATAATACCTTTCTTTTCTGCAGATCAAGAACTTCCTCATTATCGTATAACCATGACGTTATTTGACGGGTGGTGAGGGAGAGGTAGGGCGGTGGAATTAGAGAAGAAAGTGGAATGAAGAAGAAAGGATATTTAGGAAAACTTGTTTTTTCTCACACTTTTCTCGCCATTTTTGCGCTTCATATTTTGAAATACTTAAAAGGTTTCAACTTACATCGGATACCCGAGTGAACTCAATCGTAAAAAAAGCTCAAGATTTTACCTATCCTCAGCAGTTTGAAACGATTATTTGTACAATATCAACCAGAAGCAGAACTTTTAAAGGGACTCCTTAGTTACGGATGAATTATACCGGAAAAAACGACACTCTGTCTCCGTTTTATGCCAAAAAAGGAGAGAAAAAAAAAAGGAATCGTATAATAAGATGAGCGGAGATGAAATTATAAGAAAGCTCATAACCCTCTTCTAGCAATTCTTATTGTCACGGTTTCTACCTCCCTGAATAACGCGAGTCGGAATATTCGTCGGGTCTTTTGTGCGCGGGAGATGAAATTGTAGAGAAGTGAGTGGAGTAAAAAAAAAAAAAGAAAAAAAAATCAGCTTCTCAGAGAGACGGGGAAGTGGTGCGAAAAAATGAAAAAATTGATGCATTTCTTCGTTCCCTCCGTAGGGGGAGAAAAAAATTCCGGTAGTTCAATTTCTATAATGTACCTATACAGAATTTTGTAATCAATTATGTACACATGTATTCCACACATCAGGAAACGAACATTAAATTCACGGTCTTTCAAATGAAAAGTGACGAGAAAAAAGAATTCCGTTAACATTTTTTGTTAATACACTATTTCGGTAGTATGTGAATTGAGCTTGAATTTCATCGATTTTCACGCGGAGCCATCCAACGCAACGGAAGGGTATCAAAAGTCAAGAATCGAAATTGTACCATAAATAATATGGTGAATGGTAGAAGCGTATGATTTTAATGATTTTTTATTCCGTCTATACTTTTTTGGGTTACACCCTTCTGGTCCATAGCCCTTGGTATAATGTTATCAGAAATACTTGATTTCAGTATAATTTTTAGGACCAGTCGTTATTGAAATCGCCTAGGCTGGTTTTTCTTCGTTTTTTTTTTTCAATTTAACATTCGTTCGGTGTTTTAAATTTGATTGCGTAAGAAAAAAGAGGAGATGAAAATGAAATTCAATTTATAACCCCATCTAATTCCTCCGTGCTTTTGTTTTCATACGTATTATATGTACGACGTACATCGTATGCTTCTTTCTATCGGCAGACATTCGTCCAAGCATCGTTAAGAAGAGTAAAAAAAGGTGAAGAAGAGAACGGGGAGAACAATAACTTTACGCAAGGGGCTAAGCGAGAGCTTTGCTAGTAGCCAACGTAAACGTAATACCGAGGTAAGGGGAGTGGGTAAAAGATGCCTGTTCAAACAATACCGGGACCGTCAAGCAAAGTAATCTTTCTGAGATAACGTATATTTATAATATCTAAATGTATATAGGTATGTATCTAATATTCTCTGCTAAGCTTGTTCAATATCCTGTGGCGACGAATATATAAGAACAAGGACGACGAGAGTAGCCCTATAACCGTGCAAACAAAGGTATATAGGTAGCGGTACGCGACTTTGGGGAAGCAGAAAAATCAATTTTCTGTAGTACATTTTCAGTGCTGAAAATGTGTACAGGGTTGTGCACACGGAGTATATACCTATGTATATTTTATATATATGCGCCAGAAAGTCAGAGGCAGATATAAAGTGATTCCCGGGGGAGTGAAAGCGCGAGGTTCACGTCGGCCGCAGCTGAACTGAATTTACCGTACACATACACAGCGTATGTATACATTTTTTTTTTTTTTGTTTTTTTTTTTTGTTTTCCTTAACGCGAGATCGAAGCCTCGCTTTCGATCGTTCGTAGAAAAAAAATTCGTTTATCGCACAAGGATAACATAAAATTACACCATCGAATTCCTCATGCGATCTTTATTTATTAACAAGGTAAAGTCCGACCGATTTATTTTTTTTTTCTTTTATCTCAATGAGGCAAAAATTGTACCAAGAAATGTTTGTTCGGTATTTAAGATAATGTTTGTAACTTAAGCATTCGTTGCGTATATCGTATAGAAAAAATATATGATCCCTATTATCCTCTGTAAGAAGGAGACAACAGCCGCTTAGCTTTTAGGGAGGGAAGAAGAGGAGGCAAACAAGGGGGTGCAATGCGCAGGATGGTACCAGGATCATCCTAATTCCGGAGCAAATGGGAGTACGGAGAGACGGACCGAGTCGCTTACGTACCGTATTAAGTATATATGTATAATATACATATACATATGATCTATGTGTGTAGGGGAAACACAAGGAAGAGAGAAGATATCATGAGAACTTGTGTATGAATAGCCAGCGATACGCTTGGTTCTGTACCAGGAGGGTGTGGCTTTGGGGACGTAATAACATCTCTGCTGTCCCGTTGACTTCCTTCCGGTACAGGACATACATGCAAACGATATATACAGCATCGCGCACTATACCCATATACTATATATTTTGTTGTACATGCGGTTACGCTACATAACGCATATATAACTCACCACATACACTCGTCCACATAAGAAACTTATACGGAAGTACACAAACTATCTTGCCCATTATTAACCCCTTGCACCGCACCCCAAACCCGCATAAGTTAGGTACTCGACGTAAGATGACAAAAAACTATTTTACTAACTGTGTATATTTTCACCATCAACTGGGGAAATTTCGTTCCAATTTCCTGCCAACTACGATCATCTGTTTGACGTTCGAAACCTTCGAAAAAAAAGATCAAGTTTTCTTAAAGAAAATTTTCTTGATATTCGGAGAAATTCGAAAAAAAAAAAAAATTTCATCGGTCAGAATCGATTCCAGGAACACGATTATAGGAGGAGATTTGCCTAACAAAAGTACCATCGGAATACATCGGATATCATAAAAATATTCCAATGTACCATATGCAGCGTAAACCCACTTCTATAAACTTTATAGTACCATGGCGTCTTACTTTAGTTGCAGTAGCTCGGTATTAGAATTTTCATCTTTCTTTCCCTCGTCTCGAGGGGGATCTGCAACAGATTTATTCAACGGAATCAGAAATCCGATATAGTTTGACATCGATTGACTTTTAATGCAGAGAAAATCTAACTTTGCGTCGATCGCAACGGTTCGCGAAGAATATTTAGATGAGAAATATTTTTAATCACTATATAGCCGCTCATGAGACGAAGACGGTTTCCAAACTCAAAGATGTCGGTTGCTCGATGGTACAACTGTCGAGCAGTTTTGAAAAAAATTGACGATCACGATCGAAATCGCCATGGGTAAATGTCTGGATCAAAACGACGCGAATTTGTAAACCACTAAATCGTTGCTTTTTTTATAGTGGAAAAACTATTTTCCAACTGAATAAAATCACGTGCTCAAGATGATCCGAAGCATGTCCTTCTATTTTCTATCGGAAAATTAAACTTCCGTGGTGAATACGATGAATCTATATGTGTATAAGAATAATGATAATATTTGTATCTGTAAGAAGAATCACTTCGCAAATATTTACCAGCTGCCTCGTTTTCTATGATAACATCATTATCTGTCGTGATATAGGTATACACATACCGCTTATTCAACCTTTTTATATCCTGCAAGTTTCCGACATCTTTTCCCCAGAATACATTGACGTATATGAATATTGTACAAATATACGAACTTTCAGAATTTACTTCGACAACATCAACTGACTGTCATAATACATATAATATAATATATACGTACAAGTCTAATCGATTTGAAACAGTCAGGATATCGTTTTATGGATATTACAATATAAGGTCAGATCAAACCGTGGGCCCAGAAATTAGTTTCACATCTTTTTCATTCTTTTTCTGCAGATTCCAAAATTTCTGCAGGTGAAGTTCGTAGTCCTCTGCACGGACTGTACGAGTACCTGATGAGGAGGATCAAGATGTCTTTTTGTATGGATACCTACATTTTATTTTAATGAGGCTAAGATGCCTCCTCGGTTATTTTTCTGACATTGGACCACAGATTGTTCTTACCGTGAAGGAAAAATTCGACAAACATCACAAAACGAAGAACACGTGAGCATTTTTGCTGCGACACCGCTGTTGGAAAATCGCGATCTTGTACTCCTATCACAAAATAACAGTTCCTTCGGGAATACACCCGGTGTAATGGGTCCTTAATTGAGTCCCGCAAAACGTGCTTCTCCTCCTTACGTGCTTCTCTTCGTAGTTACAAGTATAAGTTGAGTAAGAATCCCCAAACCACGTGTCCGGGGTGAAGTTAAATTGCGTAACCATCGAACGCCGCGATTCTTCGGAAAGCTCTCTTAATTAGCGTTCCGAATCCCGGTACACGTTTCCATTTTAAAAATATCCATAAATTTGTTCAGCCGGAGCTTTTGTCCTTTAGCGTTGCTTAGAATTTTGTTTTCTTTTTTCTTCTTTTTTTCTTGTTCAAAAACAGGAGTAGAACAAAGAAGAAGATGAATAAAGATCAATTCTTATTATAACTTATTGCTAACAATTTATTATTCCTCTTTGTTTTTTCTTCCCTTATTTCACTTCATTCGTACATGTATATCGGATGTAATATATTCCGGAGATAATATTTTGACCAAGAAATTCCTGCGGGAAATCATATAGAAATATGCTTGCTGATGCTGCAGGTTGTTATGAGGATGTTATTATTCTTATCATTATTATTGTTATTATTATTATTATTATTTTCCTCCGTCTTGTTTTCTAGGCGGAACAATCGAAGACTGAAACGGAATAATTTATTGCACGATAAAAAGTTCCGATGGTTTTTACTCACTTATTTATGTTCCTTATACTTTACTTCAGTTTTATCTAATCTGATGTGTTTATTAGTACGCTTCTCGAATGATCCAATTGTTACTCGAAAAGATCATATCGTTGAAAAAAGATTATTGAGCTTGAAAAATTTATCGGATCTTATTCGAACGACCGGCGAGACACGTTTGAACTAAATAAAAAAACAAACTCTCAGCACAACATAGGTTTGCACGTACGTTGCAAAGTGGAAATCAGCTGAAACTTGGGCTAAAAATTAGGTTTTCAAATCTTACACATTTGAAGCCTGTAATAAGGCTGAAATGAATAGACAGATCGATGTATAAAATATGTCAGCTAAAATATGGGCATTTTTCTTTTTTTTTTCATCTCGCAGGAGAATTCCGAATAAAGCATAAAAATATATAGGATGACTGCAAAGACACGCCGGGATATAATAATGGGATATACGTCCCTAAGCCGAAACTTACTTCTCTCCGGCGCTGAATTTCCGTATATTTTTTTTCTCAATCTTTCTTTATTTCTTCCTTTTCTTCTCTTTTACTTTATGCTCTTCCTTTTTAGGCAGCAAGCCACGTCAGCAAATCATTTTTGGCACGCGTCACCTAGCTTGTGTATATAGTACGTATATCGCGTACGAAGATGTAAAAATTTCTTCCGCACCGAATTTGGGCGTTGTGGTTTGTTTTTTTTTCTTGTTTTTTTCCGTCTTCTTCATTTTATCCGGATCAATGAAACAACAAAACAGTGCCGCGTGAGATATATAATTACTACATTTGCGTTTCTTATGATAAAGTGAATTTGTTGGAAATGAATTGATATGATTTTCGATTTATTTATTCGATTCGCCAATCAGCCGAGAATTGGTCAATATAGTTATTTGATGTAATTATCGAAATTTCATTCCAAAACCAATTCAAATTCCTTGTATTTCGAATAGAGCACCCGTTCTAGAATTTGGTAAACAATTTTCATACACATGAAATTATGTTATACGTGGGGGTTTGAGAACGTGTCTCAGAAACGCTGTATGAGTTTACTTAGGTACTAAATTTTAGTTCACCCGTATCACCTATATGTATTTATTCTCGATAACGTATTGCCGTGCGCTGCAGCCGAATCTGATCGAATTTGAGCAGATGTTGACTTCTTGAATCGAGTAAATACACGTCGGTGAAAATTCAATGTGCAGGGTATAGGTATATATCTACACTATATGAATAGGCAAACCGTTAAGAATTTGAAAAATTCACTCGACGAAATTTAAATCATCTCTTGCGGCATTCACGTGAAATCTCATCAAGTATATTTCATGTATATAGCTGTGAAATTATCGAGATAACTCTGGGGTCCAGCGCACTGGTCATCCGATATATATTATACAGATATTACGTATATAATCGAATTTCCGATTAAATCGAACCCGCCGCAGAAGACATGAAAGATTTATTTCTCGGAAGGTGATGAGAAACTCGGGATGAAACCTAAGGGAAAATGAAGATCTTATGTCGGAGGGTCGCGCTGCGCCTTATGTGTCGCACGTCCCTCAGGTTCAAGCGACCGGCTAACCGCTCCTTCGGGATAGAAATGTAAAAGAAATGAAAATAGAAGAAGAAAAATACCTCGTAAGATAAAGCGGAGGTGAAATTCGAAGAGAGAAGACGAGTGACGTGGCAATAAAGTATATTTTCACGCACAATTCGCACTTTTACCGTGAAACCAGTTGACGTACGGGACGACGGATGGACGCACCGCGCGTTTCTTTCTCTTCTACTCCTTTCTTTTTTTTCCCCCTTTTTTTCTCCTCTCATCCCCGTTATTTATATCTTATGACGTGTCTCTTCGAGCATCTCTGTAACGTTGTCATGACAACATGCTTAATCCAGCTCACAATGTTTTCCTTATGCTGCTTATACCTTTGCACAACGCCACAAAACCACCACCCCTTTTGTGTCAGAAGATTAAGCCGAGGGAGAGAAAAAGAGAGAGAGCAAGAGAAAACTAGGTGAACGTGGGATGCCTGCAAATAAACACACATGCCTTTTATATCTCACGCAATTTGCCGCAGCCACCCCCAAGAAAAGCGGTTATAACATTAGGCTCGCATGATTCTCATGTTGAGTACTTTTCGAAAGCAAAATACTAAATAAAAAAAATTCTCGGATTTTTAGCCGTTCGTACAGGTAGCAAAAGATGATTAATTTTTCTCATCAGAACTTCATCGCAAACGTTGTCTTTTTTCCTTCCCTCTATTTGCAACAAAGTGAAGGGCGCACATCATAAATTTCCTGAGTGATGAGCATGCGGTTGTTGTTATAATAATGAACCGGAAATGATGAAGGAAAGGGATAGTTGTCGGGTCGGTACCCATAAAGCGATATGCAGCCCTTGTCTTACGATTAGATTAATACCCGAGGATATATTGCTTGACTTTAATATCCTCCATTATCACCTCTCTCGCCCACGTACGTACGTACATACCGACACATGCGTATTACGCTAACCACTTCAGTTCCGCTGTATCTCACAGTCCTATCGATGATCATAACGCTATGTCTGCCACATCTCGGGATTATCCTTTCCAAACTTTTTATACCTTTTTGCGTCACTCATCAGGAGATACCGTTGACCCGTAGAGGCGATGCTCTGTTTTTAAATTTTGTATTTCTTTGAAAAAGTTGCATTGAAATTTTTATCAACAGCCGTTCGGTACTTGTCGTATTTTATCAATATTGTTTATGTCGTTTGATACAGCGTTCATGAGCATACAATATTTTTATTTCCAGAAAGACTGTTTTTTGTTTTTCTCTTGTCGGAGGAAAAGTATCACCATCTTGAGGAACGCCTCTGAATATGGTGGAAAGATAAAAACAAAATGAATGTGATGTAATCGCTCGGTATAAAAACTTCGATAATTTCATTCGACTACTTTCTTCTCGATAAAAAAAATGTATATTTATTGTATACTTTCGAACCTTTTTATGTTCGCTACCAAAATATGAGTACGATTTTACACCATCAGTTTCATGATTGTTTCCGAGTACTGTGTTGTTATTTTTGAGAGTGTGAATTGTTTTTTTTACTTATTTGATGTTGTTTTTCGGTTGTTTTTTTCCCACAACTAATGAATTTATCTTCGCGTTACAGTTAATTTGTTTTGTATGTCTTCTTCGACGAATGATACGCAAATGATAACATCGATGGAATTATCTCTTCTAAATATTGAGAGAGAAAGTTCTTGCTCGTCAATTAACTGGCTCTCTACATTGGCCTAAAATAAAAAATCTGCGTCTGTAAAATGTTTTGTTCTGAGAATTTGGAATGTTTCGAAGGATTTGGAAAAAAAATGTACCATACAATACGAATGTCGCATCGGTGTAAATTACCCCAGCTAAATTATTTTCATGGACTGTATATGATCATGTCTTTTCCGTCTGGGGAATTTGTTCGGTTTCAGCAATCAGCTAGAAATTGGCTAAGAGATGAAATCGGTTTAATTATAGGTACCTAGAACGTTCATTATAATAACCGACTGGGCGGTGTTTTTCTAAACCCATTTTGTCTCGCATTTTGTTCGGTCGGTGGCGTTCCCTATTCTCATTTGTCAAGTTTATCTTCTTTTCCTATCCGCTACATCCCCCTGGATGACTACTATGCTACATACTATACAGATGCAGCTAAATTAAGATCGGGTTCTTTGATGAGAAAATTACTCCGCAAAAGCCATTAAAACAAGCAAACTCTACTACCTCCCTCGCTGCACCCTAACAAATCTCATCAACGTTATACCGTAACTGTACAAAATTTTTCAACCAGAATCTACCGCGTCTATAACCCCCGGCTGCAGTTGCAACTTTGTAAATACATTTTCTTAAGACAGTAAAAATAATTGAGAAAGAAATATATACACATACATATGTACGTACATAAATGAAACTTACATAAATAAACGAATAAAACATAGGGGTTGAAATTCTTTCGATAAGAAAATTTTGGCAAGGTTCCTGGAACTTGTGGATCGTTTATATTCAAGCTGTGTGGCGAACGCAGTGTATATAAAAGTCAGTTGGTATTTTGCCAGGCGATGCTAGCACGCAAGTTTCTCGATTAACAATATAACGACGGAATAACTCAATTCATATCAAATATCATATATTAAAAAAAAAAGAGAAAAAAAAGAAACGATCCACATTGCACTTGCCTGCAAAGTTTTTATCGTCAAATTATGGTAATTCTACTTATCTCAAGATAGTGCATTCATTTTTTCTCAAAGCTAAGTGGAAATGAATAAAAATGATATGAAAAGGGTAATACGAAATATCTGAAACTGGGTCTGCTATTTTATTTATCTAGCTTTCTGAAAATTTTTTGAAGATGAAAGAAGAAACTAAAAAAAAAAATAAAACAATGGAATATTATCAGAATTTTTGGAAACTACGCGAAATTACAATTTTTTTTTAATGTTTCTATCATAATGAACATGCAAGTTTTAACAAAACGGTAATACTGCAGGAAGAAACAAATACTCCACAGATAACTTTTATAGAATTAGGTTCAGAAAAGAGTGGAACGAATTTGTTAAATTAGTAATCCGGTTAAATAGATATCAACAAATGTAGCACAAACGAAATGAGACAAAGTTGTTATTTGTTTTGTCTCCAGCGGTTGAAAACCGCAACGTGTTATTTCCAATCAGAAAAGCTCTATCACATTACGAAGATAATTATTTCGCTTTGTCATAGTTTCGGAATCCACTATTTTTTTTAATAGTCAGTCACGTTCACCGTAATTAAAATCCACATTGCTGCAAATCTCAGAAATCCATCAAAACAATTACGGTAAAAAATTGTGGATTCTAGTCAGAGAAAACTAACAATCACTAATTTGGTTCTATTTTTCACAATACGGTCGTATTAATATCTGATTAATCCAATTTTCAATCAAAAAATCTTTTCTATCAATTCAACAATGTTTTTTTTCTGCTGGTAAAAACAATTACATGTTCTAACAAAAATATCTCTTCTTTCTTCCGGTCGTTTTGAACCAAGTCATGTATAAATTTCAGAGCCCCCGCAACTGGGCCGTTTTGAAAAATCCTCAGATAGCCACATAATTAGAACAACAAAGTGAATAGAAATTTCCCGACTCTTTTTTTCATTCCTAATAAAACTCTACATCTCGAGAAGAAGAGGAACGTGTGCTCCACACCAATTTTCCTCAACGGCAAGTAGAATAAATATAATTTTTAAAGGGAAATCTTAACAGGTCCGTTACTTTGAAAATATAAAAGGAATAATTCATCATCTCCGTGAAACTAAATATGAAACAGCGTATCCCGCTGTAGAAAAATTCGCTTTGAATTATTATACTTTCAACCCCATTTCAAAGGAGCCACGTTTCCTAGCCCACTTTTGAAATGACAAAAATCTAGAACCCGATTGTAAAATTTTCTCCTCGAAGACATTACCAAGGGTTTATATTATGTACATACGTTTGACTGGAGTGGTTCAGGGGGTTGGTATTCAGCCACTCGATATCCGAGTATAATAAAGGGTGGTTTGGGTTCCGCTAGCGGAGTCAGGCGCTTCAACTATGAAATTACAATTTCAAATCAATCTCACCGGTAACGCTGACAGCCTCCAGATGGGCCAGAACGAGCGAACCAACCATTCTATATACCTAAGGGGGACGAAGAGCGACCGCAGCAACTCCGTAGAGTGGCGTACCTAGTAAAACTAAAGTGCCCTATGGGTACTCCGCTTTCTCTTCATCGATGCACAAATGGAAAGAGGAAAGTACGCTGGCATCTCTACATTTCCCCCCATATACCTAATCTCAGCACACAGCCTCTCTCAAACCATCCAGCAAACATTATGGAAGTGCAACAGTTATAAACCTCTTCAAAATTTGCGTGCGTATTCAAATTGTGTGGTTATGGAGGACTGCGGTGTATTCCTCATTCGAGCATCGGAACAAGTATATTGCAGATCCGTGCGCCTCGTTTCGATGCGGAATCGCAAAAATTTTTAAACCAGGTAAATTTTGTCGGCCACCAACGTTCTCAGACGTCGACTTTAAGCTGCCCCGTCGATGAAAATTTTGCTCTTCGTCCGTGGTCCAAATAACCTGATAACGCTGTTTAATAACCCGAAAAATCGTTCATGTGCGATCGCCGGCTGATTTGTGCAGCGGAAAATCGAGTTTTCTCCGACAGCATTTAGAACCTTTGAATATATTTTTGAAGCATATAACATGTACTCATGTATATGGTATGTATATATTATGTATTTCATAAAATACAGTTTGAAAACGTTTCAGAAAATACCATTCCGCAATCACTTCACATACCAATCGTCATGATTTATTGAGTCGGTCTCTCACGAGCAATTTATTCCGCGAAGCGTACTTGTATACCTTCATTTCTTATTCGTTATTCGACATCATTTCATGTATCCAACGGTAGTAGCTTCCTTATTTCTCCAAAAAAAAGGGGAAGTTCGCTTTTAGTATCTATCCACATTAAACACGCGTCAGTGAATATTTCCACCGTGATATGCAATGCCTGGAAGCGATATTCAGAAACATCCATGGTCGGGTATAAGCGGCGAAGATATTTCGTAACGAATATATTCGATGGTATCTTTTAAATTCAGATCAACGAAATATAATGTAGAATGAAAGTCTCCTATATCATCGAGTCTCACTCTGAAAATTATTGCCTGATTGAAAGATAGAAACGCTCCCTAGATTCTCGAAAAAATAGTCGAAACATAAAAGTTCTTCAAAATTTTTTACCTTGTAGCTATCGGAGTGTTTTTTTAGCCTGCAAGAACACATTTTTTCAACAAAATTGGCCTACATCTGCACGATCAATTAGCCGTACGAAAGAAAACAAGAAAAAAACAAAAGAATGGAGAGACCCGAAAATCAAATGGATTTTTGACGAGGAAATTTACCAGCTACTCGAGCGAAGTCTTTGAATATATTTTATTCCGTAACGCAAGCATCGATTCAAGGGGTGGAGTTTGACGTTAAAAAGCGGAGCTCAAAATGTGGCTGCCCTGTGTGTATATACCTATATATCTATATGCACTTTTAGCAGCTGTACCAGAAATCCAAATCGTAAACTACGTCCCCAAGATTGTTGATTCTACCCCTATAAACCGCAGACACCAAAGAAAGGTGCGGGAAAAAAAGGGAAAAGGAGAGATAGAATAAAAAAATAAAAGAAGTAAAAAAGTAAAAAAAAAAATTAAGAGGGTGGAAACTGGAATACATAAGGAGAAGACGACCGCGAAGAAGAAGTTGAGAAGTTTTTCGCGGTCGCTCTTCTTTTGCTCGGTAATCTTGAGGTAGGATGTAAAAGGAGGTATAGTATAACCTGTATATATACTATATAAGGGTGAAGTGCCTGCGGCTGAGAAGGAGCGATAGGCAGTCACTTATATACGAGGACTTAATTGCTGTATTTCTCACCCTCTCACTTATCCGCCCCTAAAATCCTCCGCGTCGCTGATTGTCTCCTCTGCGCGCCGCGTTGCTGCAGGAATTATAAGAGCTCTGCGGAACGAGCGATGCCGGCGGAATCAGTAGCTGTATAGAACGAGGATTAGAAAAAAACGCGGCGCATCGCACGGAATCCCTTTTGCTATTTCTGCGCCACTACCAAACCACTAATTTTCAACCTTTGTGTGATTCTTGCCAACCGCACCTCTGAACTAAAAAAAAAAAGAGAAGAAACCCAAAATCAAAAAATACAGATTTATGCAATTAACCAAATTTAATGCTCCGAAGAATAAATGGTATGATATGTTGTGTAAAGTAGGGGATAATGTTTATTGAACAAGCCAAGTCGAACATGTAGCAAGAAAATGGAACATCTACCGAGCATGTATGGGTCATTTCTCCAAAACGCGAAATGGTAACCGTATAGTGTGAGTGCAAAAGGCACTTTTTGAATTCGAAAAAATAACTTGAGATGAATTTACAGATTTTCCGATGAACTTTGACTTTTCAAAAATTTCGAGATGATGCCAAGTTGACGTCTGCAGCGAATAAATTTGGAAAAATAAATTTCAATTTCTTTCGATAAAAGAAAAAAAAAAAAAAAGGGGGAACTCATCGAAAATGTAGAAATTGGAATGTTTCAGTGCAGGTAGATCGTTTTCGAAAACGCGATTCTTTTTTCTTGATTTTCTGAAGAATGACCCATACCTAGTGAGTAGACGTCGGTTTGTGGGCTGGACGTTTTTACAGAGGATGACGGGAGTTCCAACCCTGCAGTCCGTGGAGAAGTAGACTGGGCAGTCAGCCAAATCAGACCCAAGTGCTTTGCGCTTGTTTCTCTTTCTACCTACCAACGGGACGATATAATACAAAACCCAACCGACACCACGTGATATTATACTTGTCACGTACCGCACACCCAAACTTCACTCTGCAGACGCACTGACACTTATTCCACTTTTTCTGCTAGATCTCTCTGTTTTCCAGCCCACGATTCAAAGTGAATGGAGTAAAACGACGAATCTCCACAAGATTTTAATATGTCATTTTTCAGAAGAAAAATATACAGAAAAAAGAGACAGCCATATGTATGTCGGCATATTTTCCAGCTATTCCGCGACCTCGTTCCAGAAAGATTATTGCATATGGGATCAATGGTTCGATTTTTCGGTTTTTTTTCTGTCGAGTTCGTAATTTGTAACTGATTTTGTACCGGTACCTGAAATTGAAAACCTGAAGTATTGAGTTGGAGTTGAGAGAATTGTCAATTGTTAATGAGAAATCAGAATCTCGGCGTGGAGGGTAGCTCGAAAGTGTATTTTCATTAATAGGTATGTCGAACATCAAAGTCGCCGTATTCTTCGTTATCCTGGTAGCAATAATTTTTCAAACCTTTTTTCACAGGCTCGTATTTCCCGAGGCACAAATGGAGATGTAGCGCATTCCTAAAGACAAAATAAAAGCTTTATACATTCTTCTCGTTTTCATGAAAAAAATAAAAAGAAATAAATGCCGGAATTCGATAACGCTCTTGCCTATGTCGAAACCCTTTGTGCGAACGCTTTATTTTTACATTCTTCATCATTCGATATGGGCCGTCGATGTTTGTAGAGTTTTCGAGTATTTGGAAAATAGGATGAAAAAAAAGATCCGTTGGTCAGAGAGAACAGAGCGGGGGTTATAGATTTAAAAAAATCGTTGACAAACCTTACTTCTCAAAGTGTAATTACTACGGCAATGGTGAATGTTCACGTCTCGAAGTTCTGAAAAACTTCCAACTTTTTAGATTCAGATTTGGACCGTGACCTCAGATATCTGCAGTTTCTACACATGGAGGGTTGAAAAATATACTTTATTTTTGTTTTTTCTTTCGTACCACTCCGTACAAATTGTACGACTATATGTAGTGTACGTAGTATATTTACATTGTAATATCTAGGGCCATGAAACGTGCCACAGATATAGCGAGCGTATAACGTATAACGTACGCTGCATACGTCCGGCTACTGTGAAACGAGGTGCAGCGTATAGAGCTCGAGTTAGAATACAACGCCTATATATCTATATTCGCAAACACGTCAAGCACAACTGGTGCTACTATGTACACCCATCGCATCCTTTATTCGTTAGTGCGGTGAAACGTTCGTATATATAACAGGGTACGGCGATACTTTGCTACCACCGTTACACTACACAGCGCACTGTTACTTCGCATCAACGCAACTACCTGACGTTAGACGCTCACTGAGCAAGAGAAGTTCCTGCAGCAAGCGGCAAACTTTAACGGATTATAATATAATATTTCTATACACGAACTTATAAGGACGTACGATACGTGTTGTATACTATACTGTACATGGGGTCGTCTACTTCAACCCAGCTACTAGCTCCCAGACCTAAAGTAATATGGTACGCTTTTCAGATTTGATAAGATCTCAAGATAAGTCCATTCAAATCGAAATAGATTTATCTGAATAGATACAACCTACCACAAACTTACAAATATGCCGTAAAATCTACCCAGATTTGATCAGATCTAACCTTAGATCAAATAAAATCTGATATGGTCTAACCTCAGATCTGATTGAAGCTTTAAAGCAAAAAAAGCCTTCAGTCGTAGCCTAATTTAGTCGTCGGATTCGTGTTTCCGAGATCAAAAAACATCACAATACAGCTGCAACAAAAAAAAAATGGTTCTTTTTCTATTTCTACGGTACTTTTTTGCTATCGCTTTTATCGGAAAATCCTACTTATAACTAGAACGTAACAGCGGTTTGATAAAAAAAAAAGACAAAAAAGAAAATCGTTGGCAAATGTTTGCCAGTCGTTCGTTTTTCAAGAGTCTCGAAGGCCTTGTAAAATGTGCGTAGAACGAGATCAGGAAATACGTAGGTGTAGTATAGAGCGAAAGCCGAAAGGTAGAAAATGGAGAGAGCCAGACTACGCGTCTGGGGCGTTTTTACCCTTATTCTATCTATTTTCTTCTTCTCGTTTCATTTTATTTTTTTTTTTGGTGCTTTTTCACGCCTCGGGGTTAACGGGGCCCGCGGACACCATCGAACCCCGTGTTAGATAGAGAATGAATATTTCATAGCGCAAACACCGAGTAAACCTGTTCGGGTAAAGTAAACTTTAGAAAACGTGATGCAGAGCACCTTATCGTAGTGTATATAGAGTGCGACTTAAGGTAGGCTTCACAAACTGTACAAATGAAATTATGGACTATACGCGCTTAGATTTTTTTATCAGACATTCCACGTACTCGCTGTTTGAAGTTAAAAAATTCCATTTCAGGTTTTCTAAACTAGTGTCCGCAAATTTTCGAGAACCTACCATTTTTTATGGAATGTTTCACGCGAAATTACTGGGAGTCTCAATTACTGGTGAAAAGATTTTAATCGCTACCTTTTTTTCTGGACTTCCTAAAAATGCGTATAATAAAAAGAAAGAAAAAAGAATTTCATTTTGTTGGTTGATTCTTTCAAAGAAGATTTTGCAAAATTCACGGCGGTATAATACAGCTATGTTATGTACATACAAAGTAAGCCTATTACATGTATTATCAGTTTTTTTCTTTCTTTCTCCCCATTTTTTATATCTGTACACATTGACGAGGTCGCCAAATTGTTCTGGCTTTATTCCAGACTGATTTCCCCCAACAAAGTCGACAAGCTTTTTCAGTATCCTATCTTATTTGTTTCATTTGATTTCTTTTTTTTTCTTCTTGTTTTTTTTTCGTCAACCTCCTTTTTCCGATTGTAAAGGTTTATTTTATGATTCTGTTTTCGTACAACTATACTTCCCAATTAAACAATTTTTATAAAAACTAATAATACGTTAGAAAAAAAACAAAAAAAAACGGTATTTTTACTGCGCACAAAAAAAAAATATACATATATAGACGGTGGCAATCTGTGGCACGTTTGGTTTATTTATTCATACAAAACAGGAAGGTATAAATATTTGAGTCTTCATGTAGTCGTGCATACATGTATGTATAACAGGTATTCATATAATACATATATTCCTGCATGGCCACCCTGAATGAGGTAGGAAAATTTTCGCGCTCTTGTGTTTATATACCTCGATAAAAACCAGTTCTGCGGTATATAAGTATATGTATGGAGCATTTCGTACGAAACATCATTATCACTAAAATTGTCGAACAGATCGAACGGACTGTCGCTCAGCTTTCGGTCTTCGTATCATCGTGATTTTCCGTTGCTGAATTTGCGTGATCTTGTCTCGAGAACCAAAAACAAAAGCATTTTTTTCATAGATAGGTTAAAGAATTTGTGGAATAATCAAAAGTTTTCCGTGATTTATCGACTGTAGACTGTAAAGTATTACATAGAAATGGATTTGAATAATGTAAAATGTCAGAGCCAAGGGCCAGCTGATTTGGCATGAAATGCCCTGTATTATAAATAACCTAGGTACCAGCTACTGCGGGCGATAATAATTTATCGACTCTGCGACTCACACCTCCACACGTAAATGAGACTATAAATTATTCACGTTTCCCGATCGCTTATCGCCCATGTATACAATAGGTACATATGTATGTAAATAATATTATATATATACACATTTGTACATTACACGTATGCATAATACAGCTATATGACCGTCCGATGTATTCCTTGCAACACCCGATTCGAACCAGAAAATTATATCAACATTTTTAAGGACTTTTTACTCGAAGGCAAGATATTTGGAAAAAGTCTTGCTTAATTGTAACGAACTCTTTTTTTGATTTTTTTGTTTCAGATCGTTTTTCAAGAAAATCTTTTACACTAGGATACATAATTTCGGAAACCTATGCGCACGTATACATATATCCCAAGGTGAGTAAGCAGTTATACCATTTTCGAATGTTCTTGTCTCGAAAAATTATGTAGAGAAGAGTGAGATTCTGATCCCTTGGCATTTTGCCCACGTTTCGAGTGTACAACGTGGTTTGCGAGCGTACAGGGATTACGGGGGGATTCTTCGGGGGGTGGCCGGGTTACTTAGGTCGAAATTCAGCGATTCTGTATAATGTACATGTGTGTTACACGTATGCAAATATGCGGCTTATGATCGTAGATCGAGTCACACGCGAGCTTGAATTCCATATGAGATCTATTATCCACCTTCAAAAGCGCGTGCATTAAATACCTGCAAGTTGGGAGTGGGTGGAGGTAGTTTGGTCGATTTATACCGACGAGGGGTGGTTATGCGGCGCACCGCAGGGCCAGCCATTTCATACGAATATAATATTCATAATTCACGCACGTGATTCGATTCGTTATTTGTTTGGAAAAACAAACGGAAAAGGTTGTGTGTAGTTTGGTCCTGGAACCGAAAAAATTAAAGTCAATGTAGCAGCTTTCGCACGATGTTTGAATAATGTATTTTTAAATATACTGCATGGATTGATCGATGGCGAAAATTAGCACACCTCGAGAATTGGAGCTCAGTACCTCTCTCGGGCCAAGAATTACCGAGACAAGTTCGATGACTTGGTAATTTTGGAAGCTTCAACAGTTTTCAAATTCCAAGGATGATTTTCACGATTAAGCCAACTTGAAAAATTCCGCCCACGTCCTTATCCCCTCGATAATTACAATCTGCGTTCATTGTCTGAAAAACCAACCCCGCGTAGACACGACATTTGTGAAAAGGAAAAAAACATCAAGTCCGAATCCATTATGATCGAGCGGTAATTTTCTACGTAACGAGGTATCGCTGAAATCTCTGATCGAGAGCACCGAAATCTGAATTTCGAGTAATTTTTTCAATCGTTCTCCTGCAATTGTACATTTAATTTCTAATGTATTATCGCCGTCCTATATTCTGTTTTACTATTATTACTGTATAGTTGAAAGTAAAATTCGTCGCGTCGCGTGTGTTCCAATGTATATACCGGATGCAGACATTACTGTTTTCCAATAAAACTCATGACCGTTATAGTATTGGTGTTTATACAGTCTCTGCCGAATGGGGTTCATTGATCGTTTCCTGGCGCCGCAATTTCCGAACTTCGTGTACCTACCTACAATTTCATAACGCATATACATCCCACCCCCCCGCCTGTATTATACTACACTATTATAGCCATACCAGCAGCTAGGGAAAGTGAGGGACAAACTGGGCTCGATTTTACCGCAATAAAAACCCCTTCTACACAGTCTTCTGCACGATTCTAACCTTAACGATAAGTACAAGACATGAATCCTCGATCGTCGTAATTTTCTACGTTGATAGCTTCTCCTATTTATTATAAAAGCTTCTCATTTTACCCAGGGGTCAAATACCGTTCCACAAAACCCGTTTTTTTCCCTCATTGACGGAAAAAGATTAAGCGATTCCCTATCTTTCGTATAAATAGCCAAAATCGGATAAAAAAAAAAAAGCTACGTTCGATGACGAAATGTTTTCTCTTGATTTTTATACCGCTCGATATTTTCTGCTGGCGCAAATTACGAGCGGGTTATCATTTTCTTCAGAATTTAGAAATTGGAACGCTTTCAAATCCGAAAATTATATCGTCATTTCCAAACTGTATTCGAAACTGACTTCTCCAGACAGGAACATGTATTACGTTGCAGAGAAATTTCTCTGTGCGACACTCTTGTCAAAGTTTACGATATTTTCAGGTTGCGTTTTTTTATCCGAGAATCGGAATCCGATCGTTCAAACGGGTATTTTCGCAGTTTCTACAGTGGTGCAACTTTGTCTTTTGTATCGCTATTCGAGAGAAAATTTTCCAACCACTGCAAATAATTGTACAAACAATTTTAGTTTCCATTGACGCCAGCAAGTGGTAGAAAACTTAAACAAACTGTAGTATTGGCACAGATGATTGAACGACTGGAACGATCAAATTGAAACATATGGCGGAAGAAATAGAAAAACAATTTTCTTGCATCAAACCATTTTTGGCATTTGTGAAGTGATTTTCAAATCCAAAAGCGTATCGGGTCTTCATCGCGTATGAGTATGAAAGGGCTTAATTTTCGCCATCAAAATTTTTAGCTTGCGAAAATTCGACTTTTGATCAAATTTCGGACAGAGGTGGAGTTTATAGGCAGGGACATGGATCTATAGAAGTTTGTGAAAGGCATCCCAGAATTTGCATTGATTAGGTATTGACATTGTTGCGAAACATGGAGGCGGAGGGCGTAGGCTGCAGTGGCAGTGGCAAGAGCCAATAGCGCGTGACTGGAATGGGTAATCACTGGTATAGACAGATAAATGGCCATTCACTGGTTAAAATTAGATTCCTGCACGCAGGGGATTCACTGTTATAGTCCAGTCAAGATACACATTTGGAAATGCACGTGAACCGAACATCCTGAATTTTCACACAATCTGAGAGGGGGGAGAGAAAAGCTGGACTCCAAATTTTTCTAATGGACCCTTTTGCACATCGTACAAGTGACAACATCTATATCGAGTGTCGATTTTTTTCATCAATTAATATCAGAGTTACAAAAATTCTAAGTTTGATTTAAAAAATATGCGGATCGTGTTGATAATAATAATATCCAGATCTTAAATTTGGCGCAAAATTTTTTTTATATATATTTGGAAGGGTTTAAGAGGATGCTCTGATTGAAATTCAAAAACGATCTCCATGTAAACCAAAATTGGAGGTATCAAAACGCTAACAAAATTATTGGATTGCAAATCTTCTAATTTTGACGGGGAACCAAGTTATCGCGGAAAAAAACTAGGTTTGACCAATGTTTGAGGATGGTGAAGAACCCAATCAAATCAAGTTATCAAATCTGCACATATCGAAGAGGAGATCAGACCACTTCCCGGATTCAAAAGTCTAACCTATTCAAAGCTCTCACTGCAGGGAGGAAGTTTTCGGAATTTTTCGGAATTCCGCGAGGTGGATCGAGAATCTTCTGCATTATTAAAATCTACATTCAGAACCCTCATTAATTATGTCATGGTAGAGTTATCTCGTGAGAATGCGGGAAAAAAGTAAGTGCTAAAATGACGCGTATGACGTATTTTTCCCGTATACTGCAGATTCAATTTTACATTCATTTTCTAGCGTTTATTATGTAGCTGCAGGATTAGACTGAAACGCAATTTCCACGATTAATTGTACGTTAAATCCTCTGGATCTTTTTAAATCACATTTTCCATCCTCTCGAATGAACAAATTAATCTTCACCTGTATGTGCCCAAAATATACCCCATAGATATAACGTAATTCTTTCCAAGAACTCCACGGTATGAATACTCGTAGAGATTATTTATCTATCCGGCTTAAAAATACTCATACGTTTTCCACATTATACGTACACGTATATCATGTACTGCAAAATGCATGTCGGTGTCTAATTGGCAAAGCGTCGCGACGCCTGCATTCCGCAGTAGCATTAACACAGATATAATCATACGTATACCTGTACCTGTATAATAAATACTGGAAGAGGTACCACGCGCCGTGAAACCGTCTGACATTTTAATAAACATTCGTAGAATTTCGTATGCATACAGGTAGGTATATATAAGTATACATGAAACCTCGTCGGTCCTTCTCCGAAAAGTTCCCTATTTCTCTTCCCGCTCTTAGTTATCCTTTTTTTTTTATCTTTTGTCTTTTGCTCCTTTTCGCCTCATTCCTCCCGAGGCCAGAATCTATCTTCCAAGTGGGAACTCGTTGCACCGCCTCGTACCTAGAATCTCGAGCTCTCATCACGCGAATTTAAGGACTAGACTTAGCAGTAGTGGAACTAGTAGAAGTTAGTACGTACATAATGAGCGCGTCATAAATTGTCCTGCAACAGGCGAGGAAGATGAGCGCGCGCGCTGGATGACGAGGAGAGGGTGTTAAGGGAAAAAAAAACGAAAAGAAGAAGGAAATGAATGAAAAAAGAAAAAAAAATGTGAGGGGGTTGTAGAAAACGACACGCTATCACGCCGGAACACTCTCCGGTGTCTACGCGACGCTCGCTCTCTTTTACTCTAACGAAAGCTTCTCGCCGAACTTGCGTCGCGTCGGCTGAAGCAGTGGGAAATGTTGAGAGAAAATACAGTGCATCATCAACAGATAAGCCGCTTAAGTTGGTCTCGTACGAATGTGGTGGTATGCTAGTCTTGCACTTATATATACCAAGAAAACGATGACGACTATCAGATAACCGAGCGTGCATCGATAAAAGATTTAAAAATATAATCTTCAACGGATAATATTCTGTACGCTTATATACGCATCGTGCTGCAGTTTGTTTGAAGGTCCGAACGAAGTGATTTTCACAAATTTGTTATCTGTTATTATTAAAATTCGTTTGATGATTAGGTCGAGTATATTGCGCGTCATAAGACGCAGGTGTGAGTCTTCGTTGAGATCTTAGAGGTCGGAGGAAGTAAGATCGAGGTTTTGGTGAACAGCTAAGATGGTAGACAGGTGGCATCAAATTATTGCAAACAATTACGTTTAATGAGAAGGTTAACGCCACCAGACGCTCAGGCAGGCGACTAGCGCACGAATACACGGGAGGGATGCAAATGTTCCAGTGCTCCAGAGTAATTAGCAAACAGAGATGAGACGACGACGACGACGACGACGACGACGACGACAACGACGACGATGACTGGTGGAAAAACAGGACCCTCCCTTATACATTTCTCTCTCAAATTTTCTCTTCTTCTTCATCTTCCTGTATTTTGAGCAAGCTCGGTAGGAGGCTTAAGGTCATTACGCAATGGGACGCGATTTAAGACGCTTATACTTGCGGGGTGCTCAGAAAAAGTTGAAGAAAATAATAATAATGATGATAATAATAATAATAATTAGTAAAACAATAATAATAATAATAAACTAAATTATGGCACACGCTAACGGATATCCTCACTCTGTTCGCTGAGAAAGAAAAAAGAAAAGATTCAAATAAGGACGGGACAACGTGAACGAAGAAATACCTTTGAAAAAAACATTTCTGCAGTCTCAAATCCCTTGGAATTGAATCTTGAGAATATTTTTTTCCTCGTGATGCCATTTACGCGGTCTGATAAAAATTATTCCTATCGCATGATTCTCTGAAATAAAATCGTGTGAGAAGCAGTTCAGAAAATCCATTCGAACGGATCTTTTCGAGGGTAAAATTTCAGGTGATATTTTCTTAATTTTTGTGCAGATTGCGATTGTACGTATCGGGGTGGTCTGAACATTTTTCGTACGACAAATAATTATGAGCTAATTATTGAGCGAGAAGAACAAGCAATTTCGATAACGCAGCGACTGGAAGAAAAAAGGGTTTTTGTCGAACGGTCTGTACATTCAAAATCCAATTCTAAGTGGACCAATCGAATTTTATGGAGATTAGAGTGACATTGGTATCCTCCTTCGGGTCGTTGAAGATAAAAGGGTTTAGAAGGGATAGAAGAGTCACGCAACGGTGTTATCCTCGTTGGGTGTATTTTCAGTGATAGCCAAGGGTCGAATCGTCGGTGATTTCTTCCTGATTTTTCTCCCGATTTCCCTACACGCCCTTCAGCTGCTATTTCGAATCGGTTATTGTTGATTGGCGAAGCTCGCATCACAAGGAACGGATCGTTACAAGGGGATGAAAAAGACCGTCCGGTAGGTACTTGAACCCAAAGCAAAAAAAAAAGACAGTTAAATTCTATTCCATCCCCCTCGCTACACCCGCCCGCGTCTCCTACCGCCAAAAAGTAAAAACCAACCCCCTACTGCGGCAGGCAGCTATCGCCAAGCTTTTGGAAAATGGTCGAAAAGGCGGCCGTTATATCCCGCCTGGTATATACCATGAGCTATATATATACGGAGCACTTTAATATTCTTAAGGCTCTTTATACTCCCTATATCACGTTATCTGGTCTGCACGCGCAGTATAAGCCGCGCGACCAAAAATGTTGCCTGATCCAAGGGTGGTAAAGTAGTCGGATGGAGTTTGGTTGGCCCGTTGCGAAAGACTTGTTACTATATTTTCATGGTTTCTCAGTTCACGCTACGTCACCCGGTTTCCCCTATTATTTTTATTTCCCGGACGCGTGCCAATCCTTAGGGGTTGTTGCTTTTCCGCAGAAATGATAGAACAGCCAGGGGTTGGAAGTTCCAAAAGCGCAATATTCACTTCCTCTCTTTCTTCTGTGTCTGGGAGCTAAAGGTTGATTTTTGTACTTCTTTGTCAAAGAAAATTCTTCTCTCCTCTGTTGGTTTTCTATTTTTAGCTTTTCGGAAAGATTATAGTTTTCCAAAGAAGTTTTTCGCCAGCTATACAGCCATCTCGCAAAGTCGACATCACCCATTATCTTACAACTTGACTCGACTGACATTTTCATACCATATTGTGGAAATGTAGATCCACAGCCCAATGCATCAGTGATTAGGACTTGACAATTTTGTGACGGTCGAATGCATATCATTTTATCATATCTACCAGAATCGTTCATGCGCGTTCGTTGAAAGGAACGGAACCAAAAATTATCCCTAAAATTTCACCCCATCATCGGTGCGGTATAGATTGTGAGTTTCTTTGCACGTGCCTCGAATTTTTATCGGCAACTTGAACCTGATCAAGGTCACGTTGGCTCGGGTGAGATGCAAGCGAGGTTTGGTTGGGGTATAAAAGATTGAGTTAAGTTAGGTCAGGTGAAGGTGGGTGAGATTGGGTCAGGTTAGGCAGGTTTCGTATGCCTATATAAGGGTAGGGTATGTATATAACGGTAAGTAAATAACTGCAACTGTTAAATTTATCGCGTAGCCTAACCCAACCTGCGTGGGCGTAATTCACGCGGCGAGTTGTGCTCGCGGACTCGTCCCAGTTATATAACCGTCGCTATGCATCACGCGGGTAGAGAGTGAGAGGGAGAAAGGGGGTGACGGTCGATCTACGTTTTCCCTTAGGTTTCTCCATCTTTCTTCTTCTCTCGTTTTCCTCCTCTGCAGCTGTGGGAGTTTCTATTCCCTGAATTTAGCAGCAGTGGCAGCAGCAACGGTGGAAGCAGAGAAGTTTGCTGGTTTTCCCCGAAGCTTAGACCCCAAAACTTGACGAATATTTACGTTTGAAGTGGAAAAGCGAATTTTACTCCACCCACTCGTAGCTATGGATTCAGGCTATCGATATAATCGTCCGGCAAGCACCGGGTATCAGTAGCACACGGTTCGCCTCTTCATAAACCACTCGAACCAACCAACCAACCAGCCAAACTGGGAGTCTCGGATTGCCGTTGCTGCAGCTTCTGCCACTGCTGCTATTTCTGCAGGTGAGTTCGGTGTTAATTAGCGTTCATTGGTGAATAACAGCGATCCGAACTACCAGAAACTCACATCGCAACTCTCACGTCTCTACTGCAAAATCCCACGTATATCCAGGATAAATAAACATGGGTTTCCACCCCTAGAAATCTATGTCGGTACATTATCCGATCACATAGGGTGCAAAAAAGCTCCTCTCACCGCTACTTTTTGTTCTCACTTTATTTATTTTTACCCTACTCGAGAACCCTTCCAATTTTTTTTTCTTATTTTTTTTTTTCGTTCTTAACCATACAAAGAACGCGTCAGTTTACGATTGGTAGCATTTTTTCTTTTTTATCCTGATTTTCTTTCGTTTCTTCTTATACACTTAGCTAAATTTCCATAAGAAACGTACACATAGTACATATACCGCATCGAAAATCTGCACCGTATGTATATACATACATGTACATATGTACATGTGAAATATACAATAGGTATATATCTATAAAATATACACCATACCCTTATATTCTTCAGACTTTTGCAGCAGTGTTGCGTGTCATTGGTACGAACGACGTCGTAAAATATTACCCCTTATTCTTCTCTTCGAGCTAAAAAGCTACATTATGGGGAGAGAAGCGCACGGCTTGAAATATGAGAAAGTAAAGAACGGAAAGGAGTAGCAAAAATCAAGAAAATTCACATAGATACGTACAAAAATTTCAAGTTTCCCTGATGCTCACCATATAATAACGAAAGTAGAACAGAAATCTGTAACGCAATTTTGGCTTTCAATTTTTGATTTTCAATTTTTTTTTCCTTTCTCTTTCATTCCTCGTTTGTTTATCGGAAACACAGTTGTACCGCGGATGTTGTCAAAGAGGGGTTTGAAAAAATATTACGTTTCATATAGATGCATGTGATGTAGTTACAGGTGTACGTATAATGAACGAAACGATACAACGGAGGGTTTTCATGCCAATTTTTGATATAAATACACGTAGGCTGATCAGGTATATAGTCAAAACGCGAACGAATTAATGAACGGACAAACGAATGAACAGAACGGGTACAGACGGACGATAATTTTAGTTGATTAAAAACCAACATCATGTATCAATTATTCCAATTAGATAATGGAAGAAGGGAAGGGACGGACCCGGCAGGAAAGAGAAGGAAGAGATAGAGAGAGAGAGAAGGGAGTGTTACAGGGAGCAGAACAGGAATCACTATATGCACGTTCCATTTCCAATTAAAACAAATATGAGGTAAAATGCAGAGGGAATTTTCACCGGGCGATTACATATCCGTGTTATGCAGCTGTGCAGCTGTACCAGCTATTCAATTACCGATCAATTACAACGCTTTATAACGTTTCGAGGATTCTTTTTATTTCTATTCCCTTGTTTTTTTTTTCAATTATTTTACTCCATTCTCATAAAAATTTTGGTAAACGTGATATTAAAACAGAGGCAAATACTGTGCGATAAAACAAAAAACGAAAATATACGATATTATACGCGTATTACATTCCATACCAATCAGAGGTGATATTCATGTTTTAGCGTCGATGTACACGCTTGAATAATTGTTTTATTTTGAAGATTAGAAATTTTCGAAATTTCGGTTGTCTCTAAAATTACCAGAATTCAATTTTCATATTGTTCAATAGGAAACTACTACTATTAAAACGGATTGAATAGTTTATACCTCAATTTACAAATTTTTCCGACGTGTTTACTCGCGCTGAATATTAATTTGTAACTTTTTTCCAATAACGTATGTGGGTCATTTTATGAATTAACTATTTCAGAATATTTGCAGGCCTGAGAATGCACATGAAATCGCCAAAGAAAAGTAGTAGAAAAATTTGGGATGACCAAATTTTTTTTCGAAAAATCCGGAACATAAAACTGAAGAAACAAAGTAAGAGAACAAAAACGTTCCGGAAGTGTGAAGACTGAATAAGTAGAGTAACGCGGAGTTGTTAAAGAAAAGGGAAAAGGGGGAGAAATGGAGGTGAAATAAAGTTTCGCGGGGTTTCGAAGGCGTGTAGATTAAAACTCACTCCGACAAACGATCACGATATTTGCGACGTACGTCGGAAATGAAAAATATATATATGTATACGTTTTTGGATGAAGAAAAATAAGATTTGAGACGCAACGGATTATATTCGGTAAAATTTAGGCCGATGGAAAATTTGCCATCGTGATTGTTGTTTCATCATTCATTCATTTTTCTGTTACTTCCAAATCAATTTTGAATTTCTTCGTTTTAATTATTTTGCAGATTTTAATTTTTATAAGAGTTTGAGAATAACGATTGTATAATTTCTCATAGTATAATAGCATCGATAAAAGTAAGCAGCAAAAGAGAAGAATTAAAGAAAATTAAAAAAAAAACACTCGATAAGTCTTGCCCGGACACATTCGCGTGTAATACACCTGAAGTTCTGAATCTTCATTGAAATGGAAGAAGATAATATATGCATGACTACCAAAAAATTTCCATATTGTGAAATCTCCTGAATCAACTTCGATCTTTTGCCTGTCGAAAATTGTTTCAAATTGTTAAGTGAACGAACCGTAACTTTTCAAATTTTTGTTCAAATGAACATTCGGAACCTTGGGCACGCTACTTGTTTCGCTATTCAAACTGACTTTGAAATAAAATATTGAAAACGTTCTCAGCTTGCGAAGATGCCACCTTAGAAAGGCCGATCGAAAAATGTGAGAGAAAAGAACGCTATAACTTCTTAATTGAACTTGTCTGGCGCGATTAATATTGACAAGTAAATCCTTTCAAAATGAGAAACTTTTTCAGTGAAACATGAAAGTGTCAAAAGAAAAATAAAGATTTTCTCTGCAATTTTATCATTCTTGTATTTTCACTATTCGCTGCAGACGTCAACGTCTACGAAAAAATGAAAAAATAAATGAAAATTTTTAACATAATTATTAAAACTGTTTTTATTGTACATGGTGTTTTTTTCGGCTTTCTTTTTCCTCGGCCTGAATCCTTTTTATTATTCTTCCGAGGTTTTTCTCCTTTTTACGTCACCATCTCCATTCACAACACTAGCTTAAAATGCTCCTTTTATACCACTGCATGCAAGAATCTCGCAATCTGCTGAGTGCCGTTGAAAATATTACAACGCTTATACTGAAAGGAACAACTAATCATATATCATTTCATATCACTCCTTCTTTTTGATACGTACAAAACGCTCGGGGAAAAAAAAAATTAGGAATTTTTTTTTTTTGTATTTCTCTTTTCCATATTATCCTGTTGAATTAACGAATAAATATTATACCCTATATAACGAATATATAAATGAAAGATAATGATTCTTTTTCATTTTTTGTCGCAATATGCAGGGTGTGTCATAAGTACTAAAAATAAAAGTGTAAATCGAAGTTACGTCACGACTAGAAAATAGAACTAATTTTTTTTTTCTCTCGGATGTAGATGTGAAAATAACTTTGAAAAACCGGAACATTCGTGATTGAAGGATAACTAGATGGGAGTGGAAATTCTTGTTTTTTATTTCATTTCTCCTAGTTAAACGAAGATAAGAATGAGAAATTTCAATGGAAAACAATTATTGAATAATTGGAATGTGGACCGAAATAGGTTCGATGCGCATTTAATTTCTTCTGTTTCCAATTTTGATGTATTACGAGCGGATTTATATCAAGAGAAAGTCGTTGAATTGTATGGAGATTGAAGAGTGACTGAATTGAACTTTGCCAATTACAATATATGAGTATAACATACCCAAGAGAAGTAAGTACTGTTGGCCACTTAACGAGTGTTAATTTTAATTGCCAATTATTCGATTTAATCTCATCGAGTTAATACCAGAGTATAACTCGCTGAGTATTATCCACGCGGTATACGTACGATACATATCAGAGGTATCGCGTGGATTATTAATGGAAAAAAAATATATTAAAATAAAAATGTTAATTTACAACCTAATACAATTTCTGTAGCAAACGTGAATTCAAAATTGGATTCTTCTTTTTCTTTTGGTATAATTTTGTCAGAAAAAATATATTATGATATTTAATCTGCGAAAGTCTGGGTATTACGTCATTTATGGGTATAATTAAATGGTATGAAGTACATGTTTTTTGTACCAGAGAGTTCTCTAAGGTGGGAGGTTATCCACTAGGGATTCACTGTTAGTGAAAACTAGATACTTTGAATAACAGGTGAAATGAGAAACTGCGCGCTTTTTCCCTTCAATCGGAAGAGGATATTTTTATGCAATGTACTTTCCTTTCATTCTCTTTATTCTTTTACTTTTGCCTCACCTCACTATATGAAAACTGGGTGTACAGTTCACTGCATGAAGAAAAGTAGCTTTTACGTGGCATCCTCAGATGAGGGCATTTCAATGCTTTTGCAACTTTTCACTATAATCAACGTTTCTATACATTTATCACCATTGGTTTTGTTACGTCCTACGGGTAACGTCGAATATCATAACACTCAACACACCCTATATTTGGTATAACTTATTCTCTCTCAAAAGATGACCACCGAGTCCGGTTGGCTTAAACAATTTGCACCTTCCACGTGCTTTTTTCACACAGAAATTTGAATCACAAGGACGAATATTTTTTTTTTATGAAAATTTAGATTAAGGTGGTGATTTTTCAGCTTTGAAATATTTGTTCATAGCATCTTATTCGTCGAGTACGTGTAGAATACAAGAATATTCTAGAAATATAAAGACCTCATATTGATCTGAATTCACATATTTTTCGTTTCAACATTTGTGCTGCATAGAAAGTAAATAAAGCTATACACAGACGGAACAAACGCGAATTGATTTTACAATGAAATAAAATTTGCAACAAGAATAAAATCCCCGTTTGCATAGGCGGGAGGAATAGGAGGAAAGAGGTGATGACATAGTTTTGTCACTAGAAAAAATCGTGTCGGATTTTCACCGGAATTCATCTCGTCATGCAACGAATAATACGACGACGCGGTCGCATCGAAGGAGTAAATTATTGACTTGTCGCAATAACGATCAAATCGATCAATCGCATGGAGAAAGCTGAAGAAAGAAGGAATAAGAGCCGGGGACAAAAAAAAAAGATGGGAGGCGAGGGTTTTGTGTGTGAGGATCGAACAATGCTGTGCGACAGTGAAAATCCATCGGTTCGATTTACCCAGTAAAGTAGGAATAGGTACGCGACCATCCAATCGTCGTCGTCGTTCTCGTATTTATACCTTTGCGAAAAGGAAAGAAATAGTCCCGCCTTTTCATCTTATCTCTTTGAATTTCAAGCCCATAGCTTCGTGCTCCCTTCTACTTCCTTCCCCCTATTCTCCCCCCCCCCCACTTTATTTTCTGGTGAAGTATCCGCAATTTTCCTCCGAACTATTTTCTTCCCTTCTTTCTCTCTTCTGGCTATACTCGTTTCATGTGTTTCGCTGAAGCACGAGATTTTCCGCTGTCTCTCTGTGTCAAACGGAAACAAGGTTTGTTGTTACTTGATTAATGGCCAACACTTCCTCCTCCTACGGATCTCCATTTATTAACTTCCGGTAGGGTGAAAAACAACCTCGGGTATATAGAACTAGGTATACTTGAGATCGTGGCTTTCCCACAACCACTTAACGAAAACATGTTACAGGAAGCATTTGTTGAATTTTCATCCCCAATTGACTCGATACACTTAATTTCACTGACCAAAAAAGTATCCGATATATTGTGTTGAATGCAACCCTCGAAGCCGGAAGAAATTCAGAATTTCATAGAATTCTATTTAATAGAATTTTGAATTTTACCAAATTTCAGCCAATTCAAAGGTGTATACAAATCCTTTTGATCTATTTGCTCCGTTTTTTCTTTTTTTTTCATATTTTCTTTCTTTGATTTGAAATATTTGCAGGGTTGAAAAATAAATTTTATACATTATGTAATACCTGCAATTACAGAAACCCGACGAGTAAGCTGTAATCCTTTGGGTGAAAGCAGAATCCGCGGTCTTCTGCAGCAAAATCGACCATATAATATCCCGAGTGTTCTACTTCCTATTTCTTCTTTTCTTCCCTTTAACCCATCTCTTTCATTTCCCTCACCCTTTCTGCGGGCCATATTTCTTTTTCTTATCAGATTCAACCCTTTCCACTTATATTGGTTCATTCGTTACAGTTTATTTCATAATGAACGACGTTTCACGTTGATCGATCGAGGACCTTTTCCTAACAAGAATTTCCTGTGAAAAAAAGTAAGTGACGAATCGTATACAGCTTTTTTTGCTCCGTTTTCTGATAACATTTTATAATATTAGAATGGAACGCACTCGATTAACCGCGATTTTATAGTTGCAAAGTTATAGCAGGTTTGAGACTGGATCTACAGTTTTCTTTTTCATTTTTTCGGGAAACAGAAAATTTGGACACCCTGAGCGAGCTGTAAACCTATTTTGAAAGGATTTCGGATAGAATGTTGGATATTGCAAGTTCGCAGTGGATTGGGTGAAGGATTTTGAAGATATTTTCCTTTTTCGGGGTCACCTTGGCAAGTATTTCTGCTCTCTATCTCTAAATTAATAGACCAATTCGTTAGGGGATGCAGGAATTCTAGGTAATGAGATACTCGCCTTTATTCCTCACGCGGCAAGTAGCGGCTGAGGGAATTTTGTAAAACTGTCTTCTCCCTCCACTACGTAGCTACATTCTCCCACACCCAGCTTAGCATTAAAGAGAATGTTAATGAAACGACCATTATACCTTTTACCGATAAAATTCCACCCCATCCAGTCGCATGAAAACCACCTTCAGACGAATTGAGCTATAACCCCTGCGCAAACTCTGGATACAGACCGAAGAGGGTCGAAGACACGAGTTTGCCTCAACGATTGTAAAAAATACCGAAAAATATATCTGTAACAACCATACACTGAATGACGTCGAATTTCAGCTTTGCTAGACGGATCGCTTTATAAGTGAAAGAAATTTCCGAAAATATTTCAATATTTGCAAAAAATTTTGGCGAGGAGTCGCTTGATCGATCGTAAAGTGTGCGGATGTTTGAACGCTTTTTGTTTCCAAGATCGCAAACAAACCTTTTGCCCGATTCAGATGAAATTTGCTCAGAAGATTATGGTGCCGGCCCACTCTTTGCTTACGGGCTTTCCAGGGCCCCATTATTTTACATTTTAAAATGTTCGACGGGTTGTGACCTCGGAAATTCTTTTATCATACCATCCGTATCAAATTTGAAGAACAAAAGACGAAAGTCATCGGCATAAGAGTTTTGTTGGGATATATTTCGGACAGGCTGTGAATTTGATGGAGTAAGGTCAGAAGGTTATAAGCTTTCTTGACAAATTGTTTGATGCTCAATCTTATTTTATACATATTTTTTTTCTTCTAGTAATTTTGATGATGGTAAAATTGTAATTCCGGGTGTTGTATAACGATGAGCAGGAGTTTTGGGGCGGTAGGAATATAGTAACAGATGCGGGGACTCCGAACTGGTCATTACGAGGGCTGAGCCGAGATAAATACCATTTATTACGTGTAATATGAGCAAATACGAGCGTAGGAGCCAGGAAATATTACGGGAATTTATGGACACGACGATATTAAATGTGGTTTTCTAACCCGGCGTCGCGACTCTATTCCCTACTCTTATCCACATTCACAGTGCTAGTTACTAAAACGCACCCGAAAAAAATATAATCCAACCCTGCTATATATTATATATTGCACCGTTGATAGTCCTATCATTTCCTCTTTCAAACTGCGCTCGTTATTTTTCAAGTGGAACGTTTTCCTTCGGGTCATGCGCCGCGCGGAGGCCCGGGGTAATAAGATCGGACAAGGTGTCGTCCTTTTTCCCAGATCTCGAGTTTTTTTCCCCCTCCATTTTTCTTTGCCCTTTTTCCGCCATTTCCATCTGGCAGCTCGGCTGAACTAAATATCGTAGTTTCCCGTCGCACGGTTCGTTAGTCTGACTACTTGACCAGAAGTAGAGAGCTAGTTCGATTCGTTGAGTAATCGACAAATAGGATAGAATTCCCACACGTATAGCGGTCTGACGGTGGTAGTAGATAGTGGAAACGTTAACGGAAATTCGTCGCCTTGTTTGGGTAGGATAACGAGTGAAATAATTAGATTTACTATATTTGAACCGCGTTTCCTGTTTCCACCTATTCGGGAATTGGTAATTCGTTAAACCGCAGAAACTGATGGTATTTTGTATCATACAGTTTACTCTCAGAAACGGAAACTGAAGCTGAAAATACAATGTGATCGTAGAATTCGATTTCCTATATCAATAAATACACAGACATTTTTCTCAACAATCATCCTGTAGACAAACAAATTCTCTTTTTACAATCACGTTTATCATGAGGTCGATAAAAATTTCGATTGATCGATTGATTCACTGATTGATTGATTGATTGATTGATTGATTGATGTACGCTACACGACCCTCCTTAAAGGGGTCTTCAGAAGTACCTACTCTCCGTATTACCCTCGGCAGACGTTCTCGATAAATATCCCCAATCGAATTTCATCGATCTTAGGACTGGCAGTATAAATTGGAAAGGTCTTAAGGTTCGCCCTACACGCATGTCTTCTCTTTTTTCACTTTTTCCTATGTCTTTCTCCCCTACCTTCTTTCTTACGTACATACGTATATACATTTATATACATACATGTGTATGTATATAGTGCCACCGTCCTACGCTCTTCTTTTTCTACATCTTTTTATTTACCTACTTCCTTTCCCCCCTTTTTTTTTTTTTTCTCCGACTACTTTTTTGAAACACGCGTGCCCGCGCGTTTTCGTCCTTTGCAGAACGAAACTAGCTGTCTATCTAGGCACAATCTCGTCTTCTCAATTTATTTGTCGAAGGTTCTGTGTAGCCCGCGTTCGGTTGGGTCGGCATCGAATGACCGGAGGCAGCTAGCGTCTCGCCAGTCACAATAAACTTGGATTGAAGTAATTTTGCGAACCGCACACGAAAACGACCAAGAAGACGACGACGACGAACTTGGAAGGAACTCGCGAAGAGAATATACATGTAGGTATATTATGTACACGTATATATACATGCGCTAGATCTTACTGCAAAAACCACCCCATCACTCGCGGTTATTTCTCGAATCTTGGCAGAGTGAAAATGCTCATCTCGAGCGGATCGTCTTGATTCTAATACCCGGAAGTTGCGTATCGTTTGTATCGATATAATAAAGTTGACCAGTAGGAAATGTTTACTGGTCTGGTAAGCGACTTCGAATTTGAAAATGGAGCAAAAATTTATATTTTAGCCCATAGATTATGAACTCATGACTTTTATATATTCACCGCAATCATATAAGATGGTGTTCTAATGTTGTCCTGAACTAACATAAAGCCTTTTTGCAATAAATTTGGTGGGAGTTTTTCGGAACTACAGCCTCAGAAAAATTATGATATTCATGAATTCGAAGCATCTTTTTTGTTCCTGAGCTGTAGTTACCGAATATAATAGGAATTCTGACAATGAGTTTGTGTAAAAATATTCCTTGAATCTTGAGAAGCTGAACCCAATTAAAAAGAGATTAATATTTCGGAAGAGTATAAAGAGCTGAGTTTTGATCCTTCTCCCGTCAAGCCCGAAATCACCATTCAAACTTGAGGGAGCTGGTTTAGGTACAAACTGGGTGAGGGTGAGCTTTGTCTTTGCGGTGGGTATTATATATATTGTGCATAAATATATTTTATCCATATATACAGGTATATAACATGCACATAGTTAAAGCATCTTCGTAAAACAGTACCTACCGTATATATACTGCAGGCAGAATAGCTTTTCTCAAAATCATTTTTTCGTCAAGTGCAAAAGTCAATCCGATTCAAGAATTTTCAATACTAATAATACAGGTATGTACACTTGGCGAGATCATAACTGACATAGTTAGACACGACGCGACGAGCTGTAGGTTGGCGTAAAATATCCCTAGTTTAGGCAGCAAACGGGGGCTTGAGTTTTCGCAAATGTCTCGAGAACTGATTGAGATTTTCGAAATTTTAAAAAAGATTCGAAAAGAGGAGGAAATGTCCTCAAAAAAGTCTCGACTCCCGGAACTAGAGGACCATTATTTATAATCTTTCTAGAAGCGTGAAAACACGGCCGAAAACGGCTAGTCTGGCTTGCGCGCGTCATGCAATGAAACGGCCCACGTGTCAGACTAGCTGTTTTCGGCCGTATTTTCACGCTTCTAGAAAGATTATAAATAATGGTCCTCTAGTTCCGGGAGTCGAGACTTTTTTGAGGACATTTCCTCCTCTTTTCGAATCTTTTTTAAAATTTCGAAAATCTCAATCAGTTCTCGAGATATTTGCGAAAACTCAAGCCCCCGTTTGCTGCCTAAACTAGGGATATTTTACGCCAACCTACAGCTCGTCGCGTAGTGTCTAACTATGTCAGTTATGATTAAGGTATGTGTACGCATTTAAAATTTCCCTGTACAACTCGAATTCATTCGAATTGTATTCATCTAGAAAAAAAAATTGAAAAAAAGTAACAAATCAAATCGAAGACATTCTCAGAAATTTGTTAGCAGCTGGTATAATTTCACGTGTTTTTTAAAAGTTTGGTATCACATGAAGAATAAAGTGGATGAAATCCTGGGGGGATAGATAAGTTTTTACCATTATTATTATCGTCGTGGAATATTCCATTTTGTTTATTTCGCACCCACTTCGCGTCTTTTGTAAAAAAAAGGGATCAGTTTCACTCTAACGTTAACATTCTATATCAGTTCGACGCGGAAGTCTCGAGTTTTACTTTACGAGAACTCTTACACAGCTGCTCTTCTTTCTCCTTCTCATTCTTTTTCATTTTTTTTTTATTTCTCCTTAAAAAGTTTACCGACGCCACCAGTTCCATCTGAAACAAAACGCGCGCTTTCCCAACATCGTACTTAATACCTAGAGCAGTGCAACTAGTTGGATGGTCCTCGGGATTTTCCATCCTTTCTTTATTCGCCCTCTCCCTCTTAAAGTAAATAAAATAAAATAAAATAAAATAATAAAACACACTCACCCGATGCGCAACGGAAGCAAGTGAGCAGGTATTATAACGTTGAAAAAAGAAGAAAAAGTAAATAACGCGGAAGCCTAGCCGCCGGCGTTGACCTTATACGCGCGCTCGAATTCTAACGTTGAGCACACACAAACAAAATTACACAATATTGTATGAAGCTTCCGAAACTCGGTGATCATCTACTATGTCGTTTCTGGTTCGCGTTGTTTTTTTTTTCTTTTTTTCTTCATGTCGTAATTTCATTACCGTTAATTTCGTCTCTATACAACGATATCATCATTAATAACGAGATTAATAATATCTGCCAGTTAACTGAGGGTCATACACATGTATGAAGGAAAGAAACGTAAAGTGAACACTTAAATAAAAGTAAAGAAAAAAAAGTTATGTATAAATAATTTTAAAAGTTTGAGCAACAAAGGCCAATAAGGTACACGAGAAAAAAGTGTTTGGTTTTATACCCTCAAAAATTGAACCGACCAGGCCGCAAGGCAATTTTGACCCTGACCAGGTTACGGAAGGACCAGAAGTAGGGGGGTTGTTTTTTTACGTATCATTCTGGTTTTTTGCTTTTTCTTTGTTTTTTACTATCAAATTTCGTATCGACGCATCTTTCTGCGGGCAAAAAAAAGAATTAAATAACTGAAAAAGAAATTATGAAAAAAAGGTATATACGTCTCCCGCATAGGAGGCTTCTCCAGCTTTAGCTTTCAACCCCTGCGCATGGCGCGGCGTTTTGGTAACCCAGCTGATGGGTCCGCGCGTAATTTTGCTCTCCCCGACAGCTGACGATTGCCAACAGCTGCTACTCTTCTCCTTCCCTCACCTCTCCGGAAAACAGAAGCCAACCCATTCCTCGCAGACCTCAAACATTCATCCCCTGACGGAGACGAATTTTATACGTTTACATATCTGTACATGTGATCATTTGATATTTTTTTGAAGTGTATGATTCTTTATCCTAATAATATGGTACGCCTATTAGTACTTCGAACGTTTGTCGTGGAAGTGAAAAAAAAAAATAAACAAATTGCGCAAAGGGTTGACCTAACATTCGGTACCGCGAGAGCTTTTTTCTACCTCATACCACGGAAGAATGAAATTTGGAGAACGTTCGAACCTTGATCTAAAAAAAGCTCCCCACCCGTACCGCATTTTGGAACCCATAATCCTTATTTTATGAACGAAAAGTTCGGTGCAGTCGAAGCTTTTTTTGATACCACATCGAGAATCGGTAGCGGAAGAGAAAAAAAGTAGAGCTTCGATTTCCAAGAACCTCGTCGCGCTTTTCTTTTTTGATTTTCAGGAGCGTTTGTTAGTTACCGTAATACCTGTATTGTAGATTCATAATCGCAAGGAACGTCGAATCGAGAAGCACGTTTTGGCACCCGAAAAAAGTTTTGAAAATATTCCGAGAAGTGCAGATGTGTCTGACTTTAAATTTTTTGCGATCAAGATTACTGCAGTTGAACTTCTGAACTGATTTTGATCAAACTCGGTGAGGCTGCTCTTCTCGTCGCGTAGTTATTCCGATAAACTTTTCAGTCCAATTTCACTTCCGGTTTAGAAATGGCAATTTTTGACTATGCCATTTTTACAGATACTTCAACGAATTTTGGAACACAGTTTCCTGGCAGTGCGAGAGAATTTTTTCGAACTTTTCAGTAGGATATCTATGATTTTGGATTCTTAATAAATATAAGACGATTGACCAATACTGTGCAATTGCGTTCGCTGCAATAGAGTGAAACTTTCGCTAAAACCGACTAGTTCGATTAATAATTTTTTTTTTTTTTTTCGTCTGTGTTCTCTCAGTTTGATTGCACATATGACTTCCATAAAAATGTTTCAACGGCACGTATGATGGCAAAATATTATATAACATTTTCATTATTGGAAATTTGATAATTATCTTCAAACGTTGAGCGTACACCGAAGCGACGTGCTTATAGGTATGCATATCGCGAGCTTTTATTCGTCATCATGTTTTGAAAAGAGAGGAGAAAATCGAATAATTTCCGGTCTTCTCTACACATCTCTTTCTATTTCTGTCTCTCAATCCGCAGCATCCATACGTAACACAGTATTTTATATTCCGCATTCGATTTTTACCCCGAAAAATTTATCCCGACTAAAGAATATACCGAAGGTATCTGATATATTTTTTGACCGTACTTGAGTTTTTAATCGCTAATTTTTCCTTCTTTTCCCCAAGGAACCTTCGAGACTTGAGTAATCAATTGAGAACGATGACATAGTGATCTTTATATACTCGTAGTACCTATAAATATGTATATTAATATATTCGTGTATGTGTAGTAAATCAGAAAAGGAAACCGGGCCTTATATAAAAAAGTCAATTTATCATTCGAAACAAAACGCCCGGGAGAGGTGATAATAATTACTCGATCGGAAAACTGTAACGATTTTATCCCTTTTGTTCATATACCACCCTTATACATATATACAAAGATATATACGTTTTTACACCAGTTATATATGGTTATGATCGATTCTATTGTTGTACCATAGGACGCGACAAAAATTTTCTCTTCCATTAATCTTCCATTTTGCTGTTTTTTATTTTTATTTTTTTCTCTATATCTATCCTCCAGTTGTTTTTTTTTCTTTTTTTCCCCGAAAGAGAATTATTGGGATTTGAGGCTACCCAAGGTCAAAAGGGTGTTGAAAGAAGACACCTTTTTCTACTTTTTCTTCCTCTTCTTCTTGTTCTGTATCACGATAAACGATAACTGACGTCCAATAAGAAACGTTACCGTCAGTGGAAAAAAATAAGATCCTATAAAGAAAAAAAAATGACTGTGAGAAAAAAAAGAAAGGAGTGGGACTGAAAGAGAGGAAAAAAGGCTCTACCAACGGTGGTATTTCATTCGGAATCACCGAACGCGGATAGCAATGCCTTAAATTTATCTCTTCGTCTGTCTGACCGTATATACAAAATGTTGAACCATGGCTTCGAGGCATAGCCAAAGGCATTGGTAGTTAGGTTCTTTTTCCACCGTGCTTTTTTCCCTTTTTTTCATTTTTTTTTATTCCTTCTTCTTTTTACCGAAAACAAAGTGCTTTCGCACCCTCCCTTTTTAACTTCTTACCCGTATTTTTATAAGAGAGTTTTGCGCATCTTTATCCCTAGCTGTTGAAAATAAACGAAGATGAAAAAAAAAAAAAAAAAAATGGGATATCATATACGTACAACAAACGAAAATGACCCATATTTTACAAGTTAAAAAAGTATCTGGCGAAAAATGGTTCGATGTACCATTGGGTATGTTGAAAAGATTTTTCGTATAACTTGAAACTATAGCTGCAAAAAAGGTATAAGAGCTGTCACTGGGGCATACTTCGTGAATTGGTTCATTTCCGGAAATATACGGACCGAAAACTCGATTTATAAGTGGATCGTTGGAATTGGACTGGAAATCTTGAATATCCTGAAAAAGTCCTCAAAAAATAGACGTGCAGGTACGTAATTTCGGTGCAGTGAAAATTTTGAGCAGGCAGAAATTCGAAAATCACAAAAATTATCTTTTCAGAAAATTTGCTGGAGCTGACATAGGTATAGGAGCATGTTCAATAAGAAAAAAATAATCGATCGAGAAGTCATACCCATTAAGAATTTCGAATAATTCCAAGTTACATTAGTTTGAAGAAAGTTGGAAATTTTTTCAGTGCAAAATCAGCTTGTCTTCCTGATTTTGATAAACGAGCAAACAATTGTGGTTGCCACGTATATTTTATTAGAACTTGAAACAAAAAATTTTCCAATTATCCTGGTAGATTCTCTATCGATATTTTCCAGTTGAATTCGTGGTACGATCTACAGGCGATATCCGAGTAATGTTTGTCATTTTGGGTCAACTGTCTTGGCGATCATCCGAATCATTAGTCTACAATAATTGACGTTCTATTCCGCGAGGGCAAAGTCTTCTCGCGGGCAAGTAATCCAACCCAACCCTTAACCCTCCAGCGTACATAGGTATATTATAAACATATATATCCGTATCTATAGTAGATCCCTATACATAGTTTCCACGTGATTTACTTCGGGGGTTAAACCTTAGCGTGTCGTAGAGCCATAAGCTGTCCCTTCATCGTGTTTTCTTTCGTTGAATAGAAATTTATTGAAACAACTAACCAACCTGCAACCAGCGTTCTTGTCTCCTGCGATGGAGAACCATGTAAGCAATGAGACAAACCAACAAACTCGAACCTTAACAACCGGTTATTTTGGTCGAAACTCATGCCTGTTTTTCACGATCCTCTATGTAACTACAAATTCAATTCTTCGCAACTTTCGTAAGCAAAAAAAAAAGAGGCGAAATTTTTTTTACCCGTGTTACTAATGAATTCATGGGCTTCGGAGGAGACTGAAGAGAAAAAAAAAAAAAAAAAAAAAACGGAGGAGAAAAATGATGAAAAATTAATAAAATTAAAATCATGATACAAAAGTGGGAAAAAATAGGGGATGAAAAAAAAAGAAACGGCAGAATGTGGGGGGTCATAACGTGCAGCGGGGGGTGAATAGCGGCGTCGGCATAGCATCAGTTAATTAGGTTGGGCAGGAGGCGTGACGCGGTAATTATTGCTAGCAACGTAGGTGCTTCTCCTGGCCAGGATCCCGCGGATGGTTCGCCATTCGGTGTTCGGTATGGTAGCTGCCTGCCTGGCTGCCAGGACAAAGTTATTAATTGCTTCCTACCATTGCTGGTGTTGGTGGTGGTCGTGGAATGCCTTGGACTGGCAAACTCACTTCGGGTTGCTATCCCACTTCGACCACGAACCCAATTTTCCGTCCCGCTCTTTACTGTTAACCCGTATATATTATGTACATATATATGTAAATTTATTTTGTGAATATATGTGTGAATGCTATAGTTTCGCTCTTGGATCCATCGCTTTGCATCATTGCATTCTAGTACTAGCAAATTTAGTTCACTAATCGAGATCGCCACGATTAAGCCTTCACCCAATTACCACCTCTTCTGCTGTACATATCTATACATACCTACACTACATCCATTTATATGATTGCCCTTAGCTCCAAGAATCGTAGTGCTCTGTATGCGGGAAACGTTTCCTAGATCCAATCGTGATATTAGATTATATGAACATTACAGGCAGGTAGTTTGATGTCCCAAAACTTATTTCAACAAATGCATCGAGTAATTTACTCTTGCGATTGTTTTATAGAAATTTCAAGGTTAAGGAAAAAATGTGCAGAAAAGTTGTATCTTGTCGTCGCCAAAAAGTTTGACGAAAAAAAAAAAATAGTCGCCGATCGATACATTTGTTTTTGGCAACTGCTTTCGAGCTCCCGTTTTTTGTTCATTCGTTTTTTTCTAACGGTGAGAAGTTTGAAACGAAAGAAAACCCATCGAGCATTTGAACGTGGATGAAGTTTGAACAGGTCAAATACGGTTAGCTACATTTTTCTGGAAATCGTGCTCTTTGAATTTGTGTCACAATTTTAGAACAACATTTTTCAAATGCTCATGCCGCTGGAGGTGAAAAAGATGTAATTCATGTCCAAAACTTGATGAAACTTACATTCTGTCCGTTTCCCATCGATTAAAATTTGCGGAATGGATGATCGAAATTTTATCCATGTTTTAGCGACGATCGATTTTCCGCGGATTTTTGTTCTCTCGAACAATCCACTCCTGAAATCCTTAAGGCTTCAAGGCATTCGCCGGACCAGGAGATAATATCGACTCACAATGATAGCTCTTTGGCGCACTGCTTACCGATGCAAAGCAGATACAATTTCGGCCTTTGAAAGTTATCAAGTGATCCGTGCGATGTAAATACTTTCACTTTGTTGACCGTGGAAAGCTCGGTCAATTCGATTGGCAACAATATCCCGTCACAATATAGATTGCGGTATAGATCCTGTCATATATTTTCCCGCGGCTATGTATCTATACAGACTTCGAGTTAAAATAGCAGGAGTTGATTAACGAGGAATGTTATTGGACGTCGTTAGACTGCTATTAGTATCGCTCGGGGCTGACCGCAAGCTTTGCCCTTCACCTAAAGCTCTCTAGGGTCTCTGTATGAGAATAGAAAGAAAGAAAGAAAGAGACAGAAATTCAAAGTTTCCCTCTTCCCGTCGTTCGTACCAACCAACTAAGGGAAAATGCTCCTGGCGATGACCACATACATGCTCATTGAGAACGTCCCACGTTTTGATCTCTTTATATTTGACCTTCGAACTTGGAAGTCCGACATTTTGGTTGAGCGAACCTTTACCGTATCGCAATAAAATTCAAAGACTTCTCAAAGCCGTTACTCTAACGTTGTATATACACTTAGAACTTACCGTATACCCGCACATTGACCGAATAAATAAATGTCCACCCAAAATATCTCATCAATCAAAATCCGTCGCTGGAAATACATATTATGTATAATATTCGAACCGATTCATGCTGAGAGATTTCTCCAGCGAACTCAATTTCCACCCGATTCAACGTTAATATGTATATTACATGTCATATAATTTAACTTGTAGCTCAAATTTAACGAATTATCGTTATTTCGAACCTTCCAAATTTTCATGTAGAAAACTCAGATACAGCTGAATTATTATTAAATCTTCCAGCTGTTAAGGAGTCAAAAAGTTCTGTAACGACTGCGGTAGGTTTTCTTCAGATGTTCACTTGTCGTTCGATTTCGACTTGTCGAAGTTAAAACTTTTACCCGATTCCTATGGGTCACTGTATACTTTATCATCGAAAGGCAGAAAGCTGAGAGAAGAAAAAGGGGGAAAAAAAAGAACTAAGAAAAAGGAAAACTTCTGCCACTTCGATCCGACTTCTAATTCATTATTGATTATGTCAACACCCTATAACTGAAGATCGACGGGAGCTTTGCGCGAGCCTTTAACTTATAAATTGAATCAAAAGAAAGGGGAGATGGAGAAAAAAAAATGTTTAATTCTGCCAATAACTTCGATATACCCACGCCGCATTTAAGCTGATATGTCTGTGACTAATTTTCATTTCTCAACTGTTCACAAGCGCCTAGCGCGTGTACATACAATATAGTTCAAGACTTGTTCGAGCTTAACTAGAGAAACTAATTAATAAGTACTAGAGACAAATACCCTCATGGGTAAACATAGAGTGGAACAAAGTTTTCGCAGTTATAAGCAGGTCACAAATTCATCCCCTAAGAGTTTTAGTTTGTTTCTTTCTTTCTTCTCCTTCTACGTTCTCTTTTTTCTTTCTCCGATTTGCTTACGTCCATCAAAAAATCGCGATAGGTACATACCTAGTTTTCCCGCTTCATCCTTATCCTTCGTCCTGAAAAAAAAAAACGCCGCAAGCTCCCTCCGCTTTTCACGCATTCTGTATATATGTATATATATATGTACATATCATGTATGTATATGAGGTATGCCAAGGTCTTACCGTTGCACCTTCGAAAAAGCTCGTAAAATTCTTTTCAATTTCACGGAAAGGAAGCTTCGTGGTAATACAAGTAGCGAAAGCCCGGCCCAAGTGGAATTCTTTTTTTTTCTTTTCTCTGGGACCCGAAATTTCGAATGCAGGATATGTATAAAGTGTATACATATATATAAAAAAAACTACGTTCAGATGATCAAGAGTGTTGGGGGAACAGAAAAGGGAAAAGAAAAAACCGAGGAGCTTATTTCGACCTTTGGGGGAAAAGAAAAAAAAACATTACGGATTTGGATAAAAATTGACCAACTTTTCTAAATCGGTGAATCCCAGAATTAATTTCTTGATTGAAAGGCAATACCGATTCAAGTCTCAAGCGTTGCAACAATCTCTACTACATTTTGCACTGTTAATTAGTAGCAAGGCAAACGGGAATCAGGAATTGAAGGGGACAGAAACTATTGCAATGTTCCTGCGAGTAGATTAAACTCTCTGAGAGGAATAGGAGGTAATCCTCTTGTTACATCGTAGCGAATTTAACCCTGGAATATCGGGATTCGAGGCACATATCGATTTTGTCTGAGACACAGGAAGCACTCGCTTTTTTTTTTGTGTTCGGAGCATTCTGGAATTTTTGCTTGCTAAGGTGTCCGCAAAAATTTTGCTATGCGTCTGGCCAGTGGAATTCACACTGTGATACGAAGAGCAGGGAATAACAGTGATGTGCATAGCTGCATAAATATACACATACAGGGTGAGCGATAAACAAAGATTCAAACAACCACCAATTCTGAAAATATTTATCGGAGCTGCCGTTAAAATTTTCATATGCACGTGGAAATCAAGAATGAAAATTTTTTGAAACTCAAAGTCTCACAAGTTCACGAGTTCTTTAACAACAGGTCAGACTGAGGTTCTTCGAATTTTGAAAAATGGGTGAAAGTTTCATTCTCCCAGTGTTCACAGTAGAAAAAATTTTCAACGATTTCACAATAGTTGTTCCTGCAGTTTGAAATCCGAGTTTCCTAAAATTTGCAGTTTTCTTTTTTGACTCACTGCGTATATATCGCATCTATATAATATAAGATTTGAAGACCAAGAACAGAGAAAAGTAGAAGATCCTGCAGGAGCGAAACTCCGCTCAATCTACCTGCTATCTCAAACTTTTCTCTGAGAGCCCGCAGAGCCGTACTAGACGCGTCTACCTATCGCGTTTCCTCTTCATAACGTTCACCCCTTTTCCCCTTTCTCCCCACAGCCTCTGAAAATCTTCACATTCGTCTTCATTTCTTTCGGCACTTCGCGCAGCTAGGATAAACCCCGTATATACGCGTTCAGACGACCACACTTTATATTACCAGCTACTACACTCAGTTTTTGTGAATAAATTTGCCCCAGTCTACGTAAAGAAAATAAAAGAAACGCCATTTTCATTTTCTTTTTTCTTCTAACTCGCTAGGAAGTAATTAAGAGCCGAAAATCGCGGATTACATTCTAACGGTAGTAAACCTGAGTGAAAAATTACAAGAAAAATTAACGTAAAAAATAGGAAGTGAGGAAAAATTATAGATGCGTCGTTGCTATTTTTTCCCGTCGTGTTTGGTGGCAATTTGTCGTAAACATTATTCAGTTTGCGGTTATAATTTACGACGGTCAGAATTACAGAGATTTTCCAGTATCTCGGGGATTGAAGAGAAAGTAAAGGGTGGGGGAAGTTGTCGTCGTTCCTCGTCTGCACCTTGACGACTTTATTTTTCACCGCACACGCGATTCTTCGCACCCAACGATTTATACATATTTTTTTCTTTCTTATTTCTGTCGTTTATTTCTTTTTCTTTTTTTTTTATGCTCTTTTTGCTGCCTGGTTCTATTCCCGGGTCGTTTTATTATCCTCCGCGCATGAGACAAATCCACTCGGTGCTAACAGCCACATATTTCATATTGACGATTCTATTTTATACTTACGAGATAAGAAGCGCGTTTTTCTTGATGCCCAAAGTTGCTCCTCCGATTCGTTTTTTTTCTTTGCTCCGTCTCCCTCCTTCGTTCATCTTCGTGTTCTCCTTTTTCTGAACTTTATCGAAAATCGAAAGAATCCAAAAGCACGGGATACGTCGACCGATCAGTTCCTTGCTCAACTACTCGATTTTTTTTTGTCTCCATTAATTTTCCTCATATTTCTTCTTTTGCTATTTCTAAACTCTTTTCGATTTGTCTTGTGAAGAACGTGATTCTTGAAACTTTCGGAATTAGACGTGCTTTGAGAAACTTACAAAATGTTTGCGTCGGAAAATGAGGGTATAAAACTTGTAGAAGCCTACGAATATTTGAAATATATATCTGAAAATAATCTTTCTTTTTCTTCCTCTTACTTTTTCCGGTTTACCCGTACAGAAAATTATTTCTTAGAAATCGTAGATAATATTTCCAGGAATTTTAGGATCCTGTCAATCTCTGTACAAGTCAGAAGAACATCAAATTAAAGAAGGAAAAAAAAAATGAAAAAATTTTGAAGAGATGACTTTAACAGACGTTCAGCGTCCTTAAAGCCGTTGTAAACGTCCTCGAGGGGCTTGAGAGGGTCATGGGGGTGAAGACGAAAACTTTACCGGGTTCAAGCTCGGACTTGTAAGCTATAATAAGCCTCGTTCTATCCCACGATTACGAAGCAAAAAAAAGAACGTTCAAGTTATACCTCGTCGAGAATTGTTGGAACTTATTTTATTTTATTCCCTTTTTTATTTTTCTTCTTTCCTCTTTCGTTTTCTTCTTTTATTTATATATCGCTCAATATTATCGCGCGGGTACCTCGAAGGCGAACAGAGAACTTGGAATAAGAGAGGTCGCGCATATGTACAATACACATATAGGTATATGGTAACTGGGAATCTCCAGGAAAACTAGGAGAAACTGGGAACGCGGGCAAATCCGGGTCGAGTGAGTTGTTAGCCGGGGAGCAAACGAGCCTGCACAGTTCGTACCGTGCAACGTTTCAGAAAATCTGTTCACACACAAAACTGTAACGAAGATTTCTTCTTTTTTTTTTTGGGAATAATATATTATCATATAATAATTCTTTACACGACGATAAAATATCTCTCACAGTCTCCTTTCGTAATATCTCAATTCGGAAAACTTTATTAATTCGAGCCAATAAACGGGGAAGACTTCTAAATTAAGTTACCCACGCCCTCGATTCCCGAGATTTTCGTCCCCCATTTCTCCCTGATCTTATGGGAATCGAGGGAGGCTTCAATTAACGGCCAACTGCCACCTGAAGCAGCAGACTCGATTGACGGCTCTTCGAAAACAGATAAGAAGGTGAAAATAAGAGAAAGAAAATTTCTATAAGATATCAGAAATAAGGGCGGAATTGTCAGAAGATATTCTCTGACATCAATCTCAGATGTTTCCGATGTTTGTGGGAAACGTATGAAAAGGGGTCGGGATAATTTTCAGTCATCATATCAAACGCTCAGAACCAAAAAGACGTATCCCTTATATTTTGGACTCTGATCAATTTTTTGGTATGGGGATGTATCTCGCAAAAGTGAGCAAAAAGGAAGCGACATCAAAATCATAGTTGTTCAAATCGAATGTAATGGACAAACAAAGCTTTCCGAGAATTTCACTCCAAAAACTCCATGTTCATTTTTCCTATGTCTTCTTCAATTATGTTTGAAATATCTCAAAAGCTTGTTCTCATGTAAGTTTCTAAGAAATTCGGTAAAAGGAAAAAGCTAACGGTAAAACAGAAACGGGAGTGGAATTTTGGCTATTTCTTTTTTTCCTCTAACACTAAGTTTTGTTTTCAATATCGTCGTATTTCTATCCTAAGATCCGTGTAAATTCCTTCGAGAACAAAATTCAACCGGTCATCTTGAACCAGTTTGAATGATCATGTGGCAAGTGAAAATCGTCTCAAATTTTCAGGGCAACAGATAAAGTGATTTAGCATGAAACGTCTCATACATAAATGTCGCCATTCTAACACATCATTATAGCAATATCCTCGTATGTCCTTCAACGGTATGATTAATAACGCAGTTCCTACGCTACCTAAATAATTTTCCTGTGTACCCAAAGTTTGAATATACCTCCCATAGAAACTGACCCAAACGACTTAGGACATGTTTTGTTACGTCTAACCAAAGCTTGCTACGAGGATTAAGATCATATACAACGAGGTCCTAAGACGGAGGTTTTTGCTCCGGCCCGCAAGTCTGATAAAAGCATGTAAATTTGACGTCTTAGAAAATGCATAAAAAAATAGACTTATCTTATTTTTATAGAAAACAGGAAGTTGAGAAAAAATGACCGATTAAGTGTAACTGGACATCAAATCCCCATTAGAATTATCCCTGTATGAATTCAAATTTTGGAATTTCTCAGCATAAAATAAATTGCATCACGGTGCCGCCATCGAAGAAGTGTGAAAATTTTAGTTTTGTGACGTAGAATTTCGTCCAACTCTTTTTCCAAAACTTGCCTGATATTCGCCATGAAGTAAAAGTCAGCCAGATTTCATTTTGATAAAGTTTGAAATGCAGCTTCCAATTTACAATTCAAAAATGAAAAAAATTATGGATAAATAAATGAATTCACGCCGGCGGTCACAACCCCTGGATTTTAATGAGAATTCCACAACGTCACTCAGATTATCAAAAATCTTCTACGAAATCAATCTCAACCTTATTTAGGAAAGCAGCCAAATCAAAACCTACGAAACCAAATGAATCTATAGATAGCTTTAACCCTTTTATTTCGATAACAACCCTATAGTACCCTCTAGTCTAGCTGCTATATTCAGAATCCGACGAGAACAAATAAATCTTTGGAAAGCCCAAACCCCTAGATATCAATAACCACACCCCCCGTCTCTCCCCCACAGATTACGCGCAATATCAATAATCGTTTTTGCACCCCAAATTTCTAGTCGCACCTAAATCGTTGCGGTCTTCGTTATGAAGCCTACCATTCATTAGTAGGGACATGCAAAATGATTGAGGGGCTTTCATTAACTATAGGCAATAATTATTTATAATCGACCGCCAAAAATGGAAGGTCAAACCTCTGATGAAGTGGCATATTTGTGTGTACTTGAAAGTATAAGTATATGCATGTATTGATACGCGCGCGAACCAGCGCAACGAGTAAATTTGACCACACAACATACGTATAGACGCACTAGGGCGTTCGGAAATTTGCGAAATAATCAAGCGCTTGACATCTTTCCATGTCAAAATCTAGGATAGAGAAATTCATGTCCTCATGTTGTCGCAGACTGTGCATAGATGCGGAGCTTGTACAGGACCCGTACATGGAGACAATGGAAAACCGATTTTGCAACATAGTGAGGTGTGACGGGCAGCGTGAGGCTTTTACTGACTTATCGATCGTTTCTATGTAACATGTAAGACTGTAAGGGCTGGTCTATTATGCGCCCAATAATTTGATATTCCAATTTGAGATGCGCGAGCTGTTTCAGTCAGGCTGTCGTTACGGTATTTTGTGATAATTATAAAGCGTATATGTACATGATTTAATACATACAGGTGCACGTTACCATATGTATTACCTTACATGCAAAACGAGGATGAATTGCCTTTCGTCAGAAACACTAACAAAGTATAGAAACCTTTCCTCTCGGCCGTCACGTTTTCATCCTCGGCGATGCGTATAATCATATGCATGTAAAGGATATATATACACAATACGTAACATAGGTTATGTAATACATAAAATGCAAACACACACATAAAACCCATGTCTCGTGTCCTCGCTGGAAGCTAGAAACCGCGTTCAACGAGGTTAGCGAACATGACGGGGGGGGGGGGGGGCAGCCCCAAGTAAACTTGGGTCCAGCCGTGGCCGGGGTGGGTTGGGATGGAGAACAAACGGGGGATATGGGGAGAGAAAGGAAAGGTGTGCCTGGTTTGATTCTAAGCCTTCGGGCGTCATGCGGGAACGTTCAACAATTCGAGCTTTTCGCGGTGCCCATAAGTGAGTCGAGCTTGCGATCGACCTCTGCAGATGTGACGGGGGCGAGAAAGAGGGAGAAAGAGGGAAGAGCGTGTGTGTGACGGGGGAGGATATGGAGGGGGTCAATGGATGTAACTGGGTCAGGTGGTTCGGGTAATTTGACTAATATTCGGTCTAATATTCACGTAGAATTGTGCGGATGGAAAATGCGAGCGATGTTCAGGGGAACGGGGTTGGGGTTCGGGTTGGGGGGTTATTGGACGACGTTAACTTAATCGCTAACATTAGGTGAAGACGCTTATAGCCAGCTGCCTATCTCTTCAGCTCCTATATACCTATCTATATAACCGTACGCTTCGCGCTTGTAATAAAGGGTCGAAAATTTTCGAAGCTTTATTTTATGTAGCCGCGAATGCTATACCTAATATAAACGATCATCGCTTTCGTTATGATTCCTTAGATTGTTGATTGAATATTTTAAGGATATGTTCGTTCCGATCCGTAGCTGCAATATGTCATACTATACTCTTTAAATGATCGTATACATCTGCATACTATTTAACGTTATGCTCTGAAAAGTATAGTCAAGCAATTTTATACGTACGATGAAAAAAAGAATTAGAATTGAAATTGAAAGTAGAATACATCAAATGGCCTCAGGACAAACCCACTCTGGCACAGAAGACAATAGAGAGAGTCAAAAAAACATCAGGGAAAGAAAGGAAAATAAAAGAACATTAACCCAACGTAACCTGTTGGTAATCCTATAGAACAGAAGATGAAGAACACCCACATACACATGAATTGGAAGGAGCAAATAGAGCACAGCGGAAGTGTGCTTTCCGATGAGAAAACAGGGAGTACAAATATGGAACTAATAAAGAAACATGAAATCAAGAAGAATCCAGTGAAATATGACAGAAAATTGAGGGAGGAAGAAAAAATGCAAGGAGGATGGTTGACTGATAGCGAAAATAAGTGGCTACTTGTGAGATAAAAATAAATAAAAAACTCAACACAACGCGAAAAATAGAGTAATAAATGGAGGAGAGAGCGGGAATTACGAGTTGATTTTGCGACGTTCAGATGAGCGGTTTAGAGGTTTCCGGAGAAAGGTTGGGGATGGAAAAAATAAACGGCTGTAATTCGCGAGGAATCATACATAGGGGTTATCATACACCGCAAGTTATATTTGATAAATTATATGTGTGGAAATAGAGGTAAAAATTTTGTTTTTTCAAAATCGAAACAAAAAATTGTTTTCTACTCTAAACTGGAGTAGAAATAATGTCGAGTCGTTTCAAAATCCAAAAGCACGGAGGTCTTCTTCGAGTAGTGATCATGTACTATAATTCATTTTTTGTAATCCACCCCAACATATGCTATCCTAGAAATAGATTAATAGAATACGTCGAACCGCAATGTTGTGTTTTCTACGCGCATCGTGGATTAACCATATCGAAGGGTTGTTTTTCCCTCGCTTCGTTAAGGGGTTGCTCCGGTGGCGGGGGTGTAGTTTTGGATTGGGGATGATATTTAGCGCCCCAGTGGCGAGGTTCCAAACCAAACTAGGACCGACCACCAGCAACCCCCTCAGTCGCGGAGAAGCCGCCACGCGAAATCTACCTCGCGACATCGTTTACTTGTTTAAATAGCAGAATTTTCACAGTAATCGTCTACAAAGTATATCCGCGTTATGGTAAAATTCGTGTTACAAACCCGAATTGATAAACTTCATAAAAATTATGGGTAATAATCAATCAAGCTAGTGGAACGTTGAGTGTGACGTGTTTCAACCACTAAAAGTGTTTTTCTGCCTTTTTGGTATTTTTTCATCCTCACGGATACATTACGTCGTAACTTCAAAAAATATCATCTCTAAACAAAGCCACAGGTACGATGAAATAAACTAAAGAAATTTCACTCAACTTCTTCTCCTTTTCTTTAGTATTTAAATACCGCGAACTTTCGATGCCTACAAGATTAGCCGAAGCGGTTGCGGATTACATTTTTTTTAAATCTCAGCCGATTATGACTTCGGAACATCTTCTAGTTTTTTTCTTTCATAAATCCATCGCGGGATACAATTCTCTGCTTCAACAACCGCATAAATTTTTATCAATGGAAAAAATTTATGCAAATAACGTGAAATTTCGATTTACACGTCGTTATAAATTAAACTCAATTAGTCACCCGTCTGATAGGCAAAAAAAAAAAAAAAAAAAAAAACAACAACTGATTGTCAAATCGAATTCGATTCAGATCTTACATAAAAAAAACCTATTCCATACGTGATTGTTCTTTTGTTTTCCCTCTTTTTTTTTAACACTGTTATTGCACAAAGGAAAAAAGGAAACTCAACTCTCTTTATTCGTCTAACGACGAGCGACCCACTTTCGAATCACACGCTACAATGACAAACGTATATACCTACGTGTCTCCAACGATAGGAGATTTTTCCTACAAGAATATCAAGTTGATTTTCTTTTTCCTTGATTTGTTTTTTTCCTCCTATGCAAATCATGCATATTATTTTAACACGTATGGGTATAGATAATCTATACGCGTTCTATAATTACTTGTGAATATAATTTTCTTCTGGTATCGCGATATAATTATCCTTATTGCTATTTACTATCTACACCATTAATTCTATCTGCAGCGTGTCGTTACCGTTATTATTATACTGTTATTATAACGTCATTCATTTCCGACGCATTGCATTCAATTCATTCTCATATACCAACGATACGAACGTGGACAGGGAGGAGGGGATAAAACAGGAATTGGAAACGCAAACAGAAACTAGAGAATCATCATCGGTATATCATCATTTGGATCGTATAGATATGTACGTTTTGAATTCATAGATATGCGTACATGTATCATATTCATATGAACGACTGCATGTTTCGAATTTCGAAGTAATCCAACCTCAAATACAGAACTCGTAATAATATTATATCGAGCGGAACAATAATTCATATGCAGATAAGTCCGTCATGCAATTCAAAGTGGAAGAAAATCGTAAACTTTACCGTTAGACACGTGTCACGTGTGTTCGTGTAAATTTACACACATCCAAAATAGCGAATGAAGCAGGAAAAAATAAATTGATGAAAAATATGATATTTATTTTTATACAATTTTATCCTGCCTACGTTTTGTTTTTCGCCAAAAGAGAATGGAAAAATTTTCAAAATCTACCCGAAGAGACAATTGTTCTTTACTCTTTACCATCAAGCTCGCCACAATATTTTTGATTAGCTTATTCGATCCAATTTTTATCGAAAATCCAATCGACAAGATATTGCTTCCAGTTGTTATTAGGCGCAATATATGAAATAGTGAAAAAAAACGAATCGAAATTTCGGCCACTTTTTCTTACTCATCCAGCTTTTCTTTTTAGAAACTAATATCCGCATGAATATCGTGTAAGATATCTGAGTGAAACGTTTTCCCGCCTCATTTTCCATTTAGAAGAGAAAAAAAAAAAGATAAATGAAAAGAAAAAAGAAAACCCCTCACTTTTTCACTCGCAGTTGGAAGTAATAAGTAATATAAAAGCCGCAGGTGGTGTTTTATATAATATACAATTCCGGTGCCTAGGTAGAAACGATTCTGTAAATATTCATGAAAAAATAAAGTAATCATTATAAGGCCTGGTAATAATTACTTCAGATCTTCCACCATTTTGTTCGTCTATTTGTTTGATTTTCTTTTCTTTGTTCTTGCGTATCTTCTACCATTTACATGATACGTTGTACGCCTGTATAGGTTACCGATCGAAAATCTAATTTCTTTAAAATCGTATAGATCCTTCAAACCTAAACGATATTCTATATTATTTTATAAAGTATGTATTGTATACCTACCTACCTAGCTACAGGATATTATGTAATAACCGATCGCTCCATACATATATAGGATCGTATAAAATATATCATGGATGGAAAATTGAAATTACTTTCTGCAGACCCAGCATTTTCTTATGTTTTTGTTTGGTTTTTCTTCTTTTTTTTTTCTCATGTTCAGTGATCGATGAATAACCTCATACCAACCTTGGCCCGGAACTTCGTTTTCTCGCTCAAAATCGATCACATATAACATAACGATCATATAATTATCTATAGGTCCTATTACTGAATTCTTCCGGCGATTCTTCCGATGATTAATTCATCCATTCATTGTAGAGAGATATCTAATATCGAATCGACTCGCAATTACATTATCGATTAATTGTAGAAATACCACATTATAGCTACAGGGTAGAACAAAATTTTGCGTTGCCGGTCTGTTCAGCTCGAGATGGGCGAAGGTCATCCCCAAACATATTATGTATAGTCCGGCAAAGCTGACCTTGACCCTGACAATGAAACTCAAATTGAAATTTTTCTATTGTTTCAAGAAAATTACACTCACCAGGAGAAACCGAAAGTCTCTAAGGGGCCATAGGTCTCAAGTGAATCTTTTTCCTGGTTTCTATTGACCTCATGGTTTTTTTTTTTTTTTTTATTGGGTCGAACAACCCGACCCATAGTCTCTTTGAAACTCATGATTCCTTGACGAGTAAATTTTTTTGCTTCGCTCGATCGAAAAGCAATAAATAAAATTTATTCTATGATTGCATTCTATGTTTCGCTGAATTTCATCATGAAAATAACTGTTCTTTCTTTTTATATTTTTCAGAATCCGGGTATGGAAGATCTTCGAACAGAAAATTGTATGCGGTGAAGCGTGAATGGATTATTTGCATTTTCGATCAAGTCCGAATAAAACTCACCAGAAGTGACCAGCGAAATAAACTCTGTCATAAGAGCTTGTTCGGGTGACTCGAAATTCCCGCTCTGCTTTCTCTCTCAAAAAAAATAAGAGAATCAAAAATTGTGAAACTTACGTAAGACTCGTGCCAATTTCATCTACTTAATATTCTATCGAAGGCTGTGGTGTGAAATTACCGGAGTGAAAAATAACACGAAACAAAATTAAACAGAAATTGATTAATGAATTAATTAATTTATTGATAAATAAATTTTTAAAATATATATAGTGAAAGTTATAGTGATGTGGGTGTCAGGTGCACCTCCTAGTGAAGAATTAGGTACGAGAAATTCCTTTTAGTCGGAATCGTAGGGACAACCGACTATAAATAAAAATAATCGTCCAGAATGAAGAAAATTTCCAGGCATCCATGGCTGCAAGCTTTCTGGCCGCTGATTGCGCTTCTCTCCCAACAATCTGGTTCGTAAAATTAATATTTTTTCCGTTCCTTTACCTTTCACCGCATGTAGGTATAGGTGTCAAATTTCACCACCAACATCGACTGATAAATATGGATAAATTTTGTTTTACCTCCATTTTTATTTCTTGCTTTTTTCGATTGTGTGTATTTTGGGAAGAAGGGGATAGGTATCGTATTTTACGCGAAAAAAACGATTTCCGTGTTCAATTTTTCATTTACATTTTTGACAAATTCTTTATAAAGCCGTTCGGGCATAACGAACGAGTACTGTGTAAAAAATATACGTCATGTGAATTTTCTATATGCTATGATACGGCGGTAAAATTGATTATGAATTATCGGACCGCGCTGTGTTTAGCCAGCCGTGTGGCAATTAATACGTACATACATAGGTATAATTATTTGCTTAAAATCACGCATCGTTTGTTCCCCCCGCACCCCAATTTATTTGAAAATTGTTCATTAGTTTTATTCTACGTTATTTGATTTGCATTTAATTCATGATTACACACGAACGATGTTTTGGTGTAATAAAATATGTACGTACAATAAATATTTGTTGGAATTTCAAATAACAAATTGTAATACGTAATTCCGCGTCGGTTTTATGACGTTCTTTTTTTTCTAGTTCTCTTTTTTTCTTATTTTCGTTCACAGATTATATGTAATAATTAATGTGTCGACGACGGTCAACGGCGTGTCGTTTTTCTAATTTTACTGATTTATTCATTCATTCTTGCTTTGGTTTTTTGTGTATAACATATAAGTTTTGTTATCGTTAAGTTGTCAAATACCCTATAATACAATTTTTAGATTGCGCGAGAATCAATTAATACTACAACCCTATCATTTGCCTTATGTTTCGATTCACGATATACATATACGTACATTTGATACATGTCCATTATTTTCAGCTACTACAGGCGATAAAAATCCGAAAGTTTCCAAACAGTGAATATAGATACATATATTTTATATACACATTTCAGAGTTCCTTCTTCCTGACTTATGTTTGTTCCATGTATAGCTGGTGTATACCCACCCATTTAAAAATGCGTATGTATATAAATTTTTTTATGAGTCACGAGTGCAAATAAATGGTATATAAAATGGAGTAAAAGGGAAGGAACACGTTATCACCGTTTGTCATCTTCATTGGCTACGATTTATATAAATGGAATACGTACACATGTATTATATACCTACACATTTAGCAACCGTGTGAAATGTTCATTAACTACTCACTTCTAATCACTCGTCACAATATGTGTATATCATTTATAATTTCTCAAATTGTTTCATGGAAATTCCACATCGATTTTTTTCGACTATTTGTTGGCCCCAATAAATGTAGGGGTTACTACTGCAGTTTAAATGCGAATTTTTTATCGTTAACATACAGAAAAATATTCCGATTGAGCAACGTATTTCATGTGTAAAATGTAAACATTTTCTAAATATGGTTTTTTCGCGCTCGGATCGATTGATTTCAATTGTTTTTTTTTCAAAGCAGTGCTTTTTTAAAGCGAAAAACTGCTTCTTTCCATACATCGCACGATACCCCATACTGCACGCGCGCTTTTCCTTGAATTTACTTTTTTTTTCTATCGGTAAAGAAGTCGCAAACTTTTTCAGAGTATCGGATGATTTATTGCAAATTTGCGTGTTAGAAAAAGAATCGGGGAAGTGAAAAAAAAATTTTGGTACAATCTGCACTGATATCTATAGTTGATTCGTAAAATATTCGCAGGATAGAGATAATGATTTGGAAAGTGTAGACTCTATGCGCATACCTATGTACTACATATCGTACGACATAAAACATTAAGTCAATAACAATAATAATAGCCATGAACTGTAGAACTAATTTTAATTCTTTGAATAGCGGTTCACCAAATTTGTAACAGCGCAGACAAATCATTACCAACGTGTTAATTAGGAAACGAAAACGTGTATATAATCAGGAGTGCGAAATGAGTTTCTTAGTTCGTATACTTCTCTAATTTTCCCTTTATGCAAGGGGGGAAAAAACAGACTAATATTATACCTATTTCTACAACTACGAAGTGGTTTTAGTTTTCCAGAGCGTCGTGCGAACTTATCGATGTCTACGATCTGATGCAGTCAAATAAATGCTGCTGAAATTACCCCACGTTCTGAGGAGGATAAAAAAAATCAACAAGATAGAATGAAATAAATTAACCAACTTAACCCATCATATCTGAGATGCAGCAATTGTTATACAGATGACAACGTCATTCATAGTTATAGTCGTTCACCTCATATCGCTGCAGAAGAACTCAGGATAAATTTTAAAGAAAAGAAAAAATACTGTTGAAATAACCAAATCACGATCACGCCGGGTACGAATTATACTTCGAGTTTTCAGCATCTCGTTCTGTTTTATTCATTTTTTTTTTTTTTCTTTTATTTCTCACTGACTGAAATTATTCTACTCGCAGCTGTGTGACATCGTTGATATTTTCACTTGGCTAGTAGGGGCTGCATGTAATTATTGGTCATTTATTTATGAATGTGAATAATGAGAAAAGAAAAGTTTTAAACTTTACTGCGGTAAATAAAGCGAACAAATTTCACAAAAACGGACGATTTTTTTCAACCTCACCTTTTTCTATTTGACGCCATTCACATGATTGCATGATTTCAGCGTAATATTGATCTAGAGATAGCAAATTATCTTGATGGATTTTGAGAAGTTTCGTTGTTTTCCCACCCACACTAATTGAATTTTGTTCGAAAAACATCGCACCATCCTTAAACAAAACAATAACGTTTCTTCTTCTCCGTCTTCGTGCTGAAAACAAGAGAACACGCATTCATTTCACCGCAGATAATTAATTATAACAACAGTTTTCAATTCATTTTCTTGATTTTTCAATTTTACATTCCTATTATTCTGTAAAGGACATGATTAGCATTATAGTAAATGTAATCAAGATTGATAATTTTTTTTCTCATTCGAATTCTGAAATATAGCGAAGGAATTGTGAGATTTGAGATATATCAGGTAATGTACAGTACACAGGGCAAGTTTTCGGTTGATACCTGTCTGTATGGTATACTGAATCACGTGTATAAAAGATGGACTTTTGAGGGTGGATTTATAATGCTTGAAAGCGCTGCTACAATTTTACGACCCTTTTACGTAATTGGCTATCTCTTCTGCACAGTTCGCATTTATGTATATTTGTATACCTATATATACGACTATAACTGGCATGAAAGAAAAAATCACGGAATTCTTGTACTACATCTCCTACGGTATGAAATGAAAGTAAAAGTACATAATTGGAAATTACGTTACCCAAATTCCACGAATATAAAATGAAAGCAAAAAAAAGATGATTGCAAAAAGAGAACGAAAAACAATCAAAAGCGAATTATTCATGATACGGTGAGCAATTTTATGTCGTACGTAGAACTGGAATTAAAGATTATCATGTCGTAACGTTCGCGGATTTGGATTTGCGAGAGTTAGAAGAAAATAAAAGAATGGAAAAAAAAACAGACAAGAATCGCAGAAAAGTTTATCTTACTCGAAAGCGGGAAAAAATTTAAAAAATACCTATATATCGAGTGATTCCCTTTCTCAAAAACGAGATTGTTAATCGAATCTCGCATTTGCACATCGCCCCTTCTTTAAAAGTGGGTTGAGCGGGGCAGAACCGACCAGCTCCAAATAAGTGACTGCGTGACGTTCGCGTTTCATTAAAAATACGCAAGACAAGATGGAATCACGTTGAATTTTATCTCGTTTTACTTATATTTCAAAGCGGAAATGTCAGCTAGCTACTTTTTGGGAGGTGGTCGGTTTTGTCCCTCCCCCCGTTTTTTTTGGCTGAGGGTAAGATCACGCTGTTTTTAAAATATAATTTCAGTGGGTCGTTTTTCCCCACAGGGCGGTTTTGCTCCACCTTCCCCTACACACGTGCTCACACATACATATACGTATTATATTATATATCGATAACTGCCACGAGTATAACAAAAGAAAATCATTTTCGTGACTTCAGCAAAATCAACTCCTTCCAGAGACCATATAATGCATGAATATATGTAGATGTGATGTGTATGCATACGGATACAGTAAACTACAGCGTTGGTCCCAGACCCCTAGGGGTATCCGGTTGCCACCCCCGAACGTTAACACAAAACGGCAAAGCGTTACGTGAAAGAGAACACAGAAGTGTATATACACATATATACGGAGGGGTGAAAGGGGTGGAAGGCAAGAAATAAGGGAGAGGGCAACGGGGTGGTTAAGTCTGTAGAACACTCAACCTAGGTACTTGAACCTACAGCGATCCTATGCACATACATACTTATACCTAGACCTGAGAACTTGAACCGAATACACCCTCGGAAAAGCACTCCCCTATGTACAAAAATCTATCCATGTACTGGAACATACATACACTCGATATAGGTGGTTAACCACATGTCCACCATTTTGAAAACACACGTATATGTACGATTACGTACATACATGTCGAAAATTTTAGAAGAATTTCACAACAATACCTTTCAGCCAAGTTTTTTTTTTTTTTCATTCAATATTTAGCAAAATTTTGATCTAATTTCTTTTTTTTCTAATCGAGAATATTTTTGGAACACTTAATTTTGATTATGCATGCTTACCTGAGTGGCGAATGAAAAAAAATTCCATCGAAGGTGGATGAATATAAAGTGATAGAAAAGTCATTCATACCTCCGATGAGGAACATGTTGGACACGATGAATTTTATTTGCATGAATGACGATGGCTAAAAACAGATGGAGTGGAAGGAACAAGCAGTAGAAAGGAAGAGGAATAGTCTTGGGATCGAGGTAACTTTGCACTTTAATGGCGTGTTGACCTATCGGTGTCACCTTGCCACTTAGCACTTGAGCACAAAACGGTTTGGGAGCAAAGAGGTTGAATAATAGCTGCGAATAACGGGTAACGGGGTCATACCAAAAGATCGTTTAATCGTACACCTGATCGTTCCAAATAAATTCTCAATTTTAACGTCCTTCGAGATTTGCAGACAGTATAATCAAATATCTTGCTTCTAATTTCTCCTTTCTTCTGTTATACCCTTCCAAAACTCGAGCTGCTTTTTACAGCGGTTTTCATATCGCGTGACTAACGTCAGAAGATCGTAAGCGCCAGAAATGCGATTTTAATGCGCGAAGGGAGTATTTGAAAAAAAAAAAACGAAAATTAGGGTGTGCTAAGAGGTTAGTTTCTAAAATCTATTCCACTTAAAATATTGTAACTTCGATTTTTTCCCCCCATACATCTGTAATTAGATTGAGAAGTTCAGAATTTTGAACTGTTCCATTTGTCGGCCACACGAAATCCATCATGAAATATCAATTCCGCTTCATTTAATTCTGTTCTTTTCCCCCCTTCGCCACAATTCAAGCTGATTCTTACACCAGTTTTTGAAGGAAAAAAAAACCTTTATACGGAATCAAGTCCTTTTTATTTTGCATTTTAGTAATCATGACTGTTTTGAGTGAATCAAATTTTGCAGATACTTCAGTAAATCCCACTACATATTATTGTGGGCATTATTCCGAACTTGGTTTCCCTAAAGATGTTCGAGTTTCGAAAAATGCTAAATTTTGGTTTCCATTGAGCCGTGTTCGAATCATTTTGTATTTTTCTCACGGCTAAAAAGAGTAGAAAGGAAAGTACATCGGGGAATCAATAAGTTCAATATCCTCATCAGTTTCCTTTATCCATTTATAAATCGGATAAGAACTATATAAACTTCTTGTCTTCATTATTGCGACCAATTAAACGACTTGAAGCTTGGAATTGACTCGAGGTAGAATTAGAATAATAAAAAAAAATACCAATCCCAAACGGTTCGTTGTAAAAATCTGGAATTATTCATGAAAAGCTCTTCTAATTAGCGCAATTACTAAAACCTGGAAAGGTATAAAAATTGTTCGGGAGATCGAGCGAAAAATTTGGCCCAGTTGCCGAAGAATGGCGCATTATTCATCAGGATAATTTCATCACAATGTCATGTTCCCTGGATATATTTGAAGAGGATTACCTTTTTTCTTTATTCAGAAGTTTCAACGATGAATTTCAGACTCCGGACACCATGTACAAGCTGTCCCATTTAATGTGACCACCAGCCTCTCAAAATCGAGCAAAATTATCCCCCCACAATTTTTCTCATAACTTCAAAAGCTACGGTGATATTTTGAGCGGTCACGTTAAATGGGACACCCTGGATTGTATATATATAGTACAGGCGGTGCACCGCAACCTCAGAGTATTAGACCTGGATTAGTCGAGATTATCTTTGTTGGGGAAACTGTTCCGGTTTTACGATCTAGAATAGGCATAGTTTTGGATACAAAATCCCTGGATTTCAACGCGTCTTCGAGTCTATTAGTAGTATATAAACTTCCTCCGGGAAACGTACATCATCCTCAGTTTCTCCGGCTGAAAATTTTAGAGTAGAAATGTAAAATTTGAAACGCTTCTTTTTCTGACAATAAATTGACGATTTCTATGGAATCCTCGTTTCGTTGAAATTATAGTCCTAAAAAAAAAGCACTCAAATGATCTCATTCTCCAAGCACGATTTTTGGAAGCGAAGTTTAAGTTTATAGTGAATTTACTTTTCTTTTTATTTTCCTGAATCGGTAATTGTACACGGGACTGCAATTTCTCGTGGAATTCCCGTTTTACTTTCTCCTCTTACGGTGTAAAGAGGACTTGTATGGCGAGGGAAGAGAGTGGCGAATTTGGACAATCTCGGAAGTGGTTTGCTTCAATTGGAATCAATTGAAACGAATTCGATTCCATCCGAAGCTATTCGCGCGTACCAGACTCGTTATAGCCTTTTGCGCTGTTCAGTCTGCAGGCAGTAACATATAAAAACCAAAGTTTCTGTTCCCATAACGCCGCTACAGGGTGTCTCTGTACCGAACGACTAAAGTTATCATATATAAATTTCCCAGCTAAACCCGTAGACAAATTATACGGAGGATAATGCAAAAAAAATGCTTTCAAGATTACCAGAAAACATAATGTAGACATATCAATCGTGACTTAAGTTTCTCAGCGGTAAAATATAACGAGGATAATTCTTTTTTTACACCCGTTAGGTAAAAATCCATGAAATGTCCCAGTGACCAGTTTCCTCGGTTTTATGATTACGTTGTTGAATTTTTCACTAGAACGACTGGACATTTATTCAGATGTCGGACAAGTCTTGCTTTTCTTTGGATAGAAAAGTTGAGAATCTTCCAGAGTAGGGATTCTATCTAGGTGAAGCATCGAATGGTTGGACACGACGTCGCGACGTCTCGACGTCACGTACAACTTTCAGCTTTATCGCCGTTCGCGACTATACCTTCATTTCTCTCCCTCCTTCTTTTCTCTCACCTTCTTAACACGTCAACCAAGGGGAAGTTTCCCATTCGACGTGCGAGCGTCGTTGTTTGTCTCTAACTTTCTTTTATTTTTTTATTTATCCTTTTTTTTTATTTATTTTTTTTTTTTTTCATTACCTCGGCAGTTTTTTTTACCATTTGATTCACGCCTCGCGGGCTGAAGTTTCGACAATCTTTTCACGTTCGTCTTTTTATCTTTTTATTATCCCATAACGCCCCTTCAACCCCATCTCGGGACAAAGCCTTTAAAGCATGTTTTTATGTATTTAATTACCTAGTAAACGATAATAATAGCAACTGTTCTTTGAATATTGTATATTTGCATGTATAATGCACACGCAATCACCGGAGGCGGTTTTCTTACGTGTACCCATCATATACCTATGTATGCGTATGGAATATGAATTATTTTATATATTTATAATTTATTTTCTTCGCTTTGAAATATTTTTTTTTATTTTTGACTCGATGTATAAATGTTCATCAGATAATTGGTGATTTGGATAACATGTGAGAAAAAACGAGAAGGACGGAGTTGAACGTGATGTGAGATTGAACTAATATGTGTCTTTCATTATAATGGACGATAACCGGAAACATAAGAAACGCTTTTTTATTGTATGACTAACAATGAGTGTACACGAAGCTTCTATAATAATGTATGCATTCAACCCCCTTTTATTGGAAAAGTAAGCGCGCAGTTATTGAAGTCGCAGTAAAGCTCACATACGAGCTTTTGTTATTGCTGAAAAATCACCCCCAAGTTTTAAATATTTTGTTAGCCGACTTTCAGTGATTTAATTTCTTATTCTAATCTTTCCGTAAGATCAGTTTCACGCGATGATACCTTTAGTTCTATGCAACCCTTTTTACACATTTCTTTAGAGTGATTTACAGACATTTTGGATTAACTAATTCTTTTTTTTCTAATCCTGGAATTTTCTAGATTTTTTAATCATTTTCTGAACCACATTTTACCGCATCGTATTTTCAAAAAAAGTTGGCACGAAATGTGCTTTCCTTAAATCTACTCAGGAAAGGTTCATCTATTTCAGAAAGATTCGAGAGGAAAAAGGAACTAGGTGAATCTCAAGGTCGCTGTTCTTTGACGAAATTGCCGAAAAAGTTACCCGGAAACAGCCCATGCGTACATACCTATACGTATATACGTGTGTATCAAAACTCCCATGCAAACGAGAGTAATCTCATAGCATAGTCTTCGGACGATACGTGTGTCTGACGTTAACTCTTAATATGTAAGATCCAAACTTACAAAAAAAATAGAGAAAGACAGAAGTAAAGATGGAGAAAGTGCGATGTGCACAGAAAAGGTATGTGTGAAATCGAGTACCGTGCAGAGAAACGTAGCGTCGCGCTTCTTCCCGGGAATCTTCATGCTGCGGGATAAATTTAGTGGAGGGGGAAGAATAGGGAGATGTGGATGGGGTAGAGGGTGAAGAGGTGGTAAAGGGTAAGAGAGTGGGGAAAAAGGGAGACGTTCGTTCAGCCGCTACGTACGTGATTCGAATGTGAAATCCCAGAGGTCGTGGGGGGTTTTCCGATCCCTGATCCCTTGACGAACCTACAGCATCATCCGCCACCGCTGCACGTATTACCATTTACCAATACTCAAGGGTTCCCTTGTTTGTTTTTTTTTTCTTTTTTTTTTTCTCTTCGATTTTTTTTCCTTTCCGTTGTTTTTCTGCCGAATCCCAAATACGAAGAGCCCGAAACGGAACGTTTTTTAAAAGGATAAAGTCTGCTAGTTGGCTGAGAAGACGCGTTAAAAAAAACATAGATCATAGATATGAGCTGTTTTCATTGGCCTATATTCTTATTTTCTTCTTCATGATATTGATTTAATCATTTTCTTATTTCAACAGCCTTCATCGATTTTGAGTAAAATTAACCAGCCACTACGTACATAACGAGTTCATTCGCGAACTCCCACGCGACTTAATTCCCGCAATTCCGTTAATTTTCTAGTTCTCCACCCTAAACCTAAACGATCCAACCAATTAACTGCAGGGAATAATCTCGAGCTGAAGCTTTCATGTACTTTTAATTAGTACATACATATTCATACAGTTACTTAGTGATTTGATTTCGAACGAAAATCTGCTGTTGAAATACCAGAGAAGCAAGTAAATGAAAATTCTCTTGAAAATTCTTATTATTTCAAATGAAATTCCTTTCGAAAGCATCTTTGTTCCGCGCGCAACACAATACATCGTATACGAGTGTCTACTTTTATTTTTATTTCCTTATTCGTTTATTTAGTTATTTATTTATTTTGTTTTGTAAAATGGGAGCGGATCGAGTTGGGTAAAAGAAATGAGATTTTCATGTTTCTTAAATCTGAATATTAAAGGACGGTGAAGAGCATTTTTTGCTCAAGGCCGCTATGCCTTGGAAAACGAAAAATTCCGACATTACACATTCACTTATATACTTCCTGTTTGTATTCCCGACAACTAATACACGGTAGGTATAACACAGCGAAGCGATCAGGGGTGGTTTCATTTTATGCGGGTCTATTTTATCAAAGGTTGTAGGCATAGAATTTCCGAAAGCAAGTTTCGTTAAACTAACAAAATCTAATTTTCTTCTCATATTTACATCTCTACAATTCCATACCTGAATCAACCCTCAGATACGCTAGCTTTCTTTGAAAAAACTTTTTTCCTTATAGCAGATCGAGTGAAATACAACTATGAAAAGGATTTCGAATATCACAGAGTGACATTCATGTGTTTGGCCAAATTAAAAGTTGTTTTTTGTTTAATTTTTCATATCAGTCGGGCGTCTATAGGCTGATAAATTTTATTCCTAAATTTCGAATGGCAACTGATTCAGCTGGTTTGGAAAGTTATTTAGTTCTTCCTCATCCATGCAGGTTGCATTTTTTACTGCTTTTTCTTTTAGTTCATATCCTGGAATATGGAATTTGTAAAGTACCTACTGCTGCTAGTCATACAGGGTTTTGCCATTGCGTTTCAGTAGGTAAAATGGGGCAATGAAAAGGAAAGGGTTTCTTCGAACTAGTCGACTTGAGACTATGAATAGAGATTCAATATATCACTTCGCAGTGAGAACATATTATAATGGATCACAATGGAACATCAGAATCAAAGGAGTCGCGTTCTCGAGTACTCGGTATATAACGCGTAAGATTTCGAGAATTGTTCGCTTATAGTACAATGCATCGTGTGGTAATGGTAACGGTGGTTTACTATTCCCAACTAATCTTAACCAGAGTTGGTTAGAATCATAGGTATAGTTCGCTTCTTTGCCCTTAATTCCTTACTTCCTTCCTTCCTTCCTTCCTTCCTTCCGTTCCCTCCTTTCACTTGTGCTAAAAAATAAGAACCAGCCCCGTTATACACTATAAGCTAAAATAGGTATACATATAATGTGGCTGAGTTCAATGCGCCAGGGTCCCTTTTTGATCCTTGTACGATCTACAAAGGTTAAAATCTTTGGACCGTGACTTTGACAATGGCGACTCAGAACCCCAAGACTCGAGTTACAATATTTCACTTTATACTGTACCGATACTTCATTTTTTCCCCCACTAAAAATCACACTCAACTCTATCGACTCTGGTTGTAAAATACACTTCATGAGGTATACGGTCGAAAAATTCTTCAAGAAAACTGAAAGGCAAAGTAAGATGATAAATAATGTATATAGCGTAGCTCTCCGAAAATCTTCATTTTTCCCGTGTACAACTCCCCAATGAAAACTCTGAATGAGATTTTCAACATTGGGTTTAGTTAACCCTGAAAAACCTGCCCTGAATTTCTTCGATTTTATCTGAATCCTATTTAAAGAAATGAAAAAAAAAGGTTCAACATTGAAATTAAACCTTATACTCAATTCGTTCAAAGGTGTACCATCAGAATGGATTAAGCCACAACGCGAAAGCCTGTTTAGATAGGATTTCGGATGTAGAACGTAGAGGTGGGCGTTCGTGTCTTTGAAATCCAAAATTTGTTGCACGGTTATTATGCCTCAGGTACAGTATGTACAAGTATAACAAGCCACTCGCAACGTACGTAGGTACCTTAAACTAAAATATATAACGTTACGACCAGCGTAATTTGTCCCCTTCGCTTGAAATTTCGTGTTGATAAAGTAATAACGAGACAACTATAGGATATAATGTGCCATACACGTACCTATAACACACGTAGAGGTACACGTACTGAACTAGCGCGTGCTCGAATGTCCACAATTTTGTCATTGTGTGTACACGTATGTACATACGTATCGCTGACACAAAAGGTACGTACAAAACTCTGCAGAGAGTCCGGTTGTTTAGAGAAATACAGAAAATTACCTGCAAACGTATACGTACCATAACCCCAATTTTCATCGTTTCGTTTCTCTCTTCGTACAGCCGCAAGTTCTATATTGTACAATAGAACATGAACCGCTGCGGTAATACAAAGCAGAAAATATACCTTCAACCCCTTTTCCCCCCTTCCCTTCACCTCCTAACACCGGAAGTAATTTTCATAAAACATCCCCCGTATGAATGGAGCCGACGACCACCTCTTTTTTATATCATTTTCTCTTCATTTATGCTGTTTTTTTGTTTTTGGGTTTTTTTTTTGCGAGCTTGATATCTCTCCTTCGATTTTTGCGAGGACGCGCAACATCGACCCCGTAAAACGCTTATGTGCCGTTCGTATATTATCGGTACACATAAATTATGTTGACAGTAATTTTTCATCCTCGCTGAGTTCGCGCAGTACTCGATATCTTCTTTGCATATCAATTTCTCCTGTATGCATTTATGGAAATTATAAAATTTCATCCCGCATCCGTATCGAGATGAAAATATCAGCTGTAATCTATGGGTGTGTCGAAAATCTCGATAAGGAGAAACAGTAGATTGTAAAAGAATTATACATTCATTATGTGCACATATTTATTAATACATCATTCCAAAGTATAATCGCTCTGATTCTTTTTTCTTTTCTCATCGTGCTCTGCTGATTTTTGAGTTAATCATTCGGGCATTGCGATTTTTTGAAGAAACAGAAATAGTAAAAGAATAGGAGAAATTGTTTTTTTTTATGAAACAGATTGACCGTTGGAAGTAATTATCGAGAAGGAAGATAAAATCACGTATCTCCAAAGAAATTTTCAGCAAAAAAAAAAACAAATTATTGATACGTAGCGAAAAATAATTTCAGCTTAATTGCAAAATCGTGAGGGTCACATTGACCCTGGTCGAGTTGACCTGAAATGTCCCATACATATATAGTATGTGTACATCTTTGTAGCGGAGAGTGCGTTGGATTAATGCGTAGACCGTTCGTGTCAGCTTTGCAGGGTTAAATACGGAGCATCAAGTTTCTGGGTAAAATTACAAGGCGATAAACAGGGAGTGCGGTTTGTTACGAGCGAGAAGGGCGGGAAAAAGGGTGAAGAGTGGGAGAGCGGTTTGAAGTTGGTAACGGAATAGCTTGCGAGCCGTAGAAATGCCGAGGGGTGTAAACTAAAATAGTTTAGGGTGAGGACCGGAGCACCGAGGCATGACAAGACGATTCTGGTTAGTTGGATCGCATATATATCTTCAAAGCCCCAACCACCCCCCCGTTTCTCCAAATATATGGAAATCATCTATACAATGAAAACTATTTGTACGTACAGCGCTTCCAACAACCCCTTATGATATAGAAAAGAAATCTTTGACCGTCACCTTCCATCTACACTTGTAGTTTGTTCGAAGAAACAAATTCCACCCTCCCCACAAAAAAAATAAAAACAAATAAAACAAAAGCTCACGTGCCAAAACGAATTTATTGATATGTAGTCATAGTGTTATAAACAGATTAATCGTAATAGCTACTATACAGTTTGGAAATGACATCATGATCAATCTCATGAAAGATTATCACGAAGATTGGGATCAAAAACCGTCAAAAAACGATCTACGAGATTAACTTCTCGAGAACATTGTTAAGCACTCAAAAAATCCTACTCACGATGATGAATTAATCCGTTCGCATAGAATTCAGATTTTTTTACTCTCTTTTTTATTATTTTTTTTTTTATTTCTCCTTCATAGGTACATTCGTGACCCCATTCTCTCGACAAGTTAAATCGTTGGCAGACAGAGACTATGGTGGAGGGGGGGGGGGGGGGGGGGACAAGGGGTTAGGGTGGGTTTTTATTTCCCTCTTACCAGTTTTCATCCCTTCTAAATTCATTTTCTTTTCTCTTTCGCTTTCTCTTTTTCACGTGTATATGAGCAGATTGGTTTGTAACTTGACGTAGAGTATACTATAATATCACGTGTCGTTCAACCGGCAATTACCTTCTCATAATCGAGGGCGATTAATCATTCAAAAAAGGTTCACCAGCCCCTACCCTGTATAAACTTTACTCTTGATAACTTCATTATATAATCATCAGCAGTTATAATTCTTTTTTGTTTTTATTTCTCTTCTGCTCTTTCGTCCCTCCTTTTTGTGTTCGAAGGTAGAACACGTGTGCGTGCCATGGAGAATTTCTAACCCCATGCAAAGCGTGGAATTTTATATATTTTTGTTCGGTTTATTAATTGAATTTGGGCTGCGTATAAGGTGCGCGTATTTCATTTATACACAAGTAAGAGAGATACGAAGAGGAATAGATTGTCACATTGTCACCATACATGTCCGTTGCCGTTGTTCACGTGGTTCGTTAGTCAGAAACGATTGAACAAACATCAAAGGAACGCGAATCGCTTTTATTTTGAGTGAACATGAATACTATAATTCCAGATCGATTCTATCCTACTATAATTTGAGCTTCGCAATTTCTCATCAAAATGTTGTAGAATTACTTCCTCGACTTTAAAAAATTTTTTGTTAATTCTTCATCTTCTTTTTTTGATTAGATCGAAATGTTGAATGAATACTGGAAAAAAATTTACAGCACAAATTGTATTTCTAACGAAGCATCTGGCGTCCCATTGATTGATGTTAACTGAGAAAAAAGTAAATGCAAAAAAAAAACAACACAAACACAATCGTTACATTCGATTTGAAATATATTTTTTCTGCTTGCTCCCTCAATTATTTTCTACGAAATGCAATCGTTACTGTATTGATAGGAGATACGAAGCAGATCGTGAAATTGAATATATTTTTACTCGACTTATTTTCTAGAACTCGTACATAATTTTTTTCGTAGATTTTATCGACAAATTTGCCTCGGTTGTTGTCGAATAGAATGTCCGAGGGTGGAAATATACGAGGACGACAAATGACTCCCACTGCGAAGCTTACGTAGGTACAACGGCACGGGGATCTTAGCTAATATACTTGCTTCGCATTTATCGCTTTTACCCCCGTCAAAGAAAACCCCCGTAAGATCCTCGAAGCGTGTATTTATGTTGTATAAGTTCATGCGTACGTCGTCTTGGTTATGCCGAAGGTCCGCGGCTATTCGATTAATGAGGCTAGTTTCTCAGGTATACATATGTATTATAATGTGTGCAATGTACATACATACACATGATATATAAACTTATCGTATATGTACAATATGTAAAGATAGACGCGATGTCCGTGATGAGGAGAAATGCAGAAGGAGGTTAAATTGGGGGTGCTACAACCGGATGATTTAATGTTCTACCCAGCAACTATAACCCTTTCCATCGAATTTTGGAACACCCCAAAATCTCCTGCATATATTATACATACACATGTACGATATACGTATATAGCTATAATTCTACTTCATGGGGTTGGGAATTGGGGGTTGAAACTTTGTCGCCCGTAGTTGTCGATACCTGGAAATTTATTGCCCCGAGAGAGAAAGAGAAAGAGGAAATAAGGGGTGGGGGGGGGAGGAATTATTCAGGAAACGCCGTTGCACATATATAGCCTTGCTTTCCCTACATATATATAGTTTACATAGATATGTATATATGTACGTGGTCTTATTTATTACTCTTGTTGATCGTTTAGCGAGGTACCAAACTTATAATCTCAAAATCCCTATTGTACAAGCTACGGATTCAAACTTTCTCTCATTGTTAGATTTATTTATTTATTTTTTAAATTTGTTGGTCCTCTTTGTTAGCCGTGATGTGGAGGTTGGGGGGTGGGGATGTTTTTCTTAATTGCGGGGGTAGATTATCGTGATTAGCTTTGTTATTTTATTGGAAATTTGTCGGCATAATTGAAAATTTGAATCTTCCGTAGTAATGAATATATTTAACAGGAATTGAATATATTTGTACGGCTGTGTATATTTATTCAAAGTTTCGTGGGTTTAGTTCCCCATGTATACATATATACGTATAGGTATATATCGAAGGTATATTCCATTAGCTCTCAGGAACTACGCTAAATAATTCTAACCCTTTCTCTTAGGGGTACAGGTTGCTTCGCTTCGACTAGACCCTAAAACCACCTCTGGAATATACAACTCAACACGTCATGGAAGGAATTAAATATTTGTCTGTAATCATATCGTGGATATGCTTTTGATTTCATTTGAACAAAACCAAATGATTAGTTTTTTTTTTTTTTTTCAAGACAAAAGCTAGACGGTTTATTCGAGCTTTCGTTGATTTCTGAGCCAAAAGAACACCCATAGTTTTGAGAGGATGGCTCAGGGAAAAAGTTGGAAAAAAAAAGTTTCTTTTTTCAGGATTACCCAGCTAATACAAGCTCAGCATAAAAGTTTAGGAACCACCCCTAAGATGATCCGTTTTCAAAATGCTGCAGTAACTTTGTAAAAAATGAAAAAAAATTCAGAGGAAATATGAATTTTTAAGCCCCAAACTTCGACTGCTAAATAATTTTTTTGAAGTTTCCTCTCCGAAGAGCTTTAGAAAATAATTTTTTTTCATCGTTTTGACTGGATGTTTTTTTTTTTTTTTTTTTCTCTCTTCTGTTCCAAGCGTGACGCCACAACGCTTGACACTATAGGTCGAGAGCACGTAGACCGAACACTTTCTGACGTCGTTGTAAACGGCTCTCGTTCACGCAGAGTGACTAGGTGCTACTCTAACTAACTCTAACTCTCATATAATCTCTTATAGGGTGTTCCGCCCTAAGCTAATTGCGTTTTTCAGCCGTTGGTTTGTGTTTCCATCACACATAAAGGAGTAAAAAATAAAGAGAGAAAGGAAAAAAAAGAATAGTCGGGTATAAGGTGTACAACGAACACGTACATTACGTAGAGGTAGGTTAAAAACTTTTACTGCCTAAACTCACGCACGTGTTTTTATACTTTTATCCGTTTACGTGAACAACGACATACCTATGTATATCGTACGTATATACATACTTCAGTATGTATAGGCTAGAGAAACCGCGGGCTGTTGGTGAAAATAAAACTTCATACATATATATGTGTATACCTACGTATATACAAAACAACCCCATACGGAATCAGGTAATAGTAAATTTGTACACGATCTGATTTCGCCGTTGTTATATATACCTACCTGGGCACGATTTAATTACCTAGTCTAATTAATTGCATTATTTACTGCTGCACATATATACAACCAACATCGCGCGTTTCTCGCGCAAATGCTAACGATAAACCTTTTGATTTACTCCCTCCATCACGCACCCCTATCTCATACTCACGATCCGACCTGAACTACCCTTAAGAAACTAAATCCTGTTTCACTCCTCTTCAACCATTCCCTCCGACCTAAGAAGCCCGCTATCTAGAAACTTCTGCGATAACTCGATACCTATATCTCCGATCCTGATACCGAGTAGATTTCTTCAAAGAAACTAATTTCAAATATCTTTCTCTTCTTTCTTCATTTCCTTTTGTTTTTTGTTTTTTGTTTTTCTCTTACCCAACCGTTGAGTTATAAGATCGTTTTCAAGGGTCCGTACAGGCGATCTTCGAATGTCGAAAAGGGATAACAAAAAGAATCTGACGTATTTTCATCATTTTTCTTTCGAGAGCCTTTTTTTTCCTAGAAAATCTGGCGGGCACATTTTTATAAACCGCCAATGAAGATGAATCAGTTTCAGTTCGGGGTATATTGTTAGAGAGTTGTAAAAAACTATATCAATCATAGGCAACATCCAAAATTTCTCATCTACGGCCAAAACCGAGTTTCGGGAAACTCATTTTCTTCGAAACGAAATAACTAAAATATTCCGATTTTCAATGGCGTCACAAGCTGCCTGGAATTAATCAAATTGTTCAAATCAATCCACATACATATGATTCTCCTGCGACTACACACCTAGGTACCCCAAATTTAATAATTCTTGAAAATCGTGACAAATTACAAACTGAATTCTCAAATTGAATAATCTCAATAACCAATGGTGAATTCTTCAATTTCTTTATTCTAAATTTCTTCTAGTGTTGCAATAGCTATGTTATTTTCACATCACATGACGTGAGTATAATTATGAACTCTATTCATAATCCTCCACGTATATAATCGCTTTGCCGTTTGTTCTACAACGAGAAGTGAAGCGGTGGAAAAAACAAAAAAAAAAAAGGAAATGGAAGAGTTTTTTTTTTTTTTAACCGAGTTAATTTTGTCAGAAAGTAGTTACTTGTAAACGTATACATGCCCATACAAGTATGTGTTACAGTAGGTATATATGTAAGTGAGAGTAAAGTTTCTTTTGGGGAAGAGAGGTAAAGACGGGGAAGAAACTTTGCAGCTTTTAGCTTTCCTTAAAGTCACCCACGACCTGCGACCTGGTGTTTAGTGGGTAATAGGCGTTCTGCTACTTGCCATAATACAGCTGTATATGTGTGTGTATATATTTATCTACGTATACATATATATAGCTTTACATTTCCATTGCTTCTACAAGATTCCTTCGGAAGGCGAAAATGCGGAATGGTGTTAATCCGAGTTGAAAATTTAACGAGCACAAGACTGCACCGGCAACGAGTTAGTTGGGTTAGTTAGTTAGTTAGTGATATTTAGTTAGTCGGAATATCACGATCAAGAATAATTATAATGATACAAATTGAGTCGCCCGAACATTGAAACACATAAATTGGCTCAGGTAAAAGAATACGTACGAAATAATGCCAATTTGAATGATTAGTTATTCATTTTCAGTTGAAATTTACTCTTTAAAAACTTTCATTTTATTCAGTCTTTCTTTCTATCGTCCATCTGATGTAGCTCATTTTTAATCAGATTCAAATGGAAGATTCGTACCTGCGATATTTTTGGAATAAAAAATAAATAAACGAGAAACACATTTTTATTAAAGTATACGAGCATCTGTAGCAGCACATTCGTCACAGCAATTTCCCTGCATAATATAATGCAAGAGTGAAGAAAGTTAGTGAGGCGAGTCGACCCTGTTCCCTGACGTCCTACAGGATGAGTTTTCACGGTTTCGATCTGGGGGATACTATAATATTCGGTGGAAGCTCAGTTTTTACATTCATCCAAAGAGGAATGAGAAAGAAATTTCCTTTTTTAATTTTGTGACGGAATGAGTTTTGGATATGAAATAAAAGAAAGAAAAAGGTCTCGCATTTTTCAACAAAAGCCACCCTGATAAGTTGAAAACTTGAACTCTGAATTTTCTAAATAGATGAGGAGGCCGAATTAGGCCTCTCTCGTGTTGGAAGTTTGGGGTAATTTACAATATTATACGTACAGGCACATACGAAATCTTGAATTTCTTTTCTTTTTTCACATTCCATTTGTATGAAATGATCCTACTTCCGCAGCTTAAGAGCACTCTCGGCTTTTTTTCACCGGGAGATATCCATCTGATTGCGGCTCAATTTATATGATCATAAAATGTCGCTCAGATATTCCTAAAAAGAAAAAAAAAAAGGTTAAAACTAAATCTCCCTCTTTTTTTTTATTTCGTTGAGAGGGTACAAAATTTCTCAGGACCGAAAAATCGATGGGTTTTCATTACGGGGTGATAAAAGTGAGAAAGATAAAAAAATATGTCTGACGTATAAAATTTCTTATCTGTGATTTTTTTTTTTTTTTTGTCTTCCTAATCAATCTAAAGAATCTTCTTGAGGAGTATCGTAGTTAGGAATATATATTTTAAGATCAAATCAAGCACATCGTGTACACGAAATCCAATCGCATCGTATAACATGGAGACGTGATAAGGAAAATCATCCTTGTGCGAACAGAGGGGAAAATGTAACGAAAAAAATTGCTCGAATTGATTCGCATCCGATATTCAAGAAAAAATGGAGAAGATATAGAGTGTAAGAAAAAAGAAGATTGCCAGCTTCTCGAGCCACGTAATTGGGAATTAAGAGCAAAGCTCGTTAGCGTAGGAACAACGATTTCGGGTGTAGGCGGCAAAAAAATACGAAAGGAGAGACAAAAAAAATGTAAAAGAAGAGAAGCGTCTTGTGTGAGCACAAGAGAATCGCAAGGTGGAGGTTTGAGTTGGAGGAGGGTTTTTCAAGGACTAATGATACCTACCTGACAATGATAACAATAATTACCTACAAGGATCGTATTATTCCGAATGCCAGGTAGTAGTCGGTCTGGGAGGATCCCTTGTCAGCTGGTTATTTCGCGACGAAACTTTTTATATATTTATTTTTTTTTCATTTTTATTTTGTCTCCTCTCGTTCTATACGTATAGTTATTGATTTGTTCGTTTTGAGAAAGAAAAAAGAAAGTAGAATCAAAGAGAATAACGAATACTAAAAGAATAAACGAAAACTAATGACACCATGCAAAAGAATAATCTTCATCCCGTTACAACAATATGGCGGAGAAAGCCAATTCGGGGTGAAACGAAAACAAAAGGAACCAAAAAAAAAGACGGTAAAAAACAGAACAAAAAAAAAAGAGAAGAAGCGAAGACAAAGATTGAATATAAATCGTTTGATGTTATGATAATATATAATTAAATACTTTGTATTACGTAGCGATGTCATATTTATTCTCGTAACAAAACGAGGTGAAAACAATATGACAATAATTTTCCATCTCGTTTTAGTTTCGCTACTTTCTCACGATGAGTTTCTTTCCATTCGTTTTCCCTTTATCTGTTCTTTTTTTTCTCTTCCAATCATCAGTCCTTTCTCTAGTCGACGCGGGTTAGTGGAGGAGAGAAAAGAAAAAAAAGAGAAATAAAACAAAAAAAAAAAAAAAACTTTTCGCACAAACGACGTTGTTTCTGCACAGTAGCTGCTTGATGGCTCCGGAATAGCAAGAAGGGGAGGGGGTGGGTACGATGAAATCATCCCGTCGAGCGCGCGAATTGAAGTACCAAATTTCATTCCCTCATTTTCGAGAGACGACGACGAGAACGATGAGATAAAGAGTAAGAAGAAGTAAGTTTTCGGATGAGCAAAAAGTTCAACATTTTTATACACATTATACGTATACCTATGTTCATTCAAAGTATGACTCGAAAAAATATAACGTCCACCATTTTTATCATGTACGCTTGGTTTTCGTACGTAAGCACCTATATATTCCAGATTATGACAGAATTGGATATTTTTTTCTTTCTTTTTTTTCTTTCAGTTCTCAACTTTTTTCAATTATTTTATATACAATGAATTATAATCACTATGCAAATCTACCATAATTTCTTGTTTAGCTAGTAAAGTACTCATATTTATTTATAGAATTTTATATAATGAATAATTGATTTCGCATGTCGTTATTTTTTTCAAATTCAAAAAGAGAGAAATTAAATGTTAGGTGAAATCGGATTTCTAGTCTAGCTCGTTGTCGGTACCTACTTGAATTAGTTGTTTTTTTTCTCGGCCTGTACTGATTGCAACAGCTAAAATAGTAGGAAGAAAAAAACAGTTACATCGGTTATAAAATATTCAATTGCACAGACCGGAAAAGTTTTTTAATCATTTTATCACGTGGAAAAACGTTCCATATACTTCATAAATAAAAAAAAAATGCGGAAAGAAAATCAAAGGTTATCTTCAACGCGACGCACCAGAATTTTTTCTTCTCTAAGTTTTGCATCCAGGAAATCGTGGATCCGGACATCATCGATCATGCTTCGTGAGAAGAGGAGAAGAAAAAATGAATGTAAAAAAAGTAACTAGATTTTTATTACACGAACGTCCACAAAATGTGGTTAATTATTTACACGTACCCAATTACTCGTTATAATCACCATCGTCATCGTTATAATCATTTATCATTCTTGTGTTAAGGTAAACTGACAATGAGAGAAAAATGAATAAAAAAAAAAAAGAAGCTTTCTCCCTTTACGTGTTCTTATTATTTTCCCTCGCGCGTTCGACTTCCATGTGCAGATGTGTACGTACATACATATACCTATTTGGAATCTGACATGGGAGTCTGATAAGCACTACTCTTCGTGTTCTGATCTGGATAAGCCACTCCACTTCGGGTCGACATCGAACCTCGTCTCATTTTTTTTTTTCCTCCTTCATGAGAAGAGGAAGAAAAAAGAGGGAGAGGGAGAAAGTCAGGTTCCTTTGACACCCTCTTCCCCTCCTCCGCCACTCCCGATCCGCCCTTCTTTCCCTTTCCAGAATTTTATTTCCCTATAAAATCGTCAGACCGTGCAAGGGAATTGTTATAGAACGTCTACTAAGAAATAGAAATCGCGGTATCTCGGACCTGATAACGTCAAAAACTGTCAAAGTAGATTCCTGATAAATTTTTCTAGCTTTATTTGAACATCACCTCTAAATTACCTGTATGTAAGGTAGGCAATTTTTGAGAATTCACTTTAGTCCACCATATTTTTTATTAACTTTTCGATAAATTTGTTGCCTAACCCTAGAACCTGCGTAAGACTAATTCCAAGTCAGAAACGTACCCCAGTCCGAATAACTTAGTTTATTGCTCGGCAGACGTAAATTTTCCGATCTACCTGATTTCACACACAGTAGATCAAATTAATTGATGTTTAGCCCCAGTTGTTTCAAGAGAATCTTCTGCTCAGGGATAAAGTTTGAAATTTCCACGGGGTTTATTTGAATGATGATAAGCCAAAACATCTCATCCAATAAAGTTTTGTTTTCCTTTAAAAATATTGAAGAAATGTGAAGCGCGATTCAAACGACAAGAAATTGCTAAGCGCTGTTCATTTTTCCCAGTTTAAGTTTCTAGGGTTGCCCGCCAAGCTGGACAACCATTTCGAAAAAATTTTCCCATCATTTCTTTCTATCTCTCTGCATTGTTCCTTTTTATATATTTTTTTATTACGGACAATCCAATACCGTCACGTATAAGCAAATCAGCGTAATTGGAAACGTTATACCCATATCCAAAACACGAATCGTAGTGCATTTAACAATAAGCTTAATATGATGACAACGCATAGTATGAACCATGCGGTTTCCCAACCAATGTTCTGTGCGGTTTTCCATATTAGGTATTTCATGGTAAATCTCTATTGTATGTTGAGGTATTCTATGGTAACTGCAAACTCTTTGTGAAACAAACCGCAAATCAGTAGAAAATCGAGTTCCATTCGCATTTCATCAATCACTCGGTATTTTGGAGGAACATAATTAATTCCCTTGACACCATTCTCGAATTTCCTATGAACAGATATGTCGTTCTCGATGATGAAATGAAAACAAGAAAATACATAACAAAATAAGATGAATAAAATAATACCTCTGTCTACCGTTCTTTCAACCAATTATTTGATTGTTTGTTGATACAAAGTCAATTAACGAGCGAAAACCGCGATCATGGTCCGAATACAGATAACGGAAATAAAAACATTCGACCATCAGCAGATATGGGGAGAAGTTAAAAATAGGTCTTGTAATAGCTGGTGGTCTGAAGATATACGAAATTCAATCGGCATTTTTCTTTTTACCATCGACCCTTATCTATAGTTTTCTAACATCTCAATCCCCGATGCTCTTCTTCTTTTTGCCTCGTTTCATTCCCGTAAGATGAATATTTTTAAAAAAATAAATAAATAAAAATGACGCCTCGCATCCTTATAAATTTTCGTATCCATTAATCGCGACTCCACTTTTTTCTTCTCTCTGTCTCACCGAATTATAAAACCAGCGATGAGGTTGACAGAGACAAATTGGTTAATTTTAAGTAATTTTTTCTTAATCTATCCAAGTGATTTTTTGAAATATTTTTTCGCGCCGTATCTTCGTCGAGCGCCTGCGGGTAATTTTTTATTTTTCTGCTCTTCGTTGTATTATTTTTTATTCTTCCTCTCTGCGTTACATCTCTTACTCTCTCACCACGCACAGCTGTCTAATTACACTTTTCCTTTTGCCTGCAACCACACCGATGTTCGTTCCTGAGTAACTTCTCTTTTTCTTGCTTCTGTTTCTTTTCTTTTTTGTCTCCAGGGCTAATTTACGAAGCGAGTAATTGAATTACACCCGCCTACTAATTTATACGGCAAAACCTTTGAATAACATCGCTGTCCGCTATCCACGCACTTCCCCATATAACGAACGACCTACTGTAGGGAGAAAAGTATAGCGGTGTATAAGGGGTGGAAGGGTCAAATGAAGGGGAAAGAGTAAAACCGAGTCGAGTTTATATTAACATTTACTTCAAGAATAATTCCTCATCATTCATCACTTAAAATCTCAGGTATAATACCGTGCGACACAAACTTCCCTCCGATAATGAAAACGAGATGAAAAAAGAAGACAAACTTGATGCCAAAGGAATTTTGATGATCTGCAGAAAAGAAAAAGCAACCTGAAAAACCTCATGCAGTGTAAAGATTGTCGTAAAATAGAGGACCTTTTAGTTACGTGGGTTTAGTATTTTCTGCATGAAAAGGCATTCAATAAACGTCTCTATCTTTTTCCCCGATCGCTGCTTTCGCAGAAGCGTTTATTATACGTGGACTGCGCTCTTTTTTTTTTTTTGTTTTGTAAAAAAAAAACTACCCTTATGATGTTGACCCCCTGTTACATAAAGCCCTCGCATTTTTTTCTTTTCATTTTCTTTCCCTACTTTTTCCCGATTTTTTTTTTTTTTTTTTTTCTCTCTTCGTAATTTATATACCAAGTGACGGTGGTCTTTTAGCACAACTTACACAAACATGCATCCCTGCAAGCATTTGAAGCTCGTAAAGTTTTCTAGCTTTTAGTTTTTCAAGGTAAAGTTCTATGCCGTATGTCCAATTAGGTTGTAAAAAAATAAAAGTGAAAGAGAAAAGAAATATCTGACAGAAGCTGAAAAAAAAAACTGAATTTAAAGAAAAGCGTCACATGGGCATTATGTGTATATAATGTATATATGTATATATATTTCAGTTGCTCTATTCACAGGGTGTTATTATATTCTCTGTATAAAAAGTAAGAAAGAAAAAATAAAATAAAATAAATAAACAAAAATAAAAAGTACAATAAAGTACAAGAATTCAAGCTACGGCGTGTGGACATGAAATGAAATGAAATGAAAAGAGAAGGGAAGAAAGGAAAAAACGGAAGGAAAAGAAAAATGTCACTTCCAGCGCATCGCGCATCCCGCATATCATGCGGTGCGCACCTCTGCAGAGGAATCCAAAGCGAACCCGTTACTCGCTTTTCAGAAATTTTATACAGAAAAATACCTACTGTGTGCAACGAAACGAAGCTTATAAAATATCCAAGTTCATGCAACAAACGCCACAGAGTTTTCATCTCTGTGAAACTCGGCTTCGATTTTCCTTTGCGGTCTGTATTTTTAGTGATACCTTTGAGGCGCAAAATAAAGAAATTCTCAAATTTCCACGTATCTTTTTTGTTTTTGTATGAATTGTTCAAACAACGATAAACACCGTCGAAAGCTGAAGAAACAATCCCGTAAAAAATCGGAATGAACAACTTATAAATTTGATAAAGTTGTGCAATGTCCTGCAGCAATGATAACGATGATTCCAACCTCGATCTGCAAGGATTCGTCCTATTTTCTTTCGTTTTTTGTTGGTTTCTCTTTTTGTTTAATACTGTTATTTATTTTGTTTCTTTTTCGGGTCCGGGACTCCAACATAGCCGAGATAAAATCACATTTAGGCTAAACGCCCTCCGGGTCAGAGTTAAAGGATGAATATAGACAGAGAAATGGAGAGAGAAAAAAATTGTTTGGCGTCTTCCATCATTTTCTCTCTCTACCGGAATTAGCCAATTTTCGGTTTTATGTATACCAAGCCAATTGCTGTCCGAACCCCTCAAATCTTGCCTTTTCTTTTTATACGCTTTATTTGAATCATTTTATTTAACCCTGCGGTAGACTCTCCTATTTTACACCGGAGGTTCTTCCTCTTTTTTCTCCATCGTTTTACTCGCAGTCATATTGGTTCGGGTGTACACTTATTTCCGTAGCATTTTTTTTCTTTGATTTTTTACTTCTTCCCTGAAATTTCCAGCGCTTTCTATTTTGCCGCAGCTTAGTTTGGGTAAACGAATCACGTATAGAAGCAACTTATAATTGAGCGAAACGTTTGCCAGTGACAGTTCTTATTCCCGGTTTTCCACCGTGATTCGAATTCACGACAATTGCCATTAACCCTCTCTTGTTTTATAACAGTTTCTACCCCTAGCCACTCCTCCTTTTTCTACCAACAACCTTATACCCTATATACCTACGTATTTCTGTATAATAGAGTCAGAAGATGATGAAAACGTTCAGTCGCTTCGAAATTCTAATATCGTTTGAGAAATATTACTTTTAATGAAATTATAATATTACATTCCTTAGACTGATTACATACATACAGTCGTACATTTTTACCTCGAGTCGCCGATTCTCCAATTGTTAGATAATATCAATCAAAAAACTATGCTCAAATATGAAAAACAATTTCGGATTGTTCTTGAATTTTGTTTTCTCTTTCTTCAAATCTTAATGAGAACGATTATAAATTTTCTATCTTGTTTGCAGCTAAAAACTTATTTTGTCCATTTCCATACGAACAAATTATCAAGGAAGTGATGATTAAATCCGGAGATGATTTTTGTGAAGACGTTGACAACGCTGATGTTTTTCGTAAGATTGCTTTAGAATTTTCAACCGAAATGTGAATAACGCAAATTTGAAAATGTGTTCGGAAATTATTCGAACGATAGAAGAGAAAGAAAAAATTGATATTTTCATCGATCGATCTCAATTCAGAAACTGCTGCACCGTAACACGCATAAAAATAAAAATGTTTCGGTTAAATTACAGTTTTATGGGAGTCGCAAAGCGTAGGGTATTCCCTTGTTCCTATCCCCTTTTTTTATCCCTATACTTCCAACTATTTCCGCGCGCCGTCCTATCAAAGCGGTGAAACTTGTTCATGCGTGAAAATTCGTTTTGTTTGAGAACACATCCGGCAAACAGCTATATCTATATTGGAACCTAAAAATTTATGCGTGTGTGTATAAAATGTTTTTATACATGTATACGTTATATATATACCTACGTCCGTTACCATTTTCACATACGTATATTTTATATATTATATATATGTGGTATAGTACATACCTACACATATACACATGAGAAATGGTTTGTGATTTCCATAACTCGATGCGGTATGGAAGGAAAAGTTGCCCGCTAAAACTTACCGCCCTTTGAGGGTAGAAAATAGTAAAAGAAAAAGAAAAAAACGGAGAAAGGGTGAAAAAGAAGAAGGTGTTAGCGGCGGTGAAAAATATATATATATTATATATAATACTATGCGTGGGGTAAAAGTTGTTCTTGGGGTAGGCAACACGCGAGATCAAGGGATGTTTGAAATGACTTTGACGGATTATGTAATATGCATATATAGATATACATATAAACTGCAATATCAATTATTTGTTCGCATGAACTTTTTTTCAATAAAAAATACCGCGCGTCTGACCGATACGTTGACCTAAACTACTCGCTGGTTCAAGCATACGTGTACCCCGGTGATTTTCTAACGTGAACGAAATTCAACGCGCGTCTACGTGAGATGAAAATCTTCCTGAATTACACATGTGTGAATTGTGAAAGAATATTAAGATTCCATTGAATTTCTGCATGGTTTTGTAAATTTCAAAAATCTTCATCCCTTGATGATTGTAAACTTTTGAAAACCTCTTTTTGATCAAGTCCCAATTTATCGGAAACGCAGCGTTAAGATTCTCTGAATTGTCACACATGAAAAAAACATCTTGTAGTTTTCTTACCACCCAAAAAATTTTTCCAGAATTCTCTGACGCGGTTGAAATGTCCCAGATTCGGCTTTTTTATACATCTAACTTCTTGCCATTCAAAATTATTTACGAGGTTTTGAGACGCGAATTGGTTTTCAAAATTATTTAATACGTACATATTATAATGAACACGTTATATTCTGGTTATTGCGTCTTCGTTCACCTGCATTATAATTTTATTATTACCAAATTGTTTTTTGTTTTTTTTTTCATGTCAGTCAGAACCGATTTCATCGACTCTAGATTATAATTTGAGGCATTAAAGTGTGATTGGCTCTCAGAATGTATAACGACGTTTTTTCGTGCGACGCCCGATAATGACGGCAGACATGCGACTTATTTTCGATGTAAAGTACGGCAATGAGTTGTTAAAATGGGGGCAAAAATCTTCATCCAAAAATAATTAAATCGAAACTAAAATATAAGACTTATAGATGAGAATGCAGGAATCCACAGAAGAAGGTATAAGCGGACAAAAAAAACCGAGCTTTATACGATACCAAGAAAAAAAGGAAAGAGAAGCTGCCGTGGTATATCACTTGGAAAAGCTTCTTTTTCACGGTTTCCCATCGTCCCTTGTGGCTTCAATCCCAGCGCGGAATCCCTTAATCCGGAACAATAATTAAAAGAGAATCGTTCCAAATTAAAAGTTCCGTTTTATGTACGGGGGAGATCGGGGTGGAACGGGGTGTACAACGCACGATACGAGGTACCCCAAAAATTGTAACAAAAAATAAAAAACCTCGCCAATATTGGGTACCCCATCGTACCTTGGGTAGCCCGTTTCGCCTGGTTTTCCGATTAAATTTTTTCAATTATAAAACGCAATATAAACCTACAGTGTCTCGCGGTATGAAGACGATTTCGATGAAAAACATTAGCAATATTGAACGGAAAAATGAAAATTTTTAATAATTGACAATTTATACGATTATTTGATACTTCCAAAGAACACGTCGATGAGTATGAAGCCCTATACGCTTCCTAACCTCAACCTTCTTCGAGATTTTTTTGTCATTTTTTTTCTTCTGTCGTTCTCTTCGGTGCGGTTAGGAATAATTGACGAAAAAGAACTAGCTTGAGGGTGAAGAAACAAGAAAATAATTAGAAGTGGGAAAAACTGAATACCTTTTGAACATCGAGGAAAAAAAAGCCAGAACAAACTGAGAAGAAAATAAAAATCTACCGAAGAAACATTTATTTTATACTGTATATAGGTATATTTAACACGCTCTTCGTCCTATTTCTCTGGGGTGAAAGAACTCGCGCGCAGGATTTTTTAATGCCGCCGCTGCTGCTGCTGCTGCTGTTGGTGGTGCTGTTGCTGGTTAGTTCGAAGGACGTAGAGAGAAAATTGGAGAGCAAGGAGAGCTTGCAAGTTCCCTTGCGCTGAAGAGAAACGCCCTCGCGCGTACACATCCATCAAATACGCTTGAAACGGTAGCCTTTTCCCCTGACGTCATTAGCAAACACCGCAAGCTTTTTGACCGAGCCAAGCTTTCCAAAACCATCGGCAACGAACCTCCTCTTGCTCCAGGGTGAAGCGAACACGTTTTATAAACGTGTTTTTCATGTATCGGCCAAATATTTTCGATTGAATTTTCTTTTTTTATCTCTCATCCCAAAATTCGTGACAGAAATCGACCCTTGGTTACGGAAAAATATCATCGGAAGAGTTTTGAAAATTTTTTGCAAACTCAAAGGAAAAAATAAATCCGGGTGAAATTACACATGTGTATGTATTTGAAAGTAGCAATATTTTGAACAGTATTTTTCAATTTTCAATAAAAAAAATGTGAGGAAAAATAATAATTTTCGCGATAGTTTCGAAGAGGACTACAGATATGATATTCATAGGCTGCTGTAATTATTCGATAATTGACATTGTTTTATTTTTTTAATTTTCTTCTCGCACTGAGGAATCTAAATTTTTTGCATGAAACGAAAACTATTTCAAGGTAAAAAGAAAGAAGTGCAACTGTGCAAAGAATCTACAGTTTTATAAAAGGAATGAAACACCAGCAATGTTCTTCTCAAGTCTAAAAAAGTTTCCGCAGTTTTTTGTTTTTTTACGAATGTTTTTTTTTTTGCTCTATGTATAATGCATCTCTCGCTATCTCTAGACACTTCCCTGTAAAATTTTATTGACGAAGGAAGCAAATGAAAACTATAAAAGGAAAAAGAAGGAAACTATACGGAATAAACAAAAAGTACTAGACCAGAAAACCATTCAGGAATTGCTTCGTAGTCAGTCTGACATTCCCACGGGAGAAGCTAATCTTCCAGAGATGCAGTTTTACCTAACCCATCACATCCAGCTTCTGCTGTTCGCTTTTATAACATCCCTAGATAGAATTTCTACCCCCGAAGGATATTCGTATATATTTTAACGATGTAAATATTTAACTTGAACGTCGATCTTATTCTTCTTTTATATAACTACCAGCTTATATCGCACGATATCCAGCGATTCTTCTATTCTACAAAATAAACGACCCTTATATAAACTTGAATATTTGCTCTTCAATAAAACGGATATACACGTAGTATATACGTAGTTATATTTATGTACAAACGAGCATGTGAATAAAAACTGGAAAACTAATGGCAAAAAAGATTTCATATTAAATATAAATTTTTGAACGGTCGTATACACTGCGTGAACAAAATTCCAATATGATATCATATACCTGTTTATTTCCCGAAAACGTGACTAAAGTTTTTCACCTTAGTTGGGGAAAAATTCGCTTTGTATGAGGAGGGTTTTGTTAAAGGTTGGTTTGAGAGCCCAGTCGAATTAGGGGACTTTTACAGCAAATGAAGACATTTACAGGCATCGCTCAGCCTCCGCTCGTAGTCTCACCTCCCCATCCCTCCCATTCCCATACTGCTGAACGGTGGAATTTTAAGTAACACTTCCCGAGGGAGTCAAGAGTCGGAAATAGGGAGTTGGGAGTCCAGACTCACCTCGGCTCGTTCCCGCGAGTCACCCATCCCCTTGGCTACTTGGGGAGCATATAAGGGCTCGGTAACGTCCGCGCTATTAATTTTTACCAGAATCACCAGAACCGTAGGTATATCGAACTATATCTACCTTAGAGCGGCTACTCGCAAGCACTAATTTTTAGATGAAGGAAGGAAATTTTAAGGGAGATGAAATTATTAGTCCTACGAGAGAATGAAACTAAATTTAAAAAATACTGGGAGGGCAAGCGAACGGGGAATTTCCTACCTAAATTTGTCACTGTTCGCCGAAAGCATCCCGCCGACCAGATCCTGGTTTTCCGCAGGTTTGCGCACGATCAAGGAAAGTGCAGTGTCACAGTGTATAAAGAGGTGACATCGAATTTTAAGAGAGTAGATACGTAAAGTCAATTTACATAAAATTTTTATTTATCATCAATAAGTGAACATTATTACACAACTAAAGTTGATGAAACACGTTTACATTGTGAACAGTGATACAGTTCATTCAGTTGAAAAGCCAATGACCAAATGGATTATCTTTGCTTTCAGAATGCGCGGCCAAATCTGGGAGCGGTGGAAACGTGGTTGAGCATCACCAGCCATCTTATTGGGAACAACCGCCATTCAGTCAACCATATTTTGACAATACCACCAGAAGGGAAACTACAACGACGGTTGGGCAGTCTGCGTATCTTCACTGCAGAGTCAGAAATTTAGGAGACAGAGCGGTGAGTTTGCAGAGAAACTTTATTCACTTTTTTTGCTTTTACTTATACGATTTTACTTTACTTTTATTTTTTTTCCTCTGATTCACATTGATTTTCGTTGTTTGATCGACTAGAAAAAAAGAATAACATAAATGGAAAAAATTCCATGACATTTGTGCGGAGAGAAAAAAATAAAGTAATCGCTTATTCTTCGATACAGAAATATCCTTCGAAATGTAAATAACTAAATATACCGTGCTTCATCTTTTGGGAAATAGGAACATCCAGATAAAAATATTTGGATGAAAAATAGATGGCATGTGCGGGTAGATTATTTAAATTTTACTTACGTACATACATGTCTATAGGAAAAGCGCGTAATAAATAATAAAAAAACGAATAAAAAAAAAAAAACTTTCTGATACTGTGACGACTATAGATGGTCGTAAAGCATCTATACCTACACATAGGTATGAGTAAGATCAGCATTTAAATATTTATCGAAATGTTGAAACGTTTCGAATATAAACGGTTATAGGTAATACACGTACAGATAAATACCACGTGCATATACCTATATCTTATGCAGATATAAAGCTCGCTAAAGTAAAGTACGTGGAGTCTTGGCATAACTTTTATCCTCCGGGACGGAATACTCTCAAAGCTCAGAGCAGCGATCCGGTAGTGGGACGACGATTGCCGAAGAAGAAAAAGAAGGAAAAACTCTGTTATAGTATGAAGATACGAAAGATAGGCTACATATATATATTACATACAAGTATTGCTCCTCGCTACTTCGTACACGTAAATATATATGGTATACATACACCTAGCGAAATCGTTTTATTGACTTTTAAACTTTCGGAATCTTTGCTATGCTCTTAAAAAATATACATTTTTTTTCCCCATCTGACTCTTTCTCTTCTCTTTCCAAGCGACAACTCTCGTACATCTTCCCTCTATAACTCTAATAAAACACACAGATATATTTATATTATCAGATCTAATGTAGGTATATATACCTATATTTCTGCTACGAGATACACGTTTAACGATATCCGCTCCGTCGCGTGCCGTCGTTTTGGCGCGTGTATACATTTTTCCTTCCCTTCTTTTTCTCATTTTTGTCATTCCAATTTCGTGTTTTTTCATTTTCATTTTCATTTTCATTTTTTTTTATTTCTTATTTCTCTACTTTCTTTATTTCACTAGAATTCAGTCTCCCTCTTTCGATATATCCACTGTCTTTTATTATTCCAGAGTTTCCCTTGCAATACTCTACAGAAAATAACGTTATTTTCTTTTTATTCATTAAGACGCATCTCTTTTTTTTATTCGCCTTGCTTTGTTTTTTTTTCTTCTTGTTCTTCTCGTTTTATCTCCTGTTCATACCGCAAAACAATAGCCAAGCAATTACTTTTATTACGGTATTATGAAAAAAAAAAAAAAAAATTCCCCTTATTATAAAAACACTGTGCATGTCAAAAAGAAAGACAAAAAGAAAGGAAGAATAAAACGAATAAGAAAAAAATCCGGGTGGGAAGATTAAATTGTAAAAATCGATTACGAGTCGCGAAAAATACTCTTTCCAACTTTAACGGACTTGTATTAATATTACTATTATTATTATTATAGTTACTAATGATAAATAAAAATGTCTGAACTCCCTAATCATTTTTCTGTTTTGTATTCTTTCACAGGTGTCGTGGATCAGGAAACGAGATCTGCACATTCTTACCGTCGGTATATTGACGTATACAAATGACCAACGGTTTCAATCTTTGCATAGCGACGGCAGCGACGAATGGACGCTGAAAATAAGTTCTCCTCAAGTCAGAGACAGCGGTGTGTACGAGTGTCAAGTATCAACGGAACCAAAGATCAGTCAAGCTTATCAACTCAGTGTAGTGGGTAAGCCAGTTTACCTATGCAATTTACATTCTCAATTTAATGATGAGTCTTGGATTTTTGAACCCGATTTTTCAAATTTCTGTTGAACATGTTTTGAAATGAAAAAAATTGAGGTAGTTCAAGTGTAACGTACTCCGACTATTTTGATTTTAATTCTTCACTCTTACAGAGCTACCTGTACGAAAAGGGTGGTGAAAAAATGAAAATTGATAAATCATTCTGAAACAAAATTTTTTTCTCTTTCGACCAGACGTAATTGGTGTTTCTTTAAAGTGATGCCATTGCTCGATCTCCTTTGTTGCTTATGCTCAATTATGGCGTAAAATTAAAAATTGATGAAAAGTAAAAAATAAAGTATGACGATCGCTCTCTTCTAGTTTAGAGTTTTATGCATGTTATCAAACATTCTGCAGTCTAGTCTGAAAACGTTTCGCTGCAGCTGAAAAAAAAAAGAGAAAAAAAAAAAAAAATCTTTGGGAAACTGTTATATAGAGTGAAGTATGACATAATATAGCATAGTATAGACTGGTAAACATGTACAACATCGTTGCATGGTAGGCATAAGAGTGGTACAAAGCGCGTCGCGTCGTTATCAAAGCAATAACCAATGCCAAAGTACACCTAGTAAAGAGGCAAAGGTGTATTGGTGGGAAAATACTTCACAAAGCGGTGATGTTGCGCGCCGCAGCTTCAGTAAGCCCTTCAGCTTGCTCTCTCTTTCTCTCTTTCTCTCTTTCTCTCTGTCTCGCTCTCTTCTCTTTTCATCTCTCATATTACCATTGAAAAGCAACGCCTTTGGAACAGCATTCGCTCCTCTCGTTTGCTGTTGCAGCGCCAACATCATTCTGCTAAGAATCTATCCATTCTACAGTAGCCTCCGCGTAACCCGCTGTACCCATATAATATCAAATTTTTTGTAAAATATATCGTAATAAATGAAAAGAAAAAAATTTCAGTAGATTATAACGACTAAACATGAGCTTGTAGAATAGGAAATTTGTACAGAAGGATGAAAGTGAAGTCGCGAAGCCAATGAGAATGAGAAGAAAAAACAAATTTTAGTATAAAAGAATCAATCTTATCACGTTCCTGCAGTTATTACACATATTTTTGCATCAAATTCTGATGTACTTTTTTCTTTGTGAATTCACTTTCTTGTTTTTGCATCTCCATAACGTTACATACATATACACATACTTTCATGCAAAAATAAACAAGAAACTTACATACACACGTACTTTTTCCCGGTTTTTATCTTTTTCTTCTTTCTTTCTCCCTCCCCATCTCCCTTCTGTTCATAATTTATTTCCACAACTCGCGAAGTATGTTTAAGCTTCAATTTTTTTTTTCTTTTTACTTTTACAACGATTCGGTTCGTTCCTCACCTCATTATTTTCAAAAGAATCGATACACGATAACTTATGTACATTGCATACGTATTTTTCATCGTCATTACTGGAAATTTTTTTCTTTTGGTACTCTGTGCAGATTTATACATCTATTTCATTAGATTAATTAATTTTGTTACAGTATCCAAGGCTAAGATTATAGGGAATCCGGAACTCTACATTAAAAGCGGAAGTGACATAAATCTGACCTGTATTGTACTTCAAACTCCGGAACCTCCGTCGTTTATTTATTGGTGAGTAAAAAGAATTTTTCATTTATTTTTCATGAGGATTTCCTTTCACCTTTCATTTTGTTTTTTATTCAAAATATAATGGAGGGATAATTATATTTAGAGCTTCATTTTTTTCATTCAATAACAAAAAAAAAATCCGATCCAGAAGTTGTACAGGAGCAGGCAAATGCGAGAAAATTTTTTTGAAAGACTTTTGTAGCTGGATAAATAAAAGAACAAAATTTCAAAGGCCCGTCAGAATACTCGCGAAAATTCTCTATTTCTGGTCAATCATTTTACCGTATAATTTGGTTTTTTTCTCCCATATTCTTTTTCCACAGCCAATTTGTGTAGAAGGGTGAAATCGATATTACCTATATTCAGAGGTTGTGAAATTTTCATTGAATTCCAAAAATCGTTACATTTCTTTTTTTCATTTTACCCTACTCATTTTTACTTCATTGTATGTACTAAAATTGAGAATAAAGATTAAACTTTTGGTATTTAAAATTAGTATTTGGTTTTTGGTATATTCCGAATAGTTTCACTAATTGATATTCAAATTTTTGGTGAAATTAGATGTACAAAAAATTATTGAATTAATGAATGAAATACCGAATCAGTACAGTGAGGTGATCGACCAGATTCCACTATTTCTGACGATAAGAAAAACTTCAAATCGCTTCTGGTGAATTTTTTTGTACTGTCCAGCTACAGTCAACCTTTGCAAATATTCTCATTATCGCAACCATCGTGATAATAGATTTCAGAGATGCGGAGAATTGAAATTAAAAAATAGAGATCAAAATGTCTGCATCCTAAATCATCGAACAGAATCCATATTACATAGAGAGCACTATTTCACCGTTTAGGTACCTGAATTTGATAACCGTACGTGTTCAGATTTCGAGATGGCTCGATTTTCCATTAGACATTCTCAACCTAAGCCCGATGCACGTCGTCCCTTTTACTCCATAGAGACGCGATATACACTATTTCAAATATTCTACCGTAAACTGTATTTTCCGCATTCAAATCTTCCCGGATAACCCGCCAAGAAACAAAATGTTCCCCAGGGGATGTCCTCTCGATTAAATACCGTGGAAAGAGGGATCCACGTTTTTTACCTTTATCAAGAGCACTTTTTCTCCCTCACTTTCGTTATACGGCGGTTATAAATACGGTGCCGAATTTTTCTCAAACAATTTTACTCAAGTTTCAAAGATATTATTATTCCTAAACCTTGTTAAATTCTCTTGAATGGGCTTCTGACTCACTTTAACATTTCTTCCCCCCTCGCTCCCCTTGTTCCCGTTCATTTCTACATTTTCTTCGTGTGTTCCTTTTTTTTTCTTATCAAACAGGTACAGAGGCGAGCACGTTATAAACTACAGTCAACGGGGTGGAATAAGCGTTGTAACCGAGAAACAAACGAGGACATCAAGATTGTTAATTTCTCGAGCGCTACCAGCGGATTCGGGGAATTACACATGCGCCCCGTCGACGGCTGAATCGGCCAGCGTCATGGTGCACGTACTCAATGGTGGGTGAGTCGTCTATCCTGACTCGAATAATTTTAGTTTTTTACATTCGATCGATCAAAATTCAATCGAATTCACTCATGTACCACTTAATCGATTATAATTGATATACAAATGCACCAGCGTATACGCTCACATATGAGCGAATAAATTTCTAATAAAAATAATAGAAATTTACCTAAAACGGATGCAAAAAGCGACATCAGTTTCGAAAGAGAAAGATACCAATTTTCAGCATGGAAAGGTAGTACCTGATTTTCAGCAATTAAAATTTTTCGAGTGTTTTTCCCCCTAAAATTTTTGCTCGGTTTTTCATGTTCAGGAGAAAAAGTTTCGCGCAAAACTTCGAACTAGTCTAATAGTTTCAACCCTTTATCCGAGCCACATGTTTTATGTGGTGCTAATGAGGAGAAATCGAGGTTCTGATTCTTTTTTTTTTTTTCTCTCTTTATTGCAAAGATATATTCAACGCTTGATGAAATTTTTGCACGAGTTTCCGGGATTATTATTTTATTTTATTTTCACTTTTTTTTATATTCATCTCGAGATAATTTTGTCAGTAAAAGTTATGAAACACGTATACATATCCAACTTTTCTCAATTTATTTTCGACCCGTTTTGCAATTATACAACTCTTTTTACTCCTGTCGACACGCATTTATTTCGCAAACTTTGAAATATGACGAAAAAAAAACCCTGATCGGAGTTCAGAAAAGTGAAAAACGTTTCGTCCTTTTGATTCGCGTATTTTTTTTCTTTCATTCTCTTTTTGTTTTTCCTTTTTCCGTGAATTTTTTCATGCCATTTCCATCTCCGGTACACTCAAAAACTCGTTTTTCTCTAATTATTTCAATGGTCTAATTGTTAGCCAATCACGATTGAATTTTCAGCCGAATATTTCGCTTTTTGCAGTCAGAATGACACGGTTTTGAAACAAAAAGAGTGAACGCCCTCATTTTTTTATCCAGTCAAAACTGCGTCTCTCTGACTGAAGAGATAAAAATTTCTTGTTTCAAGGAATTCAGAAAATATTTACAAATTAGACTCATTTTAGCTTTTTTGTTCCCCTGCAAAATTTGTTCCTCCGTCTGAAATCGACGATCCTCATTCTTCATGTGCGGTAGTTGATTAAAAAAAAAAAAAAAAAGCAGAAGAGGAGACAAGGTAAAAAAATCTGAAACCTCTTAATTATCTTGACCACGTATCGCATCGAATCATCTCCATCGATAAGCTAGCACGGATAAAACATGGAAAAAAACGAATTGGGTCACGGCCATAAGATCGAGTAGTTTCGATAAATCAGAAAAAGAAGGATCTTTAAAAAAAAAAAAACTCGCTGAGTATGTTATATACTCGAACATTAACTCTTCTCGGTGATTTCTCTTCTTTAACGATCAGCAAAATTTGGAAATGAATCGAGGGGAAAAAATTGAGAATAAAAAATAAAAAAGTTCCACCTCACCTCATCTACAATAATAATCGCAAATACAGATCTAGTTTGAGCAAATTGCTGTAAATTGATGATATGTGAAAAACAGATGAAAATCTTAATTTTCGTATGGTTATGCTCATCATCATCGGATCATGATCCAAAAATCAACAAATAAATGGAATCTTCACAGAAATCAAACGAAACGATTGGAAGAAATTCAGGATTCATAAATTACATGGAATTCGCTTTTGTTTGACATTTTAATATTAATAATTTTAATTCAAATTCAATATATAATACATATATTTTTTTTAATTCGATTAATATTTGCTTTCCAACAAACTGTGAGATTATCAATCTTATGCCAAAAAATATCAAGCTATCAAATATGAAAGAAACAAAAATCAGATATCAGGACGCAATGCAGATGTCGAAACAGCCAATCGGCATTGCGGAAAAGAAATTTTGCTAGATGCCTAAGAATCTGTAACGGAAGTATCAAAGTATGTGTGACGGAAATGCGAGTATAAGTAATATAAGTATAAGATTTCGTAGACCTTGTAGGTGTTTATAAACTACATGTAAATGAATAGGAATAGGACACCGGCAGAAGGATTTCTTTTTTTTCATTTATTCCCTTTTTATTGGAGTTTTTTTTTTTTATCTTTGGTTTTTTATTTCCTAACATGTCGCACGAGAGGTTCGAATATCACACCCAGGAGTTTTCCTCTACTGCTGCAGTAGCAAACCCATCGAGAGAAAAGTCGGAAGAATGCGAAACGAACGAAAGAACCCGCGACCGCTTTTCCTCCCCTGTCCCAGAGCTTTTCAGTTCGAATCCCTACCCAACCACCTCACCGTTCTCTTGAAATACTTTTCTTGTCGACGGTGACGTCAGTTGTAACGCGTTACCGTCGGTTGCATAATATGCTCGCGGCTCCGACTACTGCTGCTGCTGTAGTGCAGCGGTAGAAACCAGACGAGTTTGAATTTTTGCTGCGCTTTCACGAGCATCGCGAAAAAAAAGCAAAAGCAAAAACGAAGGCGAAAAAAAAACGGAGAGAAAATGTATAAGGTAGTGTATAGCTTGTAGGTTTGCGATGAAGTTAAGTATGTACAGGTATATGCACGTATACCTTTCTACATCTTCCCTGCTGACGACGACGAGAAAAGGACGATGATGCGACGACAAAACTACGCGACGTTCGATGCGCGATATTCTTCATATTTACTCGTTTCTATGACACGGGGGCAACGGGCATCCTTCGTCGATTACATTCACCAGGCAAAATTTTCGATTTTGAGCAGCAATAATTTTTCAGCATTATTTTGGAACTGGCAAATTGAAAAAATCATGATTCAAAATGGGTTGAAATAAAAAGCAATTGAAAGTAAGTAAATAACCCGGGGTAACCCAAATTCAAATCAAAAATTGTGAGGGGTTGGATCCTGCTGTAGGTCGAATTGACGTGGAATGCCCCATGCATGAATAACAATATATCTTACATGCGCATGCAGTGCACATCATGCACATACCGTACCTATAATACAAGGTTTATATACAAAGTTTATGTACATCCTGTATGTGCTAGAAGACGTTTGGAAAAATTTTAAATCCTAGCAGTTTGCTCGCTAGTACGTACCTATGGTATATGTATATAAATATGAGACGATCAGAATATCGGAATTCATGGCACGTGACGTAATGTAACATACTATATGGTGTGTAGATATTGTATGTACATATCGTCGTACATCCTGTAGCTATTCACAGATGGTATATTATTTTTATCGTGCGTGAACGACGGCTGGCGATAAAACAAAAATTTCTAATGAAATCACCCCTAGTTATTCTGTTTCGCAAATAATTTATGGAGATGTTACTTACTCGTGCTTTTAAAGATTTACAAAAAATTTGAATTACTACGTATACTCGCAAACGTTATTTTCAATTATCGCAAAAAGGGATGTGAGTGGTTTGTTCTTTCAACGTAATTTTGGCTTTTTTGCTATCACAAAAATGAACTTCAGACAAAATTCGGAACTCTATCGTCACTCGCACTATTTTCGCGCCGACGCTGTTAGTTATAGGAAACTAATTCTAGGAATAATGAAAGAGTGTCCATCGATGAGATATAAGTCGCATAAGTTTTTACAAAACGAATAAGGAAATAAGTAAAACAAGGAGCAAAAAGAAAGAAAATTGAAACGAATCTATCATTGTAATGTGATGTGACAACTCCTCTTTTCCACTTTCCGCAGTCATCAATACTTTGGTAAATAAAGTCGAAAAAGTGGAAATGGAAAAGCAGCTAGACGTTCTACGTATAGATATACCTATAATATCTACGTATATTATCCCTGCGAGCTGAGTTTGCGATTCAGTTCGAACATTCTGTATAACTAAACCAATTATCTTTTCGAAGCGCGTTGTCACTGGATATACATATATACCTATATGTATCTATACCGATCTACATGTATATAATATATAGGTGAAAAATGAAGGGAATTTCAAGGTATTATATAATGATATAGGTATATTGTACAGTAGGTACGTACACACCATAAAAAACCGGAGATATAAAAGTTTTTAACAAACGAATATCAAAGAACAAATGCAAGAAAATAACTCGTTGCCTTGTGTCGTTGTTACGCTGATCCGATGATTTTCTCTTTCCATTGATACGAACAGTAGATTCTATCACTAATTTTTTTTTTTTTTTTTTTTCCCAAAATGTAATATTCAAAATGTATTATACTGTAGTAAACTGAATATCAGCTGTGTATAATACCGAGGCACGTATACCTATATTAATAATAACGTGAAGTTTGTAAAATTAATGTAATTAAGTTTTTACTCCTTTAATATATACTTACTTTTCAGTTTTTAATTTTAATTTTTTTTATTCTCTTTTTCCTCCTTCTAGACTTAACCAGAGTTTATATTGATGAATTACTCTCTAATGGCCTTGACAGCCCTCTTCTACTTATGTATTATAATGTATACCTAAAAGTTATACCGAAAGTCGTTGGCTAATTTTTCCCCTGTGGTATATAAGGGAGGTTTCAAAGTTTTCTTTTAGCCTTTTTCTTCTTGCGTCGAAGAACTTGAAAAAAATTAAAGAGAAAAGAAAAACCACCTCTACCCCGCCCGAAGAACGCGGGAATGGCTTCAAACTGTAGAAATCTTAATTGCGGACCTAAATTTAATTTTTTCAATTTTTGTTTTCCATTTTTTCTTTAACGGATCAAATCATATTATCATTTACAACCGCTGAAACTTTTCAATCGTCGTAAGTGACCGGAAAATAAAATTTATCGATAAAATTATTGTTGTAATACTATAAAATGATTTTTTTCTACAACAATTTCTATTTGTTCTACTTCTCTTCGATTCATCTGCGGTTGTACTTTTGTATATTCCAATTTCATGTATATCTGCTCATCCCTCGTAACGACTTAGGTGCTTTTCTCGGTAAAAAAAAGTTACCTCATATTTTATCTAGTATTTTACAGACGTTTTGAAAAGAAAGAATCGACCTTTTCCAGGTTCTTTTTTTTTTTTTTTTTTTAAAAGGGGCGATAACAAATGCCTGTCAATTCCTAGCATTTAATTTCTCCTGAAATTATGTCTTTTTTCCTATACTAATTCTCGCTTCACTCACTCCATTTGATTCGCCGCATCTACCATAGGTATAGAATTGTGGAAAAATTATTTTCTGTAAACTTTAAACCTTCCAAGTGGTTCTTTTTTTTTTTCATTTTTTTCCATTAGTTTCTATACTTTTCTGTATTATACTTTATTTCTTCGTTCTTCTTTTTTTCTCGCGTCGATTTTTAGCTCTTAGAAACAAACTGTACGCTCTTTCTATACGTTCAAAAATGTATGTTACGTACATATATAGGTATACGGAATTGTCTGCAATTTGTGCTTTTTTTTTTCTGTTTCTAACAGATTCTTTTAGTACAAAAAAAAAAAAAAAAAATTAGAAAGAAAATCAACCGACCAACGAAACAAAGTGAAAGAATAAAAAACAACCCCGTCGTACCTTAAGCGAGGAACAAGTGCCCGAGTAAATCCAAGCGATTTATCGAAGTAGAAAGAAAGGAGAATGAAACCGGGCAATTACCACTACGGCTTGTTAACAGAGACGTCCTTGCAGATGCAGCCTTGAGAAAACAAAGAAAAAAAAAAGGAAAGAAAAAAACAAAGATTCTCGCTCATTTTTTTTTTCAATGCATCCAAAGCAGCAGAAATGAATTAATAATACGTAACATTCACGCTATACAACCCGGCTATAATTCACCCATTTATTTCGTAAGATAAAATGAATAAATGAATAAAATGTGAACGTACGACTGGAAATACAAATCCTTTTCGAACGTTCTAATTTAATTATGGAGATCATGAATGATTCGTGCGTTTTGTTCTTCTGCCGGTGACTCCCAGGGTGATCAGAAAATTACTGATTGAATTTTTGAGTGATAAATTTTATGAAAACATAAAGGAGAGAAAAAACAAATGTTAAGTAGGCGACACTTGTGACCTAGGAAAATTATGTTTCCCCTGTTCCACCTTCCCCAAAATCTGGCCTGACGGATACAAGCGGGCGGAATGCTCGTGACGGTTTTCAAATAAGATAATTGGAGAGGATGTAATTTTGATAAATTGACCAGCCATTATCATGTAATAATTATAAATTTTGTTATTTGATTTTTTTTTTTTCATTACAGGAGAACATCCGGCGGCAATGCAGCACGGAAATTCTAGTAACAGTGGCGCAGCAACAAGGACATTAGCTTTACTTTTGATTTTAATTCACGCGGGTTCTTTCGCGAGGTGACTGACCGATGGCTACCTGGTTTATTGACTGTAAATAAATAAATAACACACAACCTGATGAAATTTTTTTTCATATACAACCGGAAATCCAGATGGCCTGTATGAGCCAATCGTAAAATCATCCCCATCTATTTGAATAAAACTCGTTTCTTTACAAATAAAGTTTATAAGTTAAAAGGCAAGAGGAAAAAAACTAAAAAAATATCCTCCGACAGAATCCGCGCGTCTCTCTTCTTTTGATATAATTAACCCTACCCCCACACAAAATTCGCGTGAAAGACAAAACATGTATAATATTATATCTTCTGTAATGGCGTCTGATTCCCTTGTTGCTGACTATAAAAAAACCAAAACAAAACAAACAAAAGCACTCTATTATATGCCAGCTGTGGTTCTTCGTAATTTTAATGTAAAAAAAAATAATATATATGTATAACAAAGCATCTATAAAGGAAATAAAATAATTCTATACATAAAAAAAAAACACAAAAAAAAACAAAAAATCAGAAAATCGGTATATAATGTGAAATGATTAAATGTAATTGAATAAATAAATAGATCGCGATAATATGAAAAAATTTCATAGTCGAAATAATATAATATTAATCGAATAACATAATTACCATATATAAAGTAAAACAAAAGATCTTGCGTGACAAAAAAAAAACATGAATCACTCGTGAGAAAGATAAAAAAAAAACAGTGAAAATCACAAAAGACATCTGTAAATAATATTGAAAAAAATAAAATGAAAACAAATTGTACAGTGTGGAGTGTTCGTTTTTGATAGAAAAGAATTGAATAATAACCAAATAGCAAATTTATAAACCTTGATCAGCAGATAAGAAATAAATTTGATTCCTCGATTGACTAAAATTTATTAAAAACTATTGAGTACGAGGAGCTGAGAGGGAAAAAAAAAATTGTACAAAATGTGTACGCAAAATATAATTGATCGATGAAATATCAATGAAATTGTATATTAATTGGAAAATCATTATGATTATACACTTCGTGATTCTTATAATGACGAATGCATAAGAAAATGATAATGTATGCGTGTAATATAATCCATGCGATGAATACGAATGTATAATAATTGCGAGGGAAAAATTCAGAAGTAAAAGAAGAAAAAAAACAAACAACCAAATGATGAGAAGAGGGATATAAAATTATGTGAAAAAAGTGAGAATCGTGCTGAAAATATTGAACTTCATCGCATGGAAGGTATATATAATATATTTATAAATTATAAATAATAAATGTGAGAAATAAACTGATGAACGAATTTGAACGCTTGGCTAATTGATGTAATTATTATATAATGATAAACATATATAGAAATATTATTAATATAATGTACACCTAAATTGCCACCAGTGTAAAAATTTAAAACCGTTTCTAATACATAATTTCGAATAAAGAGAACTAACCAAAAAAACAAGAAAAAAACAAATTACGTGACGCAGAACGAAAAAACTGACAAATCGCCATGAGTCCAGTGTTTTGTGTAATAATATAAATGATTATAATGAAAATTATGAAATATTATGAAAATATAATATTAAATCAATAAATACTTATTAAAATTGACTGTTTGATTACCGAATCACGAGACCATCACATATCCATGTATAATATATAAGTACATAAATTTTAGGATACGTATATATATAAAAAATAAAATATTATACAAATAAATAATTATTAAGATAATGTATACATGTATTATATAGATATATCGATTTTATTATGTATGCTGGTGTTAAATGATAATTTTTAATTTGGCAATAATATAATCGCTATCGATTAATATCATTATTTTTTAGTTTTATTTTTTTTTCGTTTTTTCACCTTTAGGGATCTTCAGAATTGGATGGCAATGAGCAATGACGTCGGAGCCAACATTTTTTAGGAAAAAAACAAATTCGTACAATCGTGCTTCTTTACATTTTTTCAATAGTTTTAGAGAAAATTTTCTGTACCAGTCGAGACGATTTTACTCGTTAATCGTCAATTCGGTAAGAAATATCAAATACAAACGAAAAAATTTCGTTCTGAAAATCCTCGTTTGAAATTCACCACCGCAAATAATTTTTCATCCCATACCCATCTTGGAAAACTGAATCGGCTGAAATTTTTTTTGATTTTCCGAAAGCTCTTTATGCGAGTCGAAAAATAACCCATCTAATACATTTTCGGTGGAGAGAACGAATAGAACTAGAAAAACCTTAAGAAAAAGAACTGGTAAACATTGTCTTACTACGCTTATAATAAGCGACTGAGATTTCCAAGGATTTTATCTGACTAATATTTGCCTAAAGCTTACCCACCCCGCCTTCCTTCTAATTATAACTGTATGAATGAAATATAAGATGGGAAATATTAAATAATAAAACTGACTTTCGCCTTTTATATGAAGAAAAGTAGACAACTGGAACTCGGGCGAGTTCATTATGTAACATATCTTCATTCTCGTTTCAAAGGAAAAAACCTGAAGTTAAAAAAAAGAAAAAAAAAGAACTATTACTACCCACTATTAATTGCTCATCTTTTTTGTGAACGTCGTCGCTGTGTTATCAGGTTTACTTTTATGTGGATTTTTTTTTCTTTTTTCATCTCTCAGTCATTCATAAATCTTATATGCTTGATACGATAATTTTACAAAAAAGAAAAATAATATGGTGTAATATAGATAATACAACAGTAATAATAATCATAATTACAATAACATTATTATTAATGATAATTAAGCCATAGGTATATATCTGTAACAAATATAGTTACTTAAAATCGTACGTATGTGTTTGAAAGGTGAAAATAGAAAATTGATACAATTTATAGTGTTGTATGACAATATAAATCCGTTCACCGATTCAGGAATTTCTACTTTATTTTTCATCCTCCATCGTTTTATTGAAATAAAAATAAAACCATCTTTTTTTCTTATTAGTTTAAGAATATGCGAGAACTTCATACATTTAATTTATGTACACGTCCATGAAAGAGAAAAAAAACGATTAGATAACGAATGACTGAAACTATAGTAAATATAGGTGTTATATATATATTGTTAAACTCATCAATTCAATATAATAAATGTATATATATACCTATATTGTATTATTGAAAAATTTAATGTATATATTAAAATTATAATATCGATTCTATTGCATTATCGATTCATGTGTCGATGACATTAATAATATTTGAAAACAAAAAATGAATAAATAAATATAATTGTCATAGGAAATTCGTATGTATACATAAACTAGAATATATACATTGCAGTCATATTGATAACGATATCAAACAAAAAAGCAGGAAGGAAACAGTTGATGCAGAATAAAGAATGATAAGATAATTCGTGAAAAAGAAAAATAAGTTTGAAAAAATATCAAAATAATCGAGGACGATTATCGATTCAGTTATTAACACAAATAATCATCGCACGATTTTATTAGCGTTCGAACGTCGATTTGGAATAATTTGATAACGATAACAACAAAAACGATAACAATAATAACGGGAAAAAGGTACGAATTGAACGACAACCACAAAACGGAAAAATAACGCGCATTCCCAAATATCATATACATCATAATCAGAAATCGATATCTGGGTCAGCGGAAACACAAGTAGAAGCAGCAGCAGGAGCAGAAGAAGCATCAAAGAATCTGAGCATACACAGAAGGAAAAAAAGAAACTACAGGTAAGTAGTTGCTGGACCATATTTCTTGGTGTCCTGTAGCATCAGAAAATGACAACAAAATGAAGAAATAAAATAAAAAATAAGAATAAAATTATCATTAATACTGATGTTGCAGACGACCATAGTTTTTCTTTTCTTTATATCGAATCTTGTTCCATCTAGACTTATATTGGACCACCTCATGCATTTATTCGCGTAAAAATAATGAATGTAATTATTCTCAGTCTGAAATAAAGACAATCCGCTGGAAGATAAGTTTGTATGAAACAAGAATCAAAAAATCAGAAGAATAAAAAGAATAGAGGGAAGAACTGGAGATATCATGAGAATCAGTTCAAAATTGTTGATTTTTTTTTTCTCCACTCATTGTCAGTTGAGAAGCGTATGTTGTGAATTTTCGTAGACTTTTTTCTGTGACAAATTACATATAAAACAAAAGAAGTCATATTTTGAAAAACCCTAATGATTATACCGTGGCGATGATAAATATGATATCTGTCGGTAAAATTATACAGAAAAAATTAGATAAACGAATCACGGAATGGATATGAAAAAAAAAAAAAAAAAACTTTGGGATTGATGAAACAAAAAAGAAGTAGAATGCTGTATAGTAAAGTGTACGGGATGATCGCGTGTTGGTGGATTATATCAGTATATGGGTTTATTCTTAACGCTTGATTATCCTAATTCGAAATCGATGGATCAGAATTTCGTCCCAAAATAGTATAGATAGGTGAGATCGGACGAGATGAGAAAAGGGGGATGTATAGTAGTAGTGATAAAATTATTAGTGGTGGTTGTGCCGTTTCCAGTAAACACGAATTTGATCGCGCAGGGATAAACGAGGTTGTCCTCCCGGCTCATTGGACGGTGTACACGAATGGTCGTTTATTTGACGAAAATATCGAACCTTCACCTATACCTTTCTGTATACATAGGTATACAATATATTGAATTATCTTTCGACCTTTCCTTCTCTTTTTATTCAATAACACCCAATCTTTTTTCTTTCTCTACTTGATTCTTACCTGCGCAGCTAGCAAGCAATCTCGAAATGTTCTTTCAATTCAGAACGATTTCTTGAACCAATTACATCCGACTCCCAATCTAGGCTCGATTTTTACATTCATTAAAAAAAAGTGCCCATTTTTCTATAGAATTAAAAATACATATCCACCAAAAGCTGTGTCACAAGTTATGCTGGTAAAGTGGAAAAAAAATATTGATCGCATTTTCAGCTCGAGGTTTCTACTTTGCATTTCCTTTTTCGGTTTTTTTTCTCTTTATGGTCCTTAGCGTCAAACAACCCCTTTCGGTTATTACCGTCAAACTAATTTTCCAAAAAATCTGAATATCGGTGTCGGTCACTTTACATGTATTTCGTTCCTATGTAATCGGAAGGTAAAATAAAAATGGTGACGGTCAGAACCAGGTCGATTTTGCGTAAAATACCTCATACAATATATCACAAGACACTGCAGCGATTCCATTTTCCGGATGAAAATAAACTAATGGCGGTGTACGGGTATGCATATCTATATATACAAATTTTTTTGTTATCTTTCTTCACATCTGCATATATACAGGGTGAGTCAGTTCGAATTTCGAAAATGGGCGGAAACTTTTGCGGTTTTCTTAGCCATTCAAGACGATGAGGTGAGCAGGAAAAGCCAACTCTAGCTGAATTAATAGAAAAGACCAGCATCTTTCAATCTGGACTCTTCCTGTTCACAAGCTTTAGAGAACCTCACCCTTTATATAAAGGGCAAAATGGTATAAGGGTGGTATGATTGATCCATATATCCAAGGAGCTTCTAACCTATTATTTTTTCCTCACACTATATGCGGATATGTCTTTACTTCAATCTTATTCCAGAGACACAACAGCTGCTCGCGTCGTTCCGACATAAAATTTCCTTCCCAAAAAAATAAAGAGTGGCAGAAAAAAAAAAAAAATTATACTGCACAGTGAATTTCACAACGAACGAAGTATATTACGAATTATACAAACCAAAATACGAATGAACAGATGTAGGGAAAGGTAATGCAGAATCATGTCAGCAAGAAAAAAAAGAGACGTTATATTGGGGATAAAACAAAAAAGATCGATATTTCTTGAAGAGAAAAAAAATGGATAAATAAAGAAATGTAACGAAATAAATTATTGTTACAGATTCTAGAAACCATTTCTGATTTAGAAGTCACTTTTCGTTGATTTGGAAAAGAATTTCCAACATAAACCGAGAAATTCAAAAACAAGCTGTATACGAACCTGTGAATAAATTTTATCAAGAACTTCGAAAAGAGAAATTGTCCCTTTTATTCAGCATTTTTATTATGGCAGTTCAAAAGCGAAAAAAAAAAATTGCGCACATCACTAACACAGGGTATAAAATATACATGTACCTATTTCATAACTCGATTTAAGCGAGGGACCCTTATATGTACCTCATCTCCTTTTTTTTAACATTTCGAAGTAAATATGAGGCTTTCTACGTTATTGGGAAAAAAACCACTAGGTACCATATGGGTTTAACAAAAGGTTGGAGGTATACGCGCATGTACTATGCTTATGGGAAAAAAATGCGAACGAACACAGGTGAGGTCATCGTATATTGGGTATAATTTATATAAACTATCAGGATAAAGGTTTCTCCACAGAGAAGCTTCCTACTAAATTTGTCTTCCGAAAATCTTCTCCTCTGACCCTGTAAATTTTGCTTTTTCGATTTATTTCAATGAAAATTGCGTTCCGGATTAATTTAAATTGGAAAATCATCAACGTAACGATCACTCTGCAGATCTGTATTCGAAAGTATTTTGGTGGACGAAAAGCTAACTCCATACAGCTGATATTCGTTACTATACGCCGATGATTTCATTTAAAATAATCTATTACACACGCACCAGTTCTTTGATTCCGCACATGCCCTACGGTTTCACTGACAATAAATAATCTCCATGTAAAATTCAGCTTTCCAATTAGGATTTGTCAATGCGTAAGATGTCAAGCTACGAAACATATGAAATCAGAAATTGAGGGAGACGACGAATCAGGTGACTACGCAGTTCGGATGAGACAGCCACTCGGCATTGGACGCACGGGAATTTGAAGACTGCAAAAAAACGATGAGAAAGTTTGAATAAAAAAAAAAAAAACAATAATGAGAAAAAAGACAAAGAAGGAAAGAAAAAAATGGTGAGCTTCCTCGGTCAGTTAGTTAGGCAAGACAGTTTAGGTTGTATTATAATGTTGACAATGGTGTCGGAGATCGTACATTATAAGGCATCCCCCTTTTCCTCAAGAAATTTCGTGGCATTGTTTCGTAATTTAGCAGGTGTTGCTGCTAGTCATTGTTTAAAGTCAACTGGAAACCTGCTGCAGGACCATTCTACGATGAGAAACTGAATGAGGTAAAGCTTAATTAACTTTTCCCCCTCGACAGATATAGCCAACGGCGTATCGTTTGGTGTATCAGTAGAAAATTAATTGATTCTGCGTCGCAAATTCCTTCAAGAACCCTCCCTATATAATCATCTATATGCCGCTAATTCTCCGAGGACTCTATATTCCTGACCAGACAATTCAAATTGTCAAGGAGATAAATTCATCCGACGTCTCCGGGCACTCCCCAAAATTCAAACTTTCGGAGAAGTCCATGAAACTGTACGAAATGATACACACGAAATACGATTAATCAGATTTTCTTAAAATTTCTCAAAGTTTTACGCAAAGTAATTCCAATTCTTCGAAGTAGCTTTTATTACCTATTATACATCATGCATAAAACCTACTAGCTTTTCGTTCTCTGTTCCGAAAAAATAATTTCTCTGAATTTTCAGACTTTATCGATGAACTGTTTTCAAATGTCGGTGTAAATATTTTTTGTACAATTTCCCGAGTTTTGCCAATAACCATTAGAATTTCTCCGAGAATTTTTGAAACAAGTTTTTGTTACATTTACGAAATAGAAATTAGGTAAAATATTTTCTTCAGATTTTCCTCGGAGATAATGGTTAAACGCACAATGCAATTACGCACTCACTTTTTTGATTTTGATAAAAATCGAACAAAACTTCGAATAAAAAATGTCGAAAAATTGGATCTCGGTTTGACCAAGCTTTCATTATACGTATCGCATCCATACCAAGTGCCTTCTTTATTTTTCCAACCGATGAAAAAAGAGGAATGGATAAAATAAAAAAATTTTGTACCCGCGTGAAAGGCGAAAGCGTTTGCTTGAGAATTTATGCATGATCCCGCCTTCCTATCTACTACACATAAAAGGTAAAGTCCCAACCGCGTTCCGAATCCTCCAGTTCTTTATTACAACCCACTAGTAGGTGCGGAGTGGGTATACGAATATTCTGCAGGGTGGAATTTGGTTATCTTTTTGAAGATTTCTAAAAACAAATAAAGAAAAATCTCAGACCGCCCTTTCTTTATCTCAACTTCAAAAACCGAAAATTTCATAGCAAGTTTGATTCGAAGTTATTTGGAGTCTGTATTCAACTGAAATAATGAAAATTTATTTTTCTTTTTGCGCTTGTTCTGGTTTACCCTAACATAGGTTAAAAAACTTGAAATTTGAACTCCATACTAACAGCCCTAGAGAATTTCTTTGTCATGTTCGTCGATGTCGAAGAAGAGGTACAAATCCACACCTGGAATTTGTGAAATCGCCGATATAACGATGCAGAAAAAGAAGAACAAAATAAAGGAAAACTCAAGGAAGAAAAAAAAAAGAATAATATATGTATGACCCCTACATCCACACGCGAGAACTGTGAAATGGAAGAAAAGGGATGGACAGAGAAATTTACTGTTTGCCCAACGATCATTCAGCTCGTGTCTGAAAACCTTCTTCGTGGATTTATGTCAAATGTACATATATTTGCTCCGGATCCTCCCGAGTCTCTATTTCGCTAACAATTTGAATAAATTTAGAGACAACCGCTATAATAAATATCCCACCGCGTGTCCCACGCACAGGAAACCAACGTGCGCCTCTTTTCCCCGCCAAAATTCCGCCCTCCCTTCGCCATCCAAAAAAAGCTCGTTTCCTCAACTCGGCGGTTCACCGCGCGCTGGATGGAAACTGTCTCGCCTCTAGGTGAACGTAGCAAATTGCCGAATGAGAAACGATTTCCCGATGTAATTAATTCTCGGAACTAACACTATTTCGAACAAAATGCCAAAGGTTTGAACTTTACAACGCCCTATCAAGCTCGGAAGAAAAAAAAATTTGGGAAAACAGAAACGTTGTAACAATTCCTAGAATAACTCAGAGGATATTCTATAATACGTGATAACATTTTAATTTCCGTTTTTATTGACGTTATAATGTGCAGTGCAGTTTTATTGCAATACATATACCTATTTCTCTCTTTTTCTCTATTTTCTTTTCTTTCTATAGCAGGCTCGAAGCTATACGTATACACATACTCTTTAATCACTTATTTGCATAGCCTTTTACTCAGCAAACGCGCGCGGAGCTCGCTGTTAACTGTAAATATTCAGTTTCTTTTTTAATCTTTTATGAGCAAGGGAATGTCGTCTGCGAATGCTTAAAGCTTCGATGTATAGTATATGGTTATATACATACAGCAATATAACCCGTACAGTATCAGCAGCTAACTTCAGGACTTACTTAAAATTCTGTTCTTAGTTAGTAAGCTCTCTCTGTTCGCGATAGTGAAGGCGAGGCTGTAAACGGCGCCGGTGCCATCGGGGGTGGGGGAATTCAACATTTTTTTTAAGAGTTCGCGAGCCAATCACCGCAGACGCAGCCGAAGAAAAGAACGCTTTATCAATGGTTAAATTTCCCCGCCAAAACCGCCGTTTTCCGCCACTGAGGACGTTACTTGTCATCGCGCAAACGTCAAAAGCCGTACAAATATTCGAAATACAATTTTTTCCTTCAACAGCCCTAACGATCATTCTAGAAATACTTTTTTGTTAAGTGACCGAAGACGTTCTACAATTAGATTCATTTTTAAGGATATTTTTTAATCAGTTTGAACATTGATTTTTGATTGTGCAAAATTTTTAAAATGCTCGTCAAATGTTGACAGATAATTTATTCGTGAAAATCCAATCTGGGAATGACAGGGCATGCGTGAATTTTTATTTCAATGTTTTGAAAAGTGTACAAATAACCGAGGAGCGTATATAATATCCATAACTCATTGTCAAAAACGTTCGTTCGTTCATGCATCCTTTCTCATTATTAATATAGAAAATTGCGTTGTATCACCAGTGGAATTGACCCCTCTTTCTTTCTCTCCTCCGTTTCTGGGAAAGGTAAATGAATAAATGAAAAATCAATGTGTAAATATTTTTTTTTCAAATCTACCGATGCACGAAAATAATGCATGAAATATATACAATTCATATTGATGTCTCCAGAGAATTCGAGTATACCTATATACAAATATTATAATCAGGAATTGAAATCGTATTATTATTATTTTCTTTGCTGGCCTTGAAACGACATTTACGCTGAAAATCATCGCCCCGGAAATAAAAAAAGGAAAAAGCCCTTTTTTTTTTTGTAAATTATATTTAGGGTAATCGAGTCGAGATGTATAAAAGCAATAGGGGTGGTGGTTTCCTTTGCTCCTGGGAATATAACACGTCTCTTCCGTCTCCGGTATATAATAATGCTCTGAAAAATAATATTTCAGGAATCTGGAGGTGAAATTTAACCGAAAAAAAAAACGAGGAAAACTTGACATACCCAATTATAACGAGATACACTTTATACGGTGTAAATAAGGTTACATTTATACACACGCGCAAAAAAAAGACACGTTGAATGAGATTAAATAACGATTTATGTATGTACCACAAAAATTCTTTATTCTTTGATCAAAAATTTCAGTTTCAACAACTGAAATATTTACTGAGGTATTGTCGTACTCAAATGGAAAAGAGAATAAAGAAAAGTTTTCAAAATTCTCTAACAGCGTAGTTTTATAAGAATCAGCTGTCACGAGTACAGCTGAGAGAAGAATAAAAAGCAAATAATACAAATAAAATGTCCCTGAAAAAAAGTAGAATTCAAGAGTAAATCTCGGTTCGAGAAACTCGTATTCCTACCGTTATATGTAACTGCAGTTACGGTATATATGAGGTATTAGGTATATAAAATCCAATATTTAATATCGCGTGCTCGTATAATAATACCTACCATGGACTGGGTAACAACTGCTATGGTTATCCGCAGACTTTTCTCTCCATATTATAAAAATATCTCACCACCTTCGCCGAATCGGCGGCATTCGGTCGTCATGGCAACTATAACCACAACCTCCATAAAAACGCACGAAAACCTGTAAGAAACCTCATAGAAACTCTGGATAGACAACCCCGTAAAAGCTTTGCACTCGACACCATTGATACCACATGGTACAAACTAGCGCATGCAGGTGATCCTATGAAAACCACATAATAATTCTCGCATAAATCCCTGATATACAGAACACGGTGACGAATACATGCGGAAACCCAACAGAAAAGGACAATAACAACAGTTGTAAATGGCATATGTGATTGTGATCTCACTTGTGAATATTGTATCGGAAATCTTTATGAATTCATAACAGAGACTTTTCGAAATCACATTTCAAATCCATACAGGGAAACAAAAGCAATTGAACAAAAATCTGGCGAAATGGCGATTGGTTTTTCCAACACTCAACCCCGATTTATAACGAGCTCGGAAAAGGAAAAAATAATTCTACCCAAATGACTAGGACCACCCTAATAAACACATCCTCCTATCAGCAACAGAGAATTAATGAAAAAAAAACATCCCACGGAATTTAGAGGCTATGAATAGGATGTATGGAAAGACAAATTTACTTTCTTAGAGCTCAACAGCTTCCCTGGAATTAATTTTGTTTCCAATTATTATTATCATTATTTATTCATTTTTAAAAAATAATTTCAGGAGCTTTTTTACGACGTGGCCAAAGAGTAGAAAAAATAAAATATGTATATCAAAGGGTCAAAGTTGCGACTGTGAGTTAAAGGACAATTCGACTCGCTTCGTTTAACATTTCTTTTCTCGTTTTATTTCCGACCCTTGAATCCATTTCATAATTCCATTGACCATGCCGAAATTTATAATATTCCCAAAACAAGAGAAATCTTTTCATTCCCAAATTACGAATTGATTTGTATTCGATTCGAATAAAATTGTGTTCTACACAAAATGCGCTCGACAATATGCCATCGAAAAGATTATAAAATATCGGAAAAAGCTATCCTTCAAAGATTGGGGGAAAAAAACAGTTTTTCATCACTTGTGCAGTATCCCTCAAGAATAAACTGAAACCGTGAGGTTGGTTAATCACAATTACTTAACTTAATGGACGCGGAGGGGTGCGTGAAAAATTAGGAGTGACTTTTACGTGTAGCCTACAGTGGAACTTGAGATGGTGAGTCTGTCAGCTTTTTGAACTCGCAAACGAAGGTGTCTTCGAAAATTTGCACAAATAAAAATAGGGAAAAAAATAATTCTTCAAAGCGAACGGTGAGAAAACTGTATGGGAAAAATGATCAAACAACAAAGGAACTGATTGTGAGTCGAGTATATTACAGCATTTAGGAGGGTCTTTTTATAAAAATTTTCACATCGAGCATAACTAAAAATCGGGTGCGATTTCAGGTTTTTTTTTTTTACATAAAATCTCTTCACAACTAAGATGTGACTTTTTTCTTGCAATTGATCGAAAATATTCCTGTCCTTCATATTTTTCGTCCTGCATAGTCCAAAAAGCTCTGCAACTTTCGAAAGGTGCATGTTAAAATAAAATAGTTTGACTCCGCAATGGCTATGTACATTGATGATTACATTACAAATATTTTTTAGATGGCTATATGAACCATTTTCCGCGGTTTTCAGTTACAGCCGATATACAGCTACCGCGAAATGAAAATCGACGGCTCGCCAGTAGAATTTGTGGTATGCAGGAACAATAATTATGTTGGTACGAATGTACAGGTGTACGTAGTGAATTTGTTTGCAGTTGATTAGAGTCCGTGCATTGTACATATCGAATCAGAGTACTAAGGAATTCCCAGAATTGAAATAATTGCACGACTATTTGAATTTGGATGGAGGGAAAAAAAAAAAAATTCATTAATTCAAAAAAAAAAAAATTATTCAATAGCTAAAAATCCGTAAAAATTCGGAAGGATAATGACTATTATAAGGAAGGAGTCTGCAAAATTTCAAATTCTTCGAACAATTATTTCAGCCGTAATAAAAAAATTAAAAAACCATATCCAGCTGTAACTTCGGTATTATTATATCGAAAAATCGGTGAAAATTCTGACAGGTAGCTACTATCATGAAGATATAGCCTGCAGAGTTTCAAACTTTTTGGACAATTATTTTGGCCGTAATAAAAAATCAAAAACCAAAAAATTCGTTGGCAAGGGTTAAAACTAGGATAGGGCGATGAAACTTGGGGTACATTTTTTTCATCCATTTCGAACCATTTGAGCTTCAAGGAGCAAAGAAATTCAAAAATACCCAAAATAAGAACCACCCTAATGTACACCTATACTTGTGCGTTTCTGATTGAACGTTTATTCGAAACAATATAGAATTAAAGCGAAGAAGAATCCACCCCGCGTAGTATAATATGAACAAATGCAACAGCAGGAGTAGCAGGAACAGTTCCAAATGATATGTACCTGGTTTTTTTACCTCATATTCGCTCCGGGGGTCAATTCCCGCAAAACAATAGAACGATGGTATATGTAGAGTCGTTATTCACGTTGTTCTGGTAAAACTGAAATTAGAATTTATCACACAAAAAAAAAATCCTATATAAAAATCTATTTCAGTATTTCAGCTTCTTCAATTCCGCCCCCGAAAAATTTCGGTACATTTCTGTGTGATTCTCCTTTGACATTTTCTGCTTCTTTTTTCTTTCACTCGCAAAATTCTGCCGCCGTTCCTGGATGTATTGATTTAAAAGAAGCAGGTAGAAAACGAGAAGGTGAACGACGACGATGAACGTATATATAATCAATTAAAGCGAAGGGGCGTGGGATTGACAAATGTCAACGACTCACTCCGAACGAGTTCACTTCCAATTAATAGACGTCCTCTCTCATTCCTTTTCCCTAGTTTCTGCGTATTTCACGAATCTTCAACTTACGCTGGCGTCAGCTGCATCAATTTGTCTTCTCCCCATCAGCAATCTTTTACACCCCTGAGGCTGAACCGATTTTCACATCGTTTCTTCATTTTTTCTTGTCCTAATTTTCTCTCTCTTTTCACTTTCTTATAACATGTCGGTTAGGAAAAGACTATTAACATATGAAAATGATTGTTTTAAAATTTTCCAAATCGAAATTATCGTTCACAAATATATTTTATCCGTGACCAATTTTTGGAAATATTTCAAAATACGCACGTAATATTTGACCTCGATATTGTTGGAAATTAATGTCGAAAAACATTAAATTCATGGATGAACAAGAGTATTAGAAAATATCTATAATGCATGCCGGCAATTTCCTCTTAAGCTGGAAAATACGTTACGCGATTAACGATCGTTTAAGGAAATAGATGCGGTTAGCAAAACTTCTAGTCAGTTAAACCGGAAATTATCGTTATACAGATAGCCCTCGGATATTACGCGAAATTATTCAGCCCCTTAGAACCGGGCACTGCAAGGTTCGCGGGCGATAAGAAAATAATTAAGAATGTGGAGAAAAAGCTTGCGTTTGCAGAAAAGCACCACACATTATCTTTTGTCTCTCGCACCAGTGGTAAAACCACACTTTCAACAATGCGACACCGCGCTTTTGATTGTTTAATACAAACGAAGCAGTTTATATTATTTCAAAAGAGAGATAGAGAGAAAAAATAATTACATATAACTACATTTTCTTGTTAAAAATATACTTCAATTCATTGCATCACGTGTTACTGCTGCAGTAGTTATAATGGAAAGAATTTCTATAGTTTATCTAACAATCGTTCGGTACGGAACAAAGAAGGCCACGCGCTAGGATATTTCTTCTCATTAACTTTTCAGTTTTTCAGATGGAAGAAAATGTAAAATTGTGTTAAAGAATACAGAAGATTCAGACCGTCGTAATATCAAACTACGGACAATATTTTATCGACAATAGAGATGAAAAAAACATATGTAGCAAGTTATAGAAAAACCGCAAAAATTGAAATCGTTATCCACATCTTGAAGTTTCTCTTATTCCAGAAGAGTTGGTGCAGGTGCAGGCATTACATCAAACTGGAGAAAAAAGACGAAACCACAAGAAAACAAGAAACAAAAACCAATCAAATAATAGGACGCAAACAAGAGTAGTGTGCGTTCAATGGATTTTTTTTCATAACTAGGACGAACCTAGCAGCCGGTTTTGTGTTTCGCGACGCAAACAGAAATGATTAAATGAACTGAGAGGAAATTCGAAGAATTAATTGTGGTGATTTTAAACTTTCAGTAAAAGAGAAAGTAGTACTGAAAAATAATTACTGAAAAAATATCTATAAAATAAAATACCTCAGTATTCTTCTGATTGGATTTTGTTTGATTTCAATGATATCCATTAAGATCAATTTCCCAGTTTCGTTTTCCAACATTTAACCTACATTGATTACGACCAGTCTCATATTTAATGTCATAATATTCGCGGATGGAACTCGTTAAATCTTCAATATTTCAATTACATAAGTACTCTTAAGAACCCCCATTTCGTGAGAGGTAAAAAAAAGGTTTTTTTTCAATCATCTGCAGACGACCGCTTCGAATTATATTCCAAAAAAAATCTACACTATCTAGAAACGATTTTCTACTACAGAAAAATTTTGAAGAGAAAAATGTTTCACCCTCTTATATTTTCGTTCATATTCATCACTAAAAATAATATTTATAATAATTTTACTCACCCCAACGAAGATAGTATCGGATGAGTTGTGAATTCGCTAGTGTCTTGTCTGACCAAACGGGCAATTTTTTTTCCACAGATTTGAAGATCAATGGATATTGTGAAATAAAATTCATAACTCGGATATATTTATACAGAAGAATATTTTCTATTCAATCTATACAGACGAGAAATATAAAACGTTTGATAGGTTATATAATAGACGATAGGTGACAACAGTATTTTTTTTTGTTACTTTTTTCATTTTTTCAGTTTTTTTTTGTCTGTTATTTTTGTTTTTTTGTTTTTTTAATCATCGATTAGTTATTTATAATGATCATCAAGTATAGTGTAATAGTTACATCTTACTTAATACGAGAATGATACGTATTAGTTTTCTTATCGTTTATTTGTTCTTACGTATAACTTTTTGTTCGCAAATTCAATTTATAGGTACGTAAATATAATTAATATATATGATAATCTATGATAAATTTTTCAATACTTACGAATTAGATATAATTTAAACATTTAATTTTTGCTTTTCATTTTCATTTTATATATTTTTCATTTTTAATATTTATAAATAATTTATTATATGCATATAATTAAATAATTTTTTCAGTATTTTGTATATAGGTAAATTATAACATTCCATAAATACACAATTTCCAACCCACCCCTTTATTTAATATATTTCTGTTCATGCAGTTCATTAACTTATAATCACCGCACACTATTTTTCTATTTTTTCAATTCCTTGACCTTAGGTATTAAATTTATATTCAATTAAGTTTAGTTTGTTTTTTTTTTTTTTTTTTTTTTTTTGTTTATATTTTATAAAGGATTTTTAACAGTACATGAATACACACGTACTTTTTTTTTCCTTATTTTTTTTTTTTGCTCTTTTGGTTTTCAATTTTTGATTTAATCCTTCAAACGAGAGTGGCTATATAACAGTTGATATTATTACGTTATATATTGTATTTCATGACAATCAATAATGGGGTATTACTGAAGATGTAGGTATACCATTTTGAGAGAAAGATTTGATCATCGCGAATATGATTTATTGTATTAACATCAGGTGGTGTGACTATCAAATAATTCGAATGCCGTTATGTTCTTCTTTTCTTTTCTTTTAATTAAAATTGCGGGTTCTAATAATTTGGTAAAATCAAAAATCACCGCTCAAAAGACTGGAGAGTTCTTTGAATCATTTTCTCGATGATCCTATCCTTGATTCCAAATTCAACCCCCTCCGCATCGTATGCCATCTAATCTTGTATACACATATATATATGTGTAAGTATTCCACGCTCCTAATGATTTCTGACTGATCTTATTATCATTTTTATCTTCATTCTCATTGTTATTGTTTTGATTATCATTATTATTTAGTTCTCCCTTTTTTGATTCTTTTTATTTTTGTCCTCATTATTTTTGTAATGTATATATGATATACGTGTATGTATGTTTTTTGCACGTATAATTATTTGGAATAACAATTTACATTATAATATAGATAGTATTTATTGAATTTCTCTTTTACTCATTAATTATTTCCTCATTATCTATGGGTATTATAAACTGTAGTTGTAACGCGATAATGTAGAAATCATATAACAATTATATTACTATTATAGAATTATTATAACAATCATATATATGTATATCATTAGTATATATTATTTATATGGTTTCCTATCGTATAATATGTCAGGTATTAAAATACCTGTAGCTATTTGTATTGCATTCCGAGCAAATATAATTTTTTTATTATTCTAAGTTTTTTTTTTTCCTGCTAATGCTCATCGGATTTTGAGAACAAGACTTACATAAAAATGTCGCGCGAAAAAGTAGGGGATTTTTTTATCATATTCATCGCTCGATTGTGTTTGACATATTCAGAACAATATTCTGAAATTCACCGGATTATTAATTATATCATTGGTTATCGATTGTTGAATTTTCATTCAAATTATTAAATTTTTTCGTTTCTTTTTTTTTGTTTTCTGAGCACTGTCCCCGCGATCTCTAGACGCGACATTCTTTTCTTCAAGTTAGTTTGTCTTTTGTCTCTGTAGTAATGTACACATATATATTAATTCAGTATACATATAGTTAACATTTATTCACAACCAGCTGATGATTTGTGATATTTATATATAATATTATGTATATATATAAGTTTCTCTGTTTTCCGTATATCCGTTTCTTTTCATTTTCTTTCCCTCCCCTCTTTCTTTTATTTTTTCAACAAATAATTCCGAGATTATGTGGGAAATTTCTTTGTTTCTTGATTTTCCCTCTATCCTCTAATTTTATTATTGAATTATACTTTTCTTATCGATACAGTTGCTGTTGCTTTATTTTTTTGTTATCTTTTTCGTGCTTATTGATATAATTCGTATAAATAATTCATAATATATTTGCAATATAGAAAGAAGTTCGACTCGAAAAAAATAATAGAATAAAGGAAAAGCTTCTGCACGAAAGTAAAAATGGTCGAAAATGGATAGAAGTATTCACTAACAATAACGCGACAGTCAATTTTGAGTAATTAAGTACGTCTTAATGATTATGTAATTAAACATATATTATGCACTAATAATGTACATACTTTCCGAAATTTCATTCTTTTTTTTTCCAACTAAAAACTCCACCGTATTATCATCGTTACTATAATTATTACTTTTTGTTGTTGTTGATGTTGTAATGATTATTTTTATAATTATGTCTATTATTATTACTATCGTCGATATCAATATCATTACCATCGTTATCATTATCATTATCATTATTAGTATTATTATTATTTCTATCTTTATTATTCTTGTTATTATAATTAATGTTGTCTTCATTATAATTATTTTCTTCTATTGTTTTTCACCTAATTAAAGCAGAATTTTTTTTAAATATAAGAACCAGCGATAGATGAGTTGTACCTGATAAATATTTAACTGCATTCAAATTTTCCGAATTATACATGATATACTAAAAATATGTACACACTTATATATTTATGTATGTGCGGTTGTGACATGTTAGGGGAACCGAGGCAGAACGGGATATCACGCTATAACGAAATTAAAAAAGTTGTCGGCATTTGAATTACGTTTTCTCGTTGCTTCTGACAAATAACCAAAATCCATAATATTATGTCCAATAGAAGAACGAGTGAAGAAAGAAAAAAAACTGGAGCAGAATGGATGAAGGAAAGAAAAAAATAAATTCGACTATTATATTGTGAGAAAAAAAGGAACCCATGCAGAGATTTTGGGTTACAAAAAACGATTTTTTTACTGTATGATAACGGTAAATTCTCGAGCCCAAATAACCAAACTTATACTTTTTCAAGTTCGAATTTACCAAAAACCTATACTTGTATGATTCTTCTGTTAAAAGCATGATTGAAGTATAATTTTTCAACCTCTTCGTGTGGAGTACACGTTTGAAAATCAGGAAACATTTGAACTTTCGCTCTTCCGTTGTTAATTGCTTATTTGGTTATCAAAGTTCACTCCGCATTGGAATATTCCTTGTATGTGTATACGAGAAAATATTTGAAAAATCGGCCAGAACGGGGCGCCCCATCTTTCCTCGTGTAACCTGTTCTGCCCCAATCCCCCCTGTATATTATCGATGTTTTTTGTTTCTATTTATTCATCTATTTTCTTTTTCATTTCAATTTTGGTTTTTGTTCTTTCTATTTCTCCCTGCAGTTTCCTCTTTTATATACCATGTATTTAAATATAGATTGTGGATAGATATAGATATATATTACATTTACATTCATCTCTTTGCTATCCGAAAAATTGATCCACGTAAATTTTGTATTTTTCGAAAATTGTTATGCTCTTCCGTTTTCCTGTCCCCCACCCTCCTCCTCCTCCTGCTCCTCCTCCATACCATCCCAACTACGTAATTACAATATGGTAGGCCGTACTAATAAAATTCATGTATTCCTGTATATTAAAAATTCTCCATATATACATATATATATGTATATAATATGTGTATATACCTATATATATGATATGATATTATTTACTTTGCAGATCATCCATAAATATAATTTCATGTGTTATGTTCCTACATATAATAATATACACGCATATATATTTTGTATATAAATATAATTTTTTTTTTTTTTCCTTCATCGAGTTTTATAGTTTTTAATTTATTATTACGTCTACCTGTTGATTTTCAATAAATAAATATACATACAATTGTAGTTAGTTATGTATGTAATATTAGAGTATATATAGTATATAACAGCTTCTCTCTGACATAAAATGTTGATATGTAATCACCAAATGGTAGTATATATATTCACATACGTATAATAATATAATAATAGGTACATATGAATTAATTATACAAATATATTCATTCATTTAGTTATAACGTTTTCTCCTTTTTTGTTCGTTTTTTTGTTTTTATGCAATTCATGCTTGTCTCATTGATTCCTATCACAATAATAATAATAATAATAATAATAGTAATAATAACAATAATAATGTCAATAACAATAATAATAATGGAAATAATGAAAATAAAAATAATAATAATAGTGGTAGTAGTAGTAGTGGTAATAATAATGTCCATGATGATGGTAATAACAAATAATTATCGACAAACAATGAGACTAACAATAAGAGATAATGAACTGAAGATTGTATCTATATATAATGTTGTATAAATATCTACATAGAGTTTCGCGCGTTAAGATTTTATACGTAAGTTTAATATAATAATTAGATATATTATCATGATTGTCAAACACAATCTCCATTTGTCTCATACTTGTGGTTATTCTTTTCTATTTTCTATTTTCATTTATAATCTCGATTAATTAAACATACCGTCTAAATTTGTTGGAGTGGAATTTCACCCCTGAATCGTGAAAATTCACATCATAAAGTGAAAATTTTCAATTATTTGCGGACTCGGACGATTTTCTCTCTTGGAAAATTTAGAGAGTACAATAATCGTATTCTTTGATGTAAGTATTACAGCATATAATTATCATTAACCCTCCGTCTGCACGATTCATTTTCACATCTTTAATGAATTCGGCTTATTCAAGGTTGCATCAGTGTTCGAAGATATTTAAGAAATCTAATCGTAAATCGGTACAGATCCTTAAAATATCTACCATATCATCCACTAGTTGAATGAGTCAAAATCTCAAGGTATACGATCTTGAAAGACTCAGAATTTTGAAATTGAAATTTCGACTGTGTCTCAAAAGATTTAGTGTGCGGACGAAGAGTTATATTCATCTTCACATACATATCGAGAGCAAAATGTTGGAAGGGCCTAGCCCACAAAAGTGAGCAAAATACCAAATCATCAAAATTACCGTGGCTCAAACGAAATACGATGCGAAAAAAGACGAACTCTTCTAAAATATTCAAATTTCAATTACTTTTCGGTGTTTTTACGCCCTGCTTGCATATTGTTCCACATGATTTTATAAATTCCGGGCATTACATGCTGCTAAAAGGACGTATCAACCGAAATGTACGGTTAAAATTGAAATGTTTGAAAAAAAAAGGTCGTTTTTACATGTCATATTTGAACAATCATAACGTCGATAATTTTTCATTTTGTTCACTTTTTTGAAATACGGCTTTGCGTCGAAATATTAATTGCAAGTCCAAAATGTCAGAGTTACGCCCTTCTGGTTCTTAGCCCTTGATATGAATACATTTATTTCGGAAAAAAGTGTACGTGTAAGATTATATATTACACGGAGTGATGATCGTTATCTTTTATGTGATAATAATTTTGATAAATTTTATTCAAATATATAATACATAATATATGTACGTAATAATACTGCCTGCAGTTGAGCTCCAGTTTGATTAGGATTATTATTATCATTATTATTATTCCTATTATTAATTGTGTTTTTGTGTCTTCTTTTAAAGTTTAATTATTATTCAAATACTTTTTTTTTTTCCAAAATATATTATTAGAAGTGGAAGATTGATTTTTTCTCTATATCTCTTTTCTTACATATATACTATAGTTACATATGTATATACCTCAGTTCAACATGATTGCAGAAAAATGAATAAATGAATAATGTACCATTTGTTTCTCTTGTTAATCTGGATTGAAGAAGACAGAAATTCATTCCTCATCTCATTGAAACTCAATAACGTATATATTTGTGTAATGTGTATAAGTATATAACATGTATTTTACATACATATATATATAATCAGACGCATCGGATGATGATATATGTATATATATAAATATCCATATACTTGTGTATGATATTAATTGTACACAAACAATATGTTTATGTATGGATATAGTAGTCTTCACATTTTTTTCGATTTTTTTCATATCCATTATCATATATGCGTGTATCAATATACAATATATGTGTTTGTATATATATGTATAATAATTTTTTCCTTATGTGCATATTATATACTTATATATGTATGAGTGATAGCGATAGAAGGTATCGATAGTTCGTAATTGAATTATTTAAAAGTGATGGGTTGTTATTTTGTGTGTGTGTGTGGTTTTTTGTGCTGCTGTTAAGTCCCTTGGGTTAATATTACATTTTAATTTTTTGGCGGTGTCTGGCTAAGAGAACACGGGAGACCAACGAGAGTTGAACTACTCAGCCTTGATGTTCGCGGTTCAATTTCTAGAGACATTCGATACATTTCTTCTTCCTCAAGGAGCAATGATGGATCCAATAAATAGTCGGTTACTTTCGTTATTAACTCAATTTTGTAAGGAGTTTGCTGAAAATGACGTATCTCACGGATAACGTGCGCGATCTGTGAAAAAATTAAATAAACTCATCAAAAGCTACACCAAAAAATGACCATCCGTCGAAGAGTGGTGAAGAAGAAAGTCTATTATTAGTTTTTTTGCTCTCTCTCTCTCTGTCCGCAAGACCATGAGGAAGGAACGGGAAGAATAAAATCATTTTAGCGAATGAAAAAAAAAATATATCGCAAAATCGGTAGAACTGAAAAGATTTATCGTCCACAGAGAAAAGAAAAATGGAAAAACATTCTTGGTTTCCTCTTCACATGACCTCTTCGAAAGTAATAGGTACTGGTTTTATACCAACCATACGCATTTTTGAAAAATTCAGAAGACCGTCTTCGGTGAAATTGGGTGTTCCTTCTTCAATAAACGAAAGATCGGTGAGATAAAGCCCTAAATATGGAATGCAAGGAGGATCGCAGCGGTGCAAAGCATCCCGAAGATTTCGAAAACGACCGTCAGACGACACGATTGCCTGAAGACGTTCGATGGTCTGCTTGGTCTGTTGAAACATCGATCCACATACAAATGATCATCTCAAATCCGATCAAACAATATGAATAAATGAATGAATAAACAATGCTCACAGTTTTGGATACTTTTTCCCACGTTTTTTTCAGCCTGTAAACACTGCTACTTGTAAAAGCGGCGCATATTTGGAGAACGCCGTTGTAATTATGGAGAACTTTACTAATGTCCGCGACGGCTGCCCACTTTTCTATGGCCGCAACCCTGGAGGCCATGCTGGATCGACGAATGATTTCCGAGACTACCAGTTGAGAAAAATTATTGAATCTTCTAGTCATCAGAATTATATGCGGCGCCCGCGACGCTTTGTCAGTTTTCATCCAAGCTTGGCCTAGGAATTCTCTGAGTTTTCGAAAAAATTTTAATTATCAAAATAGGCGGGTTCACTTTCCAAAATCTTTTGTACAGTTTTCATTTTTCTGAATACTCACTCGCTTGCTATTGCTACAAATATCTGATGATCAAGGTACGTCATTTGTTCGGCAATTTCCAGGGCTGAAAGCGTCTCGATGCTTTCTTTACTCGCTCTCTGTAAAATAGTAAAAATATTTCGATTTCTTCGATTTATTTTTTCTTATTTTTCAGTACATTTAATCACACAAAATATTCCTATTTCCCTATAAAACTGACCTTGGGAGGTGCGAGTAGTTTTTCAAGATTGATTTTACGGCTCTCAGGTTCCTCCTTTGTAATGAGCCTCAAAAGTTGGCTGGCAGCTTTATGTTCAGCAGGTAGAAGATTTGGACTATAAGTAATATCGTCAAGAAATTCGATAGTGAGTTCCTTCAATTTCTGATCCAATTCAAAGTCCTGGGCATGTTTTGACACCCAATGTCTAAGAACGTTTAGGACCCTCATAGTCGCCGCCGTTGACATAACCGATTCCTTGCGTCGATTTTTGTCTCTACAAGAACCGCTTCTAACGCTCACATCGCTTTCGCTGCAACGGCCAGGAACTTTATCTGGTGGATTACTGGAAGCTGAAGTCGCTATCGCAAAAGCCACAGCCGCCCCGGAAGTACTGCTCCTAAATTACACAATTTCCATTCAATTTGATCAAGCTAGTTTACCAATAAAAGAAAAAGGAAAATAAATAAGCGTTTATATAATCATCAGATCGGAAAAGGAAATTATACTCTCCAAAGGATTCAGCTATTTTTCGTTCATCTGTTGTTTCTTTTTTTCACCTCCCAACTCTTTATACCCAGTAGGATGCTTCCTCTGATTTGTAATTGACGCAATATTTGTACAATGATAACCAACCAGCGTAATGATGATACAATAATGATAACAATTAAAAAGACGAAGAGAAATGCATTCATAATTTTTGATGCATGCTAATATTATTAAAAAAAATTTAGTAACACTTCCGATGGTTATTTTTATTCATTCTATCAGACGAGATTCAAGGAAATCAAAGGACTCTCGTTTTTATCATTTCAGGTTGTTTCTTTCTTTTTTTTTCTTCTAAAGATCGCGGAGTGAAATGTGATAGTCATGCTTCGATGAAACAAAGGAAAAATATTTGCATAAGTAACGACAGTACGGATAATGAGATTACTTACCAGAGGGGTTCGTGTCCGATGCTATATCGAATGACGCAAAACACAACACACGAATACAGTTTAATAGGAAAGACACATCAAAATCATTCCTAACATACAATTATAATAATAATCAACTATATGAGGCGCATCGATGTATAATGATCAAGTCCGATGACGTCTTAGGCCATAGGATAATAGATAACTTGAAATCATTGCGATAATGAAGCGATTTCCTTTGAATTCATCTACTTTCCTAGTATACATATGTATAATTTTTTCATCTTTTCAAAGCAAGTCAAACGAAAACCAAAATTATAAAAGAATTAAGGTGGAACACCCAAAACCCGTTTTTTCTATTTTCATTTGCGTAAAATAATTTTAATGACAGTTACATAATATGCGATGATGATGATGATGATGATGACAATAAAAGTAATAATAATAATAAAAATAATAAATCGTAAAAATCGTAAAAATAATAATAATAATAATAATAATAATAATAATAATAATAATAATAATAATAACAATAATAACAATAATAATATGATATAAAAAAGACGTACGCAGTAAAGAGTATAATAGATAGAATGTTTTACAACGGACACAAAGCATCCATGCTTTATATATATATATATATATGATATAATAATATACAAATGGGTCAATAATATTTATAACTCCTTACGACATTCAACATTCAATAGCAAATCGAAAACTGACAATATATGATAGTATACATATGATTAATGTAATTGCGGTATTTTGTTGTTTATTTTCCTTTTTTTTTTGTTCAAATTTTTTGTTTCGTTTTCTTTCATTTCGAATCTTTCGGCGATTGTTCGTTCTTTCAACACCCTGAAAATAAACTGTGCATCGCGTTTGAAAGAAAAACCAAAAAAATAGAAAGAAAAGGAAAGGATTCAATTGAAAATGAGACACGATAATTACGGTTATAAGATGGTTATTAACGAGAGTAAAATATCGAGGCATAAAAATCGGAAACATTAACGCTATTTGAAAGATCGTAATGACCATGTTTTATTGTTTTCAGTCTGTCCAGTTCTTGAGGGATAAGTCTTTCTGATTGCTATTCCTCGAGATTTCTTATGAAACGGTTCAAAGACTCGGAAAACAAACCTCCTTTTGCTCTCGCGAGAACTGGTTATAACAACTCCAGCCTTGCTTGATATCTGTTGACTGTCATGTTGAAAACTTGGACGTTGAGAACCAGATCCCATCTCGTTTTCCTGGATCGAACGGCGACCCATCAGATAATTCTGAACAAAGAAAGGAACAAAAAAATCCTTCTGAAGTCTGTTCACCCGGATTGATTCCGATCGTTTCTCCACAAACGATAAAAGAAAAGAAAAAAAAAACTCACTCCAGTTATGGTCGAAATCGAACCACTGCGCATCGATGCTGGAGGTGCCGATGCGATCGAGGCGCGATGCTCCGAGTAATGATGGTTGTGATGATTATGATGATTATTATGCTGACCGCAGTGGTGGTGATAAAGTTCAGCCGGTGGCGTAGCCTCGTCATCTGTCCAATTGGAATCTTCTTTTTCCGAACATAAACGTCTTCCTCTCGGGGATTTCGGTGACTTTGTCAGCCATTCGGGACGAGGTGACTTCGGTGATGGTGGTGGCGGGTCTTCGTAGGTGAACTGAACGTCTGAAAGATTTTGATTCAAAATTTTATTTGAGATCATTCATCGACCCTGATTAGACAATAAATTGTGTTACCGTCTTTTGAGGTGGATTCGGCAGCCACCGGAGTGTCGGTTTCTTCGGACACTCCTCTTGAGTATGTTCCACCTTCGTGTGAACTTGGATCTGAACCGGAGCCAGAACCAGAACCGGTAGAACCGACCAAGGTAACGGAACTCAAATTGCTCGGAGAAGATGGAGCACTTAGCACCGTCACATCTGGAAAACAAAAATCATTTAGTACCGAAATGTAAACTGCAAATCCATTGAAACCATCGAAACTGAATGAAAAAACGTTATTTCATACCTGTCAGTGTTTCGGCACTGGAGGAGACAGCGATTACTTTTGGAATTGTGAGGTGGCACCTGTCGTCTTCTGAACTGTTGTCGACCCTAACACTAATCCTTCTCGGAGTTGCTGGAGATTGTCTTCCAGAAGATGGTCCAGGAGATTGAAGGGTTGGACTTCGTCTTATGATCGGTGGTGCTTCAGAAATTAGTCCAAGCGGCTGATCTTCTTCGACTAGACAGTCGGAAAATTAAATTAACATTTATCCTCTTCCAAAAAGTTCGTGCAAAAATTTATGGCAGGTGGCATGGCGATTCAGGAAGACATAATGGGTTACGACCGAGGTGAGATTTAGCGATGATCATATCGAGGGCTGAGAGCCGAAAGGGCGTAAGCCGCAGTAAAGCGAAGATGCCGTTATACGGATGCATCCCACCCAAACCAAAAAATCGAATGTTTCAAGCGTATTTCACTTATGAAACCGTTTTTCAACTCATCGTTGGAATTGGTGATCAAACAATTCAAATACATCTAACTGATTCCCGAAGATAGTGAAACTTCAAATCGTCTCACTGTGCGTGGAAAAGCTAGAAGAAAAATCGGCAGATCGCTAATTCAAATTTGACTGAAAAATGTCTTTTTTCAACAGTAGTTGAACTCCTTGATTCTATACACTTTGAGGAGATAAACCCCTATAGCAACATCCTGACTTTTCCGTAAGTTTCGACCTTCTAGTTCTTGGCTCCTCGATATGCGAATTTGTAAGGGTTATCATGAGTCTTGCAAGATATTCGACTTTCGGAGTTCTGATTTTCTTTTGTGTTTATTATGGGGGATCTTAGGAGCTCACGCTTTCGGTAGCCAGACCGCCAGTGCGCCTTTGGGTTGGAAATAAGGGCTCCAAGGTTCGAGTCGTGGTAGGTGTGGCTCCGTGCTCCTTGGCTATCGCTCACCTCTGACCCGTAACCTATGCGTACACACGTGCAGAATTACACAACCTACATTTTCCGTCTAGTGTCCAAAAAGTCAGCTGAACAATCAAAACAAATCTAATAATAAATGCTGGTTGCGATTACTCGGATTCTTCTTACCGGAAACGGAACTCGCACCGCTTGTTCTTCTCGGACTAACGCTGTTCCGACGACGTTCGTCCAAAGGCGGAAGAGCAGTATCACCGGAAGTGCTTCCAAGGACATCAAGAGACCTGAAATTAAATAGTTCAAGGTTATAAAATTGTTTAACTTTCCATTATTTGGCTACTCACATTATGGACCCAGTTCCAATTTGACATTCCGGTGGTTCGCTGTTGTAGAAAACCTTCTTCAATGCCTCAAGGACGGTCACACCATCGGTGAATACTCGATAGGTGAGTAAAAAGGTGTTCAAAAAATCTATACTCAGGAATCTCAAGTCCGTTAAACGCTGCAGAAGACGTTCCGGTGTGGCGTAACGGATTTGTGGTACCTTGCAGGAGTTTAATGTCCGACTAAAACGTATGTCGATGTCATCTTTGAAAAGTTTCGGATCGTTTCTAATCGACTGAGGCATCGTGACGGAACTTGTGTCCGACAACGAGCCGTGAAGAAGGTCATTGAAATGAACGTTATCCATGCACTGGCTGATGTCGGTTATCCAAGCGGCCTTTTCCTAGAAATTTCAGAAAAAGATGATCAGAATTATTATTACTATGTTGGAAACCACGTCGACGGCACCAACCTGCATAGTAGGAGCGATGAGATGAACGGAGACCTCTGGTCCCCCGGATTTTACGTCCAAAATGATTTTGAAATCTCGAGTCTGAAGTTGGGAACTGCTACTTCCGCTTCCACTACCGCTACTCTCACTGATACCACTCGACAGGCTCGAAACAGAACAGACCGACGACTCTGAAAGCATTTCTCGACGTAATAAAAGTGAAAGAAAATCTGTAAGATTATTTTCCGACATCAAATCACTCACCATCATCGTCAACGACGCCCTGGTCGCTGGGATCTTCTATGAGAAGGGCATCGGCCAGAGGAATTTTGCCGACTTCTGGTACAAGGTGAAGACGTCCCCCGCTCGATTGCCGTGTCGTGAGGATTAGATGATTAGAAAATAAGAAACACTGTCTAAGAGCTTCTTTATCACCGCCGCCCCAACTACCACCAAATGTTGTACTTAAACGGCTTCGAGCTCCGCGTGGCTTATCTCCAAGAATCTGAACGAGAGAACCTGCGAATCAGAAATGAAACAACGAAAATTCAGATAACTTGGATTCATTTCAGATTTTTTAATCTTCGGACTTTGATACGAACTTTTATCTCATCTGATAATAAAATCACTGCACACGTGTGTCCGTTTTATTTTCACGGTCACTGGAATGGTATATAAGTATCTACAAATAGTCCTTTTTACAAGCGTAGTAAAAAAATATGGCAGCCTTTGGATTTGTGCGATAATTAATCCCCCCGGCGTGTCCGTAGATGAGCGGTTTTTTTTTCTTCTATTATATTTTGTTTTCTTTTTGTTTTTTTCGACTCATGGGACGAAAATTAAACTCCGATAAATTTTAAAAAAATTAACGAAAATAACGACAATCGATTTTTCAGTCTAAATAAACTTGAAATGGTAACGCTAAATTCGAGTTTCAGTTGATCCCGACACCTTGCAGAGTCGTTTGATTATCAGTCCTTGTATTTATCATTATTATGTTTGGTCCCGCGGATATTTTGGTCTGATCTTCAATGGGTTAAAACGCGCAATACATTTAATTTATTCTCTTCTTTTACACCAACGATGAAATCACTAGTCCCTATATTTGTTTCACTTGGGGGAGGAGGAGGATTTTTTTTCTTTTTTTTTTTTAGCACTCCAGATATCACATATTATCGTACGCGCGAGGGGGTGTGATTAAATATCAAAATGGCAACTAAGCCAAGGCGTTGTTTTTGTCTACCCGCCACCCCCGCAGCTGTTTCTGATGTTGCTACCGACCCCAGTTATTACATCCACCGATTAAACAGCAGCGACTTTAAGAAGTCGTCCGGTCATTTGAAGGGCGCAAAAAAAATGTATATATCTAGTACCCGTGATTTGGAATATAGGTTTAAAATTTTTTTTCGCACACAATAAACGTGGTTAAAGGATTTTGTACGTCGTTTTATTTACTTTGAATAATTGCCATATTTTATTTTGGACGGTATATATATACGATATAAAATAGTCTGACGTTTGCGTGGCAGCCATGTGACGCGAGATCACGCGTCGAGGACGGAGAAAACGAACGAAAGGCGCCGACGTAAGCGAACGAAAATATCGTGCGCAAACTCCTGTTAACATCGATTCGAAATATACGTATATCTATACACGGAATTACTTGCGGGACCGGATAAACTTGATGCTTCCAAGCTTTCAAATGCGCAAGCTCAAAAAAGGGGCAGAATCCGAACAATGTGACTCTACGGAAATGTCTTGGTACGGATTTAGAACATCATTATCGACAGAAGATGAAAACTCCTAACGATCTAAGGGAGGTCTAAAAATTTTCAATAAATTTTCGTTTTCTACAAATTACTCACCTTGTCTAACGAAGACTTGATTCACATCCAGCAGGATGTCACAGCCTTCAACGATCATTCTTTCCACCGCTAAATTTTTTCGCAGGTTTTCAGTTTCGCTCACCTGTAGAAAGACGATTAACGAAAGAAAAAAAAAAAACGCAATTTTAATCGTCTGCCACCAATTTTGACGGAATAAAAAATTACAACCTCATCGTGCATCTGACGAGACAAATCTTCCAGCTGTTGTCTGGCATTCTGCAAACTCTTTCGTTCTACATGATCGTAAGGAGTGTGAGCTAGTAGTTCGTGTAGCGTGATGATGTACCTTGGAATCTGCAACACAATCGATATAATATTTATTTTCTCGATACGCTGGTATCTATGTCATTGCTAAAAGTGAAACGCTTCGATTTTACCTGGTGCATGGGGTAGGTGAGGAAGATTTCAAGAGACCGACCGTGGCAAGAGGGTTTGTTTTCCAATCGAGCTAAAAGCGCTGCAAACGATGGCGAGGATTGTTTACATTCGGTAAGGACTTGGAGACTGTAGTGATGGTTTCTGACGTACTCTTGGTAAATCGACAACATCGGTAATAGCATATTGAAGAGGTCACCTGCAATATTATCGCCGTGATTAATTAATAACCAAACAATCAATTATACTCCACTGATTGATAAAATGTCGGTTTCGGGGGAGTTTGATAAATATTTTCAATTTTCCAGAGGACATACAATTTCAACTTTCCGCGCGTCCCTCTTCACGGTTGCACATCAATTTTACCCTCAGGGATCAGAAACGCAAAGCACACTCACACAGATTTAAATTTTATCAGGGATATGACACACGTAGCCAATTCGGAAGGGTGAGGTTACGAAATGTGATGGTTTATAATTTGAAAATTCATATCGCGGCGGAAAATTGAGAGAAACTTTGCCCTGAAAATCGGGATTTTCGTAGAAGTAACGATATTTCCATCGGCATACATAGTATACCAGCTGGTACTCTAAGTATTCCTGGAAAAACGAATATATCACGAAATAACCGAACATCCTAATGTTTGTGACTGATTTCAATCTCGAGCGTGCAGTAATTACCAATTTAGTCGACCAGCCGATGCAATTTGACAATTTTTTATATAACATTCAATTCCACTATTACCCAGCACTAGAGTTGGCCAACTTTCCATCCTGGATGTCAGACCCTTGAGGAATATTTGATGGAGAAATAGGACAGTTTCGCTGTTCAGGAAGATGCTATTAACGTCTTCGTGGCTACAGGGTGGCTTTTTGGAACTCGCCGCCATCTTAAAAGGGCGTAAAAAACAACTGACTAAAGCCTCCATCTGTTCCATGTATTCCTCCTCCGCTTCCACCATTTGGAAAACCAAACTGCGAAACCAGAAATAATTTTCTACTTCAAAGTGAACGATTATCAAACCGAGCTCATATCTTATCAATGTCAGAAGGAGATTAATGATCGATGAAAAAAGAAAAAAAAGAACAAAAAAGTGAGTAGGCGACGGCTTGATGAGATGTTCGAGAGGTTTCCGCCCCTCCAGTTTCTTTTTTTTCGCCTTTTTTGATCGTGATGTAAAACGAAAAGTGAAAGTTTAACGTTAAGTATGAATCAGGAGAGCTACGACTGTAATATAGTCCGTCGAAATTAAAGAGACATTAGACATCTGCTTTACAAAAAAAACGAAGTCTAATCGCGGCTTACCGAAGAGTCATCGGGTCAAACGCCCCGAGTAAATCTACCGGGCTACACGTTAGCCCGTAAGCAAGATGGAAATGAACAGACAAAGCGAACTGAAAAAAAAAAAATTGGAAAAGAACGATAACCACAAGACGGGAAATTAGAAATTTTCTTTAACACGCTGATCCGACACCGTAAAAGCTTAAAATCCGGTAGGAATTGATCGAAACAAACGAGATGTTCATCAAATAATATGTATGAAATTCGAAGATCTACGAAGCTGCTGCTTTCGTCCTGCTATAAATTTTTACGCATATGACGTAAGAATGTGAAAAAAAAGGGGTGAAAGCTGATACGTATCACACCCTCATCGAAAAGTTAGATAAAATATGAAAGGCTTCACCTCCTGAACCTGACAATCAAATTTAGCAAAGAACGAAAGAACGGCACAGATTCAGAATTAACCGACACTCACCTGTTTCTCTTTCTCATGCTCTCCGCGTGGGGACTTTTTATATATTGTTCAACAATTTGCTTCCATCGACGCCTGCAAAGCCATCCCCTGAAGAAACTCTGGACTTTAAGGATTTTTCGAACCTCCAAAGATTCTTCCGGGGCACCAACTTCGTCCTCAACACCTGCTGGACCCGATGCAGGTCCTGCAACAGCTGGTCCAAGATCTCCACTTCCAACTGTGCATCCCGAAAGCCCTCGGAAGCCGCCGACTCCTTCACAGGAACCGATGTAAGCCGGAGCCGCGACCGTCGCAGGACGGAGTTGTCTCTTCAAGGCGCATAACTGCGGAAAATGTCAAATTTTTTAGACGATGCAATATTTAAAAATTCTAAACAAAAGTCCAAGTCGGAACCAGTAAAGTCATTACAATATCTTCGCCAGCTCATCTCCACTTTTTAACAAAGATTATTATGACTTAGGTAACCAAGGAATGAAGTCTGCTCCTTTTACATCCCTTAAATAAAAAGTGAATACCGAAAGCACTTTTCTCAGCGCAGTTTTGTCTGATATATATCAGTCTTGAGTTTCCTACTCCCGCACAAGCTTGAGAGATAAAAGAAAGAGTGAAAAAAGCAAAATGAAAACTAAGGGGATGGGAAGCAAAAGACATCCGCCGATCAACAAGGACGAATTGTAACAGGACATGAATGCACTTTGCAGTGTTTCTAAAACCTTCCCTTGGTTTATAGGAAGTAACAGCCTACGCAAAAGTAAGGCTATGGCTTTAAAAATTTCGTACCATCCGTTAACAAATTTATCGTACATCAGAGGTTTGAAAATAGACGAAGAAGGAATACTAAAGTGTGTACGACGCGTCTGCCCAGAAATTTGTCTCCCCTGAATTTTTAACCCACTAGCAAAGTGGCGAGCACTCTCGGTGGCGATAAATTATATATAAGGTTGGCTAATTACCTCCCAGTAATGGAGGTGCATCGAGGGTTGATATCTATAGTTAATATGATAAAAATAAGCTCACAAATCCCTTACATGCATGTAAAAGAATACGTAAATAAGAGTAAGACGGAAAAATAATGCGGGCGGTGTTTTCGGTGTCGAAATAAAAAATAAAGTGGATCGGTGAAATGTTTTTGTATAGAAGAAAAAAACCCGGCGTACTCGCTGTATGCAAAAACAAACAATAGAAGAAAAATAACAGAAATAGAAAACAAATGAACTTATTCATTCTGCAAATATTGCCAACAGTAAGGGGTGACTTGCTACTCCTACTCCGAATGTCTCTTATTTTTCCCTCGGTGCAAACCGAGGTAGAAAACATATTCGTCACATATAGTTACTTATTTGAGAGGGTTGTAAATTAGTCTGGCGTTTTTGAAATTCTAATTTCGAAATGGAAAGCAGACGACAGCTATTTTTTCCTGTCTTTTTTCACTCTTCATTTATTTTTCATCGGTACTGATACGTTTTGTTCATTCGCAGAGCATTTCGTGCTTTCAAAGCCGACACTTCGGGTTTCTTTTTTTATCGACTATACAGAATAATGTGGAACTTGATGGCAAAATTTGCATATGACGTATCGAATTCCACGAATTTATTTATAACACTCGTAGTATACGTATACGTACATCATCAACAAGTATCAAATTCTCGGAATTTCTACCCCCAATAATCCCTTGAACCTTTTTTCTTCCCTCCGCAAGAATAAAACAAAATAAAAAAGACCCACGGGTACACGAAGGCGGCACGTAATTCTCGAAGGTTTTCGGGCATTTCACTCATGACCGGCTACATTTATTACATGGGACATTCCATGACATCTAGATTTAGATCTGGTTAGATCCCTATTTTTTTTATTTTCTCTTTTCAATGCTAGAACTTGTTATGAAACACGTACAACGTATATTTCCAACTTTTTTATTGCTTCGGACTAGCGGCACGTTTTTTTAAATTATGTCAAACATAACACAGTTTTTGAGTTACGTTGCTATAGATGATGATTTTTTTGTTTAAAATTTTATCTTCTGATGTTTGCTTCATAGACAACCTCAGCAACTGCGACATTTGTTAAATATTCATATCTTAACAGCCCTAAAAAAAATTTAACACATTTTATACGAGCTTTCAGAGTTGGTTGTCAAGACTTTATACGTGTATTTTTTCTTTACGTTGTTCTTTTTTTATGATATGATCGAGATTTCATGGCATGTCCCGTATACCATCCATCTATCGTTCCGGAAGAAGACCACTAGACTCGAAGAATCAGACAATTGACCCGAGAACTTTGGGACGTATCCGTACCCTCGTCTTTGACACGATCAGTTGATAGACGGTCCTGATTCGATTAGACGATAATCAATAATGATTCAATTGCCTACCATTAACGGATGAAACACGCCTGGCGAGAAGATCCTATTATATTGCTTCTCAACTTGCGCGTAAGGGAAAATGAAAATAGAACCTAATGTGACAATGAATTTTTCCTTTCTCTTCAAATCTTATTTCTTTTTATTTTTTCTTATCTTTTTTTTTCTCTCGGGAAACTGCGCGAGGGGTCGAATATAAATAGGTTAACCGTGGCGCTATGGGACCGTAGGGTCAGACACCATTCGCATCAATAAGAATCAATTACGATTCAATTTCGTTTCTGTTCCTTCGGCTTGTTTCATTTAGAAACTTTGAAAATTTATCTCACATCCTTTATAACTGAGGGGCCCTCCCGTCCATTGAGCGGATTAACCAAAAAACATTTTCCAACGTCGGTTTTACCTCGTCTCCTTTTCTTTCGCGCTAATTTCAGAATTCTATAAGTAAGAAATTATACGGAACAGAAAATTCGATGCGGAATTATATTTCCCAAGGCTAATCGATGATCCTTATATTATCAACCGACCGATTGTGAGTTACCGTTATTACAGTTTTTTCAACTGCAGTTTCCAAAATTTTAAGTTATTGATTTATAGAGGTTGCACATTTCGGTCTGCAAGCAGTTATATGTATTCTGTAGACCGTCAAGGAATGTTACTTCCATGTATCAGGTTCGCAATAAATTCATAGAGAATTAATTTTGAAGATTGTAACTATCGTCGCACTTCAGAGAAATCTCTGTAAAAAATTCAAATATAGCGATGGAAAACCAACATCTTACGTCAGAAATAAATTGTTCCTCTTTTTTTTCTGTTGTTTTTTTTTGCGAATTACATCGTAATCAAAATTACCCTTTTAATTCCACGCGCACTAACCTCGGCTCGTAGTTTTTTAATCTCTGACGCAAGTTCCTCACACTGCTGGGTATACTGCCACTTAGCTGTTTTCTCGCTCTCAACTATCTGCAGTAGGTGTAGGTGTTTTTGCTCAAGTTCCTCCTTCTGCAGCAGCAACTTGTTGAAACTGCAATCAAAACTCGCACAGATATAGTGTAATACGTATGAATATACGAGCGCCAAGTAATCACGTACATGGAAATGGTCGTTCCGAGTACCACGTGACGATATGAAAAAGTTCAACGTGGCTTCAGCCGTAATAATGTATAGCTTAGAAACTTGCTATATAATATAATTCGAAATGGAGTCGCTAAATCCCTAGCTAACTTCGATGCGAATTACCGTGCGGAAAATTGCAGCAGGGACGTTCCAAGTATACCATATAAACCAGAACAAATTCCCGCCAACACCTCCGCAATTTTTATTCATTTTATTCTGCCGCTTGAATTATCCTCGTAAATCCCACAGTGGAAAGGTGAAAAATAAACTTCCCTAAGTGATCATCGTTTAACTCTCTCAAGGGTTTCTAATAGGTTATCGTTTATGAGGAAGAAACTTTGAAAATTTGTCGAAGCTTTAACAATATTTGACATACTACCCCAGAATTTCTGGGGTTTTTTCTTCCCTCTCTTTTTGTGTTTGATCGATGATACATTAACGTTAGGCTAATGATACATATAATATATATTTTCTTGCATAATAATTGCGTTGCGGAAGGTCGGGTGAGGTGAGACAGAATTTCTGTATTCATTATACAGGTTCTTGGAAGTGCGGGAAGGGCACAAGGTGAAAGGTAAAAGGGAGAGTAGCAGTCTGAGGGTAAAATTAATGACCCGCGGTTAAACCCTCGACCTCCAGGTCTTCCTCCTACCGAACATAACTCGGGCGGTCAATACATATTTCTTGGTAATTAACGACCGAATTGTTTGAGTAATTAACCAACGGAGAGATACTGGTCAAAATAATTACCTTCAAGGTCACGATGACCGAATGTAAAATACACAAAAAAGACTCAACCAAAACTAGAATTTTCCATTTAGTTTATTTTTTACCCGCCCATAAATAATTGTTTTCACTATCAAGCGAATTTAATTCGAGATTTGACTAACATCGAAGTAGCGATGTGAACAAAATTTGAAAAATGAAAATATCCGAGCAATAATTAATTCGTTGCATAAACAATCAGACGCCAAAGTTTTCGAGTGTAATATTTAGAAGAGAAAAAAACGGCAACAGAGGCGAAAATTTCGTATAAATTTAACGTTCGGTATCGTTTCGTATATTCTGGCTCTTGAATTGATCCAGTTCATTAGTATTCATACATTAATATCCCTGCTATAGAAGTATGAATTATTTGAGAAATTTAACCAGAAGGGTTTTACACCATACTGCTAGGTATAATATACAGTACATTGTTTAAATACACCCTCCGAAATTAGACAAGCTCTCTTCGCAAGAGAAATCAACAGTAAGGTCATAATGTAAAGTCCCTGGTATAGAGTGTCGTACTTGAACTTAATATATTTTACATAGGCTGCATAAAGGGTTAAATTCAGTTTAAAATTTCGATTACTACAAGAAAAAAAAAAAAAAATGAATAAATAAAAGAATAAAATATACAATCATCTGACCTAAGGAGTATACCACATTTACCATAGAAAAATTCTCTAACATGACACGCGTTATCGAACAAACAAGAATTTACATTGATACGGAACCAAAAAAAAAAATTTTTAAACAATTTTGTAAAGAGCATATAATTCAACATCCGATCCAAGTGAATTTTTTTTTCTCCCAGAACTATAATCGACGAATTTTGTAGAATCGATGAAAATTTGAAAAAAAAAATGGACCGCTGTGATCAATCAATTTGAACCAACTTTTGCTCAAAAGTGCATTTTTTTTCTCTTTATATTCCTCTTTATTTTTTTCTTTTCATTTACCTGGCTTCTCGAATCGCGTCGATCCAAACTCCACAATCTGTTTCAGTAGCAGCGCGTAGTTCGTACTGACGTTGATTTTCCCTTCGATAAGAAATGGCGAAGCAATGCTGAAAATCAAAAGAAAATTACTTCGAGTTAGAAATTGTTTCTTTTTTTTTTTACTCGCGATTATTCAACAATCGGTCGACCTCTTTTTTTTCCAAGGCGTGATGTTATGGCGTATTATTAAAATTTTAATCGAACACTCGATGCATATAATAGAGTCGTGCAATGAACAGAAGATTCTTACTCCTATTCAAGAGGGATTTCAACGCGGCTTTGAATATACCTATTTCTTAAGCAGTAGCTTCTGCCTTTCAAAATTCAGGTCAAGGCAAATGCCGCCTTTTCCAAGATTCAGATTCTATTCTTTTAAATTCAAAACAAATTCCAAATGATAAAAAAATATGTTCAAAAAATATAAGGATGTTTAAAGCTGAAAATAACTAGACGCTCAAAATGCAAAGAGATTTCGATGTTTAGTAAAAACCGTCTTTTCTTTATTCAAGCGTAAATAGCTTGAGAATTCCGCATGTATGTACCCACATATAGGTACACAAAGAATGTGCGCATCGCAATATAGATAAGGTGAACGTAGATTCCAGATTTTTCATACCCCTTTGAAAAGAAAACTTGCACCTTTCTACTCGTTAAAGATTGCACGATGCTTATTCTACATGTAGAATCTTACGGAACTCTAAGAAAACTTGCTAACTGCTACTGCTCTAGAATTCAAAAATGAAAGTGCATCATGTTTTTTCTAGAACCACCTCGCAAATAGCTGATGCTCTCTGCAGTGCTTTTCGCTGAATTCTGAATGCAATATTGATGTACATTTGATCTTTTCATTTATAGCTGTTCTTTTTTTTCCAATTCCTTAGGTAAATTCAACGTGAGTAACTAATAAAAACCACATTGCAGAATTTTCGGAAAACCGAATACCAGCTCACTCAAATGAAAATAGAATTGATTAAATTAAAAAAAAAAAACGAATCCCCAAATGAATCGTCGATAGCCTGAAGTTGCGGTATTCTGGATTAGTTGTTGAACTATTCATTTAACTTTCTCACGATTCATGAGACGTATCATCCGAAAATTATGTTTTCTCGATAACATAATTTCCACGATTGGACGGCGGCGCAGTTTTGGAAGAGAATGATTCACAGAAACCAAACCGTTTATTCATCGAATTCCGTAAGCATGGATTTTTAAAACAATAATCAAACAAATTGAAAAACGCTCGGTAGGCGGTAGAAACATATGATTTATTGCTTAAATTCTTGGGTAAAATAATAGTTCGTTTTTTTATCTTCAAAAAAACATACAACAAAATAAAATATATCATAAAGAAATTGAATGTTCATAACTATATTGTCCGCATTATAAATCCTGAGTATATCATTTTCTGCATCAACAAGAATCTCAGAGAAGAGAAATGCAGTTTAAAGAATCCTTTGAAGTCAACTTGCCCCGAGGGTAGGTATACAAAAAAATAAAGTGAAATAAAATAACACAAGATAACAAGAAATTCTATTCTCTCGAGTAGCCTCCACATATACGTATAATACATGTCAATGGCAATAGGGCAAGTAGATAAATATATTAATTAAACGGTAATACGAAGTACTGCAGGGATGGGTATATGAACACAAATGAAAAGCGGTTGTTACACCGACGGTCTGGAAAAAGCAGCATATCCCGGAGGATAACGAAATTTCATATTACATATAGAGCTTGCAGTAGGGAGTTGAGTTGAATTTTCTTTTTTTTTTTTACTTCTCGTCTTTCAGATCGTCGATTCTAGTTGATCTTACGCAGTCTGTTTGAACCCGACCCTCAACTTAATGAACCCACGTATAGGTATAACGATGCACGAGCAATTTCATGCCTATACACAAATACGCATGTTTGTATGTATATAAATATATATATACATATACGTTGCTCAACTATAAGTATATTCTTTCTAAGAAGAAAGTGATGCTGGAAAATATAGAGGGCAAGGTAGGATGATAAGGAAAAATGCTTTTTTTTCTCTCCGGCGTTGCCTACGACATGTTTTATTTTCTTTTTTCTTTTTTCTTTTTTCCTCGCTTTTACATATCATATCGTGTATAGGTATACGTATAGGTGTATGTAGCCATACGACTGAAGTTGTATCGTTTCTTGACGAGGTAGGTATACATACATAAAGGTAGGTAAAGGTAGGTACCTGCTAAATAATTCACTGGTGACGTTAGAATAGCCTTCCCTCATGTATACCATACATACACTTTTGAAATCGCCATAGCCCTTCATTATTCAACGATTTTCCGGTACACTAACAATAAGAGAATTCCGGATATGTCTTTCCATTATACCCCCATCAAGGTGTAGAAGAAATATACATAGAAACGGGCAAAATAATTATTGACCTATTCTTTTTTTCTTCGTTCTCATCGTTTCAAAAAGTGATCAATCCGAAGGAATATTATCATTTCTAATTTTTGCTTAGGAATTTTTGAAGAATATAAGAGACTTGATTTCGACGTGAGTAAAATTTCTCGAAATCTAATTCGGCAGAATTTTGAACCTTTCATGGCTGTTATGATGTAATTGGCTTCTTCTTTCATGCGGCATGTACATATGCGAGGCTATGGTTCTAGTAGTAGGTCTTTTCATATAGCAGCTGCTGTTACTCTATAGTATATATTAACTCGAGAATTATGCGTTAATTAAAATCCAACACGAACCACCACCCTGTTATAATGGGCGGTAGATAGGTATAATACATTACGCAAGCCATATTAGGTGGAAAACGCGCCTAAGTACCGGTGGTTACACGGTATGAAGTTTAGTGGGGATTATTTATTTTTTTTTTCATTTTTTTTCTCCTGCCTTCTCCCCTTTTTCTATAATATTTTCAGTTTTTTTTTGTTTCCTCCTTCATGATGCGTGTGTATGCATATATATAAATGTATATACCCGCATGAATAGTTTTTCATTTTGCATCACGTGTTCTTTAGAAGTAACTATTTTAGATGCCCTACTTTGAAAGTCCTTTTTTTCTTATTTTTTTTTTTTTCTGAATCTTGTATCATGTAACGTACGAAGACGCACGCATCACACATCCTGGAAAAATATTTAGCCAAACAAGTTCTATTCACGAGTCGGTGGAATTTTGAGAAATGCTTTTTGCTTTTTTTTCGAGACTTGTAATTTAATACTGATAATAAAATTTTTGACATCTCTTGCTGAAAATTCGTGTAACAAACTCTTTTAATCGAATCAACGGTCGATTTGCTCTACTATTCGGAATCAGATTTCATCGCAATTCCGGACTGGAGAAAAACAAAACCAGCTTTCAGGTTTACGGCTCGAATTGTGAGAAAATCAAAGGTATACAGTGAATCAGATTTTAATTAAGCACTGAAACACTATCTGTATACGCATGATGTGCTTTTCGAATCACCGAGTTTGATACTGACAAGAGGATTTTGAGGAAAGCTGATAAAATATCTAAGGGAATATTCCTGTATACTGGCTACTCGGATATGAGCATGCGCTACTTATACTAATTTGTTCATGTTCGTGAGGTCGGACCACTTGCTTCGGGCTCCACGCCATTTTGTTCACCGTTCATTTTTTGAGGCGTACTTCAAGCGGTAACTCACGGACATGAATGAATTTGTGTTAGCGGCGCACGCGCCTAATCGAGTGACCAGTATGCAGGAGTATCCTCTGTATAATGGATATTCTTGCGTGCATGCTGCCGAGATGTGTAAAGATTATAACATTATATGATCATTTTTCCCTTCACACAAGGGAAGATAAAATAGTATTACATGATAGATAATACATGATAAAAAAAGAATCGTATTAGGAATGAGAAATATATCGTCACGTTAACGACAGAATTCATGGTAAATCAGAATCCCAGAAAACAGTCACAATCCTTAGAAATCGATTTTCTTCTCGTTCAGATGAAAATATTTTTCAGAAGACAAAAAACAAAAAAAAATATAAGAAGATTAAATTAAATGCAGACATAAATCAAACGCAACTCTATTTGATACGATCTGCTTATACTCTTTCCCTATCTTTTTTCCCTGATACTCTACTTCTTCACCCCTATGTATGTATATACATATGTTCATTCTCTATGGGACGACGTGAAACCGTTCACCGGTTCCCGTTCCCGTTCGTTGCCCGACCTTCAAACGCATTAACAAATTGGCACTGCGGTTAATACCAAATACATATAAAGACACGCATGTATGTATGTGAAATACGTATACCTATATAGGTATATTACATAGCTCTGTGACCCCGGCCTTCAAAGTACCTTCTACATATACAAGATGTAGTTGCTAACCGTTATCTCTATTCAAATTCAGCGACACGTGCAGAAATATAGATATACTATAAGTTATACAATTCAGGCTAGTCTTTATATCGTGCAAGGTCGAAAAAGTTTGTAACCTTCTCCCAAAACTAAATGTACCATTTTCAAATTATGAGAAAGAATTGGAGAAACAAAAATGCAAGCACAATATATGAAACAGGTTTAAGAGAGTGTCGGGAGAACGGGTGAAAATATCTCAGTATAAAAAATAACGATCACCCTATTACGTACACATAATATATAAATATTTATATTATGTTCTATTAAAAACGATCAACATGTCGAGATTCTAAAGGGTATTCGCGACTCGTATTTTTGCATAATTTTATAGGGGTATACACAAAAGCAGAGCCATATTATACCACATACTGTAGGTAGCAGCTACTATTAAATCATTAGTAACAACCCCGCCATGATCACGTATACGCTCTCAAAAACTTTCCTCGATTATAGATGAATAAATAAATAATAAACCGTGTAGTTTGAATTCCACATTTTTTTTTCTCATCTAATTTCACCTTTGATACACGTACAATAAAGCATCTCTCCAATACATATATATGCACACATAGATTTTTATGTATACAAACGCGATCATGCTCCGCTTCATTTTCAAAGCTAACTCAATTTCCTTTGTTGTAGCGGGGGTAAAAAAAGAGTTCGTAGAAAAAAAACTAAATTAAAAAAAAAAAAAAAAAAAAAAAAAACCGTATACGCCGAAGGAAAAAAAAGCGGTGAACGAATTCCGTTATGTACAGCTCCTGGAAAACGGTAACTCGTTTCCCCAAATCCTTCTCATCCCTCAAATCGGAAAGGGTTGTTACCCACTATTACTTTCGTTTCATCGAATCTCCTCACTTTGAAGCTAGAAATCGTAAATCGATATTTAGAATCGAACGAACGAGCAATATGAAAATAAAAAGCATCTTCATGCCCTACATATTGTTTCCTTTTTTTACGCTTTTTCTTTTTGTTTTTGTTAAGCTGTGACATGATTTCCAAAATGCAGATGCAACAGGTTCAGTTACGTCGGACACTTGTGGCTCACTCATAACTACAAACTCTTGATATACTAAAAAGTTGAAAAAGTGGTACCTACTTTGATTTTCAAAACATGAAAAAAACAACTGTAAAGTTTTCGAGGTTTTTATACTGCACAATTATATCAAAGCATTGTCTTATGTACGTATATTGTACGTATTCATATTCAGTTTGAGAGTTAATTGAAAGCTTTTATATATATGTCTGTGAAATGGGCTCCAGTAAATTACATAACGGTGGATAAAGTTTCTTGTTCTTATATCGTAAACTCGAACGACCTTCTCCATTCTACGTAACCTCTTTTACTTCGTCCGGAAGGGATGATAAAACAGTATTATCAGGCTAATTCAGAGAGCCGCAAATTCTGGAAATGTGTGAGAAAGAAAAGAAAAAAAAATACGAACAAGAAATCGAAGAATGGTTAACGCTTTTTACTCCGAAAGCTTGGATTTTTTTTTTTTTAAATGAAACACACGGGAAAACTTCGTTCATTCGTCATCATCATCATCACCATCATCATCATCATTATTTTGATCTTCCGAGGTTACAAAAAAATTACCCTACATTTTGAAGAGGTTTTTCTAGCTAGACGAAAGCTCTTCATCAAACGGCGAAAATAATGACCCGACCTCAAGCTTCTTTTCCATGATGTCCGTATACCTTGAGAATATATATATTTTTTTTGTCTTTTTGTAGCAAAGGAAAAGAGGAAAAACGGATAACGTGACCAGAAGTAGTAAGAAAAGCTCGCTTCTTTTTTACTACTGTTCGAAAATCCACAGCTCTGTAGAAAATATTTCCAGACAATAAACCGGAGGGGTTTTGAGATTCGAAAAAACTACGTCTAAATCGCGGTAAATTAGAAATTTTTCAAGCACAATTCGCCATCTGAATGATATAGGACTTTATTACTGTGAATCCTGTAACGTTTCGGCTAATTGGAGAATTCATAAATATTCCGCTGTATTAAAAAGTTAAAGAAACTACCGCTAACTCCGGGGATCGGCAATTTTTATAATAAATCACAAACTCGCTATCCAGGCGTAATTATATGATGAGAGATGCAAATTCTTGATAATTATTTGTGAAATTATCTTCTTGTTAAATCAAAAAGACTTATATTGCATTATCTTCAGTTTTAAAGGGGCAATAATGAATAACTTTGTATTTTTATAATTCATTAATTTTCCGAACATTTCTCTGATGCTGACGAAGAGTCATTTCAGAGGGTGAGAGGGTGAGTTATTTATACTGTAAGTCGAGACTTTAGTTGGGCAAATACTAGTTTGAAAGCTGTTTTGTCCACATAGTCATCAGCTCGACCACATCTTTGAAATCCAGCTGAACGGAGCAAGAAGTAAACTCAAATTACCCCCTTCGAAACTCCATCCACCCTGGAATCTGCTGCCCATTTACCACCGCTCCGACCTTCTCGACCAAACTTATACTTCCCCTTAAAAACTTCACCGTCTAGATTTTACATTTTTATTTTTGAGAAAACGTAATCATGGATTAAATTTCAAAAATTTTAATCAATCCCCATAATCGAAACTGGAAAATATAGAATAATTACGTGCAGCTCAACGCCTTCTCACAAAAAAAAAAAATGTAGAATCAAAAGATACAAGACACAGCTAGAAATATTTCTTCTAAATAACTACCCCAAATATTTTTATTCGTATATTTTATTTTAATCGATTATTGAGCAGCGTAGATTATTAATTCTATTTAAATAGTGAACAGAAGAATTAAATTTGTCACCGTAAAAATCATGGGATTTAATTCCAAAATTCAGGACTGAACGATCCCCCTCAACTGACCACGACTGAAATAGAATAAAGTAAATAAAATACAGTAGCTTTCCACAAACGACTCCTAATTTGAATACTTGCTGATGTTTTCTGGCGGGGGGGTATTTCGGCCAAATAATTTTTTGTCATTCTAATGGAACGGTTCATCGATACAGCTAATTTACCGATATCATAATAACGGTTATAATCGAAGACGTATCGTCGGCGAGAGTTTTGCCAGTTGATGACGTCAGCAGGGCGACCTGGTCCCGGTTTTAGGTTAGGGGTAGGTGAAAGCAGGTAACATGGAGGGGGCAGGGGTTGGATACAGGAACGCCTGCGGTGAAGACTCTCGCCGCTCTATTCCCTGATCTCAATCCCTGGCGGGCCAAAGCCGAGGTTAAACGGCCAAGGCCATTCTCTCTGCCCTTCCGCGATTGTTCATTGGCCGCACAGAAAACCCTGGCCCGGGGAAGCCCCTGATGTCTGCGCCACCCCCAAGTTCCACCTGCGCCAGGGCTCCGGAGCACTCTCGTTTTTTTTTTTGTTTTCTGTTATTTTTACTTCATTTCTATTTATCCCCGTATCTCGTATTTGTTTGTTTCCAGTACAGTAGTTTTTTCCACCCCTTTTTTACCTTGCATAAAATATGCACACAAATAAAAACGCTAAGGAGCACTTAGCGTCGGTTTCACCTATACACGAGGTACTCGTGCACCTGTTGAGAAAGATTTTTGAGAAACATCACACAGATGCTATACCTACATGTATACCGTTACGATACACTTATGTGAAATTTGTTTTTCTATTTTGATAATTTTAATAATTATACGCACTTTTACTATTTTTGCGGGATTTATTTTAAGGCGAGAGTAACTATTGAAATAATAAATTGTAGGTCTCAGAAATCACGATGGACGACTATACAAAACTGACGTCTATTCAAACACCTTATCAATCTAATTGCAAACGATTGAACCTTTTTTTTTGGTAGGACCAAATAAAAAGGACCCTAATATCCGTATAGGGGTAGGTCATACAATAACGGTTGAGTTAGGTCAAAAAAGGAATATTAGAAGTTGCGAAGGGTTGAGTCGAGGTGCGTAACGTCCACGCGCGGGTGACTCACCTCCCCCTTATTATATTTCCGTCACATTACCGCGCTTGCTATTTCGTTCGGCTCGTTTCAGAACCCCGATGTATTCCTTATGGGGTCCAGATGCAGGACGAGACGTATATGTAAGGGAGGTGGGCATTAGTTTCGGGCAATGGTGTGCTATTTTTAGACATGAAAACGAAATCGATTCATCCCGTCCTGATGATGCCAGGCTACACCCTCCCGTCTCCCACCCTCCTTGCCGCTCCCACTCTTCACGTTGCCGGCTGGTCCACGACTGGCCTACTCCACCTCCGCGCATATCTCTCTCTCCCTCGACGTACCGCATGACGCGTACTCCGTATTTTCACGAATCCCCCGTACATCGGAGAATGTCACTCCTTCTACCTCCCTACTTTCCCCTTATCGCTTCCCCCTTTCGAACCCCCCATAAGGATCACGCAGCCACCCTTCAGAAGCGAACGGAAGCTGCAGCAACAGGCGCGCCTATCTTCTCAACTCTCTTGGTCTTCTACACGCTTATACACATATTATGTAGATGGACACATATGTATGTGGCGTTTCATATTTCTAACTAACTTCACATAGCTTCGGCCTCATTTTGCTTTCCTCTGTCTCCCTTAGTTTCCACGGGACTCTTCCGGGTCTCGCCGCCCTCCTCTCCATCCCTTTTCACCCAAGCCTCGTGACCTCGCAACCTCGTGACCCCGCTTACATGCCTACACACCTCTATACTAACACCCATATAATGTACATCGTAACGCGGCGTTTTTTATACCAACTGTTGTAGGCCATGGCTTCACCCTTTAGTTTCGTAATTTTTTTATACCGTTGCAGTTGGTACCGAGGTTGGTACCTCTGATGAATTTACTGGAACAGAAAAAGCTCCTCCTACAATTCTGGTTCTGGTTTTTTATTTTGTTTGTTTTTATTTGTTACGACTCGTTTAGATTTGTGTTACTGAAAATTTGGTTATTCATTTCAATGAATTTCGTGAAATCTGATCGTCGCTTTACAAATTTTACGATATACCTCTAGACGTATTCTACGATCACCGCCACCTCCACAAAATTCTTCCGCCTCTGGAATTTTCAGACTGTTACGAACCCAGGTTTCAAGGGACCCTAAGAGGTCATTATCGTGCAGAACTTTCGGATTTTCGCCAAAAATCTTTTGAAGATTAATTTTCGAAAGTGGTGATTCTTTATAATCCGAATATTTTTCATAATTATCGTTCGGAATTCAGAAGAAAAATATCTGCTCTGACGTTGCGATAATATCACCACTCTTCATTCTTCGGCAAACTCATGATGTTGTTTTTTTATTTTATGTATAAACGGATCTATTCCGGTCGGAATTGAATCCTCCTTCGACCCTCCCGTTGTCCATTCGTTTGATATATACGTTTGCTTTGTTTGTTTCAACCCGCTAAAAAAAAAAAGAATTTGTGCAGAAAGCAAAAAAAGTTTGCGGATCCTACAGCGAGAGAAATTTCGCGCGAGAAACTCTACGATCATACTCAATCAAATCTCAACGACCCTAATTTCTTGTACATAAATTTATCACGTGTACACTCACATTACCATGTATAACTATATATATATACATTAACCTTATTAACACCCCTTCACAATAATATATGAGGGTTGAAAACGTGACCCGGATCGCAAATAAGTTCCTCAGTACGTATAATATGCATCACATATTTATGTATGTTTTATTCTAACTTCTGAAGTGTGATCGTGACTTTACAAAATTTTTTGGAAAAAAGTGCTGCAGGTTTTGACATGTAGCGATGATGAGAAAAAGTATAATATTGCCGAATCATATATATTAATTTTATATCACGTTTACATACATACGTAAGCTTGAAAAGTGAGAAAAAAAATGTTATTTATACTTTGAAGTAGAAAAAAAAAGAAAGGATGAAAAAGTGCACATCGAAGGGTGCGGATTAGAAGTACGTAACCTACGAACATCATATGGATGCTGCATGAAAGCACATCTCGCAAAAGTGAGCGAAAAGAAAAACATCAAAATTACAGTGTATTCAGATGAAACGTGATGCTAAAAAAAAATGCTTCTTCACAATATTTCATTTTGAATTATTTTTAATTGTTGATACCCGCTCATCTGATGGGACACACTTTTTCTCCTGGTCCTTAGCGTTCGACAAATATGACGATTGGATTTTTCTTTTATTTTTCAACTGTATATCTCACGAAATCAAATTGGATATTAATCGTTTTGCTTTTGTTCTCTCTCTCTCTGTTATCTACAATATGCCATACATACGTTATCGCAAGACCATATCACCCGATACTGCAAATGTATATTTTGCGGAGCATATTTTATTTATTGTTTTCATCTGAAATTTTTATTGAATACTTGGGCTTCCTGCAAATTCTAGAGTTTAATTTTCAAAACGATGACGGTACAAATAAATTTTCCATTTGTGCAGAATTGTTATTTGGGTCAAGTGTAATTGCAATCGAGTACTGAATTATCCTGATTGTTAATTGCGTCCTCGCTTAGGCCAGAGAGATCTCATATAATACTCGGAGAAACCGTCTTGTATGGCAACAGTTACTAGAAATTTTCGTAAATGTGGTTTAGACAAATGCTCGCATATCAGTACTCATTGCGAGCCAAGTTTCTGACGTTTTCCTAAATGTATAGAGATAATTTTGAAACATGCCCAGTCTCTCCAATCTACTTGCTTATAGTATAACTGCTGCTGAAACGGTCTTTCCGCGTGATACATCAAAATTAACGGCCGACTCCAGTTTAGTATGATGAATATTATGCATTAGGACCGGACCAAGAATATGGTCAAATCTCTGATTTTGTTGCTCTCTATGAATAGAATAGTTGATGACAACGCATTAATAATTCAAGCAAAAAGTAGAGCTCGAAAGAATTTTTCGCCACTACCTACCTTCTTTCTATCTACATTTATTTTCTTTCCATGCACCATCTCAAGCCACACGTGAATATTTAGGCGTGCAAAAACTTCAATTTTTACTTTTATCCCGTCTTATTTTTCAAGTTTTTCACATCCAACTCAAGTCTTATTATAGGATTACGAAAGGGACATGCACAAAGAATCCCAATTCTTATAACACCAATTCAAAGGAGCACTGCTTTTTAAATGTCAACGACCAGCCCATATCAATTCTGAAATAACCCCGTCTAAAAACCGCAGCAGTTTCCCTTTTTTCATTTTGACATTCTTTTTTTACATTTTTCATCTTTGGCAAGAATTCATATCGTATAAATTCATATAGATATTTATTTTTAGTAGCGGGAAATTTTTCAAAACTTGCGTATGATTTTTCTTCCTCCTCAAGCCATTCCAAATTCATTAAAACATTCCAATAGAGAACAATCTCGTGTAACAGTATTTTATAAAGAAAACAACCTGTTATTTAACCAGATTTCGATCATACTCGATGGTATTTCTGATCTAATCGGATTGACTCGTGAGACGATGAAAAATACCTCTGAAAATACCGTTTCTACGGATTATTTTTTTTCTGGAGGGTCCGTTTCTCGGTATCGATGTTGGAGATTCTGAGATTCCAATGGTTAAATTAGGTATCTTCGGTGATACGCTCCCTTGATCTAGATATCATTGCGACGCGATGAGATAGGGGGGTTGGAAAACTGGAATTTCCGAACACTGCAAGCATTTCAGATCGTAGATGTCAGATGGAAATACTACATTTTTTACCCCCGTTTCATTACCCTATAACTTCTTTGAGAAACATACTTTTTTTGCCTTATTAGTTTTAATCTAATTCGGTGAAATTTACGGTAGCGATAATTTATTTGTTTTAAACACTCGAATTTGGAAAAATAAACAAAAAAAAAAAAACAGAAACGAAAATCGTTTTGTACGTTTACCGAGCTTCATTTTTTCAATAATTTTTTTGTTTTTCATGGGGCTTTCACGATTCAATCGCACGCAAAATTCTCGCTGAATTTGACACCAGGTTATTTTTGTTCATTATCGAAAAGCGATGAGAAAAAAGAAAACGAGCTCCACGCCGGACTGGACTGGCCCGCTTTTCGACATTTCCTTTTTACATGCGGATTAGAAGAATTTAATTATATCCGTAATTCTCAATAATTTACCACGTCGTTTTTGTGGTATTATGCTCTAGCCTTTGTAGGATTTTTAGGGTAGGAGCGACACCTGCTAAAAGGAAGGATGTGCCCAGAACTGGAGGAAATTCGTAATTGACCGTTGATCACTTGCGGTGAACAATCGTGACCCGTAATTGAAGTATATAATTAGTGGTGTACGTGAGCGAAAGGTACACACTATACATACCACGTACGTTCACACGGTTTAATTAAATTAATACCATACCCCTCAGGTAGGTATAAATGTAGTGTAGAAGAATATCTACCCAGATTTATAAACTTCGTGATTTTCCAAAAGAACCGCGAAATTCTTCGTTATAACAACAAATTTGTCTCTCTTCAGACTAGCAATCGCTACTTTAAATCTTGACGAGTGAAAAAATCTCAAATCCGAGCTAAAAAAAAAAAAAAACACGTAAATTTTTACCGAGGGAAAAATAAATAATATTGGAAAAAGTTATGGAAACAATAATAAAAATGAATATATACAATATACGAGTGTATAATATAAAAAAAAAAGAAGAAAAATATTACACGGACGAACGGAGGGATGGATTCAACCCAGGGGCAAGGCTCAACCTCGAACGAAGTGATTTTCAGCGAAATTGAGGCGAAAAAAAAATACGAACGCCTGCAGAAAGAAGCTCGTCGAATCATTTTGAACACATACGTGTACTGCGTACGTAGGACTACGAAAACAATGATGACAAAATATTTTCAATTTTTTTTCTCTTCATCCCCTGAAAAATATCTAAACATTCTTTCGCGTTTGATGGATTCCGCAGAATTCTGGTCATTTGATTGTATATACTTTTTTCTTTTCATCGCGAATATTTTTTAGCCGGCTTCTCTCGCCCGGTCGAAATTAAGCCTCATCCACTTCTTTGGTTAACGAACGTTCATAGCCATTATCATGTCAGTCAGTTTATATAGCTATCCCGTGGTGCGGCGTAGAATTCATCGTCGGGAACACAAACTCCCGAGGGAATTACGAGCTCTGAGCTAAACCAACGGTGTCGAGAGCAGCACCGGCGCAACGGCAGTAGCACCACCAGCCCTAACGCGGCATTGAGCTCGGCTGATGCTTGATGGGAGCGAAAAGTTTCGGGTATCAAGCTCGAATTAAATACAGTCACGACTCGGAGATTTATACGAACCACCCCCGATACTCGACATTCCCCATTTTCCCCACGGAACTCTCCTCTCATCCCCCAAAGAAAGGAAAAGAGAAGAAAAAAGAAAAACTACCTACAGTGGACCTAAGCGAGCTTCAAACTTCCGGAAACGATGTATCCGAAAGCTGGAAAAAAAAAAAAGAAATTTTATACAATCGCTTTCTTGGGTGAGCGGAGGGGAAGGGGGGAGGTATATAGGAAATTCTTCTTTGATACGGAATAGACTGCGAAGCAACAGCTTTTTCTCCATTCCGGTTTATATGTTTCCATTTTAATTCCGGCTATGCGGGTTCATTTTATTTCAGTTCATCTTCTATACTCTAGTTTTTATATTCACTGGTAGGGTTTGCAAGAAAACAAGGCTCCCGAGGGAAGGTGTACATACGTATAGACAAAAAAAAAAGGAAAAAAAAGTGAAAAAAAAAACACATTTATAGACGTAGGCAAAAGTATATCTATACGTGATCTCTTTACTTCGAGATTACTTTTTTCGCACCGAGGTATTGCTCGGCCAATTACTTAGAAAAGCAACTTTTTATTCAGTTTTTTTTTTTTTTCATTCTTGTTCGTTTCCTTTTTCTTCCGCATATACAATATACATATACTTATGTTGATTTATTTTAGTTTTTCATTTTTTCTCTTCACAGTCGCGCTTTACTTATACGTGTAAAAATTACATTCCAAGGAAAACTCGGCTGAAGGGGGATCGACTGAGGGGGATGAATATTCTGAAGCCCCCGTAGCTCGACTCGCGCGCAGTTCAACAAAGTATAATAATAAAGTGTGAGACGCGCTCGTGAGAAAGAGAAAAAATAAATACATGAGGAGAAAAGTTTTTAACATGAACAATTACAGGAGAAAATTTATATAAATTATAGAGACAAAAAACGACAGCGAGAAAAAATCTACATAGGATGTATGTGCGTATATTTTGAGTGATAATTTTTTTTTCTTTTCCTATGTGTTTTGAAACGAGAAAAAGGTGTAGGTATAGTAATATCATTATGTCAGTATGTTTGTGAATTTTAAGGAATAGAAAAGAAAAAGGATAAGAATTTCATTCAAAGTCGATGATTTAAAGACTTCAGTGTTATTAGATTTGTAATGAATAAGAATTTGGTGTTTATGGAGCTCACCGAACTTTGATCTTCCATAAATAACTGCAGACTCTGATTACAAGAAGCACGCCCGACTCTTTAGTGGTGATCAGCGGGGGCTTTAACTTTTGGTTTTGGAGAAACTGTAGATATCATGTATAGAGAAGGGAAATAACTGGTATGATGTATATAGTTATGTAATTAGAATACCAAACTTTCTCGGATCACCTCACTGTCTGTGCTAAATTCTAACGACTTTGAGAGATGGGGAAATTTATCACCGATATTAATCGACAAAGTTCACTGTGAATCCCGTAGAAACGTTGATCCGAAGTTATAGTCAACAAAAACCTGGTCCCGCATTTTTTTCACTCTGAAAATACAGCTTTCCAAACGTTTCTTTTTTTGTCATGAAACTATCCTTATATTTCCTTCCATTCATTCATGTGATCTTCTTTCTTACTTGGGGTAAGTAAAATGAAAGGCGACCCTATATCGTATATAACGTTTCAATCTGATATCGAAAATCGCAGTGATCAAAAGCCTAATTCTTAGTTTTTTTTTTTTTTCATTTCCAGTTCTAAGAATTTTCTATGAAATCGATCTTGCATTTCCATTCGACTGTTCTAAATTTCTTTTTTTTCTTGTCCTTCGCTTTTCTCCTCACTTCAAGTTACTAAAAATGAAAGGCAAGTTCAATATCATGTATAGGTATACAAAATACGTACATCTGAAGGGAATATCAAATTGCAGAGGGTTGAATAACGCCGTAATAAATATATATACATCGCTCGGGGTGGTGAGTTGGTTGGGATGGCCCGTTAAAGAAAAGTTTTATTAAACCAGTCAAAGTATAAAGTTTCTTTAAGTAAATTAGATTCAACCACGAAAAAGTATTACTTTTATTCATTTATTTATCATTATTATGACTTTCTTTTTCCGTTCACGTTCTTTTCAGAATATTCATTCTATCGCATATTGTACACTCATCAACAAAAAATAAGAGACGGTCTATCGTGTCATGTATTGCGCAAATGAATAAAGGCTCATCTTATTGCACATAATTATTCCTGCAGGATGATTTGTAACGGAAAATCGATCGTATTTTTTTTTTATTTTTTTTTTTATTTTCGTCAATTCAGATTTTTGATCGCATTGTGCAAGATGATTATCCAAGTTCCTACATTATGAAATTTATCGGTTAAAACTTCTTGCACACAGTGTACATATATATTCAATAGGTTATGTACGTGATAGACATATATATATGTAGATAATTTTGATCGTGCGTAAGCCTCTTGTTCGCCAAATGTGTCACGTAGGGGTAGAATATACGTACTATATATAATACGTACATATTTATTTACACATATCGCGTTACACAAGTGTTATCGTTTTACATACGTAGGTGTACACACAGATATATACACACATACAAGGTGTCGAATTTTAACGTACATACATATTGTATATTTCCAAAGTACTACGATTACATAAAAAACATAAAATACAAATAATCAAGCAGAAATAAAAATGCGTTTACCGTGAAAATGAAAAACGAGCCGAAAAAAAAATTCTTCGAAAACTTTCTCTCTGCTTTTTAGTTTTATTTCGAACCCCGACGTGGTTTTGAAAATAAAAAGAACTAAACAAAATAAAATAAATTGAAAATCAAAACAGTACTTGAAGTTTTATTTTTTCCTTCTTTTTGTTCTGTCTTTTCTCGGTGTATAATTTGCGAGGTGGTTGAACGAAATTTAATTAAAACCGGTATATATTGTTATACATTGAAATTATTTCAGTTTGAAATGCTTACCTGTTTATCGGGTTCCTTTCCTTTGGCTGTTATTAGACGTTCGCAGTAACAACCCTCAAGCAAAACGACACCACTTGGCCTCGAACAACTCTCGCTTTCGTAGTAAAACAGGAGATTCTGAAATTAGAGGGAGTAGAAAATGAAAACAAATATTTTCTGATAACACACTGGATGTGTTCTGATAAAGTACATATACATAATTGGGTGGCTGAAATAGTCGATCGAGGAATCCGGAAATTAATTCCGTTCACTCCGCCGCGCATGATATCGAGACACGTGTGTGAGCTTTCAGCATTTTCGACTCGAAGATTATTGTTGTTGTTATTACAATAATGCAGACTTGGTATAGAACGAGCAGTTTGTGAATAAACGTTATCGAATGCCGTTGGTGTGACAACTGTTGTTCTCAATGCTCATTACTTTGGCTTCACATAGAACAATGCCTTTATATACTGCGAGAGCGTCAACAAGTTCTATACAAATATGATATACATATATACGTATTGAACATAGTATATACGTACATTACGGATTTTTTACCGTACAGGGTGGTCACGAATAATATCTTGAAGAAAGCTTTGCTTTTCATTTCGTTTATCAGGGATGTGAAATTTTTATACATAATAGCAGAAGAAAGTACAAACGCACATTTTTAATCATAAATCCATTTTTCCAATATTGATTCTCTGGTTAGCCTCTAAAATTGATCTGGCAATCAGGTTCTTTATAAAAATGGGAGAAAAAAATTGATCACCCATTTCAATTGTTCATCGATTTTTTTCGCTTTCGATCACAAGTTCAGAGATTCCGCGAAATTGATCAAACTCGAAGAATGTTCAAATTTTGTAATCTTTATTTTCTTGTTTCATTAACTACCAAATGTTTAATCAACGAGACAGTAATATTGTAAAACTTGCTCGTTATTGCAGTTCTTCGTGAAAATTTGCGACAAAATTTGTTTAGTTTCTTTTCTTCTTTCTAAGCAATCGTAAATTGTAAATATATAAAGGTACTCAAGTTCTTGTTAATTTTACCTGGTAAAGGACGAACCATCGTAGCTGCCACTTAGCCGAATCAGCTGTACGTTTGTGAAGATGTCCGGCGAGAGAATGATCAAAATGCGCCCTCTCCGATAGCATAACGAGCTGAGCATCGTTCACCCTCACTAAAACAAAAACGGAAAACAAAAAAAAAAAGAATGGACGAACATCAATAATTTGCTTGTACGAATATGAGTACATATACACAATATTTCGAAAGCTTTTAAATTTCCGAATTTTAATTTGTGATGCGTGTATCGACGTTAAAAAAAAACCGTTTTTTTTCGAATCGTTCACTGTTACTGGAACCGAACAAAGAAAAAAATTTAAAAAAAGGTCAAAATAATCATGAGTCTATTTATAATTACACATCCGTTCCATTTCGGAATTATAAACTTTTCACTAATTAACATTTGTTACATTATATCAACTGTTTTTTAATTGTCTTTTTTGTTTTCCATTTTGAAAGCATTTTTTAATGTGAATATTTTAAAGTATTCATGCGGGATAAGAAGATGATACACTAATTGTCTAACGGTACAAAGTTTGGATGAGTTTTCTCGGAGCGACGGGACAAGTGGAATTAAAACTAGGAGTTTGTAAATAAGGTGTACGTATATATTTATGTATGTATAATGTATATTGTATGTATATGTACGAAGAAACCGTAATCACTGTTTTGATCCCTATGTCGAATATCCTAATTAAATAAAAACCCTCCTTCACTGCAGCGACGTCTACCAATTTAACGATCATGCGATGAACGCTCTCGATTATTGAAAAATTGTAATCTATACCCGATTAATTTACACTAATTTTTCATCCCCCATTTACTGTGATTCCAAGTTCGTCTTCTTTATTTCTTTTTCAACGTCATCATTTTTCCGAAATTTTACAACAACATAAAATACACAAACTATTACACCCGCTAATTTGGGTCGCACATAGGTTGATGAAAAAAAATTAATTAAAATATACCGTGACAAGAGAAAATATCTTCTTACTTACCGGTCCGTTGCATTTTTGGACTTAACATTTTGTTGTTGCTTTATATTACGGTTACAATTTTTTTATTCTAGTTTCAATTAATCGAGTAATTAATTAAATAATTATTCAATTTATTTGTTTTTGTTTCTACTTAATGTAATTTGTGGCACTTATTTATGCTTAAAAGTGATTGAGTAGAATAACGAGATAAAATAGTTACTGCTGCAGACATCGGAACGATGTGTACAAGTTATACATCGATCGATTCTCTAAGTGATTGTTATTTATTGATTGATTGATTTTTTATACAAGTAATCGCAGGAACGTGATTATAGTATATTTTACCTATACGCTTATATTACATCGTACCCAATAACTCTTACGAATTCATTTCACCGCCGATTAATGTATCGAGGGGAACGATGTTATTTTTATACAATTTTTTTTTCTTTCTCTCGATTAAAAATTACATGAGAACTTTGACAACGTCAAAGAAAACCTTTCTTCTATTATTTATTTATTTTTTTTTAATTCAATTTAATTCAATTTTTTATTGATTATTTTTTTTTGCTTTTTGTTTCCCCTCACAACACTCCGCGGAAATTCAAAAACTCTTCATAATTACTATACTACTTTAGCACCGATCGTATGATATTTATAGTAATTGAAAAAAAATCACCGACAACGCGGTCAATCTCGAAGGATTTTAACTCCATTGTTTTCGTCTCGCTTTTTTTGTTTAAAATATTTCTATATTTAAGAATTTTTCTCGGTCGAAATCAACATATAGTAAAAATTATAAAAGAAAAACTTGCAGATGCACGCACGATTTACTGTATCGGTTTTAACATAGGTATATATATAAAACACTCAAAGTTTTTATCGCCTAAAACGTTCTAATACTGATAACAATGTACTATAAATATATATGCGTCTGTATGTATAACAATGTAATTTACAACAAGAGAATAAATTGAAAAATTGAAAAAAATTAAAATAAATAAATAAACTTTGTCAAATATTGTATCTGTGCTTATATTCCATAGCTAGCTAAAAAAATGAATTACAAATAAGATAAAACCAATTAGATTTATTTATGAAATAAGAGATAATTTATCTGAAAAACTCTTATTACAAGATATTCTCTTTGATTTCTTTTGATAAATGAAAGATTTTTGAAAGCTCGTTTTATTTTTCTACTTTTTTTGTCTAATAATTTGATTTTCAGATGCGTCTAGTTCCTATAAATCGCTATCATATATATTATCCGTAAGTACGATTAACTCTACAGCAAACGAGGAACTTTTAAATTTTATATATTATAAGCGAGTGTTTAATGATGATTTAAAAACTAATAAAATTTTTTCCAATAACGATGACTCGAACAGTCGGTGAATACAGTCGTAAGAATTTTTTGATTCCATGTTGATCAAGATGCGCGGGCGCGATCTATGAAATTTATTGTAGTAATATCGTTCGCCGATTGTTAATTATTTTTTTAATTGTCTTTTGCTTCGTTCTTTTTTAGATTTTTTTTTTTTCGTTTTTGTGTTGTTTTTTTTTTTTTTTTCTTGTCAGCAGTTCGCGACGTGCCTGTGCTCCGAATCCGAGTGACGAGGTGATTCGAGGTTCAAAACGGCGAACCTACTCGCCGCTGCAGGAGAGAAACCCAAAAGCTTGATAATAGGAGCGCGCGCAGAGCGACAGGACGCCCTCCTTCCTTTACTTCCCTCCTTCCTCACTTTCCCGCCTTTCATTTTCCCTATTTTCCCCTTTTTTTGGCAATGGCCAATCTACCACCGACCCACATCTTTTCATACACCGATGCAACCTACCGAAACTTTTTCCTATATACAACCCAACCCCGAAAATTTTCTATCCTGTCACGGCAACCGGTGGCTATTGAATTTTCCTCGAACACGTTTGTAATAACTGGAAAGGAAATAAAATCGAAAATAAAAAACATGATAAAAAGTGATACTCATTACATACACAAATTTATTATAGAAACGAGTTCATTGGAGAAACAATTTCATTCGTCTCTTTTAACCATTAGGAATATCAAAATTCTGTAATTTATTATCTTACCTCTCATAAAAGATCGAGTATTTCGCTTTTTCTATTGAAATATTTTCGCTCAATCAAACTGAAATATTTTGATTTACTTTTTGTATTTTTATAGTCTCAGACGAGTTACGATAACCATATTATAATATACAGACATGCCATCAAAGTAATATCAGTTTGTTCTTTTTCGTTTTTTTTTTTGTGAAAGTAAAGAGAAACCTGAACAAATGTTTTTGTCATGGGAGAAATATTTCTATTTATTTTTATCTTTCTCTTGACATGCGGAAATTTCATTCATTTTCATTTATTTTATTCCACGTACCTGCGACGCACATAATTGGTGGGGTATGTTGTAGCATGCAGCGGTCTGACCGCGACGAGGCTTTACTACTTGAGAAATTTGCTTCCCACTGACGAGAACGGCCGACTGTAACGGGACTCTGCCACTGTAGAACTAGAAGATCGTACAGTGTAGAGACTGGCGCATCTATCGGTTTTACCCTCACGATCCAAAGCGCAAGCTGCAGTTTTGCACGTATTGTATGCATATATATACTACAACTATTATACAAAGTATGTGCACCGGATGACACCCCAGACACGTGTATTTATAGAGGCGATGGTATAAATTGAAATTTTCCGTTGAAAATTCCATCTTTTTTTTATTATTATTTTTTTTTTTGCAGAGCACTCGGAAAATTGAATGAAACTAAAAGATCAGCACAAGTAGGTATGCCAACGTAGCGATAACTGTTGCCTTTTTTCTCCTCCCTTCCACTGAATTCGGTCGTTTTAATTAGCTCGCATCATTATTTTTTTTCGTCTATCTCCACTCTTGCAGATTTTCAACCCGGGATTGCACTTTCATTATTAACTTTTTTTTTCACGTCAAAAAGACTTTTTATGGTACAAAAAATTATCAAATTTGGCAACCGCGATCATGGACCTAAATGATGCACAGTCTAGATCGTGTCGAAGATGTACACATGTTGTATGGAACAATTAGGTATACAAGAAAACAGCGCTTTTGGGTTTTTCTCATTCGGTAACGCCGCCAGTACTAGCTGAAAAAGAAAAAGGTGAGCTTGCATATACTTTGATCGACCGACGGGATGGCCTCCGAAGATAACTTCCGCCTATTACCTGAATACATCAATTGAGTCTGTCGAATATTTCAACGTCCGATACGAACAGCAGTATACGCATCAGATTCCGAGCGAAGAGGAGCATGGTTCAGATTCCGAGTAAAATGGAGCACATTTCAATCCGAAGTATTTCACCCGGAATCTGACACGAATCAGGTGCCGATTTGTACACTTGACGAACTCTGCATATGCGAAGCATAAATATTGTGCGGATGTTTCAAAGTTTCAGGAGCGATCACTACGGAATTTTCTACAAAAATTCGATATACCACAACTGACAAGACTGTAATACCAAAAAATAATAATTACATCCAAACACACAAATGATTTGAAAAAAATCGGATATTTCAGCCGGAGAATTCTATTTCACGTCAGTAAAATCTCATTGGTTTTCATTTTTTTTACTAGAAAACATGATCTGATTTTTGAACTACTTGCATGATCGTATTTTGTCACCATGTGTTCAGGCATTATTTACTAAACAACTGAACCTATTTCAATTTGAATAGCATGACGGTTATGTTCCGCCAAAATTTCAACTCCTCTTTTTTCTTTTGAGTAGTCCAAGACCCGCGTCGACATGGCAAACGCTAGAGGCAAGGCTGTTTTCATCGATGGATCTCGCTATCAAGGAACATGGGACGACTTTGGAATGGCGGGTGTCGGAAGTTTCCGCATGCCACACGGTATACAAGGAAAAAAAAAAGAAAATGTCGTCAAATTTCATGAATAATAGAACTGGATAGTATTATAGAACCTACTCACGCTAAGTACCTAGCTAAAAAGAAATTCGAAAACATTCTTGGTCCGAAGGTGTTCTTTACGAAGGAGAAATCAAGGACGGTATGCATCACGGCAATGGCACCCTGGTCTATCCTGGTGGACAGATCATTGACGGCGTCTGGAATCGGGGAGAGCTGAAAAAATGGAGATATACTTTCAGCGATGGGCTTGTTTTCGATCCAGAGAATTCCATGTATTGCAAATTTCCGGATCGCAGGTGACTAACACAATACATACATTGTAAAATCATTTATTATTATGTTTTGAATCAGTCTATATTAGTTTGAATTGATTTCTTCGTAATTTGACAGGTTTAATCGATCGAAAGTCGAGGGTCTGAAGCCGGCCGGAAGATCCCTGAAAACTGAAGAACAACCTACGAAAATTATTCCTTTGGATTGTTACGATACCGGTGATGGAATTTTTGATCCCGTTACTCTCTGTGTGACGAGTTTCGAACATTCTTCGGAGGTGCAATATTACTTTGTAAAACAGAATTTAAATAATTTTCTAAAGCTCTACAACCGAATCAAATGCGTCAATTTAGCACAGGTCCTTAGAAATCCCTCTGCAGATGAAGTACGCTGGATTATGCAACACTGTCGACGAGGAACCGCAGAACCTACAGGATTCCAGCCTTGGTTGAACGAAAATTGGTCCACGGAACCTCCGGAGCTACCTTATAGATTACCGATGTCGAATGATTCTCCCCAAAGTTGGTGGAAAAGGTGTACATTTTTTGGGGGTACGACACAGCTCTTTTTTACTTAAAAACGTATTACTTCCACAGGCTTTCTACTTTTGAAAAAGATACAAGCGTGCTTCTCGAAAAGCTTCGAAAATCAGCTGAGGAAGGCCGTGACACTGCTCAAATATCGTCCAAGTAAATTTATTGTGGTACTCTTAATCTCATGTGAATACTGATAGATTTATTTATTATTAATCAATCTCACGATCCATTAGCAGTTCACGATCTGGAGAAGATGGCCAGGAATCTGTAGGAAATTATCAAGAATGCGTTTGCGTCCCCGAATCAGAACCAGAAATTATTGAGGATGTTTGTGGCCTACCCTTGGATGTCTGTGGGAGAGATCGAGACTCCAAGGATCAACTTCCTGTCGGATATAAACAGTAATAACCATTTCTCAGGCTTAAATTAATTGATTGACCAAAATTTCTCTCTTGTGGCAATAAGACGTGAAGTGATCTGCGAGGAAATTACGTCTTCTGATGAGTGGGGAGAGGGCGAAGATCGCAAAGATCTTTTAATGACGGTCTGCTGTGCTCCGGAAGGAACTTACACGATACGAAAGAAGAAGACGTCAACTCAGAGTTCTCTGATGAATGGACCTTCCAAGGGTTCGATTGTTTTTAGTAGAGACATAGATATATTGAATATCTATGGTAGAGACAATGGATCCATTGCTGGAGAAGACGTAGAAGAATATCAATGGTATGATTATGGAGGTGCGTACGATCACTGGGGGGCAGAAGATTCATGGCAAATCTCCCACGGATTGGTCGTCAGACATAGCAAAGAATCGAATGATTTGCAAGGCAGAAAGACCCAAAAACGAAATACAAAGAAAAGAAAGTCTAGGAAAGATACGAAGAAAAGTAAGAGGAAAGATACGAAGAAGAGTAAGAGGAATGAAACTGCTACGGGCAAGAGAAAGGTACATTTTTTTGATTTTGAGGAAATCAAATCGTCTTTAATCTGATACTCTGTTCATTTTTGTAGAAAAAATCAAGCCGGTGCCCTGATTTCAGCAAAAGCTACGCAGAGCATTTGCTTCAGCAAAAAGTAGGATGATCAAATATAGTTCGATTACCAACTTTATCACCATTCCCATTTCTCTAGGTTGGAAACTTACTGTTTTCACCGGCATTGGAACCTCCGAGGTCACCCGTGTATCTGGTTAAAAGACCTTGCAACCTAAATACATGTAGGAAACTAGAACAGCTTCGGAAACGGAGGTCTTTCAAATCCGGGGTCTCTTCATCGCAGCAACGATCACAGCGGAAAAAACAAAGACGGATAACATGCAATGAAAAAAGTACGAGAAAAAGCGAAATGCAAAAAATCTGTTCGCCTTCTATTCCGTTTATAACTGTTCTGCATGGTCAGGAGGATCTCATAGAAAGAAACAAATGTGAAGTTAATTAATTAAATTGAAATCACTACTGTATTTTCTGTACATTGTATACATTGAACACTTTTCGGTGTTAACACGAAATTGGATGAATTAGTTGCATATATCAAAAGTTCTAAACCATACAGGTTTACAGTTTCGATGATTATTCACTCAAATTTCTAGAAGACCTTGTCCCGCAGGTACTTGAACTTTTCTCTATCGTTTTCAAGCAACGTCCAATCTTGCCAGAATATCTGAAACATCAAACAAATCAATCAAAACAAGATAAAGTTTCCCAAACTAACAGCCAACTCACCACAGTTGGTTCGTATCCAATACGTTCCAGCTGCCTTCTCTTAGCACAGATATGTCCTAGAGGTCGATCTGTGTCAAGGGCATAAGAATGAATAGTCCCGATAATTAGAGCTAGCCACTTTGTACCATTTAGACCCGTTTTAGGTGGATGTTTCACATGTCCAAGGGGAAGCTTGGATAGAATCGAGCCTATGGGCACAGGGGTGTTCGCCTCATCTAGGCAGATTATTATGTCTGGTCTGCCGTACTGCGGAAGTATGTGATCTATATGAAGTAATTCTCTGGAGCCGAGATACGCCTAAACAATCATAAACCTTTGATTAAAAGTACTCTGGAAAATTGAGCTCATGAATTTTATTGGGTGTAGTTCATACCTCGCAAATTCTTATAACGTCGTGCATGAAATAATTTACCATGCTATGTTTAAAACCCTCCCAGGGTGGAAGCTTGTCTGTTAATTTCTGCAAAATGATTAAACTTGGACTAGAATTGATTCAATTTTAAGGTAATTATTTCCGGACAACTAGTCACGTACCATTGCCACTTCTTCTCTCAACTTTTCGTCAAGCCTCGGACCTACGTAATCTGGAAGTTCTAATTCAACGTTCAAATCCAGAGCAAATACTTCACGCCTTATCGCATCTGCATCTGATCCGTAAGCTTCTCTGATACTTTTGGAGTCTAATACTTGCTCTATCAAGTTCTTTGGATGAATGTTAAGCATACTAAGATGGTGAAGACAAAGTGCAAGACTTTGTGGGTGGCTGCAGAAAGATATAGGAAATTAACATAACATACTTTGACAAAAGAGACCAACACTTACTCCTTCAATTCCTTTTCCCGATTCGAATCACTGAGTTCTTCTACGATTTTATCAAAAATATTGGGCTGCTTTTCAGGAGTATAGTTAAACGACGATAAGGCAAAAATCCAGCACCTAATGTCCTTGATTCTGAGGCTGGAGATATCTTGATAAAACCTGGAAAAAAGAGAAAGTAATGAAAACTGAATTTTATTAAAGAAACTTTATGACACACTGGACTCACCTTGTCGAAATAGCGTTCATCAAATCTTCCTGAAAAATTTTATTGTTAACTGCAGCCAAAGCGGTATGAGTTAAACACGGCAAAGAGAGTCTTGGGATTTGAGGAATCATTTTTTCAAAAAGTTTGCACAGCAAAGGGAGATCCTTGGATCCAATGCTGTACCGGGCAATTTTGAGAATTGCAGCGAGACTGATGTCATCAATAGATTCAATATGATAAATTGCTTTCAGGATTATTGCCCTAAGGAGTTCTCGATCCCTGATCTTAGTCTGACTTTTAAAAAATCCTAAAGCTACAAGAGCGACTTCCTCAATTGTGAGTTCGTTTACAATGTGCTTTAGCTGCATTTCCAAATCACGACAGTTTGCTAGGTTGGTTCTAGCCACACTCATATAGAACATGTACTGTACAAGTTCCTTAGTCTTTAAACCTTCAATATTCTGTCCAAGTCTGAGCAAAGTCAGAGTTGCAAACTCTGATTCTTTCATGAATCTCAGTCTGTACCAGTGGTCCAAAATCAGCAGCAACTTCTTAACCGACCATTTAGGAGCTCGAAGTTTACACTCGTTATCTAGGGCCTTGTAGAGATTGGAGATAGGTGTATCCGTTTCTCGGACTACAACCAGCCATAATATCAAGGACTGCATCACATGGCACAATTGGTAGTCATCAAATTCCCTACATCTTGAACTCAAGGATGCTAATATCTCTGCATACTTGTTAGAATAAATATCCTCTTGATGCTTGTGTACATGATGCGAAATTTTCCTGAAACCCTCTTCGAGCTCTGAGATCGAAGCGAGTCTCCAGTCTTGAGTCAAAAGTACGTCGAGTTCGATTTCACTGATGCAGTTTCCATCGGCATATGGTATTTTAGCTAGGGTTTCACGATAAGATTTTATTCTCACCATTACAGAGTGTGCATACCTGTTCTCCGCAGCCTTTGTTCTGGCATACGGAACATCATCTTGCACAGATTCATTGACAACAGGGTATTCATACACACTGCTAAAATCGCTTCCATTATTACCAGAAATAAAAGTCTTTTTCCCATGGGACTGAAGTAAAGTCCCATCAAATATTGACTCTGAAGTATTCTGTGATAATTTCAACCTTGTAGCTATGTTTTGAAAGAAGTTGTAACTGCGTTTTGGAATAAAGAACGCCAGCATTTTATCCCATACAATAAGAGTTTCACTTTTATCTATAATGTACGTTATTCATAATGAAAAGATAAAATTACTACATGTTTATCAATATTCCTCCGCTCGTATTTCACTTATTCCATTGACATTTCTACGTTAGAAGGTTATGGATGTTATGTTGTCTGCTACGAATTCATTCAAGACCTCAAGCCTTGTCGTCTGGGAGGGAGATGTATTACCTGCAGTTCGGAGCGAAATGTGGTTAGCCTACCGCAGGCGCAGAAGAAACCATGGTCGGTAATTAGGTACAGCTTGTGAACTTCCCAATTAACTTTTGAGTACTCTAATGGGTCTTGTAATCGATATTGCGACCGAACAAATTCCCTGAAATAAAAACTACAACGGATGTATAATATTCCATCTTAACTTCCATCATCGACCCAATTTATTTCAATGTAATCGACGATATACATATAGCTATTAATCAAAAACAGTCTCTCTGTTCTGATCTGTTACCTCTGGGTGTTTAAAAGAACTGAGCTGTACTGAAATCTATCGCAGCTAAAGGATCCGGTCATTATAAAGACTCATAAATTAAAACAAGTCTGTCGAAACATGTGCGCGGTACTAAATATTGTATAATAAGAAAAATATTTCGTATAGTCACAGCAGCTTCGTTCACGCGTCTAAGAAGAAAATGAGATAAATAAAATAATCACTAAATAGAATTAGCTGAACGTTCTCAAAATCGCTATTGCAATTATAATATATTGCGCTTGCGAAATTATGTAATAATTCGTTCTCGAAAAAGAATCTATATGTATGCATATAAATGATACAATATAAATTGATGGAATAAAATAACAAACACTCCCTCGAGGCTTTAACAAGATCAAAAGATAAGCTAGACGGAATTATGCAATTTCAGAGAACAAGATCTGTCTCATTACAGACGTAAGCTACGTATGCAGCTAAAATATAATACGTATCTTATCTCGAAGCACCATCAAAAAAATAATATAGATGTATATAGGTATACAGGGATCTCATATCAGACTTTCGCTGGACGCGTGAATTAGTTATTTCAAAATCCATAATAGTTGCAGTAGATATAGATCAATTTTCTTCTTTCGCAATCTAGGATTGAAATAATAACGAGATCCGCTAATTTTTAGCACAATATTCTGCCACAGTCCGCAGGGCGTGGGACGGAGTTTTCAGATCCTCCGGTTTGGAACCGCAAAATCTAGTTCAAGGTCGCTTAATGGCGTGCGGGATCTTAAGACGGTGATCAAAGGGGCCCGATCCGCGGAACAATTACGTTTTCAGCTCGGGGCACCCGAGGCGAGGGCCGTGCACGTCGGAATTGAAGGCGAAAGTAATATTATAACAAGATCACAGACCACGCCCGGGGCGGTTTTGGGGCCCCAAAGTCTGCGGAGAGCAACAATCTGAAAATCCCCCACCTCTTTATTTTCGACAATATTCAACGGGTATAAAAGATTCGAAGCCAAAAGCCAAAGCATCACACTTCCAGTGACCGACTACCCACAACCAACTACAAAAATGGCATTCAAGGTGAGAATTTTGATTAGAATTTGAAAATGTTCGAACAATTTACACAGAAAAAATAATATTCCATTGCAAAAAAACAAAAAATTATTCGGTAGAAAGAATTGTAATACAAAAGACAATTTGTGGTTCAATTCTACAGGAATCTTTCACTACCAATTTTGTGATTTGAATATGTGGTGAACATTTGATCCCAGTTGAAGAAAATTCTATAAATTGTTTAAAAAATTCTGTCCAATCAAAGAATATCGAAATCGTGAGGGGGTAGGGGGGACAATACTATGGTTTTTGAGTTTTAATTTTCCAAGTCAACCATAATTACTGTAGACCAAATAATTTTCCGTCAAAAGTTCGAAACTTTATTCTATGCAATAATCAAATCTGTGATCGAACTTATTGAACTAAATTTTTGGGAATACGTAAAGACGATTATCATCAACTTTTTTTAACAACTTATTCCTACATTGCACTTGAATCTTTAGCTTCTTTGCCTTGGTGTTAAAATATTATTTCACGAATATTTATATTTCAGTTCGTCGTTCTCGCTTGCGTTTTGGCCGTGGCCAACGCTGGATATTTGGACGCATCTTACGGAGCTCCGGTCGCAACTTACGCGGTTCCCCATCAGGCTCATTACGCACCCGCAAGCGTAGCGGTAGCTTCTCACGCAATCACTTCTCAATCCGACAACATTTTGAGAAGCCCAGGAAACTTGGCTCAGATCTCAACCCAACAAAAAACGATCTCCACCCCATACTCCAGCTCAAGCAAATCCGACGTCCGCGTAAGCAACCCAGGAGTATACGCCACCGCTGCCTACGCCGCTCCCCTTCAATACGCACATGCCGCTCCCGTTCACTACGCACAACACGCTGCTCCTCTTCAATACGCACACGCCGCCCCCGCACACGCAACCTACGCTGCCCCAGCTCACGCAGCCGGTCTTCTAGGTGTCGCTTACTCCCCAGCCGTAGCCGTTTCTCACATGAGCTACAGCAGCCCTGTCGGCATCTCTTACGCCTGGTAAACAGCATGATATAATTATATAGATCCGTCTATTAATTTATATGATGATGATTTTGTAAACCGGTACGATTTATTTATTATTTATTAATAAATTATTTCTTCAGTATTTTTATGTGGAAAAATAATCATTTAGTCTTCGCTCCATATATCCCTCTCTCCCGTTTCATAATATGATAGGATTTGTTCCGAATCTGATGAAGTTCAATCAATACCTGCAGAGGGTTAGATGAGAAACCGAGACATATAATTCTCGCAGATTGCAAATAAATCCAACTGTATGATCATTCTTACAATTTTAAATTTATTCTTATCAAATTCGTTCTATGCGTACAGAACTTGATGGAAAATAAATATTTGGTTAAGAAATATGAATAATGAACCATAGAAAACAAATCAAAAATCAAACATTTTGGCACTGAAGAATTCTTCACCCAATTACGCAACGATATATCTATCAAATATATGAAATAATTTCATATATATTTTATATACCTATATGCATGTTTGCAGTTCGATGAAAAGAAAGACGTTCAAAGATTTCAAAAAACTTGGGCTCTCGCGTGTTGATTTCCCTGCATACATATCAATTTGTTATGTACAATTACTATTTTTGATGAGAAGCGAAATAAAGAAAACAATATTTCATACATTCATTTATTGAAGATAAGAATACATATCTTAAGTCGACGTTTCACTACATAATCATTGTTGTTCTGTGACACGTAATAATAATAATGATTATAAAAATGATGTCTAATATTTGAAGGTTCATAGACGCTGTTTCATAATTGAACAGGGGATTTTTTTTTTTAGCCGCGTCGATTCAGCTTGGGTTAACATAATAACAATAATAATAATAAGTGATTGTAATAATTATATCGCGATGCCATGTGCAGGGTGTATGAAATTTGTCTCTCTTCATTGAATTCAGAGAACTTTGACGCCGTGGAGTCCGAGTCCGTTGACTGTCTGAAGACCGTATCCGTTCAATCCAATACCGTATCCGTTTACTCCAAGACCGTAACCGTTGACCAATCCGTTAACCGCCAGTCCGTTCAGACCCAGACCTAAGCCAGACGTCGCCAAACCAGCACCGGTCAAAGTTGTCGTCAATCCTGGACCGGCTGCGAGAGCTACACCACCTGAAAACGATGAAAAAATAATCCATGTAGAATCGAAGCGAAGATACAATTAGAAGAAGAAAAAAAATATGTATGTTTTTTTTTCGCTTTCGTTTGTTAATTTTTTGCCTCTGCTGCGTTTTCTTTGAATTTCTATTTTTTAATGTAACCAGAACGGTTTTAGATAATATTATCCCCCCGAATAACAAATTTTCGTTCATTTTTAACCCGCAATTTTACCTGCATGAAGTGCAGGTGCGGTAGCAGCGTAGCTTAGAGTTGCAGCAGTAGGAATTGCCGAAATTGTAGAGAGTACTCCCGTCTGAACGTCAGGATTATTAATGCGGACGTCAGCTTTCCTCTCGCTACTAAAAGCGGTGTCGACGCTCTTCGAGTACGCAGAAATCGCACCTATGTTACCGATTCCACGAATAATGTTTGAGGATGTTGAGGCTACGGACGGAATACCAACGGCAGATTGCTGAAGAGCAACAGCTGCGGCGGATGGCTGAAGAGCAATCGCTGCTGGACCGGAAGTTCCTAACAAACTTGTACCAATCAATCCACCGTTTGCCACCGTCATCAAACATCCACAGAGTACCACGAGCTGGAATGAGAAGAACTCGTTAATTTCAATCGGAGTAATAATCAATAGAATTGACGGAATAAGAAGAGAAATAAGAGAATATTCAGCTCACCCTGAACATGATGATTATGTTGAGTTTGTTACGATCGTAGCGAAGGATGCGATTTGAATAGGTCTCAACAAGATCTAAGGGAGTATTTATACGATTTATCGTTTCGATATCTAGGCGTTGCTGGCGTTAGATTTTTAGATTTTTACCATAACGGTGTTCTGTGTCGATTCAGCGGTCGAGTGTCATATTTACATTGAGTATTCTGGTTGCATTAGGTGCAATAAACTAGGTGCAATATCTAGCGCATTACCAATTGCACCATACGGTGTGGAATATCGGATCACATATAATACACATTTTGTTAAAATTCGATACCACCCTGCAACAGCAGTGCATTTCTCACGTAATCCAACAATTATTACCGCATAATGAATCATGAAAATATGATTGAAGTGTGTTGATATTAGGTTGCGTGCATACATAATGAGTTATAATTTACATACGAAATTGTAACGAGGTATACTGCACTAAAAAATAGCGTATAACTAGCGACATGATCGGGCTCGAAGATGCAAGCAAAATAAAATAAAATTAAAATTAAAATAAAAAATGCATCGCGCAGGATCACCTTGGGACGGACTATGTTTCATTTGCGCTTTGTAATAAGGTTATTTTCATCGACCTACATATTTTAATAATGGTCAGTCCCTTGGACACGAAACCTTTTAACCGCAGCGGGGTTTACTGCAGCCACGCCCCGCCCTCTTTTTTTCTTTTCGTTTTTCATTTTGTTTATTTATTCATTTATTTTTGCAGTACAAGAAGCTATCATGTATATTTCCCTCTTTTCTCTTTTATACCCTTCAGGGTCATTCTCGTCGCGACGTCCTCCCGATGACGGTGAAATAATAAAGATAAAAATATATGTGGAAAGTAATTCTTCCAAGGGCGGGATATGGATCGAAATTTATACCGTGAGAAAACCTACTCGAACGAATTTATGGCAAATAGTTACAGGTAATTCTACAGAATGTACAGTATGTTATCATACTGTCGTCGAGATCTTGATACATGCTTCTGGAAGTGATTGAAAAAGAGGCTTTTTCGAGTTTTACCGAGCAAAAATAATTTTCGCCGAAATAATATGAACAGAAAAAGTAATACCTAATAGTAATATTATATTTTAGTTTAAAAAATATTTCGACTCTCAAGATCCTATGACAACGAGGTAGAGATAATATAAGTGACAATGCAGCTGGGCAGAGTAATAGCAGAATGACTACTTTTACTTTTGGAATATCCGAATGATCGTGAGCATGCTGGTTGTTATAGCCCACTTGAAAAAAAAAAAGAACAACTGAAAAATAAATATAAAAAATAACCGAATGATACGTATTATAAACAACACCCATAACTCTCTGCGACTGTCCCAAATCTGTAGGTCCGCATAAGACAGGATAAGAAAAAAAAAAAGAAACAAAAGATTCAACGGAGAAAGAATTGAGAAATAAATAAAATAACATAATGTTGAAATTTAAAACATGATTACCGCCGCCGCCCAGGACTCTCGGCCTACATCAAGGCCTCCGTTAAACCGGACCCAAATCCCCGGGCGTGGTCCCATCAGAAAGACTTGCGCGGTTCAGGAAGAGTATAAAACACTCGATGATCGGTAGTTAAAACATCACTCTTCGATCTTTGATCAACAAGTTAACTTGATCTTCTCATAAAAGACGAAAAATTAATAAAATGGCTTTCAAGGTAAGCACCAAAAAAATGTAATCTTGTAAGGAAGATTATAATTTTCAAAAATGGATTCAAAAACCGAATCGTGCCGATTTTCAATGCAGATGCATCTGAATTCGTAAATTAGAGACTGATCTGAAAATTAGTTGAATCTAAATAGTATTTTTTTCTCAATTTTCCAGCTCATCGTCCTCTGCGCAGCCCTTGCTGTCGCAAACGCTGGTTATCTTTCCGGAAATCTTCACCCAGCTCCAATAAGTTACGCGGCAGCACCAGCCTTGACTTACGCAGCGCCTGCTCTGAGTTACGCAGCCCCGTCCGCCGCTATAACGTCTCAATCTTCCAACATCTTGAGAAGCCCGGGAAATTTGGCGCAAATTTCTACCTATTCAAAAACGATCGACACACCTTTTTCCAGCGTGAGCAAATCCGACGTCAGAGTTAGCAACCCTGGAATCTATTCGACTACTTCTTACGCCGCCGCACCAGCTTACGCATACGCCGCAGCAGCACCTGCACCTGTGGTTTCTCATCTCAGTTATTCAGCGCCTATTTCTTACGCTAAAACCGCCTACGCCGCACCTGCGTATGCAACTTACGCTGCACAACCTGCTCCACAATACATCGCTAAAACTGCAGCGTACGCTGCGCCAGCTGCTTACGCTTATGGTGCCCCAGCTGTCGCTGCCCCAGGTCCCGTTGTTGCTCATGCGACATTTTCTGGACTAGGAGCTTCTTATGCTTGGTAATTTTTGGTTTCTCATCCGTTACCGACCATCAAGATTCCAAGGGGATGAAAAAGTACTACACTTTTATTCAGGCTCTCTTCTGTTTTCTTTCTATATATTCTTCAAACTGTCTCGAAATATTGGGTTCATTATTTTATAATATGCGTGTATGTATTCAATTATGTATGTGTAAATATGTAATAAATTATTAAAATTTCATTATAAATTACGAACTATTCTTATTTCCAAATCCTTATTATAAAAAAAAATAGATACCCATCCAGGCATTGAAGTCTCTGCCGATTTCATTGAGGCTTTGAATAATTGGATTAGTCTTGCTCTGATTTCGGTAATGATATCACAATATTTTACCTGCGAGTCTTCGATTATCCCACCTATTCTTCTACCATTCGAATTTACATCTATGTGGTTCAAGCACGTTGCAAAATCAATTGCAAATTCGTAGTTTTTGTGAAAATTACATTATACCTATACTTCAATTATATATGGTCTATTTTTTATTTATTCCGTACAGTCATCGTTTATTCCGTACATGATAATGATGGAAATAACAATATTATTAGATTACGAAATTGCAACTGACAAAATGGAATAAAAATCCATTGAATCATTCTTTTGATTGCTTAATTTTTTTGATTTCTCAATTTTTTTACATTGTTCTTTTCCTTGGCATTGTAAAATATCCGAAAATATCTAGAAAGGGAGGAAAATTAGATCTATTAATAACTGCACTTGTAATAGACTAAAAAAACTAAAGCTGATGGAAATAAAAAAAAAAAATTACAAGACACAGCTGTCATCAATTATTATGCAATTCATATATTCCTCCCACTTTTATTTCAGCTGCATATCACGTGTATAGGTGTGAATAAATGAGCGGTCGGTGACAGTAATCGGTTATGAAGATCTCAAATTGTACCTACTGTGTAAATTCAATAAAATAAGATCGAGAATCATCGGCTCCGTATAATAATAATTGATGGACTAAAGGGCGTAACCGGAGTTCCAGTTATAACATCATATACATATAGGTACACATGCTGATGATAATGAAATAATGTAATCCACCGAGCAAAACTGGACATGCAATACAGGTATAATTTTTCATATCGTTGAGATGTGTAAATATACATTATGTTCGTACTATATACTTTTACTCTCTGCATCATATAATATACATATAATAATTAACAAGTTGCGGCGGCAACGCCCAGAGCGACAGAAAATTTACATTTTTCTATAGCTCTCCCGCTGGCACTCGAAAAAATGATCTCAAATTATATATAAAATTAAATTATTTCGTTACATCAATTTTTTGAGCCTGAAAAAAGGATATCCATGATATTGTCACAGATTATAAATTTTATGGATCCAGGATGAATCGTAGATTTTTTTTTTTTTTTAATTATATTGTACTGGTTTTTCGTTTTATCGAAATTTACAATAAATTGTTGCACCGTTCGTGACCTCGGTCAAGATATAAGGACCTAAATCTTCGAGTCTCGCGTCAGGGTCCGGGTTATATAGTGCAGTACGAAAGTTGTGAAAGGATACATCGAGCCCGTCTGAATTGGAAGAGAAAAACAAACAGAATATGAAAAAAAAGAACGAGGAAAACGATAATTCATTAATGAGAAATGTATTCATATGTATACGTGCTGATCGTTTGTCTCAATTGACTCGACCCGAGTGCAGTGTATAACATATACGAAGGAAGTATTACGAGGAAGGTTACAACCCAGACCTTGGAAATATTCTGGAGCAGTCTGGAGTCTGAACCCCTTCAATAATTGATCCTGCTTGTTTTTACTCGCGCGCGCCTTCGTGTAGCCAAGAAATTGCGTAATTGCGAAATCGGTTTTGAGGTATCGCATGGACAACGACGATCCTTTATAATTTCCCCCCCGTATTACATGTCTGTATATATATCCACATATACATATATATGTGATCCTCCTCCATCTGCAGACCGTCTTGCAGGTATAAAAACCCTCACGATCTTCGGAAATACATCAGAACTACATCGAGTGTAGAAACTAAACGAACGGAATAAAATATCCAAACTGTGTTCGAAACAACAATTTTGAGAAAAAATGTTCAAGGTATGTATGTCACTTTATGATATACCTATGTAACAAATAATCGAGAATAGTACACCACGATGAAAGAATATTGGTCTATTTTTTTAATGTAAATAATTATCTTAATGCGCAAAGAACTACCTTTTCATTATATACTTTATGATCAGAATTTGAATAATTACGCCATCCAGATAGAACGTTGAAAAAAAAAATGAAAAATTGTGGGTTACAACTGTTTGGCTCTCAGCTCTCGAAATGAATGTAAATGATAAAATACCGCATTATTGAACTCCGGAATCTTATAAAAATTTCAAATCAAAGTTTTCTTGTTCCAAAATTTGTTAGGAAAGCAAATATCTCTCTTTCATGCGTGCATTTCACCTCCAAAAATGACCGATTTTACTATTTCACTCCGGACTTCTCCATAACCAAACAACCCCCTCTGACAATCGCCCTTAAATTTCAGCTCGTAGTCCTTTTCGCCGTGGTGGCAGTGGCCCAAAGTGGTTATCTGGCGGGTCCAGCATTGCCGTTGACCTACAGTGCAGCGCCCGCAGTGTCTCACGTTACCTACGCCGCCCCCGCCCCCGCTCACGTGACGTACGCTGCTGCAGCTCCGTTGATAAAAACGGCATATGCAGCTGCCCCCGCGTACACCTATGCGGCAGCTTCCCCTGCAGTAGCCGTCCACGCACCAGCGATCGGAGCTTCCCACGAAAGCACGCTCAGATCATTAGATGGAAATTCAGCAGTTTCTCACTACAGCAAAGCAGTTGATACCGCATTCTCAAGCGTACGAAAATACGACACGAGGTACACAAATGACGCTCAATATATCGCAACTGCACCCGCTTTCGCCTACGCACAAAAAACTGCATACGTTGCACCCGCTGCTTACGGATACGCCGCTGCCGCAACACCGATTGTTGCAAAAACCACCTATCAAGCACCCTTAGCTTATTCTCCAGCTGGAGTTGTCGCCCACACGACATTCACCGGACTAGGCGCATCCTACGCTTGGTAAAATAAAAATAAAAAATCACCGTTTACCAATAAATGCGCGGACGTGATTATGATTTTTACCAATACGTAGGGTGAAAATGAAAATCACTTGGGCAATTTTTTCTCCACGACTGTTTTACGGATGTACGATTTTTCATTGTGAATAAATTCTATACCAGTTCTGTGTAAAAACCTGTCTTCATTTTTCCTCCTTTTTCTTTTCAAACAGACCATACAACTAACAGGGCATGGAAAGAACTATACATATAACGATTAATGCGATGGCTTTAATTTTTTAGAAATAAGCCTTTTTGGCAGATAAGGTTCCAATAAATTCGTGAAAGTCAGACCTGTTGATTTACCGCACAAGGGTGTACAATCCTCAAATGGTATTTTCAACTCCATTATTCGCCCCAGAGTACAATTCTCACTTTTTCTAATTTCATTAACTATTCGAGGGATGTATGTCCTAGTAACTCGAATTTTCTATAAAAAAAAAGCTTGTCGTTATCTGCCAAATGCGAAAAAAAAAAGAAAAAGGAAATGAATCGCACTCATAATTTCGCTTGGAATAATAATCATAATATTCGTGCGGGATTACGATAATACTGGGCGTGTTACATAGGTCGTTACTTATTCTTACTTTATACATACATATATATGTATACCACTGCCCCTGACTTACTTTCACTCGGTTGAATTTGCGTCCACGAATAGCCCCTCTTTTGTCTCTTGGACGACATAAATTCAGAATAATTTATTATCGCGGGCTTCACGCTTAAATTAGTAAACAAAATTGCCGCCGAAAAGGGTGGCGCTACATTACAGAGCGCGTTGAAGAGGATGTAGGGGCTGCAGCTGTTATAAAGCAGTTCGATAAAATGTTAGCGAAGAAAAAATTACTGTTTTTTTTTTCATTCCTAAACTTTTACGGACGACGGAGTCATGAAAGTCTGTTGAAAAAACGAAGCGTCTTTCGCCACTTTCTCCAAAGGTCTAAGGCTCTCTAATCTCTTCAATGAATAAAAGGACACCATTTTGGTACGGGATGCAGAAGACATGATGCGATGCTGGTTGCATTGCGCAAGGTGCGATGTGAGAAATTTTCTCACAGCAGGTGATAATATCGTTCATAGGTTTGAGTAATTGTTCCGAAAGTTTTATTGTATGAATGCGTAGTTACTTTGAAACAAAATAAAACGATGCAACAAAATAATTAATCGATTGGTGAATTAATTATTAGGTTATATTTAATTTATAAATGACTATAACCGCAATCTTGCACAATACCTGCAAGATGGGATAGCAATCACGACTATTTTTATATAGCATATCAATTAAATAATAAATCATAATTTTACTAACTAACTAAAAAAGCATTTGAAAAAAAAATAACAAAAACTAACTTTTTTGTTATTTTAAGTCGTATAGTTACAATATAATAATAATAATATAGAAGGGCTATGATTCCTTGTTTCTTTGAAGAAACAAGCGATCAAGCTCTGAGATTATTTCTATAGTGATTTTAAGTATTTTTTTTTTTGTCTCTATTCTTTTATAATTAAACTATAATTATAAAAACTATATCTATTTACAGTTTTTTTTTTTTTTCCATTTTCGATAAGATAAAATACTAGCTAAATTAAAATACCTGCTAAATTCTACGTGCAAAAACAAAAAAAATAACAAAAACATGAGAAAATATTTCAAAACAAAAATAAAAAGTACTTTGCAATTGTTAAAGGAAAATGTTGGAATCACCACACCCGAAAATAATTAGAAGTACGTATCATGGAAACCATCCATAGGATAGACTATAGAAATTGGAAAAATTGATGATGATAAAAGATTTGTTTATGTTAATTCGAAATATGAAGAAAAATAGCAGAAAAGAACACAACGAGTGCACCAGAAAGAATATATACTTTATTGTGAACATAGTCTGTCACCACACTCATTCTTGATACAGTTATTCGCGTTCAATCGCTATGTAACTACGTAATAATAATAATCATTTTTGATTTTTATTACCATCATTATTTTTATTCTATTCTTTCAATTATAAATGCTCACGTGGTTATGCAGTGTGTGTTATGTGTTTTCATTTGAATTATGTATTATTGTTATTATTATTCATTATTATTGATAATATTCAATGTACAATCGTTATAAATACTTTTTTTTTTCTATTTTTTTTCCACCTAAAAACATAATAATATTCATAATCTTCTTATTTGTTTTAAATGTTTTGCGCCTATCGTTTAGAACGCATTTGTAGGCCTACCATTCTTTTTTTTTTTATTAATCATTGTTCATTTTTTTCTTGTTTTTCTCTTCTTTCTTAATTCCAAGTTATTATTTATATAATATACGTGAAACAAGCTTCTTATTATAATCAATCATTTGAAAAATGCAGAAGAGTATGTTATTTAATTTATTCAATTTTTTAATTAATTATTTGGACCATAGAAAAAATAAACCCCCGTCCCAAACTCGATTGAAAAAATGTTTTATTACTAGATGTGTATGTATGTATGTGTTGTTATCACTGATCATTAAGCCATTATTAACTAATAAAAATTCTATTCGATTTAAAAATCTGTGGAGATCGAAGAAACAAATGAATTCAAAATACCGTGCAATTAATTTGCGTTGCTGAATTTTTAGTGTAGAAGTAAAAAAAATGAAAAAATTAAAAATATCTTTGGAACGAGGATGTCATAGCACTTTTAAATTCTTCTTTGAAGAACCGTTTTTCTTTTTTCATACTTGTTTATATCAATCGTGCTACACGGTGATATAATAATTATGTGTATAAAAAAAATATACATATATAATACCTATATAAATCGCGAAGTTTTAAAGAGTCTCTAACGTATAAATCGATGTTGATTTTTTTTTTTTTATACTTCAAATTATGTGGATTAAATTTTTAAACTCAACCTCTCATATTGAAGACTAATAACATGCAATTTTTGAAGTGCTTGAATCCATTAGAGCCGGCACCCATTTCCAGAGAAAGAAACCATATTTTTGAACCGACTATAATTTTTATGAGTGTTCTGTTAAAAAAATGACTTTTTATAGTACTTGTACGACCAAACGTAGAAAAAACATTGCACTGAATTTTTTAATCGAAAAATCTTCTTTAGAATGCTTTGATGTTTGTCGAATTCTTTCACAACTATGGAAAGAAAATTAAGAATGATAATTCAGAAACTGGAAATTCATCGCATCATGCATATCCGCTTAGAGCGCTAAGAAATTGAAGGATATCCCAACGCTTCACCATCACTTACATTTTTCGTTTTTTTTTTTTTTTACCATAAACCGAGTATCCGCATGCTCCTGTTTGCAATTCTAATAATCGAGGCCGGTTCAATTTTGATTTCCATTAGTACAATTTGCAATAAGATTTTACTGATTGAAACGACCTCTCTTGATCACAGTTGGCTACCATTTTTTTTTTTTCTTTGCTCCTTTTCCGTTTTAATGTGATATGGCTTTTTATGTACAACGATGCGTTCCAGGTAGAGACCAATTACAAGGGACCTACTGTTGGAATTTGGATATTCCAGAATATGCAGATAGAATATTTGGAAAAGAAAACCAAAAACCCAGATGTAGAATAGAGTTATAGGCGATATAGGCAGTTGGTAACGTTGTAATTGAACCTGAAAATAATGCACACTAGAGATATTGGAAATCGTGCGGAGCTGCAGACTATACTGTAATAATATAGAACATGATTTTTGAACTCGGAGATTTGATAGTTCTACATGGTTTTACTAAATTAAACATATTCTAGTTTTCTCATGTTATGTGTTTTTTCTACCGAGATTTAATGTTAGAAAAGCTAAATTAATTAATTACTTTTTTCTTCACTCTCGCATTTTCACTAGCTATTACAACTATTATTATCGTCGTTAGTATTATTTTTAATTATTATTGTTATTGTTATTATTGATTAATTATTTATTCACTCGGTATTCATGTATTTCTTTTCTGTTATGCTTGCTTTTCAGAGGAACAACTGAAAAATATCCAAATTTGAGAAAACGTAGATTTCATCGAATAATGATATCTAATAATTGATTAAATAAATTTTTTTTTTTTGTTTTCTTTTTTTATAGAAAGCGCAGCATGAATCGTATATAGCTAGAAATTACATGTATCCTCTGTATAATATTCAATAATTATACTCATACAATCTATATGTATATATTATAATAATATATTAATATTAATTATTACAATTCTAATTAAATTGCAATCAATATATCATATTGTAATTCAATAATACAATCATTATCATTATTCTGTGATAGTACATTGATTATTACATTCACATGTCGTCGCGTCAAGTCTGTTTTTTTTCTTTTCATTCTGCTATCTGAAAATCCTATCTAACTAAATTCTGCATTTTTGTCTGTATACCCAGATATTACTCATGGTCAAATCATGTGTAGAATCGTGAAGTTAAAATTTATTTTGGAATATTCAATGACGAAACAAAGAAAAAAGAAAAATGAATCCTGAAAATAAAAACATCAGTTACTTTTCGCCATCATCACCTTTAATTAGGTATTCGTTTTTTCTCTATAAAGTTGCATTACTATTCTTTATAAATATACCTACATATTTGTTCTCCTGTACAAAGAAAGCTTATAAGGTATAATCATTATCATTATTAGCATTAATATTACTAAATGATGCTCTCATTCAAATTCCAATTTCTTTTTTTCCCCCTGTTACTGCTTCGTCATCATTGCGTACTGTAAAGATTATTGTGATGCATTATTGACAATGCCGAATAAAATAGTATCATTAAACGAAGAGAGAGAGAGAAACGAAATATAAATATAATAATAATAACAATAATAATATTAAAAATAATAAGAATAAGAATAATAAAAACAACAACAGAGAAACGAGCAATTTTGTCGATGATTAGGGTACTTCCGTGCAATATATATATAATATTTTTTTTTTTATTATTAAAAATTGGAAAGCTGCAAAATCCTACCTGTCACCTTGTTCTGGTCATTATATTAATTTTTTCTCAAGCCACTGCTACACTCTCAATTCTTGTTTTCGCGTCGCAGCACTCATCGAATTGTTTTCATTACATATACATATAATAATTTATTATTCAATTACTAACAACTATGATAGCATCGAATGTTTGTATGAAACAATGTTAAAATATAACACAACTTGGCAGCACGTTTGAAATTCTTTGTATTTTTTTCCTCAAAGAAATTGATGAACTTACTTTTACTTATGAACGGCGTTGTGATATTTTTTATCATTGAAATATCATCTCTTTTTTGTTTGTTTGTTATATATATGTATAACGCTTAAGGCGGAGTCTGAAATTGAATTTAAAAAATTTCTTTTCGTTTCGTTTCTTTTCTTTTTTTTTTTTTAAATTAATAACAACGCGCGAGGCAGCTTATTGGTTAAGTTATACATAATTATTATATAATACGAATTACGATTTGCGGACATTAATCTCTAATTATTACATAGGTAGATAGCGAATTGCATAATTGAAGCCGAATTATAACGATAAATTAATTATTTGATAAGTATAAATTTTTTTCTTTTTTTTAATTAATCAAGGTACATAGAAAACGCGGTTTTGCCGAGGTAGACAGGTGGGTCAGAGTTACTAACAGCTGTTTATAGCCACCTATTATAATTAAAAAATTTTGTATCTACGGAAAAAAACATAAAAGACAGATGGCCTTTACTAGCTGTATGATCCTCTCTCATCACCAAGCAAATTAGTTCTTTTCGATCAAGCGACACCGCATTGCCACAATTACAGGAATATCTTTTTACTATCGTTAAGCCTAAAAGAGTGCAAATCGCGACTCCTTGTTATCTAATTAAAATCTCTTCTCTTACATTTTATAAATTTCTTTTTTTCTTCAAATTTCTCAATTTCACTCGTTTTTTTTTTGCGATTAGAAATAATTGGTGTTGATAGAATCGAATAACTTATCAATTTTATTTCATAAAAATTCTGTGTGACAGATAAATTTTTTTCTTCTCCTCTTCCTTCTTCTATGATTGTGTAAAATAAAATATCTTTTTTCTCATATGATTTATTAGGAGCCGATCAATTATCATCATGCTTAGTTAATTTTTCCCCCTCTCCCCCTTCCCCACTTTTTCAGTTCTCCATTTAAACAATATTTGCAGAAATCATATCATTATTTATAAGTATAAATCGATTGTATCTTCAACTAATAAAACAGATTACTGTTGTGTGTTTATAGTTGAATATTTTTTTCGGTTAACTGATAACCGCCATTATTATTGTTATTATTATTATTATTATCATTATTATTATTTTCTTTTTTTTTTTTGTAGATTATAATATCGCGCAACACTTATAACAAATAAAAGTAAAAACATTAACAATAGAATATATAGTTATTTTTATTTATTTATTTAATTTTTTTTTTCCTTAAAAGACGACGTAATGTGATGGCAGTCTTGAGTCCTGGAAAAATGCTGTTGTGATTGTTGCTTTGTTGCAGGCGGTATTCGATTTATTTAAATTGTAATAATTTTTTCTTTTTTTTGTTCGTTTATTCGTCATTTCTTACTACTTCGACTTCGATTTTGTGTTTCACTTTTATTTATAATTTAATTTGTGTTGTGGCAGTGTCTGTAAACAGATAAATATAATGAATCAGAATAAGTAGTACCCTAAAACGAATATAATTCACCACTTGAAATATGTTTTATATCAAAGACTATATCACTATGGTAATTTGAGCCTAAATTTGGCATTCTATTGCAAAAGAAATAGCGGTGTAGCTTTTTAAACATCTATTCTATTTATTACAAGTCAGGAGATCCGCTCCAAGATTTATATTATTTGTGACGTGCACTTCAAAGATGCAAATAGATAATGCTCAAAGTTGAGATAATTTAGTTATAAAATTAAAGTCGTACCCGAATTCAAACTACCTACGCCTCGACGGACTTCTTCTTCTCCTTCTTTTTCTTGAGGAAGGAAGGCGTCCTGAGTCCCTTCTTCTTTTTCTTCTCTTTTTTTGGTGATTCCTCGCTAACGCTCACATCCTGCGACATGGAACCCTTAACACGGAAGGTCCCAATGGTAACCATAAACCAACATGCGCATGCATTATGCTATTCCTCATCTCTATTTAAATATTTTTTCTGACATGCAAGCAGCGCATACAGCAAACTATAGCTTGCTATACGCTATAAAGACTTTTCTATAACTTCTTGAACAAAAGAATTATGTAACAATTACAGAAATATCAGTATATAAAGACTGTTGGCTTATTTTCAAGTGTCTCCGGTTCATCGTTGAACCGTAATATCAACGAATAATTGAAGTGAAATTTTTTCATAAATAAATAAAACAACAAACCTCTTTGCTGCTCTGGGAGAACGTGCTGTGATGTGCGTCGGAATGGTCACCATTCACTGTGTTTTCTCCTGTAACATGAGATACTCATTAATTAGAAAATTAAAATATGTAAAAATTTCTTTTTCTTTTCAAAAGCTGATTACAAAGGTTTTTAGGATAATATTTATGCCACATACCACAAAAAAAAGAAAGAAATACAATAAACACACCTTACCTCAAGGGATTAATGAATTTGCTCCGCCAAATTAGTAAAAGTTAGGAAGTGATTGTCGATCTGTAAAACTACACGTCAACACAGGCTCAAGCAATTATTGATAATAGAGTAAAACACAATAAATTAAACGGGCAGGTGCAGAAGAAAAGGATCTTGTTACATATCCATGCCAATTTTCCGCTACCAACTATTCATTATTAGGAGTAATCAAATCAGAGACTTCTGCCATCACCGTTCGAGAAAGAAAAATGAATTGAAATTTTAGTAAAAGAGGAAAGAAATAAGATTTGGATAGATTCACCCTTTCTTCTACGATTTTAAACAGTTGAAGTGTATTAAATATAATTTATTTGCATAAGGTAATGCAAGAGCGTAAGAGTAAACAATTATAAGCAATGTGCATGTATGTGAGGAATATTACATAAATTCAGTAAAACATAATGGCGGTGTTTGTTGAAGTAGGGAATAGAGTAAGAATGATGACAATTAACTAAAAAACTAAAAAATAATCTATGATACAATAATTGAGAAAAAAAAAAATAAAGCTTTGATGTAATTGTCTGAGGAAGAAAAAGGATAACAATCACCATTATATTTTTACAATAGTTTTATACTCTTTCTATAACTATGAGGAAAACTTATTGGAATGGAACTTGTTTTTTCAATTAAATTATATCACATTTGTACCTATGATTTGTACATGCTATCTAAGACTAGGCTAAAATTAACGGCAAGTAATTTAAAAGTATCGTTCAGTGTAAGAAACCGTACCTAATGATAATTAGTGCCTGTATAATTATTTCCTGACTAACAATTTTGAGATTCTTCTACGTCCGAAAATGCTTTGTCGATAATATCAGTGAGATTTATTTGAGAGACAACTTTGTATAGAGTGGTATCTTCATATCGTGGGGGTGGTTCTATAGGAGAAATTGGAATCGTTTCCAAATTAAAGTTCATGCCAAAATTCGTACTTTTCTCTTCACATGAACAAGGAACATTCTCCGACTCAGTTTCCAAACCTGCGCCAAGCGCTTTTTCTAGTTTCATGAATTCCCTGGTGTCGTAAGAATATGCCATGCAATATGGCTGGTCTATTTTATCCCCAGTGCGTTGGATTTCAACAGTTTCTGAGCCCGAACAGGATGCAAGATCCTCACCTCCGTCACTTTGAATTTCTTTAACATCCTCGTTGCTGTAGTTCATTCTCAAGTATCTACGGTAACTTAAAATATTTCCCGATATATCTGCCATGTTAGTTGTAGTGTCAAAGTAATTTTCTTCGATTGCCATATGCGTTTCTGATGAAGAAGATGACAAGACTCTGTTACTCGGATTTGAATGCTGAGTTTCATCGATATTTGTAGAAATATCAGCACTGTATGCCGCATCTCGACGGAACTGTTGCAATAGCAAACATTCATCGTCTTCGATGGAACTTAATGTTCCTAAACTATTTGTACTTGTATCTGATAGAGTATAGGTCTTGTCGAATATTTCATCTGTGACCACAGGGATATTTTCCGGATTGCTGATAACACGTTTTGCATCTTCTAACTCGACTACTGGACTATTGTCTGTAGTATTTTGGAGGGATTGGAACGCTGTTGAGTGGCTATCATCTCTGCAAGTATAATAATCTATCGTATTCACAGACTCCGAACTGACTATGGATTCATTGAGGGATGAGTGCCGTGATATTTTAGTTTCTGCAGCAACGGTAAGATTTTCTTCAAACCAGTCTCCTATCAAGACTTCTGAATCTGAAAGACGATCCAGGTAGTCAAACAAATTTTTTGCTTTTGAGTTATCAGGAGCATTGTCTAATGATTCGTTAGGCTCTTCTGAAATTGGTGGCAGCTGTGTAGGAGATGAAAAATCAGGTAAAGATATGTCCAAACAACATCTACACTGTTCAAATTCTGCTGAAGATTCTTTAGTTTCTCTGATAGTTTCGGTCTCGCAACGCTGAATTGAAAAATTCATTTCTACGCCATGTGACGTTATTGAACTTGGCTTAACAACCGTACAAAATTCCAGTATAGCTTCCCCCTGAGTATCATGATCTGCGATAACAGACTCGGTAGAATTCAGAAACGAGTTTGTTTCGTTGGCATTGACAGAATTATATTTCGTGTTCTTTGAGAATGTACATTCATCAGAGAATGATGGCAGTGAAGAAGATTCTTCTCTAGCACAATACTTATGATTTTTATTCTTCACTAAATTTGTAGGACTTTCCAATGTTATAAAGAACCGTTCATCGTTACTTTTCAAGCTCACAGCTTCTTCGGGCAAGGCCATTTGACCCTTCAATTCACACGAACCATTGCCAGAGTCTTCAAATACATCGAATTCCCGATCTCTGGCTTCCTCGGATTCAAATCTTGAAGTTTCTACCTTAAAAATTTCGTCATCGAATTTTTCGGTCTTAATAACGGCTTTTATGGGATCTTCACAACCACAGAAAGTTGTGTGGTCGCAATATGCTCTAGATTCTTCTATGGACGGTCTTTCAAACAGTTTTTTGATTAACTGTACATCGTCATCAATTTCATCGTCTTGTAATTCAAAATTATTCTGCATTTCTTTGAGCTCCGAATTTGTTGACTCTTTAACTTTCTTCAAATTGTAAGAATCAGGGGACGAATCCATTGACGATTCTGTCACGTCTATCTTATCAATAACGTGGTGGACGATTTCATCTATTACAACCACGCTGTTATCAGCAGGGATATTTTCCTCGTCAAAATCTCCCAAACTCTTTTGATTTACCAATGGCACCAGGCCACTATTATCATCATCAAATACGTCCTGCGATTTTTGATAGCAGGGAAGATCTTCTACCAAAGAAATAGTTATGTCTTTAGATACGTTCAAAGCCAGCAGTTTATCCTGAACAATCTTTGACAAAGTAAGCTCGTTGAGGTATTCGCTGTTCAATTTAAGGCACGATATATCGTGGAGTATTTCATCTAAGAAATCTGAGGCATAAGTGTACATTTCAATGTCTCTGAGGTCAGCTATTATCTGATTAGCTTTTTGACTGATATCTTGATCAAATGATTCCCCATCGGTTTCTCTCAATTCCTGAAAAGTCGAGTGCGATAATTCTAAAATATCTGATCCTTGGTTAGACTCATGGTCTCCATCATCATCTTCCATAGAACTGCCAGACAAATCAATTGTCTGGTTCAAATCCCGGGGGGTTTTCTTATGAATTGCCGTCCCCAAATCCAACCAAATGAATTCGGATTCCTCATCATGTGCACTGTCATCTGTATTGCAACTATCAAGACGTCTCAATTCTGGATCATTAAAACTGCCATCGAAGCACCCCTTGGACGTATCGTCGCTCGATTTATACTCTGCATCAGCATCTTCGTTTGTAGGCGTCAAGCTGTAAATGAGGCTCATGTTTATAGAGTCTAAATTGTACTTAGATGATGCATTACTTTTTGGCAACATTGCCAGCATCATTTTAGTAGGAGTCAGGTCGATATTCAAACTATTTATCACATCTGTTAAACTATCTATTCTTTGGTAATTATGCTCCCGAGGAGGTGTCGAAAATCCGCTTCTTTTTAATATGTTATCATTCGTCTCGTCCTTGAGATCTTCCAAGAGAATGGCTTCTTCGTCTGATAAATACAATTTCTTTGGATTATTGTTAGCGATGTCTTCTTTGGTGATGTTAGCAGGCGATTTCCGAGTATTTTCAATAAAAATTATATCTCGATCGTTTTCAGAACTCCTTAGATTTTCATTGTCATTTACAGTTGCTATTGGATAAGTATTTTCATTATTGACGACGTTCAGTACATTTTCATTGAAGTCTTCTGTGTCAGAACTTATTTCATTACAGACTTCAAATAGATTTCCGTTCTCATCTGATAGGTCAACTCGCTGATCAAGCGCAAGGTCTGACTTTTGTTTTTCAGGATCTTCTGGTTTATCTTCTAGTACAATAACAGTTTCGCAAGTACATGCTGTAGTAAATTCAATTCCAAATCCTTTGCATACAGTGTGAAGTTCATTTACATTCTTTAAAATGGCTCCAACTATCCATGGCTTATCTGTTGGAATCCTTCTGAAAACCGTTTCTCTGTCATGACTATCTCTCTCTAGTAAATCAGTCTTTTTCAAAACGTCTGTTTCAACGCGTACAATGTCATTCGAATTTCTAAATGACTTATTTTGTGTAGTCTGATTTAAATTTCCTGAAGTTTCATCATTGATTTTTAAATTCCTTGAGTTTGTACAAGGTTCAATAGGCGCAATTTTCAGAGGCTCTAGTGAAATATGTAAACGTTCAGAGGATTCAGCTACTTGCGTTTTCTTAATGCTATAATCTATGGCGACTGCTTCGTTTGTATTATGTTGAAATGGGTGAGTATGTTTAGCTGAATTAGTGTTGAAAAAAGCCCGTCTTAAAGCAAGGTAAGGTTTCGGTTTTGGTTTTGGCGGTACCGGCGGGGGTAGCTTAGATTTAAAATTAGTGCAGTGTACAAGCTTATGATTAAAGGGATGTACAATTTCAGTGATCAATGGGGTCATGCGAGGTGCAATGATTCGGCTTGTAGCAACTTCTAAGCGGATTGGGTTGGATGGTTCAGTTGGCCATGCGTAGCTTTGCTCACTGCTGATGCTGCTGCAGTTGCTCGATTGACAATCTGTAACCATCATTGTCCAAACACAGCTAAAACCTCGCTCTTTTTAAAAGTGCACATAGAAAAATGATAAAATTTGTTCAGAGTTGTGTTAAAAAGAACATATGGATTGGTGGAGGCGCGTTAGATATTATGAAACAAAAAAGCAACAGAAATCATAGAAGCGTGGAGACCCAAGGAAACGCGCGGAACATTTGTCTGTAGAATTTTAACACGTGCTGTTCAGGCGTTCACCTACCTTGTCTGTTGAGATCATTCCGTGGATCGACCGCTGTACGTCTCATTTCGTTGAGGAAATCTGTCGTTGCGTCCACTAATTTGACAAAAAACACAAGACAATGCATGCAAATTTCAAAAAGTAGCTGGTACAGTTTTACGAATAACAACTATGGGAGTGCTATGGGATTTTACGTTCAATATATCAAGCAGCATGTGTGGGAGGAGAGATCTGTGTACTATAAAGTTGTCAAAAATACTGCATTCAACAAAAAGTTACGAATACAGATCAAACACTAAAGTGACATCTCAGTCCGAGCCATTTGACAAGAGGTTCTAATTTCTACGTTACCTGCAAGTTTTTGGTGTATAACTCTTTGTGATTGTCGCTGTGCATTCTGAATCTGTGCCTGTTGGACCAGCGGAGATTCGTTGACCGTGGCAACTTCTGTTGTTTCTGTGTCACAAACCATCACATGCATCATGCCATAAATACCTCAATCATGCTTACTAATATCGAATTCCCATGCGAAAAAGTTGATGATTTTTATTTGCCAATAATTGTCTAACTAGTATCTAAGAAGAAATATAAAAAAAAAAAAAACCGTAAACTGGCCAATAAAAAACGATCATAATACACATGCATGATAAACGTGATTCGTCTATTTGGAAAGATTGGGGACGTACTATATTCCGTGAAGAATTTACATAATATTATTCAGCATTTTGAGGATTGATTGAAAATATTGTGATAAACTCACCGTCACTGAGAACCACCTCGGGCTGACTTGGCACTGGAACCTGCTTCGTTTCTATTCGTAATACTCGTGGTTCTGCGTAATTAAAAAACAAAGGCAAGATTTAATTTATGGATATAATCAGAATGATAGAATTGAATGAAAACAGTTTTCAGAGATTTTTAGATTGGTCAACTTCTCACCATCTCTACTTTCCTCCTCTGTCTCTGATGTAACAGAAACGGGGGATTGGATTGGACTTTTCGCATTGCTGGATTCGTGAGTCGCGCGGCTTACGTTAAAAGATGATAAAGCTTCGGATTCAGATTGTGATTCGTCGTCTGCAAGGCAATGAAAAAAATATTTGTTCCTAGCTGACAGTGTGGAAAGAAAACCAGAATGTTGACTATAAAAATTGCATTATTACTCACAAGGATCTCCTTTCTGTTTGCGTTCCACGTCCTTCTTGTACTGATCAAGTTCTTGGTCAGTGACAGCATCAAATGGATTCTTTGCATATGGGGTTTTGTAGACCATAGCATTGTGCTGGAATCCACGCTGGATTATACCTTTGCTAGCCGCTCCAACTAGCACTACTTGTTCGCCCGTCGCACTAATGGTAGCATCCTAATTCAGGGCGAGTTCCGAAATATAAGTAACAGTGGTCGATTTTTCAAGTTCTGGAGCATCAAAAATTCTTACCTGCATCTTTTTTGCCTCATCCCAAGTAACTCCTTCCAGGATATGGGATTGCGGACCAGCAGATATTTTATCTGCACGGCGGTAATCCTTAATCTATGTGAATTGGTTGGATTTGAAAAATAGTTTCAACAAACTTTTGTTGCAGAATTGAATGAATATGGAAATAAATCTTTTTTTCGTGCAGGTGGATATTATTTACTTTCGAAAATGAACAAAATAAATATTACTTTCAAAAAACTAACTGAATGAACATTAGGTACTCTGAAAAAGTAACTTACCTGCTGTTGGAGCTGCTTGAATTCCTTGGGGTTTGTATTCTTGGGTACAAATTGCAGAGCACTTTCGATCTTGACAGGGGTACTGCTATGCGTTGGCGAGCCATCCGTCACCCACTGCACACAAAACCAGAATGTTAGGAGACCCTCAAGCTTTTATTGTCCACTCAAACAGCCAAATTGTAAGAACCAACTCTCGCAATAAATGTGTGCCTGCTTCCACTTTTTTTTTTACTTTTCAATTCAAAAAAAATAATAACTCAAATCTCTACCACTGTTTGGTACGGAATTTTTTTTTTCTTTTTACGAAGTAAAAAATCAGAATATTTGCATACATATATATGTAACAAAGAAAAAAAATACGTCGGATTCTTTGAACGGAAATCAAATTTTATGGTTGAAATCATGGACTTTCGCGATCGACGTAATCTAAGATGATTGGAATTGAATTCACGTTAATGATTTTTTTTCTTTTAAAGGGCGATTAAATCTGGTTTTGTAATTGCAGTGGATGCAGAGCGTGGCCACATCGGATATAAAGATCACAGGCACACATTCATACAGAGTTGTGTACAGTTAGCTAATTGTGTGTCTGAATTTTTGAAATGTCTATAAACCTATTTATATAATATAACAAAGAACCAAATTAATAACTATTTGAGATACACAAAAATCAGGGGAGAATAAGCATTTCTGTGAATGGTGTGAATAAAGGCTGAAAAATTAATCACATAAGCGTTTTTGATCACCGTCGCCCTCGTAAATGATTCATACATTTCTGGATCAGAAATCAAAATGTGCGAAAGAAGGATTTTTAAGGGAATTTCAATCATGTAATTTCGGAACCTGAATATCATGCGAGTCAGAATGGAGTACAAGTAGTAAGAAAAGAACGTATTTGAGATTGTAGACAGTGTAAAAGCGGTTGAAAAAATATCATGATATTATGAATTAGAAGACTGTCATGACATGATGAAATGATATGTACGACACCAATGTAGCAGCGATACCTCCCGTGCATATCTATATTGACAGAAAGATTCTAGACATAAATGTACTAATGAAAATAATAATAATAATAATATTGATATTGACTTAGTCCAATTTTATTAAATCCAGTCAAGTAACGTGGATATCCAATTACCTCCTCAGCATTTTGATCCACCCACTATAAATGAAAAGAAGGGGGAAAAAACAACGAGATTAGATCAACTTGGTTTACAGAGGTCGTGGGGGTAAAATAATTGCAAATAAAATAAATCATGCTTGCTGGAAACAAAATAACTGACTAATAGTAAAAATCGCAAACACTATCTACAAGCTACTAAAAAGAAAATTGTATTCATTTACGATTATTCAATTGGCTTCAAACTTTCAGCACAAATGTGTAAACATATTCTGACCAGTCTTGAGTCGGAAAAAAAATTCAAACTAATTTTAATTCATGTTCAAAGTTCTATGTTGTGTATGTCCGTGTTATTCTCTCATTCATTCTGTTATTCTTACACACTGTAATTCATGCGATTTGATAAAATAATATTAATTTGCGTTCATTTTTTTGCGAAGTGATGGCACTTGTAGCTTTATTCATATCTTTTTTTTTTGTCATTTCTTTCTAGCTTAGTATTTCTGTTTGATTTAACATCGAAAAGCTACAGATTCCTTTCTTATTAATAAGAGCCATAATAAAATGTACGCATTATTTTAATTCCATTTATAATCGTACAAATTAGTTAACGCACATCACGTGTGTTCAGCGGAAAACCAAAAAAGTCAAATATAAACGATTTTTTTGCTCTTTAAATTAGATATAACTTTTGTACCCCTCTTATTTCGGTGTACAAACGGTCAAAAATCACTTGGGATAATACGTAAAAAGAACAGAATAATGAAACATCAACGTTTCTTCGATTGCAACGTCTGGTCTCAAAAAAATTAAAAAATCTGATTACATATCGTAATTAATTACATGGAATGTGCGACAACGATTAAATGTACAATTCTAAAAAAAGTAAAATATGTATAATATATCAATGAGTATTAATATTATTAATTGTTATAATAGCAGTAATGTAGAAGTAATAATAATAATGGCACTAAGAATCAATGTCAAGCGCGAATAGTGTAAATCTGAACAGAAAAATAATTGATAAATTCAATCATATCGCTGTTTTTCTCTTCCTTCGATTGATTTTAAATAACTGCCTTCATTAAATTGATTGAAATTCAGTGTTTCAAAGCTGCACAGATTAGATTAGATTATACCTATCCAATAATAGTCAAAGAATAGATTAGTTAATTTAGTGAAGCGCTTTCGTATCGTATTTTTGGGTGATTTTTCTTCGTCCCTTTTTCAAAAGCAGTATGTGTCTTGCTGATTTCATCAATCAGACACAAATTTTACTACGTCGATATGGCATAACACGAATAATATATATATCTAGTTATGTTTTTTTTTTATACTAAATGGAATATTAAAATTTTTCAAGGGGTTAACATACTAAGTATTATATTCTGTAGTATTTCTCTTCTCTTTTTTTGTCAATAAAAAGACCTCCCTCAATTTGCTGATGTAATATGGGTATTATTGACATAAAAAATGTCGAGTGTATTTACTCTACTTTATTTTCAAAAGTAATGACTTCTACCTTTGTTATCTTCTTGGGATCCGGTGTTCCAGTCTCCAATATTTCAACCTTCTGATAAACGTTTGGAGAATTCAACCAGCGCGATCTATCTGTTCCTTTTCTACCTCCCTTCCACAATCTACAAAACAAATGCATATTTAAACAAATCCAATGCAACTAACCGCAGAAATGTTCTATAGTTGAACTTTTTTACCCTTGTTTGTAAAGTTCCTCTTCTTCGAGGAGATAGCCCAAAGAAGAAACTGCTGGGGGTACCTCGACGTCGTTGCGGATCCTCGGAGGCTCTCCTTTCACCAATGGATTTCTGTAAATATATCCGGTGCGGAATCCCTAGAAAAAAAAGTAAGAAGTAAAGACTTTAGTCAAAAATTGAACCGAGATATTTTTGAATCATCAATATTACTGTAAAACTTACAGCGTTGTCAAGCATTCTCATGAGAGCTTCGAATTCGGTGCCTCCAATCCTCCAACGTTTTTCAAGTTTATCGGCAAGAGGCGACGGTTCAGCCACTGAAGACTGTTGTGGTACGGGTGGTTTTCTCGAAGCGTCGAAGATGGCCTTTCTAGACTCTTCAGAGACTAGGTTAAGGTTATCTAATCCCGCTGGCATTAATTTCAGTTGAGTTTCACAAGCAAGAACAGTGTTATATACGTTGTAAAAAGCTTCTTCGACAGTTTCGCCGCAACACAAAGCACCGCGGTTTGTTAAAAACATTATCTTGTTTACTGGGCCAAGATTCCTTGCTATCTTTTCTTTCTCCTCCGGTTCAAAAACACCACCGATATACTGGTGTGTGCTTGCCTCTCCAATCACTATACTCTCTTGGCCAAGCGGTAGTAGTCCGCATTTTAGAGAAGAAACCTGCAGGCAATAAAACGGAAAATAAGACACCCTATTCTAATCTACATATGGAGATATTTAAATCATTCTCTATATTCTATGATGAAAAAAAATCTCACAGCTATAACGGACGGAGTAGTGATGTGAATGATGCACTTTATGTCAGGTCTTGCTGCATGAATAGTAGAATGTAGTTGGAATCCTGTAATATGTACTCCAAAGTTCGTAGTTCCTTGTTCAACGATTGCTCCTTGCATATCTACTTTGACCAAACTTGAGGCTGTAACTTCGTGGTAAAGCAGGCCGTATGGATTAACCAAAAAATGTTCTTGATCTTGATTGAGACGAGCGGTGATATGGCCCCCGACTCCCTGGGTCCATCCATAAAGATCTAACAATCTAAAGACTGCTGCCAATTTGCACCGTAGCAATTTTTCACCCTTAGCATAACCCATGCTCTCAACACCTCGTATGTCGTTTATAGGCACCACGCAATTTGAGCCTGAAATCAAAGAGAGGGTCAGGTAAGAATCATGTCTCGTTTCATGCAAAGCAAGTTAATACATACTTTTGAACACATTTGAGTTAAAACGAGCCCCTTGAGCTCCCATCATATCGGATATTTGTTGAAGAAGCCCTGACGGTCCTGCACCTCCATCTTTCATCTGTGTTTCGATAATTCGCTCCAATTCTTCTCTGAACAAACGTGAGTTCATCATCATTTCCACCCTCTTCCTTCGTTCCATTTCCCTCATGTCCTAAAATGAATCAAAAGTATAAAAAAACTTGCACATATTTATTATAAGGGAAGCAGTGGGGGAAAAATAGGACTTACAGCATCGATATCTGCAGGTCGCATTTTACTTTTCTCTTCTTCAGTGAGACCATCTACTGCTCCATTAGTATGCGGCTCCGAGAGCTCCTGCTGACTCGTGTCCGCCATCCTCTCACCTCCCCCAGGTAACACCGTCTCCTGCAAATTGACAAAATATCGTTATACATCAGGTTATTGCAGCTCATTTTATTTCCCATCAATGTAGTTTTCTGTAAATATGGCGTTCTGAAATAGAAGAGGACAACACTCACCAACAGGGGGGAAGAGGGTGATGATGTATTCTGTACATTTACAAATGTCTCGGTTTCCGAAAAATCAGAATGCTGAATAATAGTATTTAGCAGTGCTTGGTGGACGATATTAACACCAACGGTAAGATGCAACATGACTCACATTGCGTATTCAATATATTATAATAATTTCGCAGAAACCTAATAAAATTCTATACCTGAATTTATGTGAGAAGTATTTAATTCAAAGTGGTCAAAAAATACTTCTCACCGCTATGAAGTACGGGAGTCGAATAGACTGAACTGAAATACGACAAGTTCTGTGCATCTGCTAATAATTAAAACAGGTTACATCAAACGTTTACACTACATCAATTAGGAATTAATAACAATCAATTGTTAACGACACGAATGAAAAATAGACGCAAACTATTTTTTCTTCCTACATTCAACGCCTTAGTTTCCCAATGTTATCACAATTCCAATCAACATTTGGGTTATCGCACCGTACTGCACAACTGTAAATCTTGATTAACGGACAAGAATATTCGAATCTTACGTCACCGATGAAGTGTACAGAAATCTATTCCTCGTCATATCTTTTTTACCATTTATAGATCCATATCTGTACATATAACACAAAACACGTGACTCCGCCGGTAGGTAAAATTTAATCACATTGATAACATCAGTCCGTATACAGGTATATGTATAGATTTGCTATGTATGTATGTGAACACGATTATTTTATCGTACAAGCAGAGAGACTTCGGCGTTGCTACTGATTTCGCTTATTTTAAATATGCAGTTGTAAAGTTTTTAATTATAGACGATTGAATAACGAAAAAAAAAAAGGATTCAAAAGAGTAGGCAGTTCAGGCGAAGATCGCTCTGCATGACACGAGCTGATACCTTGAATCCGGACGTGATATTCACCTCGTGATATACGTACGGTAATATGAAGAGGAGGGATACACAACATCTATACAATCCATCCATACATGAGTATAAAAGTAGGAGTTACGTAACTAAACGTTTACCAAGTTGGTTTATAACATAACTAACGTAACAGAATACACACTCACACGGACACACCAAATACATTGAAATATATTAGCGATAATAGTTTCACAGGCTTTATAATTTCGCCACGATCGGCAACCAATTGCCAATTGGCAAACGTTTCAATAAATAATACAGCATTAATTTTAGCCTGCACTGCAGCATGTGAATGTTCGATGAACGAACAAGATCAACGATCGCGTTGTACACATAAAATTCCTCAGTACGAGTAATTGATTGAGTTTAAAATAACTTATGTAGACACTAAAGATACGATAATTATCGTTATAAATAAACGATTATTTAACAAAAAGAAATAGACGTCTAGTGGAAGTGCCAAAGACTTCTTCTTTTAGCATAGAAAGATTGGACCAAACTAGAAGAAGCAGATCCTGAGGCCGGGTTTTGCGCCGGTTTCATCTGTCGCCAGGTCAGGATGAGACTAGATAGAGAATCTCCTTTACATGTATGAAACATTTATCATGATATAGGACGGTAAAAATTCTGTCCAACGAATTCCCTTATGATTATTTCGGCTCAAGTTTTATAACAGCAATTGAAAGTAGTCAAACCCCATTTAGAATAGCCTGCACAGTCGTTATGCAAGTTGTAATAAAATTACAAAATACATTAGTACTCGGTTTTTATCCTTATCCATGAGTCGAGTTTGCTACTTTTTTTCTACCCGTGAAAAATTGCAAGAGATTTTTTTTACCGAATCCATTTTTTTAAACTGTATAATAATACGACTTATATACTCTCAGGCGCGTTATTTAATTACCACCAGAGTCAGAGGCAGGAGGCATTTCTATGGTTTTTTATTTCTGGAGACACGAAATCGCGACGGGCTAATTTGGTTACCGAAAAATAACAGCATATAATTAGGTGAAGATATTATCAAATCCTTTTAGCAAATATCAGGAAGTTGGATCAAAGTTCCTTTAACAATCTTTCGTCCATCGGGATTAATGCATCATTTTAAAACAGAGTTCAAAAATAGACCTAGTACGACCTGAAAAAGACATTTAGGATATATACCAAAATTGTCAAAAAAATCGAAGCCCAACATGAGATTTCTTTGAATTTTTTTTTACTGATCCACGTACCTCTAGACCTATAATTGGGACGGAATTCTGAAGTTCTCTATATCCAATCGAATTACGTGAAGTTTATGGAAAAAGACAGCGTTAACCGGATGGAGGTCTTTTAGTGGTGTTTGCTTTGGAGTTTGTGTTCATGATTTTGGACATGTATCGAAGTTTTGAGGCAAAGTGGGAAGGACGAAGGGCGTCGGTCGTAGACGCAGACCTGGCAACTGGAAAGGCGATCAATACGGTAAACCACCGGCGCCTTCCTTCTGCTGCCGGTGTTTCTGCCACCCCCCGTCACCAAAAGCTTCCCCATTTTTCCTTATTACTTACAATACACACCACGTCGCAACCTTTTTTTTTTCTACCCTATCAAACCGCTGCACTTTCCTGCACAACCTGCTGCAGCGGCAGAAGAATATATATATATGGGCGCGAAGCTGCAGAAACAATTTCGATAAATCATTAAACTTCAAAATGCACTGTCTCTGACTCGGTCTCTGACAGATTAGGTAACACTTGTTGTTTTCTTTTTTATATCCGCACACTGGATCTCTACGGTTCAAAAACTGAAAGATCTGATTTTGTGGTATGGGTAAAGTATAGAGGAATTCTGGCATTATTTCTTGACATTACAACGACTACAGGATGGACGATCTCAACCGAGTGATTATTGTGAATTTTCTCAACATTTTTCACCCTTCGTGTATGTTTAAATGAAACAGGATGTATATGACACAAAATGCAACCTCACATATAACGATGGCGTCGTATAATGAATATATCGACAACAAAGGGAATCGTAAAAGTCATCAACCCGCAAACCTGCACCCTTACACAATGCAACCCTCAAAGTTCTTGAAAAGCAGATATTATATCTCCTGCATAGGTATTGAAATATGACACCAATGATGGATATAGATTTCGAGATCGTTTTACCCCAGCGCAGATCGTATCCTGCAGGGAGCTAGAAATTCTACGTTCTTTCACCCCGTATCAAGCAAATGATGAACAAGTGTGTGGATGTATGGAAGAAATAAAAAATTTAAAAAAACCTGAAAACCGGAACGGCTACAAATATGAATCCTGTAAGCATTTTATTAATTTATCAAGCCTATATTTTCAGTGTATCAATTTAGCGCCTGTAAATGGGCAACACGGGGTGGTCCAATATTTAATTTCATCTCGCCCCGATTTTCTGGCCACAATTGTATTTTTTTCTTATACATATTTTTTGTTTACTTAGAAAACACCTTGACGAGCTTGCGAAAAATTATTACAAATTAGAAAAATCACTTGCGTTTGATTCGTGCGTACAGTTGCGAAAAGTAATAGTATAGTAGTATAGTAATATCGTGATCATCACCATATCATGCACGCACGATTATTCGTCGGAGCTTGAATGATAAATGGATAAAACAATCGAGTAAAATTATACCTACATACATAATCAAGGAACAGTTTTAATTAAGCCTATATATTAATTGTTTCATATATATGTATTATACACATATGCATGTATATAATGTACACAAAAGATTAGTATCATAGCAATAAATTGCAGTTGCAGTATATATTAATTGATTATAATTACTAATTATGAATCAACAAATTAATAGATATTATACTACAATAATACTAGGATGAATCGGATTTAATTGAGAAGAGCTAGGTCTAACGTATACAAAAAAAAGAAAATCTTATTTTTTCGAGAAAAAAGAGATAGTATATTATATTTATACATATATAATTATACATTCTACGTATCAATGTTATCTGTGCAGATAACATTGATACGAGAAACGGTAATAAAGAGAAAATAAAAGACAGACAGAAAAAAGGAAGAAATAAGCTTTATGTAGATAATTTTCGAACGTGATAAGACAATTTTTTTTTCCATCACCTTCCATTTGAAGACAGATATGAAGTATGTATTATATAATTGGACAGAAATTATTCTAGTAGATGATATTCTGAACTGTATACGATATGTGTGCAGTAGCTGATTGTATGTAAAATGTGTCTATATATAGGAATATTTTTCTACACATGGAAAAATTAAGGTTGTTGTACATAATATAACGTCGACGTGCTAGTTGCGGTGGTTGGTTGTCGCATTGGCATAAAGTGGGGCAATTTGCATCGCCCACGCAGGCTACGCGCAGAGGCTGTTGGGTTAGAATTACCTTCGTATATAAAAAGAGAAATGAAAAATTGATAGAATATTTAGCGTCGCATGAGTATGCGTAATAGAAAAACCAAAAGTGGGTCGAAGCAATCGGAAAAAATAAAACCGATTCGTTTAAAAATCGTAGCCTATACTCTTGTTATATCTAATATATATATATATATATACGTGCCACGGTTATGATAGCATTATCACACCTCATATAAATGCATCGATATGCGTTTAAAAAAAATATAATAATGTACATATTACATACGATAATATGCAAATTTATTTCTCCGTTTCATATAACATTTATACATGCAGTTTTTTTTAACAACCCCAACTTTACATATCCGCACCCTAATTTTCAAGTGTGTCTGGTTTGACACGAGGGTGTTGCAGTGAAGGATGTATAGGAAAACAAAAGCGTCTGGTTGAAAAATTATTCGAGTACCTTGTACATGTATAAAATATGCGTTAAAAAGGAAAGAAACCAGAGGCCGATTTTAGAAATAACAAGAACCGAACGCGTCAAAGACTTAGCAATTTTCATCATTACATTTGGAGTTAGACGATAAAATAAATTTCTACATCTGCAAGGCTGAGAAGTAAAACAAACTTCAATAATGAAATTTTCGTTTTGCAAATTTTCTCGAAGTTATGGTTCGATTCCAATTTTCGTCTAAGTTTCACTTTTGAAGACTCTGGAATAGATAATATTTTACATATATTCTTCTAAAATTCTGACAAGCCAGTCTGAAATAGATCACAAAAATTCCACATCACGCTAGTTATTAAGTATAAACATATACCAACGCAGATTATGAAGAAGAAAAATAAAAAAAAAATTCTAGGTATGTATTAAAAAAAACATAGCTATCTCGCCCAAGGAGAACGAGCAGTTAAAAACTCATTATTAACTTCAGATCCAAGAGTATCGGAGAAAAGAATTTTGTTCCGTTGTGATTCTATATTGTTTATATTTTCAACTTGTGCAGGAACGATTTAATTTCTGGTGTAAACTTTTTCAATTCTTACAGTCTTATATGTATCCTCATATAGAGGGAGATAACATATCGATGTCATACTTATCTATACATCCACCGTCTTACATGTAAACCACAGGTAATTCAAAACTGTTATAATAATAAGGAAGATGGTAGTGTAAAAAATAAAAGCACGAAGTGAGTTGTTCGTATGTCTAGAGCAATAGTATGCGTATTCCAGGTCAATTTAACATTTTATTCTTCATTGTTTTCTGGACTCGCCAAATTTCGACCCATTCGAGGAAAAGAGATTATTTTTAAATATTCAATATTTCAAAATCAGTTTGAATGATATCGCGCTCTGTGCACTGGTCGAAGAACTGACTTGAAACGCCCTACATAATTTCTATATGTACAAAGCTAGGGTGATCGGTTGGTTGATATTGGACCAGGTTTCAGTTCTCATAGTCAGCGGACCAAAATGACAGTTACTTGACCACGATTATGCGAGCAGTCGCGGAACGCGACCCTTCTTTTCTTTGTCCGGATTACAATTCTTGACTCGCACAATAATATTCTAAAATCAACAGCGTTCACCGATGAAACGAAAAAAAACAGATCTCATTTTACTTGACCGAAGTATATACCCACAATGTAGTAAAGATGGGAAATCAACGTAAGCGTTGTCAGACTGTTTTTATCGTTGGAAAGCGTGAATAATGCAAATAAGCGTGAAAAAAGCTTAGATTTTCTCTGATTTTATTTTATTCAACTACCTACACATCGGAATTGTTCTATTTGCTAAAACGTAAGATTTTCCACAAAGTGAGTGATCGTTTTCTTGTTCCTCGACCAACGTCCGGAGTAAGAATTAGCAGCTGGTTTTCTTGACACCATGATTATAATATAGGCCGCTTTTGCGGTGCGGAACAACCGCCTATAGTGGTATCTATGTACCCAGAGAAAATATGTATATATTATATATAAATAAATAAATAAATGAATTTCCTTACGGAGTACATATAATATATACTATATGTATCGCGTGAGCTCCTCATACATTACACGCCACATCCACAGCCTTGGTTTTTTTTATCATCATTATCGTATAGTTACAGTTGCAGTTTGTCAAGTAGCGGTTTTATATTTATCATCGACCGAGTTCAGACTGTAGACTGCAACTTGCACCGTCTATAAATGACTGACTACGACCACTCCGGACTCAATACTATAATATATGTATACACGTAATCGAGAGAGAGGGGGAAAAAAAATGTTCAGTCAAGTCTCGAGAGTTCCTTCGTGCTAATGAAAAGAGAATAAAAGAATGGTAGGATTTCCACATCCCGAAGGTGCCCATCGGGAATATAAATACATACACATATATACAAGAGTACATAGCATATATGTATACAATGCCCAAACTTCCGCTATATTTAATAGGTTCTTTTATTTATTTATTTTTTTTTTACTCTCTCTGTTATAGGTGTGTGCTTACAGAAAGACAAACGGTGATTCTTGTCTTCCTCTAGTTTTATTCTACGAAGAGTATAACGGTATTTTGTTGTTAGAATCATTCGTCGTCGTTATGTGGTTTTCAGTGGCGAAGTCATGTAATATATATAATATATATAGTATATATACTATAGCTACTGTGCAGAGGTTCAACATTTTTGTAATACACATATTATACGTTACATGTATGTACAGCTGTCATATTTCAGACGCCTTATTAATATAACGGTAATATTATAGGCAATACCTATGTACAGTATGTATTACACGCTACATCAATTTTTTTTTTCTTTTTCTTTCTGTTTTTTTCCCTTATACATTTATCTCTCTTGCTTTTTTTCAAAACTGTTATCATAGCGATAATTATTACACCTGTATAGTTCTTGGGGGTGTGTCTACAGTGCGGTCAACCGGTTGATTTATATATTGTTGCTCACCCATCAAAACTTGAGGAAAATTAAATTCCAATTATTTCACAAAGGTAATAAAATAATAACCGTATAAAAAATAATAATGAATGAACGAACAATACGGCTCTCGCAAAGAATCTGACCTATTAACAATTTTTTATATTACTCTATAATAATATATACGTACATGGAAGAAAAGTCTTTTAGAAAACGTTCATGTCTGATGATAGAATACTTTCTCTATTTGATTTTTGTCGGAGGGTTGAATCGAAAAAAAAAAACGAAAAGCTACCGTAGTCTTTGAATTTTTGCGATTTCTGGGGCTTCGAATTGATTATTTTTTAAAACGTTCGAGCGAGTGGTTTCCACAGTATTTTGAGCACAGAAACACGGACCTGTCAGCTTAATTAGGCTACGACTACAACCATAATCGAGGTGTCGAGAACCGTTCTCGTGCGTATAATTGCAAAAAAAACAAAAGGCGAAAAAGTACGTCGAGTTATTTCGCATCGAAATCAATATAACGCCGCTATATACGTACGTGTATCAGGCGAGGTGTGTGTATATAGGAAAGGTACATAAAGGTAAAACCGACGTCGTCGCCGCGACGCCAACCAGCTGTTTTTTACTCCAACCTGCAGTAACAGCCAAGCAGCGGCTAGTATGGTTAGATAAAAGTAAGAATTTGCCGCCGTACGTTCTTTACGCTTTTCACCTGCTGCGCTACGCCCAGTTTATATGGTATACGTATAGCTCGACGTATAGTAAGTCTACTGTACCTATAGTATACGTATGTAAACTCTCTTTCTGCACGTATAGGGCGAGTCTGAAAAGCAGAGTGGAAATTCGGAATTTGGGTTAGACACACATCGTCATCGTAATCAACATTCTCCTTGGCCTTTCTCTGGGTTTTTTCAGTTTTCGTTATTTTTTCATTTCTTTTTCTTTTTTTTCTTTTTTGTTTTTGGTTTTTTGCACTTGTGTAATAGTGAAGTAGATAAATAAATCTGAGCTGTCATAGAAATCGTGACAAAAACTATTAATTTCGGTTTTTGCTTCGCTTCACTTTAGCTGATAATGAAAAATTCAATGAAATCAAGGCGATGTAGATTACGAAGTGAGAAAAAAAAAAAAAAAAAGTGAATAAAAAATGAAAAAATTAGAGTGAATAGTCCCCGACTGAATTATATTATGTAGTTCATACGGTCCAAAATTCGCGATGACCACAGCGTTTAATAATCCGATCCACAAGACGAGGTCGAACCGGATGATGATTATTACAATATTCGCGCGCGAAACTTTGCAAAGGCGAGATAGCGAGAGAAGTTAAGAATTATTACGTATACGACGTGCTGCAGAATCAGAAATAACAATAATTAACATTAATGACAATGATGACCATTATCATCATAAATACAAGGTAAGAACTGCAGAATTAAATTTAAGTGCAATTTATAAACGGGTATGTACTACGTACGTTTCATATGATATATATTTATACACGTGATTAAGCTTTCTTTAAATTGGGACACACCGTACTCGTACAGGTAGTAATCATCGGGGGAAAAAAACAAAATTAAAATAAAATGAAAAAAAAATTCACCATTCAAGTCGGGCATCGTTTCATAAGATGCTGTTGATGCACACAGATATTCAATAATAAAATAATGATTCAACCGCTCGACGCCGACAACAATAATACGGTGTTAAGTTAAAGATTGAAACGCTGTGACGTCACCACGATCACGCGCAACTAACAACCGAACCGATAGATATATGTACGTACATGTTACAAAATAAAGAAAGAAACCAAAAAAAAAAACCAAAAAAAACCAAGTGTCCTTATGTTATGCATTAATGGAAACAACTAGAGAATAGGGGGGGAAAAAAAGAACTGAGAGGGATCCATAGAAGAAATACTAAATAAATAAATAAAAATTAGTCAACGAATGACGTCACACGCGACGAAGTCCCAGCGGTATATATTACGTCATTCCTCGTTTATAGTCAGTGTCAAGCGACGCTATCTCCAACTTCTCGACGAAAGAATTGAAAATCAAAAATAATAATAACCATTATCGTTAGGTTCGTAACGTATAGTTACGTGGAGAATGCATCCGATCATCTTCTTTATAAGATATACACCTTATCGTTATACCGGCGCTGTAATTTTTTTCTTTTTTTTATCCATCGATGGCGGCGTTAATACCTGTATATACCTAACCATCGGTGCAAAAAACATCGCCAAGTTCATTAAATTCTTCGGGGAAAAAAGATCCAAATCAATCATGGTGCCAAGTACATGTAACTTCGTATCATGCATAGGATTACTAGAGAAGACTGGAATAAATATGTAACAAACCAAATTACCAATTGGAAGAATATAAAATTGGCAAAAAAATTAAGAAAAAAAATAAAATAAAATAAGAAAATGGAGTACGTGGTCCTTGGCGGGCTAATGTCATATTGCCATACAAGAATTCTGTATTTTCTTTTTCGTAAAAAGCCCGCCAAGTCCCACTACCTCCATTTTCTTATTTTATTTTATTTTTTTTCTTAATTTTTTTGCCAATTTTATATTCTTCCAATTGGTAATTTGGTTTGTTACATATTTATTCCAGTCTTCTCTAGTAATCCTATGCATGATACGAAGTTACATGTACTTGGCACCATGATTGATTTGGATCTTTTTTCCCCGAAGAATTTAATGAACTTGGCGATGTTTTTTGCACCGATGGTGCTTTGTTGGGATTTCACTACTTTTTGAACAAAAATTTCTTCTCTTTTAATTATTGGTATTTTATGATTCAATTTTTATACTTTCAACAATTGAACGTTAAATTTTCTATAAAAATATGTATTTTTCAAAAATTATTGTCAACAACTGAAAAATCGTTTCTGTATAATTTTTTAGTCTGCGCACTGCGTGAAATGAAACAATTTATTTTTCGGGACGCCAACACGTATTATAGATCAGATTTCCTTAATCATTGTTGGGTTAAATCGACGATTAACTTATTGTTAATGATTTCAAATCTTTCGACGCTTCGATCCTTGGTAATCGCATACGTATATTAAGGCTCACGTATATTCGTTATAATAGTAGTAAGAAACTTCATTTATGGCATAACCTCATTTGTCACCGCGGAGCTATCGAGTATAATACAGTATACAAATATAACATTTGAGCAAACGGATTCAGAAGTCTCAATCAGGTGGTATGACAGCTCCAGAAAGTAAGATGATCACACAGCGCTTGAATTTGTTGGTTACGTTCGTTCAGCATCGGGATGACGGACGGAAGAATAGCGATTCGAAAAAACGGCGTCCCGCCCGGTGACGGCTGCAGACATAGACTTAGGATACGGTAATGGTGGTCGCTGCCTATTGCCATCTACGGGCGCTACATAAGAACTCACGTTCCGCAGGGTTCGGTCCAAAAAATATATTCTAATAATGTAACGATCCTTTCTACCCATTCATATTGGCAGCGGTTAGGGTATCATGACGACGACGTTGGTGCTTAAAAAATATTCGTCGAAACGACGGCAAACGGGTAGCAGAATTATCATATCTCAGCTTCCCGACCATCGATTCAATTGAAATTAGGCTCAAATGAAAGCTCTTCCTCGATTTATATCACAAAAGTGCATCCAAATTTCCCGGAATGCTAATAATTTAGGAGATATTTGTGTAAATAAAAGTCCCCACTCCGCGTTCGAGCTCCCGTAGCAGTAAATATACTCTGTGTCGTCCCGTTCGCTTTTAATGTACTTGGCGCGAGACTCTACCGAGTCTCTTGACTCTGTGTCGTCCCGTTCGCTTTTAATGTACTTGGCGCGAGACTCTACCGAGTCTCTTGATATTATTCCACACGCATTTACTTAATATGTACCGATAAAAGAAAAAGTAGTGCAGTTAATTGCCTCTCTTCTCACTATATAGGTACGCTTAATTTGCAGTAGCTCGAGAAAGTTTGCCTTGGAACTAATATTGTGTGTTAATTTTTAAGTTTTATACATAGTTACCTGTATACATATGTGTACTGCAAGCTTACGTAAGTACGAAATGTACGAACAGTGTCAGTCTATATTCATAGAAAATTGAAAATTGAAAAAAAAAATAGATAAATAAAGAAGCAACTGTGACAGAAATTATGATAATAATTTCAATTTGTTATTATATAAACATGAAATACTTTTGATCGTGATTTCGATTTGACATATTACCGTCCATCGCGAGGAATATTTTGACTAATTGATAATTGAAAGTCAAAAATCAAAAATTGAATAATCTGCATTATTTTTTAACGTGTAATTGCAGTACAGGTATATGAAGAAACGTGTTTTTCTTGTTCGAATTTATTTATCATCTTAGTTTCGTGCTGCACGAGTAAGTATTGAAATATTATTTGCCGCATCGAATCGATTATACACATAATCCACTGATCATTCGAATAGGCATTAAAAATAGAACGAATAAAATAAATTATGAAACAAACTGGAAGAAACAAAAAACAAAGTACTATACACACATACATAATCGACGAGTCGTACGTACTACGAAAACCGTTAGAAGAGCACGTGCCTTCGATGTTATAATATTATACCTATAATGCCTAATGATGTAGTTTAAATGTCGCATACATTAAAATACCGTCGAACGCGCGCACGATCTTCATTTAAAATGGTTGAAAATAACTGAGGAAAAAAACAACTAGATAAAAAAATCCAATTCCTTGACTATATATGCATATGTACACCTATGTATATTATAATGGCAGTAATTAGAGGCTGTCTATAACTATACATATGTAGTTAATTATAGAGAACTCACCTTATCGCGTCAAAACTCCTGACCCCGTGCACCCTGAAACAAATATTAAGATGTTTAAAAACGATATACATATATATACATTCATTATCGAATAAACTAACAATAATTGACCCCGTTAATTAATTATTAAACTGATTTAGTTAGTTATTATTCATAATAACAATAGTGTAGAAAAATAAATAATAGATTAGGTGAAATTAAACAACGGAGCGTGAAAAATAGAGCGCATATGGAACATAACTATGCGAATCAGCTGATTGTGAGAGTTTCTACCTGCACAATAATGATTAGGATATAACAATAACAACAACAATAGTAATAATAATAATAATAATGGTGATTCTTATATTGTATAGGTATAATTAAAACGATAGAGAATTTAATGAGCCTGATTCACATACACGTAACACACGTGTACATATATGTACTTGTAAAATACAGAATGGACGAGAGAAAACAAATATACTCGTTTTTCACAATGTCATGAGAAAAATACGTTTCGCGAAAAATTATTAATCAAAATTCGAATCGAGATATATATGATTTATTGTTTTACGAATCAGATCTGAGAAAACATAAAATTAAATTATATCAAAAGATTTATTTTTGTATGAAAAGTTATTTTGCAAATTGATGTCAGAAATGTTAATCGAAAAAAAAAAAAATACTATACATGGACTGCAGACAGAAGAAAAAAAAATTAAAGAAAAAAGAACTTCGAAAATTAAAATTAAGATAACAAAAAGCGAAGAATACAGAGGTACCTGTATCGAAAATTTAAACAGGTGCTGAGTTATTTATTCGCGGAGGGGAGTGCGTGCGAAAATTTGAAACGGAAATAGGAAGTAGTGGTGTGTTATAAGGAGGATTGTGCAGTTCACCCAGCGATTAGAATTTCCGGTGTTGTACCTAAAAGTGCAGCAGCAAAGTTTGAACACAAAACCGACGTCGAGAACTGAATATAATGTTCCGAGTGGGGTGAAACGGAATACCCATATATCTACGGTCTGCACAACAGGGGTTGGATTTTCAACCCGCAAGCTGCACGCAATGCAAGCGCACGTAGATTACTTATTACGTTTTATTCCCAGAACTAGAAATGCTCAAAAAAAAACCCTCGAAGAAATTCCGGTTAAAAAAGGTGTGCGATGTTATCCGCCGTTTCACCTTCGTTCGAGCATATCATTTGAGTTTATTTTTGCTTTTTTCTTTCTCCTTTTTTTTTTGGCGAAAGGGGCGACGAGAAAAGTAAAAAATGTTGCAAAAAGTAAAAAAGGGGCGTGGATCTCACGATATAATTGGATGAAATAATATATGTACAATTGTGTGTATATACGTATATATATGTATACGAGGGGTACAAAACACGATCGACACGAAATGTCAATGACCCCCCCCTCCCCCGACAGACACGTGCCGTACAGTCAGACAGCCCTTTCTATTTTCTCTCTTTGAACATCTCTCTCTCTCTCTGACTAAATTCTTTTTTCTTCGACTTCTTTATTTTCCCCACCCCGACCGCCGCCCTTAGCTACGGATAAGCTGTGACGTTCGGATTGTCAAGCTTTGAAAAATGCAGCAGGAGAAAAAGAAAGAGAGACACGTAACTATAACGACTCGAGTAAAACTATATCTGCACTGAGGCGTGCGCTACTCACAAATTCAACGGTTTTAACTTAAAAATAATTTAAAGAATTCATCGAAATCGGTGAGTTGAAAATGAGGCAGTGGTGTATATATTCCACCGAAGACGTATGTCTAGACAAGACATTTATTAGCTCCTATTACGTACCGCACCTACTATACATTTCCAATTATCTGTATCCAAAGTTTCTTGATATATACGGAAATAATTTTCGCTAAACATGCAACGATATCGTAGAAATATCTGCAGACGTCAGTTTATTTCTGCAGATAATAACACGTAATGTAAAAAATAAATAATACGTACCGATCAGATTAAATGTAATTTTTGTAAGTTTTTCTAATCATTTCCAAGATATTGAATAGACCTATATAACCGAGTGATAAAGAAAAGTATATATTTGTACACAGCAAATAATACAATAAATATATAAACGCACATCGGTGAAGTGAAAAGTTATCAAAATGTAAACCGATAACACCGATGACTCTGCTTTGACTTCTTTGAAAATATAATCCGATGCCAAGAGTCGATTATTAAAAATGCGTCATATTTTATGTGTACAGTCACAAAGGTATGTATACTACCACAGAGAAAAAGGATTACCATCATCACCACCACCGTTCGAAAATAAACTTCTTTCACAATTTTCTAACCCAACGCGTACGATCTCAATTTCCGAGAGAATATAAAATAAACCATTTACCAATGTCATTCGGATAGTAATAACTCTGTAATTGAAAAAAAAAAAAAAAAAGTTATTATATTTTTAACAAATTTCTTGGACAAAGCAACTTATTCATTCGTTCCTTCCTTCCTTCCTTCTTTTCTTCCTTCATTCGTATGATTCCGTATAAAATACACGAATGGGGAATTTCGTATTATATCAATAATAACCCGATGAGTGAACGAAAAAAGAAAATTATACCGTTCTCAGTCTTCGATAAGCAATGGTGATAAAATAATGCCGCCGACGACGAGATGAGTATATGTATGTGTACGTACGCATACATATGTATAGGTTACATAAAATGATGGTTGAAAAAAAAAAAAAAAACAGTAGAATCATTGACTCGTATATAATTTCCGACCGACTTTAAGACGGTCTTCATTGGTCCCCGATTTAAGTACGGTTCAAAAAATATCTTTGGGCTCAAATTTCTAGGGTATTATAAAGAAAAAAAAACAAAAAAAAAACTAGATATTATTTAAAGAGACGCAGACAATTTTTTTTTTTTTTCTTCTTTTATTCCAACATATAACCAACCGCCACTTCCTTCCGTCTACTCGGATTACGAGTTATAGAACATATTCTCTGGTCGATACATATAGATAATTGATAGACGATATTTGTAAAGAAAAGAAATATCAGTGTAGCAATATATTTTTCTGTAGTATAATTTTTTTTTATTTCTTTTGCTGGTTTGTTTTAATTGATCACGTCGAATTTTTGATTTTCTTCAACGGCCATTGGCCGGCTCGGATTGTCGATGAACGTCATCACGATTATTTCCGTACCAACATCACTAGTGATACATACATTTATATATCTAGAAGAAGACAGACTCAACCTTGCGTGGTTTTTGGTGAATTGCCAAATATCGTATCCTCGATTATATAGCTAATACATACCACTAACAACGTGCACGCTGCAAACCCACATTTGAATAATGGTAATAATAATAATAACAAAAACTGAAAAAAAGTAAGACGTTCAAAGTTGAAGAACTATATCCTGATCGGAATCATTTCCTGCGATGCATAACGTACATATATTTTTCTTTCCTTTTGTCGCCTCACATATAATGAACAATCGATAATAATTATGCGAGGAATTCGACGTCTCCGAATCCGGAGCGACGCGGGTGATAATAAATTGAATAAAATTATTAAGCTGCACTGTAACGTATCGAATACAAAGATTATTGTAATGATAAATTATCGCCAAAAAAACTGCATAACATGCCCTGTAGTTAATTCAAAATGCGACACTTGTGTGTATTTAAATAAAATAGAGTATAAAACACAAACGCGACGGTTGCGCGTCATGAACTTTGACAATGTGAAAAAAAACGGGTAAAAAAAAAATAAATAAAAAAATACAGAAATAAAAATCGTGGACAACGGTTCAAAGATGACGTCATCGTAGAAGCGGCAATTAACCTCGAACTCGTACCGCAAGACCGGATGCAACCCACCCCCCCGCAACGGCGATCATCTCCGTGGATAATATATGCGTTATATATATTTAAACCTACATTGTTCACTTATCTAGGTGGCAAATAGGTACATGCGTGTACGTACATGGGAATACGTAATCTATTCTAGGAACTGAATTAACGAGTTTCAACAATTATGATTACCTATACATGCTATTCGTTATATGTGGAGCTGTAAACTCGACCTTACGCAATTTGAAGAAAAAAAACTCAAAAAATGTGTACACCTGTAATGATCCTTAAATAGGTAGGAAGAGATAGGAAATAAGGTTTACTACCATCTGCGTATAGATATACGCATATGTGGAGAGTATCGACCAATGCGGATGTGAAAAGCATTTCTTTTTGGTTCTTTTTTCTATGGTTTTCTTGTTTTTTTTATTCTCTTTTCCATATGGCTCGGCGCTATATGTATTCTCATTCCATTTGGCGGAAAACGCGCTTGCGTAAAACGTGCGTGAGAAGATTTAATAATAAAATACACTAAATTCCTTAGACTACTCGACTCGATCAGGATGAATAGATTCGGGTATTGTAAAATAAATAAATAAATGGAAAATTATATTTCATGTGGTCCGAGTTCTTGGTGAGAAATGTTTACGGAAAAATTCCATGTTCTCGGATTCATTGAGTCTTGTGCAAATTTTTCAAAGTATATACGAGGTTCTTAACCGTGGACGCAGGAAAATATTGCTCTAAAATTTTCTGTTTCAAGATTTAATTCATTTGGAGAAAGAGAAGAAACGAAAGAATATTTTTCCCTTATTTATATCGTGATTGTTGCGTCAACGTCGAGGTTAACGTTATGAACTTGAACCTCGTAATTTTATTTAGATATCTATATTTGAATACTCTCCTACTTTACGATCAACGAATAAATCCTAATTGTAAAATAGCTGATTTCCAAATATAGGCTAGAGAAAGGAAACCTTAAGAAGTCAGAAAAAAGATAGGTACTACTTACAAGTATAAAAGTCGTTATCTGATTGTGACTAACTATACGTTCCGAGTGTGTATTTAGGATATAGGTATAATCTTTATCGATAAGGAATACATGAGGACAATTTTGTAAGTGAATGTGAATATAAATACGTTAAAAAACGAACACACCTATTCCTCGACTCTGCCCGCTACGGCACACATACAGCACACATATTCTATTGAAATATCGATGAAATATAAAGCGACGAGGACGACGACACTAATTCCAATTTCCAGGGGTCGTTTCGTCGAGGGCTTGAGAATTCGCAGATTTCGAACGAATCGATCCAACGAACTCCAGTAAAACGCGCAGATCGATCATCGGAGGATTCAATAAATCAAAACCAAGACAAAACTGTTCAATAAAAGGATATAGTAATCTCGGTTTTGCCAACTACAATGAAAATTTGACTCTTAATAAAAAAACAAAGAAAAAAGAACTAAGCAGGTAACAATCGAGGGACAAAGGAAGCAATACACCTCAACCTCAAGCATCTTAACTGCTTACTTCCATGTCTGACGATTTAAGTTCACAGATTTGGGTCCTCGACGATCTATCTATTCATCGATCGCGTTATATCATCACACAACCAACAACGGACTCTGCTGAAATATTGGTCTTCACTACGAGCGAAAATAATAATAAAAATTCAGACTTACGTGTGTTGGGGAAAAGAGAGGAACGAACTTTGTGCGATGATTTTGAATTTAGGTGATCTCGAGCTGATCCCTGATTATCCAAACAACAATCGATCACGTAATACAAAAACTTTTGTTAAACTTTTCTTTATCGTTTCAATTAACCGTTCTTGACCGGGCTTCGAATCCAGTACAATTTCAACCACACTATTTAAATCACAAATCATATACCAAAAATAGTCTTTAAAATTTTTATTATAATTTCAATAACCATTCTCACATTATCATTATTTTACAATCCTGAATTCAAATATTTTGAAACCCCCACCACCTATTATGAAAATCAAACAGCACAAAACGTCGTCGAATGGAAAAATCAAACAAATATTCGATGCTCGCACGGAGCAATCCCGACGCGATTTGAGATCGTCGAACAAGTCTTCCCGTCTGGAAGTCGGACTGACCAATAGGAAGAGGGAAGGGGAGGAAAGGGGAAGGAACAAAAAGTGGGAGGAAGGGGCGAAGTACGCTCGATGGAGCAGCTAGGGGTGGGGCGCGCGTAAAACGTACAGGAATCCAACAATTTTCATCGGCAAAATGAATATTCTTAAATGTCACAGTCACTATTTACGAAAATAAGAAAAATGGAACTTGAAGTAGTTCAACTTTCATGACCTACGATTCTCAACGGTCTATATGAATCGAAGTATCAAATCCCCGATTCTGTTTTTTTTTTTATTGTAAATTGGTATGAGGATCTTGCAAACGCCGACAGCGGCAAATGGCCGTCGGTTTTTGTTTGTCAACCGGAATATTATTTCAATGAAGAGGATTTCTACCAGACAGACATGTTTTTAGGACCAAAGGCCTTGAAGACTAAAAACCATTTCGCAAATCTTTGTTTCAAATGTGCGACAATGCACAAAATGTCGCATTAACGAGACGAAGAAGTAGCTTACATAGCCTATATTGTGACGAGACACACCCCTGATAGGTGGCTCTAATTTATTTGGAGATATTTAGCGGATGTTAAGAGGATTTTTTTGGGGTAAATTTATTGAAAATTGTAAGCATAATATCAACGTGTTATTGTATGCAAATTAGACTCACGTGTCGCTCTTTATCCGACGAATAAACGAAGACGGTAAACTTCCTCGTAATCAGTTTTTTCACAACTCGCGACTTTGGTAAGCGCTGCCTGCTGCAAGCTGGATATTCCAAAGAACGGACTCACTCCCTCAGCGCGTGTAAAATGTCAACCGTCAATCTCACGACAAACGCCGCATTATTGTAAAATGAATTTATGAAACTAAAAGACCGCCAACGAAGCGAACATCACTCAGATTTTACTTATAAATAATCACGCACTCTTGAAATTCACGCACACTTTTTCAGCGAAACATTTGACTTCATTTATTCGCCGATTAAAGCACTATTACTATCAGAATGCCGTATTTCGTATCGTACGCTACTCGCTACTAGTCGAAAAACGTAGGTCTCTCGCACCGGAAGTACCGACGAGTTGCGAGAGAAATGCGAACGAGCCTTCAATGTGTTTTGTTTTCAGTAGTTTATACCATCCCGGCGCTGTAATTGGACGAGCACATTACAGCAATATTTTTGGAAGTCCACTACAAATCCGACAAGAAAACAACTCTGCTCCCTGCAATCTAACCTGGTTTGATGTCATTCGACGTTCAACAACGTCGCGAATTTGTCGAACCAAAATCGCTGCTCAGAAGTAATATTAGTGGATCACTCGGCGGTAATCAATCCAAACCCTTTCTTTTCGAATCTCTGAAATAGAAAAATACTTGACAAAATACCATCATAACATTTAATCTTTCTAACAACTTACTAATCTATACAAGTTTGACTATACGAGGTTTTCAATTCATTTTCAGGCTTATAATGGGTCGCAGCAGGACCCCGTCTCCTGGAAGACGTAGAGATCGGTCCCGTGAAAGAGAGAGAGAGCGCGACAGGCGCAGGAGGAGATCTCGGGAACGAAGACGCAGGTAATTAATCAATTCATAATTATCTTGCACCAGATAGAGCAACCAATTGATTGATAGAGTTCGATGCTAAGCAAAGTTTGTTATACAGGTCAGTAGATCGTGACAGAGGCAAGTCTCGAGAACGTGACAGAGAGCGCGAAAGGGATCGTGAGAGACATAGGAGATCGTACAGCAAATCGAGATCCAGGGAACGTGAAAGGCCAAAACCTAAATTCAAGCCTCCAACTGCCGAGCGACCTGTTATAACAGGTGAGCAAAGTATGTCAAATGAAATGGTTCATAATTTTCAAGAACGTCACTGTTTCAGAGGCTGATCTACAGGGAAAGACTCCAGAAGAACAGGATATGATGCACCTCATGGGATTCTGCGGTTTTGATACAACAAAGGGCAAGAAAGTTGAGGGCAATGATGCTGGAGCAGTCCACGTTATCCTAAAACGAAAGTATCGCCAATACATGAACCGAAAAGGAGGATTCAATAGGCCACTGGATTTTGTTGCCTGATTCTGGCCATGCCCTCTGAACCAGAAAGAGTATCAAATAACAATTTGATTATTTGAACAATGAAACAGAGTTCCATTTCGCACTTTTATTGTATAAAAACATTAGTCTTAGAATTTCTAATTATAATTAACAAACTGACACCTCAGTTTCTCTTTCTCAACATATCAAAAATAGAGTTTATAAATTCTACGCTTTTTATAGTTACTCCTTTACTTTTGCGACTGAGATGCCTTTTTCTGCTTCTTTGATGGAGGAGGAGACGTGTCAAGATCTACTTCTAAGCTGGTCGACAAATCCCCTGTGTTTGATAGGTTATGGTGTGAGCTTTGAGTATTCAGCATACTGACGTCTAATTCTTCCAAACCTTTGATGAGAGCTGGATTCTTTATTCTGAAATCTCGAGTGATACTGTATTGGACGTATTCCTCCAGAGGAATCTGAAACATTTCAATTGCAAGATCAGTCTTAGAGTCCATATGCCAGCAGTGGTCATAGCCCTGGGTCTTCTTACCTTAGTTTTTTTACCCAACAATAAAATATGTTTTCCAAACTGTTCGATTTCGTATATGACCTTTGGGATGACCTTAGTTTCCTTTAAAACTTTGCTCCTTTGTGCGTAGGCGTCTATGATCTTTGTTTTGGACTTCGTCTTCTGGTTTTCCTCAATGTGCGTTATGAAATTGTACAAAGTTTTGGCGAGCGGCTTGCCAGCCAATTTCACTACAGGAATAAACCTGACAGCTTGAAATACCGGGTTTTGAGCCGTTGACTTGTTGTGAAAATATTTAGTGAACATGCTCAGTGTGCTGTACAAATTTTGGAGGTTTTTAAAGACGGCGTCGGCGTTTGGACCAGGTTGTACTGCGACGTTAGTCAATGTTTCTAAAGTCTTTACGATTAAATATAACTGGTAACCCAGCTGACGCTCCTTTTCTTTCAGTACTTCTCTACCTGATGCATTTTAGGGGAAAAAAACCGTACATTAAATCAATCAGGAATTCACAGTACTTTGAAAAGTCAGTTACGCACGTTCTTCTAGATCCATTCCAGGCATTGTCGATAGCACTTGTTCCGCTTTTAGTCTACCCAAAAACCAAGAGGCATCGTCTAGTTTGTGTTTTAGTGTGGTACAAATAACTGAATATATTTGTAGCCCAGTGAGTTCATTAATAACTTTGAACGGGTTTTCAATGGTCATTTCTTCCTGAAAAATTCAAATAAATGAAATAAATGAAAATTCAAAAGATGGCAGAAGCAATTGATCAATTTTCAAACTGAGCTAACCTCCATCACCATGCCCAACGCCTGGCATAGTTGACTAACAATCTTATCGATGCTCTCTCCGTAGTCCGATGTATATTCCTCAACTTTTAGAATCAACTGAATTATTGCAATGGCCAAGCTACCTTCCATCTCCTTGTTTGTTGCCAATTCATACAGCCACTTGAGTATCTAACAAAGGTGATGATTTTGTAATTAAAAAAGCAGAATGAGTAACAAGAAATATCTAATTGTAAATTATCCAGGTCTAATCACCTCTTTGATGTTGTCACTGGTGGATGGCAGTTTGAGAATGAGTGGAGACAGCGCCGACATCAATATCAAGGGAATTTTTCTCGCGATAACGTCCTCATCCTCCTCTTCATCAAGAGCTGATACCAGAAGATCTTTCAGCAAAGATATCACATTCATCAGTTGTCCCTCAAATTCCATATTCGGATCCACGTTTCCTGGTGGTTAAGAGTGAATGAGATTTATTTTACTAGAGTGAAGAGTCTGGAGAAGCAGCCGAGCAGAAGTGACGAAATTTACCTGCTTTAGTCAAAAAGTGAACCAACTCTCCAGGGAAAGTTGTGCATGCCAGATCGCACAATTCTTTGAAACACTCTACACCCAGAACTGCGGTTTGTTGGTCAAAACTACGGACTTCATCCAACTTTGATAAAACTCTTGTATATAGGATTCTGAATAAATAAAATCGTATGCAAACTTTAGAGACTGAAGGGATGGACAATTAAATATTTTTTCTACTCACCGGCCTATCTCAAAGCATTTGATTATATCTTGATTCAGGTGTTTTTGAACATCATTGTTTTTTAACTGCTTAGTACGTTGAATGAGCTGAATACAAGTTTGGAGAATATACCGGTGGAATAGTTCTTTCTCTCGTAATTCTGCCGCTTCTGCTCTAGACGACCAGGGTACAGCTTCGCTGTAAAAGAAGCAGTTATTGCTAGTTCAAAATCTTAATGAAAGAAGACAACCGAATAATTCTAGCTAAATACTTACGAGTATAGTAGAGAAACAACCTTGGATATCGTGTCCAAGTCCAAAATTGTGGGCGTCAGTTTGATACTGTTAGGGCGACCGGGCTTTTTAAATGTGGCATCGGTGACGTCTTTGTCTTTTTTCTTCTTTCCTTCACCTTTCTTTGCTTTACCAATTGGCTAGAAGAAATACCCAAGTGAAATTCTCAGTTCAAGAGCTAAACTTTGATGTGTGTACTATCTTTCTTACCTTAGTGCGTGCGATCAATCGATTGTAACCCTCGAATAGTAGATAGACCTTGTGAGCTGGGTTGACAGACTCTTTGGCCCAAGTAACAATTCTGTACGCTATCAGAGCCTCATATACCGTGATCATTTGCTTCAAGTTATGTAATTTTTCCTGGGATTCCGGGACGTTGTCTAACAAATCTGAACAATCTTCCTGTAATTTTCAGTAATGTTTGAGATTTGGAATCTAGCGCGAACTTTTATCAATTAATTCACTTACCAGCTGAAAATGATGCAATTCAGATTTGGCCATTCTGTTACACAATGACTCAAGTATGAATCCGAGGTTTTCGACATCAGATGAATCTTCGCTTGCTGATTTAACATAGATCTTTTGCATGGTCAAAATCAGGTTACCTATTGGTTCCTGTAGCACTGATTCAGCACCCCGAATTGTCGTGCATTTTTCCAACTTCAATGGTGGTAGAATATTCTGATCTGGTTCATAGTAGCACTTGAAATGTTCGAGTAGCATATCGATCAGATAACTTGATAGCTCGGGATTCATTTGGATTACATTGGCCAGACCTGTAAATTGTCATTCGCATGATAATTATTTCTTTACTTTTTTTATTATTACTTTTCCAGTTTAAAAACTCACCATCATATAAGCAAAGTTTCACTTCGGCTTGTTGCGTGAAACATCTCTTTAGAATGCCTAAAACTTCGTAACATAAGACGGCGTTAAGCTCCGGATTTGTCTCTGATCTTCTTCCGTGATTCTCAAGACTCGCCTGCAATTTTGAGCACAAGCAGGGAAAACTCAGCTGAATTTGTACGTCATAATTTGCAGAAAAATTTATGAGCTCAGTGATAATACCTGCGTGTAACTGGATGAGCTGGAAGTAGCATAGTTTGCGGATTGACTGAGCGCCCCGAGAGAATTTATCTTGAAGTTTTTCAGTAACTGAAGATATCCAATCACTGCCATTTCACGAGTCTGAGTACTCCTAGAGTACAGCGCTTTTCGCAATACAATGCTAAGCGTGTCTCTGATTTCAGTCCGGAAGTGAACGATTGGGAGAATGGCAAATATAACTTGGCTAGCTGCGTTTCCGTTTATGACAGACAATTGTTCCAGTAAAGATATAACCCAGCCTTGGCATTCGAAAATTACCAGTGGTACTTTCTTGCAAATGTGTGCAAGGCAATCTGAAAGATACAGAATTTTAATGTAGCCAACAGTTCCCATCGTATTGGTGTGAGAATGTTTACTTGTCATCTATAATACTTGTGTACTGCGTGACGCTGGCTCCTCCGGACATTATCTTATCATTCAGAGTCTGCAGGACAGCAGGGCCGATCTCTTGCCGTTTTTTAATAAGTTTTTGAATGATTCGATTTCCAATATCCCAAATTGCTGATGTGTGACTTTCGTCCATCCACCTCATTCCGACTCCCATGAGCACAAACGCCAGGTCCACAAGTCCTTTTACGACCATATGTCGGTCTTTAATACTGCAAAAGATATATAGACTGTAGAATTAAAACTTTAGTGAAAGGGAGGAAAATATGATTGTACCTATGCTCTATCACCGTAGCCAAACTAGTTGATAAGCTGCAGTTTTTGTCAAGAATTTCCTTGAGCCAGGCGCTATGCTTTTGTCTCTCAGTGTCCCGTAATATCCTGTTTACAGCCTGCTTCAGTAGCTCTAGAGACTGTAATGATATTTGCGGTTGATCAAAGATACATTATTTTCATGGAATCCTGTGGCTGCCATATTCACCTCCTCTTCAAATATGTCAGATTCGTTCAGTAACAACGTCATTACGAAAGGGTCCAACACATACTCTGGAACATTCGTAACAGCGCGTAATGACTTCAAGTAGTCCTTTAGGCTATTCTGATTCACCTTGGTAGCTTGTAGTATATGATATAGAATTGTACTTTCTACTTCTTGTATGTCCTTCAAGCTCGATGCCGCTATAATTCAGAAAAAGGTTTGAATGAAAAAAAACCAATACTTGAGCACATTCAATTCTGCAGGAGAATTTTGCACATACTAATATCCTCAGAAAACTCCTGCGAATCCTCATTTGCAACTTTTTCATATTGTTCCTTAAAATACTTTGAGAGAGCCACTATAACAATGCCCGCATTTTGCTGCCGACAAAGTGCAAGTAGCTGATGTACGAGGGGTGGGAGCTCGTTGGGCTCCATGTTTGATAGCCTGTTGCATAAAAGGCGTACAATTTTTCCGTGCTCTTCTTTAGACATGGATATTTCCCTACGCAGTAAAGATGAGACATGATTAGACATTTGAAGTGTTTTCATACATCAAAAATTGAAAAAAAAAGAAGCAAAATAAACTCACTTAAACATAGTCGTTAATGAAGGTAGAACTGCGGAATCCCATTGCCCTGAATACAATGCCTTTAGTACTAGTTCCTTGTACTCTTTTCCTGATATTTCGGTCCCATTGTTGTTAACTAGATTCCTATCTTCAAGGACCTCTAGAAGCTGGGGAAGAATGTCTTTCCAACTGGGAAAAGTGAAAAGGCCCACCAATCGTAAAAATTTGAAGACAAGTAGGCAAAGAGACAATATTTGAGATGTTATACCTCATGAAGATATCATCGTTATCTTTTATGCTTTGCTGACAGAACTCAACAAGTTTAATCAAGTGAATGGATGAGTATTTAGAAAAGTCCATAACAATCCTACATATGATAGTATTAACGTCAGCATTGGTGATTCTGGCCGTTTTCAACGCCACCAAAATTGCCTGTACTACACGCAAACGCTTCGACTGAGCCGATGATACTATATTGTTGAAACTTCCCAACAAATTCAGCAGCAACTTTGGAGAATCTGCATGGCGGATCGCTGTGGTCACCACACCACATAGCTAAAGAAATTAATGAACAATCAAACTTTAGATCGAGAACTGGCTGCTTCAATACTCGATATTGATTTGTAGGAAAATATAGAAAATTGACCTCGTCTACATTGGCGTTGATAACCAATTCCTGCAGTTGCTTATGTTCCTCCTTTTTCACTAGAGCCTTAATATTAGCGTGGAGCCTCTGGATTTTAGCCTCCATTTTTCATTTGACGGCGGGGATAATGCATGGACTTAAACCCGGCTTATACCCTTCTGATGATCGTTTATTATTTTGAACGGCACACGATTTAGCTGCATTCAACCACCATTCAACAGAGCTTTATTTGACACACATTTGGGGGTCGCGCGGGAAGTACCGAATTAGTACCGAACTGCCACACATCAACCCCAGATTGTTTTTAGCGCTTAAATTCAGGCAACCCAGAGATTTTGACATGCGTGTAATGCAAAGTTGCCTACAATCAGGCGCCAGTAGGGATTTGGGGAAATGTAATTCACCTGGATAAAAGATAAAAGAAATCGAAAAAAAATCGAAAGTAACGTAAGAAGATTCCACAGAAAGTTTATTCCGCTATATTCTGTATAATTTTAGCTCAGAAACATGATTCCGTAGACTGAATTAGGCTACAATAAAAACTTATCTATATATCTCAATTTTCTCACTTTTCAGAGCAATAAATTGGCAATAACTTGATCAGTTCGAAACAGATCAGTTCAGCTTGCAGATTCGGATTCCGAGGCTCAAAATACATCAGCATGTACCCCTAGAAAAAAATGATTTCCGACCCAAAAATGGAAGAATTCGATATTCTCTGCAATTACTAGCGTTACCCTAGGGACGAACTTTGAACCAAGTTTTCTCCAATACCCGTGCTGGTTATGCAATTCCAAAAGTAAAAATGAGGGTAGATTGGAACCCCGATGGTATTCAAAATCGCACGACTGGTTTTTCAATGAAATGAAATTAACCTTGAAATTAATGTACATTTTAATTCAGTATTACTTACACATTTATTCTACTTAACCGTAATTTTTTCAAAAATTAAATTTATTGATAGAAAAAGAATCACTATCTTGTCATGAGCACTTGTCCAAGCGATTGCTATATTAAGAAATAATAATAATAACAACGAAGATAATAATAATAATAATAATCGTAATACTAATGATATTATTAATTTTCATCAGAATAATGATGACTGCTCCACATTCAGGTCATCCGAATAATTAATAATTATTTAATAAACAATTATTTACAATATTTACAAATGTGATACAAATTCAAGAAAAAGAACAAGAATAAAAATCAATCGATTAAACCGTAAAGAAGAAAGTATTTTACTTCTACTTCTAGAAAACAACTGAATAGAAATAGGAATATGGAGAAACTTTTTGTATTTCTACGCCATATTTGCACTTTCCGGTTTGTAACCTTGATAAACATTGTGTCCAATTTGTTGCATGCCTTGTTGTGGCCTGAGCGGTTTACTAGGTGCAGCTAAAAGTCTGCTCCAAGCTCTGCAAGTTTTTCCTGACCAAACCCACATTCCCGAAGTAACACCGACGACTAACGAAAGGAACAATCTCAAAAGTACGACTTCAAGTCCAGCCGCTCTGTAAACTGGACCCGGTGAACAATTTTGGGTAGCTCTGCAATCCAGAGCTGCAAGTAACGCCAGCGTTCGCCATCTTGGTCTGACTGAAGATTCGTGCAAAACGCACGCTAGCCCTCCGAAAGCAGGTAAAGCATATAACAGTGCAAATATTCCCAACCGAGTCATTAGACGCTCGAGTTTAGTAGCGGAACGGCCAGCCAATCGAACCGCACGTCTTACACGGACTAAAGCTAGCCCTGCGACACTCGCAAAAATGCAACCCAATAACAGAAGAATTGCGTGCGGAAGAACTTCAAGCCAGAGAGCTGAATCATCAGATATTTGACAAAGACCGGTCAACTCATCGGCCGATACACTGCGTGATAACAAACTACCTGAAATTAAGAAAAAAAAATTATTATTAGACTATTAATGCACGTATTTTAAGTGGTTATGCACGAATGCAAATTAAAATTATTACCTCCAGTTATCAGAGCTGGTATTCCCCAAGCAGTTGCGTGAAGATATGGCGCAATATTGTGAAGAGCTTCGCTGCTCCATTCATTTCTGGCGCTCAGTAACCAACAACCGCAAAGAACCGACCACCAGGCGCTGCTAGCTAGTCCGAGATAATGTCTTGCAAGCCACCAAAGTGTACATGGGACGCTCCTAAGTCCGTCATTGACCTTTATTTTGGATCGAAAGTAACATGAGATACGTGAACTTGGTTTTGGGATAGCTTCGTAACAAAATAGCATCGATAAATGATTTTTCATAGTCTCATTTCGATTCTTTTTTTATCCGCTGTTTCTACTCACCGGTACGTAGCTTAGGCCATCGTCCTGCGTGGTGCAACTAAGATTTTCAGCGCCAACCGCACCGCGAATCGTGTAAGCTACCGATAAAAGATTGTAGCAAAGTGCTAAGAAGACAATAGGCCGTTCTGGGTAACGGAATCTGGATGGTTCTACCCAAAATGTTAATAAAGTAAATAAGGTCGAGAGAAAACACAACCATGCCCAACCCGTCATCCAACGTTCGGCAAACTTTTTATCTTCTGATCTGTAATATGCGTCCGATCCACAATGAGGCGCGCAAGTGACCTAAATTAAAACAAAAATGAATAAATTGTCACATACATCGTCAATACGGGATCGAAATTTTCGGTCAAATTGAAAAATTAATAACAAAAAACAAATATTCACCGCTTCAACATCTGGCGTCTGAACAAAATGTGGAGGGCATTGATGATGGATTTGATTTGTTCGAACTGCCGGTAAAATTGTTTGTGCAGACTGAATCGGTTGCATCAGTGCAGGTGGCCATTGTGGTTGAAGAATCGGTGCTGTTTGTAGCGAGGGAATTACCTGCGGAACCGCCGGAAGTTCTGCGGATAAAATTTCTTCGGCAAACGGTTGGACGCAAAGCGTAACGGTTTTTCCTGAAAATTAAATAAATAATCAAGCATTTTTCCAAAATCACATTCAATATGTGTATACCATACGGTATTGCAATAAATTAATCGATTTATGTAGAAATTACCGTCGGGAAATCGTTCGCAGTCGAGCATATTGGGCCATGGTAAGCTCAGGCTGGATAAAGCGGGCTCGCAATCTCGTCTCACCGATAAACAGAGAGGTTTGCATGCAGGTATTTGCATCGCGACATGTTCGGAGCAAACTGGCGCAAAAACTGCGCAAAGAAAGAGCCTCAAGTGACGAGAACAATTGTAGTGTACCAATGGCATGAAAGCTGCAAGCTGTAACAGAAATCAGTCAGTATTACATTGATGCGCAGATTTTGAATCATGCAATAAAAATTCGTCAACATATATGACATTTAAGAAATTTCCGAATTTTTCAGTAGTGGAAAGTTTAAGAATTATTATATATATAATTGTGACGCTGAGGAAAATTACACTTTTTTCTATTCCGTAAGAATAATTTTCCAAATGGAAAAATTTGACTGAACAGCACATTCAACATGCGACTGAATATTTTTGAATTGATGAAACTTTTTAATTTTCGGTGAGAAGTAATCAAGCCGACTGCGATTTCTATAACACACCTTATAGCTATAAGGATCATCATCACATACATAACATAATGAATTTGGTGTTTTTAAACACAATCAGAACCCTAAAAAATTTTATTCCGATGATGATAGTTGATGAAATGGAAGTTAAAGCCGCGACGAAGCTGAAAACTGAAGAAAAAGCAGCCGCCGCAGCTATGAGGAGCTAAGGCAAGAAGTCTGAAAAAGATGGCTAAGATAATGAGTCTGGCATCCCATAATTATCCCGCCCATTCTTCCCGCCTCGCGCCGTTCTCGAGTCTGCTGCAGCGCGTCTAAAGCCTAAAGGATAGTCTGAAGAGATGGTCTCGAACCACCACTATATGTATACAGCTATAGATGTATTCCTATACCTTACAGATTTGCCCATTACGACCTCGCGGCGTCCGCTTCCAAATTATACCCTCCAAATTACGTGGTACGCGCGCTGCTGCTGCAGTCCGACAGCCTGAACCAAAAGCAAAAACACGAAACTACCAAAACAGCTCTTATAACGCGCCGATCATCATCATATCTTTTCAGTCATCGGTATTATAAATCCTCCAGGCTACGGGAGCTCCGAAGCTATCAAAATTTCTTTGCATCTATAAAACGACCAGCGCTTCAGATATTTTTCAAAAAATATTCCCAACACGTCACATCTTTCCCAAAAATTTTCTGAACATATTCCTCGAGTCTGATGTTGAAGATAGAAAGCAGATAATATTGTGAGATTATAATGGAAGACAGAATTACAACACGCGAAAGAGGTAATCCTAGTGAATAAGGAACTAAAAAAAAACCACTACACATGGAGATAAATAAAATAACTTTTTTCCTCTACACTGTAGAATATAAAAAGGAAAACTGGAGATCGCCTCGCGACTGTTTTCAGGTGAGTGCAAAAAGATCAGACGGGATAAAAAGTGGGCACGAGATTGAGGAGAGCGGCAAAGATGGACAGACCGGTACACCTGAGTGATGTCTGGTCATGGAATAGCAGCGCGGTGTATCGTTTCCTGCGGGCATCAGGAGGAATCATCGGGAATATTTTCGTCTTGGATTGCTGGAGAAAAGGAGCGCACGGCCTGGCCGCGGCAGCTCACCAAGCTGTGGTCTTAAATCTAAGCGCGCTTCGCTCGCGTATATATACCTATACCGAACCGGTTTCTGGACTAGAAATCCCCCCTTTCTGCCATCGTCTCTTCCTGCCTGCCTTCATTCGTTCGTTCGTTATTCCCTGTTTCTTTATGGTTTCTTTACCCAGGACTCGAGGCACCGCCTGTAGCCGCCTGCTGTAAGAACCCCGCATGCTGCATTTTATCGCATTTTAAAACGACTGACTGACAAGCGACCTGCTCTGGTGCAGCGCGGCTGAGAGCTCGGAGACAACGAGATGCCTGTCTTCTTTCAGTTCCCTTTACCGATCTTCCCCTTTTTTTCATTTTTTCTCTTTTTCTTATTCTGCTGCTGCTACTTTTTCGATCTCCTTCTTATTATTCTTACTGTTGGGTAGAAAACTCGCCGAGCTCGATCCACGTTTTTCGTTGATTCGTATTTTATGTTTTAACGATTTCTTTTTGAAATCGGATGCTTTGTCCTTGTCAATATGTGCTTTATAAGTTCTGTCATCGGTCGTCTCAAAACCAAAACCAATTCTCATAGAAATACAGTTTGATTCGGTCATATTGAGTTTCACATTCAGAATTATGGAATTTATAATTCTTATAACAAAATAAGACCATTAAATTCCAAAAAGTGGTGTATTTATACGCGTCCATCTGATTTCCTGATAATCAGTAACAGGCTCTCCACCTCCGCGCGACTTCGTTTTATGACTCTATTGGTGCAATAATAACGTTGTCACGTAACAAATCATCGTCGTCGCCGTCGTCGTCGTCGTCGTGGTACATCGCATCAAGGTACGTTATGTGTACTTGATATGGACATTTATGGGTTAATATGTACGTCGATCTACAACATATGTCATATCAGGTATAATAATACGAATCTTATAACCGTATTATAGTTTACATTAAGGCCAAACACTGCAGACATATAAAACGATGCAAGTTTAATCCTTTCGAGGTACCCAAAAGGGGTACCACCCATGATAGTAAACTGGTATAACGTTACGAATGGTATATGCCGGTGTATTTTATACACCGAAAAAAATTATCGATAGCGGTGTTCTTTGATCCATGCGCATTGATCCCGACATCACATAAACATGAACCACAAGTCACCCCATCCCATCCCACTACTTCAGGTAACGACTGTAGCTAACCACCACCCAGCGCTGCAACATGCATGCATACCTTAGCAACATTATCGTTATCGAATTTCCCATACGATTCTATCGGTGATTTTTCTTAGATATCTTGTGATTATAGAACAAAAAAAACTTGCGAAACTTTTGGTCCACGCATCCTTGAGTGAGTGAGTTAGTTTCTGAACATTTATAATTTTAGGATAACTATAATTACAATCAAATACTTACTCCGTACAAAAGAAATTAACAAAGTCATATTCCTAGAAGCGTACGTATCATGAATGAATGAAAAAAAAGTACGAAACACACCTGTGTATCGGCTACATGCATATATACGTGATACGGGTATAGCGGAATGACTGAGCCCTGAGTGAGGTATTTATGGCTTGGTGCAAGAGTAGAGAGAAGAAGGGAAGGAGGAAGGCAGGAAAAAGATAAGGGGGAGCAACAGCATGTAGTGGAGAGTTGGAAAGGGAGAGAAGAAGGGAGTAACTCTCACTCCCTCAGTTTTATTATCGTAATAACATTAAGGCGGCTCCTTTGAGACCGCTCAAAGAGACGCATGCTCACAAATACAACGACGCGACCGACGAGTGCCACCATCACAATCACCATTACCACTACCACCACTACCACCACCACTACTACTTATACACTTATAGTAAGTTTGTTAGATGTTATTATTACACCGTACGTATGTATACGCGTTCGAAGTAACATCAGCAACAGCTGCAGCTATATGCAGTGCAGTGCACTTATATACAATTAACATGGCGGTATGCATAGATGCAGTGTTATATTTATAAAAGCAGCTGTATAAGCTACACTAACATAATATGCGTGGAATCACCAGGCTTCGGTATGATACTTATACGGTTGAATTTGTTTCAACATCGGCTACGACATTTTATTTAATTAAGAGAAGTAGAACCGCCATCCATTGTGTACCTCATTTTTTGTTCTTCAAGATAGGTCCTCGATATTTTGTCTACACAAATAAGTATGTATATCAGTTTTCGATTTCTTTGGTCATCGATGAACACCCGAAAATAAGATGATCAACAGATGAGCTATTCAAAATTTAAGAAAAAAGGAGCTTTTCATTCAAGATGGTACATGTGACGGTGGTTCACCAAAACTCTAGTCTCGGTTCTTCCTAATTGTAAGAAAAAGAGCTGTCTCCTGTCTCTATACTACTTCGCTTGTTTATTCAGAGCCGGTCTTTGATGTTTCTAGAGTGGACGGATATATACACGGCGAAAGGGTATCTAAGAAGAAGCACCCACGACCATCACCTACACCAGCAATCTTAAAAGAGATCAAAAGCAAAGTATCGTCGTCACATGCGATCGTCATGTCTTCGTCGCCTCGACTCTTCTCATAACAGTCGTTTGAAGCCTCAATGTTTTTCTTTTTTACGCCATTTTCGTTTATAAATTTTCAACTGTCCTTTTGTTTCAACTAGTCTTTTTTAAATCATTCGTTATGATTTTATTTTATTCTACCCATAACTAACCATTGTTCCATTAGAAAATTACGTACTGAAAACATACGTACATTTATTGTAGAGGTAAAACGCAAGATGTTTCAAGAATATTGAAAAAAGGAATTATAGCGCAGATCAATATACATGAAATGAAACCTCTTGATAAACCAAATAGACCGCTCATAAGATCAAAATTAAGACTATTTAATAAAAGAAAAGTATCATCTTACGTTTGCTGCACATTTTTTGCACCGTAACACACTGATGCCTGATGTCAATGGCCATATAATAATAAAGTACAGTGATCGTTATCGCGGTGTGATCATATTTTGTATGTAATACGTTCGTGTATGATGTGGTCGTCATTTTATCAGGGTAATTTTATGGTAGGGAATGGCGGGCGGAGGAAGGTAGAAAAAAGTGTTTCACAGAATCGGACTCTCGAGCGGTGCCTTTCATCATCCGCTACACCTTATCGCACTTCGAGCACCACGACGACGACAACAATATGAACCGACCTATAAATGGACGCGCGGTCGTATCGATATACAGATACATACGCTATATACCTACTCATGTACCTATTGTGCATGTAATAATATATAGCGATATGAATTAAAATTTCATCGATACCGAAGACGTATACATTTATCGCGGGTCGTGCGTTATTGTTATTATTCTGGGTATGTATTTTGAACTGTACAACGTTTGTGTTGCCATTTGATTTTTTTTTTCCTTCATATCCTAGGATTTGTCTCTCTTTATTACTAGTTAAATGATAGAGAAATTTGGATTTCTTTTTTCATTCATAATTGTATAAAAAACGTGTACGAGGAGGATCGATGCTACCACCAAAGAAGTTGACGGCTGGCTACCATTCGTTAGTTAGGTAAGGATATTACCCGAGAAAAAAAGTCAAACCATATAGAAGTTGACAAAAACGTGGAACGTTAGAAAAGCTGTTACTGCTGCTACTGCTCCTGCTAAGTTCAGTTTACAGAGATTATCTTTCTGACAGTAGCAGCTGATTGATCGTCCGCCAGATATTATCTGGAATCCAAACCCATAAACTATTATACCCATCCACATACTGTGCTTGTATACATGGGTATAAGGTCCACACATACATACGGGTATTCATATATCATGAAGAGACACACCAATATTCACGTGTTCCCAACAGCTACAAATGTAGCGAACATGATAAAATTACATTCAGCAATGCACTGACGGGACGATGTTAATTGGGATATCATAATATTATGAAGATGGAATCAAATCCGTTTCTGATATTGGTACTATTATACGATCAACTAAAGGCGAAATTTGTGGAATAGGTAATGAAAAAAGAAAGGATAATCACAAACAATAACTTACCCCACGTTCAGCTTGGAGCTGGTCTTCATGTCCCATAAAATTTGGCATAGCCGTAAGGTTGTAACCAAGTCCTCTGCACATTGATACGGTTAACCTTTCGCACTTTGCGTAATTGTTGTTACCACCAGAGGAACCCAACGTTCCGGATGAAGATGAACCAGTTGCCGCGTGGTTAATGCCCCACGCCATGGTTACGGTTGGTCCTAATGAACCACCGAAAAAAATGTCTAACAGAGTTGTTGTTACCAATAGTAAAAAGAACATGTTGTGGCTCGTGTTGATGTTCAGAAAATTCATTCCAAACAGACGATCTCTGTTCATGATCGAAGATGGAAACTTTACTGTGTGGTGACGGTTGTTGTTTTATAGTTTTTTTCTGGTTTGTTCGGCTTAATAATTCTAAACCGAACCAGATTCGTGAACCGCTCAATTGCGGAGACGATTCGATGCTCAAAAATTTTTCAAATCCTGAATCACTTTATCGCAGAATATGCACACGAAACAGCCGATGACGAGAAATTCTGAGTGCTTCATTTTAGATATAAATAATCAATTCATCAATGAAACTTATAGACATATGTGTTGTGCAGTAAGCAACACAAACTCTTCACTACGCATCATCATCATTATCGTCATTGTAACATCAACAGCACAATTCTTCATTTGTTCATTTAAACGATAAAGAGATGTATACAAAACTCTACAGCTGTAGAGTTTGATTTCAAATTGTTGTGTGGTTTTGTTCACTTCACATCGGTCATGTCCATTATATTTATTAACAAATAAACCCTGTTATTAGCAAAACAGAGCAACATTAATAAATGTCACTTGGATAAAAGATCGATAATTTACGCCAGGATTGAATAAAATACCGATGTCGATTGTTATACATGTACGCTATCCTCTCTTAGCTCGTTCTTCTCCTACGACACAACCGTCCCAGTGTGATGCACGCACGGTACTGAAGAGACTGAACCACAACGCGGTCTGTTTCATCACCGTAAAGGCTGCAGCAAGCGTAGAACAGTGCAGCTTACCGAAGCAAAGCTGTGTAGGTATAAGGTATACAAGGTATAGGTCCGTAAAGATATACATACACTGAAAGTCTGCGTGGACCACGAGTCCCGACAAGATTGAGGATCTTGTATAGGTCGGTTTAGTGTGTGTGCATTTTGTGTTGCGTGAATACGTCTTATTCGTCAAATTCCGGTCACATTCGGTTTCCGCTCTGCGGTGCCGTATACACGCGTTTGAAGATCCGAAAACACCGCATACACAGCGTTTATATTGCGGATCAGGCGAAATACATGATGATTGTCATTATCAATGAAGAAGTTCAAATTGTCGGTGACTGAAGTCTGCGAAAAAAACAATAAATCCAAATTATTTGAGGGTCAAGATTCGTGACAAATTTTCCACATTCATACGTTCGATCAATTCTTTGAAAAGGGAGAATTCGTGTGTCGATTTTTTTGAATGACGAATAACAACGATGATGCTAATAATATAACAACCTCTGACACGACAAAATATTTTCATCCATAGACATAAGAAACATCGTACTCGACATATTCTACACCGCATAATTTATTAGTTGAAAAATTACACACTCCCTTTGCCCTTTACATATAAACTCATTATCGATATCATTATAACTGTTATTGTTGCTGTTGTAACAGCTCGATAACAACAAAATGAATTGTCCCCGCTCCCGATCGGATCCCCTTCCGTCGACGCAAGTGGCATATGAGCATGATTACCCATCTGGTGCAGCAGCACGCGGGATATCGAGTTACCTGGATGCAACAGGAGGGAATCCGATCCCAGTGTTCCTTTAGATCCCTTCTTTTCTATTTCTTTGTTCTTTTCTCATTTTTTTTCTGTTGTTTCCCTTTCCCTCCTTTTTTTCTTTTCTTTTAATCCTCACCGCATATACCTTATAATACCTACTGGTGCATAGGTATATTATATGCTCTCATACCCATACACATTAAGGGCTTATATTATGGGTACGTAAAGAACAAAATTAGACTGCGTGATCCTTTGTAAGATTTTATCCCCTTCTTTTTCCTACCCTTTTTTTTTATTTTCTGTTTCTTTCATCATTCTACATATCGAGGGCCGAAAGCTAAAAGGGTGTAATCCACATTTTCCGAGATCTGATGGGGTTAGAAAACTCGGCGTTAATTCTGAATTCTCTTATTTTGTTTGAATTTTAAAAGTTCTATGTTTAATAATTGTGGAGTTTTATCTGCAAGAATTCGAAATAGATTACAGTAAATCGCAGTTACATACGATAACATGTAACTGTATTATACGTAGTTATAAAATATGCGTATTTAAAATAAAGAAAAAAACTTCTTCTATAAAGGGTAATAACGTAGATTGTGATATTCAGTATTACGTACGTAATAAAACTATAAAGGGGCTTTTATATACGTACACGCTATGTATAGCTGAAGCCGGGCTTAGGTTTACACAAGACATTTTAGTCCGCCGCACAGTGCGCAGGTTTAAAGTTTGATAAGTGAATGGAACAAGAAAAATATTGAGAAAAAAAAGCAAAAAGACAAAAAAACCGGTAGAGGAAGAAAAAAGAATCTTGTAATTAGCACTTTTATACCGGAGGGGAACTCACAATAGAGTGCGGAGAGTGCGGAGAAGATTGGAATAAGATGAACGCGTATCGAGATGATGAAGACGAAGATGAAGAAGAAGCAGAGGAAAAAAAGGGAAAGAGAAAAAGAAAAAGAAGTTAAAGCGGCGTCGACGAGCTGCGGGATGGCGGCGTTTCAAAGGTATACCTAAAGTTAACCTGTCCCACAAGTTTCTCTCATATAGTATGTATGTACTATATGATGTGTATGTATACCTAATACCTATACAACCTTATGTATACCATAGCTAATACCTACGTGAGACATGGGTATGCAGCTATAACGTTGCGCGCTATCCCATAAGAAGTTCAAAACCTCGGCCTTCGGGTTCGTGGTCTATGGTCGCTCCGCAACCGTGGGCGTAACACAACGGCTGCAGACCGCAAGCGGAGCGGCTGCAGTGCGTCAAATATTGGGCCCTGTAACGATCCCACCAAAAATTTGAAAAGAAAAATAATCAATATTAGCAATAAAAAAATATTTGAAAAACTAGCGTCGAAAGATTTCGCGAGATTTTATGCCAAGAATATGCCTACGAGGAATTTATTTATTGTATTTCTTTTGCTCTTCTCATCTTCGTTTTCATCATAGGCCATTGAAATAATTAAGTTATACGTAACGGTACGTCCATGTAACTTTCATCGATATACATATTATATAGATGATACTAACGATTATATAGTATAAGCGATCACTGATCCATGCTTGATTTAACAGTCTCGCTCGTATTCTCTAGTCTGACGGCAAGATATCTGCAGGGCTCACATCACCTCGCCTCGGATCTGCTCCGCTTCTACTCCGCCGCTGATGATACCGATCTCCAGATCTATCAACGGATCGGATGTCGCCACACCGCCGATCTGTAGGTAGATACACATACTTAGCCCTTCCTGGTGAAAGTTAACTGTACGGATAATATATAATTTCTTCCGTTCTTACTTTGTTTTTGGTTAATTGTTTGGAGAAACTTTTTCGTTCTGACTTTGGGTGCAGGTATGTAGTGTTACTTGTAGTCCTTGTAGTTGAGCTCGATGCATTGAACTGCAACAGCAGCAGCGATTAGTGGACTAAAAGAGATGCATGCCGTGTAAGTGACGCTCTTTGATTTATTATAGAGGCGCAAGAGACTCGCGAAGCGGATATTAGCCGCCCTAATGAACTTGTGGTTTCCCGCACGTTGCTGAAAAAGAAAAAGGAGAAAATGATGAAAAAGAAGATGAAAGAGGAAAGGAGGAAGAGGAACAAGAAGGAGGACTCTGGACTCCTCGCCAATTCGCTTTTGCTGCACGAACTGTAATTTATAGCGAGTAGGTATTTTACGCCAAAGACTCGCATCATCATTTAGATCTCGCAATAACTGATGATGATGATGATGACGATAATGATGATGATCATCATGATGATGCCGGCACGGCGACCGCACAGTATGCAGCAGTTAATATTTTTACCAATAGGCAGGTAGGTACGTTACATACCTGTAGGATTTATACTTTTATTTGACTATGGCAATGAATTAAAAAAAAAAGGAAGCACTTCCGTTAAATGTAAAACCAAAATCCCGTAATTTTAATTTTTTTTTTTTTTTTTCGTTCAATTTTTTTATGATTTGTATGTTTAATTGGTATTATTCTTCTATATGCATTCTATTAGTACGTAGCAATAACTATGAAAAGTTCAGTACAAAACATTATTTGAAATAGGTGAATTTTGTAGTGAGATAGAGAATGGGGATGATGATGCGGAGGTCCCGAAGGAGCCCATAAGGTCACACCTCCAAGCTACGTGAGCCGCTCCAGACCCATCATTACGAAATGAGGGACTCGAGGGCATAGAATAGAACTGAAGCAAATCTGATGCCGATGTTCACGCTCATGCCTTCACCTTCCTCGAACCGAACTTGGATGAAAAGAACAGCCATCACCATCCAGAGCTAGAAGACGAAGAAAAAGGATAAAATTAGTCATTAAATAGAGAACTAACTGCACATCATTGCACGAACATGGTCACTCTAACCCATATTCATTCCGTTTACTCAGAATCAGATATCTCCGAAGGAGAGAACGTAATAATTTGACGTACTTCCGTTGGTTTATTAGGCAGGTATTCAAGACAGCAGAGAAAACATTTTTTCAAATTGAATTACGAATTTTGAAAATTATAATTCCCAAATCCTGCATGGATTTCTAAAAACTGCACTGAAAAATCTTACAAATAGTTCGGGTTCCACACAATCGTGTATAATACCCACCTCTCTGTTTGACCATAGCAATATCCAAATACGCAAGTCGTGCATTTGTTACCTGCACGGGATGCAAGACCGCATGGTTCGTTTGGCAAATCGAATGAAGAAGAATATGAAGAAGGAAGATTAAATAATAAAATAAAAGACAAACTAAAAGGACACAAAAAACCAAAGCTGGGGGGAATCAAGGAAGGAACAAAAAGAGGGAAGAGAAAGGCGGCTATAAGGCGGCTCATCAAAGAGGAGTGTAATTAGTCGTGCATGCGCTGCTGTTTCTGGCTTGCAGAGTGCAGAAGACCGTCCACATTTTCTGATGTCGCCGGTATAGGTATAATGTATAATATAGTAAAAATGAAAAAAGTTAAGTTAGATTCGTTCTTCTTGTCTTTCCCTCGATCATATTTTCTCTTACTTTTCTTTCTTCTTTTCTTATCTTCAATAATTATTATTATTGTGATTCCAGGTAACGAACTCGATATTAAAAATTAATTTCATTTTTCGATGTGCGTATATACTATATGTGCAGGAATTTTTAACTTTACATACACGTGAAGTAAACGTATTTCAGCTAATAAATTGAATAAATATTATATTCTTAATTCATTTCGATATTTTCTTCATGTATTACTACAGCAGCATCCAAGCTTTGTGTAGAGGTATAAATTCGGTTCACCATTGGGATCAATAGAAATTCCTGCGGATCAGAATCTGGAACTAATTGCGGCAGCTCGTACGTATTATACATATACACAGGCCTATACCCATATATTTGTATACCTATGTATAGCTAGCTGGTTTAGCCTGTATAGCTGGGTAGCACATGCACACGACACAGCTAGTTTTCAAAGGTATATGCCCATGTACCTTAAACCAAGTATGTAAAGAGCAGAGTCCTCTCCGCCGTGACGAATTGAATATGAAGTAGAATTAATGAAAAAGAATAAAATAAAATAAATAAAAAAAAGAGAGAGAAGAATGAAGAAGGGAAAAAGGAAAAGGCCTTTCAAGGCACGCGTAATTCTTCTAGTATATGAGTAGGTATAGGTACATAGGTATATAGGTAATTTAAACTCGCAAATACAATTGAATCTTAAGAATAAATAATGAAAACGAATCGTTTGTTCTAACTTTTTTTTCGCCGTCCTGGAGCGAGACGCATTGCATTGCCTGTAGGGCAAGGGGGTAATCGTAAAAAAAGTTGAACAAGTTTTTGGATCCTTCGACTAATACATGTATACGAAAGCATCAGTCCCCGCTACACTCTTGAGAATTGCCCATTGGTTTTCTTATTCCATGTCTGCATGGCCCTTGTACCATGGGATATAAGAAGAAAAATAAAAGAATTGCGGAAAAGGAGCTGCATGGCAGGGAGGAGATACATCCCATGGGAACAATGACGCGGGTTTCACGATCAACGTCATGATGCTCCGATATAAAACCAATTTTATAAGGTAACCTTAAATCCGATCAGTTTTTATTTACATTTTTATTAAACTCAAGTTCATAATGTATATATGAGCAAGTGGCTATGATACTATAGCCATATTATTTCAATTTTTTACGTTTTTTTCCCCCAATAATCAACTATACAAATTCTTAGTTTGAACACACACCTATATCTAAGGTGTTTTAATATTCGTTACGCAATATCCTTATATAATTTGCCGTATTGTAACTACAGCTCCTGAGGCCGGTGGCTGTTTTTACTTTTTCCTTTTTTTTGTCGTGTCAATTTGTTGTATTATTTTTTCTTGTATAATTCTGTTACACGTGGGGTGTAATTTAAATCCACATTACGAGAATAAGAAAAATGATAGGTAGTCATATTTTGGAGCCGTGGTAATTACCTATAGATTATATGTATACATATGTACAAGCATTCTATGAGAATGAAGCTGAGACTTTTGATGATAAGTGCACGCTATTAAACACAAATTTCAAAGTAGGATTAAAAATTTTTATCTCAAAGTTATATTCAACGACGCAGAAACGGTGCAGGGATTCTGCCTGCTGTTGGAGTGGCTAACATTTCAAAATTGGCTGATTTTTTTTTTTTTGATTACTCCGTACGCACGAACGTAATAATGAGCGCATTTTGAGAGTAGTATTTGTGTCTATATGTAGCTATAATTTTACATGCAGGATATAAAGAAGGTAGTATTAATTGATAGCACTGGTCATTAAGGTTCATTACGCCTGGAGCCAAGAGATTAATGAACCTGATCGCTTGCCCGAGCGCGCATGCATGAGCGAAGCATAAGGTATTATCACACATATAATATATGTATAATACGACGCAATATAGGTTCACCGGCGGCATCATCATCATCATCATCAGCATCGTCATCATCATCATCATCATCATCATCATCATCGCATCATCATCCTGCAGCTTCGCCATCATTTGGACCATATCTGATATATTGCAATGCACAATGCGTACACAATTGTCGATTCAAGAATAAAATCTCTATGATCCGAGAAAATAGTTTACAAAGATGGAACGCTTGACGTATAAAAAATTATTTTCATTTTGAAAAAAAAAAATTGTACATGATTTTCTCCAAATTTTCGGAATTCATTTCTCCAAATTTCTATTCTTGGAGAATTTCAGTTGGAAAAAAGTTTCGTAAGTGATTTTTCGAGATCGGATATTAAGTTGGACGAAGATCGTTGTGGTCTTTCATTTCCAGGACGCAGTTGCGGCGGCGCGTCGGGCATCGCGATTGACCTTTTTAAGCCGTGAAGGGGAGATTCGGTCCGCTTGAGTCCCACCCGTGGGCCCTACGCCATAACATAATGACGAAGAATGGTTCTCAACTTCATAAAACTATTGCCGCATAAATTGAGAATAAAGGCGGGCGATGTATGTACACCCGACAATTTCAACACTGACCCTATAAACGTAGGTGCAGGTAAAGGAAAATGAAAACAGTCCAAAATAGGTGTATCGTATGGTTGGAATGAAATAGAGGAAAGCTTTCAATTTTTATTTGTTCGTTGTTTTTTCCGGCATCAATTATCCACTGCAGAAGTCTGCATTAAAACTAGCAGCCAGAAACGGCAAAATAAGGGGAAAAAGTTAGAGGCGACAGCGACGCGGCGGCGGCGGTGTTTCTTTGATCAGTTATGTTTCAGGCTAATTGGCGTAAAGTGGCACCAATATATACATGCATATAGGTACATATAACACACATAATATAAGATGCATGATGAGGACCTTTTCCGAGCGGCCATTGTTCCCGTATTACTCCCCTAGGTAACACGATATAGTTTGACATGCACGTGACAAGAAAAAAAAAAATTGCTCATGCAAAATATTATCACCCGGAACTTTTCTTGTCAGAAGGCTTCTTGAACATTTTTTGTTTTTAATGTATGTACCCAATAATTGTATTCATTTTTCAAACAACAAAATACAAGACAAAATGATAACATGTTAGCGAAAACGCATTTTGAGTATTGGACTGAGAATAAAAAGGAACCTATGATAATAAATATTATTTCCTGATTATTTTATTGGTATTTTCGTAAGTTCCGTCCAACCACACTTGTCGAATTCTATAGATGCGAATTTAGCCTATGACTGACCTATAAAAACATAGATGTCAAGAATTTTAGGTAAAAGTCTCAATGGATTTGAAAACGGTGTAAGTAAGGATATGAAAAAGCGAAGAACGAGAACACATTGTTACCACGAGGGATGAGGGTCCTGATATTTATTTAATATGTAGTGGATTTCAAATATTCCAACAGACTGCAGCACCACATGCAGTTGGAATTAGAGACCCTTTTGTCAGTAAAGGGTCTCTAGTTGGAATAAGTTGAATTATGGAGAAGGCGCTATCGGCAAGAAGTTTGTAGGAACTGTCAGCGCCCCTGGGAAAAAATATCATCATTTCTCAATAATCAACTGAAAATGACTAAATTCGTGAATATTTTGACTTTAAATCAACGAAATTATGATTTTCAGTTCGCTGATTGAAGATTGAGGTATTCAAATTTTGTTTGGATCACGAATGTGGTAATTTAATTTCAACTGCAGTCTGAATGACTGCCAACAATGCTGTTTTACCAACAATTTGCCGACCACAAATATCTGTTCTTGATATCAGTGAGTAACTACCTAACCGACTAACTAACTAGCTGACGAACTCCTTATCGTTAGATGTCGTTGGTATGAAGCCGGTAAAAGTTAATATCTAACAAATCAAAACATGGACGAATTCTGAGATCGCAATTTTTTGACAAATCATGTCGGTGAATGACAGGATGTCGCAGTTGATGGAATACTTTTCCAAGTTACCCGAAATAAGCGATAAGGATATAAAGAAATCAGCTATCAAAGAAATTAGGGAAAAATTACAGACACTTCCTAGTGATCAGCTGAAAGAAGTGGCGAAAAATGTGAATTACAACCTCGTTTTACCAGAGCTTGCTTCGGATGATAGGTAAGAAAGATTCAACGTAATTGAAAAAAAAATAAATTACAGCTCACAGCTAAATATCTTTCCGTACTAACAATCCCTATTTTTACCAGGGAGTTTATCGATCAGCTATGTGACGTGCTCCAAATATTGTTCGATGCATTGGAGATAGGCGAAGTATACGACAAATATCGTGAAGCGATATCGTCTGCATTGAGGTTTGATGAAGTTCCGGTCAAAATATTGATACTTCGGGAATTTACAAGAACAATACAGGACCCAATAGCATTGTCGAATCTGCGTAAGGATTCTTACGTACTTGGTTTCATTCTTAAGAATGTGGCTGACGAGGATCTAACTATTGTTCAAATGTCTGGAGTTATACTGAAGAAAATTGGTGAAGATGCTAGCGGGCTAAAAATTCTCTGCAAACAATTCCACAAAGATCTGATAGAGTTGATGTCTAAGAACAGCACTGTTGCTTTTAGAGTCTTAGAGATAATTGTCCATATATCGGTGCACTCAAAAGAAGGATTAAAAGCGTGCGAGGAAGCTGGATACCTGAAAAATCTCATATCGCTATTGTCAGACAACGAGATACTTGTACAGCTCAATGCTCTCGAGTTGGTAACTAAGCTGGCTCTGCATCCCGAAGGTCTCAACTACCTCGAAAGAAATGACGTCTTGCAAAACTTAGCAGAAAAAATTTCACAAGCATATGGAGACCCACTGTCATCTTTACTTATTCCAGGGTTGATCAAATTTTTTGGAAATGTTGCTCAGAATACCCCCAACGAAATATTCTCCAATTATCCTGGTGTCATCGCTGCATTATTCGAAGTGATTGAGGCGGAAAATCTACAAATTCTACCCATTGCTCTCGACACTTTGGGTCACATATCAGTCCGAGTAGAGGGTAAATATGCACTTGATAATCTAGGTGATGCGATGCCCAGAAATTTAAAAAAGCTTGCTGATATGTTGAGGAGAATGCCGTCAGAGATTAAGATAAGAGCTTTGAATAATCTTGGGCTAATATTGAAGGTAGAAGAATTTGAACAGGATAACAGAATCTTATCATTGACTAAATCATGGTTTGATTTACTGGGAGATGATCCACTTGATCTAATAGTCAGTTTTTGTAAGCAGCCTTTTGCTGACATTAGAGGAGCTGGGTTGGAGGTGCTGGGAATTATCGCCTCACAAATGTGGGGCCAGGAGTACATAGCCAATGCTCCTGGACTCGTAGAATTTCTGTTAGACAGAAGCATTGAGAGCTTCAAAGAATGCAAAGAAGCCAAATTTGAAGTGGTGAGAACCTTGAGCAAAACAACTGCAGACATATTTGACGCTAACACAATTCAGAGGTTCAAACAATTTGTAAATGAGGGTCCGATGTATGTGGAAACCATTACAGACATTGCGACGGAAGGAGCTTTGTAATCTCTGAAAATTTTGAGTTATGAGAAAAAAATTGGTGTAAGGTTTGAATATTACCTGTAAGAGTTATAAGCAATGTTTATAAGTATATGATACGATCTAATAAAGTTTCTAAAGGTTTGTAAAATGGATTTTTATTCTTGGAGATTCCCGTTTATACTTTCATGACTTTCAAACACATTACCCAGTATGCAATTCGCCGATTTTAAAAGTGGTAACCATGGGAGCATGGTCGTAATCCATGGCGGTGAGCGTGGTAACGGGGGTTGCGCCAGTGCAGATTGAAATGACAGAACTGACCAAATGTCGTGTAAACTTGAGTTGATGATGAAGATAATCGAAAATGGATGAGGGTTTATTGCGTAGTTTGAGATTAAGTCTAAAGTCAAAGCATTATTTAATGAACGATTCCTGGCTAAGAGAATGCGTTGAATATTACATTTCAGAATACGGCGATGTAGGTTAAGTTTGTTCTTTTTGAAAGTGAAATTCGTGAATGAAAAAGCTCTTACTGCTGATTTTGCGTTTATACAGAGTACCCAGAAAGCTATAGAAGATTTTGTAACGTCACAATGGCTCCTCAGCGACCTTCGGGAGCTAAACAACGAGAATGCTACCCTTCCTCGAGATTTGAAACAGCAGACAAAAGTCGAACTTACTGGAAAATACATGCTTCAGGTTTAGCTAAATTTTGATCATACTAATCACCTAAATTTTGCTGTGCCTCAGGTTTGCAATGGTAGGCAGCATAGATATTTCCATTGGTTTCTAGGTGGACAAGATCTGCGATATATCACAGTCAAAGTACAGCCAGTTACAGAAAATACGCAATGTTTCTGAGATCAACATAAAAGCAACAGCTGTTGAAACGCCAGCTTGGGAACCAAAGGGAAAAAGAATGTTGCAGCTACACTTAACCGATGGCATTCAAGATTTACTGGGAATTGAGTATAAGCCAATCCTTGAGTTGAAGGTAGACAGGATTAATGCGAAACATTCCACTCAAATGTACTAATTCAGTGAAAAAATCAAAGGATATTAACTTTTTACAGGAAACTTTGCTACCGGGATTTAAAATATTGATAATGGGTCCCGTTACATGCAGAAGGGGCATTCTGTTGTTGACTCCATTAAACTACAAAGGAATCGGCGGAGAGGTTGATTCTTTGCTGAAATCAAACGCTCTTGAAAATGTACTGGCCAGGGCTGTGTAAGAAATTCTATGTTCGAAAGATTTCTCATTTTTTAACATGCTAGTAAAATATGAGTCCATTAAATTTTTAGGGGCTTGGAAGAAAATGAAAATCCGTATGGTGAGAATAATAAAGAAAACAACGTACCTGAAAATATCAACACATTCATTGAGGAGGATGACTTCGAAATTGATTTACATCAAATATCACAGATCGAAATGTTGTCTGTGGAGACTGAAAGAGCAGGAGTACAGACTGTGCCTCCCACTGTGAATCCTAGTACAGAAAGGGAACTTGAATACCATTCTCAATCACCTCATTATAATTTAATCCAAGCAGCGCCCACGGAGGGAAAAAAGCATGCTGGAAATGATAGGAAGCTCATATCTGTGGCGGATAGTCAATTGAAACCACTGGTAGCAGAACCGAGCAATTTTCCAGCTATAAAGAAACTTCCAACCACTACCACAAAGGCAGGGAATCCTGGTTGCAATTTTCGAAACACTTTGACCCCACCAACTACCAACAATGCCCTTGCTACAGAGGCATTTTTGGTGGACGATGACTTTGATTCATGCGATTTTGACAAAGAGCTTGATAGAGCTATGCTCAAAATTGATGCAGATCAAAGTAAAGAGCCAGCACGACATCTTCCTAGTTCCGTAAACGGAGTGGCAAGGAAATCACATCAGGAAAAAATGAACAGCATGACCTTATCGAACGGCAAACGATCAGCCGTGAGAATTTATTTTATATTTCATTGATCCAATCTAAAGTTCGATCCACCTTCAATTAATTTTTTTAGGATATCTTTTCACCTCCAAGTTGTAGTCCGAAGCTTAAGTGCCTCGAAACTACTGAACTGAGTAAAGGATATAGAAAGATGACTGACTTTGTCAAAAAATTGCCTCCAAAGGAAGAAATGCCAGCAAAAATTTGCGACTTTATATGTGACATTATCAACGAAACAGTCAAAGGTAATGGTCAGTTCAAGACGGTCAGAGGGAGGGTTACGCAACATGGAAGTTTGAATAAGAAAGATAGAAGCTGGGATCTCAAAGCCACAATAACTGATTACACGGCTAGCCTAGATATCACCTTTTCATCTGAGGTACATGTAACAATAGTAGAAACAAAGTTGATGATACTTACAGAAAAATAACACCATGAAACTATTTCAATAAGGTTCTCGAGGATATGATCGGATTTTCGGTAGCAGAATTTGTGGCAAAAAGAAAACTCCGTAAAACAAATCCAGAGGTGGAGGAATATCTTAGAAAAGTATTTGAATTTTTTAAATCCTTTCAAGAGATTATAATTGTAGACTAATCCAATTCACTGACCCCACTATATTCCTTGATCATTTTTTTTAACAGGGCTTTCGCAACGCTGAAGCAAAAGTACAACGCATGGATGCCCTCATGGAAATTGAACTACGTGAAAATGATGTTCCAAAGGTAGTAGACATCAGGGAACTTACAGAGGAGCATAAACAGCTCATACAAAAGAGAGTAAAACTATTAGCTCTCTGAATTCTAATCGCATTAGGGAAAGTGAAATTTTCAGAACTGTCAATAATTCATTGTATATTATCGTTAAATAATTAACTTAATTTTGTATTTAGGTATAATTCATAGATTGGCCCGATCTTTTGCTTTATCTCAAAAGTTTTGGTCTTGCCCAATATAAATGTAGATCAATAAATAACCATCATAGAAAAAATAAATGAATAAAAATATTCGAACAAGAGATTGTCAAATAACTCAGAAAAATTGATTTCGATGCTGTAGATTTAATTTTGAATAGAATTAATCACCTAAGCATGTTCACCAAGGAGTTCACCATTTGATGCACAGTACATGTAAAACAACGTTCCAAACCTGAATGTGCACCGTACCATTTTTCGCTACACAATATTATCCTTCATGTGTATTTTTTAACACTAAGTTTACTCGATGATTAACAATTTTCAAACGTTCACTACACTTTCAAGCTTCAAAAGGACGGAGATCTATAGATGCGACAAAAGAGCTATAGAGGTCGAGGTATCGAACGAAAATAATCGACCGTCGTTCAAACGTTTACATTTATAACAAGGATTGTAAACTTTTTTTTAAATGCTACACCCGAAGTGGCATATATCACATTATATGAAATCAATAACTCAATGTATTTTGTCCCAAGCACATAGAATAGACGATGAAATACTGTGATAAACCGTACTTTGCGTACGTTAAAGGGTGCGTTTACGTGGTTGTTCACGTCCACTAGATACGGCGCCATCTTAACGCACTCACTTGTCTTGGCAAGTGATCAGTAGGCGCGACGCTATAGTTAATTTGAATTCGGACCAGCAGTGAGCGCGTTACATTGCATTCAGAATTCGCTGAAACGATTAAAAAAATATCTAATTTTAGATTTCAAAAATCGCGACAATACTAAGACTATAATCTTTGATTGGGGCCAAAAATCGAAATACTCTTTTTCAGAATTTTCATACGTGTTTCGCGCTCCGAAATCCAAATCTGCTAACTTAATTGATCGGCTTTTCGGTTTTGGGAGCAGAAAAATTGAGAAATCTTGATTGACGTTGGTCATAGCCTAATTTAGTCGATGAATTTTCGTTTCTGAGATCGAAATACATAAAATACAGGTAAATATTGCGAAAAAAAATGTATACCTTTATCTACCTTGGATTTTTTCCGGGGTACAAAAACGATGTATTGTTTTGTGGTGTCCTCTAGGGTCTTTTCAGCTCAGGAATCCGAATTCGATAACTGAATTGATCTATCTATCGAAATGATGGAATTGAAGAAGATCGAGAATAAGATTAAACAGAGCAAATACATCACATATTAAAAGAACATCCTCCGTACCAATCTCAAAATGTACGATCGGCGTTTTAGCTGCGACTCATAGTTATAGAACATGTATTTTATTATTATTTATATCATACAAAAGTCTTCGCAGTTGTTTTTTCGAGTTTTACGTATTATTTCATATACTACATCTATGTATGATTACTAAAATTCTATTTTCATACATAATTAACAAATACATGAATGTAATTGTATGTCAAGAGTTGAGTTTCACCACATTATTTTAGTTAGTTCGATTGAGGGCTTAAAAAAAAATTATATCAAATAAAGGATTACAACAAAACATCATAAAATCTAATGTCAAAGAACCTTAGTGTTAATATCATTATCATTATTATTGTTATTATTAATATTATTATTTACATTATTATCCTAAGGAACAATAAAAAAAATTTAGTTTGTATGTTTATCACAGTATAATCTCTCTGTACTGTGTAAACATTTATCAGGCGGCATTTTATTCATTCCGTGTTTTCAACTTGTTCTCATACTCATTATGTATTTAATTATTCATACGTATAAAAATCAGAAGAATTATGATAATGATAGAAATAATAATAATCCTAGTGATCATGATGATGATATTAATAAAAATAATAATAATAGTAGTGGTACTAATAGTAGCACTAGCTGTACTAGTAATGAAAGAAGTATTTTAGAGCTGCCTTCATGATGATTTCAGTTTTTAATTGGGTTTCATTTTAGTTGTTCTTTACTTAAATGGTTAGTACAGAAAAGTATAAGTTGACAGAAAAATTAACCGAACCGGGGAGAGAAGAAAAATAAACATGAAAATTACTGTAAAATGATCACCTGGTTTTTTTTTTCTTGCAATGAGAATTGGATGTATAAAAATATGTTTATCTAATCGATTGTGTTTATTATCGTATACATATGAGTCTGTAACATTTCCTACATGTCACCCCATAAAGATAACATGACATCAAACTACAGCGATGAACGCTTTGCTTTCAATGTTTACACACACGTCAGAAATTTTGAGAGACAGGTAAGCTAAAATTTTCAAGTTAGATTATTTTATTTAGTATGTTTTCTTCGTTTCAAATCCCCCTTTTTTCAACTCCCCGTTTATCACCCCTCACATTTTGTCTAGACTCGGGTGGCAGCTGTTGGAGGATCTCTTGTAACCCTTATTTGTTTTATATTATCAGTCTTTTGTCGTTTTTATGATCGAGAAAATTAACTTTTTCCAAATTATCAACGTATAACTTTTTTGATCGAAAGTATGTAACCAAAAAATAAAGCTAGAAGAAAATGTCAGCTGAAGAAAGGCTCTCTATCTTTCCTACAAGGGGTGCCTTGGTAACGTTAAAATCTAGGAAAACTGCTACTATACGAGGTCATCAACTGTTGAAGCAGAAGAAAGCAGCTTTGCAGTTGCATTATCAATCAATTTTAGCCAAATTGAATGAATCGAAGAGAGTAATGAGCAAAGCATTGAGTGAATCCTTAATATCTCTCGCTAAAGTACGTTTTGTAACAGGTGATTTAAGTGCAATGATTTTGGAAAATGTTCCGACAAATGCTTTGATCAAAATTAGTTCGGCCGATGAAAATATCGGAGGTGTTAAAATTAAGGTGTTTAAAAGTTACCAAGACAATATAGTAAATGACGTATACAAGTTCGCTGGTTTGTCTAGAGGTGGTCAAGAGCTTGCAATAGCTAGGACTAATTTTTTCAACCTGATAAAGATTTTAGTTGATATTGCTGGGCTACAAGTTAGTTTCGTTACTTTAGACGAGGCATTGAAAGTAACGACCAAAAGAATAGCGGCTATGGAATGCGTGGTGATACCAAAAATTGATAATACTTTGACCTACATCATTTCCGAACTTGATGAAATGGATCGAGAGCATTTTTATAGGATAAAAAAACTCAAATTAAAAAAAATGGAAAAATATAAGCAAAATTATGAGCGAGATCATGAAGATGACGTCGAGGCGGAGATCATTCAATCACCTCCGCTACGTAAATATCCGAAGCAACAATTTCCCAACAAGCCCGAGAAAAAATGCAATTGCTGCAGCAACCGCCGAAGAGATCCAAAAAACTGATATCAGTTACATAAAAAAAATTTCAAAGACACAAATGAAGATTCATTCACACATACATACACACAAATATGAACAACGAGCCATAATGGAGACATACTGAAAAATAGTCAAATACTCATGACCTGTAGATAATAATAATAATTAATAAATATTGCAACTCCGTAATTAACTTGACTCTACCACCTTGAAACCAAAAATTTGTTCAAAAATTGAGGAAAATAAAAAAATATCAACAAGAAAGGAAAAAAAATGGGGTGGTAAAGTTAAGCGTCTTACTACTCTGCCTCTAATATGTATTTATAGACAAAACTAAAAAATAAAAAATGGAGGCAAGAATGATAAGCTAGGTCTGTATTTCTACCTTTTCTTAATGTTAGACTTGAGTCTCGCTACCACTGTGATGTTTTCTATGTTTTCTATGTTTTTTATGGCTTCTGTAAGGACCTTGAATAATTTGTCCATTATTAACATTAGGAGTGGTAGTCCTGAGTAGGGGATGTTGCGGCGCTAGATGATTGAGGTGATGAATTTGGTGTGAGTTAGTAGTCGTAGATCCTGCGCTGTAGCATCTGACAACAGGAACTTGAAGTCCGGTGTGAGGGTGACATTTATGAGGCGGCTGCTTGCAGGGTGGTAGACGTCGCCAAATATATACGACGTTAGGCCACCAAATCCATGCCGCCGCCATTACCCCAGCTGCCAAAGTTGCGACCGACCGTATAACAAAAAGTTGGAGCAACGGCTTTGATGGTGCTTTAGGTGATGTCGATGGCTCTGGTGCTCTAAGCCAAGAATCTCTGTTCCACCATTCATAAAAACTAATTCCAGCAGCAGTTATAATTACTGCAGCGTAAACGCAGGCAAATATTCCCATTCGTACTAAAGCTGATTTTTGTTTTTGTTGAGAGTCAATGACTGGAGGAATTTTAGCAAGAAAATTGTTACTGCGCTGTTGTCTGCTGCCCAGGGTGCTAGCAGGGGTCAAAGGGTTCAAGACTGGTGAGGGGGTCACTGAGGGTCGAGGTAAAAGCAGAGTCATCATTCCAGTCAACAGGAAAGACAATCCAAAAAATATGTAGACGAACTGAGGCGCCAAGACAAGAACCAAGAGTGATCTCGTGCTTTGCTGACCGACGAAACAACTTCCTGTAAAAACCAAAAGTAGAAAATTTCATTAGAATGGGATATACAGGAGTTAAAAAGATGCAACATTTTTTTTTCATTAGTGTTACGGAAGAATTTGGTTGACCAAAACGATTATAATATAAAAGTGTGTTGGTATTACACAGGATTGTGGATCAGGTGAGCAAAAAGTTGATACGAAAGGTACAGTTATGTATCCTGGAAGTAACCTTGAGTAGGATGTGAAACGCAATGGATAAAAAGTGGCATTTTATCGTGGTTGGGGTTTCGATACTCGAGTTCTTTTCGTTGTCATTGTTGTTGATGTTGTCGTTCGGGACATAGCAGAGATTTTATTTTAAGCGTTGGACAATCAGGATCAGAAGCTGCGCATCCACAGCATCCTATACGAAAGCGAAAGGGAAGGACGAAGCAAAAAAGGATAGAAATGAAACAAAAGCGAGTGTTGACAAAAACTAAAATAGCTAGCGGTGCATCGCGACACGACGAGACTACCGGAACCGGTAAAAATATCGCGTCCACTTCATCTCGTTCGCAATTTCAACCATCAACAGTTGCAAAAACTAGTCAGTGCAGAAGACGCGCGCGACTCTTCTTCTTTTATAAACTTCCGAGACCACTGCAGTTACTACAGCGTTAAGATGTATCAAACGGCACGCGTCTACAGTTCCTGTATCTCGTTTATTTTTTATTTGTTTTTACTTTCAGTTTACTTTTTGTTCCCTTCATAGAAGTCATCGCACGGAGCAGTTATTCAACGTAAACGAGAAATGGTGATAGTTTGTCTTTTCAGAAATTAAGAAGAAGACCTCTGCACGGAGGCGTTGAACGTCGGCGCTGCGCAATCGCGAGTAGGTGAGAAAGCAGATTAAAATGTACAGTAGACAGAAAAAAAAAAGCAATAACAAAAATAAGAGTAACAGGAAAATAAATAAAATAAAACAGCTACAGCAAAGTTCTCAACGAGCTGATATTTCTGAGGCGTTGCAGCTTCGTAGTCTCGACGTGGAAAGGCACGTTCTCCAATCAGATTGCACGAGCCCGATAAATTCCCGGTAGACACACGCGGGTCCCAGGCTTATCTCAACTAAGGAATCTCTCCTGACTCTCGTTCCCCGAGGGCCCCGAGAAGGTTCTGCTACAAACGTGTGGGGATAACTCGTATGTTACACGTTTAGAATTTTATGTTGTAATAACGTTCAAAAGCTGGATAAAATTGTTGTTGATGCTTTTTTTTACACGGTAGATGCTACCTAATTTATAGTTTCAGGTATCGGTAATATCTAGGGTAAATAATTCTTTCATCGTGTCAATAATTCTGTCGTCTTAAACGGGACAGGAGAGATAAGACGAGAAAATGGAGAGGGCATATAATCTAGGAAAACATTATCAATCTAATATGTACCTATAATATAAGTAACGACCACCACAGCGCGGATGCGGCTGCTGGATATAATGGTTAGGTGATTTATAAAAATCGTCCCATACCTACGTAGGTACAGCAAGAAGTTGGGTACAAGAGAGGTAGGTAGGTAGGTATAAAAGGTAAGAATGCATGCGACATTCAATGCAAATAAATGTAGCCAAAGACCCGCTCTACAACTTGTCACTGTCCTTAGAGCTGCTGCTGTAACCATGGCCGCGAGTATACTTACCAAAGGACCAGGAACAACGGCAGCAGCAGCAACAGCGGGAGCCCAAGAAGAACTCGCAGGAGTTTCTAACTCTGGACTTTACGCGAGGCGGCAACAATTCTACAGGGTGGTTTTGTGTTACGTAATATTCAGACGTATAAGAGCTCATTATGACGAACGAAGTCGTTCGTAAAGCTTCTTGCGTATGACGCACCAGAATTTGCAGAATCGAAAGATTCAAATCATAAACTCTAAGGACGTACCTATAGTACGTATGATAAGCACAGATCAGTACACGCTGGTCAGAAATTATTTTTAGTATCACGTAGCGTATTTCTAACAATAAGTCATTTTTATATACGTACACATACTATATGTACAGAATACTGACTGAGAAAATAAACGAATAAATAAGTGAATAAATAAAAGAAAGATTTATTGTCTACATATATAGCGAGTTCGTAACGCAGAGGACATAACGAAGACTGGTCCCAGCTTGCGCTGCACCCCATGTAGGAGATTTAGCAGAGGTTCGATGTTCGAATCTTTTCGCGGAGACATCGCACGGCACGATCAACGTTCAGTTTAAGAAATTCTCTTCGCTTTTACCAGCCGCCATGCGATGCCATGGCTGCCCATACCGCGGCACCGCGACCGCTGCCAGATGCAGTATGCAAATAATTTCCTTTGGTTGTTCTTTCACAATGCCGATCATGCTATACCATGCTGTAAGTTTATACCAATACCATTGAACGAGGCTGCATAATGGAGCACAGTAGAAACCTCAATATATTCTACAGAAGCTGCATCGCATGCAATCTGCTGCAGATTCGCCTATATTTTTCGTATTTTTCTTTTCGCTTCTCTCGTCTTTGCGTTTTACTTGCTATCTTCCAATTCTCCCAGAGATAGGAAATTTTTTCAGAATATACTTCACATTTGCAAATTTGCAACTTTCAATATTTTTATCATACTTTAAACAATTTGGTTTCTGGGCTATGGCGGTTTACTCACATATGAAAAACAGACGACGAATAAAATCTGGTTGCCAGCTCTCCTATATGATATGTTTGACCCACAGTCTATAAACTCCTATACATTTATCTTATCGCTGTGACTCGAAAGCATATGTTATATAGGTAGGTAGGTACATAAAGTTGAATAAAGGTGCAGCCGTGACAGGGAGCATAAGCGCAGCACCAGAACTTACAATCAGAATAATCCACAATATTACAATATCATGTTATATCAGAACCCGTTGAAATTCCGGATAGATATGAGGTATAAAATTTTTTTGAAATTACCTTTGAAAAATGTTATACCAGCCATTTATAAATATCGGGGAACAAAAATAAGAAGAAGGCAAAGTAAAATGAAAGAAAAAAGGAAATTAATAAGTAGTATCATTTCGTATTCGAAGACTGACCAGTTAGCTCGTCCGCGTCGACGTCCCTCGTTACAAGAACGGCAATAGTGTGAACGGCAGGTAATCCCCAGGAAGCTACTGTACCGAGTGTCGAACATCCTTGTTGTAATCCAAAACCTTGATCTTGTAATTCCCTAGAGTTTGGATTACCTCCAACCAATCCCAAGGACTTCGATTTTGTCCATCTTCTCGTTGAAATACACCACCATGCGCAAACGACTACCCACCTGAAAAAAGCAAAATTAAAATAAGATAAAACATATATTACTAATGAAAATAAAAAGGAAAAGACTAAAATGTGTATAACATGAGCTGAATGATGCACATCTCTAGGTAGATACGTATATCCTATACGTACATGCATACAAGAGTCAGTGTACAAGTATGAAACGGTAATTAAATATGATAGATGACCACCGCGGTCAGTCCGCACAACACATACCTATATAGATGATTATAACCATGTGTATAATATACCATAGGTATACTTGCCTACTATATTAATATCTGGGATACGTTAAGAGCGCTTAATTAATGCGTACCGATACAAAACTGAATACTATCCTCTATAGCGGGTCAGTCCCAAAAATGCTCAATATTTCTATGATATATTGTTTAAAAATAAATTCATTATAGGTACGCCTGGAGAGGTTGATTCTGACTCAAAGTTCTTCCGTTTTGTATAAAAAAATGAGTCGGAATCAATCTCATACATATATTTGATCCATATTCATTATAGCTATGTGTTGCACGCAGATATCAGAATAATTGAATTATTAGTATCGTACGAAAATATATAGCTTCGAATATCCTCAAAATCCAAAGAATATTGTGACCGCATCGCAACATAATCACATTAATACGAGTCGATATAAATATTATACCTATACACGATAACGCAATAGGAACTGAAAAAAGTTTCCTGTTTTTTTGTTAATCCATTTCTTGAATTATTATTTTATCCGCAGTGGTAGTAAGCAGTCATTTTTTTTCTTATTCTTTTGCTACGCTTGTTTTATTATTTCTTTTTTCTTGTCGCCTCGGTCAGACGTTCATGGTATTTAGTTGCAGCCAGCGCAGTGCAGCGCTGCATCAACTATATCTACACGATATACCTATTATACGAAAAGGGGTAAGAGAACAAGCTTTGAAAAGCTTGTTACCGGGGCACGAGAGTAGCTCTCGCCGCGCGCGGTCTTTGGTTTGTATTTTTCTTTCTTATACTTTCTGTTTGACGTATTTTTTTTTTTCATTTTTTTTTTTTTTTTTACACGGTTCATTCTCGTATGTTGTGAAACGCGTTGCGTGTCGAAAACAGGTTTTCTCACGTATATATATCGTGTGTGTATAAAAAAGAGAGATGCTGCTGCTGCTTATGCTGCTGCTACCTGTGCTAGGCAACGCATTATTATACATATGCATACATACATATTGTATATTAATATATATTCGGGTTATCAGACCTAAATTTTAAGGGGTTTTATACCAATTTAATCGTCTCGAGGCAACTTTATAAGTATACGCGACATTCCATCACACCAAACAATCTCTTACGATATGTGTGTGGGTTTGGGCCATTATGCTACATTCAGCAGTACCACGCACTGACACCTGATTCATTGTCAGTTGATGCTCCATCGAAGATTCTACACATGAAATCTCATGTGTTGCATTTCTGCTATAATTATCTATTTTTCTAACAAACGAATGAACTTTTCCTATTCGTTTTTTTCAAAGATGATTATCCTCTTTCCCCGGTCTTTTGGCGTTTATTTTGTATTATTCTCATAAGCTCAATGCAGAGTAAAGTATTATATCTATACAAGCACCGATTATCCGACCATATATAATTCTCCCATTCATTCACAATCCTCGAATTCATTCTCTTTCATCTCGAACTTCTTTTTATCTTGTTTTTTATTTCTTGGCTTATATGTGCAGAATATGCAGCGCTCCTCTGTCAATCATTCGCTCTTTTTTTCTTTTCTGTATTTTTTAAAAATGGAGAATTTTTTGCATAGACGTATACAGTGGCGGCGTGTGAAATATTTGTGGGACGTGTATAATGAATATTCTAAATATTCTGAAATAAAATTTACGTAAGAACGAAATGTCCTGGCTTCTAGCAGCAACATTTGTACCACTGCTGGAAGTTGGAAGAGTTTGAAGAAAGGTATAACTCAAGTGGTAAAAAAACATGGCTACCGGTTGTCTTGGACCCTCTTCGTCAAATATATGCTTACCGGCTGCCTATTGCAGTAGGACTATAGCATCAGTTGTACCTACACTCACTGGAACATATCTACCTATATATTCATATGTACATATACCTAGTACCATATGCACGATGTACATAATACATGCATCTACTAGGTAGTTCTTCTAATTCAGGTCCTTATTCGAAAACAAACACCGCACTTGTATACTTTTACCTACTACGTGCAGCTTCTGCTTCTGCTTTAAAAGTTAAAGCATTCTTTTATTATAGATCCATTAATCTGAATTAACCATATTAAATGCATGAAAATTACTCTGCGTATAAGCAGATAATTATGACGATTCTATTTAGACGGACGATAGATTTTTGACCAAGGATGAAAATGAAAAATAAATTCGAAATTGCAATAGAAGAAATTCGAGTGATTCCACAATCTCAAAATAGCATACATGATGCGAGTCAAAATGGTTATAAGTATAATAGCAGCATGTAGCAGATTCGGAAAATAATTTAGATTATTTAACCAGCGTTGCAGACACATGAATAAATCAATTTATCATAAGTTAGAATCTGGCATACACGGTGTGTGCCTGTGTATAATTGTACGCATGACACTGCGAGGTGACGGGATAATAAACACCCATTAACACGAACCTATAAAAATATATCATCATACGTACATCTGTATACCTTCATGCATGTATGTACATATAATATTATTCAACATTGCCGTTCAAATTCTAACGTGTCCAACATCAATTTTTCCCAATAATGATCTTCATAGGTATATGTATACATCTAGTATATGTAGATATGTATATGAGGCATGTATAAATATGTGCGTATACATACATATACCTAAAGCATACACTGCAGTCTATTCGTTTTTAGATTCGTTTAGTTATTTTTAGGCTACACGGTGGATGCTGTACGAAAGAGGGGATCAAAAGTACGGGTGGTCTTCGCTCCGAATTTCCGGATCAGCACACAAAAATGGGTATTTATTTGATAGAGCCAGGGGAGTTTGCAAAACTATACGAGGAAGCGCAGAATTTGGATAACTCCTGCAGGAGTCGATAAAAATTAAAAAAATAAAAGTGCTCTCTCATAAATCGTAATCCTGTACAAAAGTTGAATTATACCTATAGCGGCGGATGAGAGTCGAAGAGTAAAAAAAAACAATGAAAAAAAAGAGAGAAGAAAACGACTCAGCTCTCTATGTGCATTACATCTTCCTTCTTCTTCTCGGTCATTGCAGAGCTCGGCGGTTGCGTTGATTCTTCGGTTCCCCGTTAATCTTTCATCGGCATCTATAATGGGTCTCTTCTCTTCACTTTTCATCTTTCTTTTTTCTTCCAAGTCTCTCCGATGTTCCACGGCAACCCTGTCTGGGGTTTAGCCCCCCTACCATTTCATCCCCCTCTCTGGATAGTCCATAACTTTTGCCTTTTAGTTCATCCTTCTATACCTTCTCCTTACGCTCTTTCTTCTCTGAGGTGCTGATGCATCATCTGCTGATCTCATATTCTCGTCTTTTCAACTTCTTTTAGCTGGCAACTGCTGCTGATGCTGATGCAACATCAAGTGAAGAAGGGTGAAACATAGTGAAGTCAAGTAAGATTTTAGAGATTCAGTTCCACGTATATGTTCATGTTCATGTTCACGTTCGTTTTCATGTTCATGTTCATGATCATGTTCATGTTCATGTTCATGTCCATGTGGACGTCCACGTCCAGTCCATGCCTCAGGAGGTATAATCATCGAGAAGATGAGATGAGATGAGGAGACGGGCCACCGGTGGGTTTCTCTGGCTCTCGGTGATGCGCTGGGCTCAGGGCTGGCGACTTTGTGTTTGTTTTGTTAGTTAGCGAGTCGTTATGCGCGTCCCGCCCTTCTCCTCCTCCCCCGCCGAAAAGGCATTCCGCCCATCCACATCCATCGTTCAACAAACTCTCTCTAACCACCACATCTCATCCCTCGAATATATCCCGGCCAAAATCACACACTGCAGTACCTCATAATCATTCAGATGTTTATACTGCTAACTGAAAATGCAAGGATCATGTAAAAATTGAAAGATTCAAAACGGTCCATAAGATACGGTAGACGAGAAATATTCCATCAAACAAATTCGTAGGTAGTAAGTTTTCACGTTAAAAAAAAGAATCATAAATTTTGCTTCTCTTCTCGATGATGAAGGTAAAAGGGGAGGTCCGGGATAGATGGATGGATGGATGATAGATAGACGTTCGTAAATCTGAAAGAGCCGAGCGACCTGCTGCCCGTTTCAGAATTGTTGCTGGTCCTGTTTGCTGCAGGCGATTCTTGAAAGCAACGGAGTACTGGCTGCTGCTTTTTCTCCTGTATATATCTACGTAGGTAAATACATACATGTGTTTAATGTACACTTCGGAGACGCTCGTTACTTGGGTGCTTAGGCATAATTCTGGCCTAACTTACTCTAATCCCATGAGTAATTCGGGGTGCGTTTTCAATGCGAAAAAACGAAAGCAATCCAACTGCTGCACACGATTAAATTTTCGCTTAGCGTCGCTTTTTACTCCGAAGGCATCAGGCGTACGTAAGGTATACAGGATTGTGGGATGTTAACAATGCAGAGTAGTATTCCAGTATAGGGGTCTGCAGGAGCAAGGACTGATTGTGAGAGACTGGAGCGAAGAGGGAGAAGAGAAGAGGGAGGGCATGTCTTAGACCGGGCGCCATAATTTACATCGAGACCGATAAACATCGCACCCAGGGTCTGTGCCGCAGTCGTTCCTCCGCTCGTTCGTTGGTTCGACCAAAAGCCGAAAGAAGAAGCCTTTAGACTTTTAGGAGGTACGATGGCAACTGAACCGACCTGCTCGGTCCAAGAACCAAACCCGTTGGTGCGTCTTTACAGTAAACGGACTCTACCAGCAGGTCTTTCGTTCAGAGTATAAAGAGAAAGGTTGAAAAAAAAATTTAGAGAAGAGAGTTTGAGAATAATGCATACTTATAAGTCTTCTCTTTCTGCCTTCTTCTCATGTTTTGTTCGATCTATTTTTCCGACAAATCTACTCATTCCTATATATTCTTCATTACGATCAGCATTCTTTACATTCAACGGCGCCCCAATTTTTCCGACTCTATTACACTATGTTAAACAACACAAAAATAAAAATTACACAAAAATACTCTCCACGTTGCATATGTGCTAAAATCACGGTAGTACTACAAATAATAATTGTATCAAGTGACGAGTATTTCTCACTACATATACGAGGAGCAGAATCTTAACTTGATTAGCTGCGCAGTCGTTATTAAATAATCTAGAAGTTCCCCCAAGGTTCGAAAGTTTAATTAGAACGCGTTTAGTTGCCTCAAGATTCGCATCCCTAACGATACGGCGTTCACATCAAATTGAAACAATAGGGTCCTATATACGCGAATACAGTATGTATGCTAATTGGTAACGATCTCTTAATTCAACAGATACTGTATTATTGTACATTACACACGCGTGTAAAATTCTACATAATGTACACAATGTGTATCCCCAGGGTATAATATGGTAAAGTATGATATGGTATGTTATGGTGTGGCTGACCAAGTAACCAGTTATGCATGGCATCAGAGCATCATGCGTCCAATTAGACGGAAGGGAACTGTTGAACGTAGCGTTGCACCACGAGCACCTTGTTTGAATTAATAATCGACCGTTGGCACGCTATTTATACATCGTAAATATTATAAGATATTGCAATCGTAAAAAATCTGACGAGAGAATGACAAAAAAAGAAGACTTAAAAAGTGTCCGAATTTTTTTATCTCAAGTTTTTCGTTCTGTTGTTTTGTTTTCTGAGAATAGTGCTGAGGATGATAATAAGACTGATCGAAAATTTAATTGGATATACGACGCACTTAATTGATGTGAAATTCGAGAAAAAAGTGTTGTTGTCATTGGCATTTTCTTGCAGTTGTTTTAATCCACGAATCAAGAGGAGATTACTGTACCTATGATAGCAACTAGTATTTACGATTGTAGAACGTTATTTGATTCTGCGGTTAACTCTTGGGGAAACTATTTCTATGTCGTTATCCTTATTTTCTCTCTCTCATCGTGATCATTCTCTCGTTTTTTCTCTCCCTCCATATCATACCGGACGGAACAGGGGAAAAATAAGAAGAAAACGTGGACGAAGAATAATACTACTGTATAAGAAAAAAAAAATCAAAAAATGGGTAGGTTATTCTCTCGACCCAAGGTTTTCTCTCTTCCTTCTTCCCTGCCTTTCGACTCTCGACTGTTTGGTGCTGTTGCTTGTTGCTGGATGCAGGAATGCCATTGACTCTCGACTCTACCACTATATTCCTATCTGGCAACAAGGTTCTCTCCTCGATCCATCTGCTTTAGTATCAGCTACATACCCTGTGTTATTTATACCATCATCGTATAGGATGTTAATTTTAAAACCATTTTCACTTCGGTCAGTGTTCTAGTATATGGCGCACAATGTACCAACATTGAGCAAACAATGTGAGAAATAAAAAAAAGAGAAGAACAAAAATAAAAATACCGCTGGATTTAATGGTTTGTATCTTTTTTGTTGTTATTGTTGGGAATGTGGTAGAATTGATTTCTAACTGGAAATAAAATTTTGAATTCATTATCGACGATTTGTGATTCGCTAAAACAAATTTTTCTTATCACGGTTTTTTATCATCGTTATTGTTATTTTTTCGCTTTTGTTTTTCATAGTTTTGAAAAGTTCTCTCAACAAAAGCTAGAAGGAAAAAAAACAAAAAGGAGACCGTGATTCTCGGTGCAATATAGTAATAGTTGGGAGTTGAAACGAACAAAATCCACCCGTTATATCCTTGGTATATAAGAAATCGGTCTCTCAACGTAAACGGGATGAGATGGGAGTCGGGTGGCTCGTTAGCGGCACGCGGGGAACCAACACTGTTGCCAGATTATTATCCCTGTATCCCGTGTGCTGTTGCTGCCGATGCTGATGCTAGTTGTGCTGCACTCATTCCCTTATATACCTATACCTTTTCTTCTCTTCCCTTTCTCAACATCCACACATTGCCACAGAAGACTAGCTCTCGAAGGCTCGACTTATAGAAGGCACTCAGAATTTCGAATTCAATTCTTTCTTAATATTTTAGTTTTTTTACCACTCACGAATTCGAAAACGCTGGTCCCGCGGTACTTTTCATCGTCGCATACATCATTCTAATTGGATTAAAAATACCATCAAGTATCCTAAGAACCTCTGGTCAATAATGCGAATGTCTCTTTATAAAATAGTGTTACATAGGATCGTTCCACATTGCAATGTTATAGTACTTCTTATCAAACAATTAACACCACAGTATAAAATTGGAAAATCTAGCAAGTTGCAGATATCACGCGTTCCCGAGATTATCGCGAGAGTTTGTCGCGACAGACTAACAAACCGAGGATTTCCTATACACCTGTTTATCGGATGGTACAGGTTCGAAATGGTAAAAAAAATACAGAAAATATGAAAAAGTCATTTTTGCCCAAAACCAATCCTTCCTTTCTAAGGAAAGTAAGAGTAGAAAAGTCTCCCAAGTAATATGAAGTTCATAAATTTAGAGACTCACCATACACTGGCGGCGTTTTCGAAGTAATATCTTAGGAGGAATACAAGAGCGCAGTAGGGGTTAGAAAGTCCGTCCTGGGTAAGGTACTGATGCTGTTGTTGCGCTATTACCACTGGTTCTGGAGGGTGAAGAGAGATCGCTGGTGTGCAAGCGACCGCAAATCTCCCGGCTGCCAAACGTATCACATGACCAACTGCCACCGCCGCGTGACACAGGGCGAGACACGCTATTGCTCTTTCTGTAATTTGATATTATACATTCAGGTATGTACAACAATGCATAAGAAAAATAAAAGAACAAAAAAACAATAGAAGATTGTTCCATTTTGTACTCTGAATTTCTTTTTTTTTCTTGTTATTCGAGATCCTTCCACTTTTTTTTTCTCGTTTGATTTTTTGCACTAACCTACGGAGTCCGCGACGCCCCGAGGGTGTTGATTTTTGTATGGTTTCAGGAGAGCCAGGATTGCCGCTGCCACGGATATGAGACAGACGGTGGCCGATGCCGCTATCCAACCCTCTGTTAATCTCTTATCCTTCTGAGACCATAACACATCTGCGTCACAAGTCGCGGCACAACGACCGGAACGGTTTAGAAATACATAGAGACCTGATTTTGCATACCAGGAACAACCTAAGGGGCCATTCCCGTCGCCGATCGCCTGGAAAATTCGAAAATTAACTATCAGTCTCGAAATGTCATTGTGTTACTAGAAGAAAAAAAAAACCATGTACGTGGAGATATCAGGTCAGGCCAATCCGAGGGCCAATCGTTCACGTACAGTGATTTTTCGGGAATTTTGAGTCGATTGACACCAGATTCATTTGTTTGTTTATTCATATGTTTACGTATAAAATATTTTTTTGATAATTTACCTGGACTGGATTAGCGGGTCCAGGTTCGCCAGGTCCTTCCATACACATGTGTTGGTGATTGTTTTCTGGTGGGAATTTTGAGCAATTCAAAGCGGCTGGCCATGGGAAACCGAAGCCTAATAGAACTGGGTAACATCTGGCTCTAACTTGCTCGCAAAGACCCCTGCAAGGACCGATCGGTGAAGGTACCTTTTCGGTACACATTGGGGCGTATACTGAACACAGGAACAAATGAAGCTGCGCGCTGAAAATTAGAATAAAAAAAATCAAGGTTGCAGAGTTTTCATTCTTTGCGGCTATTAAAAGAACAGGCACATCAAAGGGATGTGTTTAATTGACCTATAGAGAGGGCCAGATTATTTTTCTCAACTCTCCAAGATATGACAATCAGAAAGTATACGTGTTTCAGCAGATCTACGTATACCTATGGTCGTTGACTGAAGATTTGTATTGTCAGTCAATGCTTTGGTAGTGAGGGTAAAATAGTTTTCAGGAAAACAATAGAGAAAATTCTTTCCCATTGAAACATCGGTTTGTGACGAAAATCGGAATTTTGTATTTATTTACCAGCGTAAATAATTGGAAAAAAAATTACCTGCATCCGTATTGAATCAACGGGCTGAAAGTTTGTAGGGTGAAATCAGCCTCCCTTTGAATTTCGTTCCCGACTAAATTTGGCATCGCCGTTACGTTATAACCAACACCACGGCACATTTCAATCCTTATTGGTTCGCATACACCATGAGTAGAGTAAATTGGCACCGAAAAGTTCATCAACACCAATAACATAGACAAGAACGAAAACGAAATAACATTTTTAAACGACATATTGCCGTTTAACCACTCTCAAGTCACTTGTTCAGTCGAATTATTCCAGGTAATTGATATAGAATGACAGTATTTGTCATCTGCTTTCATTGAATTTTTATCACCACTCGTAGATAACCGACCGATAACATCAACAATAATCACCCGAGGCTTGTAATTATACAAAGCGTTCCACGCACCAAACTCTACTTATTGTTAGTGCTCGTCGTCGAAACAAATTAAAAATTAAATGAAATAAATAAAACGATCTGCAACACTGCTCTCGCTTTTTCACATCGTTGGACGATGAGGCGGGTCTCTTTTAAATCAAGATCTGACAAAAGTTTTATCTCATTGTTATGGTTATTTTCAATCTCAATACTCAGCTACTAGTCCTCGGAAATCGAATTACGAACTGATTTTTTCACTGCCCTGTTAATTGTGAATGAGATCGTCAATGAGTGGAAACAATGCACTTGGATATCGACACTATTAATCAACACGGATGCATTTTTATTTGCACTAGAATAAAATAGGAAAATATAACAGAACGCTCTCGATCTGTTGCAACGGCGACGTCTACTGTTTGTCTAGAAGTAATGATAAAATGAACCACACGTGCTAGAAATAAAATGTCAAGACCGACATGAAACCACCCGATTCGGCGACATCGGCGCGACTGAGCGCGGGGAAATTTGGATTGGGGTTCTGGACTCTAGATGGCAATGAGGGCGCTGGGGGGAGCACAAGCTGGCAGAAAACGACGACCGTTTATCCCCTCCACTAAATTTCCCCTACTTTCAAGCCCTTGGTGAGCCAACCAGCATGGTGTGGCGGCTCGTTCATTCGTTCTTCTTTCTTCGTTTTTCACTCTTCTCTGCGCTACAAGATGAGATACCTCGTTAATTAAATCCCCCTCCGACAAGCAAACCGGCCCAAGCGATCTCGACACACGCGCATTCCGTAAACGCAGCGTAGAAAGGAAGGGAAAAGGGGCGACGCATTAAACGAGGCGTATTCACACCTTTTCAATGTAAACGAGTTGAATAAGTACGCGTGTTTTATAGGGGGGACAACCGCGAATCAAAATTCAAAATAGAGTGACGAAAATTCAAATTCACAATCCTATATTTACCAGATTTTTCTGTGACCGTCAACTTCTTTCTTCTTGTTTCAGGATCCTTTTTCTACGATGCTTCAATATGATTTGTCGAATTCCAAGACGGCGACTACGTACAAAATTTATGCTATATTTCGGAAGTTTCTGAATCTCCTTCTGATACGAAGCGTGTTTCGGTCACAATACATGTAATTGATTAACTCATGCTAGAATTATTAATTGTTTAAATCATTCTAATGTAATATGGCACTACACGGGGACTATCAGGCTTTGTTTCCACTGTGTTTAGCAAACACGTATTTCACATGTGTATATGGACCGATGCCGCTCCAGCCTTTGCAGTTATATTGTTTGCACTGCGTGGCGAGCCCGCAGCGCAGGCAAGACACTAATTTATGTTACCAAAAAAGGAAAAAGCTTTCCACTGCGATAATAAATGCCCTACGGCGAGGGGCTGGGCGGCTTGAAATTCTCCTGATGTAGAGGGAAGTGAGGGACGTACGGGGGAGAGAATATAGCGGGGCCCCAATTATACCGAGAAAATACAGCCCATAAAGCCGGTCTTAACCACCGCCAAACACCGGGATGTAGGATATGATAATGAGAACCTGCTGGCTGCTGTTGCTGTAGCTGCTGCTGCACCTTTGGCTCTGAAGCAGGAACAGAGGGAAGAACAAGGATAAGAGTAGGGCTAAAACCGGGCGGTTAAAACTTATACATACAAACTCCCGAAAACAAGACAGCCGATTATACGCTCGCGTATAAGGTGGGTCTTAAATTTCTCGAGTTCGATTTCTATCCAGAAATTCCCTAAATTGCAGACTTCCGAAGCGGGTGGAGAATCAATTTCGCTTGTCAGTAACTCGTTATAACCGCGTGCGTGCATTACTTGTTTTTTTTTCCACATGCATTGTATTTCCGCTATGTTAAATGCTAGCTAGAGTTGGTGAAATAATTCTTGACTTCAAAAAAAATCAAATATTGTGTGCATGAATTCATTTTTGTATAACATCAAAGAAATAATGCGGCTTTGTGTGGCTCAAATAAATTAAACCGAACATGATGTAATTTTAATAAGCTAATAAGGTAAAGTAATTGTTTGCAGAAGAAAACACTGCACCGCGTGTGAAATATGACCGCAACAGCCTTTTTTCACTTTAAAAAACTGATACCACAACGCGCCGTATGAATCTTATCGCGCGGCTAATCTTTTTAAAAAAAAAATTTTTTTAAATTGAAACAATACATTCAGAACAACAAATGAGGGATCACCACGTTCAATAACCGCGTTCAAATCTCTCGGCGTAGGAAATTTGATTTTCAGTTTTCTCGTTTTTTGTGGAGTCTGCATCCCCAGATCTAACAGATTGGTATAAATGAGAATAAACGCATTTCATGAAGGCATCAACATCCCTTGAACATTTTAAAGTTTCTCGACTATTGTGAAGGTAGCACTGGGTGACCTGAGAAGTATATCGTTTGAAAATGAAAGAAAATAATCATCATTAATGTACACAAAATACTGATTTCCGTAACTCGCATAATATGTATTTCATCATACCCGTGTTCGATCCAGTGGGCAATTTTTACCATTGCCGACGTAATCGTGGAGTCTTTTCTCGATTTTATAAATCTCGTTCGGATCCAGCTTCGAATTGATTGTATGAGTTTTGTCCATGCATGATAATTTTTCGATCCAATAATTATCATACGCTGTTCTACGTTCTTCGTCATCTGGGTACCCGATAAAATCAATTTGAAATTTCTTTCTGTTTAATACAATCTGATGATCTAATCTTGCAATCATATAATTCACCAGCATTATTCATGCGCTTCGCTAAATTTTCGCCGATTGTCGTAGCGTAATCAATTTCATTTGGCGGAACGGGCGGAGGTATACCCAAAGTTTTTTCGCATGCATTGGACTCCCGGTCGATCGAATAATCCACTTTTTCATTAAACGCCGACATATTTTCACAATTTCATTGAATTATTTCATTTTCTCAGGCGTCCAAACCTCCCATGACACAATTAGGTTCACAAATAATCTCATTTCTTTCGCGGCATAAGTAATTTTCATACATCATACTATAATCCTAATTGTAATCGACGTTCAGCGCCACCGATTGGACCGGATTTGTGGTCCCTGAAGTTACCATTGGATTGTGGACCCATGCTACACGATGGAGTCGATCGTCTGTCATTTAAAAAGATATGAGTACTAACATGTCTAATGATAATCGAATCCAAGATTTGACAATTCTTTAATAATGTAAAGAATATACCACAAGGTATACTAATTAATGACATCACACACTGATACGATTGAATTCTTCACAGATTTAATTAAAGACAGATCAAATGTGTATTAACACAGTTGAGTCCGTAGAGCATATAGTACTCCCACGTGTAAGCCACAATATCACAAGATTAATCAGTGGATCCCCTGTCATCGCATTATGGCTACAGATGACACGTTTACCATGCAAACTCAAGTGCCTGGCCTAGAATTTAAACTGGCTTAACCCTCCGTCAAAAAACGTCAAAAAAATCTGGAAAAATTTTCAAAATACTCTTATAACATCCTTTTTTATGATCCAATCATTTATTCAGTTTTTTTCACGAAAGGGAGCCAAGGCCCTTCCTTTCCTAATTCCGGAGATATTCGATTTGAAAATTTTGCTTGTGCCCTAAAAGACCCATACTACGGGCGGAGGGTTGAATCTTGTACTTGCTATAGCGTTTATTATCAAATATTACAGACGAGCCATTAATACAATAAGTTTTCTAGACGAATCTTGGGGCAATGGCAAGTAATTTGGTGTAGTCTACACCTTTTTTACATTGACTAATAAGTTTGGTTCTAAGAACATGGGGTATGGGGACATGGATTCTGGTACCAATAGGCGATCCATCGTCGTTGATTAGTACAACATTATTACTATCAAACTTTGGAACCTTAGGGTTTTGTTTCTGCTTCAGGCCCACTAGAATTCCTTTCTTCTTCTCACCTTTTATCGCTACTAGGACTTGATCACCTATAAAAAGCAAAAAAAATTAGAAAAATTCAAGCTTATCTTCACAGAATCGTTATGTTAGAAACAAACAGAATCTTTCCTACCAAGGAATCCGAGGCTTCGTTTGTTATATACATGAATACATCTGGGTGGTTTGCCTTCGAGCATTGCACGTTTTCCTATTTCGCTGTTATCCACAACTCTCAAGCGTGTCAACTTTTGTATTTCTTGAGATACTAAGGTCGTGTGGATACTTCTGGACATCAGGCCTAATCTTGAAACGCACAAAACCATTTTTCCTGCAGAAGAAAGTTGGAATTTAGTTATTTCAAGGTTGGTGATGGTGATAAACAATTGCTATCAAAGAGAAGATGGGTATTAACATTGGATTACTAAACTAATACAACAAACCGAGCAACCTAATTATGATCTAATGTTCTATAATGATTCAGAATGCATTCGAACATAATGGCCTAACCTACAACCCTTGCTGTCTGCTAATATCCACAATTTCCTCGAAGATCGAACCACGCGAAGTGACGAGAGTATTCTACTTTGCCTGTAGAGTTTGGATTGGTTTGGATGTCAGAAATTTGGTAGTTAAGCAGGACGGTAGGGTGGCTAAATAGCATCTTTTTATGAAATACACGACGCACGCAGCACCATCGTCGTGTTTTCCGAAAGGGAAAATGGTGGCCAGCTGTCATTTGGGTGAAAAGTGTGATTTCGTAAAATTGTAATAGTGTTGGGTTGGATAAAGGGGGTGAAGTTGGTTGACAGAGTATTAGGAAATAAGTGCATTACGTAATGTTAGAATATTAATGTGTAAAAATAATCTCTAAATCATCGTCATCTAGTCCGATTAAGAAAACCATCCTGCGTGTGTAAATACATCCATAGATCCACACAGTCAAGCAGTGCAATGAAAGCCTTCCCTCGTCGTACTTCACTGTTTACAATTCTTATTTCTCGTGTCACACATGTGTGTAGATAATTTTCCATAACCTAAACCACAGTCTAATATCTAATACACATGAACCCCCTTGAATAGTGACACTCGTTAACGTCCTCAAATCAATAATTTTTATTGACTTTTCAACCTGAAGGTTTGTTCTCCACCTTTGACCAACAGCTGCATAATATATTACCGATCAAATTTAATAGCCATCATCGATACATTAAGGTGAGTTATGTTACATTTGATATAATTGAGTCCTTTCTAATATTCAACCGCTAAAATCTTATCGTTAGTCCCAAGCTCCCCCAATAAACATGATTCGTACAAAGCTCCGTGATATTCTAATAATTATGAAACATGATTCTTCTCCATCAGTAAATCAGCATGGGTTCGAGTCAACAATTTTCATTGCGATGGAACAACTATCTTAAACACATAACATGTGCATTTGACACCCTACGATCTGATGAGGATTTAGTCGACGTCACGTTAAGCTGTGAAGGAAAACGAATAAGAGCGCACAAGATGCTGTTATCTGCATGCAGCACATATTTCAGGGACTTATTCAAGGTAAGTCTGAAATATACAAACCTCAACTTGATATGTAGCCCCCTTATCCTTCAACAATCAATTTTCAATTAACAGGAAAACCCATGTCAACACCCAGTCATAATATTTCGAAATGTTAAATTTGATGACCTCGCTGCCCTGGTCGATTTCATGTACCAAGGGGAAGTAAACGTAGTTCAAGAACAGCTCGGTAGTTTTCTCACGACAGCAGAACTTCTTGCGGTTCAGGGTCTAACAGATGGTACAGGAAAGGACACGGATAGTATGCTCGAGGTAGCAATTCACAGTTCTTTGATTCAAACCGTCCCTCTTTACTGCATTTCTCATTGTTACCAATTTTTTCATTTGCATCGCAGGATGACACAGATCTTCCGAACGAACCAGAAGTACAGCTCCAAAATGCTCCTAGTGCATTAACGACGAGTAATCACGGTTCAACTTCACCCTCTTCACCAGCCCATTTTTCCACTCTCGATATACAGACAGAAACTCCACCAAATAAACGTCGAAAATGTCGAGAAAGCAGTTCCAACGTGGACAAAGGAACAACAAGCAATGCGGTATCTTCTAAAGATTCAGAGCGAAAGACAACTTCTGACAGCAACACTACATCAGGTGATTCGGTTGAAATAATCCCCTTGATGCCAAACTTGAAACTTGAAATGCCAGAGTACCTTGAACAAGATGGCAGCAGTTGTAGTTACGAAGAACAAAGTGCAGGTGAAAGTTCGACGAACAGGATTGCCTTGGAAGTTAACCCATCCGAAGGCAAATTCAATCATGAACATAAGCCAGATATTAGTCACTCATTTTATTCTGCTAATCAGTCTACCTCTGATGCGTCATTAGACACAAAGAATCTTTCCGTGGACCAGGGTGAGAACTTTTTTACAGTTCGATACACAGCTCAATTTCCTAAGTTTCATCTTATGCTTCAAATTACATAAAGTTTTATTTTTCTTAGGTCATTTGCTGTGCAAACCGAGTACGTCTGGAGAAAGATTATCGCAGGAGGCAGCACAGGGTGAGTTTTTGTTTGAGAATTATCATCCGCTATATATTTATTATCAAGCCTGCTGCTGTTGCCATATCCTCAATTAACATCGTCAATGAAAAATTCATTTGTTCGAAGTGTTTATCTTGATTAATCTATGATGTTAATGTCCGCCAGTTCATGTCTATGAGAAATCGATTTTACAGACAGATATGTATTCATTTTTGATTAATTTGTTATCAAGAGCACAAAATATTCAGAATCCAAGGACATGATTACGTCTTTACTGCTTTTAGTGTATTATGATTTTCATTCCTCACTTCTCCTTATGCACATAGCTTCACCTCATCAAGTAATATATGTTTAACAGGTGGAAGTTTTGATACAAATTCTTTACTTCTGTATGCTTAAGACGCTTTGGTTTGAATATTATCATCAGACGAACTTTGTTAACAGTAACTTTTCCTATTGACTATATTTGTGCTCCGCAAAGTTTATCACCATTGACATAATACCATGATTGGTCAATTTTTCACAGATTTGAACAAAGAACAGAAATTTTTTTTTAATTAACTATAGCAGAAAACGGGGAATGCATTGCAGCAGGCGGCTCGGCTATATTTTTACACACAAAATGCATAAAATCAAGATTATGTACCTCATATTTCGAAGATACTTGCATTCTGTGATTAAAAAGAAAAACAGTAGAGAAAGGATTTGAAATTTACTGTGACAATCTGGCTGTTATTCTATAGAATGTGACAAGTTTTTGAAAAATACTATAATTCTGATCTTCAGTGTTTAATCTTCAATTGGTTTAGTTTCAACTTCTTTGTTTCATGTTCGAAACATTCTATGGAATTAAAAGTCAATAGACTATTACAAGTAATTTTATTTGAACCTTTGATATTGATATGACTGCATAATACCACATAAGTATAATTCAGGTGTGGTAAAAAAATAAAAAAATAATTTCTTTAAATAAAATCTCCAACTACGCTTCGGTATTGTTGCCCGCGTAGCACGACAAAGTTTTGATCAAAAAATTTAAATAACTAGTCAGTGCAGAACTTGCACCAAACGCAATGGTGAGTTAAAGAGAAAAAAGTATATCTCAAACTGGGAAGTTCTGAACCGACACGAAATCTTTACTCACATGATATCATGTCATGGACCCGACATACATCTCTGTAAAATCAACTTCAATGCTTATTATAAAATCAGTACAGGAATTCGAATTTTCAACTATATAAATCAAAATTTGGCACACCAGCATTTTTTATAATTTCATTTTCTCATTTTCCTTCATTTCTTTTTGGAGCTAAAAAAGCTTTTTGTCGAGTCAACAATTGACATGATATGTATGCGATAACGATGTTTAAGGGACAACATTAATTAATTTATTTTTGGGCACATTCTTCATGAAATTTATACTGACCAAATATTAAACCCAAAACTACTTATTTTCATTTACTACCACTACATACCTATACTAAGATGCCTTTCTAGTGTAAAGAGTGCATGGAATTTTTTGAATGTGAAAAGGTGTGGTACAGGCACTCGGGTGTAGGTTGAGCTGTAGATAATAGTAAGCATTGCCAAGTGCTGTATGTGTGCCGACAATCAGCAATTTTTATTTTTTTTAATTTTTATTTTCAATAACCAATACCAGCAAAAAACGAAAAAGAAACCACCACTATGCTCTTCATCTGCACTAACTCCTAAGCGCACTGTTCTTTGACGAATATGTTTTCACATCTACCTTTACGTGTGTAACTGAGATCAATATCTCAAAACCAAAATGATTTTTTGATACTCCCGACAAACGCGATTCAATAATGGTCTGTCATTAGACGGTGTATCATTAGATGTTATATGTATATTATATTCTATACATATGGTTAATATAGTAGAAAGTGATAAATATTATTGTTTGTTCGTTTGCCAAGACACGTTTTATTCACATAGAAATTTATATGCAAAGTACGAGAATCTCGTTAACAGTCTGACATCAACATTACATTCTTCAAGTAGTCAAGAATTTTTCATTTTTGTTGAAGAATAATGTTGTTATTTATTGTTATAATTAATTTTCAATTGAGTCAGTATGATCTTTTTCTTATATTAATAGATAAACGTTTCCATGAGTTTTTTTTGTTTGGTATTTGCAAAAAAATATAAGGTCCATGAGGTGTAACGATGAAAAGCATTTCGCAAGCAGACGAATTCTTTTATTGTTCATTTCTTTGATATAAACAGAAAAATGACGTTGATGTAAATAGACAAGCGGTGGTGGTGGCGGTGACGGTGGCATGTTAAAAGCAAACTGCTATATTTTCCAACCAACCTCTGTTATTATTACAGATTATTTTTCGTATTATTATTATGATTATTATTGTTATTATTATTATTATTTTGGTTATTATGATTATCATCATTGATTTTGGTATTACCCTTATTATTAAAATGAATTATGTTCGACTCTTATCTACTAAGCACAAAAAAAAAAAAAGAAAAAACATCATATATACGGTTAAAAAATAGGTAAGTAAATGAATTAATTTACAAAGCTAAGATGATAGCATGCACCATTTATCAGTTTCACATACAACTCTATTTCTTTTTATTTAAATGAGACAATAAAAAGAGAAGGGCTCAACGTTTTAAGTTTTCAATCGCAAGACTTTCCTAAACTTTTGAAAGTTTATTAGTTGCAACAATAGTTGTTGTATCTATTTCTAATTTAATTTTTTTTCTTTATCAGACATATAAGCTTACCCATTCATATTTTATTACAAATAAAGAATCGAGAGCTATTAGTCTGAGTGTAGTTCTTTGATCGATCCAATACGATCACTATGATTTGTTAGTTCACATATGAAATGAACCAAATATACTTACAGAAACGAAAGCCTGTATGAAGAAATATAGCTGAAACTATTGTTTCAATACAAAAAACTGAGTGCGTTAACTTTTAGCAATGAACTTTAAAATCAACTTCGAGTTACTTCAATCTCCTTGACGAATGTGTGTATAAAAACTATTCAAACGGTAAATCATTTAGTTTGGTAATTTTATGTCACAACGTGCTTTTGAATATTATTCTCAGACTCTCTGTCGGATTTATATTCCTGAAATTCTCTTCATTATTTGTCGCAAGGAAAAGCTATTTCAGTCCAATTCTTACAATTTCAAATCCGAACATTTAGTGTATTGGGTGTTTGGTTCATTGTTCATTTTTCGTATGAAAAAAAAAGAAAGAAAGTAGACGCCCGTAAAGAAGTGAGAAGTGCATACAGTATTGCAGTAAGCGCGATGTTAATTGGAAAAAATGTGATATATGTATATGTATGTACACGTGTATGTGAGATTGATTATGACACCCTTAGCCAGACAATGTATAGGCAAGATGGTGACAATCAACCTTGCCATGCATACAAATATATATGTGTAATATACATGTATGTAATGTATATATATAACCACATAGTTTGCTGAAGAAAAATTTGCGGCACGGGATGATAACTATTGATTTTCGTTTTAGTGATTGTTATTTTTTTTTACGACAGACTCATAGAATTTATTCAGGGAGAAAGTACCTTTATGATTAATTTGTCAATTGGCTTTTCTTATGAAATATCATTGTAAGTTATTAATCCTATTAATATCACACTGTCGGTAGACAAAATACTACCAAATTCCATAGTACACGTCATAACATTAATATTATTTACACTTCAGTATAGATGTATACCTAGACATGATTAATATCTATAGCAACATAGGAGGAATAAATTTTACAATATTTGTGTGAAATCTGACGTGATTACGTTACTCCCACTTATTGATACGGAAAAACTACTTTTAATCTCAGCACTTTGTAGTATGAGATGATGATGGGAAATATAACACCGAGAGCCTACTTTTAATCTCGGCTCTTTTTAGTTTGGGATGGAAATGGTGAAAAAACTAAATGAAAACACTTGTAGTACTGTATTTCTACGCCATTCAAAACTGTTGAGTTTTTATGAGTGGCTTACTGAGTAATCAAAATTAATCACTGCATTTCGAATTTCGATAACTCGAATTTAAAGTACAGAAGATTTGATCGAGATTCACCAATATCCGGTTCAAAATTAAATTAAATCAATAGCAGGACTGAGCTTACTATCTTGCTGTAAAAGCTATATGAAATATCTATCATCTAAGGTATTAGGTATTTTAAACTATCATTTTAAGGTTTCTCTGACAACATATTTCATCTCTGTACAATCACTCACTGTAATATACTTTTAATTCTATCTAACACTTCCTTGAAAAATGAAAGAAAGAAGGAAAGAGATCTTGTGTGTTTGTTTATACTATTCTGTAAGAATCAGCCTATCGATGAACGCCTTTTGACTTGAAAAGATGGAAAAAAAAGCAAAGCAAAACAATCAGTAGACTTTTACCCACTTATCGTTAGAAGCAAAAGAAGATACGAAATAAATAATTAATAATCGAGCGAACTTGTGTGTAAATGAATTAAAAGTGTGTGTAAATGATTAAATTCAGCACATTGTATCATAAACTGACCTGTGAATAATTCAAATCCAAATGAAATTAATGAAATTAAATGCAACAGAAGATATTTATGGACAATACTATTATGATAGCTGTATGAATCATCATTCCCATAGCTAACACCTATTGGACGAATAATTACGGATAAATAAGAAATATCAAATAGAATAATCATAGATGTATCAATTATTGTGGAAATAATAAGGGAGCATAATTGATTAGCACATGGCAATGCTACGTACATACGACCACATTGTGGGTATTGGTTGCTGATTATAGTTATGCTTACGGCTACGGGTTGGTGCTGGGATTGATCACTACACTACGTTACTAATGGTTGCTGCATGTGCACATATTGTAAGTGTTTGAATTAACTGAAGAATTTGGCCAATTTTCTCCAGGAGGGATTTCATACGTATCTGGTCAACCTCATAGCCTCAGCAAAGCAAATGGTCATGGGAAAGTATGTGTACACTGCAAGCGGCTCGGAGTACTTACATCAAGGGGAAAACTCAGGCAGACACGCTTCAAATGTTGGCCCTGCAATGCCTGTTTATGCCGCTGGCCATGTTTTACAGAGTTTCATGAAATGCGAGCTATTCCTCACATTCCTCCTCCGTAGCACCAACCAAGCCTCTGCAATACCGTGCTTCAGAAGTTAACTAATACCCACCATGTTTTTGAAAAATGTAGGAAAATACGAAAAATCAACAATATACGTGATTACAGAAACATTTCAAATATTCAGATGTAACAACTGATCAAAGTTGAGAGAAAAAAAGAAATATGAAAGTTGATTCAAGAAAGTCACTCAATTATGTATGAAAGTTTTAGAGGAAAAAAATGAGAAAAAAGAACCCAATTACTGGTAGCATCAATTTGTTCTCGTCAATCACTATACTCTCAGCAACCATTTGATTACCACTTGTAATTTAATAACTTTAGATAAACAGAATAGACGTCTTTTGTATAAACTAGAAAAAAAAAATTTTATCTCATGACGAATGCTGAAAAGAGAAAAACTCATTGTTTAATCATAAACAGAAAGCAAAAAATAGAATCTTTATTTTAAACGTAATGTGATGGTCATTCGTCGATCAGCTCTGCTCTCTAATTTTGTTGTATCACATAAAGATCTCAGAATTTATTATCCACTTTTTCAACATTGAATTTCAAAACCAAGGACTTGCTTCAAAGCCTTAGTAAATTATAATAATTTTTTATACAAGTGCTGAAAGCCGTCCCACAGACCCTTTGATAATAAGGAACCAAGTCGAGGTCCCTGGGGTTTTGTTTGTTTTTTTTTCGAAAAGCTCCAAGAATTCCAATAATTATTCTGTGATAAAATTATAAACTAACTTAGTCTTAGGTATATAACAATTATTTGTACAGAATATAATTTTTACTGTATCATAAGATTAAATTCACTGATATGTGAATCTAATTTTTTTAAAGTAGCTTTAAGTGATACTATTTCAAAGTTTCGAAGATCAGCCGTCTTGCCAGAATATAAAATTGTATTCGTTGATGTTGCTTCGTCTGCAATAACAATCAAGAATCTTAGGCTAATATGAATGCGCGTCAACTCGTTATTTTTGTTAAACTTAGTAACATCCATAAGAGAAGATACGCTTGCACTATTCTGTTGTCGTACAGCAAAAGCCTTCTTATAATGTAATGTATAAATAGAAAATTGAAGGCATTGAATATTCCAATTAGAATCCTTCCGACTTGGTCTTTTGCTTTAGTTTGCTTGCAAACTAAAATTGAAAAAGATTGTCGACTACGGTGTATTAAATGTTTTAGGATCGCTAGACTTTGTTGGTTGGAAACTAGGATGATGGGGTGCTTATTTAAATATATTTTGTTTCATGTTACTCCTTGTCTGAACGTAGGCTTACCCTTCCAGCTTACGCTTTGTTGTTAACTGAGCAAATGCGTCATCTTTTATTTTGTTGAATAAATAATCACACTCATGGATGTGATGTTTATTTTTATTTGTAGAAACATCCGGAGATACTGGAAGCGGTAATATCTATGGTCCAAACGCTGATTTGGGGTCAACAATAATTGACGATGATTTTGGTAACTCTTCAGAGACAGAGTTGTTGTTCCGCTGTAGAATTTGTTGGAAGGGTTTTAAACACCCTATGTCATTAACTCTTCACAAAGATTTACACACGGGACAGACAAAGTGTCCAATTTGTCATCGTATATTTAGTAGGAGTTATGATATGAAAGCTCATTTGTTACGCATTCACAAATGTTCATTTAGCGTTGATGCCAAATTAAATTTCCGACGTTGATATAATTACTCACTACTCATGATATGAGTATTCAACCTATTTTCTTCCTTAACGATCAATTCCCATCTAAAACGCTATGAATTATAAAGCAAAAAGATTATAGATTATATTACACTTAAACAGTCATCCTAGAAAACATCCAACGGGTCCAAAGCTCATATTTTTGAAATTAAACGATACACCATATTATTTATTATAATATATACTATTCTTTTACGAAAATGAATTTTTTTTGGAATATTGAAAAATGTGTATCATAGGAAATAGTATACTTCGTATAACCACCGCATCGGAACTGATTTCACTAATAGGTTTTCTTATTTACGTTAATTAATAGTATTATTAATTTTATTGTACCTAATATTGTTATTACTATTGTAACAATCAATTATTCATGCTTATGGAGACGTAGATTATTTCAGTTTCTGTAGAAAAAAAAGAAAAAAAAACGCAAGCAATTCTGGTTAATGACCAAAAATTTGAGAAATTAAAAAATTGAATTAAACGAATTTTGTTCAAATACCAAGTGCTATTTAAATGAATTTTCGGAAGAAATTGGAGGTATATTTTCTCTTTTCGATTCTTCTTTTTCTTTTCTTTATACAATCAAGTGGAAATACAGTACTACAGTACAGATTCGTTAAACTCTTATTTTGCATTCTGAATATAACAAAAGCAAAAATATCTTATTCCCATAGAAAAGAAACAAGAATATACAATACAAGTATATACCTGTATCGTATATTGCTGTGATTTAAAAATTGATAACATATTAGAAATATGTTTTATATTAAAAAAAAAATTCCTCCGCTACATGCAAACAATTTATACAATCTGGTGTGAAATTTTTGGGAATGTAATCTACTCTAAGTATATATAATAGTATCTTTTTTTCTACGTCCAGTTTGTATTGCACATACACACATTAGCTGGAAAGGTATATATATTTTTTTCTAGCAAATTTGTATATTTCTACATATGTGAATTGTTGGTGGCATTCTTTATGAGTGTTAATGCTGTGAGGATTCAGCTTAAATTATTCGAAAAATGTATAAAGAGTGATACAAACTTTTGCATCACAAGATAATCTCGAGCTGTGCTCTTGATCTTTTATTTTCCAAAATAATTAACATGGATATATAATATCTAATGAAATATCAGTCACTTTGTTCCAAATCTTTCCAGCTTCAACTACAGATATTTTCTATCCATACAAAACTAAAAAAAAAACAAAAAAAAAACAGACGAATACAAAAGAATTTTCTCCTCTGGTTTACGGTCTAAAATGTTTAATATGCTTGTGGGGATTACTCTGTACTTGCGACTTTCAATTAGAGAATAATGAAAATAGACAATTTCTTTTTTCAACGATAGATTTATGAAGTAAGAGTAAAGCTAGTAGCGATTAACTGTATTTACTAGTTGCTCTGTGTGTATGGGAAAACACTTTGGATTGTATGCGCAGAATCAAAATACCAAACATCTGTTGGGAATCCACTTCAAACAACCTTTGGTTACGATGTCAGACGAAGGTCGAGGCGACTTCACGATGGAAGCGGTCGTTGGGTTTGTGATGTTTGTGGAAAAACCTACAATCGTGGCGACTCCCTAGCTCATCATCGAAGTATACACAGAGGTGACACTATTTGTCCGATATGTCAAGCAGTCTTCACCCGCAAGTATACAATGCGATGCCACATGGTAAATGTGCATGGACTGAAGTAAAACTCAGAACGGACAAAAAAATTAATTGACTCCCAAAAGGACTTCCAATTCTGCAATATACTTGTAATTATTATACATAAGTTTTATGATAGATTTTTTGCAATCATTTTATCACAGATCCGATAAAATCATCTGAAAAAACTATTAGATTTAAGCAGAACCATTAGCATAGGTGATTGAAAATCAGGTGCATGAAGAGTGAAGACATTTCTTTTTATTAAAAATTAGCTCTGGAAAAAATAACCAAATTACTCCAGACAATTTTTGTCTCTACTCACGTACCACGATAAAGTCTGATAAAGTGTCCAGAATATAGAAAACCGCATTGCAAGACATATCCTTGATTTAATGTTGGAGCTTATATTTCAGATTTCCAATTCGAATCGATGTCCGACAATAATATTGTCATTTGCTTCATTTGATGTATGTCCTGAAAATTGCTGTTTTATTCTTTGTGACAACTCTACTTGGCATCTTTTGTAAATAATCCAGTCCTTGATATTCTGTGTCAAAACACTTAATAATTCAGGCAAGCACAATTTAGTCCTATTGTGGTATCTACAGCTCTGTGCAATAAATAATTATTGGAATAATTTGATGGTGTAAAAAATTTCAACTATCTCCATCATTCTCAATAATCGAGAAGATATTCTCGTAGTTATTGTGAACCCTTAACTTATAAACTCGACTTAATTTCATCAACGTAAGCTAGGTTCAAAAATTGTACTATGAATATGATTTACTGTAATCACAAAATAAACAATGCGTTTTTTTAAATTTATACTATATGTATACATACGTAACTCCTGATTGTTGTTGATCAGATGTGAAAACTCAATGTTTTCCCATTTATCGTAAACCTCACTGCGCATCAATCGTAGATAAAAACAAGCAATATTAGGTAACTAAATACTTGGACTTGTTCTTACCATGATGTCCGATATCATTATCCACCATTTGAAGCAACGCACAGGCGATGACATTATGCCCATCAATCAATAACGAAAGATAAATTATATAATTCATTAGCCTCCGCTACATTGTATACTGTTGTCATGAACAACAGAAATTAGAAAAAAAAAAACCAAGCAAACAAATGATTGTCGGTACACTGCACATAAGTAATCATCAATTACTTGAGAAAAATAAAAGTTATTTTGTCAGTGTCTTTTTGTTTTCGTTCTTTTTTTTTTTGTAGAAATTTTCCTTTATTTTTTTGTCTGTTGGTAGGTATCATTTGACAATATGAATTTGATAAATGCTATACAGTACTACACATAGATTTATGATGTAATAAGTGTGTAATATTTGTAGTTTTCGTTCGGTTTTATATTCGTTTTTCGATTTTTTTGGTCAGCGTTAATGAAACTACTAAATAACATTATGCATGAGGTTTTTCATAAAATTAAATGCAAAAGAGTATTGTACTTACCGAGTGTACTGATTCTCTTCAAAGTGCCCTCCTCGCCTCGCATATAGCATGATTGACCAAGAGTGAGTATGTCGTCGCACAAAATAATACAATTTTTTTTTCAATTTTATCATTTTTCTTCATCTTAGTATGCTTGTATTATAATATATGTTTTTTATTCTTCTTGATTATTGTCGATTATATTCCCAACGATGTTCCATAACTTGGAAGTATGATTAGTTAGTGTCATATCGTCAAAAGATGAAAGAAAGTGACTAAAAAATTAGGTATGAACCGATATGAGGGATATCTATGTATTGTATACATATACATTTTTATAAATTTCGAAATGGGGGATGATTTCTCCATTGGTATGATTATCTTATTTGATTTAGATTCTCGCACAGTGGTCATCGAACACCCGTTACATTCATGCAAACTATGTGGTAAATCATTTTGGAATCGGGATTCAATGTATAAGCATATGAACATGCATAAAGGAACAACCCAGTGTCCAGTTTGCCACAAAGTACTCAGCCGTACAACACACATGAAACGTCATCTCAGAAATCGTCACGGTTGGCCAGGTTCCGGAGCTCCACCAGAGCCTATACATACTTCAACTCCGATACCTACATCAAATATTTCTGCACAGAATGCTACGAGCGTTGAGGCTAATACAACATTCACCACCATACGCATTAGAGAAAGCAGCGTCGAAAGAATTACTTCTAGTCCTATTCCTTAGTTTTATAGAGTGATAAGTTGTATACCAAAGATCACATCTCTATGAATACATATACAGATACATAAATATATATATCTAGGTGTATGTACAAGCACATTGATATATGTATATTTAAATAATGTTTTGTTCTTAATATTTAATAATAATACGAATAATTATTATTATTTATATATAAATTAAATTCATCCAACCCTAGTCATTCATATTATGAGAACAAAACAAAATATACAAATAACATTTTTTTATATGTATGTATGAGTAACCAGAGACCTTATTATACTATGCAAACCAAAAAAAAAAAGAAATGATATAAATATGAATAATAATAATAATAATGATAATAATAATAGTAATAATAATTATAATAACAACTGTTTATTTTATCTAGTCAGAAATAGATTTTGGTACTTACATACATTGTATAGTGGTATATGGTACAGCGTGTAGAAGAGGAATGTGCATCCACCTTTTTTTTATTCTTGTCCGTGGAGTCAGATTTTCACTTTTGTTATATCTTCTTTTTTCCTTCATTGCTTCAAGCTTCTATTTGCCACGTTTACTCACGAAACTATGCTTGCCAAAGATTGCGTTCTGAGAAAAATCCGTCTCCATTCGGTGAAATTGTAATTATATCATAATCTTGGTAATAATTATCCAGTTATGTTCTAAGCCCTGGTCAAAAAACGATAGAAAGTTTTTTTTTTCAATTATTTTTTTGTTAAAACTTTTTTCAATTTAAAACTTTCTAGTTGTGTAATATTGTATATAAATATATTTCAGTCAATAAATTGACTAAAAAACACAAACAAATAAGGCTATAATATGGACATTATGTCTTATAGTTGGATTAATATAACCGTACTTTGAAATTATACCAAAAAAATAGCCGAAAAATATTATTTAAAAGATTTTAGTTAATTGCGAGTTATTTTGTATTTTATATAGAAAAAAAGCAAATACAATTTATTATCTCTTCGTTATTAGTTCAATACATATGTATAATTTAACATAATGAGTGTTTACTTTATTTAGAAACAAAAATTAGAAAATACTAATAAGTTTATGTTCGATCTATACAAAATCGAAGTATATATATTTTATTTTTCCTCAAAGAAGTTGCTCACAGATGCGATATCATTACACATCACGATTTTGTTTTGTTATTTATCAATCAATGTACCGGTATTTTGGGTAAAAAATATCATCTGCACATTCCTCAAAATAACTACAAATAAAAAAAAGAAATGAAACCAAAAAAATAGTAATAAACTGCTAAAACAACCAAGTACAATATATACTATGCCTAGAATAATTTTAAAGAAATGAATTAGGCAGATTATTATTATTTATAAAATCATCTTTTACCAAATATAATAATATATACATACTTATATGCTTATGACCCATTTAAAAAAACATCAAAAATCAAAAAAAAAAGCAAAGGGAAGATATTGTAAAATGATGTGTGTGAATAATAAAAGTTTAAAAACTTATTATTATAAGATGTATTTTTTACCTGTGAGATTTCAGATGGAGAGAAAATTGTATAACGTACCAATATTCTACTATTACAATATAATATTATGTTCATTTACTATTTAATAATCAGCCGTGAAATCCGTGTTTCTCGAATATTTAACTACTAACAAGTGGATATATGTGTGACATATGTTTGTACGCATGAGTGTGTTGTGTTTTGTTTTGTGATGACTTAAATAATCATTAGTTTATTCTCGTCAAGAAAGCAATTGAAATTTGATTGAAAAACGATGACATGCTAATTGCCAACGTGGATCAATCACTACTGTTGGAAACTCAACTCAGCCACAAAGTTTTATACGTGAACTATGGAATGTTAGTATTTTACTATTCTATTGTTTTTTTTTTTGTTATTTTTTCCAATATATCAATTCATATTAACACACATCCATTTACCATTAAACATGGAATATTAAATTTGACTGGAAAAGCATGACAAAAAATTGTTATGACGCACAACACTTGTATGCCGCAGCAAACAATGAATAATATATCATCAAAGCCAATTGACCATTTTTCATTAAGTTTTATTAGTATTATTATTAATTTAATATATTTTGAAATGTATAACTAGCGTTGGTTAAGTAATTAAATGTGTACAACGACAGATGAAATTAAAAGAAAGTACATGATATATGAAATATGATGACAATGACGATGACGATATAGAAAAGAGAACATCGTCGTCTTCTTTGGAATTTAAATATTGGAGACATACTAAATTGAATCAGAATGAGTCCTAATAGATCATTCGAAGAGTTATTGTAATGAATAGAAAATATTACAAGCAAGTGGGGTCACAAAGGTGTTATGTGTTGCAGAGGGGGTGGGTGGTCGCAAACAGGAGCATGTTGGCGAAACAACTGCTCATATGGTGATGCAGGGCCCAGGGCGTTTTGCTTGCAGTCTCTGCGGAAGTGTTTACAAGCACCTTGCTTCACTCAGCCAGCACCTTGAAGTGCATCGCAACAAGACAACCTGCGTCCTCTGTCACACCACTCTGAGTCGTAGAACTGATTTGCGTCGTCACATGCATCTCAAACACAATATGCAATGGCAAAAGAGAATGAAAAGGCGACATGATCCTACAAAACATTAATCCTAATCAAAAGGAAAAGAATAATCTAAAAAACAAAATACAACAGAAAAGTAATCAGTCACTGGATTGGCAGGCTAGTTAGTTGTTAATATTCTTCTATTTTCTTTTATCTTTTTCTTTCCTTTCATTTGCCACCTATCTTCATTATGACACATTTTACTCTCATTTGCAATCTCAAACATGGCTTTCATCATCAGAATATGTGTAAACAACTTGTGCTTTGTTCTGCTCAAATGGATTATACCAGATAAAAGGAATAGAAAAAACGTTGGTGAAATTATAGAATACATTAGATTTCATGTGCTATGCATAATAGTTTTTAGTTTAAAAAATACAATTTGGAGATAGCAAGCAAATTTTTGTATTCATCCTGACATAGATTTATCGGTCAACACAAAATAAATACTTTTCAGCGTCGTTTATGCAATCATGTTCCTACGTACTAAAATTTTTGTTTGATACTATACTATTCTAAGTGTTATCATGAATGATTTTTATCTATCTTAATTATTTAAATACATCTCCAAAGGAGGAATTAAAAAAAGAAACATATATTTTTCGTGATTTCTTTGTTAGAATGAAAATTTGCCAGATTAAATATATATATGACTGTAAGACACATGTGTCTTCTTGCTTGGAAATAAAAACAAAATGTCAATAAAATGAAAAGAAAAATGTATTGCTAACCATTATAAAAAAATCCTCTTTAAAGAATGCCACTTATAAAATTCAAGTACCTTACTCCAAAATAAAAATAATGTAGATGTTTTCATACAATTAATTGGAGGGATGAATGAACTCCCGCAGTTATTCAATAAGTGTAGAACTATATTAACCAACGTTTATTTTCGAAAATTTTATGTTGAGTAATACTACTGCTTGAAGTTGTCATTGTTGAGCATAGTGCAGGTTTGAATTTTTGAAAGGAAGGTCCAAATTTACTTGAAAAAGAGATGAATATTCTCCGATGTCAGGGATAGTTATGATGACTGTTAAGTGCGAAAAAAAAAATATGGTGAGCTATTTTATATAAGTGAGGAATTTCGATTTGACTATCGCCTATTTATTGATGGAATTTTCTCAATGGAATAGGTGGGAGAATGAAAAGGACCGATCTTTGGTACCCGATAACAGAAGCTACGGGGCGTGTGAAGTACGTGTGCAAGATTTGTGGAGCAAAGTATTCTCACATACAGACAATGACCGGGCATTTCAAACTTCACTGGGGTCAGACGATTTGTTATCTATGTGGAAAAGTATTTAGCCGCAAACCTCACCTTGTACGACACTTGCTACAAAAACATTCGGTGGATTGGTCGCGTCGTGGGAAATACAAAACTACAACTCCAGATATGCATAACAAAATAAATTCAGCCTCCAAGAGCAAGTAGTGTATCTTGTTCTAGATTAAATATTTTTTCGTAACAGCTGTCACTTCATGGAATAATTATTGTTACTCAGAATAATTCAAGCTGAAATCCAAAACCGCGTCCAGGTAAGATTCATTTCTGAAAATCGTCGTTGTAATATTGTCGGTTACTCGTCAGGATAACAAAGATTGTTACAGATAAGACAGAAAATACCGTAATACGAATATAATCGATAAGAATTATAACTGTTTCTCTTGAGCGAATTGTGAGCAAAAAATTTTTTTTTTTCACGAAAAAAAGCTTCAATAATAACTGTGCTTTCAAGAATACTATATGATTTAAAATTTCACCCTGAATCGGACTGAAATAGTTTTGTCGGATGAGGATATACATTCACATGAATAACATGATAGTTACAAACATATTAATTTATTAAATAACAACTTTAATGAAATTTCAAGAGTGTATACTGCTGGTTACTTTTAGCTACGTAGTGTGGGGTGGAGGCTTTGCATAAACTAAAGAGTAGAGTGAAAACAAATAACACTTGAGTGTCTGTAAATAATTTGTTTGGTACTAACAGCGTATCGCATGGCATGATGTGTATCATACAAAGATTTGCTTAACAGGATAAATCTTACCCGCTTTCTTCCTTATCCAAAGCAAGAGAAAAAAAATTAGATGGACGACTGTGATGCACCTGACTTGTTTACAACAATTTGTTTCACAGCTAACATGAAACTTATGTCTTATCATATTTAATTTTTTAGAATTAATAATACGGATGAAGAAATAATTTCTGAAAAATAATGTTAAACAATGGTATAAATTTATAGAGAGCCGATTTGAATTCACGAGGCCTAGGCTGCGTAACTTCAGTTCTCCGATATTATACTGCAATAAATGCGGAGTATCGTTTACAACGCAACATGCACTTCTGCGACACGTAGCATCAAAGCATGAGCAATCACCAGAGTCAGCGGCCTATTGTGACATCTGTAACCGATACTTCAAAACAAAGTGGAGTCGAGCAACGCATTTTAGTCGCTATCACAGATCTTAAGATAATTAATTTTTCCTAAAAACTAGATCAACACAAAGAATGAGAAAATAGGCAGTGATTTATAGAATTTCACGTCGAAATAGGTCTCTGCTGAGGCTGAATTGTTTATAGTTTTCACGCAGCGGGTCTGGACAACAATGATCAACTCATAGAAGCAAACGTATTACAATTAAATTATTTTATTAAATATCATCCGTTGGATTATGAATTTATTTCTTAATAATGTGCTTTGAAGGTAATGCAATTTTCCCACACATACATTGTTCATGGCCCTGTTTTGGAGCTTGATTCGTTCGTCGCTGGTCTCGGGTGCAAGCCAGGGCAAAGAAAGGGTATTTGTCAATTTTGGCGGAATTTGGTAATTACTGGCGTCTGCCACAGCCACCCCTCAATGCGAGAACCAAATGGAGTACAGAACCACCTTGTACTTTGTAGTCCTGCGCTGTTTTCTCATCGTGCCTAAAAAGTAAGAATAAGAATAATAGGAAATCAAAGAAAAATCAATTATCTGAACCTATGTTTATGTTAGTATGAACAACTAACGACAGTTTGTCGTTTAGAATTACACATGGGTCAGACAAGAAAACTTGGTCAAAACTAAATTCAAGGAAAACAATAAAATTGACTTCAAAAAACACAATGGAAACTAAAAAGTGAATTGTATTATTACTTGTAAGTGCGAATAAAGATATTGTTCTAAATCACCGATTCAAATCTGATCAGATCTTGGATCATACATGGTATATTTTTTAATACGATTGACATTACGACGCACATTTGTTTACCGGAAAATATTAATCTCTGTTGTTGAGGTGGTATTCCCTCTTTTTCCTCTACCCTTTCTTTGATTCTCTCCACCTTATCGGTTGGCTCTATGTCGATTTCAATCTGAAAACATTAATGACAGTTGGTTGGATAAAGTGAAGCAGGAATCAGCTGACGCATTCGAGGTGAAACCTCGCTGCTGGCAGTTTATTGCAGACTTCCAAATTATATTTAGAAAAAAATTTTGAGTAAGTATAACTTTTGTTATAGAATGAAATGTATTTTTTGCCATCAACGATCATCATTGATTGTCACTTATAAGGTTAACAGTACATGATTTGCTCGTTTAGTAGGTACTTGCCTCTTTTCCGGTAAGAGTCTGAAACAATGACAAGAGGTTAAGATACGAAATCAGGAATATCATTGATAGATCAGAAATTATTACCTTTACTTTGATCAACATCTTTGGTGGATATTTATTCTACCTTATGATATTATTATTTTCTAATTTGCCCGACTTTGGCCAAAGTTGAGTCCAATCGAATCACGATTGCGGTGACTCCAAAACACTGATAGGTTCAGTGCTCTACCAACACTCTCGAAAATGCAACGAGCCTCGTCTACCAAGTTTGTTCTGGAAGTCGACACTAGATTGCAGTAGAGGGTCTCTAGCGAACTTCAAGAACTCACTTGTTGCATCGAGTCAATAATGTAGCGCCTGCGCTCTTGCTCATGGGGAATCGACTCTGTATGGTGGCGCCGTCAGGTGAACTACCCCATTTAGGTGAACCGATTCGAACTTCCACAAGTTGCGCAAAAAATTAATTGAAAGTCAAATTCCAAAAGTTTGTTTATCAAACAATTGTCGAGGAGAATATAGAAAAAAGTTGTACTTATTATAAGAAAAATCATGAATAAATCAAATTGGTTACTCCTAATCAGTTATTATCTACAAAGAATACGCAAGCGAGCATGCAAGCGACGTGCATCGATATACAAATTAATGATAATAAATCGAGTTGCAGAATAAGATTCGGATATGACAATTTTTCTCTTAGCTTATGATCAAAATAGACCTAACAATGAAAACTCTACCGTCAATTGTGAAGATATTTCAAAGTGAATTCAAACGGTTTTCACTAACTGGATGGAATACATACGACAATTATTCGCATGGGCTTGAATATAAAATTTACCAAAAACTGTAAATTCATAACATAGCAGAACATTGCAACGTGGCGCGCGCGTGCACTGCTAGTGCTAGTAAATCGAAAACGAAGATGTACAATAAGAGCTATCTTCAATTTCTGAGAATGAGAAAATAAAGCTTCATTCTGGTCGTCAGTCAATCTTTTCTGCGTGGTTATACTTGTAGCTACCGCCTTGAACTTTTGATTTCTCATACCATCCATGGGACTTATACATAGATTGCTTGAATACGCCAAAAGGACTGATAGGTACTGTGCGTGTAGGTGGATGCGAGTTCTAAGGCGGACGCGATGTGTGCTACAGCAGGGTGCATTGTCATCAATGCGGAGAGTATTGTTTCAACGCTCAGAACTTTTTGATGATCAAGTCGACTCATTAATTAACGAAGATACTTGGCGGTATCAATTAATATCCTGTATGGAGGTTTTCAACATTGTAGTCGCGAGAAACTTGATGCTGCAGGATAGTCCGCACCTGTGCGATAGTTTACAACCTTTCACGACCTGAAACCTCGCCAAGTGATCGAAGCCATAGGTGGAGAGCGTCTTGGTATAATAAATTGGATCATACGACGGAGACGCTCCGTAGACCCGGGATTAGAATCAAACCGGACTAATTACGATTAAATTGTTAAGGGTTTTTTATATACCAACCAGGAGCAAGCGGTCGGTTTACCTACGTTGCGTATTCTATCCTGCATTCGGTACCTTGTATTAACATTTGATCGTTCATAAAATCAAACAGATGTGTGTTATTCTATGAGATTAAAAAAATGTATTCTTCTGGATATAAGATCCCGAATCCCTATGGTATTATATAAACATAGATCGACTAGCGGATGCTAATGAAATAGGACGTCTGAAAAGCGTGCGTGTGCAGCGCTAGAGAAGTGAAATGTACGGGCATCGTTCACTCGATCGGAACTCGGGCGCGAGCATCGTCGAGCCCCCTTTTTCTTCTGGAGTTACCTGCGAGCGAGCGATGGATATTACGGTTGCCAATGGAAGAAGACAATGCCAAGATCTATTGAAAATTAGGATATAAATCAGGGGGTATTATATCGAGTCAATTGAGACGTCGAAAGCACTCTTTGCCTCTCGGCGTGGGTTTTTGTTACCCGGGCAGATATACCCGAAGCAGGGAATGGGGGCGTGGATGGGAATGTTGGTCGTTAAACGCAGGCATACTCGAGTGGGCCGAAGTAATGATATGCCGAGGGGGTTCTGGTGGAGTCATCCGATTTCCGTGACGTACGATGGGTAATCTTTAATACATGCATAAATTTGCCATTTGTATATACATTTCCAGGTCGCCACGTATTGCCATGGTGGCATTTTTTCATCTTTTTTGCGGTCACGAAAATCACTGTAATGATATCTTTTAGATTCTTCCCTTTCCCTCATCAACCCCGGAAATTTGTCAAAATATCGGATATGAGTGAACGTTGCCCTATAGCTCAGGTTGCTTTTAACATTCCGTTTATACTTGACTTCCAACCAATTAACAGTGAATGCAGCTACCCTCAAGTAAGGTAACAGTTTTCAATCAATTCTGATCGAAGCTTTGCAGTTATGATCCTCGTCTATTTGCATACAGCTCATACGTGTTCAGGTAAAGCTTGCGAAATAATTGGAACAATGTAGAGGAGCCTGAATAGCGTTCGTTTCCTTTCTGCATAGTTAATTGGAAGGCGCAGTTTTGTTGTATATTATATATAATATACCCGCCACGTGAAATTCAATCATACAAATGGACAAGTGCTTCGCTTCAGCGTTGTCATAATATGAGATAAAAGTTTTTTCCGTTATGCAACTTTTCCTCCAAGTTTTCGATTGAATTAGTTCGTGCTGCACTGCGAGCCGATATCAAGGGAGGCCATTCGACTGGAGATGAAAAAGCTCGTTCATCTGACCAGACCTCTCTATGTACAGTGCAGATAGAGGATATTATACGAACGTAAAATTTTCCCCGTGAAATATGTGGGGCTTTAAATATTAAAAATTCAAGAAGTAGAAATAGCAGAAAACTTTTTCCAACGTTTCGAGCAGTGCAATATGCCTTGGATAATTTATGATCCGTACCGTATGAGCACAGGTTGAAGATCAACCTCCTTAGATGACAAGTCATTTTACCGCCATATGAATATTCGTTGGGTTTGACTTGAGATGTGTCAAGTAGACTTACCGTGTAATTTAAGCGATCGCCTACTAGCCCCGTTTGCACGCGAGATATCTTTCATCCGTGTTGTACCTTGCTCGCTCCTCGTCGCGTCGAGGGTGGGGTAAGGCGCGGGTTGAATCGCTCGTCACCTCGGGTCGCTTTTATCATCCGGCATGAATCTTTTACCTCGACCTCGCTGGTCTCTAGTGTCTTCCCATCGCTATTCCATCTCTATCACAAGCAGATGGCTCTTTACCCACCCAATGCTGCAGTGGTGCAACCACCCTGTCTGCCTAGTCAGCGGCACGGTGAGTGAAGCCCTTTGTCAGCCCGAAAATACGTAGGCAAGTTCGTTCCTTGAAACTTTCTCATTCGTCAAATTAGAATCCGCTTTTTTTTTGTCGTACAACGACGATTCCCGAGGGGTTTCACATCTTTGTGAGAAAAACAATAGATCAAAGAGTTCAACTGTTGCCTCTGCCTCCGCTCGCGGCAAGAAAAATGTAAAAGAGCTGGCGAAGAGTCGGAAGACGCATTTGCATACGTCCTGTGCTCCTGTGATGTACCAAGACGACGCGGGTGATCAGATCTTACCACGAATTCAAAAGAGCGGTAGTGAATCAAGTGCACTTGCACTAGGTCCGGTTTTTCATCGATCCAAGTGTCACCCCTGGATCACGGAATAATAAATCATGCACGCTGCAGAGTTTTTCAACCATTTCGCTCTACCGTTTCCTGGAAATCAATATCGTATACATACCTATCTCAATTTTTCTGCTCCGCAAGGCGAAAAATTGACGATAACTCGATCATTTCGGTAAATAGATCAATTTAGTTAGCAGATTCGTATTCCTGAGCTCGAAGTATACGTAACGATACACTAGAAAACACGATCGATTTGTAGTCCCAAAATCGAAAAAAATCAAAGGTATAATAACCCTCTAGATTTTTTGCGATGTTCTGGCCAAAAATCAAATTTTTTTTTTTTTGTTACTATTCTTGATCCTAGAAACACGAATCCGTTCACCGAATCAAGCTACGAATAAAACGAATCGAGATTCTATATCTGTGTATAATTTCATATAGTCGCGATTCTGGCTGAATGAAGACTCCCTCAGTCATAGCTCTCGAAGCAAGTCAATTAGGATTAAGTGTCGACGGTGAACGGGCGAGACTACTGTCGGATGATCTCTTAACGCTTTATTCAGGCTTACGCCTCCCGTGATACAATCTTATTGGCTTAGGTGGATCAATTTTCGATCACTAGCTGGATGTACTATATTGCGATATTATACGTTATCACAGTTATGTATATACATTGCACTGAATAAAAAAAAAAAAAACTTTTTTTTCGCCATCTCGTAATCATTTCAGGTCCCCGGTAAAAAAACAAAGTTCAAAGCAGGTACACCTCGTCTATCAGAGCAGGTAAGTTTCATCTTCAGAAGATCAGGACTCGAGATCTCCAATGAAAGGGATTCCTACGAATACTTCTTTGACCTACAAGATTGGATTAACCAGCATCCCGGTATCATGGGCTTCCATTTGTTTTGGAAAACAGTTTTTCGACTAATCGTCGGTGAGAGCCTCTAAGCGTTCCCCGGACTTATCTTTCGTTGCACAGACGCGGCGTAAGCAACATCGAAACTTATTGTTAGTGGCTGTAAAAACTTTCGCCATAAATCTTTAGTCCAATTTCAAAGAATCTTTCACGCATCGGCGTTTCCTATTTTTTTCAGGCTTGTATAAAACGCCTGTCAACCCCACGGCTGTTGTGGTTCGCAGGTGTTTGCTTCGAAAATATGACATTTATTTTTCACAAGTTCAACGATCAAAGCGTTGCGAAAAAACATACACGCGCGCACTATACAAATTTTATATACACACATTAAATAATGATGCCTGTCACGTGTGCCATGATGGGTACATGGGTGAGTAGAAAAAATAACAAAGATCAGTGAGAGCGTTTTCAACAGCATCGCAATCGCTTTGGATATCTCGATAATAAATTTGCATTGATTTTCGTTGAATGGTTTAAGCGAAAGCAAACAGCTGCGTCAGTGCAGATAGAGTATTTCTCTTGTCGTGCAGATTCAATTAACGCGCTGGTTCTGTAGTTGGTCTGGCAATGCCTTGTCTGAGGCAAGTTATAAGCCGGGAGCTCACCTCAAAGTCCTAAGACTTCGGCTTCTCGGCGGCTAACGCGTTTAAGATCTCCAGTTACTTGAGGTTACTCGCCGGACACTGAATAGATCCATATACCCGTACCCGCCGTATTACTGCATAGGTCTTCCTCTTTGGTAAATATACATACGAACCCCGTTTTCATTTGTCTCCACGCGTTTACGCCTACAGAAACTATGGATAGATCCGCAGCGCGGGTTTACCCCACTCCGTACCCCATGTGGATATAAGGTAATTGGTGTCAGTTTCGCGTCACATTTTTTTGTTTTTTTGGAATAAAGCTTTCGAAATTGATTGGTGAGTACACGCGGTGTGTCAATGGAAAGAGACAAAAAAATAAATACATAAATGTATAGCATTGGACGAGCCGAAAAAATAATCAAGTACTGCTTGAGCAAGGACAAAATAAAAACGAATTGGGAACAGCTGGTCTAACGAACTGGGGGTTGATCATTCTGGGATTGAATACAGTTTTGTATCAATTTGAATTCGTCGTTTTCAATGTGGGACTTCGTCACCGGCATTATATCAGCTACTGGCGCTTGATCAGAGCCTAGAAAAATTAACCGACGTACATTTGTAGCTCCATACGACTCGGAAGGCCGGCCACAACTTCCTTCGTAATGATTTCCAATTATTTTTTTCAAATGTATATCGAAAATAGTGAAGGTTAGACCGAAGTTTATACCGCCGAGACTTTGATCTGCGTGAAAGAAATTGCGAAAAAATGGAGATTGGCGATATAGTTGAAGAGCAATTAGCCGGATGAAAATGTAACACGAAACCTGCACGAGTCTGCACCCTGGACGTGCACGTGACCTCGGGTGGGGCCCCGAGCCCGCAACCCATGATGTTGATTGTCATTTTGTCAACGAACCCCCGGATATAACTTATTCTCCTAGCGTGAGAAGATCTCTATCCGCATTAAATGTATTCGAATTCACTCTATAGTTAAATTAAAAACGGACAAATGAATCAAATCCGTCGTATTAACGTGTAAGTAAAAATACATCAAAACTACCGCTAAAAAAAATCTCTTTGGACTCCAAAAATAAATCTGATCCTAGAAAAAAAAAAAAAAAAATCAATTTCAGAGTTCTTGTGTAGAGAAAAAATAAAATCCGGAGTACGTGGTCATTGGATGGCTGATATTAAATTGCCGTAAGAGAATAACGACCGTCTACTATTTTTTGCTGTCGAAAAAAGCACGTCGAGTTCCACTACTTCGATCTTTCTACTACTACTATTACTACTTTTTCCGGCCGGTTGTCCTTCCGATCCTCTCGCTTTCGCTCTTTTACACGCTTCCCTTTGTTTCTTGTTCCTAGATCGGAGGGATCCACAGAATTATACAGGGTGAGTACATGGTAGGTAGGAAATCAGGCGTGCAACGAGTAGAAGTGCACCCTTGCATTAGGTGGTCGTTGGGAAGGCGCAATGACAAAAGCGCTGCTAACTACGCTAGGGTCTTTACATTTCTCCTCTCGTCGACGTTGCAACGTTTAACGATGTATTTCCCGCTATTGGTAACCCAGTGGAAGAGAAGGAAGGCGGAATGAGAAAAAGCAGGAACTTTGATGGGAGGATCAGAGAGTTGGAGGATTTGAGCAAAGAATGGTTGATCAAACGCCTTACTCAGGAAATATAGGCCTGCGTACGCCATCCGGGGGAACTCGTCTCCTTCTAGATCCTGCATGTCCCTACGTACGATGCTCCCTCGAATGAATCATTTCAGAACTCTACTCGTCATCAACGTTCAAAAGTACAAGGTAGAGTAATGGGCGGGGCTTGAGGATTCATCCAAGATTTTTCCCTCTTCCGTCTACCCATGCATTTGCGAAGCGTAAGGCCATCATACGGGTTTTTGATACTGATAAAGTTCAAACTCCGTAAGGTCGTCCACGGTGGAATTTCATTCCAGATGTAGAATGTCGTAAGATATAGTAGCCAAATTCTAGATGGTAGTGCGGAGCATCAAATTTAAAGCTAGAAGTGGAAGCGGCGTGGGCAACGAACAGTGGGAGATGAAGAAGACCGAGTCGAAGAGGAAAGAGGGAGAGGAAGTGGAAGAGGAAAAGGAAAAGGAAGGGAGCGAGGGCGGATCAATTGAAGGTAATCCCTGGAGTGGCGTCTGCCGCTTGACAGAGCGTGAAATGCTTCCTGCCTCTTTCGAAGAGAGAGGTAAACAGAAAGAGAGGTCGAGAATATAAGAGAAAAAGGACGTAAAGAGGGAACAGGGAGAGTTGGAGATAAAGAGGGAGAGAGAGAGAGAGAGAGTGATCGAACTTGGGGGGGGGGGGGGGGGACTCGATAAGCACGGAGGAGCGTGTATATTCCACCTTCTCTCCCCAGTCCACCCGATCGACCTGGCATCCTAATCATTCCTTATCCTTCCAGCGAGTACGTGCCTTGATTTGAGCCAATTACGAGGATGGATCACAATTGAATTTTACTTCGCTCAGCCGATTTGCTTGTTAAGTTCAAACAAATTATTTCCGGGTCCTTCGATCCTTCTGTCTCTCTGCTAAAATCTTGATATTCAATTTTAGTATTACGGTATTCAACGTTGCATACTATATCCATTCGCAGTTATCCACCAGGTGCATAATAGCGGCTGGAAAACAATTCGAAGTATTCACTTGAAAACCTCACGTATGCGGCTCGAGAACCGTATAGCACGCGCGACCCCAACTCGGCTTTCGGACAATGGATATTAAAATGGGAAAAAGAAAAAAAAAAGGAAAGTTTGCATGCGTCGTACAACTTTCATGAGAAATTAATCACAGGCACACCCCGCTTTGCTCCCCCCCCGTAAAGTTTTCCGCACCCGCAGTCCAACTATGTTTAATTTTGACCGCTGCATTGTGTTTAGTTTTTAGGATATATCGCGGCTTAATTGGATTTGTTTTTGTCCTAAGGGTACGTTACGATCGATAAGTTCCCCCCCGGTTATTACAAGTAACCAACATCCACACCTAGCGCGCGGTACGCTGCTGTGGTACAATTGAGGAGGCGCTGGCAATTTAAGATCCGCAAGGGTTCGGCTAATTGGGCCACATAATTGAAGCTGTAAACCCTCTTCGTAGCTACTACGGAACAAGACTGTTTGTCGCGAAATATTGTCTCATCGCTCCGTTGCCGTCTTCGAGACGGGGAGCGTCACCTACACCTTCAATTCGCGGTGTACCAAAATTGTCGCGAGAGCCTCCCTCCTCCTCTTCGCGAAGACGTGCGGTATCAATAGAGATCAGTGTCGGAGTTGAACTCACCAGTGCGAACTTCCGCCACTAGCCACATGCCCTTCCAGTCACCCCAACGTCTGGCCCCCACGACTACCCTCGACGAAGCTCTTAATATTCTTGCCTCCTCCTTCTTTAAACTTTTTCCAGGCTCACATACAAGCTCTCTGTCTTTCCCGTCCCTTGGTTGGCGCCATGGCAGATAGGATCGGTATTACATACATATATATATGTATATACTCATACCGTCACATGTGTTTCCACTTTATGCGCGGTGCGTTTACGGCATTCCTGGCGTAAAGCTAGCAGCTCGGTTAGAGTTAAGAGCTAAGAATATATAATTACAGGCGGACAGTGAAGGGACGGTTTCGGCCGGCTGACTTAGCAGTTCGCTCCAAACTAGTCTTGAGCTATTCTTGAGACAGAATTACGCCGGGTACAGTTTCTGTTACGCTGCTTCAACGGAACTAATTAATAAGTAATTGGCTTCGTTCGCGGAATTGACTTCTCTTTGGAAGATTATGTCCATCAAGTTTCACATGAGAATACCTCGCAACGAATGAGCTGATAGACCTCGTCTTCCTACATCGTATTATCAGCCCAGTGTATAAAAATGTAATATCGAATGACGGATCGGAATTCCTTTTTCTTTTTTCTTTTCAGCGAGCTTAAGAAATGAAATTGGTCGAAGAAGATGTAGGAGTTGTGCTACCGTACCCTTGGTCCGCTTCGTCGGATCCGCTAAATCGTTTCGCGCCTCGAGTACGGAGCTAATTCAGCTGAAAGACGGACCGGAGATATCCAGCGAATGACGATCTTTCCAAATATTTGCTGAATAAATCACACGATTAGGTACGATTATGATCGGAATATAGTCGGGGGTTTAACGGCCGAACTGACTTGCAGCTCACGATTTCATCGGAAGACCAATCCAATGATCATATCGTGGGAAGTTACCTAGGCACCCATTTCACTCCTACCCATCCGTATGACGTTATACCTTATGGTCTTGGGACCAAGTCGACCAAATTCACGTTGCGTAGCGGTGAAATGAGGAATGAAACCTTGCGTGGAAAAATTACTCCACCCGCGTCTCAAGAGTCTGATCACATTTATTATACCAGATTGGAATTGGAGCGGCAAAAATTCGCCTATATCTAGTTGAATCAACTGTGCCTATGATACGTTCCTTATACTAAGAGAGTAAGCTTGCGCGTTATACAGTTATCAGTCAATGTACAAACGTGCAGTGGATATTTGGTACTTTGTAGATGATGCGGGGTGGATGACATATTTATTATTGAAGAACAGGTGCATCTGTCTTTGATTTCCACGGATTATCTAGCGCGACGGAATCCGGATCGAAAAGGCGTGGTGCGTCGATGTTTGGATTTGACTGAATGGACGTTAGGGCGCCCAGCGACTGCCGTCGGAAGGATATGGATCTTTAAATATGGAGATTCCGACGTGTCGACGTCTCTTTGAGCTATAACGACGCATTCACTCTCTGTCCCCGTTGTCATGGAGATCAGCTCTACGCTTTCAATCGAACTCTATTCAATGACGCGTGGTATAGGTGGATACCTATACGTATGTATTGTACATACTTATACAGGTGCACAAGGTATATATCTATATGAGGTGCACCGCTCGGTTTACGTCTTCGCTTATCAACACATCGTGAAAGACGCGATTCGAGATTTCCTCTTCTTACCGAATTTCAGAATTCTAGAATTTGAAATGCCCGCAGGAATGATAAGTCGAATTCAGACGCATGCGCCGTGAGAGAAGTATTGGAACGAACTTATAGCTGTATGAATAATTAACGGATTTCTCGGATTGAAAGTCGAGTTATTCACCGCTCGAAGAATTGCAGCGTTTTAGTGCAACCTTATAAAGTTAAGAGCGAAGTAGTTTTTGCGGAAATCCCGTTTGCAATCAAGGCCCCCAGATGTTATATCAAAAAGATTCATGCTTGACCGATTCGGCAAGCAATTATATTCCTGTGCACTCAGGACTTTCAGGCTCTAGTTCTCCTTTTGATTCTCATACGTTTCTATAGAGCTTATCCTCAACAATCCTATCTATACGTATCCGACGGTTCCTGAGGTTCAGCCATTGAGTCGATACCTATAGGATATTTATGAATATTCGGCCATATTTCTTCTACCTAAGAGCTACGTCTATCGCGCCCCTATATGGGAAATTGCTGATTAAATATTGACTCGTTCCACGTCCCGATGCATCCCAAATCCAAAGAGGAATGGGGGAATTCTTTCCATTTCCTGAATGATCCGATCCTTACCATGTTTACCGATCACATTTCAGTATAGAGGACTTGATATTTGTGAAAAGGATTCATACTCGCAATGCAGAACACAGCAACTGGGTCATCGTCAAATTTCCAAGAGAGTATAGAACGCAAAATCGGATTTACATGTAGTTAATAATTCACTTGCATAGGTAGTACGTGTCTACCGCTATCGGCCGAGATGTGTTTTATATTTTCGGCTCTCGATACTGGCAAAAAAATTCGCCCGCGATATCGTTCCCCGTTGTTCACGGAGGGAGAAGTGTCACTTTTGGAGATCAATTTCGAACCGCAATAAACGCGTTACCGTTCTTCTCATTGTCAATGTAAAATCAATGGAAGTTCCGGGAAGCCACCCTATACTCGTTAACCAACCACTAACAAGTGTCGGTGCAATTCAACATAATAGGCGAACTTGTTAATTGCGGATATAAACAGGATGGCTTCCGCAGTGGCGCCAGGAATGCTCGGAGTCTAGCCTAATACAACCCCGCCACATCGCGACGTCCCTAAAACAGCAGACTACGATCAATCGCTCATTCCTTTTTCGTGCGACGGCAATAATAATTTCAAGGAAGGTATACCATTCTGTAAAGTAGGTACGACAACGATAACGAGAAGTTTTCGACGCCGAGCAATTTGAAACAGAGTTCTTGATGTTTATTTCCCCATCACTGCCAAACGCCTTCTTAATTCTTCTGCACCGAGAGATTTCAACGTACTCGAATTATCAAGAACGATAAAAATACTAATTTCTTTAATAACAGTCCGATAGAAATCTTAACGCAAACCCATCCAGATGCGGTTTGAACGGAGATTTTCGTTCGCCCTTTTTCCCAGAGCAAATACAGAATTCACAACGAAGGGATCGATTGCATTTAGCTCGCGCCTGTTTGCGCTGCGATTACCTGCGTACAATGTAACATGTACGTACATACCTCGTATATATCCGTGTACTGTAGGTATGAACTGATAGTATAATATTCCCGGTACTATTCGGGTACAAGTTAATGTACAAGATAACTCTGGTGTAGTTCGAATTTCCAACAGTCTGGTGGGTTTTCATCGTATCCACGATACGGCAGGTAGATGTAATTGTACCGGGTGCAGACGCTCTGGTGTCAGTGGCATAGCGTCGTTGATGCGTTCGGTAGGGTGTCGTCGCTCCGCTACGTGATAATCAGGCATCTAGAGCTGAAATCCCTCACGCACGCACGCACGTTTCGTACGTTTCGCAGGTTTGCGGGAAGCGTCCACTTCACGCACTGATTGGCTCGTTTCTCGCCGGGCCGTTCAGCTGCGACAACTATAAATTTTCTGAAAACGGTGGGTGTGGCTGGCCAACTGAAAATTTAAACAATGAAAACCGACGGACTCTGCGGATCTAAAATTTCATCGGGTATAACACTTTCGGAAAGATGCAGGGTATGAGTGACCGGTGAATAACATGATCCATCTTGTTATCAGAACTCTGGCATCTGTCCCATGCGATGTATAAAGTGTATCGATACACTAACCGAGTCACTCTTACGGGACTACGGTTCGGCGGAAATATTTGAATAATTAATAGGCCGCACCGGGGCTCTTGTGAACGAGCCGGGTATCAGAGACGTACGCCACATGGCCCATTACAAATTGATGTAGCATTTCACGGTGAATTAATTACAGACCGAAGAGTCTTGAGGGCTCGATGTACCGAGGCGAGGGTTCGCTGAGTCACTGCCACAGCCGAGGACACGTGCTTCAATAAAGAATTAAAAGTGCCAAAGCGTTTAACGAAACAACTGTTACCTCTCGACCTCCCCTTCCAACCCCCCCATAATTTTGGACCGACTCGTGCGATGTTGCGAATCGAATTCACGATGGCGTTGCGCCGACCAAATTTCTTCCTGATTAATCAAACGCGTATCATACAGAATTTTTGATTTCGAAATATTTCGGGGTTAGGAGGGTGAAAGAGGGCCTCTGACCTTTTCTCCGTTTCCGTTCTTTCCTCCCTTCTTTCGACTTCCACGGTCCGCGGGTAGGCCAATTTCAGAGAAGTCTCATTTTTATTCATGCCTTCTTTCTTTCATTACAATTTTATTGCCTAATCTCGAAGCACGTAGGAAGTTTCCGAGATTGGGTGCGCTCGCTACAGCTTCGTCCATGTTAAGAGCTCCCTCGTGCTCCGCATCCCTCCCCTATCTTACATCGGAATACCGTGTTAAGTAGACGAGAGAATTTGTGAAATTGAATAAAATTGAAGATTGTGCACCTTCTTAAGTATCGGTTAATCATTCAGAAAGGGATAAAGATCTGTCAAAGTTTTCTCAAAGTAATACCGCGCACGCTTGGCTCGCATCACAGAATATGCAATGTAAAATTTATGACGCAACGAGGTTTCTATGAATGATACTAACCAATCGATTGAACCTGATCCTCACCTTCAATTATCATACTATATACGTATATGTGTATGTAGTTGATTACAGTAGGTTTGTTTATCGGAGGTCAGCCTGTAATTTCATTTCCCCACACACAAAGAACTCTTGATTAGCTTTAGAGAAACTGTGCGAATAAAATGGGTTCTAACGAGTATGATTAGTGCATAGCAGTGTGTGCCCGTATATATGAACAACGAGATACATAACGCTGCACCATGAATACCGGACTAATGTAAGGGTGGTAGTTATATGGGGCGAATTGCGGGAATAGGGATTGTTAAATTCAAATCCGTTCGTAATTGCACGTAATTCCACTCACTCACTCTCACTTGTTCGCTCACTTAATAACATAGATCACCGCATAGCGAAAAAAGATTTTATATTTGTCACGGCACGTTCAACGCCGGAGTTGATCGTTATCGTGAAAAATTAAATTAACAACATCGTCCAAAATTAAAAGAACACAACGTTTCTGACCCTACGATAATATTACTCTTGTACAGGGTTAGCTGCGCGATCTATAGTGAGAAAATGTTCCGGTTCGATTTTAGGATTTCCTTTTTATTCAGCATTACAGAATTGGCTCCGAGTAGAGTGCGTTCGGGGTTGCTATTCGTACGGGACTCAGCCAGATTCCAATACCGATTTTCTTCAATTTCAATTACCGAATGGTTCTTATCAATTTGAAGGAATTCTCTGGAGCATTATCGAGTGGGTAGAGAAAATTGCCCGGATAGAAGTTGGATGCACGAAGAGTAGAGCTCTAAAACGGTCGTATTCTACCACCGCCGCATATATTTCGAATGAATTTTCGTGGACTCACGGGCCAATATTCGGAAGATATTAACTTCATTGCATATATGTATACTGTTGGATGGAGAGGGCGGCGATCGCGTTAAAAGTTTCAACGAGAAATTTGACTAGAATGTTAAGTGCTTAATTTTCAAGGTGAGCGAACACATGTGCAGCTCGATATCTGGCCGTAACAAGTGTTGTGACCGGGACACATTCGTTAGGTCCCGATTATCGCGCTTCATGATCTCATTCACAGCCGCCAATTAAAACATGCTAACGAGCTGCTGATTCTCCGATAACTTTGAGCATGCCTAATTAAACCCGCGGGGAGATTTTTGATCTACATGATCTCTGTGCGTTCTATATATCAACGATCAAGTTAAAAATGATCGTCGAGGAGCGCGTTTTTGTTCTTACTTTATGGAGTTGCCAACGAGACGCTACTTTACATTTACATACTTATATAGTTATACCTATAGCTGTGTGTACACGAAAATTACCATAACCAAATGATTTCAGAGTTTGATTAATTTTCTCGAACGAAAGTTAGCGGCTATTTAAACGAACGCGAACCCTCGATGCAAGTTACTGTAGAAATTCATACGAACGCGAGTAACAAACTCCACGATTCCCCAAGGACATAGAAATTTCGGGTGGCGAGAATGAGTAGAGAAAATTGCTTTCTTCGGAACTTCCGGCTTCATATCACAAGCAAAAAGAGAAGTCATTGTGATCAACCCAAAAATGAAAGGGGTAGAGTTTTCACCGAATGTCCACGCTTTGAGGTCCGGAGAATCGCCCCCGAGTGATTTTAGCTGAACGCCTGATCAAATTTATGTCCGACGCTAACTTGAAAACGAATCAACAGACTGGATCTCGGACTGGTTCGCTTCAACAGTTTTTGAGTTATTCGGCGAACGAAATTTTAAAGCAAAGTTACGGCAAAGTTTTTTTTGGTCAACTTAAAGTAGAATTCTCCGCCAAATCAGTTTCGTACTTGATATTGGACGCTCGTTACGCGGGTGAAATCATCGCCGAGAACTACGTAAATAGGATCAGTCGCCCCAAATACTGAGAGGCTAACACCTAAATGGACTTTTATTTGTTTGGATCAAATTTCACGTTCATTCGCGGAGAGTGCCACTCAAACACGCGTCGCATCATGTGTTTGCATATTATCACGTAAGTATTCATTTTGCTCGTGATGATCCTATCTGCTCTTCATCTCACAGAAGATTCATATAGAATTTAGGCAGAAATAAACCGGAAACTGAACAAAGCGTACATCATACATATATTTAAAATTCCTCTCGTCGGCCAGAAATAGTAATCGGCTGACGTAGTGACGAATTGGATAGACACGCAGCCAAGCTAATCGAATAAATGGGGAAATGAGAGCGAATAAGAGAGGATAAAAAATCGCGTAAAATGGGTATAGGTACGCGCACGAACAAGGATATTGGTTGCAGTTCAGCTATCTGTCTGCCGGTGTGGGGTAAAGTCCGAAACGGCTTACAAAGCTTCGTGTTTGAGCAAACTTTTTTCCGTTTGGGTCCGGACTGCGGCTGTCGCTTCGGTAGAGTATAACGCTGGATGGCATTTGTATGCGGTTGGCAACGTGAGGATCCTGAGCCCCGCCACTTCCAACTCTCCTCGTGCGGTAAGGTTGCGGCACAATCCTCTTACTCTCCCCCTTTCTATATTGAGTGACGAAATTTACCCCTTCGCCCTCTACTTTTTATTCGCCTGTAGATTTTGCCCTTAAGAAGAAATTTGCATCTTCCGGCAATACGGGTGTCGGTGTTGAGAGTTTTGTGTTAATTGAAACAAGTATACGTATACTACGTAGACGGTGGAATCTTTCGGTTGCTTACGCGGTTTATCTCCTTCGTCTTTGCAGCGCGTATTCTTAAACATTGTAAATTCAGAAGGTAGAAAAGGGAAGAACCTGCAGGAGAACTTGGAAGTGAAGCCATCTTCTACGTTTTAGAAACAAAGTGTAACAGCTGGCGTGGACGAGAAATCCTTCGTATCCCTTCGTTCTTGAAGTTTCGGCGGAATCATCACCCACCTAGGATCGCAACTCACTTACCAGAGCCAGCTGACGTTCCAACGTTATTTCCTTGCCAACTCGACCCTTATGGTTTTAGTTAAATCCTGGCCCTCCGAGTCCCACGTCGATACTACACCCGCCCTAAGGACCAAGTAAAACTCAACTCTAAATTCATCCTTTTTCGAATATTTTTCGCTTTCTTAACCGAAGAACGATCAGTCATTTCACAAGTAAGTCACAGCGCCTACAGATCGAATCATCGGAACGATCCAACATCTCCATCGGATTTATGGGTATAATAAGCCAAAAAAAGATTCAACAAGTTCCTCATACGGAAAAATGCAACGACGAATTTATCGCTGGATCAAATTTTTTGTTCAAGTTCCTTTCGAGTCGATTCACCCCTGATAGAGAATCCTATCTCACAGGGCGAAGTTATCGGGTTTAGCACGGTACGTTATCGCCGCTGATGCAATACGGACAGCAGACGTTTCCGGTAATCACTGGATTAGCTCACGTTTTCGGATCACGGATGAATATTAAACACACGTTTGCGAAGAGTGTTAAAATCAACGTTAAGCGATTAGACGGCGTAGACGATTGCCGTGTCGCTGTGGCAATATGCCATTTAATAGGGTGTGATAGATAGAGGAAATTGCATCGCTCCTAATGGGATTGCACGCAATGTTACCATAACCATTAGCCTGACCGAAGTAGTTGTACCAACCCCCTCCTACACGCATCGCCATGCACCTATTTAAGTCTGCCGCTAGCCTGTCTCTATTTCCCATCCTCGGTCACCACCATCATGCCCGCGCACCCTACGCGGGCGTCGATAACGCCTCGGTGAATTTAATTATTCACCCAACTGTCACCAACGAACAAGTATCAGCAAGCGGAGCGGCGACACGTTAATTCGAGTTCCAGTAGGACGAAGGATCTTTCACTTGCAACATTTCCTGCACTATTGACAGGGTTTCAGATCTAATTTCTTCTTAAGATGGATTAATTTCCGACTCGGTGCAACACCCCCTTTCCATCATAGATCCGAATCTGCTCTCGAAATGAACGGAATTACACAGTATATCACCTTTATAACTGATATAAGTTGAGTATTCAGCTTTTTTCTGTCATTGACAGTCAGTTTTATACGTCATGAGCATTGAACGTTATTATATGGTACACGTATAACGCGGATGATTGGGAAGAGTAAAATGACGGACGATGGAGAGGTGTTGGGCACAGGTGTAATTCAAACGGATATGTATAGGTGTCAACGTACGTATTAGCCGAGGCTACCTATTGTACAATAACGAGACCGGGTGTGACTGTCACGTGGGTAGAAATTCATGAATACCGTTACGCACAGGGGGTCGTTTTACAAAGAACGGTCCCGTACGTTTCTCTCAATTTGAAAGAAGAGCGGAGCGACTACCTCCCGTCAATCCACGGATCTAGAGGCTCCCTTCCGTTTTCACTCTGAACTTCCGAAGTTCCGAGGCTCTCCTCATTTCGGCTCTATTGGCCACTGTCAGCACGAGGGATTGAGAGGCCTTCGAGTGGTCCGCGAGAAATTAAACGCGAGCTCGTGACACGAGGGTTTTCCGTGGAATTCCCAATTGATCCCCCCCATTCGAGCCGCTCTGTCTTCTACATGCGTGCGACATTCATGGACATTTTAGCGAGGACAAAACTCCCAAGAGACGAAGGGACAATGCCTGTCGAATTCTTTGTCTGCTTGGGCGCAGGTTTTTTAATAACGGCTAAAAATAATGGAGATACGCATCACCAACAATGGGCTGTGTTCTTCATTAGACTTTTGCGGCATGATCAAATACTTGCCTAGCTACCGGGGAGGGCAAAGCGGTGGGACGCCTCTTCCCGCATTCGATCCATGTGTCCCTCTATCTGTCGAAAAACGTTGTTCTACCAATTTTGAATCCTAGAAATTGATAACTGTACTATAATTAACAACGGAGAGACACGTACGAGCGCATTCTCATAGATCCCCAGATGCATGTAATGCATCCGTTGCGGGTGCAGCGGCTCGTTGTGTTGCTCGCGTTGTTCACACCGACTTGTCCTCTCCCCGCAGCTCTTTCATTTTGCGTATCCCCTGCAGGCGGGAGAGCCAATTTCGCGCCACTTTTTTCGGTATAAAAAGTCGAGAGAGAAACAGAAAGAGAGGGAGATAGAGGAGGAAATATACGAACCGGACTTTTTCGCAGTTCCGTATACAATACCTATTTAAGCTCCCTATAAGGACCACAGACAACAAAGTGTACAAGCCAGACGTATAAGCGTTACCACAAAATTAAGCAGCCATCTGAAGGTACAAAAAATAGGTATAAATGAGCTTAAAGTAATAACAAAAGAAAAAAAATTTAATGCTAAAAGTAGGGAAAGACTCAAGCCTGTATTCCAAGTTCCTTTTTAGCTCTGTAAGAATCTTGGTAGATGTTTTTCACAAACGAATTTCAACGTATAAAAAAATTAGTTCCACACTTTTAGCGCTAAAAGCGGCTTGTGAATACGGACCCAAAACTAAAAGGAATACGTACCTTTGTTCAGAGACGGAAACTGCTGCCCAAGAAGATCTGGTTCCCTACCGCACCTCAATCACGGTAGACGTACAACTGTATGTATGAGATTTCCTGCTCCTGGCACGTAGCTCGGATACGTACGCCCGTTTGATTCGGAGACGGGTGGTTGGTATATATCACGTTTTCCGGGCGCTTTAGGCGACACTATTTGCATACCAATAACAACGACGACCTCACAAATCTTGGCGGCTTCAGGGAGTTGCCCATTGGGATTCGAGACCTTTGGGTTTTGGGGTGTTTGTTGCTATTACCGTTGGTGTTGTTGTTTCAACGTTAGCTAACCAAAATACATCCTGAACAGATTTCAAGCTGATTCCACAATCCTTTGTTTGATCCAGGTGAACGATGATCTCTGCGAGATAAAAAAATTATATATTTGCATTCAGTTCTGTTTCGCTAAAACCCCTAGTGGGATTATTTTAACGATCGGGCGCGTAATGGGGGCTTTGCAGACATTGAAATCTTTTTCAACAACTGGGATAGCATATCTGACGGGTTTTGAAGTCAAGTGTCACTGATTTCTCAACCTGACTGAGACCATACGATAATCGGTGGACGTCGACTCATTGTCAGTCGTTGAGTGCTACTTTGGGTCGATAATGCGTCAAGTTCAGTCAAAGGTTGGACATCGTAGGTCACCGTTGGTATTCAGCAATTTTCAAGTCTAATTTCATCACCCCTTCCCCATCGTTCTTAGGCTCATCGATTAGTTTCGGATGTTATTGCGGCGCAGCGGAAGAATCTGTTCGGAGTGTTTCTTAAGCCAAAGTCCCGCACCCTCTCATAAAGTAGCTTACGCAATAATGGCGCGATGAAGGCAGTTGATCCTTAATATCAATTTAATATCAAGAATGCGGATCGTGAGTCAGGAGCTTATGGAATTAAAATGGAACCCGTCCACCAGACGCCCTTGAAGACAAAACCTTCATATGGGGTCTTGGCATGAGTGTTTAATATTTCAACGATCACAATCGATGTGGATTGTTAGATTTGTCGCTGGATCATAAAGTTTTGCATCGAGAGGAGTATTATGGATGTCCACCGTATTCAGCAAGGTTAAAAAAAAAAAAGAAGAAGAACAAACGCAGCTTCGAAAGGATGACCCCGTGCACATGACGCGAATGCGACGGCGAACTCCGACTTGAATTCGGTGAGTTGATTTATTTTTTTTCCTTTGATTCGTAAAGCAAACTTCTGGGTGGTCCCCCGATGCGTAACCGATGTTTTATTAACCCTCGGCTGCCCGATCTCTTCTCACCGGCTCCTTCTCCCTTTCTCCATCCTCGGTATTGCCGTCTTCTCGCTCACTCTGCGGTCTAAAATACACGAACGGGTTCCCCATCTACCGCGTGGGTGGTACGCGCGTGTTCCGCCGGAATACATTCGTAATTGAAATGTACGTTTATTAAAGCAACACGCAACGCACAGTCTGCAAAGTTGAGTGCATATTAACAAAACGGTCTCGGATATGGACCTCGCTGCTTTTGTCCGTCAAGTTGTACCACCGGTTTCCGTATTACAATTGAGAAGTTGATCTGCATTAATTTGCACGAAACGGGAAATTCCCTACCACACATAACACCTCCTATCGTACTGTTAAACCGGCATCACATTTTCGTCCTTAGGTTTTGGAGGTGAGCTAGACGAGGTGAGATATGACATACGTATACCGGATAACGTTGCGGTTGTGATCGATTTAAAGCGACGCGTCTGAATCGGTGAGATTCGAGCACATTATTGGGCGTATGCTATAGGGGTACCATATTCAATGATATCATTCATTAGAAAGAGATCAGGGGATTGGTTATATGAGCGGTGAATTTGAGGAAAAAGCGATCGCAGCTACCGTCAGAATTACTCTTGGGCTTTTCGTTCTGGTTCCGTAGGCTGCAGCAGCGGACTGCTTAGATCTCGGGAGACAAATTCTAGCAGCGCCCCGTAATTGCGATTTATGGGGCGCGGTGTCTCTTCTCCGTTCCTCCTCGTTTCTCCACACCCCTCTTCTTCGGTCGCACTTAATGGTGTGTTGAATAACGAATTTATATACGAGGCCGACTAAAATACGCGCTAATGCTATGATTCAGAGGATGTGTTTATGACGCTCAAAATATAAATTGCGAGAAATTCATCTGCGCGTACGTCGTCTAGGTATCGTTCGCTACGGAGTCCGCGTTCGAAAACATATGGGTATTTAGATTCCCCTATACCCATTTGTATCAACGTACGTACAACATACGTCTAAGTTCGTACGAGACGAAATAGCGCGGATAATATTCAAGTCGCTTAATTTCTGGTCAATGATTTCCTCACATCTGTTTCCGCTTATTGAGTTACGGAAACCGCGAAGTTGATGTTCATACTCACAGACATCTGGTACCACGCAAATTCTGGCACGGTTGAAAATGTCAGGTAAGGTTCAACGATACGTATGCGTATCGAAGGCCTAACGATCAAGGGGTTTTCCGGGATCTTCGGCTGCAATGCGGTGGCGAGAAAGAGCGTGTCCCCCCACGGTGACCCGGGTGACTTTTGTCATTCGTTCTCTTCCCAGTGCCCTCTTCCTACCCTTTGCCACGGTTCTCGTCTACGTCCAGTTGTCGTGTACTTGGCAATCGAAGGAAGCGATAAACCATGAAGACAATGCGCGCTCGCCGCATTGTTGTGTTCCATTGTCGAGGACTCGGTGCGGTGGCTCGTTGCCGACGAAACCGCTGGACGAGAAACTCTCCAGAAACTGTAAAGAACTCCGCCCGTTGGTAAAAACAGGGGACCTCGGGACTCTCGTGCCGTGGATGTGCTGGTTTTAGGCATTCGACGACCTGCCGCCATTCGTATAATTTTTTTTTCTTCCCCAAAGAATGTGTAATTAAGGAGAGCGTCTCATTTGTAGGGTCAAGAGAATCGTACGACTTCGAGTCTAGCTGCGCTTCGGCGTATAAGATTTATTTCGGTACACGTTATTTAGTCTTTGCAAACACTGAATCACGGCAGCATTCTCACCCGACTAGTTCCAACTAAATTTCACATTTTTCACAATCGCCTTTCATTTATCAGATAATTAATTCGATAATTATTCAATTACTCAGCTCGGCTGCAGACCTTCCTATACATATCGTTCAACAGTCGAACCCCAATTGGATATTCCGCTGCATTTTCTCGTTTTACTCTAATGATTGATAAAAGATTACACAATGGACAGAAAAGTGCGGCATTTTCTCCGGAATAATGTGATTTTGTGATCACGAAATTATCCCATTCTATCACCCGCGCGCACACATCACCGAGTATTCCGCATTGCGATTTTCCTATACGTAGAGGATTTAATAGAAGAGTCGATAGAAACGCGGAGCAAGCAGAGATGGAGTACCGATAAATCTACATTGCCGCAAACCTTTCGCATTTTACAAGTCTACCGTCGAGTTATAGATCAAGTAGAGTCTATAGACGAGACCAGCAGACACGAATGCCGAAGGGGAGTAAAAAATCAAAAAATCGTGGACATCCCGAGCTCCGGTGAGCGAGCCGGGGCATGTAAAGTCTTACAGTCTTACGTTTGCATACATTAGTGTGACCCGAGGGTCAGCGCAGCAATTTTGCGGTGCTGGGAACTCGACTGAAGGCGCCGTATAGTGGGACATGTTTTTCCCCCTTACGTTTGGAATTAATTCAGCTTGTGGCTCATCGGTATATCTCGTCTCGAATGTTTTCCTTATTTTTTTTTCTCTTAAGAATAGTTGCGAATCATCATACCTCACCGCCGCCGGTGTTCTCTATGGATGAAAAATCCGCAGGTGACTCGCTGAATCGAAGAAAATATTGCCATGCAGAAACTCGACAGCGTCCCGGACTTGCGGATTGGTAAGATCGAGCGTCTCGCGTATAGCTGAAACAGATGAAAATGCAGATGTCGAATCAGGCCATCGTAGATCAATATGGCGGTGAAAGTGAGGACGACACTGCGATGTTTATACGAGACGGATCAATCAAGATTTTACAAATTATATGCAAAAATTCAAATAAATTTCCCGCCCAGTCGGGTAGCGGTTGTTTCGCTTGGTGGTCGGATCGTCGTTAGACTCGATTTTTTTACGTGGCGCCAACTCATCGTCAGCTTGTCAATTCTTCCTCAGAGCCGGCAAATCCTCAACGAAGGAGACGGCGGGCGACTGCTACCAGTTCAAGTGTAACGGCGCAATATTGGACGACCCGGCAAGCCGAGGCTCTTATAGTTTCAGAGATGGTATAGGTGGGGCTTGCATAAGTAATGATTTCGGCGGGTGTAGAGCTGGTGCGGGGCTCGGTCTGGAGTGTCCTCGATGGAGGGAGGAGTTGGACAGCTGCACCGATGCTCACGGTGGCTCAACCTAAGCCGATCGGCAAAATCCGAACGAGATTTCGTGTTTCGCGCGCCACCGAGCCGCATGCGGGACTGGCAAGTTACACTTATATGCGAAGAACGACGTATTTTGGTGGTGGTGGTGATGTACCAAGGAAACGCATGCGGGTGCGGTAAACGCCTTCGCCACGGCGAATGGAAATCGAGAGAGGAAAAGGCGCCTGCATCGCTCGACTGCGTACGTGGGTAACACAAATACCAAGAAAACTTTGATACTTATATACCCTTCAAATCTCTTGCTTTTCGAAACACGAATAAATTCATCGCTGAGCTACGGTAAAAAAAATCCGGGGAATCGTTCCGAGCGGATTGTTGTATCTGTACGGTATACATATTATGCAATATAAATCGCCGGCACATAGCTCGGTATGAAGATCCCAGCCATAAAAAAGAAAGCTCAAAGAAAAACGGTGTATTCTCATCGTTCGAAATCTATACGGCATTCCGGATGTACACAGGTATAAAGGTGTATCGATTTGCAAAGTATATCTAGTCCCGTTCAGGATCGACGGCCGATGTAGGGGATTCACCTTATTGATTGCGGGAGTCCACAATGCGAAACGGTATTCGTGCACAACGTAGAGGGTTCGATCTATGGTTGAATAATGATGGGGTATCACCGACTAGCGTTGCGGTATCGACCGGAAATAGGGAATAATTAATTTAGAAGACATGGAAATAGAAATAGTCCGCAGGTATAAACGGGGGAGAGGTTCAAATATATAGGTATTCCAGCTGTAGTTACTCCGGACTTCCTTCCTCGACAGCGTACCGCGTATGAATTTTGCAGCGGCCGATAATTTGACATACTGTATATTTAGCGCAATGCCGTGGAAGAAATCATTATATTCCCAACTGGTCATAGTCCAGCCTTCGAGCAGTACGTTGTTCTTTCTTCTCGTTCGCCAGAGTGCGCGTTACTTATTTATTGTGCGACGTTCAGAGTGGCGACGCTATAGTATACGTCGCCGCGTTACCGTGTCGCGGACGCCCACGTAAACTCGAATAACTTGATGATCTTTATTCTTTTTCAGACCTCTGCCCCCGCATGGAATCGTCGCACGCAATGAGAATTGATTCCGGCGATTTATTTCTTTGTTTTTCGATTTTTTTTTTTTTTACTTTTCTTTTCAAACGGGAACAACGGTCGAAGTTATCATTTTTGGACAAATGAAAAACTTTGCAACCCAACGAGAAGTTTTTAGGCTCGTTGGTTTAACAACGAGACAATCAAGTCGATGGGAAAAGCCATCTGCAATAACCTTAAGGTATACACGGGCCCTGAGAGTAGCGACAAAAGTCGAGGGACATTGTTTAACTTGGACAAAGCGAAGAGGATTCAGCTCTGGCAGCGCGAAGATGAATTCGAGAAAGAAGATGAGGACAAAAACTAAGATGAAAATTATGAGGACGAGGATAAGGATGAAGAACAAGATAAGACGGAAGACCAGGACTACGAACGCAAAGAACTATATAAGACTCTTTTATCCTGTCATCAACAGAAACTGAGACAAGATATATAACTCTCTCGCGATCTCTAGTGCGGAGGGTGACGATAAAAGGAAAAGCTTCTTTCCATAACAGAAGCCAAATGACTTACGACTAATACCTGATCAAGGTCATGAGGCTTTGGAGCGTACATGGGGGCATGGATATCGCACCCCGTAGCTCCTGTACCTTAAGGTGTGTCATTCCCCCTTGAGCGCCTTGAATCTTTTTGCTAAGATATCGGCTTATTCTGACTCTAAGGCAATAACGGCGCAAACGGAAATTAAGGTCGGACGCGGAAGAAAGCGATGCCCAGTAATATACTGTACTTATTCCGTTCACCTGATATCCTCACATTATCAGAAGTAAGTCTTTTAGGGTCTCCAAACCACCGTGTTTCTCAAGCGATGGCTGACTCAGGTAAATTGTCGCTGAAGAAGCCATCGAAGACGGAATCTTGCTATCGACGTACCCACATGATGGAAAAATTTCCAGAATGGCGCACACTATAACTTTGGGTATCGTATACGAATTTTTTTTTTTCACTTTTGGCACACCTTTGATTTTTTTCAATTTCGGGCTGAAAAATCAACTGCTAACTAAATTGATCTGTATTTATCGAAATGATCAAGTTATCGCTAAGTTTCCGCTATTTGGAGCGGAAAAATTTAGATGTCTCAATGAGTAAAAGCACATAACTTCAATCACAATAGTCGACGTAGCTGTGACTGACAAGTTTGTTCATTTTTCAACGCGATGCAACTGATTCGGAAACTTTTCCATATTAGAGAGTCCAATTATTCTCGGGGCAATTAGGAACTGAAGAAATTTTTTCCGGGCTTGCTATACTCATAAGTTAAGTCATGAAAGCCAATATTGAAGAAGCACATCTGCACTAACTCTATTTCTTCCTACGACAATGAACTTTATATTCTAGAAATGCTGCTCTTATAGACAATGTGCTTCTCAAGTGTTCGGGAAGAAATGAATGCATTTCTTGGTTACTTTTTCGCCTCTCATTAGGCTTATTTTCCCGTTAATTTTATTCCACACGTCAGTTCTTTCTTTGTGAATCACCTTCTGAGCCTGAGGGGACTTTCGCGTGCGAAAGTGACGTATAGAGGGTCCCCGATATCTCGACTCTCACGTCACACACACGTTGCCTCGTCAACGCTATATGATCATACCCGCCCCTCGCAAGCTGCGTCGTGCAAATGCCAAATTGTACCAATTTTCAACATTGCTTTCTTATCGCGCTTTCAATCGTTCATATACCTAGTCGTCAGCGGTGTGGCCACCCGGGGCACGTTTTTGCCAAAGCGTCTATAATGCTAGTTCAATTGACAATCAGGGGCTCCCGTAAAGTTTGTTGGTCACGCGTCGCGTTGCGAAATAATCGCCGAAAAATAATCAGCGAGTAGTTGAAATCACATGACGGTTTTATAGCTGTTCCGTATAGTTGCGATAACGATCGTCTTGAAGTGCTTGAAATAATCCGGTCTGTACAGTGATTTTTTTGCAAGGTAACAGAATTTATCATGATGCAGCCTGCAAGGATGATTTACTTTTATGGGTCAATTAATTTTAATCCTAAAAACCGGTAGTCCCTCCACCCCCCGGTTATCGTCGCGCGATTGCAGAGGGAAAAAAACATTTTGCGCAATTGAAAAGTTTAACAAAAAAAAAAAAAAAAAGAAAGAAAAATCGTATTATACTACAAAGTTGTCCATTATTAAATCAGTTTCTCTCGAATTGTCATGGTAAAGTTTTAGCTCGTAATATTATTCTCCCGTAGCCGGTCGGCGGATCTGCAACGTGGTAGCGGGGACCCGAGCCCGCCGTAATTCATCCGAAAAACAAAGAATCACGACGTTAAAGGGAAAAAGGTAAGCGTTCTAGCTGTAAAGGCTCCACATAATGAATAGGTTAATGGCTACGATATTTCACTCCGCACCGCGGTTCGTCTTGCAAATTCGTGCGAAATAATACCGCATGAAATTGTTATGTGAAAAATGCAAAAGTTTTCGATTCATTGCCACAGAGCCCCTAAAAATAATTTTATCGAAAAATTAGGTCTGCCTCCCCACGAATATATACACGTGTATATATATATATGTACGTGTATAGTATACATATCGTAAGTATCATTTATACGTGGTACTAATAATCCATAGCTACGAATTGAAAACTTCGAGCGAACACCATCCGGTCCGTAGAATCAATTATATATCGAGTCGTCTCGTCCTTTTGATTATGATGGGCATAGCGCGACTATCCTGCGCGATTCGACCACTGCATATTTTGTACCAACTTCACTGCGCATGATCTGGTACAGAATAATTCCCTACTTTATGCAGAAGCTTTTACTGCAAGAGCTATCATTTCCACTCCAGTTTGTAGGCATTATTATTTCAAGGGCTGGAACTGGAAGCCTGCAGCTTTCTTGCTTCTATTCAGTAATGTAGTCGACTATGGTTCTCAAGTGTGACGGATAACGTTAAAAATGCATATATTTTGTTACAAAGCAAACGTCGACGAAAGCTAAAGTATGGTACCTAATGTTATATATAACCCACCCACGGATGATATTCGCATGGAGGACCGCAGCGATTTTCTCCCGGTTTAATCGTTATCAAAAAATAGAAGACCTGCGGTTACCTGGTGCGAGATGTCCGATATCTGGGAATGAATAATCGCAGTCGTATTAGTTGAAATCGTCTAGTTTGGGTAACGGCGCCTTTGCGAGACACCCTTGTAATTAATCAAAGGCAGCGCGTTAGCAACTTTGATTTTACCCGACTACACCCGTCGAGCATATAGTGATGGCTGGGAGCGCCATTTCCTGCTGCGTGAAGTGGGGAACTTATCTTGCACCTTGATAATCGTCGTCGGGATTAGGATTAATCATTATACTTTCAGTGCTAGCTCGTCGTTATCTCGGATGATTTCCACCCCGATATCGATTGGGGGAAAGAAAATAGCTTCGAACCGTACCGCGCCGCTTCTCAGGTGCGATTATATAAAAGCTTCGTTCATTAATCGGCAAAGTCAAACGGTGCACTGAAGGTATTTACGTATATTGGGTCGAGTTCAAATTGAACATGCGTTTTTATCTTTTCAATGTCAGGTTCCTTCGACTATAGTTTATTACCCTAAAATGGGTGGGTATATTTTTTGTTAAAGTTGCAGTCACCGAGTGTATGCGAGTTTGGCTTTTTCGTGGCACAGACGCACAGTACTATACAGATTTAATTTGCTTCTCAGTGATTTCCAGATTTCATTGGATCAAAAAGATGTTTTTTCCTGGTTTTAAATCACGCGGTGGGAGTCCAGCCGTTCCGGCGGAAGGTGGCTCATAACTTTACAAACCCTCTTTCTATTTTCTCAACGCCGGAACACCCATGCACGTGAAATATTAACCCCGAGCAAACCGGATGCCGTCCGGAAAAATAAAGCTACACTTTTTGGGGTCTGCATTCACTCTCATAACTCTCCGCACCTCACCACGGCTTTCTTCTTTTCCCCGTCGCCAACAGTTTCCACGTCATCCTTTTCGCTCCCTTCTTTTTATCTCACTTTCATTTCCGCGTCGTGGACCAGGCTAAATTCACGCGATAGAATAACTTCTCGCGAATCACCTCGTACGCGACTCTCTTCCTTCCTCCTTTCATTTCTTTCAGATTTGTTTGCTATTTTTGCCGTGAAATAAGACCGAATAATGGAAAAATGGTTTTGACATTGATTGGGAAAATAATTAACACATTCTTTGTAACGACGACAGTTTGATATTGCCAAATGTCCGATGCTACGGTGAAGGGGAATGGGTATACCGAATAGTCAAAATCTCGGCACTTAGCTTCGACATCTAGTCGCCTCTTGGTTGGGCCTACCGATTATATTACCGCTTGAAGTTTGGAAGATCGAGAAACATTTTATCCAAAAAGTCAGTCACACACTCGAGTCTGAAGTGAGTGAAGCGTGTGACTCAGCAGCGGAGCGAGTTTGCTTCTCGCGGTTGTAGGACTCTGAAGGAAGATCACCCGGTGGGTGGATGCAGAGTATAGAGATTGAAAAGACGGGAAAGTCAGGGGCGCGGAGGAATGGAAAAAAAAGAGACCATAAAATAAAACAGAACGTGGCGAAGAGACGCGGGTAGAGAAGCGTAGAGAATGACAGAGAAGAGAATTAGAGAAGGGAAGTCGCTCTTGACAGTCCCTTCGTCGAGTACTGCTCGAGTCAGGGGTTCCACGAGAGCCTCGCGATGCACCTCAATGCGACAGCCCAAGGAATCGCAAATAAATGCGGTATTTAATATTTATCGAGATTCACTACGCACGCGACATTTTCAGCTCCGAAGAATAGTCGCTATCGAATGAAATCCTTTCTTATTTGTTTATCTTTTCAACTAACAGTGTCACGCACTTGGCTAGTCCTTAAAGACAAAAGGGAAACCAGAAGAGCTTGGGAAAAGAGCTTGAGCAAGAGAGAAGCTGATAGAAGTGTGCAACATCAAGAGAAGGGGAGACGAAGTGAATCCGTTGAAATATGCAAGTAATACCTCGACAAAAGGAGCTAGAATGAATAGCTGCAAAGTATTCCGTATAAGTCAATTCGTAAGCAGAGTTGGTTGCACAGTTTGCAGAAATACTCTGAGGATAATTATGGAATTTCTTTAATCGTTATGTTCTTACCTATAGCGAAGTAAACGTGCGAAGTGGTGTAAGCTGCGTACAGTGGCGCCGTATTACCTTGGCGGTTAGTAAACGCTTTTCTTTACTTGGATTAATTTTACACAGTTTCACACGCACACGTTGTTACAAGAGGAAGACTGTATTGGTGCGCACAGTCCAATACGCTTATATTTAGAGATCTGCTCCGCTGACAAGTACGTCTAACAATGGATTTGTACTACAATGGTGGAGCTCTTCAGACCATACTTCCAATAGAATGTTACCTGCTTTTGAGAGGAGGGACGTTGTTGTCAAACGATTTGTAATCTGATTTAATATCTCGTTTACACTCCATCTCGAATTTAGTGTTACAGTAAATCTTGCCGGAAACTCCGACCCCTGTTTGAGTGCTTGATGAAAGCTTATAGACAGCCGCAATAAGCGTCCATAATTTTTTAGCTACCTTCAAAATGGCCCCACCGAGCCTTATAGCCCTTCGCATGGCATGACGCGAAACAGCGAACTTTCACTATTATATAGTCGAGAAATTTTCGTCCCAAAATCATCGATGAAATTCTACGCTTAAATTTCCGGGCAAGAAACCCTCCCAGCGAGAAAGGATCTCTGACAGTTCATTAAGAGGTCATCAAGTTGATACTAATGAATCACGAGGATTGATTTCTCCGACTAAGGGGATAACGATTTCAGGGTTCCCACCGTGGCTTCTCTTTCTATATGCTTTTCACTCGGCTGGTGTTTCACGGTAACGACGTCATCACTTTAATGGAAAGGCTTTACCCTCGTGAAATTCGCTGGGACCACAAAAGATTTCCCCACATATATTCCATTGTTTTACCGATGAACTTTTGTTAAATGAAAATCGTCGCTATTGTTTTCCGCAGGGGCCAAAAATTGAAAATTAACTTTATATTAATCTCGACACAGGGCATTGTCAATGTTGACATTCCACGAAGGCTTCCAACGACATGAAAATTTACCTTGTCTGAGCTGCTCCACGCGTTGCACGAGTACGGAAGCTCGCGTTGACGTCGTTCAAATAACTGAACTTTTCCGTCAGACTGTCGTCATAAATGAAATTTACGCGACCTTTAGGATTCGGATACAGATTCTGCAGGCCATTGGTATTTTACGCTGTCTCTTTATTTCAGAGCAGTCTAAGCATATCCTCTACCCTTCACGAAATGTTCAGCGATGGATTAAAGGGCAATAAGTGACGAACATATCGTCAACGTCGGTCGTGCGTGGAATGCCAACCGCGTAAAATGCCTTTCTAGTCTGTCATCGAGGTGGTTGTTCGCGCGATATTATTCGACGATATACTTTGATGTTTTTCAAACCAACCGAAGCTTTCGCAGAGGGGTCTGAAGTCGAGATTTAATTTCTTCTATGGAATTGTTACTTCGTTTCGCACCCCTAGGTGATATATATGGTCTGGAATAAAAATTTTCGACCTACACTCGAGTGGACTTTAAAGAGAAGTCGGGGTGGCGCGCTCCCGTCACAGTTCTCCGATCAAGATGGATGCGCGGGTCTCGCGGGGACCCGTTCGCTTAACTACGTCATCAGTGATTTTGATTACCAGCGTCACCTTAGGGATTCGATTTATCCCCCCAAAACCGTAAAAGAGACATGATTGATTACGGAAAAGAGGCCCAAGCAGAACTTCGTGTTTCGTTCAAATTTTCTTTAGGCACATCCGTTGATGTACTTTCTCAACTTTTTCCAACCCCCTGAAACTATCGCGAAAATCTTCCACTGATCAATGATCCCGCCGTGCGTCTGCACACCTGTTTATCCAATTAATGTTACCTCATAGTTTTATACTTAAATTCGAAAAACGGACGAATCCTTCTTCTTCAAAATTCTCGACAACTTGAGGGATGAGCACTTTCTTTGTTAAGAAATGCTTTGTCACAATTTTATATGCGCTCATCGAAGCGTGTTTCCTACAACTGATTGTGAGTCATAGATCAGCCCTCCCGCTGACTCGATGTTTGTAGTCGGACTACCGTATACTATTTCGCATTTCATGTCGTATCATCCTAACGTAGAAGATATTGATTAATTCGAAGGTCAATTCGAGATATTATGTTAACGGTAGGGTCTCACAGTAGCCTTACCATTGATACGCGGACACTCGTACAAAAGAAATTCCACTCCGATTCGATTCGTTGTACAGGGTATAGAAAACCTTCGGATATCACGACGTCTCCCTAGGGTTGGTCCAGAAAATACCGCAGGTCGGTTTTTATATAATCGTTAATAATTTATCGCCGGCGATCGCTTCTACCGCAGATAATCCGGAAATATGACACGATGATAGCGTTCCACTTGCGTCTTGTTATATACGCCGTGTAGTTAAATTACGTATATATCAGCTGTGTTTGTACTGCGAATAAGTTGCTGAGAAACTGCGGGCTGTAAACTCCCGAGGTTACGCTACCCTGCAGTACTACCGTATAAAAAGTTCTCGCGACACGGCGACGGATTAAACCTAAACTACCTGCGAGAAAAGCAAGTTTTGAATAACTTTACATTTCGTAACTTGAGTTTTGCATCCCGTGAATTAAGACTCTCTCAAAGTCTAATCCGCACTGCAGTTTCTTCATACTTATGATGTAAGACTGGACCACTTTCAGGCAAAGTGCTCGCGGTGCATAACACTGCAGATCTGTAGTGAGAACGACATGTTTTATACGCCGAGTCGCATATCGGCCGTGCAACGTATTAATGTAGCACAATTCGCGTACATTCACGACGATATGTATACGTTTGTTCACCAACTGCAATCAGAGGTTCGCAAGTCCACGCGGATTCCACGGAGTAGGAGTTCGAGCTGCAGGCGGTGGGCGAGAGGGTAGGGAAAGCTCTTCGGCATTACTCACAGAGGCCGCACTTTAATTAAGTGCAACCCACAAAGTGCTAAGACGTTTATGGACATCTTTTTACTCACGTCGGGTGAATGCCCGGATAGAACCACGTTTTGGTAGTGGGTTAATGCCGCGTCATACCCCTGACTACGGAATAGCTTACACCGAAGTATGAAACCTTAGAACTTGGAACCAGCCAAGATGTTCTTACGAAATTTGTTTGGCGCAATTTGATAGACCATTTATTGCTGCGCATGTGTTGCGGCTTCATTACCTCGACGGTCGCTCTGCATCTATACTTCATCCTAACCACATGAATCCCCATTGGTATATAGATATACCTCTCCGGAATTAATTAAACTCCTTCGATCGTCGCTTGGCAAACCTTGTCGGTTGTAACTGGGTCAATCCGGAGATGGAGACGACGTTCGCCGATATCTCGCACCTCGATTTGCTATCGGACGGAAAATAAATAAAGAAAAAATCATTTTATCTGCAGCTATAATTACAACCCCGAAGAATTTCTGAGCTCGACAAGCATCTTATATTATCATTATCGCAGCGAGATTTCCTCCATTATTTTTTCCTCTATTTAGTTGTCGTTTTTTTTTTTGCGAGGGTATTTTGAAATGAACTTATTTTACATTTTACATTAAATTTTGATTGTCTTTTTTTTTTTTTGTACAGCCAACCACTCTATGAGCTCTGTTGCAAAGTATTTCAGGGAATGTTTTGCCTCTGCCGAGATGAAATATTTAACGCGTATGCATAATATTACGGTCAGATTCTCGATTAAAGTTAATGCACGCTTAAATGCTCCGTAGAGGTGGCAGCTGCTTCACGGCAAAATGACAGCAGCACCAGGTCCTTATGAAATGAAACTCCCCTGTAGCGTGTAGGATACGGCTGCTGTCCACGAACGACGCGATTATATTAACAATTTATTATACATTCCTAAAGTGGAATTACGTTGTACTGACCCGTATATTTTTTTTACCGCCCCCGGTGGTCGTCGATCGTTTGTACCGGAGGATTTCTGCTGTGAAACAAACGACAGTGGGCAGACTTTAGGTGCTCAATGTTTTACGATCTCACAAGAGTCGGTAGCAGACCTCGAGAGACGAAGGCGAGTTTAGTATACGTCTGGTAACTAAACATTCTGTACCGGTAATCTTTCCAAGCCTGCCGAGTGAAGACTAAGTGCGGCCTGAGAACGGCTGTATCTATCACGACCACGAACGGTCCAGAAACACACCGATAAGTGAAGAATATTTAGTAAAATAAATAGTTGAACAACAACCACTGTTCTCTATTTCTGCTCTCTTCGTCGTCCGCCGAGCCTCCTTCCACTCACGCCCCTGGGTTATTCGCCCTGGCGCTTGGGCGGCTCTGAGTCATAAGCTCTTGTGAAGTGTCTCGGGTAACGCCCCGGTCCTGAGACTCGTTCTTCCTGACTGACAATGAATAAGTCTGGTTATCTTGTTTCGCTGTATACCACATCCGATTATAATCACGTAACGCTGTATTATACGGCAGGATTTGGTGGGTTCTTCGAGAACGTCGGCATTTGAGAAGATTCTTCTCGCGCTCCGACGTATGGCTGAGAGAGCTACCGATAACCGGCGGCTAAATATTTCGAGAATTTTCTCCGTGCTGTTAAACCAATAATGAAGCGCGGCTTTCTTTGTGTCGAGACTTGCCAGTAGCTTGATTATAAGCTCTGCAACTTGGAACGCTGGGAAAACTCGATCGCGTGAGTCAAGTAACAGAAGGCTGTTTTGTAAATCCATATCGGATGAGTGCGTTTATCTGACACTTGACTTGTGTATTTTTTGAGTGCTTTATGTGCTTCTGTGTATCGCGTAGCGGGTTACTTCTGGCTGAACTCAAATTGAAATTATCAATTTAAGGCAGCCCTGGGTTAGCTTATCTGACGAACATACCTCTCAACTTTCTTACCAGCTACCATCTCTTGTTGTCTCGACATTACGCGGCTTCAACTTTCAATGGCCCTTTTTTTATTGCATCGTACCTACAGGTATGATCTCAATATAGGGTCTCGATTTTTGCGAGCTTGATATAATGACGGCTGACATCTGCAATGTCACCCATGTATTTGTTTTTCTCATTTTCATCGCCAGTAAATACCTGTATAGCAAGGGTCGGTAATACGGGGGTGAAAGATGTGCCGCAACGTAAAGCACCCCTACATATTGCTGATACATCAACCGCGGTTTGTACGTAACGTGGCGCCATACGTATATACTCACGAGCCCTCCAACGTAGTAGGTTTCTGAACACTGCAGTCAGCAAGCCAGGACGACGGTGATGGGGGTCTGGTCAATGCTCGCGAAAATTGGCTTCTAAATCTTGTGACCGAAATGAGAGAGAGCCAACTCCACTCTCGCCCCAGGTTCTTCCTACCCTTCAGCCCTGCATCCTTGCGGGAATGAGAAACTGCCGACCGAAAGCTATTGTCATCGCGAGCTTCCAGCCCCGCCAAATCCACGAACTAACTTTGCAGAACGGACTTTCATAAGTTGCATTGAATGGGATGGGACAAATGGAACAGCGGGATAAAAGGATGCGCGCATCTCCTGCCGCTTTGTCTTCGAGGTCCAGCCTCCCTTTGTTCCACCCAGCTTTTCCTCGGGATTGGGACATCGTATCGTCAGGACTGCCCCGTACCTTGCACCTGGCAGCTGTGTTACAATAGGTTTCGCGACAGCTGAATCCAAATTCATTACGAACAACCTGCACCCGTGAATGACTCTCAACTGTAAGGGTTTTTCCAATTAAATATGCTCGACGAATTCTCCCGACGAAGAGATTACAGGACCTCGTCTGAAATACCGCATGATTTCTACTATCGTAATCTCATGAAATCGTTACTCCGCTTGCGCTGCCCATCTACTGTGGTTAAAAAGTAAATAGGAGGAGGAAAAAAAAATTCAGTCGAGGCTCGAATCATGTGTCGCATTCTTTTATCCGAGAGATCTTTCTCAGAATTTGTCCTCGAGGAACCAAAAGGTTGCAACGACGGAGTAAGTTTTTCGTTCGGCATAATTAATCAACATCTATGTTGAAGCTGGTAAAATTTCTTCTGGTCAATTTTTTACATCGTGGTATCTGTTCGCTTATCCACTTCCCTACCCCCATACCTCTTTGCCGCGCTACTTTCCTTCCTCTCTGGCTCTCTGCCTCGTCGCCCGCAGGATGCTTCGGTCGCCGTGGAATTTATACACACATACCTTCCCGCGCATCACTCGAATGGGTCGGCCTTTGCCAGCTCGTTTCTCTTTGACTCGCTCCCTTCGGACTTCGTGCAATGTTCGAGGGAAACGACGAGTCGTCCTTACCCCTGCAACGATCGACTAACCAGTAGCGATCGCTATCAAAGACCACCGCGTTCCACCACGGATCAAGCGTATCTATCATTTCGGACATGTTGCTCGCGGTTCGAACTGATTGATTTGACTTTACGATTCCAGCCCCATTGGTAACTAACGACCGATTTAATACTTAGTTTTCGGCGTTGGATTTACAAAATCGAAGCAAAGATTATCTGCAGCACACGGGATCTTCGATGGAGAAAGAGAACGTCTACCGCAAATAGAGAACGATCAACGATCCGATGATACGCGAAGAGACAACACTTCCGCATTTTGAAATACAGTCAACCAAATATTTGTGTAGCCCAATCCGGTCAGGAGGTAGTTTTGAGATATCACTAAAACGTACCATCACATTTCTTCATATCTCTGGTAGGAGCTGTTATTTGACAAAGATATTTATGAAGGTTCCTTGAAATGCGGAAGTCCTTCGCTCGGACTTCGCGACGCTTGACATTGATAGCTGGGGTAAATGTGGGATAGGCGAGTTCTATGGTGCGAGTAAACGCAGACATATGCAAAATATCGGACGCCTCAGCCACGTGTGTATGCGGAGCGCATCGTCCAAATTATCTACGTTATCGTATCAGGAAGCCGGGGTAAACAGGAACCACCCACGTGTGCCGCATCTCCTCAGCGAATAGAGAGCTATAACTATTAGGGAGCGTGTGGCGCCGACACGATGGGTTTCAGGGACGACTAACACCTAGCACAAACAATACCGGGTGTCCCACTGAGAAACGTGATCCCCGTGGCAAACCGTTGTTTGCTTACCGAGAGAGAAATCCTCAGGGATTCCTCCGAAACATCGCCGCGCATCTTCCACTACTCTTTCAGCCTTCTTCCGCCCTCATGGGACACAGGGACAGATGGCAATGATCGATGCTCGTCTTAATCCATTTTCAAGTCTCCTCAAAAGCACACTACTGATTTCGATACTTCCGGTTCTGGCGTGAAAATGAAGAAACCGCTTCCTGGCAGAGACACCGATCCGTTGGAGGATAATCGATGCCGGTACCATCACCATCATCATCATCATCATCATCATTGATACAACCGGGTGTCTTCTGGAAAGACAAAAGAAATGCGTTTCCGGCTCCGCTTACAGTGCCCGTATATTTCGAAGGTAAGAAAAACCCTCTAGTCTTGAGAGCTAATATACCGAGTACGATGATGAACGTAAAGTTGTTCTCATTTTGGACATCATCAGTTGAAAATGAACAACTGATTCCAATTACAAACTCCCAGAATTTTGTCACAGCGTGTAATTCGCTTCTTTTCTCTCACCTTCGGTCGTTCCTTTTCCCCGGCATCGAATGATCAGTTTGATTCGTTGCTACGGTGACGTAAATTCACCTTGTTTTTTACGACGCTCGGTGGCAAACGGACTGCGGTAGCCTGACAGGAGCTTATGTTTGTTGTCTTAGGTAGAGTCTGAATGAAATTCGAACATGTGTCCTACAAGCTGCGGATACTTTGATCCTAAAGCAACACGCTTGGCGCCACCGGCTGCGATCGGGTTGACTCGAAGAATTCACGTATTATTCTTCATCTGAAGCGTGGCAGCCAATTGGAATCGTTATAATCGTGTTATTGCGATAGTATCCACCGAATTTCCTGGATGGAATTCTAGTGGAAGGCAGTTTTATAAGTCCGGAGTGAGATGAGTTCATTTCGTCCTTATCTTGATATTCTTTCCTGGAGAATTTTCCATTGAAATATCCGCATTGAAGTATCGAGGCGAACTCCAAGAGATAGAAGAAGTGTTTATACGGGGGTCAGGAATAGAGTAGATAAAGCTGGGAGCTACGTGTAAAATAATATTCTCGACGATCCGGTGGCCCACATACATACACAGAGATATTCGACCGATGTACAGATCGTATACAGAAGGCGGTAGACGTTTGCATATTGAAGTAGATCCATTTTTGAATAAGATGAATAGCATCGCACTCAAATTACAAACTCATAACGAACCGTCGGAGTCTCGGGTTCTGGAGTGTATTTTTGACGAGTTCGCCTTTATGGTCAATTAACGGCTGACCAGTTCGGCCCAGTGGATTTACCTCGGCTACTGGTCTAGATGAAAACAAATGTGAAAACGGAAGTTATGCCGTGCTGCGTCACGTATACGCCAGCTATACATTACACATAAACATCTAGTTACCCGTGCTTCCGTATTAATTTTTTATCCCGCGGACCCGAAATGATGAGTTTTTAAAATTCGCTGATCAAAACGGAGCTGAAATACATTTTTCTACAGCGAAGGCTGTTTTATGCTCGAGTCGGTAGCGTTACACAGTAGGTACCGCAGTATACCTACAATGTAACGGTATCGCGAGTATTCGACTTTCTCGATTATTCGTTTTGCAGTAAACAGCTATAGGAAATCGTTCGTGTATGGATAATCGTGCGCAGAAATCCGTTCGCCCCCCCCCCCCCCCCCGCCCGTCTCCCGCCTCGACAAGGGGTTGTCGTTGAATTCAATGAGGTGAAATCAAATCTGATGTATAGGACAACTTTGTCGAGCCGATATTACGTTAGGGATCGGTGCATCGAAGAAACGTCTTCGCTCGACTTCTCGCGTCGTTCTGTCGGATAACAACGAGTAATTTGATTCCCGATCTATGTCCGCGACGCTGTTAAATTTTTTCAATGGTACGGATATCATAGAACTGCGATTCTTATATTCTCCTCGTTAAAATCCATTATCCGAAAGACGGTTTTTCGGCAACCACGGCGCACGATCACCGGCATAGTAAATGAAAGAAGCCAGTGGAAAAAAAAAGACCGGACGAAAAAAGCGAGGGCCAGAAAGAGACCCTGTTTTTTCTAATTGCGGAGCTAATTATGTGGTAGGTCGAGTAAATCAAATGTCTGGAGTTCGCAGTTGCGAGTGGGGAACGTCGGGTGTCAGAACTCAGAGCTGAAGATTCAGGACGGGCAGACGATAAGTTTTTGCTCGTTACAAGCAGGCTGGGAAGCTCATTACGAGCCGTGTGACCCGGCGGGGATCCCCCTCGACCTTTGCGCTTAGTGGGGGCTTTCAGCCATGCTTTTCACCATCCCTTGTAGTTCCCGTTGCGCAAACGCCCGATGTAAGTCACACAAACAACATGTTCATCTATTTTATAATCGCAACCAAGAGCCTTGGGCGATACCTTGGAGATAAACTCAACGGAACTGTAAGTATAATTTCCAAACAATCAGACTAGCGGGGTGCAAAGATTCAGTCTTGTTAGGCAGTTGCGGGTTTGATACGAAATCAGATATTCGTAATGCCGACGGTATTATCATATTTGCCATCTTTTCTTGATTCAGGCAAGTTTTTGGTCAAACTTTGTAAGTCACCCTTCAAATTACCATTTTCGTATCGTTGTTGGAAATGCGAACGTCGAGGAAAATTGATCTGACGGATGACCAGAACTCGGGGGAAAATGAACGAGACATTTTGCTAATGAATATTTGTTTCACTTCACCTAACGACAAAGTTGTCAAACGGCGTCTACTCGCCCAATTGAATCAACGTGCGCTATTGTATACCAAGGTATAATCGATACGTCCATTGTGCGAGCGTAAACACTAGCTCGATTCCGTATAATGGGCGAGAAACAATGCGGTGATCCGATCCGCCATCACCCAGTTCTGAAGATCCGCTGTTGGCACCCGTGATAACCACAATGCCCGCACACATTGACATGAAACAGAGGACTGACGTATTGATTAATCAAGCGATCCATTTACATCAAACAACGCTCGCGCGCAATGCCAGAGAATCATCGATCTCGATACGTGCAATTTTTCTTATCAGCAACAGTCATCTAAATATCTATTCACTCTAGAGTTTCTCTGAATACGAATAAGTTTGAAACTTAAAGTCAATCCGCGAATATTCCGAAAATATTTTTATAATATTTACGGGACAACTTTTCCGTTCCGCTTCATGCCACGAATAGATGATATCGCCTACAAGACGTGGTGAACCAGTTGCCAATTTATTCGAGGGTACTTCGGAGTGGGTTTCAACACGTATTGCCCATTAGATAGGGTGACCCTTCCAACGGTACCCTGGCAACACTGACGCCGTTTGTTGGCAAGGGTGGGTATATTTCGACCAAATCTTAATCAATGTACACGCGTATACCTACCTTTACGAAAGTGGAATCATAGAGTTTCTCCATTAACCATCCATCAATATACGGTCTTTGAGGTTCACCAGGAGCAACCGCAACCTCGACTCGCGAGCCACATCTTTGTTGGTTTTAGGTCAATCCTTGTTCACTCAAAGGTCGTGTTCATTACATTTACAGGGAATAATTAGCATGCCAGGACGATCGACCGGTCAGATCCTTCGCAAGTAATTCTTAGGATGCACAGAAATGGTCCGATCGATTTGTAAAACGCACGGATGCTACCTACCCACTCGTTTCGGTATAAAGGGAACGAAATATATTTGACTTTCACGCAACGATGAGGATGTCTGATTGGAGCACAGCTTAAAACCGTTCTACGAGAACATGCCCCGCGTATTCTACGATCACAACTCGTTTTACGACCTCCCGTTTTACAAGTGTCGTAAAATATGTTATTGTTTCACTTCTTCATTAAAATGTTAGTAAATCATTCTTTGAGGCGTCGTTTCCACCCGCGAAGGCAGTCGGATCGGTTCGCTTCAAACTCCTCCGATGAGACCATCATTATATTGTCTACTTACAATTAGTAGTCGGTCGTAGCCACGTCTATTAACTAGATATTTTTAGCGTCCATGACATGGGTGATGGAACCTGTTTTTGCTCGGTAAAGAGAGAATATCATTTTTCACGAGTTGCCAAGGTTACTAGTAATTGATAGTTCAACGAGTATCGTCGATGAGGCGAATTGTTCCTGCACGGTGATCCGCATCAGGAACACATTCCGAATTTCGACCGACTCTAAACGCGAAAGATGCTTGAAAATTCATTATTTACCACGATGCCTCATAAGATAGAACCCGAGACGATGCTCCATGGTAATCTCGGGTAAAATATTACTTCTGCTTCCGCGGGGTTGGAGTACAGACTAACAATAAGTATACGAGCGAAGCAAGCGGACGAGGAATATCCCTTTATCGTACACCCACTTAAAATGTGCCAAAACGATGTTGTTCCGAATTAGCATACCTGTGCGCGAATGAATTCTGTGGTTACTTTGAACTCTGCGATAATTTCTTTCGGTTTTCGACGATTTTTCACGATATGCATGTATCGATGTAGGAAGCTGACTCTGGGATTCGTAACTCGTTGGAGAATCGAGAAATGTTGTGGTATTTGAATTCAACGAAGGTATATATGCGAAAGTAAGCCCGTTGCAGATGCCAACCAGCAACCGCCAAGAAGCAAATATAAATACATCACAGTGGATTCACTTGGCAATTATTATAGCACATCTTAAGCCTTGAACCTTATTTTTCACGCGTGGCAATTTGTTTTGGTAACAAAGCGAGGTGGTCGGTGCAAAACGTCTTGGAACTGTTCCAGAATTCTGTTTCTCTGGAATAGCTTCGGAGACTAGCAACGAAACTGGGGGACTTGAAACGCGCGTACTTGGCGTGTGAGAAAAATGACGCGACGTCTTGTTTGTCAGCCCGTGAAGGGTGATTCAATTTGTCACGGGTCTCGCGACACCCGCAAGAAGTTACTGGAAATTCTTGGTATTTGAAATTCGTTCGCTTACTAATTTCAAAACATCCTGCGAGTATCCCTACATTTTTTCCCACTGTTTCCTAACGGTGATCTCATTTTATTGTTTTTTTTCTGCGCAACGAGAAAAACTATACGAATCTCCTATCGCGGGGTTACGTCCGTAATAAATTGTTGAAAATCGTTAAAACCGTTGAAAAAATCATGGCAACCACCGCCGTCCGTTCATCGTGATCGGTTTGCCTTGACACCGAATATTCGAATTACCGCAATCGCAATCGCGATCGCAATCGCGGTCGGTCTTCCGCTGTACAACTTACCGAGAACAAGTCATGACGCTTGCTTTGTTCTCGATATGATCGTAGGTCGTGTAACCTGTACGAACGAGAGCAAAGTTCCCCTTCACGAACTATACCAGCTGCCCGGTTTCTGCTGCTGCAGACTGAATCTTATCAAAGGTGCATAGATTGCGGGAGTTAGACCTCGGGGTGCACAACTCGTGAGCATTGTCGAGCAAAGTTTGCTGTAGGTCAGAACATTTAGATATGTATACGTGTACCCTGTGTAGATACAAGAATTATATTATACAGACGTGCGTCACCCTACGACGTTACATTACCACGTTACTTTCCGACAATCCTCTTTTGAGGAAGTTGTATGATTTGGAAATTTATCATGCATACGTTCGTACACACAAATGAACATACACGGCGCACACTGCATTTCCACCTACCTGCATTACGGAAACGTAACCGTCTTCCTATCAGAAGTAGCGATACCATCACGGCCATTGCTTGCCGTATACCTGCAGGTGTGTATTTACAACGGGTATAAATGTAATGACCCATACATTCCCGCCGTCGTGTTCATTTCCCGCACAATTCTACCGTACGTACCTGAGGACGATGTTTAAACGACGTGGCGATCTACTCGCCTCGCCGGTGTCCCGAGTTTGCAGAGTTAGAGACGGTGGCCAACGCGAGTTCACGTGTAAGTAGGTCGCCTTATCAAAGATAGTTTGCCCGTAGGGCCTTGTCTCGTCGCAAGGAAACTAACGCGACGTGTCTGAAATAAACCTTACGATTCCCGCGGTCAGCGCGAACGTATACCTATAGGATTTAATAATCGTCAGCGAATGGAGCCAAATTCTCAGCGTATATTAAAGCACATCTATTCAACCATAATATACGTATATCTACAGCGTTGTTAATACTTAGTTAGTTGGCGTTGCGAAATATTTTTCAGGTGACCCTCGTTCCATGGTTCTACGGATAATTACCGTTGTCTGATTAAAATTCGCAAGTATAGATACGGGCTTGCGTGAACGGATGTCCGATTAATTTTTACGGACCCGCAGGGCCTTATCTGTTCTTCTTCAGATATATGTTACTTTCGCTGAATCGATTATATACTATATTCATAAGCATGGTGTAAATTACTTCTGGTACTATCGAAGTAAATATGTGTAGTGTACGTCGTAGATGTACAACCGTATGCGGTTAACGGCCGTTGAAAAATTCCTCGTATTCGATAAAATGTCTCGGTAAAAAAGGTTTGGTAATTTATCACGTAAGCATTATGCGTCTCTGTCGGCACTGGGCAATTAATAATCCGTTTAATCAGCCCTTTCCACGTCGGAACTTGAACGGAAAAACTGTAACGGTAAAAAATATGTGATTTATAGTAAACGGAGCGTAAAATAAAATCACGTTGAGAGATAAAGATGTTAGCCAGTGTATAATATGTAGAAGTCTGATAAAAAGATCAACTAGTAAAATAGCAAGGTTATCGATATCTCTGTGGCGGTCAGTCGTTCTATTGACCCGCGCAGCTTTGTGAAACTTGTTCGCTCACCAGAATGGCATTCGTCTTCGGGATTAAAATTCTTATTCTACCAACTAGTCGTTGCATATACCTATATGTATCTAATTGCAAGTAAGAGTATCTGTATAACATGGCACAATATCGCAATCAGCCTGCCCCACTTGAGACCGCGTAACTTAATTGTGGTGTTTCTCCGTCTAAATACTCGATGTATTTATTCAGTCTCTGTTATATCTTTCCGCAGTTCGCGTATTCGTCATTCGCCTCAGAATATTCTCGTGGGAAGAAGAAGCGCGAGGGTTCAACCGAATCTCATAAAAGTCCGGGTCAGCATGAGCCGAGCGCACGACCTTGCGAAGGTAGCCAAGAGCCCACTGAAAATTTGTCTGGCTTTACATTGCAGTAATTTGAATACGGCAATAAAAGAAAAGCTATTCATACTCCTCTCGCGGAAAAAGCGAAATAAAATTCGTTCGGCTAGCAAAAACCAGGGAACCAAGGAGAACCGATGCAATTAAATTAATTGCGATTCTGAGATAATCAGTTAGGAGATCCTCGACTACGTCTCTTACCTACACCTCGCCTTCGATGGCGTAATTGGTAAAAGCTTCCAATTTCCTTTAAAGATATATTTGCACCAGAGGTACGGGCCTTGATACCAGGTGAATAAATGGCTCTGCAGATTTGTTCTCTGTGCAACCAACCGACGCCTCGAGACGCGATCCTTATGACAATATCCGCTGTCGGATCCGTTGCAATCGACGCTCAAAACATCTGGGAAAAGATTTTGATTATTTAAGTTGCACAACCGAAGGTCGATGCCGCCGCCCAATCGCCGCCATGACCACCGCACTCGCGTGTCTTTAATAAAATACAACCAGTCGTATCAATCGCTGGGTTTTCAAGCGTACTTGGTGATTAATGTAATTAATATCTTGTCGACGAGTGCCTCCCACGGCTGAGAACAAGGCAAGATTTTGGGTTACACAGTCAGGGGTTACAGCTGAATATACCTGAGAAAAAGCAGCGACCCCAGCCCCCCGCGGTGACGGTATAAGGGCTGGGAAAGAAAAGAAAGAAGACGAAAGAGATAGGATGGGAAAAAAAAGGGAAAGAATGGGAAACAGGAATACCCGCCCGGGAACGAGAGAGAGAGAGAGAGAGGGAGGGAGAGATCGTCGAGCTGTACGAGCGCCCAAACATGAGAGAAGGGGTGGCATGGAAGTGATTGATAGATGCGAGAAGAAAAATATAAAAGTCTGGATTAAGAGATGACTCGGGTAAGTTGCGCCTGTATCCAGCTCTGTCTGTTTCAGGCTGCCTTAAACCTGATAAAACAACTTTTATTGAATAAAATTGATGTGCCCAAATCTGGACCAAGATAAAACGTCGCCCCGTCACACGAAGACAGCTTATTCCCGAACATCATAATTCATTCGTCGTTTCACGAGTGATCATGGCGTTTGCGAAAAGTGAACTCTAATATTCGCGGAACGGTGATTGTCTGGTAAAATTTAGCGATCGGTATCTGGTAGATTTTACTGCAGTAGTCGCACAAATATGTCGTCGCGTGCAGACTGGGGTCGAATGTGCAGCTGCAGCCGCGGTATCATCGTTAAAAATTACTATAGGTATGTAGAGAATCCTCTGATGTGAGACCTCGGAAGAATGAAAATTGATCTCTAGCAGCTTTTTGCGATCGGAGTAGCTGTGATTACAAACCCATTAGACAAGGGCAGGCGGCACCAGGCCCTTTGTGAAAACGCAGTACAATTGTACACCTGAGAAGCGTGAGTAGAGGGGAAGAGACCATTCATTGTTACTTGCCTTCAACAATGAGGATTTGCTTTCACATTTCAGGTTAACAAGGTTCCGTAAAGATCTGATATTTTTTTGAAGAGTATATTTTTTTTTTCTCCTTTTTTCCAGAGGCTACCTATCGCGTTTTAGAGCTATATGAGGCATAAAAGGAAAGACCAAAGAAAGGAACACTCCAGAAAATTCCCTCGTAGCTAACAGTGAGTTTTACGTGGGTAGCAGAATTCGACAGGGACGCGACCCAAGTGTGGGATCAGATGCGTTGCTCGAGTCAAGCCAGGAATTATTCTAGCATCATATTCAAAGCCGCGCCAGCTGGAAGTGGAAAGGAATCCGATGGAACTTGACGTTCTCAATACCTGGCCAGACCTCGTGTTTGCAGGGTACATCGGTCTGATGAACCGAAATATTCTGTCACCGAGCGCATAACCGGACAAGAGTATATCGTTCATATTTGATTATGGAAGACTCGATAAAATTGTCAGAATGACCGCCAACGTTATATATCTACCTTACTTTTCTCTCAATTTGCTAGAAACGTCGTTCCGACCGATTAAAACAACCCGAACATCGGGGCAATTCTGATAATGGGCGCAAAACGAGGAGGCTACACTAATCACGGTGACATGGAGCGGTGAAATTTAATTTCAGAAAATGCCGGCTCAACCTGCAATGTCTGCGGGCTGGTTGTCCTCGATTCCGACTGCCTCGGGCTTCGAATCGCCTTTTTTCTATCGGTCTAATTGTTAATTCCACTGACCATAAATCTAGATACCTGTTACTTTTTGGAAATGTTTGCCTCGGTCTCTCATTCGAAATTATATGCCTACCCCGTTGAAGTAGATAGCATAGGTATGCAATCACCATTATTACCACCAAGGGCATCTGAAGTTTTTGTCTTCGTGCGTAAAGCTCCGCTAGATCTTTATGAAAGTTAGTTTTAGAAATAAGTACACGGCATATGAGTTACTTTATGTATTTCGATGATACGCCAGATTTGTTTCATATTATTCGTTTCATTCATCGGTTGCGTTTCTGAGTAACAATGGATTGCTCGGTCTCGAGGGCATTCGACCCAAGTGGAGTCAGTTAACCGTACTATAGCTGTATACCTATACCTACCCTATATAATACGTTTTTAAGGCGCTTTCGAGTGGACCATATGGGATGTTAAACAGCTCAAATGAAATACGACCCGTTGCACGCCGATACGGATAGAAACAAGAAACAATTGCCTGCTTTTTTTTTCTTCTCTTTTTTTTTTAGAATGCCACCGTACTCGTAATTGCGAAAAAGTTATTTGCCTATACATTCGTCCTAGCTTTTCACCGGCTGCACTTTGTTGAGAATAATGGCGTTCGCGTTTCCGGGTTGAAAAATAAATCTGGATTTTCGCGTTGTTCCATTAATATAATAGTCCGCGAGGCGTCAGGATTTCCATTACGTGAAACGATGTCGCGTACTATACCATAATATTTGTATAATAGGCGATATCACCTTACCGGAAACGTCACTACGGGGCTTGTTTGTACTTTGAGAAGGTATAACGTGATCAATTCATTTATAGGGTATTTGAGGCTCTGTTAGCTGTAATTTTGTTCCCACGAGAAACACGAGTACGTGCAGGGACTGCGGACAAAGGAGTATAGGATGAATCGAAAAAATAAACCAAAGAAATACAGCCGACAATAATTTCACTCCTGTTTGCGAGGAGGTCGAGTCGACGCGGGTGGTGCAAACCTAAATAAAATTTATAAATTAAGAAAATCATCGCGACGATCGTTATTCCGGCTGCTCGAAATTATCTACCGATAAAACGAGAGACTACGAAATTTATGGAATTTCAGGTATACGGAATTAAATTTTTCTACGTCTGCTAAATTTTACCGGAATCTCACCCATGCGTATAGTTGTAATGTGTATAATCACGCAGAACCAACGGATAGCCTTTTACCAAACCGCAGTTTTCAATTAGCGGTATCTTCTGAACGGCATTCCTTGCCCCATGTATTGTCATTAAACATTAATTGCTGCCAGACAAAGATTATAGAGCAAGGGATTCAAAAATTCGTATGAAATTCAGAGGGAGAGTCCCGGGTCCCGTGTAGTCGGACGTACGAAGGCGCTCGCTGCCGCAGGAGTAACAGCCTTTGAAAGAGGGTCTAGCTCAACCTGTTATTAAGGGACGCTGCCGATTAGATTGCACTAATGGCAAACTGTTGTCTGTTCTCGAAAAGGCTCGGGTCTTGGGAATTTAAGAGCTCGAAAAATCCTAGCGTGCACCATAGGCGAATTTCAAGATTTTGCTCACTCGGAATGAAGAGTCAGCCAGCGGTCTTTTCGTCAGGACGATGATGAGGGCCTTAAAATAGCGTGTAAAATTGACTGATCTTGTTTGACAAGTTCACGATGCGCCGTCGAGGTCATTCACGGGATGATATTACCTAGAATTCCCGAGGCGGAGCTCACACGATTATCTCAGAGGATAAGTCAAGAATATCTCGTTTGTATAAATTATACCGCTGCAACCAGAAATTCAAGGATATGGGCAGAACTTGTGGGGGAAAGATAATTCTACTCTAGGCAATTACAGTTATACCTATAGGCATATCCGAATGGCGCTCGTCCTCCGAGAGGCAATTTTCAAGATTGTGGGTCTTGGTCGTCGGTATCCGAAATTACCGTGAGTTGCCTGCAAGATCAAACAATACGTTCTATTCTCAGAAGATTAACCGCGCGCGAATCGAGATACTGATAAATACCTATGAACGAATAATACTCGGCTATTTTTCAAGGGCTTGAATTGAATTTGACTAGGTTTCAATGACTTTTTTATTTCGAAGATGGTCGACGTCGGTGTTAAATCACCTACCATTTCAAAAATTCTGAGGTGATCGATCGGAGAATCGGGAGACTTGCATAGATCCTGTAGGGAAACATCGGGCCTATACCTGAGCATTTGACGGTGCTTCGATAATCTTTGGTACTTAGTAGAGTGCGCCATGTATCAGACCCATTAGCCGCTATTAGCGAGGATCGTACGTCTTTTAAAAAACGTTTGATATTTCAGGTATAGCTGCGCTTACGCATTCGTACCTTATACACCCTCGGAGGCTCCAAAGTGGATTCATTTGTTTTAGGGCCTCGAGAGATAAGATTCCACCTTTTAGATAACCCTTTCAAAGTTTCAGAGGCAAAATATCTGTTCCTTAAAAATCTCCGGGAGGTCGGCGGACCAGCTGGGGTGGTGGATCGTGGAAATAACAGAGCTGAAAAAGGCTGGAGAGTCGTATAGCTTATACATTTCTAGGGAGGACTTTTTCAGGTCAGAACCTACCCAGATTCATCGGTGCATTTGAGAAATAGGTTCTGGATGAGCGAGACGACGCACGGTACCGAAGAGGAGAGTAAAGGGGCTCGAATTTCACAGGGGTGGACAACTTTCTGTAACTCGAGACAAGTAAATATTGAATTTCTTTTTCAAAATTAATGAGGATAGTGCTTCTGAAGAAAAATGAAGAATTCTTCTTGGTAGAAAATGTATGTATAATATATGCCTATTAAATACGCGCGTATAGTGAACTCTATTTCCGTTTTATTTAAATATTTCACCGCCACCCCTTGGGGCCGGAGGACTCGAAATCGTTCTTCAGGCTGAAATTATTCGAGAAAATATAAAACCCCTCCGACATTAAAAGAATTGTACCAAATATTCAAACTAGGATTCGATCACCGCAAGCTCTGAGATGTAATTTGAAATCATTTTCATTAGCACACAAACCTAGTGGTTCGCACTCAAAAATCGAATAAGTTTTGAAAACGACGTTAATCAAAGATAAAAAGACTGACAGCGGACGAAGCAACCAAGGAGGAATGTTGAAAACCATTCCCTCGTAGGAGGTTTTAGTTAGGGGTGAGCTGGCGGTGATTTCCGACAACACGTTCTCCGACATGGCATCTTCGACGATTGGCGTTTCTCGGAGTGGATGCCGAGATGCCGAACAACTGTACAAGAGTTTACTCTCAAGGAAGGCAAACACTAAATGGTATATAAGGACGAAAAGCTCTTCGACTCGACTGACAATAAAAGATAAGATTAGTAGGCGTGGATGGTATAGTCGCCACTGTGAGAAGAAGAAGAAGAAGAAGTAGGAAGCTAGCAGACGCCGGCAGGTGCCAGGTAGACCTACACCGACAATAAAACAATTGCTTGGGAACTGACGAGCTAATTACTTTTTACGTCTCGCCATGACGTATTTACGAAGAGTCGGCGAGATGGACGTTAATTCCACCGCCAGCTTACGTCCAGCCTTCAGTTTCACGTGTTATGGAAACTGTACCCAAAAACGACACGCGCAACTTGTAGTGCTAGGGACTCATGCCCGGTTTTGAGACAATGATAATTATTCCACTCTTACCGCAGGCGAAGGACAGGCCATTTCGGCATCGAACGCCTACTTGTCAACGCTGCAATGAAAGTCGTCTGAAGTCTCTCCAGCAGTATGTGGTTGAAAGAACGGGCAGTTTTTCTTCGGGACTCCTATTGGGCTCGGATAGTTAGGAACGCCAAAAATTTGAAGGGCTCAAAAAATGCATCGGAGAAGGGCTGTATGCACCCGAGACGCTCACCCCCTGCTGGCAAACAGCTTCGATCCCTCAGGCAGGGGGGTGTGGCCGATGAACCAGGACCCTACGGATCCCTCAGGCCTCGAGGTACTCCGAAACCTGTGGTCAGCCCGAACTGCAGCCTCCGGGGCGGCAGGCCTTTCAACTGGGAACCCGCGAGAGCCGGAGGCTGTGGCGTTATGTTGGCTGAACGTTATATCGAGACGACCGTTGCACCACAGTTATTATAATGGGATATGAGTAACTATGTTTAAAATACCGAATTATCTTTTGAGGTTTCGCCGCGACGGATCATAGGGTCAAATCATCACGGGATAATTATGATTACGAGTTGCCAGTTCCGTGTTTAAATCTTGGCGTACCCATGCGCGTCATTAACTACAGGCGATGCAAATTCGTATACCTGCAATGATAATGTTGTGGATTCAACACGACGTCCCATGTCCGCTTTCACCGACCACTGGCCACAAAAATCGTTGAAACGATTCTATCCATTGAAATGATAGAATTATCGCCCATTTTTCGCTTTTCGAAGCAGAGAAATTTAAATACCTAGGTTGGCTTGACGATTAGTCGAAGTTTAATTTGCTCGACGAATCCATGTTCCATGGTCATTACACATCAGAATACAGCGAATCAATCGATTTAAATTTTTTGCCTAGAATCGAGACTTTGTACAGTGTCGAACGAGACACCTGCGGCCAAACGTATACGACAGGATGTGTCCGCCATCGCATATGATTAATGCTATTGTTCGAAAACAATAGGATTCAAATTGATGAAAATAAAGGACATTCCCAGACGCGACTGATTCGCTTATGAGTGAATTAATCATTGAAGGATTTTCATTGAAGGAGTAACAGATGACGTAAAATGCTGATTGGGGGGGGGGGGGGGGGGGGGCTTACCTTCTGATACGACCCTGCAATTTTTCAAATTTCATCAAAATCCTGGATTCAAAAACTAGATACCTAATTAATTTTCTCCCACTCTCAGCCAATTTAGAGGTGTACGCCTCCTTGAATGCGCGCGGGCGGATTTACATCAATTGTCACTCGAGTCGAACCGCGGACTATGTGGTTTGTTTTGGCGCAAATGCAACTAACGAGACATGCGGGGTGCACCGTAGCAAAACTTCCCGTTATTGAGCTGCGTATCATTCGATTGTAATGGTGATGATGATTATGCGAGTTGTAACTCGTGTCGCGCACGAGGGCCGAAGTCAACTTCATTGAATTGTCACGGTCTGACACTAAATCCACCCCTGGACGTAAATCGATGCCAGATTTCCAACGCGGTGGGTCTGGCTGGTCCTTCGTCGCCTCCCGTCCCGCCACGTGACGTTACGTATGGCAAATGCGACGTGATATGCCGACGCCTGTGTATAGTCAAATTTGTATTATTAATGAATTTGTTTGCAGTGCCTGCAGCTGGATAGTCAATATTTATTTATCCAGTCAAGTGTTACGTCAACAACCTATACGCTTCATTTCACCACATTGGCGAGAGTGGAGCTCGGAAGGCACTATATCGGCAGGTATTTTGCCGGTACAGATATAAACGCATATGAACAAATGGCCAGACGCACGTGAACGATAAACAAAAAAAAAATTCATGTACACTGAAATAAAAGAAAAAAACACGCATGCAAAATGCACCCCGCGCGAACCGACTTCTGGTAAAATAATTGAATTGCTATAGCAATATTTACAGCTATTGGCTTTCTCAGCCACTGCGATATCGTTCCGAGTCTAGCCTAATCTCCAGTCATACGTACTCGTGTAATAGAAAATTAGTGGCCGGCATTCACGCCTCAGGGATACCTGGCGGCGATTGATCGCTGCCGCGAATTGCGGAGATAATTTACCGCGGTTTTTGATAACACGAAAAATCAATTGCGCGAATGTGGCGTCTAGAATACTCGGCATGACGTCTGTGATGGTCAGGAAAGAAAAGTAGGTACGTGTATAAGAGATGCATAAACGGACATGATATTACAGAATTTCTCTGAACCCGTCTCGAGTGCGAAGACAGTACGGTACCCCGACGCTCTCCACTTTCGACAAATACGTGATAGAGATGGAATATGAAAATGAGGCAATACCTGTTTGGTGGTATCGCCCATCGGTCAAAAACAAATATTGTCTCAGCGATCGGGAAAAGAGGTTGCTGACAAGAATTCTAAAAGTGAAAGACGGGTATTAGGTGTGGGCACTACCGAAGGGAGGTACGTGGTATGTGCTCGATCATTGAGATTCGATTGCGCGCATGCCATACGGAAGAGACAATCGAATCCTTTTTCAATCGTCATGGCTTTATCTATATCAGTACCAGATTCTTCGGACATTCAAACGGCCAACAAACTCCGAAGTCAAACAATCAATCGAGGAAAACCAAAATCGCATCAATACCATAGTCACGCCGTAACCATGCGACCAAATGCGTAACAACGAATATCATTCCATAACACGATCGAAGAATTAGTAATCACCAGGGGTAACATTTGCAGGAAGACTGCGGAAGATGGTATGGAAAAAAAAGCCAACCTATCGCTGCACTTTGAGTGGCTGCGTTCTTGGTTCTTCGAAAGTCGAAGCCAGTGAGCCGCCAAACCGAGGCCATCCAAGATCTTAAATATTCACTGGAAAGTTCTCGCTCCGGGTCCGTCGTTCGAAGGCACGCACAGCATCCCAGAGGGTCCAGGGTATTCCCTCGCCCCGGCATTACCGCGCGTCCTCCGAACTCCCCCGTGCACCACCTCGCCCCGCTGGTCCCACGGTCATGCCCCTCTCCTCTTGCCGCCACGCGGCCCTAGCCGTCGGCTTCCATGGCCTGGCTGTGGGATTCAGTTGGCTTCAGTTACCCGCGGCGGACGCGTGTGTTAACATCGCCACAGGGTAGTTCTGCTCCTAAATGTGCCTTGGTGAACCGCGCTAAGGGTTGCTGAGGGAAGCGAACTTGATTCGACTATGTGCGATTTTTATGTGTTTTATCGTCTTTGATGGGAATCTCGATTCAGAATAATTTCCGCATTTTCAATATGAATAATCGGTTGAAATTTCAAGGTGAATCGCGACATGTCCAGCTCTTCGTGAAGAAATGAGGCATTTGTAACTACGTTTTCGATTGAAACTAGAAAAACTGCTTTCCAAGCAGGATTGGTAAAAAATGATGGAGTTAAACGATCCGCGATGTGCTTGATTATGCGTAAGATGAGGCAGTGCGGTGACGATGATTTTTCTTTGAGAAACTAGTTGATGATATGGTAGGAGAATTTATCGGTACGAACGTGGAGGTGTGAGGGTTTTATATCCTGTGAATGTGGAAGTATCGGTGCAGTGATAGTAAAGTTGCAATGCTTTTTAATGGATACTGTTAGCGACCACAACAGCTTCTGTAAGTAATTCTACTGCAACACTAAATATTTTTTTTTTACAATCTTGTGAAAGCCAACTATCCACATTCACCTGGCTGCAGTGTTGCAGCGTTTATATCCTACTACGTCGGAGCTGCGCCTTACTTTTATCCGCCTCTCTATCGTCGTCTAATCGTAAGTTTCGGGGATCTTAACGTGTCTTGAGGGACAAAGAAAAACCTATTGACAGGCAAAATCGCTTCCAATAAAACTCTGGTAATCATTAATTCATGTTCGTTAAGTATAAACGGCGTTGGTCCATCCGCAATTTTGATGACAATGAACATCATCACGAATTCAAACATGCGGCAATCAATTTGAAATTTAGGACGAAGTGGACTTGCTTCGAACATCGACTCATTTTTTAATATACAGCATTCCGACACTTCTCTGGCTTAACATCACGGGGGTTTTCACGACTCTGGATCGTATCGACGCGGTGGTCATGGGGATATCGGAGGATTTCGTCTCGTGCATCTTCTTCACTTTGAATTCCCTCCGATTCATCGCGGCCGGCCGTCGTATCGCGGCTAGGGGTGGAAAATATCGCACATTGGTTTTGCGAACTGCAAGCGCGTCGTGAAATATGAAACGTGGCCCCGCATGGTTGGGCAAATACCTACACGATTACGTGTACGTATGAACGTGAATAAATGGGTTACGGTACAGAGTGAGTACGTGCGAATAGCTTCTGGCGTAAAAAAAGCTATGCAAGTATATAATAAATCAAAACGAATAATTCCGCGGGCTTCGGTAGCCCGAGGTACCGCTCGTAATCGTTTATACTCAACACCTCTGCCTACCCCATTACTATTGCGTACCGGCGTGCTACGGTAGGAATCCGAAGGCGATAACCCCATGAATTTCACATAGAATCGCACCGAGGGGTGCAGAAGAGGTATCAAACGGTGGTTATGACCCGAGGAGCGTGTGGACTCTCGTAGCTCGTCTTTGTTTTATTCCATTTATAGTTTTCACTTCGAAAAGAACAGTCGAAGGGACAAAGAGATAGGCTGACATACTGACTGACGGAAGCAGTGGATAGTCTGACGGATAGAGAAACAGCACGCCTACACGCCCTACTACTCCTAAGAGCGTGCCAAACAGGAAATGCTTAGCACGTGATAGGCGTGCAAAGATGATGGGCGCGGTTGGGGAGATGCTATTTCCCGAATGATAGCTGCGGTCCTTCTATACCCTCCTGTTGAAAAACATGCGATGAAAATATTAATTACCAATGACAAGATTTCCTAAAAAATATTATCCCGAACCCAAAAGTATAAAGAACGTAGAGAATCCCGGGGGTGTAAGATGTCCACTGCAGGCTGCATTTGCAGGACGTCAGCGATCACATTCGCTAGTATAATGGTGAAGTTTCCATTTTTTTTCACGTGCCTTGTATCCCTTTTTCCATCAGCGAAATATGGTTCTTCCGCATCCCTCTGTAAGATATTTGTTTTTGAAAGATGTTACGTTACATGACCCGCCCGCGGATAGGAATATGTAGAATTCGAAGCTGCAGCTTCTAGGCACCTGGCAGATGCTGTAGTGGTAGTACATCTGCGGAGTACTGTAGACATGAGGGATCGACCGTCCGTCGCGTCAGGGGTCGTCCAGAAGTTGCACCTTGTGAGGAGTCATGAGAACACGGTGCTACCTGCGTCTGTATAGAACGTCGGATGACAGGGAAACACCGAATGGTAGAATGGGCAATTTTCAGTTGAATGGTTTCATGCGGTTTCCATAATAAAATCTATCAATACGCAGTCAAGAGCCTCGAGTGCTTCTCTTTTCGTTTCATTCTGTGTGTCTTTCCATTCGTCCGACTTTCATTTTTCTCCTATATACTGTATACTATACATATACGCGTGAGGGAAGAATCTGTCCTTCGATTTCAGACTTCGGTGGACCCAGAAAATTGGAATACATTTCCATGGGAGCGACACAGCGTTGAGAGATATTCATCTATGTACTTTAAATGATCCCATTGATTCCGTCCCTAGAAAATTTTTGCGTGTTCTCGATATTTCGCAATATTTCAAGTTCTGCAGGGATGAGGAGATGCCCGGCTTTTCCCCGGTAACAGGCAACGGCGAATTTTTTATAATTGAAAACGAAAAGATCAGAGTCTATCGAACTTTCATTGAGATTAGGCAACGAGACTTTCGGGTTTGAATGAGACGACGATGCACGCGGGAAATGATCGTTCCCTTTTTTCTCTTTGAGGTCGCTGATACTTCTCCATACCAAGGGAGGGTTGTGCGATTTGAATGATATCTCTGAGTTTCTCTCCGATCCCCGTTTTCCACCCGACCATTCACCGGAACACGCATTTCGATGTTTGTATAATATTTTTTGGAGGTAAACCATCTTGCGCGTTTGTCGGCATCGAGAGGGAGCGATACTTTCATCAAAGTCACATGCAGCTCCGAAGTTATTCATGCATTTACAGCCTCAGCCATGTGAATATGTATAGATATAATTATCGGTAGATATCTGTCATGTATCATATGTACGTTACATCTATGTTACGCATAAAAACATCGTGAACACGCACAAGCCGCCAGCGCAGCACTAAATGTGGGATATATACTCGTAGCTGTTTCTCGTAATGCTGCTGCCGTGAAATATACGGAAAACCCGTTTGCATATATCCACGCTATTTCCGGGACGACAAGGCTGTTCGCACCCAACCGATACGGGATTAAAATACCTACTTGACAAATCTCTCCGAACGTTGAGCATTCTCAATGCATTCATATGATATTTTACTACACGTAGCGTCTTCCTCACGAGAAACTATTCGGCGCGATTACGTTGGATATGGAGAGCAGCGGTACCCGACTATGGGGAATATACATGAGTATGGTGAGATGGAAACGGGTTATAGAAATTGTTTCTGATTCACGTCCACGAAGCATCCTGGCGCGTGTGTTTCGAGATTCAAGATTTAGACATGCGCGCCTGGAGTGAGATTTAAGGACATCTGGGCACATCTGGTCGTGACAACGTCGAAAATACGTTATCTTCGGAGAATCTGTTTGAAAAACTCAGCTCGCTGCTGCAGGACGCGGTAAATGTACGGTCCATAAAGACGCTGCGAACCCACAGCCACCATGGTTAACATGTTTATTTCGCCCGGTAATCTTCTCGGATTACGGAAAAAGGGAGGGAGCGAGAAAGAAGAAATACATCAGCCGAATAGAAGAGACTTAAAAACCGGTAGCCCGGTACCAGGGAACGCAGCTGGGTGCCCGTTATGTCCCTTCGTTCTACCTGACTAGTTGCATGTATTGTTGCATCGAAACCGGAGCCCTCGAACCACGTGCAATTCCGATCTTGAATTATTCGTCCGTCAATAAATATACATACATCTACCCTCGACATACACAAACGGGCTTTTCACTCTTTGAACCCTTCCACGTGTAGTCGAAGCGCATTTATCGCCGAATGTCGTCTAGCGCGCGTATACGACGCGCAATGGCGGTTAGTGAATATAGAAAAATCCGTGGAAATCTAATCGCTAAATGCAGCAGATGATCGCGAGCTGCGTCAGCTCAATGGCCCTGTGGGTATCCTGCGCCGCACAGACGCAGGTTTTTTCTTTTTTTTTTCCAATTTGTTCCATAGGCACACGCAAGTCAGCTGACCATTCGAGCCAAACGCACTGTGAAATGCGCTATAACTGACACAGGGCTCCGGGGATTCGAGAATATTTCTATAAGCTTCTCTGAGCGCGTAATGCAACCGCGAACCGTTTATAAATTGAATTTTAATCCTGGATCAACGGCTTAAGCAATGGGGAATCTCTGTTGATGGGATGTTTCAGATCTTTTTCAGATTACCGCCGAAATTATGACGTTCCCGTTTATTACGCGTCGACCTGCAACTTGGCATTCTACCAGCATGTGGGAAATAGTCTGTGAAAATAACGCGTTTCATTACTAACGGACTTCGTGGCTTCAACTGATTTTTTTTCAATAACAACCTATTCAGCAAATTTTTCACAGTTGTTCGATGTGTCCACTTTTGAGATCACAATATCCGTAGCTACTATCGAACTAATGAAACCTTTGCTCTAAAGAGAGCAAGAGTGAGTTGTCGATAGGAACGTGCGAGATTAGAGTTAAAACTTCTAGCTCTAGAGTAAAACTTTACTTCCTCGCGCAAGGGATTATGTAATACCTTGAATTCAGATTTTCAGAGCCATGTTTCGGAAGGGATCGCGAAGCAATGGTGCTTGGCTCCGATGCGACTTCCAAATTTGTTCCAAAAGGAGTTTTCGAATTTATAAAGGGCTTTAGAGTCTCAGGAGAAACGTAGAATTTTTAACTCGTTAATCACCCTGTAATTTTCAAGTACTCGTAAAAAGTATTCAGACAATCCGATGTTGATGTATTTGGGGTGAGAATAGTCATTACGCAGAGAGAAAAAAGAATATCGTTTGCTCCTGTATGTTAGTACCTATACTTCAACGGAAAAAATTCATACCTTATAGGTTTGCGGCAAATCTGATTCCGAGTCAAGCATTCAAATTTATCCCCGAGACTCGCGAAACTTTACAACCATACGCATGACGGGGGAAACAGACGAAATAATTTAAATATCTGGGGGTACACCAGCTGTCACACACCGTACAAACCGACTGTACCTACAGATATTCAATCAACCCAAAATTTCCTACATATTCACCACCTACTGCCTGTTATGCATATGACGATGAAGCCTGCTCTACTTCTATGGTTGAAGGGTCACCTTCACCGATTATGATTCTTTGGAGCAATATCGGCAATTGGACATGTTTCTTTTTTTGTTACAGATTCAACACTTGACCTCCTGGATGCGCCGCATTAGATCCTGCAATTCTCCTAGGACACGGTGCCAAAATTTATCTCAGGGTGTTCAAGTGACCAGTTATTTGTCTACGATGTTGTAGTGGAGTGCGTTGTAGTGTTTTCAGTGTTCATTAGATCTGCTATATTCAACCCAATATTTCTACCAAAAATGTACGAGTGACAACGCAGAAGCTGTTCAACATGAAGCCCAGATTGTGCACCTTTTTTCTGGTATTTTACCTCGTGCTGCCAGGCGTTCATCTATACAGCTCCATCGAAGGTGAGTGGCAATAGACGTTTCAGTATTGTCTAGGAAATCGAGCAGCCTCAAACTGAGCTCGTTTCATCTGGATTTTCTTCACTTTCATCGGCGTTCGACTGCAGCGGGTCGTCGCGAGCCCTCGTATATCGGATGGCGTGCGAGAAAGAGGTGTGTTGTATGCCTGTAACAAATGACGATAAGCGAAATAGTGCCGAAACGAAGACACCGATTAATCAGCTGCCGGTTCATTTATATTTAGCTGCTACTTTCCGTTTCATAAGCCGTCGTACAAAGTCTCAAGAAGTTCCGCCAGAGATCCGTTACTTTTATACATGATTCGTCTTCGTTCTCTGTCACAAACTGTATACAACCGTCAGACCTTATCCTTTAATTTCCTAAGTCGATCTATTTCCCAGCCACCTCTAGAATCATCTCCGGTCCCTCCAGTGTGGCTACACTTCAAACACTTCGACCGACCCGGGGTACCTCTTATATTTGCGAAATGTCTGTCTCTTCCTAATTTATACTACCTCGGTGATTAATAGCTCTCCAGAGATTTTCTCGCACGCTTCAAGTCCCGTCGGTTCTTGCCCTGTACAAGATTAGCGGCATATCGGCCACTACATGGCCCACAACGGCGGGCCGTACATCACAGCGGTTTGAAATCATCTTCGTGCCTAGTTGACATCTTCGGATTAGTTCTTCACTTTGTGAGAAGAATAGGTAAACTGCGGTAGAATCAAAAATCCACTGAAAATCAGGGGTGAAAAAGATATTGCGCATTCATTCGGTATAATGGATTGTATGTAGAGTCCAGCGGTGTTCGTATTGCCGCTGTTGGTTTGCCTGTCGTAGTCGCGGAGCGATGATTGATCACTGTTTTGAGCTGGTTTCAAACCGACGTTGGCAAATGAGAAATAGTCGGGATTCGACTAATTATTATCGTACTTCAGTGATGAATGGCTCTACCTTCCTCGGCGAAAGGCGGGGCGTATATTATCGTAGTTACTTCTCAAGGTTATTCGGTCCCATTTAAAATCTTTCTGTTACATCCATCTAACTATCCGAAATTTCCAAAGCTGGTTGTACCGTGCAACTTCGGCTCCTCCATTATCTCGGCCGCTGGTTTATCCGCAATAATATTTCACTGGGGGATCGACCAATCTCCTGCAGATAATTGCAGACTTTGCCCCGGTCCGACGGTGGGAGTTGATATTTTATCGGAGTATGATCCAATACATTACCGCATGAATTGACGGTGTAATAGAATCGGCGAAAGTTGGCAACGCTCGTTTTATGTGCTCGTTTTTACCCGGAGTATTTTCAATCGATCCGGTATTACGGTCTATGCATATTAGTCGAGAGTACTTTTAAACAATTCCAGTTTGGACGAATAATATTTCAGTATGTAGCAAAGTACGATAACGATTTGATACAAGTCTTTAGGGGCAAACAGCCCCTCTTGTGACGTCGCATTAATTGTACCCACTGTTTCACGAGGGCGTTGTACGAATTCATAAAATCCGTGACAAGAGTAAATCAATGATTCTCAATTGTGGTTGTAGCAGGGGTTCGCGCGGAGATTCATATTTGATTTGGAATTGGACCCGTGAGATTTCAGTTACGACTGAGTTTTATTTATTTGATGATTTTTTTTCTTTTATCAAGAATCAAGAGGTAGAAATAGTACCGGAATAGTACCAGGCGCACGATTGCCGTAATATCGATATCGAATCGCACCAGGCGTACTCCAGGGGTTAGGCATGACTGGTCTGTATCTGATTCTATTATTCGCTTAATTACATGGCTTAGCGTACATCGTGGCGGTTATGGCGCAAACGTTTTGCGCTATCTTCATCGTTTCCGTAGGCTCCTGCAGAGATGCCGTCCGAACGCGGGTATACGTACAGCCTGCATGTGTACAAGTCAAATCGCGATAATTAATCTTCTCTTGGCAATTGTTCACCGCAATGCGACGGCTGATCATATCGAACGGCGATACAACATTGATACGCTAATTAAAGGGCGCGATTTTCAATGAGCAATCGTACCGTGAAAATCTCATATCTGAAATCCACTCATACCTCACGCATACCGCACAGCTAAATTCTCTTCGGGATAAAATCTCTTTTATTAATTGAGGATGATGATATAGGTTCAGTGTACGAATATTTCAAGCTCAGGAGAGCGTCGTGTATCCACGGATCACATTTTAACGGACTTACGGGCTCACCGCAGCCGGGTCTTGCTGCAATTAATGGTATCCTTCGCGAAACCTGACCCTGAACATTCGCATAAATTCAGAGTCGAGGCGCACGTAGTCTGGCGAGATACTTGAACCGATCAGCCCGGAGAAAGTGCAGAGACCGTTTTTGATCACGTAATTTTTCGAGAGAATAATCGAGAGCAATACGAAAGAAGAAAAAGTCGATGAGGATAATCAGAGGACAAAGAGCGGCGAATAATTGCGAAGAGTCATCTCGTTTTTTTCGACGTTATCAATAGCATACCCATTAAAAATAAGAAAAAGCGACGATGAATCTGATTTTCACGGCTGATCGCACCCTGTGAACCAGATTAGTACAGCGCACGCTACAAATCGTCATATATCTACCGTCACTTGGTGTTCCGCCTCAATGTTTTTCGTTTCGTTCATTGTCGGCCGCTCTCTGGAGAACTGCAGTACAAAAGGGACTCAGAGATTGAGAGCAGGGGCACGTAAAGCGACTCTACAAATATCGCTATCAAGCATCGACCATCTTGGACGCCCTGAGGTCGAAGCAGAAATCTTCGTTCGTTGATTGATTTTTTGAAAAGTATTCTTCTGACTTGGTACCTGATCTTACTGCCTTGATTGACTCTCTAGGAAATAGTGACATCGATGCTACGAATACACGTTTTTTTTAGATTTGGCAAACGTTGCAATTTCTGTAAATTCTTTTATCCAATCTAAAGTGAGTAAGACCTTCGAACGTTAGAAAACAGGCTCGAATTGTTCTTTGGATGAAAAAGAGAGCAACGCTAGGTGTTAAGTATCGTAGAAGAAATAACTAGCTTTTGTCTCTCGTTCTGCTCTCCTTCCTCGTCTCATTTGGTCTCCAGGTCCCCGATTATTCCGGCTGTTTGCCTCCTACGGTACGATGTAATTCTGTTAATTGAGAAGCGTCGTGTGTGGTCTGCAGTCCGAAGGTTTCCGTATACTCTAGGTATACTCTACACGCTATCAGTTATCCGCTATTTGTTGTCCTGGCCCCTCGACTTTGTTCGGTCCATAGCTCTACCCATAAGTCCAATACCGACTCATCTGCGGTCAACGTACTGAAAGCAACTAATGAGACGGATATGCCCATCGGAGCTAACAAGAAGTCATAGCGGGTAGATCGCGTAGCGCATATACATGGCTGCAGGTGCGGGTGTGAGTCTGGATTTGAATGTGTGGGACTGGTACTAATCTGTGATAATATGTCGGTCAACGTTAGGACGTCCGTTTGTACGTCTTTCAACTGGTGAAACTCGACGTCAACGTACGCAGTCACTCCTTTGCGCAAAAATAATTGGGTCGATTTGTCTGAAGTTTGCTTCGCAGCGGTCGTGCCCGATGTAAAAACGCGAAATCATGTTTTTTTTTCTCTTTATAATTACAGACGCTGAAGATGGCGGTGAAGATGAGGAATCCTACATTCTTGAAGAGGATGACATGCCCTCGGCGACAATTGCAACGGATGCTGAACTGATATCGGGTGGTAGCGACTCTCTACCGGTCTTCCTTGCGGAACCACTAGACTCTTTTGTCGTCAAGAGTAAGCCGGCCACTCTTCATTGTAGGGCAGCGAAAGCATTGGAATTATATTTCATTTGCAACAAAGAGCGAGCTGTTGGCTCGCAGCAGTCGGAGTTCGTCGATCCGCATACCGGAACCAGAATCGTAGAGGCAGAGCTGAATGTGACCAGGAACCAGGTGGAGGAATACTTCGGTCAGGAGAAGTTCAAATGCGAATGCATCGCCTGGGCAAGCGCTGGTCAAATCAAAAGTCAACCGGCTACACTGGACGTGGCTTGTAAGTATCCAATGATCGGGTAACAATTGACTCACAGACAGTTCAGAGCGAATAGGGGAGAGGGACAGGGTAAGAATGAGAAAATTGCATGTCCTGGTAACAGAGAGAGATGGATCTCACAGGTTTTACGGCGAGGGCTCCGGTAGCCGTAATTACAATAATCCACTCGTCGGGTCGATTAAATTCAAGCGCTGCTCTTATCTGTGGACGCGACACAGATGACTACGGAGAAACATAGCGGCCATCGCGCTTTGCTCTTGTATCTAATCACAGTCATTACCGTAATATTCTTGATGACGGGTCACCAGACTGCGTGCCGTGGCTTGCACAGTCATTTTGTAATCATTAAACGAGAGCCCTGCAATAACCTGATGGTAACGGTCGTCGCAGACCGACTGCACCGCAGACGCTTTTGGCCCGCGGTGGCGTATTCCCAGCCCGTAAGCATGCACCGGTGCGATGACGAGGCTGAAACGTTAATGCGTCGTTAGACGCTTTAATAAACGGAACTGGATTTAGATAACCATCACAGATTCGAGTTAAGCAGTTCAGATTTTTAATGAGCACCAGTTTTGACCGCTCGGACCAGCGGACAAACTTGACCCCGCGGCACGGATTCGATCGGTGCCATCGACCATCTTTCTAACACTCAGCATGAATTTGGATTCCCTCGTCTTTCAGATTTGAAGAAGCAGTTCGAGTCACCGCCTTATTCCGTTTCGGTTGAAGCAGGTCAAGGCACTGAAATCCGTTGTGTACCACCCGCGGGTGTTCCACCGCCAAGAGTTTATTGGCTCCGAAATGGAGTGACGTTGGACGCCCCTACAGATACTCTGCTCATATCCAGCGACGGTCACCTCCTCCTGGGTCAAGCGAAGCTGACCCACCAGGCAAATTATACCTGCGTAGCTGAGAACGTTGCTGCGAAGAGGGTGAGCGACCCTGCGAGCCTCACGGTTTACGGTAAGCGAGAGATCGCGTATTTATTGTAGTTTTCGCGACCTTCGTTTATGCGTCGAGTAGCAATTGTCTTCAATTCTGAGTTCGCTGGTTTTCGTCTCTTAACTTTGCTTGCGGACATAATGGAGGTACTCGTATGAAAGTGGTTCAATTAAAATTAACCTTGGCAATTTTGCAAATCTAAAACCATCGAAGATTTTTCTTGCATCCCTTAATAACACCGTAAGGAGAGTACCGATAAATACGGAAGCTGTTTTTTTGTTTTTCTGAAAAGTTAACGGTGGATGGTCATCGTGGTCAGCATGGTCCGAGTGCAATTCCCGGTGCGGTAAGGGTGGTCAAAAAAGGACAAGAACATGTACGAATCCCCTACCAATCAACGGCGGTGACTTCTGCAAAGGTCCTCCAGTCCAGACAAATGACTGCAACACCGCGTGTCCCGGTGAGTAACCCTTTTTGTCTTGTTGACTATAGGCATGAACCCCGATTTTGAAATCCAAGCGTATGGGAAGTTTTTAACTTGAGAATTCAATAAACGCGAGGTATATTTTTTACGTGTGACGATATTTGTTTTACCCCATGCATCACTTGGAGCAGCCGGAGTGATAGAAGAATTCACAAATACTCTGGGTAAGTGATTGAGTGTAATCGACAAGCGATAGCTTAAGGGCCGGCAAAATTTTATCCCATTATTTTGATACGGTCGAACGATAAAAGATATATGTGATTCGATTCACGTGATAAAACTGTTCCCACGCCATCCAATCAATAATCACGGTATCCCATTTCTCAAGGTCTACATGGCTTCTGTTCGATTTTGACTGATCGTTACGGTAGGTAACGTCGTCACGAATAGATGTGCGTAAATGTGTGAGGTGAATAACGCGATCTCCATTGGGTAGTCAGAGAGTTGGGCAACTCTCTCGGCAGTAAAAAAATTTCAGAATATGATAATAGTCGACTCAGCAGTAGCGATGAATGGAGGAACAGCCGTGTAGCATGCGGCCTCGCCCACGCAACGAACATTACCAACGGGAGTCTATTGACGCGTCCCTTTTGTAGCCTACGTTTCTTATCATCATCGCGATCCATTGACTTCTACCGACAACAAACACCTAGCTATGAAACTTTTCAGCCTTTAACAGCAGACATCGCTAAGCATTTTCTAAAGATTTGACGCGACTTATTTTTCTCTTTCAATGGAAATAAATTCCGAGTTTCTTTCAAGCAATGTTGAGTTCAGCTTATCCCGAATCTACTGGGCACTTTGTATAGGAAATCGGGGGATAACGTATTGGTACTTCGATGCGAAGAAATTGTAGTGGGAAATTATTTGAAGAAAAAATAAAAATTTTCTCTACAGCTGTAGATGGGAGGTGGTCGACATGGTCTGCATGGTCGGTTTGCGGGGGTGATTGCTCACATACCAGAAGAAGATATTGCGACAATCCTCCACCCAGTCATGGAGGAAGGCCGTGTCAAGGCCGAGATATCAGCGCGGCTAACTGCACCGGTGGAATGTGCAACGGTGAGTTTTATGTTCGATCCGTCGAAACCAAATTATTTCGCGATGACTCCTTCGAATTAACGACCTTTCGGTGACCGAATTTTGACGGTGTAGAATTCTAGAGTTTTCGTGAACTATTTTTTAGAGTTCCAGTTGAAATTCGTTCTATGAATTAAACTTGTTCCTTCGCCGCTCTGCGTGATGGAGGAGTAAACATCACTTGCATTTTTTTTGTTTTTAGTCGGCAGTGCTAAAATTGGTGGCGCTCAGCTTGCAGAAGAAGGTAAGTCTTACGTCTGTTGCAAGCGATGCGATTTTTCGCAGTGACTACTTTGCTTTGTGGAATGTGAGAGCAGCGCGTGTTCTGTGTACGTAATGAGCGAAACGGGGTAAGACGAAACCAGGAACCTCATGAACAGCGAGTGAATTATTCTCAGCGTTTGTGCATACGCGATTTCAAAGAAGAATAAAAAATCAGAGAACGGAATGAAACGAAATTTTCTCAACAAACAAATTGATTCACGCTACTTTGAACAGATTGGGGGTAATTTTCTTCAAGATTCAACGACCCGCGGCTTCGCTCGGTGTAGGCTTCGTGAGTTTTGTAAATAAGTGGGGAAAGTCTGGCGCCCGCGGATGCACCAGGCGCTAGGCTGATGCTTGCTCGGCGCTGGCTGATATTTACTTTTAATTATAGGACTTGTTAATTATTTAAGCGACCTAATTGTGATGCGACCCTCTCTGCAAATCCGTGAGATAGCGTACGCGATAAACAATTAATATACCGACTCCCTGAGCTTATCCTTAGCAATATAGTAGCTGGGAGTTTCATTTCTACAGCGTTGCGGGTACCACAAGTAATGAAGAAAATCGTGTAATTTGAAGACCGCCGCATGGTCTACCGACTAAACGCCGAATCTGATAGCGTATCAAGTTCTTTCACAGCCGAAGAGTCCATCATCACCATGTCGACTTCGACCGATACATTCATTCGCACTGATGGGGTATATTTGCTCCAGCGTTCGGCAGTTTCTAGCTTTGTTGCGCTGAAGGGACGGAAACTTTCCTGAAATAAGGTCTATCTCTCGTTCTAACATACAGAGTAACTCTACGCGTGATAAGATCGATGCGGGGTGGTGAACCAACGCGCCAAAGCTACTCAGATTCGGTGGGTCTCAGCGTAGTAATAAAAGGAGACTTGGTTGGAGCTCGGTTCTGCGAATGGTGAAAAACACCCGTGGCTGGTATCGAGTTTGAAAATGCCTTCGGAACCAATGGAACGCAACGATTCTCGTGCAGCTGGGTAACTTTGCGCCAAAGTTTCCCCATATCAGATAAGATCTGACCCACCCTTTATCGCTTTTCCGTAACATATGTACGCGCTACGTTTCTCCTGCGACCTATCGACCTATCGAGCTAACGGAGCGGCGTACGTTTTCTAGAGCAACGTAAATGCAAACGACTACCGTCTTCTGTTATAGCTAGCAGCCAAATGGATGTCGCTCTGTACGTTGGGCTTACGGTAGCCTGCCTCGTTATAGGAGGATTGGCGTTTTTCCTTGCCAGATTGCTGAGAAGAAAAGGTCGTGATCACTCTCTCTACTCGATGGCACGCAACGGTAAGTTTCGTATATTCGCGTGACTCGCGTCGTGGCGAACCTCGACCTTCGTTAAACCAGAATCAATTTTCGCCGTTGCAGACTTTCAGCCCGAATTTTTTCCTGATCAGGACAAAAAATTGAGCCTGCAACCCGACGTGACAGCTACCACGGTGCCAGCGTGCTACGAGTATCCTTTCGATCCGAAACTGTCCATGTCTAGATCCCTTTCCGAGCATCATTACGACGTACCCCATCTTTCGATCGCCCCTCAGCCCTCTCCCATGTCACCCACACCGAGCACGTCCACCCAGGAGTCCTGCAGCGACAAACAAATTCATTCGGACAGTGAGAACAGCGTGACAAGCTCCTATCCGTCATCGGATTCAACGTATAACGTTGCCACGGACACCGTAAGGTTACCCAAGCTGGAAACCGGAAACGTAGCCAGAGCGATCGTTAACACACGCGGTGCTTTACTCGTACTTCCCGACGCCGGGATATCCATGTCTGTTCCGGAGGGTTCGGTGCCAAAAACTTTTCGCGAGGAATTGTACCTCGCTGTATTAAACGAAGATCGTTTCAGGCCCCGATTTCCTGGTGAGTATTTCCGACTACGAATAGTCATATCGAAGGAGTTAGCTATTGATTATTCTTCCTTTGTCTTTTTATCGCTTGTTTTCGTACTGCGGCGACGTTATTCGGGTTAATTTGATTCAATTTTTCCTAGATGGTATAACTCAGTTGTCGGCGGTCGTAACTTGCGGCCCTTCGTTAGCGTCGTTTAACAAGCCCGTCATACTGCAGTTCGAACACTGCGCGATGCTTCACCCAAATACGTGGGAGTTTAGCGTTTGGGCAACCGACATAGATCTCGACAAACTATCGAACGAACAGGTCATCTGGACACGGGTACTAACACTCGGAAACGAAACGATAAACACGCCACTTTTCACCCAGCTTGATCACGCCGAGGCTTTCATAGTCACGGAACAACTAAAAGGCTACGTGTTGGCCGGAGAGAGTAGCCCGAACACCATAGCCACCAAGAGGCTTAGACTAGCGTTGTACGCTAGCCAGGGAAATCAAAGCTGTATCAGGGTTTACTTCATAGAAGATACAAAGGCAGCGATGAAGATCATATCTGACAGAGAGTCGCAAATAAGGGGGTACCTGCTCGACAAACCTCGAACGCTGCTCTACCAGGACAATGAGGAATCGCTGTGTATCAGTTTGGAGGAAGTCGGTAACGAGTGGCAGAGTAAATCACCCACCGAGTACCAGGAGATTTTATTCAAGGATGTTTGGAACTGCGGAGAAAATGGTCAGCACGTATCCTTCACTCTCGATGGCCCTTTCGGACCTTCGGCATCGAGAAGTTACAAGCTGTTGATCTGCCAGGGAAATTCTGATACGCGACAGGTCTTCAGGATTGTCTACGACGGTGCGAAACAGCTCGTCTCTTCAGGAAGCGTAACGAGGCCCCTGAGAGAAGTTACCGTGGTCAGCAGCGGACATGCAAACAATGCGACGACGGATTCGGCTGCTCTGAGGCCGTTCAGGTTCACTAGGTCTCTAAGGAAGCAGTTGTGTCAGTGTTTGGATCCACCGAATGCCCTGGGAAATGACTGGAGGATGTTAGCGCAGAGACTTCAAGTCGATAGGTGAGTCAATTTTTTATATTCATAACGATCATACCTGATATCGACGTCAGCGATTAATTCGAGTGAAAGCCTGAAAAAAGAATTCCGTATCAAAATCCGCGCTGGCCTGGCAAATATTTTTGAGATGAAATGCGACCCTGATAGTCCGACGAGCCTCGAGTCTGGAGATCGTATCAAACCTGCGTGGGTTTAGAGTCACGGTCGCCGATCAATCGGAAGAATCGTGACGGTTAACAATAGTTCCCATTTCTCGTGTTTCAGGTACATAAACTATTTCGCTACCAAGGCCAGCCCTACGGAGCATATCTTGGATCTGTGGGAAGCAAGACATCGCGAGCCAACAGCAGTCACAGACTTATTGAATCATCTCAGAGTAATGGGGCGGACCGATGCTGCGACAATACTCGAAGCGCAACTTGGCCCGTGGTTGTAAGTGCTCATCGATTAAAGTGATAAACGCATTCAGTGAGAGCAATTAAATTCTGTGAAATGACTCTACAAAGTTATAAGTACGCTTATATACGACTGTGTTGCACGTATAAATGCGTATGAAGTGTTTCCAAATCATAAAAAAGAAATAAAGTGTTCGAGATTTTGATGTTCGAAAAAAAATAATAACGAAAATAATCAATGAATAAATAGATGAGTGAAAAAATGCGTAAAGAACACTCTATAAAAAGACAGTTGCACGGGTGTTATTTTATAACCAAGTGATGAAATGTGATGGGAAGTAAAACTTTTGTTCGCGACTACACAGAAGAACTTTGGATTATCTTCTTTCCATGATAAATTGAGACAAGTAAGAATTGAAAAAAAAAGCGAATGGTAATGAGAAATATAACGTTATAGATTTAACTGTACTTTAGAGCAGGTTTACACACGGTATTTTTTTTTTCTTTTTTTTTTTTTTTCTTTCAACGTGTATTATATAAGAACGTGAATCGAGGCTAAGCCTATAGAGACTCGATTTAAAACACTGCCTTAAATGTGCGTGATACAATACACACCGCTTGTACATGTATATAGACGAAAGTAATATACGATATTGGATATTACATAGTATTTCATTATTGTTATATTACTAATAGTAAAATCAAAACGATATGCGTAGGTTACAAGATGTTGTATAATCGAAATAAATAAAAATAGAGACAGAATGCATTTAGATGAAAAATATTTACAGGAAATTATTTGATTAATAAGAGAAAAAAATAAAAATAAAAATAAAATAAAATAAAAATTGATGAATTATAAAAAGAAAGAGAACGTTGAGTGAAATGATAATGACGAAATAAGAAAGAAAAGAGAAAACAAATTTTAAAAATTTATGAACACCAGCTACTATTAGGCATGGTGTCAAAGTATGATGGGCTTATGATCGAGTATAAATATATTCTATCGATGAACGAGGGTTGTTATATGGTTTGATGAACGTGCCAAAATTATTTGTTGATTCGCCGACGATCATTTTTTAACGTATCCCAGCATATGGTTTCAATTTCTTACTCTGGTATTATTATCTTCTCTCTTTATTGAATCGGAAAAAAAAAAAATATATATATTTTATACCACTCGTGACATCGAGTGGGTATATCGTTTTGTTAAAATTTTATCAAAAAAGACAAATGACACGATTGTGTGTGTACAATATTGATTTAAACGACACAGTTTATCATTTAAAAGATTGTATATTTGTTACTTTCGACGAATAAAATATTCTTGTATACCTAAATTGCGAATATCAACGAGATGCTTCCTGTTCGAGCCCAACTGTTCATCCCGCACTTTTAGTTGTACGATATAAGGTAAGTTCGAATGATAAGGACCACCGTATAAGGAGTGAACGATGGAGAAAAAAAGCAAACCAATTTTCTATGCCGAACGAAGACCGTCTTTTATTCACAGTAAATTTTGCGTATTCTCATAGATGGGTCAACGAGAAACCGAGTCTGGAAACTTAATGGATGAAGATTCTAAATTTCATATTCATATTTCGCGTATACGTATAACACTTATTGTTAGCGTCATTTTTAAACGAGGCCTCCCTGGTCGTTTTTCACTGCCGATTAACGCTCAACGCACTCCAGAGACCGGATGGTCAAACAAAAAGTGGAGAATACGAGTGTCGTTGAAAGTATATCCATAGGTACATACATTGTATGTACGTACGGACACATGCACGGGTAGCAGGCTTGTCTCGGAATCCTGACTCCTATGCGCGTGGGACCTTTTCCTCTGGTGAGCTCATATCGTCAGATGCAGAGAAACACTAGCGGCGATCAACACGGTACCCACATTTGTGTACCGCCGCCCGTTGAAAGCATCCCAACATGAGTTCCATCGAACTCCGGAGCGTTTCGCCTCGGCCACATCGGAAGGCTTTTACCACTACACCGTATGAGAACAGTGCCCGGACCGGGAAACAGGGTGGACAAATTATTTATTATTTATTTTTTTGTCCACGGGCAAAGCCAGGGAAGGGAATAAACAAGAGTTCAGGGTGTAAAGGCGTGGTATCGTCGGATTTGATATCTAGCCAAGGATTACAACGCTTCGCATAGAACAACGGAACGTGGGTTGTTTCTTTAGGACGAGTTTTAAACAAGACTCTTATGTGTAATAATATTTACGTGTCGCTTGAATTCTCGTATCATTGTTTAGACTACGTGGGCTGCAGTTAGTAACTGCGACAAAAGCACGAGCCCTTTCATATCACAGAGCCGGCTTTGAGCTTGTATTGTATGTTCCACGTTCGCGATGCAAGAATACACTGCGCTTCTTGGCCTGTATTTGCCGGTCGCTATTCCGAACGAAATCGAACCCACGAATGAACGAATAAAAACGTCTGACAAGTCGCATGGTTCGGTCTAAAATCAGATGATGCATCCGGTGAATCTATAACTTTGGATTACTCAAGTTCTGCATCGTGGTGCGGGTCTAGGTTTGCAAAGTTGAAACCACTAATGGATAACAACGATCCATTGTATAGTCAAAGTGGACAAACAGATAATCGTATCCATCGGCGCATACGTGCGGTTGTCATAGGGATGTTCCCTGCATTCAACTTGGTCATCCGCAATACAATAAAATCCTTTTTGTCTGGCGGATCATTGTTTAGCACTTGATTGACGTTGATCGAGGGGTCGTGCGATCGACGCGTACAGTGTCACAGACATTTCCCTCGACGAATAGCGCGCGGCAAACTCACATGGCTTTTTAACGCTGCAATTTCAACGCGCGTTGCATCGCGGAGCTCGAAATCCTTGACTTTCCATTAAGGGTTGCGAACCACGGAGGGCCCGAAGGGCGAAGATCGAGGGAGAATCCTCCAATGGTACCGACAGTGATGCATGCCCCCCTCTCCCCCGCAGGGAATGCAACGCTTACAAGAGTTGGTGGATTTCGAGTGAAAAAACTTAACGGTCTTACCGTGAGGATAAGGTACCCTTGGAGTTGAGATACAGCTGCTCAGTTTGGGTGGTCAGTAATTAATGACGACTACTTAAAACCCGACACTGCACGATGGAAGGTTGATCGCATACTGAGAGTTGAGCCCGGTAACCAAGGAAGAACCCTACACCAACTATAATCTCAGTAAGCTGATACTTCGGCACATATATAGGTATAGGGCCGATGATACACGCACCCGCTTGCGCATCATGAAGAAATTTTAATATTGACACCATCGCCCGGTAATACACGTGTGTTACAAAAGTCTTGCATGCTTACAATATCGATTTAAAAGCCATGGTGTACGATGGCACGAGATCCGATCTGTGATAATGGCGTAATATATTATCCGCCCATTCTGGTTTTCTCGTTTGAATTATTAAAAGATGAGAGTTTAGGATATTTTAAATACGTAACAACTGGTGCGCGTCACCTCGATTCCCATAGTAAACATCGAAGTAAAGGTCACGGAGTTCTCGGAGACACTATCATCGGTTATTGTCATTCTGCGAATCATTTATAAATCACTCTGCTGGCTGGAAATCAATGAAATTCAGCTGCCGGATGAAGCATAACGAACAAAAATTTAGACCATTCCGTCGGTTCTATGAGGCAAATTTAAAGGCCGCGTTAATTCTAGCTTTGATCAGAGATGCCAGTCTTGTAATTAAGTGAGTTTGTCATCGGCGTCAAAAAAGCTTTGTGGATCCGAAACGATCGTTGATTGCTATCGTAATTGGGCTAATTGTCTGTAGTGGCCCAATTAATTCAATTACGGATAATTGCATATTGAATTTCTTGCATTCGATTCTCATGAGTTTTTACCAATTTTTTCCAAACATCATTCGCCCTTCACACATTTATTCGCCGTCGTCAGCCCGACCGTATGTTCTATCTATATCAGTCTGACATCAGTCCTAGAATCGTTTGTACGAAGGCGTGGCCGTTATAAGACTGTTATAATTCGAGTGCTGAGAATCAGACGGACATAACCGATAAAAGGAGAAAAACAACAAAAATAACAGAGAAACAAAATAAAATATTCAGGATTTTTTTTTCATCATCTGTGCATTCGATTTCAATAAGCATAGTATTCATTGATTTTATTTCATAGACTACCGAATTGGTCGAGGCATTTACGGGTACTGATTTATTGAGGAAAGTCCAACGAGTCCGTTTCCGCAATGAGATATATTGCAAATGAACCAGCGTAATATGCGATGGAGTTGTCGAATATAAGTTCCAAGCTGTTTATTAGAGAAGATGTTACACAAGTCATGGTTTAATCAGGTTTTCGTCCCCAGGGGGTCCTAGTTTATGTAAATTTGATAAGACTTTAAAGCTCCTTAAATTACCGTCGCAATATCATTGCTGGGGGATAGTACGTGTGGCCTAGCGATGAAGCAAGATGCAAATCTTGACTGCTCATAGTTACGAAACTTTGTTATAAGGAGTGGAGTTCCTACAGTATAAATATCACCGAGAAATGAAAAAAAGTAAAATCTCCATTCGTCACAGACGCTGAATTTGTGCCGGCTCAGATGAAGAAAATGGTTCGTATGGTGCTCGCAGTCCCAATAATTTGTAACTTCTATTTCCATCCCGCTGATTTTAAGCTAAATTAAAAAACTGAACATTCTATCGTGTGTCAAGAAACTCCATCGGAGTTTATCTGCTTTTACCGTGATGTTGTCTTTCAATTGGTCGTGGCGAAGGGTTTCTTGGTGACGGAACAAGCTTCACAATTTCCGGTTGGCTACACATGTAAGGGAGAATTTTTATTTTAGGATTAATTTGTGACCCTTTTCATTTCTACGATCTCCGCCGTCGCCAGGCACGTGGTCTTTTGATTGTTCCTTCATTCCCCCCTCCCCCTTCTCCTACCCCAGGCTATCGCGTCGCGGGGAACCTACGCTCACCCGCACCCTTCCAATTTCATTGAACGTCGCGTAGAGCGAGATGAAGAGCGAGAGGGAAGAATGGAAGGAGTGAAACGTTGAGAGGGCAATGAAGGGAGAGGATCACTTGAAAATGGATATTAATAGTTCTGCCCGGTGCTCCCCATGATCACTGCTGATTACTCCGTTACAGCAGTTATCCTCGATCAAGGCGAAAGTTTCCTCCCTGTAAAAACGCTCCTCCATTTATATAAATTCAAGGAAATTAACGCCATGGTCGGGGGCAAAAGCTATCGCCGATGTCAGCGAGGTTATTTTGTCTGTTTGCACTTGTAAAATCCCCGGTTTATTCTATCTTCGCATGTAGTACGGGATTGTCTCACCACTAGCGAAAGAAATCGTCTCGATCTGGGGTGAACGAACACGTTACAAGAGTGGATAACCTTTTGTCTTTGGATGGAGGTAACGGGCGGAATATTCTCCCACCTCCGAGTCTGAATTAATTTGAACGTCGGTCGGTGATCAGTCTCTGCTGTAATTAAGGAGTAACGAAGGAACCTAAGGTATCGCTAATCCTCCGATACAAACGATCAAGACAATCGGAATCTCTTGTCAGATTAACAGGTGAACTATCAAGTTTGAATCGAACTCTATTCTGATTTCTCTGACAAACTGAGAATCAGTAGTGAAATGTTAGATGAATAGTAAAAAGAAAGTAGTTCTTGAGTGTCACCCGACTCGTTACGCCATCCGTAGCGCAGCACCAATAAACCAAATCGTCAGCATGAATCAGCAGATCCATAAAAATCAGTGTTTGGCTTCTGCTCTCGTCGGATATCCACTGGATGATATTGGTGAATGTAAAGGGAATTTGAGTCGATCGGTGAGATGTACATCAACAGAGGCGGTACCGTCGATCCTGCCGGTGCTCGCGGACAGCTCTTCCTGATGATCGGAATAATAAACTTGCAGATCAGCAAGGATTTCTCCAAGGAAATCGCTAGTGGGCGTATAAATATAGGAGAAGACGTTCCTCTATCGCGCTCGTCTGTTCTTCGCGCAAATTAGATTTGTCCCCAATTCGGATGTTCCCATTCCCGGTGCTCCGAGACGCTTTGAGTGCCAATTTGGGAACATCTGGCCGCGGCCTCTGTTTCTTTAGGAGATATTGGAATTGTGCTGCCTCCTTGGCTCATTCACTCAGCTCTTACCTCTCCTCACTCGCTCTCTTGCTCCTCATGATCAAGGAATACTCTCTCAGCTGACCTAGGCCAATTTTCTCTTCATCAAGGAGTCGGTATTTGTGGCTCACCAAAGTCTCATATTCTCAGGCAGCGGGTAATTTTCCATCTTCTTTCACTCTCGCTAGATGGGATCGCGAATTACTTGCGTCAAAATAATACGGTACATTATACGCGGCCCCGCGTTTCAGGACGTTATTTTTATCTATACCAAGTGGACATCCGTTATAGATAGACATCTCCATTGTACGCCCGTACCTATAAATGTAACTTGATCACCCTTTGGACTTGGTAGTTCTACGGTACGTCCGAATCGTGCAGGACCTAGAAACAATTAATTTCTTCTTGCGTATCATCCTTCCCGTTGACAAGATACGCATAAATCTTTGTTCAATCTGAGTCATCTTCAACCCTCCGAGCTTTCAACGCATCTTTCCCTCGAGCCATAACTCTTGTACCATTAAACTGCAATTTCTCGACATTGCCGCGTGAGTGTAACTGAAGTGCGTTTGAAGAACCCTCCGCCGCGAGGGTAATGACACGTGTTCTCCACGATGAAGGAAGGATAATGACGATGGATACAATCTGAATTAGGATTTAAAACTTTTCTAGTTCCATTTCATCGACTCACATCAGTTATATAGGAGAATTTTTATTCACCAAAGACTCTGCAGAGGATTTATCGTTGGTTGATGTTACGACCTTTTCTGCGACATGTATTGGTTTTTAATTTGGACTCGCAAAGTTCTCAGACGTAGTTACGGGAATTCGTTTGTTTAACTCTGTTTTCTGTAACCGCAAGTGAAAATATCGGAAGCTGGCGTTCAGGAAGGGCCGTAGGCAGTGTAGCCATTTACATTATTGAAAATTTATGGCTGCACCAGCACTCCTTGCCCGCCGGAAATGTATTATATGCATTATCTTTCCGCCACATACATCACATTACCCCAAGTTCAGAACTTGTAAGTTCACCGGTATAGTCGCAGTTTTCGGTGGGTGACGAATCCTTCAGAACTAATAAAATTAAAAATGCGTCTATTCGTTTATTCGCCTCTACGTACGTAACGGAATTCTACGACCGAAACGGAGTAACGTACGGTTTGCATAATACAGTTTAAAAAAAAAAAATAAATCAATGGCATTTAAATTGCAAGTGCGGTTGCTTTCTGGAATACATGGTGACTAAAGCAAGGAGCGTTCGGAGCTGGCACGTTGACAAAACGATTCTATCAGTTTGCCAAGACGCGGTGTTTCTAACCCCGCACTAAAACGAAACGAGAATTATGAAGATTATAGATTTCAATACGAAAGCGAATGGAGGAAGACGTTAAATGTAGTATCAAAAAAAAATGGACCCCGTTTTCATCCCACGTCTGAATTTGAAACTTTACTTTCATCCGACGGTTCAGTCTCTACTGAATAATCCGTTCATCTGGAGATGATTCCCAGGGTGAGATATCCACGTAAACTGCCCGACTAGTAGGCATAATAATGGATTGATCGAAGGTCCGACGTAAGTGGTCGGGGTTGTATGCGATCATAATTAGAGTTGAAAATGAAAAGCATAACTCGCCGACTGGAAGACTTTCTCGAGCCCCTTGGCCTTGAATGATGCGAGGGATCCAAAGGACTGCCAAATTTTTGCGTAACCTCTGATAAAAGTGTTCATGTTATACCCACCAATAATTTGTAGCAGGGGCAGATGAGCGCCGTGGTAAAACAAGATAAAAGAAGGGTGAGGCATTTCGCCAACGCCAACCACGTACCCGTCCTTCGCAGGTATCACGTCAGATGGAGCGATTTCAAGTAATTTAACTTGCCATAATTTAGGCAACCTCATATGGATTCGCGTCAAGCTTCGGTCTTGCCGCATGCACCGGTCAGCATACACGTGCCTCGCTGTAATTCCCCCCCCCCCCCCCCCCCCCCCCCGACAATGAGCGCTTGCTTGGCAATCGTTATACCAAAAAATCGACTAATAGTGGGATGAGAAAAAGCCCGAGTCGATCCTTTAGTCGGGCAATGCACGTACAAATAAGTGAAGTTATATCTATACTCCTTCGTGCATAAGTGCTCGCAAGCTGGTGGAGACGGCGTTTGCATGCCGCGCTTCTTTCTTGTCCCCAAAAACTGTACGGTAAACACAGCGGTGGCTGTCATCGGTTTTTCGTACTCACTGCATTCATAGGCATATGTGCGTCGTAGAAGCAGTTGCTCTGGTTATAGATCCGAAGTTAGAGGGAGAAGTGGATTTTGGTAAATATAGCTCGTAGCTGATGCCGTTGGTCCTCGAGGCTTGAGGAGGCCATCCGCTCCCGTTAAACCAGATGTAACATTTCACTTCCGCTTTTGCTGCCACTTCGCTGGCACTTCTCTCGGGTCTCCTTTTTGCCGATCCTCCAACATCTTATTATGCTTATGTGTGTGGCGGAACGCGTTCGGTGTTTCCAAAATAATGATTTTAATTGGAAGAACATGGAGTTCAGAAGATCGCACCCTCTGGCGTTCGCAGTACCTTTTTAAGGCTACCACGTATTTATGGAGCTCGCTCTATCCTCAAAATACGCACGGTACAAGGGTGGTATTCTTTCCGAGAATTTAATTTCTTAACAATGTCCCGCACGTCCGAGAAAGGTATCCCAATATATATCATAGTATGAGACCCCACGCTACCGCTCGATTCTTCATGGCGAAGATCTGCAGCCCGATCTCATTAATTCAACGCCGGCCACATGATGCGATGATCGAACTTTTGCCGTTGTGCGTTTAGAAAGGACACACAGGTGCACGGGGATTCGAGATTAAAGCTACAGCGACTAAACGCGTGACACGCAGACCCAAAGTACTTACCCATAGGCGTTGGGTGTGTTTGCTTATTTTGTCGCAGGGGTTGGTAAAGGTAGTAGGGGCGCACGGTTAAGGGAGGTGCGAGTCGTTTGTCAACGTAGAGGCTATTTATATCGTTCCGGCGTTGGCTCAGGGTGACAAATGGGGCCACCTTGACTTCGTGGGCCGACCTGGCACTGCCTATTTACATCTTATAGTCTCAAAGGAACACGATTGTAAATCCCGTGCCTCGCGATGTTGCTACCCTTATTAAACCAGCTGCTGCCCCATTGTCAATTCACGTTGATATCGGAATCTAGTTGTACAGTTTCTCAACGGAGTGATAGTTTCTCAGTGTCAGTGTCTCTCCGGATCAAGAAGCATTCCGGGGACTCGGAACCGTGAGAGTTTCGACTGAGAATCAAGGGCAATAAGGTCTCGCAAGCGACACGTGGGTATAATTTAGTATGAATTTGTCTCCCCCTGTCTAAGTAACCCACTTAGTCCCCGATGTCAGACGGGATCTATCTACGTATGTATATTGTATGCGTGTACACATGTGGATGGCATAGGCAGGGAAGCGCATCTGACAGCACTTGTACGGAGGACCCAACCTCGAGGTTGTCGTTTCGAGGAGTATTCAAAATACATTAACAGCTACCCGAAAATCTGAAAGCGCCGAAATACGCTCATTAAAATTCCGTGTGTCCCGCATACGCTGGTGGGCTGTCTCTGTGAATACTGTGCGTGTGTCTTCTGTCGCTTAGCATTGTGCAGTTTACCGTAAGAAGAGCTCGGATACTACCATGTATTGTACCGACGTATAAATGCCAGCCTTACCGAAAGCGTGAGTAATCCATAGTGTCTAGAAGCGTCATGGGTTACTCCGAAGTGTTACGATTCGAGGGTGAAGGGGAGAGAAAGGTCATCGCGGGTTATGATAATGGCTATCGATGACTGTGCCGATTATGTTACACCCACAAGGTACATTCGGTCCTCCGATGTTTTAACTGCAGAAATATTTCTCTTCAACTGCGAATGGGAAATTCCCTGAGAGGTATTTCACCGTTCGGTCTGCTGCACGGGCTTTGAGAACGGGAAACGCAGCGTCTTTGAAACATCTCGATGATCGATTCCATCGTTCGTATATCACTCTGGTTCATCGGCCGACTTCTCTTGACGATTCGTAGCGGTATACTCGGTAGTCGGGATGGGAAGAGGACTGTAATTATCGAGCAGGCTTCGTCGGCGGTAAACTTTGGACAAGTTTTGGATAGAAAAGGACTCTTTCGAAGTAATCCAAAGTGCTGACCTCCCCCGTTTAATTTTGCCACAGTTTGTTTGTTAGGCAAGGTCTTACGGAGCAAGGTGGCATATTTCTGCTATATACGCCCCGAAATATTGCTGGCTTAAGCCGTGGAAAGGGACCCGTGTGCGCGTCTTTCATAGCATATCAAGTAGTCCCTCTTTCACTATATACCCTCTACCTTCACCATTCCTCGGCTCCTCTCGTTCCCGCTCCTGCTACGAGAAGAGGATTACCCGATATTACGCGGGTTTGACGCGCCGCGTGGAGTGGAAGGTCGTAAAATGAACGTCAAAAGCTTGGGGTTGCCCCTAACTACAGCCAGGCACCTATACCAGCGGAATGCCATGTCAAGTCAGCCCAGCAAAGGAGCGGGCGTACTTGCAGTTTGGAGCTATGCTGTTGGAAACGAGCAGACTTGACTGCGTGGAGGGTGTGCCAAGGGTGGTTCAAAGTGCGAGGCTACGATACACCCGTTGCGTGGTCGTAGAAATAGTTTAGCTGTAGAGCACTCGCCAAGATGAGCTATAAAATGATTTACTTAGAAATTTAGGTGCAAAAATTTCATCATCTTGATTAATGAAAATGCCACGGCTTTATAAATATAGCTCGACTTGATAATACTTTTAAATTACACTCGTGCACATACCTTGGACGCCGGTTGATTGCCGCGAACCGCAGATGGCGATCCCTTTCGTCGGAACGATCTAATTTATTTTCTGCTCGTATCCTTGCAGCTCCAATTTTAGGTTCCATATAATGAAAATGGTTCGTACGGGGGATTCCCTCAGGTGGAGTTTAGTTAGAAATTTGATGCACCATAGGCTGTAGGACATCAAGAAGCCCATATAGGTAGATTTGAAGAGGATTGATAAGACGTAAAAGAGAAAAGAACATTTATTCGCCCATGGGATAATACGGTTGGAGAGTAAGCAGATTGATCCTTAGGCACAAGGTCTACGGCTCTCTTCCAATGTCGAGCCGTAGTCACATTCTTCGTCGGTGCAAAATTTATGAGCTTTTCAGCACACGTATACATCTATATTTCCGCCGTCAAACCACTCGGAACCTTGACTCCTGTTGCGGGGACTGCATCTGGCGTGATACAATAGGATATGAAAAAAAGGGCAGCCGTGATCGCGAAAAAGAAGAATCAATGAGTACTTTGTCGATTCGATTATAGAAGAAAGCTATAAACCAAATGGAATTTGGCACGAGATTCAGTGGGCGGTTTGTGCGATTCTGTTCTACAGCAGCTACTGTGTGAATCGGATCAGGTCCCGATGGAATCCGGACCCTTAGGAGCGAATATTTTTCACAAAGGATCGATTTCGAGTCGATCGTCAACTTTGAACCGTAATCTGAGCATCGTGGTATTTAATTCAAGTTACGAGACTTGTTGAGCGGTAGTTTGCGTTTAAGCTCATCTTCTCTTTCGCGTTCGAACCACGACTTATAGCCATAGTGAGGTAGTTCGACGATAGCTGCACGAATAGAACAACCGACCGACCATGTCGTCTCTGATACGAAGAACTAATTATACAGTCTAATTAATTGTGTCCCGCGATACACCGCTTTGCCGAGAGCAAAAAGTACCCATGAACCACGATCGCAACCACGGGGACTCACCGCCAAGGCACGTCCATAATTTAGGACCCCACCCTTCGACCCCCGGGCGCGCGGACGCTGTAGCGAATCTCCGGTGGCCAGGTGCCCTCGGCCGCTCTGGTCTGCCCTCTTCGCGGGACTCGCTCCCGCGGTATTCGATGCCTGCATCCCTGAAGCTGGCTCCGTAAATCTCTTCGAACAAGACACGTCGCCCATGATTTTGCTCAACTGGCCTCTCATACGGGCAAACACACCAACGCTGTATAAAAGAAACACATGTGAGCTCGGATTCGGAGACTAGGAAAAGCTCGTGGTTGAAATCTGACCGGCTGGCTATTTAGAGCTGCTGCACGGGTCTCCCGCTCGCATAAACATATTTATATCATCTATGCATATATGTATAAATTTGATACGTATGAAATTTCGTTCGACTCCGGATGACTTGGAAGTTGAACGTGCTTGTTTTCTGAAACAGGTTCTATGTCGTGTAACTGACTGGTTCGTATCAAATCAGATGAGAACCGAATCTCGTTGAACGAGGTGTTTCTGTTTTTGGGTCGCACGAAGAATCAACGAGGTGACGTGAGTGAGGACGGTCTCCGAATAACGATGTAGACTTCTGAATGAAGTGACACGAGCAACCTCATCTTGGGACAGTCGGGTAGCGCATCAAAGTCCATCCAGTTCCAGTTACAGTTTTCAAATTGCGGGACGGTAGTCGCTGAACCGCATTTAAGCCTCTAACAACCGTTTTCCCTTCGGATAGATACTTCTTATATCTTCATCCAATAAGAACTAACTTGCCATTCGCCGACTTGGAGAGGTGCAGCGTCGGCCAATGTAAAGGAATGCTTCTGTGATTCACCGTGCGCCGCTGAAACGAACAAATAAACGGATAAAAGAACGGGTGGCGGCTGGTTACGCGTCATGATCTCGAGTCCGCAACAAGTCCGCATCAGAGTCACGGTGGAGAAGATAACCGGTAGAATATAAGATTGCCGTGGAGACGATGCTGTGCAGGACGCGGGAACCACAGAACCACAAGGCAGTCCTGATAATTAATAACCCACTTCTTAGCAGAGGACATGCCTTTGTTCCTCGCTGGATTGCCAACTGTGGAGTGGGGGCCGGACGCAGAATGCGGATGGCGAAGACCGGCTCGAGGATCCTGAACTCTTCTTGCACGACGCCAGACATACCCAGGCTCGGTGGGACTCTGCGATTCCTGACCGGTGAACAAAGACCGAGGACTAATTCATTAACGAAACAAAACCCTAATTGGTTTGCTCCGACGGTGGGTATTCCGGTGGCCACAAAATCGTGCCAGGATTCCGTGACATTGGCACAACATTCTAGGATTCCGATTTCAAGATAATACTTTCGCTACCACTGGTTGGAAACTAAATAAATAAACTAATGAATAAATAAATAAATGAACGAATAGGATTCAGCGAGAGATAAACGATTTTAATTATTCAACGGCGGCGGAACTCTTGCAAAATTGCCAACCAATTTCCTCAATGTTTTATAAGACGAGAGAATTATTGGTAACCATAATAAGGTTCAGGAGGTATCATTTCTGTGTAATTTATCAAATTCGCGCAATCTTCGAAAGAGGGTTATATTTTACTCATGGGTTCGCGCTGATCCCCAAAAACTCGCAACATTATATCATACTTTTCTCAAACTATATAGGTATATAAAATCGATTCGTTACCAGAATCATCGGATAGAAATCTGTGTAACACAAAGAAATTCAATTAAAAGAACCAACAATTTTTATTGTAGGTATAGATTTTTTGAGACATTCGAAATGTGTTTAATTTGATACCATTTTTTTTCTCTATCGCGTAGGTACACGTATGATGACAACCCGTGGTACTCGGATAAATTACACCCGTTCGTTAATCTGATCGCTTGGACCGCGCTTGGATCTCACTCGCTTCGACCATTGTATCTTATAATACGGGATATGACTTAACAATATTATGGCTATTATCGGTGTTTCATATTTTCAGTCAGCAGCGAACAATAGTCACAGTGAAAGTCATGGGCAGCTTTGGTGTCCCGCAGCGTATAACTTGATGCCTGTTCCGTCGATTATTATTAGCGTAGGAGACCAAACTATCTCGATAACTTCGACCGGACGACTGGGAAAAAAGTGGAGATTTGAACGTATACGAGACTCAGTACGAGAACTATAATATTGACAGGTCCCACTCGCTGGAAAGTCAGTAGGAAGCTGTCGACCGACCGCAGTACTGGGTAGATTCAGAGGCTGACGTTACGTCATAATACAATCTTTTGTTTCGAATAAAACATAAAAGGTAATAGTTTGTTTCTATTATCTTTCTAGTTATTCTGCGTTATTCTGCATGTAAAATTAACTCGGTTTTCGTCTCGGTTTTCGTTCAACAGATTCGAGTGCCATAGCAGAGACAAAGCGGCGTTGGTAGCATCTACACGTGGAGAAGGGCAGTTAGTCGGTAATTGAAAATTTATCTCCCACAACTTTTTGCTCTCGCACCCGCATTCACAATTCCCAGAGGAGGACTTGCCCGAGTTCTGCAGAATCATTAAGCCGCCCTATTGAGACAATAAATATTTTCAGTGGGCGGTCTGCACAGCTAGGTGGGTTCTTGCCGCCCGCCCAGACAAAAGGTATAAATGGTCTCATTGCTGGAGAATACAAAATGATGGTCAGATAACTGCACCGGTGTAAAAAGAGAAAAAAAAAGGCCATAGGAAATGAAAGGCGGAGAGAAGGAGCGAAGCTATCAGTGACAGGTAATCGAACCTAGTTTAATAACATTAACCGTGTACGTTTGCATTTTGGAGCACGTATCTGTAATCAACCGTGTGAACGGATCGGGAACATTTGTTAATTTTTCCTTTTGCCGAGGTTTTGGTGAGGAATAACAACTGTGTTTTGGGATTATGATATAAGCACAAAAGAGTGCGAATCGCAAATTCTGAGAAAGCCCTCTCTCCCATATTCCTCCCACCTGTATTGTTATCAGTTCCGTTTAAAATCGAGAGTCCAGACCATGGCTGATATCGAATGGTTTAGGGTTCCTGTCGCAGGGTAGATTGCAGGGAGGTTCTACGTTCAGCGTGACGGCGAGGCGTTGCACGATCCTCAGTACCTCGTGTACAGTCCGAATTGATATTCGTACGATCTCGCGTTCGGGATACAAACGACTCCCTTGGGTAGGAAAACGAGTTCAGGCGTCCGACTGCGGGAAATTGAATAGTCCTGGGTCCGCCGCACGAGTTGGCCATTTGTTAATCGTCGCTAAGCAACGGTAAGCGAACTGCAGTTTTAGCAATTACGAATAGTGGGATCGAGTTGGCCGGGAGTCCTGGACTATTAGCGATGTCAAATCAACTGACGAGCGAACACCAGGGTGCACGGATCGATCTTGCTGTGCATCAGAGTCACGGCGAATGCGAGTGACCTGATACAAAGGCACATATCTGCGTATACGCGTTGAGTGCGTTTCGCACCGCTGGGCCATACGGCTGTGGCCTGCGTAATCTTTGCTCGTTAAGAGGCAGCGTAACTCACATTTCCTTTTTGTTGTCCGTTCATTCTGGACACCAGTCTCGGGCGGAAGTCGCCCGTAATGACCGAGAAAGAGAGCAGTGCACTTGTCGCATCAAGCCATCGCTCGGAATCACTTAGCCCTCCTATTTTTTTTTCCTTCTGCTCTCTCATTCTCCTCTTTCTGCTTTTTCTCTCCACAGGGCCCCATTTATAGTCTCAACGACACAGACGGGGTATTTGCACCAAGGACACCGCCTCGTCAAGCAGCTCTTCAGTCTCAACAACTACAACTTGGTTGTATCGAACAACTGCTTCGACCGAAGGCAAAAAGCGCGGCCTAATATCGAACGGAATACATGCGCGGTAGCAAGTATTTCTTCACCTTTTATCGTCACACCTCCGGATGAGCTGACGTTTTTCCGCAGCTTACCGTCTAGCTCATTCGGCATAAGGCATGTCTTGGCGTAATCATTCAAAGTTTTTTGAAACGCAGGATAACCTCTGCCGCATGCCTTATTCCTGGTCATCATCATGAATTTCTTAGGATATTCTCAGTAGAAGAGATAAAACGTCGGAAGAAACGTTTATTGGAAATGAGTTTGGTGCAGCGACATGACATTGAAAGTAACAGCTGTAAAGAATCAGTAGCAGAGGCGAGTGTGCCTCGGTAGGTGTATACCTATATTTGTATCTACACATATTATCTGCTCGTCGGTTGACGAGGTGTTCGTTGCCTATGTACAATACGACTGTCACGTACAGACTCCGAGTATGAGAACGCACCAGTCCCTCCATCTCCTCCCTCTATTCCCCCAGCCTCCCGCGCTTCCTCCCAAATGCAATTTCCGCTATTTTTATCCGAAAAGCTTTCCGACACAACGCCATGACACGTTCCTCAAATAAACTCTCCGTGTTCGGGAAAGACTTGCCGTGTGCCATTGGTGGCCACTTGCAACTTTTCCAAGAGCACCTAGCGCTCAACTTAGCTTTGTTTGTTTCCAATTGGGAATTACAGTAGCTGCGTCGCTAAACTGAACACTCAAGGAGTTAACCGTCCATAGGAAATTCGTATGAAATTAATCGATGTATCATATCGATTTCCGTTTTCCATTGTAATTTGTTTCTTTTTGTTCTTGTTGTTCAATAAGGTTTATTTCTTTATCGCATAAATCTTAGCCAAAGTTATCGATGCCATAGTTGTCGGAAGATGGGTTACGTCTATACGTGCGAAGCCCGTGGAAAACGGGTTCGCCATGTAACCATATATCCCAGCGTGGTATACCCAGATGTGTATACGTTACATCCTCGAAGGGTTATTTCCTCGGAGCTATTGATCCCGTGGTTGTGCAACACGCGCCATATGAATTCACGTTCGTTCCCTTATTAATCTCGGCTAGCGATAAAACCTGGAATCATTGAAAAGTTAATCGAACCCTCCCCAACGTCGAACCTCGATCAAACAATTTGACAGTAGGCGGGATACGACGTCCAATCACGTGACTCTATGAAACAAGTTGGATTGTGAATCGCAATGAAATCTGATAGTACCCGAAGAAATATCGAACGAATTGCAGGCGTATATGGTGCTGGTGAGATTTTAGCGATTGTTCGGGAATTAGTCGTACGATTATGATAATTGTTGGCATTCTCAGACGAGTTTGCCAGACCGTAGCACTCTCCCCGGATAACTTGGTGTCTCTGGAAATACACAGGAGTTCGTCCTCGTTGATAATACGCACCCAACCCGGCAGCACGTGACGGCAAAGAGTCCCTTGGTCCTCTGGTCCGCTGATTTCTATCCTTTACTGCTATCCGGTGGACCGTATCAATCAGCGAGTACACTGGAAGGGCGGGCCGGACGGCGTGCCCCAAACACGAAGTGACCCCTGGCTCTTCTCTTCCTCATCGGCTGCACGGAACACCGCCATCAATTGCAGCTGCTCCATAACCTAGTCGATAAATAGAAAAGCAGTCAAACCGATAAAAGGATATTCACCCCTGAGAGAGAGAGCGTGGGTGAAATGTGGGCATAGAAAGAGATGGCCGTGCAAAAAGACCGGGTCTCTCCTCGCCGCGTTCTCGTCAATTGCTTCAGGTCTCCCGTATTCTGTTCAGAAGAAAAAAGAGAATTTAACTGCGGGCTCGCTTCTGGTACGCCGAAATAAGCGTATAAAATAGAGATTGAAAATTTAGCCACTCACTGCGAAATACCCGTACATAGTTTTAAACGATTTGACAATATATCTGGAGGAATATTAATTCCGAATAATTTATTGATCGTTGTGATAAATTTAAAATAATTGCTGCAGCGATTTGACAGACATTGGGATAATAAAACGATCGTTTAGTCAAGTGGCCAACTCGACGAAACTTCTGTACACGAGTACGCGCTGCACGAGTAGATCAATTGGATAAAAGTAAAAATGAATGGCACAAAAAAAATAATCCTCCCGATCGATCGCCATCTCATTATCAGAGATTGAATGAAGCTGACGCGTCGCGACGATTGATCGATAGGTACTCTTGTCCGTCAATATCGAGGAGGAATTTATACGAGATATAATTATACTCGCGGTGCCGTTGGCTCTTCGTTAGGTCAGGCAGAAGTAAAAGCGCAGACAAAGTCTGGGACGACATCGATCTTTCTCAACTCAGGAGTTGACGGATGAATTTTTATAAGCTCGAAAAGCCATCAAGCTTTTTTCAACTCATCGGAGCTAAAAAGTCGTTTACTCGGTAAGGACCTGCGTCAAGTAATTTCGCTAATGGCCCAGAATCACGGCAGTCTCCGAGCGGTTCTATGCTCGGATTTGGTCAAGTTACCTCACCGCGGTGGGATGTTCGAGAATTAAATCTGTGGATTTTATTACGAAAGAGCGCGAGCGGTGGTTTCTGAGAAATTCGTCTGCAAACTCTGCGCAAAAGATTGTATAATCAAAGAATAGATTGTGATAATCAAATCGTATCGAAATAAAGACAAGTATGCCCTGTACGAGGGTAGACACGAGATTTCACGTGGGAGCGATATTTGTAATTTATACGAATACGAATGTGATGTTAACAAACGAGCGAGTCATTTTGAAACGCGTTCCGGTCGACGCGAGAAAACTCAGCTCATTCTCCATAAAAATTTGTCGCTCCTTGCGCATTCATCCATTCACGTCGCCTTGAGCATATCTCTGCACCGATATAGTAGCTAGACCTAGCGAAGCAGCGAGGGAGCTCGAACGCGCGCCACGTCGTAAACGTTGACTCATATTTTCACGCAGAGTTCTGTTCGCGGCACGAAATCCACAGAAAATAAACATCCACCTCTGAAATATTATGGTGGACGATCGCTGAAAAATATTTCAGATCTTCACTCCGCGAGCTACTGTATAAGTATAGTTATGTCGCAGCTCGCACAGTGAGATATAAATACGTGAGAATGAAATTAGGCGTTATTTCGGAGAAACCATTTGTCCGCATTCTCCGAGCGCCTGCAGTCTGCACCGACATGTCGCACTTGCCCGATGGGAATTGAACTATTTTACGCAAGAACTGAAAGAAATAGCAAAATATTTTCTCGCTGTGCAGCTGGAGAGAATAAAAAATAGATACTCCAAACGAGTGTGTTGAGCTTGTCCGTTTTGCTTTATGAATCGCATCATCCGTTCTGAAAAAAGAATTTCAGGGGAGGCCATTGGAAGCTCACATCGTATAAACAAATCTGGTAACATAAATCGTCGGACGGTATGTACTACGGGTGGAACGTATACGCCGACATGCGGTCACCATCAATTGCAATCGGCAGTTGTTGGAAGATACATGGCGTTAATTATGGTCGCCCGATTGAATCGGGTCGATAAAAACTAGTTACTTTCTCAACCCATTGCGCAGAAAGGGGTTGAACTACTCATTGGACTCATTGGGTGGCCCCGCGCCTTTAATTCTCGCAAGTGTCCACTCCCAATACTGGTAATTTGGCCGGTGACCTATGACACTAACAAAGGAACTTGGTAATTCCCCTACCTTTCTTGTTCGAAGGATTTTCCCCGCAACTCGATATCATGGGACATTTTTTTATTTTTTTTTTATTTTTGAAGGAGGAATATATTCGGCCGGGATAAATTTATTTCTCACTTCCTTCGCGTATAGGTATGCGCGGTGCATCCGCGTTTTAAAACATTCGTGGATCGCCGGGTGTCAGGGGTACTTCGACGTCTGTAGACAAAACTACTTAAGACTTGATCCTCACGAAGTAACGTATGAGCGAAAGAAGCTAGGCCTGCAGTCTGGCATTTACCACGTGAATTATCTCGTTAAAACGTAATCGCCTTTATATCTATAAGTAACCAAACCTCATTTCACGCACGAAGGTATAAACTGCTCCGAGACTTTCTGCACGTGAGTATATCCCTAAAATAGAACATCACTCTACGCTATGACCCCCGTTGGGTTTATTCACGCGTACCATTCCATCGCTGAAAGCGGCTAATCAAAGGGACTTGATTTATACTGAAATTAAACAGGAAACTCGATTTTCAGCAACCTCTTCGAATCCAGGTAACTTCGGAGCGAGAGGTAATAACGATGTATAAAGACGGTGGCTCCCATCATATGTAAATGATTTCTGAAAATACCAGGCGCGGCGAGATACGATTCGAATAATTCTCACACCGCTCAATGAGAGCGTGAGACCGGGTGTCACATCTGATAAAACTTATTGCGCTATCACTCACGTGCCAAAATGTAGATTCCAGATATACGATTAGAGGCGTGTCATAAACCGGCCAAACTAATTTCGAGTTTCAAACGTGGCTCCGAATTTCCTACTTCCGAATATTATGTGTATGAAATACAGCACGGACGTATTCGAAATTTCCCAATTAATCAAACTGTTTATCGAATAGTTATCAACTATAATTACTCCGTACCTTGGACACACAAGTCTATTTTCGTTACTCGAAATTGCAATTGGTATGCCATTTTCCGCTCCTCGTCGTACGCACATGGCCAGTTGAGGAAATTACGAACACTTTTATCAGAATCGTTTGAGAGGAAAAGTACTTGCACGCCATCGACAGTTAATCCGACACCTAATATCTTCGCGGGGCAAATCTTTGGCAGACCCCTTTTTGGGGTGTCCCGAGGCGATTCCAATTCCGTTGATTGGATGCTCTGAAAGGGAGTTAATTGGCAGAACTTACGGAGACAGTACAGTTGATGGACGCGATACTATCGAAAACAATTCGAGTTGAACGCAATGCTGTTGTGGTATCACGGCAACACCGCCGGGTTGTTGCCTCCAAGAATTATTACAGCAGCGGCGAATTAAAACATTTTAATCGTCGTAGCGTCAATTTTGCTTCTTCTCAATCATCACAGTAGATATTTGCTGCACGGAATGAGTATGCAGACTCACTGGTTTGCGATGCTCTTTTATCTTTGCATGACTGAAATCATTCGGCATTTAAAAAAAAAAAGCACCAACAATCGCATGTATATTCCCAGAATATTTGATTAGAGCTAGATAGGCCCGCCCAATTAAAAATCTGTCGGTAGCCACTTAAGTGCATGGTTAGCAGATAAGCATGCATGTTCATTAGTGCGGCTAACTATTTCGAATAACATTTGCATTCGTAATCAAAATCTCTCCGCTTTAGGGGCAGTCAGCGACGACTGTGGCTTCCACAAACCGTAATGATCAATAATTTATTATGTTATTTACTTCATTGACGACTCGGATATTTTTTTATTCCCATACCAAGTGATCCATTCCCTGCCTTTCCCATTAGTTCAATCCTATCCGACAACTGTAAAACCTCCGTATTCACACGGCCGAAAGTGAATAAAGTAGGTAAAACATGTTATAGGTATAGTACGTGCACGACTGTTTCAAAATTTTAGATAGTTATTTTTTTTTTCACAGATATTTGTATAGACGTCATGGGTATACACCATCGTCCAGAGGTAGGCACGCATGGTCAGCGGAGCTGGTTTATAACAACCCGACGAACCGGTACGTTTGCACGCTCGGTGGTCTCTCGTCAGTATGTCTAACCAGTCAGTCTAGCCAAAGCGAAAGCCAGGGCCGCTTCGTCGGATATATTTTGGTATCAATAGTCGTCCAGTCTGTTTCTACGGGAATATAAACGTGCATTTAACTCATCCACCTTTCCGGTTACAAGGATATCTACCTTACGCTAATGCCAGCTGAGTCAATTTGCGTAAAAGCAAACGGGATCGTTAGTGCATCCCTCGATGGCACTGGTTAAACTTTATGCTCGTAAAGAGAGGTTGAAAAATTTTTAATCACTCGACAAAACTGGACCCTCTATAGAAAGAAATTAGTCGGTTTCATGGTCGGAAAGTTGCAGGCTGGGAGTGCGTTCTGAATTTGACGGTCCTCCATCGAATGCTAGGAATAGGGCGTATACTTGGGGATGTGTTTCTAACTTCTTAGACTGGAAAGGGTCGAATATACTTCCTGAAGATCTTCACCTCAAATTGGTAGAAATTGGAAGATCTACTCCTGCGCTTTCGCGGAAACACCAACTAATTGTAGTTCAGTTGTTGCCAATTTCATCAGCAAATATCTCTCCAATAAGCGCTGATGATCTTGTGTCTCTGCTTCTCAACTCTCTCCAAGGACCAAATCTTCGCTATCAACGATAAGCTCTCACCGCCCGTACAGTATGAGGTAGCTCAGGTTGCAATCTTCATAAATTGATTTACTACGCTATAACCTGCTATTCCCCTTACGTATAAAGGTCACACGAGAGCACCTGCGTGGATTGGGTTTATTGATATACTCGTTAGGTCTCTGAGGGATTCACGCAGGAACCTGTAGTACTGGATTCGATGCGTCATTTAGGAAGCGAGCGAGTCTGCTATGAGAAATCGAGTATCCTTCCATGTTACCGTTGTTCTTCTCTGTAAATCTCATTACGGCGGACGCCAAGGGGGCCCATAAATACAAATCCGTGGTAGCTTTCTTCTACAGGTATTTTATGGATGGCTACATCTACACATACCCGCACATGCGTGTTGATACACCGATCGACAAATACTCCTGCGATACTTTTTCTTATTTCCTTTTATTTTTGTTAGTTTTCTTCGTACTTTATTTTTTGTCCCGTCCGTCCTACCCACCGCGTTGATTCGTCCCGTGATAAAATTTATCAATTAACAGAAAGTAAGCTCGTTCGAATAGGCGATCTTCCGAAATGTCCAGAATCATTATACATGTCGGCGATAGCATGCGGGGGCGGATCCAATTTTTCCAAGCGTATAAGCTTATCAAACAACCCGTTTCGCGTATTCCTTAATGCAAATGTTGAAACAAACGCCACACATTTGTTCAAAACTACCCACCGTATGACCCACACATAATTTATTCACTAAATAACTTGACGTTGTCTGTCATTCACAGCTGTGAATTGAGGCCCGATCGAGTACATGGACTCCAATGCATAAGATAGTGTGAAACTCTTGTCATATCTTCGTCGAAATCTGATTCCGAATACAGAATGATATTCAAACTCTGCCCAGTGGGAGAAGATGCGCGTTCATATTTTTCCCCCGCATTCAAACTGGACATTTGGATCATTCAATATGTATGTATGTATTGCCGAGAGTAGTCCGCAGAGGAAACTCGTTCTCGGTGAGTCGAACCAGCTGAGGGTGTGCCCTTCGCATTCTGAATGATCGCCCCGTATAGATCTCAGACGCCCCAGCGGCCGTCTCGATTCTCGTCTCTGGATTCGATGCTCGTGGGGTTGGCATGTAAATCTTTCTGCGAGTCAGTTTATCATGACCGTATCAGAGTGTAACCCATCAGTGGTGCAAAATAAGAAGAATGTGAATCGTTTCGTACAAAGTAAGCGAAGAGAGAGAGAGAAAAACAGGGCGGGAGTCAGAGTTCGTTGAGTGAATAACTTATACGGTATACTCATAGCTGTTCCAATGTTCTTTTTCGCCCCCCTACCTAATCAAGTTGGAAGAGTTGGATGATATCGAGGAGTAACGTCAAGCCCGCGGGAAAACAGCCAACTGACAATTAAGGAAATGGTCGCTACGAGTAAATCCGTTTTAAGACTGTCTTAAAAGATCAATGTGCCAAGTCCTCTCATTGTTAGTAGAGAGACACCCGGTCTAATCATATTAGTGACTATATCGTTACCGTCGTTGGCATCGTCATATACATGCATACAGGAGACACGACTAATACAAGGTTGTTGCACTGCGACGAGTTATGCAGAGCCGAAGATGGTGCATTTGACTAAGCCAAGGCGTTTCAAGCACTTTTAGCTTTTTGAGTCGTCTAGGAATCCCCTTCTCTTTCTTCTCTTTCACCGCACCGCCACTCCGTGTTATTCTTTTTTCAGACGTCTGTTTGTTACCGTATCTCTACAAGATAGCTACCCTGCCACCGGCTGATTACGTATGCCGTAGACATTCCTCGAGCTTATGAAAATGCCGAAGCTTTGTGACTCGTGATGATAAATAAGATGTACTGAATAGCTGCGACATGTTGCCGTATACTTTTCGCTCCTTTCTATAGGTCCTTTTGAAAATGGTTTTCTTTTTTTCTCTGCCTGAGTCACCGTTAGCTTTTTCCTCTGTTGACGGTTAAAAATGAAATCTGCCGTCCGTTGCAGGCGACACCACCTTCGAGGTTAATGGGGTTTATTTTATTTGCTTTTTACTATTTCCGGCCACCCATTCCGCAATATTTCTCAGATTAAGTGTCTGCAGTTCGGAAATGATTGAATTTCCGGAGGTTGATTCACCACCGTGAAGTCGTGACATCGGCCCGTTCGTTGGTGTTCTTCTACTTGAAACCCGTCTACATTTGCGTACAACTATTCCCAGAATTATTACCGATTTCACCTTATACGAAAAACTCCTGTACCGGCAGCATCTCATCTGCAGATGAATTTTTTGTCCGAAGATAGATTTTTTATTAACTTATGGCATCAGCTGCAAAATGGAGAAACGTAAAGAGATAACACGGGCGCATCGGGCTCGCGACCGCAGAGTTCTATATATAAACGTATATTAGCTTTAATCGAGTGAATGAGGTTGTGGCGTTGAACACATGGCGCTATGCTGGGCTGACGAGTTTTCGGTCCAAGAGGAATCGCGGCGAGAGGGGATAGTCGTTTGGGTTTATTTTCTCTGGGTTCTCGGGACGCCCTCGCGAGTTTCATTTCAATATTAAAGGCGCCAGGTTCCAGCGGTGCTGAACGACAGCTATTAATATACGAATCGTAATCGGCATCGGTATGCATTCGATTATACGAGTATGCTTTGGACGATCGTTACATTAACTCGATACACAATCAAACAATTGACTCCTTGGAGAAGTGGGCCTCAGCATCTTCTATGATCACTGATGTTTGGGCGTTATCACGTCAACGCTGGATATTTTCGATATGCTACGTATCGAAAATCGAGTCACGGCTGGGGTAACTCATACATCCATGAGATGCGTAATCCACGGAGTATAAAAAGCACCCGTTCGGAGTCCTCAGCGTCGTATGTTCTGGTCAAAGGTCGGAATATTCTGTCTCGAGATTAACAGAAACCAACTGGCGTCGGGTGACATTTGAAGCTGATTTCTAAATTTTTCTTTCTCTTTTAGTGCGGCATCCAGAAACTTTGTCTCTCTCCCTCGGCCATCCTATTATCGAGCGTCGAGTTATGAAGTTGGTCTTCCTCGCTCTGCCTTACGCTCGCATCTCCTCGTACGAAGCTTTCCATCCCAGTCGTCCGGGTTATGAGGGGCTTGTAGTGTGGATAATTAACAGGAGCTACTTCCCGTGGTGTTCTATATTTGCTCAGACGCGCGAAGACTGCAGTAACGTCAGTGTAGCTGTTTCAAACTGATGATGGTGTGAGGTAAATGTAGTACTTGGAAAATTAGGGATAAGGATTATATTTAAAAGGGTTCATCAACGGCGCGTTGTGGCGTGGAGGGAACTATTAGCTGGTATGCCAGCGTAAGTGCATATTATGACCGTAATCACTTGCCTCTCGCTATGGATCGAAAAAATGCTCGCACTTCTGGTACAACGATACCTGTCCATTTTGGGTCTAGAATATTGAGTATGTGCTTTCCAAGTTTAAGTAGAAAGTAGAAGTTCGCGATACGCTGAAAATGTCCAGGGCAATGTCGTCTACGGTGTAGCCAATATAACTGGCTGACGTGCTACCGGATCTCATTGAAACATAAAACTTAAAATGTACTTCCGTCCCTGTAGTTGACGTCTGCAGTAGACGCAGGTCGGTTTGAGACGGCACGCCTATAACCACATCGTGAAGGCGGCCCTTTCCAAACGTTTGATCACGTTTCAAAGCAACCTGCTATACGTACACTGCTCTTTGACTATTTGGTATTAATAAACGAAAACACGAACGACACCACGGGAGCGCTTTTTAACGTTATTTATTCTGAAACTGGCCATTTCAGCTTTACGCTATACGCCACTAATCGCGTACATACATGTGGACACCGCTCTCGGATCGGGAGGTGAATAAATAAATAAATGACACGGTAGCGTACGGAACAAGGTTCGAAAGCGGAAGGCGTTGCCGTGCAGTGCCCATTATTATACCCGTACGAATACAATGTAGCTTACTCGGAGGATTATCCGTTTTCGATCGTGTGCTGCCTGAGCGAACGAAGCGACTCTCCATTGTGCGCAAAATTGAATGCGGGGGGTGGGGGCAGGGGCATGATTATTCAATTTCGTTTAATCCAACTTCAGATATTGCTCGTACGTACACCGCGCGTTCACCGTGCGGGGGCTCCGGTTTTGGGTCCGGCGATAAATTGCTCGTTGGGAATACTTGTAATATTATCTGTTCCGCGGTGGAACATTTTATTACCACTTGGCTCAGTCTTGCGTAAGCCATTTAACCCAAACCTTGGGCGCTACACGTAGTGTCGTAGTCGTAGAATCTAGCGACCGTCGCGTGTTAAATCTGCCGCTAAGTGGGCTCTGTTTTGTATAAAGATTTACGTCTTTGAGGGGGATTGTTGCCACTCAAGTACTCGGCGAAGCAGGGAAAGCTCGCACGTGCTCCGAGTGGTATGTATAGTACCTGGGGACCGCAGGGGAAGGAGGAAAATGCGATTTCCCTAACGCGACACTTATTGCGCTCGCAGTTTCGTGCCAGGATTGTGAGCCTAGATCATGGTGATGAGGAGCAAAGCGAATTCCATTTACTTGAAGAGTCCAAACACGCGCCTTCAGCTGCCGCCTCCTTATGCAAGATCAATCGAATCAAATCAGGTATAACGCGGTGGTTGAAAAAACCGCAATTCTCACCCAAATGGTCTGATCGAGAAGAAGAGCTTCGGCGCACTCATCTGTACGATACATATTCCAGACGTTCGAGCCTGATCGCGGTTTTACGCGGAAACAAAACACACGGTTGACTCAAATTTAGACGAGTCACGAAGTATATTTGCAAATGTAAAAGGGTGAACGAATCTGCAAGGCAGGGGGGAGGGGGTATTCGAACCGTGAAGAACACAGGTAGGGCAAATCTATTTTGTGAGTGGGGATTAGCTGAGTGGCGTCGAGACTGTTCCGGGACGCTCGAGTTACCGGAGGCCGCGAGAGGCGGCGACGACGCCACGTTGAAATAACAACTCGAGTCAATACTGTGGAATAATGGTACTCCTGCTCGACTCCTGCTAAAGCACCGGGACTTCTCGAGGAGAAGAGACCCTTGGATAAAGTATTCCCGAAGCGATAAATTCGTTAAAAGGTACAATTCCAAAACGGTGAAATTTTTCTTTTTTTTTTTTTGCAGGGGGTTCGAAAAAGCGAGGAAAAAATCACTCCAAACTGCTTTCAGGGGAATCGACAAACTACAAACTTGCCGTCCAAACTAACGATGATAAGTGGAAACTGATAGCCTCAATTAAAACTTCGCATTGCTCTCGAGCATCGCATCCACCGCAACTTAGATGTTGGGCGCGATGGTCGATGAAGCTCGCCACTTACGATCAGCGTTTACTAAATGTTAGTGTCGGTATTTGTCCGCAGCTCGTAAATTGATGTGATAACTGGGCTAATCTGTCCGAAATAGCATTCTCACAACACCGCATATTAGTCAACCTGGAGAATGGGGTGATGACGATTTGATGCTACCAAATGTACCTCAAGTCGTTGTCAAGATTTCAGATTAGTGTCAACAATGTGCCAAGACCGTTGAGAAATTCCAGGCGGAGCTACTCGGTTTTTGAAATTCCCCTACATAGTAATATCGGGTTGGCTAGCTGGAGCCTAGGTCTCTATACGCGGTGTATAGCGACGGGTTCACCGCGAGATTTGGTTCTGGGAATTCGGAGAGCGCTAATTGGTGAACGAGACCATTTTCGCGTACCTAATGACTTTTCCCCGTGCCGCTGAAAGCTGGCGTATAACAAGCAAAGTGACGTAGAGGAGCCCGCTTACCGGTTACCCATTGTCTCCAGTTACAGAGATTGTTCCAATACCAGCGCTCGCGCTTCTATTCAACCGGCTCCATTCTTACCCTTGGGTTTTCCTTCATTTCCGGTTATGAAAGACCTGATTTTACCAGGGTATTCTATCCCTCCGTATATCTTGGCGGACGACGATTCAAACGGCGTATACCAGAAATCCACCCACTCGTCAGGATATCTTGAAATTTTTTTCTTTCCTGGTTTCCGAGGGTGGGTCTCGCGTGTCGCAACCCAGAAGGTATTTCAAGCGAGGCAATGTGTCCCGGCGCCCGCTGAAAGCCATAACCTTAACGGAGAATCGAAGCTGCTTACCATAAAGTCTTACCCAAAGCTGAAAGGCTTGCACGGGCCTGGCGTTACGATCTCATCGAGAAGCTGGCCAAACTGGATTGAAAAGCTTCAGAGCTTTTGTTTGACCCGCAAGTCAATATAGTTTTATTTTTAGAACCTGCTCTAGGAAAGCCTTTTGTAGGAAACTCACTTTTTTTTTTTGGGTTCCTCGCACTGATCTGCGGCTGCGAAAGAATAACGTTACTACAGCATAAGCAAACTGTCCCTATAGAAGCACCGACGCCTTTCTTTCAACCCTTTTTGATGCGCGCGTCTTTCGTTACTTTGTACAGCTTACGCCTCCTTTTACAGCGCTGCTCCAGTTTACGTTGGTTCATGGGCATTTTCAGCATGGGATTTTTTTCCGTTACCCTTTCTTCTTTAACACACAAAAAGAAAGCAGTTCACCAATGGTTTCGATAATTTTTGATAAATTTCGAGAACCGTTTGACGCATTCGGGTCCCCAAGTTGAACGTGTTCGCGAACCGGGCAGCGTGACGTACGCGGTTTTATCCTTATGCACATACGAGCACCGCACATCATTATTTACGTGCATGTTATATTATGCATTTGTGTATTCATATTTGCTAAGCACGGATGCGTTATACGGGGTTGTGTTTCTGACACGTATGAGTTTCGAAATATTATTACGTGTTGCGAAGGTTTCCGCAACGTGTAGTTGTGCCTGAATATGACGGGCGCATGCACTTGGCTTATCTTTATGCATGGGAAAATTAGTTGTCTAGCCTCGTTAGATAATGTACAAACCGCACCCGTATAGCAAATAAATTTTAAACGAGTTATATAAGTTTTGTATCCCTACAGCCCCCATCGCACACACCTAAGTAGCATGTTTGTTCTTCTTTAGTTGAATCACGCGCTGCTGAATCCCCCTAAAAAAGAAGTTTTTTTTTTATCGTTTACCCTAGTGTTCGCCATACGAAAGATTTTTAGTCGCAACAGGGGAGTATCGATCGAGCTACGCTTTTCTCATTTGATAATCGCTTTAAAAAAAAGTTTTGAAAAAATAATTGCGAGCGCATTCAGTTTTTGGTTCTTTAGGTCCTGTCGAATCAATTTGCATTCGTCTAGAATTAAACAGTTGACTCGATACAAACGATGGAAGTATTCGGCGGTTACTGTAGGGTGTAATTCGTCCATGATGCGAATGGGCAAAAGACGTTGAAAGTAATAAGATGAAATAAGTTCGTCACTCGCAAATGATTGTTTCCCGTTAGTTCTTGCGGCGAATACAAACCGTAGACAGAGACGCGGACGCGTGTCGAGGTGTTCAAACACTCCGAATGCTATCTCGGGAGTCATTGTTTTCCGGAGTAGAACACGGCGTCGCGCAAACACCGATACGATGCATATAGGCGACATTTAACAATCGAATTTCAATCTACGCCGGAGACACACAGTGCGTATGTCTAGTTACACTGTTAAACAAGCAATCCTTTCCATTAATGTGACAATGGCGTTACAATGCGACGTATTCATCTCCGTCTCCTCCGCTCCAACACCGCGGTGCCACATCCAGATCCCTTGTAGCTCAATTTTTGACAAAAGGGGAAAACGTACGCTTCATTTCCTCAGCCGCCACCGCCTGAGAGTTATCGAGGCCTGGGCGAATTTTCGCTTTGCCAAATATTCAGCACCCTGTTTCGTAATGGCGGAACTCTGATCCGAGTGTTACGTAATGCGATGACGTCACGGCATTGCCCTATCGGCAGGAACTAATCTACATATTCATCGGGTGGCTCCCCGCGTTTGCTGGTTTTCTCAACTCTTCGTGTTTGCCACTCCGCACGACGGTATATACGATGTATCGCGCATAACCAGGCATCAGACATTCGAGCTCAGAGATACCCGGAGCGAAACGCATACCGAGGCAGCGGACGCGTCTGAATTGTTTGGGATTTAAGGGATATAAAGAAGCACGCTCAGCGTTATGGAAATCCATTGGAATATGTTGGTCCACGGGGATCGAGTTGTCAGCGCGACTATACTCGCGCTAACCCCATGCCGTATAGCTTTGGCCGTCGCGCTTTTTCGGTATCTCACGAGAGAAAAATGTATTCAAGGTCGATAGTTGCGTACTTCCTCCAACCGCCTAGGAAATCATAACTATGTCAGTCACGGCGTGAATCCGTTGAGGTTCGATAAACGATTTCGCAATGGCTATTGTAGGTAGCGATTTTTATTTCTCTGGGACGTAGTAAACGGGTATTCGTTTAAGTTGTCGATCTCTGTCAGATGAATTAAAGAACTCACGGCAATCGCGATTACGTTTGATATAATTTTCTATCACGGTGTGTACAATGTACCCGCAAGTATACTACATCATATCGGTGTGAACGTCAATAGCAGAAATCTTCACTTCTGTACAACGTGTACGATGTCGACTGACATGTGGTCGCCGGGAGTGACGCAGCGTTGACAGGGTGTCGCGACGCTTTACCGTCGCATATCGTAGCCGAATTGTCGAATGCTGGTAGTGGCCACGTTCCGGAACCTCGGATTGTCCTTGAATTTGAATACTCACCATCGCATTTCTGATCGTAACTAAATGCATTTGTGGTACAAAACATCGCAAAGACTTTTGATTTTTCTTTTGATTTTGGAGTAAAAAATCGGAATTTCTTTTCTATGCAGTATCTGCTGATCTATCTATCGGAGTGATCGAGTTGTCGCCTTTGCATCGCTTAAAAATGCGAAAAAATTGAGGTATCTCGTCGGTGTTAGAAGGGGATGTGGTTATTCGTGAACAATACGCATAATTATACGTTTGCTTGTCGAACACACACTCCGAACTGGTTTTGTGTGAAATTAGGGACGAGTGATTCGCGGGGGGAGGCGAAAAGTGAATCACGGTGCGTGTAGATGATATCCTCGAAAGCCGATAAATCGTAGGGGGGTGTATAGGTGCGTGTGCAGCGTACATCGGTTATGAGGAGCGCTCGAGCTGTTGCGAATATATGAAAATATGAGACCGGAATAAAAATTTCATTTCAAGACGTCCATGTGAATGTCAAAAATCGCGGATATCAACTCCAAGGATTTTCCTCTCGAGCTGCCGCGGTGGACGGACTTTTCATACGCTGTAGGTGCGAGTATGTAATCAAAGCAGGCTCTCATAACCGCACGCGCCCGCCCGTCATCCACGTAGATATTGAGTCTCTCGGAAAAGCGGAGCAGGTGGCCACGGTCTTGAAAAACGCGGCACGTACGTCGTAGCACAAATGCTCGTAGAAACGCGAAAGGCTGGCAGCCGGAAAAAATCCGCATTTCGCAAAACGAGATATATCCAGAATCAACGTTTGTGGAGGGGATGTACAGATCATCATTGCTCCGAAGCCAAATCATGATTAACAGTAAAAAATCTAAAGTACATCAATTGCACTTGAATCCGCGTAGTCATCATCACCGAACAACACCGACGGTTTCTTAGATCTGATTAATTATTGTTACGCCCGTTATCGGTCTACGCGTTGTTCTTCGTATACGTATGGCTTCATTTTCCAGCGCCCTACGAACCAGTTTTTGTCGCGTCAAGTCATAAAATGATTTAACCTCGGCTTCACCCTCTGGAATCCAACGAAAGCGGCTATGGATACGTAACCGAGTGTAACGCGTTAAGCAACGTGTCCACGTTTACGATTAATCTTGTGTTTAGGATCAGGGGTATTGATTTCGTGGTAAAAACAGAGTTGCGGGCATTTGACGGATCGAGCGAAGATCAACGCGGTGAAGATTTCTCAGTTGTTCGCGAAACAATAATATAACGTTGGCAGGCGAAGAAATGTAAATTGAAAATGTAATATCAACGCGACGTATAGGTTCCGTCCTCCCTATCTGGCATACGTGTGCGAGAATTTCTCCATTCGGCTATGTCTGAAACGAAACCGAGCCGTCGTCGTCCGCCCCCTGAGAAACTCATAACTTCAAAGGCGGGAGACGCACTCGCTTGACAAGTCTGCTTTATTTTTCGTGAAAATATTGCTGTGTGGTTGTCGACTGCGGGGTGCATAAATTGGACGAAATTGTTTCTTCGCGTTCACGGAAGAGACAAAAGACTAATATTATGTAAGAATAACCCTGGTGTCTTGTCTTTTCCAAGTTTACTCGGTAGCTTAAAGCTGTTCAGTTTCGGTTTACTCGTCAAATAATTGTATTCTGCATAAAGTATAACTACGTCGAGTACCTCTACGCACTCTTCCACCCGCTGTTTCCCGCCACCGTCCAATCGCACCGAAGCAAACTGCGAAGCGAAATTGAACGATACTCTTATATCTGGTCTCTCGCAATCTACGTCTCCGACGGCGTCGATTGTTCAGTCGACTGACTCGAAATGCGCTGTTACTGACAAAGTATGGTGTGAATTATATTTTCCAACACCCGAGGAAAGTAGGTAGGTACGTGGTACGAGGTAACGCAGGGTTCATAAAATTTACTGCAGAGCCAAAATTCGTTGTACCAATGAAACGATCAGCAGAGAGGATCGGGTTGAGCTTGGTGGAAACTGTTACTATAGGCGAACAGTTAATTTCCTACGCATTTGGCTCGGTCAAGCGAAAGGGTAGGGTATTACGGTTAGTCAAAGGTTTCGAATCGAAGCCCGGCTGCCAACGTGATTAAACACCGTGTAGCTTGGCCATCGGCTATACGTTTCAAGTTGCTCGATTGTCATTAGCGCACCCCTCGACGCCTGCGGAGCACGGTTATTGAAAATCTGAAATGATTTTATAACAGTTGACAGGTAATACGCCGAGGCCTTTACGGCTGACCTGTTCGAAACAATGAATATATTAAACGACTACAAGCGTCGTGTTTCCCGGGGTGCTCGACACGCGCCGCTTTGCTTGGACCACCTTGCCTTTCATAAGTCACCTGATTTTATTCCTACGAATTATAATATCGACGCCCTCGATTATGTACACGGGGAATGAAATTCCCAGCCGAGAGGTTGCCCACGCCATCCCTTTCGCTCTTTACTCATTTCCAATTATTATCGTCCTCTATTTCTCAGACGTCTCCCGCCATCTGCATAACGAGGGGCATATACCATATAAATTCTCGGTGGGGCACAAGAATGCTGCCCCACCTTCACTACGTCTGTCGCGAGTACATATATAGGTATAGCTATGCTTATAAGTGAATAGCGGTCCAGGTCAAAGCTCCATACTATGGAAGGGACGAACCAAACCCCACTGATTGGATGGCTTTCGAATTGGCGGTACTGACCGCCGGATAATCTTTGGATAATTTCAGAATTCTGCAAATTGTGGGGCAAAAACAGCGGAGATACTGGGGGAGCAAGTTTCGCATCCGAGTATACCCCGTCCCGGAAGAACCGCTGCTCGATCTTTCCATGAGTGAAAGCACGACGGTAGCGGGTGGAAGCCGGTGGAGCGAATCTTATTTTAGTGCAAATGGCAAACGATGTGTCACTCCGGTTTCATCGTATTTACAAAAAAGCTCGAAGCATTTGTCAAAACTTGAAATGATTGTAGAAAAAACACGTACAGTAGATGTTTGGCTATTTATCTACCAGCGCGTTTTATGTAAGGGTCCCAGGAAAAACTTTCTCTTCTGCCTCACGCTGGACTGTCGACGATATTTCAGTTCAGGGGTTCGTTTTTCTAACGCGGAGATACCATACACTTCGGACAAAGAACGTTGAGCTTTTATACTTTCACTCGGAACTGTTTATTTTTTTTCCTCCGTCTTCGTTCCGCCATCTCGCTCCTCCGTTACCCCTCTTTCTCTTCATCATTATCATTATTAATGCTGTTGCTATTATTATTAATATCGTTGCCGTTATCGTTGTTCAGTCGTTCTTTTTAGGAGAATGGGATCTCTCCGCGTCTCACGATTGGAATAATCCTTACCCGTTAACTAGGCTTCGTAGACTGTGAGAATAAAAGGACCTCTTCGGAACGAAAATATTCTTCGAAGCAATCATTATCGATCCACACGAAAGTTACTTCCCCGCGTTTGGCCAGCGTAGTTGAGCGGTGATGAAATTTTTCTAAAGAACTCATTATTGGAAAAGTTGGCAGCACCCGGACAGCCACTCCTCTTGGGACAGGGTTCGATTAATTTTCAATTCTCCAGAACCGATCGGATACAATCCGACAGAGTCGCGAGTTTTCATTCAATGACTCATACTGCAGGTCCGACTCGCGAACGAAATTTAATAGAACTATCGAGCTCCGCAAAAGTGAAGGTAAATATTCGAATCTTGGCGACTTTAGTCTTGGAAATAATTACGACGACGCCCATCGTCTCGCACGAGACTTTGCAGGCTCTTATCAGTTCGAGAAGACTGAGGAATTTCATATAACTGAATAAGGAAGTGCAGTCCTCCGATAACGTTCAAGGATCCATCAACGTGATTTTCCGTTCGAATTTTCGACTGAGACAATAGCGGCGACTCAACAAAGGATCCGTCTTCGATCTACGCCACGATGCAAAAGAAGGACCGACTGCCTGCGGATCATTACCTCATTCGTTACACGAGCACCCCAGATGCGGGCAGTCATCGCCGCGGGTCCAATTTAATACAATGTTTCTCAAGAATCTGAAAAGGCTCAATATTGATTTTCTCCGCGCCGCCCGGCACGCTCCAGTCTTGCCACGTATCCGGTCTCAGGTAATCTAACGTAACCACAAGCCCGAGGCGGGTTCGGAGACCACAGCCGGCGGACACCCCGTGGCTATTACTCTGCCATGCAGCCCTTCTTTAGCCAGCGCCAGCCAGCCTCTATCCGCGGGTTAATTCTAGTGCAGGTCCTTCGAGGTGGGTTTCTCTTCTCCACCGAGGGTCTACAGGGTCTCACTGAGCGGTCGGTCACGCCCCACGCTATCTTGAGCCCTGTTTTTAGTGTTTCAGTATTTTTAGAGCCTCCAGATAATATACTGGCTCCGTAATCTATGATCTGTGCTCCGCGGCGCATGGTCTATGGCCTGCTAGAATCTTTCGAGGAGAGAGCGTGCGGAAGCTCTGCACAAAGATAGAAATCTCTTCCCCTCCGATGATACCGTCGTCGATGCTATAGGTATACGTCGTGAATGCACGGATACTGCGTATGTAAAAGATTATCACGATATGCGTTTGACGCACGCATCTCCTCCCGTGGCTTTCGTCGACGGCACTTACTGGGATTCGGAAATGAGTCATTCTCAACTATGAAGCCAGCGGTTGAGCGACCGCTAGACGCTTCCTTCCGTTTTTTCATCATTTACCGACGTCATTATCATTGCGATTATCGTCCTCGTCGTCATCACTGTCATTGTCATTATGATTATGGATAGTATTATCATTGTTATTAATTCAATCGTTGATGATGATGATGATGATGATGATAATGATAATGACAACAATCAATGACAATAAGCACAACGATGTGATGATAATGACCACATTATTAATATATCATCGCGTATTCAGTTGTCAAATCTTCAATTGCCCCCGTGACATGCGTACATCATGAATATTGCGCAGACATATTGAAGACTCAGAACCCGCACGTACGTTATACGGTCGCAACTTACTAACACTACAAATATTAAATGCTGGCGAAAAGAAAGACTTATTGGACAATGGAATAAATTTGAATAATAAATTAGTAGATGTAACGTAGTGGGCGCGGTAAAGTATGCACGTTCACGCACGTGTATACGTGAAACGAGTACATCCGTGTAGATGAAAACTGTAGGGTCCGAGGCACAGAGGGCGAGGAGGTATGAGGCTTGAGACATCGGCGCTGGCAAAGGGCCGTAACAGCAGCAGTAAGAAACAGAAACATCCTTTGTGATTTACGATTCTGTTCAGCGTGCCAAGTTGGTAATGGGGCGATAGTCGTTGCGACCTCAAAATTCGGTTCGGTCTCCTAGGCCTCGAAGACTGAAGAAGACTCGGGGGAACTGCGACTTCCATTCGTCTTGCGACGGTCGAACGCACCGGCGAGACAAATCCGGAGCGCGAGGCTCGTTCATCCCCCTTCCCCGTCGTAGCATCCGCAGCATCCGTGCACCCCCTGGTATCATGCGATTCGTTTACGCATTGTACCCCTCTCCCGCATGTACCCAGAATCCTGACGTTTATACGCGCTTCCGTTGTTATGAGAAAAGGGAGTATAACGTGGGGAAGAAGCGATGTCATACGATAGTCGCGTAGAGAAACTTTTGTAATAATTGTAACGGCCGAGGAAATAGATGGGCAGGACTGACTGTTTGTTTCTTCTTCCTCTCTATAAACTTGGTATCTAGGGAAGATGGGTTGATTTATAACGACGCACTTGGTGACTCCCGCAACAATAAATACGATCTCGACGTATAGATCTAACGATGTAAAATTTGAAGTGGAAAATTATGACGACATTAACAAATTTATACATACTGGAGGAACCGCGGTGGCTCGATAAAACTGATCTCTGTCGTTGAGTATTTCGAGCTCCTTTGATCCCTCGAGTCTTTGTTGAAAAGTAATTCTTTGCTTTCTCTGGAAGTGAAACAGACCTTAGCGTGGGAAGATTAGAACGAGTATAGTGTCGTGTAAAATGTACGAGTATATCTATACATGTAACATACATATGTACACGTTCGCTATTCCGAAGTCTGGATAATGGAACATGGTTGGCCCTTTTTACTCCTTGGAAGCTTTCGAATGCGAAGTGAACTTTTTTTGTTAACATATATATAGCGAGCTACCCTGTAACTCCCCTCATTTCAGGGTGAACGATGAAAACGGAAAAGGAAAGAGAGGGGAGTGCTAAGAATTGTGGGAAACAAGCAGTGTGGAACCATCGCATTGCGTTTCGTCGATGCCCGAGATGCAATTTGATTTTATGGTTTCCCGAGACGCCCAGCTATGGCTGTCAGCCAGCCCTCATTTCACGTCACAGTATCTGATTAAGATCTTCTGGTCGCCTACTCGTAAAAATTTCAAAGCTTCGGTTAACGAGAATAACCCTAATTATGTACTGAATAATTATATTATCAACGAATCATAATCAAGCAATACGTCATTTAAAGCCTATCGTGGGTCCCTAGGGGCACCCTATCCTCGTAAAGTCTGGCCAATTAATTAATGAAGGTGAATTAACTCATCTCATGTACTTGGTATTCGTTATTGTAAATCGTCCGAGACCGACGAATGTACCGACGTCTACAGACACACATAAAGTATTTACATTATACAACCCGTCGCCGGAGCCCGCATGGCATCCTGCAGATACGCAGCATGAAATTCGAGATGGTTGGGAGAATTTTTCCTCTGATGCTTTTGATTTTATTCCTATACATACCTACTTGCAGCTCTCGTCTGATCCTCAGAATTCTCTCGACAATCTGAGCCGACAGAGTTTTCAAATGATAACGAACTTGTAGCCCTTGGACGTCTGAACGTAAAGCCGACTGGTAATCGGGAATAGGGGGGGGGCTGATTAATTCGTTCAACCAATTAAAACCGAGGACAAAGAGATGCGTAATTGATTACAATATTTAATTTTACGGTTGAATGCTTCGAGTGTTTTTATACACAGTATAAATCTTGGGAGAGATTCGAGGAAGTCCTTGGATCATCTATTCGTGCTCGTTCTCACTTCTGACCGTTCATATTAAGAAATGGGTAGCGACATCGGCGATACACAGCAGTTTGCAGCGAATCGTATGATGGATACGCAATTACATCCGATTTACCGCAGCCTCAACTGCAGCGAAATACTCTTGGGAATTTTGTTTCGTTTTCCGATTCGATATTAAACTGGATGCGATTGATCTAGCAGTGCTGTGGTCAGTGGCCTATAACTGCGGACAAACAGTAGCCAGAACAGAGTATGGTCAGGCAGGGCATGAAGGCTAAGCATAAGCCTCTGGTTGCAGATGGCATAACAAGTTGTAGGTTTGCATTAGCTTTGGTAATGGCGTACGTGCTTCGCCGCCTAATGCGTCCCTCAAAAGACCCCCTTCTGATACGGTGGACGCGAGAAGCGAGCCGGTTTCGAGAGGTAAACTTTTCAGCTTCAACCCTGCAGGGTAGCTTCGCCTTGGGATTGGCTCGCAAATTGCGCCGAGTTCTCAAAATTATCGTGGAAGCTTGTTTTTCATTAGTCCGACTGTCGGCGTTGACCGTCAATACGGATTCAGAATCGTATGCATGAACTTTGGATTCTGCCGCTGTGGTAGGACTGGTTTGTTCCAGAGGAGACCAAGCAATTTATTGTTGCCAACGAGAAATTCGCGTACTTTGACAGGCGGGAATTAAGTTAGTGAGCGGAATTGATTTTCACAATCCCGATTATAGTTTATATGAGCTTATGTGTCTCGATTCACTTTGTGTGTTTTTGTTAAACGAACAAACTGTAAGCTCCGGTCCCTCCTGAATGTTAATTTACACGGATTCGTTTGTTCGTAAATATACAACAAGTAGGGCGGGAGCCCCTTCGTCCTCTCACGTCGCGGTTCGCTCACAGAAAGACAGAGTGACAGACGGACAGACAGGCGGACCAAAAGCGGAGGGACCAACAGACAGGCAGGCAGCCTGGCAGACAGACAGACAGACTGTAGACAACAGAGAGACGTAGATACGGACAAACGGGGGTAGATGCTTCCCGAGCGATTGCCTCCAAGGTAAAAGCAAAGCGACGCGGGAGTGCAAGGAATATTTCCAGGACCACGCTGGTATGGTATAGGTACACCGACGAATACACCTACACTCGAACGTAAAAGCGACGAGTTAATCCGGAAAGCTTCGGACTCGATGCCTCCGTCGTATACCGAAAGCAAACCAAGTCGTGAGCTGCAAACGACTTTAAATCGAAATAGCCAATTTACTGTTGGGGGTTGCGCCGTTTGCTCCGCGAATATCCTGAAGTTGGAATGAAATTTGGTGTTTGGAGCGTACGGTGAGGGTCGTGGTTGCTGGTGGGGAAGTGGAAAGCGAAACGGGGAAAGGGGAGGAGGAGAAGCCACCTCCCCCTACCACCCCTTGTAATTGAGTTAGCAGTACCATATCATGGTGCACCGTTTGTACGTGCCATGGCGGGGAAACGCCGATAAAACAAAAACATTTAATTAAAAGATAATCAACTGGATTGCCCGGCACCCGCTAATGTTGCAGAACGAAAGATTGTAGATATTTTCACTGCCTATACCCCATGTACGTACATATGTACTACGTACTACGTACATATACTGTATATCATCCGAAACCCAAGTGCGCAGTCATGGGCTGATGTATGTGGGGCGGGATCCGAATGTAACCAATCAACGTTTTGCGAACGTCAGTTATACTTTTGCATACAATTTCAACTCGCCCATCCTCACTCGTTTTTATCACTCGTGCTGTGACTTTTAAAATATATCTTTCCAAATCCGACTAATCGATCCCATCGATTATATCGGCAACGGTGTAACCACGTAATTCTATTGCCTCTAATTAGAGTGAATCACTCGTTGCGATTGCGAGATTTTGGTCCGCGTGCGCCCGCCGATTCGATAAGCCGTGTGGTACTAAATTAGTTGTCGGCTCGTCGCGAGAAAACACGCCGAAATCCCTGAGCAATCCACAAATGCGACAACAGTCGCCGTTTTAATCTGAACTACACTCGTACCATGTATATTGGGAAGCAACGATCGCTTCTTCAAAAGCAACGCGACGTGAGGTTACCCCGAGGCTGGCCGTACTCGTAAACAAGTCGTAGTTGGTTCGGAATTGATATTTCATCTCAGTCGTGCTTTAAACTCTCCCCCCCCCCCCTGTCCTTCCCCTGTCCAATAAACATGGTTCGAAATATCACAAATGTACTTTGAGCGAACTGAGCAAGGTGAGGATACATCTACGCGGCTCGGGAAACCTACACGAATGAAATCAAGTTCAGGATTTTATAGCTACTATTATCGATGCATCGCGTATCGGGCGTTCGTATTTCAGACTTTGATCGTAAATCGCGAGGTTACGAGTTTCAACTGTCTATAGATTCGTGAGGTTTTACCGTATACCTTTACAATTCCAACGACCAACGTCCGTCGGGGAAGACCGCAGTTTTCCGGGGTTTCCTACCACCCACAAATACGATATTCTGTGAAATGTAATTGCATATCCTTCGCATAATGCTACTCAAATCGTCCTTGAAACTGTAAAAAATTTGGAAAAGTGGAATAGAGCTTGTTGAAGGCTCTTGCCAAATCACCTGAATTAAGGGTGAATAACGCCTTCGATCGAAAAAAATGAATGCAGAATAATAGAAATAATTTGGGGCCTTGAACCTTTTATTCAGGGCGGGAAAAAGAATCGAAAAGTTTTCCTCGAATATCAGAGTGCGGAGTGCTGACGAAATATAATTTGCCGAAAAAAAATCAAAGATAATAACCATATCGATCTCGCACCGCTTCACCGAGCTTTATATTTTTGTCTGGTCGATTCAGTCGTCAATGTTACACGGTAACGAACGCACAATTTTATCACTAATTAAAAAAATTTATAACGAAGTCACAGCTGCAGCTGTTAAATGAACGAAGAATATCGTAATCGAGTTATCGAAACGTTATTACGTTCGCCTGGAAAAATCCTACAGCGAAAAGATGACTTTTCCATAAATCCTTGGAATGGATACACTCGTAAGTAACCGTCGGCATTGGACTAAAAGCAAATTACTAAATCTACGAAGCATTATTGCAATCACATCTCTTACCTATCGAGAAAAAAAGGAACCCAGACCGCCCTTTTGTCTTCCGCCGTCCACACCACATGTCGTACGGGCTTAGTTTCTCCTTAAATGGATACAATAACTCCAATAATAAGTCAAAGGGCACGGCAGTTTAACTCGGCATTTTTTACTAGCCTGTACATATGATTCTCGAAGATATTCTACGGGTACTTTGAAAGTTGAAAATAATCGCCGTTTATATCCATCGCGATAACTACTTTTCCTTTTTCTATTACCACAAAAGCACTGCAGGGAGAAACTCGCTCACGTATAGGTACTTATCCGCGTTCGTAACGATGGCCGAAAACTTTGAATGGCAACTGTAAAATATACTTAAATAAAAGAAGTAGGACATAAACCGATAGTTTATTGAAATGGTTCTCGGGGCTGGTGCCTTATTTTTTAGTAGACCGTGGTCGTATATACCGAATGCCACGCCTCGTTCTTTTTTCGTTTTCTATTCCCACCATTTTTCTCTCTTCCATTCTGTTCCTCTCCAGCGTACGTCGACGCGTCGTCGAAGTTTGACCCGGCAGTTATTCCTGCGGTTTTGTCTGCGTTTTACTGCACGTTCTAGGAACACACCTCTACCTGTTGGCGGAAATTTCAGGATGGAGAAAAATGCGACATTCTATTAATAAAATACAACCCTGCCTATTTGCATATTGATAAAACTTAATTAATTCGGAACCATCGCGCTAGCGAGCGTCGTGCAATTAATAAAAACTTTTAATTAAACAATTTTTCTCATTCAATTATGATTCATGTTTAATTAAAGCGGCGTCGGTACGAAGGTTTGATAAATTTTCTTTGCCCGCTATAACTATCATCACCAATATATCCGTGGATTGATGATGATGATGATTATCGGGCGCATATTGGCGACCATGATTCGACTTGCCAGCCACGCGTACCCTCGCGATTCGAGCATCTGCCGCCAGCGGAAAAGTTAAACTATGCGCCGATATTCGAGATGTCGCTGACCGGAAGACCGGAACAATTCCGAACTTGAATATTCCAAGATTCTCTTCCAGTCAGCCAACTTTCCCGCTCCTCGTTCAACAGCTACGAGTCAATTAAGTTATAAGCTCCGCAGTTTGAACGTAAATCAAAACTTACTTATTGATGCTCGAGGTTTTGGCACTGCGCCCTTCATCTTCTTCGGCCGATGAAAGTTATAGACCGTAGTCTTTGGAGCTGTTGGAAATTTGACTTCGCAAAAATTGAAGCGTAGTTGATCGATGTGACGAGATTGACTCCGTCCAAAGTATATATAGGTAATCGGGGTTATGGTTAGCATTGAGTTACACGCTGCTTGGAGTTTTTTCAGTCGTTTTACGGCGTGGACATAAAGGTTTTATCACTACACGTGATACAGATCCACAATTACTGACGCAAGCGTAAAGAATTGCCCGTACCTGAGCTAGTGGTCCGGACTCTCGATGAATTATTAAACGAGAACCCTTCCATCTAATGAAGCTATAAAACGGGCGAAGCCTAAAGGGGAAAGAACTAAAAGCAACGTGGCACTTGGGCTGAATTTCAATTGGGTTACTGGTTCAAAACTGTTACTTCGACCTGTTTTTTATAAACGCAATCGCAAAGCCAAGTGGCCAGAGATCAAGTCGGCGTAATTATGGTAACCGGTTGAGTTTTTGGCTGACGGTGTAAAATAAGCCGAAGTGATTTCGATCGACTTCGATAACGTGTCAAAGATGATCGAGCCGTTGTAGATCGATTACGAGTAGTACCTCTCACGTTAAAGGGTATGCAGCTTTTGTATCTGCTGTAATATTACGTCAAGTAGTGAAGACGCATTGATAATTTTTCTGAACCCCATTCACATAAGTGTAATCCGATTACCTCGGCTGGCGGAAACTTTCTAGATTATGTGGCTCTATAGTTTGGCCAGTTAGTACTTGAAGCGCGGAGGCGTCAGGTCGGTAAATTCAAGTAATTTGATTTGGTGCAGTTAACGAACTGTGTCGCCTGTAACATTCGTAGTTTAAGTTAGCCGAACAAAGGTCCATTAGGAGGTATGCTAATGTTCCATGAGGAGTCTGGGGCTCTTGAAATAAACGCGCCCGAAGAATATTTCAAATTACTAGATAAGATCGCGTCTGGAGGTTTCCGTACATACCTATACTAAGGGCCCGGCAACGGAGTATAAATTAACGACATAACGGCAGGCAACAAATCACTCGTACAGAAAAAATTAGTTCTCGTCGATCGAGTAAACCGACGTTATTGTCTGGTTGTTTATTCAGAATAACATGTGATTAACTCCAGCGTTTCTCTTATTTCTCAGTCGACTCGAATCTCCGAACGAAATTCGAACACCCCACCCCGAGTGCATCGCTTATATAATTCAAACGTCTTGGATATGACGTCAGGCAACGACGTTAGGCTGCGACGCACGAGTGTATGGTACAATTTTTATCCCAAAGGAATGACAATTCGGTTACCATGACTTTTGCATGTCTGGAAGGGTCGTTATCGATTTCAAATCATCGCAACATTAAGTGCAGAGGAAGGCATCGCTCCCCCTAGGATAATGTTAATTTTTCAGGGGCTCTTGGGGATGCTGCGCTTGGAAGTACTAAGGGTATTTCAATTGTTCGCATTATCCATGGAATTATTCATCACTTTACCTCCTGCCTGACGATTATTCAATGGAAAATTATTGTCCCGAGGCATCCCCCATTATATGTATCCGCGAGCTTGGACCTCGCCTCATATACCTATTAACAAGCGAATCGTAACAATTTACGACTACACCCATACTCGTCCCCTTATGTGCGTATTATGCACCCTGCATTGTGATACCCAGAATCATTTCTGGTGCGGACCAACTTGTCCGAAGGATTAACAAATCATGGAATAGCGGAATTAGGGTGCATCGGACCACCGGATAAATCGTACCGTTCTATGAATTTTCTGCTGCACGGTGCTGAGATTTATATCTGACGGTACGCGATGGAATCTCGATTTCCTTTCGCGGTAATTTTTTTTTGTCGTTCCGCCCGCGTCGTTCAACACCGTTGCCTGCACTCGTGGAAATAAAGTAACACGCGTTCATGTGCATTTGTCTATGTATGCGTCCGACGCACGGTAGGTAAATATGGGATCGGATCGCGATCCATTACCAGTCTCGCGATTCCCTCTACTCTGCACGTGGGTACCTAAGTTGGTTTGCTTTTTTCCTGCGCGACAACCATTACTTCTCCTTCCGAGACTAAGCCAGGCAATCTTGGCTCAGGTTCGGTGACACCGGCTGATTTATTCCTTAAAAATCTGTCCTAGTACTGCAAACGCGGGAGTATCAGGCATGTGTCGTACGTACAAGTTGTGCACATTCGTCCGCGAGGCACAATAAGCGCAGCGGATGATATATAGGCGCAATGTAAAATTGCTCAAACGTGACTGGCACTAACCCGCGAAAAAATCTCGTGTGAAGAACGGCGAAAAAAGATAGATGTATATTACTGTGTATTTAAAGAATTTTCACGTGGGGCGCATCGAGTATATCGTATATAGGATGCCCACCGAGGAAGTGGGCCAAGCTTCGGTACAAGGAGAGAACTCTCTTATACGCTCTCTCATACAATACTACTATGTTCTCTCCTTATACCGTGACCAAGCCGCCTGGGGATTTATTTGGGTTTTACAAAGTTCCGCACCGAGGTTCCCTTAAACTCGTAAAATGTCACCACTGGTTAGGGTTCAACACGAAAACATGCATCCGAATTCTGTCAAAATATTGAACCGGTGAATTTGCAGCGAACAGGTTGTAATTTTCCACTGGGTAGACGGCGCCAAATAGCATGCTTAGAACAGGCTCCAGATATCTCACCGTCCGAGACGAGGCAACAAGTGAATAATAAATTACGAATTACCATAGGCACGGCCGACGCATCGATCACAAAACTCGGTCCAGAAAGGCAACAGAAGATAGTTTCGGTCCACTGGCAGAAAAATAAATATTCCATACGATTAAGTGAGCCTTAAAATTTTTACCGATAAATATGCGTCGGTATTACAGCGTTATAGTTGCCACCGTGAAATCATGATATCTCATCTATCTCACGCGCATCTGAACCAACTCGGAATAATTTGGACTTGAGGTCAAACGGGTTAATTAACAGCCAATCAGCGTAAATCTTCGGGGCCAGGAACCAGAAATTAGGATACCCTACAGGGTCGTAATGTGGTCGCACTATCGCTCCCACTATCTGTGCAATCCAGGAGCTGTACTATTATGTATTAATACCACCTGTACGTTTGCCGTGTGACGTAAATACAATCTAGCCAGGATGGCAATGGCACGAACGGCAGCACTTGCTGTGCTTCCGTATGATTGCTTGTGTAATTACCGCGGCGGTTAAATACCAACGTAACAAGGGTTGGAAGTTCGTATCAAATTCCGCGACGAGGATGAAATTTTTGCATCGAACCGCAAGCGGAATGGCCTTCGGTACAACACTTGACTGCTAGGTGTCAGCCGTCACCTTGTCTCCTCGCTGTGACAGTCGCCCCAAAGTGCCGTAGAGTGAGGTCCCTTCGTGAGGTCTCGGAACCATGAGATTGGGGTGAGATTTCCAACCACTGTCTACGCACCCCCTTGTCTCGTCGCTGCTACTACGCACTGCCGACGCACGCCAGCCGTGAACGTCCACCCTGTCCGTCAGTCAAACTGGTATGCAGGCTAGGAGGCGGCTGGTGCAAGGGATGTATCCGTACATCGTCTCTTGAAAATAGAATAAGGGATGCTGCGAATAAAGTTTTAGCTGATAATACTTAGGATACAGAAATTTGCCTCACATTTTTTCAATAGTTTGGAGAAAAAAAATTTCATTGGTTACAACGTTTTTGTTCATCCTCTTACATATATTTCTCAATAGCGCGTTAGATATCTGGTACCCTGTTCGATTGGTAGTCTGGTCTAGGAATGGATTCTCGTGCAGGAAATGTTGCGTGTACCAACGATCCAGGAAGTTACAATTGGAACTGACGGAATGCGATACGATGCCAGACGGAATGGTCGAAAGTGGTTTAATTTCGTAGCGATTTCCATTAGATTCTACCAAGTTATTCAGGAACGTTTGACGTCCCAATAGATTTTTTTAACGCTGCGGCCATAGTCGCCGTTTAAATGGAAAACAAGCCTTACTATGCAGACGGTGCATTACGATGCACTATGCTAAGCGAAGTCAATTTTATTCTAAGCGGACAAGAGTTTGGCTTAGCGCGGAACGTGACTCCGTTTAGCATAGCGTTGGAGGAATTGTCACCCCAACATCTTCACCCCACTTCACTTCACTTCACTTCACTACTCCCTTGATTGAAGTGCAGGCGAGCAGCTCGACTGCTCCGCGCTACTCGAATGCATCATCCTCCCGGCGCTAGTCATCTAGTGTTGCACGCGTGGATTATAATTGGAGGTACGTACAAGGACGACACAACGGCGCGGCGCGGCGTCTCGTGCCAAGGGTCAACGCGTCGAAGGAATTAGAATGTAATCGACTTTTCCTTTTCTCTGGGCGTAAAGTCCATTCCGATAACGATTTTATGTTCGGTCAAAATACGTGTCAACCTAATTCTTTTTTTTCTTTTTTTGTTTATCTTCAAAAGTAACATATGTAGGATAGACCCATGCATTCCAGATTCAACATTGGATCATATCAAAAGGCAATGTCACGCCTCGAGCGAATGTTTCCGAAGTTATTCCCCAAAGTTTACGTCAAGCCATATGAGCGATGTTGAGAAAAAAGTCAAACCGCGCAAAATCAAGCGGAAGAAAAACCAACTCTAAAGCAACTTGCATTTTTCTACGTGGAAGGTTTTGCCACACCAAGGGAGACCGAAGGATCGGTGCAGGGTTTAAAGGGGACGGACTCATGTCCGGGGACAAAGCGATACGCGTTCAAAGTACGTGCAAGGGGTGCAAGGGGCTTCTGCACCGAACAGCCATGCAGATGTAGATGCAGATGCAGATAAAGCCTTGAATCCAGTTATGGGCGCTCCACGGATTTGGGTGATCAGGGAATTGTAGAATTAGAACGGTATATACCAGGGTTATCGGTGCAACGCAGAGTGGGTATTCCGAACTGGTTTTAGATCAGAAGTTTGATACCTCCGTATGGGACGAGCCCGCTCGAAATAAATTCAGACGGATCCTATGTGCGCTGGTGTAGTAGCTACCCTATTGGATTTTCATAATTTGAATTGTAAAAATATTCACCGCCAATTGCAGCCCTTGGAATTATGTAATCGGGCCCACCCTACCGCACGATCGTGTAGTTTTAGAATTCCAATACCCGGTAGTTTGCAACGCGTGTGGCCGTGACGCTGTGAGATATACGCGTATCGCACGCACCTATACTCGTGTATTCAAGTTTCTGCGGGGTATTATATGGAGGTAATTTAGAGTCGGGTAATGAGCTTGTGCCCAGCGGTCTCTACAAGTTAATCAATCCTCCGGAGACTAGAGTAGACGTGTATACGGCGAGACCGAGGTTCATTATACGCTACCTGCGCACGCGTCACTCCCACTCAATTTGCACCACCTACAATCAACTTTTACTGGTCATATAATACGCGAAAACACTCACATTTAGTGTCACCCCAAATAAAATACATATTGTACCAAAAACGACGGACTCTGGTTGTTTTACATTTCCGGAGGTGGTTCACCGCTTCCAAAAGTCCCAAGATAAAGGTATACGTTATACGCGTACATAGCCCGCGATCTCCAACCACGATTGGCGTATCTTGCGGGAGGTTGATGACAGAGCGTAATTATCGTCATCCGCATATAATAATATCGCCGAGCAAATTTACCATGAGTTTCGAAATCCCAGGCAGTTGAACACGACCCCGAAACGGGAAGTTGACTTGATGTGGAATTGGCATAAAGCGAAGGAACGGAAATTCACCGCCTCCGGAGTAATTACCTCTAAAACGGAAGCGTACCCTAATCCTTACCCTCTTCCGTATTCCCCCTGTCCTCTTAGAGCAAACCCGCCGTCCCTGGCACGCACATTAGTGGCATGTGTGCCGACTGTATGCGACGTGATTGATTCGCTTGGCATGTGGCGGAGGCTTCTCTCCACTCTCAGCCCTTGTGTACCGCATAGTTGCTCCTGGTTCCCTGCAAACCGTATAAAATTGGCCACATCTTATCCTATCGTCGTAGTGGTACGCGGTACGTATAAACGGTACAGCGTACACTGTACAGTGCACGTGCGGTATGGGTATAACTGGCATACTTGTGCAGCGTGTCTACCGTCTAGCAGGCGCAACACGGAGAGATCGAGAAACACGGCAGGGTTTTTTTTCTAGGGTTTCGTGGTTCTCGTCGCGTAGTTTCTAAATTTTTTAGAGTAAGATTTCATCCTAAAAGAGTGAAAATTCACTTCGCAACGGTGAAAATCGTGGAAAGTGAAAATTTTCACTCATACTCGCCACTTTTTTTAGTAAATTTTTCACCGAATGAAAGAGTGACTTTTCCAGATGAGTGAAAACAGTCAATGACTTCGAATTGCCGCGATTTTCACCCTTCGGAAATTTAGAGTACATGAACCTCTGGGGAGGCAGACAATTATCGGTAGTTGTGCAAACGGATGTCTAGAATTGATGCTGATGACTGGCACGCAAATCTTTTCCCCGATATCGGCTGTCCAACGTCATAGGGCAGATTGAAAGGAGCGTACACCTACTTCGGTTGCGGTCCTAAGCAAGTATACTAGAGGGATATTTGAAAATCTTTGGTCCTACAAGGTTTTGGTCGTCACGTTTTGCGATTTGGGTAGAAACTTATGCGAATTATTGTTCGATTGATTAGTTGAATAATTGATCGATCGATCGATCGATCGATTCTATACGGAATTTAGTCAACGAGTATATGAATGAATCGATGGCAGAATACCCTGGCTTACCTACAACCGTTTTTTAGCCACTGTCGATTTCTAGGAAAACTATCATCAACGAGCAAGTAGCGACTGTTGTTAAAGCAGCAAAGGGTCGACAATCCACCCTTGGATGGTAGGGCACTAGCATCCCCTCGGCGAACACACCCTGTACGCGATCTACCCTATCGACGATGGTAGAAGATTCGGGTTTGGTTCGGATGCTGCTGTATCTTTCATCGAGCATATCTTGCTTGCATTCGGCATTGATGCTGCACGGCGGCTCTGCAGCGGGTGGAACATAATGAAGGTCAGATACCATTTCGATGGTCGAGATGAAACCAGTCCACATGCTGTACGATCAACCGATGCTCATTGGTAATTTTCGAGATGGCGGTGGAATATTTTCATTAATAATTCTAGTCAAACGTAGCATCTCTGTGACGACAACATTGAAAGGGACATGATGATTCGAATGGCTTCATGAAATGTCGTCATTCACCTAGCGAACCCTCGTACGAAGGCGGTTGATCAAGCGAGAGGAAATTGCAAGAAATATTTCGAAGGGTGAAAGGTCAGAAGTGATTGTGTCACCGGACGTGTAGCCTTGCTTTTTCCCAAAATGCATGCGTAATAGAACACGGATAAACATCAAAGGACAGTCACAGATCTCGGGTACCGACTCTGACCGGCTTCCTCATTTCCTTGAAGGTCCCCGTATCATGCGGGGCCGACCTTATTTCCTATGTTGAAAATAAAAACTGAGGCTTTCGAATAAATTCCGAATTCAAAAGGACTAAAAGTTCGCAGTACGTCAACCACAGGCACACGAGATATGTGTGGATCTGAAATTCGAAAGGATTCAAAGCGTGGTGGTTAAATAGCTCAAGATCCCGAGGAAATGGGCTGATTGACTCGAGTTTTCGTCTGATATTCAAATAGGGCGCACACATGAAAGGTGTCCGCCACCGCGCCGTCTCCTCTCCTCAATCTCTCTGCCAGCACCTTTCTTCGGCAGAATCCGTACGCCCCACCCTCGCAGTCGTCGCCTATTCGTTCAACGTTAGCTATTCAAAGGAACCATTTATCAACATATTTGATATGCTCCTGCGTTATGCCAAGAAACGGCGGAGCCAGCTCAGGCTTCATTCAAATAATATGCTAATCCCGAGTGGTAGAGTTTAAAAAGTGCGCCGATAAATTCTCGGGACTTTTGACGTAATTCTTCCCTTCTTAGAGAACTTTTGAAAAATTCTTTTTGTCCGGTTTCCGTCTCGGAGTCTTTATAGTTACGAACCCACTGAGCCTGATATGTTTTATATACTCAGAATTCATTATTGCAACACCCGTACAAATCATCAGTCGAAGACAAAGTATAACCCGGATGGTCGGCCTGACTGGCGAGGGACATCGCGCGTGCATCGATCACGTGCAAAAATTGATTAGCAATCGCCGTATCGGGAAGACAACGTCGAACTGTCGGACACACCGATAATAATGTTCCCGATGGCCGAAAGGAGCAAGATACTTCGACGATAAACCGATCTGAGCTCTTGTTCAATTTGTACGGCAGTTATTCGTGTCGTTAATCGTTCGTATCGTATTAACATTCGATCGAGCCACATTCCATATAACGGGTGATAAGTGATTGAACCCCGATGCCGAATTCTGGCGTTATGATAAATCTGCGTCCACCTACGACCGTATAGTTATGTGCGCGGTGACGCATACGTACATATTTATGCACCCCGCGGGTCGTACTTGCGGTGGGAGCCCAGCCTCATACATATATCGGTCGTATTAGCTGAACCATGGCTGTACTAATAGGGGAACCGCAAAGTTAAGCACAGCTTGCCCTCGATCACGCGTCTGCTGTCCTCTGCTCCTAACGTGCGACGTTCTTCCATCGATTGGCACGGTTATAAGGTTAGCAGTTTCTTGCAGGTGCTATACTCGCTTCTTGCTTATGTGAGCACTTGATTTTACAATTAGAGTACCGAGTTCTCGTTAAAAAGTATATTAGATTTAGCCAGCCCATTCAATTTCGAAATGCTGCGTCAGCCAGACATTTTCAAGCATATTGGGTGGCGCTTTCATTTACTTAAGCCCGCCGTCCCCTCAGCTTTCATCCCCTCCGTCGCCCATCTTTATCGTCACCAAACCAAAGCACACTCCTTCATTATAGCCACTTGAGTTTTTCCAGTTAAGATTACGACCTTTTCTTACGCCGACCGGCCTGATGGGTTCGGTTATTATTAGGATCAGAGTGCAGATTGCCTCCGCGTGAAGCCAAATTTATGGATGACGGTAATGGTTTAGAGGCTTATTGAATGGTCTCGTATTCTCTGCGTCGTTATCTGTGCCCTGGAAAAATTGACCTCTCCTATTGGACCGTCCATTCATTTTTCCGTTCATTTTCTATACGCTAAAACAGCCCACTCCACTACCCACGCAACTCTCATTCTTAAGATTCGGAAATCCACGCCTGAAATTTTTTCTCCCGACCGATTGCTCCGCTATGAGCTGTGTATAACTTGCGATTGTACGATGTACAATTTGTACGTAGATAGGTAGGCTCCCGTATAGGTATGCTGACGATACGCCGAACGGATATATAGATGCAAGAGCAGAGCAAAACGACGGTGGAGTAGCGAAGTAAAGCAATCGAGGCATACGCCCTGCGATTTAAGCCGTCAACTTTTATGGGGGTAGTTTTCTTGGAGATGGCCCACAGCCACATAAAAGGGGAGAGTTTGTGGTAATATGGCGGCTTCCAGGGGAATATGGCGGCAAGTGTATACAAGAGATAGCGACAATATTGAAGCGGCAGCCAAAGAAAACTTGAGAACGTTTTGCTTCTTTCGTCCCGACCGCGACGCGGTTCTCCTCGCTGGCAGTTAGCTGTGATGGTATTTTTATTAGCGATAGGTGACTATGCCGACGAAATATGTCAGAATTTTTCAAATTCTCCTCTCGTCCAGCTGACTAATTCGCGGTCATCGAGTTTACCGGACAACTACCACTTTTTTTTTCAAGTTTCCGCCGATTTGAAATAAGAAATGAAGCCACGCTCGTCGTCGCGGCGATAAGTAATCGTAGTTTGGAAGAGATACGAGGTCCAGCCTAAGTCAGATCGTACTTAACGCCCTTTATACTTTCGTTGATTGCATCCCGCATTTGTGTCACGCCCTCGAGTGCCCAGTCGATATGCCTGCCTTACATATAGTGGAACTTGGTATTCCGGACGTCTCCCCACCGTCGGCAGACGGATTTGCGAAGAACTGCTGGAAGCGTGACTATGTCTGTATGTTTAAGTTGGTCAAATCGCTTTCGGACGATTGCCGTGACACGGAATACTAAAAACCGTAGGGAACATCTCGGTGCTCGTCAGGGCATTTCGGTTCCAAAGCACCAAAGATACACGTTGCGCGGTCCATGACATAGGACTGGTGAAGTTGAGTGAATTTCGCTATTTTATGAACACGCGGTCGCCCACCCATTCCACCGAATCGAGATGAATAATCGGACGAAAAATTGAGATATCGATCTATAACATCGATCCCGTCGGTGCGGTTGGAATTTATCACGCCTTGATTCGTCGTGCAGAAGCTGAATGAAAACTAGATTCGTATTCGCGAGTGGCGATTTTCCAGCCCTGTTACGAGGACTGAGGAAGGTGGTGAAGCAGCAATACCACCTTTTTGTTATCAGCACGACACAGCACGCGAGTTTTATACCAATGACACCCGGGTGCCTGTCGATATCTTATTCAATACGTATTCTTGGGACCCTCGCGATCTTAGGACTCGAATCCCCATAAAAACTTACGAGCTGTATTCCGAGTTGTCACAAAAGTGCTCCACGGCTGAGATATCGACTCTGCTCAAGACCGGTACCAGCGTCCTGTACCGGTGTCACTCTACGCAGCTGCCCCTTTCTCCATCCGACGCAACATCCGATTTTTTCATTTATACAAGAATACCATCCTTCGTAGTCCCGCCATGCTGGCTATAATCGTTTAAGTGTCGTGTTGACAATCTTTACTTCCGTATTGTGATTTGCCAGAATCGACGGCCAATCGCAGAGGTCGACTTTCAATTTGGAATTTCAATTTCGTTTGGACCTGAAGGCCTGCGAAGCAGAGCCCAAGTAGAAAAAAATGTTCGAGAAATGATCTCCTGAAAATTGGTTGTAAATTTAATTTCAGCGCGTTTTATTATTTCATACTCATTTCTGGTTTCGTTGCAATTTTCGACTGATTGTGAGTATTGGAAATATTTGAAATACTTTCGAGGCGGACTGTACCTGCTCTGATTTACTTCCAACCGATTCGAGAGGAAATTGAATTACCCCTGCGGTGAGTGGCGAGGTACCCCGAATTAAGAAACACTGAGACTTGCGGGAAATACCGGCGAAATATAAATCAGGGCTGCTAGAAACTTTTTTATAACTATTTTCCATTCGTTACAGTGCAAATCAATATTATCGCTGTGTGAGAGAAACGCACGCGAACTAACGACCGAGCGGACTTTTGACGGGGGCGAACGGGGGGGCGGAAGAAAGATAGAGAAGATACGCGCAATTAAATGAAGGGGATGAGAAGTGAAATGATTGGGTTCGCGATTCTCCGCATGTTTTATATTCAAATCACCGAGATATTGGAGGGACCAACGCAACGTTGCAGAATCACGTAAAAAACCACGTAACTCGGTCCATAAAAAAAATTCTATATATTATAGTATATATATATGTACGTATATTTATATACATATTACGAAGAAAGCTATGACGTCTAGTAAATATGGAACATCCGCATATAGACGGTCAAAAACTTTCTTCCAACGCCCATAAAAGGCTCGCTCCGCATGCTGTTCCAAAACACTTACATGGATTTTATTTCGTCAACTTTATCATAACGGTATTGCAAATTAGGAATCGTGCTGAAGCATCGTGTATGCATAAGTAGCTGCCAATAAAAGTGAGGTCTTAACCCAGCCTCGTTCGTTGCAGGGGGGAATGTAAGAACGCGTTTTCTTTGAATTTAGCATCATCGTGTCACTCGTGTAATGGCGATTAATCGGTGATCAGTATCTAATCTCGAGACGCACCCCGTCCAGACGAAGGCCGATTGCATCTAGGAACTTGTGGTTAATGGCGCTGAATCACAGATTGCGCAGCCCCTAAATTTAAATTTATTATATCAACCCTTTCCTACCGACTGTGCCATACTTGGAAATTATCATTTTACTTGGTCGATGAAAATACCTCAACGAAATACCGTATCGCGTGAATAAAACAAATGGGTTGTCTGCATTTTTGGAATCTCATGTATGTACGTTTGGAATCCTTTTCCAGCTGATGCGCGTACAGGAGGTGTAATAGTGTACGTTCTCCCGTCGCGGTCGTACATGATGGAGAAAATGAAAAACTGCGTTAACGGCACAAGCGATATGATGTAATGGTTTTACGACGTAGTAGTTGGACAATTATCGTGAGCGTTAGTAAGAACAAGGTGTCGATGGGGGTGTTGGTCGAACGACCCGTTGTAAAAAAGAACATGGTTGAATATTGAGGGTCTTCGTTACAGACGCGGGGACAGTGAGACGGTCACGGCGAGCTCGTTTTGGGGGGAAATTCGGGGACACGGAGTGATCGTACTGGTGGAGTGACGTACAATATTCGAGCGCATTATTTGGCACGGTATAGCGTTCGCAAAATGTGCGAACCTGATATCGGAGTAATAAATCAATTATAATATTCCACGCTTGGCTACGGGTATCGGTTATTAGTAAAACCCGTCCGCACTCCGGAAGGCGGCCATATATTCATTTGATGTTTCTCTCTATTACAAATTTCGTATTTTCCGTCTCCTTTTGACGACGACGCCTCGCGTTTCTCTCGCTCCTGTTCTGGTGGCTCACGTTTTCCGGGGATTCCCACTTCGGTGGACGCTCGACGTACATTAGTCATTCACTTTATTCGATTTTCCGATTTTTACACCGCCACTGAAGCCCAAGACTCGGAGTGACGTCGGGTACCGCGAATGCTCAATTTCTGTCAGCTGCGAGCCGTAAATCGCGACCCCTTTCATCTCACCTTTTAACTCCGACACAGAGTTAACGCGTCCGTCCGCACTTCACCCCACATCGCTACATAGAAGTATCATACCTATATAGTTATTCACCGAATGGAAAAATCCCGCTATAATTGCTGGATCGCAAAATCCAGTTTCGATAATTGAGCGACCGTCTGCTCATTGTCATTGTCAATGTGCCGATTGTATCAAAGGGTAGTTCGACCACAAATGCTGTGAGGTTTTGGGGAATCGATTTTCCATCACATGACGGGGAAATTCTGACCAGAGATCGGAGATTTTCACGAAAATTATAGGCAGCCTTGAAATATTCTGGACGCCGACGTTCCTCGCGACCGATTCGAGAGGGTGCATGCCGCGACGTCCGGCACTAGCCTTTCGAGGGTTCGATTATTTTTTTGACCACCAGCCGTCCAGTCATCCGCGAGTATTGTAGGGTCTATGAAAGGCACGGGAGCCTCCTTAGCATACTCTGTCGATTCCAATGCCTTTTCTCGCTTCCGTCATTTTTCCTCCGGTTCGAAACTCCCGAACATCCTCGTTATACTCGCTCCTATCCCCGCTTTCGATGCAAATTACAGTATTTCCGAGCTGTTCGTTCGGATATGAAAATATATGCACCTCTTGATCAAAATAAAAATTATATCAAACTGGTAGAAACTACGGAATCTTATTCGTCGGGGTATTCCTTTGCTCGCGCGTGTTGGAATTCTCGCCAAATATTTTCTCTATGGATGCGGTATATACGTTGCACATCAAGGTACGAGGGACACATTGGAGATTCTTTATTATGGTAACAATGCGCGACCACATCATATGAACAGCAAAAATCTAATTTTCTCAACATCGCAAATCCGGTGTTACGAGTTGTTGAGCAGAAAAGCGAGAGGTTCGCATTGGTGCCGCAGTGAAATCAGCTTAGCTCCGGTAGAGATGACACCAGAGCGCAGATCCCGCTCCAGCGTTTTCGAGTTATGTTTCCCACGCGACCGATACATCCCTTCGCCCGGTTTTCCGTACTTTTTCGTTTTTCATGTTCCTCCATTCTACGTTTGTATTTTTCCAGGCTTTAACCGCTACATTTTTCTACCCCTTCCCCGACAATGTTCAGATAAAAACGAGGACGTGCGGCGACTGTGAAATGACGAATAGATACAAACTACACGATTTTCTAATTAATTCTCCTGAAGTCCGGACTTTAAAATGGAGTCTGCGCGATGGTTTCCGGAAGAGAGAGAGAGAGAGAAAAAAAAAAACTCCCGTTTTTCCTTCAAGTCTTATTATCTTCGAGGCGTATTATGAGACTTATGTATTCATTCTCGTGCAACGTTTCCATTTCGACGCCCGCTTTCAACATTTCTCTGAACCGCTGTAACGGTACACGAGCAAAATCTTTTCAAATGAGCCTCCTTAAATATTCTCCCCCGCAAACACCGTAGAAAGAGGTTGTGATTGATACTGTAATTATTTACCGTCTTTTGTTATTAGGGCTCTAGGAAATTTTCGCGTCAGATTTCTCGTACAAATGCCCGTTTCACACGCCCCGGCATATCTAAATCGCCGACTATATTTTCTTGCGCAAAATCTTCTGCGGGGGTCGTGAAATCTTGTTTCTACCGAGAAGGTAGCTCAACAAAGCTGAGGTAAAAAATGACGAGGTGAATTCGCGCTTGCAAGTTTTCAACCGCCATCTCAGGCGTAATTAAATTTTCGAAGACTACCATCCACGGTTCTAGTAGGTACGGTAGAGCCCTTTTCCCAAGGTCTCAAAACTTTTCAGCGTAAGCTGTTGGTGCGGCAAAGCTTGAAATATCAATTTACTCCTCGCGATAGTAATCCAATGCAATTGCTGTTTGCTCGTCCTTTTTTTATGGCTCACGGTATTGTAGAGCTTGATGTACTACAGCCGCCATTTTTGTTAGTGAAGTACTTATGGAGTACTTTGGATTTGTTCGAAAATAAAGAGACGTCCACAATTACGTTGGGACAGCGTTATTTTACGGCGCGTTGCACTTGAGCCGCTTTCGTTCGCTTTCGACCACTCTCGTCCATGCTCGAGGTTCGCGATTGCCTCGCCAGCTATGCCTCGGCGTATTTTAATCTGATGAAACAGATTATATCACCCTCCGAGAGATGTAAGTAAAAAACCGCAATATGAAGCATCAGCGAATATATCGCTCCGCGGAATCAATCACTCCGTAAATAATGCCCGGCAGCTATATATATCGTCCATCGGATCAGCTCCGCAGACTCCCATTCTGTGAATCATATTCTTACAGGAATATCCCATCCCCATCGCTAACCGGGTTCAAAACTCGAAATGCGTCAATATTTTCGGCGTACATTATTTCGAGCTTCGATCGATCAGCTGAATTATTATCAATAATCAAGTGACACGATGGTCGATGGTGAATATCCTTATACGCACGGACGTATGATCTATCCTTTCGGAAGTCGACGGTCGACTCTTCGGGATGCTTATTATCATTCCGTCGAGAGATATCTCCTCGCGTTGGAGCTGGGCTGGGGAGGTTTTTCTTCCGTGGTCGGGTCGGTCAGTCTACTCGTCTCTCTGTCGCATCGCATGATCATCTCTTGACTTTTGATCGCCTCGCCGCATTCTAGGAGCCACGAACACGTCCCCTACACCGGGATCCCCAGGGCACTTTTTACGTCATCGAGCCGCGTCAAATGTCTCAGCAGTATTATATCTGTTAACACACTCCCTTGGGTGCTCATCCCGCGCCTGTTTTCCCATCGCCCCCCAAACCCAGCGCGACGATATTCTCGTCCCTTATTTACCGTGACTTCTCAATTTATCATTGAATTGACAAAATGATAATATCTTCCAATTTCTCTCTCTCTACAGCCGCGAATCGCGACTCGCGCGATATCCTGCGAGCAACAGAATGATAATATTTCCGAATCTTTTTTGAAGCAGCGGCTACTATTATACGCGCTTACCGGGTCTTCTTGACCTTTGAAGACGGCCCTGATTTCTGTAAATCAATTTTCAACGTAGATTTTGCAGCCGCTGGTGACCCGGAGGCAATTGGGAACCACTTTTGGAAGTCCCGGTCACCTCACTCTCGCGAGATCGTCTCTTTGTCGCTTATTGCCGGGATGATGGAGTCTCCGTAACTCGATTCTCGGTTCCATCTGAGATAGTGAAAATCTCTCGCCTTCCCACTCTGCCAGTCAATAAGGCAATTCACTGACCCAAATTGACCTATTGCTTCGAAAGAATAGCTTTTAAAGAAAGATATTTTCGCAGCCTCGATCCTCCTACCAAAGATCGCTCTCCGCAGCCCTTATATCCTCTCATCCTTCGTTCGTCTCAGCCTTGCCACTCCCCACCCCAGCCTCCATCCGACACCCGTCCTCCGTCTCCGCTAAATTCCATTTAAAACTCTCACCCCCAAGAAGTCTCGGGCTTTATGGGTTACCCAGCTGAGTATAACTTTGCCCGGGGGTCGGTTTCGGAATAATCCTTCGTATAACGAGTGTCTGCTTGGATCGCGGAAAATAATAAGCTTCGATAATCCGCACGCGTTGCAGTAGCCCAATGTTATGACACGCCCGCAATTATTATTACAAATTTGATTTCGACGCCCTCGTTGTAGATCAAGATCCCTATCCGTCCATATAAAACTGATCCTATCAGAGCTTTGCTAACCTAAAAAATATTTTATGAGCTGCTTATTCGTTCCACTGGTCACCAAATCCAATTTTAAAGATACCATCTTTACTGTAGGGATCAGGTGTTGTCCGTTTATCAACTCCCCTGCAAGTGACCATCGTCACCAGGGAACGATCGCTGCTGAATCTTATGTCTATTTTCCCGCGACGTTGGAGATTCCACGAATCGCTGGACCATATCGGGTGTACGGAGGGTAATCGCATACGTATGGTATACTATTTGAACGCGCGTAAATCAATTCTAATTGTAGTCGAAATACTCGTATCAGCTCTTACAGTAATTGTAATTAATCATTTTTAAAACAATGACGCCCGGTGTCAACTGATAACTTCCGTCCAAGAGTTATGACCATATTTAGTATTTTCCTTGCTTCCTTCCACGATAAAATATTTTATAGCGGGAAGGAATTAACCCTTGATTTCCGAGCATTATTCTTGGGGAGCCTCTTAAGATAAAGGGGTTCGTATCTTAAACACATAATGGCTGCTGAAGAAGGGCACTCTTCTTCACAAAATGAAACTGGGGGAAATAAAAGGACTACAATATCCTTACGCGGGATTTATGAATTACTTTTCTTTCACCCACATACCTCGGTGGTTCAGAGTATAAATTTACAAAACGTCTATCGGCAAAGATTAATCGGAAGCATGACATGTAATGATCAGATATTGAAATCCGCTGGAGGCGTGCGTACAATTTAACGTATGTGTAATGTGCGGTATATTCTACTCATCATGGAGGTTAGGGTATAGGTATCATGGGTCGATGTACAATGGGAAGGGTGCGGGCGGTCAGCCACGATTTGACACCTTGTACTTCTCACAGGCAGATCCTACATGGAAACAGAGGAGAGTGAGAGTGAGCGGAGGTTCGAAGGACGAAGTGAGCTGGGAGGATCCATATTCATCAGGCTCCCGTGCTCGGCTGGCTCAAATACAGAGATTAACTCGAAACTTCGCGGTTGACACAACCGTGCACGCCCGCCGTATTCTAATCCAGGCATCGTGACGTCATATTGCATAACAATTAATCAACGAGCGATAACCCCCGCGCGGTATCACCAACGCCGCGTCGAGTTGTCGGAGTGGAATACTGTGATAATCATTTCACGGGGCAGCTTAAAGTGCCACTAGTTAACGGTAAGCCGATTTAAAACCGATTTAATATCCAGGACGGATCTCCGATCACTGGTCCAGATACTAATCGTTACACCAGACGATATTTTAGACACCGAAACGATGAAAATTCGCGAAAATTCTCGAAGGTATTCCCAACTGCATCTGCATCAGCGTCATCGCAGACGCCAATTTTCGTACTCGTATATAACCGCAAGTCCCGATGAGCGTCCTGTTTGCCCGTCGGGGAATGATGAATCACAGGACGGCGTAATCCACACTTCCAAAAATCTCCGCGAGTCAAGATCCGAACTCTCGACGGAAATCCTCTTTGTACTCGTTGCAGCGATCGTACTCACCCAAATCCTGGCAAATAAGTTTACCGATGCGCGGGAGCTGCAGTCCCGAACCCGGTTGAACCCTTCGATTCATATCGAGTCCCCTTGGTTACTCTGACGAATGAGACCCCACGCACATCGACACAATTACCAGCTTCCTACGTCTCTCTACGTATTTCTAATAGGCGGTGGCACCCGCCACATGCTAATACGTAACGCCGATCAAACAACTGTTTAAGCAACCTCGAGTTAAGTGCGCCCATTCTTCTCGGGACCTGCTCCATACGCGGGCCAAAATAGGGGCGGTAGAGATAGTTTTGTCCACCCCACGTACCACTCCGCCACGTAACGCACATATGACCGTATTTTTCAAAGCAGATTGTTGCACGCCGCAGCCCTTGGTTTTTCGGAGAGCGGGAGCGAGACTCGGCTAGTATATAATATAAAATAATTTTTGCTCCAGATATCTTCTGCATGCGGTATTATTTTATTCGATGCCAAAATTTCTTTTAAATATCTCAAAAAATCGCTACAAAATATTAGCCGTTCGCGTTAACGACGTGTTTAAGATCGTTAATGTGTGGAACGCATCCTTATTTGCGGCGAAAACGGTACGGTCGATGGACATTAGTTCCTCGTTGACGGGAGCGTATATATTCCATTTTCAGAGTGCGTTGATTGGGGACAGATGCACCGGGAGGGGCAGCGTCGGTGCACGTCGCCCGACGACCCCGTATATCGAGTATGGGGTGCCCTCGGTTATATCCTAGCCGTGCAACGCCGCACAGGCACTCACCCCGGGGTTTCTCCGATCTTCTGCAAACCCCGAAACGACCCAGGCTCGGAATCGCTGGTGCGTGACAAAGCGCGGTGTTCGCACTGCCACAAATATCTTGTAAGCGTTCATGATGCGAACTCTGATTTTACCCGATGTAGTTTGATGATATACAATACGTAAAACTCCGAGAACGGATTCGTAGATTCGTAAGGGGTACATTTTTGTCACTTTCAACGTGATGGAGATCGAGTCGCGAGTTCGTGTCGAATTTGTGAAATTTTGTGCAAATCCACATAGGCGTGGAAAGGTGGATGTATCCGTATTTTCATAAAATCTGTTACTCGCATGATCGCTCTAAATTCTAATTAATAGCAGATTCAACTGCAGCGTTCGCGAATCGTGTGCAAGCCTAATCCAGTGGATATCCAATAGTGTCGACCGCCGAGCAAGTTAATTAAATTAAAATACTAGTATAATAGCGTGGCAGATGGCTTCGCCAGAAATACAACCTGGATGGAGGGTTCCGGGGAAGGAGGACTCTCGACCCCCCCTCCTGACGCACCATAATACGTAACTCGTTTAGCGCTGCAGGTTGAAAAGGGCGCACTATCCATGAAAAGGAAAGGGGGTGTAGCTCGGCAAGCTTTGGTCACTGGATTAAGTTGGCCTAAATTCTTAAAGTTCTTCTCTTTTATTTATGCTTTTTCACTTTCTCCCTTTCTTCCTGTTTATTTATTATCATTTTTTTCTTCTTTACTTACTATGTGTTTTCACCCCTGCCCAACAATGCCCCGAATAAAGTTCGTATTTTTCATCAGAAACTTTCAATGATCGTCCGATTTGACACGTTTTGGGTTTTTCCGCTTGTCAGCCCAAAACCCGCGCAGGTAAATTAGACGTGATATTTGAAGAAGGTTTTTTCCAAGGTTTTGCCCCATGGATTTAAAGTTTCAAAAGTTCAACTTGAGAGATTTATCGGCTGTAACTCATTCTGGCGCGGTAAGTTTTTTTTTTTATATACGTTGCAGAGACTGCTCAAGCTGAAAAATTGGAAGAAACTTAAGTTATCTGAAAAGTTTGACAGTTCAAAGTGGTTTTCACTTCTCCATGCCGCTTTATGCCACACCTCGACATTAACTATTTTTTTAATCGTCCCAATGATTTTTATGCTCCGGATACCACTCGGTTGTTTTGATTTCGATGTACGTTATATTGGTTATTTACAGACGGCAATCAAACTGCAATTTACTCGCTTAGGGTGCGAAGCAGAGAACGCACAGAGCGCTATTCTATATGGCGTTACAGGAGACCAAAACTCCTCTCGTCAGCGAGGTTGTTACAACATATGCGCTAGGCAGTCTACATATGGGCTTTTACGGACCCACATCCGAGGCTTCAATGCCTGTGGTCGCGAATCGATAAGATTTCGATTCGCAATCAAGCCAAGCTTTAATTTTCATTATCTTTGCAGTTGTTTAAACAATTCACTTTCGAGAGATGAATCATCGCGAGATACTCTCAGAGTTGAAGAGATTTTTGGAATATATCGATCCGTTTAGAGATCTCCTTTTTCTTTTACAGTCGCAGAAAAAACAATTGAGATAAAAATTTTCCAACGGTCGAGAATATTAGCTGGTCGAATGTGGTACTTTTACAGTTATCGGTAACAATATTGGTCCCCGGGATATGAATTCGAAATATGACCACCCCATAAATGTAAAATGGAGAAGTAACACCTCGATGCCTATGAAAGGTTATGTATACCTAGGTCGCCATAAGCGGTGCGGTCAATGACGACTTTGAATGCAACCATATGATGTAGGGGGTAAAAAATTTGCGTGTTTCATTCACACATACGAATTCATGAACGGGGATCGTGTGTGAATGTACGTCGCACTCATAGTTCGGCAAGTGTACGTGCACCAGACCCCGCAGGAGAGCGGAGCCCGGGGTTCGAACAGGTTGACTATAGCTTTGTCCATGGTCGATGATGACGATGCCAGGGATCGGGGTCGCCCCCAGCACAGATGGGCCGCTAATCTCATTGAAAACTCATGAGGACTCCGGGGGCCACGTGGGGGACTCGTTCATGGGTACAGTGTAGGAAAGTTGCTCGGTATCGGCGTCACCGACGCACTGGCTCTTCGTGGTGGGTACACGCGTACATATGTATGTATGCACATGGAGGGCCAGCCACCATATGCCTCGCCACACAAGACACATACGGGGGCCCTGTTTTCCTTGAGGGCGAGACAAGCAGAACGTACTTGCGGCCATCCCGTGTAACCCTACGCGCCCCTACGGGTATCGTTCACATGTACTCGATACATATCTGGAAGCTTACAATGGATAGGTATAACGACCGCGGAGCAGAGTTTGTTAATCAACGCCCAGCTTTTCGCTATTTCTGGTAATTATTTTACCCACATTTACGTATACGTATGTATACATATTTAAGTGCCGGTGATCAGCGTTGCATAACTCGTGCAGGGGCGACGCGACGCTTCATGCATATTCCTGGCTCGCTATATGTCCGCGCGCGTTTCTACGCGTACATGCGGTAGCCATGGCTCGCCTTTGACAATCGCTGTACCACAACAACAACGATGATGGCGAGAGCAGAAACGAAGGTAACAGCAACAGCAACAGCAACAGCAACGGGAACGACGATAACAGTAATAACATCAACAATTACCACGACACTCGCGCGGCACGCCGCATACCATACGGGGACTCTTAACGAGCGGACAACTAAGGTATGCTGAGCTAACTATACCCTCCGTATTTTCCTCTCGTGGGGTACGCGACCTCCCAACCGCGTCCGGATGCTCGAAACATTTCTATGCTACGCGGGGTTTTATGCTCGTCGACCTCTGGAGTGCATCCTCCGTGTCGGAGGGAGGGCCGTCGCACCTCGTATCCTATGCTACGTCCTCCGCCTGGCTTCGGAATATAAGTAGCTGACTAACTTGATCCATAAATACTCTAACCCATAAATTTACCAGAGGGATGCGGTGGATTATTGGTATGCAGATCGGTGGTTCCCAGTAGTTGTGCGCACACAGCTTTTCGTCGTGTTAATAACAGTCGCCCCAGTTGTCTCTCGTCAAACTCTCGATATGCGCACCTATACCTGCACGCATTCGCCGGTACACCCCCGATATTCACCGGTGTGTTAAAAGGGTCGTACGCGACCGTATCTAATTGTAAGCCTATTTCAATATTTACGTACATCGTTGTACTTAGATTCGGAGTGATTTTGTGACACGCGAACGAGCAACTCGCCCAGCTGTCAACCCAAAAGATACGTAGATAACGAAGCCACCTCGTATGGGGTCAGAGGTCGCGAAGATTGATCTTGACACCGCACTGGGGTGCACCAATTGGGCGATTATGGACGTTGGTGAAACCGAATACCTTCGGCCGTATGCCGCCCCCTCCCCAATATATCTACGCGTTTTCATTTAAAGCTTAGGCGAGATAAACGGTTCGGAATCGACGAGAAAGAGCCAGGAATAAAAGCATCGGAAATGTTCGTTGTAAAATTATGAGTTCTGTAAGGGACACTTACAGAATCGGAATGAGGAACAGGGAGAGCTGCAGCGAGGTAGAGTGGTAGGGGTACCTGTGCCTGGCAAACTCTCTCCAGATACCACGTATCGACCATGATACCTCCATATTGTCGTATGATGGATGTACTCGCGTTGGGACATATGTGAGGTGAATCTGACATACTGCCGGAGCATTGTCAGCTGAGACAGGGGGTGCGCTAGTGGCCATTGATGTTCCAAACTGGGCTTAACTCTGTGGAATACGGAGTTTAGCTTTTGGATATCCCCCGGACTACGAATATACGCCTGCATACGACGTCGCAGTCGGATTATGTATCGCTTGTCCACGTTGACACTGAGCATATTATGTATCCGAACGTCTGTACCCGGTGATGATTATTCCGGACAACCCTGAACTCATTATCGTACGTTTCAATAGGATTAACAAATTATACGACGGAATAGAGTAGAGAGGAGAATCCGCGTAATGTTCGAAGGTTATGTAGAATCCGCTTAATATAAGAACCGAATGCGAATTATTTTTGTCAAGTGGGGAATCAGGGAATAGGGGAAACAAAACTGGGGCGTAGAGACGACATCAATCTAAAAAGAACGCAGGTGGTTCGTCCAGATCTATTCTAAATATGTCGACCTTGGACGACAAGCCTCGACTTGGACAAATTACCAGACAAGTCAACCTACTAACAGTCTTCTTCAGGTTCCTCTAGGGAGCACGGGAGAAAATCAAAGTCGCATCTGTGACTACGAGGCGTTGCCTCGTTCTCCCTGGTGGTGGAACGGAGATGAGGACGAGATGCACGAAGATTGATGAACCGGGACTCACCAGGCCGTTGCTTTACCACAATTCTCAGCACACTTCAGGCTTTGGGAAGGGTGAAAATGAGTATTTCTAAAGGGAATAAGTGAAAAATTTGCTCCAGTTGATTTTTTTTTTCTCAACTCTACGAACGATGTAGCTGACAAATGCCACGAAACATCAACGTTCGTAATCCTGACGCGTAGTGCTCTTTTTGTTCGTATACATGTACTTTTGTGCTACTCTCTACACGACGAATCTTCTATTTCCCCGTGTTATCGTATCCAAAACTTTCTTTACTTTTCCAGGGTGGTTAAAACCCACGGTCTTGTTTTACGTGGCATTTCCCTGGCGCCGCGCCGTACTCACGACCCCGTTGGCAACGAAAGCGAATATGCTTCTAGTAGAGAATATTGTCGTTAGCATGTCTGGGGATCTGAGTGCAATCTGGAATACCGTGGCGTTCTTCAACGGCCACAGTATAGATCAGAACGATGCTAATGGATCTGTTTGCCAGAAATTAAACGACATATATAATCCACTTCCCCGCGGTGCTCCGCACAGTTCCGTACGACGCATAAGTTGCACCGGCGAATCTATAAAGACGCTTTTTGTTTTTTACGATAAAAATTCTATTTGGATATGTACGTAGTACACGCATACATACGTATATTTCAGCAAAGAATTTGATATGCGCTCTTTTCGTAAGCTGTATAAGTTACATCGATTCGCGAAAAAGTAGGATGCTGTAGCACAGAAAATCGTAGACAACTTGCGCGAATTCCGGTCGTATCGCACCGCGATACGGCGCATAGATATTCCACGTGACGTGAATTTTTTTGCAATAGGTTTTCTCTGGGTTCACCTATCGTAGAAATCGAAGGGAGATTTACTTTTGCCGATGCCCTGGCGAAGGTTACGGTCCATGACACACCGTTCATCACGAAAACCATGGGGTCCTAGCGTCAGGCGAGGTACGGCGACGAGGACGAGGACGCCGTCGAGAGTCCAGGACCCGTGCAGGATTTTCGAGTTCCGTGATTCCTGGCGCAGATCTGCATAGTCGTACCGACATCTCGGGACGGGCGAGCTAAGTGCTGGATTATGCAAAGCAGCGGCCATACAGTATAAAAATACGGAGCGACTCCGCGCCATCTTTTCCGGACCATTCTAATAACTTCCCAAGCTTCTTGCCTCTTTTTCCTCCTCGCTCTTCCCTATTCCCCTACTCCCCTTGGTGCCCGCTACCACGCTGTAGGAAATCGTGGGGCGCTGGGAGAGAATATAAGAATTCCACAAAAATAACCATAAAGCTGTTGGAAGAGCAAACTAGCGAAGAGTCTGGCTTGTATTATTCTATCATATCCGCGAATGAAAGAGCGACTCTCTCTTCAACTTTCCACCGCGATACCGCGCCGAAAAAGGTGCAGGACAAAGTTTGGGAATTTTTATCAATCGCGAGTACCTTCTAAACTTGTTCCTCATTCGTCGTTCGATTTTTTTAACAGTCTCATCTACTTTAGTATCTGCTACAACTTGTTAGCAGGAAAATTACACTTGTTTGCATGTGAATGAGTGAATTTCATTTAGAATCATCAGCATGCAGGATACGGCTTACGGGAATCATCAATACGAATTAAACGAGCGTTAGTACCGCACTTTTGACGTCGGAACGGAGCACATGGCAGAGATGGTCCTAGTGCCTGCTGTACCAAAGTCTGGTCTGTTTCGCAAGTCATTGCAGCTAGGGCACGATTGATGAACATATGAATATTTAAACTTGCGCGTTAACTGAACTGAACTAAACTATACTATACCCTCCACTCGCGCTGTCGATTCGTTTGTGAATCGACAAAGTTTCCATTGTACGATGACAAAAAATATATGTATGGTGTGACCGAAACATTCTAATTAATAATTCTTATGCGTTCACATATTACATGTACCTGCATATGCAAACTTTCGGACATATGGGTATTTCCAAGTAAGTTTTGCACCGTTGAAATATGCTTGTAAATGTCTAGTATTTCAGAGATGATTAATATACATCTACTGCTAAAAGTGCGGCGTGATCAACTCCGATTCACCACGTTTTATTCTGCCTCGTTAAGTCGTAATCTTCTTAGGCATGAATTTACAATCTTCTCGTTGACTCAACTCACGTTTTCCACTGCTAAGAACAAGGCGGAGATAACGCTCCGAGATTGTTATGTTGTAGAGGAACATTAATTTAAACGTAACCCACCTACCATCTACCTATCCTCCCTAACTACGCGGCTCTCCGACGGTATAGAAAGCGGTTCCTACCCACTTCTCGTCGAACTATACCGTTCTTGAAGATACTTTGGTAAGGTGTTCACGTTTCGCATTTCGCGTCTCACGTTTCACATAAGCAAAGCTACACGCAGCCACCGTGTGCACAGAGATAAGCCGGATAGCTAGAACATCTTAACCCGGTGAGATCTGAATTACTCAGTGCGCGGCACAAGCGTATAACCCCAAGCTTTTGTACCTGCTCGCATCGCGAATTGTATCTCACCGCGCTACAAGGATTAACTTTTCGGCGGTCTATACCAAATCGCGGTAGCCGTTAGATTTGATAACGCTGAAATGGAACGTCCTCGATAAATATAAATAATATTTTTACAAGACCCAGGATCAATGGAAAATTGGTTTTTTAATAGCTTTCGAAATATCATATAGATAGATTATAAAACTATAATCTCTACGCTGTACAGTTGATATGCAGTTTGAAATATTCCTGCTCGATATGCACCGACTCTTACAATCGATTCCGAGCAGTCGAACTCGTTTTCCTAGAATTTTTGTTCAAACAATCTTCAAGGATCATCAGCTGCACAATTTTTAATAAAATGATTTGACGCTGGCTGAAAAGTCAATTTACGATCACACATTCTACAGAAACGATTGATTCTGCTGTCGAGAAGAAGCAGCCATCAGTAATCGCGGTGATAAATATGTGCACCCTGAAAGTTTTAGATGAAGGGTCGTTAATCAATCGCGGAGTGGTGCTTTTCTGCATAACGCAGTCGCCTCAATTGGCGAGTATATTGCCGAGAATTTTTTAAAACTCAACAAAGATTGATCAGTCCCGATCAAGTCACTGCACGGGTTGCTCTTAATCATACGGACATTGGCCTGCAGGGAGAATATCATCCTTTGTTGGCTTCCCAACGAAAATTTTCTATCGGAAGTACAGGATCCAGAAAAGAGCGTTGAACGAAATGCAATTCACTTCGATGCGAAAGCACGGTGTTTGCCTTTCGTAAGGTGGATCTTTGGTGAATTTACTGGCTCACTGTCGTATATGGACTTTGGCTGTATAAACGACGGGCACGTGCCAGTCACGTGTCACGAGTCCATCACCCTTGCCCTTACATTGAGTTTCAACGAGCCGGTCAATCGCGTGAATTTACGACCTACCAGTGTGACAATTCTCGCAAAATAACACTGACAGATGACTTAACAAACTTTGATAGATTTCGAGCTCTCATCTACCTGAAAAATATTTGCAAAGATAGAAATTCACGATCATACCGTGCGGAGTAGCAAGATATTTAACATTTTCTCGTGATTTCAGGCCTCGCGTTAAATCGTCGAAGCAAATTTTCTCTCGCGGGTTACCCGATGTACATATCGCCGCAATAAATACCCATTAGCTATCCCAATCCCAGGATGGTTCAACGAGATATGAAGATCCCCACCGTGCGACGCGTGGCGTTGATTTTTCACACGGGACTCGAATCTAGGCGACTCCGTCGCTTTGTTATTACTATAAAAAGTATTATTATTATTATGAATCGAACTAAGTTAGTCGTCGAATTAAAACTTTATTTGCCTATGGTGAGGTATAGATAACATAAGGGTGTTAACGTAACGGTCGAAAATAAAGTGCATATCCTATCGATAGGTGTAACGTTTCCCTGCGTTGATATAAAGACCCTCATTTCTGAAATCATCGTCCACTCATCCGAAGAAATCGTCCGTGTCGTTCATATAGGTGCGGATGTAGGGCGAATCTGAATTCAATGCAGTTTTGGCGCAGGACTCGTACGTATTCATTATCGGGGAACCAATAAATATATATCAACACAACGATTGTAATGTTGAATAATTTTATCCTTCTGTGAGCATGAAGTGTGATCACCGTTATTCTGCCCCGAGTACCAGAAAGCATTCTCACTTACCTAATGATAACGCGTGTTTGAAGGAATGTTTTAAATGCACGCCGACAGATTTTTATCTATGTATTTCCTGATTGTGTGAAGGATTTTTCGATATAATTCACGTATACGTTCTCAGAACCATGAAATTAGCGCGAACAATACTCGAAGTGATTATTGGGCTTAGCAAGATCCAATCAAAAACTCATTACAAGTTTTTGCAGACTTGATCAAGAAGTTAATGTCCTTTAATCTTCTAGAATTCTCCAAGGACTGCGAAACGCGAGTTCTATACGACGCAAGAAGTCGACAGCTCTCACATGTCCTGGAAAATGGATTGCTGTAGCTTATGATTGATTGCCTATTGCAGGTTTCACTGTGGGGCAGGAATTCCGACGCACAGGTTTGCCGTTATGTGACGTACCTTGGTTTATCAGAAAAATTACGTCCAATGCTATTCGATACGGCTGCAGTGATATATCTGTGGGATACGAGCAAATGAATTCCGACCTTCACCCGCGAGGAAATACAATGAAAAAAGAGAGTAAGGCGAGGGAGGAGCCGATGCTGGCGAACGGCGAGAAGAAAAAGCTGGAATCCGAAGGATCTGAAAAATTGCTATCCTAGGGACGGTCAGCTGGACCTTCTGTCCACCGCAGTCCATTTGGCACGTCACATTACTCTCCACTGATGACCACTCATTTTGCAACGTGACCACTGCCGCACAACGCTATAGGATGTCAACCATACGACATTTCAGATGTCGCGCTTCCAGAGCTTACGGTTTCCAAATACTTTGGTCGACGATACCTTATATACATGTGTATACCTATACTAATTTACTTGCAAATTGTCACAAAACTAATAATTTGAGTTTTGATAAAATTCTCTGTTGATGTTAGGATACGCGGCGAAACAAAACGCTTCATGGGGGTTCGGGGGTAACGATATCCCATCCAGGTTTGTCTATCGTTACATTCTCGATGCATCCACTACTCCGTCCCTCTGTGTACAATGATCGGCGTTATACGGCGACCGCGGTGGTGTTGAAAATATTCGAAATCGTTTATCACCCTGAAATATAGCAATCACGCTCACCAGCCACACTTGTTCGCGGCATGTCGCCGCGCGCATAGCACATGTGTCGAACCTGAAATATGTGGGCGTGGCCTTAAGGGTTGTAGCAGACACGTTCCGACGACCGAATATGTTCACCCCCTAGTCGCTCCACCCTCGAAGCAAGATTCTGGTGCTCTCATTGGCCAGAAACACCCCAGCCACCCCCGCGAGTCGTCGCCGTCTAGATTTTCTATCCCCTAAATACGGGGCTGCTGCAACACAATCCTCATTTGAACGTGGACCAGCGTGGAGTAGCGTGTCATCTCGTTCTAGAAAAGAGTGACAGATGGTCAGAACTGCGAGACCGGCACTTTGAAGCTGACGCAGCAATTAAGTGTGTGCTCCCCCTCCTCCCCCTGAAAACGGGGTGACGGTGTGCTGTGCTTTGGATTTTAACGCTCGGTAAGTCAACAAATATAAAGATCGATAGTTTCATTTTTTTCCTCGTGCCTCAAGTCACCCTGATCTGTTGAATCTTTCAAGTCACCCTCACACATACCACCTATAGCCGTGTCGATCTGTCGACCTACCATCCGTGACAGGACGTTTGTTCGTGTAATAATTCATGAAAATTAGAAGTCATTCAAATCCCAAATTTTCAATATTACCCATAGTGTAAATTGCAGTGAAACTCGCTTCTATTCACGAAACAGAGAACCATATTATTAGAAAGTTAAACCCTTTTTAGAGAACGTGCGTGAGATTAGAAGGACGTGACGAAATACGTAGCAACATTTGTCTGTCGTAGTGTGATAGAAATGATCTGACATTTCAGGTCCGAGGTTTTCCACTGGACTGGATCACCACGCACGATGACCATGGAAGATCGCTCTGGAGGGATGGAGCGTGCGGCCCCCGCAACGGTGAACAACTTGACCTCTTCATCGCCCTCCGACGCTTCGTATCCTCTTCAGCGTTCGGTCAAGCGATCCTTCGATGTTGCGTTTCTAGTAGCACCGGACGAGAATCTAACCCGTCGTCAGAACGAGAAGCTCAGGCTCGTTTCAACGGAGAGTCTCATCGAGACGAGAAACCACAAGGCACTCGAGATCAACGTTACAACGGACCACGAATCGGACAAAATGCCGCAGAATCTAACGATCAAACACTATGATTCCGATAGAAAAATCCTTCAAAGGCCGGTAACTCCGCCGTATATCTCTCCGCGAATTCAGATGACCACTTCCCCGAAGGTTTCACCCGAAACGGAGCTAACGAGGAGGTACAGTTTACCTCAACTCCAAAAAACGCCGAGTCCGCCGATGTTTTTGAACCAAAGCAACCTGAACAAAATCATAGATTCCGCGGGGCTCGCGATCGCCAAGGGGTACGATCCCATTCCATCACCTGAAAAAAGTGAGTCTAGGAGTGCTTTCACCAAGGTGGCATTCGCGGGGCAAAAGAACGGGTTCGACGGTGGCCAGATATCACCGAGATCGTCCATTTCGCCGGATCAACTAAGTTATCAGAGCAGTATCAGCCCGCCGGTAAACCTGACGAGTCAACCGGCTTACAAGTACGCTCCATTCCCAGGAAAAGTTGCTTATCCTTTTCTGGTGAATCACGAATCGCAGCAGAACAGCCTTCTCGAGAACCTGAAAATGCCCCAGTCCCCGAAGGACTTCAGCAACCAGATTCAGAGTCCCAAGGTCACCGGTTTCAGACCCGATCTGTCTCCCGTCTATCCAAACCTTCCGTATAATCCAATTTCTGTTTTTCCACCGATGGCCGAAGCCTTGACACGGCCCCGGTTTCTGGCGACCGCAGGAGTTACCGGTTTGTTGCCGCCCTCGTTTGCCGCTCTGACACTGCCCGCTCAAAATGTCTGTGCCAAGTGTAATCTGTCCTTCAGAATGACTTCCGATCTTGTTTATCACATGCGATCGCATCACAAGAGCGAAAACGCTGGTGAGGCAGCGCGGAGGCGTCGGGAGGAAAAACTGCGATGCCCCGTATGTGACGAAAGTTTTCGGGAGCGACATCATCTAACTAGGCATATGACGGCGCATCAAGACAAGGAGAGCGACGCGATCGTTGATCAGGTCGAGATCAAGAGGCGTGCAGCTGTGGTGCACGGCAAATGACATCGCAAGGTCAGAAACGATACCAATATATTAGGTTACGGTTATGGAAACTGATGAGAGGAGCAAGGGGTTTGATTGCTGATTTAGTTACTCGATGTAGAGGATAAGGTTTGCGGGCGGCATCTAGTTTTCCCTCTTTTTGAGAGACGCGTTGCGGCGCGTTCGAAATATTGCGTGATTTGATTTATCGCAAAGGATGCATAAGACGTCGCGATCTTTGTTAGCTTTTACATTAAATCAATCGAAAATAATTAATAATCGTAATCTGTAAATCGTAGTATAGAAAGAAAAAAAAAACCGTACATTCCCTGTCTGGTCAATATTAGATAGGTAAATTTGTAAATATTATACTATAGCAATGTATTTTTAGCATATAACCCAAAGCTAAGTACAATTTTCCGAGTTCTTGCTGCCTCTTGTCGCTAGGCCGTCGATCAGGTGTCGGGAACTTGACGGGAAAATGATGAGACAAACAATATATATTATATGTATATATCCGAATGAGTAAATAAGAAGGTGGAACTTATTCTCGATCGTACATCTGGGTGGTACAATCCATCAGATCCCCGGTCAGCGACGGTAGCCGGGGTGATATCTGCGAAGCAATAAATAGATCATAAATTGTAGCGGTGTCTCACATATAAACCTTTGGAGCGCGCATAATGGTGGGAAACAATGAATACCGTAATCGGAAACAGTGCTGGTTTGTTATCTGGCGTTTACACTCCATTTAACTTGAAACACCGAATCGCCCAACGTGCGCATTCGCGTTTTAAATACACGCGACCTACACCCGCTTACGTCCACCCGCGCTCACACTCGCATCCACCGAGAACCCTCGACGAATCCACGCCTCGCGGCTTAACATAGGGTTAAACGTGCCCTACAAATGGTTTAATATTGTCCGAAATTACGTAATTTATCGTCCTCGCGCACTTGTACGCGCTTACGATTCGAAGACCAAAACCTGGGGTGTGTTTGACAATGTACTGCGCATACATACCTGTACGTTTATATCCACCGATGGACGCGTAGCTTATATCCTTTTAACGAGCTCGACTCGGTAGCCAACCTGCAGTTCAACGGAGTGGTCAGCCAGATTGACCGTTTGTAAAAATTATATAATTCTGTGTAAATTCAAATCACCATAGTATTATTCACGGCAATGACGAAAAAAATAAATTGTTATTCGGTTAGAGAATTTTTTCAATAGCTATTAAGTATCTCGTAAGATGTGCGAGGTGTGAGAACGGAGAACGTGAATGTATAATACGCGTCGTAACCTGGATGAAATAGAATCCAGAGAGTAAAGTCCCGATTCTTGGTGGGCGAAACGAGCGAGGTGAATCAATGAAGAATAATGCTCGATAATCGGGCAGTGTACCGTGATTCAACCGATAGTGGGGCTACGTCGTAGAGATCTGTTTTTGATTGTTTCGAAATTACAATGACTTTTTTATGGAAATTTATGATTTATTCAGTCGCTGTCACGCGGAAAGTCAATACGAGTTTTCGTTCAGGTGACACGGTGATCGTTGCGCGTACAACAGCAGATGCCACACGCTATCTTTTACGTACAGCCTTCGAAAAAATCATCATTCGGCTAATAAATTGGCGGGCCGTTTCGCGAACGCCCGCATTGTTATGACCCCGCTGTATTCAAATGTCATGTTCAGACTATAGAATATAGTATATGATATCGATTTGTTACCATTATTCAAGTTTACTTTTATTCGATGTAAATTATATTTATTTTCTCAATGTATAAAACTCGTTGTATGATTTTCCTGTAAATATTATTATGTAAATATGAATATTGTATATGTATCTTGAATCATTGTTAATTAATAAAAGAATATCCGTACAATATTAAGGAAAGAAAACTTCTCACGCTTACATCAATATCAATGCCTCGCAGTGCCCGTATGGGTGTGATAAGATCGTTGAAGAAAAACAATGAGAAAGAAAAAGAAGAAGAGTTTAATGAACGAAGCGAGGTATTCGCGGTTCTTGTCAGTTTTCTCAGAGCCACAACGTTCCATAATTTAATACCTACTGTAACTGGGGTTGCCGATTCTTTTTCCAACCCGAGCAAGCGGTTCGAGAAGAGTGAAATTCCAGAGCATCAGAAATGAAATATTTCACGTTCAGCTTAGGGCTCCCATCTTGGGTTCGCAAACGAGGACCGAAGAATTCCAGCCCAGCCTGGTCTGCCATACGCTGGTACGTCCCGCAGCGAACCACTCGACAGTATGGCCGGGCTCCGATAGCATTTTATAAGAAGCGAATTGATTTCTGGTAAGAGATTATAGCCCTCTTTCTCTTCACCGTGTGCCCCGTTCGGGGACTTCTTTCCACGTCGCACTCGGCGGTAAATCATGGAAAGCCGATTACACGGCAACAGATTAATTTGTGGCCACTTGAACTCGACTGAGAGAAGAGGGACCAAATTAATTATTGTTTGGAATTAGAGTTACACCGTTGTAGAGATTACGCCATGGGCGCAAAGTTAGACGGTAAGCGTTGAATCGTAATCCTTATTTTTGTTTCGATAGCACAGAGTAACGATGATGAACTCTGTAATATAACGATGTAAATTCGGCATCGATCGATCCATGCTACCTGTGAAACTGAAAAATGTCAAAATTCTCGACCGTTACCTTCTCCAACGAAGATGTCACTCGAACACCGATGATTTTTGTAATTTCGCGGACTGGTATTAAGGATTAAAAAAAAATCTTTCGCTCAAGCTTCTTCACCGCAACGAAATACGACAAACAATCTCTTACCGCCAACGGCTTGAGTTCACCCCTCTTTGAGTAAATGTATACTTACCCTCTGCCCGAGTTCCATGGAGATAAATAACGCCGATGCTTCCCTCCCTCGCCCCGCTATTCAGTTGGCTCTTTCTTCCCTCCGTTATTTGCCCCGACCTTCGAGTTCCACCTCCACCTAGTCACGTCGCCCTTTGGGCTTCAGCTTCCCACCCTTGTTAGCGATACTTTCCGCTGCGGCCGTCGCGAATTGCGCGCATGCTTGTACTGTCACTGAAATAATGACGACGTCATAGCCCAGGGCCGATTCGCTACGGAACGCGGGCCGCGTGGCCCACGTGGGCCACGATCGGAGGCGATTGGACGCGGCTATGCTAATATGGCGACCGTTCCGGGACATTTACTCTCGAATATGGATCTTCCAAGAATCGTATCTTGACTAATGTTCAACTAATTTTGTTCCAACTCGCCAGAAGAATCTCTGACGTTTCGTCCCGATTTTCTCGCCAACCACAAAGTACGGCCGCTTGCGTTTTGCGAGAAGATCGTTTAGTTGGTCGGCCGATTCGATATACCACATGATTTTAGGGGCTCAGGAAACCGGAAGTCGATGCAGAGATCGTTTCGTCATTTATTCCTCGGCGCTGATGCTCGATTACCAATTTCGGAGAGATAACAGGGACTTGGGATACATTATATTTACTTTTGACCTGTCAAAATACCCGGGTAACTATACCAAAGATCGATAAGGGTAGCGACTCTGTTCTCGATTCGCTACGCTCTTTTGAAACGATTATGTAACTTGACTGCGAACACGAACCCTGTGGAGGTCTCACGGTAATCCCTCAACAGGATTTCGAGCACGGCAACCATTGCTAAACGATTTGAAAAAAGTTCTGTCGGTCCAAACTTCATATACAATTCGTCATACGATGTGGCATATGTTAGAAAATCTTGCATGGAAATATCATCGTAGGTTCTGCAGCTTCACAAATGACCAAGTTACGATCGAATGAAACAGAGACAGTCGGGCATAAGAATCACGCTCCTTATGATACGATAGATATTCTTTTTTTTTTCACTTTTCGTGTGGAGCGTACGAATTTTTTTCCCACATCCACGACTTGATTTACAGTGCAATATTTCTTGGCGTTAGTTGGCGCCTATGTACCTCCTACAATAGCTACGGGTGACAGTTCGTTTCGAATTATCACTGCAGTGAGGACGTCACCACTTCCCATTCTTGTTTTTTGCTATTTGTTTTTCGAAAAAATTCTTTTGTTCCCACCGGTTGTTTCGTGGCGCAGTTATAGTAACGTGGTCTTTTTGAATTTGTCGCGCTGCGCGATAGTGAGCGAATGAGTTCGCAATCAGCTACCAGAGCTTTGCGGTATTTTCAATTCTCTGCACTTTATAAACCAAAAAAAGATCGTTTATTGTTTTCGCAACAAGTTCACTCGTCGATTGAGCCAACTTGATGAGCAGAAATCCCTTTTTTAATGTCTAAAGCGTAGAGAGCCAGCGCCAGATAAATTATATCGGATCGGGGTCGCACTTTTCAGTTAGAAATCGCCACTGCGTCACAGCTATTTGTGCATAGTTAAAAGCTTAAGCCTGCTTGAATATGTCCCACCACAAAGCGATAAAATATATTTATCTTATACGTGCCATTAGCCCCTTGACTCCGGGGAGGCTCAATTTACATTCCTATCGGAGCTTTGGAAAGACGACCCATTTAAATAAATTAGTAACGCTATCTCTCGCCGAAGCGAGATTAAATATATACTCAATCAATTTCTATCACAACCCGTTGTACGCAGCCGGGCTGCTTCACGGGACTCGTTTACCCTGAGATCTTTTCACAAATAACATTGAGGCCTATTTATAGACACAGAAAATGACAGAAAAATTGTACTAGGTAGAAATTTGGCCGGGTCATTTTTGATGGCGACCTGGAATTTTTAATCGATAATTTAACGTTCTGTTTCTACGACTCTCTGGTCTTTTCGTATATGTATAGATAGCCGAGTGAATTTCTCACGTACAATGGGACAACGTAGTATAAGGTAGTCGCATTAATTCCTGGTAATTATCAGAGATGTAATTCACCCCAGGGTCCCGGGTCGCGTCCGGGGTCACCCACTGCGTGTTAACGCCGTTGTTATGCCCCATTATTACCCCGCGCTGCTAACAAACGTTGTGCAGGGACAACGCGTGAAAAAGTTGCCACCTTTGAACTACCTACCTGCCTTTCACTTTCTCTACAAAATATGCGCAGGGATGAAAATTCGTCAGACCAAACGGCGAACAATCCACCGATCTCTCCCATGACCAGATGATCTAACTAATTCAACGGGAGATTAGTTGGATCATTGCTCGGCGAATGGTCCGCAGATTCCAGGTATCGATTCCGGTAAATATCACTCCGACTCGCATGGAGACGTAAAATTAAACGAGCCGCCTCAGCGTAGTTGTGGCATGGCGGCCGGCTCGGAGCAGATAGTTTAATGTGGATTTATTGCGATCAAGATAAACGTAAAGGCAGAGTCGTCACGTGGTGGGAACGCATGCCGTCAGCCGATAGCTAGGTATGGTGTGTAGCCCGCTTTAGACTCTGAAATGTAGTTGCCGTTTATATGTGGGGTACCGCAGTGTTTTAAACCGATGGGGTGTTTCTCGCAGCGAACTCTGAAGTCAGACACCCCACTCGGATATAGTTTGAAACGCCGATCGGAGCGGAGATACCTTTTCGCTTTTCACGGAGCAGAGATCCGAGGGAGATTAAAACATATTTGGCATTATTTTTTGACAAATTTGTTCTGCTTCAGTCTTGGATGAAACCGCTAAATTTGCCAGGGGGACAAGGCATACGTAACTACCCTGAACATACGAACCAAAGTAAATTACAACGTTGTTTCGTGTGATGAGGAAAAACATTTATATTTATGGAAATTCGCGAACTGGTTATCCCTCTCGGGATTTTCATTTTTTCTCGCACTTTCGATCGACCGTCTCGGATAGCTCACCTTTTCCGTATTATGATCCTGAAAAATGATCGATAGACCTCATCTATTTCATTCCTTCCGAGATATTATTTATGATGTATTTTAATTCGGAACCACAAGGGAACTCGCCCTATTTGACCTTTGTGACCTTTGAAAAATACGAAAAGAATTTTAATGGTCAAGGTGTATCGAAGCAACCTCAATCGCTTGAATTAGTCACGATTTGTCGAAAATAACAGATCGATTGGATCCTATGAAACTGAGCAAAAGAAACGAGCGGGTATCTCACGTGATATATCAATGCGCGTAGGACTATCTCTTCGCGGGGTGAAATGGAGACGCACGACACGGTCCCGAACCATATTTCACGTTATTTAATTCATATGGTAATGCGCCATAGGAGTGCGGGTTAGTGAAAACTTTCGGGACAATGGAAGCACAATACACTAGCATTGCAAACGGTGCAAACGCGGTTATCGAATTCACTTTGGCGACGCGCCTGTTATCGACAATGTCCGCGACCGCTGGCCCGGAAGCCATTCCCGAAGCCCCGTGACGAAATTTATTTAACTTTCGAAGGCAATGGAATAATCAAAGCTCGCCTCGCTCGTTGTCCGGACGCAGAATTCCGCCTACGCCGATCACAGCTGAGGGAAATGACCTTAATGATCACACGTTATATCCGACGCGCTCGAAATGCTCAAGATTTCGCCACGGAGTAATTTGGCAAGGTTAAAGTCATTTTCGATGAAATTCCCATTTCGCGATGAATCCGGCGCTCTGCGATTTCACATATGCCGAACAGTATAGGTTTCTACTCCAATCTGCCAGTGGCCATATAACGCAATAAGCGAGAACTGTATAGGTATAACCGCGATAGGCTGATGGGGGAGGGGAAGTCCGCGACAAAAACTGGTTACGTCGGCTGATCCTTAATCGACGAATGAACAACACTTTTTTACACGATATTTTCATGTACCGTTGGTCTTACAATGTCCGATTGAAGCTGATCGGTGAATGTAATTTCTATCTCGCAAGTGAAGACTTACAACTTTGTCGGACAAAGCTAGCTGCATTCCAAAATATAAAAAGAGCGCGACACCTCCGAAGTGCCAAGGCAAGCTTCGATGGATGGGCAAAAACAGAGGCAAGCAAAGTGGCTGGTCTGTCGGGCATATGTGTCGTCTCTCGGATGGAGAGTATAGCTCCGAGGGAAAAGGACCCCGCGTGGACCGCATTACAAATTTAATCTTACAAATGGATCCGAAAACTTGGAAACAATGGAATATATGAAATGCGGCCGCGTATATCATGACACAAGAAGCTCCCTCTCTCTCTCCACCTTCGCCTGTAGGGGTGAAACTGGCGCGGCGCGAAGGGAGTCCAGCGGCAATATTGCACGGACAATCCATATTCTCGACGAGCTGTTTGCCCCGAAATTACAAAACACTTGCTGGCAACTAGGACAAGAAACTACGCCGCCGATAATCAGAGGACAATAGCTTTCGGAATCCGCGATGGCGTCTACAAAAACGACGTCCACCTTGCGCGAACAATTACACTCGACTTTTTTCACGGGCATTATCATCGACGAATCGGCGAGGGTTAATTTCTTTTGAAAATATTCTTCGCGGGGTATCGTATAAAAATCATCGACCGAACGCGCGTTCGGAGTTTTTCCTACTATTCTCGTCTTTCGATGTGGCTGATATTTTGATTGCAATTAATAGACTCCCCCTTTCCGTAGTCGGGGTCGTACACCTACGGTATTTATTCTCGTATGGAAATCAGTAAGTTGGCGAGCTCCGGGGCAGAGGGACGGCAGGACTGGAGGTAAGAGGAAACGGCGGGAGAATCTCTAGGCAGATTAGCATAAATATGCCGTCTTAGAACGGGTCGTTTGTCATCGTTAGCAAAGCACACGCTTCCTGGGACCGGCGCGACGTAGTCACACTCCTACCAATTGCCGAGCTGTTCTATTCCCTTTGGAGTTGGGCTACGCGAGAGTCCTACAGGAAGGAAGTTCTGATATAGTGAACCCACCACGGTGTACCAGCGACAAAAGTAGCCAGAGCCTTTTGGAGTAGGTATAATATACGATGAATTCGCTGCGGAGTTCGTACAGCGACTGTTCCGTCTTCTGACGGTGTAAAGGCGACTCGGGTAACATCGGATCAAAATCCAGGTAGTTCGAACGAGCACGCCATCACGAGGTTAACCTTATCATTTCCTCCGGCTTATCAACGACCGTCGCAAACGACGCTCCAGTCCCCCGTATGGTAGGTCCGCTCGTTTGTTTGGCAATGAATAAATTCAAGCCGCGATACAATCTATGTTATTGGTATCGGTGTACGGTATTGGTCCCAATCTCCTAAAATGTATGGCAATACTTCTTCATAAACACCCTCGCCACTCACTTGCTCCGTTATATTAATACGTATGCGTCCATATCTATAGATATTCGTTGACAGTCCTCTCAGGGATGACATTACTTTTCTATTACCGTGATTGAATTATTCACCATGGGCACGCGGGTACCTATACCATACCAACTTCGATTCACCGGGAAACCTTATTCGCCGTAAGATCCAGCTGAAGAAAAATACTAAAACTCTTCATTAGGATCACGCGTGTTATAACATACGAGATCTCGACCCCTGCGCGGCGGTATAATTTATAAGCCGGAGCCGATGATGTGATGTCTCTGTATATATAAAAATAAAATATGCCGAGTGTTGGATTTTTTACACTCCGTCGCAAATCGAGCGTTTTGTCTAGGAGACCTTTTTACCCATCCGCCAGGATGGTTTACCGATTAATTCATATTTATAGGCGCCCGCTCCATCAGCCCTTCGCACCCCCGGCCTCGTCGCTCACCCGGCACCGAACCGTATCGCCTTGTGTTCGTTTAATTGATACGTACGCGTGCGTTTGTCACCGTTGTACATTTACCGAGGGAGGAAGCTGTTCCGGGGTAAAGTTGTCGTGGGGGAATAAGAGACAATGCCTCGTAGTCGATATCGAGTTCCTAAGCGATGTGATTTTCAACTTACAATTAGTCGGTGGACACGCTGACTGTAATTGGCAAGCATACGCGAACTGAGAATAATCAACTGCCAGTTGATGTGCCCCAGATGCGTGGTTTTTATGTATTCCACAAAACTATCGCGGCGGAAAAGGTCCGTCTGAAAGTAAAAGACCCGTTGAAATAGCACACGAGTTGCATTATGTGAAAGTGGAAAACTGAGCTGGGTGCACGGGGCTATATGATATAGTACGGTGTGCGGCAAGTGGTGCGACGCATCCAGAAACACCCTATAGATATCCACTCAGTTTTTACAAGACCCTCCCTGCGAAGCACCCCTAACTATTAAATACTAATTCCATTAAAGCGAGGAAGGGTTGCGCTTATATATCTGACCCATATTTCATGACGAAAGCTTTTCAATCTGAGAAAATACTTATGGACCCCTGCGCGAAAATATGGCCGGCACTCTGTTCGAGCAAACTAGATTTGATGGCGAAATTATAGCTGAAAGTTTTTGTTTGTCCGTTTCTCTACACCTCAAACTCCGAGAAAACAAGTTGAAAGAAAGTTGAAGACGTCCAATCATTTTTATGCCCGTAACCACAGATTAACCACATTATACGTAATTATATCCATATACCTACACACACCAATTCCATACTTGACTACATTTTTCTCGACAACTCTCGCTGTATACGAATTTCCGTGCCAGCGTTCAAATATATTCCGTATTCTGATTAAATTAGGCTACGGGTGGTTTCGTTTCGCATGGTAGAAAACAAACACGTAAAAATTACATTATATAGAGTAAAGAAAAAGTTCGCCATGTATAATATTGTATAAAACGTTTCCCAGAAATACCAGACTGTAATTGAAGAGGGATACACTGCAGGTTCTTCAGAAATTTTCGGCAGCTATCTGGATATAACAGCGGGTAGAGTTTTATATTTTTGGCAACAATAAAAGAGGGCTATACCAGCAATGGTGGTTACATAAAGCCGACTGGATCATTCGCGAGCATCGTAAAATGGGATCGACAGGCCACCGGATTATAATGGGTCAAGTAAAATTATGGCAAATCTCTAAGCTCATCTGCTTTGTGGGCGGTTGGATTCGATCTATAACCGCGTACTTTTTACAAATATCGAAATCACAAAACTAGTAAGTTTTTGTTACGATAAATGCAAGTCTCAGTTCCGCGATATGCAATGACGTAGAAATGGCGATAACGAAATTCCAATTATAACTTGCTCGATCGTAATAATGGGTTTTGGAAAGCCTTGATCAGGAATTAAAATTAACTCCCTTTCCACCTTCAAATCAGGTAACGAATGCTTTTCGCCGAAGCAATCCAGCCGATCGGAAAGCGTGCTCCAGAAAATATTACGACCAATAAAATTCTCGCTCAAACGCAGGACAAGGTAAGTATAGTTAAAGGTATGGGTATGCTGTCAAGTATGAGTTTACTACGGCATATTCAGACACGATTCCAGTTACGATTTCATACAATTCTTTGAATATCACCGGAGTGGTTGTATATCTGAACCTTTTGTTAAACTTTTGGATGCGATCGAACTGTCGGTGCGATTCATATAACCTCGGTCTTTTTACTCAAAAACTAGTTTTCATGACGACAATTTTGATGGAGCGCCACTTTCTTGAACAAACTTTTACTTCAATTACTCCACTAGCTATCAAACTATCGCGAGATAACTCAACGATATCTTTGCGGAGGCTGATGAAACATAGCTCCAATCGCTAAAAGGTATTGCGATTTTCGACGTGACATGTGAGCCTGGAAAAGTTTTCTACTCCAGAATAAAAGGCGAGGCATTCAATCATTCCGCAGTGCCTAAGAATATGCTTCAAAATGCATCGCGCATATGTAAATCCCACAATGTTTCGATCTCGCGATACGATACAGAAATAAAACAGCATCCTGCACTTACAGCAGTTGCGATATACTCGAGACGAAACGCTTCCCGACTTTCCTATTGGACCGGGAATGGTCGGAAAATACTTCGTTGAGCTTTTTCTTCGTTGTCAAAATTCCAAAAATACCGAACAAACGATGGATCTGATACGCTCGTCCACATGGGTAATCGATTAGGTTCGACGTCCTTCCGAGCGAGGCACCGAAATGACAGATTATTGTTCTGTATTATGTTTCGCGTCCACCCCTTAAAGTTCTACCGTCGGATCACCGCTGACTCTTCTATGATACCGTAGACTTATTTTGATTTCAATCTCACCCAAGCTTATGGATTTTCATTGGATTACTCGGTATTTTTTTTTTTCTGTTTTTCTCTGGACGAAAAAAATACACCAAGCCCTCGAAATTTAGAAAAATTACACACCGCGGTGTTTGCCAGTAATTTCGTCCCGCCGTTCTTGCCTGAGCCTTCCGAGAATAAGGGAGCATCTTTCGGCGGGTGGGTGAAACCCTTTGGTCCTTGGAGGGATGAGGTACTCGCGGCGCGAGGAGAGGTATTCATTGGTTGATTCAATGCAGATAGACAGGGGGCGGAGTCCTCCACAGCTTCAGCTTATCGCGCGACGTTGTCTTCCTTCCCTTGGGGTTCAGCCACCCACCACGTCATACCCCGGTTCCTCGCTTAGCCAAGCATGTGCGTTAAACGGCCTCCAGGGACAAATTTCATAATTCTTCGTACGTTCAATTATCTTTGGTTTAATTTTAATACACCTACCGTACCAGCGTTTCCTTTTTAACGTTGCTCGAGCAAGCCTGAATGGCTTAATTGGCGGTGGTCTCTCGAGACAAATATCAGTGCGATCGTCAAGATGAATCAATGTTCGCGAGATACCTCTCTATAAATTGATCTTACTGTAAATTTCATCAGTCTCGAATATAGCATTTAGTCACACAGATTTCACGTCTAGCGCAATAGATTGTATCAGAACGATTTTGTTGTTAAAAATGACTTCGGCCAGAACCACGAGCGCGGGACGCAAATGAAATAATATGTTTCGTGGAGTTTGCATATTGGCGAAGTTGTGGAATCGGTCGAGATTCGCGATATAGATGCAATTGTCTGCGGAGGACTTTTGTCCCCGAAGCCCCCAGACGCGCTCATCCTTCGGCCAATCAACGCCATAAACTCATTCGGCGGTTTACTGCGAATCGCTTTACAACTGGCGGTTACGATGTCACCTAGCCCCAGAAACAAGAGAACTAGTTACCGAAACTGCGCTAGTTTAAATTACGAGCAAGATTTTTACGATTTATTTTGAGGGACGATACCCGCCACCTATATATCTATACAACGGACTATCGCCAAAGTAGAGTCACATAAAATTAACAATCCGATAGTTGCTGCGCGTTTTATCAGCCCGTTAATGATGATGTCTGAGCTTGCGAATACACGGATCTCTGTACGTTCTAGATATTGGTTGTTCTTCGAGACTTGGTGGATTTTTATTTATCTTTTTTTTTTCACGTGACGAAGCACGGGAATCGTTCGAGATTTCAATCCCTTGTTCCTCCTGATGTGTGGCGTTCGACTATATGTAGGTGCAATCATAATAATTCTATCCACCTATAAAAGAAGGCGTCACTACAGAGCGAAATGCAGAAGCTGGTTCGACGTTACAAATTGATTAAGAATATTTCCATGGCGAAGAAGGCGGACGAGGGAACTTGTTGGTTTCCGGAAGCTGTCGCACCTCCGTCGAGCCTATCTGCGAGGAGGCGTCTCTAGGTCGTTTTATCTATAGGTATAGCAATCGCGGGGCGCCTGGGGGCAGAATCGAAACCACCTCATTACCACGAGGGCGTGTTCCCAGCGAATCCGTTTTGGGAATATTGAAGGTAATGTCGTGGTGGTTTTATGCAACACCCGCCGGAGGCTGTCGTTAACTTGCTGTTACCGAGCTCGGATGAAAAATGGTAATGATTCGTCTTTGTTTGACAAATTTTTCAGTAGTGAGACGTTCGCAATTTTTTTTCGTCACAACTTGGCCCGTAATATTTCTATATTTTTTCTCTCACTCCGTGGCGTACCAGAAATGCAAGTTCAGCGGCGTACCCTTCAGATGTCATCTCGAAATCGTGTTACAGTCGAAAGGGTCGAACGACTCCGGAGAGACCGTCTATTCGAGGAGCAGATGACACGTTCGCCGTAACACGATAAGAAAATTGAGCCTGGTGAAGAAGATGCCTGCATTACAGAGCACTAACAGGGGTTCCGGTGTAGTACGGAGACGCAATCGCTTTTACGACGTCGTGATACACCCGCTACGGCCGTCTCGAAATTCTTGCAAAGTTCCTCGGATGCTACGCCGAGAGAACAACCGTGAACAGCCGTGCTAGGGTTTCGTGCTTCTTATTGACATGACGAAATGGCATCCAGTCGGAAAGGGTGGAGAAAAGAGAAACGGAAGCGCGGCTACAACTTTAATTAAATGATTGTCGTTACAGTAACGCTTGGAAGTGTACGGACGCCGTTAGATTTCACTTTTAGCGCCGATCTCCCGGTGATAACGCAACGCTTTTGCTCTCCGCACTCCAAGCTTGTTCAGGATCGTACGCTTCTTCTCTATGGCGTATCGCTCCCTCCACCCCGCTTCTCACCGAATGGAAACAGACTGCAGTGCAGCGCGCGGTTGCATCTCCGAAGATGCCGAAGCTTCTTCATCGGCATATTGGCATTCGCGACCGCAGGCAATCTCGGCGGGGTAATATCTTGGGCCACGAACGTTGCTGTACAGTTACTACCCTGGTCAAGATGGCGATAGCACAGCCGTGTAGGTACTCCGAGCAGATATACACAGACGTGCATCGTACATACGATATACGAACACAGTGTACCGCTCTTCTACCTTGTATTAGCATATAAACTCGCAGCCCCAAGCGACGCCCTCCTAGCATGATTTATCTACTAAATATGCCTTCCCAGTTCTCGGAGTTCAGGAGAGAAATCGTTGTTTGTTTGCGTGTTTGGAAACTGTTGGAGTATGCTGTAAGACGTAGGCACGGTGCGAAGCGGACAACGAGAAATCCGCTTCCTTTCTTCCAGATGATCTTCGCACCGCCGCGTATCGCACTGCAGACTCATGATCAACTACGGATGATGCAACTTTCGTCGAGGATCTTTTTCCCATTCTTACCTACGTCCTCCGTAGCTCATTGAACGCCACCAATTATTCGGAACGAGGGAAATATGTGGGATAAGAGGTAGGTAAGATCGATGAGATATCAACTCTGGTGATGTTCTAATTGCGCGGTTGAATATTCTGGAAAAGAAAGCGAATGATCGCGATAGCGGTAATAATGATGGTAATGGTAATAATAATGCCACAAGAATAACCGGGGAATGACAGTATAAATCAATGCGCTGATAAAATGGTAATATGTTGGAATTAAAGCGTTTAATCCTGCAATAACTCAAGCCTTGCAGGTATATCAAACGGAATAAGCATAAATGAATAACTGCGAAATAGATAATTTAACGTTTTCGTTGCACGCATACTACTTTACTCGGACCTTGCAGTATTAACTCAGTTAGGTGCACGGAGGTAGAGTCATTGATATTTTTCAACTGCGATTTTAATTGTTCCGTGATAAGAGAAAATCCGTTCATCATTGATATCGTGTTTTATCCGATTTCATTTTGAGAATAGATTCAACTATGCAAAGTCTACGGTACGAGGACTAATACATATGTAGAGATTGAGAAGTATACCATTCCGCGGAGGGTTCGCCACCCCTTTAGGTGCAGAACAGCAACACGTAACGGTTAAACTGAGTTTTCGTATGCATTTGCATTACGGATATCGGTTTAACTGAGTTTCCGAGGCGTTTATGCAGATCAGGCAATTTTCTTGTGGTTTTGCCGGTGTTAAAATATGTATGGAATCGAGTTAAACTACTCGCGGTGTCACCGACGCCCGCGTCCTACCGCCGACGCTCACGCCTGCCTCCACCATCAGGGAAGCTGTTACCAGCCTATTTGCATCGCATCACCGGCCATTTCATTGAATTCACTGTTTTCACATCGCTCCATGAAAATATGCATTTAACTTTCATCCCCCGTATAAACCACCGAGCAAGTCAACTCGCACTCCCGTGTAACGTTTTGCGATTACGCTACACTATAGTACCGAGAAGATAATGAGCCAGCAATCATGCAAAGATGAGCATTGAATTTTTCATCAGACAAAATATACGATTTCAGTTCGGAAGCAGATCATACAAATTATATACGATTCGAGTTCGGTGCAGCGCAGTCTTTGGAAGAGTCGTCGTTGTTCCAACTGCGACGCATAATATCCTACCGACAATATTTTTCATTTCTCAGAGACATATGCAGCACAACGTGTGGAATCGTCGCGTATCTCGTATATATCGGCGCCTATCGCCAAGAGTTATAGACGAGAGTAGAGGAAGCAGAGCGAGAGACGCGGGGCGTCGCGACGGGCGCCGCCTACAGACTTTTGTTTCTGAAGAATCATAAAAATCACTGGCAGCGTAAAGTCGCGAAGCTTAGACCGCACCAGACACTTTTATGTGTCTCACGTTAATTTGCATAATCGAATATAAAATTTGAATACCGCACGCATTTCTTTGTCGGTTCTTATGTCGTATGTCACAGCACTCCATGCAAATCGGGTACCCCCGCGCTCTCGCCGCTGGCCCATCCAAATTATTAGGAAATCAATGATTACGTATTCCTATTTCATAAAAAAATCATTTTATCTGCTCTCACGATGGGTCGTTACGATGTTTTTTTCACTGTACAGTATCAATGCGAAAACCTGTCAAATCCTGTCAGCATCTTGAACGAATTTCCATCCACCTCCGTTGGACGCAAAAACGGAAGGACTTTGAAATAAGGTAAACGAACAATAGGTGATTTGAAGATTGGCGGAAAAGACTCCACCGTAATTATATCTTACAGAAGGATGAGAAAAAATTAAAAAAAAAAAAAAAAACATCTCGCGGGGTTTTGAGCTCGCGATACATTTTGTAATCTATTTCGTTCACCAGAAGAGCAATGGAGAAACCAAACTGTTCGGTTGATGTAACGAAGATTTAAGTGCGGCCGTTGAATCGCGAATAGTGCAAGCATCACAGCAGCAGTCGGTTAAAGGAGCTTCCGAAAATAGAAGCTCTGCAAAAGCACTCGTTTTCATCATCGGGTCATTCCCTGGGCGTACCAATCGATGGGAGGCTTTTACCAACCACTCGTGCGGCAGGGTATTCGTAGCTCCGGGAGCCCGTAGCTTCTCCTGGTAAAGCTGGAAACTACACAGGACGTTACCGAACCCACCGAACTCTTTGCCCTTGAGTAACTAAAGGTCATATAGTTAATCTCTTCATCGTCACCATTTGTCGGTTATCAAATTCGTACCACAGATCTTGAGACCATCTGCAAGTAGGATGGAGGATACGATTGCCCTCCATGCGAAAACATTGTTCAAGATCAGGTGTAGGTACTGAAATGATTGGTAACTGAAGGAATTGATTTCAAGGTGATGAGGATTCATTGACCGATCATCGACACAAATCACTTATCGATATACGTCATAATCCAGGTCGTATAAAATTATTTATGGGCATACGATGAATTTTTTTTTTTTTCACGATCAATGCAAAGGAATTCCGATGATGAAATTTTTTACTTCAATTAACTGCGAAATTCCAACCCTCAGTTATACTTTCGAAATGAATGTGTAATATGAAATTCACGGGTCGGGGAAAAAGACTCACAGAATTCTGAATAGGTAGGAAAAATAAGGGCCTTAATTCTGAGGCGAAACGAGTAGCGTCAGTGCGCCCTTCTGCGCTGGTATATATCTATAATTTGGACTATGGCTACGAAGAAAAGAGGTAGTAGAGAAACAGATACCGATCAAAGAGGTAAGAGACAACGGTCGGGTGCGGCGGCGAGAAATTGGCGAATTGCCTATCAACACGAATCGCACGCCATTCAATATGTGAGATATTGGCTAGGATTCGCTCAGCTCTAAGACCCCTGGGACATACCTATACGATGTCACATCACGAGATTCTGTAAATACGCCTATCACGGGGGTCTGCCAGAAGTTTAGCGACATGGTATTTATGGTGAGTGGAAACTTTTAAAAAAATCTCACAAAACTGTCGTCGACATCTCCTCGGTCAGAATTCAAAACTACCCTTATGTGTAGTAAAATGAGAACTCGAATTCGTCATAAATACCCACTCGTAGAGCTGACGTGTGGCAAACCATCATCTCGATATTTCGGGGCGGTGTAATTGCGAGACGTGCTTTGTTTCTTGGGTCGGGAATAGGTGAGTCGTAAATTAACTCGTTATGGCAGTTGATGCTACCCAAGTGGGTTCATGATGTCTCTCAGAAACGAGCCGACTAGAAAACTAACTACTAGTTTAAATCTTAATAACGACTTAATCAGAGAGAAGCCAAGAGGCTAAGCTCGGGTCTACCCAGTCGCAACCCTCGAATCGGTGGCTTGGCAAAGACAACGCGTTGCCGATTTCGATGCGGAATATCATTATTGAACACGGTCTTCGGTTTCCTTTCCCGGGGGTTTCTTGTGAAAACGTGACATTATTTTTATGACCAGGAATCTTATATGTACTCGTATCGATTTTCGCGTAGCAGGAAGGGGTTGCGTGAAACACAGCTGACTGTAACCTGCTCAGTTCATCCCTCGATAGTATCAGGCCTCACGAATCGTTGGTGGGCAAACTGTCCGGAATTTCACGGCTTGGGGAACGAGATTAATTGTTGGGAAGCCCAACGCCTCTCGCTCCAGGACTCGGGCATCCTATCTATTCACGTAGCTTCTTGGAGTCACCCTTGTTATTCGCTAGCTTCGAGCTGTGCGGATGCATTCGACCAGCTAGCCATAGCAATTCAGCTAGCGACCAGCATTCTTCTCCCCGGCTCAAGAGCTGCTCTTTATCTCGACGTGGTTTTCCGTCCCTGAAACTCCATAACGCTGAGAAAGTACGAGCCATCAACGTACCGTACGTGCATCTCCTACTCCTTCCGAGCTATCCCGCGACTACAGACATTGCATCGCACGGTAGTTGGTATATCTTCCTGGGCGAGAGCCAACTTTATACAGAAACGAATACGACGGATAAGACCAAGCAAAGGATGAAGACAGGGAGAAGGAAGGATAGGAAAAAAAAATTAACAAAAGAAAGAAGAAAAAGAGAAATTAAAAAACACAAAAAATAAAAAAAAAAAAAAACAAGCAGAAGCGGCTGCTAGCAGCGGCAGCAAGGAGGCAGGTAGATGCAAAGAGCGCGTTGAATGAGAAAGCCAGGCTGCTGCCCGCAGGATATGTATTTGAATGCGGTGGCCTTTGCGGCGCCTTCAAATATAATCTATAGCGGGACAATGTTGTGTTGTATGTACACAAATATAGAACTCGACAAAAGTGGGTGCCTTCCTATGGAGCTCCATTTAGTAGTGTAGGTACACACGCCACCCGTATTGCGCTGGCAACTCGCGCACCAAATCGGCGGAAGCGATCGAATTGTCACATGACAGTCGATTACGCGGACAAGCTACGTGTTCAATACGGTTCATAATGGAGCTCGCGTTCACGCAGCGAGTTAGATGCACAGTTACGATAGTGACTCCGGTGAATTCGAAAGATCGATCCCAGTTGATTGATGATATCTTTTTCTGAACGATGTCACCCCTTCTTGTAAGCCTATCGCCATGACACTTTGCTACAAAAATCATTTCTAAAGCATCGCCTATGCAAAGTGAATCGTCGCGCCCGTCTCGATATCCGCATCACGAATAAAGTCGTCCATTAATTTCCTTTTTATTCTCATCACGAGAATTTGTAGAATCATGTCGAGTATACACCTGATTCTAAGATGTTCAAGAGTTGCCTGAAAAAACGGATGAAATTTCAAATTTATTTCTCTTATCGTCTAGAAACTGGAACACCTCCGAACAGCCAATCGATACTTGCGATAATAATACTCTTTGATCTGGTTTTAATCAAGTTCGTTATTGGCGGGTGAACTTTTCCCCTAGCTTTGTAGAATGTTGGAAACAGATCTGGTCGATGCTGTGAAATTAATTTCTTATTATATTCGCGGCTGGGATCCGTTTACGCTGTACAGCGACGTAGAAGAACACTCAAATTTCGATTTTCATCTTCACTGCACCGCAGATCTCCGTTAGCGAAAGGTGCTGTGTTATGTACTCGTGGGAGAAAAATATCCAAAAGGCGAGTCAGGAGTCACGATTTTGAAATGAATACTAAGACGACTCGAAGTCGCATTTCCTTGATATCGCCGAACGCGTACGGGGCTGGTGCATCGCACAGAAGTTCCCCTCGATGTAAGCGGGCGTTCGGGCGCAAAAACTGCAATGGCTGTAAACAAAGGGCCGTCTATGGAGCTGTCGTGGGCCTTTATACCTCGAGAGACTCAGTCCCTTACACCAAATAAGCCGAGCTCGCGACCACCTGGACGCCAAGACTTTTGGAGACGAGAAGCGGTTTTTCAAGCCGATCCTCCTAAACGGGCAGAGCCAAGGCTATCTCTAAATGGCGCGCCAAGGCACGGGCCAATGCAGCGATGGGCACTGGGCACTCTCTCCATCGCATGTCGGCATATGCACGCGTAGGGCTCCAGGGGCAGGCGTACCTGCCGTCGACGAATTAGGTGTGTGGCTCCGGCTACTCGCGAAAAGTCCAGATTCTTCATCAACTCTGAGAAATGCGAGGATTCGATCACCATATTAGACGAGAACTTCTCACGACGGATGGTTTTCAATGTCTCGGCGGATGTTTCAACGAATAGAGGAAAAGCCTCACGAAGACAGGTTATTCAATTATTGTTATTAGCACGTGTATCGACCACTGCCCTCCTGGGAGCGATATTGATAGAGTGCGGCGAGAGGGGCGACCAGATCTTGTTCCGTCGCGTATTTATTCGACGTCGTAAGGTCTACCGAGAGGGTTTCCGTCTCAGCTTTTGGCTGGTGTACTCGTACCTATACGTATACCTACGTAGTCACGACTCACCTATTCCAATAGCCCTATGGCGGAAGAGTAGCAAAGGAGCCGGGGATAGAGATAGGAATAGGATGTTGGAGTTGGCGAGACGCGGGGCAGAGGGAAAGTCGGAAAACTCGCGGCTGAGGACAGAGCGCGGGAGGCCCTGGAGGATATGTCGGGGGTGATGGACTATATGGAGGAGTCCCCGAATGGAAACCTTTACGACGGCTTATTCAAACAGCGGTACTAATTCGGGAATTATTTGAGTAAACACTCCCGAGTTTCGAGATGCTCCTTCGAACGGTAGCAACGCTTCTGATGGGACGTGGGAACAGTCATTGGCTCCGATAAGTAAACTGACTTTGATTTTCCCAACTGCTGAATCCTCTGAGGATTGACGTTCAGGGTGTGTCCTAGTTTTACTATCACCCGGTGGGCATTTACAATTTGTCGTAGATGTTATAAAATCTCAAATTCACCTCAACATCGAAAAGAAATCAAAGGTGACTATACCCTTTTGTGTTTTTTCTTCTTTTTTTTTTCACTATTCTGATGTTTTATCATGTAACTTGATCTCAGAAACACGAATCTAACGACTAAATTAGGCTACGACCACCAACAATCGAGATATCTGGATTTTTCTGTTCCGAAAAGCGAAAAAGTGGCGATATTGGCAATTTTCAAACAAACGTCAACCCTCATGTGTCATTCATTTCTCAGTCGGCTTTTTTTTCTGTTTCGATCGACGAGCAACTCACAACATCGGATAAACATCCAACCTCACAACAGAGGATCTGTGAGGGCTCAGATTTATTTGCCGTTGTGTTCCTCTCTCTCGGTCAACTCGATCGAATTCATAGGACCCCATGGCGTGTCCTCGTTGGCTCTTGCGAGCTAGTTTGTCGGTGAGCGCGTGAAGGCACATATATAATATCGTGAACGAGGTGGCAAGGCAGGCGGGCTAGTCGGCTGCAGACAGAAGGATATGGCAAGAAGTATGACGAGGGCCTGGAGGTAGAAGACGAACGGGGGGCGGTCCGGGGTGAATGCCAGGGTAAACAACGGGGTGGCCGGTGGCCCCGAGACTAATCGCTGTTCGTCCCGGGTTAAGGTTCCCACAAAGGCTCCCGTAGCATTATGGGACCCGGTGTTCTCTCACGCCCCACCACCCCCTGGACCAGCCTAGTCCGGTCCTAGGGAAGCCAAGCCTAGCCGAAACATACACGTATACGCGTAAGTAATACGTGGACGTATGTATCCGACCATCTACGAGAGCGCTACACTCGAAATTGTCAATATTTAGGAGGGTCCGAGTGTGTTTACTCCTAGCTCAAAGAGTTTCGGTTTGTCTTAGTTTGAACTTTGAGTTTGTACGAATTATTGGGCAGCGTTGTATCGCGCATTGACACCACCAACGATCGGATCTACGCCCGTGAATTCTCCGAATTATTAATCCGCTTTGATACATACGCATGAAACGAGGTTCTATTCAATCGTATCGCCAGTCGAGCGACGGCTCTCGTCTCGATCGAAGCGTCGGTCATCGTGTTTGGATATTTGGACGAATCGAATCGGTGAAGTGATCATCGCATAAAGCATTAGCTGGGATCGAAGTAAAATTAACTTTTCTTCACTTGATTGCTATGGTGGTCCGTGTCGGAACGTTCTTCACCGATATATAGTGAGTAAGACTAACGATATAGTTGTTTTAACGACTTTGTCCAGAAGGTAAATTGAAGCAGGTTTTATAAAGTGAGGTAGGGGATTCCTTGCCGTAGGGTCAAGCCGAGAGTTCACAGGTGTATACAGTCGTGAACCGTAAGTCTAACGAACCATAACTCGATCGCTTGATCGTCGTAAGCTGAAATCGTTCAACGGCTTCCGCTTGCTAGTTCGATCACGGCTTCCTCATAATATAATAATCGGGGGTATTATCTGAGGCACACATATGTATATAGTTCTGCCCAGATCTCCCTAAGATTTTTATTTCTTTCAAATTACCACAATATTAGCTCATATTGACTATTTCGGTGCGAAGTGAATTTCGATAATAAAATGGGCAAATACAATGAACAGAACAATGAAAATGTTATCAATTCTTTCATTTTTAAAAGTTATTTTCAGGTGTCTTGTCTTTTTCCGGAACGTTTGTTTTTTTATTTGGATGGCCCAAAACGAAGTAAAAAAATCGACATAACTCTATTATTTAGTTAGCGTCCTTATGTTCTGCCCCAGTCACCCCTACATATGAATTTTTAATTCTGAGGAACAGAAATTCAGCTATGGTTATCACAAGCTATCATCATGAAGTGAATAACTGCGTACATGATTTTGCAATTAAAAAAAAAAAAAACAAAGAAAAAACATCTCGAGTAACTATCGAATTAGAGAAGAAAATATCTTCCAACTCTTTCCGTTCAAAGCGATTAAGCCCGAACGTGAGTGAGAAGGTACAAGAGATCACTTGTATTTTTTATATTTGTTTATTTTTTTTTATCTCTTTTCTTTCTTTCTTTTTTTTTTTTTGTTATGGCGCGGTGAGGTGGTCCGGATCCCGCAAGGTGTGTGGGCATCGTCGGTGACCCCCGCCGCGCATCGGGGCCCCTACAAGCCACCGCTTCGCCGCCCTGGCGCAAAGCCCAGCGTGAGGAGGTCTCAATCTCACGAGACGCCGTGCCAGGCCCTTTACCCTGGGCCCCGGCCCAATATCTCTCGGCTTAACATCATGATTAATCGGCACCGCCTACTTATTGTGTCAGAGTTGGACGCGGGCTCATCGGGTCCGGATCAAGAGGTACCGGGGACCCGGAGACTCGTGATGAACTGCGTTTGAACGCTTACAACATTATTAGATATAGCTCCGGAGGATTTTCGTATCCTCGTAAAAAGTGGACGGTCATTAGTACCGGAGTACCGAGGAGCGTGACTTTTATACCTTGTCAACAAGCGGAGTGAATTGATGAGTGAGTACTGGGAGTGCATTTGGCGCGAGCGTTTTTTAATATCCGCACATACCTACCCGTGCGGCAGGTGAGTTGCGAAATTTCATCGTTCGACTAATTGGTCGAGTTTACTCATGAGTAGCAGTTTCGTTCACAATGAAGGTTGAGGTAATTTTGCCGGTAGTCATAAAATAGAAGTTTGGCCCTTTGACGTCCAGCCAACCGTGCAGTACAGTGCTAAGGGGTCATGGTGTGCATGGGATATAACGTTCCACAACTGCTAATCATATCTGTTTTCATTTAATTAGTTGTCACTCTCCGAAAATTGAAATTGCGTCGATTGACGTGTCGATACCGAAACAAAAAGGAGCTTTAGAAATTTACCGGGCAATATTTTTGTAGAAAAAAAATGCGACTATGGTGTCGCTTCGCTTTATGGCTGCAGGTATACATATACCGTATCCCGATGTAAAAAAAAAAAAATATCGGATGTAATGGTATGTATACGTATATGTGATCATAACGAAACTAAAATCCGAGCTTGCGTCAAGTCATTAATCACACTAACGTACTTTCATGTTATAGGCTAGTCTCCATCGGCCCTTGGAACAGAACTGACTTAGAGTGATAGCCTAGAAGATGATGTAGGTGGAGGAGCCGGTGTGGCATTTGTTTTATCCTTTTGCATCCTTACAAAGGATGGTAGAAAATTGCTACTAAACTGGCTCCCTTTTACGATAAACACCTCACTCTTGTATTCACCGGTTGTCGATCGCTGAAACTTTTCCAATAACTCGGAGAATATTTTCCAGATGCGACGACGCGTTAAAATCTCGATGTATCACTGCAAATTGTAATCATTATACGACTCGATCTGTAGAAAAACATCATCCAATCTGAGCCGTTTGATAAAGTTTATCTCGACGATGGAAATCGGATGAAAAAAGTGGGGTGAGGGGGGTGGGATTGAAAAACGGTATGTGGTGGAAGAGACATAAAAGTATCGGAAACGCGGAACAACCTCCTTATCTCATTTTGAGTCGTTCGTAAGAAGTAACACAAGTTGTTTGCGACCAGTGCTATTGCTTGGATAGCTGCTGTACAAAGGTTATGGATGAGTATAAGAAGTTGATTTGTTACGTCGATCGTTCCGTTGCGGTTTTCCGACTATTCCGCTGTCCGTCTTCCGTCCTTCTTCTTTCGCTTTCAACTGTCCATCTCCCTCTTCGGTTCATCGCTTTATTCTACATATTTGCGTTGTGGACTTTTTCAAACCTCACCGCAGTTTTCCTCCTTGCAAAGCTTATCAATTAACTTTGATTTTGAATTATCCTGAGGGAATGAAATGAGCGAATCCTTTGCATCGGAGTCGATTCTCCGCACCTTCTTCAAAGGACGAGAAATTCACGCGAGCACCGCAACGTGCTTCGTCCCGCGGTCCGCACGAAGTACTTTGTCGCATAGGTTCTGCAGCGATACCGGATATCTCCAAACAGGAGAGTACAATAGGTGAGTGTTGCGCAAGGGAAATCAGCCCGCTATGTATTCACTTTGATAATCGCACCAGAGATCTATTTTTGATGTATGAATGACGATCACCTCCGTTTGACCATCCTTGGCGCCAGTCGCGCTGATCTCTTCTCACCTCTCCCACGCTCAAAAGTGTGTCACATTCTTCTCCTTGGGTTCGTTATTGGGATATTGGACAATCTTCTAGACTGCGGATGCGGCGCGTGGCTCCCTGAGGTGTGTCGATACACTCTGGTTGACCAGGTAACCGTTTCTTTTAATATACGACGAGTGTTGATAATGTCGTTTTGGTCCGACGCTATACGGGCTTGCAAGGATTAGATCACTTGCCTAGCCTCCCGTACAAGCTTATCGATGGCAATAATATCACGTGTGCGACAGGCTCGCAATCATTATAATTATACGAAACGTATTATATCGACGGTGGTCGTTCGCGAAATATTCGTTGTTTGAAAAAAAAAAAATGTTATATAAATATGAATTCCAATTATTAGGTGGTGATGGGAAATTGAAATTTTCTTCTAGTCAACGATTACGATTTAAAATTCTGGCTCGCCTGTGTTTATCACCATTGAGATATGAAAGATTAAAATCTCAACAGCATCCGCGGCAGCATCCTGATTTTCTTGTTGATGAAAAGTGAAAGCGTTAGCTGAAGGGCGTTCGGTAAAGGTATTGGAGATGTTACGGAATGGTTTAATCTCCGGGAGGTGGAGGGAGAAATTTGAAAATTTTCGATGCGAAAATTTGAACAAGCCAAAGGGTTGTATTTCGCGGTGAAAGTGTTTGAGAGAGGTTCTTAATGGGTCGTTTTAGGGGTCTAGTTGTTTGTAGGTGTTACAGACCACGCCAGGAGTAAAGGCTGGACGTGCCTCGTGTACGAAATCGTTTGAATTCAATGAGGGTTACGAATTTGTTTATACTGTCCTGACCAATGGCACTGCTTACAGGTTGACGCAAAGCCTATGCTCGATTCCATGCGTCCTGGTATCCGTTTTTACTCGGTTCGACGATCATAAGCCCATTCCCTCTTGCCCCATATAACCTCGCGTGTCGTTCGAGTGGAGTAACAAATTTTCTGTCCATAGAATCCTGAAACAGACACGCCGAAGGACATAATTAATTTCGATCGGGTTGGCTACCGTTACGACGACGAATCCCGGGCCACAATTATACCCCATGTGAAACGATTAAACGGATATTTAGATCGAATGCAAACAGCAACAACAAATACAACGGCACCTCTGGTATGTACAATTTGTCGGGAGGTATTTCCCCTGCACGGACTTCACCCGGTAGACGTGATGTAAAATTCACAATCTCCTTCATCTTCAATCCACCAGCTGGTTGTAAGACTGACAATGTGGTTTTGACGACAAGTTCGCATGCAGTTGCAAAAGGTAGAGGAAGTTGGACTTGGAGAATGTGTTATTGAAGTTTATGCTTCTATAAACGTAACTGACGATGAGGTGGGTGATAAAATGGCTCCACTAGCGTTGTATTCTCTCTGAATTTCTCACCCGAAAAACATCGTGAAGTGAAAATCGCGCTAACTTGATATAAGATTGTAAACTTTTCACTTATCTGCGGTAAATAGTTAACTTTGATGTTCATAAAACTGGATTTTATCAGACGAGGTGCCAGCGATCGGTTATTATCAACGTAGTTTTGAATAAGAATGCAAATTAATTATCGATGTTGATCGCTACATCGAATTAAATATCGAAGGTGACGGTATTTGAGTTTGTAGTTTATCGGAAATATGGCCGATGAAATGGGTTCGTTACTGAGAGGTGGAGCGATGCGATTGAACGAGCACTTCTATAGACTTCAACCCTGGGTAATTGTAATTGTAATTGTAATTGTAATTGTAATTGCTATCGCAATTGTGATTGTAATTACAACTACCGTCACGTGGCGTCTCATATTTCCGCTGAGTACTTCTGGCTCTTAAGACACAAAGACGAGTTTTGCTGACGAGTCGAAACCACGAGTTTCTCTACAGGACACTTATTGTACGGTAGATAGTTCAAACAGTTCTTGCGATGGCTTTTCAGTCGTACGATTCAGCGCTTGCTGCCTTTGGTTTGTTTTCCCGGTTCAACATGCTTTGGGCAATTAGCGACGTAACCTCTGGATCATATCTTCCGAGTAGTCTTCCACCGGAGAGAATATACTCGATTAAGGTATAAGTTCGCTGGGCTCGCGGTTCGGTGGAGAAAGAAATGACTAGGAGAAAGGGAGTGGAAGAAAAAAAATGAAATAGCCGTTATGACTTTGCACGAAGCCATGATAACAGAAGTAGAGAAAATACGAAAGGGAAAGTGTAAAATCTCTTCACATCGCCAGGAAGCTGATACGCTGCAAAGTAATCAGTTATTTTTTTCAATTTTACGCTCGATTTATCAAGAAGGGATTTTTCATACCTCGATGCAAATGAAGTCACGAACTGGCTTATCGAAATGTTTCTGAAATGAAGTTATTCGTCTTGCTACACGTCTCCGAAACAGCTATGCGGATGAAATGAAAGTTGAAGTCAACGCGTGAAACTAACCCCGGTTATATTTTACAAGGAGCAAACTGCAACCGTCAGCGATTTTCAACTCAACACCGCGACGAGTGTACAGTAGCGTCGGTGCGATACCACAGATATACGTATGTACGTCGGTATGGGTACATTGAACTCGGTTGAACGCACTCGGAACCAAATGACAATCATTTCCAATCTACCGGATCAGCTTCTCTTCCATCTACAATGGGGGCAAGATATGTATAGTATAAGCGGGGGTGGGGGGGGGGGGGGGGGGGGGCAAGTCGGGGAGACCCTGTCAAGCCTTTCGGAGTGGTAATTCCGTCGTTATGACGTACGACCGAGGTTCCTGGTAGTTTGTTTTCCATAAGATTGGTATACGCTGGTGTATCGGTAGGATATCTAGCTATCTATAAATCTGCTCGAGGCAGAAACGACCCTTATCAACCGGCTCGGCAGATCGATATCACGCTCACCCCATCTAGTTAACATGGCAATCAGGGGTAGTTTCGCGATGCCATACTACTCGGGTTAACTTAATTAAGGGATGTTCTACGTTTGTTGAAAGCAATAGTGAACCTGTTACCGATTATACCTATATACGGTTTATCCAGTTTACTCCGATACCGCGAGGATGGTGGATGGCTTACTTAGCCAGGGTGTAACACCCCGCACGTTAGTTCGTCTGCATATTACATGCGCAAACTTTCCGCGACTCCGAGTCTATTAGTACACGAAGCCTATTGTCGTAAAAACTTTCTAGAAGGCGGCTCATTCTGTTTGCCGTTGTTAAAAATAATCATACCTATTACGAGACATGCGAGAAGAAATATTTATCACTGCGATCTCGGGCCTCGATCCGATTCGATTCTTTGAACTAATTTAAACGCATATTTATATTCGATATTGATAGTTTTTCCATCTTTTTTCCGGTACTCCGGCAACAGTATTATTTTCACCAGAAATCTTCACTCTCGACTCTAGGGTCTGTAGTAGCTTTGAAAACGAAGCACGTAATTGGTTCCTTTAACGCGGATCAATACATAATTACTAAGTAATTACAGCAGCAATTAAGATGTTGCGCTTAGACTCATTCTTTCGATTCTATACCATCGTCGGATGTTTTCATGTTTAATTAAGCATAAGCTGATTAGTTTCATAACGGCGATGCGATTTCTTCCCCGTAGTCTACGGCGTACTGCACGGGCGATACAATGATCGCGAAATCAATGAACCTCTGGCCCGCGTCAAATATATACAGAGTCAATATGTGACTAGCTCGTCTGACGTTGCGCGTTGTTTATTCTTATTTCCATCCACATAGGTGTACGGCGTCGGGTCGATTCTCTTGCGTGTCGCGAATCCCGTGGGCTACCCCTCGTGTTTTAATTCTCTACATTTTGCACGTTGTTACGTGCGCGGTAATCTAATAGTCAATAGATCAGGCCTGACCGAATCTCCTCCATCGGTGTGGACTCCTTATCGTAGGGTCAACTACCACCCTCTGGCTTTGGCTGTGGAATTACACTACTCAGAATTCTCTGTTAATTCAAATATCGATTCCGCAGCTGACACACCGCAAATCGTTGCGGTGATTACATTCGGATGTTATTATTACGAGTGCCCGCGTCACATCGGATCACAGTCGCTAATCCGAGAGCGGCTTTCGAGCTTTATATATTCATTTAATGAATCAATCAGTGGAAATGTTATCAGATGTTATCGCCGATTACCGTTAACAGAAAGCTGCTCGACTTCTTCGGGGCTACGGTTAGAAAGCAACGACGTGCTCTCGACATATTCTCACGAGCACGGCGTTCGCGCGTTCGAAGCCCGGCCACCACGTATGCGCTTATCTGCCACCGATCAAGGTCCTGAACAAATTGGCTAACCATGGCTACGTCTTGCGAGAATTTCACGGTAGCCCCCAGCGGAGATGAGCCCAAAAATTACGCTCGGGTTAATTAACTCCGTCGCAATGAACGCTCGCCAAATATAACGCGAATTAATATTCTCGGCATCCCTTTGCCACGCGAAGCGCATACCGCGTTGCATCCTCCGACTGCTTGGTAACTGATATTTTGCATAAGCTGAACAAATAGTTGCGAAAATGAGGGAAACGTTTAGCAAAAAATAAGGGAGCCAAAAAATATTCTTTCATATCGTCGTACTGTTTACTCCGAGATTGCGGCAAGGCTGTGGGACGAGGGTTCGGTAAAAGTGATCGGAGGAAAATAATTACATTTTGCAGTATCACGCCGAAATGACAACAGATTTACATTTGGACGTAAACCGAATCACGACCTTTAACGAATAGCCACTAAACTGTAATGTCATGACGAACCCGCGGCAGCCCTCGCTGTAAATTTTAATGGATTTCTCATTTCTAGGATTATCATGCCGTTCCATAACTTTTTATACTCGCCGTACAGTTTATTTGCCTCTTAACAAAATTAATCATAAAGCACGGGGAAAGAAATTCGCCTCAGAGCTTACGGTTGGTTCAAAATCCAGGAAAACTACCCCTCAGATTCTTAGGTGACCTGACCCATAGCCCATGGCCATGGTTGATGGTTAGCGGTTCGTGGTAAGTCCGGACTTACCTGCGAGCAAGGGAACGCAGCAGTGATATGATTCCGTAGAGACAAGATATAACCGCGCGATGGCTGTTGTGCCATTAGACGTAACATTGCGTTGTTACCTCGACTTTGAGGGGTGCCGAGGGCTGTAAAATGTGGACCAGCTGAAGCCACCAGGTCATGAAATTCAGAAGGTTTCTCCCTTGAGCCCATACGTGCTTTTGGAAGGCCGAGGCACAACAGTACCAAATTAAATTGGAATATCTTGGCGTCTACCTAAGCAACGGGAGAATCTCGGATCCCTGAGGAAGCTAGAAATTTCATCCTTAGTGGGTATTAGAGACATTTGCAGATTGGAACGTAGAGCACGTGGCTTCTTGAAAATGAGTCGGAGGGTTGGCACACTTGTCAAACCGGAGAGCTATGGCGGTATCAACCCTTTCACTTCGTCTCAGAGCTCCACTGTAAGCAGAAACGCTCGGAAAAACTTCTTTTTTTCTCCTTCAAATTAAATTCGATACTGATCAGCTCTTTTCAAGAAAGTAATGTACAGTGACGTATCTCCGCCATGCTGTTGTAAGACTTGACGGGCGAAGAATGGGCAGAATTTTGATAACAATAGATGTACCTAACAGAGCTCGAGGATGCAAGGATGCCGTCCTTTGGTCTAGGTAATGGTATTATCTAAGTGGAACTTGAATACGCTTGAAACTAGTGCTGTGGTTCCAAGGGGCTATCAGAGACCCTCTAAATTATCGGATCTGCAATACTCGCTTTTTGGGCAGCTTCATTAGCCCATTCGGTTAACAGCTCTTCCATTATACGGTCCGCCGTCTGCAGCATCCCCCACAATATCGGTAGCGTTGCTGCATGGCTTGAAATCAAGGGATGTGCGAAAGCCGCGCACCTTCACCAAGTGGAATTCTTCTTGAATAATAACCTTATACGATCGGGCGACGCACTCGACGTTCTTCATTGGGCATCGTGCAGGGTCCATAAGATCTGCCCCTTGAGTTATTGTAAAAAAAATTGCCATTCACGTACGGCCCACTGTCTTTTCTTTCCTGAGTATCCGCCAAAAATATCGTACGTCAGACTTTGAAACACCGCTCGACTTTCCTCCGCCGTGTATAAGCTTTACAGTCTGGCAGCCGGCCGGAATGGAATATTTTCGCGACTTTTCTGCAGGTACGTTACTTGACGTGTTCGTACCAGGCGAATATACGTAGATACTTATACGCTGTAGAGTTTTAGAGGTGTGACTTTTCGGATTCTCCAAAGTTCAATCGATAGAACAAAAGACTTATCTTGGTGGCGTGTTTGCGAAACAATGGTGCATTTCAATCGGATTTCTGACCCTTACCGTTGCGTTACGTAAAATAAAAGTTGTATAACCAGACTTGCGATCCTGAAGTTTTCCTAGCTATCGAACGCGTATATTACGTAGCAATCCATTTAGCGATGACTTCCTTTTATCCCCCTGCAGGTTTCGCGCCGCTCTGCTTTGCTTATGTCACCGACTTCTCCCCAGAAAGCAATTTCGAGACCTCCGGGTCTTTGACTCGCGCTTCCGAGCGGCAAGTTTCAAAGTCCTCGCGCGTAATTAGGTAAAACGCGAACCTGAAGCTTTCGCGGGATCGTATAGCGCAGCGACATACGGAGAGTCAAGCGAAAAGATGCAAACTGGTTCGCTCGAACGGCACGCACGAAAGGATACCGGTTTTGATTGCATAGAAATTAGACGATCACGTCTACCAACAGCTGCTTGCACCTGCTGTTGCCACGAGATGCCAACTAAGCAAACCACGCCCATCTCTCGTTGACCTCTGAAGGACGACCGCCTGACCACTTTACTAGCGCTTTTACTACGCTACTACGCCAGTGCCCACGCGTCCACGAAGTTCCCCTTTAAATCAACTCTCGGCTCGCGGCATTCTGTGGTCGCCTCTGCCCACCTATACGGGAACAAGGCATGTGCAGAGTAGTGGGCAGAGCTCGGTAAACGGTGGAGATAATTGATCGAGACAGCGAATAATTTCACTCGCGGTATCACCGAGACATGCAGTCTAACTGGCGCATCGTGCACCGGGTTCGTGGATAGGCGGGCACGAGTTTGATCGATGACTAACGCTGACTTTCGCTGGTGGATACGTATAATAGGGATAATATGTTGAGTATATTTATCCGAAAGCAGTTGGCACGCGCGGCTAGTAAATTGAGTAGCGCGTAGGTGGGTGGAAAAATATTGGAACGCGGTACCCCAAGTTCGAGGTTGAACGTGAACGTGGGTCACAGGAAAACTCACGGGGAGTAAAATAAACGAGCGAGTCAATATTCGTGGAGGAAGCTGCAGGTATTGCCTATTGGACGTTGGAAACGTATGTACCGTGCCGAAAACGAATACAAGATTTCGTTGTTAAAGGATTTACGTAAGAAGTGGCCCGGATTCCTTGTGGCGAGTCCCGGGGAAAAGCGAACTCGAACCTGGGCTCCAAAGCAGCTGGAGCTGAACCGAAGCTGCCCCCGCGGGGGATCCCCGCTCGATCGGAGTCAGTCAGACCAGACTGCTGCGCGCCGTTATACTCGTTTGGTGGCGAGTCTATTGGCCAGGCCGCGATGAAATACTGATTTTATCACGGAGCATAAGCGAACCAAGAGGTACGCCGACGATCAACGTTGAATAATACAGGAGAGGGTGCTTGGCGCCCGGATCCCCACCCGCGATGGAACAATTGCTACGACGAAGCCGAACTTCTTTTTGACAACCGTTTTACGTTTTTCGCGACGTGAGTTTTCGCGCGCGAAACCTTCCTACCGTAAACCCTGATTAGTTTAGTGAAGTGGTTTAGTAGTCCCGAGGGTCCAGGTGGTCGTAAAACGTCCGATGCTGCCTGCCGCCTCTTTCGTACATTATACTCGTTTCGTTGACGAAAACTCACGTCGTTGACGAAGGATCACCCCCAGATATCTTCCACCCATCTTTCACCTTCGCACGTACCTTCGCAGGTGCACGCGGTACCTGCTCAACCCGAAGATCTATTCGGTCGAAAATTTTATCCACCCATACCTTGCGCGTACCTAGTCGACCTTCCACCAACTCGACGCATTATGCAAATCAAAGGCTCCATTTAAGACTCTGAGAGAATAAGCAAGAGTAATTACAAACGATGTCGTTCACGAAACGGTAAGGACCAAAACTCCGAGCTACTTTGGTCTCCGGAAACCAGACTACAAACTCCGTGATTTGATGATACTGAGTGTATCGCCTTCACTCCGAGATTCTGAAAGTGTTGTGAGCCGTGAATGGCTATCGTCGTTTAGAGACCGGTATTGGAATTCTGACGAAGAGCGAGGCTTCCATTCGCGTGACCCGCTCTGATCTACAGCCGGAATATGAAGTGATAAAACGCGGGAAATTTTGGGGAAACTATAGAGTTTCGTACGGTAAGAAGAGTGGCTGAGGGTTCTTGATCGAATAAACAAGAGATTATATCTTTGCTGAATATGTAGAAAGAGATGGGCTAACTCTTGCGAAAGTTGGAGGGTGAACAAACGTACGTATGGGAGTTCCGAGGTAACATAAAGTTGCTGATGAGAGGACGTACGTACGTGGGGTCCGTTTACTCACTTGACTGTGCGGGCAAGATGAAATTATGTCGCGAGTCCCGAGCTTTTCATATTTCTATAAAAGCGTTACGTGCCAAACTCGTTTGAAGTCTTTGGTAGTACTCGGCGTGTGCAGTAATCATACTCATATACCTTCTCCTCGTTTCGTGTTTCGTTTGTTTATAATCATTGATGCGTTATCGAGATTTGAGTTTTCGAGCATACGCGAGCTAACTATATACGATTACGTGTACCTACACCCTGTGATTACGCCGGATGTACCGTTGATCACAGTCAGCTTTAATTTATCTTTGTGAAAAGTAAGCGTAATCCAGACGCGCGGGTTGAAAACGAAAGAAAATCGTGATTCGACTCATGTCAGTAGACAAGGTTGAACATTTGGCTACCCTTCATTCTTCCGAGGGACAAAATTTTCGCCAAGAAAGCTGGGAATGTCCCGAATATTCCATAAAAAAGACGTCGATTAGGGTCTCAAGGCCTCGCTCGAATTCGCCTTCTTCTCCTCGAGTCTCCTCACATTTCCTTCGTTCCGTATCCCTTTGCCTATTGCCGCTTTTCGTTCCACTTGCTATCTTTCCTTGTTCTATAACCATAGTTTCTCTATTTCTCTATTCCTTATTCTCTCAGACGCGTCGCACGTTTCAAACTCGATTGCCACTAGGTATGAGTCCTACCCCCACAGACTTCCAACTCCATGGCAACCGCTGGCAGCATCCCTCAGGAGCTTTATCGTTACAGAGCATAGAATGTATGCTAAATTATTAAGTGTTCCCAGTCGGCCAATTACTGTTGCTGTACTTCTGTGTTGGTGTACACCTACATGCGGAAGAAAATATTGTGCAGTTAACCCACACAGAGTGGCAGTAATACGCTGGCTTTTTCATATCCTTTGAGCTGATGATATTTACTTTACTCGGCTACCCTACGAAACTTGGCAAAAGAATGTTGATGCCAGATGTGAACAGGCGGGCAATTGAGTCACGCGTATAAAAAAAGAAAAGAAAAAAAAATTCTCAACTTTACCTTCCCTGAAAATTGACGAACAATTTTTTACGTTCGTTCTTATTCATCCGCCGAGGTACCTGAGATCATGGTATGAGCTAAAGCGAAACAAGTTCGGTGTTTCAAATTAATTCGTGCTTGTACCGACTTACTTAACAATTTTTGGAAAGCAGAAGTCATCGATGAAACTACTTGACATTTTGTTATCGTTGTCAACCCGTGGTTCGTGAACGAATATAATTAGTAATTATATATTGTTGCTTGTTAGCGGCAAGTGGAAGCTCGATTGTTGTACAGCGAACTGATATGAATTTGGCTCGACGCGACGAGTCATGGCCGTTGAGGTGGAATATGAGGATTGTGAATCGTGATTGGAGAATCGCGTGTCAGGCAGCGGATCAGGAAAAGGACGCGGTGTTCAGAGCACCGATACATCCTTCCGTTTGGAACCTCATCATCTTATCGCGCATCGCATCGCTATAATATGAGAAAATGAAAACCAGCAGACTGCAACGTACGAATTTAGAGAAAGTATTTACCTTTTACAAAAGGTCAATCTGCACCGTGAAAAAGCCATTCCGATATTTATTCTACGCTCGGTGAAGCTGTAAATTTAATTGGTTGGATGACGAGAAATATTATACATTTACCTACGATATATATAGAAGAAGATAATTAATCGCAGCTAATTCGGTGCAAGAATCTGTCACAAGAGGTGCATACATTCAAATTACCCGTAGCGAACTGCGAGGCTAACATAAGGACTGCAGCGTATGTAAACCAGACGTCCACCTGCCGCGCGAAGTAAAGACTCGCCAGATTACAGAAGGCGTCTAACAGAGACCGCCTCTCTCCCTAGAGCACCTGCTTTGGGATGAGTGCCAAAATTTGAACAACGGTATTGTCGGAGGCTGAACTAACCGAAGTATTTTGTACCTGCTCATGCCGTATCTTTTTTTTTTCAAGCTACTCGTACCGGGGCTTCGAAGTGATACTAGTTATCACTGGGTAATTATTTGGCTCTGATAAAGCGGGTGGTAAATTCGAGGGCTGCGAACGTGTTCGGAAGTGCACACGGAGGGGCGGTACAAAGCTGCAATTTTAAAGCAGCGATTTGAAGAAGATGTGGAATGATGGCCACAACTGATATTTTTTCGGGAATTTAAAATCGGCGCCATGTTTCTGGAATTGTTAATTTTTCGGCTTATTACTCCAGTCCGCCTTGCCCCCGCGATGATGCGAACTCGATCTGATTCGTATGAGGTAATTTTGATCAAGGTCTACTCGAGCGAAAGTTCATCGCAGTATTTGCGACGAGCTTAAACACGTTGGAAATTATTTCAAACTTCATTGATATCCGAAGTGGGCGACGACGCCACCTACACCAGTGACTCAGGGTTTCGAAGGAGTTTATATTATATGTATGTATGCGGAAAGCTTTCACATCCTTCGTGGTTTGGCGCACAACTTCATCAGAAGATATCTTAGGAACACGCTTGATCTCGGAAGAGAATGGACCCGGTTGAGAATGATTAAAGACTCGTAATCGAAAATCCAAACTAAACCAAGCAAAAGCGACGAACTTTTCTGCTTGAACCAACCTTCTCGCTTTATAGTTCAATGGCGGGGCGGCGAAGAACGGTCGACCGGAATAGTTGAAATCCTACTTCTACGAGTAGCAATTGAATCTCACGGTCTTTCTCACGACTCCGCAGTACTTGGCACAACAATTAAGGGATCACTTGAATTTTCCTTTGTAAAAAATGCGATTTCAAATAACTGCATAACTTCGTGAAAAATCAATTTTTTTCTTTCATTACTAGATCCGTTAATCTCTGACAAAGTTATAAAAGTCATTCAAATATGTGTGTTTTTTTGGAAAAAACAGGAAAATTCAGGCGACGCTTAATTGTTGTGTCGAGTTTAGATAGGCCAACTGATCGACGTGAATTGATCAGAAAAGTCAAGCAGCCTCTCGACCGGCGACGGCGCAAATATATTCACTCTTCTCCCGTTACGAACGATCCTCCGAGAATGAAGTAGTGGAATTTGTTTGGTAGTTCAGATCCCTCCAAAAATCAGGTTTCCGGTATACTAGAGACGGCGAAACTTGAAATACGAAGCGTACGCCTCGGAGCAACTGTGCAATGTTTTAAAGGATTGGGCGCAGACGTGGAGAGAATGGATAAACATTTTCAACTATGCGGAGCTTTGAATTTAGCGTCCCAATTTGAATACAGTCAACCAAGCAAGTGACTCTGCACCTTTCTTTATATGTTAGAGCTGGGAGTCGTGATCTCTGCACGATTCAAGCTTAACGTGGTAGACTTTTGACTTCGAAAAACTACGCCAACTCGAAATCCTGCATCTTATCACCTGGTTACCATCACTCTAGCCGAATTATAACATTTCAGAAAGCTCTGGTAACTCGTCAAATCATCAACACTTTACCTACGTTTGCTTTCCGAATCGTTGCATCTCAGCTCTGTATAAATTGGACGCATTTCTTCTCGACTGCACGCAATCGCGGAGCGCTGCATCCACCGGCTCAGAACTAGTCTGACTCCGGGAATACGAGGTGTTCTGCCAAGGTAGCAAATTTACGAATCTATTCTCAGTTAGTGATGGTCCCGCGGGTTCGAGAAAGCTTTTGACGTAGGAATGTTATCGAGTGTCTTCATTCCGCAAACGGAGACGCGAACAATTGAAAGCAAATACAATGTCAAATATTCCCACACACCGCGGTGCACTCTTCTGCATATCCCTTCGTTCTCGTTTATCCATGTCTTCATTTTTACATAGCGCTTGGAAAATAGCGATACGTCCATTCATTGGAAGAATTACTCGGCTCTTACCAATTTTCGTAGTTCGTCTATGAACCGCTTCGCTAAACTGCAAGAGCTTTTGCGTAGGATTTCTGTTATCTGTTCCGATAAAAATGGTTGGTCAACAAGTGGCGGAGAGAAAATCCCTTTGGAATCAATGTGGTCTGACAACTACTCGATGACATGACGGCTTGACCACTGCTGGTTCATCGCCGTTTCTTCTTTACAAGGGCCGTTGGCTAGCCGGCCATCACGATTGCCTTCGCTGTCGCGATACTGCGACTCTGCTTCCGTGTATGTGCAAAGGCGTACGTTCGTGTACAACCGTTGCTACTCCATCCCGGTATCTGGATGCGAAAATTAGCGGTTTGCGCTCGAGTTAAGCTCGGCCGATCCCGGGGGGTCCAAATGGCGATTTAGAGGCACTGGCGCAGGTGACGACACCGACACCCGAAACTACGGGGCTCGTACAGTTGCCGGTGCAGTTGCATAACTTTACCACGGACAAAACTTCTCGACTGATATTAATTTAGGAACCACTCCCACAACAGGCGTTGGCAGAAATTTGCTGAAAGTTGACCTTGGATATATACGGTACCATAGAATTTCATACCGCCGCGGTATCGCAGCCGCAGCTTCGCCGCAATATTATTTCAATGCTTCTAAATAACCCGCATTAGCTCGAAAAGGATAGACGATGTATTTGATGGATGTACCATATGCGGTACGGGCGCCCGACATTGTGCTCACTCATCGATAACCGGACAAAGAGCAAAGCGAAATGGTGTCACGTGGCTCACATAGTTCAACCAGCTTCAATACTTTTCACAACAGGCTAGCATTACCAAATTGTCGATCGCAATTAGAATTATTTTTGCAATTATGCCCACTTTAGTTAACAGTATTTCTGAACTCGTCGCTTCCGCAAGACCCGACAGGAAGTCAATCAATGCCTGCAATGTTAAGAATTTATGGGGTAAACGAGGCGCTCCACGCCACCGAAATACCCTTTATAATCATTTCAAATCTGTTTTATTAATTAGCGATCGACATGTACGTTAAGCATCAACAGTGATTACGGTAAATCGAATCGAGTTTTGTGATATTTTCCTGAATTCGAGCCAATCGGAGAGTTAAGATGGCGGAACTGTGAACCCCCTTGAATAAGAGGCAACTGAGTCTAAGTACCTCGTACCACGACGGTATGCGGTCCATGCAAGGCACTGAACCTTAAAAGGATATTTAACTCTTTATATGGAAGAATCGGATACCAAATACATCGCGTGCGAGCAAAAACAAAAGAACATCGCGTTTCGATGCCCGACTGGGTGACACCAGTTCAAAATGTTGGCGTTCCCTCGGTGAAATTACGATCACCATCTCACGCGACGAGGGTGTCGTATTGAGAGGTCCGTGCGATTACTCATCCCCCTCCCCCCTCGTCCCTTCCGGTCTCTCATTCACGGCTATACCAAATTTGATAAACCTGTATACACAGAGGCGTGATACCAGTAGCTTCTCGTCGGAGTATCGCCACATGCCCACCAGCAATGAAAATCATATTTTTAGTCGGGTTCTCGGCCTCTTGTCACTGGCAAAAGTAGGTAAACATATTCGAGCGTAGCTTTTTCGAGTGAAGCACTACGCGGGTCTGCCAACTTTCAGATTGGATTCGTAGAAAAGTTGCGAAACGTGATCTTAATCGAATTTATCGCACTCTTGGGTGACACGGGTCTAGTAGGCGACCGACCCACTTGGGGCCTTCCGTTTACTTCCAGTCTCTGCCCTGATATAACGCACAGCTTTTCGTTGCACTACCGAGTTACCAGGGTACGAGGCACCGCGTACCTCTGAATATTTTATATCAGAGATAAAATTGATGAACGGAACCAACGTTCGCGTAGTTGCCCCCTGTGCATATACAGCTCATAATAGACCGTACATAAAGGAAATACTCGCGGGTTACGGGCCCTTTGGGATCGGCGAAACGCTTGGCGAGGATTCCCGAGAAATCATTGAGCAGAAACGGTCCTCTTGTACCCTACACGGACTTATGTCGTCTATGACTGCAGTACGCATAGGTAGGGATCTCGTAATACCTCGTAACTACGGCTGTCCATGGGAACGTGACAAGGTTCGTGGTTTGTGGTTCGTGTCGACGCGCGAGCGTCTGCTTTCCGTTTTCTACCGGCAGCACATTTTCTCCTCTCCTCTCTTTCTCTCCCTCTCTTTCTCTCTCAACTATTAACAGGAGCAGAACTATCATTCGTTCGCTGTAACAATTGCTCCGAGCGAAAATTCTTATACTCACATTCGTACGCGCCCAAAAAGTGATCCGAATCCTATTCGATAAAATAACGAACTGTACTACAGGGCTGACCAAAAATTTGAGAGCTTTGAAGGGTGTCCACCTCCGAGAATACATGAACTTGATTCGCTCGAATCGATAATACCTTTGGCGGTATTACAAACTTCCTCATCCGAACAATTTTGAGTCCTCGACTGTTATTAGATGGATAAGAAAGATCTGAATTTAAGGAAGGAACTCATGGCTTTAACGAAATGTTCGCCATCTGAGCGCAGACAGTAATGATCAGCACATCAGTTAATGTAGCAATATTTCCGGTCTGTGCAACGCGAAGGACTACAGCTAATTATCCATTGTACGTTGTAGATAATTTCGGTAGTATCGTTTACCACGTCCGAAACTTTTTGTAAAGAACATTTGAACGGGGCAATAATTGTGTGAATCATTTCTCTGGATTTCATTGTCCCGTTACTGCGTCGCTTCGTAAGAGTAAAATTGCGCAAATGATTGACTGAGCGTTAAAAAACTCTACTTAAAGTTAGCCGATCATTTGCACCATGAAGGAGCAAGCTGCTTTTTATTCGCGACTATAATGATCGTTATTCCAATCCGGCGAAGGTGCGGGCAGCCTTAGGGGTCCGAGCACTAAACTCTACCGCAATTAATATCGGCCCTCCATTGGCCGAGGGTGGTCAGAGGGGCATAACGGATCTGAGACCACGAATCCTATTAATTAACGACTTAACGGACGTGGATGATGGAACGCTGACATTCTGATCCCGCCCTTCCTGGTTAAGATCTAACCGGCCTGGTATTTCAACCCCGGACAACTATCCTTCAGCCGATCGCTTCTTATTCCGTACGTAGTAAAAGCCCTAAGTTTTTTGATTTCAGTTATGTGAGATTCCAGATCGGAAGAAAATCGGGAGTAATGAAAACGGCTCCAAGCCAATTCGCGTTTCGGAATTCCGCGTGGATGAAATTAGGCCGTTCCGTCACATCGAGATTCGCCAAAGGAATTGAAGGTGGCGGGTGACTCATCGGATTAGAGGTCGAATGGATCTGGATGGCCGAGGTCGGTATAACGCGGGTTGACAGGGTCCATTCCGATTGAAATATTCCACTTCCGCCATTGAAATCTTGACGCAAAGAAATCCCGTAGAGGTGTCGGGGACGATAGTATTTAGCGCAAGAATGCAGCCGACTGGTGCCAACGATGGGTGGGTACCACTGACCCGAGCTCGGCTTGCAGGTGTGTTGAGATGGTCATATGCCGCGCGTCAGAAGAAGTTGTGGAAAAAGCCTTTGGGTAACCAATTACAGCAACTACCTGCAGAGGTGCAAGGAATCGCACGATCCGTGCATCGCAGCAATTCATGACACGAAACGTGAGCGACCTTCATTATTACTTCAGGGTATCTGCCGGGAGTTTGAAGACGTTAAAAATGCAAGTAGGTGAAACGGAGTCACAGCAGTTCAACAGCAGCATCAGCTGCATCGAGACGACTGGAAACAAGTGGCGAAGAATCAAAGGTGGATCAGCCCACCGATTCACCCGGGTCTAAGCTGAACAGTATTTTGTTTGCCTCCGTGCTAAGAGGCGGAGAAGGCGGTAGACTCTGCTCCGTTCTTTTGGCACTCGACTCTGGCAGTGACTAATTATTTGCGAAGCATCCATGATCTCTGCGCTTGATCACGGCCTCTTTTTCTTTGTTTCCCTCGACTGCATTTCTCCGGAGGCAACGAAACACTTATATGGTCTTCGTCACCGGGCTGCGCTCGGCTGGATTATACCAATGTATAGATATACAACATATAGGTATACCTATATACTATATATTCCACCACTATACCGCTACGCAGCCATTGTTTTGTACGGTAGGCCGAACGAAACGCATTAGCAATTCAAATTGGCGGCAATTTTTTGAGCACATTTTTGACCTCCTGTATCGGAGCTCCGCAGCTTTGTCCCTCCGTCGTGCCGAAACTCCGTCCTTATTAAGCCCGCCCTCGCCATATTAAAGCAAACTATAATTGGTCAACGTGGTCAAAGAGGGGCTTGCATTTTGCCCGTAAGAACTTGACTTTGTCAGGTGCAGTAAATCGGGGGCAGATATTGTCCTTGGAAAAGACGAACGACAACGCGACCCACTGACACACCCTTGCGAAATATCATGAAAGAATTGAGTCAACTCTGAAATAAGTTATCCTCACGATTACTCGTCAGATTTTCAGGGCCACGTCTCAACATTTGATATCATTTTCATGGAAAACAATTCCCAGCTTATCCGTTTCCGATGAAATCTCATGAATTTCTGATTGCGTTGTCCGCTATATCCGCTGGTATTTCTTTATTGTATGTTCGTTCTTCATTTTTTTTTTTTTATACTCCACATGTCGTAAAAGAATTGCCACTGCAGTGACACTGAGGCGGCAGTCCACGGCTAGTGAGCGGCAAATATACAATAGCTGCGATTCATCGACCGACTCGCTGCAATGTGCTCCAGTTTCTAGTGGTATGGTTTCATGTAGTGGCCATGGATAATAGTGATTCAGCTGGTGGATTGGGGTAGCGAAGTTTCTCTAGTCTGATCGCCGCTCGAGGCCGAAGCGTCTGGCTTCCATGTTATTAATGAGAGGCTCGCGCGATGCCTACCAATCAGCTAATTACCGCGAACCTCTGTTACGCTGCACGCATTATCGCGTATCGATTTTCGGAACACAATACCGATACGACCGGACCGAATACGATCGAGGATTACAAGTGGGGTGAAATTCAGTCATTGTTCGCTTCGATTTTCAATCTGTGGGTATTTCATTTTTATTATATACGATCAAAAAGATATAAGACTGAATAAGAAAGCTCCTGCAGATATATTTTCCACCTTCGTCCGGTCGATTGATCCACCTCGCCCAACGGTTACTATTTACTTATCTCTTGACACCTCAGGCTTGAAAAACTTATTCCGAAATTAACGTGCGTGCCGCATGCAAAGATCCGGAAGTACCGTTGGCGAAGAGGTATGAGAAGAAATTACGAAAGCACACGACCAGAAATTGCTTCAAGTATTTTTTTAACACCAATTTTCTCTTAAGCAAACGAATTTTCAGCAACGCTCTTATTCCATGACGGATGATTGCGAGGTATGATTTGATGTCTGTGTTCGAAACGTAGTTGCATTTCAGTTGAACATCACAATCGTAACAACCTTTTAAGCATGCTCGCGAGTTTACCACCCGCTCGGTAATTTGTTCCGTGAATTTGCGCGCAAAATGTACTGAACAATCAAAGTCAACGAAATAACTCGATTATGGAACGTACACCAACCTACTTGAAATTTTCATTTTTGTCTGTCTGTTTGCTCAGCATTTTACTGGAAACACTCTCAGATAGCTAATCAATAATTTATTTCATTTGGTTTATTTGTTTAATTTAACCCCCCTCCCCCCCGCCTCCGGGAAAAAAATTCTAAAAATGAGAGTCTATGTGCCGATAATAATCATAATCATGAAAATGACGATGACGATGAGAATGATATCGATAAAAAAAAAAAATTGGTAGAAAAAATAGTGGAGATAAGAGATCTCGCGAATGTGCGTGAGACACGCCTCGCACGGAGTGGTACGGATGCGCCTTAAGGGCAGAGGGCAGGAAGGGTTGAGTACGAGAGTTGTGAAAATGGCAAGGGTGAGTTTCACACGAATGCCGCGTCAGGATAGGTCTATGAATGTTAATTCGAATCTCCGAGAAATATACATATTTAAACACCCGCGTAACTCGCTGACGTAAATTTATTTCTCTCGTATATATATAGTATACACTTTCCGGATAATTTTAGTTTCGATTTCACGCCAGACTAATCGCAACGAATACACGTGGATTTATGATATGACGCACGATACGATAATCGTATGCCATCGCATATTCGTCGAATGATTTTCAACTCGTCGACGAATTAACTTGATGATAATAAGAAAAATAACGAGAAACCCCTGCACGTAACGAAAGCGCATTTCCTGCCGGAGAAGTTCTTCATCCTGCGGGGCTATCGCGTCATTTCCGGCACGGAACTACCTCGTTTGCCAGTAACGTTATCTGCACTTATTAGAATGCCGCAGAGCGATGGACCCATAAAGCGGTTGGATTTCCTCTCAGTCAAATAATCAAAGTGTTATTTTACAGCCATTATTAAAATATATCATCAACATACAATATATAATTATGTTATCAGATGAACGTATGTTATAATTTACTCTGCGGAGCGATGCTGCTTTTATTTTTGTTTATTCGACCTGAATTAACAGGTTGTCCCGTCCCGACTGATGCGATCCACCAGTAGCCTGCACCGGTTCCGACATATTTTGAATGCGCGCAATAATAAATGCGACATAGTCGTGGTGCTCTTTCAAATCCGGTCCCCATGCAGTATCGCCGCGCGGCCGTGACGACGAGCAACAATGAAATTTCAAATTTTCCATGATGAAGCATCGCCTTTCGATATCCATCGGTACGAAGCATTTTATTTATTTGGTTTTTTTTTTCTTTCTCTTTTTGTTTTGTTTTTTGGTAAAAATGTTGCGGCATTTTGTAAACGAGTTGCGACCAACGGCTCCGGTATGTAATCGCCAGCTGCCACAGTGCTTCCGTTCATGCCGTGCCCATACGTCCACACCCATTGGCCACAAATTCGAAATATATTTTCAGATCACAGCTGGTTATGACGTTAACTCTGCATTTCACGCGTTATCTAACCGCTGGTATTTTGTACCTCCCATCCGACGAAGGAACATGAACTACATCAGCGAGCTGGTTTATTCGCAATCTGAGACTCGATATAGCTGATGTAAAATTTTGTGGAATTATGACTACGTGTTTACACATCAATATCAATCAATTGATTTGGGTATAAAACGTAAAGTGACTAGCTACATATGTGTATCGTGCTGTCGCCATCAAAATCTGATCGAAATAGTTCGGACTGTGGATTGACGAACGCTCAGATTCTCATCAATAGAACCAATCGATTGAAACCGACAGACGGACGGGTATTTCAACCAGATATATTTTATTATATCTCAACGTTGACTAGCTCTCCATAAACGTGTGATAAAAAAATCATGAGCACCGCGTTCATCGACGACTGAAAATTTGAACCACTACTCTTTGCCCTCTAATACAGCTAGAAATGAGGCAGTTTTTAGTTCGTTGTCGACGAGCATTTGATCTAGTGGCATGATTCCGGTGGGAGCGATTTATGGGGAGAGCGGGTAATCTTGGGTCCGCGGAGAAGTTTTACAGGGTAGCCGAGGATCTGGTGTGGACGGAGGTTGAATCCTTGCGCACGCTCAGCGGGGGCTGGGTGTGCTCTGAGTATAGAGTCGATTTACAGAATGACACCAATTGCAACATAAAATCCTATCTTTGTTGCGGATGGAAGAAAGACTAAAGTAGGAAAGAGGAAAGCGGCGACTCGAAGCTGCCTGAGAAATGGTCCTACTTAACATTACAAATGGTGGTGTTCAGTAGCACCGATATAGGTGGAGAGAAAACAAAATAAAATAGGCGGACCACGTGTGGGTCTTCCGCGATTCGCTGCCTCCCTGCTTCACCCTGGAATGTTCCTGCGCTACCGGCACCGGTACCGACGCTCTGAAAAACCGAGAGACTTCCGGTAATTTCCACCTCTTTTCTCGAATACTGGAATGCCCCGGAGCAAAAACTTTCCCACTTCAAATTGCTCCGGAAACTGCAGCAGCAAGATCTTTTCAACGATTCTTCTCGAGCTACCGCGTGTCCGTATATCTAGGTGTACCCTCCTGGCATTGGAGTCGTCTACTTCTACTGTATTGCAAGAACCGTCAGGATTTTAAGTGTTTCAGGCATCGATCAGCGGTGAACCGTGAAAATGGTCTTCACCAAACCATTCGCCAAATTGCAATTCGCTCGCGCCCACGTTACTAAAAATACAATCCAATCCTAAAAAGTTTCCAATCTTAAAAAGGCGATGTTCAGTTGTGCTCACAAAAACTTGCACTCCGAGACTTTATTATTCGTGTGCCGATTGGACGGTAACAATTCCTGCGATCTTGAATTTCGAGCGGTGCAGTCGTCGCGCAAGCTGTTTACGATTTTCAATAACCTGCAGAGGATTGAATGACGCAGTGGCGCATACGTCCTAATGATCAATTAAACCCTGAATATATCTGTGGATATCGTCCAGAACATAACGGAAGTTCAGATGTATTCCCAACAATTATCGACGCTGGGCGATACATTGATATAGGTATACATAGGTACATAGGTGTACCTGACTTCACGTACTTCGTAAACTCTGGAGATTAGATCGAACGCGTCGATTTTCTTTGCCAGGAGTTGGGGGGTGGAAGAGAGGGGGGCGGGGGGCGGGGGTCGTTAAGTCGTTCGGTAATCAAACAAGACTTAATTCGCGAGTCTAATCTGATCAGGATGACTACGCGTCACGTGATCGCCATGAAATGAAATTGGCCGGTCTCAACTTCTCGATAAAAGATAGAATTAGTTGAAAGTAATTAAAGAATAGCGATAAAGCGATGTGATGCGATGCAGCCAAATATTATCTTCTACTTTGGAATGATGCGGAGTAATCTCGCTCTGTCGTGATAGCTAATAAGCATTTGGAATTATTTTGAACCGGCAACATTTGTGAATACAAATTGAAAGAAAAGAGGACACGATGATGGAAGAAAAGAACATGTACATAACACATATCATAAGCAGAGTAAGCAAGGTCTGAGACAAAAATTGAAAGAAATTAGAGATAAAAGTGAGTACGGAAGCGAAAAGTGACGCATTCGAACGTCACGACATTGACGCTATTGGCGTCATGGGAGAGGATGACCGAACCCCGTATCTTGTTTGCTTTAACGTTGATTCAGCACAGCGCGACGACGTTGGGCTCGTCTTAAGATGGCAATTTAAAATCCAGGCAGGTGTGTAACACCTCCGGAGGGGTGTCGTGGCGCGTAACCCGTAGCAACATCGTGATAAAACAACGCTCTAGCCATTCCTCGGAGAGCTGATCTTTCCGCCGTTGGTGTTGAACTTTTCAACTTCATGTCCATCGATCTATGGACATTGTATATCTATACAGTTATCCGAATAGCAACGGCAGCAAACGGCGATCGGTGAATCGTTTATACAAGTTGCACTCCCTACAAACGCGAGTAGCATATCTCAGGATCACGGATGCATTCGTCCTTGCGAAAAGTTTTTCTCCCGCTGCAACGATCGCGAGTCCATTTAATCTATCGACAGTTATAGGGATACTAGCTCTATCGTGAATGCGCGTTGTTCGATTCTAGGAAAAAGTATTGTCTTTTTTTTTTGTTTTTCTTTCTCGTCACCTTCTTCTCGGATTCTGCTAAAATCCGCATTCGTATAAGTACGTGCCAAAAGTTGAGCTACCGGTATTAGGCAGGGATAAGTCGTGCAAAGTCTTGTCAAAGTGAAATTGAACTTCTTTAACCCGCTACGGCACGAGGATCGGGGTTCACTGGACGTTACGGTCCTCTCCGAGATTTACCGATCCGAGATATTTTGCCAAAGGGAAATGAGGGCGATTTTTTTACAGCAAACGTTACACTGACGTCACTGAATCCTCCTCCGTCGGACGATCGAGAACAGCTCTTTAGCGGGACGCCAGTTTTACTATTCACCCCGTGGCTCCGACAAGAATTCTGGAATGCACGCTGGCGAGCTACTTTTGAACTCTGATAATATTGGTCCGTGTGCTCGATGGATACCAACGTTTCTCCGACACTTCTTTGCCGCACCACTGTAATTGCGATATTATTTTCTCATCGCATTCCTACGTCGAATGCCCAATTGGAAGCGTCATCCGAACCAGGTGATCGGTATTTACACACGCTACCCCCTGCTGGTGCAGCCTCATGCCTTCACGAAAGTAAGGGAAGTCCGAAATCGTATTCGATATGAAAAGTATGAGAAATACGAGGCTTTCCTACGATGGGACTTGGAGCATCATGGGACTTGGAATAAGTCGATTGAAAAGAAAGGGGTCGATGTGGAAGCCCCGGAAAACCTTCGACCACTCGCTTATTCGAGTCACGAGTAGCATGTATCGGTATCCAAGCCAACCTTTAATATCGGGACACTTGATGAAATTCTACCCCAGAGGACGCGCCCACTAAAGTTCCGATACATTAACCACCTGACCAGTCAGAGAGCTACGGTACAGTTGCCGCATTTTGTGTTCACCTATACAGTACAGTTTCCGGCTTAAGCCGAGGATACGAGGGGGTATAAGAGAGACATTTACTATACATAGACGTGTGCATCACGCATTGCGGATATAGCTATATCCCTATGTACACGTGACGCAATGCTCGGTTGAATGGAGGTGCGATTTGCCCACCCCAACTCGAAACCTCGTTGTGCACAAACGCTGCTATAGCTACTAATCGATTCCATTTATCTGCGCCTCAACCTGCTCAGCGTATGTACGCACATGCGGTGTACACTTCGACATATACTTTTGTTCATACCCGCATGTTACACGTCATATGCATACATGGTAGTGTACAATACGCATGTGCATTTGTTTGTACTGGAAGAGCGTTATACCTGGAAGTACACATATTATAGACGTACTTACACGGGTAACCGTAGATTGATATCGCGTCGGTAGAGATTTCTGACCGTAAAACTTTGAGTACGGAAATGGGGGAAGTTGCGGAAAACAAAGCGGAAGACTTTGAGAGGAATCCACTTTAGGAATAGGTCTGTCTACGTGCGTTCGTATAAATATATATGGAAGGACCATAGGCGAAAAAAATCATGGTCATTCGTCCAACAAATCGTCCTCGGTCGAATATATCCCTCATACCCTCCGCCTAACCCACCTCCTATTCGAGATACGGTTTCCATTTTCCTCAGCTAGACTCTTTTCGCTCCTTTTGCCTTGCACTCGGTCCACACCAAGGGGATAGCCGAGCGGCACAAGGTTTCGTCCCGCGCGCACTGAATTATGGGGCAGATACCCTGCGGTTATACTTACGACTAGGACAGGGCGCGGGACTATTTCCGCAGAAGCTTTTTCGGAGACTGGGATTGCTATGTTTCATCATATTTTATTATACATGAGAGACGATGCAGTTCCTTTTTTTTTTTCTTTTTTTTTTTTCTTCTGTTTCTTCTTTTTTCCAACGACATCCTTCTCCACGGTCCCTGTAAAAACGGAAAAACCAATTCAGCTCCGGAATTCGGTGTACGTTGCCTCCGCTCAATTAATCCCCTACCTAATAACGAGGGGATAGGCGGAAATTAAAGATTTGAAATCTTCCGGCGAAATTAGGGTGATAATTATAATGCAAGCTCTGAAGATGCTGCACGAACGGATCGATGTCCAAAGCAGGCTTGCTCGGTAATTCGGTGATATAGATTTCGGTATCAGCTATACTCGTTCATATGCACATCCACACTAAACGATTTTTTTCCTCATGGACGAAACGGAAATTCGATATAACGTTACCCAACTAGTGGATGCGAAATAGACCAAATTTACGCGGTGGATCCGACAAACCGTAATTACTAATAATCCTGACAGCCCACTCTACCTAATTAACTGAAACCCAGCTACTCTTTTGAAGTTCGTACACCGACGAACGTACGCCTGCATGGGAGAAAATGTGAAAAAATTTCAGAGTGAAAGGAAACTGGTTCGTTTTACAGGATTCTCTAACAAAGTTTGCAGGGCACGAAAGAAGCCCCAGTTCTATATCTACGGGGCTCACATACTAGTACAGAATGGTTTTACGCACCAAATATTTTTCTTTTTTCGAGTGTAAGAAAAAAAAAAAAGTAGAAAATATCGAGTTGGAATGAGCACCGCGGAAAAAGCTGAGCTTCGCGTAAGTATGTAGCTAAAGAGGCTGCGGTACGGGAGATGAAAATCCCAAAGATTACCAATCTTCGTTAGAGTTGAACAGCTACAGGCTGATCGATTGTTCGATTGTGACAGGTTAACTACGAGGTGGTCGCCGTTTGTTTTTAGCGAGGCATACGAACGGGATAGAATTCCCTTGATTTCGCGGCGTTCCTATCCATTAAAGGTTTAAATGGTTCGGAATGGTTAACGTGGTGCTTTTACAAAACGCGCGGGTGGTGTATTTCCCCAAAGAATGTATCCCGGCAAAAAGTAAGCGTGATAAAAAGATCGGCACAGACTCAGCTCGGATTGAATGCATGGTTCTCTGAATCAACGTGAAAAGTACACTTTTGTTTGTGCCAGTCTTTTGCCCGTCGCGATAGCCTTATTTCTCGACTCCTCCAGCGAAAGACACTCTCGCTGTCTTTCTGTATTTGGCAGTATCCCGAAGCTAAGCGGTCCGCCGACTTGTCCTCGGTGGAGAAATAATGGTTCCATCCCGAGTCGCGCCAAAATAAGACACCGCAAGCTGGTCAGGGCTCTCTTTATTTTGCGGGCTCACGCCGTATACCTATACCTACTCTCGTATACCCTAAAAGGATAAATTCTTCTTCACTTTTTACCAACTCTTCAGCGTTATACATCACTCTTTGGGAACGAGTTACGTAGTAACCGAGGCCGGGGCGCTCGAAAAGTACGTCGGCTAGAAAACTCAAAAATCGAGCTATTTCTCCGAAGAGTTATTCCCCGATAAATCCATCGATAAGAACCGGTGAAATTAATGAATTGGAAAATAGCGACGTCGTTTCACCTTCGTAGAAGATAATGATATTCCACATGATCTCTTCTCGCGATGATATTCTCAATCTCCTTTCGCGAGCGCAACACTCGCGTGTAAAGATGTCAACGAGGAGTTGACTAGATTAGTTTTACTCCCCACGATCTCCTCTCATCGGCTGTCTACTTATGTTCGAGAGTCTTGGCTGGCCGCTTTGAACCCCCGACTCATCTGCGAGCACAATCTTGTCAGGCAATCTGCTACTCCAAGCCCATAACCCAGTCTCTACGATCCTCCGTCTCCCTCAGGCTCGACCTAAACCGCGTGCGTTCGCCAACCCCTCCCGTGCAACCCACTCCTTGTAAAGATATCTACAAGTATAGGATGAAGCCTCTAATTGGAACGAGAGTTATTACGTCATGTAAAATCAGGTGAATTTTCGCGCTTACGAGCTGGTGCTTTCGCCCCTGGAAAATGGGCACACGATAGAGCGAATCGCGCCAAAGGGATGAGCGAGTCAAGAGGGTAACGGTGTCTGCAGCTTTCATGTCCACCCCCAACAACTCCATTCTACAATATTTCCATATGGAATTTTACACGGTCGTGATTTTATAAACAGGTATCGACATAGTTATATGCTTTGTGCTTCTTGCCATCCGCGGATTTCCTCACCTGCTTGAATAGAATCAGAGGTGAGCTAAGCTGGTTGTAGAGTTGCGTGAGTGCGTGAATGATTATTCATGAATGGGAGTAGATAAAGATGACGGTTAATTTTAGAGGTGGGAAGTGAAATGGAGACGCGGGAGTTTGAATCCGTTGGCATGCGTGGTATGCAGAGGAAATGAATACGGAAAAGATTGAAACTGTGGTATGTTCAACATGATATGTATATAAATAATTAACAGTCTGTGATATAATTATCGTTCTCTCCATATTCTCTCTGAGTTCCGTTGCGATTGTGATGCCGAGCGGATTATTGGATTTTGTGCCAATCAGCGGTATTCAGTTAGAGTACATGGAATGCTGGTACATACGAAACTAATATTCAATAAACGGCAACGACCCGTTCTGAAATTATCCATTGAGCTACGAAGCCACCGGATAATCCATTTCATTTCAACAAGTTTCACATAATCAAATACCTTCAATTATTATTAACCTTGATGTTATCGTCAAGTTGAATGGCAAGGTGCAGCGATAATCGATCCCTGCAACTTCATACGTCTCTGAACATGCAGGTATACATTTGCAACAATATTATTATCCGGAGCTTGCAACCGGCAAATAAAAACACGTGATCTCTCGGACGGGAGATTGCAACATTTGCTCTTTTTTCTGTAGTTAAATTACTAAAATCTAACGTAATAAAAGTAACTTAACGGAAATCAAATGACGCAGATATCTGCGCGGACTAAGTTTTCAAGCTTCTTTGAATTTCTTCTCCATTGGACTGATTGAGAACACCCGAGAGATGGGTCGGGCCCCATTCAAAAGATTGACGAGGAATCTTTTTTTACTGTAGTAGCAGCGAATTCATTCTCAATTAAAACCCCACGATGAAATGAAATGTGAATTCAATTATTTTTAGACCAATTAATTCTTCCGCGTCATAGGCTATAGGTCGACCTCACATAAAATTAATTTTTTTTTTTTTTGTTTTCTCTTTTTCCTTTTCTTTTTCTTTTTTTTTATCAACACCTACACAGCTGCAGCTGGAAATTTCCTAACGAGCTATGACTTGGTGATCGCAGAAAAACTTTTGTCTCTTAGATTCGACTACGTCTGGTTGTCGCTGGGGTGTCAGCAATCGTTCGATAAAATTATTCTTGTTCTATTTCTTGAAAGAAAAGTCATCCTATACTTTATTCTTGGAAATTGAAAAAAAAAATTTAGGCACCGCGGTCCGATCTGGGGTGAAATGTTCTGATGAATTGAATAAAATAATTTCGAAAGGTCAGTTTCAATTTGGAAAAATGGAAACATTTCAACTTCAGTGAGCGTCGAGCCGAACACTACCGGGTCCTTTGCGGGTTAGACGCCTCGTTTTTCGAGATAGAGACACAAACATGCAGCTTCGTCGCCAATCAAACTTTACGTTATTTTAATCGACGTGGTATGTTATTCTTAGTTTGACTTTTCAATCTGGATTAATTTACTTCAGCGAAATTTAGCCAACTACTTAAAAGTTCACCCCTTCGAGATTTTTCTCACGTGCCCACTTTAAAGTGAATCTAATTATTTTAATTATTCCGCGCCACTTTACTTCCGTGCAGGCTAAAGTTTGCTTGCTTAAACCACCTGCAACTAACGCCCCACCCGGACGACTTGCTTCAGAATTCACCACTGTTCGAGTTCATCTTTTTAATTATTTTTTTGGTTCTTTTTTTTCACCCCCCTTCAGTTTTCTCCTTTTTATCACGAACTAGCATTGTACGCGCGCGCTGCATGAGTTTTCATTCCACCACACCGTATTCTCCTGATTGTGAGATAAAGCGAGACACGTATAAGAGGAGAAGCCGGTAGGCACGTTGCATAACGACCACAATTGAAACTGGAAGAAGTCAACCCGTTCGACTGCACCAGATACGTTCGACTCTTCGGTAGCTCGAGAAATATGTTAGCCAGTAATCAAACAGTTCCGCTTACGTTCGGTATGGGACCGAATTTATACCGCTATACAAGACATGGCGTTGTCCCTGCTTTGCACGAGTTGCACGGAGCAGTGAAAGCAGCGATGCGAATATCCTTTAAACCCGTAACTCCAGAATTCGACTGCGTCAAAGAGGATCGCGTTAATATGCACTCCACAGCGAGCGGGAACAGGACGAAGTAGACAGTGGGGAGAAATCGCAGAGCTAAGCATGCACCTGAAATACCTGACCGGCTGCCTGGACCTTCTAGGAGTCATTACGCCAATTCGCTATGCAAATTTATGATGATTTAATATCGAACCGACTCAGTTGGCAGCTGTAAGCCGCATGCCTCTGCTCGAACTTGGTTTTTGCGCCACTTTCTTGCACTTTGCAGGCGGATATACATATGCACGACCACAAAGGTTCCATTCGCGCGGTTCTGTGTAGTACATAAACCTCACCGAGACCACTACCTTGATACCGACCAAATACGTGTGTGGGACAACCAACCATCCATCCAACTCAAAACCACGTTCCTCACCGCGCACATTTATTCTTATTTTCAATCCAGTACTAGCATTGTAATATTCAGTTTTTCATTTGGAAAATCGCAAGAATACTAAAAATCCATGACACCAACTATTTGATCGACGGAATCATGTTTCTCAGATCAAAGTACAGTCGAAAATAGTAGCTCAAACGATTTCAAAAATATTTAATTTCTATAGATTCGAAAATTGCGGAAATACTAATTACAAAATACTAAGAGAGATCGGACTGGTTCGATCAACGAGAACTCAATGCCCTACAATTTGAATTCCTTTTTGATTGCATCTGATTGATCGAATCGAAGATACGTTCGCACCGGAGTAACGGGTATCTTTGCTCCGGGATGTGTGTATCATGAATAAATATATATATTAAATAGAATTGAGGTGATAAAAATTCAGCGGAGGAAACCTTGGGGAGGAAAGTGAAGAATCAGATTACGATACCAATGTACATATAATACACACAATATCCATCCGGAAAAAGCAATGTATACAGACATTTTTCATTCTCCATAACACTTGGTTCAACTCCTGCATGCAACATCCACCCGATTCGGTTTTCCAATACGCGCATAAGGAAATACCAGAATTAATTTGATTCCTAATTTTTTTCGGTACTACACTTTCGAAGTGCATTTCGCAAGGGTAAAAATTGGTTTTCGATTTGTTGGTCCCGATTCGTGGGTCGCACAAGATTCTAACCTCAGCAATGGTGGTGATGGAAGTACCCCGATCCTGAGTCATTCGTCAGAACCGACATGAGCTTTTCGATATCACGGCAGTGGCCCACTTTGTACAGGTAAAGCCATAAAGTAGACCGAATACACGGTACGAGCGACCGAAGGCGAAGGGCGGACAAGGAAGTGTGGGGAGATTAATGGGACGAATTAGTATTCGTTGGCGTATGCTCGAATTACACAAAGCTATCCGAGTGACTCCGACATTTATTTTTCGACGATCCATATTCCGAGTTGAATAATACGACGATTTGTTTTTCTTTATAATCAAAGGCCGAGCAAGTTACGTACATGGAAGGGGACTGTGCGTACGAGATCGCTCTACCTGTGCTGTACCTGTAGAAGGCAATTCAAGAAACCCGAAAGGCTGGACAGGCAGTGAGGACATAGAATTATTCTACGTTAGAAGAACTCTCACGAGCCGTATTCACAGATGCCACCAATATCGATATTCTCGGCGTTCTCGAAGGATCCAAGTGAAATACAAACAATGCTCGAACTGTCCAAATATTTGTGACTGTTCGGGAAATGAGAAGCGGAGATAATGGTACCCCGATGGGGAAGGTAGTAAAACAGTAATGAGGGTGCGCCAGATTTACCAATATTTCTTCGCGAGCTTATGTGCTATTCAAGCTCTACGAAACAACCGAGACGAAATTGTCTTATTGGATAGGTGGAAACACAACAATTCAAAATCGACGAATCGAATTCGAGTATTCTTTCGACACGACTTTTGATCGTGTGCCTGCATTATGAAAATTCTTTCACCTGCAGGAGATCAACAAAAGAGCTTTTTTAGACAATTGTACAAATACCGGTTGATAAGCTCACCTATACAGCGATAGGTGAAGTGAATTAACAGTTGATGATTAATACGCACGGTAATTCTCGAATGACCCCAATCGGAACCCAGCTGGAACGTCACCTCGCCCTTGCAAAAATACAACGACCCAGGATTTATACAGTAATGTATGGTCGGTCTGGGACACCGTATATATTGTGGTTAACCGCCCAGATTTGTATCACCTCCGCTATTCCCCTCCGAGTCGAAATCACCGCATCTACGATATAAATTGTGTAAAACATATCGTCCAATGAGCAGTGCGACATACGACGAGTACTGACGAGGGTGTTGGAATCATGAAACTTTTTACGGTGATTCCTTCTCTCGAAATGGGCCTGAATTCAGCGAATTTACAAGGAGGAACCACAGGGAGCAATTGGCAAAGAGTCGATCTAGAAGGGTTCGAATCCGTGAGCCAATGACTAATCGTCCAGGACTCTGGTGATTTCATATACCTAGGTATGCATGTGGGTATATGAGCACGTATATGGAAGCTGCGGAATGGCAAGAAGTGAAATCGTTATTTCCAATGCAGCGGGCCGCGGGTCGTTTGATAGGACCGCCCGCGGAGAATAACATTTTAATCTGACCAGCGACCGCGAGCCCAAGGAACCCGAAGGACCCGAAGGACCCAGAGAACCTTCTTCCACACCGAGAAGCCCGCAAGACGCATAATACGTGTGTTCGACCGCCGTGCAGCTCTAGAACACATACTTTTATACATGAGACGAACCTTCAACTTGATAGACAAACTGGTAATCAGAAGAGACATTATATGCAATTCCAATTGATTGCAATTCTCATATAGGTGAAAGAAAATTTAAATTAGGCATACGGCTGCTCAATATCATTCCTCGCAAGAATGCCATCCTCAAAATTCTCCCCTTCTTTCCCGTTCGAATGACAAATTTCTCAATTAAGATCCGATAGGACCTGCAATTATTCCCGCGTTTACGATTCACACGTACCAAAAGACTCGACTAGAGAGAACGGTGTAAATATTGTCGTCAAATTAGTAAGCTATCTTTTTTTGACGTTAACGTCAATCTGTTCGTTGAATTACTATAATCTCGGGAGCAACGATAAGTAAGAGTGAGATTAAAAGCAGATAGCCCCGAGGAAGACCATAAGAATAAAATGCTTCAATCAGGTTGGGAAAATTTCGAGCGAAAGTCTCGCGGGATCCGGAGACAAAATGTATTCGCGTAACGTAGATAGAGATCTTGCATAAGAAAACTACGCGAAGGATAGCGCCGAAGCCTTTAGCCTGCCAATCTTCTCTATAAAAAGATCAATTTCCATATATTACGCCTCCTCGTGCAAAGTGACCGGAGCTGAGACACATCTTCAATCTGGCAGTCGACTCAGACCCCTTTTCGGAATGATCAAGTTGGGGGAACGGGCTATGAAAACGTCCGAATGGATTGACGAATTTTCGCGTATGCCAAAAAGAAAAAATTAAATTGCAGCCACCAAATGACGATTAATTAAAGACATTGACGGTAGAGGTAATGGCAATGGTGATGGTGAGCCGACTTCGAGATCAAAACATAACGGAAGCACAACTCAATCCAAACAAGTCAACCTCTTCCTGCGGGCCGCTCGCTACTCAGGCACACACTTCAGACTGCGGGAGTGCCAACCTTCCAGATGAGATTGGACCAACTCAAAGCGCGGGTCTTGAGGATAAGTCTTGAAGATGACTCAAAAGAGCGGGAGTGATGTCGAGTGCAGTAGACTCTTCGGAAGTGCAGCTTAAAGAAGGTGCCGACCGGCACTCGACTCGTGTCGCTTCGACGTCCAACATAACACGCGTACGATATTATTCTTTGTGCGAATCTGTCGCATGCCTTCGTACAGAGTTAATAACACGGTCCCCCGAGTATGCGGGTGGATGCAGGTTACGGCTGCACGGGCAAATAATTTTACGAGGGCTCCATTCAACTCTCTTGACACCCGAGCACGCCGCCGTCGTGGGGAGCCCCACGTATTACACATAGTTGTGCGTTCTCTAGACATCGACTGTTCCGAGTTTCACTGCCATATTTTCATATTTTCATTCCCGACACAGATTTCTTTTCATCGATACATTTTTCCTTGGGGGTGGCCCGCAATTACTCTCGGAATGATTACCGCAGCTGCACCAGACGAGAAATTTATTATCCAAAACGCCTGTGCCCTCTAAGCCGATTCGAATTCTTGATACTGGGTTAGAATTTGTCCCCCTTGTCAAAATTTGAATTAACGCGAAGTGCTTTTGGTGAACTGCCGACGCTGCACTTGGGAAGGATATTCTTCCTTTATCCCAGTCCCCGGTAGACTCGGTTCTCGGGAATTTCTTGAAACTGTCAACGCATATTTAATGACCTAGAACTATTTGCCGACGAACGAGAACACACCATTGTATTCCTTTGAGCGATTAAACACCGCGAAGGTGCGAACTTGGATATACGATAAGCTGTAGATAGACGAAGCTAACGTCTCACACGCTTTGCATAAACGGCGTAGTGGAATCAAGTGTCGTCACCTGCAATATCCGCTGTAACTTCCAATTGTTGAGAAATTTAATGAAATTGGTTCGATGTTCGCGGGTGCGGATTGTCGTCAGTTCGTGTGGGGAACTGTGGCGTCAAAGACATACCGTATCATGCATAAAAGATTCAACCATTAAAATCCCACGACAACTTTTACCCTCCAAGTTTTCGTGCCGAATGTTTCGTTTAATACGAGTTCAAACACTGGCCGACCGGTTGCCTCTGCATCGAAGCCCCGGAATCGAAGAATCTATTATGTTTTGTTCATACGAGCCATTAAGCCCAGAAGTTTTCACGTTCCTCCTAAGTCCTGCGTCCGCGATCACGAATTCCCCGGCGGTCTTTCGACATCCTGCACCAACGCCTCGGACCAAAGCTATGCGAATGCCGATTTTACGAGCGAGACATTTTTGCCTGAATATTTATTGAAATTTATCAAAAGGTCGGCAATTTTAGAAATCACTTTTTTATAACCGTTTTTTCAGTACAGTGCGTCAATCGTTTACCCCGGCCGCGTCTCGGGGCGAAATGAGCTGTTAGGTATGAAAATGGCATTAATAAGTGTAAAGTAGCAGTAAGAGTGGTAGTAAAGCTACAAACTAAAAATAAGCCACGCAGATTTAGTAAAGTTGAAGAAAATGCGAGGAGTTTCGGTTTTCAAAGAGACATAGATTCGAGACCGAACTAACGCTGCTATCTCATTATTGACCGAAAATGGAGTTACTCCACTTTTACCCCCAACGGCTGAAATGTACTCGACGGTGCATCGAAGATCCAATAATCCTTCACAATTACCGCCTCGAGCCCTACAACTCTGCAGGGGTTAGAATTCAATTGAACGTGTTATAATGGCCGGTACCATCGAGTTTATCGGGTCGGTGTCGATGCAAAATGCATTCGATCGCTGCAATATTCTGAATATTTGTATACGTGATTCTCGTCGTCGTTTCTACAACCGCACACTTATTAGAACTGAAAAGGGAACCTTGTACGAATTGCCGTATCGAATCGTATAATTTTTAAGACTTGGTGTCGACGGACAGTTTTTCTCATTTTATCTGACATTCCAATGGTGATCACGATGAACTTTCCAGTAATACGCACGGTGAACTTACGAGCAGAATAAAAGCTCATAGACCCATGCGTATGAGGTATGCTTCGACCTCGCTGAAATGAGCCTACACCACAGCGGCAGAATCTTGCGATCTATAATAACACGCGAGTTCATGGTTTGTTTTGTATGGAATATCAGGGTGCTTTCACGAGCCAGGAACCACACGGTGGGGAAACGGAATTCATAAAACCGTAATCTTATTGCTTACTTTTAGCGCCCCTCAGCCCGATGGCGTTAAGCGATACCATCTTTATCTTTGGTCGTATAACTTTTATGAAATGCCGCGTATATCCAAGAATAACCATAACGAGAATGAAATTACGGATTCATTCGTTTGTTCCACGAGTGTTTTGCCGTTTGAATTGAATTGTGCTTGCACGAGTTTCTCTTTCGATTTTCTCATCATATCTCATCTGCGATTTCCCTTGGAAGGAAAGATTAGTCGACATCTTTCTTATTTACCGAACTTTGAATCATCTCGCTCACCGTGTATTTACAACTGTCCTTCCAATTTCAACGCCCCCCGGAGAATAAACAGCTCCGAACGATGATCGAACTAAGGGAATTTCTTCGCTGTCCAGAAACCGATAATATTGCGAACGACAAAGGTTGCCATGGCTCGAATAGCACCGGTAATTAATTGTATACCCGGTATCCGCCGAAGACCTGCAGCGATGGCGCGGCTAACGAGAATTTTAGCGTAATTATAGAGTCAATTTGATTAATGGTAAGTTATGGAAATTCTTGCCAACGATCAAATTCTACGGCACTAATGTAATCGCTCTCGTAATGGAATTATTCCTGTATGTATACATACGAGGTGAGGGATGCGGAGGCGGGGTAGGTACGTATAAGGTACCTCGAGCGACTAAAAAACGGATAACTACCCCGAAACGTAAACTAAACTTGATCACTTCTGAGCTCCCCCGTCTCAGTTGTAGCGAGTCAAACTGCAATCTCGGACGAAATTCGCAGCACGACTTGAGCATAAGGTTCGGGGTCTAACGAGGTAGCCAGCGCGAGACGATGCGAAGAGTTTGACCATAAAATACAAGTTTTGTTGGTCCAAGTCTAACCGCGACCATGTAACGAGAGGGTCACGAGGGAAGCGAGCTATACGCCCTACGTATTATCAGCGCGTCTGTAAGGTCACGACTATTCCGATCACGGGATATATTTGAAAATACTTATACGAAGATACAAACTGCGAGGCAGAGCCGACAAAGTCGGGATTGAGAATCACGTGTGGCTTGACCACCCAACTCCTTTGCCATTGCAGCAGTCACCGCGCCTCCGCACTGTATCTGGTTACCAAAAAAATTCACAGTGGACTAAATATTACCCGCGTTCCAGGGCGCCTGTGCCTGACGCCGCAGCCCGTAGCACGACCGATAATTCCATAGCGAAATGCGATGCTTCCGATCAATATTAAAATTCAAATATATGCCAACTTCCATCTCTACGTTCAAAACAACGGAATCGAATCTGTGCAAGGATCCGGATGGAAGGAAGTCTGACCCTGATGATATCGCGTGTAAAGTGCGAGAGGAGCATTTGTAAAAAGGGTAACTGCATATGAGGTCAACTTGAACTTTGGCCCAGCCTTTACACTCCGTCGATTAGATGTACGAAGTCAGTTTTTCTCGTTCGATATAATTGTCTTACTTCGCGCAAAGCGTACGCGTTGTCGGCAGACGGCGTGTACAAGTTTTGCTCCTGAATAGAGATTGGATGGGGCATGCGAATGAAGAAAGTGGGGGTTTCCCACTCTGTTTCTGAATATTTTCACTCCTTGTCAAGTTGGCGCCTGTAATTGAGCGTTTACCATTGAAAGAGTCGTTTCAACGCCGAGCCACCCCTGCACTTTCTACTTCATAGCACCCTTTCCCTCTCTTCCTCGTATAGGTACCCCTCTCTGCAATCTCGGCAAGGTAGGCTCGCGCGTTCTATTCCCATCGCCACGAACATTTGCGAGGGCAGCGAGACTCCCTTGGGCCTGAATTAAGCCGCCTGTTGACACAGCTTCTGTTGATTTCCATATTCTTTCGTGCAACCAAACCCCACCTCATCGCCACGGAGAAGCCCACGGTAGATTTTCTTGTCTTTCGTTTACTCAGACTATGCTATCTCCTGCGTCACGCCAAGTATAATATTAAAGTACTCCCGCAATCTATCGAACCAGTCAGCTGCGGAGTGCGGACATAAGCACCGAAGATATCCGAACGACTGGCTAGAAATTCCGAACAAGCGGAATTTGCCCTTGCTGAATCATTTACATCAAATTCACTATTCCAACCGATTTTATATAGAATTTCCAAGAGTGTGAACTTCGTAACTTATACCACTGTTCATACTTCGGTGGCACGGGCTCTGGATGATAAGGAAACGGCAACAATGATCTTATGTATTTTCAGGCGCGTTAATATCAAATGATCTACGACACCTGCGAACCGCTTCCTCGTCATTTCCTCGGAACTTTTTTCTTGAGGTCTTTAATATCGCTGACAGTTTTTCTCCGTTTTTTCATTTTTCCCCCTCATCCCTCTCGAACTCCGTTCACCAGCAACGCTCGTGGTGGGTCACATATTCGTAGCCTAGTGAGCGAAGCAAAAGAAAGGTCCTCGCGTTTTGACGATGTTTGAATTTTTTCAACCTTATTTCAATGCGGCAGCGACACTCTATTTTAGAACCGGTGAGCGGTGCTATTCAGCAAAAAGCTGTGCAGACGACGCTTAAGGCTTACGTAGACAGACCCCGGTGGCGTGAAAAGGATGATCGGAGAGATAACTCACACTAAGAAATGGGTGAAAAGGAGCTTTATGCAAGAGGCTGCAGCGGGAGCTGGTATACCTATAGGTAAGATCTTGAACAAGTTTCGAGTGCGAATCATTTCATTGACCAGCGCGTAGCCGAGCGCGGTGCTCTTAAACTCAACCCGAGGGGTCAAAAGGGCCAAAGCGACTCGGGTTAAAGGTTGCAGGTACGATATAACTGTTTTCCGATAGTTTTATCGCCATGGCAACCGAAAGTACTTTCTCTCAAGCAGAAAACAATTGAATTCGAGAAACGAACGACAGATTACTGTTGCAGCGCAGCCGTAGCAGATTCCAATTTATTTTTCATTCTGGAATAAAGAACACATGAATATGAAAATACACACCGGGTGACCCGCGCCGGACGAACTTGCGAATATCTATACCCGGTGAATTTTAAATCGCACCCCAATCTTTTGTGCACGCTATATTGTTCTTGAATAAACGATGAACGTCAAATTTTTCACAAAGGAAAATGACTACGTGGAGAAGTAACGACTGTGCGGACAGCTCAAAGGATAGAGAGCGGAACGATTGAGGGAACATGTAGGAGTGAGTGCAAAGTGGCGTGGAGAAAATAGATGGGCTAGAAAGTGAGAATAAACCAACCCCATTTAGTTTTGTATATATAATTATTGTTGGATTGCAAAGAGTATAGCGAAAGTTATTTGAAGGGTATCGGGTCTGCCGATTCTTCGAATTTAGTAAAAATAAAAAAGTGGCAATGATCGATGGGTGGGGTTGCAGGATCTACACGCGCAGTTCGGATACCATTTTCGTCTTCGATCTATTTACGAATGCGTCAGAGAAACACGCGGGTGGGCTACGTGTTTACTTAAGCCGGCGCGAAATTACGCACCACGTCTTCGTCCACCAAGGCCCCACGGGACCCGCGAGATCTCGTTCGAGCCCGTGCAGAATCTCGAAAGCTTCTTCGCCGCAGCCCACCGTCGGCCTAACAGTTCTGCTAGACTTGTTTTTCGGCGTTCCTTTGTAGCCTTTCCTTTGCCCCCCACCAATCAAAAGCGAGTAAAACGTAAGAAATCAGGGGCCAGAACTCGTGGAGGGTCTTCTGGTAAGCTGCAGGTCCGAGCACGGGCGAAAAGGTATTGACTAGGGATTCAGGGGTCCGAAAGGTCCGGCCCATCTATGCATCACGGACGCCGTGGTCCACGAAGTTAGCTTCTATTTCCACGCCACTCCCACCCTGTGTTACGCTCATACTATTTCACCAAACGATGCATCGGTTTCCGATTCGAATCGCCCAAAAATTCAATACCGTTAATTAATTTCACCCATCTCCGTCACAAGTTCTATATCTATACCATCTATGCAAATAGCCACCTATTTATCCCTTGAACTCGTTGAACTTTCATCGAGTCGGAGATTAGGTCGAGTGTATTCGTAGTGTCCAGAGATTATCGATTAAATTTCGATCGATCAGCTGCGCTCGAAAATTTATCGAAAACATTCCAAAAAGTTCAAATCCTGTTTAAGGTAGGTGAGAATCACACGTTGCGGAAATGTAGAAAGACAGTCTATTATGAATGCAGCACTGCAGTGGCTCTTCGAACGATCCAGAGTGATTAAGACTGAAGCAAAAAATTCCGGTCAGAGGGTCAGCGCCAGTTGTGTCCGTTCGTTCGTCTGCGGCCAAGCGGGGACGATTGGGTTAAATCGGTTAACGAGACGGAAGATATGTTGACTTCCACAATGCCAGCTGTGGGTATACTCGGGAACGAAATGATTATTATAGTTTACAACCAAAGAACTGCCCATTGTAGAGCCTGTGGAAGCCGCCGTGTAATTTCCTACCCACTAAAATAGCCATTGTCTCCTTTCTCCCTCTCTTTTTTCCGCTCTCGCTCTCTTTCTTCTTCTCATTTTTCCTCTTCCCTATTCCTGTCCTATCCTCTTGTGATTCTCGGCAAATAAGGTACAGTTCGGGGAAAAAATCCATTCCACCTTTGCTTCGCGGTGAATTGACGATAAAATTTTAAACTCAAAGTTTCTAGCGTCGCATCTACGGGGACAGACCAGGATCTTCGTGCGCCGTCGACCGTGTTTGCCCAGTGAAATTACATCCAAATAAACTTGGGCCTCTACGAAGTATAAGTTGCGCAGGGCGATTACTTATGGGACATTTCCTGACCGGAAAACTTGTTCGACTTTCGATTGGAAACCTCATAAAATGTATAACTGGCCAATTACGATAACGAGAATAGAACGCGAACGTAAATAAGTTATGCTTTTTCTACTGCAATGTCGATAACAATCTTTCTTCCATTATACATCGTACGGTGGATACAAATTTAAGTAGCTCTGATATGAGTGAAAAATTCGCAACCCTAATTACCAAGTTTTACTCGCACGTTGGTGGAATATCGTGACGTGTGAAATGAACGTTATGTCCGTTTTCAGGTGGATAGGCACACTCGGAACAACGAAAGTCGAACAAATGATAAAAAAATTTCGTAAAAACGATCCTGCTAGTGAAAACGAACGTGTTCGCCTTGTAAGTACTTTATTCCGTAAAAAGTCGTTCCGTCACCTAGCTCACTCCTCCAGGATACTTTGGTTGCGCCCAGTGAAATTTGCTTGGAATCTCACTTCAGGCTTGATAAAAAAACGTCTTACGGATTTACTTTCGATGAGAATTTGAAAGACATTCATCATTTTCTTGCAGTTTCTTTGGTAGCTGCATTTCGCGGATGTCTGGCGTCCTTTTGAACCCGACTATACGCCGTGTATGCACATACCTTGCAACATTTATTCTTTATTCTGCGCGGGGTATGGCGAAGTCGTCAGTCAATAAATTGCCGTGGCACGCAAAGCAACCCACAATCTCTATCAGTAGTAAAAAGACTGGTAATTTCATTGATTTATTATACTTTTTTCACCTCGTTTCTCCTTTTCACCGCGGTGCGGACACCAGCTGGCTTTTTTCCCAGTCAACTGCACTCCTCCTTCCTTCTCCTCGTGAGCCTGACGATGCGCATTTTGCTTGAACAATTCCAACGTTTGTCCGATTACTTATCTACCGTACGTCCATCGGGTGCAAGCCTACTAAAACAATAACGGCAACCAGTAGTCTCTGATTTATTATCCACAACCCTACCTACCGCCAACCTAGTTGAACCCGTATTTGGACCCAAAGTGGGATCATCCGAGGAATGAATAAGGAAAGTTAGGATTCCAGAAGTGAGAAGGTTTTGCCTTCCCAAAATACCCCAGACGTTGTGCGAGCCTTTGTCGAACTGCAACGGTGTTACCGGCTTGGTTAGCATCGGCTCTGCTCGGTATTTGAGATTGTGTTTGGTGAGGACCTGTATATAAGCTATAGGTAACACGATTCATCGTGGCGTAGGTCAGATTTAAGCGGCCTTTGATATTCAAATCGACCGCGAGACCCGACCGAACGACCACACATGTATCTGCATAGCCACCACCTTCCGTACCTCCTACACTGCAGCTCTGTTCCCAGCCTTCTGAATTATGGAAAAACATTCCACCGCGAAGACCGCTGCCTTTCCGAATGTCTACGTACATGCATACCAGTACGTCTACGCTAAATCTAGAATACTGCTCCTATCATTTCAGTTTTGTCCGCTTGTCAAATTAATTAGTAGAATCAGATTCGTCTACAAGTCCGTGTACACTGCAACAAAAAAAAAAAAAAAAAAAAAAAAACTAGGTGAAGGTACTTATGTAAGTCTAGAAGAAAAAGGGAGGTTCTCGATATCTTGGAATTTCTGAATATGATTGCAGGACTAGAAACAGCGGCATAGTGCCTCGAGTTATGGGAGGTACATTATTAACACCGGTCGTAACACGAGTCACGAGCGAGGCGGAGGACTCGAGTTACTCAGCGAATCGTCCGAGCAAGTACCAAAACGCAGCAGGAACTTGCCCGAGTGAGGTTAGTCGAACGGTTGGAAATCTCTCATTAGATGTGAGATAGTTATTCGTAATGAAGTTTTTTGTAGCGTCGTTAGTTGACGCAGATTTGTTTTTTTTTTTTTTTTCTTCTACCGACCAACCGCGCACACCACCTTCATTTGTCGCCACACCTACGTACACGCGATATACGCGAAGATACAACATATGCACGGATATACCCGTAATATAAACAAACACCTCACGCGAGGACGGAGGACGTCCCCCTCCTAGAGGACACGGCGCGCTTCCCTTTTCCCCACTTCTTCCTCACCGGTGAAACGACTTCGCGCCACACACGCGAGGTCCTCAAATAGTTTTTAATTTTCCTCCACAATTCATGCCGTTCACCGAGCAAACAAATGTGACTCGGCGGTATATTTGCCGGGTGTCGGACATGGGGTCGTTACGATTTCCCTGTCCACTTCGATAATCATTTTTCACTCCCTCTGTCTCTTCCTTCTCCGTCGCCGTTGTTATCATTCGGTATAATACTGCCCCCGTGATTCGTTAGCTCACTTCCAATTCTAAAGATGTGAAAGGAAAGACAATCGATGAATTATTCAGGCTATGAAAGCCAAGTGTATGAATTATTATTGAACCAACACTTTTGTCTCTGCAGCACAAAGTACGCATTCGCTATCAAATACTCGCTGCATTAGCCCGGAAGACCGGCAGTAATATAAGACTATCGTATAAAGCTGTCTTTTTTCCTTCTCGAGTACCCGAGTTTTCATCCTTCAAAAATAAAATCTGCAGCTATAAAGCTCTCCGCGCGGCTGAAGGAGAAGCATCAAGGACATCGAGGACTGCACTAAATTTCCTCATTACGTGCGCGGTTAGACGTATCGCGAGATTGGTCAAGCCGAATAAAAACGAATTCCCTGTTAATAATCCTCAGAAAATTATCTCACAACGTGATGAAACACACGAAAGTGGCTATATATTCAAACAGCCGCGTATAATTCGGCTAAACTCATACATGGGTGAGTGTGTGCAGAAGCTGCCGGTACTATTCATGCGGCGACCGCGTATTTGCAGAACTTTACGAGCGGAAGTAAAAGAGAAAAAAGTGTAGAGAAAGGAAAACAAAAAAAAAACTACAAACAGAATGTAACTGCCTAAAGTTTGCGAGTAGATAAATTGGAAAGAAAGTTCTCCACCCTTAAAGCTGTACAAAGGGTAAGCTTGCAATTATTATCACGCGAGATAGTGTTCTCTGGTTTGTTGCCGTTTCCTTCCTCCTCTTACGTTGGCCCGCGCCGTCCGTGTCCATTAAATTTTTCCATTTTCATCTATGCTCCGATTTCCAATAGCTGGAAAAACAGACGAAATAATGGAGGTCGGGTGTAGGGAAGCTGACCGGAGTGAATTCGCTGGAAACAGCTTCGAGTGCATTTACTCCGAAATTCACTTTGGATTACATCGGCTCGCTCTGGTTGCCCGGCTCTACGAATCGTTGGAGTTTTTTCTTTCGGTCGTTAGTCGACAAGGTAACTGCGAGTGCAACTTCTAATAGAAACCCAGTCGAGTCCTGCTGGATGGGAGAGCGCGAGTGGTCCTGCGGCTTCAGGTGCTTCGAGAAAGGTGCAATATCGCTGTACGTAACATTGAAACGGAGTAAAAGCTTCAGTGATACTCTAAAGTCGGAAGCCAAAAGTGCATACGTTCGCTAGTACGTACCTGACCCGAACAGCACCGAATATTCTTGGATCACAAACGTCAAGGTAAGACCTCGTAAAAAGAAAAAAAAAAACGAATGAACCTGCAGCTGTAGTCGCGGGAACGAAAATCAGTTTAATGGTTTCTTGAACCGAACTGGACGAGCTTGGGAAAAGACCAAATAAGTTGGCGGAGAGTCGAGTAACATTCTTCGTTGTACGAAATTATCGAACGTCATCACTCGTCGATAATTTTATTCATCTGACTCACGCGCGGTGTATGAGGAGAGAACGAACGGTGGCCATTTGAATTACGCCGGCGTTACGCGTCGCGATTAGTCGAGAACAGCGTCAAGTTTCTTTGGACTCGATATCTCTGATTAACACATCAGCACGGGTGCGTCGACAACCTTTTCGCATCGACTGTATCGCTAATAAGACACAGGTAGTTACCGCCGGCCACCGGCCAACGGGAGTGAGGAAGGGGCGCAGTGGGGCCCAGAAGGGGTGGAGAATAGCCGGAGAAAAAGAGAGGAGGCAGCAGTTGGGCTTGCAACTCGCGCGCGCATCGTATAGCTGAGCTACGGACCCCACGGTGGACCACCCGAGTTCTGAGGTGAGCGCTGGTACCCTGTAATCACGGGTCCAGCCGCGAGCCGACAAACTGAACCGGAGGAGATAAAGATAAACAGAGATTCAAGCCTAAGAGTTGATGGGGGAAAGTATAAGAAGTGAACCGGGACCTTGTTAAGTATGATGTGCGACGTCTTTCTACCACGGACACACGCGCGTTGGTATTTCCTACCAGACACATCGCGTACAACCGAATACTTCGAAACCCACGAGAGGACTTTGCTCTAATCGATAGTAGGTAACACTCTTCGTGAATTCCACATCACAGGAAGGTAGAATTTAGCGTTCTCGTGAATATAAGTATAGATTTTCGATATCAGCGAAACAGATAACTTCGTCTAACCATGTGTCCATGATCGCGTTTTCTCAATAAGCGACGATAAGAATACGAATATGAAAAACTGACGATCAATTATCGTGTGCTCCTATGATTGCGACTTCGTCATTCTATTGGAACGCCGACTGATTATCGCGTTATGATTTCACAAAGTTCTATTAGTCGCGTCTCGACCTATATCTTGAAGTAATAGGGTTATTCACCCGAACTTCGGTTGATGTGAATCGAGACACGATTTTTGCCATAATTAATTGGGGAGCAGATAATTCGCGTCATCGTTGCGACGATAACTCCGATAAGAACGCGTGAGCCGATCGAATCGAAGGCCAGGCGAGGGTGACGGTGACGGTGGAGATGGAGGTGGAGGCAGGTTACGCCTGCGAGCACCACATGGCGCGTCAAGAAGTGGAGATGTTCGCCAGGCAGTCGATCGAAGGTGCAGAGACGTCTCGACCGCGCGGTCGCCGGTCTACCGGTGCGTCGGTCGGACGTGGACGGTTTGCTCGTCGTACGGCCGGTCGGTTGAGACCACCGTGCTCGCGACAGGTGCGACTAGCCACCGCGCTCGATGTGGAGGCCAACACCATTATTATGCCCCGCTTGATGTCTCTATTTCGTCTGGCTCGTTGTCGGACGCACGGAGATCGGGGTTTGTTCGAAAGCAAGGCGAAGGCGAAGGCGACGCCGGAAGTCGAGGAATGATACGAGGATTTCTGCGCGGAACTCGTACAGCTTTTGAACTCCGTTCCACCGGTAATTATTCGGAGCCGATCGGTGACGACGCGTGTCATTAACAGAGAATACCGCGATATGTTCGGCGCAGGCTCTTCGATTCGACGGATCATATCCGTTCTCGGTTGATTGTGGATTATAGCGCTCTTCGTTAGATATCAGGTGGACCAATCGCAGACCCGGGTAGAAAGTATGTCGGTGTCGTAAAAGGTTCGCGAGATTAAAGTAAGATTGTGACGAGACATCGTTCTTTGGTAAAGCTCGATCGATTCAACGCTTTATGTTCCTGTTTTCCGATGACCATGTACAGAGCTTCTGCGATAACGATGTTCAATTATGGATGCCCACGTGGTAGGGCTTAGATTAGCGGGTTGACAGCCCGCGTTAAACACTCGCGGCGATTATAGGATAGGGCGAAACATGCATGCGAGTGGGCACGTAGTATTTACATGTCTGTACAGGGCGGACCATTCTAAACGTTCCGGTCAAATCTTTCGCGAGCCATGATAGCTACGGAAAAACGTTTAAAATTCCAAGCATTAGCCATGTTTCCAAACGTCGATCGATTTTTTTTATCGGGCCAAAGTTGTAGCTAAATATATTAATACAAATCCAACGACCTATAAAGATTCTCTCTTATCTATAACCGATCGTGATGTAATCAGATTAAATAAAACCAAATGAGATACAACGACGCGAAATAAAAGAAAATAATATAATACGGAATAGATGAATCACAGTCAGATAAAATAAAATAACGTCGAATCAAATTCATGAAAATTGATGTTTTATTTTTATCGTGTGTCCCGTATCATATTCGCACAGGAAAAGAGCACATGTGACTTACTCGAGAAATGTCACAGAATAAAAACGAAGCATCAATTATAATTAGTCCGACTTCACGTTATTTATTTATTTTTCCTCAGTTTATGTTTTATTTATTTCAATTTATTGAATTTTTTTCTGTTTTATTTTCTGTTATTTCACTTCGTGTTATTTTATTTCATTTCTTCCTCACCGTTTCAATTTAATTTGGTTTCTTTTATTTTATTCGTTTTTATTTTATTTCATTGAATTTTATCAAATCTCACGTCAATTCCGTCTATCTCATTTCATCTTCTTTCATACGCCATTTTATTATATTTTATTCCATGATGTCGTTTCATTTTATTTCACCTCATTATCAAGAACGAATGAAGATAAATATAAATTTCCGTAAGTCATTGGATTTCTGTTGATGCGTCTGGTGAAATAAAAAAAAATCGATTCATATTTGACAAAATGGCAGATGGTCGTAAAATTCTCAAAAGTTTTTGACCTTTTTTTAAAAAAATGTGGATCGGTCATCTTTCGTCCCTCATAATACCGTATAACTTTTGTTAGTAATTTTTTTGTTATGCCTATCATGGTTTGCAAAATTATTTATCCGGAACGTTCAAAATGGTCCGCCCTGTATACGGACACACACATACCTTTGTAATATACCTAAGTTTAAGCGAGGCGTGAAACTCGGAAATTGAGTGAAATTTTCAGCCTCGTCTAGGCAGCGGGTTCGCGGTGCGCCGTATAGTGTCCCATAAAACAGGGAAATAGGTTTCTAGGCTCGCGGCAACTATGATTACTTAACCAAGCGGTGGTTAAGGACTTGCTCGCTCGGAGTAATACCTAGTAACTCGATCGAATTAACGCCAGCTAGGAGGTAAAAATAAATGGGGAAAAGGGGTAACACGAACCGTCGTTAAATCTTAAAGCGTGTGTTTTACCTAACGAAAAAGGTTAGATAAAGATAATATAATCACACGAACGTAACAGGGGCTTCAAAAAAGATACGAGAGTCCCTGCAGTCAACAAGGACCCCAAACTCCCTTAGAAAAAGCGAAAAAAGGAGGCGATAAATAAAGGCTTCCGTCGTCGCCCGCGCATTCCTGCATAAATGTACATGTATAACGCGTGAACGAGAAAAGGGGGGGAAAAAAAGCTCTCACTTTTTGTCTGATGGTTTTTCCAGAAATCGAACGAGATTTGACTTTCAGGGGTGGCAATAGCAATGGATTCGATAGTTGGGGCGTTGGCGAAGATATTACCATCAACGATGTATTTTTTGTGTTGAAATTTTTTTTTTCCCTCGAGCCTATATAGTCCACTTCCAAAGCACTTTTCACACGTTGCAAAGCTGAGCTCGTCGAAATGTTTTCAGGATAAAAATCATGAATTATGTAACCAACTCGAAGTAAGCTGTCCAAACATAATCTGAAATATCAACGAAAATGACAAAAAATTCGGGATCCGGTGGACTGTGCGCGTAAGTATGTACAGCACATAGAATTCCGATTCACCGTATCGAGGTATCTATAAGGTCCCATTCTCCCCGTCATTTGATCTGTAAAAGCCTGTTGGGAAACACCGTAAGCACCGTTGAGAAACTCGAGAGACAAAGTCGGTCGAGTCCTGTCGAAATAGCGAAGGTGAGGCGACGATTGAATAAGATAACTAACGATAAGTGTTAAGATGCGCACCGAGAGAGAGGGAAAGTTATCGGAACAGAGAGAAGCGATGGGAGGAAAAATAAAAGTCGGGCGAATTGGGAGAGCGGTAACTTGGCTCAACAACTCTTAACCAGCTTAGACGCGCTTTGCTTTCAAGTGGCGTTGGCTGTAGTTTAGAGCAGCTGCTTAAGCGCGTGCTCGTCGGGTAGTGACGCTGGCCAGAAACCAAGGAAGAGGAATGGGAACAGGGACGTGAATCGGGCAACGGGGAAAGAGGGAGGACGGGCACGAGCCATATGCCGTATTGTGACGGATTTCCCCTCGCTCCCTGGGTTGTTGGCTCCTCCACGTCCTGCGCGAGGGTCCTGCCATCCGGGTCCTAAGAAAGGCAGTCGATACATAAAGAGCTCCCCTGATCTCCGGAAGCTGCAGCTTCCAGGTTATTTGATGCCTCTCAAATCCCGTGCCCGGTCCGGTTGTTATTCGCTTTATAACCCATCGCGTCCTAACCTCCGTCCTCGGGTTGGAGTTAGCCACTATTAAATCAGGAAAATCTAATAACTCGCTTAATCCTATCGCTCGCGCCGCTTCGACGACACAGGTGTTTGTTTTGAATTCTACGTATACTCTTCAGTATGGAAAATAAAATTATTCGCCAAGAGAGCCGCACACGCACACGCGTGATGCTAGTACAGTTCCAGGCTGATAAATTCAGTAAAGCCGTAATCGGCTTAGGTTCGTCCCTACTGAATTTTTCGTCTCGTGCAGGACGTCGCCGCCGAGTCTGGCTCGTTGATTTTGACGTGGATCCGTACGCCCGGCTATAAATTTCGATGAAATTTATTCAAACGACTTTTATCTACCGTCCCAAACGCGTCCGAGGGTTGGCAATGTATAAAGAAGAGCTCAAAAATTATCCACACCCCGTGCCACCGTCACCGCTTTACCTCTTTTTTATCGTTGAGGCATCGAAACCCAACACAGCTATACCAGCCGTAAGGCGCATTCGGAGCTTTCATACTCGACGGTATTCCCTACGTTCTAAGTGTGAACATTTTATCCGTTATACACGCGTAGAACGAAAGGAGATCGTTTTGTCGGTACGGAGCATTGTATCAATACGCTTGTAACAGGGCAGCAATTATCACTCCAACCAGAATGCAGTCTGTAACGTCTCAGGGGAATCGCGTGAACCCAAGCTCGTGCTGTCTGCGTGTCCCGGTGCTCACGGTGAACGTAGCGCGGGTTGGAAATCCAGAAATTGAGAGGAAACATCCCATGCGTCAGGGGGCTCTGACGTTCCATGCCGATAGTTTAACGCAGAGATGTCGGAGAGATTTCGATATAATAGAGCTATCTGTGACGTGTTCTTTTGATCAATGCGTACGCCTTTCACATATCCACTTTTATTTCTACAGAATTCGCGGCGTCGAGAAAATTTCTTTTTCCGATAACCCGTAGTAATGATAATCGCTGATTTCTGAGGGTATTAAATGGCAGGCGGTGTATGGAACAGATGCGGCCGAATGATGAGAGAGGAAAATCTCTTTCAGATCCTCATCAATCGACTTCATCTGGATTAGTCGGCGTCAATGATCGCGGCTGGTGCTGTTACCGAATGTCATGCTATAGCCGGTCTGCCCCTTGTTCTCCTGGGTGACGTGAAGCGACAAGTCTAAATTAAGTCCAACCTTGACTAATCGTTCCGAAAACAATCGTCACCCACTGAGCATCAACCAATTATCTCGACAGACAGAGTCCGAGGAAAAAGCCAGCCGATAACTCGTCAATAACTACCGCCTCGGTAAATCGGAATTTTCTCTATGAAATGCCCTAGATTCACGTAGTGAAGAATATAAATTTTCTATGATACTCGACGGGTCGCATTGTCAGGAGTCTAATTCGCTGGACTGCCACTGATATAAATAAGCCGAATTTGTTTGTCGTCGGATAAATTCGGAGCCAAATCGATTCGATAGAATATTCATCACCATTACGCAATTCTGACGATGATCGGGGGTCCGAGACTTGCGATGTCCGATTCAAAAGGAATCTACTTGTAACTCTTGAAGTAAGTAGGTAAATCGTCGACTCGTGACGAACGGATAAATCAAAAAAGATTCCAACGCGTTAAATGTAGTACGAAAAACGTTCGCATTCTGCAGTTTCCAGACATACGGCAAGGCGAGGTGTCAGTTGCCCGAGCTGAAAAATACCCTGAGGAATCGACCGAAGATTGATAACTCTCAGTGTAATAAATGTCTCGAGTGACGAATAGGTGTCGTCTCGATATATTATAAAATATGGCGAATCCGCTTGCTCGTGATCGCCTGATGTGAACAGATTATAGCAGATGCTTCCAGATTATACCGACAACGAGCAACGCCGATGCTTCGACTATTCTCCTCTCAATATTTCTACCGCTGATCAATCTATGACCGTCGATTGACGCATCGTGTCCTCCAATTTGAACCGCGGGGTACGGATCGGCTAAAATATAATTGCCGAGTGAAAGGAAACTGTCACAATGTGACGTAGGATCTACTTTTTCGCAAGCTAACAATCGGGTAAAATACCCAGTCCAGCTAGTAAATGACTCGTTAAAATGGCCAAGCCTGTACAAACTGTGCCGTTTATCGATAACGTAAAAATACCACAGGTAGTACGTTTATCTGCAGTGATTCACGATCATGAGGCTTATCAACATACTCTGCTACTAGGAATTTTGATATTTGTTTGTCATTCGCGATCCCCTCGGATCTGAATATTATTTCAGCTTGTCATAGCACAGATAAGAATTTCACCGCTCCGAATCACACCGTCCTTGAATTAATGACGAATTCCGAATATACTTGACTCACATTCATCGTTCGAACAATCAGTTTTCCACGATTAGGACTACGAAGTCTGAGGAAAATAATACAAGCGAAATGATGATTGTTAAACATTAACCCAAAAAAAAAAAAAACCGTCCAGGGCCCTAATTATTTTACGGGACCTATGGAACGTGTTTGAACGAAAATTGAAATATCAACCAAACCGCCAACTGGTAGACCGAACGTAAAGACAACATTCGTGCCTAATAAAATGATCAATCGCAAGGGTTTTCTTAGGGTTTTTTTTTTTCGGACAGAAGAGGATAACTGTATGAATGCGGAGCGAACTTACAGGAGTGACAGGGAACGGACAGCTATACCAGGAGTCGGAATGAGAGTTGGGAAGAAAAAGAGTAGGCGTGTTTTGACAGTCACAACAGACGCGTGGCAGCATCTGGGATCATGTGTCTGCGGTCGAGGGGCCACGAGATACCCTTCAAACTTACCTCGAGAAAAGGACCTACGGCGAGTCCCGTTATAAACTATAAATTTTCAATCCTATAAATTCCGATGTGCATCTCGCGAGCTTCGCGATAGCTCTTACGAAAGTTGACCGACTGTTCTCGGTAATTAACGAAGGTGATTTATTGGGACAAAGTTTAACGACGACGAATGAAGTGAGCGATGGAAGGTGTCAACGGTGCTCCCAAATTGCGGAGGGTGGAAAATGTCGAATTTGGAACGCATGGAGGGGTAACCGATTAAGGGAGCAAATTATTTTTCCAGCAATGTGAGGGCACGCGCTCTGAGGCTCATTTCAAAACACGTCAACAGACAGCTTCGGATACGGAGCACCAGGTGCACCAGCCACAATGCGTCTCTGTTTAGTTGGGGTTCATTCACGAGGCCGGAAGTCGGAAAACGTGCCAGCATCCTTTCTATCCGAGACACACGCGCGCGGGTGGATATGAGGGAGCCGGAGAAAGGACGACAGGGAATAGAAGTGGGAGAACCAACCGAGATCCGGAGAGGAGTATCACTCCGTAAGTCGGCACTGAGAGAGGAAGTGTTTTTGAAAATTTTCGACGCTAGCTATAGGTATGTTTAGGCGGCGTCACGAAGTACGATATCTTTTCCTCTCACACGTGGTAAACGAGACGACAATAAATCTGCCACACGATCTAGCAACAGCAGCAACGGTGTGACGTACGGAGGGAGGGGTGCCATAGATACGGGCAGACTACGGATCATGCGTTCGGCGGCGTTATCCGTCCAGGGTCAGAAGACCCAGCTACAGGCGGGCAGAAATCAGGGTCAGGTAAATTACGGGCCAGTGAGTCCGAGTATAACGGGGCCAGGTCAACGCAAGGGGTTGGGTGGGCGACGGTGGTCGCGTGTCTGTAACTTCAGCCCTTCCACAGCTCCGGGTGTCCTCTCTTAAATCTCCAACCCTCGTCGACCTACTGCCGCCAGGCGCCTGGTGGCCAATCCGTAAATACCTCATCGGAGCTAAACTGTCGCTTCCCTTTCCTACGGCTCGATTCCTGCCGAACTACCGCTTTTCCGGGTCCTCTGGAGATCTCTCGAAGCGCCCCTCGGCCCTGAGTAAAGCGTGAGCCACTGCCAAACCGTCGAACGCCCGTTGGCAAATTGCTACCTTTGTCAATGAAATAAAAGCGAGATATATCGGCTTTAAAATTGGGTTTCATTCACCATTCGCCCTGGTGCGCCGACCTCACACCCGCCACCGGTAGCCCGGTAGAAAGGTATTCGGTTAACGACGGACCCGGCCATTTGGAAGGGCAAACTGACGCGACTGCGTTTCAGTTTCAGTCACTTGGGTCAACGGTACCACTTGCGTTATTATCAGACACGGAACACACCGGGTTTGCAATTCAAATGAGCGAACGCAAAGCCAACGGATTGCTGATTGAGAAAAAAAATATCGAAAAAAAGGATTGTTCATCATCGGGATTGTTACTGGACGTGAACTGCGATACTGCGATGCTCGTCGTTGCAACGGACAAACGACCAATCGTCTATCGGTTTTTTATATGTTTATTGTTTTTATTATCGTTATAATTGTTTTTGTCCGTGATACGCGAGTAACCGGCTCGATAAAAATTACTACCAATTCACGATCAAAGTTTTTTAGAATAAACTTATTCTTTCCTTCTCTCTCCGGCCTTTACTCTTTATCCCCCTTTTTCTGACCGTGTAGCATAAATGGGCTGTCAGCTGCTCCGTCCAAGTAATTATAGGTCGGACGATTATTGTATCGCACTGGATACAAAACGATATATTACGAGAACCAGAAACCAGAAGAATTACTTCTAATTTTATTGATCTTGAAATCGACACATAGTACGTCTGTATCCTTCAGCCATCATGCACTACGAAAAATATAAATTGTTATTCCTCTGATTTATGTTTTATCCAAAAGCAGGTAAGGATATCCCTTGTGCCCCTGATAAAACTGTACCCACCCACCCCTGTAAGCGAAACGTCAATCATATTCTATTAGTAAAATGTCTTTCGAAAGGATAAGATCAGCCGTTTCGTGTTTTATGCAAATTTACAATCGACGCAGCTAAAGTACGCGGTTCAATCAGACCTTCATTAACATTTTGAGGAATCTGTTAGCTACCGAGTTCATAATATTTTCATGTAATAAAGGAAGATAATAATGAAAGCCCGGTGAGGATCGCTGAAATAAAACTCCAGATTATTGCAGGTAATAATTTACGCTGCCATACGCAGAGAGATAACTGGCAGAAGTTGGTCGGGCATAACAAGTTTAACTCTCTCAAATAAACATGTACGATCGTACATAGGTATGCGTACGCGTGTACATTTCCTCACTAATTCACAGATTTGAATCTCTTTGATCTAGTTCGTACGGGTATGTGATCCACCTTGTTACCAATGGATTTGTACACTGTTGGTTGGTTTATTTTAAAACGGTCATCTGACGGACACTGCTGCAGGTGATTGCATCCGAAGTCTCGTTTGCAGGTTGGTCCAACTCTTCGTCCGGTTGTTCTCCGATACGGAGGTATACGCGCTAAAAAAAAAGTCAGTCGATTGAAAGGGTAATTTAATCGAGTCGAGTTACAGAAAAACAGAAGGTGACATTTTTTATTTTCATCCTATTGTTTGCGTACGCGTAGACCCTAAAAAATTGATGTTTTCTCCAACTGGAATCACTTGAACGCGACTTTCTTCATCTCTTCTATTTTATCTTCTTAATCCCTTCTCGATTCCACCGTCTGCTTTTACACCGGCCACCTTCCTCGGGGCGTCTTTCTCTCAGTTTCTACCACCACCACCGCCCGTCGCATTCGCGTCAGAATCGTTCATTCGATCCTGTTCGAATTTTGTTAACATCCCAAGGTGCTTTAATGCCCCGAACAGGTAAATTCCATATTATACACTGGAGCATATTGTTCACAAAATTAACATACCCATGTACTACGTGATTCTTTTATTTCTGATTTGCTTGATTCCCTCGGCGATTTTCACATGTTTATTGCCTTTACTAATTTGATCGAATCATGAAGTAATTTCCCCGGACCACACAGCATTCGAAAATCAATGTTGACCTCTGGTAACGGCTGATTCAACTCCGACCCCAGCTTGTGTACAACTAATTATTCAATGTTGCGTGGCATAAGCGCTAAAAGAGACAAGGTATGAGCGAATGCGGCAGGGATCACGAATTTGCGAGGTGAAAATCGGAAGAAAAAATGCAATTTAATTCCAACTTGATCACGAAGTAAGCATGTGCATGACAGCCTGCACTCCGCTATGAAGAGGAGGAGTGAAGTTGACAGTATCCGCGAATACCTATCCTGTGTCAACCAATAACCGCATTGATATATAAAGCGCCGAAGTTTTTTCTGACGAAGTTTTCTTCTTGGCTTGCAGTTGCGAGATTCGATTTAACTTAGCCTCTAGCGAGCAGAGCAGCTCGAGGCGTATACACACCGTATAAGTCTCGTCATGTGCTACCAGCTCCTGCCACTAACCGACTAAGAGTTCTGCCCGCAAACTATCGCAATTATTCGGATAATTCGAAGATATTGAAAGCGTTTGCCGATAAACTGATTGTGAGCTCTAGATTTCATAAATGGCTGTCCTTAGGCTGATAATTTCAGAATTCGTATCTCCGAATCACGAATACGATGCTATACTGCATATATGCAAGTCCAACGGTAACTAACAATCAAGAACTTTTGTGCGGAAGAATTGGAGTTTTCGAGTAATTTCCAGCAGTTCAAAATTCACTCTTCATCGAGGCGCCCCTACCGGAAACTGACGTGAAAGGTGCCCGGCTGTACGTCTGCACTTGATTCACACCGTTCAATTTCGGCATGGAAAAATTCTCACACGATTCATCGATGAATGAATCTTTCGATCAGATTACGTGAGATCATGTGAATTGATTGAGGATCATTCGGCGTGTCATTGAGCTCAAAAATTTCTTTCCCAAGTTCACCGGATCCTACGTGTACACGCAAGTTTTGAATCCGTAAAGATATTCTACAATTCCACTCAAACCTCGATCGTCACACGAATGTATCGATCACGACCACATGAAACTCCCTACCTTTGAAATAAAAATAGAAAAATTTGGATATTAAAAAAATATATTTAATAAAATTACTATATTTCTAGAGGGATTCGTCTTTCCATTTCAAAAAGTTTTAGTGTCACCCGGTTTTTTCTCATATCGTATACGCTCGACATAATAGTCTGCGGGATACGAAACTGCGTCCGCAGACCCGAATATCCGGACAAATATTTTTGTTTGCGTACCGCGTATATAGGGGTAGAGAAACGAGTCGAGTGAATAATAAAATGAATTACGGAGTAGTAGTAAGTGCAACGGAAATTGTGATGAACGGCTGTACGGATGCATGAGGAGCGTAGAAGAGTTACCTCTGTTCCTGCTCACAATTGGACACTTTCCACGTTCGGGAGGAGAGAAAAAGTAAGTAATCAAGGGCTGTTACATTATCACGAAAAATCGTCGACCCGTATACTCCCTCCCTTTGGGCAATTACTCTCGTGTGAACGCACTTTCGTATTCCTTATATAGTAAACGTACCAGCAAATACAACGGTAGAGAATAAAAAATTCGGTTACGAGCATAAAATGTTTTTCCGTGTTTTCTTTGAAAATTTTCTAAATTACACCGTCGGAAATCACCCCCAACGACCGGCGTCGCGCCCCGGCGATTTGTCAGAAGCAACTCCGTATCCCTCCCGCTTTATAAATTTGGGGGTTCGCATCGATAAATAGATACGTATAGGAATGGTTCTTGGAACAACCCCTATCTGGGATGGCGGGGATGGAGGGAAGGTGCGGTCGGAATCAACAATAAGTTTCCCAGCATCTCACAAAGCCGAACCCACAATCGCGCTGGAAGTCACGGGCCACGGGCCATGCCTCGGTGTATAGATCGCGAAAGTTGACGTATCAATGTGGAGCCGTTCGGTCGTTAATTTCTAACTTTTCTCGATGCCTCTGAGAACTGTACTCGTTCATCTGCGCGGGAAAACAGAACAATTGCTCCGTTTCTCTCGATCGACCTCCGCCCGTTGACCTCCGGCACCCTTGCTGTTGTGTGTACTGTATTTCTGCACATCAAAGAACCCCCGTGGAGTGGCGAAGCGTCACCGAAAAAAATCGAATCGAGCGAGAGACAACGACGGTAGGCAGAGGCTCGGCAAAGAGCAGCGACGGGCGGGCGGCGCGGCGTCGGGATGCTGTGGAGAAGGCGGCGGCGGCGTTTCAGGCTTCGCGGGCATCCGTGCTAAGCGGCGTCGGTGGCGTCGGGACGACGACATGCGCGCGCAATGCCTCGACCGGCGTCCGCGAGGAGTCGCTGCCTGTGTGGCCGGTCTAGCTCGGGTACGCGGCCGGCTCAGTCTAATTTGAACCGCCGCGAGTGTCCGACTTACGGGCCACCAATCTTTTTTCTGTTGTCGCACGCACTCGGTCACCCACGCTCACCGACCCCTCGTGCCGCAACTGATACGAGTTTACATGCCCGGTATTAAAAAGTGTTCAAGAATCAATGAAAAACGAGGAAAATAAAAGAAAAGACCGGCGAAATTCGACAGACTCAAAGAAAAACAAAAAGAAAAAAAATGATCAACACCAATGTCTAGTCCCGTTAAGAAAGTAACAGAGAAACGCAAAATAGAAAATTCAACCGTACTTTAAAATTAATCTCGGATGTAGTACAACAGCACGTACTATAAATTCATTCATATACGATTTGTTTTTCTTTCCATAGATCGAAAGAAAAGAAAAGAAAAGAAGAGTATAAATTAAATAAAAATCAACAATAAACAGCAAAAACCAATGATACAACTGCCCTTTAATTGACAACCCTATGATTTTCGATCGGTCTCAGAGTTTAACCTTATCTGATTCTGTCCATCAGTCTTTTTATACCTCGCTGATCTCTTCCGCGCTCTCCGCTGACTGCGCGTGTGTGATTTCAATTAAACGGTGTAGATTGATACTCTCGCTCCAAACTTGAAACCACAGAGTTTTTCCTTCCATGGATTATTGCTGCTCCAAGTGAGCGCCGCGACGTAAGATAAAAAAGAAAACATACGAGAAGAAAAATAATTTGCTCCGAAATATCATCCCAAATAAATTCCGCAGATTAAAAGATCTCCGATCGTTATTACACATAACGTTATAATAAGAACTCCGCATAAGCGTTACGCGCCTCGTAGTTTCACCTAGTTTTATTTTTTATTTTATACGTCCGACGTAAACGACAACGATTCAGACGAGGACGTTTATTCGACCCTCACACCATAACATACCTCGACAACGACGGAGACGATACGCTTACCGAAAACGGTAAGAATAAACGTGAAATAAAAACGAGACAGCACGGCGAAGAAGCGTGTCGCGTATAAGAAACGTTCATTGAGGCTCGTGAGAATTGAGAACACGAGGTGTAACTTCGGTCTGATTTTCTGCTACAGGCTGGGCAGACAGCCGGTGAATATTTAAATAGTAACGCTAGCAAAGGGTGAAACGCTCCTCCTAAGTGCAACGTTATATCCGAGGCGACAGTTGACATCTGACGAACGCGTGCGTGCAGCTACAGCTCCCGTGCGTGTTGTTGTGGAGAGTAAAAAGAATTAAATTACACCTTCGAACGGAGCTGGGGATATTTTCCGAACTTGTAGTGAAAAATTTTCTGACAATCCTACCGCTCGCGCTCGTTGTTAATCTCTGTAACCGCGTCTCTTCGTCAAGGTATTCGATCCCACGTATAATATCGTCGAGTTCATATCCTCGATAGAAAAGCAAAGCGTAAGAGAAAATTACAAGTACGGAGGAATGCGCATCGTGCTAATAACTGCAGTTTTCGATAGTCACGAGGAACGGTGCTGCGGAAGCTCTTCGCCCTCGTCCTCGTCCTCGTCGGTGGTGCTGCCGGTGGTCTGGTAGCGAGCGACCACGTGGTATCATTGCAGAGGCGGGATAAAGTACTGGGGTCATTAATACGGGGGCAAAGTATAGAGAAATTATCCAAAATACCAGGGCACAATGAAGAACACGGTACTACGTAAGATAAAAATAAAAAATCCTCAAGTGTGCCTGGAAATCCTTACCACCTACCAGTGGTATAACACGTCGTGAACGAGACCGATTGGATAACGACAGTGTGTGTGTGTGTGCGTGTGTGTGTGAATTTTCGTGGGGCGACAAATGTGAGCCGACGCAATCGGATACCGAGGCTAAGAGTGTGGAAACTAAAATTGTGCGATCGTGCGAGAGAAAAAGAAGAAGATTAAGAGGAGGGGGCGGAGGGGAGAAGGGAGAAAGAAGAATACAAGGAATTAGAAGGAGGAGACGGCGGAGGAGACGTCGAAGAGCGAAAACGGATAGAGAAGAGTATCGATAGAAAAACACAAATTGAACATACCGGGTCAAATTACGGGGTTAGTGAGGTAACCCCCCGGCCAAGTAACCAGATTGGATAATGTGGACATTTCTGTTTTTGGCGGGTCTATTTAGCGGTTGGTGGGGCGCTCTGTCGTTAGCTGCGCCCCCCGCGCCAAATCTGGTACCGTCGACGATTTCGAGCTCAGAAGATTCGTCCATGACGTCGTATCGGGTACGCGATACCCTGCAAATTCAGAGGGACTCGATTGGGACCTTACCCTTTGCATTAGCACTGCAGCGAGCGGGCGAACCGTACGCTGAAAATGAGAATGACGGAGCTACGGAGCCCCCTAATCATCTGGAACCATATCGTTACGCCTCTCGGCGTCATCAGGATGTGGCAAGGTCGCAAACATCCCCCAAGAGACGAGTCGGTCCTCCATCGCAACCAAACCTGGCGGAATCCTCGGAGGATCCCCAGCAAACTCGCTCCTCGGATCAGGATCCTGACTCCGAAGGTCCAGAGGACAGTTCTTCAAAGTTCAGATATGACAGTTTACCTAGGCTGCGGTATCGCGAACTCAGTGATGCCAAAAGACTCGATGAAATTCCTGCAGGCAACGAACTGGTCGACGCGATCTTTAGTTCTGCCGGTCCAAAAAGTGCAGCCTACACGTTAAGGAGCCGCCATACGGAGGAAAACGCGGTTACGCCGACCGAGTTTCGGGGGTATTTTCAGGACGCGCATCTCCAGTTGGAAAACTTCATGAACTATCAGGTGACTCCGGCGAGCCTGAGAACAGACAGTAATTTTGACCGTGAAATTCCTCCTCGGGGCATTCCTGCAGTAGACGTCAAAAGGGAGAAACCGTCGTCCGAGAGAGAGTGGATCGCTACCAATCGCCGGATAATGATGGAAAATGTTGAAGAATATCGGCGAAGGCATCGGGAAGAAGACGGACACGAGAGGAGTACCGAGGTCGCTTTGTATCCCTCGGTGGACGAGCCGGACCTCGCGCCAAACCCCGCGCACACGACTCAGCAATCCCGAATCGTGGATGCATGGGACACCGTCTCACCAGCTGAATCTGCGATGGAGAGGCCGCGGGTTACCAGAGCCGCGAATAGCAACAATAAGAAAAATAGGAAAAGAACGAAGGCGAATTCCCCGAGGGAGCAACGCCGCCAGGGTAGAAACAAGGAGAGGAGAGGTCAGAATTGGTGTCCGGACGTCGACGTTGGTAACCGAGCTTTTCTGGCGCCGACTGTTTTCGAGGGCAAAGCCAGGAGCATGTCATCTGTTAGAAAACCGGGGTCTAACTACGCGGTTACCTTCGAGGTGAAGCAAGTCTACAAAAGTCAACCGGGGTTTCAGCCGCTGCTGAAAAATGACAGTGTGCGGTTGCACTTTCGGGATAAGGTGCCCGGAAAATCAACCCTCTGCGGTGGTTCCGAGGCAAACGGACAAGACGGACAGGGTGGCGTTGTGAGGGCAAATATTAAGCGGGGAAAAGTGTATCTAGTTTTTGTGAGCCGCGTGGGACCGAGGAACTTCACTATCCTAGGCGAACCAATGATTCGCAGCAAAAAGAACGCGCAGGCGGTTCAGGCCGTCATTCGACCCGACTATGGTAAGCCTTCGCCGATGCATAATGCGTATACATTAAACGTATACGTACACATATACATGTACCTTTTTTTCTATCACCCATCACTTTTTGTTCGTCTCTTACTCGCGCCCACTTTTCTTACTCGGCTATTAGGACTACACTAAATGTACGTACCTTAGACATAAAATATATATAGGCAGCTCCTGCGCTACGTCTTTCGTTTTTGCCCACAAAAACGTCGCGAGACGAGAGAGGCTTGGAAAACATATACTTATAATGCGTACAATGTTTGAGGTATGATTAGAAAATTCTCAAGTATAAGGTCTGCAAAACCGTTGTACGTACAGCTCGTTTAGAAAACGCTATATTTTTCTAATTCGCGATCGTCGAGCCGACTTGATTTTTGATCGAAAAGTCTCGAGAAATAATTCATCGGGGAATTATACGTCGCGCCAGATCTCTGCATCCGAAGAAGTTTGTAGTTGAAGTAAAATGGAAAAGCCTCGATAAAAGATAGGTGGAAAATCCCGAGTCGTGCGTAAGTTACACCGAAGGAGACTGGCAACTGTCGTGACAATACCGCGTTATTACAACATTTCCATTGGACATATACCTGCGCTCGTCCGCAGAAAAATATCCCGCAGTTTTAACATCTCTGGTGTGCCGTGCATCGCGCAAAATAATCGCAATATCTGCCATGCAGCAAGGCGAGACACTTACGCATAATAAAGTTAAGTCATATACGAATGGCGAATCAATTAGCGTAGGAAAAAAAAAAAAAAAATTAACTGTCGAGAGCCGTAGAAGTGCGGAGTGCAGAGAGCGTATAAATACGTATGGGTATATACTACGTTTATCCACCCAGCGGTGCGTTGATCTGGTGCAAAAGCGGGTCCGCGGACGCTTCCAGTTGGTGACTAAGGCAGTCTGGGGGGGTCGAGACGTCAATTATAAGGCCTTAATCGGAAACTCGTTGTTACTTCTGTATACTTGTTGTGTATGTACCTTGCGGAGTCCAACAAGACGCTTGTATTCGTGCAGCTTCCATATAACTATTGGTGTATTGCTTTCTTCTGACCGTCTCTGTTATGGCCATACGCTGCGGCTGCTGCTGCCGCTGTACGGATTGTCTTTACTCTTCAAAAGTAGGTTGTTTCTCTTGGTGAACTACACTCGCTGCAACGGCGATGCTCCCTCGAAGAAATCAAAATATACGATCGGTTCATTACCCGAAATCTTCCCCGTATTTATACCACCGCCATGGTCGAGCAAGTAGAATATAATCCAATAATTCCGATGATTCCGGTGCAGATGCAGATGCAGATGCGGAATAATAACAGTGAGTTTATTTATAGCAACAATCGGGGACCTCACGGCGTTCGATGCAATCAACCGATATTTCAAGTTTCCGGAAACAAATTGCTTCTCTTGCATTCGATCGCTGCGATTCGCTTACGTCACCCTCCCACATACCCACCGCGTCAAATTACTATCAAAATTAATTGGTAGCAATTATTATTTGCGGTACGACCTACATGTACGCGCGCGCGTATATCGGGTACACAGCTCGTGACTCTTGTACGACTCTACGTTATACGAACATATCATACGCGTTCCGCAACAAACTGAGATACACGCTATATCTACTCGTATATGTTATACCTGCTATGGGCCAATTGCCGTACCGCGTGCGAGTCGACGTGCCAATCGGTGAGCCAACGTATTGCCGTTTCATGATTTTACCAAGATACATTTTTCTGCTTTGGCCGGTGAAATTTTATTCGTTCGCGGCGCTCTTCATACTTTATCCAACGAATGCTGGTTCCTACGAAAGAGCTGAAAATTTATACGGGCTGTAGCTTGGGTCCGGCTATGGCAGATAAGAAACCGAGTACGAAATCTAATTTCCGTTCGTTCGAGTCCCCGATGTCGGAGTTGCAGCACCACTAGCTTCCACCACCAGCACCAAAGCCATCGCCGCATCGCCATCGCCACGGCCCACTCAGAAATAGGAGCGAAATTGCTTGCGCCTGGCAACCGCGTTTCAATTAGACAAGGCTGACCCAATTAGCCGAGTCTTCGATCAAACGAGTGGGAAACATAAATAACGCGACGTTATAGTTTCTATACTTACATGAACCTCTGGTACACACGTCAAATTGAATGTCGAACAATTCACCAAACCGAGTTACTCCCTCTTCACGGTGAAAATTCGTTCATTCACGGGCTATACGTGTAACGTGATTACAAGAATAAACAATGTCAGCTAAAGAGGGACAAGAGGTTACTAACAACTCCGATATCCTGTCGAATTTAGTTATCCACCACAGCGTGTATTGAATAAGGGAAAATTAGACACCTACCGCCCGGCTGATCGCAATTCGTATATGGGCTACAGAAAAATCAAGTTCGCGACTCTCTCCCGGTCCCATGTATATCACCGATATGTGATCGAATGCTCGACACAATTCTACATTATCACCGATGCATCGTAGGTATAATCTGACGGCAAATATTAAGGTGGGGCATAATCGTCAACCTCCTGCGCAATTAACATCTCCGATCGTCGCGCCCAATGAAAATTTGAACGTTCGATTAAAGCCGGGATTCATTGACCTCCAACTAAACGTATAGCCTGACCAACTAGCAATTATATCGCTGCTGCATCGTGGCAATCGATCTAATTAACGAAAGGATGTCTCTATGTAGTTGCAAATTGGCGACGGGTGGTATAAGTGGGGAAGCAGGATCGAGTAGTAGAATTACGAGTACCTCTCTCCTACGAAGCAATGTAAGCAAGGGCTGAGAGGAACCAGTTAGATCGCGGCATGCGATACAACGTTCGACCTTCGAGGGGTAAACGGGTCGGCTAAACCTCGCCGACTCCTATCGATAACCGATGACTAATAGCTGAATAGCTTGTCCTCGCAGCGGCAAATTATTAATTCTCGTTGCCTCGAGTCCTGTTATTTCCTCAATACCCACCACCCTCTACTACCCTCATATATAATATGATGTAATTGAAGTATTCCAGTTACGCTAAAAGATCCGCGGTACAAAAGTCAAAGGTACAGGTGCAGAAGGAACGAGCTCGTTACTCGAGTTATTGCAATTTCGTTTAGATTTTACTTATTATATTTTTTGTCATTCATCTTATATTTTCTTTTCATCATTATATTCATTTATCTCAATTTATTTCCTAATTAACGCGAGAGGTTGGGACTACAAGTACAATTGTACACTGTAGATATAAAAATATATATACCTATAAGTTAAAGCGCGGGGCCACAGGCAGGAGTCGTGACCGACCGACTTAAAATACGGTGCTTACTTTGAAAATCCCCACCGAGCGAATCGGTGATCCGAATAAGCATTGTTGAATAACGGACAATTAGGTAAAATTCGACAAGAACATTTCTCATTTCTCATTTTTCACTTGTGTTTCCTTCTCCTCTCTCAGAGTATGATATTGTATCCCTGCTGCACCCATTTCCGAGGGTCGTATAGTTGCGCTGCGCTGCGCTTTGTGGATGTTTAATTAGTATACGTATACATTTTAGCCCTGCCGGCGTTTCACTAGCGGCAGCGCTGCGACCCATCTTGGATCTCGCCGAGTCTCTGCTCTTCACGGTTGAAAGATTCTTTGCAACGCTTCCAAGTTTCATCGTTCACATTCTGGAATTAACCCGGCTGACGATAGACGATACGTGCTCCTCATTTTTCGATATTACGGAGTGACCCGCGCGTCAAATTTTCCATGAAAATTTCACGATCAACCTAATCGGCATGTATCACCGATACAATTTTTTTGAAACTTCTCACCATTATCTCACAACTTTGCATTTCTGGATTTCCGAGAAAAAAATTCAGCGCTTATTCGCGTTTGATTTTATCAATATAGTCCCGAAATCAATTACGTTATCTTCGTACGCGATTGACCTAACGTAAAACATTTCCGGCGTGATAAATATATAACATGATTTGGAAACTTTACTTTTAGCTGGTGGCCCAGCGAAAGCGGAGGTAAAGGTTCGACATTATTGTTTGGGTATATTATAGTCAAGGATAAGAAGAGAAAACTTTTTACTATATCCAAAAAAAGAAAATTTTTTTTTAAAGAAAAACCTGTACGTATAATTAATTTTTTGGAAACGCGAATTGTACTCGGGGCAATCAGAACTCTGTATACCTGTACACAGTTGATTGCAAAATAATATTTGAGTAACAAAAACTCCGAGACTCTACCCCGCGCGCTTCGGCGGAGGCGGCGGCTCATTATACGTATAAACTCAACAAAAAGTTTGAACCTGATCCTCGGACGAAAAAAAAAGCTTCGCTTGTCAATAACATGTGTTTCCTGAGTATTACCCCTTCTCCGCTTTGCCTCCGCTCCCCCCCCCCCCCCCCTTCCGCAAAACGTATTTCCTCTGCAGTTTCGCCGATCATTTTACTTTTCATCCCTCGAGGGGATGAATAACTTGAGCGAATTCTAAATTGAATATCGGTGGGGAGAAAAACAAGACAAATATTTACAATTTACTATCGTACGATCCGTGCAGTAACGATGAAAATGGCGAGTGAAATTTTTCGCTGCAGTCTCCGTCTCCGTCTCCGTCACCTTCACCCCTATATCCCATATTTCTCCATATATCTCGTGAATTATCCAATGATAATTTTCGGGCCCCCTCTGACCAACTGATTCTCGTGAGAATGATGCTCCGTGAAAACAAGGGTGGCCCTTAAAAAATTACTTTACGTCGAAATCTACGCGGGACGAAGGCCGTAAGAGACGTGGGAAGGTTGGGTGGTTTAACGTGGATTTACCCGAGCGTGTTTCCGACAGAGGAGTAGCTGGTATACACGTAGCGTTTGCAAAGAGTACACAGAGACGATGCACTGTTTCCTATGCAATTCGAGTGCAGCTATATTTACGTGCAGATGCATATGCATATGTATAGTTGTAATAGGCGCATGTTTATGCTCCGCATGGATTCGTCAACCGGAGTTGGAAGCGAGATTCTACTAATTATACTTAGTTATATAGTTAACCGAACGGAATTAATTCAAACTTTGCAATTTGCTCGGTGAAACTTGTGTCATAATAATTATGCAAAATCAAATAGTTCCCAATCTCTTCACTCCGGTATTTGCATACGGAATTACGCGCTCATAGTCATACGTGTGGACATCCGGGACATCCCCTGGCCTAACGGTGCACGTATCGCGCGGTCGGCTCGACGGGCGCAGGAGACACGATCGACTTCGATGCAGCGACGGACTCCAGCTGAGCGGGGCGACTTTCCGAGCATCGTCGTTCCTTACAACAGTCCTTGATTAACCGATGCATTAATTATTCAAACTCCGACATAACTCGAAGGCTAATTGTAAAGTCGCGTACTCCCAGCGACACGAATCTAATCTAGGAGCACGCGAGTGTTCCACCATTTTTACAACCCACCCTTATACCCCACCATCTATACTTCTGTTTATTGCCTATATTCAAGAGTCGCTCCACCGGAGCTCGGGACTCGATATAAAATCATAATTTATTATTAGAGGTTCGTGCGCATCTAGCGTGCCACTATAACCGTACGATGGAGGGATCATGACTCGACTCGTCGAGGCACGCCCGCGATATATATGAGGAAAATCGTCAATTTTTGATGTGCCCCACAGTCGCATTAGCGACACCGCGCGACGTTAAAGAAGAATCGACTTATATAGGAAAAGCAACTACCGCGCGTATGAATAATTCATACGTTTGTATAATATTATTGTACACACATAAGTTTGGACAGCTTGGAAGACCTTTTCATCTATATTAGCTGAATAGTCTGTACCCACATAGAAGTGGATCGGGGTGATCGTTTCTGAACTTTGTTCCGACCCTCGCGCGTCGCAGTGCAGGTCGGAATACGTTCGTTTCTATAATTATTTTCGTGAAATACTTCCGACACTGGGCCACCCGGTATAATCTCTTAATTAGGAGCGAGTGGTGCGCCCACCCGTCGAATAATTTCTCAACCGAATCCGAATGTCTTTGACTACCCGTATTTACTTGGTCCGCTTTGTGCGGCGCCCGTGTCTCCCTCATCATCCACCTTCCAGCAACGATCTTAACGCGGGGTCCCGTTTTTGCCGTGATGACAGAATCGAACACATAATTCGTTCGACAAATTCCAAAGAGAATGAGAAACCGATTGTACTTACTAACGGTGAATTTGGATCCACAATTGTTCGTCGCTGAATTCCAATCGGCGACGTACATAATCGACCGTTTGCTTCGAGAAACACCGTATGAAGGGAAGAAAAAATAAATTGGGATCGACGTTGGAAATGACAGAGGTATACCTTGGTCGGAACAAGGTCAAATCCCGAGTCCCACTGCCCAGACAGTCCTATCGTTCGACTGCGCAGGAGAAACGGGTGTCAGGATGAAAAATTAGGTGAGTTGAACTGGGTCCAAGTATCAAGAGGCTAAATGCCAAAAAATAAATCTCGCAGGATTCTCTTTGCAATCTGTCAGAGCCTAACGAGTCATATTCCCAGCCTTACCGTGTGTATCGTACAAACGGTAACGCTATAAGTATACAAGCCAGTCTCTGTAGCTGTTTATTCGTTTAGCAAAAATAGGCGTGTATCTACTAGAGTTTCCCAACCAAGATCCGCGACTACGGAAATTTACGAGCAAGTATTATACATGCAGTGGTTTTTCCGCACACCCGTTTAACGAGATTATTACAATCGATGTTCCGCGGATAAAAGTGTAGCTTGTAGCGATACGATTATATTGACACCTGTGATTCTCGATCATGACTCACGAGGGGGACGCCTAAGATTATGTGGGATCGGTATAGCTCACGGAGACGGAATTCATGTAAATTAGGGTGAATCATCGGAGAGCATCGATGAATCTTGATAAGTCCGGAAGGCTGCAACTTCGGCCCCGGCTTCCCGGCGCAAGCCGACCAGCGGTCTGGCTCGGCCTCCGCGCGTTCTCCCGGTTCATCGGCTAGTCACAACAACCTAGAGTTATTGCCCCGTACCGGGACGCCGCCTTGCCGTTCTTTCGCCTAATTCATCCGATTCGCTGGAAAGTGAAAAAAAAGCATGCAGAGAAAATAGAGAAAAATTGAGATCCGGAGGGGGAAACTGACGAGCTATCCGGCTGCTGCATATGCATGACGATTATCCTACAGGTCCAAATGCGCTCGCGTGCAGTACGAGAGAAGGACGGGGAAGAGTGGAACGAGGAGAGAGCAAAAGTTCTCCACGGTTAGCCAATGAAGACTGAGACGTCGCACTAGTCACAACAATAACTATATTACAGAGCAGAGATAGAGTCGTCGTCGTCGGTCTGTCTGCGCCGGCTTCAGTCTCGTTCAATTAGGCGTAATGCGCCGCGCTGACCGCAATCAGCCTAAAGGCGACGCGAACGACGCCAATGGCGACGGAGGTCACGAATGTCGCGCGCGCGGCAAACGGTCACTGTCCCTGACCAAAGACGAGCCCCACGACGCGGACGTGCATACCGCCGATAGATCCTTGCACTATAATTCTCCAACGATTTCTTAGTCCGCAGTACCGTGTCAGCTCGAGTAACAGGTTCCAGGAATCGGTGGAATCGAAGGCGTCCCATGAATAAATCAGGATCCATATTCTGCCGCGTGTATTTATTCATGTATCAACGTATACATACATACGTATGAATGTGCATTGTATATGTATAGGTAACCACGTGACTCCTAGATAAAACCCTGAGCTCTCCATTCTTTCTGACTCGGACGAAGTGTTTTCGCGAGAAAGAAAAGAAAATTTCATTCATTGCGGTGCGATTCGTACTATAACCCTAAATATTTTGCCGATTTCTGAAACGTTTCATTTGCTCTCTGTGCCAATCGCGATCGATTAATTGTAAGTCTTACTCACTCGTCTTTCCTAGCATACCTAGACAAACGTATATATCAATATCCCACGAATACCGGACCCTCGTGAAACCACACCCATTGAAGGATCATTTATTTGAACGTGACCGGTGTTAGCGAATCAGCCGCACAAAGAATCAGAAGACCCGAGGTCCATACGTAGGCATTTCGGTACAGAAAACTGTGGATGATGCGAGAATCTAGGTTAATCGTTGCTACGAATTACCGTGATTACCCTTTCGAGGACCGATTGATTTGCGATAGGATTTTACGTTCCGTGGATTGACGTCTGCAGTTTGTCCAAACTTTCTTCACTTTATATACACACCTCACTGCATTGGGTATACGTGCGTACCTATCCGTATAAACGATTCGCACAGTATGTACCGGGCGTATAGTTGCTTATGGCTCGTAAACGTATATGGACACGACCAGGCAAAGTCCCAGAGTCGAGTGCACCATTGCCATCGGTCGACAGCTAGAAGACCAGCAGCAGCAGAATTGCCGGTTTAGCGTTGTGCGTGTGCTGCAGCAAAGCATGGAACTGCTAACTCTTCGAACGGTTGGTTAATACGGCCTGGTGGCTTCCACTGCACGGTGCTATCGGCATGCGCCCGATGTCCTTACACCATGGAATAGAGTATACTGACCATATTCATCGTCCTGCCCTGCGCCTTCAGCCCGCCAGCATAACTCGCTACGGTTTAGTATAAAGAACGTACGTTTCGATGCTGCGGATTCAGGTTTCGCTCGGAATTTAGCAAAAAATATAGCTGCAACTATACACGGGGCTAATCGCAATCGACTCGCTGTACGAACGCTAGAGATATTTAGATGTTCACACCGATCAAATAAAATCCCAAGATTGACACACGAAAGTAATCGTAAGCCACGGAAGTGGAATACGGACACGTGAACTTGTGTAAAGCGGATATCATGACCTGGACGAGTGGCTTTTTTTGCCTTAAAAAAGCACTCTAGATTTTTCTCCAGTCTTATTTTCTATTTTCATTTTTTTGAACGGATCGCACTCGGCAGACCGTCTATTAATTTTACTCACTAACAACATATTTTTACGATTTACTGCAGCGTCTCGAGCTTACGGTATCAGAACGATTTTACTTACGACCTTCTTTTTTTTCTCATTATCGTTACGTTGTCTTTACATAAGTTGACGTCAAATACGGTCAACTGTGTTTATATAATCGCACAATGGGCAGATGATTTTTATAACACACCTAGTTATGTTGTAGACTCCACTGAAATAGCTTTGTCGGAGACTATCCTGAATAGACGCGGCATGAGCTGCTGCTGCTGCAATGCAGTCCACGGAGAGAAGCACCCCAACGAGTTGCGCGCATTCGAGCGCTCGTAAGCCGGCGCGGTGGCGCGAATGCCCGCCGACGAAAATATTGGGTCTATTTCGAAATTCTATTTTGGTTCGTCGGCTGCGAGCTACGCGTATGGCGGCAGCGCCTCCGATTCACGATGCTGAGATGCCGCGGACCGACTCACCATACGCCTAGATCAACCGTCCACCCTCCGATTATGCAACGTTACCAACATTTCCCCATTGCTTGGTGGCCATCACTTTTTTGTCAATTGTACTTCGTGCAGTGATCATCGAAAACATATTTCCCGATTTCATATAATTTTGAAGAACTTCATGCGAATTCATCCACGGAATTCTCTCGACATAATCTCAGAGGCAAAGTGAAAGCTTATAGTCTCTTAACGAACGCCACTTCTCCCTGGAAGGATATCTGTATCGTGGTACCCTCGAACCTGTGAAGGTATGTTACTAGATATTGTGCATCCATAGTACCAGCGAGTTATTATGGTTCTTGCTCCCGTTCACGTTAAATGACGACGCGCAACATGCTGTGGAAGTAGTGGCCTGTAGTTACAATGCGATGTGGTACAATGCACGTCCGTTCTATGACAGATTTCCAGTTACCGAGATTTGATAAAAAAATCTGCCGCCGCATTTTCATTCCGTAGAATTCCGATACGTTCATTGTTTAGGTAGGTATTCTGTAGGCATATACACCTATATGTTACCGGCACAATTCTTGATGTCGGTGACTTTTGTGGAAAAAATTTTTTAGAGAATAAAGCTTTATTATTTGCTTGTGCGAAACTGAATTCATCACGGATACGTTACATACAGAAAATAGCATATGTGAGCCGTGAAGCGGGAGGTATCGGAAATCGGTTTGAGCGGATTTCGGAATCTGAAAACCGAACTGCACTTGTTGAGGAGGAAGAGACGCATAAACCACGTTTAAATTCGGACGGATTTTTACGCTTACGGAGCATCACGGAGGAAGACTCACTGGCGATGACTCAGAGCGTGCCCAGCCCACGAGATGGATGCTTTATTAACATGATCCTTGACTCCCCCGAGTTGAATGGCAGAAAAATAGGTTTTGCCGCATTGAGAGTACCGGACTCGACTCGACTCGACTCGCCAGCTTGACTCAACTTGTCTGGACTCGACTCCGCTCCTGGTATAAAATCATCGTCCCTAAAACCAGATGAGGTTTGTAATAGAATTTGTCGATCATTTCCACAGCGAATAAATTTCCACACTGCACTAGCGGAGCGGGTGAATGATTGATAAAGTTTCTGCCACGAGATCAAAGAACGAGTAAGTTCATCCGCCGATGCGAATTTAACGCTCGATGTGATATACCTATATTGCACGATACAATTCAGCGGGTGCGGAACAAACCCTGAAATTTTCTCACGTCCACAAGTTTCCACAATCTGCTGTTTTCTCCGATTATCGTGCGATACAAAAGCGACCCTATTTTAAATGGCATAAATGTATCTCTCTCCCACGTCAGAGATATACGTATAATTGCGAGTATATCTGACGACAGATTTAATTCCTGTGATTAAACGAACAAAAGTTGGTTGGGCAGAACGACCGGCCTTCGCCAAACTATACCACGAGTACAATAGCGACCGGGAAAATAAAGAAAAGGTCTGTGAAACACGACGTCGTACACGTACGCGCGTACGGTTATACACCAACTCGCAAACATCCACGGTGGCAATCCCCGCGCTGCAGCTGCTGCTCGTGGTCGGTAGGATCACCGGGAAGTGATTTGTCAGCAGCAAACTATTGGTTCATCTCTAATGAGGCGTGCAAATTCGTGCGCCCAACGACGACTATGGTGGTATCGCATCATATCCGTGCGTACAAACGTGAACGAGGGTGATCGAACAGTGTCCGTAAGTACGTCGGCTTCGATGCGTTTCTACGTCGTCACTCGTGACGATCGCAAAACAAAACTAACTTGGCCCGATAAATTTTTTTCACGTATACTATGCATCACCTATAATAATTGTACATTCTTCTGTCTATATCGATTATCGATTCCTCGCCCTGCAGCCACGCGGGGGTTATATTTATCATCGATCGCAGTAGAGTGAGAATTTCGAATGCTGAGTTCTGTGTGACTAAAATTTTTATTCAAGGCTACCCCCCACCCCCTCCGGCGAATCGGCAGCGGTGTCGAAAAATACAAGATACGTATCGTGTACTTTTTCTATAGAATAAGAATAAATTTTTCATCGTTGAGAAACGCCAACGCATGTGAGGAACTACGCGCGTTGCGGGGAAAGTTGCTTTGTTTTTTTTGGAAGAATCGTTTCCTAATACCCACCACACCACCCTCTCGTCGAACTGAAGACGCGCATATCACTTGGGAAGGGACAGAAAAAGATAGGGAAAAAAATAAATAAATAAATGAAAAAAACATCGGAGATGTATCATATGCGACACGCCGAAGCTCGGTGTGACACAGAGTCAGAAACTCTTGTCTCTAAAGGCCAGCCTACAGGAGCACTGGCGTAAAATCTCTTCAAGTTTTGTCTCCGACGCGTTATGCCAACCAAAAGTTTGAATCCCTCGATACAAGGACAAAGTTCTCGTTGAGATCCAACGAGGATGCTGAACCTCTGTACACCCACCTCTGTCTCGCCCCGAGGAAAGCGAGCGTTTTGTGTTATGAATATCAAACGGAAACTTCTTATAGATTGCCTCAGGGATTCCAGAGGCTCACTTAGATTTGTTTTGCGCTTCTGCGGCTTGCATTATACAGATATACTTTTTCTCCCTTACTATACCATCCCTTTATCCAAGTATCCGGCGTCCTTCCTTCATCTCTTCCTCACTCGATGCTCTTTTCCCTCACTACCATACTCCAAAACCATTTCCTCCCAAGTTTCACGACAAATTTCGGCCTAACCGTCGTAAAAAACAAAAAAATTTATTCTATCTATTCTTATACGCATATAGGATATCGTTTCATTCGTCCTCACGACACGCCCGCTGGTTTCACATGGACAAAAAATAAGTTCGTCGGTAATTTGCCCAAACGGTCGGAGAAATCGCATTTCGGCGTGCTCTCCGCGAATCAGACCACCTTCGTTTAGCTTCTTTAGTTATGTCAACGGAAGAGCCGGCAAAAAACGATTAAGATCATTCACTTGACGGTATATATAGGCGTTAAAAATATATATACATATGTTCATATGTGGATAAACACGACACGATACAAAGTGAAATGAAAGGATAAAATCGCCAAACAGCTTCGTACGGCAGGTATAACCAGTATTCGCGCGTCCCCCACGTCGCGTTGTACTATCGTCGATAACGGTTGGCTTTTATCTACCCCCAGGTTGGAATATCCCGGCGGAAAAAGGGACATGTACACGTACACCAGAAAGTTTGATTATCAAACGCGCGTGTATACCAATGCGGGATCCTTCGGTTAATGTTCAGGTATAGCTACTACGAAAATCGGTTGTTTTTTTTCTTTTTTTTCCAAGCGGTGTGGCGACATGCCTGATGTATCTTAATATAAAAACCCCTACGCATACGCAGGCGAGTCTCACCGACATAAGGGAAAGACGAACTACTCTTGCGTTGGATTTTACAAAATCGTTGGCAGTTCTCTCGTTGAGCCCACTCGAAAACTGGGATCTTGTATAAAAATTCAATTATAAACTTGTAATCCAAAATAATCCGATTCGTCTGTTATGGCTCAGCAGGTCAGGGGTGGTGGGCGGCGGCATTGTTTTTTATAATCCTGATGAATATTAATGCGTTCGTAAAACATTTCGGTGTTTCTGTATTCTTTTCGCGTGTGGCTTACTCACCGGGTGAGGAGGAGCAGAGCGCTGCAGCAGGACCGAGAATCCGCCGCGTGGGTATTCAAATTTCAAGAATGTGCTTCGAATGAAAAGTTTAAGGACAGTTTAACGTCATTTTCTCTTAACTAGCTCTGGCTGAAACACCCGCACCGTCCGCGTCGCCAACCACGGGCATCTCGCTTTACGACCGAACTCCTGACTAGCCGACAGCTCCGCTTTATAATTATTACCCGCAAGATGCTTGCACGCGACTAGCGAATAGCTATACATCGACCGGTACAACACGTCTACCGATAACGATCACCCATCGGTTTTCCGTACTTTTCTTGCACGTCGCGCGTCGCTGCCAAAAAATTTTACCTACCCGTATGCGAGCGTGTAATGCGGCGGCGCATCATCGACTCATTGCCAAGAGTCGGACCTGATCGGATCTTAACTACTGGAATGATTCGGGGACGGTCTAACGATGAATACCGAGTGTAACGGCTCGATACGAAGTGCATAACAACGTCTCGAATCCTACGTGGGGTCCGTCTTCGTTATTCCTCCTTCGTCGAACCCCGACGCGTTTACTTCTACTTCGTGGTCTAGACTCCGGACTCAAATCCGGGTGATTCCCATGCAACTCGTTCTCCCGGCGTTTCGTTCGATTGTTAGTACATCTCTTACTCGATTTTTTCTTTTTTCGTATTTTTCATTATCCTTTTCTTTTTTTTTCGTCCCTAGACATCAAGGATGAGTGCAACAAAGTGCATTCCTTGGACTGTCACGTACGAGAATAACTCCACGCAGGGGCCCTGCACACGCAGCTCCCAAGCGACACCCAACCAATTAATTCGCAGCGTAACACTCGCTCGCGCGAAACCGCATTCCTTGCATAACCTTTTATCAGTGCCCGACTTGACAGCTAACTCCAGTACGCTGTCTACATACCTTTTACTTCGAATATCCCGCATTCTACGTGTATATTATCTTACTTGCTTTCGTACAGTAATCCAATAGTACAGAGTGTTGTTTGCATGCTTTTTACTCACCCGCGCTAATACTGCAGTTTTGCTATACGTACCTGCCGCAGGTTTACCTCTATACATTCACGTACGTACGGTTGTACACCCATGCCAACTTGTACCGCCGTAGGAACTCGCCAAACTGTTGTACGCGGACTCTGCTACCTATATAACCAGCTTGAGCTATCCGCATGTATAATACACGCGTGCGACTACCCAACGAATAACGAGGATCCTGCGAAAAGCACTTCGTTTCATTCCTCCTCGAGTCTTACGCGGTGCGTTCATCCCCCGTACTCTAGTCTCGGTCTCTCATTAAAGTCGACTCATCCCATTCTTTGGTCCTAGTAGTTTAAAAATAATGAACTTGCTAGTTGGCACGGACGAAAGCAGTCGCAGATTGCAAATGTACGATACAAACAATCGGACACAATCGCTGCCCTGGTCAAATGGGAGCGAGAAGAAGCGTTACGATTATGGCTATGTAACGGAGAGACGAATGTAAGAGGGGGAGCAGGGGGGCTCGCCTGTCGCCGGATCAATTCATCGTCGACTGTTATCGGGTCGTATCAAGATCCGCGGGAAGTATAGCCGTGACTGCTCCGCGAGCACCGTAATACTATCAAGGTAGTTCGGAGCTCCGCATCGAACCGGCTGTACGCTCTCATCTATTGTTGTCTCTCGGAGCAATTATCGCGCCAATTAAATTACTCACCATTCGATCGATACACATCGCTTCACGTAGACACACGGAGCTTCGCACCGCGCGTCGTTTTGATCGATTATCCGATGCCACGATCCTGGGCTCATGTCAGCATCGCCCCGAATTCGGAATATCCTCGCACCTGATCGTGAGATTATACGCCCGCAAGCGGCCGACGATGGGGAAAAAAATACGAATCCAAATAACAATTTCGTCAATCTTCGAGTCTCGTTGATCACCATCACCGTGAATTTAGCTGTAATACACAGAGATCGGTGGCACGTCGCGAATCGCAAATGGACAGCTGGACACGCTAGACCAGTGGCACTTGGTTGGCACGTGTCATCGAGCTCGTATGATATGCATATACGTGCCGATCTCTGTATGGACGTACCAAGTACGGGTCGCCGGGCTGCTTTTCATAATGCAGAAGCGATGAAAGCCTCGCCCGAAAGAAATTCGTCCAGAAGTTCTACGGGGCGAGTTAAGTATGCAGGTTTATACATCTTCTTCGTTCTTCGGGATGCGAAAGAAGAGACGAAGGGAAGGGACGGAGAATCCACCACTACCGTTCAAATGCGTGTTCTAGGGCACTGTACTCGCTGTCCGGAATATCGTGGCTCATTTAAGCATGACGAGCATGCATATCAGTTGCGGCAAAAGAAGGCCGACGTCCCCATCTACCCAGTGGCCAGAAATAATTGTCATTCCGTAGGTGCGCTTCGCCAAGGTCTCGTACGCGGCGGAACATATATATGTACATACATGCACGTATCCGTATATACGTCTATCTACATTCAGTTCGCATCGAGCAAGGTGCACACGCGCTGAGACACGCGCATATTGCAGACCTCCGTCATCGATATCGGCATATGGGATCGCCGGCGGATCCTCGATGATATTTGATAGGATTTCTTTCTAGACAGCACTCGGTTCGTCACCTATTTACCGTACAATTATCTTTGCACGCTTCTTCCTTCTCGTGTCAAGTGATCCGGAGCGATGATTCAACCTTGCAGGCTATATATACTTATAATATATTACGAAGGTGGGTAGAAGATGCTCTTGCGAAGGAGACCTCGATCGAGTTAATAGCTGCGGCGATGTTGGCGGAGGAAAGTTGAAAAGGTGAAGTTCTTTGGTTCTGGCTTACCGGAATGTTGTCGCAAATTAAACCTGTTAAACTTTGCGGAAATTTTTTCAGCGAAGTAAGTTTGCCGAGGCGATACATTCGCGATGTTCAAAATACACGATACGTATATATTCGAATGAGTGTATGAAAATATATGCTTATGCGATGCGGTCAATCACGCCGTCGCGTCGGCTTTGATCGACGAGTTTTATTTTTTTCTCACGATTTGCCACCGGCCATGTTTTGACTTGGACTCTTCATCCGATGTTTGGTTACTCGATATTCATCACTAGCGCAGCTATGCCTTCGTTATTTGCATCGCATTCCATTGTCTGGGTTACCGGACGGAGTGTGTTGCGATCCGATCTGAACCCGAGAGTATAGAAATCGAACCTGCACGGTAGCCGGGGCACTTTAATTAATCTCAATTGCAGTTCGCACTCAGATAGTAACGGGCTACCCTCGTCACTATGGTAGTAATTGAATTAGCAAATGCACACAAAGTATCGTGTTCCCAAAACTGATAAGCGGTTCGATACATGAGCTAAATATTTTCGATCAACTTTCACCACCGCGACTGAATTCTTTCTCACCGGACATCGCGCATCGGGGCTTTCGCGGAAGATTCGACTCGTCGTAATTACCCACCACAATCAGATTCAGAAGCTCTCGAATAATTCCGCCGGAATCAGGAGTCGATATTTCGATACTGATATCATTTTTCATATCAGCTCGTCTTTGATGGATCGCAAAAATTTTTTACCCATTTATCTTCTGTCCGGTTCACTCATTATCCGTAGCATAGGCGCGCATCCGGAAAGCCGCACATTGCACACGTACACTATCGGTATCAAATGCGGCAGAGTTGCGATTAAAGCACGTACATCGCACCCCAAGGGACCTGGTGTGGATGTAGAATAGATATAAATACTAGAATTCTGTCTCATAGTCGGATGCTGCCTGCCCAGCGCAACACTGCGAGCCAGTGGATTTCATACCGCGTATACCCACCACCCCTTTCCACCTGCACCTGTAATTTTATGACGCTAGGCACGCCCTGGAGAAATTACAGCGGGCGTCAACTGTTTCGCACGTTTATTTTATTTTTTTTGTTTATTTATATTTCTTCTTTTTTTTTAATTTCCGCCTTCCCTCATTCTCAACCCCATTACTCTTCCTCCGCGTTGCCGCTGATTTTTTATTGTTTAACTTTCCACCATTACGCGACGATTAATACCGTTTAACGCCGATGTGATACGGCCGTCTACCCTTTTTCCGACTCCGTTTTTGCCGCTGCTGCTTCCTCCTCCTCATACTCCGCGAATACTTTTTACCCGTCAGACTTGGTAATGCGGACGACAGTCTCAAGCCCAGTTTTTCGTGACTCGTTCGCTCATTTGTTTCTTCGATAGGGTCAAAATCGGTCCAATTTTAGCAAACTTTGGAACTCCCTCCGTCCCCAGGTCCGAGTGTTTAGGGGTAGAAAACAACCGCGTCGACTCGTAAATTTGCGACACGTTTCGATTGTTTTTGCTAACCGCAAACCAAGCGCTGAATTATCCACCTATATACTTGTTTCGATAACGTGATGTCGAGCGAAGGGCTGCAAAACTGTTGAGCCGCCGTATTCGATCATGCGTGAGATCAACTGTATACGGCGCCGAGGAGCGCCTAGGCGAAATGTAGAAAATCAGTTGAACCGAAAACGGAAGTAAGGTCTATTGGAGCCTGAAGTAAATTCATGACGCCGCGTCGCCGGTCCTCCTAACTAATGGGGGATCATCATGGATCGCTGGAACGTTATCCCCACGGTTCATCGAGTAACTCGTGTGGCTAAAAATTGCGGTCGTTCAATTTTGAGTCCGTCAACCATTGAATATGAGGTCAATTCATCCTTCGATGTTTACGAAGATATTTCGCCCTTCCAGTACGAGGATACCCCAGGCTTCCGGAAGTCCGCACCCGAACGTCAAAATCATAGCGTTCACCATTCAGCGGCAAGAGTGTCGCGTGGCGTGTAATTAGGCTTCGAACGAAATATAAATTTCTAAAAATAAAAGAGCTCCATGAACGAGATAGCAGTCATGAGGGTATCAGGCGAGGCGCAACCTGCAATTGCGTTACGCCAATCCGCGAATTCGCATCTTTGCTTTGCGTGACGTTTGCGGCACGTGATGTCGACAACGTGGTAGTTAGATTATAAGCTATTCAGGGTACAATAATTATTGTTAGAGAACTAGATTATCAATTTCACGCAAGGAGATGATGGGCGTTGATATCGTTTTAATTAATTGACTACATCGACGGGGACCTCCCATTTTTTTAATTTCGTTTTTTTTTCTAACCAACGTACGTTCCTTTCCGTGTTAAACGCTAGGATGAAACGTGGAACGGGACACGAAGGATATCCATTTACACCGGCTCCATATCTTTCAACTGCAGAACGAGCTCCCACCTGTACATGCTCAGCTAACCTAGCAGCTGGTTATGAGACAAGAAAAGTTTTCGTAACGAATTATTCGCGCGAATTGCGAATCGCTATCAAGATACGTACTTTGTCTGTTACGACGGATAATTGTAATAGGCACCGATCGATGCTCCGATAATATGCGTGAATATTCCTACATAATTCTCATCGTGTCTAATACGCAATACCTGCCACCCAGCTGGTTGGAGAAAGAAATGGCGCATCTGCACTAGACATCATTTATTTAGCTATCTCAGTCTATTCTCCCTTCCGCACTACTTCTGGGTAGCCTCTAGCCACTGTCCCATTCCCTCGCCTTTGGTAAGGCTAATTACGCCAAGTTACCTCGTTATTAATTATAATTCATAACGAACTAATTTCATTGTTTACAATAACAAACGGGCACGTAGGGCGGGTGTGTTAACAAGAACAGACCGTTACCGCTGTTGGGCATAAATACAGTGGAATTTAATTTACGCCTTAGAAATTATCTATTTACTAACACAACCCAGGCCCACAGCCCCTGCGACGTACGGCAGCAACGAGTCGTGCTCTGGGGCGACCCCGTTAAACAATTCGCAATTCGTAATTTGTAATCAAATTACTATTAGCAATATCAGAATTAAATTTGCATAACTGCAGATTTCTCGTGCTCAATAACGACAGCTGGAGAAACGAATATTCCCCTGTGTCTCGTCACTTTAATTATAACGTTCGCTAATTTCCGGGACGATCCAAAGATGATGCGGGTCTCCCTATGGGAATCTTCTATTTACCTGTCCAAGCGTTAATCTTGCAACGGTGCAGAGTCAAATCGACGTCGACGTTTCGAAGGAAATAACACGGCTGTCCTATAAGCTGCACGCCGATAAATCGTCATTATACGTATACCTGTACCAGCAGCGTGTCGTCGGGAATTTTTACTGATTACACGGCGACACGACGAGGGCGTTATAACTCCTCCGACGCTTCAACGTCGAGAGGGTGCGCTCCACCCTGCATGAGTATTAAGATTATACTTGACGCAACTGGGTACAGTGTGAAATAGGATGTTATAAAATCAGGTCCTTGATGTTCCCAGACTCTGCACTCTCGTAAGAGCATGAAATGGAAAAGTGGGAAGATGACAATATTCATCATCCGAGCCATGGCAGGAGGGAGAGGGAAATTTACCCGCGAGTAAAATTTCCAAGTAATTGGAAGATACGTAATAATTGCATCTCGTCGTACAAACTCGTCGTGTATTCGGGCAATGGGTACTGCAGATTTTATCCCTCCAGTCATTTACAGTTGACAAATTTTTGTTCGCACTCGTTTGTAATGCGCTGCACTCAAAAATCTGTAATCGCGATAATTAAGCGATAAAATCACTCGCCGCGATCGGTTTTTACGCTCCCCTGTTGCGGCGAAAACAACGCGCGCACGCTCCTGTAAACACTTTCGCGCTTCTTTTTAATCATCTGCACCCACGTCGGTGGCAAGAGAAAAAAAAAACAAAAAGGATAGAAAAAAAAAACAAACAAATGAAAATCCGCAACGATGTACATGCGATATCCGAGGTTCGCCAAAACTTAATCAGTCGAGGGTTGAAATGATACGATTAATAACAGGTCAGCTGCAGACCGCGGTGTTGGAATACATGATTTAACGCCGATATCCAGACATCTCGACGCAGCACGCCATCCGATGATTAAGATAAGAAATTAGGGCTTGCCACCTAATCCAACAATAGCTAATGACGCGGCGAGCGAGCAGCTGTACATCCGTATCGTAACTCTCGAAGTTCTGAATGTGTGCATCGTGAACACACGTCCATGCTGACGGATTGTTGTTACTTCTTGTTTTTTTTTTTTCTTTTTTTTCTTCATCCAAAATCGCGTGATTTAATGCCCCGAGGTGATGGAGAAGCGAATTGAGGACGCGTGATTTGAAACGACGAGTACATGACCGGATTTCTACTGCCCTGATTTTCTACAAATTGAGAAATAATTTACTTCATAGCGATAACCGCGTCCGAATGTTCTGCGTATTCGTGCTAATTGGGTTAATTCCTGGGATTACTATATCGACAGAATTATTGTGACTCATAAACTGGACGTTATACACTGGTGACCGTCGAATGGAAATCTGTTTGATTATCCCCTAAAAAAAAATTTTTTTTTAAATTCTCCACACTCTAGAACGTTTCAAATGTTTTTACATCGATGAGGCAGCTATAGCAGAAATCTCAATGTATATTCGCACGAATATACGGTGAATAAGAATTAGCGAAATGTTGTTAGAATAATTCGCTGTAACACGGAGAATGGAATCGGTGACGCCGGTATACACCCGTTCGTAGTAATTTTTGCATAATTATACTTTACGCGCTGATGAAAAATACCCCACTTGGGGCGTGGATCGCAAATGATATAAAAAAATCCGAGCAACCCCCAATGTCCTGTTTCATAAAGCTTTCGTCGTTGTTACGCTAAAATTCCCCCAAGCGTTAACGAATATCCGTAAGCGTCCTTCGGAGTCAACAATAGGAACCGGTACGGAGATGTCAAATTATAAAGCTCGTGCTTAATTCCGTTTAATTATTCCGTATCTTTATTCATGTTTCACTCGCAGATATGAACGCAAATAAGTTTGTTGCCTAGGGGCACACCGAGGAACGTACAAGAATACTTGTATCGATTATGGGGCCACTTGATCAAACCCGCCCACCGCTTATTCAATTATTAGGTATACAAGGTCTATTATATTGTTAAAAGTATACTTGTTACAACATGTCTCGAATCCTGACAGCTTCAATAATTCTATGAGGTCGGTTATATGAATCGTTAAATTTCCGCGCAAGGCTACTTCAGCGGTTCGAATTCACTCGAGGTGAATACAAACGGAGTGGTTTGCCTGTAAACCACAGAGCGAGAGCTTTTTATAATATCACTGGTTCGATGGTATCTGGTGTACCTCGCTAAAGGACAATGCGGTATGCTTCGACGCTACCTGCAGCTCCTCGGATTTCAAATAGAACCGCGTACGTACCTATACTGTTTATTCGACAATTCGGTGCATACTGAACCGGTTACACACGCAAAGTGGAGAGAGAGTTTCGACATTTCATCAGGAAACGTACATGCATACGTTCCTCTGCAGGGTCACCACCTCGGTGAGCTTTCCGTTTTGAAAATATATCCTTCGCCATCATGCGATACGGTACAGTGGGCTTTGGACTTTGAACTTGGGAGATCTACGCGAATGAATACGGATCTGCAGCCGGGGATTTTCAAGGTTTTTTTTTACTCTTTTTACAATCATGTCTGCCCGTTACCGTGCAGCGCTCTGAGTTGTATCGTATGATCGTTTGTATATCCATCATATCAACCTTTGTGCACCGATTCTATCAGAGCCGTCGCGTCTCTACCAGTCAATTATTTATTGCGGTCATCGAGCGAAACAAATTCACGTCAAACGAGTCGTGCACACGACCGGGACGGTCGTCAGTGTCGCTGTTTGTGCGAATTCTAACGTTGATTTACCAAAAACGTAGTGAATGTGATCCGATGTTGATAGATATGTCGGATTGGGTGCGGAGTGTCGAGACCAGCCAGTAGATATTAATCTTACCGGGCTTCCCCACGACGGCTAAAATTAGGCGTCAAAGAACGTGTGCTTGAAAATCTGAGTTAATTGTCAAAAGAAATTTGAAATTGTTGAAAGGGTCAAAATTTCGCCGGTCGTTGGTCGATACGGAAACCTGTTTAAATGCAAACTCCGGCTGGCGGTAGTATAATAATTGAAGCGGAGCGCGAAGGAAGCTGGACGGAGCCAATTTACCTCCAGATGAAAGGCTCTGGGTTGGAATTAACTTTACGGGGGTGACGTAAAACTAACCCTTATTAGATGCGGAACGTTAGAGTGCCGATTGCGCCGAGGTTTTGCCTGGCGAAAGTTTAATCTACCTGCTCTTGTTTACCATCGTGTACCACTCTTGCACGCGTTGTCTCAACGTACATTCTACGATGATTCAACGTCATGGAAGTTGTATTGCAAAAATCTGACTTGACGACCGCTCGACCACCCTGTACGCCATACGCATTGCAGGATAAGGGAGTGGAGTAACCAGGGAGAAGTCCACTCCCTCGAACAAGTAGGTAATAATTCAAGCGGAGCAAGAGAAATGCATGTACAATATTCCGCGTATTGGATAGAGATGTTCATGCGCGTGCATTTCCAATTTGTGATTCTCATAAATCACATAATTCCAACCGTTAGCTATATTTAGAAGATGACGCTATAGCATCTGCATAATAACGACGCGTGCCCCGCATAGCATCATCATATATAAAATTAATATCTGCGCAAATACTCTCGCGATATAGGTCAGATTTCAATCTCTCCACGGACTTCGCAACGGTTCGTACTCAACAAAGAAGAGCCGCGTACGTATAACGAACTACTGCACCTACAACATCCTAGTTGCTCGAAGATTCTCTTTAGTTCGTAAGATTTCGTTTAAGATAATTCAGAACTCGCCAACGTCGGGTACACTCCTCCTTTTATTCAAAACTTTTCCAGCCACGGTTATCGCGCGAGCGAGTAGTCGAGCTTTCGTTTTAATTGTCACCCGCGTCTTTTGACCCTCTGTACAATTTTAACCCCCGTGTAACAGCTTTACGTACCACCAACCAACGGAAAAGCGCTATTCCTCACAGCGCGATGAACCACACAAGCCTAAATCAAGTAGAGTAGCTAATTACTGCCGACAGTTATGCCGACAATAAGAGGGTGTAGTAAACTTCAGATACATGTAGCTATAAGTGCATACCTTTGTGAAAATAGCTAATTCGAAGGCGATGATGGAGGTAACGAAGCAAATGTCTGTAGATCCGAGGGTGAAGTCGCCCTCTCTACTCGATGATTGACTCGGGTGTAAGTCGAGTATAAAAGGTCGCATGAGAAACTTTTCAATTATTGTAACTCAATTACCGGTCGAGTAAAGTCGAATAAACGGAAAATTACCACAAGCACACGTCCTTGGGTCTCAGAGCTATTATTCCGAAAGTTTTGAACGTTTAATAGCTTTTTGGAAAGGCGCACAGGGCGCGACCAAAAAGTCGTTACAACTTTTGGCTGGTACTGTGGGTGGATTCTGGGGCGGCGACTGTCCTTGACAATTACAACATTCAATTTATATTTTAAAATATGGCACGCGGAACTCTGTTTCAATTTACAACCCGAGCCGTTCGAACGGGATACGGTTCAACGTTACACCTTTTTTCACAATCGATTCCGCTGACCGACCGATCGACCGACTGGCGTACGTATATATCCGAATCGTCGATTTCAAGTACCAATATTTCTGTCTCGGAGGTATTCGAATAAACCCGGAAGTGGAGGTGGAAGTCGTACAGGCAATATCGTTAATCTCTCAAGATCTCGATTCCGTTCGGGTAAATGGTTCAAAAGATATCTTGGGGGGAACAATACCCAATCTACATTCCCTCCGGACCACATTTTCGTGAAACTTATCTACATATACGGTATGTACGTATATGCCTTGGCGAGTCGATAGTTATTCGATTCTCTCCACCGTAGGTATAAGTGCATTTAATTCCGAACGTGCTCTCGAATCTTTTCAGTTACCGATTTCTGGACCCATCCGAGCACAGGTGGTGGTAACCTTCCAGAAAATATATCCTAGTTTTAACGTATGAACATTTTCTTGGTTGGTTGGCTACACTGCTCTCGAAACTTTCGACAAATGAATAGAAATCTGTGCACGCTTATTCTGGTAGAGAGTCTTCGAGTGATGCTTGAAATCGATAAGAGATCATAGCTATCAAACTATTCTTCGGTTCATGGTTATAACAAATATAGAGTGAAGGAACGTATGGTAGAGATTGATGCGCAGAAAACACGAGGAAAAAGTTGTTTTCAGAAGAATTCGTCGGTACGTGTATCGGATATATTTTGTATTTTAGAGGGGATCGGCGTTTCGAATATCAGCCCAAGTATCTGTCAAATAATTTTTCTGTCATTCTATTTTCTCTTTGGTATCCAGAACGTATTTTACGATCTTCGGAAAACACCTCAGATTATTCCGGATTACCATATCTTTTCGAACAGTACGAATGATATTTGAACAAAAATTTAATTTTCCGGCTCGGCGATGTGTTCCCAGCCCCGCTAATGCGGGTATGCAAAAGTTATAATGGTTATTTCTTTTTTCTTATTTTTTTATCAGTGGTGATTTACCAGGGAAATCTCATTTGGCCGTGTATTTTATTTTAACCTCGATAAGTTCGAATCGTATCTCATCGTTCTTGTACGTACGTATACATGCTGTGAATTCGCCGCGGGACAGTTTAGCGTTCGACTATCCGAGGAATCTAATATCAAACAACCGGTGGAAAATATTTTCCTGCTCGCTTCACATATTCTCTGTTTCTCGTAAACAAAATTCTATCTATAATCGGATCGAAGAAACGTACGTACAGATAAAACGTGCGTGCCGAGGTATAGAATGTAATAAATCTTCGTTGAGTATGGTACATTTCCGCATATCTATATAATGTATCCGTCCACATGTGCATCGAATTCGAAACGCCAAGAGTAAAGTGGCGGCAGCCAATAAGCCGCCTTTGTCAGATCTTCCGGTCGGACGAGCCTTAGCTTCCGGTCGGCCGAGCGTGGAAAGTATGGAATACTCAATCCAGTATACCGAATATGACCGATCCAGTAGTCTAGGAAACCTTCTTTGCTATTCGAGCCACGACATTTTCTGTAGCGATAGATTGTCTGCAGAATCCATCTTGTATTGTCCACGCTTTTCTACCGAGCGCCACACTCTGAAGTAGCTGTACTATTCGTGTGCCTACCTTATACCATCTCCGCGCGGAGTTTGTCGGTATAATCTATAGGGAGAAGAAAACTGCAACCACCCCCGAGCCTTAAACTTTGCGAGACACTTCGATCTTCGCTCTTCTCTCAGCAAACGTTCGTATACCTTTTTTTTTCCATCTTCTCTGGTCTATCCTATTCTTCGATTCCCATTCCTCTTCCGTGCTATTTCCGTCGTAGATGTAGATCCTCCGGCTGTCGGCGTCCCGACCACGTGGTGTTATATACATATATACATGAGCTTCTGTCTGGTCCACAATTTTGAAACGGACAACTATGACCGAGCCCTGCTTTGAAGTCGCTACCGCACAACAATCGGATACATTTTTCACAAGGTGAATCTTCGAGGCGTTACATGGGGCAGATTCTGCTATATCTAACGACGACATTTTTTCATTATCATTTTTAATTTTTCATGTCGACAGCAATTGCAGGTTTCCACTCGGATTGCGATGCACTTTTCGATAGCACTTTTTCAGAAGAAGAAAATCCCGTGGAGACGGCCCAGTCAGAAAGTCATTACTTTCCGCAACGCGCATCTTACAATTTTAAGGGTTCCTGGCTATCCGTTTAATAATCCTGAATTCTCGATTTTCGGGAAGAGAAAGAAGCAAAAATGAAATCGCATAACGGTTACAGGCCCGAGGCAACATCGGATCTGGATAATATTTACGGTAGGCCGTGGCAAGACTGCGTTATTATTCCATGCATTTAAATGCAGAAACCAGGCGCCGGATAACTCCGAATAATCCGTAATTTCCCCCGGTTGGCTGCGTTAAGATTTCCCAGAGCGGCTGCAGGGGCTTCCCCGGCTTAATTTTAACACTCCTGGGAATGATACCATGTGTCGCGTTATATTTCACCTTTACCCAGCAGGTCGGTTATATCTACCTGCGAGCCGCAACGCTTCAGCTGCATTTCCACTGCAGAGTTTTCTCCGTCTTTCTCCCTTCTCTCGCCTTTCCTCTTTCGACCCTTTCTCCGCCCCTCGCTCTTTCCAATTCTCAGTTTCTCTCCGAACTCGAGTCGCCTCTATCGCTGCCGAGCGGCGCCGCGTGCTGATATAAAATTATTTAATATTTCTCCAGGTAGTCGTACAGCTTGCACCTCCTTCCTGCCTCATGCCTAATACGCTATTTTCTGCTGCGAACTGCAAAGCCTCTTATAGTCATTGTGGTGTAAAAATTCCAAAGTACCTATATTAAAGCACGTGCCTATACCGATTCGAGCGCTGCAGTGGCTGCAGGTAAGGAGCTTTAAACTACTTTCCTTGTATACCAGCTCCGCGGGCGGATATGTATTGCAATAAGAAAGTACGAACGGGTTAATCACCGAACTACGGATACGAATATCAACGCGATGCTTGCGAAGACAGTTCTCCTATTTCCCGTTTCATGTACGTACACATGTACATAATAGTCGTTGATATCCTGTACGGGTGTACGTATCACGCTTAACCCAGAGTCTCGTCGCTCGTTGTCCAACCCTGTGTATAATTATCTGCCTCTGAGGCGCCGTATCTCTAATTAATTGAATCGCAGAACCCTTCCAGGATCCCCTAACCACCAAAGGGAAAATATACACAGGTACATTCGCCTATAGTAGTCCGCCTCTTGCCCCGACTCACTACGCTCCGAATAAGATGAACCCGGACGAGTTTAATACGATTGTCATCGCGACAGTGTCGAAATTCTTGCTACACAGCAATTAATGCTCAAACTCACAGTGGCCGCTGCAGGGTCTTAGCCCCTCCGTCTGTTTACCTTCCTTCCTTCCCTCGGGCTTTATACCGCGAAAGCGACGTTTTAGTAATAATTATTTGCTCCCCTAACTTACGCGTGTAAATTATACTTTTAGACTCGCAACGTATCGTAACTTCGGTGGCTCGAGCTACGAGCGCAGCTTTGTTATTTTCCAACGCGATGCACGGCGGTGACATAATATTTCGATACACCGTACCGCGCGGTCGGATATATTTAAGATTTGGCAGTGGCAAAAGTGACATTGGCAACGGCGGCTCGAAACCGAATCACCCGGCTTTTACAAGTCTTCGGAGGTACCGCGAAACGTAATACCCACCTCTGGCGTTCTCAGGAAATTCTACATCTTCATCTCCATCTCCATATTCATCTCGACTCCGCCGCGCCTCCCTGCTTTCATTCTTTTCTCGAGGAAGAGAGAAAAGCCCCCGTGCTGCAGGCTAGGGCCGATTTTCATCGAATACACGTACTCGGGAGGTGTACACGTATAGGTATACGCGCACCTAAAGTGTGTGCCCACTTTAACGGAATGAAAAATTGGGGCAGGGGGTTTCCAGTGACAACGGTAACCACGCTATGTTACTTCGGTACTTCCAACGCCTATTTATAGGTCGAAATATGCCCACGACCGCCTCCTTCATGCTCCTCGGAGTTCTCGCGTAAATTGCAAGTGTATGAGAAATTTCATTTCGGCGTTACAACTGCTGGCTGGGCGAACGGACGGCAGCGTAAGACTCGTTGTGTATAGTACGTCCGTAGTTCTATAAAACCCAACTGCGACAAAGTTTTCGCCAATTTCGCAGCGGCTCGCTAAGAGAACCCGGTGATTCCAGACCACGCGTAAAAGTTTGACTAATTGCTGCAAGTACAATTACTAGAATTAACGACAATTAGTAGGGGTTAATTAGCAAGCTGTTACTTGTAATTGGCGAACATTAGTGGGTCAGTGCTAAGACGTTATGGGAGCAAATTTGAATATTGGATTGTCACACCAGTTTCGCACAAAACCCAAACCACCCAGCTGCAGCAGGCAGCTATAAAATGAGACGACTAGTTGTCTGAGTCGAACTGAAAAACTTTCCTTCAGATATTTTACTGCGGTTAACAACCCGGCTGGATTCTGATCTCTGCGATAAATCGGTCGTAACTTTTGAACTGAAAGTCAGCTCATGATTTAAACTATCTACGATTCTAGTTTACACCACAGACTGGCATACGTACCATATTACACTTCGAGTGTTCTCAATAGTTATGCCCACAGTTGCGTCAATTCTCATTCTATTTTCACTCAAACTAGTCGTTCAGTTTGAGAGCTTGCAACGAGTTTTGGAGCGGTGCGCTTTCTGTTTTTCTTTTTTTTTCTTGTTTATTTCGGATTGCGTAAATTCAAGCAGTGCTCCCGCATCTCGAATCTCTTTGTCCGACGTTCCAGTGAAATTAGGTAAGCTTTAAGCTGGCATACACGGTTGCAAGCTGTACCCCACTGACGCGACAGATTTATTGCATGGGCAAGACGCGCGCCGTTCGGAAACCGCGAAAGCTTCCGCTTTGAATTTGAAAGGAGGTTTATTTGAGAAGTGATTTCAACCGCTGCTTCAAACTAAAAGATTGATTTACTACGTCGGCGAAAATTTATTTACCACAGCTACTTCACCCGAAGAACACAAGCTTTGTACCTGTCGCTATCCCATTATCATCCATACAGTCCAGAGAGTATCCATAAATCGTCCATTATTTAATATCCAATTGGTGGGTTGACGAAAAACGTTACACGTACCTTTTCACCGATGAATCGAAGTGTGCTCGTAACTTTCGCAAGCTCAGTACCCTATCATCGTTGGCTGTATATAGCGTTGTTTTATCGATCGTGCTGCTGTACTTTGCGCCGTCGGTAGAGACTTGAAAATTCGGGCGAATCGTATATTAATTTTGATAGCCTAAGTTTGAAAAAAGCCGATGCTACGAGGAGCTCGTAAGAGTGTTCGAAAAATTGACGGGCCCCGAAGTTCCCAAAATTCGAATTATATGACGCCATTGCAATGCATGTACACGTTTACACAGTCTCGCCGAAGTAAGTGCTCGTAAGTGGTATAAATTGGTCGAAAATATGTCAGAGTTTCGCTTATAACGCGAGAATGATGAAAGCGGTAATCTGCCGATGACACCGCATCTTCTTCTGTAATATATTTTAATCAGCTCACCCACTCGTAATAAGAAATGATATTTTTGCCAGACAACTCATCGGGTGTAATTCTTTGCCGGCGACGAATGTACGCCGCGAGTAAAATCACCGATGATATTTTACTCGTGATTTTCTAGCGAGAACATCGAGAAATCTCGGTTCGTTGCTCAAGTACTTAAATTTTAGTGGCAAGCCCACGAACGCCCAGAAGATTCGAATCACCGAAAAAGATCGCCTCTATTCAACGAAGCGACATTTTCTAAGTAATTCGCTCCGCTGCAGGCGTACTCTTTATGCAAGTAGCACGTCAAATTCCGCGAGAATTTATCGCGAGAAATATGAATTGGGGTTTTCCACGTAAGCTCCACGGACGATACTATCTTTCTCTTTCTCCTTCCGTAAGCTGCGGCGAGTTACGATATCGACGTATATATTATTTCCACAGAAATCCGTATCAAAGACCAGAGTCGGGGAGTGAAGATATTTTGAATAGACATCCGACGTCGTCATTCGAAAACTCGGTCACTGGATCTCCGAAAAACGAGAATTTATTCTCCTCCTCCGGTTCCATACACTACAGAGCAAAAGCTCATGGCTGTCAGACTTTTCTGTGAAACTCGACAATTACGGGAAACCGACCAATATTAATTGTATTCAAGTTTATCTTCTCAACGCCATCCCGGTGCAGGTGCCGAATTCGATGAGAATTTGATAGTATATATCTACAATATATATCTTAAACTCTCACCCTTACATATACTCCTCCCTACGTATAATCGAGAAGTGCAACATTCACCGACAAACTCATCCAGGCTACGGCTGTTTCACTCCCTTAGTTAACTGCTCGTACCGAACAGACTCACGCCAAAGTTTGCCGCAATTTGAACAGCAGTTCCTGCACAAGTAACAGCTGATGCGCTTGTTAAATCGGTATTGTACGTATCTCGACCGGTGGTCAGATAAATATTGATCAATTGGGCGAGTTGATCGATCGCTGTCTGAAGGAAAATAAGAATTAAATTTAGTCACGAAGTAAGGAACTGTAAAATTGTTCAAAGCTCCTGTGCGCGCTCAGTCTGACGTCGTGCGAGTAGAGCGTATGGATGGTAATATATAAATATAGGTATGTACGTGCGCGTATAGGTATATATGTATTATGAGAGCGAACGCGTAGGAAGATGCTGAGTGTACATAAGAGATACTTTGCGACAAACTCTAAGACCGAGACGGAGCGTGGGGCCTTGAAACGGTGAGTTCGTTAATTGGAGTACCCTGCAGGGTGCCATAACTGTCTGGAGAACTGAGAACCGTTTCTTTGAGTCCCGATGTCATCGTGGACGGACTGCGGAGCAATTAATTTTTGTCATTAGCTGCAATGTTGTTGTAAGATAGAATTCGCAACGGTAGCCGATGCAGAATACCATTCGAACGATGATTCTGAAGACAAAACACATCTCACTATGGTCTGTAAAACGGGTTGCGTGAAACATACATACGGTATCAACTCGTGCTTCAAGCGTAGCGTTTTAGCGAGATATAGAGGCACAAAACGGCTATTTCAGCAAACGGGCTTAATACCCCCGACAAAGTCAGACAGGTGTTCCGTGTCTCAGGGTACGCTCATTATTCAAATGAGAGATTAAGCACGACTCAACTTTGGCTCCAACCTCATTCCCTTCACCTTTCTCCGTCCTCCTCATCGCCATTCTATGTTGCAAAGGACACGAGGCTTTGGGTATACCTACAGTCTTCGGGGGCAAGTTTAATAACGTCATCCACCTGTCATGAAATCATTAATGTCAACTTACGAGCTGAATTTGAATTGCGAGACGTTACGCTTATCAACGGAGTAGCGCACACCACGGTTGCTTATGCCACACGCACGTTGTGATTAAATAAACAAACGCAAATCCAATCCCCATGTATCTCCCTCACATCTGAGCCCATTCCAACCCATTTCATCTTCCCTCAGAGCTTTGGGGATCCTCGTAACCGAGCACTCGACATCCATGTATTCCCTGGGAACTCATTCGACATCAAATCCAAAGTTTTAATGCTTTCCGGATGCTGACCCAGTGAACTCTCGTACATAAATGGTCGTGGAAAAAGCTGCTGCATCCGCTGAAAGACGCTCGGTAAAAGCCAATTATTATTACTTACAATTATATCTTTGACGATCGGACGTCCCGTGTATCGCACACCCGCGCATATATTTATTATCAATTTATTTTTTTGCAGTCGGAAAACTTGCGATCAAATTATTTGATCCGCATAGTTATCGATAAAAAGCTCTACCCCGATTGGCAATTTGTTATCGCGCGCGAATAAATCTGGGTCGCTTGTAGACGCAGGTTTTTTTCGGAGCTGTCGTTAATTGAAGAAGTTATACGACCCTAAAGTAAGTCCTGCTACACCTATATTGAGTGGGTTACTGGTTTAGTCGAGGTTTCGGTCGAGTTTAGACGTATACTATACGGAAGTGCGGAAGTGTATGGAAGGATGCGCAGCTTCAATAAAATAAAGTGATCGATCGATGGCGTAACAAAAGACGATGGCAGCAAGAATAGGCGTCTAACTTATGCAGGAAACATGCCGACAGCCTGTCATGTGTACTATACTTATATGACATGCTTTGAAATCAATCAAGGGTGAAACATGATGTAGAAAATACGAGGCATTCGCACCCTGCATAACATATTATACATGGATGATAGAAATAACCGATACTAAGTTACGTAATTCAGCGGGCACTTCCGTTTACGGGAACCTCGAGCTAACATGTACCCAATATAGTCCAGACAACAGCAGTTCGCAAGCACCCTCTGCGACATTTGCCCTTAACGACTGCTATCACTGCTATCTCAGTACTAACACATCTTAACGCACGCCGCCGTCGAAATGTTATAAATAACGTGGAACGGCTGCTGCCCGTATAAATATATACCCAGACGATGCCGAAAACTATCATATGTAGCATGGTGTATATGGTGTAACGCTCGCCCGTGCCGCGCCCGATTTGCTAAGCCGAAGGAAACGTGGGACAAGATAAGCTGGTGCGATTCGGGCACCCCGTGGTCGTTCTCGGTCGGGGATGTGATGTATGAACTCTGAAGGGTTGCCGATCTCAATCATATAAATAAGTACGCGTATCGAATAGATGGAAGCGAGCGCGAGAGCCTGCACGTTTAAATTGCGGGAATCTTTCGCGAGTGAGCTGCGAGGCGATCAATTATTGTCGAGGTAAATGAGGGAAGCGGAGGTAACGTATGCAGCCATCGGTTGACTTCCGTAGCAATGCGTTAACCAGGGCTAACGTATATCAATGCCCTTTGCAGGGTTGCGATTCCTGGCGACAAACCCCAGGAAAATTCATATATGCAAGGTAAAACAGAATTGTAGCTAGCCACGCCATCATGCCAGTTGAGTAAAACCTCTTTGATCGCCGCAACACAGATGGAATCAATAAAACTCGGAGACTCTGTACTTTGCCATTTCCGGTCGCCTGCAGAAGCCTTGGTAACAAAGAGATGTCCCGTTTCCGGAGTCATCTCTCTAAAGTCACGTTTCTAAGTAGTCTAATAAAATAGTGGCGAGACCAAGAGGCGGGGAAAAAGTAGAAGCGAGTCGATGGAGAGGTACCATCCGAGGACCTGGTCGAGTCAGCTCACCTCCGGTTCTCTATCTCATGTTAGCGGATTTCAAGCTGACGTAAAAATTCTTCTTCCGTGGACTCCCCTTTTCGCGAAAGTTGAGTGCCGGCTCTCCGAAGTAATTCAACGCTGACTTGGTCACGACTTTTTATTTGAACATGCGACCTTCTTGAGGGAGTGGAATCATCGGAGCTGCAGACAACGTATAGTCGGTGGATATGCAGAGCGGACCGTGACGCCGAAGAACGTTAGCTATTTTCCTCGTTCTCGAGGCGTCTTCCAGATCGAACTTCGCCGGGAGGTGCACCCATGCCAAGACTTGCGGACGGCGGGTTCATCCGCTCGTGAAATATATTTCCAATCGGGGAAACTTAGGTTCTCAAGTTTGTTACGAATCAGGTCTACCGAATACGGGTGTATAGCGAACCCCGCGACAGCCAACGCTCGCAATCTTCGAGCAGGCAGTGCAAGGGGAAGACGGTTACGGTGTTTGTGGAATTCGTGCATTGGCAATTTCACAGGTCAATAGATATTACTTAGAATTTCTCATGGGAAGACGGGGTGCTGGAAAAATGAGGATATATGGCGAGACGCACACAGCGAACTGTGTGTGTTCTTCAAATCTGCCGTCACGTATTGGTATATTAGTTTTCTATGAACTGCTCCGCGAATTCTACTTCTGTGATATTCCTCCGATTTATGGTAACGCGATCAGCGTCGAAGCCGACCGTGTGAGTCTATAGCTTTTTAAGAGCGAACGAGATGACGATGGTGATAGTTGCTGCGAGCCGCGAGGTCTTCCCTATTTAACGCCAGTTGCCACACAAGACCTAAAAATATATGCCGCGAGTAAATGACCTTTGGATATCTGCATCTGAGCGTCGTTTATTGTTTTAACTTTGAGCCTGGTTGCTTCATAACTCCCGGAGCGCCATGTTTGTATTAACAATTCATTAATTTTCGGCTGCAGAGCGGCGCTGTCCTCGCTGCACGAAGCCCATAACGAATTACATCTATTTAAAACACGTATTTTTAGAAGTGGTACACTTCGAGCAAGTGAGACACTCCACATGCTACTACGATGATTTCTAACGTCTACGGAACGCTCCAAAATAGCTCTTTTTCTCTATGAGCTTGCGGTCATCACCGTGTTCCACCTACGATCCAAATCTCTGAACCAGGACTTTCCCGCGATTCCAATAACAATTATTAATCCAATCGACTCGGGAGGGGACGATTGAATCTTCTAGTGCTGACTCGAACCTCCGTCGTAACAGCTCGTTGGGTATAAATAACTCGGAAATAACTTGACTTTTTGCGAACTTCGGCGTGCGAAGTACGGACCCTGTTATCTTTGAACGTGTCGACTTACTTAGTTAACCAGCCATGTCTGCGCACATGTCTTCATGGTGCTGCAGCAGCATTCGCGGGAAAACTTTTCACTTTACGAGCGAGTTGTTTTTAGACTCTGAGGAAAAATAATTCTATTGTACCGTCGAGGTCATGGCTTACCCTAACACAGCAAAGTTTTCGCTAAACTTTTCCTTCGGCGACAATGCTTCTTCTAGTCTCTAGATTTATCTTTTTCTCCCCAGCTTGTCAGTTCCATTTATTTATTCATTTATTTATTCGTTGTTTTTTGTTTTTTTTTCATTTTTTTTCCTTTTCATCTGCCCGCAATGATTGACTGCCAGATCAAACGATGTTCGATTTGTAACTATTTCGTTGAATTCATTTTTGCAACGAAACGAAAAAAAAATAAAAAACAAAAATTTTTAATTATTTTTATCGGCAAACAACGAGTCGACACGACGAAAATTTAATCGAGCTCGTAAAATTTCCATATTGAAACCCATGTATTTTAATTTTCTAGTCCGATTTCAATTCATATATGTTTGAGCTGTCCATCGTAATAAAATCCAATGGTGGGTTATAGAACCCATAATGGTTTAAATTATAGCGATAAAAAATGTTGATGAATAATTCTGCCTCGAACGGCCTTTCTCACCTTGAAATAGTTTCAACGACCGAGAGGTATCATATATTATTTTATAGTTGTCAAAAAACTGACGGAGGCGTCGTCTGTTTACTTGTACGAGAATACGTATCAGTTTCCCATTTTCCTTCGAGCTGAACGGATGGAAAGGAGAGGACGGGATAATTTATATAAATGAAAATTTGGTGCGGTTAACGGGCATTATTTTGGAAAACGACGTTAGTTTGTCTTCGAGTCGGCTAAGTAGTCAAAGTTTCGCCGCGCTCACAGCCTATCCAACAAATTTTTCAACGCCTCTGGGACGCGCTTCCAAAATAGAAGTGTGCCACGCTGAGTACAATACATCGGTCTCTACTTAAGGCTCATTTGAGGGCTGTTAAAATGCAGTATGTCATGGTAGACCCTACGTGCGTCTAGCCTTCCAGAAATAGAAGCTGCACCCTTCGAGCAAAGATCCAGCCCGCTTTCGCCCGAAGACTGAGTTTTAACGTATAGATCCACGATCACGTGAGGAATAATTTTACGAAGCACACGCAGCAGACTGAGCAGCTATCCGGGATATCACTCAATATCGGTTCTATTTGTTGATGGGGGGGGGAGGGGGTAAATAATTGATGATCGATGCTTATGGAGCGATAAAAACGTGGCTTTATGATGCGCAGTAAAAATGAAGCCGAATTCAGTAAGAACTCGTATCTAGATGAGCACGCGGACACCGAACCAGTGCATGTAGAGTAATTATACGGTCTCCGCTCCGGGGCGTGCCACGGAAGAGAAATGACCCCAGTCTTCCGGATTTCTCTCTTTTTTTTTCGCTTCTGGTTTTGACAAAAAAAAAAAAAAAGTAAAAAGAAAAAAAATAGAAATGTACGTTCCGTGTCTCGATAAATTGGTTCTTTCGGAAGTAAGTAGGTACCTGCGGCGGCTATAGATTGAAAATAGACGGTATTTTGAAGGAACCCTTCCGAGCGTTTCCCAGTCTAATTCTCCGGTTCTATATTTTCTGTTTTCCGCTTCTTCTTTCCACAACTTCCTGTGCACGGCTCTCTCTTCTGTTTTATAAAATCATGGCAGAGTTCCAAATCTCTCGGCCGATCTCCATGCGCGCAGCAACGCGAACGGGCTCTCGCTAACGTTACACGTGGAATGAATCTAATTGTAAGATCGAATCAAGATCCACTTTACCATCGAAATTATATCAACTCATAAGGCCGGGGCAGCGCGGCTGGGCGGGGAAGAATAACTATAACCTGATTAGACCGGGCAGATGCGAAAGCTTTGTGGAATGCGCGTATGGCTATAAGCTAATATGAGGCAAGCGAGTCTCTTACGTGCTCCAACGCCGGAGCGTGTTGCACTCGCGTATTTGTGCGGGAAGCCAATCACGTTAATGATAATTTACGATGCAGGGCATAAACGTGTCTCGAGCAGAAATTGATTTGTTTACTCTCCAGCGATCCTCACGCAATCCAGCGATTCCAACGGCTAACCTGGGTGGCCCTCGGGTGGCCGATGAAAGACGAAACGAACTTTTTCTACACCATCTCGCTGAAATCTTCGTCAACCTGCCTTATAGTTTCTTGCCAACAAACTTTCCGCTAACCGTGTGTTTCGCACGGAGTTAGATATCACGACCGAAACTCGAGGCTGAGCTTCTCTCGATCTCACATATATTTCACCTTAAAGGAAATCGAGTCCCCGATTTCTCGCTTTTAGCTGCTCTCTCAGTGAAAAACCACGCACGGGTCAACCAACCACCGAGTGTATTTGTACACGTGAGAAGAAATTAAAGATCTATTCTTATTCAAAGGTCGTTCATCTGATTCACTCGAGCTAGTTAATTTAATTAACGGTGACGCACCAACATCGGCCCAATTGCTAAGTATAGTACGCCAGGTTAAGAGACTCTTTTGGGTTGGAAATCATTCCTAAGAGTTATTTATAGAAACGTGTGCCAGGATTTTATAATATAACTTACGGGTTTGCTACACCTAGTGGAAAAAGCTCCGACATTTCCCGTTGAGCGCACTCTTTATATGCGCCGCTATATTTAGTAGGGGGCGCGGGGCGCTAGAAGTTTCATATAACTTCGTCTTCCATCGCTTGATTTTATTTCATTTTTTTCCGGACTTGTAGCCCGTCCGAATTTATCGGCTATTTACGAAATCGAAATTTGAGCTCTAAAAGTTTATGTACTCGCGTCAGAACGGAGAGGGTGTGCATGGGTATTAAAATAAATCAAAATGCGATCGCGATGGATTTCCGAGTTTTCGGGCAGTGACAAATGTACATACTGTACGTATGTTTTACTTGTCCTAAATATCCACGTCCTTAGAACCTCGTTTGCTAAAGAATAAACACACGCGATAATGTAACCGATGGCTCGTGCCATCATATATCACCTCTGTTTTATTAAGCACGCCCAATCCTCAACCCTGCAATCGCATAAATACATTAGAAAGGGAGTAAAGAATAAAAGTACATTGACAACATCGATTCGAATATTTCCTCGATAATTATTTTCGATGTCCAACATCCATTTTGGTTATGGACATTACGACGTCAAACCTATTGCGATGACGTGGATTCGATAACGAAATCTATACACATTATACTACATACCTATACATAATTATAGCGGAAAAGAAATTCGCATTCAAAAAAGGATGGTCAAAAATTCGTTATACAATCACCACTTCGCGCGAGAAATTTCACTTCTCCTCGCTAATATAATAAAATGGTGAAAAACAAAAAAAAAAAAAAAAACAACAAAAAGAAAAAAAGAGAGTGAAAATTTTTAAGAGCGAAAACTTGACGGGGACACCCTTGTCTCGTGGGCTTAACGCTGTATAACAGTAGGAGGTACGTTCCGCGAACACGAACGTCAAACGGTAGATTGTTTGGGTATAATTAAATTAGAGCTACGCAGGGAAATTCAGCCCCAGGGCTCGTTACAATTTTCGAATAATATGCTGTGAATGTGGGTAACAAGGAGAAATCTTAATTTAGTTTTGGTTCTATCAAGTTACGACTATGACATTATTATAACCTGGAACCAAGTAGCGTCGATAATATACTACTGCGCCGTTATATTACAACCCCTAACGAAACGAACCGCTGCTATCTTGTCGTCCGGAACTTTTTCTGATTTATTTTTTTCTTTCTTTTTCTTCTTTCTTTTCTTTCTTTTCGCCGACGGTTCTCCTCGACGCAATTCCCTGCGAGCCCCGCCACTGGATCGGCAATAAGTATAGGTATGTCTATGTTACCGGGCTGTGTGTATAATATTTATTATCAACTGTCACGTATACCTACCCTATAAGTTAACTGGCACGGTGAGGGGCGTCGTCCTCGAAGTCGTATATCTGCACCAGATCTGTAGAAAAGTTTGCATAAGCAGCTAATAAGAAAATGATTGCTCGAAAGTGGTTCAGAGTATTGGAAGTTTTGCAGGAGCTTTATTATACTCCGAAGAACCCTTCTGCGTGACGAAAGCGTTGTTGGACTCCACCTACACTCGCACCCACGTGAGAATTACGGAACGACGTTTTTAAAGGTGTAAAAAATTTCACGCGAGTGAATATAATTATAACTAGCTACTTTCGCTCGAAAGAAAGCTGCTTTTAAAACTCGCGATCGCCGTCACACCTCGTGAAACGGATACCTATACACCATGTACCTGCAAAATGCCGAATGACACGAAAGAAATTAAAGCGACGGTACCAATCGATAATATTATTGGTCAATCGATTTTACGTATCCCTGGGATACACGACTGAATTGAATGAATTTTACGTACAACCCCATGGATGTAAATCACTTCTTTTTTTTTTTCATTCTCCAAACATGAATATGAAAAACTGGCGTATTTTATTGAATTTTCGTGGCTCCTAGCTTGACGATATACCGTAATCGCGCTGTAGGTAAAACGTCGGAGAGAGCGAGCGAATACGAATGCATTTACAGGACCTTATTATATTTTTTGCACGGAGACACAACTTGAGCAAAATTAAATCGGCAACAAAACGAATACCAATTGTCGGAGTTAAGTGGGGTTTATTTGTAGAGCCCCGCATAGAGAAAAGACTGCGACGGTATAGGTATGAATATATTGCGAGTGGATGCGCGATACTCGTGAACGTTAAGCGACGATTCTCCCTGTTTACTTACTCACAATTAGCAGCTATAACAGCCGATAATTTGCGCCTGCTAGCTCTGGCATGCAAATTGTGGGAAACATCGATACTCGTTTAACCGATCACATTCAATTTCGCACGCCCGAAGTAATATTCAGTTCTAGGTTTACTCTGTGCGAACAAATTTTCTATCTTTTTCCGAAGAATAAAAAGAGACTACGAGCCTAACCAGACGAAGGGATTACAAACCCGTTATGTTCATAGACCTAATTTCAGTTTCCCGTTTCAACTTGACACACCGCATTACCGTCCCATTGTGATTTTATAAATAACTTGCCACTCGACAGAAAATAATCAACAAATAGAAAAGGGGCAAGAAGAATGAAGACGTGATGGCTCGGCTTTTTGGCTTTTAGGAATCGCTTTTGTAGGGTACAGGAAAGGGGCGTTCTAAGGCTCATCAAAGCCATGAAAGCTCTCAATGGTGCACGGCCAAGGTTCCCACACATTCACATACAAAGCTACCCGCAGAACGAACCACCGCGAACACAGTGTCTGTTGGTTGGTCTTCGGTCGTACGGCTCCGCGAGAAATCATTAGGGGAACTACGTACACCGCCTCCATTCGCCGGGCTTTCACAATTTGGTAAAACATGCGTCAAAGTGACACACCACATCATCACCCTGTGCTCGATTTGGGTTTACTGATTTTCCTCTCTTTTTCATCCCTCGATAGTCCGCAGTTAATTTCAGCTGTTCCAACAGCTTTGGACCGTACATCGCTGGACCAAATACGAATGTGAAACTTTCAGTGATTCGGAAATTGGATTGATACACCTCGTCAAGCTTCACCAAACTCTCTGCTGCGTTTGTAGCGGATTCTCTCGAGAGGCTGACACATCGACCAAGCTCGCGGGTCTACGTAGGGAAACACGGAGAGAGTTTTGGAGCAGATATATACATGGCGTCGCAAAACAGACCGGCTGTCTAGTACCCGGTTATATACAGTACACGTATGGTACATGTTCAGGTTAAGATGCGGCTGTGGTATAGGACTGCGAGTGCCACAAGCGTGAGGAAGACATGGAACGGGGTGGTGGTCTACGCCCGGACTTGGTATACGTTGGGAGGCAGCGTTGTATCAAAGTACCAAAGTCCTCGGTGCGCAGGTAGAGCGACTAACGGACCTGTTTCGGAACTCCGTTACGTGTTTCCCGGGTATCGTACGTGTTCCGTCTAACGTGGCGTTAATGGAAGAGCTTGTTCCGTCTAGGCCGTAATCGGAATGCCGTCCAATAACGTCGTGCGTCGCACCAAGGCATTTGGGACATTCCCCGCGGGCTTTCGTCGAGACTTGACACACACATACGAAATAACCAAGTCTAATGTTAACTGCCGCGGTGCGCTCGTAATCTCAACAACCATCTACAACCTCCGTTTTAGCAGAATTTCCACCCTCGGTTCCACCCCGGTGTTCTCACCCTCCGTAACTTCGAGCTTATTCCTTTCGAGCGCATTGCGCGGAAATTGTAGCAATGTATTCTGCAATGCCCAAGAGATAGCTGATGAATCGGTCGGATAGTCATTTGATAACAACGGTATAAGAAATTGTAAAGTAGCTCCACCCTTTACGATGATCAAACGATGATCAGTGGTGCCTGCCGCTATTGCCAAAAGGATCGCCGTCATGCGATCAGAAATTTACGGTAGGTCAATCGTGTCAGGTCGCACGAAGATTTCTAAAACTTGATTCGAAATCAGTTTCAGACAGCGGGAGATCGATGATCTGATTGAAATATTCGAAGGTAGGCTGTACCGGAGTCAATGACCATGTACGAACGTCCCTATAATATCCGGTTCAAAGTAAATGGAGTCGTCAGAGCCAGGGTACGTGCAGTTTTATGGGCCAATCGGTATAGGCATGAGCTATGCGCTGTGAACGGTATATGAAATGTTCGCAAAAGCTCGTGCCATTCGACAGAATTACAAGTTTCAACTATTTTCATAGGCACACGTATGGCATCGCCTGGTATCCCGTTATCTGGTAGGAGGCACGGTGAATTCTGGCAAGTGAATTTGTTACTGTGGGCAATTCTCATGATTTACAATTCCCAAGATATCAGAGATAAATCCGCGGCACATATTATTCGAGAGATTATTGCACCACCGTTCCGCGTCATTTTAATTTTGATCGCTTCGCAGTAATATGTCGAGTATCGACGATCAATCTATCCAGGCTTACGCATCGCCCTGGATATTGGAAATAATTCATCCGATCGTGCTCGTTTTTGCGGAAGAAAATTTAGAAACGGGAATTAAATTATTATCTGAATTACCACTGCGGAACACACGGCGCTGGGATTCTCCAATATAATTTTCAGTCGGATAATATGGACAGCGATATGTGGACCCGGTATTAACCATTCAAAATATGAACGAAAATGTTATAGAACAGAATGGGCGTTTCGTTGATTATGTAGGCATCATACGTGCGTAAATCCATCAATTGGATAGAAGCTTTTAACGATGCCATGTGAATTATAACGGTAGTGAATATCGGGATGTCCGATGCGAAGGAGCTTACGTACAGCGTAGAACAGTGATACGATAAATTTGAAGCGAGCCATGGAGGAAAGCTGCAGGCGTTATTGAGCAATTAAAAAATGGGGCTCGCCTCGAGAGAGCTTGTTACGACCGCGCCCAAGCATTTATCATTTTTCTGCAACCCGGCGCCAACCTCGTCTCACGCTTAGTTGAATTCTATTGTTTCTATTTTCTGGCCGTTCCGATATAACGAACAGATCTGATTTCTACTTTTTTCTCTCAATTTCTTTCAACCTTATTTTTTTCTAGTTTAATAAAAGAAAGAAATAAAAAAAACGTTGCCGCATTCTCTGGAAATCTGACCACGCGTTGAACAACGGTTTCCAGTTTAAAAGGAAATAGAGCCGCGTTGCGGAGATAAAACAACCATTTTTAATTCCACTGTGAAATCTAAACTAGATCTGTGAGGGTATTGCAGCACGGTAGAGCTTGCCTGTAGCTTGCAGGGCACCGCGAAGTTCTACATCGAGATTTCGTTCCAATGGATTTGTTTTATTCAGATGAGAAAAGAAAAAAGTCATCTCGTGATACTAGCTGCGATGAAGCATTTTGAAAATTTGACCGATTACTTTATATACGTCTTCAGTTTCACTTGACAAATATGCGTCCTCCTCAACGAGGCGGCCCACGCAAGGGGCGGAGGTGAAAGGGAAATGGGAAGACGGTCGTGGAAAGACTCCATTTCGCAGGGCTGCAAGATTGACGAGAGGCAAAAAGATATTCGACACGACTCCGCAACCCCAATGTCAGAAAAGTAATGAAGCTCCGAGCGAAGAAAGTTTTAATATAACTGGAGTGATATGCCAGCGGTGGAACGAAAGAAGAATCAAAAAAATCCTCCGATACTACGATTCGAATACTGGAGCTCTGAGGAAAGAACAGAATATGGCATATTAGGTACATGCGTACATGTGTTATCAGCAATATTACAGCAAGGCGGTTATACGGGCAAACGTCGAAGAAAAAGATTCGAATAACCGCTAACACAAATTGCGCAACGTTAATTTGAAACTTGATTCGCGAGTGTGCTGCTGATTGGTGTACGACCATGCGATGTACACCGTGTGCCAAGTCCGCGGGGTACGCGTTATAGTTTGCCCTACAGTATCGAGTAGTGCTGCTGTAGGTAAACACGCACGTGCTCTACTATTATTCAACTATTATTACAACAAAGAGGCGCACTCCAAAACGCCGTCTCACGTTGGTGCATTCTTGCATTGTGTGCTCCCCATTGTCCCGCCCACGCACTGTTACGCGTTCGAGCACGCCGGGTTGCTGGAAACTGCCAGTTTGTTCACGGAAAATTGCTGCTTTTTCACGAACGAGTGAGAAAAACACACAATTCTCAGAAAGCCTGTAAATACCGTCACCTTCGCACGAACCATGCAAGCCCAACGCCGCCCTTCGTTCTTTCGAGGTGGCTCTCTGCCTCACCTAACTCGGAACGACGTTTATGCTTTTATTTACCTTCTAGTCAAGCACGAACCATTTTTTTTCATTTGCCCGGTCGCCGCGTCGCTTCAGCGGTCCAGACATCGTATAACGAACAATTCGTTCGGAGTACCTCTAGCGTTATGAAAACCATGAGCGGAGCTTTCGCAAATCTCTGCAGTAATAATCAGACGTGTGATTTGAAGTTTGTAGAAATAAATGGTTGCCGGTGCCGCGGTAGAAAAACATAAGAGAAGTCAGCTGCGGAACGGTTAATTTAAAAACGCGAGCTCGCTCGCCACCCAAGCATGTCCCGTTCAAAAGAACTACTTGAAAAATTGATTAAATCACTTATGCAAATCGCAAGCGTTTGCCCCGATGGCGCTCTTGCCTCCGTCTATTACTGCTGCAGTATTACCTCCACGACCAACCCTCTCGTTTAACCACGAAAGCACAGTGTTGGGTGAGCAACTGACCACGGTGTTAACCAGATAAGCGGCCAGCCCGAAACTTCACATGCTATTAATGAGAGGAGAGTTCAGATTACGAGTATTTCGCGACCGCTTCTCCTCGACAAATTGAAATATTTTTACAATTCTCGAGGTGTCGAGCTGTCACCGTAGAACACCTCGGCGAAAGGATACGCCGGCCTTCCATTTCCGCGAAAAATAATATTATACTTGATAAGTTATACGGTAGAAATATTCCAGGATTATGTCAAAATAGGTTCATATTATCGTACATTCGTCGGATCACTTCCCCGCGCGGAGTTGGGTTGTTGAAATTTTTGCGATGTCGAAGAAGTGAATATACCTCGGAATATACTAATTTACTGTAGTGCAACGACGAATTCCGCGGGGAAGAGTACGGTGGCCTGTTCTTAGTTTTCCATAAGTTGCAAGGAGGTAAGAAGATAGTAACTGCAAAGCAAGTTGAGTAGGCAAAGGTATACGTATACAATCCACCGTTGAAATTTAATTAACTCTAAATTTGTTCAAAGTTGGTGAATATAGAAGGTACTTTAATAGTTGAAGACAACGTTGCTGCCGGAAGCGTATATAAGATCTACTTGCTTACACTGTGCAAATATTGTCGGTATATTTATCCCCCCATCGAGTGTAGGGTGGAGTAGCGATAGCCCGAGCGATAGCTTGATGGTGAATGTAGGTAGAATTAACTAACAAGTATCTAAAGCCTTCCGCGAGTTGTTATCAGCTGCAACGAATTTAATCAAGTCGCATTCTTGGTTCGAGTTGCGGTTCCAAATTTCGTCGTCGACCGTCCGTCGTGATTTTCCTCCTTCAGGAACTTCAACAGGCTATCGGTGTGAAAAAATCCAAATCTGAGATCGAAGAGCGAAGAGCGAATGAATTTCATATGAAACCAAAATTTCGTTCAAAATGAAATAGTCGACGGGACGAAAAATCGGTGGAAAAAGCTCGCGCAAAGCTAAGCAAATCGGCCCCGTAAGGCTGGAAGCTTCTTACCCCTTCCTAGTTTGAAATGAATCATTTTTACGACTCGGAAGTGATAGGATCTCGGGTACCTCGGAGCACGTGTTGTAAATAAAAAGTCCAAAGCGGAAGTACGGTGTTTCAATATCCAGTATAAGAGTCAGCTGCCACCGTAGGCTGAAGGGCATGCAATAAACTGAAATAATAAAATCTACGTGAGTGGCGAAAACAATGTACGTCTCACGCGATTCACCCCTTCCATTTCCGCATTCACAATGCACTTCAACTTGCAGCGGGGTTCGAGGAATTCAAGACTCACCTCCTCGCGATTCCCGCTCATCGAAAAGCAATACGAATTCCTTCAGACTTCCGGTAAATTACCCACATGGCAAACTACCTACGCCGGAAGGACCACCGTGGTACGTATGGAATTACGAAAGATAATAGCTAGCTCGTGCTGATTATGTTCGTTTTCCAACGTTTTCGCTCACCTCACAATCTTCCGCGCTTTTATTCGACAGTAAAACTTTCACAAGTTTTACCACCCCCTCTCTCTCTGGGGAAGCTTATGTCCGTACGAGGTGCTTCTTGGTCGTCGCGTCTTCTTGGCGCCCGTCGCAGTCAGTTTGTAGAGTCCTGATTTTCATCTGCGATATCTCAAAAGTAACGGAAAGAGAAGCTGTACGATGGATGCATCTAGGTATATAGCTATAGGTATGACGCCGGGTACGCGTGTGGATGTGCTGCAGCGTGCTTTCTCGAGGTCTTCCGGGCATTGCAGTTGCCGAACGAAATCGCACCCGTACGTTTCCACTCTCTTTCGGAAATATATAACGGTCACGCTGGGGAGCGACTTTTGGGGTTGGAGGTTCTTCGTCTAGTTCTCCGATGTAGCGGGTGTGGTAGAATAATGTGATTGACGACGAAAGGGACTCCTCGCGACGCAGTCCCTGCAAAGTGATGGATGGATTCGCGTGCACAACTCTTCATACGTCGACTTATTCCAAACGGACGTTAATTATACCGAGCAGGATCAAGATGATGGACCGAAACGTGACCGGGTACACGTTACATAGCCGCCCCAGTCTGCGTCCGTGAATATTATTCAGTTTATACCTATGGCAAGGCTTCGAGGCGATCAAACGCAAGTTATCGCTCAAACGACTGTCGCAAGTTTCAACTGACAGGCGTTTCGTCCAAGTTTCGTACAATGAGGATATACCTACGTCTACCAACATATTCGAGTAGTTTCGTATACGTGCAGATATTTTTTCCATTTTAACAAATATTCAGTCGCACTGATTTCCATTTTTAATTAATGATTGAAAAAGTTCTGTTTATAACATCGTTGCTCTTGTTTATGTTACAGGTGAGTTGACATTACGAGGATTACCTAATTGGTTAACATTTCATAACGAACCCCGAATATATGTTTCTACTCGAAAGGTGAGCTAATAAATACATTTTGTTAATATCACAAGCACGGAACAGAGTTTCCATTATTTTGTAGTTTCGCATTTTTTTCATATCGACCCACCCACGCCAAGCTCCTGTTGTTCGAGCGCGTGCGATGCCGAACAACAACAACATATACAATAAAAATAATCACACCGAGTTATATCCGTCTGTGTACCTGCTGTCCGTTTTCCGTAACATTCAAAGTGAAAGAGAAAAAAAAAAAAAATGATGAAAGAACGAGATGAACTATGGAAGTTTAAGGAACAAAGTCAACGAGCTCTTTCACGAATTGAGCTGGGGGCATTTTCACCAAACGAAATGGAAAATAAATGAAAGTGCGAATGTGGCGCTTCTAACTTTGACCTGCCACTCTCTTCAGCTAGATCTAAGATCCGCGGAGTTCTTTGCGAAACGGCAGCCCAAGGATCGTCGTAAACCAAGAACTGATCGTTCCTTATGAAAATTCTACCCATCTTGGATTCACATCCTGCCATTCTAGCAGCTTAAAATATTCAGATGACATTTACAAGCCAAATTGAAGCAGGGAAACGTTGCGAGCACAAAGTGTAGAACGAATGTGGAACCCAAATTGATTTTAAAATGCGACCACCGCACACCAACTTTTCGACGGGATATTATCGCGCCGCAACGTGGTTTCTTTTCCTGCACCTACCTATACATTATATTGCCTTCTCGGAATTTCCGACACCGTCGCTTTAGCAGCGAAATACGATAAAGTTTTACGAAAATTGACGCGATGCTCGATGGACTTTGCACTCGCGAGTCTCGAGTTTCGCGATGAAACACAACAAAATTTAGTCCTTCAGCTGCAGGTGCTCGTCGATCTTCGGCAGAAAGTTAGGACAATGTCTACGTGTGTCGCGACTTTATTTTGTATTTTCGCCTCGGATATAGAAATTTTAATAGAGTAGCTGGCTTTGACAATAAATTTATTGATCATGTTAATTATGCAGCTCGTTTCTAACAATAAGTACGTCTACTTTGGGCACATCAATGAGGACTTTCGTTCAAAGGGAATATTTAAGTTCAAATAAACGTTCTGCGAAAGGGATTATATCCTACGACTCGAGTCTTTTTGAACTATCGATGAAAATGCGTTGGGAAACTGTGAGCACATAAGTTCGTGCACAACCGCGTGCGTGGTTCGAGTTGATAACTTTCATTGTGAGCGATTGAGACCTACGTAGACACAGGAATAATCCAACGAAGGCTCTATGTCAGCTCAGCTATATCCACCGGTGGTCAGGAAACAATATTTTCACGAATACAGAAGCCAACGTTGCCAATATTAATGGATACCGGATATTAACTTCTTGCTAGCACGATTGGTATGGATAGCCTTACCACCGTGTGCAACTCTACCTTCTTAAAGGCAAGACGGATCGAGGCTGGTAGACATTAAACTACCGCCATGTGCCACTGGCGATAAGCCTGGTCGGCACAGAGACTGTTCTCGCCACGTCGTAGTTAGTAAAACATACAAACGTACGGAACGTATAGTTATGCTATATGCAGATCCCTGTATACAGTAATATACTTCACCTGTCGACATGCAGCTGCAGTATATTAATTCCTCGAAAATCTACCACATTGTCACAAACTCTACGTACGTAGGGATACCAACATAACTGCAGTATATCTATCTACCTGGTTTTGCCACATTAGCCGATAATCGCGAGCTGCAAGATCGTGACATGACGGGTTAATTGCGAGTAGAAAGATAGGTAGCCTTGATTGTTGGAAACGAACATCGGCGCGCAATCGAAGCAGTTAAAATCAAAGAGCTTTTCCGAAGCAGTGTTATCTTATTATAGCTTTTCTTTTCTTCTCGGTACCCGCGAATGAGGTGAAATTTTCCCTTATCTATGTAGGCGACGGAAGCTGGAAATTCATCCGATGAGACTAATGGGAGTGCGCTGTGAGCACGTGGCCGAAGTAAACGCAGATGAGAGAATCGGATGGAAAGAGAAAAGTTCGATTTACCCTCGTTCCCAATAAGTCAAGATCGATTTTGACAAATCGCGCTAAATTAATCCTTCGACCGGGGAGGTTTCTCCGTTCGGATTGTCGGGAGGTTGATTCTAATCTTAAGTAATTCCGGGATTTGTCAGTCGAGCTTTTCTATCTTTGCCGAGGATCAGCTGCCCGACCATGGCGCGATGAAATCTCAGGCAACGTTACAAATTGTTGGAGAATTTAATTGGATATAAAAGCTACTTCCTCGCAAACAATAGCGGGCGATTTTATCGACTCTGTTTCATCAAATGCCACCGAGCTACCAATTCGAACAATAAAAACAGAATAAATACGCGGGAAAGTTTCGGAAATATTCGACAAAAAAATACTCGGAAAAATTACGCTACTCTGGCTTCGCTGCCAACACGGGAGATGAAGTGGCATCAATTAACCACCGATGTATTCATTCCGAAACGTTAGGCTCCAAGCCTTTCGTACTCTGTTGCCAATAATAGGCAACAATGTGCGGTTACCTTTTGTCCGGCCAACATAATCACGACGAACTTTCGCAGAGTTTCGTAAAACTTTTTCTTGACTCGGAGGCTTCGGAAGGTTCGAGCTACATTTTCACCGCTCCAACTCCATGCGCGGGCATCGATAGAACACGTCGCGTCGGCGAGGAGTCGTCGGGGGACAGCGGCAATATCTTGAACCATTAATATCCTCCGAGGGCACTCGCTCAACCCCGCGAAGGTGAACTGCATTGTATTGCTCGGTTCAGCGTGTGGTATGTTCATCGTCGTGTCTAGATTCTCATTTCCATACGAAGTACAGCTTGCCCCAATTATCGATTAACCCTCAAAGTATCTCTTCTGTTCTAAACAACAACCCTTGAAAACTCACTGCTTTACACCGCGTGTATCGCGTCGCTACTGTCATTGCTGCCAAAGAACTTGGAGCAGAACTGAGAAGTATTGTTTGGATGAATGAGAAATGGGACATACGCTGGTGCATTCAAGGGATAAGATCACCGAGCGCATACGACAACGGGTCAAGAATTTACGCCACTTCGCCCACCGTCTTTTGTACGCCCACATATGTGTATGTATACAGGTATGTTCAGGGGTGGCAATTCTGTTGGAGAACAAAAACGCCTTAAACTTTTGAGTGCTGATGAAATTGTTCAATTAGAAACCAATATTAAGTACATTTATACGGTCTATCGGGCATACCGGCGCCATTCCTGCTTGGCAAGCAACCTTTCTTCGAAGTCATTTGCCGGAAACAATGTTAAACAATTTACCGGAAACAAGAATGCTCGCAAGAGACCATTAGAATTCCCATTCCAATAGACGAGGACGGGGCCACCCTGGACTTCCTCTTCTATTCTCCTCTCCTCAGTTTTCCACCAAGCGACTACCAATTTAAATAAATTATAGCCGACTTAAACACTGCCATTACCATGGCAGACTACTGCATTCCTAGTTAATTCTTTTTGCACCGTTAGTTCTCGTTTTCTTCCGCCGTCTTTACCGATAGCATTAGATTCTTATCGAAAAATTTGTATTTCCTCCCGTGGGGGTAGGAACTCGTATTACCTCGCCTCACACCTTCCTAAAGAACGATAAACTTGGCCGGACTCGTTCGTTTGCATTCGACGTTAACTGAAACGTATAATCCAAGACATGGTAGAGACGTCCAATTATTATTAAAATCTTCTTTTAAATACCTGCGCGTGTCAAACTAAAGCGAAATTTTTATCTTTCATGCTCTCTGACGACATGACAGTCGTCGGTTGTTCTCACATTACGTGACACATGGCATGCAAGGAACGCGATGAGTTCCGGGATAGATTAACAGAAACAATCTTAAGTAACACAATTCCAACTTAAGCATCTGGATATTTACCTTCATTCGTATCGCGTATACCTACACACCACCTGACTGCGTACCTACCTGTATCTACCTACCTACCTGACTGCCTGCCTGTCTGCCTATAGAGTCGAGTTTAATATTTCGCGAGAGCTCTCCGAGAGCACAAAAGGCACGACAGATAACAATGTTTCAGCGTTTCCCGCTGCAACTCCGCGTGCTCAAGCATTCAACCCGTAATACAATGCTCCTACTGGGGACCTGGGTGCATGCACCGCCGTTCCTCTAAACTGGGCGAGATGCAACTGGCTCATAATTTAGTTGTAATAAAGTGTAGGTAACGGCAATGCGATGTACTCATATTCAAACCCCACCCACACCAGAGCTTCAACTACCACCAACGTTTACACGTCGCTAAATATTTTATGAATACGTAGGTTGCAATTTTCACCAACTCGCTTACAGGTGACGGTACACCCTATCCGAGTACATCCGCGCCGGTTTACTACCATCCGAGGAGACGATCTATTTCATCGCTTCTTCTCCTTTTTGTTACCCTTCACGTTTCCTATTTCGTCCGCACTCTATCGTGAACGTCTAACGGTGAGGTCTTTCGATGAAAAATAACTCGGAGAAGTGGGTGAAAATAATTGTGTCTCTTTTTTACACGCTTCTTTGCTATACGTCCAATCCAGGTCACACGAGCGTATCGCGCGACCAACATTAATTATGATATGCGAATGTGTACCGCGGTAGTTTTGCAGAGTTGTGTAATGGTACACGGTAATCGTGTGGCGGTGCGAAGTGGTCCGTTGCAAATGCAATTTTCCTTTGCTTTCCAACGCCTAGAACCCAAAATCCTCAGACCTCCGGCGCGGCACCTCCAGCTACAGCTTCCAACACCCTTTCCACTACCGCCACAAGTTACGCAATTCCCTCTGCGAATTCACGATCCACAGACACGAACTCGCTGCTTCGTATGGATAGTTAATGACGACGGATTCAATGGAAGAGTCATTTTCAAATTTAATCAGATCACTGCACTCGCATCCCGTGGGCCCCGCGTTATTTACCTCAACAGGCACCACGGTCGATCTGGTATTACACGCAGCGAAACGCGGCCTAATATTTTAATAAAAGCGCACTTGCTACCTGTAATTGTTGACTTTCTCATTCGGATTAAATATTGACGAGTAATAATGAGGTAAATTCTTTTTTCCTCTGTTCTGTAAATAATTTATCGCGAAATCCCTAAATCGTCTCCGTGAAGCGTCGGTTGCATCCACAATTGCGATAAAGAATTGTTTACACTGAATTATACCGTAGAATTTCGATGATCGAATAAACATTTGGTTCTTTCCTTTTATTTTCCACCGCGGTTGTTTGAATAGAGAAATCTATTCTACAGCGGCTCACCGTAGTGGAGCAAAACTTGTGTAATACTTCTATGCAGTGCTTCACCGGTTATGAATTGTAAAAATATTTTCATATTGTTCCCAACAGAATAGGATTTTTTTTAATTGCTGTTTGACCGGTGTTGATTTTTTCGCCACCAACAAATAAAGGGGGCTTGAATTGTTCCCGGGCGTGCATCCGACGCGTTGGTTCACACTTTATTCACAACCCTATTCAAAATAAAATATACGAAGACGTTCACAAGGTGTAAATCGCGCACATACAATGAAAAATATGAGGAACTGGAGCGAGACTTCTTGACTTTTCAGGAAGTATTTTCGCCATCTTATTCCATCAACGCCACGTAATGCGGCTAATGGCAGATAACAACGATACCGGTTTTACCAGTATCACGTAGTTCCCATGATTTGGATCGAATTCTGTGATACTTTGTTCGACAATTTCTACATTACGACGCGGAAGTTTAACGCTCCCAATTCGTGACATCAGCTCTGCAAGGGGTAAAAAGTACGTCTCACCGAACCATCTTCCCCATGGTCCGGGAATCCGAGAATCATCTGATTCTGAAATACCAAATCCAACGCGAGCACCGGGCATACCGATATATCAACGAATGTAAAAAAAATCGCTAGAAAAAGAATATGAAAAATGCGATCAAGAGGGAAACGACAAAAAGAACTTGAATTATTTCTACCTGCGGAATCAATACCATTGGTTCGCATGTGTATAGACACGCAGGCAACAGCCGCAACACCCGAGGTACACCTCAAGCATCCGGAGGGATCGGCGGAGGTTCGGACCGGAATATTATTTAGATCCGATTCTAGCAGAAGCCTATTATTGAAGGTATCGAGACGGCTGACCAGCCGACCAGCCAACGGCGGAATGCACGATCCATTGGGGGACGGAGAGGGGAAGGGCGGTTAAGGCCCTCGGTATAAGTAATTCATCGGCGGACTCCATCTCAATTTACCCGGAATGTGGATAATACCTATTATACGGGCCCCGAAATTCACTTATCACTAAGAAGTTGCCAACCACTGCCGCTGTCCGGTAGCGAGAAATATTTTGCGATGCACCGGCTCGTGGTACCGCCAACAATAAGGTATGCGCTACTTATCCATCTACTTACCTCCCAGCGGGTGATCGGCACACGTACCGTAACTCGCCCCGCTATTCACCAATAATTTATTTACTCTCATCGACGTCGTCGTCATCATCCCGATGATGATATGATCATTATTATTAGTATCATCATTGTTGGTGTCATTGTTACCATTGTCGTCGTATTATTATTATCATCAATTTTTTTCTTTCTGTTTTATTGTAACAGTTGTTACTTTTATCCGGTGTATTCCGTTTCGCAAAGAATTACTACTCTTTCCGAGATTCTCCGTAGGCGGTAATACCTGCAACAACGTGCAATAATAACAATCCTCTCTTTCTAGGTCATGCGGAATATTATACCGAATCATTTTCTGCTCAAACAGCGCGTGAACGCCAGCGAAGCTCTACACAGCTGTAAGAGGTACTATCGGTATAAGTTACGTCGCGTCGTACGTACGCAGCATTGTACGTCGTCGTTGCGATTGCAAGAACGAAAAACTACATACGCACTCGCCGGCTGCCGGCAGGCTGCAGACTTCGCTGTCCTGCCTCAAACATATCTCTATATGGCTGAGTAATACCTCGACCGCTGAGCTTATAAGGCCATCGGTCCTAGGTATAATATCAACTTGACTCGACTTTCCGTCCTGCACCTTTCTACCGCAGGTACCGAACTACCAAGAGGGGACCCCGAAGTTCCATCCAAGAGATTATTACACCGTCGGAAATGTGCTGCTTCTGAAAGGAAACTCGAAAGTTTTAAGCCACGGGATTACGCATACATCGCGCATTTTGGTACACCCTGCAGAGGCTGTCAAGTTTCACGAAAGAAGACACTACACGGTACATCAGACATGGAAAAATCGAACACGCGAGGAAAGAGGGTGAAGGGTGAAAAAGCTCGTTCGAATCACGTGAAACATACGGAAACGCGGAAAGATTTTCTAAAATTTCTAAATCCAACGTGAATTTGTTGAAATCTGAAGAGATAATCTGATGTGCCGAAGCGGTTTGTGGAAGTAATGAACTTTTCGACTCGACTCAAATTGTACAGACCCAGAATTTTGATTAGACTCGACAGACCTTCCGGGCTCACCGAAATAGCATCCCTCTGTCCGAGCAGAACGTATATATAGGGACACCCTGCTAATAGGTTGCTCGGGAATTCGATGTCCCAGGTGTCCCGGGTATGGGAGGTATAAAGGAAGACCCACACTCACAGGTTGATAACTCACAGCCATCCCGTCTGGACAGACAGCTTTTGCAGATAGTCATACATAATACGGTTGAACTCCGAACTCCACGGGCACACACTCCCTCCGCCTTAAATATTAACGGAGTAAGAAGCTTGCATTATTGAAATTCAGATAGAGCGGGTTGGTCGGGTGCGCCTACATGTACGACCTCCTTCCCCGTTGGTTATTCTCCACCTCGGGGAACTCACGTAGACGCGTTTGTTGCAGCTCGTGGGTCGTACCCCGTTGGTTGTACGTGTTTGGTTTGGTTCTGCCGTATAGCCGGGCCGTTTTTTCCTCCACTTTATGCCGTTCGGTATGGATTAATATTTCATGTAGTTCGAAGCTGGTTGCGTCTCATTACCCGGTGTCCTTTTGGTTTCTTCGTATGCGGAAAACTTTTCGGCTCTTTTATTCGACCCAACGTACATGGAATTGTTCAAGGACGCCGACACGGACCATATTACCAATATAGTGGTACAGCAAGGCGATGACTTCTACTTAACCTTTGACTCGGTGGTTAACGGAGCCCTCGGGCACGGCGAAAGCTCGTTGAAGCAAAAATTAGACCCTGCCAAACCGTTATGGTAAACCAGATAATTAAATGGTTATAGCTCACGGGGTCGTGGAATGCCGGCTTCACCGCTACACACGCGCGCATCTACATCAACCTGCAATAACTACCAGCTCTGGCAGCGGACCTACGCGACGGACGGACCAGGCATCGCTTATGAAGCGCTTCATTATCTTACTCGACTCAAATACCTACCTGCAGCTGCGTGCGGTCAACACGCATCAAAATTTTCCGACAGTTCCACTGCTCTATTCATTGATCGATGACTGAAAAATGAAAGAATCTCGGCACAAGAGAGCGCGGAATGTAATTGATACGATTTTCGTGATTCCGTTTTCGTGCACGGTGCAGAAAAAGCCCGACTAATTTCGAAAAATCTCTACAGCCTTTGGAAACCTTACTCTTGATCGAGCGATCCAAGAGCCGATGTGGTCCGAACAACCCGTCAAAGGGACGATGTCGCGGCCTCGAGCAACTGAAAGGTTTTGAACCAGCCACCGGGGTAATTAACAAAGAAGCTCTCGTCGTGATTAATTTTGCGAACACGAGCTGGTAACCGGAGATCCGCTACGATGGTTGGAGGGGGATGGGGCGTTGATGACACTACCCTACGTATGAGATGTGCAGGTGAACGTGCTACATTCTCATTGTCAGAAGCAAAACCCTAAATCTTCCTGTTCCCGAATCAACTCCCAGAGCAGAGCGGAATCGCAGCGTGCATAAGACGTCGACGAATGTATGTACGACCATCGCTGAGTAAATCTACTCCTCCCGCAGCTACCACCCTCACCAACGCATCGGTGCGAAAATCTACTCGGTTTCATTACTGCCGGAGTTCCGATTCCATGCGTCTCCACGGCAAAGTGACGTTCGTACATTCGTCGTCGTAGACGTCTCGTACGCTGCATAGTGAGTAACCGTGAGACACTGCACCGCGAGAATTGAGAATGCGGAACCAACTGAAGACTATACCAACACCTTGTTCCCTCTTGCGCCCAAACATCTATACTGCAGAGGAGGCGGCAGTTCCCCACAACTGTACAGTCTGCATTAACCATAAGACCAAACGTACGTACGGGGTGCAACGCCATATACCACACCACGCGAAATCCCCACTTTAATACTATGCTGTACTATTGCACGTATTGCCAAGAGTTACACTAGACTCCGTAAGATAGACATGCTAATGTCGCCATTCGCTGTTCTCTACGTGTACGTGTGTCTTTGTATGCTACGCCTATAGCTACGGCACCGTGTAGAACTGGATTTAGTTTACTGCGTGGTACCTGGTGCCCGCCTCCCGGTCCAAGCTTTGCCTCGTACTTGATGTCCTACTACGTCGTTGTTCTCCTACGCTAGGGATGAGCGCAGGTGGATGTACAAATATAAGAGAATGGGAGAGGGAGAGGGAGAGGGAGGGTTTGGAAAAGAGGAGAAGACGAGGGGTTGGATGGAGTGACGAGTCGGATTCTATTTACGGGATTCGTGCCTTGGCTAGACAAACATTTCGAGCTTTGCCCGGGTGTTTTAGAACCAGCGAGGAGAGGGTGCCATTTTACATTAAAGGAACGTGAAAGACCACGGGGTAACTACTTAGTGGCGCGACTCGAATACCCTTCGTATCTGATCAAGTTCCTACTAATATCCTCCGCCAAAGTTGCGAAGTGACGCTGACAAAGGCGAGGTACTCGTGCGGTTTGATTCCAACGTTCCACTCACCAGCATTCGAGCAGATCGTTCCAGCGAAATCGCGCGAAAGCAGAGAGATAATTTATCGCTCAACGCCGGTACCTGCTCGTACGATTAGCAATAATGCACATCTCGCGCAAAATTAATACTCTTGTCTTCTAACGACTTAAAATGAAAATAAGTTGGAAAGACTTGCAGCCAGCGAGTTGAACTCTACCCGGATATATTAACGAGTAAATTGGATATCCAAATCCTGAATCGACAGAGAATGAAAATCCTTGTGCAAAAAATGGAAAGACGGTATTAACTTGCGGAAAAAAATCACCGTAGGTCGTTTAAAAGCTGCTCAAACAACGCGGTACCGCGGTGCACAAATCGATTTTTATCTCATCAAAAGCAGCTACTGGAATGTCAAAAAAAGGCAGCTGCAAGGGGCGGGGGAGTAGACAGCCAGAGGGTGGAGAAAACAAATCGAAATAAAACTGTGGAAACAAATTAAATTTGGAGGAGGTGGCGAGGGGATGGGGGAGGCGGATTAAAGTTAGATACGCGAGGAGATGAAACGGCTATTACCTTACAGCTCGCTGCCTGGCCCGATGTACGAATTTCGTAGCTTTTTAACGTGATACCGTCGCCGCGGTCGGCTTCGTTCCATCTGGTAAATACCTTTCGCCGAGAGAGGGTAGCCGGAGGGTAGGCTTTTCATTTTTGGAAAATTTCCCAACCTTTCTGGGTTTCTCTTGAGTTTGCAGCTACCTTGACTGCAGCGGTGGATCCCGGCCCTCTTCCCCTCTTTCCGCCGAATTTAAACTTATACATCTCTCGCCTGTAACGACGCGTCTGCAGCGCTGTGGTTACAGGAGACTACATGCACTTATACCTATGTGTACAGATAAGTATAGACCACACGTCCGCATGCACCTATGCGAGCCTCGTGTTCGTCTTCAACTCTCACCCAACTACATCCGCCGTACTGGAAAAGGCACTGACTCCCGCATCTCGTCTGCCTAGCCCGCCGACGGCACCTCCTTTTCTCTCTTTGCGGAGCACCGTCTAAATTAGAAATGGTCCGGGTAGAACCGTATTGCTGAAATCTAGCTGCCCGCTGCCGCCCATCCGCGATAGCGATGTTTTTCCGCATTGAAAAATACAATGAGAAAAAAAGAAGTTGGTATACTCGGAAAATTGATGACACAGTAATTAGAACCTACGAAAAATATGACCCTCCTTATAAATCTCAAATATCAAAGAAAACACGACGCGGAGGAACGAGATTGAATGGAATGAGAGCGGGAAAATAAAATGAGCGTAACGATGCATGCGCGGTATAAGATTCTCAAACGCCTATCCGCCAACCCACCCACAAGTTACAGTTAGTTCGTCTCGAGGAAGCGGAGCGAACGAGTTCTAACGGGGCACTCGATAAAAGTTTCGCCCCGGGTTTTTCCATCCCCTAAAGAGTCGATCTCCTAACCGATTTATATCAGGTTTGAAACATATCTGCAGAGTCTGCCGAACGCGTAGATCGAATTTCGGAGATCGCGAGGGTCGGATAAACGGTTTAAAAGTTGCGAGGCAAACGGACGAGGGGTCAGCGCGAAAAATGGAGGCACTTGTATAAATTTTCATCGTTTGGTCTTCGAAGCGTTCTAGGGTAAAAAAAATATCATCCCTTCGGAGAATATTTTTTTTCTTCATAGGTCACCGGTTTCCCATGTGCCAATTTTTTTTTCACGCGAGCGTACGTACGCATGGATGAATTATATTCAAAGTGCAAATAAAAATTGGGAACAACATCTTCTCGTACATCAGCGTATTCAAGGATCCATGGGCCTTGTAGAAAAATTAAGGGGCGGGACGACGCATGTACTCGTACACAATATCTCTCCTAGACTTTCGCGGGGGTGTCACGGGGGCGGGGTGTATACGTGGAATAAAAAGACATAACATATTTCATCCCGAAAACAGGGACAGGGTTATAATTTATTTTGTAACCTACATAAATTCTGCACAAGGCACCCTCCCTAGCTATTCATATTGCATTATTTCCATGGTGCCCACGGGCCGTATATTAGCCGACGTAGGTCTTATATAGATTCCTACGCCGTGCTCTAGTTGGCCCAAAATCGCCCGAACGTCGCCTGAGCGTCGGCCATTCATTTCGGACGCCAATCGCGCGATACATCTCTTCGAACACAATGAAAAGCAATAATTGGGAGATGGAAAGATGCCGTCGCGCCAAACTCTAACGAGATATGAACACGGGCTCTATTATATTTCTACTATATTGCCTTTACCTATTTATCATCTATCGCGTTTTCTTCTTCTCATAGGTCTTACGATCTTCTCCCCATCGGCCATCCTCCCAAGAGTTATAAATTGTCAAAAATAAAGAGTGGCTTTATCTACGAGGATCTATCAAAAATAGAACCGAGATACACGGAAGCAGAGCGGACGGAGTCATGACTCCCCACAGTCGAGGTTGACACCACAAGTTTCACGCGACAATTTTCTGGATTTCTTGTAAGCCGACGACCGACGCACGTGGTATTTCTTTGATAGTAAACTTGAATTTCTCGCGCCTAGAAAAGCTCGCGCACACGAGACGATGAGACGGTAATATAATAACGTTATAAGGTAGCAGCCCGAAACTCCCCGTGTCTATATTCGCTCACAACTCTTCCTTGAGTTCCGCAAAATCCTATCGGATCAATTGATTCTTCGTCCTTCGAACCTCGACCGGCCTGAAAATCTCCACCAAGAATCAAATCGTTATATAGGCTCTGAGGATACGACCAGAGTTCATCGATGCCCAAGCTCCAAGCTCAAGCTCCTTGAGCTTTCGCATCGTCCATTTCCCTCGACTGCCCTGAGCCGAATATAGCGACAGCTACTGCCTTTGGCTACCTTGCTCCGAGTTGAAACACCAACTGTACACGTAAGCTGCACATGTATCGGTAAACTACGTGTAAGTTAGACTCTGTGATTAGGGCCCCCTTAGCGCACGTGGTAAGGTTGAAAAAAAAAGAAAAAAAGTTGACGCCTTCGTCGAGATGAGTGTCATCGGCACCGCCGACAGTAGCTCTTTGCCTTTTGTTTAAACCGGCTCAAATTTCTGGCGTAGTCATTTTTTCCGTCCCGAATAACGCGGCGCGCGATAAACTTGAAATAATAAACCACACTGCCAGTCAGATCGGATAACATTGAATCATCGAAAGTATAGCTAATAGGGAGGGAGGATCGAAAACATTACACAACAGGCGTATTTGTACTTGCCTTGTTTTATTTTCATTTATTTTCTCCATCTGTATGCTCATTAATCTTTGATTATCCGAAGAGTTTTTATAACGAAGTATAATTGCTCGAATCGTTTCGCTTCGAATGGATCCAATCAACGTCGCATTCGGTTATACTATAATCGAATTCTGATGCAGTCGCAACTCAATAGCACGAAGAGTGTTCTGGCTAACATCAGGCTTTAACAACCACCGTAGTTGGGCTGATTATTTAAGCGGTGCAACTCGAGATTGGAGTGATGTGTGCGGGCAGTAAGGGGGATACTCTCGTTAAAATATGACTCGATCACTTTATTCGCACTTGTTCGCAAGTGCAAAGATTGATCGATTGATTGTTTCATTTTTTTATGCCCAGTCAAGCTTTGCGGCGTATACAAGCTTAAATATGAGGAAGGAAAGCGAGAGAATGAGAGATTAATTTTATTAGTAATTTTATTTGGTCCTAGAGCAAAGCCCCTTAAGAACCGCGGATAAACTAAACTATAGACCCGCGGAGAGAGAAAGAGAGAGCAAGAGAAAGAAGATCCGAGTGAGTCACCCTCTCCAAGATCTCCGGGTGCTCAGCCCTACCGAAGAAATAGGTATGTGCTGAAGTACGAATTGGCGGATAATTGAATTATACCTGTATACCTACTCGTGGATTCAATCGACAGACCAAGGCTGCCAACTTCCGCTTCCTTCTTCGTATTTATCTGAGAAATTGAAATTTTCATCCGTTCCTTTCGAGGATCTACTCTACCGAGACCTTTGGTCCGAATTTTTCATCTTTTGATCGAGAGTATAAGGGAAACTGGAATTCGTGCGATTATTATTGCCTTACGAGGAACGATTCTTCCGAAAGCACAGGCGCCACGGTCTATCCTACAAGCGTAAGAAGTGCGAAAGAAAAGAAAAAGAAGGTATGAAAAAGATAAATAGAAACAAGTACCAAATCCTGTTTGAAACGAAACGATGGCTCGCGTGCGAGACGATCCTCTGATTTTTCGGAAGCATGAGGTGCCTCCGAATCGAAAGAACTTGAAAAGAAGGAACGGAATATCGAGGTGGAAAGCGTGTAGAGGAAAGAAGCCTCGCAGAGATCCTCGAGGATTCATCGGAGCCGAAAGCAGAGGCAGAGCGTACGAGACAAAGTAGATTCACGTCAGTCTCGTAATATTGACATTGCGTTTCACCGCCAACTCGTAGCAATCTCCGAAATTTGCTTTATTGGGTTTGTAGCTAAGTTTTCGAGTGGGAATATCTCGTATTTCTAGTATACACACACCGCGGCCCTTCGCTCCCTTTCCAAGACCTCGTTACTATTGTAGACGCGGGCTCGTGCTCGTGCCCCCGTCGTTTATTTAGCTTAACACTTGGTAATGCTTCCCACTCGCAAGCCGTTGCTGTTTATACTTCGCTATGAGTTGGGGTTCCTTTCCCGGGTAGGTTGACGCTGCCGTCCGACTTTCCCTTTCTGCTTTTCGATGTATCCGTCATTCTCTTTCCCGCTACGCTCCAAGGGTCGGCGTACCCACAACGACCCCATAAAGTCTTAGGGTCTTTCTCCGGATCTCTAGCCTCACCGAGACTCCCATACAGTCGACAATTTTCGCGTCGAAGGTTGCAACGAGACGCGGGAGTTAAAATTAGGTTAGCTTTCCTTCCTCGTTTACTAAGATCTTCCAATAATACCGCCACTTCTGCTGCTGCTCCTGATGCACCTTCCGCAAACCCTATAGGTATACGACTGTTTCATACCGTTGGCAGAATTACTTCAACCTACGTCGCTAGATGAGTTTACGAAAGTTCGGAGGAATGTTATATACCCACCTACCGACCTAGTCTCCTAGTCCTTTACACTCCTTCACTCCGTTCCGTGTCCTCGTTATCTATTTCTCCTAGGTACGCCCCAATTTCCGTCGCAAGGCCATCGTATTCATCCCTTCAAGCCCTTCGATAGTCGATTTCTATGACAACTGCATACCCCTTCTATCTATAGTTCCTTCGGTCTTCTATTTCCAGTTTGTTTTATTCGGAAACACGGGGGCTCGCGTCGACTGATTCCCCAGGTGGCCGAGGGCGCGGCGCGCCCGTAGCACCGAGCATAACGCGTAGGGTAGGGCGAAAAGGATTTTTCCTTAGATTTCCTACAGGGTTGACCCATTGTCTTGGTTTCCCGGTTCTCGTGTAGCTGCGGGAAGCGGCGCTTCGAGGATCTCGATGAAGAGAAATACCTCCCAGGAGATAGTGTAGTCCGTGCCGCAGGAGTCTGCCGTAGTAGCTACACCGCGCGATCACTGACGGTCCCGGACTCTCGTTCGCCCACCCGTGGGATATCCGGTATGTGACTCTACTCCAAAACGCTTACGACATACCTCCAACTAGAAGCAAAGAATACGATTTCAGCCCTTCGCGACTCTTGTTCGCGTAGTTATTTCCTTTTTCCATCCCGCTGATCCCGGGGCTGATCCCGTTCTTACTTCTTGCCTCGGGAAAGGTGGGTTAGTATATCCGTTCCGTCCCGTAACAGGACACAAATTTATCAGGGCGCCTGTACGTAACTATTCACCAGGAATTCACACACGCGTCATCTACGACATAAACCGTAATCTTGACAAATCGCTGCAGATTTGTACATCCTTATTGTTTGCTCGGGTTAGACAGCGGGACAGACCCTCTTAATCAGGTCTATTGAGAACTACCGGAAAACGTTACAAGATAGTCAAACCTCCATAAGAATTGCGGTGTATGAGGATACAGGCGTACCTACCTGTCTCGGGAAAACGTTAAAGACTGCGGGATCAGATGAAATGGTTTGCAAGAGACAACCTGCTACTCGGAATCGTTCCATTTTAGATGCATTTCAACAAGCGGTGATGTGATAACCGGCCTTAAACTCCCTCACATTATTGTTATGCATAAGCGCAAACGCGGTAAGAAGGTATTGGGGCAACAAGAAGGAGTGGCTCACTCGGAATAAATTTTCACGTTTTAAATAAAATATGGATTCTTTAAAGTGGACGAAAAAGGAAAAATTGAAACCGGCGCAAACTAAAAATTGATGGTCCGACCGCTGTTCCTTTTACGATGTATTTCCTGACCTCCGATAAATATTTCATGTGAAAAATGCTTTTTTAATCGGATGTATATAATATATCTTTGAATCTTTGTAAATTGTAATATACGAGTGGCAAAAATTACATAATACATGCGATCATGCCTGACGCAAAAAAGTAAAATTTTGCTGTCAAAGCTTGTCATGACGTGTCGCGTATGGAACTCATCAGAGCTTACGATATGTGGCGGCTTCGCAGTTGGGAGGTAAAATAACAGGAGAAACTGGATAAAAGCGAGGTGAATTAAAAAGATCTAATTGAAGAATGGAGAAGAACAAGTTCTTAATCGCGTTATTTTCTCCGCACGCTCGCCACTCGAATGCACTTTAATCAGCTGCTGGCTACAGCGTCATCGTTCGTTTTTCGCGGTTGGTAGGGGTTGAAATATCGTATCGTCGAGTAGCGTGACAACGATCCATCACGGGGGGTTGTGTGTCGCGTCGCTTCGGAGGCATCGATCGATAACGATGGAATAAGGGAAATAAAGTGTAAATAAGTCGAGCAAATCTCACACCATTTATTTTCCGCTATTCAGCCGATATTGCGCTACGGAAAAGGCCCCGAATCCGATAGACACATTTTCTCGATAAAAATGTATCGCCTCCTCCTTTTGGTTTTGGTCGTTACCGCAAATACTTGCCAGGCAATTTCCTACCTCCGACCGATCTCGCCTCCGCGGAGAGCGCAGAGTCTTTCTGCACGGGTGAAAAATCTACTTGCAGATATAAACGTATGGGTGTAGGTGATGCACAATGTGTAACGGTATTCAGGGGGTGCGCCTTTTAAAGCGTCGTGCGTAAAGCCACCGGTAGCTCCGTAGTCTGCACAGTTTTTCCGCTTTACCTGACGAATTCATACTTGCCAACCTCATATAAAGAAAGCGCTATCCGAAGCCACCATAAAACTCGTGCAAGGCTACGAACCTCCCAGGTTCACTTCAACTTTTATTATCTCCACAATATACCCGGATGTTACATCTACGCGTGTATGTATATAGGTATGTACGCCCTACGATACACCTACCTACACATATGTGTATGAATATATAGGTATAGATCACTGCACGTCAGCTTTAAGTCCCTTACGTCTAGGAGAGTCCTTGAAGCTCACTCGACTTCTATTCGTATATTTCAAGGACGATGTGCCGCTGCCAGCTACCGCGCGTAATAAACCTTGCCATACTATATATATTCGTATGTGTAACACGTTATTGTTATACACTTATACGACGACGTTGACGTATGGGCACATCGAGTTCGTTTACAAGTGCACCCGTGTATCTGTACAGATAAATATAAACCCGTGGAGATATAGTAGGTGCCCCGTGAGTTCTCGCCCCGTGTATATCCCATACCTGTGTTCGCGTGGCGTGTAAAGGTATGCATTATACATACGCAAACCGGAAATCTCGGGTGACGTATGGTTTGCTTCATTGAAACTGATATGTGTTACGTTATAGTCGTTGGTCGTCGGTTATGTGTGTCGTTTTGAAATTTTAACCGACGATGTTTCTCGTGCTTAATGGATATTTGGGTATGTCCGACAGCGGGGAGGTTCGCCTCGGGGATATCTTGAAAGTTCAATCTGTCGCGAAGTGCGAGGTGCGAGGTAAAAGCGTTATAGAAGCACTTAATTATTAATTCCCATCCCCAGAACTCGTTGAAGGATTTTAAGAAGTTAGCTGACTTTTTTTCAGAGCTTAATTAGCGAACCTTTCAAGATATTAATCTTCTTGTCAACGCTAAGGCGAAAAAAGTAAAAGCTCAAATATTAAATTACTTTTTACTGGAAAATAATAATTACTCTTCGTGTGCTTTGCCCCAGTCTCCGGATATACATCCATTTACCCACTTGTTCTCTAATCTCAGGCTGCGCCCACTCACCGTATGAACCCGTAAAGCCGAATATCGATTTGCGCCACGTCAATCTCGACCTGGTCCATCGGTTTGCCCAACACATTCACCTGTAATCCACCTGTGTTTCCAGGTATTCCTGTAGGAATGTCTGGGACTGCGTCATCGAACCTTGGTTACTTAATCAAGCATCAAACCACGTAGTAGTTGTTACACCGAAGCGGGCAATAAATAATTACCATCGCTTCACCGACTGCTAACATTTCCCTGGACGAATCTCCGTCGAATTCGGTTGACGCAACAATGATTAATCGCGCGAGAGAAATTCCTGACACGTTTTACGCCGAATCCTTCCTCGCAGCAGGGGTCCCCGCGGCGCCAGGAACACGCGTGTAAAATTAGGTTAAAATTGGTGGAGTAATTTCCAAGTTCACGTGGATGTTGCCGTTAAATTTACTGCCGAACACCCTTGTGCGTCGACTGACGACGTTCCTATATCCACCTAGTGTGCGTACCCTAGCCTAACGTTGGATCTTGAAATCAACCCCATACATGTCGACAAACAAGTGAGTCTAACACGAATGTATTAGACGTACATACACGCGGACGAGGGGATATTCAGACGTCGGTTTGTAACCAACCATGTATATAGTAATTGTGTACACACCGGTACGTGTCTATCGATAACTTTGCCCGCGTGTTTCCCGTCGTCGCGTCAACCCACACCACGATACCCATAACATCAGCTACTACGCTCTATACGCATCTCGTAAGACTTCTCTCTGTGAATCGGTAATTTGTTGAATCAGGCCCTATACATGTTGTACCTAATCACTAATCACGGATGATTACTCCCCAGATTCATTCCACCTCATATACCGTACCGAACGGAGTATGTGGTGTCGTAAAGTGCGAAACATGTTTCATAATTAGTATGTTATACGGGGGTACAGCTGCGTTGTAGCCAACTAATCGAGAGAGAGTTTCCTCGGCAAAAGCCTCGACGAGGACTATTCGACGTCGCGTGTTTCCAGATCATGTTTACCTGCGATACCAGATGGAACCATGCGGAACCAGGAACTGGGGAGGAAGTTGCGTCTGTGCGTCACAAAACGAGAAGGTTACGCGGCTGCTGCCGAGTTATTTTTTATTTCACTCGTGTGACGCAACCGCGCTGCGGTTCATTAATTTCCGCACGATATTCTTTCCGATGCATGCACGTATACGTCCAGCGATGTATATGCGGAGCATAACTCGCACGTCTCTAATGCGGAGATACCGAGCTGCGTTCGGGCTCGCCAAAGTTTTTCATAATTTGTTTCCAACGCTATCGCAGACCACGCGTCGTTCTTACGGGGCATCCCAAGGCATCCGAGAACGTAAAGCAGCGCGCGAGAGAATCGCGATTTATTTGATGATAAAATTTTAGCTATTATAGATAAATGGGTTGGCTATTCGGTTCACGTATCGTTTTTACCCTCGGTGGAGCAGGTATGTATGTATTTATAACATGATTTTTGAACGAGCGAGTTTTGCCGGTGGGTGAATTGAAAAATAAACCGGTCGATGTTTCCGGCTTGATGTATAAATTTTAAGGGTCGAAGAACTGAAAACAATTTAACGTGGGAAAGGTAATATGTTGGACAATTAACATAACTCAATTCTAATAACTCCGCGATTCGGTGGATCCACAGCCGCGGTATAATAATCAATCCATCAGGCGTTTCGCTGTATACGGTAGGCGCAAAGTTTGACTCGAGTGCGCGGTGCAGATTCATTAAAAGGGAAACGCGGAGTTGTACACGTCCTGTCGCCACGGGCAAAGTCCCGAAGCGCAAAAACGATGAAAAACAGTACAGCGATATAGGTGGGCCGCCGGGCAACACGTAACTTTTAATTAAATCTCTTTTGTCCGGAATATCTACGACAACTTTTAGCCTATACGTCGCATTCGCCGCCCCACTCGACCCGGTAATAATATTTCAATTTTCACTTGTATTTGTTGACGATAGACCGAGGGAGAAGCGGTTGCGGCGAGGTGTTCAGACGTATGGAGAAAACCTTCATCGATTCACCGGAAAATCTCGTTATTCACACGGTGACGAAGCTCCTGTGATTCGCATTTCGACAAAACCGCCAAATTTACTCGAACTACACCGCCCGAGTGTTGGTTCACGTATGGACAATTAGGCATCTGTATTATCCTGAATGCTATCATAACCCCTTTGCGATCGACCCTGCGGGGCGCGAGTGGATATGCATTCGGAAATACGTGTATATGCCATATCTGTGGGGACAGCGGTTTACTAGCGGAAATGAATTCGTAGGGTATAGGAAAATGAGAGCAAAAAAAGTTCAAGGGTCGAGCGACGCTCTTGCTGAAAGTACATTCAAATACCGTGGCAGTCGATGTTCGGGACACCTTGTGCTGTACTCGAAGAACAAGAACAAAACTTAGCTACCCAAAATTCCGACAAAACCCCTCGCCTTCGCTCGGATGATGTTGTGGGAGCCGTTTTGGTACGTCAATTCCTGAGAGCAATACAACCAACAATAAGCTTCCAGGACGCTTCGGGCAGAATTTCAGAGAAAGCCGCCGGGACGCTCGTGGGACTTGGACTGCTTTTTGCATTGCCCCATACAACGACGTCGACCCTACCTACAAAACATGTAATTTCGCGTAAGCTCCTCTGTTTTGTGTTACCTGAGGGTTGAAATCCCACCCGAGGTGGATCAAGTTTTCTCAAACGAGATTCCTCCGCTAACGATTTCTAACATTTCTATGATATCGAGCTCGATAATCCAAGTAAATCAGACGCTAATCACCGCTGAAAGGGAAGGAGGGGGCATCGAAAACCAACCACCTATGAGACATCAGCAATCTTATTCTCTTCCTGTTCTTCTTCGGACCGTAAAACTGACGTTCCGTTTTCACAGTTTTATATTCCTTCAAGACCTCGATTCACGACGTCATCAATTCCGAACTACGTATTCACTGAATAATCCTGTAAATTACGTTACACATTATTTATTATATTTGGATAGACGATTGACGAAGAAGATACGGTTTCCAACTCTACGGTCTGAGTAAATCATTAATGTTTAATATTTTCATTAATTCCTCTCATCAATTTCCGGTGCTGTGTTGTCTCCTAATTTTATTTATCTCTTCAATTGAATTATATCGTGTTTTTTTACAAACACTTCTAATCATGAGTTACGCCTGCTATGTTTACTTTGTGTTTGTATTATTGATTTGCACCGAAATTGACCTTCCAAACCAGAGAATCGTTACGCTTCATTTTGTCGTCGCCAATTCTTAGTGCCAGTCAAATGGGGGGTAAAAACAACAAAGAAAAGGTGTGTATTTTATTCTCGAAATCATATCGCACAGAGAGAAATTATTTTGTGGCATAAAAACGACGCGATCGTAAGTCAATGGAAACCTTTCTAAAGATTGTCGCTGGACTCTTGAAGTAGCTAAAAATACGCGATCATTTTCCGGGTAACGCCAACCACGACAGCTCCTTATTTGTACTTGTACGCAGCTACCATCATCGTCAGGAGCGATCGTTGCTTTATTAATTGTAATCTGACTCGACTGGTCTTACGCTTTTCGCGGTCTTTGTAGTTTTTAATGATTCTTGGTGGTTCCTTTGTGATTCTTCTGAGGCGTACGTATTATACAGCGAGCTCTTTGTGGGTTGCCAAACAATAGAGGAGCATGCCCGTGGGTACCGACGTATTAAAGAGAATTTCTATGATAGATCGAGCACGAGCAAAACCGAGCGTTAGCAATTATGTACATATTATGAAAGCAAACTAAATCCCACGTATGAACTAAGAATCAACTTTGTCGAAGTGGCTGGGTCGACTCGACGGACGTGTAAAACAGGCAAGGGCAAGTATAAACGAAATTCATCGTAGTTACAGTCACAGATAACAGATACCGATCGGTAGTCTTGATTCTTTCTTCACGTTGAAACTTCAAGAGCAATATAATCAGGCGAGGAATGACGTGAGTTTTTGGTCCAGGTTGTTCATTTCTTCGCATTCGGTTTGCACAAGTTATTCCGTTTTTCAGATAATTTTTAAGAACTTGACTCGTCAATAAATAACGTCTCGGTAAAATAAAGATTTCTTTCTTCGCACACATTTGCGATACGCCAACCAACCATCCGATACCATGGGAGTTGACGTCGCGACGTCGACGACGCGAGAATTGCTGCGCCAGTTACGTATGCCTCTTATGTATAGCGATATCACATATGCTGCACAAACTCTTGTCGAGTATATATACGTACGTATTCACCCTCACACATATTATACACACGTGGTTCACTCGTGTGAGAAAATTTACACGTGCCACAAGCGCATGTGATGTACGCGCCGTATATAGAAAAGTTATAGATCGGTGACGTGCCTCCTGTCACTATTCCTCGTTCAAGTGAGTGGGTACGTAGAAGGAGGTCCAAGTGTGAATCGATACAGTGTAACGGGTGAGCCCGCAGCTGTAACGTCGCCTCAAAAATATACAGCTTTACAAATATGCTTGTTATTGTGTGCAGAAAAAAGAAAGACACGCGATATATATACGAAAATCACTCGGTGATATCTTTTCCTCCACTTTGGGCATGTTTATAGTCGTCTGTTTGTTCTCGAATCGCTTACGATCGTATCTACATTTCCTGGCATCGTGTAAAAATATTTGACTTTTGTCTCCCGAACTTCAAAGCTATACGGGCTGCAGGTAACGTATACGTACTACATATACGAATAACTTACACCCGATGCTTTTTCGTCCTCTAATCTCTACCCGGCACGAATTCCGCGCTCGCGGCTGTAGGTTTCGTTGTGTATCTTCGCGAAATTTGACCTCCGGCACCTGCAAAATTATTTTTAATCGTAACTCGTCTCGCCATTCTTCGCTGATGCGGTCGAGCTTTTCATCAATAAAATACCACAGTTACTCCCATGTCTCATCAGGCCCTGACGCACCCCGAGACACTATACGTCGCATACTATGAGTTGTGACTAATTATTTCGCTAATGAGAAACAGCGAGCGAAACAGATGGCAGGATGCGATTCGCCGTGATTCTTCATTTCCTCCCGACCCATCGTCGGAGGTGAATATAATATTATTCAGGTTAAAACTTTGACTTAACGTCACTACCTACCGCGACTCGGCACCCACGTCTGTCTGCCATTTAAAAACCTTGGCTCGAATCGATACCGTGGGGCGCGATTTAATTGAAAAGTTTTAATGAGCTCAATTAATCGACTAGAGAGGTTTCACCTGAATCAAAAGGTGTCCAAACGTTAGTGAACTCAATTCGACGCGAGCGATGTCGTATAAGTCGGGCATAGAACGAAACCTTTTATTCAAGTTAAAACTCAAGCTTTTTCCGACAGCGTACCGCCAGCCACCCCCGTGCACGTAACGACGCGTCACGGCGTCTGCTACATTTCGCTGCAGAGCTCGTTAAATGGAATATTATTGTTTTTCCAGTGCGAGAAGTAACACTGTCTGAGCTTCGAGACGCAGTGGCAAGGTTACGGGACAGAGTGAAGCTTGTCTGCAGGACGCGGGGTTCACCACCCCCCAAGGTGCACTGGCTCAAAGATGGCGTGCCTCTTCACCCCAGACGAGGTCTCAAAATTCAGCACAAGCGGTGAGTTGTGCCCTTTTTTAAAACAAAAAAAAAAAAAAAAAACAAAAACAAAAAAAAAACCCACTTTCCCACCACCTCAAGGCCCTCTTCACTATTCTTTTCCCGGGAGTTACTACTTTGCATTTTGCGCGCCGCTTGCGATGTGGATCTCCTACGTACATCATCGCTGCCATGCAAAGAACCGAGATCCGAGCGCTCCGAGGCAGCTGAACCTACCTGCAGGCGGGATGTAGGTAAAACAAATTTAGTTGTACATCCAGTACCATCAAGAATTTTACTAACTACGTGACCGAACTTTTTATTGTTTCCCACAACTATTTTTAAAACGTACCAAGAGTAATCGCACTACCGTACAGCAGAAATAAACAACTATACGAGGTGGGGTTCACTGGTTACGAGTTACCGCGTTGAATCATAACTATGACAAAGTTGACGCATTACTTTTCGCCGGGCGATGCCCACCGGTGCAGCGCTGCTCTGGAGAGGGCAATTAAATAGAAAAAAATTACATTTGCCTCGGCGCGATGTTCAGAGGCTATACGGAGAGACCTACATATATTTATATCGTATCGCGCGACAGCTGCGACTCCAGAAAATGTAACAGAGATCGCAGTGCACCGTTTATGGAGGAAAAGCAGTATCGAATCGGTATCGGGCGTACGAGCATAATTTTTGTCGAATGAATTTTATTTATTTTTTTTTTAATTTTCAAGTGCCCACATTTCCTATCGCTCTGAATTAACTCAGTCAAGTATAATCACGAAATTTCATCATTACAGTCCGAGGCATTTGCTGTTGAACCTTTTTGCATTAGGAAGACTTTGAGAGGCTTAAATAAAAACCCGCTTTCCAAACAACACGTCCGTTTGTAAAAGAATAAAGTCACCCGCTGGTTTTACTATACTGAAATTATAATACCGTAATACTTCCGAAACATTAAAAACTTTCGCATCCAACCCCCGACATTCTTTTTCTTTTTTTTTTCTTTTTCTTCTCTTTTCTTTTTCCGTATTTTCGATTCGTCTTACACCGACAATGGAATACTATGTGTGTTGCAAATCTGGACAGGTATGTAGATGGTAAACGGCTATACGCAACGTTGACTTACGATTGGACTTTACGGCAAGCCATCTAATAGCGCACACGCTAAACGTGCATTGTACGTACATAAATCGTCCGAGTGAGTCTCGCGGCAGCTTTGGGGAAGGGCGATGCCACATAGTGTACTGGCGAGTCGTGCAGGTGCAGGCCTGCTGCCTCGGAAAGCTTCGCCAAAATTATCCGAGCAAGCGAAATAGTAATAGCAGTGGCGTTAGTAGTAACGCCGACCACGAAGCATATTATTTCGCGGGTGTAACCACACCAATGACTAAGCACTTGGCAAGGATCGTTGGCTCATAAAATTAAAGATACAGCATGGGGTCGGGATCGTCAAGAGTGCGGGCATCACCGAGCGGAGGTTATCGAAATAACAAAGTCCCGAAACTGTATCTTATTTTGTGAAAACGAAAAAAAATGATTACCCAACCGTCGAACACGTAGAATTATTCAATAATTAAGTAAGCATTTGGTAAATTCACTCGGAATTGTTGACGGTACCGACACGCGCGATTACACTTTCCGCAGGTGAAAATAAAGTTTCATCGAAAACCAAGTTGTATATTTTACGAGCAAGGTCCAACTGAATATCCCAACCACCCACGCAATTCAGCACGTGCGGACAACAGACGTACGTTCGTAAAAGTTCATCGTCCTTTCTACTTTATATCTCTCGCGTATAGCTGCTCTAGCGTTTCTACCCGGCTTTCCATCTCCTTCGAAGAGTATTTTTATATTTTTTCTTTTTTTTTTTCGCTGCCCGCGAAGACCAGCGGTTTCACTACAGCCACTCTCTATTATTCTTTTTCTCCCTTTCCGACGTCAAAATGAAACGATGGATTCACAAGATTACGCCTTTCTTTCGTCCCACCCGTGAGATGCGGCGGAACGGCTGAGTTTCAAGATTCGAGTGTAACTCTGTCCCAATCTTGCAGTCACTTTGACCAGAGAAGACACCTTTGATGTTCTCGAAATCGAGTTTTCCACGAAACGCCAACATCGTAGGGAACCTCGACAACCCCCAGGAACGACGACGTCGCGTACCGGGATGCCAACGATGTCGCGGTAAGGTTTTTTCAACGTCGTCATCCCTCGAGTTGGTCCCACGGTCTTACGGTTATGCGGGAGGTATTATAACCGTGAAAAATATGTCGTTTAGCTAAAAATGTATTTTAACAACACGGTGAAGTTCTCATTCGATTTCCGCGATATTTCAACCTGCACCTGCACGACTCCACGTATATGTATAAAAGCATACGGTTATATACGGAGTTCCGAATCTTCGTACCTATATCCTGCAGCAGCAACCAAGTGTAAATGGAGACACGCCCGGTGTTTGCTCGAGGCAGAAGAGTTTCGAGTCGGTCGAAAGAACCCGGCGATAAAATGCTTTCCAGCTCCGACAATAGCAGCGATGCGGAAAAGGGTGAGGGAACGTTGGGAAACTTGAGAAGTTAAGGACAAAAGAACGAAGAATATATAAGATCAGCCGGCAGGGATATGATGCCGATGTTATTCTTGTAACGTCAAGTTTTGCCCGTTAAGAATTCCCGCAGAATTTCAGATATTTATCGACATCTCCAGGTAACGCGAGATACACATCCCTAAGTTTCAACAAAAATTAACTCGGAAAATCCGCGAGTAATTTACGCGAACAAACACAAGCCCGGACTTTGGTAAAAGGTAGATCATCCTGGGAAACGTGAACGAAGGTTCGATGACTGGAAGATTGCTGCGATTATAATTGAGCTTCGAAAAAACGGAGCGGAGTTTTTTTTTTCACTGCTCCGGATCGTAAAAGAAAGAAGTTGAGCCATCTTTGGACTAATGCCACCTGGACCCACCGAGACGTTTCGAGGGTAGCACGGCGGAGATAAAAATCCGCTTTACATGTCGGATGCTTTCCTATTTGATTTGACTCGGGTGGAAGAAAGGAAAAAAGAAAAAAGAAAGAAAAAGAAACAACCAAAAACGTATAAGTAAATGTATACTCACATATATCCACTCCGCAAAGCACAAAGTTTCGGATTTGATCAATAACTGTGACTGAGAGTCGATTTTTCACACTAGCGAGATGAAAGAACGGCTGAACGATGATACAAGTTGTTTCGATTATTTTGCCTCGCATTATTCTTGGGACAATTCAAGTCGTATAAACATAACCATATACGACACGGTTATAGTTTTGCTAAACTTTTACCGGAACGAGCTTCGATGCCCGAGGATTACAGCGGTTGATTCCAATACCAGATAAAATTTCCAACTTCTGTATTCGATGCGACACTTGTGCTCCGCAATCGGCCAATATACCCCCAACGTTTGCGCCAATGAAAATCGTTAGATTTAATAACGAAAATTCTTTACTCACTACTCGACTGTGGCAGAAACTTTTCCATCTACCTCCATCCCACCGGCCTCAGTTTACCGCTGCAGTAACGGCTATAGTGGTTGCTATACTTTTACGGCTGCAACCAAAGTCGCTATATTACCAGCTTTCCAACTCAACTTGATTCGGATTTAAAACTGCTCCCCACGCAGAGTTAGAAACCTTCTGTCATCCAATTTATAGCTAGACACGCACCCCTCAACTATAATAGTTGTCACGCTTGACTGCAGTTGCAATTTCATTTCTGTGCATTTTCTATCGAGGGTGATAGCACAGGAACTGTTTTAATAAGCTTTCGTCCGTTCATGTCACGAACAGAGGCTGCTCGGATGGCAAAATTGTTAGTTATAATAATCAAGCGAATAATCAACGCGTTGGTGAGGCCATGTGATGTAATGGACGGAGGGGATAGGGCATGTCTGCTACACGTATGCGTGCGTGTTGAAACGATGTATCAAGTCATTTTAACGACGAACGTTTCTGCTGAAAATTTGCCATCGCTATAACAGTTTCCAATTTGAACACCACGCTCATATACTCCGCCACCCCGTCTGTTTGTAATAAAATACTTCTGATAGGCTTCCCGAAGGGGATATTTGCTCGCGATTCGCTGTTGACGAGCATCCGCACGTCTGCACCACCATCATCGACGTAATGGAATAACTCGAATAACTCGGCTTATTTGTGTACGCGCACAATACACCCCCACTCACCTTTAAACCTCATTGTCCGTGTCACACCTCTCGGTACTCGTATTCAAATATGCTTTCAACTCTTAATATAGATATGGAGTGGAGGCTATTCGAAAAACTTTTGATCTTTCTATCGAAAATGCCCGCGTCATCCGCGTGTCGAACATTCCATCGCCTATGTGTACGCAGTTGCAATCCGACCCCGCAGGGGAGGTTTGTGCACGGTCCGTGATTCGATGGCCGGTCCCATTCTGGATATCGTGCAGATCCGCGTCGGCTCAAACTACTCGGGATTCCGTCGACGGTTTCCACTTATCTCGTGCGTTTTCTTTAGTCATTACACGGAGGTTGGTTCATTGCAAGTTCTCCGACAGGCGAAGCATTTCCACGAGCCGCTAGGCGCCGGCAGTGTCTGATCGCCATTAACAGCAAAGTTTTATCGCCTCTTGTTCTCCCGAGTATGATTTTATCGCTGTCGACTGTCGTAACAGTTTGCGATAAAGATTATAATTGCGGCGTTATCGCTTGTCTTTCCCGTGTCATCTCTTGAAACTTTTCCTTGTAACTTCCGACATTATGCGGTGGCCGTCTTCTTCTTCTTCTTCTTCTCCTTTTTCTATTCCTTTCTTTTCTTAGAACCAGAAGTTCACGCGAAAAACAAGAGGAAAACGAGAGGAGAGTGGAAAATGTCAACCGATAGGAGAGAAAAATAAGAAAATCGAACGACTTTCTGACGCCCGAATTTCCGCGGCATGATCTGTTTTGGGTAACGAGTAAACCTCTATGATCAATCAAAGCTATGGACAATGCAAATTTAATTGATAAACGGCACAATATTATTGGTAATTACGTTCATCCGATTTCCGTACTCTCCTCTCGGCACCGATGTCACAGTTGCTGCTGTCTGCTTTGCTAATTTCTGCTTGCTTTCGCACCTAAACTAACAACTCCGGCAACGGCCCCTGTCAACGGGTGTAGGTATGGGGAGGTGTGTACACACGTATACAGGAAAATGGCTACCCTAAGTGACGCGGCGATGCCCCCTCGCTTCCTCTTGCTCGCCCCCTTCCCGTACTCCACGGCTCACCCGAAGGCAGTCAAAACAAATCGCCACTGGAGCATTGCTTCACACAATATTTGCTCGCAAACATCACCCATTGAAGTTACCCACCCTCACTCTCGTTCTCTCTCACCCCGGTTCGACGAAACAAGCTGCGAGTGGATAGAACGTTGAACAAACACAGTTATCATCCTCCAAGTGCTGCTACTTCCCGTTTAATAACGTTTCCCGAGCTGAAATATTTGTCAGTACCTTGTAACCCTGATTTGGAGGAGCCAGAAAGCCGCGAAATGAATGGGGCATGTACCTTACGCCCACCAAGTCTTTTATCAGGGTATATACCTAATGCGCACGGTGAAACTTTCATATCCCTTCACTTGTTCGGGTATCAATTTTTCTGACCCCCGAAATTCTCCCTAAAAAATTCACTCTGAATCTCATCCCCCGTTGCGCAACGATTCGTTCTAACCGACCCTACTGATCGCGCGGACAAATTGTAAGAGAATTAAGGACACAGATACCGTTTAAAAAAAAATTCCCAAGCCATTTCCTGACCGGTTTACCGGAGTAATTGTTTAATTTCTGGTTATAGTTTGTTGGTCGTATCATTTATTACGTCTTCCCTTTCCGCCAACTTGTCGCGGTAATTGTTGTCTACAGGAAGCCGATAAAAGTTTAAGCCCCCTGAGGCTGCGGTGTTTTTATTTCAACTGCTTTTTCCTTGATTTTCTGGGATCGGGATTCCCTTCGAACTAACCTCACCATCCAGTTCCAGTGGATTCAACTACGAGAGGGGGATACTTTCACAATACGTTGAAAGTAGAATTTTGTTATCGAAACACGCACCTGTTCCCGAAAGATCCCGAATGTGGGAACACGAACATCCCTTCAAGCTGCATTTCGTATTGTTAGTTTCAATTGTTTGTTTCGTGCGTAAGAATTTCGAGCTGCCAAGATGTTTGGCGAAGTTATGATAAGCTGATCTTGCCATCCCGTCAAGTATATCTCTTCGCTCGTGCTTTCGGCGCCCCTCATCTTGCATTTCCATAGTCTATGCATAGTTATAACGTTTACCTTTACAAGATTAGATTTCGCGCCATTCAGCTCAACGCGAACGACGTTTAGCGGGATCATCGCCCTTACGGCGCGGCAGAAGACAACCCCTTCGAGGCGCAAGTATCAATTTCAGGGAAGACAGTGTTCTTCCTTACCCCTTTTCCCCTATGCTTTAACTCATGCTCGGGATCGAGGCAGAGTCTCGGAACAAGTAGAGACGCAGAAATTATTTAGTGCCCGTGTATCTCATTGTCAGAAACCTATCAAGGTTCATCGTCGCGGAAACGAACGATATTGTGATTCTTACATTAATTCTCGGTGGATGTTCGATACATTTATTTGCGTTGCTTCAACGTTCGTTCCCGCACTTGGTATTGCAGCTCTGGTGCGTCCCGCCGTGAACCAAAAGAATTTCAAGGCGAAGAAACTTCTTCCTCGCTTTAATCTTTCCACCGTAGCTTTTGAACCCCCCTCTCAACGTGACCGTTTGATGTAGATAATTTAACGTAACGTCACATCCGTTTGATCGAGTAACTTTAAACCTTTCGCCAAAGTTAGACTCCTTAGTCCGCCCTTTCATCGTTAACACAAGCATGAAGTCGCTAATTTTTTTTTTTTTTCTTTTTTTTTTTTTGGGCGTGAACGTTGGCAATTATTCGCTTGCACCGTTACCGCCGCCGCTATCACGTGCGTCAAAGAGCGTCGTTTCGATACAACGAATTTCCAATTTGGTACTCGAGATCGATCGAGAACAAATAACTGTTGTACATACAAATCTCATTAAGCGTGAAATCGGCGTAATTGCGACGCTGCTTGTCGTGGAACTGCCTCGTAGTTACCTTCAACTCTGCAGCGTATGCCAACATTAGCATAACCCAAATCTGCAGGGGCTCAACCAGTGTAGGACATTCCGAATATCGTCGCTCCCCACGATCTACCTGCAAAGCCCGGCTAGCTGCTGCTTTTTTATCGGAATTTCTCTTTCCCTTTCCCTCTCTTTCCCACTCTCATTTTCCTCTTTCGCTGATGAAAGTTGTTGGGTCGTCCGCTCACGTGTGTGTATCAAAATATACGTACCTAATTCTAGAGTACACGTCTGGCCACATGCTCGAGGGCTTGCCAAAGCAAGAAAATAGGTGGTGGTCGGGTATGTACACTTGGCGAGATCATAACTGAAGTAGTTAGACACTACGCGATGAGCTGTAGGTTGGCGTAAAATATCCCTATATTCTAGGCAGCAAACGGGGGTTTGATTTTTCGCAAATATCTCGAGAACTGATTGAGATTTTCGAAATTTCAAAAAAGATTCGAAAAGAGGAGGAAATTTCCTCAAAAAAGTCTCGACTCCCGGAACTAGAGGACCATTATTTATAATCTTTCTAGAAGCGTGAAAATACGGTCGAAAACGGCTAGTCTGGCTCGTGGGCCGTTTCATTGCATGACGCGCGCAAGCCAGACTAGCCGTTTTCGGCCGTATTTTCACGCTTCTGGAAAGATTATAAATAATGGTCCTCTAGTTCCGGGAGTCGAGACTTTTTTGAGGACATTTCCTCCTCTTTTCGAATCTTTTTTAAAATTTCGAAAATCTCAATCAGTTCTCGAGATATTTGCGAAAAATCAAACCCCTGTTTGCTGCCTAGACTAGGGATATTTTACGCCAACCTACAGCTCATCGCGTAGTGTCTAACTACTTCAGTTATGATCTCGCCAAGTGTACGTACGTACCCACATACAACTTGTCCCACGGCGCGCAGGTTGTCTCTTTTAAGTGGGGTACGGCAATTTGCCTTCTTAACGCGACAGATGTAAAGATATGTAAATCAGGGGCGCCGGAGCGTTGAGAAAAACCCACGTTTAGCCATCGGTTTTCTGCGAAAAAAAAAACTTAAAATAAATTAAATAACAAAAAAAACGGAATAATCTTGAATTAAACGAGGAAATAACAAATGAGCGTTGCGCGCGGGCTTATGAGCAGAGTGGTCTGACCAGACGCTGAGTTCCTCCACTGCAAACTAGGCGAGCCTGACACAGGACCGTGAGAGTCACGTCGGGCTGGACCATGGCCAATGTGATTAGTGAGTGCGAGTGAAGGTGCGGTGCATCCGCGAGATCCTCGTACATCTTTCAGCTCGTGCCACACATCTCAATTGTTCGATCAAATTGAAATACGTTTGAAGATCATTGGCAAAATTTCAAAGCGTATTATATGCGATTTGCGGAGTCAAAATGCCCGGTTGGCTCTTTTCGTAAGCACCTGTGAAATTTTTTTTTTTTGAGATGATGACATAATATTTCTAAACAGCTTGCGACGCGAGCCAAGCGAGGTAATAGAAAGACATGTGAATTTAAAGGAGCATAAAGATGTTAATATATTGGGCTCTGACGCGCGTCGTGCCGGGCTGAGAATTACGTAATTTCCATATCTCCAGCATCCCTTTGGCGGGTTTAGACGCCCGAGAATGGTGAAAGTGAGGGAAGCGGGATAAGAGAGGGTGAATGAGATGAGAAGGGGGAGAAGAAGGGATTGTATTTTGCCCCTATCCGACGTATAGTGGCGTCGAAAGGGGAAGATCAAACACCGATAGCTTCAGTCGCATGCATCGTCATAGAGGAGTGTCGAGGAACGGCAGGTTGGAGCACGAAATTTGGATATTAGTGTTGGCGTAGATGATCGTTGCACGAAACGCGGATCTGTAATAATTGTTGGTTGGTTACGTCACGTGCGGTAGCCCTCCGTAGTTCCTCGTTGGATTATATTCGCGTGACTCCGGTTTTCCAACCCCAGCTTTGACAAATTTGATAACGTCATCCGGTCGGCGACACATCACCATCGGATCCGGACTCCGGACAATTTGGCAAATGAAAATTGACGGTAATACAAAACTATACAATATGAGCCATCACCTTTATCATCGAGGTGATGAAAGATGTATATATTTCAAGAGCCGTTTCTCGCCAATTAGGGTCGAATGGACCATCAGTTTTAATTAATAATTAATTTGTTACTCACAAAAGCTTACGCAGCCCGTGTACCACCCCTGCCTTTTCTGCCACCCCCCTCCCCTTCCCCACTCTGCCACAAATTTCCGGCTGGGCAAACTTCCATTACGCGGGCGCGTGCGCGAGAGATAATCGAAATAAAATGAATACACATTTACACTGTACACAGGAATTGCAGCACCGACTTTTGTTTACGACGAGAGGGAGATCAAACGTGCAGACTCAACGAAAATCCAACGCTCAACTTGCTTCACTCGTTAGGCTCGCCTGATTGTTTTTCTCGTTTCTTAACGTCCGCCAATTCCTCCGAGCTGGGGAAGGTCGGTGGTGGTACCCTAAAAAAATTAGCCCCGGAGGAAAAAAACTTATCCCCAGTAGCTATATACGTATGCCCAACAAAAAAAAAAGTGGTCGACTGTTTATTCCTCTCTGATCCGTTTATCTCAGGTTTTTTAACCTTCGTCAAAAATATGAGATCCCAGAGCGATAAGAAAATAAATAACACGTGAAAAATAAAAAACATCCATGAGAAAAGAAATGAAAATAGCCCTCCCACTGGAAGATATCGGACGGGGGATTGGTGAACCTTGATACTCCAGATACCGCGACTCACGTCCAACCCCCGAAGCGCCAGTCCCTTCGGCAAACTTGATTTCAGCCAGCTGGGTAGTCGCTTCAATTTACTCATTCGACTCCTAACTGGTTCAACGGGCAAGCTGTTAACACCGGCCACGGTAGCCGCCTGTTACGCAAGCAGAAATAAAATCTGTATACCTAGTGCTACTGGCACAGTATGTCGTCCTACTTTATGCACCGGAGGCTCGGTGACACGACGCAAGTTTCCCGGAAACTATGAATCTCCGAGATGATATACAGCTTCGCCAAATATTCCCTCCTTCGTGGACCCTGTACCGGCCAACGTTTCGAAAATGCTGAAATATCTTCTAGATGGTTTCTCTGGCACGTCGATATTTTCTTCGCCTTCCGCGAGCGTGCGGACAATCGAACATCCGTACAAATGACGATATGTTTGAAAGTTTTGAGTGCAACGGGGGTAGAAACGATGCAAGTGAAGCCCCGGGGGGACCGAGAGCACATTCACCTGCGCGACTAGCGAACGAAATTCTTCGGGAGCTCGATGCGTCAAAGATGAAACGGGCGTGTAGAAAAGCACACCGGCAACGTATCCTGCCACATGAACCATCTGTCGCTCGTGGGTATTCTTCGTCGTTGGACGCGATAGCGGCTCGGAAACACGTGAGGTAAATTTATCGTCGAGTTACTCACGCATTTCTAGCCGATGTCTCGCTAGCCGGCTCCTGCCCAAACCCCTGGCACACGTATTTATTTAGATTCACGACAAGGTCCGCACGATCCCGTTGGTTGGTTGATCGGTCGGTTGGTTAGTTGGTTCGTTCGTTCGTTCGTTTGTTCGTTGCTTCGTTGGTTCATTCGTTTGGCCTCCCTGTGTGACTCACTGTACGATGTGGAGGAAAGTCTCGTCGTCTGTTGGTCTCGGCGTTACGATGTCGTCGTCGTCGTCGTCGTCGTCGTCGTCGTCGTCGTTGTCGTAAGCCGCGTTTCAGATTCGTGTGTCTCTTGCCAAGATGCTGGTTGGATTTAAATCGGGCTGTTTAGAAAAATTGCCTCTAGAAATATCCTCACGTTGAAAATATGGAGACCCCGCCCTGGTTCACTGCCATGTGGTGATTTTTTTTACGCACAGGAGAATTAATGGCGAACTTGCATCGGTAAATACGTTTCTGAATTAATAATCGAGTACCATTATCGGCTCACTTTCTTCGCGACCTCGCCGTCTGTGGAGGAGATATTACATATCGTATGATTTTCTCATGATTTTCTCAGTTATATGTTTACTCGTGAGCCAACATCGCTCCGTTTATCCGGTAGGTATATACCGTCGTTATCCTTGGAATATCTTTCAAACTAATACGTAGCCGGCGATAATTCCGGCTGATCATTTTTCTAAATAAAAATACATGCGATGATCAAAGGTGTTATTTTCTTTCTTTTTTTTTTCTCATACCGCTCTGTTGTCCTTGTTTTTTTATGGGTTCGATTAATATGTTTTTTTTTTTTTTCATTCCGAGAAGTCTGTAGTAACGGTGCGTAGGTACGTTTAGCCGTGTGTGTTTTCTTATTCCCGGAATTGCGCGATTAACTTACCTCACCCGCAGCTACAACGCGGGCATAACCAGCGCGGTCGGCTTAGACTCTTCGACCGCGCGTGGTTGTAAGAGTTTACGAAAATAAACCTCGCGATCGTATATTTATTTGTTGTTTCTCAAACCCACTAACAAAGATACATCTTCGCGGTGCATTTTATTTCAATATTCTTGGACCCCTCACTAGCGTTAAAAAGAACTGGTGAACACGAAGATGGAGATGAGGGTATAGGAAAAGAGACGGAGATTGATAAATAAAGAGGAGGGAAAAAAGAACTGGAGGGGGGGGTAAAAGAAAGAGGTTCCGTCAAAACAGTGAAAAAGTAAACGCGGTCTAGATTATGCCTAAAAATAAAATGTAGGACGTAGCGAAATTCAAACGCAGAGTCAAACTAATTGGACGAATTATGTTTTTTCATTGACAGTACGGCACTATAACGACAGTGTATTTCTCGTACTGGGGGCCCAGATCAATTGCTCGTCGCTAATTCGAATCCGGGTCGTCCACTAGAAAATTCTTTGTCTTTAGTTTTTTCTCTTTTCACCTCCATTCTCCCTCGTTCACCCCTAGTACATGTTGGAATTTCTAGCGAATTTTCATTCTGTCCCATGTCTCGGATAGGCGTGACAATCGATTTCAGGAAAAAAGAAACCTCATCGAAAGCTCGAAGATATATACGCCCAACCTTTCCACCAACCTCTGCTTCCGTAACAAATGGCCATGATAGAAGATATTCAAAATTCAAAACAAGACGATGCAAAATGAACGACGAATAAAATCCGTTCACATGGACCGCCAGGGACGGCTTTTATTTCCCCTCCTCCTCCTTTGCAGAACACAAAAATGATAAAAAGCAATTGCGAAAAAATATAGCCGTTATGCTCGCGCGGAAAGTCGGTTGCACGAAACTCTCACGGAATCAGGGCGTAGCATTGTGGAACTATATCTCACGCCCGCATATACTGTAGAGGCAAAACTATAAGGTTGGACTGGCGGCACTCGAGGACACTTCATTCTCGCCAAGGACTATATTAGATCCTTCGCGTGGTCCAGCCAACGCGATTTCTCACCGGGATACATACCGCGCCCCATAGCCATAACTCTGCTACGAACTCGGCTACCCCATTCCTTTGCCTCTGCTATTCTGTCGCTCCCTCTGCGGTTCTTTGGAATCGCGCGTCCCGAACTACGCCCCAAAGTTTGCAACCCTTTTGCCCGTGCCATAATCCGTATTAAGTATGGATTATGGAAGCTGGGCAACGCGTGCGACTTCCTCCGCGGTATAAGCTAGCCACTGACAACCTGTTACTGTAGTGCTTGCAGCAAACTCGTGACGCGTCGACCGACGAGCTTTAATGTAATAATCAAACGCAAGACACGACGGGCAGTGATTGATTGTGTAAGGGGCACTACCGACCCGTTCACAAACTTATGGGTGTTGAAAAATAAAGTGGAAAACTATACCGGTTCATTTCCCGGCGAAAGCACACAGGTGCAGGCCGTCAAAAACCGTCTCGAGAATCCGAGATTTCTACAACCAATATACGTGAATGAATAAAACCATCCCCTGCCTTATGGGGCCGCCCACCGCTCCGCACCAACCGTCATCAGCGTCCGCTATAACTCGGTTCTTCTCTCTCCCATTTTGAATGGTGCAAGCCACGCCATTGATGGGTCAGACTATTTATAAACCCCAAAGACTCAGAGTCGTGGAGCTTTTGACTGCTACCTGAAGTGCATCGAGGTCACGTAAAAGCTCTTCTCCCGTTCTTAGAATATATCTTGACGGCTTGCAAGTTCTCTTCCCTCTTCTCGCCTTCCTTCCTCCTCTCCTCCTCGGCGAGAGGCGATTTTCTCGCTCCTTTCGTTTTTCCCTCTTTCTCTCGATCGCGAGTACGCTTTGTCACTCTGAGGAACTATATTTGTACGATCATCTCGGGCTTCGCGCTCATGCGTGATCATTCGGAAAGTGTACACCCGGCTCGGATAATTCAGTGAGGATACATATTCCGCGGGTCTTACGGGCGTATCGGTAAAAATGAAAATGAAAATCAGTGAAATTATATTCTTCCGCTGTACGCCCAAGGGATACACTCCTGTCGGATTTAAAACTGTCATAGAGTTGGCAGCGCACGTTCGCATCTCTTGCCATTCAGGAAACGGCCTAAGCTGCTATTTCCGGCTGATCACCGGTGCCAAAAAGCGGTAGGGTCTTCCCTCCCTCATTTGGAATCCGATCTCCGAGAGCTCGGTGAGAAGAGAGTCCACGAAATCTGACGAACATTTTGCGAAATAAGCGATGTGCCACTTCCAGAGACTGACTAGACCGAATATAAGACCCTTGCGATTAGAATCATCCCTTCGTTCTCTTGTGAAATGATGAAGGGCGTTAAATGTACGGAAATTTCCGGTATGTATTCTGAGCTCTGACAGTAAAACGACTTGGATATCGTTGGATGGATCCGCGAGATGATTCACCTGACGCTCACACACACCGATCTACCCTACCCAACGTCATGAAGAGTAAAAGTGACCAGAGCTCGGTTACGGTAGGACATTGGCCGTTGCGCTACGACATAGCACGAAAGGTATAAATCGCGAAGTCGGTCTGCCAAAATTTCACCCACACGCGGGGTATTTGCCATCTTGCCAAACACGATCCGACTCATTTAGTATCACCACGGTGGTGCGCGCTCATTGACCATCGACAATTACTGGTGAATTGACCACAGATATCATCGTACCATTTATTCCTCAGCGAGTAACAGTATTGGCGTATTGGCGAATTTTTACTGTCCACTAGCACTGCACGCGTGCGCCACATTGCAATATTTACGTATAAGGGGTATACCTTAGATTTTTGTCGATTTTGGGGTCAAAAATCAACATTTTATATTGATAGGGTTCAATAAGGGCTTACAGGCCATTTTGATGTATTTTGGATTCCTGGGCTCAAAATACAGGTAAAAATACGTTGGGGAATAGTTGCTTAAACAATTCGACAAACACGTTATTTTTGGTTCCGGAAATCGCAAAGATACTAAGACCTGAGCCCTTGATTTTCCTTGATTTTGGGACCAATTTCGGTGTATTTCTATCAAAATGATCGAGTTATCGTCAATTTTTCTCTTCTCGGAGCAGAAAAATTGAGCTTCCTCGATTGGTTCGTGACCTAACTTATTGTTAGTTAACGGATTCGTGTTTTCGAAATCAAAATACATCAAAATACTGCGTAAGAAAAAAATTATTTTTCCTACGAGCTTCTGTATGCAAGGAGAGAATTTGAGAAGTCATCGGATACTCGTCAATTTCCCGTCAAATCCGGGCCCAAATCTCACAATAAGAAATGCCTGTGGCCATTAGATTAGAGATACTCGTGAACCTCGTCCTCTCCCTTGAAGTTCTCCAAATTCTCGAATCGCATGCCACCGAATCGTTAGGTCCTACGCGTCATCAGCCATCTTTTGAATGAAAGAACCGATGATTTTATGGGCCGATGGAGATAAAATCACACTTTACGTCATACCCTACGTTGCGTTGGTTCAATTCAAGAGGTAAGAGACCTCATCCATCGCCTTATCATCAAACTGCCGATGGTCGCTGACGTCCAAGGAAAACCCGAGGCTAGACAACCCGTTTCGTCTGTCACGGCTGCGTAAGCCCCTCTTCAGTCTTCACTCTGCGCCTCCGCTCTCCAAATGCGACGTCTAATTTTGTACACTCAATGGTTCTCAACGTCTTCGGTCTTGCCGCACTAGAATCTCACTTGCCTTCATCAAGCTCGAAACTAATTCCAGCAACGGCGGTGCTGCGCTAATACTCGATAGGCCAATTACAGATATACTTATTCAAATCTGTACGGTAATCAACAAGAGTTGAAGTATTTTGTTTCTAGATGCGGAAATAAACATCGGTTGTAATACGATTATTGGGATGGTCCGACGACAAGGATTGTCCGCGAGAGATATCTCTCGGATACTTGGTTGATAGTCTAGCCCCCGATCTTTGGAATCGCTGGTATAATGGGTTTCCCTTAGGATCGCGCAGAAGTATAGGCAAACTCCCACCCCCTTTGAACCGGCACAGGCATTAACACGGTAAGGCAACCCAAAAGAAAACCATTAACTACAAGACGGAATTGAAGAAAAACAGAAAGCGAGAGAGGGACTCCCTTCCATCTCGTCTAGTTTTCTTTTCTCTGCCTCTTCCAGGTCTCCTATTTTCCTCTATATTGGCTTCCTTCCTTCCCGAATTCGTCCGCTGTTTCCATTACAAGATAAATCGTTCAGCTCTCATGCCGCACGGACATCCAGTCAAAGTCACCATTAAGAATCCATTTTCCGACTGGTCAATGAGCTTCTAGTAATTGATAGCTTTTGCGAGGTCTCTGCAGGCTGAGCGGGAAAACATTATTGCTTCGCCGCAAACACCAAAACTTTCGATCGCCGAAATGACCAAGCAATTTCTAAAAGCGAACCCTCTGTATGCCCGTACCCATATATCCCTATACCTGCTATTCATTTTATTGTACCTATGTTGATGTTCCAAAAAAAAATAAAGAATATACATGGCGTGTTTGTCTTCTTCTCGGGGGAAGACAACAAATAATAATAAAACTCCGATACGAGTAGATGGAGCGTCGGTGGTGGTTCGATATTACGTCAATCATGCAGCAGCATCTAGTAGGGCTTCGATATCGAATGTCGGCTTCTCGAGGCTGGCTTCGCCAGGGTTTAATTGCACCCTCTCTGCGACGACGTTTCGATAAAAGCTTGCAAAAAAATGGTAACGCATACGATATTGGAGAAAATTCGATACTATTTGTGTTCCCGATAGGTACTCAATAATATAGACTGATTTCGAGAGGGAAAATAATGAAAAGTCAAATCAAACGACGTGGCTTATCCTATATCGCAAAACTTGCATGGTTCAACTTGCGGTGAGTTGCATCTGCTTACGTAGGCGTGATAGTTACGTGGAAGAAAACTCTGTTCCTCTTCTTGGTGCAGCGGAGATTTTTGGCGGCCGGAAAATCCCGTCTGGCTCGTATGACGCGACGATGACCCAACGAATTGGTGGCAGAAAAAAGTCCGAGGCCAAAACCACGTCTGCGTTTCATATTGCGTAATTCTTTTATTTTTCTCTTGGCAGACCAGTTTCTTAAAGCTTACTGCCACTACTACGATGCGAGACGCCGTCGCACTTCACGAGAGAAAACCGACAACCGCGTGGAGCGGCAGTCTGTAGAGCTTTCGTTGATCTCAACTTTTCCTCGCCTCAACTTTCCTCTCCGCTCCCACTCTGAGCTTTTCCTCCTAATCCAGTTGTTGAAAGTTTCCGAATGAGAAATCATTGTGCATAATAGTCACATACTCTGCAGAAGAAATAGCTGATTGAGATACCTGAAGAGTTTTTGGAGCAATTTTTCTCCCTTGTGGTACGAGAAGTGAGTAACCCCATTAGTTTGACTCAGGATTTACTCGGCTTTTGCCCAAGTATTGGTGCATTCTGACGCGTTATCGTTTGGGCACACCCACGCGGTAAGAGTCAAAAAGAAAAAAGTGAAAAACCAAATGTGGGAAGAAAAGCACTCCGCTCGCGAGATTTGGCATCTAGGAAAAATACCCTCGGGACACGAGGGAAAAAATTAATTTAGCCAACATATCGGTTTCTTTAGTGGCCCGGTAGACCGCGAGCTTTGTTATTCCTAGTGTTTTCTCTCGCTTTCTCTTTATCCCTGACTCCCATTCGCGCGATCCTAAACGTCGTAACGACGTATTATCGATTTGGAGGTCTCGAGACAACGACCCTTGGCGCCCGTACCGTTCGACACGTATCCTTCCAAGTGGTCCTTTTCCTCGACCTCGAGAGACTCCTGAAGCAGCTGATGCTGCGCGCAATGAAACGCTTTCATTCCCTCTCTAGTTCTCCTTCTCCTTATCTCCTCTTCCTTCTCGAAGATTCTTCCTTCAGGTTGCATTGGCTCTTCCCGTCCCCGTCGCGGAATGCGGGTTCGTGAACTTGATCTGTCCCTCTATTCACTTGAAGAAAATTTTGCATGTGTGCGGGAAAGAAGACAACCAGTGGCAGAGCCGAGAGTTTCTAATTTGGTGCGGTGGCAAAAATCGACACTCCGTCTAGACTACCGCCACTCCTCTGACGATACGGACTCTATTTATACATCCCACCTCGTTCATGCTGCCCTCTCCCTCTCTCCTCTGCATTTTCTTTTTATCTCGTTACGTTTCTCAACTCGTATTACCCACACGCGGAGCCCTAGGCTCTAACCTCGGATTAGTTTTCTCATTTCTACCGCCATTGTTTCCGCCTGAGGAATGTCCTCTCTTCAACGTCAATTTTATCGCGCGCGCCGGTCAATAACCAACTGCCACGGCGCACAGTTTGGTAATACCGGAATCGTGATAAATAATGAAAATCCGACCCCCCTCGATGACAACCAAACGCGAACGAATAAGCTAAATAAGTAAAGCAACAAGGAACGAAACACAATAATAATAATAAAACCAACTGAATTATAAATATAAATCAGTCGAAACTCTTTGTCCCCACGGCAATGCTGATCCTTTCCCCTGCAAAGCCAACGGTACAAGCTGTCGCCGAGTTCGACTTGGTTTTTATTTGCTGGTAGGAAAACCCGTACCGACCTTAGTACAACCGCACAACTTGCGAGGGTGCAGGGCGCGGCTCGAATTCTTTACTCTGCAAAAAATACGGGGGCGAAAACGTAGTTCAAGTTATCGTGTTCCCGTGTTCACGTGTACGTGAAATGCCTGCCTACTGTGTATGTTCGCCGTTCGGAAACTGCGGGGTACTGTCTGAATAGTTTTTAATCCCATTACATAAAAGTGTGTCGTGTGTACGGAGAGTCACCTGTTTTTGAGTCCCAACGCCGGAGACTTTGAGCTTCCGCACTCACGTGTGCAATGCCAGTAATTTTAAAGCTGAGCGAGAGAGATTAAGATATAAAATTGTTGCTTTTGGCTCCAGGGTACAAAAGTACCTACATTCCGCGTTTCACAATCCCTCCGGGAAGCACATCGGCCTGCCCACCATTACCGACGTTCCTCATCATCAAATTTTCAACTTGCTCTCTCTCTTTCTCTCTCTTTCTTCCTCCTCCGCTTTCCGAAATATTATGACATCGTCCCTTATAACGGCGAACCTTTCCATACAACAACTGCTGATAACGAATCAGATGTATATTTTTTGAAATACCTGACAAAGCTTTGAGCGAATTCTTGAAAAAGTTATCCGATGATTAAACGAGCGACGTATTACATACCTTCCCATCGCAGGTTTCTCAGCTTGATTCGCATGTCATCGTCGATGAAATTGAATAATTATATTTAGAAACGTCACGCTCCATCTTTTCAGGGGTGAAATTTTCTGGTGATTTTAGTAAAGTTATTCAGAAATTATGGGTGGGTGATCGTAGTCGGCATCAGTTTCAATTGATCACGCATGTGAACACGAACAGAATACACGTCGGTCGCACTATACGTGTGAGCAATTCTATCGAGGACCTGAGCACAGTTACGACGCCTCACCCTATTGACGATCGATCCCAAACTTTATTGTATCCGATTGACGTTTCGCACCCTAAACGAGAGGGTGGGTTGCATGTTTGAAGGCTGCTTGCATACACAAAAGCTCGTATATGAATTCGGGGCCGTGTACACCTATGTATATGCGTATATAAGTGACGTGTATATGTGCCCGTGGGAAATTAAATTTCCTAGCTTGGCGTCATGCGAGAAAAAAATTTATCCGTGATTACGGAATCTTGACGATTCATCGTATTCGACGAATCATGATCAATGTAAGACTTAATTACGGAATTCAATTAGGCAGTCGTCACCTTGAAGTTCTACATCAAGTTGACGCGGGTGAAAAAAAAAAAAAATTAAAAAAAAACAAAAAATATTACACGAGGGTGAGGAAAAAAAATGAAATAAATGGAGTATTTCATTTGCGAGAGTGGAATGAGACGGAGTAGGTACATTTTCATTACCCAACACGGGAAGAAAAGGTGATGAAAACTAATTTGCCCCTGGCTCCTTCCTATCCCCCACAACCTTTCACTTCCACACCACGAGAATCTTGGAGTTGCCGGCCTTGTATCAGAATTGCTATGGAAATTAAGCGCTCCGAGTCAACACGGCGGTATCACCTCGTTAAAGAATAAAAAAGGAAACGTAAAAATTTTTTTTTTATCGCAACGACAGTGTAAAATCGACGTCTATAAAACCTCGGAAATACGTCCGACTTGTTCGCGGCTAATCCATACCGCGTCAGAACCACGACCCAAAGTCGTTTGGTTCGCAATATATTTGCCTGCGTCCAATTAATGACTACGAACTTGAAATTATGCGTGTAAGGGTAATGACGGAAGGAGATAGCTTCAATTCACTTCAACTTGATTCATTATGAATGAAAGTCTTTGAGCTTTAAAAGCTTTATAAGACTGTCTTTTTGAACGGGGGAAAAGCGGTCAACTTGTAAAAGTCGTCCGGTCCAACGGATCCACGGTAAAACCTGAATGCTTGCCCGGTGGAGAATTTATGTTATGAATTATATAACGCCACTTCAACTTGAGTAGTTTGGGGTTGAGCCTCTTCCTCTGCCCCTGCGCTTTCAACCAACCACCCTGGTAACTGCCAACTCTTTTTGTTTTTTCAACCCTCTATGTCGCTACCGCCACTGCTGCAACGGCTTCGTAGCACGTATGTTGGTCATTTTTATGTCCCCATAAAAAATGGAACAATACCCGCCGGTACGGCCGTGTACCCCTGCGTTGTTCACCCTTTCCAAAATTATGTGTTTGGAAAAATATTGACTTACAACAATTGAAAAAATATCCACTTGTTTGTATGCTCATTGGATAACATATATTTGCATCGTCCGGTTGAGTGAGTTCAAAAATATTGAATACACTCAAACAATATTCGAGTGTTGTTGATTGAATTTTTTTGAATTTGGTATCGAGTGCAGACACGCGAAATTTACATGAGTCTCAGCGTTAATCGTTACAATGTTAAAACCGTAATTCTATTCTCTCATCGGTCAAATCGAGTAATTCCAGAATTATAGCTCGATCCTGTACTTAAATTCGAAATAGATCCTGTGAATTATTTTGCAAACGTTTCGAACCGTGGAATAGAAAATTCAAACCCGAACTCGTATGATTATTTCGCAAACACGTAGTACAAGGATGTAAAGGTTCTCTCGCAGTTGGTTCGAACACTCGCACACGGTTGGAATCCTAGTACGTACAGCTACTCCTATCGACTAAATCCGGTGCACTAGCCATGTTATGCTCGGATTACACCCTGCGGCAGCTTCGGGAGCTCGTAGATCTCGTTGCACGTGGAAAAGGCACTGTGGCGTTGACCGTGTCTGACGGAAAAGTCTCCGTCGAGTAGTCGAGAGAACAGGGTAGCACTGAAACAAGAAAAATTAATGAGGGTCGAGAAAGTACTGGTTGAAACGGCTGTTTTTCATCTGAAACTTCTTCACCTCAAGCCGGCGGAGGCCTTTCTAATCGTAAGTAGTATGATCAAAGTGTGGGCAGACCACTCTTGAAACAGGAACAAGAATCCTCGAGCAGAAATCAGAGGGGAAACTATAAAATCGGGGGATTTTCTTCGGCGTTATGGTCCGGATTTTTGTATAGTAACCTGTCTTTTGTTTCAGGCGGAGATCGAAAGTGGTGATTGCCTCTGCGAGGGCAGAGGATAGCGGACAATACGAATGCGTCGCGGAGAGCACCTCCGGACACCGGGCTGCCTTGGCCGCCAAACTTCTAGTCACACACGCTCCAGAAACTAGTAAGTAACGACACTTGCCCTCAGTATATTAGGCCCTTCGCAATAAATTTGTCGCGCGAGCTATTCTTCCTTGGTAATTTAATTTCTCCTTACGTGGATCCTCACGAGAGGTACCTCGTTCCGATGGCTTTCCCTTTATTTGCTTCTGCCTCTCAGCGCTCCATTCGTTCAATCGCACTTTTAGCCATTTTTTTTAACATGTTCCTGAAAAATGTACTCAAGTACTCTTCGTACGCTCGTTGATTCCTCGTTTCACATCCGTACACCTGCGCCGGTACCCATTTGCACAGGTTATATTCTGATATCTCGTATATTTTTCTCTCGGACATCACGGTAGTTTATCGGATGATCCTTCAAGTGTGCACATCGCACTTTTTCTTCCGATGGATTTCTTTGTTAATGCAGCCAACCCCCGTCCAACTTTCAACGATCACCCTTAACACTTGAAAAATTAGAAAGGAACGGAATCCGGTAGTGATAATATTTTTTCATACCAACGAGCATCTGGTGGTTTGTAATCATGAAAGGGTCATGAAACAACATGGATTATTCTGTAGCCATGAACCCGTAATATCCCAGTAGTCCAATTTGCATGATGCGGTATCAGGTATATATTCCCGTACATCAGCTTGAGCCAAATCAAACGGAATCTGCTATTCGCTGTGGACTAAGGTCTGCTGAGGTCTCCACGAATCGAACATCCGACAAAGGAAAATGATTAGGACTGTGGTAGACGGCCACGTCAAGGTTTCCTATGTTCCCAGGGGGTTCTCGTCGACAAGTTTCCGACACGACGGGGTGTTGCGACGGTAAATTCCCGAACGACTGCAGGACCATGACGAGCGTATACCACCGGGATGTACCGTAATCTTGGGAACAATTCGTCCTAGATCGTAGAAAGTCCTGACGAAGCTGACTACATAGGCCACGAATACCTACCCCAGAAACGGTGGCAGTTCTGTTCAGCGATACCAGTTAACGCGACAGACATGCAGAAGGCTAACCACGGCACGCTCAGGACCATTAATTATTCCCCGTGGAAACGACGACAATAACCTGTTAAAGACGAGGTCGCTCGGGCGCGATCGCCAGGCGTTGGAAAGCAAGGAGAACTCGAGGAAGGCGATGCTCAGCAGTCGTCATCGCCCCTTCGGTCTCATTCTCTCTCTTCACCCAACCCCTCTTACGCCCGCTCACTACGAGTGCTCTTGATATCGTTGAAATTAATTCCGCCGTCAGAACTGTGACTGCTATTGTTATTACCACCACCGGTTTATCGTTGCCGTTTATAAGACCACCTGAGCGGGTTATGAAAACGTGCTGAAAAACCCGTAGCGTTGCTGCAGTAACCGTCATACCAAAGTATAATATCCGCAACGCGCCCATACCTATACCCGGCGAGAAAGGTAAAACACTAACTGGGGCATATGTAAAGATGAGCGCGAAGAAACCAAGGGAAAAAGTGCAGGGGCTGAAGGGGGTAAAAAAATTCAGAAGCAGATGAAGAAAGAGGAAAAAAACATGGCGCCATGGCGCCCTGGCTGTTAACCGAACAAACGTGGTAAGCGACTCTTGTCTGAGTATGCGTTGACCTTACTACTTGCCGGGCGAGTTGTAACGCCGCACACCATCTCGATTGCCAGCGGACTCGCCACGTGCCGAACAACACAGACGCAATACGTACAACCTGGCGGAGGAAAGTTGGACATGGCTTATAGTCTCACGGTGTGTAGTTGCGAGGTAAAGTGTGGTAAGACCAAAGCAAACCTGACCCCCTACAAGGACCGAAACGGTAGATCTTCCCAGAGTTTACATCGCGGTCTCGTTTGGGTCTTTGATCGTGCGAAACGACGTCACTTACTCGCCTATTTTCAGGCAACATTTTATACCATTTTCTTATCTCGGGATTGAATTTTATGTAACCGTATTCTCCGCAGAAGATGAAGAGGTTCGCAAATGTCCTAAGTGTTGAACCTTTTGTCGTCCCGCGGAACCGATAGCGGGTGAGTATATCAACCCCCTTCTTTCGCTGGCCCTAAATCTTTGCATACACAATAGCAATACCTGTCGGTGGGTAAGGTATGTACTTACACAGTGGATATTCTATTTCCCGGCCGTACTCGACTTTTCCATGGCCATTCATATTCGGAATTCATGCTCAGTTCTCTCGACCGCCGTCTGTACCTACTCCGAATAAATTATTTCTACAGTTCCATCGAATTGTCTGAGCACGTCACCGTTGCAGAGTCACGTGACTTGACTGTCTCGCTATGCGTGACTTTGGCAACAAAAAAAAAAAACAGAAAAAAAAATACGAAAAGATAAAGCTCTTCCGAAAATTGCGGTATTGCGCTCTATCTCCTATCATAAAAAGAAGATGTTCGTTCGAACTCGCATGCGGAAATTTTTTCTTTGTTCGTGATTCGTTGAAGACTTGGCATCTTGAATTTCGTAACAATCGCATCCAATGGCAGATTCAAACGATGGACAAAATGTTGAGTTTGGTTTTCTCTGAAACTAGAAAATGTTTTTGCATCCGGACCTTGTTCAGTCTGTAATCCCGTTGTTGTTGGTTGCGGTTGAAATCCAATAATCAGGTCATCCATGTAGCTGTACAGACATACGTACATACACCAGCCTTTTATTGGAAAAATTGAACGATGACTGAGTGCAGACTAATATATATATATATATAAATAGATATTCTAGTTTTCGAACAGCTTTCCCTCTGAGCTAATATCCACATTCATTTTTATGTGATGTACGTACTGCACAGACATACACTTTCGAAAAGCTGCTATCGTACAAATCTGATTTCATTCTATATTCGTATTCTCAAAGCACGACCTGTCACTTATCTTGAACCAACTCACCCGTAGATTCCAGCTTCGCCTTCCGAGGAGCCTTCGCCTTAGAAGACACGGTTATACGCCGGGCTCAGAAATGCCTAATAAAGTCCTGGTGGCTCGAAGGTTGCACGATTTGGACGTGCTCGAAACCTACCCGACAATGGACAAGGCGATGAATAGTTACAACGGGTCTGTTTGCGGTGTGGGCGGGAGTATATAACCCGCAAAGCCGTGCGCGGCAACGCCGATATGCGATAATCTCCAGTCTATTGGCCACGCAAAGCTCTCCGGAAGTGCCTCAGCTTTCAAGCCCTTGCTCCATCCCTCAAATGATAAGTCGCTCGCGACCTCCCTATCCCTGCAATACACACTTTCGCCAAGGCTTTCAACGCCCCACGTGATGTTGCGCGTTTATATCGGCCACTCATCCTCCCTAAATCTCGTACTTTTCGATATAACCATGAGGTAATAAATATTTATAGGGCTTGCGTATCGCGTAATAATTACTATATTTCATCCATGTACGATGAACACCGCTATCGAAGGGGCCGCACCGAGGGTAACGCGATGATATTTCCGGGCTAGAGTTTTGTTTCTGGAATAAACGTAAGTTTAGTCAAGTCTAAGAAATATGGATAGCTGTCTACGGATGTATGTGTGTTGCGTACATACGTTACCCGTTGTATACTGTTTTCAATCTTAACCCCTTGCGTTCCTACTTCCCAGTTGGTTCATTGTCCACATTCACGCTCGACGTTACCGAGTCGCTAATCGTGGGAATTTCCAGACGCCTGCGCTGCGTTAGACCGAGCGCGGAGAACCGCGCGATAAAGGATTCATGCCTGACGCTAATAGAGCCCTGCGGATGGCAGGATTGTACCATTGCGCGTCTGCCGGTACCTCAAATCCACATATTGTGTGAAATGTTCCTATGGTTTTGACGATACCTGGTGTATACGTCTGTACGTGTGTAATTCCTAACTCACTAGGTGTGTCATTCACGCCTTGGTTTCATCTAAAATCAATCCGTTATAATCGTATGAATTTAAACAATAGATCTGACTGGGTGCGATCAATTTTTCCTCCGAACAAATTTGCGTCGGGTGAGAAAAGAAAAAATTACGAACCTGAACCGTAACTTTTTTTAAATTTCCACGAGTATGAAATTCATTGAGGTCCCATTCTCGCACCGAGTTGACTTACGTCGGACGCCCCTGTAGACGAAATATCAACTTGATCCTCATATCATCGCGAGTATGGATTCATAAAAGATAAGCCTAGCCATTGAATTGCATTGAATCGGGAGCGTGTAACGAAACGAAGCCGTGTCGAGAGATTCTCAAGTGAACTTTGACATTTTTCCATTAGCTTTGCGGCCGAAGGAGTTTTCCGTTTTCTCGGAATACTTGTACCCTACGCGGCTCACGATCCTACGTGGATTCCATATTCGTTCCACGAATTCACTATTTCAACTCGGGGACTATATCTATAATGCTGACCATTGAACCGTTCAATGTTCAAGTGAAACTACAGCTTTACGCTGTGGAACTCGAACTTTCAACTTTTCAACCACATGATGAATCCTGCGAAATGGTATTCAACGTTTTAGAATCATGTCGAGTCACACCGCAGCTCCGATCGCCGGTGGTGGACGTCGTCATAATCTACGAATGGTGTTCAATCGTCAAAGGTTTTTCTCGTATAATATGGTTTTAATTTTGCAAAAAACAAAAGCAGAATGCAAAAGCTGCCACGCGAGATTTACACAGGCCGCATAAGATTGCCGTTGGCCTCGCTTACCACGAAATTGGAGGGAAGAAAGTCGTAGGTTGTAGATTAAAGGTGCTTAGCACTCGCGGACACGCCACGCTGACCACAAGACACACCGTAATTCCACCAGCCACATATTCCACGTGAGGTTCTTCCGCCTGCAGTCGCGAAATGACGCCATAAATACAAAAGACAATGCACCCCCGGGCTTAGGCATCGGCTGCATCTGTGCAGGGAAATAAAATAGTTCTCCAGCATTTCCGGGGAGCAACGCCTTCCCTTCCGGCGCGTTGACCAAGTCAACATACCTAGACCAGTGTAGTGAACACACAATGGAATAAATGATTCTCCCGCTTCCCCGCTGCTGCGCGATTACATCAGTTCTGTGTTCACATTTTATTCTTGGAAATACGCCATCACAATATCCACATTTCTCGGCGATTGTTTACTCGAGCACGTAACATCCCGAAGAGGCACGTAGATAGCAGCCTATATAGATATACCCTTAGAAATAACCCAGAACGACACCTGGGGCCACAATCCCACTTCACGTTACCGAAGGAAGGTCGTCTTACACTTGGTCTACCCTCGACTACCAGCATACTGACTCTGCGGGAGTGATAACATTTCGGAAGACCATTCGCGGAAGCAAAGGTAAACGTATAACGCCCATACGTGGGCACGTGGTACGAAGATACGTGTATGTATAGACATACGTAAGTACGAAATACACGCCTAGAGTCCGTGAACAGTCTACTGCCAGACTGCACAACCATCGTCAGCTTTCGTAAGATGGTGAGCAGAAGGTATGGCTTCCATGCAAGGTCGTTAGAGAAACTGAGGATTCGGAAAGCCGAGGAAAATGAAGGAAGCCAAGGAACCAGAACAGCGCTCACTCGGTTACGACGGTGGGGCTCACCCTCAGGCTTCGTGTCTGGAAATTCTGTATGTCTATTCTTCGAGCCCACACATCCCACTGGTACAGGAACCAGAAAGATCCACCAGTTTCCGAAACCCCAGGTCATACGCCATATTCGAAGTTTGACTAATGAGGTGGAATTCACAAGTACAAGTAGAGCTCACCGCGACAACGACCGTTATGCGCAAGTATTATTAAGGGCGTACCGAAGTTAGATGCGATAAAAGATCTGAAACTACAACGTAGACAACAACAGAACCAGATGATGTGCACCTTGGAATGTCGAGTATTTTCGGAGGCTCAGATTCCCCAATTAGAATAGTCGGTATGACGTTCCCTCGAGAACAAGATTCTAAAGGTGTCGGAGTTGGACACGAGAGCAAAAGATGTGGGGGATACTTCACATGGCGGCGGTGTAGTAATAATACGTATATTTTACTGCAAAGGAAATGAAGCGCAGTACAACATTGCCGTTACGAGTACGGAGCCGTGTAAACCTTTCATTTGGACATCGGAATACGCGACGTTTCACTTTTATGTACGTGAAATAACGTACGTCATCTACGTATCCTCGTGGTACGTGGAAACCCAGCCAAGCCTGACCCTGACGTAACCCAAGCTACCCCTAGCCAACCCCGACGCTGCTCCTCTTCCCTGCCCTTTTCTTCTCATACCTTCAACGTCGACGTTACGCTCTCGACGCGAGCGTTCCAAGCGAACGTGCGTTCCGTTTGATGTCAACTAGACCGGAGCTAGAAGCTGAATACTTTCACGTCATTAACAATTGTAAGACCCTCTCTTCAACCAAACCCGTTGCACTCGCTCTGGCACGGGAGCGTATACCTCGATAACTGAACGAGCCAGAAATGAAAGACCTTTTCGTACTTGAAGCTGAAAATATCAAACTGGAAACAAATTACCTGTGTTTACTTGATCGAGTTATCGACGCAGCTCTTTTGAGGAACAATAAAAGACTGACGCTTACTTTTTTTTTTTTATGGGAAAAGGACTATCCGTCAGGGTTGTTTTGCATCGAAGCAGAACGCAACTCGACCACGGCAATTATGCGAGGGACGATCAGATCTGTGGAATGGAGTAATCAGGTCCATAAGGTCTAGGATTCCGCGCAATCAACTTATGGATTTAAATTAACGTTCGTCGCAGACGGAAATTTCCGCCGTAGTTGTACTAGACGAGATCGGAGGCCTTGAGGCTGATTAAGGCGTACTTTGCAGCATTTGATAATATCAAATTTGAACTAAACTTCTTTCGTCTTCCCTGGGGGGCGGTAACGAAGCGTAAGCGTCTCTTCCGCGGCTCGACGGTACCAAATTTCTATTCTTAGCAAACTACCTTTATTTCGAGTGCAACTTTGTATTCTCGCAACAGATTCCAGTTTCTTACTCGCCTTATTTGTGACAGGTGTTTTATGACTGAATAACTGAATTATTTTCTGAACAAGATTTTCACCCGCATTTTCTTTAATTTTTATTTCTCATTCACTCATTTATTCATTCATTTATTTATTTATCTATTTATTTATTTTTATTTTTTTGTTTGTTCAAGCAAAATACCGCGAGGCAAGCGTCGTGAGCAGGAGTTGGTAATTCGGATCGTGAGCACGCGAGATCAGCGAAAAGATCGACTCGTCACGGTTGACGTGACAAACGAGAATCGACGCTTGGTAATTAGTCGAGGGGCGTCGGCCGATGTAAAGTACCTATAGTAATATGGGTAATGGGTATACGTATGCACGCCGCGATACAATAGATATGGGTATAAATACGACAGAGTAGAATCGATAGTCTTGTTGCCCAGGATGTTACGTATCCGACACGTAACCCATTTCCGATCAATTCGATTCGCATATATGAGTGTGTATGTGATATGGGCGCGTGGCCAGCGAGGTGGCTGGTGAATGGGATGGAGTGAAAATTCAAACATAAAGAATGCGGCAGCTGTCGCCAACATTTACTACAAGACACTGTAGCGAAGAAGATTACACCGGGTGGAGCGAAGGGAAGGAATGGACAGGAAGAATGAGTATCTTGAATTTCGAATTCCGAGCGAAGTCGGAAAGCAGACACTATTAGTTCAAGTCGGCAATATCTTTGACGGAGATACCCTTATTAAATCTGTCGTCTTTGTCCGATTCGATATGTGCAAATATAAGCTATGAAAGTTCAGTGTTACAAGTGTCTTCTTATTACTCGGTATCGTTGCGCCGGTCAGTATCGGAGAAAAAAGGTACCCTCTCAGCTCCTGCTCTCCCTATAATTTATTCCGAATAAAAGTTCAAATCGACCGTGAACAAAAATTACCTTTGCGTGACCCGTATGAATTATTCATCGAATCAAAATTTACGAGATTCCTTATCGCGGTTTGTTACAGATTACTACATTTATACACGGTAATATTTTTCACGTGTTATTAAATATTTCTACGTTTTACGTACAACGAACAGCGTTGATCGATGCGTTGCATACTCATTCCGTCTGTGTGGACTCTCCATCAACTATTGAATTAGAGGACCGTTGAAGCCGGTCGGTAATCGAATGAATGTTTGAAAAGACCAAAGGGCTAGTCTGATCGAAACCACGACGATGCGACAGAGTAAAAATTTTAATCATTCCGATTTAGTTCCAACGACGTATTCCCGATAAAATATCGTCTATGCGTTTGCAAATTATTTGCGAATTTTGTTTGCTCTTCAGATTTTAAAAAAGCATCGAATAAATTTATAAGCTACGGTGCATGTAGATGGACGGTCCTTTCCGAAGTTATTTTAGTCCGTTCTATCCGATCCTATAGCGCCGTTTCACACGGGGTGTGCATCAGCTATTTGGTAATGCGATTAAACTATTCTGCAAATCCGAACGTTACAATGCCGGTGTGCAAAACCTCGGTCGAGAATACGATGGGACCGAACCTTTGCTGCCTCGTTCAACGGCTATCGACCTTACCGCTAATTGCGGCAGCGGAGGACCGCGGATAAAGTGGTTCTATATGAATTGGAACGTTCGAAGCGACTTCGCTATTCGAACTAACATCCCACGGATCCAATGTCCAGACACCGTTCGAGGACGTCTCTATGACACGTCCAGGGTCAGAGCGATATAAGCAAAAATAAATACATTTGCACGCCCTAACGAGGAAAATAAGCCCGCACACACGGGCTGTTTAAGTAACTGAGATTAAATAAGCTGTGTAGGCGTGGCTGCGGCATTAAGGTAATTATATCTCGGTTAATTATGTTGTGGCTTCCATGCCACGCTTTTAATTATGAATAATTTAAGTATACCCACCACGACGCTGAGCATTCCTGCACAGCTAAGCTACTTGAGATTCTACGCAGGTGTGTTTCTACTCGTCAAACTTTTTGCGAAGTGCAGCAACCAGAGTCGCAACACACCCAACGAACATTCGTTTGTTACGCTCGCGACCTCGCCTTCATAAATCGAAATACGAACTTAGTTCATACCTATGATTATAATGGCAATGATAAATTCTGTATGTTTGTTGGTTCAACGCCCACGTGGAGTTTGATGGATAGAAACAGCGGGCAAAGCGGACGCTCGTATCTGTTTGTCGAATTTCCTGGTTCACGGAATATCTCATATGTATACGTATAGATCATTCATCGCTGAATCAATCTTGTAAACTATTCTGTCGCGAGCTCAGGCGTGGCTCTTATACTCGGTATTCCGCTGTAGATTCCACCCTGCACTTTCCGATAATCCTGATCCGTGGGATGAGCTCGAGCAGCCAGTTTTTAAGATATTCATGAATTGTGCACAACAAATTTGCATATCAGAAGAATATCCTCATCCGATCGATGAAAATTAAAATTTGCTACTCCCGACGAGTACGTAAGATCCGGGAAACGCGAGGCGCACAGATTGCACAAGGTTTACAGTCGCAAGAAAGATAATGGGCACGTTTTCTCTGTACCGACTATATCTCATTGTTCTACTCGAGATCTCGCACCAAAGTAATTCCTGCGAAATTATACGATACTCGCAAAGCGATGTAAAGTTTATCAAATCGAGATACACCGAGTTTAACTACTTCGAGATCCAATTTATGCTCAATTGAAACTTCTGAATGAATTCATTTCTCGAATCAACTTGCAATTCTGTACCCGTACATTACACTTCGCCCTCCGTCCCTTCACTTAACGGCGATCGCTCTTTCTCTTTGTAATTTCTCTCAACCTTTTAATTCTTTTTCAATGAATCATAACAGATATAGATAATCAAACTCTCAGGTAGCGAGAACCTGACAAATTCTGTTTTATTTTACTTTCAGCGACGGCGGCGTGGCCTCGGCAGGAAGCTCCATGTCCGATCACGGAGGACTTCTGCATGAACGGTGGAACATGCCTTTTTTTCGAGACCGTCGGTGAACCAGCCTGCAGGTGAGTGCGAACGATTGATCAGAAAAACTAGTTTGTCACTTTTGCCATTTTTTTTCTTTTTTCCTTTCGATTTCGATCGGGAATCCTACGACACGTTTACATTCAAATCTGCTAAACATACCTATTCCATAACTACTTCCTCTTTATCGCTCCCTCCTTCTCCCTTTCTCTTTCTCTCTCTTTTTATCCGTGCGAAGAAATTATACGCAATAAAGGAACTTATGCACGAAACGTAGAACAGAAGGACAAGAACCACACGAACCGACTTGTATTATACGGTTTATTTTCTAAACCCCACCATCCACCGAAAGCTCACCCATCCGTAGCTTGCGAAACGTTTTCCCCAATTTTCCGGAGATCTCTGTTGATTTATTTACAGAAAAGATTTTTCCCATGAAAGAAACAACCCGGCAAGCGAATTCAGCATTCCCATAGCATATTGCTTTCGCTCTCGAATCGTCTCTTCTCCCCACTCTTCGCCACACCTGCTCGTTCCTCTGTGTTTCTCTACCTCATTCGCCCTCTACCCTGCACCGACCCTTCTACCCCCGTACTATAATCAAAGGATTTGGTCGTAGCTCCGAACCGCAGACATTGTCACCAACGTCACCGTATACGTTCACCACGGGTGGACGGATCAATGAGGCAACGCTGAATATATATCCTCTCGAGTTTTTTTACCGCTTTGAAAATATGTATAATATCATCGGTATGATTTTCACCGGAATAATATCGTACAGCACTATCCGTATGCATTCGTTTCTCACTTCGTTTCCTCGTTCCTCACGTCAATTTTCATTCTATACAAAAGTGCGAACGCTAAGAAGAAGTGTGAAGGTAGCCCGGAAAAAGATCCTTCCGCTATCACGTCAACAGGCCGACCCACCTGCTGCCAGCTGCCTACCTGGCAGTTTGTTCAGGACTTTCAATTGAATTTAACTTCAGCTTTTGTTTTCGAAATTGTTTTCCCAGCGAAACGGTTGCGGAATTCGGAACGTGCATTTCACGAATTATTCAAATTTGATACCCCCACACACGTAGTACGAATATGAAGTTGCAGCAATAGGTTGACTCTCTTATATTTCTCGAGCATCGTCTCCGGGCCTGTTGCTGCTACCCTTTAAAGTAGAGCTGAGAAAATTTTCAAACCGAAATACCGAGCCCCCCATCTTCTCGTGTAACAAAAAGTACCCCTTTGTAGATTATACAAAACGCGCCTCCGTATCTCCTCAAGGACCAAATTAACTCGTATACCATCTCAGTCTCTTCAACTTCAAAAGCCTGTTCATAGTCCACTCTCGTCTTCGAATCCGCAAGTTCCACCCTCCCCTCTTAGGAGGCGCGTGCGGGTCGCTGCGACAGATTCGGGGCTGATATAATTCCGTTGATTCGTGGCGTGCCTCGCAAGTAAAAATTGGTTAATCAGAAAAGTTTACGCACAAATTTCGAGCAGCTATTCGCAGTCGCGAAGGGCGGGTGCGGGGTGCAGCGTGTGATTAGCTCGACCGATTCTCCTAGGACCGATACATGTCCGCCATTCTATACGGCAATCCGGGAAGCCTCGGCCAATCACGGTGCAAAACCCAGAACCAAAGCTACCTTCGAGAACCTCAACCAGCCTTGATTTATGCTCAGGGGAGGCTCCCGGCTGTCGTGCTGCTAACTGATCGCCCACGATTGCTGCTGCTGCTGCTACTGCTGCTTCTGCCGCTGCTCCGACCACCACCTATCCTACCTTACGCAGATGCTTCCCACCTCGCCGACTTATACCTCCGAACACGAGGATTTCCAGGCACCGCTGTTTCTTCACCGTCAGCTAATCATTCTCTCCTTCGCACCCCATCCACGCCCCGCATCAGCCGCTTGAGGATATTCCTCTCGGAGGACCTATACGAAGTCGAGTGAAACGCTGGCCTCGTCCATCGTACCCCGGCCGTTTGAAATGTACAATTATGTACTATGTATAACCGTAGTGTTCATAAACAATGAAGATGCGATATCGCTTCGATAAAAAATTCTCCGCGCTCGAAACCGCGGACGAACCCGGTCGGTTCGGATCGGGATCCGGTGCCGTTGAAATATTTAGGAGATCCGCATGTGGAGGGTCGTCGCGGTGAGCAACAAATTAAGCTTGAGCAGCGGTCGTCTCCGATTCCCAAATGACGAGGATTCGTTACACAAATTTAGCGGGTGGCGCCCGCGCCGCGAGCAGTACAAGCCTAGTGCCTCTGAATCGGGGGATGAAAATAAAAGTTCCCAGGGGACAAACATCGCGCGTTAGGACTGACAAGGGGTGACCGGTCTGGTCGCGCCGTCCGACCAGGCAATCGTGACCGATGACGAGGGTTTATTGGCTTTATCGGGAAATCAGGTCACACGAAAAAGGCTCCGGCACTTTTGCACGTTGCGCGCGTTAGCAAATACACGAGCATTCTCCCTTAAAACTTGGTCAAAGGTTCGATCCCAACTCTCAGGTGGTAATTAAAATGCGAGAAAAATCCAAAAGTGCGCGATCAGCGTCCGGGGGTGGACCGAACGCGAATACCTGACTGTACTTTTTTTTCACCATTATAGTCGCGAAAGAAGTTATACTACACAAGTAGCTTGGCGGGTATATATCCGTACAAATTTCATATACAGGAAGTTGAAAGAGGTTTCTTTTTCATATTCATTTATTGCTATCATAATTGTGAAAAAAAGAAAACAAATTTCAATTCCTGAATACGTAAGAAGCTCGTTCAGGTACCCATTGTTGTGATATCGCTCCAGAGTATGCTCAAGTACAAACTTTTTTACCCTCCTCACCCCAAGAATCGTAAATCTTACCCCTTAACGTAGGAAACCCCATCCACGACTCATTTGTTTACGTTAGCCACCCCTGACTTGTTGACTTTATGTTCCCAACTCTTATTCGACAAAATTGCGCTTCAAAATACGCCCGGCACAGGACGAACGTCCGAGTAATGTACGGGTCAATTTACACCGACACTTTGCGAAATGCCCAAATCTCTGGTCCGAGTGTCCCTTTTTTCTTCTTTATCGCTGGTGCTGTCCAAGAATATAGGTTGCGTGTCGTTGAGTCCGACGCTGCGATTTGTAGCTGTCACTCGCCCATCGACGGATCTGAACGGAATTTTTGTTAAGGCGTGTTTGATAGATCCCGAAACCCTACGCAAATAGCTTCTCAGATTGGGTTTCCGATCAAAAGTACCCCGAAGTTTCGAAAAACGGTTACTCGAATCTACTTCCAAATTTTTTATACCCGGCCCTCATACCATTCAACTTGCAGAATCACACGCGTTTTGAACATGCGAATAAAAATCAATTTGGATACGTGGTAAAAAAATTTCGTATCAAATCCCACACACAACCCGTGGATATTAGAAGATCTATTGAAAATTTTTGCGTCCTATTATTCTCAACTAAATTTGTTTGAGGATAAATTTAAAGGGCGCAAGACAAAATTCTTTACCACGTATTTTCTCCAATTATAACCAGCAGTCTCTCGGAAATCGTCGAGCTTGATTCCCCACTCTCCCGTACATATTCAAATACACACAAATACTTGCGGTACGTACGCGCATGGTGTAACACATAGGAGCGAATAGATTCGGAGGATACAATCTGAAATCAATTGATGAATGTTCCGCTCTAATCACCAGGCACATCGGTTAGAAGCTCGTACAACTATATCTATAAAGGTAATACCTACTATACACGAATTTCAACCGGCAACAATCGAGGAAACCCTCCGAGTTTAGTGGAAATCGAAATACGTACTACGGAATACATTCTACCTTGAACGACGACAAGTCTACACTTACGGGAGGTACGCTCGATCCTAGAGCGATTCTATTCGTCGCGACAGCCCGGGAGGTCGGGACAGATAATAACGCCGAAAGTCCCGATGCTGCACGTATACATCGATCGGGACTGTTACCTACAAACAGATCGATTTACGCAAGAAACGGCATTCAACAGACCCCCCCCCCGCCCCCCTGCGACCCTTTAACCCTGCGATCCAATAAGCCGTTCACGAACAGCAATGAACCAATAGATGCATATATGCACCGATTCTGCGGAGTTTCGTTCCTCTTTCTCCTCCTCGTTCCCTCGTCGCTCCATTCGCTCTCCTACTACCATCTGATAAGGCTGGCAGATATATTGTGGAAATCGCGTTGCGCACGCCTACCACCACTGCACTGGGGTAGTTCGTTTATACCATTATACCACCGCGTAGTGTAGTTTCACGTTGTATCTGGTAATAGTACAGACTCGAATTGTTGCGTCGTCGCGCTGCAAATGGTTCTGGTTCAACTTGTCATCGTAAAGTATTGCGCTATCCTTTCTTGAGACGTTTCATTATTTACGAGCTCGTGTTCGCCGCAGAATTAAAGCGCTATTTATGCAAATAGCAAAAAACGTTCGCCGTCTCGCTTTCGGAGTAAATTATTGTCGCTACCCTCCAGACGGTCGCGTGATGATGGAATCAAATTGTCACAAAATCCAAGCTGGATATGCCCAGCTACGGCTCTCTCTCTGTGGGATGAGCATATTATCTTAGCGATCGCGAAACACGGCCGACGGTACCATCTAAATACCAGATTGAATCCGGGATCAACGTGCCACGGGGATTTGTTAAATCGTCGGCGGAAATCAAGTCTCGAAAGAAATAAGCGTCGTTAATTTGCACCGGCATAATTAATCTCCGGCTAGTCTTACCGCTCACGAGTTGCAGCCACTACGCTGAGCTGCGTCGTTAAGCCCGCCCTTCCACCCCCTTGGAAACACCCTCTGTATTATGCAGGAAGAGCTGCTCCACTGCGATAATGATTTATTTAGCTGGGAAATTGATATAAGCTGGCGGGAAGGGAAAAGGGAGGAGAGAAACATGGGACAGCGTGAGTGGCACATCAGTTTCTTTGCCTTTGGCATTTCGCCCTCACCGCTGTCGCTCTGTAGGATACTTGTTTGGGGTCAGGAATGTTTTTTTCCCTACCCTTCTCTGCGGTTTTCTTCTTTTGCTCCCTTTTTTTCCCTGGCTGCTATTTTTTTCATGCGGCTGCCGTTACGTATACGGAGTGTTGGACGGCGAATATAAAATCATACGTAATTCATGACATTCGAAAACCGCACCACCCACAGCGGACCGCTGGTTTTCGTATGCGCGCGTACGGTATATGGGTGTAAATGGGCGATAAACGATAAATTGATGAAAAATCAGTCGATAAATTAAAAATACTACACGAGTGGCGTTATTCATGGACCGTGAACGTACGTCAGTTTCGATTCACTCTGTCAAATCATATTCTTTGATACGTCGAGAGTTTATCATTCCGTTCCGGGCTTATACGTGCTTTTGTTTTACGGGTCCAATCCGCGTCGTACGATCCATCAAATATATTCAGCGAACTACAGATCGGAACAGTTGTAGAGACATCTTTATCGCTAGAGTCATGATCGGCGACGTCGACGGAATAGCCATCGTATAGTTTTGTCCTCGTATTTGTTTTGTCGAGGTAATTTGGTGTGTTGCGTAATATTGAAAACAATATCGTGACCGGGATAAACGACACTTTTGCATAAATTTAAATTCACAGATAAATTTATGATCAAAAATGATTTCTGAGGCGCGTGTTTCACGAAACGTTGAATATTCTATTCATAGAAGATTTTATACCAGTCGCCGTACGGCCGGCCGTGGCTATCACATCCGACGTTTCGGTCGTTCGAAACGGAACGATTGACCTCAACCGGAAACGGGCAGATTAATTGCGAGTTTGGACATCTAGAACCTCGTAGTTTGACGGTTGTTAAGTTCACCCTTTATACGGTATCCCCCGACTCATACGAGGACTGAACGGGGCACGCGATATCAATGAAGGTTACCCGCCTATTCTGTAGAAGCTGTTCCTCACCTACGCGACGTGCGATACGGTCACCTATGAGAAGGTTTCGAAATATACCGCGTGCTTCGCATCGGGATAAAAATATAATCGAATTTTATATAAATAGGTCAACCAAACGACCGAGGAAATATTCAACCGCGCGAAATATGTTAATAAATATCCCGCACGTACCACAAAGGTGGGCCGTGAGCGAATAAATGGTTATATAGAATTAAATCCCTCGGCGTATTAAAATTATATCGGTAGCATTTATCTCAACTGCTAATCATTAACTATACGGTTATTCACCATCGCGCGGAACAAAAATATTTACATCTCATAAAACATGAAAGAGAAATGATTTGAAATGAAATGAAATATGGAGAAATTATTCGCACTCGTTTGCTACAGCTAGGGAGCCCGCGAGTTTCAAACTTTCCGATGACTCATCAATCACCACTCCGAGGAAAATATCCCTAAAAAAAAAAAAGAAACGAATGCTAAGATTTGTCCGCACAAAATAAGAGACAACGCGTACACGACCATATAGAGTCCGGAGAATGAGCGACCAGCACTCTCGGCAAGGGAAGATAAAAGACTGCATCGCTCGACAGATTCCCGTGGATTCGAAGGCGTCTCCCGCGCCGTCACGCACCGGGTAGACACAACGGTACCTCGATAGCTAGCCAAAACATTTGCGTGGATTTGAACGCGTGCCAAAAACTGCGTCGGAAAAGATACACCTGGCCGATGCAGACAAGCTCGCGGTTATAGGATCGAAAATAAAGAAATTTATTCTTCTAAAAATTGGCCACAGGCTCCGGGAAAAGAACGAGTCAGAGCAGGGGTCCGCGTATGTCGGTGTCTCCCTATGATGAAGAACCGAGGGATTCCGGGGTGCCAAAACGAATATGAACAGCCACCGTGGGTGCCGAACGTCACTGATCATCGCACCAGTGACAGTATTATGGCCCTTGCTGATAGATTTACCGAGGACTTTTTCAACCAATGCGCCTCGCGACGCTCGTGCCGATTATCCGCCGAATTACGCGATTCCTCATTACGTAATCCTTTTCACCATCGAGCCATATCGATACTCGAAGAGATGGATCGCAGCCTGGGGGTGCTGCCTGGTTGGAAGGGAAATATAGGAGTGGGAAAAAGGGAGAGCTTAAGTAGAGAATCACGCTTGCGAGTAGAAAATTAAAAACACGTCAAAAAAAGACCTTCAATTTTATATACCTTGAATTCATCGAACAGCACGCCCACCCGCCAGTTTCACCCGAGTTCCGGGGATTTGATTATTTTTTTCATAATTTTTTTTTCATCAAACAGTTTTGACGAGCCGAGTTCATAATCCAAGTATCGAGCTTCGGGATATACCGGCGAAGAAAAACATTGACCAGTATATTGTGCAAACAGTTTGTTTGAGGAAAAGAGAAGAGTATATCGCTCTGAAAAAAAATTTTTTTTCATTTAACGCTTATTCGCTGATTTTGAGAATACGAATATCAGTTTATTCCGTGTATTATACCTATATCCTTTATGATGGTCTTTCATTTTTCATTCGCTCATCGGATTGGCTTTGATGCGAATTCAGTTATTTTCGGACGGCACCATAAGCCTCAAGAAAGTCCGCTCTCAAGGATTTTAATTAAAACGATGGGGAAATTAATCAAATTAAACCATTGTACCCGCCGTCTCTTGGTTTCCCGATTTTTTTTTTCTGAATGACAGGCCACGTAAATTTTGAAATCAATTTTTTCGTTAGTTAATCGATTGAAGTTTATAATTTCTATGGTTTAACGCGACTTTGCCTGGAACTACTCCGATAATAATGTCACCTAATCCAGCTAGTCGCTACGCGGCAAGACTCTGAAAGTATATCTCGAGAGTAAGGGCCAGAGTTGAATTGGGCTCATATTTCGCCCTCATGATTCGTCTCGAGAGTTTACACGCGTCTAACCGAAGCTCGCAGGAAGCTGCCGTCCGCGTTGCTGTGACGCGAGTTTTATCTTTAGCCCCAAGTGTCGCGAGCGTTGGAGTAATGGTACTTTGAAAGTGACGTCACTATATCAGCCCGTAAGATTCAAAGTCGCGTGTCAAGCTCAAACTCTGTGAGGAAAATGTTGATTTCATATACCTTGAACCTTTACATAGGTATGCGTATAAACGTTATTATTCGGGTTTCCTCCATTGCGGCCCTACTCAATATGAGAGGGTCTCCTCGACGTACGTCGCATTCCGGCTGTGAGACTTTGCTATTTTAACAAAATGTAAAAATCTCCATACTCATTACCGAGCCCACGATTAGGGTGCCCTTCTTTTTTCATCCCGCAGATTCGTTACCCTCAACATCTGCTAGACACCATCATCCTGTTCGTAGGCAATTCCATCTCTGTCGGAAGCGAAAAATGTTCTCATAGGAAATTTCGAGAGAGAATGCGAAAATTCTGCTTCATAATGCAACCGAGATTCGGCGGGGTGGGTGACTCAACGATCCAAGGTGAGCCTGCGGCGGCACCCACGGGCGCATTTTCGTCGACATAAATCAGTCTCGAAGACGCGATCATCCGAGATAATCCCTATAGATTAACCGTTCATCCAGGCGTTCCGCCACCGTACACCACCACCCGTATTCCATCGGCAAATCTGTCGACGAAATCTGTGAAACCGCTTTTTCTATTTCGACCGGATTACGGCGCGTGCGACGAACTCGTGGGCGTCACATAATCGAGCTTTCACGCCTCAACGTTGATTTCGTTATTTCGATTTTTCATTTTTTTAAAAACCTCTAGCCCTTCGGTTACCACAGCCTTTATAATCCGTGCCTTCTAGATGATATCCCAGCAACAGTTTACATCGATACACTATTCGTACAATATTTATGAATATTCTTCGACCTGCTACAAATTTTCCACGCTTATGGTTCACTTTATTGTACCTATTATACGTACGGAAGTATGTTCGTTCCCTCCGTAGAAGAAACTTTTCAAAGTAAAATCTTATTTCCCGATAATGGCGTCCTTAGGTAATCCTAATCCACCAAGTAACTTATTTTTTCTCTCTCATATTCGCACTACCTGCTGGTTGCGAAAAAATGAATTCGTGAAAACCGGAGCAATCAGATTTCCTCGTTCATACCCCACAGTCCTTTGAAACTTTTTAAAATACGTTAGCATCTCAAAGTTCTTCAATAATAATCCACGCCGGCCACACCGCGTTTGCTAATACAGAAGTACGTAAATCCACTTCCGTCTTCATCTCGTCCTTTTCACGTGTTTATCTTTCTTCGAGCTGAAAAAGATCCCGACGCGACGTACGCGGACAAAAATAATTCATTCTCGAACAACAAGCTATTACCAAACCCATCCACGTGGACCCGGCGCCATATGGAACCCACTGACACCAAAAGATCTTCAACCGCCGACCCTCCAACCACTTCCGGCGCCGAGCTATTTCCGTATGTTACGCTACAAAAAAATGCCGATTACTACTGCCCCTTTGTTTTCCCCTCCGCTCCGAGTATCCGAACATATTTATTTATTTGGTTGTTCGTGTTATCCACCCACTCGAAGTTCACTCTGCCGGAGAAACTATTGAGCACTCTATTCGCGCCAAAATGTCTCCGTATTGTTTCCTATTCATCGAGCGGCGCGTTATTTATCATCTCGGTTCGGAAAACGGAAGACAGAAAACGGAAAACATGTTACGGATGTACCAGACTGACGCGAAATGTGGTCGGACCACTCGGTCGGTAACCAGTTCTCTCACACCCAAAAAAGTTACGAGTTGCGACCCATTGCGGTCAGCGCAACGCCGCTTCACTCGCGAATTTTCGGAAATATCTCAGCGCGGAAAGTGCAGAGCCCATACATTTTTGAACAAACTAAAAACCCTTTCCGGTCGGGGTAAACTCTTATATTCGACTATAGGTGGTTTCGACCGACATTTCCGTACCCACTTCTGGAGTTGATTGAAATTCTTGTACGGTTAACAAAGCTGACGACGAGTAGTGACATTTGCAACTCCGCATAGTTCTACCTACTAGCTATACCGTCGGAGGTGGCAACGGCGAACCAGGACGGGCGTCTGCGTGAACGACTTTCGAAATCTCTGCACTGCAACTCGAGACCCACACAGAGTGCACTCCAACGTGCACACGAATTCCAAAACTCTTATCCGGAGCGTACAGTCACTGTTGTGGTTCACCAGCAGAGCTATATATTTACTTTGAATGGTTCGGTCTAACGGCGTTGCAGGAGAGTGTCGTGATCGTTGCAACTTTATTATTATGATAAATCCATATTCTTTCATCATGACGTCTCATTATTGGAGTTTGATGCAAACGTTTCCACTTTTATGTACGCGTATAAACTCTTCGTGAAATGTTCACGGTTAAGTTTTTGACGTACGAATTAACCGTCATAAAGCTACTGGCACCGACAGTGTATTTTACGCCCGCAGCTGGGCCATCGACATCGGTGAAGACGAACGACTTTAAAATGGGGCACTTTGAAAAAGAGTGGGCGAGGATCGAGGAGGGATCGAAGGAATAGAATTAAACTCCGAACGTTTCGGCGGGGTTATATCCACGACGTACGCCTCCGATGATAGCAGCTGGGCCAACACCACGGCGGTGAAGTTCTATGGCAATGACGAACCCCCTCAGTTTTCCCTGCGCGATCCTCAATCGAATCAGAGTGCTTTTCGTCGTAGCTTCTAATCAACGCCCATTTCACTACTTAAAAGCTCGTGAAATCCAACGAGCCAAAACATTTAACATAATTAATCGTCCCTAAAAAGCAGGTGGAATATATTCTTTGCCGCATTCCGTGATCTTGTCGAACTCCCGCAACGAGGTACTCGCGAGTAGATATTTAGGAAGATGATTAGATTTTGACCTCATTGATTAACTTCCACCGAACGATACTTCACGAATTTCATTTCATCTCAAAGTTCGGATTTAGCTGTTTGAGTTTTTCACGATCGTAGCAAAACCAGAGATAGAATGGAGTCGCGTTGACGTTGTCGAAAAGTAAAAAGGCATCAGGATCCTCGTGTACATGCAGTATATGGGCAAAACGCAACAGCGGTTGGTCAACACGCGTACGAAGCGGATGAAAAATGGCCAGAATCGATGTTCACCGAATCACGCGTTAAGCGACCCCCAAACCACCGTGAAATATTTCAGGCTGTCACCGATCGCGCATGACGTGTAGCTGTCATATTTCATAAAATAACCCGTACGCGTGGCGTGGGTTTGATAGATTTGCACAACGGTTCAAAGAAAGGGAAAAAAAATGACCCGCAATCACCTATAGGTATACGTAACACACCTATTCCCTTGCATAGAGTTGTTCGCACCTACAGATTCTGCAAAATAGACTTTTTTATATTTTAGCCTCGGGACGTTTCCGGTTCTCAACTACATCGACATAATAAAGGCGACGTTCCAATTTTCCAGACAAGTGGCTGTCACCCCGAATGGTGCTGTTCGATATACCTCGCATCCAACGCCACCCCCTGCGCCGGTTCTATATCTACTACAAAAGATCGCGGCAAAGCATAAATCTAAAAGAGCACCGAGTTTCGTTTTAAATTTGAACTTAAATTTTCCAGAGGTCGGGGGCGGAAGAAACAAAGCAAAAAAGAAAATGAAAGCATCGATCGTTGAGGCGTGTAACAGTCGATCTCACGGTAAACGAAAGTCGATTTTTTTTTTGGCGCGACCCCGGCGGCGCGGATCCACTTTCGCACTTCCGTCCCAAACACTCTACGGTGCAGTTTGTATCAATTAACGGACAATTCAGCGTGACGGGGGCGGGCGAGAGCTTGCGAGCTCGCAGGGTGCCGCTATACGCCGCTACGTAAGCGGTGCAGTCGGTAAACTAACGTCGTGACACCGGGAATTATAATAATAATTCAGGAACGAAATTGCTCTTGTTTTCCTAAGTAATATCTCACGCTGTATCGCAGTCTCCATATTTATCCGGCTCGCTGGTAATTTCACTCACCACCCCCCGAGCACTTGCAGCAGTTCTCCCCGTTCTCCATTTTTACCCCCTCCCCCGTTCGTTGAAATTCCATCCTAAGCACCCTTTGATGAAAAATTTCATTCGGCTCATATCTCCTGCCTTGTGTCTTATGAGATTTGGAAATTTTCTTTCAACCTCGGAGAGTCTCAGCGTTCACTGAAAAGAGTTTCCAAATAAATATATTTTCCAGAAAAATACCACACGCGCGCGCGGCGCAATTTCATTTTGCCTCGACAAATAATTTCAATAATTTTTTTTTTTTTTTCTTTATCCCCGGGAATATCCACGTTGATGAAATCGTACCGGGAGTCTTTTCGAATTCTGCACCACGAGCGGCTGCGCGAATTTCGATGGAAATTAGGCAGCAAATTATTATGCCATGTAGATACTATACATACATTAATTCCGAGTGTTCTCCGAAGGTCAGAGAGGTCCTAAATTGCCGCGAGGTCCTGCCAGGGGGTCATGGGTTCAACTACTTTTCCCGATCGATCTTCCCATCCGAACTCTTTCGCCCCAATATATAACTTCTTGACTTCATTGTTTTGCGGTTCGCGTCGTTTTGCGTCAAGTTTCTTGCCCGTCTAGCAGCGCAATTTGATTTCGACGAACGCGAAGCTGATGCTCGAAAACGTTTACATGTAATATACAAAGTTGAGGTAACTGTGTTACAGCCAACTTATTTTTATTGCCTCACGCTAGTTTGGTTTCCGCACTAATCACCCATCTCTCTAATCTAATCTAATCCATCCAACATCCGTCCAACATCTATCCGCCGTTACCGACAGGGTTAATATCATTACACGGTAGAGAATAATGGTCCCATGAAATTTATTCGCACGATTTTCATTCCTCTTTCTGTATCTACAAAGAAAGGTATAGAAGAAAGTACAAATGAAATTGTGCTTCGAGGCAAAAGATGGGACAAAGAGATACAAGAAAATAAGGGCTGGCATATAAATGCGCGCAGCCCTTGCGCGGCAAGCGAGTACGTTTGTACAAGGTTCACTGAATTTAGGCAATTTCTTCTTTTTTGTTTCAGATGTGCAGAGGGTTTCACGGGTCTACGTTGCGAGAACAAGGATGTGATGAGCACCGGAAGTGCGTACAGCCGTCACAGAGCACCATTTTCCTGCAAGCTCGGGCTCTCCACCTCGTACTACTGCTAGCGATAAAGTCTCGGGGCCCGATAAACGAATAATCGGAGCCCCTCCCCCTCCCTCCCTTCGAATCAAATTAGGACCGAAACGCGACGACGATACGATAGCCCCCCTAATTGGGCCTTATATCGGACAATTATCTCGAACGACTATGATTGCAGACGCAAGAGGGAATACTTTATGAAATAATTTTTGCGATACACCGACTATTAAAAGCGAACGTGAAAACGGATCTCGTATTACAATTGACGGGCCGAATCTCGTGAACTGAAAAAAAAAAAGTAGTCCGAAATCGAAACCAAAACTTGTAAGACAATAATAGACTAGAAAAATTTTTAATCTATTCCCAACGATGCGGGCCCAATTTATTCAAATAATCAAATTCACGACTAATTGGACGGCCAATAATTGCCGGTAGAAGGCGAACGATGGCCCGATTGAAAATGGTCCTTATTTTTATTATTTCTACAGAGAACATACCAAAGAGCCCCGTCCGAGCAAACGCGCGATTTTAACTTCATAGCATTTCGATTTGAAAAATAAAGAAATAATAACCATAAATAAAATGCAGAATGAAAACAGTCTACATTCTATGTTTTTTGTTTTTTTTTCGTAAGTTATTCGTAATACGAATTCCATGTACAAAAATTACGTCCATGGAAACTATATATGCCCCACCGTTTTTTGTTTCGATGATATGTCAGTACGATAGGGGAATCGAAACTTTACCAATAATATGCTCGTAACATTTCGCTGTTGCTGCAGCTTGTTTTTTTTTTATTAAATTTTGATTCCTCAACTTCGAGAAATGAAACATCAAACCATCACGCAGTAACTTTTTACGCTTGATGTGTGGTCGGAAAGACAGATAGAAAACGTTGAAAATCGGGTGCATCGGTGCGTATAAGTTTATGGTAGATACGTACGCTGTGACACATATACCAAATAATTATAATCGGGGCATTTTACAAGCTACTCAATATTTCTCGGCATTCATGATTCGAAACTCTGGAGCATCTCTGATTATAATCTCAGCGGCGCAATATTCTTTCTTTATTTTATTTTTCAATTCACCGCGGATCCACGATGCAAATGCTACGAAGCAACCGGGCGAAATTAATAACAATATAATTATAATAATTATATTTTAATAAGATTAATAATAATCAAAATCGTAACAATAATGATGATAATAATTACTATAATAATAAATAATTATACTAATAATAAGAAATTTAATAACAATCATAAGAGTATAATAATAGTCATAATAACGGTAACAACTGTAACCATAATTTTTTTTTTTTTTTTGTTTTTTTATTTTTTTATAGGGGGGAGGAGAAATGCATTCACGCACGGAGTGCAGTCGGACTCAAAGGTTTGTACTACCGACTAAAACTCCTCCCTCTGTCACCCGGACACTACCTCGAAACCGCTTACCACATTACTTCGAGATAGGTCTTTTTCTCATCGCCCCGCTGTCTTGACCGGTTAGATGTGGACTCGGTCTAGGTCATGTTTTTTAGAGCGAAGGATGTCCTGCTGTCCTGCACCCAATGTGATATCGAGTTTCATTCGTTTTTCTCTCTCATTATCAGAATGGTCTGCACTGTAATGTCGTCGGGGGCCACTCGGCCGATATCTGACTTTACTTTTTCCTTCCGTTTGGGCCCAGTCGATCAGTGAAGAAGGTGTGCTAGACTTCGTCGAGTACAGGCGATCCGATGCAAATGGGATCGGAAATACTCGGGTCCACCGATAAACTGAGTCAGGTAAACATCGATCTCTTGATTCCACGGTTCCAGTTCCCGCATGAGTCGTCGCACGGTCAAGGCACCTCTCGTGTCCTGGTCCCAGGACGCCTCGTTCGCCGTCGTCTTTCCGACCTTTACTTTTCTCTCATACAACGCTTTTGAAGTTCTATGGATCTGTACCCGGAAAATCGCAACTTTTAATCATGGCTCCAACCATGGCAAGGACAGGGTGATGTCGATCCTCTTCTTGGCGAGGATGATGGTCTCGCGTCATCTGTCTGACTCGTAAAATATAAAGTTGCGTTATCCTTGAGGTAGTCATCATTTCGATGCATCATTTTCTCTAGGGTAGCCTTACCCTTCGTGTACTTCTCGTCCCCGTCGCGTCTTTCTTCGCAAATTTCTCCTCCGATGGATGTGCTTCTTCCGGCTACCTGCAGGCTATTTTAGGTAAGATTTCGCTGACCACCGTGATGATTTCCATCGGCACCGTTTGTGCAACGCCAAACTCCTTTCGAAGTGATCTCGTTCTCCTTCCTCACTTGTCGCGTCGATATCATGGTTGTCGGAAGACGACGTTCCGGGGCCCTCTCGCTCACTCCTGTCAGACGTCGGTACTGGACGTCCCCGACTCCCAGCACCATAAGAAAATTCTATTACGAACCTCTCTTCATATTTTTTTCTCTTCTTTTTTCTGGGTGCTCTTCCATAGACTCCTTCTTCCTCGTTTAGGGCCCGGCCTTGCCAACGGCACATCGGAATTAAAATCATAATAATCTGGATGATAATAATGATAGTAATAATAAAAATAATGGCAACAATAATAATAATAATGTTGATAATTACATTGACGCCAACTATAATAATTACGATAATAATCAGACGAAACAAAACAGTAATGATTATGATAATGATAATAATAATGATAATAATAAGAATATATAAGAATACGAATACGAATAAGGATGATAATGATAATTATAATTACTATATATAATAATGATAACAACAAAAATAACCATCGTAATAACAATAATGATAATAATGATGACGATAATGACGATGATGATGATAATGTAAAATAAAGTAAAATATTATTAGGCTAGCTGAAGCAGAAGTTAAGATGTTGCTTGTCTAAAGGGCAATAAGGGTCGTTTATGCGTCGTGAATAAGAGTGGGAATGACGCCTTTTTACTTTTAGACACGTGATATAGTTAAACAGAATGAATATATAAATAGCAAATACAAGGAAACGGATGGATAGTTAAGGGGTTTCTAAACAACCTGTTTGTTGTGGATATTTCGTGCAATAAACCGGAGGCTTATTTAGACGTTATAAGTTCGACGTGATACGATGCTCCTGCACTGTATAGAATTCTTCATAATTTTTAATGTCCGATTGCCGATGCAAATGAAGTCTTTCACGGGATTCTTTTCCCTCCAAAGCCGAATCCCTCGCTGCAAATATCAGAAACGTATGTATATGAAAAGGACAAGCATTCTGTTTGGAGACCTCTTAATGGATATCTAATATCAAGGGATACGCGCTGTGCTCCGACAGTCTTTGGACCCCCTCCTACCTTTTATATTACGACATATATATTTATATATATATACATATATATATCTTTACACATATCTGTATATACGTGGTTATATATGAATATGTGTAAAAGAAAAAAAAAAAAAGAAAAGAAAAAAAAAATTTAATTTATTTATTTAATTCATTATTTTATTGATTATTGATTAAACGTCATCTTCACCTCGGCAAACACTTTTGTTGTTTACCTTATATATGTTGTCCTTGTCATATTTATTATTTATTTTTCATTTATTAAAGTTTTAAATAGTTCAATCTCCTATTAGTCTCCATCATTTTATTGTAATCGTCAAGTTATTGTCAATTTTTAACAATATCTATTGTGAACAGACACGATCACTTGTCACAACAAATGAAGGATATCGGTGGGTAAATTCACGTATGGTTTGGTATGGCCTGGGTCCCTGGGTGTATGGATATTCTGTTTATTATACGCATACCTATAGTTGCCCATCTCCTTAAGGTAGGTAATTTTTTGTTCTTTTATTTATTACCCTTTATAATTACTCTTCCTCTATCCTGCGATATTAACTACCTCATAGCGCTGTACACTAATAAAAATTAATCACCTGCGTCGATCACGTCGTATCGGTTAGCAAAATGGAGCAACTGCACCCCGAGTGAAAAAACTTCAGAGTATCGGAACACCTGATGTTAATGCACCGTTATTACATTTCTCGATTCGTTCGAACCTGACGTCCGCGTCGGCGGGAAACGATTTCTGTACCGAAATTTGTTCGTTATTTTAAAATTACTGCGCCGATGAAGCCACATATTGCTAGGCGGATGATTGCACGCGGACTTTCGGCTAACGTAACCCGTAAACATTCTCATAAAACACCGTCGTCCACCTCGTAAAAGACGTTTAGTCAATAAAGGCAAAAGTAGGTATATATATTTCTCTTATTGCGTCTAATCAAAGTTCGGTAGTATAAGCCGGAGCTTTTCGGAGATTGGAAAACGAAATATAACAGTTGCCGGGCTTAAAGCTAACGGATCACGGGCACCCGATAACTTTTCCGCAACTTTTATCAGCGCCGGGCAAAAGTCAAGCCGATATTAATATGAATGCTAAGGGGCAAGAGCTGAGAGATCCCGAAGCAGCGTCTACATCTGGGGTTTCCGTATTTGTTGAATAAAAAGTAAGATTTCACACTCGAGGCGATCGTACGTATTCTTTAAATATTTAACCTACCAATCGCGAAAATGACATTCTACAAAGTATGATGTGTTGCAGCCGTGGGAATTCCGCGAATTACACCCCCGAGAAGTTCCAGATCTAACCGTTGGAAATTCGTCGACATTCCCGCGCATCGTGCGGTATGCGAAAAAATTCTTTTAGCAAAATGGAAACACTAAGAGAACAACTTTTCTCGCTCAAAGTTAATTATCGTTAAATTGCCTCATTCGAGCGTGATTAATCACCATCACCCCTCGCCTGCGGAGCGCAGTTAGCTTTTCTCTACCTATACGTAACGAGGGTCCTCGCCGCGTTCGCGGTGATAAAACTGCCGCACCTCCCACCGCACGTATAAGGTATACATAGATATGGTTCAAGCGGGAAACAAATGTCCGGTAAACTTTTCGATCGCCGATCAACCCTCGCGGTCATCTGATCGCCCAGTTTTATATCGAGCTTTCAATACCCATCACCAAAATTCTGCGACAAAGGCGATAGATATAAATTTCGGAATCGATCTAGCCGCGCGCGGCGAGGCGACAACCGCGGCGTAAAGATACAAGAGCTGGCGATTCAACGGGAAACAATTAATCAAACGCGTAATTATCGAAAAGGAATCAATCGCAGGTAAACTGTAATCAGGGCGGAGCTGCCGCGAAAAAAAGCAATCCGTTTGACGACAGGGACAAGCCATTAGGCGGCAGGCGTGACTACCGGCCAGCCGCCTCAGCGGTTGCGAATCTCACCCGACTATCCCGTCGTCCTCAATCCGAACGGTCCTTGCCCGGTTACCGAGAGACAGATCACCGACGATCGGGTTGTAGCCGCTGCGGATCAAACCGTTGGGATTAGTAAGAGCGTCGTTACATCAAATCTCTACCTCGTTTTCTCCGGGGAAATTGACTCGGGAGGTTTCCGCAGATCGAAATACCTTAGAATTGAACGATAAGGTGTATAAATCCAAGTTTCGAAGACTCGTATAAACCTGAAGGAATCGGTGAGTTTAGGGAATGAACGTCAAAGTTCCATTAAAGAATAAATGCATCGCGATAGTTTTTGATCGTTGGTCGTAAAACGTATGAGGAATCTTTTCTGCCCCGCTCAATTTGAATCTTATCCTCTATATCTATCGTCTGGGAAAACGGGCGAGCGGGGCGGTCGATCGGACAGCACGGAGTCCCTCCACGAGTCAAAGTTTCATCTTCTGATTACCCACTACCTCGATTGGGTAGAAAACTTTGGACAGGGAATTATTTTTGCTACGCTACGTTTTCTTTTTCTTAGCTCGCAAGGAAAGTTCTCCGCTCTCACGTAGTGGAACCGCGGGTATCGCGAAATCGGCACGATGCAACCATGAGAAGGGTCAACTGAAGATTACGACAAGTTCCGCCAAGTTTTCCTTTTATTGGAAAAGGGAATAGTCCGCGGCCCCTTCCATCCCGTAATCGCACGCTATGCCAGAACCAACCTCATTGACTCGGGGGGTTGGGAGATCGTCGAAATCTTGGCGCCCTCGACGCGACATTTACTCTTACATCGCTTTCGGAAAGCGCCGAGCTTTCATACTCTGGTATCCTCTCGAGATCGTTGACCCATAACCGATCCTTCGTCATCGTCCTGAGTTCGCACGGAACGCGGGACGCTCTTGAAATGATATCCCCTCACAATTTTATTATATTCTAATCATCGATTCATATACCAAAATGTTGCGTCCGATTTCTGCAGTTTGTACGAATCTATAGAATCGTCGTCGTTTCAATCTGATCGGAAATTAATATTTATGTATAAAACCGTCGATCGGTAATTCGTTTATATCAGCTACGTGGCTAAGTGTTTTCCTCTTTTTTGTGTTGTTTGATATTTCCTTGTTTTCTTTTTTTCTTTTTTTCTTTTTCTCTTTTTCTCTTTTTTCCGTCGGCTCAGAGCGGATCACTAATTAGCGGAACAATATGTTCTCTAAAAGGCGATAAATGCCCGCGCGTAAAGTCGGCGTTGGTATTAAATGAAAATTGCACAGTGGCAGCTCCTCGTTGGCCGTAAGTGGTGTCTATAATCGATAGCACTGAATCACAGAGAATTTTCAATGTGTACCTCGCATCCGCAAGCAAATTACCACTTGAATCGGTACGCATTGATTAGCGATCTAATCGATTGCCAATAAATCACTTCGATAGAATTGGTACTATGATTATGCAAAGTAACCGAGGACGGTGTACATATAAAAACGGAGCACGATTTCGGGGATTCTCAGTTCGTCGATATCACGCGAATGCTATGAATAATAATTCTTAAGGCCCGCGTCTTTCCTATAAGTACGCCTAACCTATAGCCGTTTTTTTACCCCACGACGTCTGAAGCAGCTTGCCCCATTACTCGAACGAAGTACATTAATTGATCCTGAATTCAATTTTATAAATGGACCGCCATTACCGTTCGCGTAATCGACAATATACAACGAATCAAAAATTGAAACCGGAACCACCGCAGCCGCGTATAATTCGCAAATCCAATTTCTTCTAGGCATTGTTATTCATTGCATCTAAAGTATTTTGGTATGTACATATCATGAAAATAACCGCATGCGATATTCCGCTAACATATTCGATGTATGGAAATGGAGCAACCAACTCTGTAATACCACGAAATCGTATAATGGAATTTCAGGGACTGGATATTATTTCGTATAAATGTTTGTAACAAATCCTACATTTGTTGTGAGTATGTGACAGTTTATTAATCAATTTCATTCAGCTCTCTGATTCACCTAATATTTTATACATATCACAATCACGAGCCTGCACCCGTTACAATCACATTCTCTTTTCAATTCCAATAAAAACCGAGGGGTGGTTCGTCGAACCTCTCGAACGGCGCCGAGCATGTACGTGTCGATGAGTGAACAGCATGGCGATAAAATTCCATAACAGTCGAATCTACACAAATATTATAGCTGGTATTAACACCATGTACGTTAATTTTCAACGGCACGCTCGTGACCCCCGTGACGATCCACGTGGATAAATTAAGGGCGCTTTTCGGGGTAGAGGTACAAAAATATACGCGTAACATCAGCTACACAGCTTGCCGATGAAAGGGATCGTTCTCAAAACTGACAAGACCCTACCAAGTTTTTGCTCCAAAGAATCGCAGAAGTAAGTTAGTAACTTACGTTATACCAAGTTTTAACCAACAACAGATAAAGGCACAGGGGACGCGACCCTGGCCAAGACTTTAACTGGCCCGTTATGTTTGACTTTGACTAATTGTAAGAAAAATACGGCGTCAAATGCAACGGAACTTTGCCCCTTGCACTGATTGCGAGTAGTGCGATATACATATCGGATTTTTCTATTTCTCTCTTTTTTACCACGGTATACTTGATGGGAAAATTTTTCGAAACTTGCAGCATATAACGTGTTACTGATCGCAATTTCTATACTGCATCAATTTCTACATTCGGAGAGCGTTTTTAAATCCAATAATAATTACACCATCAGGCAATGATTAAATCTGCTACAGTAACGCGTTCATTAAATAGAATTGTCATCAGAATCGAGTTCTGATTTATTGATTGGGTTCACAAACACGTCTTTAAAACAAGTTGTAATGATTATTTGCATTTCATTGCATTTACTACACTTGTACAGTGCAACGGTTCCGGTCGTGTATGTACCGTGGCACACCGATGAAGCGTTACTGCGGCACATACATATACCGCGTGTCCCAGCGTTTACACCGCAGTATGTCTGGTTGCCTGCCGCCACGTTCGTTCACGGAGCCTGGAGCCCCCATACTGCCCTATCGCGTAAGCCTATAACTGACGGCAGGCAACCAGACATACTGCGGTGTAAACGCTGAGACACATGGTATATGGCACCGGTACGCTACCGTGACTCGCGGAATACTTTCGGTTAGATAGACTTCAGTCAAAGTTCCGCTGGTATCGTGTCCTGGAAAATTAAGTATACTTAGCATAATTTTTATCCGAGACCCGCGCGGATTGTACGTACAAGTATAACGAGACTTTATCGACGTGCAATCCACGGCTTAGATTTGTTGCATATTCGCGCATGTCCTTTGTGTACAGATGTAGGTATAATCGGTGCAGTATGCATCGAAGTACAGTGGAAAATTATGCCGTATCACATATACCGTGACGCATTGGACGTTCGCATAATCAAATGAACGGACGTCGGCGTCCACAGGGTGCAAAGCGCGCTAGTTCGAATGCAAATTTTCCTCATTTTGCATTTTGTCGTCCCGGAGTGGTTCACGTGCTGTTGTACAGTTGCAAACCCGTGCAGCTCGGCGATTATACATCGCCAACGCAGTTTTCTACATTTTACTCTACGGTCATGAATACGTTACGAATGCACCAGGCAAATAGACCGTCGGCACGGTACCGCGGAGAGCCACGTCTCTTAGCATTTTTCGAAAAGCCAGTCATCCCGCAGGACTCTGCAAGCCGATATCTGTTCTTTTTAACTCCGGTTCGGATCGATATCTCGATGTACCTATACACACCACTGTACTATCGATAGCAGCGTTTCACGAGGGACGAGTTTTAGACCCGCTTACCCAAAGTGGGACCGGTTTATTGTACCCTTCTATATGACAACGCATACAGAAAGTTCATCCTATAGGTATTTATTTGTATACATAGGTATACCGGAATACACGTGAGCAGGCGCAAGCTTTACCATGGATTCTTTCGATATTACGGAATTGTCGCAATCTTCGAGCAATTTCGGTTCACCGGATGAGGATATTCCGAAGAGTTGAAACGGTTCCTAAAAATCTTCGGACGGAAAATCCTGGAATCCCGATACGACGCACGAGTCTACACGTATATCCACAACTATAGCGTACATATCAGTTATTGATCATGACGGAAACATCGAAACATTCGCGATAAATTAAAAATAGCTGTCGTGTTTAATTGACACTGACTTATACCTATACCCCGGTCGATTAGCCAACTCTGCAACTAGCCGTGTAAACGAGATCTGAATGCCGGTGCAACTCCGGTCCTTAAACATTTGCCCGGAAGCTTTAATCAGAACTGTGGGGCTTGCCACTTCCCATTAGACGGTTAGGTACCGGGAGTTGCCGATTGGCAAACTGTGCAATTTACCGAGCACACGAAAATTCGGTTTAGAATTTAAACTCATACATTTATACCTTGTAAACAGTTGCAGGCGAAGTTGCAGAGATTGACGGTGTAATGCAGTCTATAGTGCGCTGCATATAAGAGGAAGGGATTTAATTCAATGCTAGATGGGTGTATTTTTCCTCTGTATTTCGCTATTTAATTACACGCGAGATGTTTATGCACGGTCCATAATATCCTCAAACCACCTCTCGTGTTTGATATGCTGACCGAACATCTACACCGTAACAAACTGCATGGGATGACAGTCGTCCCCGCAAAGGAGGTTGAGGGACCATCGGCGAGACTCGTTTAATTCACCCCCGAGAATTACGACGGCGCCCGACGTACTAAAGCGTCGCGACGCCGCGCGTCGGTGTCGTTATGCCTACGCGGACACGCTGCCATTTGCCATCAACGTATAGGTATATTTGCATAGGTGTATACGTATACCGATCATATTCCCGCAGCCATCCGACTTGCAAAATCCAACAGAGCATCACACAAAAGTCTAACCGACCGTAACTGAACGAGAAAAGCGTCGAGTCATACCGCCACCGGCGCCGCATAAATTGAAATTGTATATATAACGCACATAAATGGTCCAAAAGATAAACTACCACATTCGTATCCTAGATTATCGTACAATTTTTTTGTAATGTACAAAAAAAAAAAAACAAAGATTGAGGGGAAAAAACAACCGAACAAAAAAAAAAGAAAAATCGCCGGACCCGGATTCGGGAAAAAATGCAATATGACGTATACAACTTTGACCGATAATTCACCACTGTACACGATACGTTATCGGATTGGAAAAATGGTAGAAAATACAGTTTTCAATCTCGGAGAGGATTTCCAAATTGCTGATCGAATTAAGACCCGATTCAACGGCGTATCGGAGGATTATCTGGTTATACCTAATAGGCAAGGTAGAATATGGTAATACTTGCACGCATCGAGATATGCATTTCACGGCTGATTGAGGCTAGGGCAACCCATATAGACGATTTTCCAGAGGGTGGTGCGATATAACGGCTCGCGCAAGATAGATAATATTGGTGTACTCTATCGGATAAAAGTTACAAGCCCTTAACGCATTGTAGTGTTAAGGTATAGATTCATTAGCTGCAGTACACGTACGGAGCGCTGGGCGACTCGTTTTAATCAGGGCTCGTATAGCTCGAGGAAGTTTGCAGCGGGTATAATATCACGATACAAATCGCAATTGTCACCTCACCGTCCTTATAGTGACCTATTATTATAAACAGCCGACCTATGTCTCCTAGGTTATTATAGCGAGCCCGACCTTATAGGTATAGGTATAGCTGTTGACTCTGCCGCTCAGGCAGCCCCTTGGCCTACCGAGGAAAAATATATGCCAAATACATTGCCGGCGCCGGCTTTCTTAATTAGGCGAAACGACATTTCTAACGACTAGAGAGAGAAATCTGTTACACGTACTATTATAGTAGGTATATAGGTGGGTAGCCTCTAGCTTTTACTAAACCACCAACCTTCCGCAAAGTTTATGATCACGATACCGCCGCCTGCACCGCTATAATATCGCGTTATTTATTTGAGAGGACTCGTTACTACGATTATATATTATTTTAAAACACGAAACGTTATCTGCGGTATTACGCGAACCGGAAAAGTATCATCATCTGTTTTCAAATGTTTGATTTTTGTTTTGTAGTTTTAGCACTCGTATCGCCAGGATTCCTATGGTCATCGGCAATCCGAATACATGGAAAACTATAAGTATAGTAATTATGCAGCTCTGCAGATTGAATCACGGTTTTCAATGCTGTAGAGGATTATATAACATTCGCAGTTATACGAATTGGCGCTAGGCTGCGTTACAACCTAATATTACTCGAAATTCAAACGCCATTTCATAATTTGCAGAATTACTTTTACTGCGTTGGTATTACAGTAATCAAGTTATCAAAAATTCATATGCCATTAGTCTCCGCTGTTTCGTTTTCGGTTTCACCCTATTCAGATGGTTGAATACGTTTCATCAAAAACATACGTGCGGAATCGAGAAACTTTTCTGATTCGGGCTCGTCGATGCGTACATTTATATGGGTACTATGGGTATAGTTATACGTATGATAATATACAGATATACCAGGAGGGAATAATACGAAAATTTTAGTGGCCCAGATTAGCTCGATTTCGATGTTGTAAACGATCATGAAAATCCTCGCTCCGCCGGAGTGAATCGCGCGGTCGGATATTCCCAGCAGGCGCTCCGGAAATTGATGATGGCTAAGCAAACGGAAGTTTGGCGCACTGCTTTGTTCTCCCTCAAACATTAAAGTAAGGGAAACGCCTACGATGTAGATCGAATTCCGTAACCCCGCAGCTTCGTTTCGTCACTTAATTACTCGGTGTAAAATAATTAGCCGCCATTGCAGGCGAGACGAGCGTAGGTACGATTATACGGCTGTAAGGTACGAGTAGTACGAGGGGAGATCCAGATGCTTTCGCACTAATAACATTCAAGTAATGCCAATTGCTACTCTCTGACATTATTTTCTAATTCAAGAGATGGATAAGTACTCTTCGTTCGCCGAGGACATCTCCCTTGCCCGCTTCTAGCGCATCTAGCGGCACTGTCAAGGTAATAATTGATTCGATCAAAGACATTCGCTTAAATGCGAATGAATGAATACAGAGCTTCCTCGATGATTATACATATACCTAGTTAGCCAATATAACGCAACGTAAAGATCTGCTTTTAAAAAATTTTAAGCCACGCGGCTTTCTCTGTCCTATAACATCGAGATAACCCGAAAGCCAACAACCCTTCGCGAGGCTTCGATTTCGCGTTCAGAATCTCGAGTAATACCGATGTCCCGATATACCAATACCGCAATACCAATAAACATAGTCAATGTTCGCGGTTGCTATGCGATAATTGACCGTCGACTGTCGATTGTCAGCAGTTTTGGTCGCGCCGCAAACCATCCCTATGACAATGCAAAACAATAGATGATTGTCTCATCCCTCACGGTCACCTACAATTCGGATTGCCACCCACCACCCACGGACACGAGGCGTTATTCACCGGTCGGACGTCAACGCACAAGGTGGTTTTGGCGTTACGTGACACGGAACTGCGCCATTACGTGTACGGCCTACTCATACGAAGAGAAATATTCGAATGCTCACCTATAGCTACCCGTAAACGCGCATACGGAACGCTCGCTGTACCTACGTACCCGCGACGCTCGACGCAATGGGTTTCCCATTTTTTTTGTCAGCTTTTCTTTTTCATCGCACATTTCGTTGTCCTCTTCTATTATATCGACTATATACACATAGGAATATAGGGTGGGGTATAGCGAGTAGCGGTAAATGGTGAATTTAAAACTGTTGATACACCGGAGCACAAAAAAGCCCAGGGGACCGTTGCAGCGGAGTAGGTATCGCGTACTACAATCGTTGGAAAAGCCGAATCGCGATATTTTCCGGTATACGGTCCAACTGGATCACATTATGCCGTCACCTATACACCGCCACTGCAGGAGATTCCCCAACTGTTAGTTTGAATATATTCCACCGGTGAACACACGCAACCCGGATTCAAATATACCCACCCTTTATGTTACATATACGTATACTGCAGGTGCGCGTCAAATGATCTTTCGGTTCGGTAACGTAGTATGCGAATAAATTGTAATTTTTTCCGTGCCGCCGAATTTTTTTTACTACATTCGCGTATTTTCTAATTGTTTAGTTGTTGGTTGTTTTGTATTTGTATTTGAAAATTTGGAAATTACCTTGTATGGTATACGGAAATACGAGGGGCAACATAAAAAGTGAATTTCAAAAATGTAAATTTGAGTCAACCCGATCCAAGTCGTGTCTGTATAATACCCATCGCTGTGCCCTGTGAATTCAAAACTTGGGGCGAAAAATATCTTTCTCGATAGATCCGAGTGTCACGATTCTCCCTTCCGCCGGGGTCTGGAAACCCTGCGACGAATGCACGATCATATGGAAAAGAAACGGCCGCTCGCCTACGTCGCTATTTCATATTTCGATGCGTCACTCGGAAAAAAATCATTCGTTTGAAAATTTGGGAAAAAGTTGGAGACGAAACGTATGCGATGTGTTTTGTTCCGTTTGTACCCAAATCGAAACCGGAGATCCGCGTTTCTTATATATACTAGGGAATTGCAACCGGTTGTAAAACTAACAACGTTAAATTTATTGTGCTAACAAAAACTAACGAAATTTTTTGTGCTTTTGTTTCTGCTTGCAGCTTGCACACCGGGACATTCATCGTGTTTTGTTTTATTGTAGCCTATTATACCTATACTCCCAACACCCTATCCTTTCTTCGTCCTTCTCTGAACCGCAATTGCTATATGTTTTACCCCATAGACCTGCCCTGTCTACGCTTTGAACTTAATTTCTTTTTCTTTTACTTTGCTCAGTATTATCTTTACTTTATTCTATTCTACATTCCCTGTCTTCTGGATTCCACCAATTGGAACTCGTTGAGGCTGGCGCTGCTATTTTGAGGAGGTAAGTTTATATTTTATGATTCTATGCTGCAGAATGTAGAAGAAAATGGAACGGTGTTTCTAATCTATTTTGCAAGGAAAAGGGGGAAAGGAAAGATGGCTCTCCGTAGTTCGCACATCACGCGCGACCTCGCGTTCGCCCATCCCATCCCATCCCATTCCCTGCCCGGGTATTAACGTTTAAGTTTTAAGCTTCAAGTTTTAACTTTAACTGTTAATTGGCAAAGTTGATCTCGTCAGGGAGTATTCTGCGCTGCCTATTTACAAAGCAAGAGTATCTTTCTTGCCGCCAGAGTTGATCCACCATCGTCCGTATAAAATATATATGTATACACATAGGTACATCAACAACCGAGTGTATAGCCAACCCTATCTTGCACATCGACACTGTTAAATTATTACCTGTTCGTTAAGTGATATAAAAAAACCTGGCGAATAACCCAATTGCGTAGGTATTCGAGTACACAGCTTGTGATATCGTACTATAGCTACACGTATGGGCGACGGGCTTCAGAACTTACTGATAGGAAATAACTGAAAACTGCAGTTTTACTATTTCATACGTTTTGTACCGACACGGTCGGCGCATATATCCGGGGCTATGGTAATTCGGTACTCGTCTTGATGCATATCAAGGTATGTTCGGTCAGCACTCTTTTAGATTGGTAGCATAGCAGATTGACTTTTGATATATGTATTTATCAAAGCGTAACCGACATACGTAGATATGAGAAAAGCTTCTGAACTATACGCCTGGCCTCCGTCACTCTTTCAATTTAATTACGGATTGATATATATACAACTACTAGGGATGATAATATCAAAAGTTATGCCCATAGTATGAGTTATTCACATCCTCTCACTATAACCTAGCCGGAACACCGAACGTTACGTTTCATTCAATGGGGAAACTTTCTTATGCAGCTCTCCAGCGAAACGCCGTCTACTGCTTGTATACATATATATAGTATATAGTAGGATACGTATAGTGTACAATAAACTTTCAATAAACTTTCTTTGCGACAAGACTTCGCTATAGATGGATATACGGTGCAATATACAGATGATATTTCGATGAGAAGTAAACTTCAAATTGCTCGGCCAATCAACTAGTCTTAGGATCTTTATGGCATAAGCTTTTCGATGTAACAAATGCCTCACTCTAACCATAGATTATGTATTCTCAACGGCTGCTGATGCATGATGGGGGAAATAAGGCTAGGAAATTTCCAACCCCCGATATTCACTTGATTCCCAGTTCGGCAAACAGGTTGTGATTACCAATCATCGCATTTGGTGTGCGAAGTGTATAATTGTGTAACCCGTCTTTTATTACTTCGTTATGTCGTAGTTGCTAGTCCGTGACACGTACTTACATAAGCCAAATTAAATCGCTGTGATACACGAACCTCGAATAAGGGTGGAAATGATTGCGTAGCTCCGAAGGCATCGTTAGCCTTACTCGTACTGAATCGTGATATAAAGATAGCATGTCAGCTGCCACTTAGGTGAACTTAGCGAACATCACTCCGCCGAGGTCTCGCCGGGGCTATTGACCTCGACAAATGTAACGCTTAGAATTAATCGAGTCTCTAACCCGGCTCCGATATCGCTGCATTCTTAGGGTAGGTATTCGGATTTTGCTTCCACATCAGCTTTGCCGTGTAATACTAAGTATTTCATTTCACTTTACAGAACTCACCGTAGATTCGAGATTTTCGTGCAACAGCAGCCATGCGTCGCTACATCGCGATTCTCGACCCTTGGCCCGCTGCAGACCTAACCCCCTCGGGCAGTCAAAACTTTTTCATCAAACTTGTTCAAGTTGCTAGAAAATTTCAACACCTGACTCTCACCGACATGCCTAGCGAGTGCAGATTTCAACTGAAATGGTAAATATTAATTTTAAAGGTCGACTTCACTTTTTTCAGCTTATTCGCTCAAGTTCACCGCTTCATAATTAATATCGACGGAACCGTGGAATTTCATGATTTCATATTTTCCCAATCACCCTGTCAAAAGCAACAGCCGGAGATTATGTGCCGGTGGATAGCGCATAAAATATAAATCTCGAGTTATTTACGGTGTGTTACCGCGTTGACATGAATATTTCATGATGCGGATAGGTATACCCAGCTATAAAAATCGCCGATACGAGCCGAGTGTTCCACTAAATATTTCCTCACGTTCATCCGCACGATTCGATCGCTACGGGGTTCTGACGTACCGTACTGACCGATAACCGCCGCGCTCGAACACAATTGCAGCAGTCCGAAAAATAATATTTCAAATTCATTCGATATTTTCTTGGGCATACGAAAAGGCTGACGGGGTCGATGCTCGTTGGTTATACCACGCCGGTGTAACGCTCGCTTGTTTTCGAGTCGCGAGATTTAAACGACGACTCGAAGGAACTCGAACGTTATACGCGGTTTTAGAAATTATTGGGAAGAACGGGCGTGAAACATATCGACGTGTATAACGACGTACCTCCAACTGGAAGCAACAAGTAGCGACGGTGACAGTGAACGATAAAATACAATCATATTTCCCCAAGGGTGTTGCATCGTTGCAACCAACCCCTGCAGTACGAACTTTAACGGCAATTACTCTTCGCGTTATACCCGCGATATGTTTTCCTCCGGCCAAACTTTCCACTTGGCTCAAATATCCGAGCGCATATTGAAAATGTAATTACAGGATCGTATTATTAATCGCCCATCTCACTTACGTCGATACATAATGATGTTTGGGTCTTGATTTAAAACGTTCGAGTTCTCTGCGTTTTGATACTGTAGCACCGGAAGTTTCGGGTGACATCGAGTCTTGTCGATAGTGTCTGCTAATTGCGTCGCTGATTCCACGCGGGATTATCTTCGTCCTCGCTAATTAACTCGGAGAGAGAGGAGATCGTGTAATTCCTGAGACGATCGCATCAGGCTTTCAAGCTTAATTGATTTTCGAAACTTGTATTACGCTGTTTATAAGAACTATAACTGAACAATATCGTCAATCGATGTTTACGCGCGGAACAAACATATAATACCTTATCTGGATTAGGACGACAATTATATATCGATTATCCTCTCGGGTATACCCACGCAGTACGATATCTATAATGCGTGTATTATTCCACCCATCGAAAGGTGCGAAGGGGGCTGTTCGCGCAAATTACGTTCAGAGCAAATATCATTTCCTACCTTATACCTATGACTATACAACCCAACGCCCACCAAGGTCTATAAATAATCGATCATATCAATTTGTCGCGAAGCAATGCTAGCATCGGTGCAATAGTCTTCTCTATACGCCAGCGTGATTTCACACGATTATCCCGATAACCGCATTATTATAGTTGATACGTTTCTACCTATATACTATAAATTATAAGTATACGATATGTTTACAGATATACCAGGCAAGAACCGAGTCGGGGTCGGGACTGATCACACCCTGAATCGTTGGATATTCACGTGCTGCGATGTCGTCGCCCAACACGTCCATCAACGTCCAGAATTCGGCTTAGCGACAGCCGAATATACGGCATAATTTTTTCATCCAAGATGAATAATCCGGCGTAATAATATGTACAATTCCCAGATCCGGGACACTTTATATTCTTTGAATGAGGTTCGAGTCAAAAAAATGGGCAGGTAATAGAGAAACGTAAAGCTCATGCAACAAATCCAACGAAAAGCGTTATAGTATACCAGACTACCGCGTTCACAGAATTTCCACTTATAATGTGCGGCAGCCGGAGAATTCGCAGGGATTTACGCGGAGTGTTGAGTATGCCGGGTATAGTACCTGTGTAGATACATTATCGCTTTCCTCTATTTCGTCTTTGCATATGTGGCCATCAGTCACTGTCAGTCTACGTCGAGACGCCTGTGGAGGTTAATATCTTTTTGAGCTTTCGAAGTAAACTAGAAAAAATTGAAAACCATTTTGTTATCTCGAAACCAGCTGCAGTGCTGGATATATTCCGTATTTACCATGTTCCCGCGGGCCCCGGGGCGTCTGTAAAACGCGCACTCTCTCGCAACTATATATGATAGTATCCCGTATGACGCACGCTATATTCTTCACACATGAACGGAAAAGCGTAATTTTGGTACCAGGGCCAGCAAAAAAGATCATCCGGGGCAAAAGACAGGAAGGATCGCCGGTATAATCAAAATTCCTGTTTACTCCTTTTCCAAGTCTATCAAAATTGGTCTTTCCGATCATACATGACAAATACTCGGACGTGCAAATTCATCATTCGTTCATTTTTTACGCTACAATACATCAAGTTAATAACTTCGGTATTCGTACAATTTTTCGCTCGCGATTTGACTGCAGCCGGTAGAAATAATCTTTCCGCGGTTCGTTCGATGTTCCTATACAGGTACGTAATTCAAGTACGATCAAATCTATTCCACATCGAAGTCAAGCTGTATACATATACGTACATATACTTATACGTGGAATAAACGATGTTTTTACGACTTGACTCCTGCGATTTGTTGAGAGCTTTTCCTTTCGAACCTGCCCTCAAAGCCGGTGGACCCTTGGCGAAGAAGGCGCTTTGAATACAAATAAAAAAAAAGAATAAAAAAAAAAAAAGAAAACATGAAATCGTGATTTTATACGCGCTCAGAATTGGCCGTGGTATACGGGGGCGAGAGTCAAGTGTGTGAGCAGAGAAAGAGAGTAATCGTATTTTCTGCACGTTGTAAAGCACAATTCATTCCTCGTAAAGAACGCCTTCGTTTCAAATCAATGAGCGAAAATGATTAATATATATTTTCCTCGAAGACACATTTTCGTGTATCGCTATAAGCAATAAGGGTCCTTCGACGTCTCGAATGTTCGTTCCGAAATTGTTTGTTTTTATTTTTCCTCCAGCGTAATCAGGGCGCTCTTTTACGAAATATATATTATATTCCTTATACAAGTACATTCACGCAGATCAAATGTCATAAAATTCATTTCGATCAAAGTTCAGTTTGCTCTCGCGCAAGTCAGTCGCAATTCGATGATTAAGCCACTAAAATATATATACATTTTAAATAACAAGTGGTTAGATTTATTCATTCTTTGAATTCTTTCAATATTTTCAATACGCCCCTTAATTTGTTTGAGCGTCGATAATAATCACGTGTCACAAAGATCTAATATTGCGTTATTAGATTCAAACGATCTTAAAATTCTTCAATGATATGATATTATATGAGAACCGTGAATGTACTGTACTTGAAGACCTAAAATAACCACTCGAATCGTAGGGAGGACTTAAATAATCGCAGCAGAACATATTTCCGAGATTTTTATTCCTCGTGCGCGGTAAGAGAATCCCAAACGTAATAAAATAATTAAAAATTTATATATTTATTATTCGTTGAATGATCCAAATACACAGCGTACGTATCTAAGTAAAGAAAAAATACTTTGTAATTCTGTACCAAAGAATGTGATAGCGTATGATGTCCGTGCAAGCTTATTAGTGCCGCAATTTTGTTTTATATTATTGTTACGTTTGAAAGTATGTATAAATTTATATTATATCGAACGATTTATGAAAGTCGTAGGCTAGGATGACGGGCGTCATCGAATCTTTTATAAAATTCTACTCGGACAGTATATGCCGTTATCCATGTATAATCGAATAACAAAAACGTGTCAATTTTTTACTTCCGAGTACAATTTCAATAGAACGACGACGCACGCGGTCAGTGAATCATAAATAATAATGATGAACATAAAAGAAATAAAACTACTTTATGGCATAGGTATACTTTTAGGTATGATATATATATAATAATATTAAATATTAGATTACGAGAATATGTTACTTTATACGTATACTAATACAACATATTGTTACGACTACGACAGCTCTCGCAGCAATTATAATAATATTAACAAAGAACATTTTAGGATTGTATAAATGAAATTAAAGAACGAAATTTTATTAGGATGTAAAATTAATAATATAGTGACTAAATCTATTTATAAATTATTCGCGACTCGTATAATAATTATAACGCCCGCACATACCGTATACTATATAAACATGACGTATCACCCATATAGGTGTATAATTCGATCAATTCAGTCAAATTATCATTTTAACGCATTGCAGTTAATCTCACGAGCTATACAGCTACACTACGTCTCGTAAATTATCTATATCGAGCGTCGCGTCGTTAGGAAAAATATCGAAAATTGATGACAAAAAATTAATCATTGAATAAATACCTATTGGTAAATTTGCCTATACTCAAATGATAACGGTCTTAGGGCTATATGCATTATGAATTTTTGTAAAACGGATGATAAACAGAATAGGAAAAATTTCTACCGAATGAATTTGGCTATTCGGGAGGATGTAAAATTATACCAGTCTGCTGCTACATCATTTGTTGCATCATTGATGTATAAGTATTAAACATAATAGGTATACTGAATAATTATAACTAATTATCGATAAGCGCTGTGTAAAATATTGTATATTATTTCACCTCATTTATTTTTCAATGTTTGTACTAGCGAAGCGTTTATACAGTTACACCGTTATGCACATTTAATATGCAGTATATTGTGCGATACAATATGCCATGAATTAATTTTTCAGAGAAATGATACATATTATTTGAGTCTGTATCCTAAATATTCCATAAATGATAAATATGATATACATTTCAATCAAATGACAAGTTAGGTCGGAATAGAATTCGAATAGAATTCCATCCGTTCCGTATTTTGTATTGAGGTATTGCTGCAGCAAAGCAAACTGATATTGCATCGACGTATTATCGAATATTTTCTCATTAGTGATACTGAGAATTGAAATTTTCTTTACGGTTATGTTGTTATTATTAAAATATTACAGAAACTAGGGAATTATAGGAATTCAAGCTACTGAATTTACGGAGGTTGAAGCCATGACGTAGATTACTTTATTGGATATGCTTGTCCAGCACTTACAAAAGTGATCGTAAATCACGTATGTACAATGTATCATATGCCTTTTTCGGCTATCACCTTGTGTTTTCAAATTCGAACATTAGTATGTAAGGCGATAAAGCGAGATGATTTTCGCAAGGTTTCCTCAATATTTTATCGCCGCTCATAATGCTGTAATACCTATAGGAATTGTATGAAATTGTATTACAATAAATACACACGCAATTACTATTCGTGCGTAGTGCAATCGTTCAGTGTGTCTATGCGAATCAAATAGTACTAACGGTTGAATTTGGAAAAATCTACTTATGAAAAATTGCGTGCTATTATATGTGCGTGTATGTGTGTGTGTGAGGATTTGTGTGGGTGTCTGTCTAGGCGCGTACGATAAACTATGTGAATATTTGCCCCTATATAATTTCTTATTTTTTTTTTTGGGGGGGAGAAGTGCTCCTAAAACATAGAGCTATAAACTCTATAGTCGCACCAATATTAACATTGATACTCGTACGTACATAAAAAAGTATTTCAAAATAAAATGAATTGTAACGCATATAATATATATAGCATAATATATATTATAGCATATTGATGTTTCCTAATGATCCCTATATTGATAAGACGAAGTAATTGGAGTTATGAAATTAAATAATTATGAATGAATAACAAGCGACTGGCTTTGTAGGATGCATTATAGAAAATTATTCATTACCATATTAATTAGTGTTGACGCAAAGTACACCGACGAGGAAGCCAGTCCCAAGAACCAAGCGCTACGTTGACACAAATATAATATCTATGGTGTGTTATGGTGGTTGGATTATATCTGACATTCGTGGGATTGCTTCAATTTTTTTCCCATCTTTAGTTTGTAAAATCTGAAACCGCCCTTCTCCGAGGATTCACGGAATTGGTTTTCAATTTTTGATTGCATTAGTGGATGGTATATTTGATCGAATTAGACTGTAAGAAATTCTTACAACGAAACGTTGATATACTGTTTAAATTTTAGTCAAATACATGTATTATTTATTCTAGTCCTACTCGCTTAACTACAATGTAATATAACTAATTCCTGTGTCAAGTGTAACGATTAATTAAGTTCTAATAAAATCAGGTACAACCTGTCCACTCGTCTGCTCAACAACCGCGATCGATTCCTACAAGAATATTTATCAACAACCTACGCTTTATGTTCACTAAGTTCTCTAATACCAAGTATCAAATGAATAGAGGGTCTTCAATTTGCAGGCTTGGAGATATTTCACGAATTTAACAAATCGCAAGTCTATGAAAAAATCTTTATTGAAAATTCATTAATCATCTTAATCAACAAGAGATCGGATTACATTATTAATACAAAATATTATCCAATAAAAAAATATCACTAATTATATAAATTGAGACGTATTGTCCAATAAGGAAGAAGCATTGTTTTTATCTATACTAGATGAGGAGTTCTTAATCGTTTTTATAGCTCACTACAGTTTCCATCTTATGAATTGACGTAGAAAAGGTCCTGAGTTGAACTTCCTGACTATTAGCTATGAACACTGGCTGCGTTTCATCCCATTCTGAGGGTATATTACAATCAGGGACCGTGTACGTTAAAATATCAAAAGAACAAAGGCAATCGAGCAAAGGCAAGAAGCTAACTGTGCCTGTGATCTGCCGTATCACTTCTCGTATTTCTTTTTGAATAGTTTTTGTATCCTTTGTGCCAATCTCAAGTGGGAGATTACTAGTTTTATTATCAGGATGCGTGCCATTGGGTGTTGGACCCTCGTAATCAACTTTGAAATCCCATTTCTCCAGGACCTCTCTTGTGTTCACGTTGGTAATGACTAGTGTCAGCTTCTGTACTTTCTTCTGAACTAACCATTCTCGAATTTGTCCCAGGACAGTTTGGAGAAAAGACTTGATTTTTTCATCTGTTGAAACAAGGATTGATAGTCCAAAGTGTTCGGCTGGCTCAAATGTTTCCGGTGGGTATATACCTCGCTGATAAAGAATACTGTTGATACCGTAATCTGCAAGAAAAGTTGGTCACACGTGTAGAATCAAAGTAAACAACAAATAACACGACGATTATCTTACGTAAATATTCAGACACAAGCTCTGCGGATCCTTTCAGGGTAATACACTTTGATTTATGTTGTGTTTCTGACATTGCGAAATACGACTCGGAACGCCGTTAAGCTTACGCTAACGTACTTCAACCTTCTATTATAGGATAAAAATACTATGTGACTATTATTTTTCTAGTACAAAAAGATCGGCACAATTCACCCGGGAATCCGGGACTTCTTTTCTTTGCTTTTAAGGTTAGATTCTGTCACCGGTTACAGATGTTCAATCCAAGGTGCGTGAGCATTTAACCACCCCTACATACAAAAACCCGCCAATCACAACAAAAGGGGGAGTTACATATCGGAAGAACATTTTTGTTTTAATGATTCTTTACATTATAAATTAGGTACATAGTATCACCATCGCTAGAAATACTGCAAATAATACAGTTTCAGAAATGCACAATTCTATCATTAATCGTACATTTTCGGTGGTAAAAAGCTCCACTAAATTCGGGCTACCTCCGTCCTCCATGCGTCGTGTGCGCAAGCTCCACAACGGCTTCACCGCACGTGGTTTTTTAGCATAAAGGCTTATGAGCCGAAGTTTGCTGTTGGTTGATACTTCCGCCATCATGGACTATCGAATGTAGCTGAGGTCGTGTACTGCATGCTTCAGTCTTCACTGCCCTCCACCGCCTGCGCCACGAGCTCTTCGCACGCGTCCATCATGGCTTCTACCGAAGAACCTGCAATTTCTGCGCTCGTTTACGATTATTTATTGAAAAAGGACACATCGCTGGCTAAAGTTTTCCAGAAAAAAACAAGTGCGGTAAGTACTAATATATAATTAGCCCATTTCGCTAGGGTTATTCACTTTTTCCATAGATAATATGTGTGGTAATTGTTGGCTCAGTCGTTGGCTGTGGTAACCGCACCACGTGGATAATTTCCGACGAAAATTATTGAACGAGTATCCAGTACGCAGTACACAACAAATGGAATCGATAGTTTTATATAATTTCATATTTTGTTTTGTCAAATCATCTTTGTCGGCTGAAATCGTTATTCATTGTTACAAAGCTCTAATTTTAAAGTTTTCCGTCTTTTAACCTCCGAGTGTCAGTACCGCTGTGATACAGGAAAAAAATAGCAGCTTAGTGACGAAGGTGAAATCTATTTGTATACATGTAACAAACCTCTCTACTTAAGTCTGTCATAACAATCTAATGTGCTGTGTATTCTTTCCATAATTAGTGATTTCTTCTCCCCTTTCATCGAGGCCCAATCAATATTGAAATTATCACTGGTTGTTAGTCAACCTAAGCATGGTAGTCTGCTAATACAAATTCTTTTTTTCAATTTCAGCCTGAACTTGCCAAAGGCTCTCCAACGATTCAGCAAGTATTTCAAGTCTTTCAAGAAAGCTCTCCTAAAAAAATTAACGTTAAAGCCCAAAAAAAGAACAGCAGCTCAGACTCGAGCTCAGAAAGTGAAGAAGAAGTACCTAAAAAAGCTCCAGTAGTCAATGGCAAATCCCCAGCAGCAAAAACCGTAACTAAGAAGAAAGAGAGTTCCTCAGAGGAATCGTCAAGTGAGGATGAAAAACCAACCCCTAAAGTTATCCCTGCAAAGCCTCAGCTCAAGCCTGCTGCCAAAGTAGCACCTGCTGCGCAAGAATCCAGTTCTGAAGATAGCTCTGAGGATGAAACTCCTGCTCCAAAAGTTCAAAAAAAAGCCACGGTTCCAGCTCCAGCTAAACCCGCTGCAGCTAAACCAGCCGCAGCTAAACCAGCTGCAAAATCAGAATCTTCGAGCGAAGAGTCTGACTCTGAAGAAGAAGTAAAATCAAAACCAGTTGCAAAAGCCACTCCAGCAAAAGCAGCTGTTAAAACTACACAGGCAAAAGCTGCGGTGGCAGTGAAGAAGGAATCATCGAGCGATAGCGATGATAGCGACGATGAACCAGCTGTTAAAACCGTTGCAAAACCTAAAACCGTACCAGTAGCCAAAAAAGAATCCTCTAGCGATGATTCTGATGATTCTTCTGATGAAGACAAACCTGCACCAAAACCCACAACTAAAGTTGTAGCTAGCAAATCAACTCCTGCAAAAAAAGCTGTTCCTAAGAAGGCTGCAAAAGACGAGTCTTCTGATGAATCGTCAGAAGATGAAAAACAAGCTGTAGTTCCAATTGTCAAACCAGTTGCTAAGACAGTCAAGCCCAAATCGAGTAGCGAAGATTCCGATTCATCTGAAGATGAAAAGCCTGCGCCTAAAACAACAGCTGTGACTAGCAAAATTGTAAAAGAAGTTGCCAAACAAAGTAAGCAATCGTCAAGTGAGGACAGTAGCGACGAGGAACCACCAAAGAAAAAAGCTGTGGTTGTTCCCCCTAAACCTGTGGTTAAGCAACAAAAAAAAGATTCGTCAAGTGATGATTCGGATGAATCATCTGAAGATGAAAAGCCAGCCACTACTCCAGCTGGTAAACCTGCGCCAGTCAAAGTCACTGCTAAACCTTCCGCCAAGAAGGAATCTTCTAGTGAGGAATCTGATGATTCTTCGGAGGAAGAGAATCCTGCAGCCAAGGTTGCTGTTAAAGCAAAACCTGCTGCTAAAAAAGAATCTAGCTCGGAAGACAGCGATGAGGATGAAACACCAACCCCCAAGATAGCTGCTGCTAAGCCAGAAAAAAGAAAACATCAATCAGAGGACGCTGATGACAAGAATGAAGAAGAAGAGGCACAACCAATTGTAAAGAAACAAAAGAACAATTACAGCAACTTTGTAAAAGCAAGCAACAATACAAATGGTGAACAGGTAAAATATCTTTATTCTCTTCATGAATTTTCCAATTATTTTATTAAAATGTTCCAATAACTAAATTTAATACTTCATTTTTATTATTGTGCAACAGAAAAACGCACCATTTAGGCGTGTGAGGGATGAGGAAATCGAAGTTGATCCGAGATTGGGCAGTAATGCATTTGAAGCTAAGGTAAATGCTCGGAAACAATTGAGTACCAGAATAAATGAGAAAAAGAGAGACACAAGGTTATTTACCATTACATGAAAGCTTTGCAATCTCCCAGACATAATCTTTGCACTCATGTTTCCGTGCATTGCCTGCTATTTTCCAATTGTTGACATGTAATACCAACAGAAAAGCAATGCTCGTGCCAAAAATTTAATGTATAGTGCAAATACTCGATCACTAACTTTGAGCCTGGTTGACCTTGTGTTTCTCTTTTGTTTTAGGAGGGTGAGGGTGAAGAAAATAACGCGGCTCCAAGGAATGGAAACTTTAGAGGCGGAAGGGGGGGTTTCGGATTCCGCGGTGGTAGAGATGGAGACCGAGGGGGTCGTGGTGGTTTCAGAGGTGGGAGAGGCGGAGATCGAGGTGGTTTCGGTAGGGGCGGAGATCGAGGTGGTTTCGGTAGGGGCAGGGGCGGTGATAGAGGCGGTTTCCGGGGTGGCAGAGGCAGAGGAGGTGGAGATGGAGAAGGTTTTAGAAAATCGTGGGGAGGCAATGATAGAGGACGTGGTGGTCCAAGAGGCGGAGGTTTCAGAGGTGGTCGAGGAGGTAGTTTTGAAAAAAGAAATTCATTTGGAGATGCACCAACTCAGAACAAGAAAATTACCTTCGACGATTGATTTTTGAAGATTATAGAGGTGAGATCACAGTTTGGACAGAAGAATCGAGAGCTCATACAAATAAAGTATAAGTTATCTTGATTAGCCTTTGGAGCCACGCGATAATTGAATGATTCGGATGTGCTTGAATTTTTTTTTAAAAATATTACGTTTACTAATCAGAATTTTTTCTGTTCTCAAACAGCGTGGTTCTCGTGGTTCTTGGGGAGAAAGAGCCAATTCGGACTTGAAATTCACAAGAGGAAAATCTTTTCGCCATGAAAAAACGAAAAAGAAACGTGGCAGTTATCGTGGTGGTCAAATAGACATGGGGGTAAATTCTATTAAATTTACCGATTATTAATAGATGAAATTTTCTACTTGAAACTTGATTTAAGCAAGATACGCGATGACTAAGACCGCCAGAAATGTATTTTTATTACACCCAATGACTAACTTATTGCGTGCCCTTACACCAGTTGAGAATAATTATTACTTACCGACACAATTTCGACTTGTATCAGTCGACTCACATCATACTCTTCAATGTTTAGCTTGCAGAAGCTAAATTGGTATTTTTTAACTATTTTATCTAGTTTGCAACGATTATTCAAACAGAACGATTAGAGAACAAATTCCTATTTAACATTTAGGAATCCGCAAACAATCCCTGAAAGATCACAAACATGAAAACTAATGACGTTTGAATTGTGAAAGAGTAGTTTCACGTCATTCCTGAACTTTTTTCTCTTTATATATCCGGGGAAAATATGTTAATTTATCTATAATAAAATGTTGTCATACGACTGCTCATTTAATCAAAACATTACTTCATGTCATGAGCAAAATACGCATTTGCATTTATATTACATCCAGAAAAAACAGAAATATATAATCCGTTGCTGTTACACATAGCACAAGCACTGCAACGACCCCATGAAAAATTCTTGTTAATCTTTATTTGTTGTAAAAATATCAGTATGAATGTTAAAAGATAATTAAACCTATGGACATTTATGAAATTATTTTGTATTATACGTATATCCATTTGTGTAAAATCAACTCGAATTAAATGCGATCCAACCGATGATTGGATCTTAGATTGACACTGAATAAAAACTTGATACTTATCGATCTCTCTAGATTTGGAATTTAAGTCGTGGGTTACGTACGCGGAGGGAAATTTAAGTTATCGATTTTTTTTTATGAATCCCGCGTATTGTTCACGTACGAATTATGTTAAATCGTAAGAGAGAAGAGGAAAACACGCGATTCGCACCAGAGAAGAGAGACGGGAGTTGTTTGACCGACGAAAGAAATGAAAAAACTTTCGAAGGAGAATAGGGGCCATATTCCTCCCTCCTCCCACCCTCATTCCCACCACTGGGTCTTCGAGCAAAGAGCAGTTACTTACGATTCTACAGTCAAGCTCTGGACATCCACCTGGAAAGGCAGGTATTCGACCTCGAGAAACCCAGTGTAGTGACATGTATTGTGTTTGAAAGTTTAATTTAGTTTTAATCACCGTAGTTAGACTTATTTATTTTAGAAAATATTCTTAAAATGGTGCCCAAGATATCCTCTACGTCCATGGTAGGTATTTAAGATAATTATTAATATTCATCCCTTTCATACTTTTCTTTAAAACCTGAGAGAAGAGATCAGTATGCCTTATTTACTTTTTGATGATTAACATCATCGAAGATGCTATCTATTCACTTGGAACAATTTCCAAAAATTTCACCTGTACTCAGTTTGTGACTAACAAATTTTTTTTTTCTTTCCGCTTACTATCAAGACACAACTTGAGTTATTATCAGCTCAAACATTGGGAGACAGAGTCAATTTATTCATTAAATTCCGTGCTCAAAGCACGTGTACCGTTACGTCCCGACATCAGGCGCGCATAGGTATAGGTTTCTCATGTGCTACAATTAATAAGAGAATTAGGTAAATACAAAACGCCTAAACTATGCGCGGTAGAATTCTGTAAGGAAGTTTGTGATGCAGAGGAAATCAGGACATTTTGAAGATGCGCATCTCCGCGACAATTCTGATTATAAAATAATGTGTTGGGGAAAGTAGGGATGATTGGGCCGCTCCACGGAAAGTACATTACTTGCCCTATACTTTACTATGTACAATAAAGTTCACTTATTGTTAGTATCACTCGCAATTCTCAGATAATCACAAGTTCAAGCCATTCTCACGGGCTTCGTCTGGTCGTGATCTTGAAGCGGACCTTCATAATATCCGTTAGACAAGATAGTCTCATTGTTGCGCGAACATCACACGCCAATTAAATACCCACATTGTTCAACTCTTCGGCTCAGTCAACTTATACACCTGCGATTACTGCGTGCGAAACTTACAGCTCCGCACAAATGAAGCAAAAATCACGAATGAACATACAGTTTATAATGGTCGCAATTTTAGGATACGATCTTTAGCCATCATACTTTTTCGAAATGACAAAAAAATAATTGTGGCAAGTTTAAAGGATATCAGGATTACCGATGGATAAACGCGGGTACCGTGTAACTGGTTAATGATTAGTGCCCGTCACCGAAAAGGTCAACGACCATTTCCAAGCCTGTGCAAATTGCGTAGCTGGTAGCAAGTTATATCGGTGTAGGCGAGGGTATAGGTATATATTTATGATTCGGTAACTATACGTGTGTATCTAATTTAGGGTTCAGAAAAACGGGAAAAATATAATAAGGACACTACGAATTATTCAAAGGTGCCACTAGATCAAATTTTATGAGTATGCGGCATCTATAATTGGCTGCAGGTTAAAAACTGGATTCGAGTTCCCCTAACTGGTTCATCGTCCCGAAATTTCACATCTCGGGTAATGAAATTTATCAAAAGATCCCAGAACTAAGTCTCAGTAAATTTAACTGTTCAACCTGCAGGAGCTACTATACGAGGATCAAACTTACTGACCTTGAAGACATGAAAGATCCGAGCATGATTCGCGCAAACTGGCCTCTGTGAAGATTCACGTATATGATTATCTTTCATGCTTGTATGTATCTGGGTATGTGTGCAGTGTACGATTTGCAATAAAATTCACGAATTATATTCCAGCGAAATTACAACCTTGCATAGTTTTCTCAATGGTATACCACCTCGTGTACCACTATAGCTGGAAAAAAGTCGCGTCTTATTAAACTTGAAAATCACGCAATTGACATGCTGACCTGCAGAACAAGGACAAGTGGTCAGCGATCAGCGGATAGTTTACTGGACATTACGCACACTCTTCCATTTCTCTACTCTCACGTAGTCCTTTGATCGAAACGTATACCTTACACGTATCAATGTAGACATGTATATAATGTGACATTGCGCTGCGTGTATTCACGTATGATAGACATTATTTTTCGCGCGCAACTGCCCATACAAATATGATAGTTACAAGTTTTAAGTAGAGTAGACCTACACTGAGCAGGCTCTAGATCGCTTTCACTGGCCAATTTAACGTAGTGGTCGTCTTCACTTGTAGCCAAACGCGTTGGACGTTAAATACGAACGATAACGGAAATCATGTGGCTCGTAACCCAGAAACCCCAAACACGTGGGCTTTTTTACCTGACGAAGCTACACATCGATTGACACTCATTAGCATAACGATTTTATTGATCAAATTGATACTAATTTCTCTGCGTCTTTTAACGACAGAATAGAAATAGTAAAACTACGAAGAAACATCCAGATATGAAAATTCACAGGATTCAAATAGTTTTTTTTTTAATTATCTCAGAAATTGTTTCCGGCATAAAAACGCCGAGCTATATTGGTATAGTAATATGCATCACGTGTGTATAAATATTACTTTGAGAAAACACTTCTCAATGATCTAATACCTGTATACATCATACAGTTTCAAATAAACGCAGCTGTAACCACATTGGAAAAAGCGATGACTTGATGATATCGCTCGAGTGATTTCGGAACTGTATAATGAAGATTAACGAGGTGAATCGTTCATCGATTTGTCGAAATTACTTGTATAAGATCGCAGAGTTGGGGGTCAGGAACCGTATTTTATCAATCGAGAGTACCTATGTATGTATAGGTAATTCTTCAGAGCAGCAGATTGGGCGATAATTTTGCGATTCAGAACAAGAAAATTAATAAAAGTACACGACCGCAACATCTGCCTTCTTTTCCCATGACGGTATAAGCCGCAAGTTTATCCGTGATGTTCCGTTAATCAAATATTTAACGCCTGTCCGACCTCATAAACGCCTCCTCCTTTTGCAGATGCTGATGTACCTGGGACTGATTTTCTTTCTCACCACAATCTCTCTCGTCGCCGGGACGAGAAAATGCGAGGGTGGTGGGTTGGGACTGAAATATGTGTGGGGGGACGCCCTTACCGATCCGACCGACTGCATAGGACCGAATAACATGCAATATCCTTCGTAAGCTTCAATATTCGAGTGCTCGTTGTTCGCCCGCAACCGAGGCAACTGCAAAACATCTACTCATATTTCTTTTCAGCGTAGCGATTTCTCGAAGTTTCAAGGGTCTCTGGGCGGGAAGCAGCCGTTCCGGACGGGCCTATCAACCGCAAACCATTGATCCTGAACTGACCCGAAAAGCGTTGCTTCATAATTACAAAGCGGTCCACGGAGATTACTCGATTGCCGCAGAAAATTCCCGAGACGGTGAGTCAGCGATACGATGAGTCTCACCTCCGATCATCCGGAAAACGATTAATTACACATCCGAAATTCCCTCGAATCATTTTTACGTATAACCGGTCCAATTCGTAACACCGCTGACACGAGCATCGTGCTACTTCCGGAATTATTATCTCGTCCTCTATAATAACGTAACTAAGGCGAGCAAAGAGCTGCACTATTCATAGTCCGAGGTTACATTTCTTATTCATAATTAGAGGCATTCAATAATGTAGGTGCGCACAATTCTGCACAATCTGGGTTCGCGGTTTCTCACGTTTATTCGTAATTCTAGTAGCGTTTGTGCTTCACCCCCTGCAGATCTTATAGTATGTCGATTATACCAAGGCAGATTAACCCGTATGGGTATTTTGACCGTTAAACTGCACGTATGTAAACGACTAGAAGAGGAAAAAGTATTTTTACAGCAGCCGCGGAGCTTACAATAATCCTCAACTATTTTTCATTTGTCTGGCAATGATATAATATTTGCCGCACCCTTTGGGTGCGTATATTCACTGAAGCAATACGATTAACCGAGTGCACTTTTTATGACGCTACTTACCGGTGAAAATAGCCCGAGCAAAAACTATTAAACTTCCCTCCTAAACTGTATAGCTGTATATACCATCGGTTTATTACATGCCACGAGATACTCGAGGAAACTTGTTCGTGCAGCGAAACAATATACCTAACGACCAGTTGAATTGAGACCTGGAGATAATAATACGATCCAAAAAAGTACAAGATTCACTATACTATACTCATACTTATATACATTTTCCAATTATCCTCGCGCACCACCACTTTTCACTTTTTGCCAGTGATAGCAATCACAATTAGATTCATGAGACTATACGAGGTTCGTTATAACACAAGTAAATTTTTCGCGAACGGATTTCGGGTAACGATACGTGGGCGATGAGAATTAGTAAAATCAGTGAATGAAAACCAAACACATATAGGCTAATTGCAAGTATACCGATTTCTATAGTATAACTTTTCGCTCTGAACCGCAACCTTGAATTATGCAGGTGTCCTTATGACACAGAAACCCGGATCCGTAATCGATACATACCTGTATCACGACTCTCTTGTTCAGGTATTTCCATATTTTGGAGCGGAACAAGGTCTGAGACTGGCCAATAGAATGCGGTACGTCTTTCTGCAAACTGTGGCTCAGAAAATACAAATTGTTTCGCAAATACACAGCCATATGCATAATGTACCAGGCAACACTCGCGCCGTAAAATTATACGACTTATCCGAACAATACAGTTACAAAGCCACCCATCACCCGGTCACCACGATGTTATAAGTGGGCACATATTAGTAACGGGACAAACTTCCCGCCGATGCTTCCAACTTGGAACGCTGTATAGTTCGATCACATCGGGATCGTTGCGATGGGCCAAATCATAACGTTACAAATGATCCTGATAGTTTCGTAAATGACGGATACGGTTTTACGACATCGGATCGCAGATAAAAAAGAAATATGATATCCCCCTAATTGTGCGTGATATAATGGTGCAGTCGTTCAGATCTCGATGCATAATGTCCTCCGTTTTTCAGGTCGCGCCTTCTCGTCGCGAGAATCGTGTAGGTCACCAGCCAGACTATGCAAAACAAGATACAACACTACCGCCCCGATGTACGGAGTGAGTTTGACCAGCGGTCAACCTGTTACTATCGTTCAAAAATTCCCGGATCTATTGCAGCAGGTTGTCTTTGAAGTTTGCGAGTAAGTAATTACCTAATTATAAGGACTAAGCTTTAGACATTTTCTACAAACTCGACAAACAACTCCAAAGATCTATATGTTTGACCCAAATCCATGAACCCTACGGGTGTGAAAAATAATCGAAAAATGTAAATATTGGCGTTCTCATTCTAAACCGCCTATGAGTCACGATGTTTCGGTAAAATTTAATGCAGTAGGCCAACCGTCCGCTGTCTTCTCGTCTTTTATTTTTCTTAGAAATTCTTCTCATATCACGCCTCTGAACCGCAGTGCACGACTATGATCTCTTTCCCAGGTTATCCCTCACGGGTCTTATGAATCCACAAACAGCAGGCGGTTCGGTCTTGACCCTCGGAATGCCAACCGTAGGCTTATAACCGTTGACCATTTTTTGACCTGAAAGAACCTTCGTGATAACTTTGAGGAGAAATGAGAAGGAAAAATGAAACATGGAGAGCGTGTAGCGTTTTTTGTCCAAAGGGAAAAAGAGAACCGAATTTTTGGTAAAGTGCATCTGAGGTATTGATCTTTTTTTTCACTTATCTCGCAGGTCAAAGGAATGCGACGTAGTCCACGGAGAGTGCACTCAGACCTACGTCCCGTACCTGTTCCTGGTGATACCTTTGGGCCCTGTAACCCTCACTGGGCAGGATTACGTATTGGTCGAAAGCGGATGTATCTGCAAACCGAAGAACTCGGTGGCTGGTAGCTCTTCCGAGGCGCCAGTTGTTCCCAACTTTTAGATACCCCGCTCCACCTCTGCAGTAACCAATCGTGTATATCATGTGAAATTGTGACTGAAGGAAGACCGTTGTTCTTTTTATTTTTATTTATTTTCTTTTTTTCTCGAAGATCCCTTGACCTCTGTCTCTGGTAGCGCGATTAACAGATATACGCTACCATCGAAACACGGGTAGAGTTGATCGTTTCTACGACGTACCGTCGAAGCAGAATCTCACTGTATAACACACGGCCAATATCCGTAGATCCCAATCGTAAGGTTCATGAAAGAATAGAGACTGGAATGAAGTGAAGAGATATGTGTGTAAAAAGTGAATTTAGCCCGGAACCACTTCGTAGAATCTGGTCTCGGAATTCGATCTGGTCAACCTGACCCGTTCATGCGCGTACGTCTCAGAGCCGGTTTCTCACAAGGATACACGTTGCTTATCATAGCTGTACATGTATGCGTACCTACTAGTGCACACGCCGTTATAAGTACACATTGATTATGGTACTAAATGAAACTGCAGCGATCATCCCGAAGGTGCAAAGAACGTTGTTCGCTCATTAAACCTGCACGATGCAACATGACTCGGTTCGATATCTCTGGCAACCCGGTTTCATTTATGGCAATGCTGTGACTGATGTAATTCTAACGTTCTCTCATCGCCTATCGGGTCAAATATGTGAATTAACGGAGAATCAACGGTATGATCATTGTCCGAATTTGGTAGACGGATAAAAATAGGTATCTATTCACTTGGCGACGAGGAGACTCCCATGCCTTCTTGACCCAGAAACCGTTCAAGATCTCCCGCGTCACCGGTGTTCTCACAATACTATCGAATTGTGCATACTGATTGGTGTAACGGTTAAACTTCCCGGGACGCGTGACTAAGAAGTGGAAAGAGATTACAGGGACTTGAGACTTGGTCACGCGGACGTTTCAATGGTACGGTACGGGTTCGGCCCCCGTAGCTGCCGTAGCTTCGGGGGCCAGGGCGATGAAGCCGGCAGCTATCCTCGATACACACGAGGCTGATCGTCCGCTTCTCGCGGTATTGAAAACCGGACTCGGCCGTCTCGCATCCATCGGATACGTGGTACGCACCGGCAACACAAACGAACGGATGAACGCTCGGTGACCGAATGGACCGTACCGTGAATTCCGATGAGTGGAACGTACCGTTACTTCATTGCGGGATTCACCTTACCTCGTTCACTCACTGCGCGTTCACTCTGCTGTTTTATAAGTAGAGCTGCTAGAGGAGTTAAATAAACTACTATCTATGTACCTTATACTCATAAAGCCACGCACGAATACGTACGCGTTTAATAATTTCTTGGCGGTAGTTTAAAAGTTTATGTAGGAAATATCATGGCATAAAAATCATTATTATACCTATGTATTCGTTGACTCGCCGCATTGCCATATAAGTTATAATTGTAAGTTGTAACGGCGGATTACATTTCAGATGGTATAGCACCTTACGAGTCGTCCAGGAGACAGGATAAAATGAAACTCAACAGGTACCTGTTCTCAAAAGGCATTCAATTTTATGATTTTTGTTAGAGAAAAAAAAAAATGCAATTACAAATAACTTGTACTTTTATCGATGGCAAGGTCTAACGCACGTGACAGGTGTTATCGCAATTCGAGTTTATTCATGCGAAAAATCGAGGGTGAATAATTGTATACGTTCATGCGATCGCACCGATCAACTACTACTAATTGTGAGACGATCCGTGGTGAATGTGATAAAATGTGATCGACTCAGAAGCGAAATGCGAGCAGTTTTTTTTTTAAACAATTTCATTCGCCAACATAATCACGGGTGATTGTCACAAACATTGTACCACCTTCATAAGATTTAATTGGTAATTCGTGCAAGACTCGTTCATCTCTAATTATAATTTATGACTGTTGTATTTAAAGCTAATTGATAATTTATTAAAAAGTAGTTAATGTATAAATTGTTGAATTTATTGCCAACCATACAACCTCCCTCATATGTAGGTATATCGTAGGTATACCTATAAGTATGTATGTATAAGTATGAAGTATATGAATAACACCATTCGATCATTCGATCCTTCGATTAAGAAACGAAAATTCAGTGGAGTAACTATTAAGAGTAAGAATTTTTGCAGGATCAATCTGTTTCACTTAATACACCGAGAATGGTAATCACGAAAACTCGTTGAATGAAATAGGTAAAAAAACTTCGCGGCGTCAAATCCAGTATAACTAATAGCTTACTTCCGTTAAAACAAGAAAAATGCACCTTTTATTGGTGAATCGAAACACTAATTTTTTGAATGTGAGAGACAGATCGCAGAGAGAGGTTGGATGTACGTTGATCCTTATACATATGTTTTGTTCTGATATATTTTAGCCTCAGAGGTACGAGTCCGTCGTCTGAATTGAATTACTAAAAAATAGAATCATGATATTTCAATTTTTTCGCTATAGCTATAACGCTTTCCATCGGCCTCGTCGATTCGTTTAGCAGCGCCAAGGAATCAGGATTTATGAGATAAATACTCTAAGTATTCAGCATTCTCGGATTTTAGGTAAACAGAATAATTTTCTCTTCAGCCCCATTGCATCCCTCAGCGACGCCTGTACATCTGCAACATCAACTACTGTTCGGTATCATCCTTTCAGATTGCCTCACATCAGGAACTCTTCTGTGATCAATAAATACGCTTCGTTTTTCTGACCTCTTTAGTTCATCGCAATTCCGATAGGTGGTGCTAGCATTTACGACCCATGAATCAAATTTGAAAATCAACATTCTTCCCAGAGATGACAAAGAAAATATCTTCCACATAATCTGCATTTTCGAAGAAATTTTGTCAACCGCAATTCCGGTATTTAAATCTTCAATTGGAGCGACAGGTCAATCCAAATATGGTGGTAATCGTATTCCCGCATAGTGAAGCAGTTTTTTCAGGAAATGAATAAAATATTTCTGGAAATGTTCGAACGCTGGTTCCCATTGTATCTCGACCTCAGGAACACGAATACGTCAACTCAACTTAGTTTGCAAAACTGATCAAGATGTCTACTTTTTTTTTTTTGTTGCCGGGGTCGAAAAAATAGCGGTAACTTGATCAGCAGGTAGAATTCAATTCACAGATTGGGATTCCTGAGCTCAAAATTGATCAGCAACGAGTTGCACGAACGACTTGGAAGAAACAAAATTTCATTGTGCCAGGAATAAAGAAAAAGAATCGAAGAAACCCAGCAGATTTAAATTCATCACTCGTATACTACACCATAAATTATAAAGAAGCCTAACGTAATCAGAAGAGTCACATAACATAATATTTGTCATTCCCGCCATAATGGCCTTCTGGGACGTCTGAGGTGCGGCCATCCGAAATAATTTTATCGTTTCCAACACTTTGAATTGTTTCTCGTCTTTGATTCTGGCGTAACTTTGCCATGATGTAATTCGTGTACATACAATACTTTCGGTTCTTCTAATTGAACATAGTACGTGAATCTAGAGAGACAAAACGCGTTTCACATGCCTCGATCGTCGATGGACTGTGGTATTCATATATGTTATTTTCAGTTGCAGTTCATAATTAACATACTGCAACCTTGTATAGTACAATTATTGAATGATTCAGATTCATGGTAGTTAAATATTCTTATTGCAGCAGGCTCTGTGGGTGTAAATGATATGTTTCAAACTTGTGAAGCGACTTTTTCGTTTCTCAATAAAATTGGTGGAGCGATGCCTTTTGTCCAAAACAACCTTTCTCAAAAAAATCCTACCAAACGAACCAAGGAAATCCTGTTTATCTTTTTGTCATTTCAGCGAACCAATGAGAAGCAGATGCTGCAGAAGGAGGAGGAGTCAAAAACTAGAAATAAAAAAATAATCTAATGCGTCTGTACCACGCTGTTGATTGCGCAAGAATGGAAGTAAACAATAGCGAGAGTGAGAAATCCGTCTCTTTCTATCTTTCGACGACAAGTGGTTTTGTTTCTAACTTGCCTAGCCGTAGGTGAATGGAAATGAGATCTCAATATGATCTCAAGAAAATGGAGCTATATCCAGGAGCGCTGTATTATTAAAAAAGAAGAAAATAAAAAAGACCATCTTGACAGTAATGATGAATCGCGATGATTTATCCTTGATTGTCATGGTTATCATAGATCTTTAGTTTTGACCAGTTGTCCCGCACGGTACCGAAGGTATTTTTTAATTCTTTCACACGGAGTATAGATTATAAATCTTGTGTAACTCAGGTCTCCTACGAATTTGTATGTACGGTAGTCGGTCTCCGGAATGAAAACACGTGAAAGGCAAACCGGTCGATCTTGAACCTCCGTCAAACCTCGCTTGTATGATTTTGAATTGACTATCGCAATCACGTTCAATTTTATTAGTTCATCCGCGACTTTCAATACGAAGACATCCGACGATTTCATTAAACAACTGTGAATCGAATTAAGCGCAAGCGAAATACCTCAGTTCCCAAGTTTTACTGCTCAGATAACAACAAATTACCGACGGAAAGTGAAATCAATGAAGAGTGACAACAAATACGAATACTCATTGTGTTGAAAGAAATCAATTTTGAGAGACAAAAGAAAATCCAATCAATGAAAGTTATAATCAAAATTGTCTAACAAGGACTTTCGATGAAACAAACGATTTTTTTTTTCGCTGTCAGTTGCAAGCTAAAGGATTGTAAATATTGATAGTGTCGTTATTAAATAATCGAACTGTTTTGGGACCATCTGTTTTTTTTTTTTTTTCGTTTTAAATTACCGGACCGTTCGACAACAACGGCTTGTGCGAATAATATGAAATCGATTTAAATTTCCGATATTGACAGGAAAATAATAATATGGCGGGAAATTTTATGGAAGTGAAAGATGGAAGGACTCGTTTTTTACCTTCGGAACGATGGCGAATTATGCGAAATATATTGATGATCGGATTCGCTTTTATGGTACATTTTACGGCTTTCATGGGAGCAAGCAATCTACAGAGTTCCGTGAACGCCGATCAATCTTTGGGCACATTTTCTTTGGCTTCTATTTACGGTAGCTTAATTCTAAGCAACATATTTCTACCTGTGCTGATGATAAGGTAAGGAAAATCAACTATTACCCGATGGCAGTATGCGAAAAAAAAGAAGAAACGCTTTGATCATATGCAGTCACGATTTGAATCGAGTTTCAAACGATCATGGAATCAATATTTTTTCCAATATGTCAAGTCGTTTCTGCATCCTGCAGGTGAAGGCGATCTTCTTTTTTCTTTCCATATGGAGTTCGAAAAATCAACTGACAATATTTTTCTTCTTTGAACAGTTGGCTCGGATGCAAATGGACGATATCATTGACGTTTATATCGTACATGCCGTTCATAGCCGCACAATTTTATCCAAAATTTTCCACAATGATTCCGGCCGGATTTGCGGTTGGTTTAGGTGGCGGACCTTTGTGGTGTGCAAAGTGTACTTATCTGACAGTTGTAGCCGAGGCATATGCAAGTGTCTCAGATTTAAGCGCAGATGTATTGGTCACAAGATTTTTCGGCCTGTTTTTCATGTTCTATCAGATGGCACAAGTCTGGGGCAACCTTATCTCGTCAGCAGGTGAGTGCAAATTTTGAACTAGAAGAAGAATTATAGGTTCTAAAAAATACATATAATCCCCGTGCGGAAAATCCCATTTAAAAAGTTACCAATTTCAAATTGTTCTTATAGTTTTGTCGTACGGTATCGAAACAGCACCCAGTAACATCTCACTCAACAGCACCGTTGTCGCACAGATTTGTGGGGCCAATTTTTGTGGAGTACCGAGCGATCCGGGTGAAAATCCAAATCTCGCACCACCCCCAGTCGAAAGGATTCACCTGATTTCTGGAATTTATTTAGGATGTATGGTGCTCGCCGTTCTCATCGTAGCCTTCGGTGTCGATTCACTTTCAAGGTAAAAAATATCCGATGATATTTACGTCGATCATAATAGTAAAAAAAAAAGGAAAGAAAATTCATTTTTTGATTCTACTTCTTTACACCCTCGTTTCATTACAGATATGACAGAGGCAGATCTGGATCAACGACTGGACAATCGGGCCTAAAATTACTGGCTGTGACCTTAAAATTATTGAAAGAAAAAAACCAGTTACTCATCCTTCCAATCACTTTGTTCATTGGAGCTGAGCAGGCGTTTCTTTTCGCGGACTTCAACGCCGTGAGTATATCCCATTTGAAATCTTTTTTTTTTTTTTCCATTGTATTTATTTTGTTAAAATTATTACTGATATTGGTATTTCTTAATTTCCAGTCATTCGTTTCGTGTGCGTGGGGCATCAGCAACATTGGTTACGTAATGATTTGTTACGGTGTTGCAAACGCGGTTGCTGCGATCGCTACGGGTTCTGTGGTGAAGCTTACGGGCAGACCTCCGGTTATGGCGTTTGCATTTGTTCTTCACGTGTTTCTCATCGTAACTCTGTTGCTGTGGAAACCGACTCCTGAACAGGGGATTGTATTTTTCCTTGTGTCCGGACTATGGGGTGTTTGCGATGCGATTTGGCTGGTTCAAGTTAACGGTAAATAGAGCTTGAAATTCACCCATTAATAATCATGATTGGCGGTAATTGTGATAGAAATTTATCCTCTCAGCTTTAAGCGGTATCCTGTTTCCTGGAAAAGAAGAAGCTGCTTATTCAAACTTCCGGCTGTGGGAAGCAACTGGATCCGTATTGGCGTACGCCTACAGTCCATATTTATGCACGAATATAAAGCTGTACCTATTATCAGCAATCCTATGCATAGGAATCATCGGATACACAGTTATAATTCGTAGTAGTAGCAGCGGAACAAACGTCACGAGTGAAATTCCAGATTTCGAACTAGTGGCAACCAGAGAAATTAAACACGAGGATTAAAACGTTACAATGAGAATAGCGAATAATAAATCATTTTCCCGGATTAGGGATCTCTGTTATTTTTTAAACGCTCATTCCGAATTAACTGTTCCTAGTAATTGAAATTGCATAAAAAGAAGCTCACAGGTAAAAAATAAGACCTGGTATCGGCGATACATGCGCAATGGACAGATTATGATATGTCTTCGGTAATTGAGTCCTGGACACCTAGTTGAAGCCATTACCTAGTAGCTATTGATCAGGACGTAATGTATTGCATTTTAGCGAGGAGTTTAACCGCGTTATTGAGATCACAGGAGTTTCAGGTTTCAACGAGTGAATATGTTCGCGCACCGAAAAGTTACGGTGTTAACAACAGATCGGTCAAATCTATACATTACTTTTCTTTACTATTTAACGAAACCCTGGGGATTGGCACCGTTTAGCTTGAAGAAAAATATAATTTCACATGGTTCTTGGATTTCGAATATTTATCCGATCGTTTTCATACTAATTCACCTACCTGTCGCTATGGCCACAGGACGAGAGTGGTGGATTTTACAGTATGCTGGCGAAACCCCGTGGGTAAAATACGTTCACGAATCAACTTTCGCACTTTGTCACCTGGCGATCACGATGTCTGTGTTAAACATCATGAAAAATAAGAGAATCTTAATCGAGCTCGTTAATTTATTTGTTAAGGTCAACGGGACGAAAATAACTTCTGGGTTGCGAGTAGATTATAAAAGGAGAATCAAAATTATTGCGATAATGATTGGATTTTCAATGATTTTTAAAATGTTTGTTATATGCTTTCACGTGATCATGCTTAATATATCTCTTCACCTGTATTGGTTCCAAAATCTACTATTTTCTGCGTACTGGAACTTCTGCCTAGCGATGTACTTAGTGAACACTTTTTTTGCGACCACCATATTTTTCGTAAAAGTAAACTTTGAAAAATTTAATCAGATGTTGTTGAACATTTCTGGGTTGGACAGTGAACCGATCGTAACAAATAAGCCTCGCAGTCGCGTATGGATTCATCGAAAACCAGCAATTATTCAAGTTCGGGGTGAAGTACTGGAAGTCGAAGCTAAACTTGGATATATCGATGACTTTAAATTATTTCAGATCTTCAATCAACTCGAGAAGAGATACCATGATTTTCATAGCTTGATCGAGATGAGTGGGAAACTTTTTTTTCCGCCATTAATTGTGATTTTCTGTCAGTACTACGTGGATCTGTTAACGAATGTTTATTACATGTACAACGCTTTCAAAGCTTCCACGACAATTTCCGATTTTTTTTTCGCAACGATTGGAGCGCAGGCTTCTTCTTTGTCTCAACTTTCGGAACTTTGGCTTGTCGCATCGGTCTGTAATGCAGCCCAAAAAGTGGTAAGTGTTTCTGTTTTTGTTATCATTTTTATTCCTATTATTTTTCTATATTTTACGGGAATCCCGAATTGAATTTACGTTACTTCTTCAGGGTAATTCGATGCCGGTATTACTTCACGAGATGTGGATCAAACGTCACCCGACTAAGTTGAGAGATGAGGTAGGTGGAGGAAAATTAATAAATAGTTACAAAGTATTTTTTAAGATTTTGTGATATGGTCATACATCAAATACGCCCTCGACCTTCGAAAAATATACTCCGAGAAGATTCTAGGTTGCCTCGTTACAGTTGCGCGTCGTTTCGAAGCTCAACAAAATTATGCAGGTAAAAAAAGTTTTTCTTGGTGGTGGTGGTGGAGTGCATGCGAACTGGTAATATTTGTATAGTAGTTTGCTACGTTGCACCTTCATTTTTCCATGTAATAATAGATCAAATTACCCAATTACTTTGGTATTCGATCCCGGATAGCTTGTCGCAACCATTACCTGGGGACTATTGATTATCGTGGTTGACACTTTAGCGACGAACTGCCAATGGGAGCACTAGAGTTTCAATCCTGATAGGAAAAACGTGTTAGCGCCGTGAAAAGTAACGTTGATAAATACTTGATCAGTTCCCTATGTCACTTTTTTGTATTACTCAGCAAAGTTTTGGAGACTTGCACCTTTCAGTTAAAAGAATAATAGGCTTTTACGCGGATCATGGACTTTCAACGTCCATTCAATAATCTATGCATCTCTTAGCCTGCCTATGACCATAAAGACAGAAATAGTTCGGTATATCTTTTTCACCAAAAATAAGATACACCTGATCACGTACGTTAAATTTTTATCAGGTAACGAGGCACTTTTTTGTTGAAGAACGAAATAAAAAATTGAACAATAATTTGCTGAATGTTTGTGAGATTGCCCGTAAATCAATTATTGCTTGGTTAAAAAAAATCACTAAATATCGCGCTTGGGATCGGGGGCCGGAAGTGGAAGCTAATTTCGAATCTATCGAGAATTCGGAAACTTTTGAGATACACGTTAAAATTGAAAGAGCATTGCGTGATCTGCGTGACTTGATCGAGAAGACTGAGAATATTTTTTTCTCTTCTCTTATTTCTAAGCGTCTTTAGAGATATTTTGGATAGATTAAATGTGGTATTTATACTACATACCTGATTATGCAAGGTTTCTCGAATACTTTTGGTTAAAAAATTTATCACCAATCGCTTTGAACGCAGGTATGGATTTTGCCACAAGTGTTTAACCTTTGTCTTATCCGTCTGTTTTGTGCTTTGGCTAAGAAGGTGGTAAGTATTTTCTTGTTTTAGGTAGCTCTTGATTATCTTCCACGTCTTATAATACTATCGAAAATTTACAATGAGAGATTCAATCAGATTCGCATTGAATCTCCGGGGAAATTTAATGGTGGTGGAACTATACAAGATGTGGATCAAATATCATCCGGACGAGTTGATCGATGAGGTAGGTTGAAGAATTTTAGGGAGCAAGCAACCCCTCAAAATGCTATTTTTATTGGTTCTTGTGCACCAGAGGAAGTAATGCACAAATTAAGCGAAAACTTGATGTCTGGGGGGCTTGTGTAGACGTCGGTGTTTTTAAATGTGGATTCCAAATTCAAAAATTATAATTGGTGGATCCAACATAGTTGATGCCAATAACGATAAATGGTTCGGTTTTCACCGAAAGTAGTTGGGAAACTAATTCAAGGTCGTTGATCATGGATCTGACCACGAAAATTCGAAATTTGAAACGTCGAATTCAAGATGGCGGCAGAACATCATTTCGCTATCTCTTCGAAAATTGGTACCTATCTGACTTCATTACGTGTGTCTATATTTTACTGCGTTTTGTAATCATCGATTATTCGGTGTGTCATGTTAATATGGATAGCACTTGGATCGTTAAAATGTATTAGTTCCTTCGCACTTTATAGATCTAAAAATAACATGCAGTACGTATGTGTTAACATTAATAATTTAATGTTAATCATGCAGATTACCATTTACTTTATTATTTTTATCATCACAATCGCCACTACGTTTCCAACTGATGACCAGTCTTAAAAGTCAACCTGCGCGATTAGTATAGATACTCGTTGAATCAACGATGGAGTATTGAATTCAAGAAAAAAACGATCACGCCATACTTCATAAAATAAAAAAATGAAAATAAAACAAATGAAAAATATGCAAATTCGATCTGAGTTTTGTGTGGCGGTTTTATACTACTCTTATAAAATCTTCGGATTAGCACCATTTGCACTGGAAAACAACAGAATAACGCGGGCACCGTTGGTCGACATAATTTTCCCAATTTTTGTAACTGCGTATTGCCTGATTACCGGATTACTTTGGCTGTATTTCAATTTAGTCATAAGTACCAACGAGCTCAGTGACGTAAGGAAGATTGGAGGGGTGCTGACAATTCAATGTGGAGTTTTAGGAAATGTGGTGTCAATACTAACGATATGGTGGAAGCGAAATAATTTCATTGAGATAGCAGATTTGTTTCTCAAGGTTGATGAAATTTTGGACAATCTGAGAATTCAGCAGAATCATGAGGCAACTTTAAAAGCCCGTACGATACATTTCGCGGGTTTTCTCTGCCTGATATTTTTCATAGAAGGTCAAATAATTATAATATCTGGGATAAAAAATTTTGAATCAGAGAAATATATGTTAATATTTGAGTTTCTTAGGGAAATCGTATTTTTCATCATTTTTCACCTTATTATTTTTCTTTTCATCAACCTCGTGGCGTTGACTTTAAAACGTTACGAGCAATTGAATGAGGTCCTGTCAAACTTACACACCGAACAGAAAAAACCAACATATGCCGAACGATCACCTCCTGATAATCAGCGACCAACCATCGGTGTTCTTCAAATGATGGATATCCATTCGATATCATCTGTTGGATTGGAACCGATGAAAAGTATTAAAAAAGTTCAAGAACTGCACAATAGCTTGCTTAACTTGATTGAAAAAATTCTGGACTTACTCTCCGTTCCTTTGATTACCGTCATTGCTAACTATTTTGCAAACACACTGATGATTTCATATTGGATGTATTCACTGAAAAACGATGTCAATGACTATGCTACTCTGTTACTCGCCTATAGTTGTTCTGTATGGTTAAGTTCGTGCATCGCTGAGTTGTTCGCTATTGCCGTGGTTTGCTCTAAGGTTCGGAAATTGGTAAGATGTGTCATCATAAGCAATTGGATTTAACTTTGGTCTGAACAACGAAAAAGAAATGACAAAAATTTAGCGATGAATAATATTCTTTGTTTAGGAACATAGCACTAGCAAGATTCTGCACAGAGTTTGGATGAAGCATCCTACTGTCGAGTTAAAAAACGAGGTATTTCCCAAGCGATATGAGAATCACTCGTACGTTTCAACGTGTACTTTCAACTATTTCCCACGAATCAATTGACGCGGTATGATTGACCAATGATAATTTTCGTTAAAAATCAAATCTATGAGATTTATAAAATCCCATTTAAAGAGTTTCAGGTATGGCAGACGATACTTGTCGTTAAGGGATCATATTGAGCCTTTTTATCCTTAATCCAAGGCCAAATTGACACGAAAACTCATTGGTGCATTTTGCTACTGTGTATTAGCGATATTTTTCTGAAAAAATCGTATTTTGAAAAAATGTCCTGCCATTAAATCCGTAGTATCCAATAAGTTCACTTGAAATCTCAATTATTTCAATTATTGTTACAGATTCAGATGTTCTCTCTCCAGGTGTTGCAGAGACCACTTGTCATAACGATATTTGGTTTCCTTTCTTTGGACTACTCTTTGCTTTACAAGGTAAACTTTTTAATTTCAAGTCAACCATCTATGATCTATTTATTGATCATGAAATTCATAATTATATTCCAGATGTTCTGCGCGACGGTAGCCTACTTCGTGATCATGCTACAACTAGACTCCTCGAAGACAAATTTCGCTGCTGACAAGATTGATCAAAATGCATGGAACATGACGATGTCAAACTAGAGTAGAAATACTTGACCACGAGTGGTTTTACACGCACGCTAAACTCATACCAGAATCTCAAAAGTTTTGCAAAGTCAACATCGAATTAACGAAGTTCACTTATTTAATAACTACATAACTATGATTAGTGAAATTTGTTTTTTTGCGAATATTCTAGTAAGTGGTATTAAAATAGTCTTGTAATGTAAATACTGAAAAAAAAATATGCGAGAGAAATATAGTGATTCGAATGATTGAACTGTCCTGTCATTTTAAAGGCAATATCGGCTGACAATTCTGAGTAACTAATTGGAATGGCCATTACCACATATTAGTTTCTAATAAATTAATTCAAACCATGTATCAAGATGGCCACCAAAGTTCCGCTTCATATGGGTAAAAGTCAAGTTCGTCGTGGTAATATTTATGCGTAATGGCAATCCTCATAGATGGCGGGGGGATTGGACCGTGTGCAGGGGTAACTCATTATGTTATAACCGATAAGGTCATCGTCAAAGTGCTATTAATTTCCAAGACACTTTGACGTGGCTATAGACTGCGAAAATTATTGATTACAATGAGGGTTGTCACAGCGAGGCATTGCCAGTAAAATCACAAGAGTTTTAATCCTGATCGAGTTAACATGTACAAGTCGCGAAAAGTTTCGGCAGTAAATGATAGGTCGGATCCTTGCATAACTATCATGTTCTACATAGCAAAACTTTGGGGAGTAGCGCCTTTCAGATTAAAAAATAATAGACTTTCAAACGGATCATGGATTGATAATGTTTATCCTACCATTTTTATACTGCTTCTCCTTCCTGTCGTCATATACGTAATAACGGCTTGGGGTAACGTTGAATATCCTGGTCTGACGTCATGGACGAGAACCGTGGATGTGGTATCATTGCTTGTTGGATACGTGGCAATCGTTGCATCCGTCATTCGAGTCATGGCAAATAAAAAAATTATTATCGAAATAATTGAATTGCATGTAAAGATCAGAGAGACCTTGATTATTTTTGGGTCTGAACTTGATTATAAAAGAAAATTCAAACGCTTAACGCTCCGATCAGGACTTTCAATTATCGTTATTATCATTTTCGACAGCATTGGCTCTACACTCGCTTTTGACGAACACTTCTACGTTCCTTTACTTTTGGCATTGAATCTGATCTATAAAACAATGTACGTAACTTCGCACGTAGTAGTGATTATGTTCGTTGACATCTTATGTTTTTCGAAACATTATTTTGAACCGCTGAATCGCAAGTTATTGAACATTTGTGGTTCGAAGTGCAGATCAATCACCGCTCAACCACGATATGGTGGGTGGGTAGATAAAAAATCAGCGAATACCCCAGTTCGAGATGTGGAGATTGGAATTGGGACTGATTTTGGAGCCATCGATAATTCGAAATCAATTCAGATTTTGGTTCAAATCGAAAGGGAATACCTTGATATTTTTACCGCGATCGAAAAAACTGTGAAACTTTTTTCTCCCTCATTGCTTCTCATTATCGTGTACTATTCTACAGAAGTATTTTTGAACACCTATTATACTTACAACGTTATCAACGATTTGTCAGGAGCTATGGATTACAAGTTATGTTTCAAAGTGAGTGGAGCGGTGTTATGGGTTTTGCCAAAAATTATAGAACTTTGGATCATTGCACAGATGTGTCATTCAGTTCAGGAAGTGGTGAGTGTTTTATTTATTTATTTTCTCTTCTAACCAGTTGATATTAATTGTAAACAAGAAATTTGATGATTTTCATTGGAATTTCCCAGGGAAATTCAATGGCGGATATACTGTACGAAATGTGGATCATAAATCGTCCGAACGAGTTGAAAGACGAGGTAGCTTTTGAAATATTCTTTTGAACTTTGCAGTGGAAGTATACCCAAGTGTTTGGTACAAATTTTGGAAAACAATGATCATTTTGACACAATAATTATAATCGACAAGACTATTTGCACAAGTTCAATTGGAATATCATCGAGTTTTTCACTTTTTCTTGCAGATTCAGATATTTTTTCTTCGGCTGTTACGAAAACCACTTGATTTATCGGCTTTCGGCTTTTTTTCTTTCGACTATTCATACCTTTACAAGGTATGTAGCTCAACAAACAAGGTAATGATTTGATGAATAATCTTGAAATTTATGATCCTTTCAGATCGTGTGCGCTGTGGTGGCCTACTTCGTAATCATATTACAACTTGATGCCGCAAAATCAAGTTTTGTTGGTAGCGATCAGATGCATCAGAGCGCATTGAACTTCACAGTGTCGAAGTAGCATTGGACCGTGGCTTGTTATGGATGGTGATAAGAACACCAGTTTATGAATTAACTAAGGCCTCCCCTTTCCATATCATTCATTTCTTCTTTCTTTCTTCGAAGAAAGCTACTAAAACTTTGTTTCCAATTCAATTTTTCTGTAATACGGGGCAAATTTGTAACGCGATACGCTTAGATTCGCCTAAAAATTTGATATCGCATTTATTATTACGATTAGATGGATTTTGTCCAGTCAAAAAGAATTATATGTGTGACTTTTAGCACATCGTGAACAATCGATATCGATTATCAATGGACTTGCACATCGGAGTATACCACAGTGTTGAAAATATGATACGTTCGATATAGTTGACTCGACATTGTTGAGTCAACAACACCAAGATATCGATTATTGTGGGCACAGAATTTTCGTACCAATAAAATCAGATGGGTGAAAAATGTTTAACAATAATTAATAATGAACGAAGTTCCACCGTGACACGAAATTACGGTTTGCACTGGGATCACATGACTGAAGGGGAACTGCAGGGTGAGAATGAGAAGCGGAATGCGTTGATCCAAGCTTTGCTAACATCACTAGATGCCAACTGCCAAATGCACATCGAAACCAGTTCATTTGTACACTCCAGTTATATGTTTGGACAAAGGCTTGCAGTTCGGTACAATTTCATATAACTGACGGTCTGCTGCGTTTACCACAAAGAGAAGCAGAAGGAGCAATCAAGCTTCGAATTGATAGAAAACGGGGGGGTTAGGCCTGAAAATGTCAACGCGTATTTCAGTTACCCCATCGTTTGATTCGTCATCATTTCACTGAATGTTCTGCATCATAATCGCATTATTGGACGATGGAGCAAACATAATTTTTCTCATGGCAGAAAGTCATTGAACGAAAACTTGAAAAATAATATTTACTTGCTCCCATATATTATTAATCGAACATTCATTTACTTTATGGTACATAAAATACGCTTTCGTTCTTTGCTAGGTTGATAATCGACGAGGGTGCAGGATATCCTTAATAAACGTAGGGTTCCGTAACCAAAAATAAGACAAAGCAAAATGAAGAGAAAAAGAAAAAAAAAAATATATTGCGTTGGTGGTTTCGAGGGACCCGAATCTTCGTATTCTCACAGCGTGCATAAATTGCAAGGATGAGGTGTCGCGAAGCGACGTTACACGACGCACAGAAGCATAAGTATAATGGGGTCCAGCTCCGACTCTTTTCACTCGGTCCCCTACCGAAATAATAAAAGGATGAACCGTCAACCCCTGTAGTGGGTGGGCATGTGGGTACGACGTCGTTTTGTATAGCTTGCGTACAATGCAAGGTTGGAAGACAATGAAAGAAAAAATGATAATCATAATAAATAAACAAGTAGAATCAAGACGAGCGATTCCGAATTGACGATGACGATGATTCGGTGTTACATTCGTAGCACGTAACCGCGGTCCTCCATGCCGATTTATCGCGTAAAATTTTTGGACAGGCGTCTCTGTAAAAAAGTGACGAAAATAAAATGCTTGCAAAATCTTGAAAATAATTGCAAAGAATTGAATCCACTCATCTCATCGAGACCAAATAGAACACACTTTGACCGAAATGTCGCAATTAGCAGACTCGTTGAATTCGTAAAGTCGTCCTTATACGTATGTACTGAATTTGATTATACATAGGTATATGCACAACCCAACGAAATAAATAAGTTTATCGTTGCAGCGTGAGAAGTTCGTGCTCATTAGTAGTTTAATGAAAGCGATATACCTACTGAAATTCTATCGCAACTGCAGTGATGGCGTAAAAATTTACACTTTGTAACTACATAGTAGTTTTATATCATAACGGATATTATACTCGTCAGTGTGATACTGCAGGGTATACCGTCGCTTCGTATCTGCATATAATTCGCAACGCTGATCAAGAGACGATGGAAGTTTGCAGATGCGCTGCAAAGGATAAAGAAAAAAAAACTGACTGTAGTCTTTCTTGCATACCTATATATTCCTCACATTTCCACTGGCAATTAATAATCTACTTTTGTACATATGTGAGTTGTAATTAAAATTGCTAAGAGTCCTTGACTATGATTTTCGAGTATAGGAATACACATTTTCACGTGAAGATGGATGCGCGAATACATCGAGCGGCGAAGCGTAGGTATTGCAGCATGGAACTGAAAACCGGTGAACCAAGAACTTGGAAACCCCCACTAGTAAGGCTTTCCGGATCTTTGTCGAGTCTCTCGGGCGTCGTCGTCGACACGTATGTAGCGCCACGTTTTTTACGAGATGGCAAACTGTGCCAACTATGTCTCGTTATATTAGATTTCACTGGGGGGTTGCAGGCGCCGTATGAATTCGTTAAGCCAATAAAAAAGCCCCCGAAATGTATCGCGCGTTGGTAGATAACTTTGATGACTATTCGAAGAGCACAAACAGCGACAATCGCCGGCAATATTTCTGGTAATAGCAACGGTTGGAATAAAACCTGTGCACCCACGTTACATCCGCGATAACGTTAGGGTGTGGGAAAAACGGAGAACAGAAACAAAAAGACGGGAAAAAACTGAAGGAAGAATAAGAATAAGAAAAAGAAATGTTTGAGTAAAACAACAGCAACGACCGAAGTAAAGAGCAAGGAAATGATCGCGAGAGGGAGGAAGAGTTTCATTGTTCAAACTCCGGGCTGAAACTGTGAAAGAAGGGAAAAAGTACGGAGCGATGTGATGAGGAGGTCGAAGAACGCGGGGTAGCGCAGCAGTTGCGGGGTGGGCGGAAGTAAAGCAGTGAAAAAGTAACGCCACCGTCAAAAGCCGATGATCACTTTCATTTCTGTATTCATGGAATACACGAGGACTGGAGTGCTCGACTGTTATCTTCTGGCGAACGCGAAAGAACTGCGTCTTCATCACTTCGCAGGATAAAATTGACGGAAATTGTGGCTGTCTCGCGGCGAAGGTTCAATCGTATAGTTTGCACGCGACCTACGCCGACGTAATAGAAAGAAAACGGGTTATATGGAGCTACGCGTGGTCCTTCGGGAAGAGGAATTAGGGGTGCAAGTGGAGAGGAAGTCTCCATCTTTTACTCCTTCGCCTTTGATGGTTTTACTGTGTACTGAATGAGCTGCTTTCTGACATCGACTCCTTCACAGCAAGGTTAATCTTGTTGCGCGCAAATGACATTCCACTATAATCGAATACAACGTTGTTTACCTACAGGCGTTCTCCGTACACGAGACTAAATTCCAGCAAAGAGGAGACCGGTATGCTTGTAATAATATCTAGCTGATTAGGCTGACAGAATTAGCCATTGTTGGAATTTAGAAAGGATCAAAATAGTTGTTTTGGATCACGCTTAATAACTGTAGAGATATTTGGTTTCATCGTTTAATTTTTTTTTATGATTTCTCAAGCATCCACAGTCAATTAAAAATTTTCTTCTTCTTTTCTTTATCTTGTTCGATGTTCAGAGCTGATTTTATATCTTTTCTGGCAGATGTTCCTGGATTAATTATACGTTTTTTTTTAATAACCAGACGACTGAGACGGTGACTATATTAACAGGCGCAGTTAAATTGAAAAGTAACTGATTATCTCCCTTATATTTCGCTCCGGCTTTTTGGAGCTTACCTGAAGTTTAAATACCCGAAATCCTTCTCTCCTTTTTTTATCGTTAAGGCTGCTCAGCGAACCTAATTGAATGTACGAGTGTAAGATATATGCCTGTAATAATTGTCGGTAATTATTTTACTGGGTTTCCAGCTGAAATTTTTTTTCTCTTTTCGCTATATTTCGCGAGATGTTTGCATTGGAATTTGCCATCTGTACGTTAAAAAGCAAGTAAAATCAGAAAAGCCCTCAGGATAGGCTCTTCTGACTCGAGTTTTCAACGTAAAATGGTAAGATGATCGCCGTGTGCACCAGATTTGATTAATTAATTCCGTTGTATTTCACTTCATCAAGTGAGCTAACTTTTTTTTTCTTCTACAGATAATCGAAATAAGAAAGTTTCATTCATTTCAAATTTTTTTTTTTTTTTTTTCTACACTTAGGGAAAGAACTCCCGAATCGGAATCGCTGCAATAATTCAGCTTTTCATTTTTCTGCACTAAATATAAATTTCGATTTTTTCCGACTCTCATCTTGCAGACACCGATTGTTGCAGACCTGTACTTTGAGTTGATTTTCGCATTACTATACATATTTCACCCATTCAGAAACGAGAGTTTTTTGAGTATTCATCTTATTTCCGATGACTACTGAAGAAGTTTGGCTCGATAATTTTTTTTTTATGCCAACGAATGCCTACGTGCATTCCGCATTCACGATGATTAAAATTAAGATGCACAAAATTCAGAACGCGGAGAAATCCCAATTCAGCTAGTCGTCTGCATGGATCTGGAATATGAAATTTGAGGGGTGATTAATTTTGGTCCAAAATGAGCGATGGCTCAAAAAAGCAGCGGGTGTCTATCGACCTACTCCCGGTCTGGTTCCATTTCCCGACATCCCGCAGGTCCGCCTTTCGCTTCCTGCTGATTAACTTGTCTTGATGGAAGAACAAAGTAGGCAGCAGGCAGGAAACGGCGAACTGCCGGGGGGGTTAGGACCTCATCTGTCTTGCTTATCCCTCGGAGGCAGCTACAGATCGAGTCAAACGCCGCCGCACTCTATTATTCCCGTCACGGTCAAACGACTCGGTTACATCGCCTCACCCATCGCCTTACATGACCTGCACCTTGCTCGCCTCTCCCGGATTTCCCGTCTTGCACCTCGACTCGCTCCATCTCGTACGCTGATCGTTGCTCCGACCGACTGATTCCTTCGTAATTGAAGTCCAGATTGAAACGCCCGCGCCGCCTTCGAACCGGACGCGAGTTTCGTCCTCGAGAAAATCCTGGAAAGTCAAAGCCAGCTCGTGATTTTCAGGAACGGAATTACGGTGGAAAGGAACAAAGGAACCGTTCGGATATAGTGAGACAAATAGAAGCTGGTGGTTACCCGTTTCTACTACGGCATTCAAATTCTTGCTTCGAATCTCTACGTCAAAATTAAACTCACCAAGTTGTTTAAAACGATCAAGTATCGTATGGAGGGAACCAGCGCGGGCAATGACTGGAATAATTAATGGGGCGTTAATTAAAAGTTGGAAGTACATAATATTTCATCGGTAAATTGCTCGCGTTAGTGCGCAGAAAGAGAAAAAAACACAAACAAAAAGTTTCAAATTCATTCATGGTAGTATTAGGTACATTAACCAGGAAGAATAAATAAAATGTAATCTTCCTTCTGTTCAAAATTTGTTTTCTGCAGAGTTATATCTATACCAACATACCTCACCATACCCCTTCAGACTCGTGATCTACAATAAAAATAAATTTCGTTGAAAATAAATCTTCATGAAGATATGCATGACTTCCACCCAATTCGTCCTGTTAACGCATATAAATTGCCGTTTAAAGGAACAATCGTTTCAGGAAATTCAATTCAATTTCCTAAGAAACTCTTCACTGTTTGAGATACAGCCGCCGAAGAGATGTGGGGGATGATGGTAGGTAGGGATAGAAGGAAAGGAAAAAAAAAACTGCAGGGGAAACGTCGAGAGTGTCACCGAAGGATGAGTGAGGGTGAAAAAAGGGAGAAAGAATATAAAAAAAAAGAAACTCGAAGGGTGCAAGGGAGGGAAAGAATCCGCGGGCTAAAAGCTCGGCTATGAGAGTTGTCTGCGCGGGCGCCGCGGCCTGTTAGACTCCCTCATCCAGCATCATCGTCAGTTGCTAGTTAGAAACAGTGGCGAAATCGTGTTCGCCTGTGCCGAGTGAAATTGCAAACCGGAAGGTCTTCTTCACTCCGCGTGCGGTGGCAGTGGTCATTCGTTACATCACCACTATTCCGATGCATGTTAACGAAATATCACCTTATTCGATTATGCTAAAATATTATTAAATACAAAAATGCAACTTCGATTAATATTGAATGAAAAAAATTACATAACTTCATAATTATGGTATAATATAAGTGAATCATAGTGTTAGTGTAAGTTATTCCACATGTTAGAGTTTGTCATCGGTGAAATGGATATAATTAGCAATAGCCGCAGACGAGTCCTGTTCTTCATCCTTGTCTTGATCACTGGTGGTAAGTTTATTCATTCATCCATTTATTTATGTATTTATTTATTTATTTATTCATCGCTTCATCGCAGCTATTCAAAGTCTGGACAAAGTGTTCCTCTACACTTGTTCAAAGTTTCGTACCCATGTCACAACTTTATCTGTCGACCGTTCATCACCCTTCTGCGTGATGTCGCGTCATTAAGAAAACATTCCCAAACCATGCTCATGAACGGAAAACTTTATCAGTCGACGTAGAAACATTAGAAACTGCTTGAAGTTTCTTACTAAAGGTTATCGAAGTTTGTTCAAATTTGAGATAACATATCGAACTCGATTCAGTTTTTTTTGTTTTTTTTCTTGCTTCTTTCTTCAAACAACGCGAACAGTTTTCAGAAGTCAAAAGGCTAAACGGTGCATCCTGCTTGAATCCTCGAGTCATTGTCCTCGAAGTTTTCATCGAACTTACTTGCTGGAGTTTAATTTCACTTTCGTATACCACAATCGTCGTTGAAATTGAGAACTATTGTGCAGTTTCCTCACCTATTAATTGGCAATCGTTGAATCTCCAACGATTATACGTTATATGTCAACCACTTCCCAGATAAAGTAAGGGTATTTTAATGTTATCTGCAATCTAACCAGCTTTTGGGTCAAGACAAAACAATTCTGACGGTAGATTCAACGGTCATAAATTTTGACAAATAAAATAGGTAATTGCTTCGGCAACTTTGTCATTGGAATTCTGAGGAGACAGTTTAGTAGGTCCCTCATAATAAATCCCTTTTCCAATTTCGGTCCCATCCTAAACCGGACTTTAGTTCGTTCGGGTAATTTCCTTTTTTTCTTCGTATAAACTGCACGACGAAATCTGAGTTCTTCTTCGTTATTATACACAAGTTACGATTGACGGTTTTTTTTTGTTGTTTTTTTTTTCACACGCAGAAATACTGCCCGAAAGTATCTCATCGTAGTCTTATCGTTGACCCTTGAATAGACCCCATGCCTCATCAGCAGTTCTGCCGAAGGAGAAAGGGACGCTTTTGACCATTGCCTAACAAAATCGTCGCCCATCTCTTGGGGGTATACGAACCTTTATGGGGTCAGGTCAACGGTCAGTAAACGGTCATCCGCAATTCGCGCGATAATTCACACGCAGGGTTCAACGCCACCCCTATAAACTTACCTCTGGGAATTTCGACTAATGAAAATTACTCGAACATTGCATATGAACGAACAGAAATTTCGAACAAATCGCGCTGTCGAGTGATGCCGAAGACTTTTCCGAAACAGTTTCCCTCCTCCCCCCGGCCCCTTCGTTCGTTTTTTCTTTACCGTCCGTTTTGGATATAAAAATATCATCACATAGCCCGTGGCGAAACGCGTTATTCTTGTTATGTCACGGTGACTGTACACCATCTATCGTACGTTACTATAGGCGTATCAACAGAGGTTTCCAAAGGTCCTCCGATTCATGTATTACCAGATATTTATGTTCATGAAATGTACAGGCATTCACAACATTCGTCATGCCCGTTTGTCTTGTACCGAATATTATGATGAATAGGCATGAATTTTATTCGAAACATGATGGCTCGAAAGTTGATTAATGAAATGAAATCATCATTCTCAGCTGCATTTTCATCTCAACTATGATGATGTATGCGTTTATAAAAAGATGATCATTGACATTCTGACAGATTTTTTCAGTGAATCTTATCACATTTATTGCGTCGTTTCTGCTCTTATTGTTTAACGAGACTTTGCTCGAGACAGATGTTAATAACAAGGCTCGAAACTGCGTCGTAGAGATTGAACAATGGCACCTTCTTGAACTTGTACGAGGATACAATACGACAAGATCCGTCGGATGACATCCGATATCCTGGAAAACGTACCTCGGTGAATGTTAGTGGTAGGTTGTAGTCTGTTGAGGACGATCGATTCACGACAACAACATGTAAAATAATCCACAGTTATATATACGCCGGAGTACGAGGCAATGAAGATGCTGGTCTGCTTGGCGAAGCGAAATGCTCTTTGCCAATTATGGCTCGTCTTCTAAGATCTACCAATGGTAGAAATACAACCGCATCGAATTCTAAACCACCAATACTCGCGACTCTCGTAACGAGCTAGGCGTATTCAGTTGCTTAAAATCGATGGGCAACTTTCAGTCAAAGGAGTGAATATAATTGGACAACATATAGATTACTTCGTCTTTTACGTTAATATAGTATATTCGGTCAGATTTGATTTTCAACTGTTTCAGCATGCGCGATATCTTTCGTAGCTGATACGATTTGCGATTAATCGTGGCCTCAATCTGTGAAGTGGACGGGGTTATTCTTATCGCAAGTTGATGCGCGATAAAAAAAAATTACAAAATTACTCACCAGTTTTACCGCCAGATTGCATAATTATGGATGAACGTGACGCTCGCGATTTCCTTTCACGATGCGATTCATTATCCAAATGTATTATAAAGACTTCCTGACCTGGAAGTATAACCCGATCAATAATGTGAAAATGATACAGTTATTAACTCGGTTATTATTAACATGATGTGGATTCGTCCCATGGATAGTCCTCATAGAATTTTGCGGCTGATGATTATGATAGCGCGCGGCTTAACGAAGTGGTGTTGAATTTCCTGAAACTATTCATACTATGTCTTGAGATAAATTTCAATAAATAATACGAGATATAATAAATGGAAGAGTTGGGGTGAGATTTACGAATGAGAAAGTCTTCCCAATCGGGCGTAATGATATGTATTTGTGCTTATACGGAAGAAAAGTATTGCCTGAGTGATATTCTTAGAGCCGTTTAGCAAACATAACGGTATAAATGTGTAAATGTGATGCCTGCCGAAGTGAAAATTACGTTTGCCATTTGACTGCTTTGCAAATTTAATGAGTTCTCCGCGTTCCAAATCGAGAGGGGAGCGAAATCAACGCTTTGAGGTGTGCCACCCACTTCCCTTTCCCCAATCTAACGTTGTACTTACTTTCCTCTCGATGTAAATTAGCGGAAAATATTATAATTATTCATCTGAGCGAGACAAATTTTTCTGTCGATTTTCGAATTAATAATGTCATTCAGAGTGAGTTGGGGCGAAGGAAAACCATCTGGAGTTGTTTGATGAAAATTCCAACAGATTTACGTCATTTTCTCAAACAAGTTCCATTACCAATCGCAACAAATTATTCAATAAAAAGGGGCTTTTCAAAGTTTCGTAACTACATCTCCGAAAATAAAAGCTTTTAATTTTTTCAAAAGCCACAATTTTTTTCACTGGATGTCGCTGTCCCTTTTTTCCAACGAGTGCTTTGATTTGGTTGAAAAAAATGGTCGTTCAAACACAATCGCTTTTCAATTTTTTATTCTCTCAGATGTGGTATCTTCAAACGTCCGAATTTCAATTAAACGAGGGTTGATTACAAAATTCATATAAACTTTTTGCTGGTTACCGTAGAATTCTAGCAGAGTTGCCAACTTTTTCGTTTGTTATGTTATCAGATTATTAATTACGTTCAACCCACTGAAAACGTCCTGTACGACGATAAAATGTATCCGGTAAAATCCTGCAATTTAATTTTAGATAAAATCAGCACAGCTGAATTTCAATATAATGAATAATTATTTCTCAACAAAATAACTCTGAATGTTTCATGTTGTTTTCTCCAAGTTTCTATTTCACTTTGACACACAGATTCCGTTGAGTCCTTGTACACAAAGATATACCTATACTATCTACACAGAAAAGATATTCATGGAAGATAATTAAACGGGTGAATAAATAATTCCAATGAAGAAGCTTCTTCGTCTCGACTTTTGTCCGAACAATCTGAACGTTAATAAAGTGGTGAAATTGGCGTCAAAGCCAAAAGCCGAGATGGAATTCGAAAAAAAAATGAAAGGCCAGAAGTTGAAGAAAAAACTGCCCATCGATGTCTCATCGTTAAAACTAGAAAACCTAGCACTATTCATTCTCTCGACTATCACGAGGGAATTCGGGACCTCAAACCTATAACGATCACATAAATTATTGCTGTCTGATCTCGACTTTTCGTTTTTCCAGTTTATCAATTATTAAACTGGTATGGAAAAACATGCAGGTATTTTGGCCATCGCAATTGGCAGTCTAGACAGACATGAATTTCTCGAGAAAGTCGATACTATTACCAATACTTTTCTGAAGGTTCGGTTCTCGTTCACCATAGAGATCGGACAAATACATACGAATGTGAAACTTCTAGTCCAATAATTGATCCTGTCGAAAGTCAGTCTCGAAAAAAATCTTCTATACTCGGCTTGGGGTACCAGGCATCTAATGGCAATGTCATTCTCTAGTTCTGAGAACTTTACAAATTTATTATAAAGACACCACGGAGGAAAGTGCATTATATTTGTAATTACTACGGCGAGATTGGTGCCGGAGGAATTGCCGAGGGTCGAAATATAGCGAGAACTCGACCGGAAACCAAGTTAGAATTCTACCTTCGTTGTAACGCCGAAACAATTGCATCATCGCTACATGGTTCTGGGAGGATGTAGAATTGTACGTTACACATCGTACGGTGGAGAATGAAAACTGCGTTTCGATTTTCAAACAGCGAGGATTATATCCAGTAGCTACGGGATATTGTATGCACGGTAAGTGGAAAGCCGCAATCGTTCGCAGTACGTATTTGCCCTCGCAGTTTGCGCGCTACAACATATCTACGATTTACCGGAATTCTCGCTTCCTAAGCGTATCAACATTCGTCGAGTGGGATGTCTGCAGCGCTGCGCCACGTCCAGATAGAATTTCTGCAACCTCGCAGTGTGGGCGTCCGTGTCGCACACATCCAGGATATCAAAACAGTAGCGGTAGGTGTGCTCGGATATCACGATTGCGGTTATTACCGCGTCCCGTGTATCTCCGCATACAATTCGTACGCGGGGAGATACGCGAACGCACGACGTCGGAAACTACAACGATATGCTCGGGAATCCAGCGGCGCAGTCCAGCTACGAACGGAATGGCGGTTCGTCACTCTTCCCCCACAAATCCTAGGGGGATCGTCGTCGTCTCGATTAAATGTCGTTGTCGTCACGACTTGTTAAGAACCGCGACATCGATCTATTAGGTCATGGCGTTCTAAAAAAATGTAATAAGCGAAATAACGTTAGCTCCAAACGCTCAGAGTGTTTCAAAAATAAACCGGAAGCAAACGTTCCATTTTTGATTCAAGATTGCGGTGTGAGCCGAAATTCCGAATCACGTGCTTCGGACCGTCGCCATAGTAATCAAAGAATGTGTACACATTTACCGTCGCAAAAACCATTATGTTAATGTTGTCGTTACCGGCATGCTGCCTCAGGGCACAAGAGAATGCTAAACCGCGCGGACGGAATTTGAGCAGAACCCCAAAATTGGCGTTTTCTTATCATACCTAACGTATTAATTTCCATCGAATACGATAACGAAGATAATGTTGCAATAAAATCGATAGGAGCTCGCATTCCTCCCCGTTAAACTTTGTCTAATTTTAATACACTTCCAGTGAATAATTTTCCCGTAAGTAACAATCATGTTATCTTTGGAAATACGTTAAAATATCAAAAGTTATTTTTGACGATGATTTTTTCGGAAAACAAACATCAAAGAGAATTTTTCATTGAAATGAAAATGTGTGACGTCGAATATGAAATACCATCCCTTATATTTTTATTTCTCTTCTTGTTTTCCCATGCAACAGCTTTCAGAGCACTTCGCTACCGCTCTTCTACCTATATACATAGATGGCAAGTGGCAACAGCGGGTGGATGTTGCGAGCTTTCACAGGTGCGAAACGATCGAACGAACGAACAAAGTTGGCCCTTAGGGAGCAGCAAAAATAAGCATATCAATGCAAAAGCTCTACTAGTCTACAGACACCAAATAGAGATACTATAGATCGCGTAGAAATGTCTGCTCTGGATAGGCGCATTGTGTGAAGTTACCCAAAGTCAAGTGAGGTGAAGTGAGCACGGCGTTCAGCGTTCGAAATTACCTAACATTCCCAAATGTAGATTCAAATTTATGTGAATTTGTCGTAACATTAAAGTTCTGCGGAATTTAAAATGATTGTCATTGAATTGACTTGAAATCTAGAGATGAAATAATAGTTTTCGCTTCGTACCTATGATAAGTGTTCAACTTGAAGAGTGAGCAAGTATAATAATGAATATTTTTAGCAAAGATCTGCCATGTATAAAGTATGTGATTTAATTAGCAGATCTGCCCGACTTATTCACTCTCCCCTCAGCCCAACGCTTAAAACTTCTTCGTGACTTAAATCTCTCGGTGTACAAAACAGGCAACTTTTACCAAAGCGATTATTCTTCACTTCTTGTAGTACCTAAGTAGAACATGATGAAGAAAGCTAATGCAGAGGAAAAAAAATTCCGTATAAATTAGCAAGTTAAAGTAAGCAACGTGCTTAATTGAGGTGAACTACACTTGTCGACTAAATTTTTGTTCGCAGGTGCGACGGGGCTTCGAGACGTTCGAATTACCGTACCGGCCATGGTCAGATCCAGAGACTCGGCACTGCTCAGTTGCGACTACGATTTGGAAGGCGCTGATCTCTACTCCATAAAGTGGTACCACGAGGAGGAGGAATTTTACCGCTTCGTTCCCAAAGAAGCTCCTCCACAAGCGATATTCGCCGTCCGCGACATCCAGATAGACGTACGTAAGTTGCAAGTATAGAAGATCCCGATCGACGAGTTCGCGTCCAATCGTTAAAAATCTCGGGGGATCGACGGCGACGTTTGTTTCTCCGGTTCCACTTGCCCGTGTTCGCGATGATTCGGACAACCGAGATACGCGTGAGCTTTGTTTGAAAAATCTAGAGGGTTGGGGGATTGATTCGCTACAACGACAACTACGACGACGCGCTGTCAATGTCCGAGTAAAGCCACGCGCCAATTTGGGGGAGAACATCAAATCAATCCCAAAATTACGCGCCTCGAGTTATCCCGAACGGCAAAATCAATGCGATAAATTTTCCGTAGGTACCGCGATTAGGTTCGAGTCGATATTACTATTGCTCCGGGCGTACGTGCCGCTGTTATCTGCAGGCCAGTGGGCTGTATAATTTGGCGTGAACAGTTTGAATCGCTGTAATATAGCTTTCGGTTGTAGCACACGACTGTTATCTCAAAACATTCAGCATCGCATTGCACCCGCTTTTTACGCCATTTATATCTTTTTAGAAGAAGTGATAATTAATATCAATAACAATTCATGCATCAAACTGAATTGTTTTTAAGTCTTCTGCCGGTTCCAGTTACCGGATACCTGCTTTCGGTTTTACAAAAATACGACAAATCGGTATCGGAATATAAAGTAGTAAAAAAGTATTGAATAAAAATCTGTGAGGTAGAATCGACGGCGTTGCACCTGCATATCGATAAACCGAGGCTCCGTTCGCGCGAACCACTCGGAAGTGGGTGGCGAATGGCCATAAGTCACGGGTAAGAGCGGTCTAAATGTTTGCCCCGAAACCCGCAGAGCCAGCACTCGAACACGAGGGACGTGACGTTGGTGAACGTGTCCAGAAAGTTGACCGGAAGATACAGATGCGAGATCTCCGCGGATGCTCCGTCATTTCACACGGTGATAAAAACCGCACCCATGGTGGTTGTGGGTGAGTAAACATCTTCGCCCCGTTTCCCTCCGCTCCCCGCTCCTCGCAGCCGCAGCCGCTCCCGATCATCTTCCGTCATACTCGGCATTCCTCGTCGGCTTGGCGCCGCTCCAAGAGCCGCTCTAATCTCTTTATCGCATCTGCTGAATTATATAATTACTAGATGTCCCAGAAACGGATCCTTCGATCCAGCCGGAGAGACAACGCTTACCTGGGGGAGAAACTCTTCGGGCCAATTGCACGTCAGGCGCTTCGAGTCCCGCCCCTACCGTTACGTGGGCCGTCAACGGCGACCCTGTAAGTATCCTACGTGACCTCGCCCGACGATTAAACTTGCCAAAGTCTGCAGACGCGCCGGTCTTTCGACCCCGAGGCAGCCTCTGCGTCGCAACGTTTCGCTTTCACCAACTTTCCGACGTGTCAGACTGTCTCATTACCTGGTTATCAATTGATTACAAAAAACTTTTCACATTGTACTTCCTTCAGTAACGAGAATGAGCTAATAACGTGTCAATGTTCAGAAAAACCTATGTAGGCTTCGCCATTCAATATCGGACGAGGACATGTCTGGGCATCTAGTTGGAGCTTTCGTTAATTAAAAATGGTTATTAAATTGCAAGTTTTTCCCGATTGCTTTATTATCGTCTGTGTACCAACCCGGGCTCGATAAATACGCGGGTACAATCGAGCGAGCGCACGTCCGGCACGCGTGTCAGGCCGGGTGGCGATCGCATCGGTTTTACCGAAATCAACGGATCAGCAGATAAACTTCATAATTGAATTTGCTGTCCTCTCTGCGATCTCGTAGATGCGATAAATACCGGAATAGCCATTGCTCTGCAGGTTTGCTAACTGAATTTTCACCCCACAGTTGAGGTGGCCCTTTTTCAGTTCTCACGGACAGTGGAGATGTACGTTTTTAGTAGACTGCTATAAATAATGAATTTTTTTTGCGTTATACGGGCTGGTGGATCATTTTAAAAGAATTGCCTCGGATTCTTACCTCTTAGTCCTGCACTTTTATAACGTTCATGCTCATAATATGCTAAGTTATGCATTCTTCGTACGAAGAAAGTGGCTGCTTCTAACTTGCAAGATCCATTCGGTGTCTTTCGCCCTGCACTCCTCGCTGTACAACTTCAACATGTAGATTAGATTCAAGAAATTTTCAACTCGCGAAGGAGCTTTGTAAAAACTTAAAACAGGACCAGTCGTGGTATAAGTATATAGTAGGAATATCAATGCAAAATTTTTGGTCTCCTTTTATATTGACTTTTCCTCAATTCCATGATTCGGTAGACTGCTCAAAAGTGAGTGAATTTTGATGTTACTCAATCGATTACTTTCTACCATTACATTTTCCACCGCCGAGGAATCTTCCACTCTTGAAGCAGAGCATAACGTTTCCTGCATTTTGAGATAACATGGAAAATATTTCATTTCACGCTACGCATCGTACGTGATGAAATCAGTCGCGTATACCGAATGAGGGGCACAAAGAACAGCTCAACAAAGGTCGTGAGCTATTATGGAATCCAGATGAAATTGAAATGAAATTTGATTCAACTCAGTCAGAAAAATGTAGCGCACTCATCAAAACACATGTTTATTACTCATACCTAGATGACTGCTAAAACATGGACCAGGCGTAATCGGTAATCTCAGATATGCGTTTTCACATTTCACCCTCGGCACGACCGCCACACTTTGATTCGAAAACTGGGCACTCGCGCGTTATTAAACCGGATGAAGCTGGAATTGTCGGAAAAATCAATACCATTAAGGGGATTTCTATACCAGTTTCGTGGGTTCAACTCCCCCGGTGCTTGCTTGGTTATATTGGCTCACTGCACGAAGGAGTGAACATCACGATACAATTTAAAAACCGGACTTACGAGTAAACACGGTCAAAGGCACAGAAATCGGCTCTGATATTGTTGATTTTTCATACAGCTACAATTTCACTTCAACATCAACCGATAGTGTCGCAAATGTGCAAAAGATTTGCACATAAAAGGCACACAGAAATCAGCTAATATTCTACTCCATTTCCGAATACCTAATTCTAAGAAATTCAGAATCTTCATTAAAAACCGAATTCTCTTACCTAGGTATTTGTTAAGTCTTTCATTTTACACCTGATCTGAATTTCGTTGCAGTTGAACCGGACAAAGTTGTCGCACAGAATGCGGTCTCGTCTTTTGGGACACGACGATCTCCAAGCGACCCTGTCCATGCTGGAGCTCGAAACGTCCGGTGAGCTTTTCAAGGACGGCAAGTTAGTTTTACGTTGCTTCGCAGCGATATCCACAGTTTATACAGCCTCCGCCGAGTTGGTTGTAGACGAAGACACACCCCTCCTGGCGCCCATCACTGGAGACGCCTCGACGCATCTCCGTCGTGAGTCACCTTTATACTTTATGAATCATTTCGCTTTTTCCCTCCGTATTATATTCGTTGCTTTCTCTACGTTAACTATTGTCCATAAATTTTATCTCCACGCTATTTTAGATCCAGTCCCAGTTCCTATCCATTTTCACCATCGTGGAAAAGTGGGGGTAGTGGATAGATCAGAAATGGAAATACCAATCACATTTTTGTCATATTACAAAAAAAAAAGAGCAATCATATGTTTTTGAATTTGTCAATTTGATTGATCCGTGTTTTAAATAGAATGGTTCGGTTACTTTTCCGCAATGATGGGATCAAATGTTATCCATCTCGAAAGCATGCCATGCTAATTTATTAGAACATCCAGCCGATGGCCGGCCGAATAGGACGATGAAGAAAAATCACTCCAATCTGAAGCTACTGTAATACAAACCCTCGAAAACAAGGGGAGCAAGAGTCTCTGCGTCATACAGATTGAACAGGCACTTTGGCTTGGTCAAAGATGCAATCCGAGAAGTCACATCCGGAGAAATCCCCTCGGGGGGGAAACAATTCTGAAGGGGTCTGGAAAAAGCCAAAGAACACAGACTCGTGGCTCACCCAGGAAACCGTGTCTACGAAAAATATCCCCATAAAAGTTGACGCACGCAACTATATGAGTCGAGAGAAGATCTCGAGGTTTAGCACTATCTGCAAGCAGTGAATCATCCGGCACATTAGATATAGTCTCGGAAGACTTGGGGCGTTTGGAAATCGACGTGAACTGTTCAGTGGAGGGTGAGAGTTGAGACGGTCAACCGATGCAAAAGGTATTGGTGTGATAGAGCGTGGGGATCCTACCGCTCCTGCTTCGGGGATGAAGTTGGTTTATGGGGTAAAGTGATTTACGCCCCTCTTATGTCACCGCAGAGAAATTCTAACGCTACGTCATGCGTTATTGCGTTCTGAGCCACCCAATGTTTTCCCTAACCATCGAATGCAAACAACTAAAGTACGATACACTCAGTTTCACATTCTATTCGTAAAGCACTGAAAATAATTTTCAACCTGTTATCGATTTTGATCTCATAAAAATCGTGGAGATTGAATCGTAAGAAGAAACTGTGCAATTTCTTTTTTTTAATCGACTGGGAAAAATTGATAAATGGAAACCAAATAATCATGAAATGATAAATGGTAGCTACTTGGTATGTGAAAGCGAAGTACGGTGAGCATATTGAAATTGTAAAGTTAGAAAAATTTCGTTGTAAAATTCACGAATTATTTTATTAGGTCACCTTCGCGCGAAGAATATTTGAAGAGTATAAGTGTAAAGTAAGTTCGAGTAGATACCCATCTACTATACCTATGGGTATGGGGTGACTACTTTTCTTTACGGCATGAGAAATGACAATGTTGGAGCTGAAAGTAAGATCCGCGGAATTTATGCTGAATTATTCAGACTTCTTTTGCTCTGAAAAATGGGTGGAAATCAAAGCAGTTGAGAAACTTCTTTCCAGCGGATATATCCACATTATCAATTCTTGTATTTTCACTCGCAGTCGAACTCGCTGCTTACGTTTCTGTTGCTGCTTATGTTACAAGTGAAACTCGAACTCAATACCCAATGATTAATCAAAAACCTGTAGTGATGTAAAGAATAGAAGTAGAATTGTGCAGAACGAATGTTTCTTAAACAAAAATTGGCTACTCCAAGAATGGATCATTTGGGAATTTTCGAGTACAATTCAAAATAACAAGTTTTCACGTTTCTCTCAGGAGGCAGAGTACTCAAATACTTCTTGTTTCGTATCATGTAATTACACTTAGTTAGTTCCTGAGTAACGATAAGAACATACCTTATTACTAGCTTGAACGCTTTGTAAATTTCTCATTAATAAACTTGTTTACTTTGCGTTTTGGTTTAAAGCGTTTACCTCCAGACACGCCAGCTTGTTTTCATCAAGCTCGCCAGGAACCTTGTGACGAGATGTGGGGAATAATTGCATGACGACATACCCGTAGCACTCTACTTGGAATTTGCACGACAAACTTTCAGAAAATTCAGTTATGCGTCGCTACGAGATATTCCGAAGATTCACCCGAGATATTCGCGCATCTGATTGTTCACGTGGTACACAACCGACACGATGAACACGATGTCGCGTTCGAACGATAATTTTCAAACTTACTCACCAACGGCTGACGATCAATCGTTCGTGTTTCAGGGTCGAGTGGCTGCGGCGTGAGCAGTTCTTCGGAGATCGTCGTCCTCTCGGCGTCACTGGCGGCGCTCGTGTCCTGGAGCAGGTAGCTCCTCGGCTCAAAAGGACGTCGTCGCCTCTGTCCGACCTGGTCGCATCGTCCGTGTCAACCTAGTAGCTAGGGCTTCCAGTTATGTATGTTACTATGTATGGTGTAGATAGGTGGATCATTTCTATTATAACGACGAGTGACGAGTGCCGATACACGAAGAAAACCACGAGAACGAGCAGCGGAGAGAGGAAAGGAAATTAAATTAATGAAAACCCATATATTATACAATTACTTTTAAACACGTTATCTTTTGATGTAAATTGTTGATAATAAAATGCGGTCACGTATTACGCAATTGAATCCCCGACGAATAAAAATACCAAAAACGAAAAAAAGCTGTCCACTTTTCCTGGTCCGAATCAACGTTCGAAAAACGAGACCTCCTTCGCCGTGAGAATTGCACGGCGTAAAGCAGACGCCGTCGCGATTCGGACACTCGGAGCGAATTCGTTCCGCATGAGAGAAAAAAAATGTGGATATCTCGAAAAATCGGGTCAAGTGGTAATTTTTCTGACTTTACTTTAGCCGAGACTCCGTTGCGAGAAACTCTTCCTTTAATTCACCCGCACTCGAGGTTCAATCTGCACGTCGGAGGTTCATGGCCCACGTGGTAACGGCTGCGACCGTTACACCGGAGATAAGGACATCGTGGTGGAGAAATATGTGCTGCGGTAGGGACGCGAAAAGTTGCGATCGAAGGTCCACATGCACGTACCCACCTATGTTTGGTTTTGTACACAAATACCCGTACTCCACATTCTTCACCCGGCTCACAATCAGAGTCTGTCTACAGTGCGCGATGGGCGATGTTTCAGAGCTACGGGAATTGTGGTCTTTCAGATGGCGTTCGGAAACTCGTTGAAGTGATCTAAACCGGAACTTATTGTTAGTTCTATAATTTGACATATGTTATGAACATAAACTGCTCAACGGAAGAGGAATCGCGGAGAGTCACTGAACCGGAAGTAAGAGCCGAACAAAAAGCGAAGATTTGTCAAGGATCGTTTTTCAGAATCGATTCGGCATCTCTGAAAGTTCACTGATTGAAAACGAGATTTACCCTTCAAGCGTAAACAAAAGAAATATAGCATCAACGGTTTATATTGAAAATCATTTTCATGTGTAGCTTAATTTTTTCGGGTTCAGCGAAAATTCAGCTATCTCTAGTTACCCTACGTGAGCGAAAACCTATATACGCAATGTTTATTCTTAATAATAACCACAGTAAAACCATAATAAAACGATTCTGGTAAACTCATAAACGTGATATTTTTTCTATTTTCTCTGTACCAGAGACGAGTGGTTTTCTACTTTATAAATTGATTTGATGGAATATTTTACATTCGGCAATATTCTATCGGAATAATAAATTTTATAGCATTTCAAAGGTTCTCTTTTCATACCAACTGAACTACGCCGTCGACATCGCTGCATGAATTGACCATATAACTTTATATTATTCTTTGCATTCAAATCTCATTTCATCGGATGTCCGGCGGACACGTTATTCTATAAAGCTTGTTTATTCACGAAATCCTGGTAGGAGTTTTTTTTTCATTCCAGCTCCCTGATGAAAATCAAATGAAAACCATCCAGGTGAAGTAAAAAAAAAAAAAAGATGTCTGAACACAGCGGGTGCATCGGCGAACATTCTCATTTTTCGCATACAGTTCAAATACTTTTCAGATCATAATTTTTCCGTTGCTAATTTCCAGGTATCCGGCGGGAGCAAACTTTTTTCTTTTTCTCTTTTGTTTTCCTATCCGAGAACTTTTTATTGCAGGAACGTCTACACGGTTGAGTGAAACGATGTCATATTCCCGTTGTCCGAACGGACAAAGTTGATGGTCGCACTTTTATCACGTTGCCCGCGGGTTCGACTCGATCAGGATGCAGAAGATGAGGGCCGGAAAAAATTAGTAGGGAAAGTAACGTTATTCGCCTTCCGAACCTATCGAATAAAATTTCAGACGCGAAGACTACTAATAAGTTTTACATATAATTACATAAGTTTAAGTGCGATTTACCTGTAACAGTACAGTACTGTAAAAGTACAGATGATGAGATCAACTTGGCGAAAGTATCAAATACATCGCATATTGGAGTAAACGATCGACGTGTCAATTGGGGCAATTAGTATTCATAAATTAGAGATTAGCTGAAACTTCGAAGGATCGTTATATCAAACTGAAGTGCGTAGTAGCTCTTTATGACTCCCAAGAGACCGATATGATCATATCGTAAGTTAAATTGTATAATTTCCGTATACCCGACATATAACGTGACCGATCTAATGACGGTGTGGAGTAAAAATATCACAAATTAATTGTTGTAAAAATTAATCATTTAGAAAAACAAGGTAGACTGCAGTACCGGAAAAGATTTAGGTTGTTACGTCTCGTTAACTTCTGGTACTTTGTTCTCGTGTCCGTGCAAGGTCCGCGGAAAAATTCATACGAAACAAAATAAATTTCTCGTTTCTGTTTATCTTTTTTCACAATTAATTTCGCTATGATGTCTCACGTAATTTCACGTGATTTCGATCGAAATAATAAGGAAAATTGGAATTCCGGTGCGGTTTATACTGCGATATGAAAATTCGTTTTTACGAATTATATGTATTTTGGTAATATTTCACTCGTGTATACCTATGCGTCGTTTTACTTCGATCGAACAAAATCTGCAGCCAACTTCGACCTCCCGTCGCGGCGCCCCGGGATATATCGACTGCAATGTCGGGGGTAACGTTACCTTGTATTAAACTATATCTAGTTATATAATGTCAACTTTAATCAACCGAGTTGGGTAAATACGTAGAGAGAACTGGAAATCCCGTTTAACCCTTGTCCCAACGGTTCTAAACGCAAAATGTATTATCCCTAAAACAACGTTAATGTGCGACGGTGTATAATGTTGGTAATTATACGAGAATGTATGGCTAGATAAAGGCGAAATTCTAGCTAAAATCGAGCTGACATTTCGCATTTGCAAAACTCATTGTTTCATTAAGTCCGTAAATTGATCGTAATATCAGAGGAGTTTGATAACGAAATGTACTCCAATCTCCATAGCATCTAAGAATCTGAAATTCCCGAGCCAGAAAATGATTTTGGCGATATTTCCATTTATTTTATTCCAACAGCGAATTCTGCTTACTGCATAGAGTTCGGACGGAAATTGAGTGGCCCTTGCTCTCCAGACCATATTTTTCCTACGACTTTATCCTGCAGGGAAATGTGGTGCTTTGAACGAAAGGAGCTTGTCGAAAAAGAGATGAAATCCTTTCTATGCAACGAGAATATATCCGACATTTATAGACGTTCTGAAAACGTCACTCCCACCTCGTTCATCAAATGAAAGGTCTAGAAGCAGCTTTCGGGTATAAGAAAAGGAAAAAAATCCTGAAAAGATAGTTTCATTTCGAACAGAAAACTTTTGCCCCTGCTTTTCTTTTCTCCCTCAAAGAATTAAAGAAAATAATAAAAAAAAAAAAAACCAAAAACCTGCTACCGTAATTGATCGATGAAACAGCAAATATTTTTGCACCACGATGATACAACAGCAATGAAAACTGCGCGTTTTAAAATGAAGTGATTTAAGCAGCACGCAAATAGGTATTTACAAGGGTGCACCATTATTAAAGCCAATATCCCGCCTGCCTAACAACCCTCTAACGATCCTCCTCCTCCCCTATCTCTTCTTCGCTCCTCTTCAGCCCTGTTTTACCTCGGCCTATTTCCCGCTTTAAGCTCCTCCATCGTTATCAAGGTTTCTCTTAGGCTTCAAGTTTTGGAATCAATTACGCTCGTCGTCAATTATAAATATGTATAGTAGACACTCATTACCTTAAATACGATATTATCTGTCTGAATTGTATACATATAAGTGGACATTCAGGTATAAATGCATATAAATCTTCCTCGGGACAATCGTTTTCTCTTGCATAATACGGAGTTGGGAAAAAAATATCCCCATGGAAAATCGTCCCACCATTATTATATGGAGAAAGGGTTTATGTAGGCGTGCATATATGTGTATGTATACACATATGCGTTATTGGGAAAGACTGAATTTTTGCTGACTCAAAGAATTCTAGCCCCTGGTCGTCTTGCCCCTGATTCAGCTAGGATTCTGCGAAGAAACTTGACTCGCAGGGTACAAGGAAAAATTTTCCTTTTTACTTATTTTATTTTCTTCTGATTTTTTTTGTTTTTTTCATTTTATTTCAGTCTCTTCTTACGTACAAAAAATCAGAACCCTTTATATATTATTCTTGGGAAGGAAATAATGGGGGTAGTTCCCTAATAGTGTGACAGCAAAATATGGGGAATATATTTTTTTCCTACTTAGCCATTTTTTTCTTCTTCTTCTCCCCGTTCGGCATAAAAATTCTAACGAAGATTCGGAAAATTTATGTCGAGCCAGAGATTTATTGATTTTTCCTAGCGGATCAATTGGCAAACGCTGATTCCATCAATTAGGTATATAAAATTGGTAATTAACATCGCACTGAATTTTCAAGCACTCAGAGATCCTTAAAATGTGCATGGAAAGTGAATATGGTGAGTTTATATGGTTGTATTCACACCATATATATATTTTCAGCATAATAAAATGGCGTCAGTGATAGACTTTGAGTAATGTTGAATTAATCAGGTCATCGCAAGGAATATTTATGGACGCTTGTACTATAAATTATAATTTCAACTCAGCAGAAATTATTTGATTTATGAATTTTTTTTGCCAAAATAAATAAATGAATGACTCGTGGAAGAAAAAAGAACACGAAGAAATATTTTAAACACTCCCCGCACGTGTGCGTGCGTGTATATATGTCGAAGTAAAATTGACTCGCCAGAAACGAACTTTTGGTTCATGCTCCGAGTTTCGATTCGTTGTTGGGAGCGTCAAGTTCCTTTTTTAGCGATGATTAATAACCGCTGTCCCGTTTTTCACACTAGGTAGATATATATATATATACGTGTTGTATGTATAGGGAAGTATGGGTGGTATACCTACTATGTATACTTTCGACGCGTATAAGCTTGACTCTTTTGACAAAATCGCTAGTCGTCGGGGACACAATAACGTATTGGCGTTTCAGCTTGCGTCGCTTCGCTCCGGGGGATAATCCGTTTTAAGGAAATAAATTACATCAGCTGACGCTCAAGCGATGGCATACAAAGACGACGACTGCGACGACGACGCCGACGAGGACGACGACGTTACAGGGATGGAAACGCAGAGGTGACTGGCAATTTTTTTTTTTTTGTTTTTTTCTTCTTCCCCACCTCAGAGAAAAGGAGAAAAAGAACTGAATTGAAAATTGGGGGAAAAAGTGCCAATAATTTTTTCAAATATATTTCGATCCGTTTTGATAAAAAGCAATTTACATAGCGCTGAAAGCGATAGAGAGACTAGAAAAGTAAAAAATATATTTTAAATTCGGTAGCATTTTTTTTTTTCCTCGCTTCTCATAAACAAACCATCAAGGCAGTTGAGGGTGTGGTTCTTTTATTTTTGTGCGAAACAGTTTGATCAAATTTCGAGAGATGAGGTACTGTGTGTGCTTTTTACATTATGAATATTTAGGGCAAACGCAATTCATTCGATTCTACGAAATCAACGCGTTTCCCCTTTGGCTTGGCGAACGATGTGTTCAAATTGAAATATGAATTTTTCAGTGCGCGTGTAATACAGCAATTAAATGATTTTCATACCTGCGAATGAAAATCTACATACAGAAATAGGATGTTTTTATGTATAACAGTGCCGATTCTATATTGAAGCGCGTACAGAAAAGGATTGATTGATATGTAATAAACGACATTGTAATAAAGTGGGGTTCTGATTACGATGAAATTCCACGAACCATGCAATTTCTGTATTTACACAATTTTTTATCGAAGTGATACGCAGTTCATGGAAATGTGAATGTGACAATTTTCCACTTTGACGTGTGACCTGAATTTACTCACTTTTTTTCGTATTCTTGTTTTTTTTCTTACCTCTTTTCTTTCCATACACACGACATGAGATCACCTTACTGCAACGGAAGGGTGGTGTTGATCTTTACAAACGAAGAGTCTACACCTTTGACGTTAGCTTATCTGAAAATTCTTGATGCGTCTCAGAGTAGGTATACATAACATACCTATTGCGACAAAGGCAGGTATACCTATACCTACCTTCATACAGGATAAGGGTTTTATGGCTTGAAAATGATAAAAGGATCTAGGGAGCAAAAAGAAGATTACCATATAACGTATGTACACATCCAGATACCATTTTTGATCCCTCGCAAATTCAGAAAATGCACGCTCATTCAACGTTGATCGTGAACATCTAGAAAAAAAAAAAAAATGAAAACTAACTCGACACACACTTGAGATATTTTCAAAATAAAGCGTCACATCATTTCACATTACATAATTGCGGTGAAATTGAATTCCACTTCAATTCGTCACGTTCAATTGAAGATTGGCACGTTTTAGCACTCCATAGAGCAGCTGTCTGTCGAGTCTGGTGTATGTTCGTCGAAGAACGAATTGGCATGTGAGTCGCGGGGGCCACGCGAGCCGGAAGCGTCCCTGCGAAAAGCTCAATCTTCTAATTACATCGGCACACCTCCGCTCCACATACATTTGGGTATAGAAACGCAGGAGGTGTGAGAATTACGCGGGCGAAATGTAGGCGACGAGTTCTCGGGTTCGCGACGCGGGACGCGGGAGGCGGGAAGACGTCGCGAGGTGATGTGCCGTACGAGAGCTTAGGGCGACGCCTTTGAATAGTCGGCGATACAAAGCCGCGTGGCGTCGCATTCTGAACTGATGTACATGGAATACGGCTGCTTTATGGAAAGCAGAAAACAGAACGGCGGCTCATTAGGGGTAACAGGCAGTGGAGCGAAAGACGAGGCTCGTTATCTATGAACCCACGAAACCCACGGTGATTCTGTACGAGCCTACGTGGGTATAGGTATGAAGTTGGTTCTTTCGATTGGAGCCTCGGTTACGTTTACGCAAAGGTATAGAATTCTATCGTTGGTTTAGTACGTGCTAATCCATTTACTTCGTACACTATTTTATAAATATGGAACATGAACGACAAAGAAATTAATTGAAAAGCGTGACTGAAAGAATTTTTTAGATGAATTGAAAGTCAGGAAAAAAAAAATTTCAAACATCGTACTCACATTCATGATTTGCTTTTTTCAGAAGAATTTAAATTGCAAGTAAATATGAAAATTCTGTAATTGAATTTTTTAGAACATTTCCGATTTCCGTTATAGTTTAATAACCGCAAATGCATCGGCGGTGATCAGACGTCCCGGAAACAATGAACGTTTCAACCCCGTCGGCATAATTGCAACGAATTGCAACATAAAACGAAACAGCCCACTATAAGGAAATTGACTCCTTAAGACGCATCGGGTCGTTCGTTCGTTCGTTCGTTCGTCCAACGAGTTCTCGTTTATGGCATGCCTTAAATATCGATACTCGCAGTAAAATGGCTAAGAGATAAAGCTTTGATCGGAATACCTTCGGAGGTCAAGCCCAAAGAACGACGAATGTATCAAAAATGCTTTGAGGTACGTGAAAAGCTTTGAATGCGATAAAACGCCCCCAGCGTCAAATAAACGCGCTTACTGTAGAAACGTCATTTCCCAGTACATTCCGCAACCAATCGAGATTAAACTAAAATCCCTCGTCACCCAAGTGCATTCGGAACAAAGCTCGTAACGTTTAACGATGAAGGTTAAATTGTTACTGTAATTTAACGAAGTGCACCTGCAACTACGGCAACCGTACGAGTCGAGGTCGAATTCTGAAAAACTACACCAGTCACGCACAACTTTTTAAAACGAATTGAAAGTTTTGATGAGAAAAAAAGATTTTAATAATTTTACACTAGATTCAGCACGTTCGTGATTAACGACAAGCTCGAAAGCTTTCGGTTAAAATGGACACTTAACAAAGTTCACGCTTCTCTTATCCGGTATCTCATCTTCGATATATCTTTGTAATCCTCCTGCTCAAGTTACACGATACTTCGATGAATATAATTTCCGCGCTAACTAATCTCCACGTTCAATGGATAAACTGCTGGTATAATAGCTGTTGCATTTTGCATCGAACGAAGAGCGCCAACGTAGAATTAAACCAGATATAGGCTGACTATATTCAGAACAATCCTTGACACAAAAGACAAGCCGCAGTAAAAGCGACGATCAATTATCATATGAAGAGTAAAAAAAATTTCTCATCGGCCAGTCATACTTCAGATTTCTAATCAAGGTCGAACGATTCAAAGGGGTGATTGACTTTGCTACAAAATTCTAACTCACCGAAGGCAATTTCCTTGTTGAGGTCGTATAAATTCTCGAATAACGCTAAATCGCACGAACCGATAGTAAAATACATTCGCCACATAGGTATTATATACATATATTACATATACGTATACATAAGCTGTATGTATAGCATCTCCCATTACAGGGTACATTTGATTTCTACATGTAACACAAAAACGAGAAGGAATTAAAAAAGAGGAAAAAAAAAAAATTGAACAAAAACGCAGTAGAACGTAATCGATATGTAGCAGATAGATTTTATCGGCTACCGAATTGAGGCAAATCGGCTGCTTGATCCCCGTGGGTGTTACTCGAACCTGCTTTCAGGTTTTTCAAGAAAAAAAAAATGACGAAAGTAAAAAACAAAGTTAGAAAACAACGACATTCTACCATCAACTGCACTCTGCACCGTATAGTGAATCCCACTCACCTTACCTCAAGAAGAACAATTTCAACTCAGGTTATCGTAATTGCATCGAACTCCAGGCGCAAGCATCTGCCGACTAGATCCAATACGAAATCGAACTTTACGAAAGAGAATAGTTTCTATGGAAACTCGTAATTTCCACGGCAGTAATACTGAGGGAAATTTAATCGATTGGAGTACACATAACTTCGTAATACGCAAAAGTTTACAGGTTGTATAATGTTCAACGATATATTCCCAAGACGATTTGAGTGGCTGTATAAAATTCAATCTCGCATACAAAAGTGAAACGCACTTCCTAGCGAAGCAAACGATTCATGTTATGTATTATCTGGAATTTCAAAACGAAATATGGCTTATTATTCCAACCGGTCATCAAACAAACCTTGAGATCTAGCGCGACCGATAATCTTCTAGATTTGTTCAAGACTGGCCAAGAGCCTCCGGTTCAAGTACCCGGACACTTGTTGGATTCGGTCAGTTTTTGCACCGAGAGTAGACAAATTGGAGAGGGTCGGGCGAGAGCTTCCTCTCGTTGAGACGGTTGAAATATTTCAGTCGTTGCCAAGAACATCGGGGTCTCGCGTGCGAGGGAAATATTATCGTCCACTTCTCGCTGAACGAACTAAACCGAAAGATAGTGGTGAGAAGAGTGGTAGTCCGAGTAACTAATTGATGATGTGAAAAAAAAAAAAAAAGTAAAAAATCCTCCGGCCGAAAATTGAAGAGAGTTATTTAGCGTACATTTGATACGAACGTTTCGGTATAAACTGTGCAGAAAGTCAACAAACCACCGTAAAACATTTTTCGAACAAAGTCTCCCGACTCATGGCCTGCTAAAAGTTCTGGTTCAACTAGGTTACTGCGGAAGCTGCAGCAGTCTGTGACATTGAGTCAATGGCTTTCAATTCTGATCACTTCTTTTTGTTATTTCGACTTTTGTTCACACTGGAAACGTCGAGCGATATTCTTTGGGCTTCTGGGCTGGCGCCAAACTTAGTATTGCTTCGTAAATCCTGAACAGGAAAGCATTATATCAAGGTGAATTGTGCCACAAATAGTAACGGCACGTCCACAAACCACCGTTCACTGTTATCTATAATTATTGATAATACGTCCGGGAAGATTCATGCTATATTATCCTTGATCGAGTTAGTCGATCTATACGTAGCCATGATTAATTTGATTCGGCGGTAACGTGTAAACCTCTTACCGAACGCTTTTATTTACTTGAAATAAAATTCAAAACGAAAACAACTATGACGAGATAAAAAAAAGAAGAGAATTGTTAAAAGCGAGACAAACTGTCGGCGACTGGTTTTTAAAATTCCACTCGACAAGCTCCAGACTGTTTTATCATTTCCTTTTACATTTTATTGCAGAAAAATTTCATTCTACACGTCGGGAGTCCCGTATAAACTATAAATCTCTGGGGCAGCTAGTCGCAACTCGTTGCCGTTATGTATTCGGGACAAGTAAAGACGAACGTGCGAGGACCCAGAGCCGCGACCTGGCCGAGGGTGCAAGATATTCCAAACGGGACAGAGGCGTCGAGGAGGTGAAAGTGGAGAACGAAGGGCCAAAAGCCGAGGGCTGGGAGGTGGAGAGCCGAGGGTTTAAGGGCTGAAGGTTCGAAGGGATGTAGAATTGTAGGGTATTTGCGGGTAATGTGAGGGACAGGCGTGCAGGAGGCATGTGGTCGCTAAACACGTCATGTAGGTATGCGCGGAACCACTTTAACGGTATATACTTGGGATAATAATCGCTCCAATGGCAAACAATGTTCACCCACATGACAATGACCTGTCACTCGTGTTGCAGACACAACCGGAAATCGGGTTTACGTTACGAATAATGGCTTTGCGCTCCACGACATTCGCGAGTGTCAAAGGTAAATGCACGTTACTTGGATAAACGGTATCGACGTTCAGATTTCTACCCACTTATAGAAGGAAAAAGTTATCCGAATCGTAGAAGAAATCCATCGTCAGCTGATACATGTTTTTATTTTTAATTTTATTTCGATTTTTTGGGACGCGTGACTAAAAAGTTATGTATTCCAGAACAGAAAAGTTACGATGGAAGGGAGGCGTGAGGGAAGCTACGAAGCAGAGCTAGAAACGAGACCGTTGCTTGTCTTATCTGTAAATGGAGGAAAATGAAAAATTGACTCGTCCCCCGAAGATTGCTTCTTCGTGGCGTGAAACAATTCCATTACGAAGAAGCGCAGGAGAGTCGCCTTAACTTGCAGACATCTTAAAAATGATACCTAGCTGCCCGACAACCAACGGTCCTGGCGCGGACACAAATTCCTACATCAGTAACTCTCCAAATCGTATCGCTCCAAAGAAACTCCAGTTATTCTTTCACGAAACTCTGACGTGGGAACGGCAGCGGTTTTGAAAACACTTGAACCCAACTTACGTCTGGCAATCTTTCTTCACCTGTCTCTCTCCTAACTTTCGAAAACTCGACTGACGAAGTGGTATATTGGCACGGTATGAAAAGTGAAAAAGAGATAAGTTGAAAAACAGGTGAATATATGGTGTGGTTCAAAGAATAAAAATAAAAAAAAAAATGAAACGAGAGACCGCTGATGTTGGTTGTACCGAGTGAAACTAAGTTTATTCTTATATTCTCCTCTCCCAGTGGATTCAACGGCCGAATTACCGTGACTGAGTTAGGCAGTCAGTTTAGAGCCACCTGCTGAAATTGCGTCTCTGAATCCTCGACAAGACAATAACCTCACTCCAGTATTTCAAGAGTGAGCTGGCGATGCTCATGAGCGGGCGAGTGGCAGAGACGAGTCTGTGACATTAAACCAAGCTGTTCCTTTGGTAATAATGGACACTGGTGGTGACGATGCTGGTGGTGGTAGTGAAATTGCAAGGGGTTTCAGAGACTCGCATAGAAAGCCAGAGAGAGAGGGAGAGAGATACATAGAAATTGACACTGGCAATGAGAGAGAAAAGGAGACAAAGAGAAGGCACCGAGTCGTCGAGGGATGAGAGAGGCAAGCGTTGAAATGCAAATTAGGGTGGCAGGCCTTGGACAGGTTGATACATGTGCATGGTTCTGGTGTTGGGCAACGCGACGCACCCGCAGCCAACTCGACTTAGTAGCTTGTAAGCGACTAAAAGAGTTCGCTTCCAAAATTAACGGTCTCATGTACTCTTGAATGCGTACATGTGTCGGCCGTCCGAGAAACTTGAGATAATCGTACTACTTCATAATATGGATACTTGACATTTTCTTGATCCATTAACATAAACTATGATTGTCGATGCATTTTATGGTACGCCACGTTGTCTACCAGCGTATGAGATTTTTTTCTATTTACTTCTTCTTTATAGTGGACGTAGAACAGCACATATGGGTACATGATGCAAGTTGCAAAGTATGTTCTAGAATCTGCATAATATTGCACGGCCTTTGTCGGCCGTTGAATCCTTATGGCGAGCGTTTCGTTAAGCTATTCACTACTCTTTCTACATTTTAGCATATTTTTTCTGACAGTAGTTGCACGTCAAAAAGTGCACCGGTATAGGTACGCGAGAGGAGCATAGGGAAATGGGAGCTCTGGAACAGCTGCTATTTTGAAAGTGCTTTGAGAAGAAAAGTTGAATCAATTCTTTTCGCAAGAGCTTTTACCGGAAGGATTGTATCAGCGCAAGAAGCCAACGCTGTCGTGTGTATCTAATGCCGGTATTTGGTCTAAGCGCTTCTTTATACATGTACAGCGACGAGTGAAGGATGTTTTGTTTTATATATCACTGTTCTCCGACGGTAGGATCTGATTGTCAATCTAGCGTAATTCGTGGATGTAATTCGGGTGAAATTTAGAAGGGAACACCAACTACAGCATGGAGAATAGAGCTTGCGGTATTAGAAACTGAAATTAGTTAGTTTCTAACGCGACTTGCACCGCTGTCAGCAGTCGGGCTGATAGCAAAGTGATTAATATCTCCACCTCAAATTCTGTCGCACCGAAATATCTCCCTTCACTTTGCTCTCTCCATTTCGTTGATACACATCCTTCGTGCAATAATCCCTTAAGTTTAATCAATTAATCACGAGATCGATTCGGCAATTTGATACTTTCGGGAAAAGTTTGGTAGTTCGGCAGAAAAGTTTTGAAAAATTTATATTATGCGAAAACTGAACTGGTCAGTTTGAATATGCCTTGGTTTTGCCGATCTTTTCTGGCAGAGTGTGAAATTCAGAATTGAATGATATGTATAAGGAAACCAACGTGAAGCGCATGACATGTGTACCACGACACCGCAGGAATAAAAAAATTGCAGTGTTCTCTGAGATGCTCGAGTTCGAAGAAGGCTTTTCCTTTTGGGATCGAAGTTTGTGTGTGTTATGAATTTCAGATCGAAGCATGCGACATGTGGATGAAAGGATACGATTTGGAATTCTTTTTAAGCGACGTAGAGACGCTCCTCGAAGAGTTCCTCTTTCGAAGCATGCAAATGCCCATCGTAAACTCGTCCCTGGAAATTTTACACAAGACATACTGTTTACAAGTATTTGCAGGAAATCGATGAGGGCGAACGAGTCGAACGAGCGGAAAGTGGAGGAGTTATTCAAATCCACGAAAATGTTTACTCCATTCAAGGGATCGGTGACTCTTTCAATAAAAGTTTAACGGAATTTCAAATTTCGAGTAGAACTCGATCAGAAGTTTAACAAATACTACAAACGCTAACAACGTCTGACACTTGGCTATGACGTGGCAAGCCTCAGGGCTACAACTCGGTTTAAACTTGTCCGAAGCTTCGTTGCGACGGTGTACCTGGAGTAGCTGCACGGGGAAAAGCGCGAAGACGGGAGGCAGGAAATAGGCAGGCGTCGAGGAAGACTCGACGTCACGGAGGCGAGAACGGCGCGGCGGGAGAAAAAATTCGATTTTCAAAGTCGTTAGGAAACGGCGTCAGAAATTGTGTAGTCGAGTCGCGATAGGCGTGGTCAAGTAACGGCGACGCGGTGAACCAATCTGTGAAATAGCAAAATAGAAAAATATTGCTCGAGCAACATCGCTGGCCTCAGATTTATTGTTATGGTAACGCAACGTGGAAGCCGCTTGGCATCAGAGTTCCGGGTCGAGTTCCCGATTTCCGAATCAGATACCAAATTCTTTCCTGGCACCCCCGCCGCCCCCTTCTTGCCCCAGATTTATGGCACCTCTTTTAGTTTTTGCAAGTGCTTCTCCAAAATATCTCCTAGAATATCGTTCGTCGAGAACCACTTCGCCAGACTGAAGCAAAATAATAAACACTGTGGTTTGAAGACGTTGTGAGAGCTCAGTAATATGAAATTCGAAAAATAACAAAAAAAACCATTAAATTACCACACGTCGCAATATATATGAAATGGATGAAAATTAAATAGATGCACGAAAATTCGGTCAAAATTGGACTTGATGTCCCTACCGCAACAAAGAGTTGAATCCCAAATTTTCAACGGTAGGTACACGATTTCTCATATTTTCTACGAACAAAAGTTGATGATAAAAAATAACATAAAATAAAATCCACTCCTCCCTCCAACTCTTACAGTGCAAAGTCACCCTGCAGAGGAGCTGAGGAATGTGTAACACGCGAGGCACCAGCAGGTCACAAATGCTCAGACGTGGGGAAGTCCCGCAGCCATTCCCCCGAGGCCTACACCAGCCGTTGCAGCATTGCCCTCGGGGGAGCGAAATTCTCGCCTTGAGATGCTCAACCTTATCGACCTTGGAGGGTTGGGGCGGTTCGGTTCTGTAACAGGCGTACCTTTCAGAAGCGTGGGCTGTAACCCGAGCATACCCACACAAACCGACACCCCGACGAAGACTGTGATTTATATTCGGCGAGAGACGAGGAAAACGAAGAGTCCCGATAGGGGTAGAAAATGCTTCGTCGACTTTTATAATTGTTCTAATGAACAAGCTAATAACTACTTCAATCATGACTTTGGTATACCATCAGGCCGACGAGAACGACCACTAAAATTACCGTAATTTAAGATGGCCCTTAAATTTTTACGGATTTTAGATTCGAGTTTCAAAGTGATACCTAATATTGATTGAGAACTTGATGACATTTATATTTTTATATATTTCCATTAATTTTAGCCTATCATAAGAAAATTAAAATTCAAAGATAACCTAACAGAGAACCGTCCCATAAATACACTTGGATATTAGTTCCACCATAGAAATATAAAACAAAGAGAAAAGACAAAAAAAAAAATGAACAAACGACTCGTATTAAACATTCTAAAATATTCGCATGCTGAGGTAGTATATTTTCATACTTCCCTCGGAGGAATTTATTATTATATACATTGTATACGCGTCGCTATTCCCCCCCAAAAAGATATACACCGAGCGCACGTAAGTTCTCATTTGACTCAAACCATAACGTTGGCGCTTGGTTTATGTTTTAGGACTGAAACAGTGGAGGTATTATATCAAAATTCCTGCGACTTCTTCGTATCCTAATTTCATCTTGGCGAGTCGTTTTCAAGAATTATAACTCACGCGATCAACCGTAGGCACGAATAATTCTTTCAACTAATTTTATGCCCTTCGGGTATACGCGTCAATTGATAAGATGACTCGACGACTCACTTGCGACGTACATTCAAATTGTTTTTCGTATAGTTGGCAAGTGCTATTTACATTTTTTCTCGACCTGCTCGCTACTTAACGTTCTTCGACATTAATGGAACCCCTAAATTTGAAGTGAGAGGCTCTTAGCCAAAGTCTCATCGAATGTTCGTCAAGCCAGAAAAGACATCGCAGCTACTAAAACACCGTCTCGTTTTCTTGACATCAACGACACTTACAATCAACCTTCGGAAAACAGGCTTTACTTATAAATTGGCTCATTTTATGGCAATCTTATTCTCAACAAAATACAACACCAGTTCATTATTTAAAAGTAAAATCGTTTTCACTTTCCCTACAATTATTTTGATTTCTTCTTTCATTTTATCGAATATTTCCACTAGTTCATCTCGGCTTATGTCATTCTTTCATTACGTTGCAACCTGGATCTCATCTTCTTCGGATCTGTTTTACTTTTCTTGTCGCATTTCCATTTTTGGCAGTCATCCACGTCGCCAAAATTCTTCTCGCTGTTACAAACGTCCGCGTCGTTTTCCTTTATTTTTGATATAAATTAAGCAGACAAAGCTGTATGTGTACAGCACCGTGTTCTATCATTTTCGTTTGTATCTTCTCAGCTCTTTGCTCTGCTCTATCGAGATGACGAAACCTGATAGAATTGAAAAGTTTGGATTAGAAATAATTACGTGTGTTTTTGGCAAAGTCGCATTTTACGTAGATGACAAGTTTTATGTTCCCGATTTTTCCGAACGCTCTGGTCATCTGGCAACGAATTCTTTTCTTTTTTTTTTCTTGTCTCTATTCCGCCATTATTGTAAGATGAAAGAAAAAAACAATGAAAAAAAAAGGATGCGATATCGCTCGTATATCGAAAAAGTGGGAGCGTGAAGTTTTTTTTTTCATTTTCGTAACGGCGCGTTACGTCGCAACGCGTCTTCGCAGCTTTTCTCGCAAAGCTCAGACTGGATTTTAAAGTTTTGATTGTCTGCGGGAATATTCCCGAAGAAACTGTTCCACTTTGTTGTTATAAGTATACAAGATAGGGACAGATCTCCTTTGTTTCATTCCTAAATATCTCCTAGTGAAATTCATGCCTCAATATATTCCACCCTCTATATTTAATAATGCCATATTAGCATTTAAATTTACATTCGCTTATACGCACTGTACAGATGCCTTATACCACGGCAAAGTAGATTTTCCATTTTTACGTAATATACATAGAAATACGAAAAAAAAAAAGAAAAAATTACAGGTGGACGTCTCAGAAACGATATGATGAATCAAAAACGTCGTTCTGGATAAACTTTAGACGGACAACTTTTCATACTTGTTGGGGGAAAAAAAAATGAAAAAAAAAAACAAAAAAAACTAAAGGAACTAGAGAAACGGAATGACAAACGAAAGGTTTTCCATGGTTACGTGCAGAACGTTTGAAGATTTAACTTCACCCCGTAGATACGGTGGGGTGTCTTATTCAAGAACTCTGCAAAGTTTATGCGCCAGATAAAAGTATGTATAGAGAGATACGCAAGTTCGATTCGACTCGATATATCGTCCACGTATCGGTTGAGGTGGATGTAGAAGAATATTCTTTTACGAATGTAAACTTCGTTGTTCCCATGGATAAAATCGATTGCGGTAGGATTTGGTAGATGGATATAGCGTACATATAGCATAAATCCAATCTCGTGTAGTGTTCCTCCTACGTAATTCTGCCGTGCCTGCAGTCATCTCCATTATATACGAATACCCCGAAAATACAGAGAGAACAACGGAACGCGAAACGAAACGAGACGAAACGAAACGAAACGCTCACAACCACGCGAAGCGCATCGTATATTTTATCGCTTCATCCCATTCCACTTGGGGTTCCAGGGGAATTGCTAGCGAATGAGCTCACCGCTGGACGATGCCCTCGGTGTTGTTATGAATTAATATTTTTGCATGATCGAAGTATCAGGTATGTATCACCGTTTTGGTTATACATTGTTTTTCACTCTTCTTTTGCTTTGTTTTTATTTATTTATTTTTTTTTTCTTTCAACCAATTTACTACATTTCATTGTAACTTTCATACATATTTCTATATTGAAAAATCAATTATTCATTCTATTTTTCGTTTTTTTTTTTGTTTTTTTTTATGGAAAACTTGACCAATTATTGTAACCGCACCAATATACATATAGGTAAACGGATGATAGATTCTAAAGATAAAAAAACGAAACACACACACGAGGACGAATAAAATATAGCCAAGATTATTTTATTTAAATATATTCATGTACTTGATGAAATTTTCTCCATACACGCGTTTAAAACTCTTCGAATCATTCGAGCAATTGCAAATCCTCGTTGGGTTTGAGATGGGGAAAAAGTAAGAAGAAAAAAAAATAGAAGGTATATTCATTCCATCCATATCCATTCAACACGAGTAGATAGATTTACAGATGAAAATGTTCGATGTTCAACGACTGATAGCTACACGTTACATAAATGCAGGTGGAAAAGTTCGCATAGCAGTATCGAATGGAGTAGAAAAAGGATAAAGAAAACTGAATGAAAAATAGAAAATAAAAAAACGAAAGAGATCACGCGATGCTGCGAATGTTTATGTCGAGAGCAAACTCGGTACGGAATATTATACATATCTGTGCGGCTGCAATTTTCCGTTTTTCGAAAATATAGACGATGGAAGAGAAAGGTTGTTTCTACGGCGGATCATGTACGTATGATATTCACTCACAATTTATAAAATTACAAGGACACTTATCAGAAATGTTAATCGCTCGTGCTACGTGCCTTCCTATCCCTGCAAGGGCGATGAGTTCAAATCCTCAATAATCCATTGTGATATGATATTCTGAAAACTGATGTGAAAATATGAATCTCGATTGTAAATGGCAAGAAGATACATAGTTGGATTATTTATCAAACATTTTTGATTAATTTATAGAAAAAAAACGAAAAAATTTGTTCTCTTACCAAATGTGTTGTTGATATTTACTATGGAAGGTGGAGTGACCGAAATTAGCTTTTAAATCGGGGATCCTTGACTTTTCTCAATGTGACAAACAACACCTTGTTCGACCTTCGAGATACATTGGAAAACACTGAGATCGATAACCATTGCTTTAAAAATATGAGGCGTAAATGATTGTGCACATGGTGCGAAGTGATATGATGAAAAATGAAAGGAACAGACATTTTTTCCACTACGTTGGCTCCCTAGTTCTCCGTCAATGGAAACGGTAGTGGCGTATGTGAAAAATCTTCTTTAACGCGTCTTCATACAATCCAACTCAAGCTTATGACCTCAGAAATCAAATCGAACATGAAAAAAGTCGACAATATTTCGTACCGAACTAAAGTCTGTCAAAGTCATGAAAAAAATATACTATACATACGTATCAGGAAAAGCGTCGATCGGGACGGAGAATCAATCCTAATCCAAACCTACAATTTTCCCACGGGTCAGGTTTGGGAAAAACTGATTTTCTGCACGCGTAATTCTAGCCCCACTAAAGCCAAAGAAGATCAGTCAGGGATCAGGTGGCTAATTAGCCCTATGCCGATCAATTACCCGAGTTTTCCGAATAGGTAGAATCCTTATTGCGGTAGCCAATCACGTAGATATATATTGTATGTACAGTGGCGCTCAAAAAAATAGAGCCAGTCTCCTGACGGCTGAATATTGCGGTCTGGCTCTATTTTTTTGAGCGCCACTGTACATCGTTGTAAAGGATTCCTCGTAGATCGTGTTTCGCCTAGTTCAAATATCGGCGCCGTCGATGAAGCTGCGTACGTCGGTCCTCCTCTTCCGTTGTTGAGGGGGGTTTGTACCTGGGCAGAAACAAGTTAGAAAATCATATTTGTTTTACTTGAGAAAGTAATTACCGGTATCAATGTACGTGCACTTCTATCCGGAGAATATACGAAAATGGTGGAGTCCGTATAAAGCTAGGCGACTATCATAGAAGCGTCGTGTGTTCGTGGTTTTCGTTTTGCTGGAATTCAACCGTTATTCCATGTTGCCGCGGCGTTATCTGGTAGGTATTTCGAGTCCCTATCTACCCTCGTGCCCCCGTTAATAGCAGGCAATTCCGCGTCCCCCTCCAGCTAACCCGTGTAATTGAGCCAATGTGTGTTAATCAGAGTGAGCCTCATTTGCGACGGAGAGGCGTCGAAATTGCTTCTGTTATACCTGAAATGCTACTGTGCGTGGGTATTGATTCACGAAAAGCTAACCAGGTCGCCAAAAATACGAAGTCAGTCGTTACGCTCCACATATTTGCAATCCCATGTCAGTTTGAAGAGAAAAAACGATTGGCAGCCTGAATTTTCATCAACCATTACTAACATTTTAATGTACACCGTCAACCTTATCGCGGTACATTCACTTAATATTTAAGATCCATTGATTTCTTCCCTTCGCATCTGCAGCACGATATCGCGAAAGTTTAAAATTTCTATGACATTAAATTCTCATGCTTATCCAGTGGGCTATCAATTGTGTCGGAAAAAGCACTTTACTTTATTCAGACAAATTGTCCAGATAATGTCCGAGTAGTGCAGCTGCTAGAGCTCAAGACGTTTTTCGTATCTCTTATTAAATTAATGTCAACTAACAAACTACTGCATTCTTCGGTATCGTTTACGTGTAAATCTTGTGATCGGTCCAGAAAACGGACAAGGGAAAAAAAAAAAAGTACCGCAATTGTCAGGTACGACAAATGAAAGTTTTGACTTTGGATATTTTTTTCATTTTAGAGATCAGTACTTTTTTTTCTTGAAAATAATGAACTGCAAGTATTTTAATCTAAGAAACAGTATTGTACGGGGCGGTGAATTATTTATAGTAACATAAATAAATAAATATCGTTATTTAGATGCTGCGGACTTGAAACAAAAGTTTTTGTCCGCGGTCGAGAGAAAATATAGGTATATGATTACATCGTTCGGGCGGTGTGTAATAATAAGTTGAATAGCAAAATGCGGGGGCGTTTGAGGGTGGTATAAAACTCCCGGGGGCATTGCGACGGGCATATTTGTTACCAAGTTGAAATTAATAACACAATTTCCACAATTTCAACGAGAGCCACTCCACCCTCGCACAGCTAGCCACTCGAAAGATCGAGGAGAGTACTCCGCGGCGGGCAAAAAAAAAAAATAAAGGGACAAGCCAAAAAAAAAATGAAAATTCAAAAAGGGGAAAAAAGAAACCAACAAAGAGGGAGAATTTAACGACGAAGGGGGGAAAAATCAGATTTTTTTTTTGTTTTTCACCCTCGTTTTCATCTTTTCTCGTACAACTGCACGTGTATTGTACATGCACATATACATAGGTATACATATACGCATTACGTAGGTACCTATATTTTTACGATTCATAACCTCTGAATAATTGGGCTTATTGTTAAGTGACGTAAATCACTTCAACAACAACAACGAAAATACAAAAACAACGAGAAAAAGATAAGAATACTAAGGTGTGAGGAAGTTTTTTAATAAAAAACAAAAAAACAAAATAATTCCAAGAAAAAAATGGTGGAAGAATATGAAATGGAAATGAAAATTAAATTAAATAAATAAATGATGGAATAAAAAAAAATGATAAACGAAAAATAAGGTATGAACGTGGAACGGAAGTAAGAGAGAAAGAGTTATTTGTTTGTTTTTTTTTAGCCTTGGAGCTTGAGAGGCGCGTGACGACGAAGAGGAAGAAATAATTTCTTTTGCAGTAGGAAATTGAAAGCGACTTGAGTCTGGGCGCCCAACCGAGAGCAAAAGCATCTTGGGAATAAAAATTGCTCGTAAATTAATTATTGTACCGCTTTTCCTCTTTCTAAATATTTATCAATTTTTTCTTCTTTTTTGTTCTCTGCTTTTTACCTTGTGTTTTTATCCATCTTTTGATCGCGTTTTTCGAGTATAGGGCGCTCAAATCCGGCAAATAGTATTACCGATGCAATTTTCTTTTATCACATTAACATTAATATTATCAATATTATTATCGTATTTTTTTAAATTTTTTATGTACTTATAAGCTGAAATATCATAATGTTTTCGGGGTGAATTCTTTGTAAAAAAAAATTTGTTTTCTCTCTTCAATTCTCGCGGGTTGCAAAATGATTAAGCCGAGGAACTTTTACGAGTCACGTGTAGTTATAATCGAGTTCTCCTTTGCAAGAAATGTGAATATAGCAATCCGTATCTAGGGTGCAAAATGCAGTAGCAGTTTCCGTATTAAATGAAAAGGTTTTTAATTAAATTTCTTTCAGTGTATTCAAGTAACTGGTAAAAAATTTTCGAACTTACTTATTTTCTACCTTTTTTTTTTCTCTCCTTCTCTCTCCCTTTTTCTCTAATTTATAATTCTGTCATTCGGGTTCAGTCATGCGTTAATTGAGATGAATTAACACTTCCAAGTTTAACCTACAAAGAAAGCACTTTGTTTTTATGTTTTTCATTTTTTATTTTTTTTTTCACTCCACGTCGCTCAATCAAGAATATATTCAGTGCTCGCTCCCCTGCAAACCGAGAATACCGAATCCTCGTGGAACGCTCTAAACAAAAATAATACAAAAAAAAAAACAGAACCAAAAAAAACTTAAAGATCCTTTCATTAAAAAAGAGTAACCAACTATTTCTTTTATTTATGTGCAAAAAAAAGAGAAAAATCTTGTTCGACTAATATAACTTTTCATATAATATACGGTATACCGCATCAATTCCTCAAGATAAAACAAAAGCTTTCGTTTGTATGATATTTTTTCGAGAAAAAAGAACAGAGAGAAAAAAAAAAATAGAATTGAGTCTCGTAATAATGCATCGACGTCGTGTAGTACGACGGTCGTATACGTGCTGTCAAACGTAAACTGAATGATAAAAGAAAATAGTATAGGTACGTGTCAACGTCGCAACGCGAAACGCAGTAATTTCCGGTTCATTGTTTGGGAAAGAATCGGGAGTGTCAAGCTTACACTTATATATAAAATTTCATGCTCAGAGATAAACGGTACCCAAACTACGTAAGAGAGCTTTTGCGATAAAGAGCGTGGCGGAGAAAAATACATATTTTATTACTTTCTACATTTAAATATCTCGGATAAATTTTCCAGTATTGTAGAATATATCGGACACGCTCGTAGAAGCGCCATATGAGGGGTGAAATTTCATCTTTTAGTACATCGAGAACTCGCAATGGCTATACATTTGATTTTTTTTATTTCTCTACTACCATTCAAACACCCGCACCATTTTTTTCACTCCTGATTTACATATACCTTATTATGCTGCGAACCGCGTAGTGGCGCGATTACTGAAATTGAATACCAGATACTTTCTTTTCCTTGTTCGTTAGTCGCACGAATTGAAAAAAGCTAACGCCTTATCGTAACTCATGGAAATATTTGGGACGATTAATTTTTACGCTTTGGCACTCCGGCAGGTTATCAACCCAGACATTGACTCACGAAGGAAAAGCTCAAATGAGAAATCGATATCTCGACGATTCTTCTTTACAACGAATCACGACTATTTATGTACATTGTATGTACGTACTGTATACCTATAGCAACGTCATTTAATGCACATCCAACAAGAAATGAAGAAAGAAAAAAGAGTATCGAGGTGAGAATCTTTCCTGAGAAATAGAATTGGAATTATCGCCACCACGATTCGGTCATGCTACATAACGAAACAAAGATATGTGGTTTTTTGTTCTTTGAATATAAAAATGGAGAAATAAGTCTTTTTCCGGATCCTAATCAAACTCTCCTTCACGCAAATCTCTGCACCGAGTTTCGCCATGAATTCATCTCGCCCACCTGCTGAAGCTCCAATTGGATCTATTCATATGCCATTCACTTACACGGCTGCTACAGATTAGAACCCCGTCGTACTATATCGACACTCTCACCTGCTACCATCACGCTGAACCAGTTCCAGTCACCTTTCCATATCATCCAGCGACGTGTGTCATAGAAAATGGGATTGACGCACTGCAGGTATATTATGGGTTATATTTGATTTTTTATCACCAAAGAATTTCCGAAGCCATATATCACGGCGTACAAACCATTATACAAAGTGAATAGTGCAAGTCTCTGAAAATGGGAGAAGAATATTTTTGGCTCTTCACATTTTTTTCCGGGCCCATGCGCGTTGATTATAGATAAAACGAGAGAATTAAATTTTCACCGCTTTCCGGCGAACGACGGCCAAATTTTTATCTCCCATGACTTTCTTACGGAAACACGTGGGGTATGTTCGCTCAACGTCACCGCCGTTTATTGATGCCCGAAGGCCTAAACTCACCCCTGTACGAAATAACGTTGAGTAACGCCGTGTCTGTTATCGTCGGTATCTTTCGTCCCAAAAGTTTTAATACTGGAATTGCTCATACGCCAACAGATGTTATATAGCTGTCTGGTTTGAGAGAGGCTCGTTTTCGGTACTTTTAACTTCACCAGCGGCAGCACCACCAGCTCCAGTAGCATAAAAGTAAAACTGTGATAATTTTAAGCGTACGTAGGGTATATAGGTATACCTACATACCTATGTACGTACCTACCTATCCTACGTTACGTAAGTCTCGCATGGAACGGCGTTGAATTTTGCGAACGTTAATTAGACGCCATTTCCAACACCTGACGAGGGTTATGCCCGATGTCGGATTCTACTAGAAACTACCCCCTGCCAGCTGGTTTATTACTGTTCCAAAAACTAGAAGATATCATGGCTGATTTTAAATTTTACCTGTTCATCAGTCTTTCCATGAAATAGGTGATATTATAAAAGCAAACAGCGATGGCAACCAATTTGGAATTGCGTAATCGGCTCAATTTAGAGTTGCGAAGAGAAATATTTTTCCAATTCTCCGAGTCAACGCACAGTACTAAAATATGTTCGTTTTTATTTTCTCCCTTTTGGAATAATTAGTTCCAAGAAATAGCTAGAAGTAAAATTAAATCCAACCCTTTCCGGAATCGAGACTACCGAGAATTTTTAGCGTCTTGTTCGGGCGTCCTAATTTCACGTTTTCGACTAATTGGATTCGAGAATATCGTCCCGCGTGAATATCCGACCAAGAGCTAATAATCGTTCGATGAATATAAACTTGAAAATATTTATAAAATGTTATTCGAAACGCATTAGTTTGAGTAATACGTCTGGGTGGCTCCATACCCCGCAAGTATGAAAATTAGACCCTCGGTAACACCCCAGCAGTTCGACCCCAACAACGCGAAGCCCCAGATTAGCAAACCGAGTTCGTCGAGTGGCGGGTGCAGATAAAGTGATTACTTTCAACACTCGCTCTCATTTAGATCCTTCTTTTAATTTGGCAAGTCCTTTTAGAACCCCTTGGGCAATACGAAGTGATGAATGTGAGCTTTATATTTTACACCAAAGATTTATACGTATTCGTGACAGGTAAATAAAAGGACAGCTGCCGTCGGTGGAAACGTACTCGTGAGATATACAAATGAAAAACTGATCTCGAACAAATATGCTTAACATTCTTCGAAGAATAAAACTAATTTCAATTACGTACAGGTAGGTATTTCGAAACGATTCGATCCGATATCTTACTTCTTTTCTTTTTTCACTGTCCATCGGTAGTTGCTTATTTATCTTTTTTTTTATCTCAGCCTTTTTTACCCCAATGGTTGGATCTACACAGACATCAAGGGCTGGGCTATTCCGATCTTTTTCTTCTTCTCTTCTCTTTTACCATTTTTTCTCTCATCGACCTGTCTCAATTCCTCCTACCCTCTAACCTTATAAGGCATCTAATCCCGATCCTGAAATAAATAAATTGTTCCAGCTGACTTTTCATCCCGCACCGTCTTCACCGTATTGTATATTACAGCTTGAACTAACTTTTGGATACTTTTTCTCCAACTTTCAGATATATATTTTCTTTCGAGCTTTATTTACACCTGCAGCTGACGTTGCGCGGTCTAAAAGGAAACGCCCAACCACTTAGGTATAATATACTGAAAATAGAAAAAAAATAAAAATTTATTTTGCTTCTTTTTTTTTTTTTTTTTGCTCCTAATATCATATATCCTCGCTCTTATAGTTTTTTTTATTTTTATTTTTTTTTATCAAAAATAAACTTCTCGGTCTACTCGCGGAAATTTTCTCTTATCTATACGGCAAAATATCTTAAATGATTCAATCTGGATCAAACGTGAAAAAAAAAACTAGCAACCTGATTTGACTTTCCACTGTTAGAATATAAAAGTATAAATTTTTGGTTCAATCGAAAAAAAAAGAGAGAGAGAAAATCACGATTGTTGTTTGAATGACATACGTTGAAACTGAGTACTTAGCAGGTTCCCTTGATAAAGTAAAGAAAAAAAGATGTTCAGAGATGGAGGCGTAATTTTCAAAAAGAGGGTGCGCCATGCCGACTGTAATTGTTAACGGAATCGATATAATACCAGGGATAATAAAGGTCTTACGTAGGGGGCAAAATTAGAAATTTCAGTCTTTCGGGATGGTGGTAACGGTGAAAATACTTTTTGCAATTGTTAACCTGAAATTAAACAATATCTCTTCAGGGCATCCGCACGTAAATTGTTTACTCGAAAAGGATTACGGAAGCTCCAAAGTCTGCCCGTGCAGCGAACTGCTAGGAGAATTTCGTACCTCTTGAATATATTCATGATTTTCCCTCGACTCCGCGTTTGCCCCTTTTCAACCCCCTCGTTCCCTTCGCCAACGTCGTTTCTCCTGTCCGCCGCGGTGGCCCATTCTACTCTGCAACGATCCACCCTTCGCAATGAAATCGAAGGGAGATGCTCCCAGCTGGTACGAAGATTACACGGCCCGACTCCATGTTGGACAATTGCCTCTATAATGTACACCAACTATCCTACAATCAGAGTATCTGTGAATAATGCGATGTCCCAATAATGGATTATTTAAATTTAATTACTTTATACTCAGCTGTTTTGTCAATTGATAATGTCTCGACTCTCAATTGTTCCATTTACACTCTGGTAATTGGTGATCGACCATCGAACGATTGCCTCGTATAAGTTTCCCGACGAAAAACCACACGGGGATCTAGTTTTTATTTTTTCAACCGTGTATGCTATTGTCGTTTTTCGTTTTACATTCTTCTTTTTCATTTTTATCGTTTCTTTTGTTTCGCCTCCTATTTTTGTATACCACCACCCCTGTGGGTCAACGATCAATCAACGCACACACCATTGCGTTTTTTGTATATGAAAAGTGCGCGTGTTGCGTTATTATTTTTTTTATTGTTCATGGAGTTTACGTGAAAACAGAGTAAACACGTAACATGGGGATGTATCGTAGCGTATTTTTCATACCTCGGTAAAGAATTTCATGAAGTACGCAATTTGGTGATTGAGCGAAATATATAAAACACCTACTGCCAATCGCGAGCGAACAATCACTTGTTCGAAGCCTTCGCCACCTGGAGTTTCCGACACTTCGGCCTCGATTGCTATGGGAAAAGTGGAAAAGTAGGCTGCAAATACATACGTGAAAAATAACTCTTCGCTCTCTACTTTCCTCGACAGTTTAATCGATGATTTTTATCCCAACTAGAATGCTAGTCAAAAAATCTATCGATTGAAACATCATTTTTGTTCGTTTCATTTTCATCGTGCTTTTAATTTCAATTTTTCTTGTTTCTATTACATTATTTAAAAATGAACGCTCTCGTTATCTACGATCGAAGAATTAACAAGTTTCTAAAGTAACTGGCAAAGTATACACTTGTCCTAGCGACAAGAAAATCCCTGGTATTTAGCTGTAGGGGGTGGTTGTAAAATGACCGTGGTGATCGCACCGGAGTGTTCGCGTTTTGTAAAACGAGAAGGGTATAAATAAGGTACTCGGAGTAGCTGGTAAGTAAGGTAACGGAGCAAAGCTCTCTCAATTGACATTCGTGAAACCGTGCGACACTTTTGGGTCTCTGATCGATGGATTCGTCAAGTTTACACACGCATACGTAATACCAAAACCAAGAGCAGTGGATTTAATTTCAAAGGAAACTCGAGATGCTCAAGTTTTCACCACACTGTTCCTTTTTTTATCCAAGTTTATTTATTTAAATCCAATAATTATTCTTTCAATCTCGTTAGCTCCAAGTATTTGAAAAATTCTCATAAAAAAGAAAAGAAAATAAAATGAAAAAAAAAACAAGAAAAAAAAAGAAAATTGTTTAGGGGTGGGAACCAGATGATTTGAAAAGGTTTCTTTGATAGTCGTCAAAGAACCACGAGGCTTGTAATTACAAGGATGGAAATTTTGGAACGATGTAATTAGCATCCTGTCGGGTCGTCACAGAGATTCCTGAAAAACTCCAGCAGGATCTTGGTAATATTTTTTTTTTTCTTCTTTCTTTCATTCTTTAAACGGGAAAATCTCCGAAGAGCCCGTTGGAAACATTTTGAAATTTACGCACAACAAAAGAAATGAATAAACGAACTCACGGCCGGATTGGCCCAAGAGTTTTGTACTTTCGCTTTGTTGAGTGGACTCCTGAATCACTCGACAAACATGGAAAATGGCCGACAATGGGATTATAAAAAGTTGATAAAAAGTAGCAATTTTGGGGGACGAAAATGTCACCGGAATACCGTAGTTCGACTGCGGTCGTAGCTTTGGCAACCATGTCAGCAGGCAACGGAACACAATCTCGCAGGATCCTCACCACCATCCTACGTACAACGAAACCACGAGACGTTCTTCCAATGGTACAAAAACGAAGGGTAAAGCAGCTCCTCGTCTGAATGGGGCAAACATCAATTCGCGTTGACGGTGGAAGGCGGGTGAAAATGGGACGAGGTCGTTCAAGGAGAGTAAAAAGATCGGCTCCGAGAATGGAATCGTCTATTTGGTCCTGACGGTGTTTAAAGACCCGAGACGCTGCTCCTGCTTGCTTCTCCTTTTCTATTTTTTTTGTTTTTGTTTTTTCAACTCTTTTTGTGGCCTCTTCAGCTGAAGACAAGATCAGCAGCTCCAGACTTCGAACGCTGAGCTGCTGAAACCAAACTAGTTAAAAGCGCACAATTGTTGCAAGCTCAAGATGTAGTAGGTTGATCACTTCACATCGTACACTGTACATTTTTACCTTATACCCCTGTGCTCCAGAAAAACATGATCATTGTCTTATCTAGTAATGATAAAATGAATATAGTTCTCTGACGAGAATTAAGCACATTTTTTTTCACATCATTTAACACGTTGTCTTTTGTTTGGTATTTTTTTTTTTTCTTCTTTTTTTTCGTCTTCCCCAATTTTCTGAAAGGGCTTAAATGACATTTTGTGTCACCAGATGGTGGAAAACGATGAGGAAACCTCTTGTGCAACAGATGATTGATTGTGCTGCTTTCTAGGTATACGTCTTAACTAATTTCCCATCTTCAGTTAACTCGATCGCGTAAAAGCGTGAAAGATAATGATTAATTATAAGTTCAAAATGAATTATGAATATTTTGACTTCACACGAATTATATAATTCTACTAGTTTGATTTTGAAAATTATCACAGTAATAAAATAACTTAATATTCTCCTGCGAACGTAAATGAAAAATTAATAATATAATGTTAGGTAGTTCGAATCATTCAATTAAATCGTTGCAGCAACGTGCTTGGTAACAGGTAAGATAAAATAAAAAATGAATTAAATAAGTTTGAAGAAAAAAAAAGTTACGTTTGCAACGTAATAACAGTATGAAAGAAATTAATTAATGAGCAACGAAAAACGAAGGAATGAAAAAAATAAACAAATAAATAAAAATACGAAGAACCGTGTTAGCCTTCTCTCAAAGTCGTGTAATCATACTCGTATATATATGTATACTGTAACGCGACTATAGCGATTTGAAGTCACATAAGGGTACTCTACTCGATTTGCAACTTGTTCAAAAACGAAAGTGAGGAGGGAAAGAGCTACCTTTGAATAAAGGAAAAGAAAAAACTCGGTGGCGTTTCTGACTCGTAATTATTTGTATAAAATAACGTTTCACATCCCGCCGAGTGCTATGACGTGAACTAAATTCATATGTAACCACAGGTCGCGGTATACAGGATTAGTTTTACATAAGATATGAGTTGAAGTTTGTTCGGTAGAAGTGAGAGAATTGAAAAGCAAGTTATTCGAGAGTAATTAACGCACGTGAATATATACCTCGAGTGGCCAAAAACTTTTGAGTTTCGGTATAGTCGGTATAGAGTATTGTAGAATTGTACTACTCCAAGTAAAATTAAAGTTTCTTGAGTTAAATATGCTTCTCTCACTGCAGCAACTGTACACATTATAAAACGTTGGCTAAGATTAAAAACTTTCAAGCCCTTCCACGAGGTCATTAAAAAGTTTCCGGTGTAAGAACGCGAAAACGTCTTATAAACGAATCCCGTGCGAAGCATGATCTTAATAACGAGCGAGTTATTCAAATGGATCAAAAGCTTCGAAAAATCGATGGAATTTTTTAAATGATTTATTTCATTCGGATTGACCCGTTGACCCGGAGGTACGGGCGACTCCGATGTTCGAATCCCGATATACTTCTCGATTGAATTTTATTTCAACGCTATCGTATTTCTGTCAACACGAAAAAACGAGTTTTCAATAATAGAAAGGTTTTCGATTCCACGCAACGTGTGTACACCCTCTGCAAAACATACATCTACACGTGAAATAATCCGAACCATTCGTTTTCCAAATTGTCATCACAGACGAGTTTCGCCAGTTGTATATTTGCACATAGTTAGTAGATAAAATAATGAAACAGATAGAATAACAGAACACATACCCACACTTCGTGTTTACCTAGATCCCACCATTTATACCTTTTCTACTAATTTTCCCGCAGCGTGTCGACGCGTACGGACCGTCACGGACTAAAGAGTGGATTATATTGTGCTAGCTTTCCATCCGAGCTAGCGTCTAGCTCATCGCTTTTGACTCTATCAACTATATACATCACGTATGCGTGATGTATAGAACAACCCCAGTATCAGTGCTTTGTTGAAAATAATTTCTCCTATGTATATCCTGCGGGGAAACTGGAACACAATTTCCGGTGTTGCAAACTCTTTTTTTTCTCTCTCTCTCTCTCTCTCTTTTTTTCTAACACATGTATAATGTAATCCCTTACATAACAGCATAACGTGTTACGTTATGGCCGCACCCGTTTCAGCTGGTGCTTTATTTTTTGTCTCGATATGCCGTCCCCGGTATCACAGCGCAAAGCTTTACATGAGGTACAATATAACGACATAATTCTTTCTTTCTTTTTCTCTCGTTTTTTTAAGTTTTTTATCTGGAATCTTTCTTCTTCTATTTTTCTATTCTTTTCTTCATTTCATGTATAAATCCTGCGATACGTATAATACAATAAGTATATATCCCATGTTTATAGGTTTACTGCAGAGCAGGCTGAGGATATTCTGTTACACATATAATCGGAGTAATATTTATGTTTGAAGTAATAATCTGCCTGCTCTACATCATACGCGGATTAAGATAACTTGTTTATAAATCCTACCGAACAATTTCAATCTTATTATACTGAAAAGTCGGTGTACGGTAACACCTCTAGACACGTCGATCTTTTCGACTGGTAGATCAATTTAGCAAAGAAATTCGGATTCTTAACCTCAAAATACACGAAAAAAACCTATAGAAAAACTATTTCGATATTTGACCCCAAAATCCAAAATAATCAAAGGCCATAAGCCATTGGATCTTTTCCAAAACTGAGGGGGACTGAATCAAACTGCTCTGAAACCGGACATGGGTATATCAGAACTAAAAATGAAAATTGAAAAAGACAAGAATTAAGCTAAGAAAAGTTTCCTCGAATTTGCCGATCGGTTACAATTAGCGGTTGAATTCGGGTTTCGACCATTTGTTAAGTTTTTTTCAAATATTTTTATCATTTTTTCTTTAATTTCATTCCGTAATTCGTTTATCGTATCGATCAACTATATACGGCATACCATTTTTCGTGTGATATATTTTCTCACCAATTTTTTTCTCGTCTTTATTTATTATGATATATCGAAGAAATACAAATGAAAACGTAATAATGGACAGCTCGTATTTTTCTTTTGGGTATTTCGTGAATCCAATCAAGGAAAATGGCACAACCCTCGATTGCACCCCTTGTAACATCACCCTCAATAAATCGACCTCTAAGAGAGCCGTTTATCTCTCCACTGAATTCAATGTTGAAGAACGAACACAATCGCGAGATGGTTTTTACACGGTTACAATGTAATCTCTGATAAGACAAGCTTTACGCCTTTCGTTCCGGCTGTATATTTTTTGTTTTCAACCCCACCGAAAGGAAAAGGAAAACCGACAGAGTGAAATTTCGCGTCCGCTAAAAGGAGGATAGAAAAAAAGAAAAGAAAAGAACGAGAGATTATTTAACCGTGTGAGAAATTATCATCACGGCTCGCGTTCGGCAAGGTTATTTTCGATCATATGATAAAAATCTTGACGTGATTCGTGAAAGGGTACACATTATGTCCATAGATAATAACTATGTACGTACCTACCTATGTATTTATGAACGAATCGTATTATAATGTTCATTGCTGAGTCCCCTAGAATAATATTCCTCTCTCAGGCCGGGTTGCAGCTCTATTATCACGATCATATTCCATTAGGAGAACTGTAGCGTGGCATTTAATAAGGACCGTAACGCACACCCCATTCCAAAGTTAAACTCTGCCTCGCTATTATACGAGTCGAGTAAAGCTGTTTATAGCGTTTAGCAGCAGATGCTGCAGTAGTAACAGCTTGCGAATGGAGACGATACTATTGTGTACTTCCCAACGACTAGAAACACACGCAGTTAACAAACAGAACTAAAATAATATACTATATCTTAAAACTGTACGTCGTAAAACGATTCGAAAACCATTACGGATCACGTATGAATCTTAATTCATTACCGGCTCTATACATCATCCCCGATCAATTTCCTACCGCTATAATACAGATCGACGATAACACAATCACTCGATCTGATGTACATCAGGTTCCGATATTGGATTCACACCGGCGACATGCATTAGACGTAAGTAACATACCGCGTGTCCCAGTGTTGGCTTTGTAGTAAACCGAGTCAACTGTTTAACTTAAAATTTTTACAACTCAGTTTCTCATGAAAAACAAACAGCTAAATTCACACCGGTGATGAAGGAAAAGTGAACGATGCGAATGGTTCTTTTTGATTTTGAAAAAACGGAAAAAAAATATTTCAGATCCGTGTGAAGCATCTTCGAAATCAATTCCACACGGATTATCCGGATGTGTGTGTTGCTGAGAAAGTGAATTTAAAAAATCGTATTTCATTTTTTCTCTAGTCGAACTGCGCGTGAACGTTGGGAACACTCTGTACGTGCAGTATCAATCGATTTTATCAGAAGGGATATATACGATGACGATCGTTTACACCGACAGCAACGTACGTACCTATAACTGTGAGATAATTTCCTCCCTGCACTCTGCACTATATAGGACGTTTAATCGTACGAATTATTGAATCGAAGTTACGAGAATCGGGTTACGAATTTCTTTTCATTTTGCCAACTTTCTCACTCCGTTGTTTGTATACGTTTTAATACGTGTACGCGGTACGGAGTCTGTGACAATAAAGTTTCTAAATTTAAAACCTCCAGTTGTAAAACATTTCCCAATTTTCTGAAACTGCAACGCGCGGTCTCTCTGACAACAATAAGTTTATAGGTCAGATTCTTTATAATTCCCACCGTATACGTGGTATAATACGTATAAACGTATAATATAATCTTGGTAAAGAATTGCAGGAAACTGACACAATAATTGGGTCGGAATATTGTATTATACCGTTTGCAGAAGCGGGACTCGTAGCGCGGCGGATATCATCATAGAATATAACCGGACGTCGCGAAACGACAAAAGATTAACGTTTTTTGGTGAATTTTTAGTTTCGCACTTCCGCGGTATAAGGTATAAAGTTTGAATTTAACGAGTTTCACGATAAGGAATGGAATTTAGGAAGGGAGGGGGCGGGGGGGGAGGGGGATATGCTGCTTATTTTCGCGTTAGCAAAATTCATATGTATATTGCACACAAACTGCGGTTTTTCCGCGTGAAAGCTAATTTTAAAATGTCCCTTTATAATATGTGCATTATCTACCTAAACAGTGCATAAAACTATGCGGTGGCGCATTTTTTTTTACTTTTGCCAACGGTCGGGAATATAATTTTTATGCGTTGCTGATTTTCAGATATCGTGTGATTGAACGAATACGTTACAAAATGAAGAAGCGAGGAATTAAAGAAAAATGAAAAGTAGAAGAAAGTAAAACGGTTCACGCTAGTTTAGCCAAATTTGAGAAATTAGATTTCACCTTTTTCGCGAATCCGTATTTTCGTGACTTGGCTTAGCTTCTTCTCCATAAAGTATAATTCCCACAAACAGGAAAGAATGTGTTATATACGGTTGAAAAAGTTTCTCAAGTATTCCACCAGTCTGGTATACGCATATTCCTCGAGGTTGGAGGTTTCAAATATATGGGCTCGATATGTCCATTAATTCAAGTTTTGCGGTTTGAATATTATCCGCGAAAAGAAATTGAAATAAATTCAAGAATCATCCGTGAACTAAACTGTTTAGCATTTTACTGGCATCTGCACAGCAAGTTTTTCTCAACAAAATAACTTTGAGTAATATAAATTTCATACTTATAATATATAGATTTTTAAACACTTATACCGCGAAGAATTTTGTTTTTGCTTCGTTGAATGCAGACGAGTTGTAAAAGTTTTCCACAAAAATAACGTAGCGTACGTATCGTACGACCGACTGCGGCGTCAACTTCCTTCTTCCTATTGAGATAAACGACCGTTAATATAAGTACCTATTTATATATTTTTCGTCGGTAATTCACGTCCAAGTTTTGTCTAATAAGGTGCAGGTTATTTATAGTGCAATAAGAATTTAATGTTCAACTTTCGGAGTATTCGATGAGTCATAGTTTATAGGTATGGAGTAGTAGATCTCGGCATTCATTTAATTTGATCAGAACTTTGGTTAAGTGTTTAATTAGTTAACTTTATACATACTGCAGAGTTGGGTACACAAACACTTAGTAGGTAAATTACAGGGCAAGGTACTTCATAATAACTTCGAAACATACCAGTAGGAGTAAAGCGAGTGTATACGGCGTATGGAAACATAGTTGTGTCTACTTGCTTCCATGCGCGTCCCCTATACATGTATCGTCGGTTTATAATATGATGCCGGGAACTTTAACGATATTCAAAATTTAGAGCGTGCAATATCACCTGGCTCTCCAAAATTCAAAGTCGGATTAACCCGAACAACGTTGGTGCGCGCGAGTAGCTCCAAATGGATATACTTGGAACAACGCATTAAAACCTCAAGATTTAGTTTCGGGTCGGTTTTCACGGACCCGTTGCGCCGCGTATTAAAACTGTTCAGTTTGAAAATCCGAACCGAAAAACCAAAGCAAAATATTCAAACTAATTCTCCCGTCGTGATTTTTCGGTGAATGAACGTTTTGCAATCATTCGTGCGTTGTAGTAAATCTGATGTATTTATCGTGCGCATTTCATGAAGATTATTGAAAACTGAATATACCTATATGATGTCGAATGTACATCGAATATTGCGTAAATAGATTCACTTCAGTGATTAACGGGAACCATTTAACTTTCGGAAACACGTTAATTGCGTCCATTTGATTAGCTATAGTATTATATGCTGTGCGCATACATACACATATATAGCCTATTTGGCAGCTTAATTACAAACGAGCTAGGGCATCATTAGTGTTTGTGAATGATGACTAAATGAGCATATATCTATTTAAGTCATACACTCGTAATTTAATGAAGTTTAATTTGCAAGACTTTGAACTTTATACTAACTCGTTTACCATATATAAATCTGATATTCTTGAATCTTCAATAGAAATCTACGCCTGTTTCTTTATGGTCATAAAAATAAATTCGTTTCGTGTAACGGCGGCAAAAAAAAAAGATTGAAAATGTAATTCGTATAAATCGCGGACTGATAGAAAAAAAAAAGAAACAATTTTTCGTCTCTCCACCGGTGAAATATCTTCAGAATGATTCCCTCCTCTTCCGTAATAAAGAAAAAAAAAAAGATTTAGTAAGTTTCGAAAAACAAAAAAAATCACTCACACAACAGCAAGTGTATTTTCTACGCGCTACGGGGGAGTAAAGCGAAGATGTCACCGGCAACATTTGACGTCTATAGTCAACTTGTCCAACCCACATGTCGCATCGTTCAACTACACGTTACGAATAAGGTTTCAGAAATTCAAGAGGTTCGAGAAATATTTTGGTCCAGATTTTAAGTTAGCAGCACATATGAAAAGGGTATGTGTATTCAATTTTTCTACACCGTAAATGTTGACTGCAAGCAACCGTTTTCCTTTAATTTGAGGACGCGACCCTGCGGCGAAAAATATCGTAGAATAGCAAATAGATTGGAGGAGAAAATTACCGGTGAAAAAATCGCTAAACTTGTTAGAAGTATTTTCTAATCGATAGCAATTTCGTTTCAACTTTGCGCCCGAGTTCTTTGACTGACATCCAGACCCGAGGAGTATAGGTATTTATATTCGAGGAATCGGCGAGGGGGATGAAACTTGATCGGGAGTAAACCAAAGTATCACGAGGGGATGGAATTCATGAGATCTCTCAACAAATATTGTGCCCGATATAGCCTGAGTTGAAGAGCAACTGGAGATTGAAATCGAAAGAAAGAATAAAATAAATAAACAAAAAATAAAATAAAATACCTATGTACGAAGGGTAGAGACGAGGAAAGTCAGAGATCGAATTCAATCGATTACATCATCTGCAATTAGAACTGTGTTTTTTCTCGTGCGGAGTAAAAGTATCTATTAATATGCTATCCGGAGTAGACGTGCTGTGATGCTGTGGATTTCGGTAAATCGCAGTGAAACGAGATCGAATGAAAGAAAATATAATCATTGAATGAGCACGTAAAAAAGATAGATTTGTGATACATTTTTTTTAGGTAGATCGTAAAATGGCGCTGGGTAATCGAAGACAAATTATAAATAACCGTCGTCATTATCGTGCGATTCGAATGTTTGTTGGTTCACGTTGTGAATATAACCAATTTTAGGGGTTATTGGGAAAAAAAGATATCGACTCGTCGCGGTTTTGGAATTGGAACTTAACTTTAACTACCCTTTACGTTAATAGAAAGATTATTTTATCGTTAGCAAATAACTAAGTTTTCCGAGATTGATATTGTAAGGTAAAGCGCAACGACCTCACAAACACCCCTGTGCATATAGCGCAAAGGGAGGGAGAATCTACCGGTTATTCAATAACGAAGCTTTTACGCAAGGGTGACGACAGAAGTGGCGTAGGATGGTGAATGGGGTAACAATGTGCAGGAAAACCTCCATCAGTGTCTCTTTCACATCCTCCCTTCGGTCATTATTTCTACAACTTTCGTGTTAGCGTCACTACGCGATATTGTTCGTTAATTTCTGGGCACTCTTCGAGATCGATAATTCTACTAACTTATTATACGTGATGCGTAATTAGTATACCTCCATATTCAGTGAAATGGATGGCAGAATGACGTACAGTTTGAAAATCGACTTATACGAGTAAAAAATGTAGCTAAATTTAATTCCGGCGGTTTCGGTTGTGTGCTTTTGATTTTTTTTTTCAAATCGCAGAACTAATAAGTTGCCCGTAACAAATATCCGTAATTTTTTCTGTCCTCTTTGCTTTTTATCTTTCTGGCCCCGTGATTTCGTCGCGAACAAAATACTGGCTCGACACGCACCCGAAGAAAAAGTCTTCCAATTCATCACTCAAGGATCAGCACTTCTCACTTGCTCGCGAAATGTTTGAATCAAATCTTCAGACGATTCTCTCGAGATCTAATTTTTCTTACACCAGCCCTTCGTTTATCGACACTTCACTGGAGTCTCAATAAATATTCTCTCGTTCAATCTGCTTTGTATAGAAAAACTTCGAATCGAACCGTTTGTAAAAATCGAATGAATTTTCAGCCAATTTTAATTCCATTTCATTTTAAAGTCCGTATACAATGTAGATATGTATATGAACTACAAATTTGGTGTTCGGATACAACTGTTTGTTTCATCTCTGTTTTTTTTCATGAAAATAAAGTGATCGATTCAACCGATAAAAGCGATTGGATATGAACGGAAATGAAAAGTGTTGTTGAAGCAACTGCGAGGAATGAAGGTTGAAATAATAAACGTCAGTAAAAGTGACGTATGAGAAGAAATATGAGTTTGGACAGAGTAATCGGATGTTTAACTTTTCACTTCGTATTTTTTTTTTTTTTATTTTCCTTGCACATTTCGGGACAGTTTTCATTCTTGTTCATTTATTTGCCTGGTTGTTCTCTGTTGCAGAAGCGATTACAACGGAACTTTTTACACAGTCGCTGTCGGAGAAATTGGAGGAAGCAATTGCCCGGAGAAAGGTCCCCGAGGGAAACAGGGGGGTTGAAAAGTCGTTGAAAAACCACCAGCGACGTTACAGCAGCCCCATCTGATGCACGTCCGTCCGTCCGTAAGCTCGCTTAGAACCTTGTCGTCCAACCGTTGCGACTGTCGCCGCAGCCGTGACTTCCCAAAAACGGAGGACAAGGGCTTTGCTTGCGTTTATTTGCCTGTTACAAAACCACTGGTTGTTGCTGAAATGAGAGAGGCAATGGCTGGAGGTATGACAGCAAAGGAGCTGGGCGTATTCGGTGAGGGTTGTGGAATATGCGGCTGAAGTGGCATTAAGTTGACGCACAAAGAGGGTTGGCACAGTGTCTGATAAAGCTGACGAGCAGACTCGCTTTTTGTCCGTAGTAACAACATAATATGCTGATGTGTCGTGAAATATGTCGAGGAGTAAATCATCGTTTTCAGCTTCGCCTTACGAAAGCACCATATTTTATGCCGCACCCTTTGAAGTGAGGCGGCTGCTCAACTCATTTTCCCTACGAGTAGTAAAACCCTCGTCTTCCTCGTCACACTTCCGACTACATTTACAGAAACGTGTGAATTTACCCTGACTTCACAATTCTTTAGGAAAATTTCATTGACGCGTTTCAAAACAACCAACAGTTATATATTTTTAGTGGAGTGAAGATGACGACGAGTTATCTGTACTGCTTAAATTGTTGGAACTCACATTGCAGACTCGAAGTTCTCAGACATTTTCTGTCTGACCGCCGAGCTCCATAAACCGAGAGAAGTATGCTCTTGTTGATCCACTGGCAAAAGTCCGGAGCATGGGGATATAAGAGGAGGTTCTCAACGAATACGATATTCTAGGAGATATTTTGGAGAAGCACTTGCAAAAACTAAAAGAGGTGCCATAAATCTGGGGAAAGAAGGGGGCGGCGGGGGTGCCAGGAAAGAATTTGGTATCTGATTCGGAAATCGGGAACTCGACCCGGAACTCTGATGCCAAGCGGCTTCCACGTTGCGTTACCATAACAATAAATCTGAGGCCAGCGATGTTGCTCGAGCAATATTTTTCTATTTTGCTATTTCACAGATTGGTTCACCGCGTCGCCGTTACTTGACCACGCCTATCGCGACTCGACTACACAATTTCTGACGCCGTTTCCTAACGACTTTGAAAATCGAATTTTTTCTCCCGCCGCGCCGTTCTCGCCTCCGTGACGTCGAGTCTTCCTCGACGCCTGCCTATTTCCTGCCTCCCGTCTTCGCGCTTTTCCCCGTGCAGCTACTCCAGGTACACCGTCGCAACGAAGCTTCGGACAAGTTTAAACCGAGTTGTAGCCCTGAGGCTTGCCACGTCATAGCCAAGTGTCAGACGTTGTTAGCGTTTGTAGTATTTGTTAAACTTCTGATCGAGTTCTACTCGAAATTTGAAATTCCGTTAAACTTTTATTGAAAGAGTCACCGATCCCTTGAATGGAGTAAACATTTTCGTGGATTTGAATAACTCCTCCACTTTCCGCTCGTTCGACTCGTTCGCCCTCATCGATTTCCTGCAAATACTTGTAAACAGTATGTCTTGTGTAAAATTTCCAGGGACGAGTTTACGATGGGCATTTGCATGCTTCGGAAGAGGAACTCTTCGTAGGGCGTCTACGTCGCTTAAAACGAATTCTAAATCGTATCCTTTCATCCAGATGTCGCGTCCTTTGATTTGAAATTCAAAACACACTCAAGCTTTAACCCCAAACAGGAAAGCCTCCCGTCAAGTTTTGGGACCCCATAGAAAATGTAAGATTTCTTTTCTGCTCGAAATATTCCACGCATCTCACCATTGCCACTATGTATCATCGATTTCCACGTTCTCTACTCTGCTTTGTACATTTTTTTGATGAACCAGATTACGTGTTGGTCATATTCAAATTAACACTCCAGCCAACTTCCATTTGGAAACAAATACGACAATAACCTTATAAATATAATGTATAACTACCGGCAGTTCTCTCGCTGGCTCGAAGATAATACAATTTTTGAAATAATCCTCAGAATTAATAGCTGCATTATATCTTGTGATTAATTATCAATTTTGCGGGATTATTAGGCGGAGGGTTGGTGTATATAAGATGGAGAGAGAAAGATGAAAGCGGGTACTCTGGTATTCCAGAATTTGAGGTGGAGATATTAATCACTTTGGTATCTTCCTGACTGTTGGCAGTAACGCGCAACTACATAGATCGCGTTAGAAACTACATACCAAATTCAAGACCTAATTTCACTTTCTAATACCACAAGCTCCGTTGTCTTTGCTCTTAACCCGTTTACCTTTTGATATTAGACCCAAATTACACCCACGTATTGTTCCCCAAGTTCCCGATTATATATTCGAACCCCATGAAGGAAATCGTCAAATTCGAATTTCAAATCAGAGGCCAATGAAGTGAAAAAAAATAAATGAACAAAAAAAAAGATCTCTTCTCTTCAAAAAGAAAAACGCTCTTCTGATGGAAATGGTAGAGTATTATAGAATCCTCCAATATCGATGATATCAAAATACACGCTTCGAAAAATGTCACGATGTAACGAATTTGTTTGTTCGATATCATATGAAGTCGGAATACCATATGCAAAACAAATCGTACGTCGTCCACTCGCCATATCGATCCAAATGGCGATATTTGCAGTATGTTTTGTTCAAATGTCTCACGGTGTATTTTTGCTTACATACAATCTTTCTGGTGAAAGCTCTTCTGAAAGGTCTACATTGATTCAAACTTTTCTTTTTACAATACTTCTAAGATAGAAGCTTCTTATCCGTTGAGACTTCCGTCTACTTTCTGTACATCCATTCCATCTTCCCGTCTCAAGTACCAAAGTACATACGTATCATCATTTTTAATAACACATCCCTCTCTCGTATGTAGCCAGAGCTGCTCCAATCGAAAGAACCAACTTCATACCTATACCCACGTAGGCTCGTACAGAATCACCGTGGGTTTCGTGGGTTCATAGATAACGAGCCTCGTCTTTCGCTCCACTGCCTGTTACCCCTAATGAGCCGCCGTTCTGTTTTCTGCTTTCCATAAAGCAGCCGTATTCCATGTACATCAGTTCAGAATGCGACGCCACGCGGCTTTGTATCGCCGACTATTCAAAGGCGTCGCCCTAAGCTCTCGTACGGCACATCACCTCGCGACGTCTTCCCGCGTCCCGCGTCGCGAACCCGAGAACTCGTCGCCTACATTTCGCCCGCGTAATTCTCACACCTCCTGCGTTTCTATACCCAAATGTATGTGGAGCGGAGGTGTGCCGATGTAATTAGGAGATTGAGCTTTTCGCAGGGACGCTTCCGGCTCGCGTGGCCCCCGCGACTCACATGCCAATTCGTTCTTCGACGAATATACACCAGACTCGACAGACAGCTGCTCTATGGAGTGCTAAAACGTGCCAATCTTCAATTGAACGTGACGAATTGAAATGAGATTCAATTTCATGACGATGAATGGGAATTTATATCGTTGAGTAACTAATTGTGGTTATATATTTCGCGTTTATTTCTTTACCGGAATGTGTCCCGTGGCTTATATTTCAGCCGCTATTCATCTGTATAACAGTTATAGTCTACCGTATACTGCAGATATGTATGTATACGTATATGGTATATATGGGATATAATAAAGGGGAAAATCATGTAATCCGCTGCCGTTATACCTGCAGGGATATGAATTATTCTCACCATAAATTCCAACACAACTCGTAGGCGATTCCGCATGCTGTAATTCTGTTATCGGAACAGTCGCACATCCGGACCCACTTTCACCGCAACGGTTTTACTCATTTCGAACCCTTGATTTTGGCTATTCAGTTTCATCTGCTTCAAATTTTACGTGAATGTACCGCTTCGTATAACAATCGTTATTTTATTTCCAGAGAACGATATCATTCTCTATTTTGTAAACCTATGAGGAAAAATTATCAACAGATGTCCGGGAAGAAAAACACCCGCTAATTTTGTGATATGGGAAATAATTTGTCCATTTCTATCAGATTTTCAACAGTTCATACGCCGTAAAATCCAATTGAATATCTGCTACGATGGGTAGGTATATCCAGGAAACGGAAAACCACCAACAACGAACTATTTCCGCTTTCAACGGTCACCACATAGCAGTATCTCCCGTTCTCTCAATCCTTCTGCAGCTCTGTAAACTCTGCACTCCAATTGTCACGCCCTTCGAGTCACTCGACAAATCGACGTCTAGCAAAGCTTCGAATCAACGCAACGATGTTGAAGATTGAGATTGATTGTTTCAAGCTATACCTGGATTTGTTTCTTATTCTTTTTTTTTTTTTTTTACATTTGAGACTTGAAGTTTTCAAACGATTGTTAGTACCTCGTTATCCAAAGTCCTGCAGAACGCATCCTGATGCAGCGAGTATTTCATTTTGTTCGTTCATTTTTATTTCTCTTTCGTTAAGAAATTCAAAACCTTATCGGCGAATGGATTTCCCAACTCGATAATTGCGTACAAAAAAATCACGAGCTAAATAATGAATATTCATTGACCTACTTAATAAGAGTTAGGAGAAATGTTCCGAAATTTATTAGAGCGTCTGCTAATTTTGGCAAGAGTTTATTATTTAATAAAATAATGTACAATCGTAACGATCAAATTATACGAACTGACGAAATATTAAATTCACTGAACCGTGTGCACCGACACAACGTAGAAACGCGACAGCTGATTATGCCAAGAGTTTTGCTCGAGGCGTGCACTAATATAGGTACGTACGTACGTACGTCTACGGAACGAGATCGTACACGTTGACTCGTTATACAATTTTCGTAAATGAATGCACCCGCCAAGAAATCTCTGTAATCCAAAAGGAAACAATTGACGACTGCAAAATGAATTTCCATATATTTGGTAAGTGCGCTACAAGTTCGCACGGAAATCTTTGCGATGAATTTGTCTATCTGTGTATTCGGGTAGCATGTATTAATACGAAGGTACATCAAAGTGAAATCATAGTGGGGATGAAGTCAGTTGATAATTGTACGCGAATGAAAGCTAGTCTTGATTATCGTTAGCTCAAGACCCCAAAAGGTTCTATTACTAACTGGCTGCGTTTGATCTGTAGAAAGCGGCATGTATAGAAAGCTCATGTTATCACCTACAGCTGCATCTGACTTCAGTAGTTTCAAAGCTTTGCCTCATAATTTACCTTTCGGGTCCTGCCACTCTCCCGCTTTGACAACTTTTATTCCACCTGTCTTTTGTTTTCCGTAACGAGTTTCGTAAAAATTTTAAATCAGAATCTTGAAACAATTCAAGAATTATCGGTGGCTCTTTAGCATTTCATGGAAATCGTCAATTATTCCGATATGACGATCGGCTCGTCGCGAGCATTTAATAAGGGCTGATTTTTAATTGAGAAGACCCTCTAATTTCGCTTCATCGAATTAACAACTTTAGAGAAACTCCAACATATATACTCGAATTACGAGGTGTAAGATTAAAGCTACTTTACTTAAATTGTACCACCTAAGACGTCAGCTGTGTTGTATAAGTTAAGTATCTACTACGTATTTATAATTGATGTTGCCCGTAGTTAATTCCGAAAGTTGAGGCAAAGGAGAGAGAACTTGATAACGACGGAGGGGCTTAAAGCGGGAAATAGGCCGGGACGGATAAGCAGGGCTTGGAGTAGCTACGCTGCGAAAATGCAGTGTGGGAAGGTTGAAACCACGTCGAAGTCAGAGGGGCGAAAAGTAGGTGGGTAGAGGCGAGGGGGATGGATCGTTAAAGGGATGTTATGAGCAGACTGGATATTGGCTCTGATCATCTTGTTCACCCTTGTAAAGGCCAATTTGCGTGTTGACTTAAATTTATACTTTCTTTTCAAACGGGCACTTTTCGCGGTCGGTACACGCTTGCGATGAAATAGCCATATATTGGCTAATTTTTAAAAGGCCACAAGTTTCTCCTTGGAATCGAATACCCTCAATAGTTTAATTATCTAGTTGTCTTCTAGTACAATTTATATAGAATAACAAGCGCCATCCATTACCGATATTTTCGATACAATCCGATGTGCCTGGAGGGCAAAGCGCACATGCGGGGATGGACAAGGCCATCGAGCTGTATGAACAATAATTCCTTTGAACGGGTCTGAAATGGTCAGAATTCGCGGGGTTTATTGTGGAAAGGAAATCGCTCATTCCTCGATCAGGTTCACAAAGCTCTCGTGGTTTTCAAAGTAATTGGCATTTGATTTGCTAGATTAATCGATCGATCAAAGAACCGTGAGAGCGTATAGGTGGCCGTGGAATAATATCAGAAATAAAACGTCGGAATTTTACATCCAAGAATGTAAAATTGTCGGAAGTTGTTTGAAGTGACGTGAAACCATAGAGTTCATTGTGACTTTTGTGACTGCACGCTGTTATAAATATATGGGATGACAAATGAAAGGCCACTGTCCAGTTACACACTTGACATTTTGACACATCCAATTTTTACGCGCTTAACCTGTCATCTGCAGTTCGTTTAATAATTCTCCACGAACCGTCGGATATTTTATAGCAAAATATGCTCATGCAGCTTGAGAATCGGGTTGGGGTGCAACCAATAGCAAAATGTTTCATTGTCGAGTGCGCTACGCTGCGGCGTTATTTGTGGTCCGGATATTAGCATATCGTGCGTATAAACCAACGTAGAAATACGTACAAAGCTTTACTTCACGCGCTTGAACGCTGTAAATGTGTTTTTCTTTCTTTTTTTTTTTTTATTGTTTTTCTCTTGTTTTCGCTTTTTCTATGCTGATGTATAACGCGTGTCAAACAAACTGTAGAAAATGAGAGAAATAATAGAATAAAATGTGAGAAGCGAGGATGAGTTACTCCGATGTAAATTAACGGAATAGGGTGAACAGGCGCAATGTGTTCTGATAACTTGTCGGATGGTGTCAGGTCGACGCCATCAATCAGATGAAATGATATTCCTTGGACAGCGTTGGAATTAGATTCTTTAACAATGTCCTCCGTGCAATATCCTATCCACGACAGTTGCAATTCGAAGAATAATTTAGTGCCGATAACGAAAACGCAGGGGGATAAATTTTCGTTCATACATATTAATTAGCCGAGAAAAGTAGGTAGTAGTTAGTTTACCAGTTAATGGGTTTCGGGCGCCGTTCGATAACAGATAGTCAATGTCACGAAACGTTCGGACAGTCGCTTCAAGAATTGCAACCGGCGTTATTCCGAAAACGTATAAGCCACAACACGCATTACTATTAATTCTATAATTTGCAATTCTGTTATACTCCCGACAATGCTGCTCGTCCAGGATATCGTGGGATGTTCTGGTTTAGCATAACTCCCTTTTCGCTCGATAATATGCAAACATCGCCACCATTTGTTGTGCTACAATGAAATCTAGAGATTCCGTATGGCAGATGCGGATGTCGACCGAAAATGGAGTTATGATGCGAAGTTTACGACCAACGCGGCTTATCTAAATAGCTGTATATCGTTCCGAGGATTTTCATCTTCAGCCATGACACGAAACGGTCGTTATTTACGTTCCACCGATATGCAGGAATTCGGAGTCCTCGATCAAGGTCACGCTTTGAACGACGAAATGTGCTTCTTGGATTTACGTCTGCGACGATTCTTCTCCGAATTAACCACCGCACTTCATAATTCCGTTGATTTCGAATTTTTTTCGAAAATCATCGTACGTATTCAACAGTGCATGAATTTGGTGAAATTTCGGTCGGGAAGCTGTTGCCGCCATTGATTACCTTTGTTGACGATCGCAAGGGGTTAGCGGATACGATGCGGGAGTTGAAAGACAAGAATGAGGATGCGGGCGAGGTTATCTCGGCTTTGTTTTCGGGTAAAATTCAAAGGAGTTAGTTTCCCGTAAAAAAAAACAAAAAACAAAAAACCTACGCTTACGCCCATGAATATTTTGGCTCAATCTCGTTCCGAAGCGATAAACCTTCGGGTAAATGTCGCTCAGAGAAGCACCAAGCTCGTAAAATCTGGCGACATAAGAATTCCGGTGTAAAAATTACATTTTTATCATTGAAGATTATCGAGGTCATGACGAAAAATTAATGTACATTCGAAACCAGACAACTACAAAACACTACGTACTGTATGTGCCCCAGATTTTTACCCAGATCGTCATTGGCATAGTCTTCCAAATTGTGAACCATAGCGTTTATCTTGAGAATATAATTTCTACGGAATGGCTGCACTTCATAGGACATACGGGTTCGTTTTATGTACTATTCACTATACAAATTTTGTGCATATAACTACCTGAGTAGACCGCATAACCGAAATCGGTTTCCATCTGGCGTGTGTAAAATCTTTACTTTTGTTCAAGTGGTAATTATATACTCACCAGATATTATCTCGAGCAATTATTCATCTCGAGTTTTTCACATGGTGGGTATAAACACTGTTGGTCGACAAGCACCGTCAGGTTTACTCCATGAATATGATAAATTTACGGCGCATCATTTGGAACTGCAGCACTCTGGTGATAAATGGATAATTTCCATCTGGAGAAACGTTATAAATATCAATTTCGGAGGATTCAAATGTGATGTGGATTCCGATTCGGTCTTCCAAAATCTAGCTAATCTCTACTTACACTAAATGCACTAGGATGCGTGAGAAAATTTGTGCATCGACTCATGCAGAAAAAATCGGCGACGGTACCTAAAATCTGAAAATATCATATCACCGGCACCTTACACAGCGACAATTTTTGTTTCTTCTTCATTCTGAATTCGATTTTGAACCAGAAAAAGTCTCATAATTACATGAAAAGTAACAGGTGCGTCTTTTTTCGTATTCATAATGAAAATGAAAAATGGAAGAGTTGAAATTGAATAAATATGAAACAATGCTCAGTTATCAGACAACCATATATCAGATGGCGAATGATAGAGACCTAGTGATATCGAATAAACATTGAGAGAAGCATCGAACCGTTACGATATCTCGAAATAGAGTGAAAGATAACAGAATTGAGTTTTTTTAAGCTGAGCAAATAATTATACATCATGGTTGGATGTTTGTCGCACGAACGAAAACATTTCCTCAATTGATATAGCGACAGATACGAACATATAGGTATTTTGTGGTTCGGGAAAATTTGATACTTATAGCTGTAACACGATTATCAAGGTATAAAATTCATGCCGGATTAAGTAGCTTACGAAACAGATGAGAAACTAAATATTTCTCATCGTTTATACGCCTTAAAACCAGAGTATGAAATACCCCTTCTGAATCAGCAAGCTTGAACGGAGCAATCGATTCTGAAAAACGAACCTTGACAAATCCTCGCTTTTTGTTCGGCTTTTAACTTCCGGGTCAGTAATTCCGCCTAGTTCTTCTTTCTTCTAACATAGTTCGTAGTCGTAAAACATGATAAATTAGAGCACTGCGATACTGTAGACTAACCGGTACGAGTTTCGAATTCAAACTGACGTACCACAATTCTTATGTTTTGACAAAACATGTTAATGGTCATGCGATTGTAGGTGAGTACCTTTATGTTTACTTTGATCGCAACTTCGCGTCCCTACCGCAGCACATATTTCTCCACCACGATGTCCTTATCTCCGGTGTAACGGTCGCAGCCGTTACCACGTGGGCCATGAACCTCCGACGTGCAGATTGAACCTCGAGTGCGGGTGAATTAAAGGAAGAGTTTCTCGCAACGGAGTCTCGGCTAAAGTAAAGTCAGAAAAATTACCACTTGACCCGATTTTTCGAGATATCCACATTTTTTTTCTCTCATGCGGAACGAATTCGCTCCGAGTGTCCGAATCGCGACGGCGTCTGCTTTACGCCGTGCAATTTTCACGGCGAAGGAGGTCTCGTTTTTCGAACGTTGATGCGGACCAGGAAAAGTGGACAGCTTTTTTTCGTTTTTGGTATTTTTATTCGTCGGGGATTCAATTGCGTAATACGTGACCGCATTTTATTATCAACAATTTACATCAAAAGATAACGTGTTTAAAAGTAATTGTATAATATATGGGTTTTCATTAATTTAATTTCCTTTCCTCTCTCCGCTGCTCGTTCTCGTGGTTTTCTTCGTGTATCGGCACTCGTCACTCGTCGTTATAATAGAAATGATCCACCTATCTACACCATACATAGTAACATACATAACTGGAAGCCCTAGCTACTAGGTTGACACGGACGATGCGACCAGGTCGGACAGAGGCGACGACGTCCTTTTGAGCCGAGGAGCTACCTGCTCCAGGACACGAGCGCCGCCAGTGACGCCGAGAGGACGACGATCTCCGAAGAACTGCTCACGCCGCAGCCACTCGACCCTGAAACACGAACGATTGATCGTCAGCCGTTGGTGAGTAAGTTTGAAAATTATCGTTCGAACGCGACATCGTGTTCATCGTGTCGGTTGTGTACCACGTGAACAATCAGATGCGCGAATATCTCGAGTGAATCTTCGGAATATCTCGTAGCGACGCATAACTGAATTTTGTGAAAGTTTGTCGTGCAAATTCCAAGTAAAGTGCTACGGGTATGTCGTCATGTAATTATTTTCCGCATCTCGTGACAAGGTTCTTGCTGGGCTTGATAAAAACAAATTGCCGCGTCTAGAGGTAAACGCTTCAAACGAAGACGCAAAGTAAACAAGTTAATTAATGAGAAATTTACGAAGCGGTCGAGTATGTAATAAGTGTAGGTACAGGTATATTCTTATCGTTACTTAAGAAAGTAATTGCAATTATGAATGTAACACGAATGAATATTCAGAAAGGTACTTGTAAGCTAGTTAAAAATGTCATACGTCTGCTACATAGTTTTATACAACCACTTAGAACATAATGAATAAAATTTCATGCAATTTAATAATCAAAAGCTTCTATGGATATTGATGACAAAATAATCGGAGCACGGAAATTTATGAATTGAGTCGGAAAATCGTCCGACTTTTTCGGAAGTGTATTTCATTGTGTTGATTTATCATTGTTAATTAATTGTTGGTTGGAGTGAAAATTGCAGATTAATGGCTACACCGTTGAATTAAATATAAAAATCTTATAAAAAAAAATTGTCTGATAATTCAGCCGAAAGCTGTTTTGCGAAGATATGCTTTTGAATAAAGTGCTTTCTTCTTGGTTATCCTGTAGGACTGAAAACGCGTTTTACCGCTCAAAGGAAGAAATTAATAATGGAGGAGTATTCTTTGTTCGTTTGTTGGAGAGTTTACCGGTCCACCCCCCTCGTTTCAATTGGATGTATAGAATCCCGTTATATTGAGAAAACAGCGTTCCACGTCTGCTTGCCAGTGGGTAAGTTCGCTTTTATTTTTCATTTCATTATTACTTTTCTTCGGAGCTGCATGACTCGAACAGCAAAGAAATGCCGTTAGACTCGGCCGGATGAAACATCTTCTCCGATATGATCAACAAAAGGATCAGCCGCACCATTGAAGTGCGAGAATTTTTAATATTATGATTTGAAAAAATAAGTTTCTGAAGTGCTTTGATTTATACGGCTGAGTTTCGGTGAGGCGGAGGAACTAAAGAACAAAAAAAAATTGAATAATTCAACATAAATTTTGGAGATCTGACTTTCAACTTCAACTTTATATGATTTTTGGTACAGGAAAGAAAAGTACCCAGGCATCCATGTATCTACTCGAACTTACCTCATATACATTATTCTTAGAATATTCTCTCTCGCGCGGAATCTACGGAATTTATGTAAAATAATTGTCGAATTCTTCAAGCATATTTCGAACCTTACACTCCCAGTGTCTCGCATTATACCCCCGTACCGTTGTTACTTATTTATTTATTTATTTTTCATTTCCATTTACAGAATTGCCTGCCACTAGGTCCTTAAAATCCCTCGCCTCCAAAGATTCGGTCGAAAGATTATATTCAGTTCTTTTTTCAAGGGATTAGAGTGAAATCTGAGAATGGAAAACTCATCGTTTAAAAAATGTTGGGAAAAATTAGGACCCTGTATTTGATGGTACATTTTTCACCCCAAAATTCCCAATGCAAAATCATCTAATCAACACCCCAGTATTTCTTGATAAGATTTTTTAAGCATCGATGAATTTTCCTATCTACCCGAATGAGGTAATTGTCAAACCAAACCATGCGATGAGAACATTTGATAAGAAGAAAAGATTTGGTGTAATTATTCCCAAATGGTAAGAAGAAAAAAAAATGAACTCACGACGGAGATGCGTCGAGGCGTCTCCAGTGATGGGCGCCAGGAGGGGTGTGTCTTCGTCTACAACCAACTCGGCGGAGGCTGTATAAACTGTGGATATCGCTGCGAAGCAACGTAAAACTAACTTGCCGTCCTTGAAAAGCTCACCGGACGTTTCGAGCTCCAGCATGGACAGGGTCGCTTGGAGATCGCCGTGTCCCAAAAGACGAGACCGCATTTTGTGCGACAACTTTGTCCGGTTCAACTGGAACGAAATTCAGATTAGTTAAAAAAGAAAAAAAAGAACCTGATAAAACTCTAGGAATATTGAATCGAGCCAAACTACCTCAGATTATACTTGACTTCTATTCAATCATTTCAAAGATGTTATTTATTTTCTGGAGAAAATCATGTACGTAAAAACCATATCTCGCGATATTACCCCGTATAAATTTTATCATCAGGTATCGCAACATGATGTAAGTGACACGTCTGTTACAATGTGAAATGTTTTTCATGTTGAATAAAATTAGTGAAAAATGTGCTCGGTATCGGATGTAAAATATATTCATCACGAAGATATATAATACCTTCTAAGATAAATAGTATACCAAGACCGTAACGGGATGGATGAGGTTACATAAAAATTCACTTTCATTTTAACGAGCCCGATCCATTAGAATAACGAAAAGCCGATGCATGCCAAAGGATGGTGAACCTTTTTTTTGCTTCGATATCCGCACGTTACGTACGTACATGCTATCGCTCAATTTTTAAGTTTTTTACCCCAAGCTTCTTTATGCGCTAGTCGAATTTTACTTCATTTTTTTTTTTTTTCTCTCCATCGAGTTTGTTTTTTCTGTTACTTTTTCTTCTTAATTCAATTTACATAGTGGAGTTGTAACGCAAGAAGCACACGACTATGTAGGGCGAAAGACATTATACCAAATGGATCTTGCAAGTTAGAAGCAGCCACTTTCTTCGTACGAAGAATGCATAACTTAGCATATTATGAGGACGAACGTTATAAAAGTGCATAACAGGGATAAGAATCCGACGCAGTTCTTTTAAAATGATCCAACGGTCCAGATAGCGCAAGAAGGGTAATAAAAATAAAAAATTCATAATTCATCGTATAGTGTGCACGAAAAAAATGAAAAAGGGTAGAACGAGATTTTTAACTGTGTAACGAAAATTCGGTTAGCAAACCTGCGGAGCAATGGCTATTCCGGTATTTATCGCATCTACGAGATCGCAGAGAGGACAGCAAATTCAATTATGAAGTTTATCTGCTGATCCGTTGATTTCGGTAAAACCGATGCGATCGCCACTCGGCCTGTCACGCGTGCTGGACGTGCGCTCGCTCGATTGTACCCGCGTATTTATCGAGCCCGGGTTGGTACACAGACGGTAATAAAGCAATCGGGAAAAACTTGCAATTTAATAACCATTTCTAATCAACGGAAGCTCCAACTGGACATACCTATGTATATCGTCGTCCGATATCAAACGGTGAAGTCTACCGAGGTTTCGTTAAAAATCGACGACGTACGCGACTCGTCGGTCTTCTGGCACTATAGAAATGAGACGGCAGTACGAAAAAAAAAAAACGAACCACCTTTCCCTGCAAACTTGACTCAAAATTCCAAAGCGTGTTAGAGACACACAAAAGAGAAAAAAAAAGGTGGACTTTGACACATCGGGAATAATATAAAAAACGCTGTCGAAGATATCCTATTTTCTTAAACCTTCAAATTTTTTGAAAATGCTTCAATAAATTCTCACACAAAATTTGATCAGTTCAGTTTGCCTGTCCAATTAAGAATTAACGTCAGCGATTTTTAATTTATATCACTCATCCATGTTGAATCACTTACTTGATTTCAGAAAAGTCAGTAACAATTTTAATTAGCGTTATCCAAATATCTAAAAGAAGGCGGGTGAAATGAACGCTAAAAGTTGTTGAATTAAACTTCCCACGATACTTTATACGTATGCTCGAAGTAGAAAAAAAAAAAAAAAAAAAATCAAAAAAAAAAAAAGATTCCAAAATAAAGGAGTAAGTATAAGGTAAGTATATACGCGCGAGTTAAGAACGTCAAGCACGAACGAACGGCAAAGGGATGTCGCAATGAAAAAACTTTGAAATTCATTCGACAGTAGAAGAGGTATACATACTCATAGTATAGTTTGGAACCAACGAACTTTCTTCCAATCTAAACTCTACTAGAAAGCTCAGACCCCCGAATGATCTTGAGTCGAGGAGGAGAACCTTTTTTTTCTAACATTCAATTGTTCATTGCACTTGTAAAAAGTTAGTCAAAGGGAAGAAACGAAATAAACGAAATGAAAAAAAAAAAAAAGACAAGAAACCAAACCAAGATCGCGTGCGTTACAGCGTAGTTGCATCGTAACAACGTTTTCGTAATAATTCTAACCACGTTATCCTAGACGGACCGCATGCGAGCGAGCATCCCGCAACAATGTCTTCTGCACTTTATGACATGAATACGCCGGTAGTTTCACCCCGCATAATTATTACTGTTGCAAGTGAATAGCACGCGCGGCAATAAGGAAGGACGAAGTTTTTGCATGCATTAAAAGCGTCAGAAAGTTTTACCGCGCATGGCGACGAACCTTCGCCACAATGCATGTAATTGTATCATCGGGTTCACATGTGGGTTAAGTGAATCTCCATATCTTTTTCCGTGTACGTACGTACCTATCATATTACCAATGAAAGTCACTCGCTGTGCAGGATCGGATAAAGAATTTAAAGGAAAAAAATAAATGAAAAATAAAAAAAAAAAAAACGAAAGAAGGAAAGAAAAGTGAAACAATTTCACAATGTGTCGTGTCGGTATATAAGGGTTGCGAAGAAAAAACAAAAGGAGGAGAGAAAAAAAAAAAAGAAAAATTGGGAAACAAAAAGAATAAAAGTGATGAAAAAAAAAAAGAAAAAAAAAGAAAAGAAGACCTTCAAACGCGCTACCTCTGGAAATAATGCTCTTCTTTATAGGCTTTTCCCCCAACCAGCCGATCTATAAATTTCGAAAGAGAACAAAGAAAAGTGTGCGAGTCCCACGTGTCTTCAAAAGTGAGAGGGGAACCGCGTAAATTGTCCCCCAGGATCTCGCCGTTTGCCTCTTGTATAACTTTTCCTCCTTATGGGTTCGCGCAATGGAGTTGGGCTGAAGCTTTCCAGGACTCTTCAGGATCCCAAGGTTCTCGTGTCCTTACCCGCTTTCCCTACTAGCCTCCTTTATTTTTCCACCTTTCACTCTTCTTTTTCTCACGCGAGTGTAGTAAACTTTTCGGGTCTCTTTTACTTCCACCTTTTGTTTCTTATACATACTACCTATACGACTACGTGATTCATAGTCTGAAAGTTAAATGTATACGTATAGTTCATACGGACGTATATGTATATATATGTATACTTGATCCTGCAGTGGGATCGTATTTGAGTTCATAAAAACAAAAAAACCAAACTTACGGTTTTATCGAGTAATGGACTGAAAACTTTTTACACAATAAAAGTTAAACTAAAAGATTTTCTAAACTTATATGATATTCTATTTGAAAAGTGTAGACGTATCAGAGCACGTATGTATTATAATGGCGGGTAAAAATAACTGTAAGTTTCGTTTGAAAATAAAGGAGAAATTTTTCTATTTTCTTTTCTTCTCTTTTTTTTTTTTTTTTTTTGTTACTCGTAAAACATTCAATACTTTGAAAGTGACGATGCCAATAACTTTTAATGCGGCTTTCCAGACAAGGTAATCCGCTAGACATTACAGGAATATGGTTTTCTTTTTCTTCCCCCCTCCCCCCTTTTTCTCTCTGCTATTACCAACCACTCTATCAGACTAGGGTGAGTAAACTGGGATCTACTTGGCAAAGGTCCATTAGGAATTAGGAGGTAGAGAGATTGTAAGAGATACTAAAGTGTAACGAATCCGAGAGATTGGGCAGATTAAATATATATCTATATATATGTATATATGTACAGATATATATGTATACGTATATAAAAAAAAGTTCAGTCACGACTGTGTATGTCTTATAGATTGTGTTGGCGCCTTCTATAGGGGTATGGCTATGCGCTAGTTATATGGGAAAACAAATTGACATGAATTTTTCAAAACTTGTATGTACGTATGTATATATATATATATATGTGTACATAGTGACGTCATAAATTCACCTGCAGCAGTCGCATAAAGTAATGGTACAGAATTTCCGTCACGTCCATTGCAGTTCGTGACATGAGGTGAGAACTAGATTTCTATGTATTTGCGAATATACTGTATGTAAATACATTTATATACCTTGGTATATGTATATGTTCCTACTACGATTTATCATCGCGAATAAACAACGAACGTTAAGATACAAACTTTGATGTTCATTTTACATCATATACCGAATGATGGTTTGTTGCAAAAATCTCACTCACAATCAGATATAAAGTCGAGTATAAAGTACTTTAATGATTTACTTCTTCGTTGAAATTAAACGTTGGGATTGATCGTAATAACTCACTGGTAGATGGACATATCTGACATGAGTATCCGGAAGGTGCATAAAATATTCCACGTATAACAGAGACATAAATTCCATTGTTGGGAGATTTGAAGGAAGGAGTTCTTCAAGAAAACGTATCTGTGTAACGGAGATATTTCAAATACATTGCTGAACCATACCGTACCTGAACTACATACATCCCTTGGGAATTTCTGAGACTAAACTAAACCGTGAACCGCTACGAGAGAAATTTCTGAAACAGTATACGTATGGTCGGGATTGTCGGTCTTTTTTTTACATTTCTCACAAATTTAGTGCACGAATAGTGGAAAATGAAAAAACAAGGGATCGTCGTAATGACGCAGCAGTGGAGACAAATATGAATCTTTATCTATCAATTTTTAAACAAAAGGTTGGCGAAAGCGAAACGTAGGGGCGCAGAGGCTGCCTCGGGGTCGAAAGACCGGCGCATCTGCAGACTTTGGCAAGTTTAATCGTCGGGCGAGGTCACGTAGGATACTTACAGGGTCGCCGTTGACGGCCCACGTAACGGTAGGGGCGGGACTCGAAGCGCCTGACGTGCAATTGGCCCGAAGAGTTTCTCCCCCAGGTAAGCGTTGTCTCTCCGGCTGGATCGAAGGATCCGTTTCTGGGACATCTAGTAATTATATAATTCAGCAGATGCGATAAAGAGATTAGAGCGGCTCTTGGAGCGGCGCCAAGCCGACGAGGAATGCCGAGTATGACGGAAGATGATCGGGAGCGGCTGCGGCTGCGGGGAGCGGGGAGCGGAGGGAAACGGGGCGAAGATGTTTACTCACCCACAACCACCATGGGTGCGGTTTTTATCACCGTGTGAAATGACGGAGCATCCGCGGAGATCTCGCATCTGTATCTTCCGGTCAACTTTCTGGACACGTTCACCAACGTCACGTCCCTCGTGTTCGAGTGCTGGCTCTGCGGGTTTCGGGGCAAACATTTAGACCGCTCTTACCCGTGACTTATGGCCATTCGCCACCCACTTCCGAGTGCTTCGCGCGAACGGAGCCTCGGTTTATCGATATGCAGGTGCAACGCCGTCGATTCTACCTCACAGATTTTCATTTGAAAATTTATCACCACTCAATTTTGAAGTGAAAATTTTTGCTACATCTCAGAAAAAATCTGGGTGCAATTTCTTGTAGTTTACTGCAAGACCGAAGGAAAAGTGGACAAAATATCTGCTGTGCTGCATAGCTTCATATGCTGGGAAATATTCACTAGCAAGGTAATAATTATCACACACCTGCCAGGTACGCGGATTACACCACGAAAATGGCCCGCAGTTACTTTTAAATATACCCTCAGTTATTTACATTTATGAATAATTTAGTCATGTATCTACATATGAATACGTATACCGTGGTGGCGAACGGCATCCCACAAGCGCGTACTGAATTCATTCACATTTTGTGATGTCGACGGCGTGTATAGTTAATGAAATTAAAACTACAGAGATCAGATTATACATGAGTCTTTCATTTTTTTGAAAATAAGAATTCACAGATCGGCTTCGGTGGCGAGACGTGAAAAGACGGAGAAAGTGACAAAAAGAAAATGAGAATTCCACGTTATGACGCCTTCCATACAAGTTGCCAAGGTTACACCTTGCACATTGCATTTTGGAAGTGCTGAAATCTAGTCCTTCGATTCAAACGGTTCATAGACAAATCATACAGCCCACTGGTCTGCAGATAACATCGGCACGTACGCTCCGAGTGATGATAATATCGATTCAAACCTAACTAGGGAACGAAAAATAGCTCGAGGCGCGTAATTTTGGGATTAATTTGAAGTTCTCCCCCAAATTGGCGCGTGGCTTTACTCGGACATTGACAGCGCGTCGTCGCAGTTGTCGTTGTAGCGAATCAATCCCCCGACCCTCTAGATTTTTTAAACAAAGCTCACGCGTATCTCGGTCGTCCGAATCATCGCGAACACGGGCAAGTGGAACCGGAGAAACAAACGTCGCCGTCGATCCCCCGAGATTTTTAACGATTGGACGCGAACTCGTCGATCGGGATCTTCTATACTTGCAACTTACGTACGTCTATCTGGATGTCGCGGACGGCGAATATCGCTTGTGGAGGAGCTTCTTTGGGGACGAAGCGGTAAAATTCCTCCTCCTCGTGGTACCACTTTATGGAGTAGAGATCAGCGCCTTCCAAATCGTAGTCGCAACTGAGCAGTGCCGAGTCTCTGGATCTGACCATGGCCGGTACGGTAATTCGAACGTCTCGAAGCCCCGTCGCACCTGCGAACAAAAATTTAGTCGACAAGTGTGAATATCAGACAAATTGATCGCATCAAAAGTAACGGAATTTTTCATGATGGATTTTGAATTGATTTGTCTATAAATCACGTAATCACGAAATACGAGAATTCTATCTCCTGCGGTTTGTACGTCATCGCATGAGAAGTTTCTTCTCTGAACTCTTGAGAGATTTGCAAGACCGATCAATAGCGTTAGTTAATATCAAATTCGGTCATACGTAAACTACGAATCATATCACAAGCACAAATTATGTCATCCTTGATTCTGGCGTAAGCCTTCAAATACGTGTCCTATGATAACATTTGAGTAACGTTACGTTTAACGAGGATAATATTCCGTCGCCTGAAATGTGGAAATTCACCGATTACTTGCGCAGATATTTTAACTGACATCGTGTGACAATTACCCAAAATTCAACTGTATGAAAAGCAAGCTATCATCGATTTCATTACATCAATGTAGTCTTCCTTATCGCGTTCAACGGAACTAAACCCTTTATGGAAATGACAATTTTGAGATTCTACTGAAATTCTGCCCGCAACGTCTAGCATTCTCTTGTACCCCGAGGCAGCATGCCCGTAACGACAATATTAGCATAATGGTTCTTCCGCCAGTAAATGGGTTGCACACATTCTTTTATTACGATGGACCAAAACAGGTGATCCTAAACTTCCAGTCCACCGCAAGCTCAAGAATCGGAAAAAATTCTGACTTAAATCATCGCAATTTCAAAATATTTCATTCAAATTCCAGCCAAAATTAGAGCGTAATTTTTTTAATCGATTTCGACGCCCGACATAGTCAAGTGCGCACTGACAAGATCACGAGTCGTGACGACATTTAATCGAGACGACGACGATCCCCCTAGGATTTGTGGGGGAAGAGTGACGAACCGCCATTCCGTTCGTAGCTGGACTGCGCCGCTGGATTCCCGAGCATATCGTTGTAGTTTCCGACGTCGTGCGTTCGCGTATCTCCCCGCGTACGAATTGTATGCGGAGATACACGGGACGCGGTAATAACCGCAATCGTGATATCCGAGCACACCTACCGCTACTGTTTTGATATCCTGGATGTGTGCGACACGGACGCCCACACTGCGAGGTTGCAGAAATTCTATCTGGACGTGGCGCAGCGCTGCAGACATCCCACTCGACGAATGTTGATACGCTTAGGAAGCGAGAATTCCGGTAAATCGTAGATATGTTGTAACGCGCAAACTGCGAGGGCAAATACGTACTGCGAACGATTGCGGCTTTCCACTTACCGTGCATACAATATCCCGTACCTACTGGATATAATCCTCGCTGTTTGAAAATCGAAACGCAGCTTTCGTTCTCCACCGTACAATGTGTAACGTACAATTCTACCTCCTCCCAGAACCATGTAGCGATGATGCAATTGTTTCGGCGTTACAACGAAGGTAGAATTCTAACTTGGTTTCCGGTCGAGTTCTCGCTATATTTCGACCCTCGGCAATTCCTCTGGCACCAGCTAACGTACCAGTGGTAATTACGAATATAATGCACTTCCCTCCGTGGTGTCTACATAAATTTCAAAAGTTCGCAGAACTGGAAATGATATCCCTATTAGATGGCTGATTAGTTTCATGGGTACGATCAAGCAGTGGCTTTATGATATCCCCAGAGGCAAGCGTAGAGGATGTTTTATTGAAATTTATTGGATTAATTCTTGATAATCCCTTAGAATGTTATAAAGTTTCGGATTATTAAAGGCGAAGTCGTTCGATTTCCTTACGGATAAAAATAAGAAGCAAAACTCTCGGAAATTTTTTTTCAATTATACATACGGTTCGGAGAAAATTGCGTTTTTCGCCACAGGTATGATAACATAAAATGTAGGTAATCAATCAGGTTGAAAGGAAATGCCGTATCGTTGACGGTAAACATCTGAATCAAAATTATTGTAAGACATCAAGAAGTTACTGCCTGAACTAATTCCGATAAGATATTAAGAAAATAAATCTTCCGTTCACTCTGTACAAAATATCAATACAATTCTGTAATTGGCACCAACGATATTTATGGCAAGAAAAAACTCCTCACAAACTAAAACACCAGACAATTAAGGGTTTCAATAAATCCCCAGGGATAATGTTTACGATAAGTTTCTCGCAGGGCCTAACTCTACTCTTTTTCTCCTTCATTTCGTGTTGCCAATCTCACAATTATCATCTCAATTTTTCATTCCTCCAACCGAGTGAGGCTTAAAAAAAAAATTCAACGTGTAAGTTAGGAGTTTTTCTCTGTCATACTTATTAGAAAAATGAACATTTTCAGATAAGAACCTTATTAGAAGGGAGGAAAAAAAAATGAAATTATTTTTACGTAGCTACAGTTGTACAACACATGTGGAGCGAGAGTGTAGGTATAACAAATGTTGGTTACTTGGTGTGAATACGTGCAGCAAACTATGCTAATTAAGCAGAACTCTGCTGAACTACAACGATACGAATAGTCAAGAGAACTAATATTGTTGCGTTTCCTAGTTATAACGAAATGGCGTTGAAAGTATAACTCGATAATGATCACCTTTGTTAAAGTTAACCAGTTTAATTATTTTTTTTTTTCTAATATTCTCAGCAGGTTAGAAGCGTGAAAAAAATAAACTGCGATATTATACGTTTAAATTACACGATTCGATTATTATATTTAGAAATACTCATTTAATCTGCTACAAATATTTCTCACTATTAAAAAAGTTGACAGCAAGTCATCTCCGGAATCCCATGAAACGGAACCCACAACTCGACTACAGTCTGTAATTAACTCTAGTTTCAATCTTAAACATTCAAATCAAACACGTCCCAGGAAATGAAACACATTTAAAAAACGAGGCCTTTTTAGAAAAGCTAATGTTTTTTTTCTCATGAAAAAGATCGTTATACACCTTCGCCATGGGACAGTTCTATAAAAGTTGTCCCGAATATATGTTATAATTGATTATTATTGTTATTATCATTATCATTTTTTTTTCCATTCTTATTTTTTAAGTTGCTTGTAAACGTAGTATATGAATTAATATAATAAGAAGAGGTGCTCATTGTCATGAATAATTGTTAATTGGTTAAAAGGTAAGCTTTTATATAAGCTCATACTCCGATTATATAAAAAGTAATCGTGTATAACGTTAAATTTTTGTACCCTTTCAAGGTAGCTAATTATTATTGACAGGACGTAATGAAATGAAAAATAAAAGTTTTTACAGAATTTATTCATCGAGTCTGGTGTAAGGAAACTTTTATAGAGTCCGTATTACATTCAAACTCGCTTTTAATGATATCAATAATTTGAAAATCTACACAGAATTCTTTGCGTCTGAATTATGAATAATCATAATTTTTTCCGCTAATTTGCATCAAGACGAAAGCAAGTGTAACGTTAGATGGAGGAAGGGAAGTGGGTGGCACACCTCAAAGCGTTGATTTCGCGTCCCTCGACTTGGAACGAGGAGAACTCATTAAATTTGCAAAGCAGTCAAATGGCAAACGTAATTTTCACTTCGGCAGGCATCGTATTTACACATTTATGTATACAGTTATGTTTGTTAAATACCAGCTGGAATGTCACTAAAAATTTATCTTGTGCATCCGTACATTTTTTTGACGACTATTAGATCTAATTATTCCTTCATAGACGAGTTATTCGTATTGTAAAAATAATTAGCTTCGTAATTTTTGGTGAAATTTTTTTTTTTCCCGTCAAACCTGAACGTTTGATCAAATTTTCTCACGATTTAAAAAAATATTCATCGTCCTCAACAGGGTTGTAGAATGCCAACTGAGCAAAGACTCCAGGCACCGATCGAGCTTTTGGCAAAAAGCAACAATAAGCATTTCATTTTTCCAAAATTCTGAGATAAATTCCTGTGCCTAATACCTGAATGTTCGGAAGCGTGGGGCTCGTTACGCCACGTTCATACCATAATCATCGAAGTGATAAAATATTAAAGAGGTCCACAGCCACAGAATGTGGTGGGGATGGTTCATGGGTTGAAACCACATAATGTTAATTATAACCGAAGCATTTCCAAATTATTGATCAGGGTCTGTGGCGCGACCAGCGAGTCATTATACGATAATATAGATATTCCGATAGCGAATCACGTCGTGAGAGAAAAAAAAAATTTGTAAGCGTAATTTTTATCCAATTGGAAATATTGGAAGGCAATTTTCATTTTCCCACCGCCCAGCGTTAGCGTCCCGTACAAGAATAGGTACTTGAAATTAAATTGCGACGGAAAATGTACCGATACTAGAGATCGGTTGAAAATGGAATCTTATTGAATGTGAAATATGAACTAATCGATATGTTGTTCAATTTGTGCATCGACTTCTTTGACGGAGCGAGTTTCGCTTCAATTCGAGGCGACTGAATGCATCTAGCTCGTTACGGGAGCAGCGAGTGTTGGTAGTTTAGAATTCGATGCGGTCGTATTTCCGCCATTGGTACATCTCAGAAAACGAGCCATAATTGGCAAAGAGCATTTCGCTCCACTAAACAGACCGGCATCTTCTCTGCCCTCCTCTGTAGCACTTTCATGTACCACGGTTGATCATTTCACACGTTGTCGTGACTATAGAGTCGCTCCGACCAGACTTTGACACCTATATAGTGCAGTCGTGCGTCTTTCAGGATATCGAATGTCGTCCGACGAATCTTGCAATCTTTTTCAACAAGGATCAAAAAAATAATAATAAAAACCTTATTCCTATAACAGCACCCTCCGCATCCGCTATGCTGTGCAGCAATCTTCCTTCGATGCGGAGAAAACTAGCAAATACATATATACGTGTTTCGATTATCGATCGATTTTTCATTATCGGTTTTATTTCTACTATTTTTAATGCGGATCATTCAGCAGGTATTCATTAAAGAACAGAAAAACACACAAAATTGTCCAGCAAAGAGGTAACATGAATTATTGCCAGAATGTAATTTCCATACCAACCATTTGTGCGTTTTTCGGATAGTAAATTTTAGTTATTTACTGTCCAGCTGTAAACGCGTTTCGCATGCCTCAATTCCAGGTGATACTCAGTCACAATATTCCTCGGATGCGGTTCATATGTGAAATTTCAGTGAAACTAAAAAGTTCAACAAAATCGTTTACAGCAGAGTACGTTTAGCAGTACACACAATTCTCAGGCTACATCGACAGCCGTTGTGAGCGTTTTTTACAATTTCGGACCTCCGCTAAAATACTGTACAAAAACAAAATTTACGAAACTCATATTTTCCGCCCTGTATCGCAATATTTCGGCGGTCAAATTTCCGGTATAAAATACATGCAAACGAAGTGTATAGTATACTCGAAAATTAGACATTCATTTTTATGAAACTCCAGCCTGCACCGCGATCATCGCTGTGGTTTTTGTGGTTTGTTAAATCGATTTGATATACGTATCTATATAATACGTAAATGACGGTTCGTGTTGAGTAAAATTTTATCTCGAACCGATGAAATATATTTTACTATAAATTGCAAACTCGGATATTTAAAATTAAAATTTTAATTCTCTTCACGTTGCAAGATATTCTTCAAGCTCATTCTTCATCTCGGGTATCTGGGTAAACTAAAGAAGACGTAATTCCGCGCTTGCATCGTGATTTCTTATTGAAAAACCAGAGATCTGGTGCGCAGCAACAAATCCTCTGAGATCACTCGAGACACTAGACACCAAGATAGATAACTCTACCTATTCTGAATTTTCTTCATCAAAAGGGAGCAAAGCTCGCGCCAGCGATGGTTTAGGATGAAGCTTTTGTTGATCTTACGTTGCATCCCGCTGAAACAGCGGAAAATAGAAAACACGATAATCCCATCAAACTACCTTGTAGCGATCTAACAAAGTTCCGGATATTCTCACAATATCGGTACTTTCGCGAGATAAATGGGCATGACAAATGCTGCGGACGGCTGTAATTCACCTCCGTTTCTTCGACCTTAACATAAATAAGTTTGAAAATATCGAACGTATAGAACGATATCGCTAACTTCTCGCAACTCACCCATAACATGAAAACCAGCACAACGGCGTGTCGAAAACCGTCGCAGCAGCTTTCACTCGAATGTAATCGAACTCGAAAAACCTACCAACGCGTTCCTTCTTGATTATTACGAACGATTATGTTTTTTCTAAATGAAAATCGTATCGGACAACGTCAATTACTTTCGTTGAATAAATTATTTAAACATTCAAAAAAAATTCACGACACATTTCTCGTATTCCGAATATACAGGGGAGGAAAATATTACGAGTGAAGATGGAGTAGGTTTATCAGTAAATTTTATACAATTCAATTTGAAATGAATTTTCGAGAAATTATTCCGCATCAGCACCACATTCGAAATTCCCAGAAGTGATTTAATTTAGGTGATGGCACCTATGGGATATACTATACCGCGGTTGAATTGTCGTGCGAATTGCGGGTGACTATTCGCTGGTCGTTAACCTGACCTCTTCAGAGGTTCGCTGGATCCGAAGGAGGTGTAAACGGTTTTATTTATCGCACTAAATAGCGAAAGAGTCCGTTTCCCGGATCGTTGAACTGTAGATAATGAAGTGGATTCTTTAGTGAATGACATAAATTTTTTGCGATAAAATATTTGCGAACAACTCCGCGTTCGACAAATGTAAAGAAATTATTAAAAATCGTCCGACCACATTACTGTACGTAGATAATCGTTGAATTATTTTCTCAAAATTTCAGTGTCGAAGTAACTTTACATCCAACAATTTATCTCAATCGGTACAACGGACAAGTGCCGCTGCAGTTGTTTCATATACATATAATAACTCGAGCTGAAAGCTTGAAGTGAATTTAACCCGATTGGAAGTTGCCTTAACTACCCCTCCTCGAAAATTGTTATTATAAAGCAATTATCGGGGGATCCAATGATTGCAGCAGAATAACGGTTCGGGAAACGATTGCATGGGAGTAATTTCAACGATAATTATACGCGAGCCGACCTAAAATAAATCCACTTCCAACGGAAACTTATTGAGAACGAAGAAATTTTTCTCACATTATATAATATACTTAAACTTTCGAACACTGTTCGATTCGTTAAAAATTTACGAAAGGGAAAAGTATGCAGCGTAAACGTGTATAGTACCCGGAACCGACGTAATTGGTTTTCAATCCGATTTCATCTCTTGATCGGTAAACCGATGGAAAATATCCATTCGTCACCCTAAAAATTTTCGTGAGCTGCAACAGCCCACGGGATTATCATGTCGTGGAAAAAAAAAAAAAACAGTAAAACTTTTGACACTTCCGGGTAGAAGTATCTGAAAGTGTTTTGATGATACGCTGGAGGATCACGCGCGGAGACTGACAAATTGCCGACGGATCAAGAGTTAACGTGGATTCATAACTTGCAAAGTTGGAAGAATTATTAACGGTTATTTTTTTCATTTTTTTTCCCCCCGATACAACGAACAGTTTTGACAATATTTCATTTATAAGTAAACTTACCACCGATGATCAACGCAATGATTGTAAAAACGACTCGTCCTAATCTCTCACTTTTTTTACCATTCATATCCATTGCACTAATTTTAAACAATAACATATCTCTAATATGATAAACAGCTCACACGAAACACTTGTCGCAATTACATAGCGTCATATTCTATGATTTTTATAAAAAAAATTTACGTCGTCTCATTTGACCATGTATTAAATTTTCTACAGATTGACATTTGAGCTGCACGAATTTATGAAAATTATACTCAATTCTCTGCTAAACACTCTACGGCATCGAGTCATATATTATCGTTGTAGTTTAAAATGACCAGAGATAATTTCTCGCGTGTCAGAAGAGCAATAACGGAAGTTATGCGATTTTACTTGGTGTTAGGCGGACGCGATTTCGCTACTGTTTCTGACTTGCAACTGACGAGGATGCTGGATGAGGGGGTCCCGCAGGCCGCGGCGCCCGCGCAGACAACCCTTATAGTCGAGCTTATAGCCCGCGGATTCTTTCCTCCACCCTTGCAGCATCCTTCAAGTTTCTCCCTTTCTCTCCCTCACTACTCATCCCTCGGTGACCACCCTCTACATTTCCCCCCTTTACATACTTTCCATCTTTCTCTTTTTTCTTTTCTTTCCTCTTTTTATTTTACCTCGTATTTACCCCCCCCCCCCCCCTCCTCCCCCCTTCCCCCAACATCTCTTCAGCGGCTGTATCTCAAACACTGAAGAGTTTCTTTAGGAAATTGAATTGAATTTCCTGAACCGATTGTTCCGTTAAACGGCAATCTATATGTTAACAGGACGAACCGGGTGAAAGTCATGCATATCTTCACCAAGATTTGTTTCCAACAAAAATTTATTTTTATTATAGATCAGAGAGTCTAAAAGTCGGCGGGGTCGGGGGGAGGATGTATAGGGAAAACAAGTTTGGAAGAGAAAGATGATTCCATTTTTATCGCTTTCTCTTTCTCTCTCCTATATCAGCTGTCTGATTTACTATACAAGAAATGAATTCGAGAACATTTTTTTTTCCCCGCAGTGGGGTGGAGTTTTGTTTTTCCGTCACCGCGTGCGTATAGGTGAGAAATTGACTGGTGAAATATATACATCGTATTTTCGTCATATATTTGGAACTTTTAGTAGGCAACGAAGGGGTGCTAATTTCTCCACCATCATCGACGCGGTCGTATAGATTTGCCCTTTGAAGTGATTAAACGCACCAATCTTTGAGCATTAACGTTGCCGTTACTAGCTGCACACTTTTACTGCACACTCTGTTATCAAAGCCCCCTGCTATTAGTTCTGCAGGCCGCTTCTCGCCACTCGAAACGCTGTGCAAATCGATCTCGTTATTTCGACCAGTAGGCAGACAATTAAGAACCCAACGATTATTTGAACCGTTTCCGATTTCCCAGTTCCCTGATCGTTTCAATCTACAGCGGGTTTGTCTCTCTTTTTTTTCTCTCTCTCTCTCTCTTTTTTCCTGCGTATATCATCTACAGAAATTCATTGAAAAAATTGTTTGAAGATTTGACGAATTATGCTTCTGCAGTGATATACCTACTCGAGATCATTCTAAAAAATCATCGATCATTCATTTAAACTTCCCATCGGTTGATTGGTTCGACTATTTTTCATCACCATTTAGCTCTGCAGGTTGCAGATGAGGAATTATACAATTACCGGTGCCTTCAGCACCAGAGCATGGTAGGTGGGTTCCAGTTTCGTTTTCAATTGTTTCGGTTCGCTGTCATTGTCACATGCCGGCTAAACGAATGATATAAACCTTTATTCATACCTCTGCCTGACTTTTCACTCGATCAATTATCTCCCCGCTGTAGTAAAAGTTCACTACGAATAAAAATCTCTTGATTCTTTTTTTTTTTTTTTTTTTTTACGTTTTGATTTCTGCTATTTTCTTCAGTTTCTGTTGCCCTTAGATTTGTCAGAAGAGACGTGTGGCGAAATTTCAACAGAGGATGAAGCAGAGAGAAAAAGAAACATTATCACAGATAAAATTGTTTTTATCCGTATATCAGATCTGGTATGATATTGATAAAATGCCGAAACAATTTGACGACCTTGATTGATTGAATATTGCGCGATCATAGAAAATAGAGAAATACAGGTATAATGGTATTGTGAATTTTCAGTTGAATAATCCCTGGATGACGAGAAAATAGGGAATGGATGTATATAACCGATAGAAATTCGTCCGTTTCGTGATGGGCGACCAGATAAATTGTATACATACATATACCTGCATAGAGGGAAAATATATAACGAGGTAAATCGGAATGCACACATCAATTTCACGAGTTTATCAGAAGTTCGGATTTGCTTGTTTCGTGTTATACGCCGACACATTAATCCCGAAGTGAAAATTTGAATAGATATAGATATACGGATCGAAACCGAAACCCCTCGCACGGCAGATTCTATGTACGTATATTTTTTGCCAAACTATGTCCGATCGTTTCCTTTGTTCCTTTGCACCGTAATTCCGTTCCTGAAAATCACGAGCTGGCTTTGACTTTCCAGGATTTTCTCGAGGACGAAACTCGCGTCCGGTTCGAAGGCGGCGCGGGCGTTTCAATCTGGACTTCAATTACGAAGGAATCAGTCGGTCGGAGCAACGATCAGCGTACGAGATGGAGCGAGTCGAGGTGCAAGACGGGAAATCCGGGAGAGGCGAGCAAGGTGCAGGTCATGTAAGGCGATGGGTGAGGCGATGTAACCGAGTCGTTTGACCGTGACGGGAATAATAGAGTGCGGCGGCGTTTGACTCGATCTGTAGCTGCCTCCGAGGGATAAGCAAGACAGATGAGGTCCTAACCCCCCCGGCAGTTCGCCGTTTCCTGCCTGCTGCCTACTTTGTTCTTCCATCAAGACAAGTTAATCAGCAGGAAGCGAAAGGCGGACCTGCGGGATGTCGGGAAATGGAACCGGACCGGGAGTAGGTCGATAGACACCCGCTGCTTTTTTGAGCCATCGCTCATTTTGGACCAAAATTAATCACCCCTCAAATTTCATATTCCAGCTCCTCGATGACTAGCTAAAAAGTGAGATTTCTCCGGGTTTCGAATTTGATACTCTAATTAAAACGCCCTAATTAAATATCCTCGGCATGATTATAGTCGTCTACCGTTAAAAAGAGGTGTTGGATAAAAAACGAGGTGTACGTTATGGTGCTCGTTGGTAACTGCAGAATTTTTTCCATATTACGTTAACGATGTTAACTAAAATTGCAGTTAAAGTGAATTTCAAATACGATTTACCGTGTGAATCCGGAAAAAATTACCGACGAGAGATTACCATCTATATCGCAACAAAATGCAATAACCGGTTTTCGACATTTTCGGCTTTCAGTTATAAAAGCCCAAATCGCATTACTTCGAATAACTTTGTAATCTCGGATTATCCGAAAAGGAAATTAAAACTTTTAATTTACCGAACGGAAAGAGCAAAATATCACACATTCTTCGCTAATTATAATAACGCAGGTGCAAAACTTGTAAATCGCAAACAATTTTGATTTTCAATCTAAACCGTATTGAGTCTCAGCCAATTTCCTCGATTCATTCCCACGTCAGTATGGACTAGGTAAGCTGTACATATAATATAATACATATCTATAATATATTTAATATATCTATGTATTTTGCTTTGGTCGAGTCAGAAGTTTGCAAAGTATTTGTTGGATATTTTCAAGCTGACGACGTTGATTCGAACAGTGAAAATCCAACGTCAGTCGAAGTATAAGTTTCACGTTTCACCCAGTTTCAAGTTTGCCGAAATTTTCTAAAGATCTGTTCTCCTCCCAAGACTTGAAAGAACAAGTGCTGAGGGCGCGAGAAAATCCAAACGGTATATTATTTCACTCTTTAGCTGATCGCGACGACTTTTTTTTTCCAATATTTCGTCAGCGTCGACGATCTATCAACATTTCGGTAATTCGTCATCAAATTATTACTGAATAAACGCGATAGCTGATAAAATAAAAATGGCTTCCGATGGGACGACTGAAAAATCAAACAACGCATCGTCGAAATAAATAGGAGTCTAGAAACGGCGTGAGTAAAGTGAAAAAGCACCTATGATCGAAGGGACTTTGGGTCGCTGATAGTAGTCGTTTTCACGAGGATGTTTTCTGTGACTGTAAGAGGAGGAAAAAGAAAAAGAAATAGAAAAAATATATATCTCATGTCGAGGTAAACGGCGGTGGACAGAAACCCTCATCTTCTTCGGAGTTGAGCGATTGGTGTCTGCCACTATAGGGTGAACTTGGGAATCAATATCATCAGTCGTATAAGAAACAAAAGCTAGAGCTTCCGAAGGGGACGGAGGCAATTTCATCCGGTAGAATAATCCTGTCCAGTTATAAACATTGGCTTTAACTGGAAGAAGTAAAAGTAATATCGATACAATTTGCTAAGGCGAAGACGACTTGAATAGTAAACAAGTGAAGTATAGGTACTCACCTATATACCTACCTTTGGGTGTATCCCAAAAGGATTTCAAAAGATTCCATGGAGACTACGAAAGAGGTTTCTAAAAATAAGAGATAGCGAAGTGTCTATTTGTGAAAGGACTACTTTAACGTAGGCTTTTGTTTAATAATAGGGACGTCCCACGTTTTATATAAAAAAAAAAAAAGACGTGGGATAGAATAGTGCGTACATACGAGGTATTTGTTTTTCGTGTAATAATATTCCAAAATAAGATTTTAAGAAACTTTCTCGAAGACAACGAATATCGAATGAAATAAAACTTCACAGAAAAGTACTCGTTGTCCTTTTACCACTCATATATCTACTTCGCTTTTTACTTGCTCTTTAACTTTGCGTAGATTGAAACAAGTGCTCGCGAAACATGGGGAGTATAAAACGGAATATTGTTCGAGCAAAAAACGCGGTAAAATAATGACCGACGATTATTACACTTACATTAAATTAGGATCGTTGAATAGCTCAAACGGGGAAAAGAAAAAAGACAAGAAGGAACGAAGAATGTTTCAGGTATTCAAGTTCAAACTTTACGCTTCACGAAAACCAGAAGAAGAGGTGGATAATTAGTTATTTTTTAATTTGAACCGTGCGCTATTACAATACCCACCATCTCTGCCTGGTTATTAGGAAAAATGAATAATTAATCCGGGAACATCTGCCAGAAAAGATAAGTCCTCCGACAAGGAATAATTGAAATCACCCAACTACGTATAGCGGAAGTATGTTAATTGTCTCCATCCTCCATAAAAATAAAAAAATAAAAAATTGAAACGACTCATGATGTGAAAAGAATCGGGAGATCGTTGATAATGGCGACTGAATAATGATGAAAAGGAAGAAGGATTATCAGATTAATGTTCGCGAAGAAAAAATAACCGCGTTCCTTATTATTTTCTCTGCGTTTTAGAACCTGAATCTGTCGGCTAATCTGCTGAATAAGCTCAGAGCTATTATTGTTGAGATTTCAAGACCCTTCCCGCAACTGATAGTTTGCAAAATTGCTGGTATATACGCCCGTTTTATTCAATTAGCGGAATGACATTTACGCGCAACGAAATTAATCTTGCGGTGAAGGAGTCGATGTCAGAGAACAGCTCATACAACACACAGCGGAACCATCAAAGGCGAACAAGTGGAGTATGAAGACTCCCTTTGCTCTTGCACCCCTAATTCGTCTTCCCTAAGGACCACGCGTAGCCCCATATAACCCGTTTTCTTTCTATTACGTCGCGTAGTTCGCGTGCAAACTACGAGTGAACCTTCGCCGGGAGTCAACCACAATTTTCGTACAGTTTATCCTGCAGAGTGATGAAGGCGCAGTTCTTTCGCGTTCGCCAGAAGATAACAGTCGAGCACTCCAGTCCTCGTGTATTCCATGAATACAGAAATGAAAGTGAGCATCGGCTTTTGACGGTGGCGTTACTTTTTCGCTGCTTTACTTCCGCCCACCCCCGGCCCGCAGCTGCTGCGCCACCCCGCGTTCTTCGACCTCCTCATCAACATCGCTCCGTACTTTTTCCCTTCTTTCACAGTTTCAGCCCGGAGTTTGAACAATGAAACTCTTCCTCCCTCTCGCGATCATTTCCTTGCTCTTTACTTCGGTCGTTGCTGTTGTTTTACTCAAACATTTCTTTTTCTTATTCTTATTCTTCCTTCAGTTTTTTCCCGTCTTTTTGTTTCTGTTCTCCGTTTTTCCCACACCCTAACGTTATCGCGGATGTAACGTGGGTGCACAGGTTTTATTCCAACCGTTGCTATTACCAGAAATATTGCCGGCGATTGTCGCTGTTTGTGCTCTTCGAATAGTCATCAAAGTTATCTACCAACGCGCGATACATTTCGGGGGCTTTTTTATTGGCTTAACGAATTCATACGGCGCCTGCAACCCCCCAGTGAAATCTAATATAACGAGACATAGTTGGCACAGTTTGCCATCTCGTAAAAAACGTGGCGCTACATACGTGTCGACGACGACGCCCGAGAGACTCGACAGGGACCCGGAAGCCCTCCACGGGGGTTTCCAAGTTCCTGCTGCAGGTTCTCCCGGTTCGCAGCTCCACAGCTCTCCAACTTTCCTTCCGACGCCAAAATATGTATCGTCGCTAGACGTTTCCTTGCATCCATTTTATGCACGTACGCGTATTTCTTTATCACAGAAAATGTATCTGTACAGATAAAGTTTATTTACTGGTACCCACAATTTTAATCACATGCCGACTTTCGTAACACGAATTTTCACATAATGGCATACAGACGGTCAATATCATCTCCCAAATATATCGAATATCTTCCAAATCTGCCTATACTTTACCAGTTTTAATAGACACCGAATAAACCGAAACTTCTAAAAGCTCAGAAGTGGCAAAGGGAGATAAAAAAAAAATGAACCAGGATTTCTAAGTCACGTGCCTAACGGCGCTGGCATCTCGAAAAGCCCGCGGCAGTATAGTTGTCGTCAGGAAAGAAGAAAAAGAGCGTGAAATGGACCGATGAGAGGAGGCAGGGTGCAGAAAATAAGCTAGAGACGAGAAAATGGTGCAATCTGAGAATCCCGCTCGTCACCTCTTTCTAGAAAGGTTTTCACATGCCCGGGAGCTGTTCTTTTGCAGGTTTTATAGAAGAAATGCAACCATCCATTTGATTCTGTGAAATAGTTATACATATCGCATATATATAATATAAGTAGTATATATACATGAGAAAAATTTATAAGGTATAGAGAAAAATATAGCAATATACCATATATCGTAGATGAATATCAAAAGGTATATATAGATGTCCATGTATATGTAACGCTCGTATATTTTGTGCACAAGTAAGAAGAAAAGTTTCCTTGAAAACGAAGTAATTTAAAAAGTTTCTGCTCCATGACATCCTGCGATAACAAATTATCTTTGCTCCATTATCCACAAATACGATTATGATAAGAAAGAATGAAGGAAACTTTAATGCACAACGAGTTGAAAGTCCAATTCCAAGTTACAGCTCTGGTTAGACCAAAGCTGGCAAACCAAAGCTCCGCACAATTTCTACCTCAAATGTTATTGGGTCTCGTTTTAAATTCGCGTTCACGCAGGACATACCTTCCATTTAGCCATATTTTTTAGGCGTTCATTAGTGGAGAAAAAAGAAAACTTTCCGTTAAAGAAAATCCAAAGTATAAACGATAAAGAAGTTCTCACCCTTATCACTTCACCAACATTCGTGTGCACTGAAAAATTTGAAAAACTATCCGAGAAATCCAGACTTGTCGAAAAAATTCTATCATTATTTTCACTGACAAAATGTTTACCGTTGGCCAGTGCTGACTAACAAATCCAGAAGTGAACTAACTTTTCAGAGGACCGGATTATCAGGCTTCCTCCCTCTCCAGGAACTTTTCTACTTCCACGCCCTCCCTCAGCTCTGTGGTAAGCAGCGGGCTTCGTCAGTCAGAGGAAATTCTACACCAAACTGCAACCCCTTATTCAAACATAGCTGGTAGTTTCGATGTGCAAGTGGCATGTGTAAAACGTCAGCAACGCGGTGTGGATCGAACGGCGCGCTTCCTGTCTCTCTCACACGACTTGATTTTACCCTTTGGAATATTTTGCACCGTTTCCAGTGATGCCCCGCTTCTCGATTCTGTTAAACGAAGCTACAAATAATCAGTGATAGATTCTACGAGGTCGAAAAATGTAATTTTCCCAGAGAGTCCTTAAGTCAACGACCAGCAATTGGCTGTCACTGAAGAATTCCAAAATAATTGAAAGCGAACGACTCCTTTTTTCCTCTCCTCTTAGAAGCGACGGAAACAACGACTACGATTTCCAGGGTCTAAAGGATCTCATTTCGAACCTGGTCAAAAGTTATGGGCGATTAAGATTGGCCGATCTTTAGACCGCGCGCAGCAGTCTTTCGCGATATCGCAGTTCGCACTATCGAATGTCTGGATGCGAAACGATTTCAAGGGTCAAAAGGATGCCTAGAGGTGAACGAAATGACCCTCACAGAATACCCGAGGCCTCGTTTTCTCTTTTTATGCATGAAAATTCACTGGAATTATATATTAAAGGAGGTTTTCGTGGGTTTGCGGCTTCTCAAACGGTCTGGAAGGACTCTAATCTTACTCGCCTTCTTCGGTGTACAGTGGCGATGTAATACCAGGAATTATGGATGGTGCCAGAAGAGCTTGGATCGCTGCACGATACAATTAGCACAAATTCACACCTTCGAATTGCGTCTCTCTCGATTTTATATTGCTCTATATAAATACTGCACGTGTCAAAGTTGCTAAAACCGTGCGAAATTAAAAAAAAAAAAACAAGCTTAATCCCAACGGTATAACCAGATGAATTTTAAATAATAAACGCTGAAATCAGTTTTTTGCGGTTGAAAGTTAACGCGGTCAAAAGTGAATTTCGCGAATTGGTCGGTGATATTTCATCCTAATTGTGGATAGCTGTTATCAGGTTCATTATCACATTCAAATACGTATAAACTGTACAGCGTTACAATCGACGCATTCATTGGTATCGTTTATTTACCTGAACAATTCCCAAACGTGTAAACCGGCGTGTGCGAATTATTGTTTATTCGACCTCCGTGTTTTCGAAGCTACATGGACGTCAAACTCTGGCATATATATGAATTGTTCATAAAAGTATAGTTTACGCTGCAGTATTCCGTGAAACTGTACAGAGAAATGGTCATAAGCTGGAAACATTTAATTTTAACCAACTGGTAGACATATAAATCAAGCTTACGTGGTAGGTACTTTTCTTCAATTCAAATATGACGATGATATAATTCCGAGGATTATTATATCAAGTTAAAATTATTGTACATAGACAATATCGCCGGAGGTGTGAATCAGCGTTGATCACGTCAAGGTGAAAAGAAACTTGTAACGAGAAGAAAAAAACAAAAAAAACTAACCTTCATTCGAACGGTAAAATTTTTACTCGAATTTTGAAGAGGCTCAGTTTTCAAGATCGCAAAAATCACTCGATAAAACCTTATCTCTATACCCGCTGAAATCATGCTATCGAGCAACCCTGCATATACCTATGTACGTATATGTATGTGAAATCGTGCATCCGTGCAGCCCTTCGGGGTTGAGTGCCTATCTAGTGAAAATCTATATACCTACATAAAACTGAAACGAACCTCCGGTGTAAAGGGGCAGGTGAGGTTGAGTTGAAAGCTTCTATAAACGTTTGATCGTTTCCATATCGTCAGCTCCCTACGCCTGAGCTTGCTGGAAACTTTCAAGTCTGTACGTTCTTACGTTGTAGCTCTATACTTCCTCCACCCGCACGAGCTGAGTAAATATTATCGGACAATTTTCCATAGATCTTTACATTGCGCGAAAAAAAGCTTTCAAATTTTCAATTCTGGATTACGCCGCGTATTAGGTACCGGCTCTAAACTTTAGATATTTATTTTTCAACGCCAATCCCATTCACCCAATACCGCTGGATCGAACACACCTGCACAACGTATGAAAATAGGTAAACTCACGTGCAGATCAAATATTATTATTATTATTATTAATATTTAGTATTCAGAATCAGGCTAATTCTGACTATGTGTTTATCACTGTCGTACATAACGGAAAATAAGTAGAAAATAACAGAGTCTGATCTGAAGAAGACGAAATATAATATCGTGAAATATTTTATCGAAGCGTTAGGAAAATATAAGTAAGAGTCAGAGTTTTCCTTCGCGTAAACTGTAGAGTAATCGAAGTCTTCTTGCTATTACCGGCCAATCAAATCACGTTGGCATAAGTTTTAAAAGCTTCGGCGTGCTGCACCGCCACGTCGTAGAGATACTCGAATTGCCACTGTAAAACGGAAACAGATATTACTGGTAATTTCTACCTCAGATAAATATTTCTTTCGCTACATTTTCCTTCATCTTTTATCTACAGATTGTTAAATGTGATTTTCTTTCATTGTAAATTTAATCCAGCTAATTCTACGCTACCTTGAAAATGTCGTAATTTCATTAATTGATCTAATTCCCTGGACTCACCTGCGCCGTCATAAACTCTTGTCTTGATCGTTGAACTACTCTGGTTGCTGAAAGTACATCGCATTCCCGCTCCGAGGACATCCTATCCAGCATGTTACTCATCGCCACGTAGAGGCCGCAACCCTTAACGCCGTCACTGAAATTTCAGTAAGTAGATCGACTGATCAAGGATAGGGAAAGATGATGATTTGGATCGGACGATAATTATACTTACTAGCAGAGAACCAAAATCGGACCTCGGTGCCATACCCTATCTACAGCTAACCAAAGTCCCATCAAAGCTTCTGGTTTTGGTGGTCTTGCATCTTCGTCTAAACTCCAATTCTCGCACGTCAGAGCTATGATCTTCCGCTTTTTCACTGGTACCTGAATGTAAGTTAATGGTCATAAAGTGCATTCTTCTGAAACGTGGACTGATCCGTTTTCTTTTTTCTTTTTTATCTCACCGTCGATGTGTTGGTCAGCGATAGCGTGTCCATCGTGAAAAACTTGTTGGCGTTTGAATGGGATTCTGTGTTTACGGTCACGTTAGGAATGGGAATTAACGTTCCACGGGGCACGATATCGCAGCAAGACTGGAATGAATGAAAAAAAATTACTTTTACGACATCGGTTAATTTTTTTTCCCGTCTTGAATAGTTTCAAATCCATGAAAAAAAAATAATGTTCAATTTCTATATATTTGTCAATAATGGCCAACCAATTCGCGGACTTACGTCATTATTTTCAGGATCAGGACGTTGCAGTATCACAATGATCCTAACATTTTTCTCTATAATCAACCTCCAGAAGTCAGTGAGGGTTGAAGGCAGCGGCAATTGAGAGGTAATATACTGTTTCCCGTTAACACCATCAACGCTTACCGCACTTATGTAATCGCTGTGGATATCATGAGTCGGATAACGTTGTAGGATCACCAAACGCGGACTAACTATAATGCGCATTTTATTTCCATTAGATATCGTTAACATTTTTAATTAAGAAAATACTCGGGTGCGAATATCTAACCTGGTGTGAGTTTTCGAAATCTATTTTTCAATATATTTTCATTGGCAGGAGGTTTTACAGGATCCAAACAGTCCATGGATTTGCCCATCCAAGAACAATCCTCAAGTCTGGAATGAAAACGAGATTTAATTGCGATGAAGAAAATAATCAAAATCGAATTTCGTTACCCACCGTGAGAGGAGCATCGGTAAGTCATTCTTAAACTGTTCTATTTTTTCTCTCGTAATTTCTTGGTAAGGTATTTTTGTTACCGGTTGAAGTAGATACTGAGTTGCCACTAAATGGGTCAACACAAATTGTTTATAGTTGGACAACATATTAGCTCGAGCTTCGAACATTTTTCTGGCCTCGGCCGCGATGTCAATCGTCTGAAAAAAAAAAAAAAACCTTTCACTTAATTTTAATACATATATGTATATCGTATAAAAATTATCTGAAATTTTAACGAAATCTGCTTGCCCCTTTGTCAGCGATATGACGAGTGCTGATATCGCACAGAATAATTGTTCCGGTTCGTCCTGCGCCGGTGCTGCAATGAACTACGATGGGTTCTCCTCGGGTATGTATAGATCGCAACTTATTTAGATATTCTATTGCGGAATGTAAACATACCGGAACCTCTTCATCGGTCCATTCCGTGAACTGTAGATGCTCGATCTGTGGTACGGAGTAAGATAACATAGCTGATTCGAATTCGATTCAATTAGTGCTTAATTTACCATTCGCGATTTTTCATCATAGCATGTCACCATCAAGAGACTTCTATGAGTGAAGTTCGGATAGACCCGTTCTTCCATATTGCATATGATGAAGTCACCGTAATCTTTTTTCGCCTTTACATTCTTGGGCCAGTATTGCTCACACATTTTCTGAAACGGGATTTCGCAGTGAAATTTTTTTTTTGTTTTCCGATTAATAATTCAGCATAGTATCGATGTGATGTGATTTATGTCGTTACTACCTTGTCACCATCGCCTACATCCACAAGCATACAAATTATGGTAACTTCTTCCTGCCAAATCATCCTCCAGAAATCATCAACTGTTTCTGGTATCGGTGCCTGAGTTGCAATGTATGCTTTTTCCTTGCAGTAGCCCTGAAAAAAAATTCACTTGAGGTATTCAGATTAAAGACAGTGAGTCTTCAGATGCGGAACAAGACCAAATTTGAGGTATTGGATTGGATTTCAAATCTCTGAGCTTCGATCTATAAGTCAGCAATAAATTGCACTGGTAAATCTGCCTGACTACCACATATTTTGAGTAATTTCGTCATCTCATACGTGAATATAATTCGCGTTAATGTAGTCGTCGCCTCCGCCCAATATCACTCGAGTGTCATCATCTGGGGAGCATAAATTTATGAGCAATTTTAGTATTAGGAATGGGTTTTGAAAAAAATAATCATCACTGTTATAAATCTTTGACAATACAAAATCAGCTGGTAATTGAAAGCTGCCAATTACCATAACACATCTACTTACATGCCACAAAATTTCCGTATCTATTTTTTGATTTATTCTTCGGCAAAAGTCCAATCTTGCACGGACGGACCAATCCTCTCGGTAGTTCCTGAAAATATTTCTATTTTGATATCGTGAAATCCGGTTTCCTGAATTATCGATATTACTAGGCATTACCCTGAATTGTTGTAGGAGCACCCCGTTCTCGACAGATTTTTTGACATCTTTTTCAAAAGCCTTCAGTTTTTCTACACGGGCGTAGTGATTGTACAATGACTCATATGGAACTCTAGTTGTCTGAATAGTCTCATCGAGGGTATGTGACTCTGCTTTTGAACGGACAACCTTATATCTCCTGAAATAAAAATTATTAACCCAAATGCTAAGTAGTAATATTTACACTGTTTAAATAATTATATCAATAAAACTGTTCTTCTAATTTCTTTGAAATTTCGACTCACAAGTATACGATGTAAGCGAACATAGCACAGATCACGGAAGTTAACAGGATACCTATCGTCAAACTCGAGTACGTTGGCAATGATTCAATTTTTCCTGACAATGAATTATTACTAGGACCATCACGGACGGTGACTATTACGTCGTAAGACTCGTTAGGTAGCAACTGGCAGAATTCAGTGTTTCTCTTCATGATAAGAATTATACTGCCGTTCTCCTATATCGATAAAAAGCTATCAAATACAATGAAGTAAAGCTAAGGTGAAGCAATTTCGGATACTTAGAAACATTTTGAAAAATAAAGAAATATTCTCTGTCGCACCGTTATTTTTACCGATAAATGTTCGGCACCGGTTTCATTCGCAGACTTCGAGATGTACCGTCGAATATTTGATATTGAACAATTGGGCTTTGTCATGACGACGACGCTGATGTTTGACTGATTGGTGTCGTTTATAACCGGTGGAATAGTCAATTCAATTAAATCTAGGTCGTTACAAGACACCTGCAACTGCGCTTTACCGAAAGAAGGATTTGGTGGAGTATGATATTTCATTGCCGCACTTGCATTTCCACACTCAAAATTATCATCCATGACAGTTATTGTAAGATTATATTCCGATGCAGTTAGAAGACACAGTTGTACGCTATACATCGGTGCCGTTTGATTATCCTTATGTTGTCGAGAAGATGATAATGTTGTTTGGTTTTTTAGAGTCGTACTCAATTGATGATATGAAACATGAAATATTGGTTGTTTTGCACTGAGACTATTATGATGTAACCAGGTGAGGTTTATACAACCAAATATTTGTTCTCTCACGTCCATATTCGTCGGTGCTGCAAACAAGAAGCTTACACAGTTGATCGCATTGGTAAACGAGTAATGGCGAAAATAGTACAACTATCTGAGTTGTTGAATTTTCGTGATAATGGAACCATCAAGTTTTTCGAACAATGAAGAAAACTCACAATTCCACTTGGTAGTAAATTTTTCTCCTTCGCCTCGAGATCTATTCTCAGATTTTCCTGACGTGTACCATACTTCATACGTAGTGCATGGAACCAGATCCAGTAACTTTTCTGTATACGGTGGATTACCAGAAAAATTAGATCGAAGTGGCACCGAATTTTGGTGGCTGGTACCATTCTGCAGTCAAAATATCACCATAGATAACTTTGCACGTTGAAGCAATCAATCTCAAATGATTAAAACTCGAATGCGTCGAAAATATTTCACGTTACCTTTAATTCGATGCGAAAATTGCGTATCTCTTCCTTGTCAAGTCGATCATTAAATTGCAGTGTTACCCGAGTATCAGAAGAAGATTTTATTTTTGGTTTTTGAATCACTGTAGAAACACAAAAGTAAAATTATCCATTACATATAATAACTGCTGATACCAAGTCGAAGTAAAAACTAATAATAATCATAAGTGAGTGACACAAACTGGTACCCAGTTAGATGTCTTATTTTTGATTTTTGGCTTGTACATTTTTTGCAGTAAGGAAACATGCGATTTTCCATGCAATTCAAATTGCACTTTCCCATGATAGCGTCGCACGATTTTCCAAAGCAGTACGCGCAGGTATTTCGGCAACCATATCCGTAATTTCCTTTCGGACATTCTAAAGGAAAACCAAATATTACATTAGATCGTTATACCGCAAGTGAAATCTTTTAGGCGTACTATACTATTGTAACAGACTAGATGTAATTTTAATCACCCTGGTCGCAATTACTCCCCATGAATCCCAGCGTACAGATACAATTAGAAGAATCGCAAACCATCATTTCTTTATAATGATTCCAACCAAATTTAGAATACGTCTGCGTTATCGATCTCGCCGTAGCTGTTCGAACCCATTGCATTAAATCGGAAAATGTAAAAAAAAAAATTATTTGTCAAATAATTATATCGAATGATTCAATATGTCTTCAGAGAAGTACTCACCTTCTAGAACGGTGGAAGTAATTTTTGCTTTGGAATGAACCAACGAATTCTCTGTGTAAAATAGTTTTTCGCAAATAACCTTCGGTAGTTTTTGATCATACATTTTTTCAATGATCAGGTCAGTGTGCCACGATTTGTTTGAAACAATGTCTGAAACTAATGGACAGCTGTCAGATAATAGAAATTTTATTCAGGAGTTATTCTCAATTCGATGAATTTTTTTTTTTTTTTTTTCTTATATAAAATTATGGATCTACATCGTGAGTCCTTTGTTGATATGCAATACGGCATACCACCGAATGCCCAACGGCCATCAGTAATATCCTTTCTTGTAGTTTTGGTAATCAATGTGACGATAGGTGGTTTTGTGCTATTTGTTTTGAGAGGTAGGTTTATCGTTTCAATTTGCCAGAACGGTAATCCACTATTGGTGGACCCCTTTCTAGAAAAATTCTTTTGTATTCCCTCGGCGCGGCTATGTTTGATAAGGACCTCAAATTGGCACTCTTCACAAAGACTGATAACCAAATGTATGCAAAATGATTGTCCTGTTAGTTCAGGCAAGTTGTCTAATTTTAATATGGTACCGGCTTTCTTGGTGAGAAAGTATCTGTCTAGAAAAAAGGAATACTTCGATTTTAAAGGTAATTAGATTAAAATCAATTAAAATAAATTTAGGCACCATCGTTTTACGTACACCAGTGAACTCTTAAACGTGCACCATGAGAAATCTCAAAATGTATCTTGCTGATTTTCAATGAACTCTCAGCAAACTCGTGCGAGGCGTTTCGTGTGGTACCATTTTCAAAGACCTCAATCTCACTCCCCTTATTCCATTTAATAATATAAGTACGCCACTTGATCGGATCGTCAGAAGATTCGAGCTGTGAAATCATTATTATTTAAATGAATCAGAAGACAATTTGATCCATGAATCTACGAACCCTTCCGCAATGAATATTTTTGATTCGTGGATATGCGATCGGACGACGAAAAATCGTTTTTCATTAGACTCCAAACGCCTCCAATTTTTGGAAATCAATCTGGTAGCCAGGCCATGCAGGCCAAGTTTACGATGACGAGTACTCACCAATGGTTCGTGGTTCGGAGTATTCGTAAGATTACCAAATCCAAATGTGGCACCGCACTGTTTCGACACATCAAATGTGACTTTGGGTACTGATGACGTAAAGTTATTCCCAGTGAATAGCACATTAAAATTTTTCCTTGTCCGGACAGAAAATACTATGGTCTTCGTATTCGTCACGTTAAAATCACATGGCGAATTCGCTTCGTCGAAGCCTTTTTGGAATGTAAAGTCAACATTAATATAGCGATCTCCAGCTTTAAAATATCGAAACAAAGCAAAGCAGATATCGGATACAATATTTTTATTTATCTCCCCATCTAGCAAGAATAATAACCCTCGCAAATGGTTAGCAAGATGATTTTGATGCCGCAAAATTACGGCGACGTTCAGTATCTGATATTTAGTTTAAACACAATTACCTTCCCAACGATAGTCAAATACTGGACCCATCGGATTTTCGATCGAAGGTACCTCTTCAAATTCACCACCAACGTCTTTCTCCAAAAGGCATTTCTTCGATAAACCCAAAACTACGCCAATACAGCTGTACCTCGGCAAATCTGGATTGGGTACCGAAATTTCCTCGATGTACATACAGTGTGGTCATTATGTGTAAACTTGATCAGGTATATCAAAGAAGAATGATTTTTCTAAATTCGCGCGCGTGACAGTTTCAAGATAGATAATGTACGCTCTTAATTTCTGAAGGAGCTATGTTCTTAACAGTGGCAAACAAACATTTACTATCAGACAAGTGAAATTGATCATAAAAATTCAACTTTCATTAATCCTACCGGATATAACAGCATCGGGTTCGATATTCCAAGTCAATGCGCTTCCATCATTGGTGGTGAGGCACTGGTAGTAATTCTGGTTGGTAATATTTGGGGAATATTTCACCATGACAAGTTCCCCATAACTCTTGGTAAACGGTACAGTAAAAAACTGTGCAATGAGAATCACGTGTAACCAGGAGGAATGCATCCTCACATCACACACATGGAGAGATTCTTCTTCTTTTTTTTTTTTTTTTTGAAGACTTGCGATAATCGATATAAAAATGATAATAGACCACCAGTTTTAACGACGCACAAACTTAACTTGTTAAATGTTACCACCGATACTGCAAAAGATTATTTATGAAATGCGGACAAAATTGTCATTATCCTCTCCAGGGAAGGTCAAAGACAGGAAACCGCACCCGGTGTCGCGTTATGCTATCAACTTCCTTTTCAAGTATCCATAAATGATATAACGAAGCCTAGTCATATTCTGCTGATTGTTATTTAATTTTTTTTAATCAACTTTGACAAACAGCAAACCATTTTTATTATAATCCTCACCGGAACGGCAGAGTTGGTATCACAAACTCTGTGGTTTCATTCGGATCTGATTGTACAAATTGTACAAATACACGGCACAATGGATTAGAATACGTTGCTATCACGTTATGAAGAATTTACGTGACGATTAATACTATACTGATCAAAAAAAGGAACTAATTATACGTGACCCTATTGATTTTTATTAATGTATAAACGCGTTTTTCAAAAATTAGTAGAAATTCTAAAACAGCGACATATCCACCGGTAACACGATTAAAAAATTAACAAAAATGATGGCAGATTAATTATTTGCGTTTTTTCCTCAATCATAATTCGTATGGATACGCAGCTCCTGAACTACGTATGAATCTGGAAATCAAAACATTGAAAGTAGGAATTCTAGGTAAATGAAATTGACCGGTGCAATGAACATACATGTACAAATTTATTGCGATTATATAACACACGTAATGTACACATTCAGCGAGTTGGGTTCTGACTAATTTTTCATATAACAACAACTCGGCATAGTCCAGAATCAATTCCGCCGGGTGTACGTACACATGGAAACATGGTTTGAAATAAGAAAATCAATTTTTTTTTTTTGTTCTATGGTAATACCTGTTTTTTTCATCCATTACCGAATATTTATCAACATTTTTTCACGGAATTTGGACTACTGATTTCATGTCAATATTTATGTAAACGATTGCGAAATAAATACAATTCCGTTCAAATAATTATCCGCCAATAATTTGATCATTTAATCCACACGAGGTTTCGCGAAGTTCGACTGAACACGTCTTTTTCAAGAAAGGATCATAAAAGTGAAGTGGTTTGTAATTCAGTCATTTTAGACCATCGATTTCCATTCGATGATCAACTTTTCTAGTTTGTAAAGAAACCCGACATCTTTTAAGAACTACACAATCACCCTTCGTCACTGATATTGGAAAATAACAAGCTCAATTTCCATGGCTCTGTTTGACATCAGGTTTACCGAACAACAACGGAAACATCTTCATCGTTGGTTAATAGCGTTGATATTCGGTCAGGCAGCGATTGGACTCGCACTCTTCCTCCTCGGAGTCCGCGTTTCTAGTTCAATTGGAGCGAATCTGCATTCCGTGGATCGAATAGTCGTCGATTGGGTCTTCACCGTGCTAGCAATGTACGGTCTATATGTCCTGACCCACAACCTTGTCGGTGCAAAACTCTGCTCCAATTTCATCCGATTCGCCGAAGGGTACGTTATTAAGATACGGAACGAACATTTCGCGGCTTTTCTCAGGGACATTCTCAACCTTCGGATATGGCACTCACTCTATTTTATCGGTGCTTTGACCTTCGGACATTTATCCTCCCGCAGGCCAAGGGAGACGCCAAACGCGTTTAACGGGCAATCGGGTTTCCCCAAGACAAAGTGGGGTTAAAGTCTTCGACTCTGATCTTTACTTGTGTCAGACATTGACAGCGTTGAAGTTGAATGAAAAATCAAGTATCGAGTGACGCGAGTATTACTTTTTTTATTTTTTTCAATATATTTTTTTATTCTTCCATCTAAAATATTTGATACAGACGAAGTTCCATATTCATACCTGTAAAATAGATAACTATTTCTTACCAAAAACTACATAATGTTGTTTTTTCTCAGCTCTGGAATGAGTTTACGTTTGTTCGTCTGGACGTTGGTGGGAATAATAACTGTCGGCTTTGGTTGCGTTCTCGGCAGTATTTCCCTCGTTACAGCAGATCATCTGGTTTCTCAAATCCGTCGATCGCTTAACCAAGGTGAGTTTTTTTTGCATTTTAATTATAACAAAAAAAAAGACCGATCAAATTATCAGCCTTATTTATTGATTGGATATAGTTTCAATTAAATTTTTTGACAATCGAGAATTCCAACCAAAAAGGCATGATGCAGTACCTGTCCGATCCAAAATGGAAACGTACTTTGGATAAAATGCAAGTACAGATGAAATGTTGCGGAATAGAATCGTTTGCAGACTGGCATAAAACGTTTTGGATGCGCCGAGATGTCTTCGATGAAGATTCGTCAATTATTTTAGAGTAATTCACGAATTTTGATATCGTTCAATTTTTTCTTCATTTATATTTTTTTCAGTTTTTCCCATCAGACGCTCGTAAAACCGTTTTTGAATGAACAAAAAAAAAAGTATATATTCGATAGCGAGAGAAAATTTCACGAGCTAAAATGTTGCATATATTAGACAAATACTATAAATCCAGCGATGAAACAGACGATTCACCTCGGGTATAATAAAATTGGACTATAAAAAAAAGGTCATTGTGAAGGTTGTGAGCGCTGTGGTATAGAACGATCCAGTAACTCAGGGGATTTAATCAATTCTTTGCGAGACTAGAATGTTCTTGAGATATTCCTACGTGGGAAACACGCGCCAAAAAAAAAACTAGAAAAAGGATATCAAGAGATACCTTCAGACGAAATACTTTCACGAATCCCTAATCAAACATTTCTTTTATATATAAAATTAGACTCGTGAAAAATGGTATCGAAGAATTTATCATTATTTCCATTTCATTTTCAGTTACAATCATGGCGTATACTGAACCTGTTGTTAAATATTATTTAGTTATTTGTAAATATTACCTAATCGATCCGAAGAACTTTTCAGGATTCACGCCTTTCGAAATTAGGAAAGTACAAATGAGATATCTAATGCTTTAAAACTTTGCACACAACTTACGTGAAAATGCTCATTAGAAAGTCTATCGAAGTATTCGAAAGGGATGATATGAGTGAAATCTAATTCAAATGAGTAAATTTTTTAATCTTACTCTCGGTAATAATCCGTACGAATGCTCTCTACTGATGTCGTGTACTATGAATTGGTTCAATTTGGAGGTAACCGTTATTCTCGGTATCTAATTAAATAATATTCAATGGGGACCTCAATCATCATCCGAGGAGGTCCATTGCTCACATATTCTTGAGCACTGCTAAGCACCCTTTTCAGCTTGTACAAGATAAGCCGGAAGACCTACGCTCACAAGGATGATAATGCGTCAATAGAATAGACATAAAAAATGAAAAAGAAAATGAAAAAATAGTAATCCGCTTTAATCCTGTTGCGAAAGGTACGCTGAGCTGGATGGGCGCGTGTTGCCTCCGGTGGTTCCATGGAGCTGTTGCCGACTTGATGTGAAAAGCCCTTGCTACCATGACCCATTCCAACTACAAAATCCCGAGCAAGATCTTGCAGCGGATACCCTACACGTGCAGGGTTGTCTTACTGCCATGAAAGGACCCGTGGTAGGAGCCTTGTTTACCACCGTCGTTCTTCTATTTCTCCAATTCGTTTTGCAGGTAATATATATTTTATTTTTTTCTAATCTTTTCCTATCCGCGTAAAACATTTTGTGATTTCTGTCATCGGATACGCACCTGTTGCCCATTTCACAGGTCGTGATAATTCTAGTTTCAAGGCTTGCGTTTACAGCTGCTAGAAACGCTGTCGCTCTTGGGAGTCGAAATGGGCAATCTTCAGGGTGGATCTACGGTCGGCTAGATTTTGGTAACGCTACAGGACCGAATTTGTGCCAAATACATCGAGTTAGTATACAATTAATCTGTATTATGGTATAGGATCTCAATTATATTTGATAATTTTTCATGATCAGCGTCAATAAGATATGATGTTGGCGATTTTCATGCTGCGGAATATTCCACGGATGGATTTTCAATTGATTTATTTTGATTCGCAGAAATGCAGTGGCCGAGGTGACGTCTTGGTAGACCTGAAACCTTTAGTATACACCAGTGACACGGAATAATAACGTAGCCAACTATTCGCGACGCTTGATGAAAGTTGAAATATACATTCATATGTATTGAAATAAAAGTGAGAGACTATATTAGTCTAAATTTACAAAATTCATTCCGGAATTCGCAATAATACCTGTGTACAAAAATGTGCGGAAAGTATATCACATTAATTATCCAAAACGATCCTGCGAATTTGTTCTGAGCTCAAGAATCCAAATCCATTTAATGCATTATTATGATCTGTACTCCTAAAAATAATCTTGATCTTTAGTGGAGTAATATATATTAAAATTGTTGGTTTCGTTGTCTTCCAATCTATTTCAAGCTCAGGAATCCGAATTTGTTGAATAAATTGCTCTAACTATTGAAATTATCGTCATTTTGTCGCTTTTCAGAGCGGAAAATGGAGATATCCTGAGAGGTGTTGGTCGAAACTTAATTTAATCAAGGGATTCGCATTTCTGAAATAGCCCTAGAAATCTATAGAAATCTAAAGACCATAGCTTTTGATTTGTTTTTAATTTTGGCGTCGAAAATCATACTCAACGAAAATCCTACAGAAATCAATCAACACATTATACCTTTCTCAACTATTGGAAAGAATCTGATTTCCAAATTCCAATTCTTGGGGTTGCAGAATCTAGCGCCAGCCCTCGGAATTTCAATGAACTGAGGGGGTTGCGTCTGACGGCAGAAAATGTGGGGATCTCTGGTGGGGGTCTTGCGCGATTCAGCGAATTGCTTGACCTTGAACGAAGCAGAAGAGAATTGAAAGTGAGAAGTGTCAAAAAATGGAATGATTTTAATAGTCAGGTGTCACACACTTGTCAGTCAAAATGGAAGGCGTTCTGACACGACCGTTATTATTTCTTGTTCTGCTAGGTTTCATAGAAAAATTATCTAATAATACCAGGGGCTGATTTTATATTTCTTTCAAGTACCTCGTCTTGCACGCTCTTACATAACCTCGCAAATTTACTCGTTGCACCATCATCTTTCGCTGTCATAGGATTGAAAAGTTGCCAGACTCACGATGGCTCCGAATATTCTGAAGAGTAGCTTGGAAAATGCATCTTTTAATATTATATTCCAGGTAACTTGACAGTCCACCCGTCAAACATGGCAATTACTTTGGCAAGGTGTACTTCACCGTCACTTTGATTATGCACTATATAGCTTATTTAGCATACAGGACTCAATGTCCAGGAATCAATGTAGTTGAACTTTCATGATATATTATTACTCAGTACCTGCTGTTTGACAAATAACATAACAAAGAATGAGATATGACTAGTTGCCTATTTCTAGAAAACTCCAAGAGATTGCTAGTAAAATTTGTTCAATATTGAAAACTTTTGAGGCTGTAAAGAAAAATTAATGATACTATAGTTTACTGGATTAACATTGCAATTACCTCCACAGATACTATGTCGAGGTGTGACATTCGTTTTGAACGCATTTGTCGTCCGTCACGTTGGCCAGGCAGTGCTTGGTGTAATGAACGTTAGGCTTCTACTTCTGGAATCAATGATTCTATTTCTCTCTCGCGAACCATTTATTAAAGCATGCCTGACAAATACTGCTGAGCATAACTGGGCACAAGTAGTTAATTTGCTATGGGTGACGTTAGTTTCTTCTAAACAATTTATTACTTCTTCAGTACCAAAAGACTTAAATCCTCCATTGCATTTCACATCTCGAAACTTATCAAAGAATGTCATACGGGATGATACTTTTTAATAATTTTTCAGTGTTCCAATATGTGTATTCATGTCAATGGTTTTTGGATACACTTGGTTGTTTATCTTATCGCCAGGTGAAACATTACCACCATATTACACATTCGCAGTCTGGGCAGTTGCTATTTCTTGTGTAATTGAACTATCCTCACTAATTGTTCAACTTGTTGCAAGTGCTTTTTTATTTGTGAGACTAAAAGTAAGTGAACTATTTTCCACACTATTAGAATAGTACTCTAGTTGATAAATTTTATCAAATCGTTCTGTTCACAGGTAGTTTTAGATACAATTATGATAGCTATCCGCACACTGACTTTTATCTCCTTGATAATCTGGCAACCAGAGAATGCATTGTTTGCCTTTGGAGTAGCACAACTTGTTGCAGCAGTTTTTTACACCACCAGTCACTACGCTTACTTCCATTTTTATATCACCAAATTAAATATGTCAAAGGACAAAAAGAAATTGCCTATCAAAGACGGCATTGACGAATGTTTGGCAACCGAATTTCCATTTGAATCTATAACAGATTTTCTACCAGGACAACTGGATAACTGTGTAAGTTCTAATTGAAGATTGATGAAGAATTTATTGGTGATTATTCGATTTAACAAACCTTTTACCATCCAGGATTCACTACTCGACAAAAAATTATCCGTCCTGACATGGAGCTTTTTTCGACAAGGTGTGTTGAAACAAATTTTGACCGAAGGTGAAAGGTTGATCATGACCTTCATGCCTATGTTAACATTCGCAGAACAGGTATCTAAACCAAAATATTATTGGAAACCAACAATCAATCATACTTCTCTTTTTACTAAATTTGAATAAATAATTTATGTATCTTAGGGTACATATGAAATTGTGAACAACCTGGGCTCCTTAGCAGCCAGATTCATATTCCGTCCGATAGAAGATAGTGGTTATTTTTACTTCACACAAATGGTTCAAAGAGACAAGCCAATAGCTGATCAAAATGTGGTAAGTTGAAAATGTTTATCCTTATCAATCACAGATGTGGCATATTTTATATTCCAGGTGAAAGTGCAGGAAAGCGTCAACGTCTTAATGCAGCTATGCTCAGTTGTAACGTCAATTGGGTTGGTTATTCTAGTGTTTGGTCAATCTTATTCCTCTCTTCTACTTTGGTTGTACGGAGGTTCGAAGTTAACGGCCCACTTACCAGTTTTATTACTGCAATCTCATTGTCTTGCAGTATTATTGTTGGGAATAAATGGAGTTACAGAATGTTATACCAATGCAACAGCGGACAGCAAAACCATTAATAGAAATAATTATATTATGATATTCGAGTCTGTGGCATTCCTAGTAGTTTCATATTTCTTCGCTTCTTGGTTTGGACCAGTTGGTTTCATATTTGGTAATTGCGTCAACATGGCTTTAAGAATATTACATTCGACAAGATTTATAAAAAGGAGACATACAGGTACCAAATACGCACCCTTGTTGGGACTTGTACCAAAACCAATTTTTGTTGCATGTTTGATAATGGCAGCCATCGTTACAAAAGCATCACAGGTGAGATTGAATTGTTTTCTTAGTGGATATCTGCAAACTTCGGGACAATAATTTTGTGACATGGTTTGTTATAGGCATACTTCTTTCCCGATGACAAATTCATTCATTTAATCATCGGTATTTTCATGTTTTGCATTGTAATGGCTTCATGGCTTTACGAGCACCAAGACCTGATTCAACTTGGCATCAATAAATGGCGTGACCGACGAAACAAAACCGGAAAGAGCGACTGACCAATGAATCCTTACTTATTATTTATAATATAGGTATATACATTTTACACCATAATATATGAGTACATGTTGATAGAAAAATTAACAATATCTTCATCTTTAATTAGTGTATCTCATATCATTATTCCATTTCCATATTGTATAAAAATAAAAACTACAAGAAGTTAAACTCGTTTGCGGTATTATTGCGGTAGAAATTAATTGATGGATTCTATTTACAGTTGTCTTTCTCAACCATCAAATATTAGGAGAAATATAATAGATTTGTGGTGTTTGAGATTTTAGAATTTGAATAACATATTGTATTGCAGCATATTTTCAATAACAGCAGAGAAAAAAAAATTGGCAACGTGAAAATCACAAGAACCATGAAAAGGTAATCATTTCAAACTGTTATTCTAGGGTGAAATTGTTTTGTAAATTGCTCCAATTACTGGTCCTTGGCGCTGAATTATGCACTGCCTGAAATCGATAATGAATATACCTGAACGACATTGACAAAGATTCAGCTAGTGATACGAATGATTCAGATACGTACCGACTATCATTTTCCAAAGCAATGACAGGTGCCTTAGAATCAGGTTCCAATTTAGCAACCTCATCAGCAATTGCTGCTATCAGCCCTGCACTTTCACTAGATGCACTTCCTTTAGCTGGAGGTAATTTGGAAGATAAAGATTAGATTTTTACAACGTCAATATTTGAAATAACTGATCAATGCTGTGATTCTAGGTGCTAGTATGGTAGAGATTACCTCCTAGACAGAGGCCCTGCCGATCAGCCAAAATGCATCCAATGACACCTTCGACGTTTGTCCTGAAAATGAAATAATCATAACTCAATATACAGAATCTATATATTGCTAATGTTGCCAGTTTTTCGCGTTATGAGTACAAAAACGAGTAACGTTTACATAAAATGCAAAAAAAACAACAACAAATATTGGAGCTTTTGCCTGGCTAACCTAAAAGATTTATGTCTTTTGCTATAAATCTTACACATTATCCATGGTCCTTTCTAAATTTCGTTCCATCGCAAGATTTTCACTAGAACTCAGTTTCGATAATATTTTGAAATCTTAAGAGTACGCTGACAGTTGTCAGAAAATTTAATCCATTCACGCCACCCGTCTTTCTGCTGCCCCAAAGAGTATATGCTACTCGTGACAGAAAAAGAACTGTCATCTAGCACTGCTTCAACAATCGACTATCGCGCGATTGCTATTGTATATTTTCGCGCTTCAGAAAAGTCACGTGGATGCTCAAATCGTGCTTGACAAAGTTAAACTGTTGAGTACGATGTATTTTGATGATTTTTTATTCAATCAATCAGTTCAACCAACAACCCAACAGTAGTTGAAATGAGGTATAACAATTGATCAACTTCGAACCCGGTTTTCACCTAACCTGAAACGTAAGCCACCAATTTGGAACTGGTATACTTGAATAAACGCAGAAGCACAAAGTACAGCAAATGCATTCTCTATTTCACTTTCAGAAAAGGGTGATCACAATGGATTTTGAGATTTTAAGATGTATTCTACAGAATGGTGGTGAAGATGTATCAAACATCGACTTGAAAAACTATGCAACTGGAACAAAAGATGACAAATTTGAATCGAGAAATCCAGCCTTAATATCTGCTCTTGCTAAATCCTTCACCAACTCATTACGGCACAGGGTATCGCCTGCTGCTCACCAACGCTACTTAGTTCGCACTAATCTCATCGTATGTTAACCACATAAACCTCTCTCATAATTATGTAAATGATCTAAATTCTATAGATTGAACATTATATATTCACTCGGTGTTCTATGGAAAGCAACAACAACTATTTGTCATAATAAATTAACATTATTGTAAATATAAAAAGACAAATTATTGGTTCTTTTAGGAACAGTTACGTGATTGGTCACGTATTACAAGCCGTTATACACACCTGCACACATTCACAGATGGTGAAAGAACTGCAGATTTTACCATGCATTTGGTCAACAGATACCTCACTGAAGAGTTTCTTGCGAAACAAACAGCAGTCAATGTTCTAATCAAATTAGGATTTGCCCTGATAGATATGAAATTAAAATATCCAGCATTTGAATATAAGTTGGACAAAATAATCAATAAAATCTTACAGTTGAGTAAAACTCCTGACAATAACGAATTTCTTGACATTTTAATTGACAAGTACAAAGATCTTTCCCTCGAATTGGTATCTATAGAAAATATATACATTTACAAAGCCCAAGAGCTGATTGAAATACCAATTGTAAATCTCTTTGTTATATTTCATGAGAATCGAGTAGCTAAAGAATCTAATTCAAAATCTATCCAAAGTTACATCGATCCCTATGCGGAAAATTGCTTACATTCGACAGAAAAATTATTACAATACAGTTCCAAATCACCGCGAATATTCCAGCTACTGTCAAGTGTTCTGAAAGAAATATTTTCCTATACGAATTGTACTGTGATTGTTTTGGATTTCATACAATTCATTCTTGAGCACATAAGTAAACTTTGTCAAAAGCAAAACAAACACATGTTAGATCTATATCCAAGGAAATTACAGTGTATTATAATTCTCCTCAGAATAGAGCCCGAATTACATACCGATAGAACTTGCGATTATTTGCTTCAAACGCTTACGAGTATTTATAGTTCGAACCGAACCGAAGTTGCGATTTTGCTGAGTCACTTTCCTAAATGGATGGAAAAAGTCACACACCACATCTCGCTCAGCAATGATCCATTTTTGAGGTGACACTACTATTGGGCATGCTTGAGGCATACAAATTGGCGAAAGATTGCGTATGATCAAATATGAAGTTGAACTTCAAATAAATATTTGTTCAAGTGATAGTTCTCTTATATCATGTACATATGGAATATTTTCCATCATTATTAATAATACTCTTTACTAAAAATATATTAAGTAAATCAAAAGGTTCTAAGAATTGTTGCCATGTAGAAGATAATTGTGAAGATATGTAATACAATTTTTTTTGTGAAATATATAATTGAAAGTATTTGATTTTAAACGTATTGAATCACTTACCAGAACTCACCCATTAACAACAATAAGGATATCTTGTGGTTGTTGGCATGTTTTTGACAGATGATACAACAAATCACAAATGACATGAATAAAATTGAAGTACCTTTTTGCATCTTTTTGGTATATTTCAAAGTGGGACATCCATTACATGGCAGTGACGAGCTATATATTTTCTACAAAGACCACCATCCATTGTATTTGTTTCCTTTTATTTTATTTTTTTTCATTTTTATTATTATTTTTTCTGTATTTGTTTTTTGAAACCTGTTACTAATTATAAAATGGCATGTATGTATATGTATAATCTTTATGGCTGTTGCTGTTCATATATTCTAACGCCTTTGACGAATACACCGAATTAAATACGATTTATTTATTACGATAAAAGAATCTAACTTTCATTAAGATGTGAATATATAACAGTTAATGGTCGGAGCGGTCTGGGATTTGAGTGTACATAACGTCATAACGCATGACGATCGCAGTTAAACAATCATCTAGACCAAACAACACCATTCTAATTAATAGATTTGTATTTGGTTATCCATAATTAGCATTTAATATTTACACACTTTATGTCCGTCATCTTTGTAATAATTGTTGAATTATGCTTCCAACGTATTATTTTAAGATGTACGATCATCTTTGTAAGTAGAATGTATCTCTCGACTAGTTCTTCTTTTACTCTTTCCATTTATATTTATTCCAACATATACCTATGTACCTGTCTTTAGTTTTCAATTTAAATTTTAGTCGTTTTGTTTTGTTGTTGTTGTTGTTGTTTATTTGTAAATATGAATAGTACGTTATTTGCATCACGAAACTCGTTATAGTACATGTGATAAATATTACATATAATCTCAGATTTTCTTTGAAACAGATTTTTGAACTATGTAGAGTAACTTTTTTCGCCAATTTCATTAAATTAACTTGTTTTATGGTTTTATAATATGCAGGCAACTTTAGCTGAAATGATGATGATCAGTATATGTATTACAAAGTATTTAGATACTATCGTGCGTGCATAATTTTTTACGTACTCCTGGACTTCGAATACACCATTTTAAACATCAATTATCTATTTAAATCGAAACCGAGCAGATATTTAATAGTTGGTCATAGAATAACATGTAATTGGCTAATGGGTAATAATAAACTTCTTATGTAATTGTTAGAGTAGTTGGAAAATCATTGGAAATAGTCGACACTATCGAATAACTGTAACAATTGAGATTGTTCTACAGGTGAAAATCAATTGGCATATTTAGCTTAAATTATTAAATGCGTCAAACATGATGAAATTATTAAATATCTGTGCTTCATTTGCGAGAAGCATGATTTATGATAAGACATATAAAACGAACAAATATTTTGTCAAATTTTAATGATGTCTTTATGCCTAAGCTATTATATTAATTATAAAACATTTTATTATGATTATTTATCTACATGCATCGTGTCGATAAACAGCAGCTGATTTATTAGCATGATTATCATGTATCATTTTTAAATCAGCGTATCTTATTAACGTCACTTCAATTATTTCGTATAATTATTACACTTCAGTTTTTAATTTGTCAATGTTTGAAACTTAGGCGATAATTAAATATAATATAGATTTCACTGGTATATATTTTTACACCGTTAAGTCATTTATTTATTTTTTTAATTGGGATTGAATTTATTAGTATTCAGGCTAAATGTTCACATCAATTGAAAGAAGCTTCAACCGCTTGTGACCGTGCAAAGTATAGACCTATAAAGGAATTTTTGACGCGATACCGAGTGGAAAATATCATCTTGTAAAATAATATTATGGTTTATATATTCAAGTATACTCAAATGTGCAGTAATGCCTGGAAAATCTTCTGGCCCAACAATAACCAAATTGGAGCGCCTTGAAATTCATTACAGAGCTGTTAGAGTGAGTCTAAGAAATTCCCTTGGCTGTACACTATAATTATCAACTAATCAAACATATTGAAAAATATGTTACCAAAAGAAATTCAACGCAACATCGCTTTCACGGAATAAAATCAACTATAGAAAAGACAAAAGTAGTGATCTTCATTAAATCATGGAACTCCGTAATCCCGGCTTTAAGCCAATCAGCAACGTATCCATATGGTATTTTGAATTTTAATGTTGACTACATCTTTGATGGATTATAAAAAATAGTTGTTTAATGATTACGACGAGTGTTAGTGGACAAGGGAAAGGCTTGCGTAAGGGTTAGCTACTTCTGATCTTCAACAATTCACTCTCTTCTAATCAAAGGAAGTGTGCGATCAATTGTGAACACTGACACTGGTATCGTTATTTTTTTACGTAAAATTGCCACAACTACCCGTTTAATAAAAATTAGATAAAATTATTCAAATATGCAGGAATTAATAATTGATATTCATTTTATTCCAACTTTACTTACTCTTTAGAGATACGTCCACTTTTCAACAGAGCTAGTTGGAAGTGGTCGAGTATATTGAGAACAATGTCCAAAATGTATTCCCGGAAACTATCACTGATATTCACCGTGAACTACTCGTTATTTAAATTTGCTATCTTTCGACCGAGTAGGAACAGTATTTTCGGCAAGGATTGAAGGAAAATCGGACTAGTGTAAACGTAACAGGAATAGATGTTGTCTTTGCAGGTGTATCAAGGGTTGTATGCGAGTCCGATTGATATGATGAGGGTGTATGATGCATTAAGGTTCAGAAGTATGACCTCGGTGCCATTTATCCGTTTTGCTTTTGTTTTATTGCTGTTTTTCAATTCACAGACCTGGCAAATGTAACGATAATATATTAATATTAGCATTAGCCAAGAACTCAAATCTCAATAGACACAATTATTACACTCAATACACACCCGTTTCTCAATTATTGTATTTTTATTTTACTTCATAAGTTACATAATTATTTTATTTCCACTTGAAGAGAAAATACAGCATGCTTGCACGATTGGAGAAATGTATACCCTCAATTGAATTCAATTTGCATACTATCGATTATGTAACTCTTGAAATAAAAAAAAAATAAATATGACGATGCGTATAACATTGTCATATTCGATCTGCATTAAAATATTGTGTATGTAACTTCGTTCAGTTCGCAGATGAAATTCTGAAATACTAAAAAATATTTCATTGCGATCATGAAAAGTAATGAACTATGACTGATGTATTTATGGAGAATGGATGAGGACATGATTCAGGTCTGAAAATAAAATTATCTGACCTACCATGATATTACAGTAAAACTAAAGACAAAAAACAAATGTATACATAAAATGAAACAACCTTTGTTTGTTTTTACAGATACATTGCTGTTAGCAACTGTTTCAAGCCATTTATTCGGCTGCCAGCTATTTTTATTACTTTCTCTATTGTCGGTTAAAATGCCAAGCAACACATTTTATCATATGTATATGATTAATTACAGTGTTATCTCAAATGAATGAATTTGTAATTGTCCAGTACTAGATTCCTATGGTAAATTATAAATTTATGAATTGTATTAATTCATTTAAGTGGCCAGCACTAAGCTACCTACCTAATTAATCAAAAAATGAATTCAATAGTTTATAATTGGATACCTGTATAATAACTATGTTCATAATTAATTAATCAATTTAAATTAGCTTATAATAGAATATACAGCGTAAAGTTATAGTAGCTAATTATTATATCTTTCAAGTTAATGTATTATAAAAATATTTTAATTTCAAAGGCAATGTTAAAAGAGTCGCTGTTTTTTTTTGTTAAATTTTTTTTGGTTTTGTTTTTTTTTGTTTTTTTTTTTGTTTTCTGTTTTTTATAAACGACCAAAACTATTTTAAACATCATCCAGTGAAATCTTATGAAGACGAAAAATATAAATAAATAAAATGAAAGAAACATTGAAAGAAAAGAAGCTAAAAGGGCTAGTTTTTGGAAATAATAAAAACAGAACTTGTACAATTTTTGACGAATCAAGATATATCATGAAAATATAAATAAGAATTCTACAAATTAGAACGCTTTATAACTTCAGGAGCAATTTAACATTGGGTCAGTGAACTTCTCAATTTACAGCTTTTGTTAATATTATCTACAGTGACGATACAACATACACATCATGAGCTGAAAAATACTTCAAGATACCCTTCTTCATCATGTGTAGAGTATCATTCGCGCGATTCCTAGCGTGTACAGTTTTTCAATAAACAGCAGAATAATTGCTGATGCGGCGTTATTTGACATTGTGTTTTGAATTACAAGTTTGTTTTTTTTACAAATCAAAGAACGAAAGAATAATTTCAATATCTTAAACATTTCACTAAATATCTTATACGCAATGTAAATCAACTCGACCTTAGAATTGTACGTTAGAATCGTGTACTAACAATTACTGAATTGATAAGACTATCAATGGCAGAGTGTGAACAAATAAAAATAGGATTTAACGCCGAATTTACAATTTTCATGTATTTAATCGTATGAAATGTAAATTATAATAACAATCCTATCATGCATAATTTCTTTTCTTTTTCGCGATTTTGGTTTTAAACTAATATAGCAAAACATCAAATTTCAATTGAACCAAGATAGACTTGTGAATTACCGGTTTTTCTTTATATTTTTTTCATTTGTTCGTTTATTATATTCATTCATCTTTTCACTCATTTATTTATTTACTATTATTTCTTTGTTTTTTTTTTGTATTTCATTAGCTATTATATTATTATGATTTTAGAGTCAACGATATGCACAATTATCTCACTGACAAATCATCCTCTTGAAGTGACTCACAATTAGTATGCCAGTGTTGGAAAAACAAATTGATTATCATTCGCTGATTTTTAATCAGTGCCATCTGGAAAGACAAAAATAATATGCATATTGTTGACCACTATTATTTTTATTGATTTTGCCGTTGTCAATAACTACTGCCACTATTGGGTTGAAGAAATTGACTCGCGGGCCATTGACCAATACAATATTTTACATTAATATTAATTATTACTCATCTGATAAAATGGGTGAGACCAGTTTCCAACAATAGTCTAATTATTAATCCAAAATTGATTGAGTTTTAGAATTCAGTAATGTTTTGTCCTTCCATTTGAAAAAACAGAGAATGGTCAACGTCACTGTGAATGTTGCATCAAATTACATGAAGCATGCAATTACTGAAACCGAAAATTAGTATACTAGTTTAAAATAAAAATCTTATCGCCTTCTGAAAGGCTAAGGATGAAGTAATGTTAAGCCAGATACTATTAGCCATGAGGAGTTTGAAAAAAAAAATAATAGCGATGCAACTGATTAATAATTCTTATCGAATACAACACACGTATAGGCCTTAATGCCTATTACTACGTAATTCGAGTCCATTATTAATATTGTATTTTTAACTTGATAACCGAATGTCGTGAGAAATTTCAAATCAAAAACACCGGACTAAACTCTAATGGCGACGACTATATAAAAAGAAATCAAATTTAATTATTCCATATAACTATCAACTAATAATATAAATTGTTAATAAATGTAGCAATAGTAATATTACTTCTATAGTATTTCTCACTAGACACGATTCAACATATAGAAAGTTTATCGTTATCATCATTATTATTATTATTATTATTATTATTATTATTATTATTATTATTATTATTTATAATTAGTATCTTAAAGCTATCTAAGGACTCTCTGCGTGGCAGGAGTTAATTTTATTTCTTTTTTTAATTATTTGTTATCTTTTCATATTACTGTGTTTTATGCATGTGTTTCAGTTTTCTAATTTTTTTTCCAATGTTGTCGTTATAATTAATCATTATCATTATTATTACTATTATTACTATTGTTATAATTATTATTATTAATATTATTATTATTATTATTATTATTATTATTATTATTATTATCATTATCATTATGACTATTATTATTCTTCTTTTTTTTTTTTGTATGGTTTTGTTCAAATTTTGTATATAGGTATCCCGTCCTTATATTTCAGGTAGATGTTTGTTACTGCTTAGAAATTTGTATAAAGTCATAGATCACAATGTCATACCAGCTTAGAACTATCGATTCCAACATCTCATAGTATTGTTCGCTAGCCAATCAAATTTCATTATTACCACATACTTGAATCATTACTTTTGTTAGTAATTTACATAGTATTTATATGTAAGTTGCTTTAATTAACGGGCCACATTATAAGACTATAATTGTTGCCTGTCTATCTTAAATTTTTTTCCTGTCAATTGGCAAGTATGTTGTACGCGATAAAAGGACATGAAGTACGTAAATCCTTCACATAATAATAATAATAATAATGCATGTACCAAAAATTGCTGTGGAAAACAAATAACACATCGATTTGACTTAACGACTATTCAACGGTGGTAAGTGCAGAATAGTAGAATGAGGAGAAAGGTGAAGAAATCTGCAATGGTTTGATGAAAAAGCAGAATGAAATTATTAACAAAATATTCAATTCATCGATTGCGATGTGGTCAGCATTGGTATATTTATATTTGTTTATACATCGACGGAATAAAAAAATTACATCCGTTTAATTTTTTTAATTTAATTATTTTTGTTTGTCAAATTTAAGATGGACAGGAGTCTTCATAGGGGTTGTTGAGCTATTACCGCACCTCTCAATTATAATATTGTAATTATTGAATTTTTTTTTCTCAGTATATATATATGTGTGTATATGATTAATAATTCCTACGTTATCGAATTCAGACCAGCCGAAATTTAGATTTTGAATATGCAACGAAAAAAAAGAAATAAAAAAACATATTTAATTATACAATATGATATATTTTTATTGCTAAAAAATAAATAGAATATTCATCTCTTCCAAAATAAGGTGCATTTGATGCACGATTTCGACAACTTTAATTAAATTTCTCCTAACATTGTTTACAAATAGAATTTATTTTTCTTTTTCTTTTTTTTTTCTTTTTTTTTCTTTTTTCCCTTTTTTCAAATTTTTGTTTGTTTTTTTGTTTTGGTTGAATCGCACCAATTACTGATCATAGCTAAAGCAGCATGTTTTACTACAAAGATGATGATATAGATAGAAAGAAAAGAAGAAAAGTTTCAAGTGGAAAAAAAGAACAAGAATAAAAAATAAAAAAATAACAATCAATATAGCATGCGGTATGGAAGTGTAACAATTTCAAGTTATAATGGTTTATAAGTATGTTTCTTCTTCGTTTTTTTTTTTTTTTTTTTTTTTGTCCGATCCGTTTGTCTTTCGTACTCAAGTAGCTTCAAGGGTTTTTCCTCTCTTTTATTTCGTCTTTTTCTTTCCTTTTGCGTTGCGCAGACATAAGTGTCCTAGGGCCTAAGTATCTGCGATAAATTAATTGATTTGGTTATTTGTATATTTCTTTTTGTTTCTCTTGTTTTTACCTCTTTTTTTTCAATTCACAGACACTTAGGTCCGCATGCGTTGGCATTTTGTTATAATATAATATAGATTCTATATAAATAATATGCATTCATATAATTATACCTAGGATGCAGTGAAGTTGCATTTTGACGTGATGTCACGTGGATATTGTTATCAGTTAGGTACACCATGCACACCGTCGCACACGCAATATTGTATATTTTGTTTGCTTCGCTTGTGTCTTATGATCATATATACCTATATGTATGTATATGAGTATATAAATATAAACATATACCATATATATATATATATACCTACATGTATATATGTACCAGAGTGTGATGACCTATTTTAATTTAATTTTATCTTTGTTTTTTTTGTTTGTTTCATCTTCTTTCTTTTTAGTACAATTCGGTGGAACATAATATATAAATATAATATATTATATAAATTTATCTCGGTTTAGTTCTTTTTTTTCATTACTTTTTACTTTCCTATATAATGTAACATTATTTATTTTCTTTTAATGATAGAGATGTTATTATTTTTAATTATTAAACAAGTGCGGTGTATGTTGGTGGTCGTCGTGGTGGTGGTGTTGTCGTGTGATTTTACATTTAGAACTCTTCCTATGTAAATTTTTTTATCACCTATTTCATATTTGTAATTTTAATTATAATATCCAGCTTAGGTCCGTCTCTTTTCTGGTTTTTCCCCCTTTTATTTTGTTACCTTTACTTTAACTTTATATTTTTTTTTTCCTTTATTTTTGTTTTATATATATATATATGTATATTATTCATATATATAAATATTCAATCTGTGGTAAAGAACTCGTTTCAGCTGAAAGAAACTTTTTAGTCTCGTCAGATTTTTTTCTATGAGTTCTAAATAACAAGTTTCCCACGCTGAAACAAACGTCAAAACCTAAAATGATGTGATTTTTTTTCTATCTTTTTGCATAATATATTGTATATCATTAATAATGATATTGACCTGGCGTTGTGTTTGTTTTTTATTACTTCATTTGTTGTTGTGTATATATATATGTATATATATATATTTGTATGTATATATATTTATTTTTGTTGATGTTCTTGTTCGTGTATGCGCTCGTAATATTCATTAATAACAACTATATATCCATAAATTCTGAACAATCAAATTCAATTGTAACATAATCTTTGCTATAGTTCATTTCCTAAAAGGAATCAACTATCATTATATGAAGGGTACAGGGGCAATTCAACTGCAAGTTAAATACTACGGACTGTTCGGACTGTTATACGAATATTAAACGTACGATTATGTATCCCTTTTGCTTTTTTTTACGTTATTCAAAGAGTGCCAAGTGGTTATATAAACGACGTATGAAGCAAAATAAACATATTAAATCGGATGAAACAAGCGAGCGCCACTGATCAGATTGCTCTCACTTGGTGAAAAAACGATAACGTGGTTAACTCTACCTATCGAATCACTGATAAGCTTCAATCAAAATCTTACTAAGTGCCGATAGAAAATACAAACAATTCACATCGAGATACGTTAAAAATGCAGAGATTAAAGAAAGAATCACCTTTTCGAAATTCGGAGCGGAAGATTTTGGTAAGATTGTTCTTTTAGATTTCACGGAAGAGAAATTCGAGTAATTTATATGATATATGCGATATAATTGACAGGACTGCTTATCAGGAAATGAACGGTAATAGTAATACTATTTGCATCTATCAAGTCCGCGTAAAATTCATATCTGTTTAGGTAATTATTCATTTGTAATATAGGTAGCGTAATATTCAATGATTTTTTTGTTTTTCTTTTCATTCTATGTACACATTTTGGGCTGGTACTATTAATAATTTCATCGTTATTCAGCCATTTTCCAAAAAACCTCCGACAATTGATTAATAATATTTTCATAGTCATCTTCCCTCTGTCTCTACCGTTTTCATATGAATGATGACGATAAACTCTGACAAGTTTAATTTGTTTCTTTAACGGCTTTAAAACGAGTTATTATTATAATTCAAAAGTTAAAGTTAAAGTCTTTTTCACTTGAGTAGGGGCGAGTCTAAATTAGGATTAGGCTGTTGTGACGATGAGGGTGATGGTACCTGTGCCACCATCGTCTTTCCATCTGCCAGATTGTTTCCACCAACGCCACTACTACCTCCACCGACGCCACCTCCTCCTTCTTTCATTTTTTCACAGTAATCCGCAAATATGTCTCTGAATCGACCCCATGATTTTTCTGGCACGGTAATCGCTGTTCTAAAATTCGTTTTTACCTTAAAAACAAACATGTTTATTTTGAATAACAGTTTATCAGTGCCTCATAATGATAGTAAATTATTCCAGAATGTGTCTCCTACCTCTGAAATTCGCATATAAATGCCACGATTATTTTGGCCGATGTCAAAGTAAAAATTTTTGTTATCAACACGCATGTAACGGCCCTCAGGTAAATCTCCTTTGAAACCACCATCGTCTGTACCGAATTCTTCTAGTAAATCTGTCAATGCATCACGAAATTCTATCATTCCTTGGGCTGGTATTGCTATCTGCGACCTTGGTCCGCCTCGCGTTATTGTCTGAGAGACCTAAGGGACAGAAAAATGAATTATTCTTCAAGATTCATTACACACTACGTTTACTTATAATAAAGTGTTTTTAAAAAGTTATCAAATATCAGGATCGATGAGAACAGTATAATATATAGGTACTACGTAGAATGATTACGTGGTAGAAGATATCATGCATTATTTAATTAAAACAAAAAGAAAAACTACACAAAATGTTCAATATTACCAGAAAAAATTAAATCACAGCTACGACCATAAAAACAACCGCAGTGTATAAATATTAGAAACGTAACATGCAATAGTCATTGTTCATTCATTATTTTCCATTCATTTTATGTTATTTTAATCCATCGAAACAGAACATCAATGTACGAAGAGAAAAATTTACTGTACAAACTCTAATAGAACAAACGTTGCGCTATTTATTCAGAACATTCGGTAAAGCCGTATATAATTTCCTAAAGTGTATGAACCCAAGTTTGGAAAACAATCAATGAAACATATAGTAGAATTTCACAGATTTTGATACGTGAGAGACAAGTTGCATGATAAGTTTTATTAATATCTATAAAAGTAGATTCCTACTATTTATTATAGAAAGTTGTATACTTGATGGTCGGTACATACAGGGTGACTCACCCTCAGGAAACGGCCACGTGAGTTTTCCTTGAGGTCAAGATAGTACCGCCGATTATCTTTCACCATCATTTCTGATTTGAGTTTCCCATCATCTGGCACGTTGTCTGGATTTGGGGGACCTGATATGTACATAGATTAAGTAGTAAAGGTGAATCTGGCACGAATATCTCCAAGATTCATTGTCGTAACTTTTACACTTTTTTCTTGAAGTAAATATTTGTGTTTAAAAATAAAACAAACCTAGCGACGCATAAAAATCACTGAACGTGGAAAGGTGATCTCGGAATTCAGACGCAGTGCTCAACGCCAGGAAAATCTGGCTCCTTCTTCCATCAGCTCCAATCTGTTGGAAAAAATTAGATTTACATGAACATTTGGAAAACTATAGCGTACAGTACACGGACAGTTTCTTGAAGAAACAAAACTCGAAAATCGTCAACGTTATATTCCGATTTCATCATCAGAGGATATCAATGCCCTGGAACTATGAGTTGCAATGATGCGGATTAATCTCAAGGTAATCGAAATCCGAAAGACGTGCAAAATTCAAAGTATATTAACGGCAAGATACCTCAGCAACTTTGATGAATCTGCCGCGTCTGTTTTGTTTCACATCAAGATAGAATCTCTTGCTTTGAATTTGCAGCATCTTCGTTGCAAGTTCCTGCTCGCCCTGCTGGCCGGGCTGGCCTGTAATTTTGGAGAAAAAAACACAAAAATATAACAGAGCTCTCAGTTCTTAATACCTAATCAAGTATGCATGTAATCGAGACGAAAGAATAAATGATTGTAGCGTTAAAATTAAACAAGAAAAAGGAGATTTTGGGACTTTTAACGTAAATGTTGGCATTTTTTTTTCTCTCTTCTTTTCGTTTTTTCTTTCGCTAAAAATACTATTGGCTAGTCGCTGAAGCCAGGTAGTAAGTACCATGGCTATCTGAAGCAAGAGACTAAAAGGGTTACGTGGACAGAGTAGAGGGTGGAACATCCCTTGGGGTAGGACTGGTACTTTAGCTGTAACATGCACAGCATACCTCCCCTGACCCTTAACTGATCAATAACAGCTGCACGCCAGGGCAACGACCCCTTTCCCAGCCCCACTAACCCCTACCCCAAAGCTATACCCTTTCCAAGGTACTCTGAGACCTACGGCAATGTTCGAACCCTAACTTCAGAGCTATTTGAGGGTCACCGTTTTAAAGAAAGCTACACATTTTAAAACATACTTTGCCGCATCCACAGCATTGTTTGTTCAATTCCAATGAAACTTTCTACTAACTACCACATCGTTTGAGTTTACTCCTGACTCTTGATTATCTGAAAAAATTTCGGACGAATTCTGTTTCGAAGTTCAAATTATTTTTAAAACTCAACTAAATTATCGCTACTATCAAGTTTTTTTTCACATCAATCAATTATCCGATCTCTAAATAATGTCAATAAAAATAATGGGACAATTGCCGTACGCATTTTTTATCGGAGTAGATGCCTACGTTTCACCTACTTTGGTCCATAGATCGGATTTATCCGATTTTGGAATGCGACTTATATCGGAACCCGAATAGTCGCTTTCATGTGTGAAAACTTGAGAGAAAAATAAACCAAAACTTATGCAACATCAACTTCTCGTGAATTTTTTTATATTCTCTCCGGGGAAATAGTTACGTTCGCGTGATTATTATTTTTTTTTACAAAGTATATGCTCACTACTCGAAATAAATCGGACTCGAAAATTGGAGACAGTGGAAATTTAAATGATTTGTTTGTAGATCGATTTTTCTTCATTATTATAGAATGCAAATTAGGTTGTAATATCCGTATCTCACTCTAGTGTTATTAACGTCCTTAGGGGTCGACAAAAAAATATTGTCTCATAGTGATCTTCAGGTCATCATCAGCAAATTTGAAAATACATACGCCCGATCTTAACGTTCATTTGTATACGTCATCGTCATCGAACAATCGACACGCAAATAATTTGCGCGGGATTTGTTTCATCTGGTGAATAAAAAAAAAAATAATTTCTAAATACGTTATATTTTCAATAGAGAAATAATGGCGATTAATTATCAAAAAAAAAAAAAGATGCAAGCAAATCAAATTAACAAATTATCTTCGATGACGTTTCAGGCAACAAAAAAAAAACGAATAAATTTCGTCTGAATTGTGGCAAAAAAATGAAAAAAATGTTGGTCACGATGGGCCTAAAATCTACATACATATGGAACGTGGTCATATCTGAATCGATTTTCGAGGTGTAGAGATTGTTTTTTTTTTTTACGTACTGGATTGCTGTAGACCACCGGATATCGGCGTGGGGCTCAAATTGCCCTGAAAAATTCTGCTTTTGAACATCCTGTCGATGTTTGCATAATCCGTGTACCTGAACCTATACATTCTTCTTTACGGTTTATTCCTCGAGACCGTTAAATTATCCGATTTTTTCTCCTCAATTCGAGCACGTTTTATTCCTATTCAATTTCAGATAACTACACCCTGCACTTGATCCACCCAAAAATCAGACTCGCCGGAGCAATTCCTCGTATCAAATCATATCTCATGATATTGTCTCCCCCATTTTATTACGTCACTTTAACAATTCCTTTCCGGAAACTCAATTTAGTCTCACTCTCAAGCATTTTTAAATAAATGTTCAATATTTTATTTTTCATATTTTAATTTCATATCCAGTCGATTATTTTTTTTTTTCCTTTTTCTTCTCAAACAAACACTGATAGAGCACGAATTATCCGAATGACAACTTATTATTATTATTTTCCAACATCACACCATTTTTTTGCATCCTACGTTTTCCACACACCAGTAGTACTTCGAACGGCGATACAAAATTTTGCGTATTGAATAATCTACAGATTTGTGAAGAAAAATTGGTGGCATTTTCGATTCCCAAAAACGGCGATAGACCGTTGATTTGATCAATTTGATGAAATACGAAATATCGTTTGATTGACGGCAAATATTCTATTCGATAAACGAATGATAAATGAAAAATGAAAACACGCAAATCTTCCAGCGAAGGAGGAGGCTGTGGGAGACTAACGAGAACGAGACTAGCTGCGCCTCCAGACCCGAGTGCATTGATCTCTGCGCCGACGACCTGCCTCAACACGAACTGCAGTTTCACATTCACACTTCAATCGTCCTCCTGCTGTACTGCCCCGGATTTCTCGTTCGTTATCAAAGTTAGACCGATCCGATGATAGCTAAATTAAACACTATTCGCAGTATCGATAGGTAAAACTTTTATCGATTCGCATTAGAAAAAGAAAACTTGTTATTCATTTATTACAATTTATTGATCATTAATTTTATAATTTCAAATAACATTTAAAAACGGTAGAAAATTCCGCGGATGGCTCCTTCTCGTCACGTCCTCCGTTACCGCATAGCTAACAAACGAACTGTACTTTCTTGCTATAGTTCGTCATACCTTCACTGCGCCTGTGCATTCCGATGTACGCAAAAGAAATTTATTATTTTTTGAGTACTTCCTTTTCATGAAATATTCAATACGTATGACCTATATTCATGATTTAAAACTTCAACAAATCATCGACTTGTAATGTGAATAGTTTTCGGAAAATTAAAATGAAACATAATTTTGTCATTTATATCGTGTGAATTGAAAAATTATCAGAGCTTTTCGAATCATCTCCAATAATCAAAGAAAAAAAACTTTACTTCTTCTATCCTCCCCGCCTAAGCGTATCATGACGAAGAATACATGCGTAATGACATTGAAAAAAAGAAGAGAAAAAAAGACTCGTGATCTTATCAGCGGTGATTATTATACCCAAGTTTGCTCTTAGAGCACTGATTATTAGGTAAATGTCTCTATAAGTTACATAATTTTCACGCATGTATAAATGAGGGTAAACAACATACTTGTGCATAAATTACAGAAAAAAAAAAATTAATACGTAAATTCGTATCGCGTATCGTGAATCAATTACTATTATGAATAATAGATGAATGGATGAAACTGAAGCCGGTCAAAAACATTAAAAATAAATGAAGAAGAATATTTTAATTCTAAAGCGATTCATTTTTTTTTACCTTCGGGGTACCAATATTGTATTTTTCCCATAGTATCTTCACATGCGTTGACCAATGTCTGTTGCGTATTTACATTATAATGATTTATATTTTCCACAATTTCTCCCATTTTTTTAGAAAAGGATAAAAAACATATATGGTAATGACAAAATCCACTTGATTCAAGGAAAAAAAAGCACGACACCGTTTACAAACTAAAATTTACGAGGCACCATTCATACAAAATTTAATCAACGATCGATTAAAAAACTGATTCTGTTTATGTTTAAATAATTTGAAATTGATTCCTTCAGTGTTGTTGAAAATCACGTAAATAATATTATGATGCTGTTGTTATTGTGGTTATTATTATTAGTAACATTTCTTGATCACATCGTGGGGAAAAAAAAGAACCGGTTAAACTAAAAATTAAAAATGTACATAAATTTTGGAAATTAGGTACTGAAAAACATTGTACCAAAAATTTGGGTGGTAGGATATTCATGTACAAAAAAAAAGGAGGGAAAAAAACAGACTTGTACCGGTAAAAACCTGCGCTCTCAGGTCCAACCTGATGAAGAACGGGTCTCTGACTGAAAGTGCAGATACGATACGGAATACGGAATACGGTTCGGTTCTCTTTGATGACACATCGTTCGCGATGAATGCTTCGGTGTGTCGTCAAACGCGAAATCGGTGACGTCTCGGTCATTCATGGTGCTCGCTGTCATGACTAAGGAATGTACGACGTCGTCTTTTACCCTCCAATCAGAGAGGTTAAAATTTCAAACCACGTGACATGGACCACATGACATGTTGTGACGTCACCACCAGCTGACAATTTTATCCCCACCTAAAACTGAACCTCACCTGCACCCTGCACTTATCTACGAAGTGGAAACGTTGCGTTACTGTAATCTATCTTTTTACGTTTCATAAGTTTTTTTTCTTCACTGTTTTCATTTTAAAGGACATCGAAAACGTCTGATGATTCATTTATATTACCTGAATCACCAGACAGGCTGACATTATCTCTGGCAAATCTTTGATCCGATATTCAAACTGCCATTGAGACAATTGGAACAGACAGGGAAAGAGGTATAACGGTGCTGTGACGTGAATCGCGGGTGTAAAAACGAATCTGCTAATGACGTCATTGAGGAGACGACGATATATAATCGGAATTCGGGGAAATTCAACGCTAATATAAACAGGATGGAACCGACACACTTTCTTGGATAAGGATGATTCATCTAGCTATGGTTTTTTGCCAGCTTAAAAATGACATTGTGTTCCTCTACTCTATTATTAAAGTGATGAATTATGAACAGATTAATGTTGTGACAGTTACAATAATATTTATCGAAATTTCGTCAAAGATGTGAATAACATTTAAACATCAAATCTCGTTCCTACCTACAGCCCAGTTACCAAAGAAGGTTGTCAAAGGTTGCAAAAAATTTAGGCAGATAGAACGTGTGAAAATTTCTAATCAACAACCAATATACAGAGATCCCAGTATATTTAGATTGGATTTGATCCATTTCTCAAATTTGATTTTACTCACCAGATTCGAAGTCTGCACCACCAGTCTCTGTACTACCAGGTCCATATTCTGTAATCGAACAAAACAGTGTCAGGATTTTATAATATAGTCAACATATTAGCAAACTATATAAATCATGGATATTGTAGAGCTGGGGAACATTTACAACAAAAGCGATCAATGAGAGAGTGTCGTTAACCTTGTGGTCCATTTATAAAAATTGATTCTTCATTAATTTGAACCTATCTTGTTTATGTAAGGAAATTATAGAAACGAAAACAAACTGATATGAAAATAAGCTATTCTGGATATCTTAGTTACGTAATACCTATGACAATACGATTATAATACACATAGAAGTCTGAGAGCAAGTGATACACGTGATGAATTTAGATATTATATCATACGTTATCACGTTAATCTAACATGGAAGCATTTAGTTTTTCAAAAGCAGACATTCAACCAATCCTGTCAATTCGTTCTTGCCAGACGCGTCGGAACAATATCTTTCTTTTATTCGAATATTGATTGAATTTTGCAATGAACTTGGAGAATGAATTTAATATCCTCAAAATAAAATTTTAAATATAGAGATTGTGATATTTCTTTACTCGACATCGCACAGATCTTTAAACGCATTCTCAAACATTGATGACTAGTGCCAAAAAACAGAACCCCAGTTTCTGGCAATCTCTTTTAAAGAATCCACAAAATTAAATTCAATATTCTAAAAAGTTTGAATAGGACTTGGCGCGAAATTTTACAGAAGAGTCATGAATGTTGTATTCATGGAACGTGATCCAAGGTTGAAACAAAATCTAGAGAAAGACAATTGACACTGGCAACAGAGAACTCTATACCAATGATATATTTTCAGGAACTTATCTACGGTTTGTCCGAATTCAATAAAATTAAGTTTTGATATAAATGATTCAAAATATCCACATGGAATAGATGAACTTGGAGTTGATTCAAAGTTTTTATTAATCTAGTCTTGAATTTTTATTGAAAAGTGGTGTATATAGTTGAACAATTTGCGGTAGAATGGAGAGGGACCTGCCGGTAATGCTGTTCCGTGTTACATAATCAAACGAAATTAGAAAGCACACAGTTTGATATGATATTATCAATGTTTACATATCATGAACTAGCTCTGACCTGTGTTATACATACATATGGTTATAATTGGTATGACATCATTTGTTACCATTTGATATAATAATACTGATGGAAAAAAGTGAATATGGTTTCGGATTGAATAAATCCCAATATCGCTCAAGTTGCGATACACTTTTTGACTCCTAACAACAAATTATTGATATTTCATTGAAACTAATGAACACTTTTGAAGGAATCGATAGCTGTAATCGTCTTCATTGCCTGGATGATATTTTCAAGAACTCTTATATCAGTGGTATATCTAGATACAGAGTAGAGAAATCTCACGGTTTCTTAATCTAGAAATTACATCTATAGAATAGTTTCTTATCCGGAAAAGCAGCAAAGATTACTGGCAGAAGGTTTGTTTACTTGGAATGTCATAAGTCAGTCAGAGTAGTTGGTTGACGCTTGTAAAAATAGACGATGGTTAGCTAATGGGGAAAAAAAAGCTCGAAAAAAATTAGGATATTGATATGAATAACATCAGTAAGTAGAGCAATAAATATGGTTAATAAAGATGTAGAAACATGGCAAAAAAAAAAAAGAAACAAAGCTTAGAGAGTGTTTTTGAGTGGCCGGTGATAAAAGCTATTGAAGCGCGTGCTAAATTCTTTTAGATTTCTTTTTGAGGACAAGAGGATTTAGGGAGGGGATCACCCGTGACACGTGTGAAATTTCGCGAGAACTGTAACCAGATGGACTTTGCGTTTGATGTGCTCCAGATAGATTGGCAAGAGAAGTTACATCACAAATACCTTCGACATGTAATACAAGGATGTTTATGAAATTTTTTATATGCGAGTGATCGAAAAAAGGAGCTAGTATTTTCGATAATAAGCTATTTCATTTTAGCTCTATGACTCTGATGAAGAAACATAAATTTGCGAATATTCAACAAGAGCCTCTCGGCGAAAGTGCGGCCATCTTGGATCCTGCACCATCGAAAAATAGCGATTTTTTTCCCCACATCTGACAGAACGCCACGAGGCATTTAAACGTTAATCACCGGTTTTGTTTAACGTACAAAATTATAAATAATATAATGAAAATATCAGGCGAAATCTCGGCGTGTATTAACGCTTCAATAATCGTATAAACAAATGTCCTGGCACGGAAATTTGGAGCAGGGATATAACATCGTTACACGAATACATTGTGCCGAGTTTTTTCATCGGTTTTTCGGCGTTTTCTTACTTGGACGTTGATCGTCCAGGCTTTCCTGGTCCGACATTATTAGTCACGGTTCCTCAAACGTTTCGGCAGCTGGCCCGACAACCAGAAACCCCCAGCACTGAGCACAAGCCAGTCACAAAACCCCAACACACCAACCAAACACCACTTGCAAATTTTTCACTTCAACTTCACTCCACGGCACCACACGGCTCACGACTCCCCTAATCGCACGCACGACCGGAACTCACTCTGCCGTCAAGTGTCAAACTTTATAATATTAAATATGCCCCATATTTACTCGCATTAGAAGCTAATATTCGCCGGTATTTATTGGTTAGCCTTGCATTTTCATTCAACTATTTCAATATCCATAAATACCCCGTTGCCTAACAATAAAAACCATCAAACTAATTTCAAATATAGAAGCGAAAACGTCAGCGAGACGAGGAAGTGACGCATTTATATGCCGTCTGCTCGTTGCTAGGCTGGCTCACTTGAACAGTTTTGCCAATATCTACTGAACAAATTATTATCAACAATCTAAATTCTCATTTATCAATAAAACGATCGTTAGTAATCTTAAAAATCCAACGAACATTGATCATAATACTATTGCTCTAATCACTTATTCGAACATCTCTAACTGACATAAGCTAGAGAAATTGTTTTATATTCATGGTTACATTTGCATGCACGTGTGCGTGGAGTAGTAACTAGTTACCTTTTTTCTAGCGTTTTTAAACCTGTCACAAGACATAGGTATAACAAATAAACGTGGAGATTCTGCTTCGTGTTTGTTAGAAAAGCAATTAGACGATTGAACCAAAATGAGGTGAATACCGACTGTATAAAATTACGTAGAGTTCACTCAACCAATGGTTATTCATTCGTAAGTTAATAGTTGTAATTTTTTTCTTTTTTTTTTGCTATTCTATTTGTATTCATTCATGTGATGAGCTCATGCAGTTAGAGGATGGGATTCAAATTTTTCAGACATTTATTCGCCTATTGCCTAGCTCCAGTTGCTCCAAAACTTAAAAATAAGTTCTCCGACGTCTGAAGGTGGCATAATATTCTATCTTGTATTTGTCACATGCATTTGGGATCTACTCTAATTACTATGTTGTACTTCTAGCTCCTATCAGGACTTGTAGCATATCTCCATTCAATTCAATTCATTTAAACCTCAGAGTGATGAAAGAAACTGTCAGAATTTTTTAATCCTGATAATTCTCCTTAACATGCTATTCGATCATTAAACCAATGAATGGTTGTAAGTATGGATATAGCTTGTTGATAATGAGTAAACTCAACCTGTGCAAATAGTCTTGATTCTAACAGTTCATCATGTTTATTGCTTTTTTGTTTGTATCAATCCTATTTCAATTCATAGAATCGATTAAAAAAGAAATCATTATCTTCTAGCTGAGTTTTATAAATGTCTCTCAACGATCAAATGAATAAACCAATGCACATAGCATATTTTTGTTTTTTTTTGTAGCAAACACCAATTGACAAGGATATTTGAAATAAAGTCTAATACGTAATTTAATTTTAATTAAACTGTTTTTATTTATATTTTTTAAGCAAAAAACACAACAAAATTAAAATAATGTTACTTCTTACGTGTTTTTTTAAATTCTTTATATAGTATATAACTAAGATATATCTGAATAATGGATTGTGTTATAATATGTGGTGAACATGTTAGTACTCAATGAAATGAGATGATTCTTTTTTTTTTGTTGGTTGTAACTTCTGAGTTGAAGAAATTTTCTTTTCAGTGTCAAACACAATATCATCTGTATTTCATATTATCATATTTGTATAGCAAATGGAAACATGTTTATTGTTTATTTAATTATTTTTTATTCTTCATTCTTTTTATTTGAATTTTCTCTTTTGTTAGTCGTCGCTTATTTAAGGATTTCCTCTTAAATTGTTAGAAAAATGGCCGCCACAGTATAAGGCACACACTTGATGCAACGCGCACATTGTATGGTTACAGTGAATTTTTTTTTTCAATAATTGTTATAATATCGATGAAATTATTTTTGCGTTCATGGATTTCTCTACTCAAAGACCGAACAACCAATGATGATTCGTACATTATTCTACAATGGTATACGCAAATAGTATTCTACTCACTGGTATTGTAGAAATTATTTCGTTTACCGCGATTCAGCAAAAACTAACTATCAACTAAGACTATTTTTTTCACATTTCTTTCAATATATATTCATACTTTAACTCGAGATGGCATATAATGTAACTAATCGACTTTGAATGAATGTGTACGCATGTGTTTTTATTCATTTGTTTTTTTTTCTGATCTGCTTTATGAATGTATTTTTTTTTTCATTACCATGCGCAAATTTTGTCCTTATTTACAAGTTTTTATTCGTAAAATAATAAGATGACTTCAAAGCTTAAACTTGTACATGTACGTTACCGAGTTTACATAATTATTTCATTCAATATTTAATTCAATAGATGCGCTAGCTCAATTCAATAGATATGCTAGTTAATAAAAACTAACTAAAGCATGGCTTACAACAGGCACCACACTTTGGAAAATATAAATTTCCTCGTTCTCACTTCGTACGATTGTGATGATTTTTTGTGGTAATTTTTATGAAGCCAAATTATACTATAATTTTACTTATTTTTCTCCTTTCAATTTCTTTTTTTTATTAATTTTTTTTTTTTTTTGTTCTAATATTGCCAGCGAACAATTCACACGCTACATTGATCTATTAGCTACATGCCAGAAACTATAAGTATGTGACGTGTCACATTTTGAGTGGAATTACAATAATTTTTTTTTTTCACTGAATCGTGACTAGGTATTATTATAGGATATATTGGATAACTTGTTGTAGTATCTCATTGTTGTCCACTGGCCATTGTTCGATGCTATCATGAAGATATTTCATGGTTACAGCCTATATTATTATTAATATTATTATTATCATTATTATTATATTTGTAATGGCTATCGTGCCAATGTACGAGTAGTATCATTATTGTTTCAAATAACTCTCTTTGGCGTTTCCCCTCCCCCCTTTTTTCTGTTCAACAGTTATTTGTTATAAATTTCTTCATGTTTTTTTTTTTCTTTGTTTTGTTTGTGTAAAAAATCCTGTACTTTCGTTTCATTTAGAATTAATATTTTATCAATCTACGTAGCTGGTTTTAGTAACGGATTACTAGATAACATGTAAGAATTAAATTGCATGGTTGGTAAAAATTTTACAAATTTTTTTTGCATCGTGTTTTTCGTCTTTTTTCATCAATGTCTCAACAATAGTGAAGTATTCATATTACCGTTAGAAATAAGTTACAGAATATTGTTATCCATCTCATTGTTTTTTATCGCTATGATTTCTCTTGAGCAAAATTTAAACCTTATAAATTAAAAAAAAAACCTTATTGCGGCCTTAGAATTTTGCAGACATTTTTTGTTTTTCTTTTTTACCGTTACATTACAAATATATCAATTATTAATCACATTACAAGGACTTGAAGATCATAAAAAATATACCTTATTACCAACATGTAACGATTCGTAATCATCTTGCTTATTATTTATTATACAACAGCATCCAACGACATCAGCAAAAATTTATTAACGAAAACAAATTCAAGTTAGGTTACGAGACCTAACTATTAGTTTTTAAGTTTCACTTCTTTTCATGCGATCAAGGGTAGAGGTCAAAGAGTCTGATTTCATACGTGTGTCTACATATATCATTAGTTTGTTAAAGATGATCTGGAATTATGTTAAATTATGTTCCGATACTCTATCTTTCATCTAACAGTTTTGAACGTTAATGATGGCTGATGCGATTACAACGACGAAATGATTATTAAGTTGTAGTTAATTAACATTTCTTGATATGTACAGAGTGACGACATAGATCCCCAATTTCTTTCTTGATCTTTTGTTCCGTCGTTTTTTACATTAAACATCTCGAGATGTTATTTTCTAAACTATGAAAGAGTCAAAAATAAATATTATTTAATAACGGAACATCATTCTCTTTGCCTTATCCCTTTCGTCATTTATTGAAGAAATATGACTAATGATCACATTTTAATAACATATTCGTTACGGGTATGTCTTATAACAACAGCTAACCTACCAATATAACAGCGAACGTGTAGCCAACAATGTGTTTCTATATTCAGTAATTTAATATGATCAATACACAATATTAAATAGATATTATTTTCATCGTTACGAGATGTAGACAATTTTTCTTCAAGTATTATGATTCTTTCATGCTTTTTTTATTGTTGTCTTTTTTTTTGGCTAATCGTTTTATTCATTAGTTCATGTGGATGAAGTGTCTTGGTGAAAATGAATCTATTTACAAGAATGGGAGGCTGCGTGGAACTATTTTACCATTTATGTAACTTATCTTGTTTTTTCATCATTGTTTAGATTTAGTTTCCTTTCATCTTTTATATCAATTTCTTGTCTTCTACTTATTCATTCAGAGTTCAACAAAAGCATTTTAATATTCAAAAGACTCATTGGTACGCGAGCCCTCTTTGAAACTTACAATTGTGATTCTCTCCAATTCAAGATTCGAATTCGCGTAACAATAGTTTTTTTTTTTTTTTTCTTACTGTATACTGCAACATACCGCTTTACACGGTATGGGTCCCTCTTGATTTTGGAACGGAATTTTCGATCCCTCAATGTTTAGATGAGTTACGCAAGGTAATCTTGTCTTTTCTGCATAACAGCTCTCGTACACTTCAAAGGCTTCGTCAACAGCTTCAATTTGCTTTCCATCGCCATTCACAACCTTATCTTCCTCAGTTGACGTAGATTTCGGCAGTGGCACAATTATTGGTATTTCTTCGCTACACAAACATTCGATCATACGTTCTGGGGTGTTTGGTGTTGTTCTCTTGGGCGAGTTTGAATTTGAATTTGAGCTTATATTATTACTATTCGTCTGTTTCAACGCCCTCTCACTTAACTCATCTTCTACACTTAACGTATACTCCCTGGCGAGTCTGTAATACTTCTTCACATATTCCCTTGCAGCTGGGTCCTTATGATTGTCATAATTTTCTTCCTCCGTAGCCTCTCCATCATGCACTTGACCATCGACCTGAAGTTTCATCATCTGCTTGCTATTTTTTGATAATAAAACTGGTTCAACCATCTCAGTTTCCCAACATTCCAACACATCTGGCTCTTCGATACTACCAAGAGAATTTACTGTCCCTTCCGGACTCATTTCATGCTCATTGTTAAGACTTGTAACAAACGATTCGTTTAGTTCTAGAGATCTTGTACGATTTAATCGATTACTTTTTGACACGCTTACTTCTTCGACAGTTTCTGGATCCTGTGGATTACTGGAATAAAATAATCGAGACTTTTAACATCGACAGTATTGAATAAATTTGAATTTTTCACTAACGGAGGATGTGGATCTCGGTTGAGGCGTGCTTGTCATACGTTGGAAAGTTTGTGTGGCTAGCATGCATGATATTTAAATTTGTGCCTACAAGTGTGAATGGGACCACCTTCAAAGAGAATAGGTCTGCTACTTTCACCACTACTGTGAATTGTGTTTAAAAACGAATAGTCATCTTTGATGTTTGAAGTTTTTAACATGCATAATATTGACATGAGCTACGAACCTTGTTGCCGAACAGGTTGGTTCACATATGGTTCCTGTCAATAGTTTTCCATCGAGTGAAACAATGATTTCTCCTCTCTCGTAAGTCTTCACATTTTCTAGAGCCTCGATTCCATTCTCTAGAGGCTCTTCCTTACTGTTTTTATTATTCTGAATTTTCATTTCGATATTTTCAATATAGTTTTTCTTATTTGGATAATCTTCGAATCGGTTATTCTCCATATTTACTCTGTTCAAATCCACCCGAGAATTTTCGGCAACCCTCATGCCAGCAGCGCTACCCTGCGTGGTAAATTCACAAACCCTGACACTCCTCGAAACCGCTTCCGTACAACTTGCATTATTATTATTATTATTAATATTATTATTAGTTGGAGAAATTATTACTTTTAGATTATTAATGTCTTTTTCTCTTCTTCTTACAATATTTTTCGAAGTAACAAAAGTGTCAGTCTTTGTAATTTTACCACTAGTAACAACGTTCGATCGCGTTCTTTGACCTTTGTCGATCGATCCGTTACTAACAGATAGTGCAGGCATGGGGTTGCCTTGCAAGTTTTTTGACGGCTGTTCGTCTGGGTCGTCATCAAATATTTCTGTTTCTGATAAATCGGAGTCATCAGATTCAGATGTTCGCATCGGTACTTTGAACATTTCTTCTGGTGACTTCGTTCTTTCAAGCCAAGCAGTTACTGCATCGGTTATAGGATGGTCAGAGAGCTTCGATGCCGTATGAGCTTCCAAATTATCAACTCCAATATTTTTATTTGAGTCAAGGCAGATCACATTCACTTGACATGTATTTTCTCCAACAGAAGTAGTAGGTACAGCTTCCGCCGTATTCGAATTTTCGACGGTTACATAATCCACACTAATACTCGTTACCTCGTTTTCTGTTAAATCTAATTGGCAGTCGATTCTCTGAGAACTTTCATCACTAACTGTTTCGGAGTGAATAGAAACATCTAAAGATGGCTCAGGATCCTTGGACACCGAATCCTCTGCAGAAACTTCAATATTTTTTTCTGCATCAGCATCCTGAGGAACAGTATTTTCTTGTGATGAAAATATCGTTGCCTCTTGATCAATTGACGCGCGACTTTCCGTATTGCTAGCCTGTGCTTTTAAGCTATCATCAATTTTGAATGCCTCGTCGATATCAGACTTGACTTCCGTGTCTAGATCTGGACCAGGTGTAGGCTCTCTTACGAATTTTATTCCTTTGGCACTGTACTTTCTTCTGGGTGGTGCGACCGGAACACCGGCAGTAAGAGGAGGGGTAACTGAACGAGGAGTTGACCTTGTGACTAAAGATTCGTAGCTTTCTGGCAGTCTATGAGTTTCAGCATTTATCGGAGTTGTCATTTGATTAATTTCGGGACTTGTTGGTCTTGAACTTGGCTTGGCTAAAGTTAATTCTGATCTCGAACTTCCCGAATCCAAAGGTTGTCTGGCATCAGGAGAGGCTGATCTACCTCTCTCTGCCAAAGACTCGCTAGAAATAGTGTCAGATGTTGTTTCATTGCACTGTGGATTTCTGGACTCGCATTTATTACGAGCTGGTTTTCGTGCGTCCATTGTCTTCCCTTTTCCTTTTTTCACACTTTTGTTCCCATTCTTTTTGGTGGGCGTCTCATTCTGAGGCTTTTTGCTGTTAGAAAGTGGACTCGAATTACATTTCTCAGCCTCCAATGCTGCAGGTTTTAAATTGCCATTATTCACTTCTCCATGTTTTTCAGGTTTTGCTTGGTAAGTATTCGAATCATTGTGAATATCTGCTTTTGATTCAAAACTGTTGTTAGTGGAGTCTTCCAATAAGCCTGTTTGAGATTTTATTTTGTTTGGACCACCGACAATACCTTTGTTGTCAATAGATTCGACCAAACTGTTGCTGTCCTCATTGATAGAATTACCATTAGCAAGTAATTTGGCTACCGAAGCATTCACACTAACATTCGATGCGTCTCGTGCACAGTCATCGATTGTTTCTCCATTGCCATTGCTCTGTACTGGCGCTTCATGGTTCAGCACATTTTTCTTAGTGTCAATAACATGCGCTATCGTCTCATCTTTAACATCACTGTTATTCGTTTCTTTTAACCTTTCATTTTCCAACGTATTCTCAGTTGATTCGTCTTTTGAGTGTTCGTCAGTAAGATTGAGTGAACCTGTATTGTTAATCGATAAGATTCCAGGTTGAACTTCTACCTCCGTTACTTCACATTCCTCCTTAGTTATTTCTGTCAGATGTGATGCTAAGTGGGTATCAGTATCCTTTACATCTGGTGTTCTTATGTCGGTCGTGTCTGCTAAAATGGGTAATGTGCTTCTAAACTGAAACTCTTGAACTTCAGGATTCAGCGGTCGAGAGGTTGTAATATCATTGGTGATTGTGGTGGTTGTACTTGTCGACCAAGCGGGTTGTGACCAATTAGAGCTCGATTCCCACTCTGAGCTGTACTCCTCCTCCTCGTCTTCTGTGTTACCCTGCGTTAAAAAATAATTGTAAATTAAACGCGATATCACCGCATTAATTTTAACCATTTGATCTTCGCATACTCTGACAAAGCTTACTCACCTCAAAACAAATACAAAAATGATTTTATTCTGGCATGTTTACGTCAAAAAAATATTTCATCAACAATTCATTACAGCAAGGCAATCGTTTATATTGGAAAAGAAAAATAACAATTTTAATCTTACAACTGCAAGAGGCCGTCTCTGCTTTCTCCTCTTCTTCTTCTTTCTTCGTTTTGCCCACAATGCTTCGCTCGGTATAATAGCACCGTTCTGTATCGTAACACCTGCAAAGAAAAAAATTTATTTATCAAACGAGCCTTATTCAAACATCTTGAATCTTGAATAATTCTGTAATGGTGTTTCACTGATTGGTAAGACAGGCGTGAGGTATTACCTATATCTCTTCCATTAGATGAAATTTTGTACTATTGATAGTAGCAGCAATGTAGGTGTATTAAGATTTTTTTGAAAAATGATGTTTATTAGAAGATTAAAAAATCATATTAAAAGAATGCTTGTGCAAAAATTTGATGAAAAATTTCGCAATCAGATGTGGAACATCGACAGGTGTACCAGTATGATTAAGCATTGCGTGCACTCGGTGATTTTTTTTTTTTTTTTTTTTTCAGTAAATAATAATAAAATTTAATAATTGATATCGATTGGTAAAGACTCACTAGAATGAAATGTTGCTTGCAAATTTTCAGGATAACTAGCCGGATGACATATCGACAGACTAACACATACGACTGAAGTGAGATTCAATTTCTAAACTCACAGCTTTTGCTTGAACTGCTGCGGCACTATATTTAACAACTCTATTTAAAGTACAGAAATGTGCAATGGTTGCCAAGTTTACTCTTTAAATCTATTGTATGTAACGCATTTCACAAAGTCGTGTGAAAAAAAAAAAAAATCTATCATTTGTGTTTATAGATAGTCTTCTGGATGGAAAACTATAAGCGGCGATACTTTACTTTAAATAGGAAATGCCTGAAATACTTCCTAAGAATCGAATTTTTACAGGTAAGTATCATCTTACTACGTTACAATTCGGCAGTTTTACAGAAATCCAATAATACCAAAGCCCTAATAATGTTAGGAACAATACGTGGAGAAGAACCAGAATATTTGTATTTTTGAAAGCAGTCATCCATTTATGGCACGTTTATGTATAGAATTGATCTTGGCTCACTTGAAAATAACATACGCTTTGATTCCACATTATTTTGAAAAATTTCTCAACCAGAATATCATGCTCCTGGAATTCATATTGGACATTTTTTTTTTATGATGATTCTCAAAGCATGTCAACCGCGGCATCGCACCAACAGTGGCAAAACAAATGATTTTTTATGAGAACGACATCATTGTTCGATGATATTTAGTATAGAAATTACCAGATGAGATATCGTTACATGTATGTTGTTGTTACTCGATGTTCAGTGGCACGTCTTGAAACAGTACGTAAGGTTCGTCTGACAATGAGAGTATCAAGAATTTTAAGCGCTTTGCAAGCATAGGTAAATTTGTTTCTTGTATAAGTAAAATAAACCACAATAGTGATTGTTACATATTCACAGTATTCAATTGTCTGTTGACATGATGCATCACTGCACTGCGAATTCAATTTTCAAACTCGACTAGAAAAAATTTTCAAACCCAAAAAAAAAAAAATGGAATTTTAAATTTTAAATATGAGCCACAATCTGTGAGTTACTCTTCCTTTTTTTTTTGATAATTTGGAAATTTACTTTGCGTTCGTGAGCAAATAGGGGTGTAGCTATAAAGAATGAGGCATGTGCCTAAAAATAAGCGAGTAATAAAAAAAAGGACATTGTTACTCGACAGCTATCTCGAAACAAAGCTGATGTAACGATTGGGATGATTTGCTTCAATAGAGTTGAATCAGTTCAAACAGTTACGCAGCTCAGTGTTATAATTAGTAGCATTAGCATTTTGATGTGGTTGATTTGCAATCAGATTTTAATTTATTAGCGTGAAGTCGAACGATAAAAAGATCCCCCCCTTTTTTCATATGTATGCATAAGAGTGACGAATTTTCTACACAAAAGACAGAAAAAAGTGATGTTGAAGCTCAAAAGTACTCTGAATAAAATGAAACTGCAAAAATTGCCCTTCGTGTCAGATGAGAGAAAAATGGTACTCTATTCAATGTGCACACAGTTTGCCCTTTTCTACCCTTCTACAATGATAATTAAAAATGTAAAATTTGAGTCTGAGCATCTGATACGTGATCTGTTTGTGGGTAGATCTTACATTTTACCTTGTATCAGGTACTGGTGCAGCAATAAAAATACAGCAATGAGTCCGATGTAAGCAGCAGCAGGTGTGAATAAGGCCCTTTTCCTTGGCTGACGATCTTACCAAAACTGTTCTCATTCCATATTAAAAACAATATTCACCTCATACAATTCTATTTATCATTATGCTAAACATCAAAGTTTCAAAACGTATAAATAATACAGCAACAAGCATTACATGCTAAATGTTGCATAAAAAAATGTACACCAATTGTACTCTCGTGTAATAACTGTTGAATAATATCATTATCGTAAGGTATCCCTTTGATCAAATTTGTTTCCAGTTACTCATTTCGTAACGATTGTGTCATATCTCATCTTGACTGATTTCAGATCTTATCCTAAGTAGCATCGAAACTGTCGTCAATCATACATGATATAAGTTTAAGGAAGGTCAACTTTATATCAGTTGAGAAATTTTACAATAGTGTTCCATCACCTCGCTATCCATGCAAAAATTCTTAATAATTTTGAACAGAAAATTAGAGAAACTTACCGTTCATATTGACCATTGGTGGTCCAAACATGAAGTGACCAGGATACACATAGTGCTGCGGTGGCATATGCATGTGTGGTATTATTTGAGGTATCATTTGAGGACTCGGTATGCATTCTGCTGCCGCCTCATCATCAATAGGACCTTCTGCGTCCCTAGTAGTTAGTTCTTCGTCTTTTGTCTCATTACTGCTAACAGCTTCACTTGTTTCAACAGCGCTTGCGACTGCTCCCGTACCGCCGAGTTCATCCATTGAAACCGATGATCCGCAACTTCCTGCCTGTGCTCAGATACCAAATCATGATTATGTGAGTAAACAAGTATTTTATCACTCAATTATTTTGAGTTTCAGTCTAAAGTGACGAAGGATATGAAAATGAAATAAACATTTGCCTGTGAGTCCGTGGAGTGCGGTGGCGGGTGTTGTTCTTGTAATGTTTCAGGCACGTACTGAGGATTGAACCATTCTACAGGTCGAAGTGGAACAGGTCCGCATGACATTGCTGCGAGTACGTTAGGACTAGGATGTCCAGAAACAGGTGGTCCGACCAACATGACAGGATACTCGTAGTAATATCCAGTCACTTGATCGTAGAACCCTCCATACGCAAATTGAGCTGCGCCGTCCGGTACAATGGCAAATTCACCACCATAGCCACCATCCAATAACTGCTGATCCTCTGCCGTCTCGCTACCATCTGTAAACAATTATCTGGATACTGACAATATTTCAGGTAAATTTTTAACCACGTTTTATTAGAGTAAACTCTGAGCAAGTTAAGTCATTCCGTTTGAATTCATTACCAGCAGTGGAATGTGCAGCGGACTGGCTTTCGTTGGTTGATGGAGTAGTAGTCGCGCTAGTTGCGCTAGTGCTTGCAGTACTGGCCAAGGGTTTCTTGCGGGAAAGGTATCCTTTTTTGAAAAGAACATCCTGCCTGGGCGTCGTTATTCTCATGTATTCCTCTGTTTGAAGACAATTCCGAGATTAGTTTCGATTATAAATTCCATTGAACTATGTGCATGAAATATAAAATAGCGTGCCTTCATTGAAAACAATCTTTGGTTTTGTGGGGTCCTCATCATTTTTAGCTTGGGCGGATTTGGATTGGCCGTTGTAGAGAGAGCCATATCCATATCCATAGGTATTTGTTGCATTGTTATATGGTCGGGTGCGTTTATATGATGAATAGCCACTCTGAGTACTCCGATCACCCCTTGCAGATCTGATTCCATTTTCCAACTGGTATCCTTTGCGCACCTCTTCTTCTTCGTCTTCTTCTCCCGGTGGAGCTGAAAGCAAAATATATAATATTCGGTTAATAGAGTAATTAAGATCGATAATCTTCACCTCAAGAAATGATGCCCTGATTGCTCAAGGCAAATATATATTCAGCCACGTAATAAATAAGTATGATTATACACAAATACAATCAAGCTCAAGAGAATAAGTAAATTTTACAGACAGTAGGTGAGGAAATTCAACAATTTTGAATTTTCAGACAAACTTGATGTTATATCAGACGTTTAAAAATTATAACTGACAATAATGCCCATGTGGATTGCTCGTACCATCTTGGTACCTTGCTATTAGTAAAGCATGATTGGAGGAGCCAATGACATGGGAAATTCTTCGTTGACGACGCCACTGCATTTCTAATGTTGGTTCGAATCAGTTTTAACTTCTCACAATTTATTAGTTCCTCAAACGTAGTGCATATTGTTGAAATAGATAATTACTGTTTACTCAAATTTCGTCACTTAGATGTTTTGTCCCACTTTAAACTTTGTAAAATCTCGTTTTCTGAATTAGATGTATTTGTTTTCCGTCTGTCGGGTAATCAAAAAGGTGTCAACTTGTGGTCGATGATTATTTAAAATATCCAACATTCAATCTGTAAGTTCTCTCATTAATATTGCGGTATTATTGGATTCTTGTGAATGTTTAGTGTCAATTATATGCCACCTGTGTTTATGAAAGAAAAAAACTCTCACTTTAAGAAATAGCGATAGTGGATTAAATTAGGCGGTATTTAGTGTACAGGAACAGATTTATTCGAAGATCATAATCATTGGCCAACATCGTGTTAGGCAACTTCGATATTTCACATTATTACTAATATTGTGTTTGAAAAAGTTCTTTCATCTCGTGAGTTGGTATCGGTATTTCGGCCAATTAAAGCAAAGAAGTTCACAAATATTTATATCGTTTACATATATGATAGTTTTGTTATATCGTTGCATTGGTAATTTTCAGATATGTCAATGATCGATGAATCCACCGTGCGACACAGCACTTCCTTTCTTTCACACACGGAGCTCAACGTTCATCTACTTAGAATTTTCGGTTAAGCTGAAGCCGGTGGGTTGTCTGTCAGCCCGGAACTATTCTAGTACTAGAATAGTACAAAAATAACAAGCTGGGAAATGAGAATAAGGGGAGCCAAGAAAGTCGAAGAGGAGAGGAACGGAGGGGCTTGGAAAAAAATAAAGTAGAAAGAATTGGCATTGGCTCGTGGCACAGCAGAGGATGAACAAGTATAACACCCATTATTCTATAACGAATCTACAAAGCGATACTAATTTTTTCACTCATTATTATCTGAATCAGTTTAAAATTAACAATGAAATTTTACTATCGAATTGCTGCTCTGATAGAAATACATAAACCACTTCTAGTTAACTAGATCTAATTTAATCTCTACAAGAGTAGTTTTAAAACATAATGCTGATAAATTCTCGACGTGGAGCATTGATCGCTAAAAAATAAGAATATGCTGACTAAAATAGCACATGAAGACTATTGCCCCTCCAACGAAATGTCGCGAATACAGCTTCAGGGTTATTACAATTCTGAACATTGGAAATTCCTCCAGTACGTCAGATTTACCTAGCCAACTATTCATTGTTTTAAAAATATTTTAAAAAGTGTGGCAATTCTTTGTCGATGAATTCAACATAAGTTCCAAAAGAATCTACCTTATATGGTTGGCCTTCTATGTATGGATACAACCTACTTGACTATTTTTTCTCAACAAATTCTGGTCAACTGAGAAGCGTGAAACTATATTTACAGTACAAAGTACGAGATATCTTCAATGTTTCTTTGATTATTGCGCGTGTCGATGTAATCCAAATACTGCAGGCCTTGAATGCTTATAATATTGCTACGACAGAAGACAAGATCTCTACATGTACTATTGGCCTGCTAAAAATATTGCTGTTCATATTTTAATGACGAATAGTTGAACTGTTATTTTAATGAGATTTGATAGACGTAAGCATCGTAAATGCAGAGGTTCGTTTGAGAAGAATCTAAATGTAATTTGCATTTCAAATAGTGTAATTACTCATTTCAAAAATAGAGGTACTTTTCAATTCACTTAATTAATTATTATCATTGCCATTAACGTGCACACGTGCAGTGATAATTTCTTTCTGGGTTTGATGTATATTTTCATATTACTGTAATGTGATTTTACAAGCCAGGCAGTAGAAAACTTAACGGCACGAGGAACGGCTTGTTAGGTGTGTACATTATTTCTAGAAATTGAACTGGAGCTGTGAAAAATTCTCGTCTCATCGGCAACGGTCTTCTTTTTTCAATCCTTTAAACCATTGCTAATTTCAGGAACCTGAGCTGCAGCAATAAAAACGGGGTTCATGTTTCTTTGGGTCCTGATTATGAAGCAGACTCTAATAGTGCTAATTGTCAACATCCACTTAAATCTAGTACGGTGTCTCATATGGAACTGGTGACTTTGAGATGGACCAAAATCACATTTGCAAAGCCGTTTGGTTGAGAAATGGAGCAGGTATTAGTTAATTATCTTTATTATTTAGTATTCATAATTTTACTTCTTTTTGAAGAACCGTAACAAATAATTTACTCTTGAAGTCTCGCTTTGAATTTTTAGGTTGTCCGATCTGGATGGAAAATATCTGAGAAGTTCGTTGGAAAAAGCGCCTTGACAACAGACTTTTTGGCAGATACAGTTAGCTTGTAACAATTTATTACGTCCTGCCGATTCCAAAAATATTGCTTGAAAATCTGGCGTATAATGTATTCAGGATATCACTTAACGCAGAAAATTTCCATTACCTATCAATTGAAATATTCAAATTACTTTTCATTCATTAACAATTTCAAATCTCATGAATTATTTTCACATATAATTTTTACACGGAAACGCATACTTTTTTTTATAACTTTAGTCAGACGTTTATTATAATTTCAGGATTTAGTATAGTAACACCAATTTACAAGTCATAAATTCGTCAAATGTCACCCTCTTTCTAATTCAGCCGACAGTCGCTAAGAAAAAATAAATTCTTCTCCAAAGCCAGCCGGTATTATCGACGACCGATTAATCAGTCATAATAATAAACGATTACTAATTTTAAAATAAAAACTACAAACTGGTTGTAGCCTCAAAAAATATACACTTTTGCTTTTTCTTTTCTGGAAAGTATCTATCAAGTAAACGATAAGATTATCATCACAACATAAAACCGGAATTATATTTTCTTATGCCGGTTTGATCAATACATAAAGTGCGTATACCTATACTTATACAATGTGTATGTATAAAATGATCGTGCTTTCTGTCATTCTGTTGCACTGCATAGGAAGGTATATATTATGTAGGAAATAAAATCAATTTACTGATATAAAATTTAAATACTATCGTATTAGGATGGCGAATGGGGTTGTCGGATAACACTGAGAAAAATCGAGAGATTGCGAAACTATTCGTATACATCCGGCTCCTTTAAGAACGTATGTACTCATTATGTACACATACAATATGCATATCTGAATACCCAATATGTAGATATTTGTACTACACGCGGTACATGTGGTTACTAAGTGGTTATATAATTTATATAATTTACCACAGTATAACAACTACCCCAATAGAAAATATAAGACAGAGAAAGAAGAAAGAGAGAAATAATGAAGCCGATAGCGGAACGATAGCGGCAAAGCTAAGGTGGACAGGAAGACACTCGTATTTCACTGGTGTTGGCCGAGGAGGTTGATCCGGTCCTAATTTATTCCAAATGTGAATTCTAAAGAAACCGTCGAATACAGTTAAACAGTGACGAGTAAACATATAATAAATGTTTATAACAAAATCATACTGCGCCGAGAACCAAACGATACAAGAAACATCACATAATCTACACACGAGTAAATTTTCAAACAATACGACATTTGACACATATACGGAATTTATCGAGGGCCGACCAACACACAGACACAGCACAACATAGGGAACATCACTACGTAATGGCCACACCAATTTCCACATCAACAACACACACGCACAGAAAGATACAGTTGTACAGAAAACATTTCTTTCTCGATAAAATAAATAAAAGAGCTAGCTCAAAAATATACTTCTATAATCGGGCATTCAATTTTTTGAATATATCATAATTAGATATTTATTATTTATTACCTATTATTTTTCCTAAAATAAGCTAGAATTTTTTATTAATTAACAACACAGGCCAGCGAACTAGGGCCGAAAACGATCATTCTTACAATAGTAAAAATATTTTTTTCCACGTATAATTATGTTTAGATTACATAGTTTACAACGATTATAGACATAGAGTTGAAATACGAATAGGTATACATCCAAATTCGAATTTTCGTTTAATAATATTCTTCCATCTTTCTCTCTCGCTCTCTCTCTCTCTTTCTGTCTCGTTCTCTCTCTCTCTCTCTCTTGCTACTTCATTCTTGATCCACACACTGATCATCGGCGGAGGTATCAGGCATGTACTAGATGTGGAAAACGAAGCCGAGTATCGAACCCGGTACAAAACTGGGAGGGATTCGCGCTTGCGCCTGCGAAAATCAACCCCTCGAGTTCAATTTCCTCTGGGTATTGCCACCCGGATCTTCCATACATGTATAATATCTACGACAATCCGTAGTCGCTATAGATATATATTCCGATTTATACAATGTGTTTTAAAAATATCCGGTGATGATTGTTCGATTTTTCATGTTGCCAGGGCTATTCAAATTTCGGAATTCAATATGGTGGTCCGACGTGGCGGGCTAGAATATTCGAAAACCGCCTCGAAACGTCGACACCTCGATCTTCCGCTTTTCTGATCACCACATATTTTTTAAAACACAAAGTTTGTGAAAAATATCACCATGCATGCACCTCAGCAATTATATTCTGATCCATAAGACCGTAGATCTTTTTTTCCATCCCACCGTATGTATACGGGTGTTTCTAACGCGACGGCGCGTTACGTTCTAACGTTCGTTGTTACGTAATTTTTTGTTCCGAACTCTGGATTCCATACCTGCTGGTATAATAACGTTTAATTTTTTATTTATCATTCGCTATCACATTAAGAAAAAAAGAAAAATAATACGTCATTATAGTGATCTAATTTCACCTATTCAACTCAACCATCGTTAATTAATCATAAACACACATATTCGTTTACATAACTATACGACTACATAAATTTATACATTCTACAATCGGTTTTTGAAAATTTCAATTAATTCATAACTTGTCTACATATTTTCAACTATCGATATACAAGCAACGGCCCAATCTTTTCTTTTTCTTTTTTCTTTCTCACTATCAAATTATAATCGCTTAACAAACACATACTTCCGGTACAAGACAACCTTTTTTTTCTTCCTCGTCCTATACCTGCGTCAGACGTGCGTTCCAAGTCCAAAAAAACATATGCACATATATTTTCCATAATAAAAAGCACCAGTTTCTTTTTTCTTTTTTTTTTCAATTCATAAAATTATCCTATAGTATATAGGTAGTCTCACTAAATATTTTGAAAGTTGATAGGTGTACGCGGCAATTTTGTCGAATTCAACTATAAGGCAAAAAGAAATGAACCATGTTGAGGTGTATGCAACGGTCATTTTACGCCCCTAAAGCATTAGGTAGACTCTAGGTATAGTATAACTTGAAGTTCTTCATCTTCGTATTAAATTACAAATTTAACCCCTTATAGTTTAACACATCCCTAGGCGTCCTTCGTATTAAACACAGTTGCAAATTCGTACTGCTTAACTTTGACGGGCTCACAACTTTATCTCAAATCGAGCAAATTTACTTTGTCTTTTTTTATTTCGTTTTTTTTTCGCTCTAAATCTAATACGGGTTGGTACGACTACGCACCTGTTAACTAGAATTTCCGTATGATAATAAGTATAAAATATTATAAATGCGACGAGTACGTTGACAATTGTAAGTTCGCTTTTCTTTTATTAAATTTCTCTAATTTGTGTTTTTCTTCTTATTTTTTCACGCATTGCATCTAGTACATCACATCCTGGTTCTATAATACGTGCCGTATAATATACCTACATATATACCTATACCTACTTACAACGCGTTGAATTTTACTCGCAAATTATTTCCTGCTTATGCTATGCAAAAGTTTGTCTTCACTACAATCGTCGTTGTATTTATTATAACTACTCTGTACACCACATATTATACGCACAAATTCAATATGTTATGCATACGCATATAACATATTGTTAGTACGACACGAGAATAAATTATTATTATTGTTATTATTATTAAGAAACGTTTGTTAAAATATTTCAGAAGATAAAAGAGAGTTCGTCCGACTGCTCATAATAATGATGATAAAAATTCGAATTTTTGTTATTAATATAAAAACAACAACGCAATAAAAGTAACAACGATACCACATTTTACACTAACGAAATTTTGCGCAATTATGGATTTCCTTTCTTTTTTCTAGAAAAATTTGCTTAAATTGCGTGCAGCAAAAAACACCGTTATAATAACATGGGATATGATGTACCATTTTACGACCAATTTGACGCTAGCAAAGTTTACCTGGTTGAAGGAAGAGAGAAGGAGAAAAAATTTATCAAGAAAAACAGAATAATAACAATAAAAAAGAAAAAAAAAAAAGAAAAAAAGGAACAAAAATAATGAAAGCTAGCGAGAAGAAAAAATGACAGAAAAATATAAGTATTCGGAATGTTGGAATAGATCCGCGTACATACATGATGTATGTAAGTAATTATTAAAAATGATGACTTTCAAGCTCACTTATACTTTATGTACTTTTATACACACGTACATTGCTCGTTAATCATTATTACGACTTGCAGTATCGCGTATATTAATGTGGCATTGTGTATACGCCAATATACAATATATACGTATAAGTTTACATAACTTTTTTGTTTTTTTATAAATAGCTAATTGTAACGTACAGTACGTAGTTGAGATTATGATTAAACTTACATATACATACATGATATGTTACGGACTGCACGTATCGTAATCGATGACGATTACACAATATATGTGCACGTATACGCATATTAATTTTTCAAAAGAATTCTGACCTGCAATGAAATTATTTCTTCTTTTTCTTTAATTTAATAATCATTTTTTTTTTTTTTTTTCTCAACGCATTTTTTTCACTGCCTCATGCTAATCTATAACACCCATATGTATATACGATGGCCTTGTAACCAATCACTTTTAACCCATAATTCCTACTTCGATTATCTTATACATTTCGATACAAGTTTCTGATTATCTATAAAACGAAAACTGATTTTTTTTTTGCGTCTAATTTGATAAGACTCGAATGCAGATCAGTCTTCTGATTAAATTCCTCGACACTTGAATCAGACGTAAGAAAAAAATCTATATAATACATCCAATGGAAGAAAAAGGCACTGGGTTATGTTCGTGGAAAATAATCACATAATAAAAAAGACCGTATGTACGTGAGGAGATAATACTAAAATGCAATGAACCATGCAAGCTTAATCACCGTGGGACCTTATTCATAGTGACGCGTATACGCATAGAGAACTTTACAATTAATGATAGAAAATTTTTCAACGTCCTCAAATATAATTTTACATAACTTTCTTACGTTTATACATTATACGATCATAAAGTATACCTGTCTAGATGTACAGTACATTACATGTATAGCTTCATGAAACCACGTGATTTTTATACGTATCTAAGAATAAAGTAAAATAAAAATACATACACCACGAACAAAAATAAACCCCGCTTCAAAATCTCAAGGGAATGCTTGTGAATATACTCATAATATTTGAACCGAATATATATGTATAGTCATTGGAATATTATCGATGTTTCATAAACGGAGAAGGAAAAATTGATTTATTAAATTCAAACAGAATGGGAAAATCAGGTGAAGAATAATTATTTCTGTTTTTATTGCGACTGAATTGAAAATTTTGAACTCAATAAAATTAATTTAAAATCAAGGAAAACTCCATTAATCGTTAATAACAACTTGTCAGTTGTAATTTTTGTAAATAGAAAATAAAAAAAAAAGAAAAGAAAATGTAGATTTCCATCAGGTGAAATAATCGAAAATGAAATTAATTCATGTATAACAGCATTCTCACCCTTCCCCCCCCCCCTCCTCACCACCCTATAATTTTGTTCATGAATAAACTGTATTCACTGTGTGAATTAATTCAAAATTGTACACTCGGTACATGCGTACGTGAGTTCGTCTAGATGTTAACGTATTTTAAGCCTAATAATGTGAATCCTGCAGGCAGTAGTATATAATAAGACAAAACAAAAGTTGGTTGACAAAATAGAGAAGCAACATCTCCCTAATCTTTTTGTTCTTGTCTTCTCCTTCTTGTTCTTCTTGTTCTTGTTCTTCTTCTTCTGGGACGACGGTGAGGTGAGCTGTTCGAGAGGTTGAGTGATTTGGAACGCCGACGATAATAGAACAGCTAAGCACTTTGTAGAAAACATTCGACCATCTATTCGATGGTCAATTCTAAAACCTCCGTACTCATTGTTGATCGTACCAGAACCGCTGAATGGACGTTATAATTATATATATACATTCACCTCTTTGATCGTGATGATGCGGTTTCAAACGTAGTACATAAATTTAATTACGTAATTTAAATTAACTAGCAACAGATTAAATTCACTCTCTCAAGCTAATCCGGAGATTCACCAATACGGCTATACACCACCATTCAACAACATCCGATCAATAAACATTTGCACCAATTCAATCCCTGCAAGGAAAAGTATATAAATAAATAAATAAATCGATAATATGAATCAGTCAATTCACTCTCGAAATAATTGTAACCATGCCACCATCTTTCTTCCAATCTTTTTATACATTGGGTAAGAAATAAAAAGCAAAATTACTCGAAAGAAAATTACTTTCAACGATGAAAAACGTTTTGCTTGCTGTATGTGACGGGTGAATTTGTGTGTTGATTATATAAAAATTTAAAAACGTGTATTAAATTGGCAAGGTTTGTATCTGACGTATATATATACCTATATACGTCGTGTATACGACCGTTAGAAAGAGGTAATCTATAACTAGGTGTATAAGAGAGATGCCTGTGTAAACGCGATGATTTAATGGGGCGACAAATGAGCGCGTGATCCATGTATGACATATGGTCGAGAAATATAGAAGGTATAGGTATATAGGTAATCACGTTTGATCTTGATCTTGCGCAAATTAGGAGTGAGAAGATCTGTAGCGATTATGTACCAAAGAGAACGGATATTTTTTAAACTGCTGTTGAAAATGGAAAAATTCTTTCCATTTTCTCCATTCCTTTAATGCAGGACTTACATCGTGGCGATATTTTTCTTCGCAACTGGCGGAAAAAAATGAAGAAAAAAAACATTTTGTACAGGATGATATTTGTCTCGCAATTATATGATAGTGAAACCGGAGCGCGTGGTTTTGGAGTCACGTGCTTACGTCGCCCCCGCCCAAAATACGTAGACACCTATACCTACAGATGTTACGTACGTATATATAAATATTTCAGAGAGAGAGAGAGAGAGAGAGAGAGAGAACTTACGCACGTATATATGAAAAATAATTTTACAATTCAGTTCGTATAACGATAAGATCGTTGCGATGATATTGAAGTTAGAAATAACGATAAGACGGAAAGAAATGATTGTAGGAAAAAATGAAAAAAAAAAAAAAAAAAAAAAACGGCTTCGTCAATTATGTTGGCCCGTGTCATAAGTATATGTACGTAGAGAGATGCCATAGCGCGTTGGCAGTGCAGAAAATTTAAACGAAGCGAAACGCAGCAAACTAGTATTAGCCGGTAGCTGGCTTAGGCCTGTTGCCTATTCGTTGTATAGAGCAAGCGAACGTTTGTATGTCTCAAATACGAACCTCCCCAAAGCGCGTGCACCGAACCTCGTGGTCGCGTTCACGTGCTATTTATGAATAACTTTTTAGTCTCATATATAAGTACATAGGCATACACCGACTGTCCACGGACACGCACGCACACAATCATCTTATATAGTTTAGCTAACGAACTTATCTATTTATCTACTTTTTTCCGCGACACATAGACCGTTAACTTCGTGTCGTCAGCTTCTCCTATATAATCTATTCTGCCCCGCGATTATGTACCGCATGTCCCTAGTACATACATAAGTTCGATCTATGTACCCACGTACATATTTATACTTGCATCATGCATGTGTTTTACACGGTTACGGGGGTCTTGTGTATGTATATTGGGTATGTACAAAAAAAAGACAGTCATACTAGAAGTACATATACATCATATGGGCGCCCGCGGGAGCACCTTATTATTACCGGGTATATTGTTATGTAACGCGAAACATGTGAATTTCATCTAGCAATATGCTGCAGACTAAAGTTAGAATTTTTCGTTTTTTATTACCTACTTCACGCATATATTTTCATGTGTGAAATATATATATATTATACGGCGCATGAATTGCGCGAACGATGAGGACGGATTAGCGATAAAACTGCAGGAGTTATAAATGAGCGATCAACATTTACAATACTGATAATAATGATTACAGCTATTATTATTGAATTTATTCTTACGAAGTTTCGTATTACACCGCGTTAATTGATCGAGTATAGAAGAATGTCCACTGTTTCCCATGCATCGTTTTTGAGTTTTGAGCACCTCAAAGATTCCCGAAGTTCGATTCGTGAATGCTAAAAGCTCGAAAATGGAGCGTTCTTGAAATGAGAAAAATTCTCAAGTTTTTCATCATTCGGTTGATCTGCATTTTCCGGTTTTTACTTTTTTTTTTTCAATCTAGTTACGTTAATATCACCACGTACCGGTGTAGTCGAGTAGATGTGAAGTACTTGAAATAGAAATATAGATTTTCTTTCTTTTTTTGGTTCCATGTTGTAGGCAGAGCGGATTCCCTTCTTTCTCGTTTTTCATTCTCCTAGTTTTCTACAGATATATACCCGACTGTCGCGACACATCGCAAGGGCCTTTAAATATTAATAGAACGGGTTTGTCAATCTTCACCTTGCCTATCTTCTCGAAAATGAGGCCTCTTCTGTATAACCTCCATAAATTATGGGGGGGGACACTTCATTTTAAGTAATTTTTCTAAAATTTTGAGTCAATAGTAACAGAAATTTTATATTATAATACCTAATTTAGAATATTGCTATAGTTGCAAGCACCGTTAATTTATCTTTATCAAAAAATACTTTTTTCTTTTTTTTTTTTTGTCTATTTTTTTTTATCAGAACTGACGTATGTACTATTGTAAATTAAATTTCCGATTAGTATAAAGCAACTTTAAAAGTAACCGGGGATTCAAAAGTGTAGTAATACCTTGTCACTTCTTGATAAGGACATCAAGATTAAAAAACCATTTTTTTTTTTTTTTTTTTTCTCAAACTCACGGTGGCAAGTAGTTTCGAGTTATAATCATGTACACGTTTGAGATATATAAAATCCAACTTATCGTAATAAAGACGTCAAGAGTGTTACTTACTGCAAAGGGTTAATCAAAAATCAACGCACAATTTATTATATAATAACTTTGTCCCACTTTTCCTTATCAATTTTATTATTTATTCTTTTTTTTTTTTTTTTCTCCTTCTTCTTTTTCTTCAGGATTTAAACCAATTTTTCTTTTCATTTTATCGGATGCCTCTTATATCCAGTAATAATTAAACAAACAAAACATTATTGTTATTGTTTCTTATATTTCTTCGCTATTTTTACCTCCTCACACGTGCGCACGGTGTACAGAGATCCTGGTTTATAATTTATATAGTTTTGCATATATTATTATATTCGTGACACTTGAAATAAGATAACTTTTATACTCAAGTTCTTGTTACACACGTATCTTAATTTACATGTACACGTATAAAAGTTATGCACATATACACACGTGTATTATCTACTATATTTATCTACATTACTTCGCCGTGTGATGGACAAGGGACAACTGTAGAGCGTAGACCTCCCCAATGCTTCGTAGCATAAAAAAAGAGGAAAAAAATTAAAAAAAAAAAAAAAAAAACGAAATGAAACGAAAAAGAAAAGAGCATGGAATACACATACCGAAGGTTTTTTCGTTTATTTCTTCCTCTACGTTTCAACATTACGTACTTTCGTTTTCATTATTTCTTTTAAATCCAAAGAATGTCGAAGAGGGCAAACTCATAGCTTTATTGTTTGTTTTTCTTTTATTTATATGAAGATGGAAGAAAGAAATAAACAACAAGAAAAAAAAGCACGCGAATAACTGTATGTATAATGTACGTGTATAACGATTACGTGACCATGAAGTTTGGAAAATTGTATCGTTTGTTATAACTGGAAAGACAGAAGAAAAGAGAAAGAAAAATGCTGCTATTAATTTGAAGATGAAAAATTGCGAGAAAGCATTTTTAATGTTTAAAAGAAATGATGAATAAAAATAAACAGGTACTGATCGTCACGATACGAAGAAAATAGAAACAGAGCTACATAAACTATAGAACATGATTGCAACGATCGTATACGTGATTGAAACTGGTTTGTATTGACCTAAAGCTGCACACTCCTGGTACACTGTTATATAATTATCTTCATTAAAAAATATACCTCTATCTTCCTGTCGGCACTTCTGTCGTAGAATTAAAAGAATTCATTTTTTACTATATAAGTACGTAATGTCGAGTAGTCAATACTGTAGAAGGACGTAATCCACGAAAAGCTATATAAACAAGTGCGAACAAAGTTGATAACAAATTTTTTTTCAAAATTTGATATTTCGCTTCCGGCCCGACAATGAACTAATTCATCTCGAAGACGGAGGATCATCTTTTTTTCTCTCTCGATAATTATCGCATGAGGCATATTTTTCTACCGACAAATGGAATGCTTAATTTATATCATAGACGTAAACACATAACAAGACAATTATAATTATTCGAAAACACCTCGTGATTCTTCTTCGGTTTTTATTTCATTTCATATTCCGCACGTTATTTGTGAATAGACGTCTATATTGCAACGAATCGCAAATTCTGATTGTGAGTGTGGCGTATAAGTCACGCTTCGGTCGAGTCGAATTATGAACAAAAAGAAACAAAAAAAAAGTAACGAAGAATATCAACGGATGATCCGACTAATGATAATATCGGTAATGGTAATTCAGTAGAATGGGTATAATTTCGAAAATTTAAAGCGAAAGTGTGAAATTATTTTTTTTTTTAAATCCTCCACCTTTTTTTTCATCTTCTCTTACAATGTTCGATACAAATAGATGATATACGTCATAATGTATACGCGTCACATGCGGTAAGTGAATTTTTATTCTTGGGTCGATAACTGAATAATAATAGTTTATTCTAATTTTATTCTTGCCATAAGGTAATATAAAATATTAAGAAAGAACCGCGTGCGTTACGTACGATATGAAAAAAAAAAAAAAAAAATTATCGAACATTCAAGAGTCAGGATTTAAATACAACGTGTTATATTTTCATTATGACAATTTTGGCAAAAGTTCAGACAATTCGTAACGTCTCGCCCGCCACGCAATAGTGCAATGCAATAAACTGCGGAACGAGCAACTTATAATGTCCTGTGGAAAGATCTACGTAAATTCGAGCAGTGAAGCGGTGAATATTGAATTTTTGGTTATCAAATCTAGTAGTTTGAACAGAACTCTTGGTAGGATTTTATCTGCAGTAGTATATAATATTACAGATAATCATGGATTTATTAAAGTATACAGTACACCGGTTTTGTGGAGAAATGATTGATGAGTTGGTTGGTTACCGGTGTTAAGAAGTGTCGCAGGCTAACCCATTTTTTCTATTTTTTCCCCCTTCTTTACCTTTTTGTTTCTTTTTTCTTTTTTTTTGTCATTTTAAGACGGTTATATCACCTTATCGTAAATTTGATAAACTTATTGTTAGTTCAGATAACCACCGCCGCCCACGACACCTTCGCATCGTGTGAATTATTTCTACCTTATGATCATAATGATGATGATAAAATGTTCATCGTTTATATACGTATTATACTTATATTTATGTCGATCGAATAAAATTGATAACTAAAACATTAATATTTCTTAAATTTACGCGTAAATTTTTATGAGTATATCGGGAATTGCGAGTTGATCGCGCGAACCACGCGTTATGTAATTGTTAATCTGCATTTCGTAAATCATTTTTGTGGATTAATGAATGAAATTCCTGAGTACGTACATATCAATGTTATAAATATTGACGACTGAACCTTGGGTGGAATTTCATTAAAATATGTATTTTTTATTCAACACGCATCTCGAGATCGCCGATAACGACTTTGTCGGGTTACAAATACAGGAGATGAACCGCTCACAAATAACTATACAAATAAATTTTTCATTTTCACCTAAACAAAAAACTTGACAATAAGAAAGAAAAAAAATCCCCTTTTCCTAAATTAAAACGTACCGAAAGTTGATCATCTCAAGATTTTGTAAAATACACCAATTTCAAATTATTTAATTTAATAATTATTCTTTTATTTTATTATTTTTATTCTTTTTGTTTTTCACTCGCACTCATTACATCACATGTATAGTAAGAAAAACAATTATAATCTCAATTTATCTGAATAGTATATTTATTATTTTATTTCAATATTTTTATACCATCGCAACGATCGCGATCGGTTCAACGAACGGTAGTGTAATTATTGAACAATTACATTGAAGGAAAAAAGAAACAAATAAAATTAAGAAAAAAATGTAATTACATGAATGCGGAGATAAGAAAATGGAATAAAATAGAAAAAAAGAATAGAAGAATAATGGTATCAAAGAATTCATAGCTTGTTGCTGCACTAAAAAGGATGTTATTATTATGTATTATGTAACGAGGTTGTTAAACAATAAAATATGTACATATAGGTAATTTACCTTTTTCGTTTGTGAGTATTTTTTTTTTCTTTCTTTCTTTCTTTTCTCTCAAATTTCTGTTCTCCAAGTTTCGTTTTTCATTGTGATTATAACTAATATTAGTATGATCATTGCTATTACTATAGATATATCGAACATTACCATCATTACCATCATTATCATCATCATCATGATCGTCGTCGTTAATATTATACACTCGGGAAAGATCTAGGTATCTTTCCTTTAATTTTTGTCACATAATAATATAATGATTGTCGAGTTATAACACGCATCATCATCATCATCATCATTATAATCATCATTATTATTATTATTATTATTATTATTACACTACATATCACGTTTTACTTAACAATTTATACATATACATATATGTATGACGAAACATGGTGCAGCAATAAGCTCGTATTATATTATAGACAACACTTCCATTTTTCCTCACACGACATAAAAATACTCTTCCCACTTTTTCGCCTCATTAACGTAATCAGCGATTTAAAAAAGAAAAACGCTCCACTTTTGTTGTAGGAGAAACTCTAAGTACTGTACTACCGGCCTACGATCTGCTCTCGCTGCTTTTGACCTGTGGTTAACTTAACAAAAATGATGAAAATAAAAAAAATTCAATAACGTAATATACATAGGTATACCTTATATATTTTCAATTTAAAATTAGATAATATTATGTACACATATATAATGAATGAATACATATCTCCGCCACATGGTTTATTTTTCGAAGCCCTGTTTTTAAAGTTCCTGGTCATGTTTCTTAATAAAATAATTGGCTTAACTAACAGCTGTTATTAATATCTTTTTAGTAAATATTCGATTGGAGCCACCTAAAATTGACTATCCATATTTAATACGTGTCTTCTATTGTAGGTATATCACATTTACGGATAATAATTTAAACGCGAATGATATTGCGAGTACAATGCACGGATGAAATCCAATGAAACAAAACTGAAAAAAGTTTACTAGCTGTAAATTCAATTTTATTAATGACAGTCGCATCATTTTCGTGTTAACAATAATCCACGTGTAAAATTTTTTATATATTTGAAACGAATAAAAGCGTGGATAGTTTTGTCGCGATGGCAGGGAAAAGGTAAACGATAGAACGAATGAAGATAAAAAATAGAATGAGAAGTAAAAAATAAAAAAAAGAGAAGAAGAGAAGAGAAGGAATCGCGATCACCATGCGATGAGTGTTAAGAAAGGAGGGACGATCGATGTTGCCGGCGTTAGAAGACTTGGAATGAAAGTCCGCTAGGTAATTTAGTCTGAAAGTGAAGCTCCAAAGTACAGAAGACATACATTAGGCGTATTTATAATACATGGATAGACAAATATAGGTATATTTTCTTTCGAAGTATTTTTTCATTCGAATAAAAAACATAAATAAATAAATAAGTACCCAAAAGCCTAGTCGGAATAATTACAACGATTTTTCACGGTTACGTACCCTGTTATATTCTCTCCTAAATTTTCAATTACCATTGATAAAAAAATATCAAGTCGTATGATTAATCAAGTATCAGAGTTATATCCAAAGAATTTAAATACCGTGCGGTTGAATTATTTTATCTTATTTGATTTAATTTAAATTGTTGTTTTTATTTTAAGTGTACTGTACTTATAGGAATATTTTTACAGTCCATACAATCGAAAGAAAAAGATTAAAGGTGAATCGTTTTCATAGAAAACAGCAAAGAAAGAAGAAAACGTCCTACGTTCATATGTATTACGTACATCAGATGGGAAGAAGATAAATAAAAAATATAAACAAATAAAAAACGAGGAATAAATATCATTATTGAACGTATTTATGAAGGAAGTTGAAACTCGCAGGGCTGAAACTTACGTTTCACATGCGATCGATCCGCGCGTTGGTATCAGCTGGAAATTCTGTTTTATTTTATTTTTCCTTTCCCCTCAAAAAAAAAAAATAAATAAATGAATAAACAACAGGAAGGTTATGTGCGATTATAATTCAGTGGAATTTATATAGGTTAAATTTCGTTAATACCGGCATGGCTTGCCGATATTTATTGAAGGAACAATAAATGACGATAGCAGAATAAGAAGCCGCATGACGGGATATGGAATTAAAATAATAACCGATTGTTGCTCCTTCTATAATATTCTATGGATACATAATTATTGATTATTGTCAGGGATTCAATATACGTTATGTACTGCAGAGTCCTATTACATGCCATAGGTAGATAATCTCACAATCAGTCTACCTTGATTTCCTGAAGGAATTCTCTTTTTAGAGGCGAAGAGGGGGAGGAGGGTCGGCGCCGAGCGGGTGGACAAATTAAATGGAGGAAATAAACGTTGACCAGTTTGTATGAAGGAGAATAGGAAGAAAAAAAGTAATTCATCCGAGATGAATAATTATGAAGACATTGTAATCAGGGAATTTTCCACGCTTGCAGAATTTACGCAGTTTTATTAATCAACGATGTTCACGCATATAACGAATAGAGCGAAGATCAGTTAGATAGTTTATAGAAGATCCAATTTTCGTAAAAATTCAGTATGAAAATTATCGAATGATCGTCTTAAATCAATGACCGTAGTAATGCCGTTAGAGGTTACAAAGGTTACGGAGAGCGAACCTTCTGGCAAAATAATAGAGATCTTTATTATTATTGTGTAATGTATGAAAAATGAAAAATGAATGAAACATAAAACAAGGAATATATAACACTTTTATTGAATAAAAGGTTTTTTTCAAAACTCACCACCTATGCTGAGGCTCCTCCATCTAGTTTTCCTCTTGGCACCCTTTTTCCCCATTTTACAGAGGGCTGGGAAATCTCTTCTTCAGCAATATTTATCCGGCCCTTCCTTTTATTAACGAAATATTACGTATTGACAGTCAGTGCTTATGGTAATTCCCCATCGCAGCAAACCACTTTATCTATCATTGTATCGACGAGTTTGTCTAACCTTCGATATTTTTTTCTATTAAAAATCTTTTCGGTAACAGAGAGCGGCAAATAATAAACTTAAGATATAACCACGTTCTTCGAACCGCGGTTCAACACTGCGGGTCTCCCCTCTTACTCTACTTCCCGTATCTTTCCCCCTCAAACGAATCCGCATCCCCACCCGACGTTTCCCCCACCAGAAACGAGAAAAACGAAAAACGCTATAGAACCATCCCTTATTTCGCCAGGACCGTAAACGCGAAGTCGCAAAAGGGCGCCGACTACGTAGGGCATGAATCTTCAAATTCGACTTTTCCGTCATTTGACAACGAAATGGCGAAGATTTAAAACAGCAATATTCACTTTATTGACGACCATCTTTCTCACTTTTTATTTGAAATACATAAGTTCACAGCTGACCTAAATTCAACCAATCAAAAGTGTTTGATTTGAATTCCCGCGTGCTACTGGGCCAATTTTATTAATGCCGCTACCTATAGGTAGAGATCCTTTACTGACCTATAGGTTTTTAGCAGTGCTAGACAACTAGTAGCCTCTAACGGATCTAACTAGAAGATTAGAAATAGACCTCTCTCAACCATACCTGTATGTCTAATTCTTCTGATTAACAATTTTTGGCGCGAATATTGATTTCAGAGTAGACATCTCATAAGCCTTATTTCACCGATATCACTCCGATATTTAATCACATAATCAGGTAAAAATTTCTACTCAAAAAAGGTTATTACCTAAACACAGTATCTTAGGATGCGAAATTCCACAACGATGTTTGAGATTGTAAATGAAAATTGCTAGTTTACTAGACTTTTCAACGAATCTTCTAGCCCTTTAACCTCTGCTTAACCTAGATTCTTACCAACATACCCATTATTTTCTAATTTCAGGGACAAAAAATTAACGGAGCAATGAAGTTCTTCCGAATAGCTTCTCTCAGTGAATTCATTCCTCCGCTCTGCAATGATGAGGCGACAGTTGGTTTGGTGGGTGGTAGTTTGAAGTATGCAGATCGTGAGCATTTGAGCGTGTGTATGCAATTGTACGCTGCATACTTGCTGGATCATCCAGATGCGAATGTGAGCTTTGATATGCTGGCAACTCGAGAAGCTGGCAATGGAATTGGTGCAAAAGATATGTTCCTTCCAGTACAGGAAAAAGTGTTGAAAAAGATTGCAAGCGTATGGCGTGACAAAGGTTTTATTGAAGCTGTTCATGTTACTGCTGAGGAAGATCCAGCCCAAGTCACAAGAACCTTACATTGGCTTGCATCTAGGTATTGTATCTCTCCTGTTTGCTTGGAGTTTAAGATCTTATTTGATTACAAACTAGGGCTAAGGTATAATATTCTCTTTTTAGACTGGCCCGGTTCTTTGATTTGGTAGATAAATTAGCATTCTGGAATGAAGGTTTACCCACTTTGGCTTCTGGTTCCGTAGCAGAGATTGCTATTACACGCGATTGGGCCACTGCCATTGTAATTTGAATTTCTCCAAGTCATAGCTAGAAACATGAAAGAATATCCCTTAAATGATGCAAAATCAATAACTCTTCACTTATTATGCAGGTTCGTTGTTTAGCTTGGCATCCGCACTGTACACGTCTTGCTTTAGCAACACGTGACGATAGAATTCGTGTTTTTTGCAAAGATGTACAAGGCGCTGCCGTCCTGAGACATAGCTTCCAAAAATCTGTTTCTTGTTTGAGTTGGAGACCAAACTCTGGTAGAGAATTAGCAGCTGCTTGTCAGGCTGGGATCCTAATTTGGACCGTAGAATTGGGGGCTGCCAGTAGTTCGCTTAGCCAAGCAGTCACTCTGCGGCAGAGAGGACATGCACCCGTTACTAGCATTGCTTGGAGTCCACAGGTGAATTCTAGAAAATGTTAGATACCCTTTGCAGAATACTTCTGCAACATGGATTTGTTATAGGGGGACTTGCTCGTTTCTTGCTCTCCGGCAGACAACAGTATGTATATTTGGGATACCGCAAAAGAATCGGCAGTTCCATTAAAACATGTTGGAGGTGGCGGTCTCTGTTTTGCTCGATGGTCTCTGTGTGGTTCCAGACTACTAACGGCATCAACTCACTCGGTGTTCAGGTGAATATTTTTACATTTAAATCCAAATATCGATTGGCAATTTGTACAGCAATGAAATTGTCTTGTAATTAACGATGTTGTCATGCACCAGGATATGGAACACAAGCGAAGGTTCTCAATGGAAATCTGAAAAATGGACAGTTCCGAACGGCCGAGTCGCTGCGGCGTGTTTTGGGCCAGATCTCAAGCTGTTATTTGTTTCCACCGAAGTCCCTGAGACTGTATTTTCCCTGCCATTGCAGGAAAATATTTTTGACCTAAGGAACAGTGGCATCAACAATGACGACAAGGTTGCAGTGGCTGTGATCGATTTGAAGAAAACAATCCTCCACGACGATCACTATGGCCGACAATCAATCATCGGTGGAAGAGTCATGGCGATGGAATGGGACCCCACAGGAAAATATGTAGCCATTATATTCCAGGTTCGTAGATTTTTCCAATTGGAATCAATCAAAATTCAATCGATATCTATTCTCAATCGTATCCGATTTACAGGACAGTCCAATTGTTGTAGTATTTGCAACGGATTTGAGGCCAACGTTAATACTAGCTACCGCATCACAAGGTTGTTTGATAAAAGGATTTCCTGGTGAAGTACCAAACTGCATGAATTTTCAGCAGAACTTCAGCATCGATTCAGACTTTGGAGGAGCTTGTCTAACAATCGCATGGTCAAGTGGGAGAATTCAACACTTTCCACTAATCGGTTCTGAGATTCAAGAATAGTTTTTCCAGTCATCATTCATACAGATGGTACCATGTAATTTAGATCAAAGTCATTGATAAAATTTTATAATTTAGAAAAACAGCGTCACTACTTTAAATCCGATGCACGTGCCATTAAATTTTTAAACAATTCAACGTTGACGACGTGTAATCATAAATTAAGAATGTTATTTTGTACGAGGTTTAAATAAAAATGAAATATTTTTTATATCCTTTTTCATTTCATGTACAATCAGATTTCATGATCTGTCACTGTTATGAAATTGCTATTCTTGACTCGGCCAACTGATTTATACTAAAAGTATGAAATATAAATCAGCAACATCGACACAAGCACAAAGGTTTTTGAGGGACCTTTTTTTCTATTCTGGAATCAGGGCAAATCGTGATTAACACAGCGAAACAAATTTAGTCTAATGAGTGGACCGATAAGTTCTTACTGAGATTCAATCTGCAGTAGAAATCGATTCCGTAGCTAATCAAAGCAAAGGTCATATGAGAGAGAACTCTATACTTAGTATCAAACTTTTATTATACTATTGAATGAAAATACAATAATATATTATATTAGCATTTTTCATTTGCATATATTGACCGTTAAATATACAATTGCGCTGGATAACAAATTTGATATTCAATAGTCACATATATTTTTTGTATCCCTACTCATTTTTCTTATTTTCGGTTAAATTATCATTTTCATGGGTAAATATATGCAATATACTTTTTTTTTATATTCATTTACATTCATTAGAATATAACACGATAAACATGATTTTACACTAGACGGATGCTTCAGGGCACCTCACCATCCCAGCGCACCTTCATTCTTACGGAAAGACCCACCCATCTAGGGTTGATAATCATTATTCTGCGTGAATCTTTTTTCCTGTCTCTTTTTTCTTTCAAAAAATACCTCTCATGTTTTTATCTCCTTCCAATTACTATATACGATTATAATATTACCAATTGATAATTACAATGGTTGCATTCATAATAATTAAAATCATGTTTTACAATGATTAAAGAATGATATTCAAAAAGAAACAACAGTAGTGATACACATCCTTTTTCTTCTCTGTATCTTTTTAAATTTGCTGCTATGGAGGAAAATATTAAAAATTCAAATACCTACGCCAAAATGAACCAATATGTTAACTCATAAACTCAGCAGTAGAAACAATTTTAAAATAAACGATTTTGTTATTATTTATGTTATTCGTTTAATTTATTCTTTATTAATATTATTATCATCCAGTTATAGTTCATCTGATTTGTGTAAAAAATTTTCAACAGTAAGTTTTTTTCTATTATCTAAACAGCTAAAGACTCCAAATATACAGGAAAATAATGCTCGGCATATTTTGGCAGAGCTATATACGTGTATGCTATAAGAAATATTTCAAATGGAAGATATAAATGTTCTGGAAAACATACAAAAATTTGTTTGTTATTTTAGTCGGTATTTCAAATATAGGTGTTCCTTTACAAGTATCCATAGTGCATCATCGACACCCATATCGTAGAGCAAAGATATTGTTATAATGTGTGATTGGAAAAATAACCACAATTTCTAAATTTGGACAATATTACCATCTTACAATCATTTTAGGAGGTGCAAATTTAGTTCCGAAGAATGGTGAATTATGTTAGTAACACTATTGAAGTGATGAAAGACTATAAAGTCATCTTTTCGATTTTTAATTCTTTCACTATGCTTTTGAATATTTGGAAGATGAAACGAAAAATTTATCGATAGAAATTATCGCGTTGATCGTATTTATTTGGAAAATCGACCAGGATTTTTCAGCTGTAATAATCTGCGAATGAATTCTTTGAATATTTTCTACTCGCTTTCAGCAATAATTTAATAACTCAGTTTTATGTCTTCTATCGAGATAAATAAAATTCAATAATCATATAAAATTTAATTTAAGCATCGTTTACTTAATAATGATAATCTTCATGTTTATAAAGTAATATAACATTGGTAATAACGTTGATGGGATAAACAAAAAAGAAAACAACAAAAATTACGCTACTATTATCTAAATTATCAGTTGACCAAAGGCACAACATAGAACAATTTGTAGAATATTGATAGTGCAAATCTATCTTCATACCTGGTCGTTCATAAATTTTGATAAATTAAGTAACTAATGGCTTTATTCCCGTGCTCCAGTATTTAAAATTAACCTTTGGAATCCCGATCATAATACCACTTTCAAGGCATGTGAGAAACAAGAGCGAACAACGAAATGATCAAAACAATTACAAGTCCATAACTACAAAAAAAAGGTTTAAAACTTTTCTTCCGCTACACCACCTGTAAAAAGCTAAGTACGTGAATAAACCGTAAAAACTGAACCACGTTTATAGACATAGTTCATGTATGATGTATATACAATATAATCGAGTCTAAAATTAATAAATATGAATTTGACCGAACTGCTTCTGTAATATAAACTCGTATTTGTATATTGAGGTGTTGATAGCCCTCGTCACACGCCCGAGACACTAGAGATCTGGTACTGAACCTCACTGACTTGTTCAATTCATAACGTTTGCACCGCGCGCAGGTTGAAAAAAGTTTGTGAGAGTTAGAAATTAAAAGAAAGAAAAAAAAAAAGGAAAAAAACCACTTTCAACTAGAATATTTCTTCTGCGAGACACTGCACACCGACACAACGTAGATTGAAATGAACCCCTAATTATTTCTCCAGAAGGATTAATTAAAAGACTATTGCTTGAGATGGATCAGCGCATTCACCGACTGTCATTCGATACATTGCCATTTCTGTTATGCCATGGTAATGGACAAACGCCGCGGCTATAACCAGAACATGGAAGATTTGGTGGCTCTGAAACTGAATGAAGATTTTTTCCTTGTTACAAGTCGTAATAACTCACCTAAATGTACAGCGTGTCCCCTGGTTGCCTATTATTTTTATCGATAATTTAACGTCAAGACTTACCCAAATGTCAAATTTTCCAGGGAAAAATCTTTCCGGGACTCGCCATGCATAGAACATCGCTCCCAGAATATAAAGGCACCCCATTAGAATCAGCCATCCGAGTGACGCTTGGCTTATTGCTTTGAACCAGCCCTCAGCAATGGCATAGTGAACAGCCGGTATCACCTATTTGCAGATATTGTACACCAAATAAAATTTAATAGAAGTTTTAAAAATTCACAAATCATGCAGCGGTTATTTTTTTTTAAGTCAAATTTTGATCAATTGGATCAGCAAAAAGCATTATCTTGATGTTAACGAATACAATGCAATGACAATCAACAAAGAACTTACTTAAAATAAGGATCTTCGAGTACTTGATACTTGATATTTCAATACTTGTTACTCACCCCGCTGAGACCAAAGCCCATAAATACACCAGCTCGTAGAGGCCTGTAACTTGGTTCGCTGAATTTTTCCCACAGAGAAACAACAATGCTAGTGATACCCAAAATGACCACGACAGACAGATATATTACTTTTGGTTGATAGTGGCAGTAGAATCCATAATACAACCACGGAACAAAACTGCCCATAATGAGCATTGCAATTCCGCAATAATCCAGCTTGGAGAATAGTCTCCCTACACATTCACTGTGACAATGGACAGTGTGGAATGCAAATGACATTCCCAAACACACTATAGCACCTGCAAAGAATGCAGCAAACACCAATTTCTCCTCTAGTTGTATCGCAACAGACGGTTGAGTTAGAAAGAAGATAGCTATTCCTATGAAAGCTACACATCCTGTAAGATAACAAAATATTCGGTCAGAATTATCAATATGATTTGTGGTAAAATTTTCTCTACGAGAGGTGTATGTTGGATGTAAGAGAAATCAGTCATCAAAGGCTTCAGAATTTTCATGCACAGTATCTCTGATTTGATCAAGTGATTACGCCCTCCGCACCAGATTTGATAAAATAATACGCTAAGAAGAAACTCATACCTAGCAAATGGGTCCATATATTCCCAGTTTCGGTGTGAATACGGAAGATGCTTTTGAAACAAGCATAGAATGATGGTAAAGGTGGTCTATGCCCAGCATGTAAGAAATCATTGTCTTGCAGCCATCTAGGTAAATTTCGAAAATGACATTGCTTCCACGATGCCTCCCATACCTAGTGAGAACATTATTTTCTGATCACAACATTCACTGACTTATACTCTAGTAGCATTAATAAAATGTTAGACTATGAGCAGCAGATTTAAAGACTAGTCAATAATCATGAATACTTACTTTACGAACGAATTCTTCAGCTTGTTCAGCTGCATTGTGAGCCAAAGCTCCCAAATCTATTTCATCGCTAAGCACCCCTGCTTTCAGCACTTCGGTCATCTAGAACAAAACTACAGTAAACACAGATCCCTTAAGGATTTATAGTACTAAATCCGATAAGATTTGGGAACAAAGCAAAGAGTGAAATCAGCCACAACTTAATCAATCTTCTATAGATTTTGACAAAATAATACCTCACAGTCCAGTAGATGATCATCTTCCGGTGTAGATGGTAAAGGACAACCGACACCATCTTCTTCCTCGGCAAGGCAACTAGCGTCGTCATCATCGAGGAGATCTTTTACTTCGTGAAGACCTGGAATATCGCTGTTCAGTGAGACACGATCACTCCATGGAATACGATGACGGATTCCTGCTTCTCCACTCAAAGCCAGGTCTCCTCTATCTTCGATAATTATATCTTCGTAACGTGACATTTTGTATTTCACTTATAAATTTTTTCTTGCTACAATACTCGGTAGTTTTGCTATAAAATTTTGATCATTCTGAAACAGAATAAATTTCATTTTTATTTATCATTGACTCATTCAAGGCCCTTTTTTGTAGAATACTAACAGTTATTATTGCGATAACAATTCTGTAATAATGAACGTGTAATTTTAGGTAACAAACTTTGAATAACCATGATAAAAAACACTAAAGCAATCATAAATTGATAGACTGATAATGATTTTATATGGTACAAAATTCAGTCGCAGGCATACGACTACTGAAGAAAGCATGGCACATCAGTTATTCAATTTAAAAAAAAGAAAATTTCACTACAATCTGACGGTTAAGAACTGATATATGCTATCAGAAATAATTTTGATATGCTCGATATCGTTTGATCAAGCATCACCACGTGCACTCAGGGATTTATTTTACCACACAGAAATTTAAAAGTATTGCCTGCTGACCGTCTGTTAATGTATAGCTTGGTGAACCAGGTCAACCTAGTAAGTTAAAATTGAAGCCCGAATCGAAAATAAGTAAGATAAGATTAGAAGAAGACTAGCACTATGTAACTCATAGAAGACTTATCATATAAAAAATGGCTGTCTACAATCCCTGAGAGAGTTAAAATTATTCAGATTCAGAAGAAGTTTTGTTACCTAGCTGACTTGTAAATCCCAAATATTTGGGTTGTTTGTTGTAGCAATATATCTATAATCTTTTGACGATCTAATCGATTCCACACAATCCCAAACAAAATGTGATTCACAATAGGATGATTGGATCCTCGAGCAATGGGAAAGGTTGTCAACAATTTACCTGACTTTGAATTCATCTCTTGTTTGTGCTCCATTGAGTCAAACGTAAACAAATTGAGTCCGATATCACCATACACATATATTTCATCAAGAGCATAAAACTTATCATAACCTCAGACTATGAATGATCTAGGAACTATATTACGTAGGTCGACTTAGTTGATGAAAAATAGGGAAATAAGCACATGTGAGATAGTTGGACAAATTTCAGAAAAAATCCTAGTGGATAAAGTTAAAAATTTATTTGTTGATACCGCATACATAGTAGGCATTAGGATAATGATTAGAGAAAAGACCAACTGAAAGACCTGGTATTATGCTTTACAATATTGGATGGACCTGTTCATGTTATTTGAACTTTGAAATGTGATGATCAAGAAGAAAAAAGACTAAAGCTCAGCTGGTAAGTTCGACTAAAGGTCATATGCTTATGTAATAAAGCACATACGTATGTATCAACAAACATAGTTGCACACATAGATACAAAATAGGGTTTCAGTACGTATGCAAAAATTCAACATAAATTCCAATTCTAAGGTTATATGGCTACTGTATCGTAGAAAACCGATAATAAAGAAAAGGGAATAACGGAACCTCGATAATATTGGCCAAGCATAGATGAATGTCGCGCAAAAAATTTAAATTAACAAAGAAAAATAATTCAGACGGGAGAGTGAAAAGCAGCTAGATGATCCGTAAGATGACGACTTTCCATAACCGCGTTTATTTATAACATTACAAATGATTGATAGAAATTGTGATTCTCTTACCTAATAATTTATCAACATAAGAAGTCTTCTCATCTGCCCAAAGGTACTTACTATAAATCACTCCGTTACTCACAATCAGTACGTGAAAGTAATAACAAATTGAACGGGACACAACGACAAGTGACAACGAAACTATAACAACTGCTGATTGTCGCTCGGTTCACGTCGACTTTTGATACTAAAACTCTACGAACATATGCGAATTATTACGAACTCGAATCTAAAGAACGATTTTAGCCGAATAGCGGCACGTGGCAACTCGTTGCAATGGTTGCAGACGATAGTTTTTTGAATGAAGAACGAAATTGCAATGAAACTTCAAATAGTGTAAAACAACTTTTAGCTAGATAAGATAAAGCGCTGCAGTTTATGCAGTTCTGAGACACGTGATTGAGAAATGATATGAACTAGAAGTAGGAGAGTCGAAGGCGGGCTTCTATACCTACCGGAAAAAAAACAGAATGTAATAGATCACGAAATTTGTTACCCCTACTCTGGCAATGGGCAGTAACAAAATTTGACTAACTTTAGCCCAAGTTAAATGGCGGGTCTGAATTGGAAACTTTTCAAAACTCCGAATACGACCAGCAAATAATTAATTAGAGAATCAAGACACCATCTAGAAAACCTGTTCTATTTTCACTAATTAGTTGGTTTGTTATTAGATGAAAGAAAGGTTTGCTCCTATCGCAATTAAGGTATTATCTATAAAGAAGTAACGCCACACTGATCACGGCTCACATGCTGCACCTGTTTACTTTTCAGAATTTTTCCCATGTCGGACTTTACTTGCAGCTGGTGCCACGTCAAACAATATCGGTCAACAAAGTATAGATGTTATGCTACCATTTATTCAGAAAGCACGATCTCAATTATAAGGTTTCCATCAAGCCCGCAGTAACGGTTCGCTACTTATTTTTACTTTCATTCACATTAGTGCTGGTGCAGAGCTTTTGATCAATTTGATACATATTATTTCACAAATCCTAATATGCTATGGCTTTGTGTTGCTTTTCCTCATTTGTTTTCATCACTTTAATTTTTGTCACTAGTTATTTCCAAAAATAGCATTGTATTCTTTGTACATCAGTAGCTGATGACAATCTTTTAAAACTTCAAATCAAATCTTTATCAATTGCATGTGAAGTCTTCGAACAAATCGTAGTATATTATTTAGTCCAACTCCAGAAACATATCAATAACTATGCCGTTATTTGCAGATTGCTGTGGCTAGGTGACACCTTCTTCTTTCCAATAATAATTCACTCATCTGCATTAGACTATCTGATTGATTTTTGAGAACACAGCGTTCTCCAATTAGAAAATGGAAGGCGAATGTAATTCGGATCGAATAATATATTTAAGACTGCGTAGAAAATATTTATTAGTATTTTTATTAGCAACATTTGCTGACTGGCTTCAAGGTCCATATATTTATAGATTGTATACTCATTATGGGTATAGCAGCGCAGATGTATTGTTGTTATACGTTGTCGGTTTTGCGAGTAGTACAGCATTTGGTATAGTTGTTGGTCATTTGGCTGATAAATTTGGAAGAAAGAAGTTATGCGTAGCTTACAGTATTCTATATTCATTTGCGTGCCTCTGTAAAGTTTACAATAACTTTATGATCTTGTTGATTGGACGAATTTTTGGCGGTATATCAACTTCTATACTATTTTCTTCATTTGAATCCTGGTACATTGGACAACATTTGATTAAATACGAGTTAGAAAAAGACTGGATCAATTCGACTCTCAGTAAATCTACATTTGCTAACGGCTTGATGGCAATTGTTGCAGGGTTGGTATCTTCCATGTTTGTCGACGAATTCAATATGGGTCCTCTAGCTCCTTTTATATTAGCAATCCCAATCCTTGGAGCTGCAGGATATTTTTGTGCGATTCACTGGGAAGAAAATTCCATTAGTGATTTTAGCTTCAAAAATCAAAACTATGAAAGTAGTTTAAAACTAATTCTAAGTAGACGTAATAAAATTTTATTGTATTTGGGTATTGTTCAATCGCTATATGAATCTGTAATGTATGTATTTGTAGTTTTATGGACGCCAGTTTTGGATCCGATCCATCCGTTTCATGGAGTCATATTCAGTTCATTTATGATTTGCATAATGCTCGGTAGCTACCTATACACCATTCTGCATTCGCGATTTCATATGCCTTGTGAAAATCTACTGAAAATTTGCATATTTATCAGCTTGTTCAGTATTTTCATGTGCACATATGGATCTTATATTCAGACGGACAAGTCCGTGGAAATAATTGGGACTTATCTATGCCTATTTTCATTCCTATGCTACGAAGTCGCAATAGGTATGTATTATCCAGCTATCGGTTATTTACGTGGAATTGTTATCCCTGAAACACACAGAGCCAGTATTATCAACTGGTTTAGAGTCCCAATGAACTTGATGACCTGTATGATTTTGTTGTACGTTAGATTCGAACTTCCGCATAATTATCAAATATTTTTATTCAGCCTCGCTAGTTTAAGTATTGCCTATGTATCATCTTTCAAATTCGTTAATCTATATAATCGAGATCCAAGGTATCGTCAAGGAAAACTGAGCTCAGTGAACTCTGACTTGTTTGTCATGTAATCTAGTCTTTATCAACTGGGATAGTAGATCTCATTTCATTGATACTAATTTATGACATGATTGCCTGTATCTAACTATAAGCAATAGAAATTTCATAGAATTCAATCTAGCAAATCAATAGTGCATTAAAAATATAGACAGCATATGGATTAATGTAACGTACTGATCACCATTAAATACAGTGTGCATGACAAAATGCATAGAAAATCCTAACATGTATGAAATTTATAGTATAAATGAGCAAACTAGAGTTCTGGCTGTTTGGAAATGCACGATCCAGAGCAATAAGAGTAGACTCATCTACGTGTATTTATATTTTATAAAGAATAAAATAATTTATGTATACCACAGGTGATAAATAGTTCCATTTTTTTTCCAAGCGAAGTTATTATCTTTATGGGAATGTTTTTACTATCATTTATTTCCCAAAATGAGCCATATAATACTATAATAACAACATAAGTAGCAACACATCATGTGGCACTTATAATATTTGATGCCTCTCAAGTACAATCGAGCCTGATTGCATTCATCATCGGTCTAGCATGTGAAACAACAAGTAGACAATTGAGTGACGATTGGAGAGTGTATCTATTTGTGAGCAATTAGACTAAAAAAGAGCGATATTGTACATAAATGTTTTTAACCATGCCGTGTATGCCGCTTCTTTGTATGTATGTCAAGATTAGACCACAGCTGTAGTCTTGAGTTTGGCAACAGGCCTGACTAATGATAATGAGAATGGATTCATACATACAGTAATGAGACAGTACCGTACGCAGGCACTAGTATTCACATACCTATACCATATCGACTGTGCACACAATGGAAGAAAATTCCAGTGCACGAAAGTTTAAGTTCATTGAACTTAACCCATACAAATATTTGGCTGCAGTCTTTCTTGGTCGCTCTTCTGTTCCGGACGTGCATGAAATCGAAGCATGAAGTTTATCACCAGTTGATTACTTTACTTCAAGTATCTAACTAAGATTATGAATACGAGTAGTTCCTGTTCATAAATTATCTGTAGTTTAATCATCATGAACTATAGTGACAGACGTAAGTAAATATAAATGTGACAGACAGTTTCATCGTTGGTTTCATAATGTTCATACACCCAATTTGATGACTATAATTTGAATTATGTATCAGCCTGAAAGAATTAGAAATAATTTATGAACACTAGATTAATTAAAGAATTTAGATTAATTTATTGAATTTAGATTAATCTACTAATTATCATTTCAATCTTATGCTAAAACCCAAAGTTACACCATTGTTCAATTATCTTCCTATCAACAAACAACATTCTGATTGCAGAAGGATTAACAGAAGATGCTCCTTTGCAAGGGAGGATCAAAGGATTTAGTTTCAAGTGCAATGAAGACAGCGGACTAAAAATGACTGTGATAAGTTTCACAGTTTTAAGCATTGCCATCACTATTGCACTTGGACTTCAATTAATTTACCAAGACAACGTTTTAGTGGTAACTAGCAATGTCAGGTTCTGCAGTTCGTAGTTAAATGTTAATTCACATTCCATTTAAGAAGTGATCTAGTTACCAACAAAAAATACCCAAAGAACCGTTTTAAAGAAATTATTGTATCGAATTGTACTTCTAAAAGTGATTTTGAATGGCAATAGGAAAGGGGACATGGTGCTGTAGCTACGGATTATAAGGATTGTTCAGAAATCGGAACCAATATTTTAAGAAAAGGTGGAAACGCAGTGGACGCAGCAATAGCAGCAACAGTGTGCATGACGGTAGTTAGTCCTCATAAAACTGGTCTTGGTGGGTGAGTTATCAATTATGAAAGTTTTCATCTTTTTCTTGGATTCCATTTAATACAAATGTTACATTTGATTCTTAGAGGTGGTTATGCGATGATATATAGTCACGAAGATCGAACACAACCATTGATTATAGATTTTGCCAAGAATACGGTACAAGGTATAACTTTTTTTCATGAAAATGAGTTTCATCATCCTTGTGGTTTAACTGACATCACTCAAGAAGAAATATATCTGTTGTTCTAACTAGGCGCATTTGGTGCTGTAAATGTCCGTTTACCAGCCTTGCTGCAAGGTCTGGCACGTGCACATTCTTTAAGAGGCAGTCTTCCGTGGGAGCAATTGATATCTCCTTCGGCCAAGCTGGCACAAGCAGGATTCATTGTAACAAAAGAATTTGCTCGAGAGGTGGACGCAAATCCAAATTTTATCTCGTTGTATGGTCGACTTGAGCAAGGGCAAAATTTAACACTACCAAAACTCTCAGAAACTTTAAACACCGTAGCTTATCATGGAGCAGATGGTGAAAACATGTTAAGAATTTATTATGGGAAATAATAATATTTTGAGATTATTGCGGCATGGATCAGTTGATCAAACCTCTTTTCTTTGGTGTTTGCAGAAATGTACAAGGGAAATTTGTCACGAAAATTCGTTGACGGCTCACTAGAAATTCAGGAACAGTTAGCTAGATATGAGCCAGCAATAGAACACGCCAATGCTACCAATTTTCTTGGATATTTGATCTACCATCGATCTGATGCAAGTGCACTTGAAAATGTACTGGAGGTAATGAATGCACTTCCGATTTCTCGTGAAAATTCATCGTCTCTTGATTCGCAAATTCTCTTCGCCGATGCTTTAATTAAGAACAATCCACATTCAAAAGCTGAACTGACCGGTTTGTAGTCATTGGTTTACGATAATATGTGAGCCATGAATATTTAGCTCAATGAAATTTTATCCAACAGATACCGAAGAGAGATTTAGCAGCGTAGTTGTCATGGACGGCCTAGACTCATACGTGGTTATTATAACGTGAGAATTATAACTATTCAGCTATTCAAGATGATGAATTTGCAAATCCAGACCTCCTACCCATTGAACTATGGAATGAATTTTAATTTCAGTGGCTTGAGTGCTGCGTTTGGATTAGGTAGATTAACGAATACTGGATTTCTGATGGATACTGCAGAGAGTAATTTGGAGAGACTTATGCCAATAGTTTTCTGTGATGCAGCATCCATATGTGGGCTGCGAGGAATTTTCGGCACAGACGATGTGACGCTTGCAGCCGAACTATTTTATAATCTTATAGTTCGCAGACTCAATGTTACTGCTGCTATCGAAAATCCTCGGTGAGATAAATTCGTGGTGTTTTGTTGTATGCAAAATTAACGCGATGTATGTTTTTTAGTCTATAAAGCTGACAGCATATAAATTCAAATCTTTTCAAAAATCCTGGTTATCGAAATTCGTCTAAATCTGTATATTCTAAGTTCATTTTCACTCGACATTGAACCTATTTTGTTTGGCGTTGTTTCAAGGTACTATTTGATGGCAGATGGGATTTCGATAGAGAATGACTTTCCCCACGTGATGGATCCCACCCTCCGTGCTCGTCTTAGTTCCATACTGAACCCTTCTGCTCAGAATGCTGAGCAATTGATGAAGAGTTGTAATGCGATCATAAAGATGAAAGATACTATGACTGGCCATTCTGACAGCCGGGGGGGTGGTGTTGCATCCAGATTCCGCTGATTAAGTGAGAAATATAAGGGTATCAGGAATGCTGCTCAGTATTTTAAAACTCATCAGTATCACCAGGAATCGAAACTCGCATTTTCTACGATTATTCAAGACATTGTTTAACGACAGTAACACAAACGCTTAAGGAATATAGGTATTTATGATGGATACAAGTTTTTAATTTACTATCTCAACCCCCAAGTCATTACTTTTGGTAAATATATCAAGTGATGATTTTTTGTTATCATGTGTAAAATCGAAGTCATGATATTGAGGGTTGGTAAAGAGTAATGGGGTGTTATTAATTCAGTGATATTTTTATATACTGTACAAAGTACATAATTTATTATTCTAGACATAGTATTTTTATTAAAAACAAATCGTGTACTTAAATATTTTGTATATTATACATTGATATAATCATGTAGTAATGAATAACTTTAATTAAAATAATAACAGTTGTTAGCAAAGTGTTATCTACATATACCTTTGCGAATATGCCTGTGTGTGTAAACGTATTTGGTCAGTCAAAATTATTAGAATTTCATACTCACTGATATTATTTCGATCAAAAAAAAAACGCTCTATTCTTGGCATGGTATATCCTAAGTATGTTCGGAATACATAAAGTTTTATTGAGTCAAGGAATACTGAAATAATATTTGACAACGATGAGCGACAATACTCTCCCTTTCATAGGTTGCATAAGTCAGGCTTACAATCCTTCAAAAACATGATATAGAACTGAATTAATATAGGTTGGTCGTGAAAAAATGGAGAAAATTTATCCCATGAAGTCTTCTATTTGGTCATGTAGGAATCTTTTTTTGAATAACTTTTTGCCTGGAAACTGACTAGGCCAAAGTGTTAAAATATTTGAATTGTCTATTTGCTGAGCATAATAAGGCAGAATATTCTTTATATAAAAATATACTATCATATTTTAAGTTGAGTATACCTTCGATGCTCATGATTGGTTTCCATATCCAGCTGTTTTAACCTAGCGTAACCCGCACTGCCACCCAGCACGATAAAATTACTCGTCCACCATAGCCATGGCTTATGTTCATTAAACCAGTAGGTAGCCATAACGGTTTGTGCACAAGCTTTTGCTGTCCCACTGATATTATGAGTTAAGGGTGAAGTCACTTTTATTTGTAACGCGGTGACGAAGCCAATGGCAAACCCGCAAAGTCCTCCCAAAATCATGGCCCCCCAAAAAAACGGTTCGGATAACTTGTTATATTTCAAAACAACACTAAACTCTCCACTGACTAGCATTAGTGGTATAAAAAGAAAGACACTGTAAATATTGTTATAGTAAGATAATAGCCATATTTCTTGATTCACCAACGGAAGCACTCTTTTAGTGTAAATTGAGTACAAGGATAGAGACAGGGATCCAAGAATGCCAAAAACTGTACCCACGATGGACAAAGAACCTGCAACATTCTCTTGGTCAACACCTAACCAAAATCCACCGATAATTATACCACAGCAAGCTATGCAACTAAAAGACGTTTTCTGACCTGTGGAAAAAAAGATTGTTACATTATTCAGTTTCATTTTGTATCCTAACTTAATTAGTATCTTCTGCACAAGAAGGCATACTTCTAAAGTAGTTAACTAGTTCTTGAAAAACTTACCAAGGATAGAGTAAGACAAGATGACATTGAAGACAGTAGTAAGCGATCTTCCGACATAATAGAATGCAACGCCAACATATTTTAAACAAAGATTATTACTCGCTATCATAAATGTGAATAGCACCGATAATGGGAGAACCTGTGAAGTGAGGCATTGTTGTAAGTTTCAACTAGGATAATTCATTATGGAAAAGTTATTCCATTGACATAAAGTAATTCTTATCACCTTCCTTATGACATCCATACAATACGGATGTCCTTTGGGAAATTTTATTTGGTCGGGAAACCATTGTGCCAATTTACTAAGAGTTGTGCATATTAAAGCGCTGACTACACATTGAAACCAAGTCACAAATAGAGGTGCGTCCAGGTCAATTTCATCACTTGAAAGCAATGCCTTGTTTACAAATACTGTCAGAATTGAGACGATCCTGAAAAAAATTTATAATCATAGGTACTGAAACAAGGCAATTATTGTGAGTAAAACACAACTCAGTTACAATGATAGTAAGATACGAAGGAACTCATTTCAGGTATATGAACAGGCTGGTTTTAAATATAACAAGTTTAAAAATTATTCCTGCTTGTGGAAAGCGAAGAATTAAATACATAACCCCAACTGACCAGTAAGTCGCGACGACAGCTGCAATATTAATATACTGAGACAGCAGATTCGGATCTACTGACATTTTGAATATGAACGGAAAACTAACGATGGATTACATCCAGGGTAATAGTGATAAGGTATTTATGTCAGGTGGCATTTTCAGAGAGATAACATGCCACAAACACCACTAGAGACCCCTGAGCCACGAGTCACGCAAGTTTTACACCGGTCTATGCATGCCCGCAAAGCACTCCGCAAAGTCCCATTCATTTGTACATTGTTGCAATTTTTTAATAATATGATGAGTATTATGAGATACTCTTTGATTATGAGATCATAGACGAGTCTTTGATGATTTTATTCCACATTTAATGTTGATTTAACATTAGGCACTGAAGTCATATCATACTTAAAGTTTTCGGCTAGTGTTTTTTTTTTTCTTCTGGAATGGGTATTTAAAGTTTAAAGCCCACGTTTAAAGAGCTTCGGTGTTCTGAAACACGTGTGCTTAACCTCCTTGTCAATCTGTGACATCTGGATGTCATTTCCCCCGCACAAGAGACCGCAATTCTGTACAGTGAACAGAAGAAATGTCGATTAAACTGGAAGACAGGATTCAAAAATATTGCCATGTCCTTTCCCAGGAATCTAAAGGTCTTTCGAATGTGCTTAAAGCTAACCATAGCCTCATAGAATTAGTGCGATTCTGCTATGTATTTTACAAAATAAATTACGAACTTTCTTTTCTGCAATCTTCTTTCGCAAATGCTTATATCCTATTTTTCAGAACTGTATTTGACGGACCATATTTCTGAGGTAGAAGATTTCATATCTCCATTGGCCTTTTATAGAGAATTTGTATCAAAGAACCTTCCATTGGTTATCAGAGGTGGAACAAAACATTGGCCAGCTGTGAACAAATGGGACATATCTTACTTTCGTCAAAAACTTGGTGATAAAATTGTAACAGTTGCTGTCACTCCCAATGGATATGCGGATGCGATTGCAGCAAAGGAATCCAAAGATGGTGCCACTTTTGAAGACTATTTTGTCATGCCAGAGGAACGACTTGTGCCAATGTCAACGTTTTTAAATACATTGGAAAACTCCGAAGAACAAAATGTTAATTACATTCAAAAGCAAGACTCTAATTTCATAAAAGACTTTGCAGAATTATGGGCAGATGCCGAAATAGATGTACCATGGGCTACTGAGGCTTTTGGAAAATATCCAGATGCTGTTAACATATGGATGGGAGATCAAAGAGCTGTTACATCCAGTAAAATTCTAATTATTTCATTGGATCCATGTTATGAAGATCTAATAACTTGAAAGTGCTACAAATTTGTATTCCAGTGCATAAGGATCCGTACGAGAACATATACTGCGTAGTATCTGGCGAGAAGGAATTTCTTTTGCATCCGCCAACAGATCTCCCATGGATTCCTTATAAAAATTATCCCTCTGCAAAGTATCGGGAAGTTCAACGGGGTCAATGGTTGATTGAACCAATTAGTACGGAATTGCCAACAGATAAAGAAATTATGGGGGATGAAAGCGATTGTCCATTGAATTCTAATGTTGTACCTTGGGTATCCATCGATCCCTTGAATCCAGATTATTTAAGGTTTGTTGTGTGATGCTTGGGAGATAGTTGATGAATACTTGGATATAACAATTGATGGTCTGTAATTTTAGATATCCTGGGTATAAAAATGCAACAACGCTCCGGGTAACAGTCCGCAAAGGTGACCTGCTCTATCTACCTTCTTTATGGTTTCATCACGTGAGACAAAGTCATGCTTGTATTGCCTTGAATTATTGGTACGATATGGAGTATGACATAAAATATGCATACTATAAAGCTTTGAAGGTCTTATGTCATTGAAAGAGACTGAGAGCATGATTGCATAATATGTATTCAACGTTGTATGAATCTAAGGTGCACGATCTTGGTTCCAAGAGTGCTGACTGTACATTTTTGTATGAAATTGTGAAAATAATGTGAGCGTGAAATAAATAGTAGAGCAATACCAATCGGTGGTAATTCTTACGTTGACTAATTTTTATACTAATGTGTTTGTAAAAGCTTATCCTCAGCAACATTCTTCAATCAACGCCTCAGGAACGAAATTCAAATCAAACGCGTGCGAGGTTGGATGAGCACATGACGTAGCCAATCGAATCCATAGTATCGACTGTTCGAGAAACATCTGTTCGAATCAGTGGTTCCCATACTCGAAGGTTGGCGACCAGCGCAACTGTCATTCACAGTTAAACACGAGTTTATTGCGTTCATATCTTGTTCATATTGAAACGTGCATTGTGATTTGGTTTTGTGAGGGATTCAAAGTTAAGCTCAAAACGAAGAAAAATGTCGAAGGAAGAACAATTCGACGGAATGCTGTTAGCCATGGCGCAGCAACACGAAGGAGGTGTACAAGACGTGAGTTAATTGTTCGAGAATCTGTCGCCATAACCTCAATATTGGCCCAGCGATTGAAGGCAGTTTGATTCATATCAGGAATCTTCATTCATATTTTCAGCTTTTAGACACCATCTTCAGTTTTCTAGCCAGAAAGACAGATTTTTATACTGGCGGGGGCGAAGGTGCAGCAGAAAAGGTAATTTTTGTACATTCCTTTGTCTACAGCCACCCAATGTTTGATTTTAAACTATTTCAATATATTATAACTACTTTGAGTGGCATTACCATAAAAATCTATATCCCACATCATGTTGTTCATTCTATTTTCCATTGATTTTGTTATTGGCTTTCAGCTTGTGATGAGTAAATTCAAAAAGCACGAGACTACCGCCATAAACAAGTTATTTGCTGAGAAAGCTGAGCGAGCTGAACAGGAGAAGCGGCGCAAAGAAAAGCTGGAAAAGAAAAAAGAGGAAGAAAAACAGCAGCTGAGCAGTGAGTCCAAAATTATAGAATTGACTGACGAACAAGCTGACCAGTTGCAAGCTGAGTTGAATAACAAGGTATAAATAATCAAGGCATGTCTCACATTGTGGACAAGAAACCAAAAGAAAATTTATTGCTTACCTAATACAGTAGAACCTCGATTATTCAAGATAGCGGCATTGGGGTGTCGATGGATAATTGGAAATTGCGTGTATCGAATCTTTTGTAAGAGTTAATCTGCACCTGGATAATCGAGGCTCTATTATAGTTATGAGGAAAAATCGAATACAGCAATTCTTAACGATCTTTTCAGAAAATAGCTACTGAAACAACAGCTGTAGCTGGACCTAGCGGAGATAATGGGCAGCCTACAATCGAAGAAGTTAAAAGTGAAAATCTTATCAAAGAAGATGATGATGAAGAGGATGAAAAGGAGAAGGGCAAACTCAAACCCAACAGCGGTAATGGTGCTGACTTACCTAACTACAGATGGACGCAGACTCTCCAGGAGGTTGAGGTGAGTTTTGAGACCTTTTATTACCTCCCGATATTGTTGATGCATAGCTTTTGTATTTTACAAATTTGCTCTGCCCCACACTCGTTTTCAAAAAGTTTTGATTATAATATACAAAAAATTGAAGTCATATTCAAAAGCATATCATTAGAATCACCTGAAAAGTCTTGTGTCAATCACTTGTGATTTGATTTTGTCTCCGTGGCAAACACCATACTATTTCTGATTTCTATTAAAGGGTTGAAAAGCAAAGAGTGATTTTTTGGTGTATTCTTACATATTTTGAGTTCTGAAATCCGAATCTGCTAACCCAATTGATCTATTTATGGAAATGATCGAGTTATCGCCAATTTTTCCCTTTTCGGAGTGAAAAATTGAGATATCGGCGTATTAACGCCACGAATACAAAAATCTCGCATGCTAGTTCACGTGAAGATTTCCAAAACATGACAGTGAAAATTAAATGAGGTACGAAATAAAACTATCAGCGATAATCATTCAAGAGTTTCTTGTTCAATCGATGATTAATTAATACACAAGTAATATCACAGATACAAAGAATGATCATGCAACCACCCTTCATCAATAATCGATCAATACAATTCCATTTTTGCTCACACTGCCTCTAACATTGTTTTAAGAGGGCTCCACGTTTGATTTAGACTTTGTAAGTTAGTAACAATTAAATTATTAACACTAAATTACATATCTAAATAAAGGACCTTAATTATTAAAGATAAATTCAAGCTGCATAATATAGGTTTTTTTTTGTTTTTTCTTGGATTTTTTTGCTTTTTATATTTTTATTTGCTCTTACAGCCAGAAGTTTTATTGCAAAAAAAATCATGTAATTGTTGAAAGCTCTAAACTGGAATAGTTTGAAAATTCGTTAAAATATTCCGCAAAATTGACATAAGATTCGTTGCTAAATTTTTCTCTTTAAATTAATAAATTAATTTGTTATTATCGATTATTAAATTCAATATATTCGTTCATTTTTCGTCTGCTCGCAGCGTTAAGATTTCTCGGTTTCAGTGATATTATTATCCTTGTTTTTTCTTTTCCATTTCATAAATTATTACAAATCTAAAAGACCTCATTAAATTACAGCACACAGCGCGCTCATTACATAAATGTAATTACTAATTTCACGTACCACACAATTAACACAGTGCAATACAGCCTTAAAATTATACCATAGATGATAATATACTATACATTATTGAACTTCTATTCTACACATAATATTGAATATGGAAATTCGTTCGTCTTCGATACTGATGTGATCTTCATTCTTCTCATGGCAAACTTTTGCTTTCCTGAATTATGCCGTTGATCGATTTTATTTCAAATACCGTATTAATATATTAAAATCCATTTTTCTTCTTCTTTTTCTCCAGGGTATGCTATGCTTCCACTTTCCCACTTTTAATTGTACCTGTCACGAGCTCTCACTGTAACAAATTAAACAGAATTTTAAGAAAATCAAGAAAATGTCAGTCAATATATAACAAACGAATTATTGTCAATCAGAGTAAGGGTATATTCCACATTCGTCAGCTATGATTTTTGACGATGTTAGGTAAATTGTTGGAATTCCCTTTTCCTTTATCGCTTCACTTACTTTCCATATAAAGAATGCCGGCGAGTAACCCAACCATGAATAAAAAGCTCATCGTGCAAATTAGTACGGTGAGTTGGTTCCTTGCGCACCAAGATTTTTTGTAAACCTTAGTAGGTCTGCCGAGACCATTTACTACTGTAAAATGTGTGCTGCTCGCTACCGATGCTGTGTCGAATGGTTTTGGTGGTGATGTTACTGTTGGCGGATGTAGAGCTGCTAGGGTTGCCAAATTCGCTGCCGTCAATAACAGGGTACCTGACGCTGCGCTCTGAAATTGAAAAAAAAATTTGATAAGACTCATGTGATTATCTGATACGACTATTTTTTCCTCTCTCTATCCCAATAGCTAATCATATGAGATTTAAGAACGAGGAAATAATATCGTTAGAATCAGAGATAAGCATTGACTGTATATTTCTGCAGTTGCAGCAGCAGACAGACTGCATTGGTTTAAAGAAGTGTTACACACTCGTACTTTCATCGAGTAAAGCAAAAAGATAAAAAAATAAAATAAAATAAAATAATAAAAAAAAGCGTGCTTCCGGTACACACGTCTGGTAGTAGCAGCATCTGCTAATATTGCTTATGACCTCACTCTGTTCAGCTTTCGCTTTCTCAGTCTTGAAATGATCCTTATGGACGATCGTATATCCGATTGGGGAAAGATATGAGTTACATATTCAGTCTATATAAATTGAATGATGTTAATTATCGTGCGTTGGTTTTGCGTAGGTTTTTGATAATCGGTTTTCACCGAGGCATGCAATTTTAAATTCTATAATTGGCAAGCTTTTGTTTTCTCACTTCCAATTCATTGACTCCTGTTCCGTAACGAACTACTTCACCCACTCGACCCATTTTATCCGATGAAATTGGGTTCTTGCGATTCACCGATCAATTATAAAGACGGCCGGCATTTGCTCTTGAGCGTTAGGACCAATTATTCACCCATAGTTGGCTCCATTCTAAATTTTTGTACAATAGTCCCGCCCGTACCGGTCAAGCCGGAGGCAATTATTTTTATAATCGCTATGCTTGATTCTCTCGTCCCCTCGATATATTCTCAATCTTTAACTTTTACTTTCACCTCTCGTTTATTTCATTGTGCGTATAGATAAGCATATTGCGTTGATAGCAACGAAAAATTTAACCAATCTACGTTGTGGGCCAGGCTCCAAAATCAAATGTGAAAATTTCAATTTCAATAGTGAAAATAAATAAATAAATAAATAAATTATTATCAATTCGCATTGCGATGTCTGTCGCGTGTACGTTGCCTTGACCTTTTTGTTTTTAACGCAACTCTCGCGGGTATTGAGTGAACAATCAATATTACATATAAATACCTATTCGAGAATACATTTGCCCGTATGGAATTTATAAAAACGTAAAGATTCCAATTGTTATTTCGTCTTTTTTATAATAGCGTAAATTTCTCCCGCTCTCCTTCGAAATTATATGGCATTGAAATTTTGGAATACTAAACGCTTGGTGATATTGTTTTTAGAAAATATTTTAAGTGTATTTATATACTTACGTGTGTACTTGACGTTGAGCCTTGCGACGATGTGGAGCCTCTTGAAGACGAGCTATTTGACGTTGCGGTGTGAAGGTGTCCCCAACTTCCGTTTTCACTTCCTCTCTCGCTACGACCGACTAGAGAAGGTCTCGGTATATGCCAAGATGGGTTAACCGCGATCTCACCAACCTGAAATCAGATGATATAACAGACGTTAACAAATTTCATCGAAAAATTCAATACCATAAAAATCAAATGACCACTATTCGATTAAAATAAAAACGAACAAGAAAGAGGGAAAAAGAGCAGAATCGAAACTGATTTGCCACCACTTTTTTTCTTTACAGTGTTTCAACGTAACGTTATTATATACCCATTGTGAAATTGACGAAGAGACTCAATTCAATTCAACGATTATTCATAATTATCAATTTCATCAAATGCGAATAATTATATTTCTGTAATAGCGTTGATCTTCGGTCTCTCTCTAGGTAACTAACTTATGAATAATATAGTTACTACACCAAGATTTCATGGAACTTTGTCGAAACTCCATGGAGAAGAATTAGAAAAACATGTCAAAAAATGGTGTTGAAGCTTCGGCACTTGAAACGATCAATTTATTTCACGTGTCAAAAGAGTATAAAAGACAAACTTATCCGGTACCCATAAAACACAACTGTTTCTGTGATATATAGTTGTAATAATTCTTTGCAACTAATTTTTCATATTTCAGATTACATATTTATTTAAATATACATCTGGGGCTTTATAATTCGTCGAAGCTCAGAATTCGACTGAGAAAATTAATTGTTGGGGCAAAGTACTTATTTTCAAAAATATCATTAGATATATTGGGAATAATTGCGCTAATTAATTTCAATAGTTTCATAATTGTTCAAACAATACGTGTAATTTTCGGTACGTCTGATATAATATGTACTACATACGTATACGTACGTATCTTACTATAGAAAATTAACTTTGGTCTCGAAAACGTGAAAACAAGTTTCGTTGGCGTCCCATCTGTAGGTCAGGCTCGCCTCATATATACTTGACCAGTTCGCTCTCAAGTGGCTTTGACTCTTTATTATATTACTCAACATGTAACATACCTATATAGTATTATAGTATATGCAATCCCGAACGAAATTCGGCACACGGTTTACATTATGCTGCCGCAAATTCCTTCGTTCATATACATACGTATATAGGTAGGTAGCATATAAATGTACACCTGTACCTCTACAAACACGTACGCGTGTATATTTATTTGTTTATTTATTTTTATCTTTTATTCTTCGTACACATAACACACGCTTAATTCTGCGAGTAAGATCAGAGACTGGATTTTTTATTTATTTCTTTTTTTTCTGCGACGCGAATTTAGCTCACCGGGAGAAACAAAACGGGATCACGTCAGGGAAAGGGTCGGCGAACTTGGCCTCGTAAACTCATTAGTCTTCTTATTTTATTCATTTTCTTGAATTTTGTTTTATTCATTTTTTACTCTCTGCAGTAATTCTGTCACGCCCTAATCCTCTCCATCGAAACCGGGTGAAATTTGAACGAATAAAAACATTTTTTCAACTTTGTAGATATGCGGTAACTTAGATATTAGTATATTACGTATGGTAAATGGCATAATTATTATCTCAGAAAATTATTGTGCCATGCGTTAATCAGTATACATTTTATACCCGCATAATGTCGCGTCTACTGCAATGCTGTAATGAAACAACATATGATACTTATTTTTCGAATAATGTTGAGCTAGATCTTTTTTCCTTTTTTTTTTCTTCTCCCTCTCTTTGGCTCTTCTTGGCATTATTTATGGATGATTTCATGTGTGAAAAATAGTTCAATTTACCATAATTTTTTTTTCTATCCGACAATGTGAAAGTCCGATGTACGTACTATAGCTGTAAAAGATATACTAATATATACTGTAGATATATGTTCATCCGCTCGTCAATTTTGATGGCTAATCATGATCTCTCTGATCAGAATATAAAAATTATACTACGTGTGGGCGGGTTGATTTGCTACTTTGTCGATTCGAATCTGTGCGAATTAATCGGTTGACCCCGAGGTCGTGTTATATTATTTGTATGATAATGTGGAGAGATTTCCATTCGCGATTTTCGATGACTCTTATAATATACGAATCCGTATACAGGTGATACTATAATCCAAAAATAGAATATAAACCGGACCAGCTTCCGCTATAAAAAATTAAAATAAAATACAAGAAGAAACAAAAAAAATAAAAAGATAAAAATGGACAGAATAATCTCAACTGCGCGGTAGCAAATCAATTCAACTAATTGATCGCCCACGTTATATTTTTTTTTTCTTTTTTATATAACGCTGTACATATCCTTATTCCATAAAGAAAGTAGCTATGCTGCACGCAGTTGCAGCATCACAATATACTTTATACGATGTAAAAATTGTGAACTCTTAAATCTGAATTTCTTCCGCGCTCTTTATTCGATTGTTTTTTGTTTTTTTTTGTATTCACTGTGGAAAAAAAATTTTTATTGAAAAGAATATATTAATTTCGATGGTAATAAAAGACGAGAAAATAAAGAAATTGATTGAATAAAAATCAGAAAGAAGTAAAAATAAAAAAAAAATAAAATAAAAAAATCTTACATACATACATAATACCTGCAAATGGTAAAATGCAGGTTATATTATATGCGCTATAATAACGTGCATAAATGTGTAACACAAAAATCGGTTCGGTAATTATATTTATAGTATATCTACACATGAATTGTACATATGCGTCTATGTATGTGTGAAAGGGAAAGTAAATCGATCTGAACTAAGGAGTGGAATTTCAATGCGCGTTTGCGGGATCGTTTATTATAACGGCGCCTCAAAACTTCTAACTCGCGACACCACGTCACGTACACGCGTATATGTGTAACGTATCGTACATACATGTATATACATATAAATAGGTAATTATATATTCGATAGAATTATTTTTTATTCAACTCCAATAACATGTATATATCTACTCGTTAACGTTCTTCTTTTAATATACCGTGATAAATAATATCACCCGCACGTACCAAACAGAAGTTGGTCGCGTTACATATTCGATACATATATCTCCAGTTATGTTACTTAATACATATACACACCTAGTCAATTTTTGTATGTAACAACTTGATAGAAGCAAAAGGAAAAAATTATGTGGTTAAAAAAAATAACCGGATTTTATTGCATTACATATAGAGTTCATGGTATAAGGTTGTAACCTTAAAAATCTTAACTATTATATGTTATACAACTCGTGTGAATTTAATTAAGCGCAACTGTAAATACATAGGTATATATAAATGCGTACATAGTATATGAGAATGGAATTTAAGGAGGGTTATAACGTTATGTAATCAAGTGGCAAAATCTCCATCGGATTGAAATTGGAATAAGTTAATTCATACGAGGCGGATGAAATAATAATGTTGACACTTTACTAATCCTTCGATGCGAGGAAAGATTTGATTTACATTAATTTTTTCTATGTGTTATATATATTTTTTTTTTCTACATTTTTTAAATCGATATATAATACCATATCGGACGCGGAAAATTTTTCAACAAAAAAATCACCCGATCACAGGCCAGAAAAATTTTCTACCTGATTAAATTCTTTTCTTTCTATTTTTTTATTATTATAATATGTGAAAATCGTTAATCTTTTGGAGAATTCTCAATGAAGTTCCGGTATTGTTCCGAGCATTTGGTAGGTGAATATGTAAATGCGCACGCGTGTAATTAGGGTGCTATGTAGATTTTACATCCGGTGTGTAGTACGCGTGGAGTAAAAGATTAATCGTTTGACCCTCGAGTAAAAACGTCAGCCGATAATTCGCCTCGATCGCGATCGTGCACTCCGAACACTGTACGGTGTAAGTGCGAGTAAAGTGCAAGTGAAGTGCACCACGGCGCACGGTATAATGACAATGCAATCATTACGGTAATTGGCAATTTTTGTTTTTTCTTAACTTTAAACGTAGGCGTGGCGGGACGCCTTCGAACAAGATATATATACGTATGTGTTCCCAAGGACCAAATCTCTATATGGTATATACCTTGTAGGTATACACACACGTTACAATCTGTCTGGAAAATACAAAAGCAAAATTAAAGAAATGAAACAAAATTTGTCACTCGAGATTCATCGTTATCATTCATGATATACCATAAATATATCGATGTCCAGATCCTGAAAATTCTTTTCGATATATTACTATATATTTAATTATTAACTTTTTTTTTTCGCGGTAAATTTTTTCTCCACCAATTTTCTCGAGTTGACAATTTTCAAACCCTGAGGTAATCTACAGCGACGTTCTTTTCTCTTCTCTTTCATAGATTTTTTCGTTCAATTTTCTGTCCTTCTTTGTTCTCAGAAATTTTAATTTATAACTTGTTACAATATTTACTGGTAAAAAAAAAAATGTTGTCACTAAAGGTATCATTTTTACGGAACCCAATACACTGGTCAACCTCGAAGCTGTACACCTGCAACTCCGACTGCAATTGCAAATGCAACTGCGACTGCAGCAACACTCGCGACGGTTATAATACTTGTTCTGTTGCTCTTCATATTGCACTATATTTGCATGTACCGGCCGTACAACAGCCTGGAGTGCACGTATACTCGATATCAACTTGATGTAACGCGACGCGGTGAAACGGATTTTGAACCCACATATGTAGGTATATCCATATTTTTATTTATTTAAATTCCCTATGTAATCAATTATCGAGATACAAATGCGGCTAAGCTTCGATAATCTTCTTCTCTTATCGTTGCTATTCTCACCTCTGATTTCGATTGCTCAAAATACATTAAGGTGTATAATTATATGTATTAAAAAATATGCGAAAGTTCCTCTTCTCCTCGTCGCGGCGTCGATTCGACGACGATCGTTTGTTCGCAATATACAAATTTCGTCACACACCACCTGTAGACATACCTATCGCTATTAGGTATACTGTAAAATTTTGAAATGTACTAAAATCGAGAGTATCAATTAATCGATTACATTGCTGCAAGTATTTTATTTATACATAGGTATACCGATATATAATATGCAATATGAGAAATTCGAAAGTCTCTCCCGCATCTCTATCATAATTGTGACCCAGATATATTATAATAACATTTCGATTTCGTACGTATGTGAATAAATTTATATCTATATATCTATACAATATACGGTGGCGCTTCGTGCGAAACAAACATTTTTAACACAATACTATACATATAATACCTATATGAATATTCATACGTCTAATCAATTATGACATATCCCAATATCGTATCATTCCATTTATATAATATTTTTAATTTTATTAAAATTTCAATAATCTATAACCACACGAATCGGAATAGATATACGCCTAAAAATGCGTTGCAAAATACCATGCCTATCTGTTATATCACGAAAGTTGCGTCAATGTTCTTTCCTTTTTTCTATCAAAATTTTTTCCCCCAAAGTTTTCTTTAATCTGATAAATATATGCGCATTACGTAGTATGTATTTGATACAGTCATATCATATATATATCCATGAAAATAAATGTAAAGAAAGATTTTAAAATGCCATTGACTTAAGTGGGATGCAATGTCAACGATCGGTTTTATGTATTATATATATACGTATATAAAGATACACATACCTATACATATATATTTATATTATATAATGCATCTTAAAAAACTATGTAGCCTGTTTTATACCTACAAGCTATATAAGGTAAAAATTAGCATGTATAAGATTATAATGTCCTGAACTTGAGAGACGAGGTGAACCGATGATGTTACAATATCTTATCGATTATAAAATATTTATCTACACTCGATACAATTTTGATTCTGATTTTTTTTCTTTTTTCTTTCACTTATTCGAAAATACCTCTCAAACATTGTCTTTTCTTTTTTTACACAATTTTAAGACTGCAGTTAAAAAAAACACAATTCACATTTACCACATATGTATGTGTGCAACGATGACGATGTATAATATAATATACATGTATTAAGAACCCGGAAACGCGAACGAATATATATGTGTAATGCATATACATACGTAGTATATATATATATATATACATTATTTTCATATGCAGACTGTAAATTGGACGTGATTTTTGTCCGACCTTGTGACGTCAGAATACTTGAAGTATATAAGTTTGTAGGTTTTCAAAAGATTTATTTGTCTCTTACGTTTACAAGGTACTTTAGCCTTTGCGCGAGAGGATAAATTTCTTGTTTTTTTTCAACAATTTTTCCATGTTTTGTTTTTTTCCCTAAATTATTTTTTCATTTTTTCCATTTCGATCCAAAACGTCAATTCAACTTCGATAATTGTTATAAATTAAACTGATGAGCAGATTTTTTTTTTAATTTTATTTATTTTTTTGGTTCCACCCGTGTCCAGTAGAATCGAATCCTGTTCGGAATCGAAGGACGTTTTTACATACATATATATATAAGTAAAATTTCTCGTTTACGTAAATAATTAAAGGTGATTTTTTTTTCATTTTCTTCTTTTAGTTTGGGCAATAAAAAAAAGAATATTTCACGGTCTTCGTATACTACTTTGGTAGCTGCTGCAGCTGCAGAATTAATTGTGCAGGACGAAATAGTTTCGAAGGTCATAGAGAGCGGAAAATGTCCGATCATGTTCAAACTTAATTTTTCGAATCGTCGTTGGTTTTTTTGAACAATTGAATTTTTGAGAAAACTATAAGTTCTGATTTCGATTTATTATTTATCTTTTCAATTTTGTCAACTGCACGTTCAGCGAGAATATGCAGCTAATAAAATCGCGTTTTATGAACGAAAAAGTGAAACGTGAATAATTCGGTTCACATGGAGAATGAACGAGGTGAACGAGATCGACAAAGGCGAACGTTGCTGCTTGCTCGTGCTGATCCTGTTCATTCAATTTAATTCAAGGGAAATTCAGTTAATTTTCTTATTTATTTTCTTTTTTCTCCATTTTTTCTCCATTTTTTTTTTTTCTCTCAACAATATTCGTTCATTCATTTTGTAACTCCTTATTAGGGGGTATACACGCATGTAATCATGTTCGCGGGATTCGATTTTATAATCAAAATCGTATCGAAGGATTTTAATGGTACATTCGAAATTTTTCTTTCTCGCAATGTACCACACATCACGCGGTGGTGTAGAATGAAAACAAAAAGATGAATAATAATTTCGAAAACGTAACTTTAAAATTTCAGTCAATGAGGTTCAGTTAATATTTATACGCACGGTAATAATGTGAAAAATGTGACGAAATATTGGCGCAGCTGTTTAAAGCTCATAACTATCCACATACAATTTTTGTACTGATCGCGATCCTCGCTTGGACGGTTCTTGATGATCATACGATAATGATTATGGTCATGACGGACGTCTCGTATTTATGTATGACCGCGTGCTCAACGTATGAGTAACGTTTTGGAAAGAAGTTTAAAAATATTTAACACGGAAAGATGAGAAGGAAAAAATTGAATGTAAGACGACGGAACGAAGACGCTGAGAAAACCACGAAAGTAGGTATAGTTATCGAGATTTCAACATAATTTTTCCGTTGCTTTTTGACAAATAATTCGAGTACGTGCGATAATATCATATTGATATAAAAACAAAAACAAAAAAATAAGCAGTTACTATTTTTCATTAATATCAATTATATTATGTTTTTGATTTTCAAAATTTATAAATTAATTTCGTAGTAACCGTAATTATAAGTTACACTGCAGGTACCATAAACCGGTGATCGTATTATGAGAGCGGTGATCGATGGTTAAACTATTTCGTATCTTCAGGAATCAGTTGACAGTTCGTTCTTTTTCTTTTTTCTTCCTCAATTTAATGGAGTCTGATTTCGTCACCGGACTGTAAAAATTCCATTTCAGCGAAAGTAGTTTTACAGTGAGTATTGTAAATGTATCTGTGCACCGAGATCGTATATTGCGTTATTCGAAGGTGAGAGAGAGAGAGAGAGAGAGAGAGAGAGAGAGAGAGAGAGAGAGAGAGAGAAAGATCAAGAATGACAAAGAAGTATATTTAAAAAAAAAAAAAAGAAAAAAGAATAGACTAGACATTTGAGAATTTGAAAAATTCCTCCATAGGAACTGTCTCGGTGTGCAGCACATATGTAGGTGTATAGATTGACACATATGTGTTATGTTATATTTATACATTTCTTACTCTGTGTCAACAACTTTCTCAAAACTTCGTCTGCATTACGTTACTCATATAGGTATACCCATGCCTTTAATGTGCAATATTTATGATACGATCATTTCACATTTCAACAGCTGATGAAGAAGACTTGCCTCGGAACATCCTGTGTAGTATACATATACATCATGTGTCGCGAGATGTAATTACATGGGATATAGGTACGTCGGTTCGTAAACGATGTTTTTGTCTCGCTTATCCAAATTCTCGATAAAAGCTACCGCACTTGTTACGCGGGTAGTTCGGAAAACATTCCAGCCCACATTTCGAGTAATACCTTCCAAATTTTCGCACAAGTTCAATCAAACACTAAAAAACTTCCATCGATTTTCCAATCCGATCGGGGGGGATCTTCTTCGATGCGCAAATAAATCATTGGTGTTTGAATTTGAATTGATTTTCTTTTTTTAACGAGGATATGCTTCTGCCTATACACGACGCATGTAAAATCTGTCGCTGATTTTACACTCCCTTCGAGACACCTCGAGGCGATCGAATAGCTGCTACCGTGCAAACGCCAGAAGCAATGGCTGTGGTTCGGCATCTGAACATATACCAATAAGAGAATTGCGGAGAAAATTCCGAGATGCTGAGATTGACCAATGTGTAAGGTATACACTTTTATATCACGCTCCAGACGACCGACCGACCGACCGAATGACCGTCATCGTTGCTCAATCGATGATATGCGATTAAAAGGAAAAAGAAAAAAGAAAAGGCAGAAGAAAAAAAAGAAAAAAAGAAAGCACGCCTCACAGGGCTCCTCTACTTCAGGTTCTCTTCTTGTAAAATTAAAACCGTTTAGTTAGTCAATAAAACTGCAGAAACCGGCGCTAAGAAAAATCTCCTTTTTAACTTACACACTATTTATATACCGGAACATTCCATCTGGTAGTCCGTAATTGATGATGATGATGATGATGGTGATGATGGTAACGATGATGAAGCTAAACCAGTCGGATAATGTTCATTCCGTAAAGTGTTTCATTCTTTTTTTTTTTTTTTACCGTCACTTGGTCAACACGCAGAAAAATTGAAACCGGGGATTACCAAAGATTACAATGATTCAAGTTACAAAATTAAGATGATCGCTTTGATCTTCTTCTTTTTTTTTTTTCTTCTACCAGTAATAATCTTCCAAGTTATATTTTTTTTCTAATACAAATTGGCGATAATTTCCGAAAATTTATCCAATTCAATGATTTTCTGCGGTCGGTGTAATTCCAAGTCAAAGTCTGCAGTATCACTCTTTTCTGTTCAGGATGTTCGATTTTGAAATGTACGTACAAATCGGGTAGAGAGAAAGCCAAGAAAAAAAAAATTTCATGAATCAAAAGAATAATATTATAGCTCGGATAATGATTTTAGCTTTTGATCTTAATGAATGAAAATTAATGAACGGTATGCCGTCTTCTCATTCAATCAATTAATTTCTTCTTCTCTGTATTACCGATGGAAATATCGGTGTGCTCGTTAGAGAATCGCAATGAATATTTAGCGCGTAGAGTATCATAAGTTTTGATCATCCGATTGCTTATTATATGCTAGGTACTTGCACGTATGTATATCATAGATATATCAAGATCTATACGGTTATTGGAGCGGTTATCTAACTTTTTAAACTCTACAATTTAGCTTCGGGTCAGTCTGTAGCAGTGAAAACTTGAAAACGTTCCTATTCAGCTACCGCTATTGCTACTGGCCTATCCACCGCCTGCCCTGGGCTAGAGAGTTGATCTAGATTTTAACGTCATCGAGTAACTAAACTAACTACTATGTCGTATACCCTACCTGGGCTACCGCTTGTTTTGCGCGCCATAGTAGTTCTACAACCAACGAAGAAAACTTTTATCATTTTTGCAATTTGCTATACCAGCCATTATACTACCTATACATCTATAACGATGCCCTACCACATACGTAAATGGAGACTGGTCACTGGAATTACGCAACGATTGTTACAATAATTCGGCGATTCTATTGCTTCGATTTTTCATTCTTCAAAAGTTTTTTTTTTTTTTATATCTTTTTCAATAATCTTTCACTCCAGGGTATTTTTTTCTCGTTACAATTTCTCTTCGATTCTTTTTTTTTTTTTTTTTTTCATTCTCTATTTCTGGTTGTATATTATGTAGCCTGCAGATGTATTGATTTCAAAATATTTTTCTCTCCTTATTATATTTCGATTATGAGAATTTCATCGACACTTGCGGTTATGTAAATTATTATTATTATTATTATTTTGTTTTTTATTGTTTTGTTTAATTTTAAGATCTCTACAACACCTTCGCGATTCTTCGCTATTTTTTCAAACACTTTGTTATTCGTCTTTCTTCATTCAGATACAGCATTTTTTTTTTTTTTTCATCTTGTAAAAGAGATTTTTGCAATTACGAAAAAAAAAAAGATCAGCATGAAAAAAAATAAATAAAATTTCATCCATTGAAATTATATCGAATCATGGATTTCGTAGTGTGTCTCCCAAGGTGCAAGAGGTAATTACTAATTGCACACTATCATCATCATCATCATCATCATCATTATAATCATAATCATTGCAATCTTTGCATGAGACGTGTTGTAGTATTAAAGTGTATTTTTTAAAAATAGAAAAAAAAAAAAAAGATTTGTTGCAAACCGCGCAAATGTTAAACCAGATGTATAATACATAGTACAGAAAGACGTAATTATGAATTTTGCCGAAACATTGTTGAAACGTTTCTTTTTTTTTTCACTTTTCATTTTTCATTTTTTTTTTCATTTGCCTTTCTGTGACTTTTTTGTTGTTGCGATGTTAACGATGAGAGAAAAAAAGAAAAAAGATATTGTTCTATATTTATTTTTTTCTCATTTTTTTTTTTTTTCTCGCAAATCACTGATTTTTTACACGCGGAACAATTTCTATAACGCTCGAGGTGGGGGATTACAAAATATTTTGGTAGATAAATATATGGGGGGGAATATTATATTATGGTAATTATAATTTATAGGCGATTGTCTGAGGTGTGCAGATATATTATATCGTATAACTAAACGTTTTTTTTTTTTTTTTTTTTTTGGGATTGTGTAATTTTACGTTCGTGTAAGAAGCATTCTTTTATATAGTAACGTCGTGATATTTATGCGCCTATATTACTAACTTCTTTTACGATTACATCTGATGCACGTGTGTGGTATCTAGATATTTAACTGACCGAAAAACAAAAGAAAAAAAAGTAGGCATGAAATTATTAATCTCCTTTCTAGTCTTCGAAACGTGTGCCCGAAACGTGTGCGAGTACCCGTTAATTTTTGTTTTCGTTTCTTTTTTGGTTTTTTATTTTTACTTTTTTTTTTTCTCTCTCTCTCATAATTCTGAATCGAATTGAAAATATTTCCTGTATACAAATTGCAGAACAGTTAAATTTCGAGTGAGTTCTCTTTTTTTTTTTCGTTTTCTCTTCGTTTTCAAAATCGGGTATTACCGAGAGAATTTCTACGGTATAATTTTTAATGACTAATTTGAATAAAAAGTTTCTGTTTTTTTTTTTGTTTCTTCTTACCATTTAAGCGTAATACAATTTTTTGAACAGCCAGAGTGTATTCGTACGTATGTATAGGTTATTTAATTAATTTCTTGGAATTATTATTTGTATATTTAATATAATTCTTTTAATTGTTTCACGAGAATCCGTTCATATTAATTTTGAAATTTTCATTATCACTGTTGTTAAAACTTTGAACCCGAACCTCAATTCGTCCATGATCGTTTTTTTTTTCCATTCCAAAGTATGAGTTGTAAAACTAATTGTAAGAGCGCTTGGCACGTACCGATCATTCGTATGAAATTTGTGGAATGGAATCAAGTGTGTATAATGTATTTATTACATTCGTAGCGTGTCTATAGGCTCTGTGCGTCCTTGTGTGAAAGGCCCCGTCCGTCTAGTCACCGTATCGAAATCGAAAGTTTTTATTTAACGTCTACAGTAAAAGGTATTAAACTTTACTACGGGTATACCATATCACCACGACAACACTGCAATGCGCTCGGCAAGATGCGACGATGACCATCGTGAAAAAAAAAACCAGAAAAAGAAAAAGAGAAAGAAAAAAGATAAAGAAAAAATTCAATTTTCATTACACTATTTATGTACACGATTTTATTCGATTTTTTCTACGCTGAAACTTTTACGCGCGGGGTAAAATTTATTACTGAATAAATAATTTACGTATATAATATACATATCTATGTACATATATATAAGATCGTTTGTAGAGAAGACGTTCCCACGCTTTTCTTGAATTAGTATCATAATATAATTGAAGTGGAAGATTCGAAAAAGAAAAAGTGAAAAAAAAAAAATTAATAAATAAAAATAAAGCTTGCGTTGCAGCGATGATCGGAATGATGATGATCATGATGATGATGATGATGATGATGATGATGATGATGATGATGATGAGAGAGGTTTCTAGTTGATAGAGAACATATTGTGGGGATCCTTGAATTCCTCTCTCAAGTTATATATGTCGAACGAAGACGCTCCTAGATCCGCAATCAATTATTATTATCATCATCACCATCGTCATCATCTATGATTGTTGTTATAATTATTATTATTCTACAATCAATGGTCAGATTAATATGCACGTGGATATTTTCAACCGACGTATACCTATACCTGCACGATCGGTATATTACTTTTATTTCTTTGTCCAGAATATTTGAGAAAATCTTTTTTCTTTTATTTTTTTGTCCCAAGTATTCGACGTATTGAAAATATTCCTACATGCATCATATACATATACCATGCCGTGCAATGACCATGTATAATGAAATTAGAATTGAAAATTGGACTATTGTTTTCTATGATGAAAATGAAAATTATACTCGAAGACAATAATATGTATACTGCATTATTTCTACCGACGTGTACAGCACGTTCCGACAATTGTAACGGATGTGTATGGGGCATTTCTCGTGAACTTGACAAGGTTCGGACCTTCAGAGATATTTTTTTCCGGGCGATCAAAGCATTCGGAAGAAAAAAAACGGCGCCGAAATTTTTCGTTCCTTTCTTCGAAGTGTCGTTGTCGTCGGAATAAATTCGTGATAAATATTAAAGCTGGTTCGAAAATTTTGATAACGTTCGATTTGACATTAAATGCCCCATATATACATTGCGGAGAATAAATTACATACATACCTACGGACATTTTTTACGCTGGTAAAGGTTGTTGACTGACTGACGGTACAACTGGCTTCACCGACTCTGTAGCATAGCGAGCGACTAACCAAGTATAATAAGAGTGACAGTGTAGGTTGCATTACGTTAGGTTAGGTATAAACCTCAGGTGTTAGCGGATACGAGTACCTATCCAGCGATAGTTGTACTTGCACAGAATGAGCTCATTTCACTCGCATGTAGTTGAAGATGTCTGGACATTCGGTTGAATTCAAAACCAGATCTGGAGAGAATTTAAAGGTCGGATTCCGAAGGGGTTGTAAGGGAAAAAATCTCAAATAAAAAACGACTGTGATCCGGGAAAAAAACACAAAATTACGTCGAAGATTTTTATTCGTTGTCGATGTTGAGAAGTGAAAAAACAAAAACTATACAGCAAGCGAGTTTGAAGAGAAATTTTTTTTACATTGTCATAAATGACAGACATATCTCAAAGTACAAATCTTTCGTTATGGAAGGTACAGGCAGTTTGAATAATACTTACACGAGGTATTTGGCCGTTGTTATAACCTTACGTCACTTATGTATGTATAAACATATTTCATATGTATATACATATCATATATACACGCGTATATAATTTTATGTATGTACATTGTATACATGCATTACGCGCAGCATCGCATCTCGCCCACTTTCCCTAAAGAGGGTTGACAGATTCGGAGGTCTTCGGAGGACTTTCTCTCTTATACCGATATGTATAGAGGTAAATACATAGCGATAGCAAATGCGAACTACGGAAGACCGTATATTATACACAACGTCTACATCTTCCTATTTCGAAGAACTTTACTTTGCTCAGAAATCTCTTTAAAGTTTTGTTACGACTTCTTCCTGTTAACGCTGTAACAAATTTTTTCACATTTTTTCCATTTAAGAAAATTTCTCACTCATTTTGGCTACATATTTTATCGATCGATTACCGGTCATATCCGTAGCCGTTTCAGTTTCATGAACCTTTTTTTTATTAATACGACGACCGGTTGGTAGAAAAAAAGCAACAAAAAAGAAAAGAAGGCAATTGAAGATGAAACATTTTTTTTTTTTCTTTCTCGAGGTTTATTACATAAAAGTCGTTCCACTTGAACTAATTTTCGATCTCATATACACGCGGAGCTTACGATTTAATATGTGATATTCAGTTTCATTCTTTCTTTTTTTTTTTTCTATATTTTCAAATCTTGTAAACTCGAAACTTCTCAGATATGCAATTACATTTTTTTTTTTCTCCATATTCGTAGTTGTAATGTATAAAAATATAAATTGAAAATGAACAGCAAATTATAGCATATCTAGTTTCATTTGCAGCATATAAATTACAGAGTCTTCTTTTCTTTCTTGTTGTTAGGTTTCTTTTTTGTTGATTGATTTTTTTTTTTATTCTGTGTCGTCCACCTTCAGTTTTTATCAACTTATTATTTCCCTTTTTAGTTATTTTTATTTTCTACGGTTTATGATCGGTAGTTGTGTAATTTTACATATGTATGTGTACTAACATGTAGTAAAATATTACAGCTCAATCTAAATATTACATAACAATAAATTACATTTTCGCGTAAGTATAATTTAATGTTGTAGCTTTGATATAATATTCAAGTTCTTTATTTTATGTTCTAACTCTTCAGTCCAGTATTACAAAGGTTGTCATAACTTTTACCTCTGTATAAAATTCACCATAGATTCAAAAATATCGCTTTCTACGTATACGTATAATAAAATTTTACATATTTATTCATTTATTTTTCATACACAGTATGTATTTCTTATGTGAAATTATCGTTATGTCGAAAATAATGCAGATTTGGAAAAATTTCTAACATTACGTATTTATTTAGGGCAAGCTAGAATTAGTAGTGGATTTTTTTCATTTTAACTATAACGGAATTTCGCAATTCAATCTTTTTTTTCTTCTCAATCTTTGATACGAGAGCAGGCTTTGTTCTGATTTTTCTAAATTATTGATCATACTTTCAGGTGGAGTGTTTAGTCAGGTATTTACGATACGACATTTTACCTTGTCTTTTGTTACGTAAAATATAAAATAAAAAGAGATATGAAAGTGGAAGGAATAACGTAGTGTAACCGTGTGTACAGATACATAATATACCTGTAGCACATGCGTTATACCGTTAAAAGTAAGTATATAACAGTTTTTAGTTATTCATACGTGCATACTGGTATTTATGTATATGTATGGAATTTTTTTCGCTTAGAAATTCTACACATAAGTTTATTCATATGGTTGAAGTATAAATCCTGCAGGGGACACAAAGAGAAGCGAATATCATCCGCAGTTCGTACCTTACATGATGTTGAATATGATTTATGGAACAGAAATTTACACGGAAGATTTTATGGAAAACTGCAGCATCCCATTCCATACGATGTAACATGCAACTCAAGTTTGCAAATTTTTTTAAAAGTCTTTTTTCAAGTTTAAGACACGTCAGATGTCGGGGATGCAAAATATATCTTTCAAATCGTAGAGCGAATGACAGAGAAATCACACTTTTTGTGTTCGTCAAATGCAAAGGATCCTGTAATTGGAAAGGAACTTTTTTTTTTCCTTTTTACGAAAATTGATATTCATGAATTCGTATGGATTTATAAATGTTGTAAAATTGAAATTGCAAAACGAGACAAATTGAAATTGAAACTCCATATCGTATGATTTCATAAGTTTGCAATGTGAAGAAAAAAAAAAATTGGAAGAAAAATTGCTGCAGCTCCGAAGAATTTCCGAGTTCAAGTAGGTATGTCGTCTGCAGACTGCAGTGTTGAATTCAACTCTCGTCACAATGATATCGTGTTGAGTGAGTGAGGAGAGAAAGAGAGTGAAAAGTGTGTACAGAGTTTGTTATAAGGACTGGTTTTCAGACCTAGTGCTCTGTACGTCTTTTCATCGTGCGACATCTGGTTGCATAACCACAAACTAGGTTTCGCCAAGGACATCAATTTTGCCATACCTTTATACCGAACCAAACCAAACCATACCATGAATGACATACCATATCTATGCTATTTTATTAATTTGCACAGTATAGTTATTCAACGGAAACTTGACAGAATTATTTATTTTTTCTTGTCATTCGAAAAACGTGAAAGTTTGTAAAAAAATTAAAAATCGTTAGTCGAAACGATCCACGATCGAAATCACACGGATGATTTAAAATTGATCGCATGGAAGGAAGTCTTCCGGATCCGAAAGGATGACTGTGAAAAAAAAAACAACAAATTTTTATACCAAATCGGAAATGATACGACGGGGAATTTGAGAGTGCGTAAAAGTCTTCGTATCGTATATACTAATATCTATTACATATGTGATATTTTATACACAATAAGCAGAGTCGAAGAGACTTGTCGTAAAAATCGTTCCTTGATCTCTCTCAGATGTGAGACTTTCTATACCCTCGGCTTGGCTTGTTTCATCTCTATACATAGAGCAGAAATTGCGTGTCGTCTGTAAGTTGCTTGGATACTACCGATATGCAATTGCCATCTTGAATATTATATTGCAGGCCATTGGAGAGCTATGTGTTTCGAGGCGAGGCACTTAAGAAAAGATAATTACATATATTTTTTATTCTTTTCTTTCTTTTTCTTTTTCTTTTTCTTCTTTTTTTTTCTTTAAATACAATCTTTCTTTAAACGAGAGAAGAATTATTCTGCATCATAATACTACCTGTACACAATATAACACGTGCATCTTCTGCGGTGCGTGCAGTATACCATATTTTTCTATTTTTTCTTCCCCCCCCCCCCCATCCTTTAATTTCAATACTTTATCACAATTTATATAATCATTATATTAGAGAAATGTTATTATTGAATGATGAGAAACAGAAGGTATTTGAATTAAAACTATACAAAACACTTTCTCTGATGTGTGAATCTTAATCATCTCTAGCTTGATTGTGATCATGGGACGATTAATTCTGATACTAATCACATATGTATTAGAAATTGGATCGTCTACTGAAGTATTGAAATCGTAGACTAAATGAGATCTACGAGTATTGAACTTTCATGGAAAGTGTTATTCGAATTTTTCGTGTCTGGAGTGTTGATCAGGTATTTTGTTATGGGAGTTGAGTGAACTTCTAAATTTCATCACACTTTTTTAATTCGTATCCTTCGATCCCTTTCTTCTCTTCATTATTTAATATCTGGAATTCTTTTACGTATTATAAATGTGTGTAGGATGAACGTACGTACGTACACTTGATAGAACCGGCCTTTGAGCAACCTTCACGCGTAACTATAAACTCACAGCTGCAGATCTTGTGCTTATATAATTCAAGCGACACTGACTTCACGTTTGTATATAAGCAATATCATACCTGTTTCTATATACATGTGTAAAAATTCTCATTTTAATCTCATGGGAGTGTCGCTCGTATACGTTATCACGTTTATACGGTTCTACTTTCTTCATGTTCGAAATAACGAAAATGAACATTCACTCGGTATAGAATTTACCTTCGTCATTTTGACATTCTTTCATTTTGTCTGCGGCCACTCGCAGTTAACGGTGAAATGGGTCTCGGAAATTTTCGTGACGATAAAGTCAGGTTTTCCTCGTCGATTTAACTTTTCTCTCGATTTGTTGCACTTTTTAGTGTCTTTTTCTTTAGTTTTCTTTTTGATCCTGCGAAAGTTTACCCTCTTAGGTCATTTTAACACTCCATCTTCATCGTCGTGATAATCGTCGTTGAATGGTGAATATTACGAAGATGCAACGATGCTACTTCCGTCTTTTCTATATACCGATCTTCAGTTTTCTTTTGCTTTTGCTTTTGTTGCTGCAGCAGAATTGCATTATATGAAAAGAAAGTTGTTGAATTTCATTGTTTGTCAGCTCATAGAAAAGATGCCCACGGAAACTCGCGTATTATATCCCATGGTTATACCCGATTAAATAGAAAGCCGATGTGACACAACCGATTATTTTATCTATACTAATACTACTACTCACAATTATTTGTTTCCCGCGCTCCCGCGTAATACTAAATCGTTCATCGATTTCTGATGTTATAACTATACCGTTATACGCCTGCAGTACTCTCGTTTGTTTTTTTTGTTCTTCTTATTTTGTAACAACGCGTTTTTCCATACGATAATATCATAACTCGCCTAATATAGACCACAATCGTTATCATCATAATGTTACGCTGCTATGCTTCCAATGTGTACACGAACATTTGAACGTCATCTTATTTTTCTTGAACATTTTGTTCGCTTGTTCAAAATCTAAGTTAAAGTCACTTACATTATCTGCAGCGTGTTCTTCGGGAGCGACGTTCCGAGCCTCTTCAACTTTGATATGGATCTGCGACATTTCTATTTCCTTTTCAAGATCGAAAGTCGTTTTGCTTGTTCTGATCTCCTTTTTGTTGTTGTTAATTTAATGAAAAAATTAAACAGTGCTATGTACCTCACAAAGATATACAAATTATATATTCAAATATATAGTCTTGAATGAAGGTACAAATTCACTTTGCACAATTAACGGTTGGCGTTGGTTTCTTTCTTTTTTCTTTCAACCGATTAATCGCAGCAGTCACTTGTTTTTCTACAGGTGCACGTCCGATAAAGTCGGGTATGATATTCCAAGTTGTGTGTGTACTTTGCTTCTGTTCAACACTTTGTGTTTAAAAATACATTCGCGTATATATAAACAAAAATATTATACCCGATCACTGGACGATTTTTTTTGTTTGTTTTACAATTTTTTTCTTAAAAAAATTTGATTTTGCGCGTGCTCTGTGCGTTAGACTATCCACGACGTTTGTTTATAATCACCGAATAATAAAAAAACAACCCATAAATTTATATGAAAAAAAAAATGACGAAAATCTTTGAGGTTCGTTTCTTTTTTTTTCTCTCTCCTTTTAAATTGTCTCTTGATTAGGGAAAACCAAAAAAGGGAAAAGGACTAAAATAGACTAGCCAATTTTTGCATCAATTTTTCACGGGAGAGAGGGAAGGGCAGATGGGCGGGTGGGGGGGGGGTATGAGTTTTTAATTAATCTGAGTAAATTATTTTCACGTGCTTTGGGAAAATCTTGCACAGAATCACGTTACGAAAAAACGGACGGCACTATTTAAATTTTTATTTAAAGGGGGTTTTAAAAAAAAAAAAAAAATGGCACGCCGTTAAGTCGATCGTAATTAACGTCTCTCTCGCACGCGCGCGCGACTAGAGCCTTTGCACCTGGCTTTTGACTGGCTTCGTGGCGACCCATAGATCCGTCTTATACCCTCGTAGCCCCCACCGCGAAAAACCTCGAGGATTTGAACGCTACGTTGCGGCTGTACTGCGACGACGGGCCTGATACTTCATCCCCTCCTCTACCCCATCGGATCGTTCGGACTTACGCGCCGATCGTTTTCAGCGCGCCCTGCACGGTTTCAATGTGTCTCCGTACGTGTTTGCTAGTTTGCGCACATGGCACCACGACGAAAAGACCGATCTTTGGGCCCCAACAGCAGTAGCCGCGACGCAGCAACCGATTACTCGCGGCTCTCTACCTCCTGCTCTAGCGCAAGGACGCGCGCCGAACACCGAGAAACGGCCAAACGGCCATCGAGGACGACGACGACGACGACGATGACCAACACCACGGTTTTAACGACGAGGGGTAATGCGGCGAAGGGGGGAAACACCAGCTTACGGATCCAAAGAGAGAACGACCAAGGACGTTTGTGATCTTGAAAATTGCCCCTGTGCAACAGATCATCATCCATCGACGATCGGGTTGCTACCGGAGATCGAGTACCGGGTCATTATATTATGGCTACAGGAGATTGATTATTCTCCATTCTTTTCCCCCTTCGTATTGTAGGGAAAATTAAAAAAGCAATCGATGGATGGGATTCGATATAGTGTTTTGGAATGAAAATTCTGATATGCCACAATCCACTTATACGTATGAAAATTGGCCTGACAGATAATTTTAGGATATCCAATACTTTTTCATTTGAAATTTTTATCTTACTTCGATAACGCCATTGAGATTTTCATGGCCCAAACAAAAAGAAATTACCGTACCAGATCGATCGCAATATGGATAAAAATTCGTTTGAAACTTGTCGGGTTTCGATGAATAGTGGTTATCATTAAAAGATTTTTCAATAATGATGACTCAGCCGTAGTAACGATGACGACATAGGGCTATTTTATGATCTTCAATTTAGATAAAGGTGGGCTAACAACAACGATCCGTCAAATTTACAGTTTCACCGTCTGCTCCGTAATAGACAGATGAAAGAATAAAAATAAAACAATAAACGATGATTCTACTCGCATCTTTTTAACTATAAATAAAATCTTTCGTAATACACGTTGCATTGGTAGGTGAAAAATATTCGGACGATGTTTTTGCATCGTAGTACCATTGCGTTCATTCATGTTTTCGAACTATTCGCGAGGTTGTTGGGTCGCATTGTTTTATGCCTACAATAAAAACGTCTAAATAGATCGTTTCTACCACCAACAAATAGATTCTTATACGAGCACAATCTTCAAACAGATGATGATGATGATAATTTATTTGAAAGTACATTGCAGCGGAAATTTTTCGTCCGTAAACTTTATAACAATTGTCAGGTTAATTAAACACATATTTATTACTACTTTTTTTTTTGCTCGTATTGTTGCCATCTTTCGTTTACGGTGTTCAGTCCATGAACTGAACGTGGAAAAATTTGAAATGCATAAACGATTTTTGTATAGTTCACGAACATCGCATATTTACACAGCTCATAGAATAAATGCCTTCAATGTAAGTACTCCAAAAACAATCTGATTCATACGACGTTAAAACTTGAAAATGTTCCGTCAATTCATTATCTCGTTATTGTTCATTCATTCATTTTATGGCTTTGTCATTACCATACAGCTGCTCCAAAACAAATCAAATCACAAAGATTAGGAAAAACATGCAGAGTGATCTTTTGATTCAAGTTACTCTTGTCGTTTTAACGAGCAAAAAAATTCAGTGCCACGAAATGACAGATTCAAAAAGTAGAAGCAGAATGAACGTGAATATACGAATTCACGAATGTTGTTACCGATGATACAGTAATTAAAACCACCATTTTAGATTCAACATCTTTTTTTTCTCCGGTCCGGCCAAAAAATACAAATTTTTGAGCGCAATTATTTTTGGAACAATAAGTCAATTATGACTATAAGGTATATCGGATTCATGTTTTCACTAGAGCTGGGAAAAAAATTTTCCTTAAGTATAATGACTCTGAATTCAACAAATACATCCTATATCCGACGTTGATGTGTTCCACCTAATATAGTGAAAAGAAATAATTATTATTATCATAGTTAGTTTTCTAATTCGGAGCACATTAACGACAAGGACTCGGATTTCCTTCCTTCCTTCTTTCATTTACTCCAATACACCTAATACTATATTTGGTTAGAATTAACAGGATACATATATTTATATAATATTAAGCAACAGGTATAATAATTTAAACAGCAAGTTGTGCTCTGATTCGAAGGTCGTGCTGATTTCGCGAAATATATCTCAACTGCTGTATAATAAAGCAGAGTCGATGTTAAATTAATTCATTCGTTTTTTCGTTTGGATTGATTAAAATGCGTCCAGGTAGGTATTTGTTGCAGTGCAGTGAATAAATCAAAGATGCGAACATTAACGAGCAAAACCCATGAAAAAAGATATGTGCAAATGTTAATCATAGGCTTGGATGATAATAATATAAATAAATATGCATTTACTTTTCGTCCACGATGAACTTGGCGATTTGCCAGTGCGCAGGCGCCGACAACACGCGGTTTAGGGGCGCCTGCGTACTGGCAATCCAAATGACAACCTTCTCAGTTTCAACGTTGAAGCACGACATAATAATCGGAATATTTGCGTATCGAAATACTGAAACACGCGCCAATATAGGTATAATATTAAGAAATACGAGATTATAGGATCGACAACAGCTGCTGCTTCTGTTGCTTTTTATTTATTTATTTATCTATTTATTTATTTTTGTTTTTGTTATTGCTAAGAATGATCGAGACTTACGACGATATCATATTGTGGTTATTAAATACGACCACGACGACTTTCTACGCCACAAAACTAGGAAGTGGTACCCCAAACGAAGTGACAATGAATAATTGTTCCTTACCTATAGTAATACTTTTCTATATTTATTACACACCTATTATATCCAATTTCCGAATCGTTTTGCAGCTGCTGCACCAGCCGCCTTTTTATGATATTGATATACTAATTTTTTCAAATCTAATATCGTGAACGATAAATGAGATGTCTGCCGATTATCTACTGATTTTTTTGCACTTTTCTCAGATTTTTGATTCAGGAACGTTGGAATTTTTCACATTCGATTTCTTCGAGCGATTTTCGTGTCTCCGTACCTCGTGCGGATCGTGATAAAAATTGAAAAATTGAAGATGAAAAAAAAATCAGTTAGCGTGAGAATAAATTTTAATTCGTATAAAATCGATGCGCACTGCAATTGCGCTGTTGCAATGTCGACACATCCGAACGATTATCACGGCTGATTGTGAGGTAGGAATGCGTCGGTACCAGTGCGAATTGACGATAATTATATCGATAATCATTTCTAGATTCAATAATAATGTAATAATAAAATTTGCTACGATGATATATAGATCAATCTGGGTCCTAGATAAGGGACATTCTTTTGTCATTCTGGCTCAGGGACCTGATCGGATGTGGGTATAAATATATGTACATGTAATGGAACGTTAAGGTCATTCGGTGATTTCGATCGATTGATTTCCTGATCTTTTGCAGATACGATCCGCCATATAGAACGACGATATTATGAACGCGCAGCGGAATCTACTTGTGGCGTGATCATTAACTCTGTCTTATAGATGCAATTACACGCACTTATGCTGCAGGCGGCAAGGTTAAAGGTACCGCAGACTGATTCATTAACTTCGATGATAAATCACGCATCAAATACGATATTATGCGTGATTGATTTTTTTTTCTTTTTCTTTCTTTTTTTCGCTTCACTAATGCGTCTGCAACAGATGCAGGGAAAAGAAAAGTCAGAGAAAAAATCGAAATACATAATTATCAATTCGAAAATTGTTGAAGCTGTAGAAAATTCATCGCTGTTTAAATCTGAAAATCTGAAAATACTGGAAACGATACAAGCTCTGTTTCTTCGAATATGATGTAGTGTATTGGTATAATATGATCTGCCCTTTTTTTGAAGTGGTTTTCTTTATTTTATTGTTGTTTTTTTAATCTACATGATCGAGAGAATGGTGTTTTAGATTTTTTCATCTTTTTTTTTTTTTCTTTATCGAGTCTCTTTGTAATAACTTCCTACATGTATACATGACGGTTGTATACACGCTGTTACGACTTCACGAAACTTGTGTAATTATTTCGTCAACATTTTCTGGTAGTCAGTTATAATGTTCCTAATTCGTTCCGTAGTAATAATGATAATGATGATTCTTTAAGATATCCTTCGTCCGATTTTGGTCTCGAGCAGTTTTTAAATTGTATACTATAAATAGACTTATATCCTATCCGGAATTCCTGATGAGCGAGTTATAATTTATCTACATACTCTAATTGTGAGACGTGCGCAGGAAGTTTTTTTTCCTTTTTTCCTTTTTTAGTTTTTTCCTTCTTTTTTTCTTTTGCTTCCTCAAATCTACTTTTCGTCTATTATTCGCCTAATATAGCCGCGAATAGAATACTTCTTTGCTCACCGGAATTGGGATTACGCTTTAAAAATTGAGTCGAGTCATAATTATGAGCATTATTATATAATGTCATACAATTGACCAGAGTCAAAAGGGCAGGAAGAAAAACAAAAATTAACGTTACTAAAATATCATAGGGTTAAATTCTTCTGCTTTTTAGCTCTCGATATTTTCTATGATCTATCTAATTTCGTATTCATGAACTTCGGCGAAGTATTTCACATGGTATTAATTGATTCGTGCTTCTCGGCACGCGGGTACGAGTATATGCAATGTCACGCACGGTGTACACGTATTCACGCACCTGGCCATTATATTCACACGCGCATATAATTAATACACGAGGTATTGCTCTTTACTGTCCTCAAGACTAAAAGTTATTTGCGAGCAGTGTACTCCCTGCTGCAGTGTACCGTATCGTACCTGTATGTATAATATGATCAGGCAGGCGCTTTCTAAGACCCTGGAAATCTCCGGACGCGGACCTGACTTCAGAGAATTGATGTATATGGTACAAGCCACATAGGTATATTACGCGTATAAGTTCGTACATACTTTTTGGTTTTATTTGAAGAATCCAAAACAAAAAAAAAGAAAAAAAAAGGCCAACTGTTATCAAGAAAGTGGAAGTGACGATGATGTTGATAATTATGGAAATAACTTTCGATTCTCTTCAGATTCTTCAACCGATATGATATCCGTTACAATTAGAATTTTATTAAATTTAGAAATCAATCGGTCAGATTTTTTAGAGCCTTCAAAATTTGAAAATTACGAATCCGATAGCGTCTGATGAAAAATGTTGGAAATTTGAAGTGTCACGTTCTCGGTCTCGCACAAATCGAGGTCAGCCGAATCACTTGCTCTTTTTCTCTTCGCCTTTTCTCTTCTTTTTTTTTTTTTTTTTTTTTTCTTACAGTGAAAATATTTGACCTTGGTGGTATAAGTATACACATAACTTTCTTCTTGTCGATTTTTACTTTCGTTAGCATTACGCAATATTCCGCGGAAATGTAAAACGAAATGTAGTTGATTTCATAATTCACGTACAATAAACGCGATCATCATCGTCATCTGCAACGTTGAGGAAATAGTTGAAATCTCGTACATTAATATATGTCCTGATATACATAGTCCATATTGCCGCAGGGCCCGGAAAACCCATTAGTTTTGTTGCTCTAATCTCGCGTTCAGCAAATTAATCTCTAATCTAATTCAATTCATAGACATGTCTAATATACATTCGAACAACGTGTGTACGTACATGATGTGCACAGTCTCGTTTGAATACTTCCTGAGAATTTATAATCAAGATCCGGATTTGATTGTACCGGCTGTTGTCCTCCATATCGGATATATTAATATCATACAATGAATTCATTCGTTACAGATTTAAAAGAGCCTTCCATGTTTCCAGCTGTCTTTGCTATTTTTTTCTCTCATTTTACTTTTTTACTTTTTACTCTTTAATGGTCGTAGATTATGTTCTATTATTACGCTCGTAAACGGATAATTGTCTTATCCGATGATATATATGAATCACATTGTACATTAGACCTGCTAAATTGCTTCCTAATTTGTCTCGATCTTTCTTGTTATATTTACTTATTTCTTTATTTTTTTTTTTCATTGTTATAATTATTCGTCAATTTTATTTCCGATTAGTTAGACAAACGATTCTTCACTGCACGCGGGTAAATTAAATTATTTGATTTTTAATGCTCTTCGATACAATTCAATACACGCGTATGATATGCACTCTGAGAGTGCAGTACGATGTGAGGTATGTAGCACATGGTATCATTTGGAATAATTCTTCAAATCGGTCAATGCCTTTTCTTATGTTATGTGAATTGATATAATAAATAATCAACCGATGGTTCAGCCGACACGAAAGTCTAGACAGTTTAACGAGCGAACTGACCTACGATATGGTCTACAACTCGATATCATTCTTATTAATTTATTATTATTTATTACGCGTAATTGATTGATCTCTGTAAAATTTATCGTTCGCGTTATTCCGTTGAATAATTTTTCTTTATTATTATTTATACGTAAATTTATCTATTCATCGCACATTCATCGATGCAGCGTTTTTCATTCGTTCATTCATTTATTCGTGCTTCGCGTTATCCACCTGTTCATCATCGCACATTAGCGGGTAATTAATTTGTTTATTCATTTATTCATCGATCATTGTTACTTTGCTGTTTCACATCATTTGTTCGAACAAATTTTTCAAAAATTCAATCCGCACGTCGTTATTTTCTGTCGATGTATTATCGCATGAATCATTGTATATCATGTATCTATTTTTTTTTTTTTTTAACCTCTTTGTTTTTTTTTTCGTTACAAAATTGCGTAGGAATTTATTGTTCGTATTTAAAGTACTTGACATCTTTAAAGCGTGTACAAAGTCTCGAGGTTGTCTAGTGGCAGATCGAGTCGAGTTAGTTCTTGTGATGTTGTTTCTTATAATAATACCGACGATGATGATATACCGTCTATATGTATAATAAATTTTAATTAATTTTTTTTTAACTCTATTTTTTATTTATTCACTTTTTTTTTATCTCTCTTATTCTATGAAGTAATTCATCATATACAAGTCTGCTGCAGATTTAAGATTACATTTGTATCTGTTTGTTTAACGCGTATGATAAACAATTTAATATCCCTAGAGAAAATCAAGGTTCAAAAATGCGAAATAAATAAATAAATAAATAAATAAATAAATAAATAAATAAATAAAAAGGTAATAAATAATAAAATAATGAATCGATAAATAAAAATTTGGTGTGATGCAACGAATGTGTCAATTTTAATCATGCGTCGTCGGTGTACATATATTTTGACTCATAAGTTCGACATTCGCTAATTTTTGTTTCCCCCGCAGAGTAAAAACTCTCGAAAAAATAAAAGAAGATAAATATGTTTGCGATAGTAATCAGAGGTTTCAATTATCATGGTGTCGTTTAATACCTGTTTACGCTTTCGTATAAAATGACCATTTGATAACCTTCTGTAGTGCAGAATGAAACGGTGCTATATACCTCGTTCGCCTCGAAGTTTATTATCGGTTTTTATAATCCAGAAAACTCCCGTGTTTCATGTTACGTTACACGTATCTGTATGCTTCGGTGTGTCGGTCGGTAAGAATATAGAAAATTGTATTGCTCTGCACTCAACATTTATGAACAACCAGACTAACGTGGGCGACGTTTGAAACGATGAAATCAGACGTTGAGACTACTCGTAAAATAACGTCATTCCGCAGATAGTGTGGAAAGAAATGCTTCCGTTCGATAAATTCCATCAGGGTTTTCGAACACTCCGCATACATGGGTGTTATAATAGCTAAAAAGTGAAAGAAAGAGGAAGAAGATGAACGAGCCGAAATATATGCATATTATATACCTGCATTTGTGGTCAACGTTATGTGGCTTCGGATGAAAGAAAAAAAAAGAAGAAAGAAAGAAAAAAAGAAGGTGGAGACATTTTTTAAAACGGTGGTCAGCGCGAGAATTTACATGAGGCAGACGGCTATACGTATACGAATAAGTTGTGTACGTGTACGTATGTAATTATGCTGCACATTGCTAGTTTATAATTTGTTGGCACTTCTTATGGCAGCGAGTCTCCGTAGTGTGTTACGCAATTATGCTTTTCCCAAATACATATTAAGTCATGCGTGGATACACATTAAGTAAACGTTGTACGGTTATAGAACGTTCACACCCAGAAAGTTTTCTGCTAACGTGTGTATATGTATACATTTATTTATATACGTGTATAATATGTATCACACTCTAGTCCTTCCGATGCCCACTTTCTTTTTGACTTACCTAAGATATGAATTGTATATAAACGTGCTGCTCAAAGCACGGCGGCGGCGCAACGCGACACGCCAACTTGCACGTCGCGTAAAATTCGACCAAACTCGGACACGACAAATAGTATTTTATCAACAAACGTAACATTTGTTCTATTCGAAGCTGCAAACGTTACGTAAGTTTTGGTTTTCCAAATAATAATGTCCGATCGATACTAAATAGAAAATAGAAAATCTTATTGGGAATCGAGAAAATTTTCATCACCTTAATTTTCGTGTTAAAAATGAACGTGGTATCAAAATTGTCGGACTCAATGACTTGAAGAAAAAAAAAAAACACTTCACTGTTTTCGAAATGGGGGAGGAAAAATATATCGCGTATCTTTTATTGAGAGTTAATTTGGTTTTATATTTTCCTATAAGGAAAACAATCGAGCAGAAATACGAGTTATTTGAAATCATGAATTCGGTTGAATAATAGTTGAAGTTTATAGCCCCCAATCGAGGTGGGTCAAGGTTATAAGAATTGAAGAAATCGTGATAGGTTTAACGTCTTTATAATCATAATCGTATTAATATGCGTAAATTTGTAATTATATCCGCAAGATCATCTCTCTAAGATATGGATTGTCACCGGAAATGTACTAACTTTGGACAGGAAGTAGATGCGCTCCTCGATCGTATCGAATGTAGTAACTAATTCTTTCGAAGAACTTTTGTTTTACATTGAAAAATTATGACGACCTAGAACTTTGAAAAAAAAAAAATAATTAATAAAAATCCTTACCAGTCCCGTTTTGTAGTTACAATATTCAATTATATTTCAAGCTATGAGAATAACATTCCCTTAAAAAAGCAAAATTTAATCAGTCCCAATTAATTTTTACAAGAAACTATGATGTTTTTTTTCTACTTCCTTTTTTTTGTTACAATTTGAATCATAGAAATATTCCGCCACGAGCGGTGGTATTCAAAAATGAATCTTTATTTTGTTCAATACCTCTGATGTCATACGTTCGCTGGTTATACTTATATGATTTAATTTTCCTATAATTAAATCGTATCATTCGAAGAACTCTTCAATTTTAGATTAACCCATAATTCGGTAGCCATAAGCGCGTTATACAGTCGTTATTAATTGGATTGAAAAATCCGAAAATATATGAATGAAATAACACTTCGTAACCACAATAGTATAGTCACGTCATCGGAACAACCAATTCCATTCAAAATCGTTAACAATAATCACATGTTCAACACTCATCTTGTATATCGTATATACATTTTGTACACACCGTCAGTCATCCTGGTTCGATTCGTTGAAGCCAAAAAAAAAAATAAGAAACGAAATTCTCGTGTCACGTTACATTGATTAGATCCGGATAATTTCGAACTGTTAAATTACCTTTTCTTTTTTCTATTATACCTTCGGTGTATATTTTCTTTATTCTATTTTTGAAATTCTTTCTACTTCAACACACCAGTTCATTCAACCCACGGATCGGTGTTCCTTACATCGACTCGCGACCGCTCATCGTCCGCATCAAAGTTCACGGTCTTGAATCATCGAAAAAGATCGACTTCGACGAAAGAAATTTTCCCGTCTTGTTATATCACTAATCCGATCCACCCGCAGGCGCGTTGGATTTTATAATGTTACAGTGTTGGTTTTATTTTTAACCTTTTTTTTCCCTTCTTCTACCTCAATCTTATATTTGAATTTGATATAAGATAGACTCTAATTAGCCATCACGTGTTACAATATTGTCGGCGTATATACATGGAATATTAAAATTTATCGCTCAAGGGCATTATTATATGCGAAATAAATTTTTTTCGTCCGTCAGCCTAAAATCAAATCATCAGCATATCATCTGATTCGGAAGGTTAATCTTAGAATTTTTTTTTCTCTTCTTTTCTTTTTTTGAACTTGCGCATAAAATTAACATTCCTCCACGGGGTCAAAGACAGTACAGAACAGTGTTGTGTGGGATGTGAATTGGGACGATCGGTTTTTTGGATTTTCTTTCATGTTTTTCTTTTTTTTTTCACCTCCCTCAAAAAAGAAACAATCTGAAATTCGGAGTTCGTATTTGAAGTTCGCGGTTCTTTTTTTTTCTTTGTGGGAAGAAACAGGACAAAGAGTTGAAATAATTAATGGGAATATCTCGATTGTTGATGGTTTTTGACATTTGATAGTCGAGAATGAAATTTCTATTGTTACAATATATGATGTAGGTGCAGGAATTCTGAGTAGGCATGGGATTTCCTAATCGCGTGATCGCTGCGAACTGACTGAACAGGATATAGGTAAAGACACACAACTTTAACGGTTTATACTACTTATACTCACACCGTAGTATAATATCCACATGGTTATATCTACACGTACGTATAATCTCGAAGACATTAGGGCACGAACGCGATTTGTAAGGTGTAAAAAATCGATCGCGCGTGATGTTGAACCAGCTGGTCCGTAAGTTATTATCATTATCATTTATACTGGTTTATAAATAAGAATGAGAAGTTTTATTCGCTCCAGGAAGTATATTTAGACACGGATCTATTTTTGAAACACTATTTAGTATAATAGTAGGCGAAATATGGAAGAGGGGGGAAAAGAATTAAAAAAAACAAACAAAACAAACAAAATGCAAATGAATAATTCTTCTCATTGTGAGTCTTCTTATCCTTCGTCTTCGTTTTGTTTCATATTAGGTTGAGTTAGGTCTGTATCTCTCGATAAAGAGAAACAAAATTACCATCGAAAATATTATAAAAATTTCCGTGTTTTAAATGGCGTTTCAAACATTGTATAGGTACGCGTTGGAGTTAGGTATACCGGAATGTAGATGAGGGAAAAAAACAAAAAAAAACTTACTTGCAAACCTAAACTATATCGCAGTAACGTATTTATAAAATTTCAGCGGAAGTGATATACGTTAAATTATAGTATAAATAATTGTGATGATCATCTTATTAAGTCAGGGATAGTGTGAGGTTGTAATTTTTCATTCGCTATGAGGTGTACCTACACTAACCTTACCCACTTTACATCCACCTAACGGTTGAGGGTCATACGTATAGCATATGGATCTATTTGTTCCGTATATATACCTCACCACGTATACCCGCCATATATACCGCTAATTAATTATACGCTTTCATTAGCAAATTGTGATCCTGATTCAAGGATTTTTCGTAACTTATATATCTAACTATAGAGGTATATATGTATAGATATATAATCTATTTCTTGTACATATAGATAATTGAGTAGAAGATGCAATTTGTAATCGTTCTTTATAAAGTTGAAATGCAGTGAATCATTTCATGATTTGTAATGGACGTTGCGTGATGATGATGATGATAATGATGGTGATGATGGGTGCGGTAATTTTTTATATTTCAAGATTGAGGGATAGAATTATACACTGCATTTAACTGTTGAATATTAAATTCATTAGGTCAGTCAGAAATGTTGGAAATTTTTTGTGCGGGTTATTCCAGTCCCGATGACACCCATTCGCTGGACGTTGGTCAGAAACAGATTGATGTTTTTAGCTGAAATATATTACTAGGATTCCCAGAGTGCTGAAGTAGAGAAGGTCGAAGGAGAATTTTTGAATTTCAGTATCGTATTTAAAATTGCGAATAGAAAAAATGAAAAAAAAAAATTAGCAAACTCGTGCAGGTTGTAATAATAAAATTTTATTACTTTGATCCGAATTTTAATTCAGATTGCAATCGATCCGATTTAATTTGGATTCGAATTCGACGACTCAAAAATTTTGCGCAATATAAGTGAGAATCTTATTCTGATATCAGATCCGGATTCAGTAGTCTAAAACTATACCGCAGCTTATAAAGTGCAATGTAAAGTCAAGTCGCGCCTGCATTCCATGAGAATTTTTTTTCTTCAATATATATTTTATTTTAATTTTTTTTTTCAAATAATTTAACGGTCGCGATCCGTTTGCATTGCTCCAAAGCACCTATATAGAGTCTAGACTATACCGCGGTGCATTTATATCCTGGTTTTCACTATCCTACGTTCTCCTCTTACGGTTTATGTATCTGCTGCTGCTGCTGCTGCTGCACGAGTAAAAGCAAAGCAAAGCAAATACACACCAACGCTCATTGCATAAATTTATACGTATTATAGGTACCTTCGGCGAGATAAATTCTGATCCCATTTTGCCGGCTAAACCGGACGATTTGGAAAAATTTATCACCTACACCTTCGTTCGTCTTTTTTTTCTCATTCACCGCAGTTTCTGCAATTTCGAAATATACTTTTATCCGGGTTTTCATATGTCGTGCACAAGCCATGAGCATAATATAATCAATATAGCAGTGTTAGAAAACGAGACCCGGGAGAGACGTAAGATCTGGACAAGTTAATCAGTTAATTAGTTGGTTAGTTAGTTGTGTCGGATCCTCGAGATTATTACCTCTTACCAGTTTACTTTTAACTTATATTATACCGTGCATGTGATACGACGCGTGTCGAGTACGTCGATTACCATTCCCTATTGCTCCTGTTGCTGCTGTGCTGCTGCTTACGAAGGACCCGGATAGGTTGGAAATACCCGTTTATCGCTAATAATAAACTATGCACATAGCCAAAGGTCCGGCTAGTAGCTGTATCATAAGCCCCTGATAATTTAGCGGCATTTCCCACTGGCACGGCGATGTCGCCTGACTGGGGATTCCCGGTTAAAACCACTTAGCGAACTAACGGGCCCCCCAACGAATTCGATTTATCAATTCTAAAGTCACGGTTATCTGGTCTTATTTAAAGAATTATCGGGGAATCGTCTCATCGTTTTATGAATCGAGATACTTGTTCCAAGAAATTGTATTCGTCATTATTTCGCCTCTAGGCTAGGTCATAAAATTTGTCCTGGATAAAAAATGGGAGCATCTCCCAAGGGATCTAAAAGCTCGTGTATCCGATGCGTTGCCCCAGAGTCTGTAGAACGGAAAAAATGAATCTGCAGTTTCTGAAACAACGACCACACAAATCTTCCGGAAATTAAATCGGAGATCGGATAGGATCCTAAATCACTTTCTTTTGATTAATTCATTATTTTCATCTTCGCGAGCACATGTACTCGCATACTTAATTTACCAGGTGTGTATAGGTACGCGTACACGCGCATAATAGTATACGTTATTTTATACGTTCGGTGACAAATGACATTCATGAATCTCTGAGTCACGATGTGTCACGTACTCGGATAATATAGTGCTTGTATTTGTCCACCCGGTCGTAATTAAAGCGTACAATATGCAACATACTTGTCTCTTATAATTCGTTCGCATCGTAATTTATGGTTAACAACGTAAACCGTGATATCGATATCAAATTATATTATATCTATGTATACCAAATGTGCACGCGATGTGAACATACATTATATTCAACGATATCAGTTCAAGTTTTTCTTCTTCTTTCTCTTCTTTCCTCCAACTTAATTTCCCGACATTCGTACGTGTTCGATTGCACAGATACACGTGACAAACATATCTTATCCCTATCTCCTCGTTTACCGCGAAGCACGTGATCATTTTAAAATTTTCATATTTAACGTAAAACACGCTTCCGTTTCGGATCATCATCATCTCGAAATTCATGGATAACCAAATAGATATAATCCGAAAATTTCTTCGGCGATAAAAAAGACGATACAAGGCATCGATCCGCATGCCCCGGGATGACGTATATAATATATGCTGTGTACGCCGATTGTTTTTTTTTTTCTTCTTTCTTTCTTCCTTTCTTTTCTTTTTTCCAATCTGTTCCATAACATTGTTTAATGTTGTGAGGTTTGGCCACGTGTAGTATTTTAAAATATATATGTATAGGTACTTATACATATATACCTTGTACATATAACAAACCCAGTACGGAGTGACTGTCGCGTTTATGAGAACGATTATAAAGTTGTTGGTTCGAACAAAGACCGGAAACAACCTTCGATATGTGATGGCGACCCCCAAAGAGATATTACACACCCGTTTGACAGGTGACTAATAATTCTCTTCCAACTAATATCTTCCATATGAACGATGAGGAAGAGGGGGGGGGGGCTCATTTTTACTACATCCATACGTAACTAATATCATGGTATTACGTGTGCCTTGGAATATATGGATCGAGCACGATTTATGTCATGTTATTCTCGGTAATGATTTTTTTTTGAGCGGACCTTGGTGAAATTTTTCAGAATTTTTGTTCGTCCGTGCCCTTTGTACGGTGAGTTTGCAATTTTGAGAATAATAGAAAAGAAAAATTTCAAATGAAGTAATTAGAAATTGTGATGAAAATTTGATAGATGATATAAAAATTGAGAATATCACGTTGATGCAGTGAAATGATGTTAATTGTATAATATTTAAAAGTATTCAGTTTTGCAAGATACGATATTGAAACTAAAGTCTGAGTAATGAATGAAGTAAGAAGAGAAAAGTATGTACAAGAGAATAGCAAATTATCTGGACTATAAATTGCACGATTATTCATATCGTAAAATGAACATGGAATATAATGTGATTAAAAGGTGCAGATGGCCAAGCGTCTAGTTGTTATACACGTACAACCCGACGTACTCAGCTCTACATTCGTGATGTGTAACTATTTTTTTACATCTGTGTAAACCTATGCAGTTATATAATATTACGTAACTATAACTGAACAGTGTAGTTCTTCGCGAAGAAAAAAAAAAATTCCCTTTTTCGCAATTTTCATGAAAGGTATGTTGGGTATGAAGGGTTAGATTTCTTCGGAACGACGTCAGTATGCAAAGGCCCTTGATTGTTATACCCTTGGAGTTTCATATTTCCGTACGTCCATGGAATTTCCCATTGTGGTTCGAAGGGTAGAAAAGCAGGTTTTATTATACCTTCACTTTTATCCCCCTTCCCTCGAGTACTCGTCATTCGCTTGACATTAAGTACTTACTAAAAATGCTCAATTTCAGATGAGGTATAGAAAAAAATGCATAATTATGAAATAGAAAAAGAACAATCAAAATCGACGAAATTTTTCCCCAGTTTGACCGATTTCGATCTATTTATTTATTTATTTTTTGTCATCAGTTTTGTTCAGAAATTATTCCGCTTTGATTGAAAGGGAAAAAAAATTGTTGAAAATATGATGGGAATTGAGACGATCGATTATGCAAAAATAAAGAGAACAAAATTCAATCAACCGTAAAAAAAACATTCTTTGATCAGGATTTGAATGAATTATCTCATCATATCTGCCAGAACCCGTGAGAAGATCGAAGACCTCGATCGACCTTCAAGTATTAGACGAACCCGACGAGAGTCAATAAAATTATTAATTTAAAGATCTGACCTATTAATACGACGTTTGAAATCCGCTCGGTAAATTCATAGAATTCAATTTTAGTTGGAATTCGGTTGATTCAGAACGTAATTATTCCAATGACTGTTATAGCTGCGTGTATAAAAATTCTGAAAAATTAACATCGAGAAGATCACAATAACGCGATTGACAAAAAAAATTTCGCCGTACAACACGAGAAAAAATAAAAGTTTATGACTTTTTCTTCCTTTTTTTTTTTTTGTTCACCAAGACCAGCGGCTATACGCATCAAAATTCTTGAAGAATGAGGTACAAATATAGTTATAAATTATGGAAACGTAGAGAGTTATGAACGAGTTCAGAAGTGTTTTTTTTTTTTTTTTTTATTTATTTTTTTCTTTCATTAGGTATAGTCTCGTTATTAAGTATGACACAACCCTCTCGCGTAATTTATTTATTATACGTACATACTCTAATTGTACGTACTTGCTTTATATTTACAATTTGTATATCTATATAGCAACCTGGAATAACCTAACCTATTCAGTCTCACTCTGTTTCACATTTCACGTATAGTGTAACAATATAATATATTTGAATCTACTGCACCAGAATAATATTACATCTCATAATACTTACTCTAATTGGCGCTAGGATTTTGCAACTATTATTCACCCGGTATAGCAGCTGCTGGGTGCCCTCGTGCGATTGAGATTTTAACAGATAAAGAAGAACTGTAACACTTCGTCATCCTATCGATTTATCATCTATACTCAACTTGAATTTGGGCAAGTTTTTTTCTCCGATTTATCGTCACTATGGGTATACTTGAGGAATTTTATACAATCGGTTCGAATTTATGCAAGTTTTAAAATTTCATTATTCACGCAATTATTTTCAATATTAAATTAACTATTTTGACCGGGGGGGGGGGGGATTTTTTAATTTACAACAACGACGATGGCGTGTGCTAAAGCGATGATTATGATCATGATAATGATAATGAATTTATTACGACGTTGATGACTATAAGCTTCCTTCTGTTTGCAGTGATTTAATATTTCCATATTCGTTGTACATGCTAATTATACGCATATATATATAAAAACTTAAACATATTATGTATATATGTTTACATTCAATACGCACGATACGTTTGCGGTATATAATACTTATACACTCGTCGAAGTTTAACTAATAATAATATTAATAATGATGATAATTATCATAACATATAATAGCTAACGTTAGAATCATCATCTTTTGATAAAACAAACAAAATCAACGAGGTATAAGACTGTTTAGTTATTTATCAACGACGTAACGTCTTCCGATCGACGAATATCGCGTTGAGATTCGCAATGTATTTTGTCGTTTAGCTCTTGCTATTTTCTAAGATAATTCACGCGTACGTATAATACGCGTATGTTTTTTACGTATTTACAATGCATTATCATCATTAAAGTGACACCGGCTTTCTCCGTGAATATTATGTGGCGAAAATTTTCATACATTGAATAATTAACGAGCATGTGAAAGCGTCTTCATTAGTTTCATGGAACACCTTGATATGTTCGCGTACCGATTGTTCTTGTTCGTTAAAGTTGAATAATTATGTCATCAAAATTGATTTCTCGGAATATTGCAAAGGGTACAGCCGAATGGACAAAATTGTAAAAAAAAAGTTAATAAAAAAAATATTAAATAAATTACGAAGGTTGTTGCAAACCTGCGTGAGAGATTATCGACGGTTAGTTTTAAATGCGGCTTACGAAACTTGTTTTTCTGACATTTAATTCGGACCACGCCTGCAGTGCAGTTGTTGCGCTTTGTTTTATTTTATCCTTACTTTGTTTATTTTTCATTTTTTATCTTCAGAAGAATACCTACACCTTCCCTTCGTTATCTTCTCAGCTTCCGTCCGACCAACTAGCTCTTGGACGTATCTTGCGATCGGTTGCTTTGTTCTCGAATAATAAAATTTGTACGAAGCCTTTTTCAGCTTATATTCTTACGCTCTCGGCTGGTACCGCCGGTGAGACGGTGTATTTGTCAGTAAGGTCTACCTCATGTATTATAACTGATCGAAAACCACATCAGAAGGGATTTGAATCACGAGGCAAGAAAACAATGTTCAACCAACGATGTATACAGGGTGATTCGTGATAGTTTTCGATATATCTGATTTACTTCTTTATTTAGTCAATCTATTTTTGTGCGATTAAATTTGGAAAATTTTGCTACAGGACCGCATAACCCCCGTGTCAATTTGATTCTGACTTTCGGTATATTCCGAAAATAATTGAACGAATTTCCACGTTCCCGAATATTCGCGAAAGTTCAACCGACCATTTTTAAATCAACCAGATTGCTGAACGATTTTATCGCCCGCTCCAACAAATGTCATTAGAATTGTTCGAAGTGATGTTCCACATTGAAATCATGAGGTTATTTTACAGCCACCCTGTAGTCGTCAAGGTAGCCTTGCAGGGTCACTCCAACTCATTCCACGGGGCAGGTACCACCGCCCGGACTGATTGGTGACTCAAGGTAACAAACCACGTTTCTGTACCGAGCGCAGGCATTGGTGCGTCGAAAAAATAAATAAATAAATTAAACAAATAAAATGAAGAAAGAAAAAACGAGAACTACCAAAAAAAAAAAAATTCGCATAACCAGAAAGACCGCCGCCGCCGATGTATAATAACTTATAATTGCGTAAAATATCATCGATTCCGGAGAAGAATCTAACGGAATGTGCAACGATGACGATGGTTACATGAAATTCAGGATGCGATGTCTTCTTTTTCATCTTCCTCGAAATCGCTAAGATATCGCGTTCGGTAATTTTCATGTATCACATCACACGCCGACTACTTTTTCAGTTTATGAATTTTTGTTTCTTTTTGTTTCTCTTCTTTCTCTCTCCGGGGTTTTTCATGCCACTTCATAATTAACGGTGTATTACAACCTTAATGTTAAAACTGCCGCACTTGTCGCTGACCTCAGTCGAAGTATCTTATGCGAGTTTTATTGGCGCTGAACGTTGTTTAATGCAATTGTGCAGTAAATATCGTTACTGCAGGGCGTTTCTTATTGTTTGTCTTCCCGTTGAGGCGGACCTAAGTGCTTCCTTATGAGCTGTTGTACTTTAGTACCTCTCCAGGACTTCCATAGTCCCTATGCGATGTATAATTTTTAATGATCTGACGTCACGCGATTCCAAATCACATTTTGATTATTGGCTTTTTTCCTCCTTCGCTTCGAAAAATGAAAACGCATTCAGATACAGATTTTACAAAAGGGCTGCGTACGTGAAAACGAACAACTTCAGACCCCCTAATAATCCTTTTTTCTCTTCAATTATTTGTCGGACTATTTTTCATTTATTTGTTTTTTCAATTCTGCTTACCGAGCTACAAGGTATCACACATGGAACCGAAGTTCGTTGACTCTTTAAGAAGTTCAAAGAAACATATTTTTCACTCGCAAAAAAGACCAACAAAAAGAAAAGAGAAGAAAAAAAATAATATATGAATTAAGGAGACGTCGTTTAATTTCTTTACTTTACAGAATTCTGATAAAATCTAGTCTTTTTCAGTGAAATTTATTTCATTCGTATGATGAATTTCGCACGACGACAAAAGAGCAGTTAAGTGTATACCCATCTGTGTCATACTTCGCAGTCTTATTCATTTTCATTGTTTTTATTATCATTGTTATTGTTATTATCGTCATCATTCCGCAACCCTGAACCACCTGAGAGTGGTATGTGGGCATCCCGGAGATGCTGTCCCACGGAGACGCGGTAGAATTTTCTTCTTTTTCTTTTTTTTTTTTTGTTTCTCTTTTCAACTTTTTTGTCGCTACACAAGGAGGAAATATTTTTTTTTGTTTTTTCAATCATCTTTTCGCGGTGAACTTCACACGACTGTATAATCACTGCAGAAGATGCATCTTCATACAAAGAAGTTTCCGCGATTTTTTTTTTTTTTTTTTTCTCTTCCCCCTACTTTTCTTTCCGCCCCTCGCAGTAATTTATTTTACTTATGATGCGGCAGTGGGAATGAATTCGATAGTAAAGTAGAGATTTGATTGCAACAATTTGACATCAATGATCTCACGTTTTTTACGTTAACCTTGAAGTCAGCCGTGCAGCAGGTTCTTCGGATCTCCTTGGGATATGGATATGGATATGAATATTATATATCGTCCTGATGCGATGCTCTTTCAAAATTGCACCGCTTTTATTTATGAATCGTTTCGTTTTACGATCGTTTCCCGTACGCGCGGTACTCGGTGCAGAACACGTGTCTTGTTACTTGTTCTATTTATAGGGGGGTAAAAAAAAAGAAGGAATACAATGCAAAACTGTTCAGAAGGATTCTGAAGCTGTAAACTTGACAGAGATAATAGAAAATATCGTCTCAGATTCCAACTCGATAAATGTTATTATACCGTCTACCTTATGATACTACCTACGCATAGCCATGTGATTATGCATACATTTTTCACATTTTAATGTGCTCCAGACGAGCTGGAATTGAGACAGGCAAAAAACTTACCAAAAATAACATCGGTATAGAATCTCAGTTTTCAGAATATATTAAACAGAGTTGAGGAAAAATGTGTGGACTTTTTTCCTTATTCTAAGAAATGTTTTTGACGCGGTTTTTGTCAAAACAAAAAACGCATAAGAAAAAAAGTTTTTTTTTTTTTAAATCTTTTTCTATTTTTTCTTTAACTTCGATGCTTCGAAGGGATGAGCGATGAATGAAGAGATCCAATCAAGGTGGTTATTATTCTCGATCAATTTACTCGTAATTCGCTCATTGTCTATTTTATCGAAGGTCCAGTGAGACACAGATGTGATCTGCATGATGCGTAGGTTAATTGGATAAACTCGAAGATATATCTAGATATGTATATTGATATTAGATCTGGATATGCAAATTGATGGGGGCTATTCCACACCGCCTCCAGGACCACTTTATTCCAGACCAATGCCCTTGGGTTCTCCTGCAGGTTGCCACGTAAGCCACATAGGTATATGTGCAGATATATTAATACGCACAAGGTGTTCCATTTCAACGGAGAAAAATGATAATAATCTCCACGGGTCAATCCGACGAGCGAAAAATGTTTCGGATGAGAAAATTCAAGCGTGCAAAATTCTTGACTTCGATCATAATCGTCTATGTTAATCGATTCCAAATTCACGCTGAATTGATTCTTGTTATTTCGTTCTTCTTATACAATTCAAAATCGAACACCTTGTACAACGAGTTCTGTTCGAACAACGTGATCTGCGGGAGTAGAGGTACTGCCAACCTTTTATACTTTTTGTTGTTAACGTTGGCCGAGAATTGAACGAAGCAAAAGATAACCGACAGACCTGCCCACCACGTACCTACCCGGAACCTATTATGGTAATCGCAAGAAAACGAGCGAATATGCTTGGGAATATCACAACTTTAGTACTTACAAAGTTGGTCTCTCTGGGATTAAACATGCAGTCCCATTAGATACTTTTTTTTTTTGTTTCTTCTCTGATCTTCTTTCTGAATTGTTTTTATTCATCGTCAAGTGGAGCCTTTTCTTTTACATCATCAGATCGTCATCGTCATCGTCATCGTCATCATCGGAGTCCACGAGGACTCGTCATGATTTCAAGGTTACTTTTTTTCCCCTCATCGATTCGGAAGTGTTTGGGAGTTCAGGAATTTTTAGTTGCGTAAGTGGTAAGCGTGGATGATGTGACGTAAGGAAAAATGAATCCTGGCGTCGCCGTTATTGTGGGTAAAACAACCAAAAAAAAAATGAAAACCAATAAACAGTCGAGTCAGGAAAAATCGAATTTCAGGAAATTGTTTTACTTCATTTACGGTAAATCCATTGACAACATGCGTCAACGGCGAACTTCATTACCGACTTAACCTAAGCTAATCAACGCGGAAGACACAATACATCATCTCACGCAGGACGGATAGATGGTTATCCTTCATTCTATAAATCAGCTTTATGGATTTTCATCGATAAATCTTATTGGCGGCTTGTTAAAAAAGCCTGCAGCGGATATTCACTTTTTACTCATCACGTCTATAACGTACATTACGTTCAAAAGAAACGAGCAGACTGTGTTCATGTTTCTCGGCTATGCGAAGAATTAATTTTCGATCCATTTTTAATTTTTAATTACACTCCGCACGCGGTGCAACGGATAAAAAATTAATTGCAATCAGAAAGCGGAGAAGACGAGAAGAGAGAGAGGGAAAAAAGAACCACAGATCTTGAATTCCTATCTGATAAAAGTTACGAAGAAAAAAAAAAAAAAATTGAAAAAAGAATTCAAAGAAGGCGTAATTTTTTTACAAATTTTCTTGCGATATATATCAGCGGTCAGATTTCGTCCGATCGTTCGATCCATACCATAATAGTCGATCGGGACGAAGATAAAAGTTGCAAAAAAATAATGTCTGGAATAAATTGTTGTTGTCGGTTTTGCAGCTACTGCAAACACGAATTGTTATTATATGTTTGTTTTATGCCTTCACATGACGGTACATGCAGATTCGTGTGATTCGCCGGAATTGCTCATGCGTCGGATGTAAATAATAAATAATATAATAAGCACAATAGTCTTGCCGCGGCGTGAGATTGTAAACTGCATTCTGTGTCGAATTCATTTTTTTTTTTTTTTTTTGCGTTGGTGGCAAATATCGAACAAAGACGTTTAAAGGACAGAAGAATTTTGTAACTGTGCGTCGGATAAAAATTAAAAATTTGACGTGCCTGTTCGCGATCAGAATTTCATTGACTTGACATGGAATGAATTTTTGTTCATTCAAAAAAAAATTATTCATTGAGACACTTATAATGATAATAATAATAATATCAAGAGCAAGTACTTTCCCTCTTTTTCATTTCATTAAATTTTTTGTGTGTGATTTTCCCCCCGTTTCCAGCGCATCAATCGTCAACTCCGGAAGTGCCTCGCGTTTTATCTCATTTTTTACTATATGTATTTAATATAATGAGCACCCCAGCCCAGATAATTAACTTTTCTTAAATGGCTCTTTCTCTTCGTAATTAATCTTTTATCGCGCTTTTGCGCCTACAATTCAAGCCCACATTGTCTGCATAATTTTTTTTTCTTTTCCTTTTTGTCCTTTTCTTTTTCTTTCATTTTGTCTTCAAACTGTATTCGGGTATACCTGCGGTACGAAGTTTTTTCTCTTGGATTTTTTTTTTTTTTTTCTCATATTTTTAATATCACTTTCAACTCCGAAAAGATTCCTGATATTTTGACAATCTCACACCCACGCGCTTTATATTAGTATCCTACATCTGCAGAAACCGGTGAGGATGATTAATTATATTATGTGTACCTAGTTTTATGTACGGTAATGATAATTCGAGGGATAAAGTAAATGGAAAAATTGACTCGACTGCACGAATCAACAAAAACTCATCGGTAATAACTTTTACATCGAATTGTTCGGGTCGAAAAACACATTCCGTCGTACCTACCTTGTAATTAGGATGAAATGTAATTACCTTATCCTAATGATACCCTAGGTGTGAAAAATATATTTTCTTCTTGTCCGAAGCAAAGGATTATTTTAACCTCGTGGCAATTAATTATAAATCAATCGAGTCAGCTTTTGGACACGTAATTGCATACACTCAAAGTTTTTAAACTGTTTTTCCGTGGGATCTGAGAAAAAATTATTTTTAATTTTTTTGTTTTATTGAATAAAAATGAAATCAAAGTACCGCATTAAAAATTTTTTATTCATTAATTTATTTATTTTCTGCTACATAGGATTGATGAAATCATTTTCGAAAAATCGGATCGGTGTATGTTTTATCTTGGTGTAAATTAAAAGGGGCGGGGGTGGGGGGAGACACGTTGCATTAGGTATATGTTGGGATTCGCTGGAGATTAAGATTAGGGAGAATATCATTCCCGTCTATCATTTAGAATGCGGAACAACAAGCTCCATATATCTTGTAGGAAATGCATTACCGCTTGTTTATCTCGACACTTTGAGAGTAGGTCGTTCGTCTTACCCTCGGAGAATACATTATGAATTTTATTTTGTCTCATTTGTACTGTTTTCAATTTATTTATTATTATTCATGTGATAGAAATGAAAATATCCGTTAGTCCATCGTATTATGATATTCTGAGAGAATTTCAACGGATAACGGATTTTATTCTACAGATGGGATTCATTTACAAAAAAAAAAAATCAAATTTTGAAGGGGGAAAAGATGAATTCATTGATATATTTTACAAAGCGTGAATTCAATCGCTGAATCATGTTGCGGTTACGGTATTATTGGTTCATTTGGTTTTGGTCACACAGAATCTTTGCTCACGAGTTTCTTGTAACACCTACACATATATATCTCATATCTCCGCTTCCTCGGTTACGTAATCAGACTGACTAAAAACTGTGGAATTCATCACCTTATTATACTAGACTTATTACATGCAATAACTAAATACCCGATTCGTAAAAGGATGGGTATTTTTCCTTGTACCCAAACGCGTCATTTCTCTCTCTTTCTCTATCTATCCTTTTTTTTTCTTCAATCGGTAACTTTTATTTACTTATTCAATTTATTTTTCTTTTTTTTTTCTTTTCAACACGTAACGGGAAATTTGTTAGACGAGATAAAACCGATGTGTATTTCAAAATCATGAGGAAAATATCGAAACGTTATTAAACAATTGAAATAATAATAAGAAATTGAAGAAAGGGGCAGGGGGGGGAACTGTTACAATCAGTGCAAAAAATCAAATAATACCTACTGCATTCTTATCTTAATAATTTTTTTCAAATTTTTGTTTCAGGTGAGTAAAATATGGGGAACACACGTTTGATGTAAATGAATAACATGACTGCACGACTCGATTTTATTTTGTTTCACGTACGAGAAAACGTGTGAAATATCGAGGTGCGTATATATATGGATCAAAGTTATTAAGTGGATTAACCTTTTTATAAAGTTCGTTACATTAGATGCGGCTGTACGTTCTTTCTTTCGTTTTTTCTTCTCCTTTTTTTTTCTTCTTTCTTCTTTCAATTTAACGACGCGGTCACGAATTTCAATCCGCGGACTATAATTTTTCAATGAGTAAGGGTATAACCTATAAAACTATGTGCAATAATAGCATGGTTATCACTACGAAACGATAATTCAAAATATTTCCAATCTCGATCGGCCTTGATCCGCTCAAAATGTCAACAATAATTTTTATTAAAAGAACAAATTGGAAAAAAAAAAAAAATAAAATAAATGAACAAAGAAGAAACTAGGTCAAGATTTTTCTATATTCTTATTATCATGTATCTTAGGTATATCTACTTGGATTGCTGATTTTGGCGAATTTTTTGGAAAATATATTTTTTTTTCCAAGTTAACGTACACGTAGATTATTATTAACTGTATACTCAAATATTTTGCATCAATATTTCGAAAATAATTAGCGCTTGCCAATTATTATATACGAGAGTGCAAATTGTTATTGACTTTCAATTTCAACTTTGCTCTGCGGGTGTTGCCAATAATAATAATAACAACAACAATTACGATAATAATGATAATGATTTTTTCTTTCCACATCAAAATAATTCTGATATCTACATACTATATGCACCTGTATTTTACGAAAGAAAATTACGCGATATTTGGTATTGTGCATATGGTTTTTTTTGTTTTCAATTTTCTTCTCATTTTTTTTTGTTTTTTCTTCTGTTTTTCATGTGATTATGTGTAATAACTGTTTAACAATAATTGTACAACTCGTTTCTTCTCTTCAGTTGACAATAATAATTCGTTTTATGCTCAGCTAAAGTCAATTACGGACAGAGTTACAGACACACGTATATACGTATATGCCTATATTTATCTTATATACAAGGTGTGTTGAACTAATTGGTATAATTGCAGTTTAGAATAGTCGCGAGAATATTACAATTATACGCGCATCGGTGCGCAACAGGTTAGGTATTTAATACGATAGCTGCACGAGTGAGTCTAAATGAGATAAGTCGTCACAAATTTCTGAACATACAATGTCATTATTTCAAAATTTCATTCGATTCCTCCTCCAATTAGTTAAAATATCAAATTTTTATGTTACTTGCAGTAAAATGAAATAGAATCTACCTACTTCAAATCGCAGTATCGGATTTTTTCAATTTTTTTTTTTTAATTCTTTTTCAAATCTTTATGAGAATCGGAATCATTCGATCATATTTTATTTTCGGATCCGATTTTTTTTTTCTCTCTTTTTTTTCCGTTCCGCTCGTTTTCTCTGCATATAGCCTTATTGTTTCGCTCGTTCCGTTTAGATCATTTAGACTAAGTGCGATCACGTATATGATTAATGGAAACAGAAGAACCAAAAAAAAAAAAAAGAAAAACCAAAAAAATAATTAGTAAAAAAGTGCAATTAATCGCGTAAAATGAAACGATGACTCACGTAATGCAATCGATTATATTATAATAATCAACCACGCCTTATTGTTGTTATAATCGGAATCAAAAAAAAAAAAAAGTTCATCTCAACAAAAAACAAAATTAGAGATGAAAAAAAAAATTAAACAAAAAAATGAATGAAGATTGAAAGGTCGGAAAAAATAATTTGTTGGACCTTGACAGAGAAACCGGATTTTCAGCGAATATGATCTGGATATTACTAAGGAGAGCAAAAAAAAAATCGAAACAAAATAAAAATAGAAACGGAAATTGTGAAGTGTAGCGAGGAATTTTTATTTCGATCTATAATTGGTTATTTTTATAAATTAGTAGTTTTTGCACTGCGGCAGTCGATCGTTAATACTTTTACTTATTGTTAGACCGTTGAAACTTCTTCGCGTTTGACACGCGACGTCATTAAAGTCACATTACAGTTTATACACGTACCTATACGTTTTTTGCTATCAATTTATTTATCTTATTTTATATTATTGTTTAGTTTTTTTTTCTTTTTTCTGTAGTTTTTATTATATTTTTGTAGATTGCACAAATATAGTCGCAGTATCATACTTATACATATAGGTACGCAGTAATCATTGAAATCAAACAAACAATTACCACATGTCGCCATGCAAATAACTCATCACATCCGCGTACATTATATGTACTATTTTATTTTTTAATTTAAATATATATTTTTAACTCGATTAATAACGTAATCATTCTTCATTATTCGCGATACGAATTGCACTTTAGATAATATAATAATACGATGCAATTTACATAAGTGTCCGCGCTTTTTTATTTTTACATTATTATTTCTTATCAATAATAATCTCTCTGACTCTATCTTTTTTTTTTACTTTTTTTTTTTCTAGACCTGCAATTTAATCCGATATCTAATCTGCATATGATTAATCTTGACGAATAATTTTTAGCTTATAGTTGCACTATTTTTTTTCTTACTTTTTTTTTTTAGTTTCTCATTTTTGTATTACCTATACGGTTTTTGCATTTTTATCTTTCCGGTTCTTTCATTCATTTAGTACATAAGTATTGGAATACTTGGAAATTATCTATTAATAGGTGTGTCGATTTACAATAACTGATTTTTTTCTGTTTTTTTTTTCCATCGTCTTTTCCAATGAAAAAGTGCATAGCTGGATATCGAATAACGCTAATTATCATACACGGGTAAATACGTTACACGCATTTTCTATGGGGATTAACGCGTCAGGTTAGGTGTGCGTATGTATACGGTATATACCTATAAAGTATATGATATCCGCAAGATTATGTAGAAGATGCACCGAGAATCGTACTATATATCGTACACATATCCATATACATGTGTTTGTGTATGTATACGTATTGCAATAGACCTTGCACCTTTCCACAATCTAAATCATCAGCATTCCGTAGTTTATTGCAAGTTTTCTTACGACATCTTTGGGATGCAGCAATATTCTTACGCAAATCTTTGCAATCACGGTCGTGACAAATGCTTTATGTGTATAATTCTATGTACTCGGATACAATATCGTGTACGTTACATATAATAATTATAATATTATAATCTACGGGTATACACATTATCCCATATATTTATATACATTATTTACCTATCGTATACCAATATTTATATTTTTATAGTGTAAAAAAAAAATTATTCCATCATATCTACACATACAATACGTATAATGTAACGATTGCTAACAAGTAATCGGCAGAACATGAGAATATTGATCGTAATGAAATAACTGTGAAGATATTCTTCACGTGAAAAAAACCAAGTAGACGTACAAAAAAAATAAAAAACACGTGAACGAAAAGAAAAAAAAATACACCGTAGTGTAATTCTGAGTACCGATGATCATATTCTGCGAGTCATCTCAATTATTTTAACTACTATTTTAAGGTCACATCTGCAATGATGATTTAAGCGTATTTTTGAAATTTCTTTATTTTGGATTTTCCAATTTTGTTAATATTGAGGGTGATTTTTTTCCTTCTTTGGTTTTTCCTCGTCATACGCATTTTCGTTCGTTGTAATATTCGAAAGCCGAATCAGCGAATGAACGGGTGATGCGATTTGAGTTCTCTCCCGGAGGTGTAATGGTGTAAAACCGATGACGTAGGTGCTGACAAACCATGTGCAATACTCGAGCATTTTACAACTAACGCGGTATCTATATGAAGTTTTAACCGTGCCCATAAAAAGGAAAATTATAATCTTTAGCTGCATGCGCACGACCTGCTACCGCCGCTACAGATAGGAAGAGTGGCACTTCTAGATCTCTAGATCCTTTAAGTGTAACTCCAAACGAGCTGTTTATAGACTTTTGCTTTGCAGTAATACCTGCAGCTAGACGTGTATATGTGCGAGTGCCACGATCTTATGTAACTCTTTTAAAACTGTAGTATTTTCCATAAAATCCATAATTCGAACCGTTTTTTTTTTTCTTCTTTCTTTTTACTATTTTCTCTATTTCCTTCGCTGCAAAAACATGCGAGAAACTGAAACGACAAAAGGAGATGTGGAAAAAGTAAGAAAATTTATTACATGGGTATATAATGACCCTCCCTCAAACTATAATTTGACTTCCCCCTTTTTTTTTTCTTTCTTCCACTTTTTTCACGTCATTCGTTATTTGATTTTCGAATCTCTGCTATTTCTTTGTACTCGTTGAATAAAAATCATACCTACGGAATAAGTTTAGTCGACAAGCGCCGGTATGAATTTTTTTGTTTCCCTTTTGTTTTCAAGTTCTCTTTTTTTACCATCAGCTGTCTCTCGAAACGCCTTTGCAATTAATCATTCTGATCATGTAACGAGACTAACAACATATATATATACACATATTTACATGCGTGTACGTATGTATTGTGTATCAAACGTTATACATATATTATATGTACAGAAGCTGAAATACAATATGACAAATTATCGATAACATAATATATTACGTATTACATATTTAAATACATATGTATATTATATGTATATGCAGCTGACTGAGAAGACGAAAGGTAATCGAATTAAACGGAGCGAAATAAATAAATAAATAAATGAATTGTAAAATAGCGAGACAAGAAATAAGAAGGACAAGTGAAAATTAAAACGCCCAAGGGCTTTTCTTTACAAAACTTGCACATGTGAGCGGCATACGTCTAAATATGTAGAGAACGAATGGTGTACAGCAGCTTTCTCCATTTTTTTGGTTTCAATTTTTTTTATTTTTTTTTTTCTTATTTTTGATCGCCCGCGATGATGATGTTAGGGAAATTATTATATCAGAACCATTTGAGACCGTCAAATATGAATGTCACGTAAAACTTGACTTCAATTATCCGCCACGTTACGTACGACAGGTGTTTTTTTTATTACAGACGTTGGATTAGGTCATCGACGCGCAGATCGAAAGCACAAGCCTAATCGATCTTGAATATTGTTCAATAGATCCTTGAGATATTTATTCTTCGATGCGCTGGTAAAAAATTTTCTTTTTATCCAGATTTTTTTTCTCTCTTTTTTTTACAAATTAGAATTTTCACACTCATTCTAAATAACTTGAGTTAAATGAATAATGTCGGTACTTGTTTAAATGAGCGCGGTTAGTTAAATCTGATTTTCATTTTTGTTTTTTGTTTTTTGTTTGTTTAATTTTTTTCTCTAGTCGGTAGATAACATTATATTCTATAATATTATAATGAAATAGACGGAAACGTAAGAAGGACTCCAAGGCTGCGACGAATGTGAAGTACAATAAAGCTATAGGGTGGCTAGAAAATAATATCCTTGTACAAAAAAGGGGTTCTCATTTTCGCAAGCATTTGGAGAATTATTTCTGTTTTTTTTTCTTTGTTTTTCAAGTGATCACTTTTTGTTAACCACCCCGTATGCGGTGATGTAAAAAAATTGCGGTTTTGATACGTCCACATAACGAAATGATATTCACGATGTGTTTCGAACAACGAAAAAATTGAGGGGAATTTTTGCACGCGAAAACAATTCATGCGACGTTTAAAAATTGAAAAATTGAAAAAAAAAAAAAGAAATCTGTACTCTACTTTCGTGAATAAAAATGACGATCATTTTGTGCAGCTCGTTGTATAATTTATCGAATTTGAAATTTGAAAATTTTGGCAATTTTTTCTTCAGCCCTTTTTTTGTTACGTCAAATTTATTTATTATACTGTTTTGTTTCCGGAAGTTATTACGTATTCTTCCATTCAGTAATATCATTATTTTTCTACCTACTAATATACGCGTTTATTTCAATACCATTACGAAACTTATGGGTATGAAAAGAAAAAAAAAAGGAAAAAGAAGAAAAAAAAACGGTTAAGTTTCGTGCGTTATTATCTGAAAATATGCCTACTCAACGCATTTTCGTAATTTTTAACCTAATCGTTAAAAAGACATAAATAAATGCCTAATAATTTTGACCTAGAATTTCGGACCTAAACTTCCTATGTGTTCATAGAAGAATGAGGAAATCAATTAAAAATATGTTTACAAGGGGGTTTTTTTTTTGTCAATTAATTGAGGTTTTTTTTTTTTTTTTTTTAAGTACGTTCTCTTGGGGTAAAATTCAAGAACCTTTGCAATGATAAAAGGAGTAATTTGATTGCTTTGTGTACCTGTTTTTTTTTCTTTGTTTTCTATCTTGTACAGATCTAGTCATGCGGATGATGAAAAATTTGAGTGCATTGCAGAACGAAAATTCGACCCGTACAAAATATATGGATGAATTTAAATCAGCTTATGGTTGTAGGATATTATATGTATATTTTTGAGTTTGGCGGTTCAAGGTAATCGTCTATAGATATCATAATATATCTACAAATGCAGGAAGCAGCTGCCGGTGTCTATGGAAAACGTTGCATAATTAAACACAGTACAGCTTTTGTTCCGCCTTTGGAGGTTACCGATTGATTTAATTACATCTAATTACACGTGTCACTCGATCGTCTTGTAATTAATGGAAAATGCTGCACCTTAGATACAGTATAAGAATCGCGTGCTCTTCAAGATCGACATTGAGCACATCAGGAAACGCTTGATTTTCTTACACATAAAACGAATAAAAAACAAATTCCCCTTCCCCCCCCAGTTTTCGTTTTTCGAGTTTCGAACATTCGTTCTGGGGGGGGGGGCTTCTCTTCTCTGTGGGAAAATTATAGAAAAATAGCAAAACGTGTTTTTGTCAACTGATGTGTTATTTTTTATACGCATGCAACGTGACATAATAAAACATTAAGGCGTTGTTTAACGGGCTACAACTGCCGATGCTGCAGTGAAGAAAAGTCGTATTTGTATATATTAAACGCGGACTTCCGACTTACGATACATATACATATATATTTTGGAGTTGAGTAACTGGAAAGTTGCATAATTAATTCACATGTCGCTAATTACAATATATACAGGTATAGGTATAGATACGTGTTTGTAAGTATATATATATCTAATATATGTTATATAATTTTCTGTAACAGTCTCTCGAGTGACTCTTCAAATATAAAGTATTGCAAGAATAAGATCTTCAAGTCTCACAGATATCTATTTCACAAATGGATTTTTTCACCACGTGGTGTTTCAATTTTTTTTTTTTCTTTTTTTTTTTCTTCCTTCACATCATCCGATGATCCGTTTCGCATGTAATTTTTAGCGAAAAAAATTGGAGCTGTCATTTCTCGTTAATATTCGCGCGAATCTGACTATATGGAGATTCCAATTGCAGGTGTATAGAATGATAATCATATTTATAATAATAACAATAATAATAATAATGATGGCGACTTTAATAAATCGATTTATTTTCACCTGGGTAAAAAAGTTTCGCTCAGCCATGTTGAATTTTCGGACTCGGTTTCATTGTCAGCGACCCCCAAAATCGTCGAAAATGTGGACCTGCAGCATTACCATAGAAACTGGTTCGATAAATTTTTTTTGCCCCAACGCTCGGTTCTTGGGCACGACATCAATTAAGGGGTTGATTTCACTTTCCACACATAAATCTTATACGTTCGACGTTATGCGTGGTATTTCTACATTAATTACAGTAAATCCAGCAGCATTCTTTTTACCGTTAGATAACTAACTAAGAAGGCGTCGCGTCGCGCGTAATGCGCAACGGAGATGACCTAGGCTCTACTTATATTGAATGTGCAGGGAAGGTCGGACGAGATCGAGGAGAGACGATTTTATTCACTTTTTCACATATAGGTAGACCAACGGTTCTAGACGTAGCGAGTATACGTTACACGCGAACCTGTACCGTGTCTGTAAGAAGTAATTTAATTGAAGTTATTAAACAATCTCCCGAGGGCTCTTGAAAAGTCTTAAATCGTAAGCTATCAACGCTTCTCGTGCTGCAGTACATATTTCTGTAAGACAATATTACATGAGATTATTATACTGTACCTATATCTATATGTATACAACTCGGCAACTTTTCTATACACCAGCACGAAAGCCTGGGGCTAAATTTTGTACACACCGATCATCCATCTAGTAAGATTACTATGGTACATTTCTATTATTTTTTATTTTTATTTTTGTTTCTATGCAATGCAAAGTGTACGTACATATGTATAGGTAGACGTACCTACGTATGTACGTAAGTAATATTTATAACATATTCTCAGCTGATTCTGAAGAACCCATATGTCATGATATGCATATAAACATCTTCCGCAATCCATTCGGGCGCTCTAAGATTAATCCTAAAGTTACTCTTGAGAAATTATCGGTTATAACTATGACCGAATTACGAGGTGAAAGAGTGTCAAGATTGAAAGTTCACGCGCGTCTATATCTGATGTAGAATTTTATAGTTATGACCCTCCTCCCCCCATCCGCCCATCATTTATTACAAAATAATTATGTCATTCGAAAAATTCTCTGAATTAAACTTGCCGGGGTTTTATTACGTCGACGGTGCAATGTTTAATTTGCAATGTTTAACTATGTCGTGCTGCCATCTTACGGACAATTCACAAAGTTGCGAGCGTTTTGTTGCGGGTGTTTTATTAAAAGTTGTGTCAGTCCGGTGACGGTCTCTGAGGCCGAAACACCCGGACAATAAATATGATCGTACGTATGGTTAGTTGGTCAGATTCTAACCTGGTATAAATCGTGGCGAGGTAACGTGTTAATGACCAGAATGCGACCAACTATTTATAATTAAAAATTGCAGCGTTCGTTCGGAATTGAAAAATCAAAGCACGCGCGGGTTGTTATTTCTCATTTTCCTATTTTATACGTATCGACTTTGATATCACGTTTCCTAATCGATGAAAACAATTTCTCAGTACTTATAGATTTGAGCTTACAGCAATTAACTTGATCTCCTGAATCTGTAAAAAATGCCCCTCCCCCCTCCCCATTTGTAATTTTCATTTTTTATTTGTCATTTTATCAAATTAGTCCTCGTCTAATATGTTACGTTAAAAGGGCAACGAGAAGAGGGAGGAAAAAATGTAGGAAGACATTGTGAAAGAAACGTGTGAATTATGTAGCAGTTTCAATTTGTCTACAGTAGATTACGAAAATTTTTCTCTTGACGATTTACTAAGTTTAAAACTATGATGAAAAAAAAAAAAAATACACCAATTGCCGTGTTATGCGTTCACAAATTTGAGCCACGTGGTGCAGGTTGTGACTCTTATCACAAATGTAAATATGGTTACGTATCCAGCTAGATATATAGAGTTACTTAACATTTAACGCATTTATTTTTGAGTAGCTCAATTTTTATTTATATCATATTTAATGAGAAACACATATATAGGTATGAGTATATATTATATATGTATAAAAAATTATAATATAAAAGTGTGAAGAGAATGAAATGTCTTGATTTTGAATTATATAACTAGAAATAAACGTATACTGCACATTACTATGCAATCAATTATGGTATAGGGTAAAAATAAATGTTTTTTTTGCATTCAAAGATTTCAATATAATATTTGACCCCGTACTGTTCGATCACTTCGTAATACTTGTATTATATAATACCAGAAAACACGATATCGATTTTTGAATCTAGGTATGGTTTTTTTTTTTTTTTTTTTTTTTCTCATTACCTGTAATGTTATGAAAAAAACTTCAGTTTTGATCACCGCATATCTGCAGTAATAATGATATTTTTGAACCGTGAAATTCGAAGAATGAAAATGGCGGAGAGGGAAGAAACGTATATGAGGTTGCGGGATTATTAGCATTAATTTAAATTTCAACGCGGATATTCAACCCGAATTCTCGTTATACTCGAGACGATGATATCCTAATTTCAACATGTAAGGAATCTTTCGAACGATGAAAAAAACTACTTCTTTTTTTTTTTCTCAAATTTCCCAACAAATTTCTCTCTCATATAATTATATACATATTATAAAATAGATGTGTGCACATAGAGGAATTCATCGCGTCTCGTGTTTAACCTAAATAATTAAATAAATGAACATTTTATGTGTATTATTATATCACGTATGTCATAATATTACATTTAAATCGCGCAATTTTCGCGTTAACCGCGAATAACATATCAGTAATCGCCTGCAAAGTGTTTTTTTTTTTCTCTCTTTTCTTATGTTTTGTTTTTTGAATGTCAATTTTTGCGAATTTCACTTTGGAATTGCTCCGTTAATAAGATTTTATCATCTTTGTCATATTTGATCGTAAAAACATGTTTCAAAACGTGGACAAAGAAAGCGGAAAGAGGAGCGAAGAAAAAAAATGGAAAATTTATATCGTATAATACTGCTGTTTAATGTCCTTGATCTTAAAAATGAAAAAGGAAAAAACAAAAAAAGAATCGCTGTTATAATTCACCTAATCGCATATTCGATGAACAATACATATACCTACCTATGATACAGGTACCTACGTGTCGGAAGTTAATTTCTTTTTTTTATTTATTTTCATATAGATATGCGAACCACGCAGCGCGTGATGATTAATCCGTGATTGATCGTGAATTTAATTTCAACGCGCATCATTAGGTGTACATGTAGGTGAATATTATACGCGATGACGTGCACGCACATAGCACTGAAAGCTGCACACCTTCATTGTTAAGATCATTATATAACTAGCGGGTGGCGTTCGACATTCGAATCATTTCATTTCGAATCGCAGGCTATGTATATCTATGTTGTATCAACGAGGAAAAAATCAAAAGGAACAGACAAAAAAGACAAAACTATTCTGAGTGCAGGGCACATCGCACGAATTTATGTACACGTATACATGTATATATGATACCCGTTACACAACGTCACACACATGTATGAGGTACGCATATGTATAGGTATATAAATATCTGTACCTACTATGTCAAAGACCTCTGCATGAGGCTCGCATTGACCGCAATATTGTGGACAATGCCACCAACATTTTTATATATTTATATATTTATTTTTTATTTTTTTGAATTCAAAATATATTCAGGTATGACTTTAAATGAAACGATCGAAAACAACAAAAATGTTTTTTCTCTCTCTTCTCGTCCATACGCACTGCATGTATGTATAGAGTATTCTTCAAAAAATCCCTTTTTGTTCTTTTCTTTCTGTAGTTATACTTTTACACTCTTTCCCAAAAATCATACGAATAACATTTCAAACGTATATAATTCGTATGTGTTGAATTTAACCTATGTATACTATAATTACGTCAAAGTTGAAGGTCGATCGATGAATCTTTTTAATTTTTTCTTTTTTTTTGTCATTCTGCTTTTAACGCGTTTTGATTAATTGACGGTATAATTATCAGCGTGTTATAAACATGTGTAGGATATGTAGAAAGTATATTATGATAATATACCATGATTAAATAAATAACAGCGCGTGTCTGCGTACATATAAATCTAATGTATAATCTCTTTTGTTCCGCTTAAATTTGCTGGTGTTAATTATTATTTTTTTCAATTCCATTTTTGCCTTTTATTTCAATTAGTTGAAATTTTTTCTTCCTTTTCTTTCATTTTACTACGCTTTTTTAACGCTTCAATATCCTGATGGCCTTAACCCACAAGTAAAGTATTTTGGAAATATGTGTACGCTCGTATTTTTTGTTTCTCTTCTCTGAATTTTAATCTTCCAATTTTCATAAGATTATTATTAGTAGATTTCTTGCTAGTTATATATAATTGAGTTAAAATCTTGTGAGAAAACAAAAAATCCCCGGAGTGTATGTATATAGCTAAGAAAAACTTCAGGAAGGAAAAAAAGAGAAAGAAGATAACATAATTTTTGATTATTCGTTTTTTTCCAACGAAGAAGACTAGAAATAAGAAAAAGTCCTCTTGACCTAAATCGCACCCAGATGGTTTAAAAAAAAATGATAATATATACGTTATTTTATATATGCGCCATCAGGTTTATTAACATATCTACGATCCTCATAGCCTATATACCTACTATATCCGTTTTGTACGACAGTCGGCTCGTCTGCTGACGTTCCATCTTCATGGATATGGATATGGCTACCGAAATTCGTCTGGTTTTATTCTTTTCTTTCTTTTTTCCGTTTCATTTATTCCGCTTCCAGATTCTTATACTTCTGCATAATAGTATATGAGGTATCATTATTGTTGCAAGCTGTTCGAGGTCTTTGGCCTTCAAAATTATACAGCCGTAGTAGGTGTATGTCACTCTATCTATTCTATACCTATACCTACTTATAATACGTGTAGGTATACAACTATAACCTTAACACGACCAAATCTCGTACGATTCAAACTGCACGTATAGAATCAATAAAGAGGCCTTCGAAGCTCGAACGTTTTCAATGTCACCATATTATGTATACGACTGCACAGTGGATGATCCATAATGGAAAGAAAATTTGATAGCACATACCTATAATGGTATACAGGGTTGTTTTTGTTCCTCAAAAAATAAGTTATTCCCCTGATTGCAAATCAAAAGCTCTTTTTTTTTATAGATCATAATCTTTATTACAAGAGAAAAGAAAAGAAGGAAATCGAAATCTCTCGTAACAGTCAGTATGGCTTGAGAATTGTCGCTGCAGATCGTGCGTTAAAGTCTCCAGATCGCGCATTGAAATCTCCAAATCGCGCATTGAAATCTCCAAGTCGCGCATTGAAATCTCCGGATCGGGCATTGAAATCTCTAGATCGGGCGCTATAACGTCGGCGTCGCTGCAGCAGCAGCATTATTTTCGGATATTACCTTTATTATATACCTGCAATGCATCAAGTTATCGGAAGAACAAAAAAGAAATCGAAAGCAATTCGCCTGATATGTGGTCGTCAAAAGTTGATTAAGGTATAAGCGATGATAATTATTATTCGAGAAAAAATAAGAAGATATATCATAGCTTTATCCGATAAACTGCATTCTAATCTAATATCTCGATTAAAAAAAACGGGGCCGGGGGGGAGGGAATTAACAAGGAAAGAAAAATGATTGTCTACCAAATCGGAGAAGAAGAAAGTATATAGATAAGCAGAGTATGAGAGAAAAAAAGGAGAAGGAAAAGGAGGAGAACGGAATGGAATACATATAAGGAGTAATTAACACGAGAGGCGTGTTGCGCAAGGTCGCGTCGTCGTCGTGACTATGGTGTAACTTCATCGTAACCGGACAATGTCGTATGTATAAATAATACGAATAAAATAATTATGGCTCTGTGTAATAACAATGAGTATTTAACCGATCGAGGAAAATTTGAAATCGAAGGGGCGAAAAAAAAAATCATTCTCATTTTGCATGATGATTATTTTACATAACATATTTAATCGAATTGAATACCTGAAACCTAATTTCATTCTGCACTGCACGGAGATCGATCACCCTGCGCACCATATTATCATACGAATACGTAATATAAATGTTCTATCAATTAGTAATTTCACCTATTACGTGTTCCTGTTATAGCATTATTTTGTTCTTTTAGTTTATTAATTTTATGTAATTTATTTATTTAATTTTTTTCCGCAATGCCAGACTGTACATTATATTATATTATTATACCTATACGGGTATTCGGGATTTATAATTAATGCGGTCTACTTTTGAGTTGAATTTTGTGTGTGTGTCTTGTTTTTATAAAGGTTTTATATTATATCTCTTGCACCCAGCTAAAACTTACGTAATAAATACCATGCTATACGGGTAAAGTAAAATCCGATCGCATTCACCTCACTTCAATTTAACTCTGCACCAGTCGGCGACTCCCATCATGCAGAATTACATATATCCAGCTATATACCATGTGCATTGCAGATTTGGAATAAAAGTTCGATAATTTTCGTCTGTAATAACGTGCATTGAACAATTCTGCTTATCTACAAAACGTTTCGATCAAAACTCTGAAAAAATTCTTTATCGACGAAATAAAATGAAATATATCTTTCACCGGTGGCTGTATAGGATCTAATGATTTTTTTTACTTATGTTTTATTTACTCACCGGTATCTTCGGCTCCATGTTATGCATATAATTTTTTAAACTATAGATTCGTAGCCCCTTCTCTCTTGAAACGATGCAGAAAGCTTTATTATTATTCCTCTTCTTTTTTTGCAATTTTTTATTCTTATTTATTTATTAATTTATATCTTTCTTTCTTTTATTCTTCTGAACGTTTTGTGTAAAATATTTATTTTAAGATTAATATACAGATCTTAAAATTTATTTTTATACATTCTCACGGGGTTTATTTATTTTACCATTATACAATTGTTCGAAAATTATTATATGGTAAAATCTGAAAAATGAATAGAAAATTATTGAGGAAATTTTTCATCACAGGTGCAGATTATTCATGGAGATGAAAATGATTATGTTCACAGACTCACTTTGGGGGATTTTTATATCGTGGTATATAAATTCGTTTACTTCATCGTTTATTTATTTGATTATTTTTTATTTCATCAGATTACTGAAAAGAAATGTGTTGAAAAAAAAATTTCGAATTTGACAAAGTCTGACCCGTAGATGCCCCCTCTTCCGACCGATACCATAAAGCTTTCAATGTGCAAAGCTTTTCGCGCGATTAAGTGCCTCGAAAGAAACGAAAAATCAAACAAATGTTACGAAATCGAACGAAACAGCTAAAAAAAAATTTCGAAAGTTCAAATAATTTATGTACATAAATCCGCCCCAAAAGTAAGTCAATGAATGAAATGAAATCTAACAGCTGCAGAACGAAGACACTTTTTCTTAGATTTTGTCCATCGCTTGTCATATGATATAAAAAATCAAACAAAAATCAAATAAAATTTCAAGAGTACAAAACTAAAGAGATAAAAAATAAAATCAAAACTAACCAACACTCACTGTACTGCAAGTATATAACAACCGTATATAATAATTTATAACTTTCTGCTCCGATGTTTTTACGTTGTTTTATTTGACTATTTTTTTTTCCGTTTAGTTATTTATTTATTTATTTATTTATTTATTTATTTTCGTTTCGGCGCGTGAACCGCGCGCGGTTTCGGTTGTAATTTAAAGACTGCACAGGTAAGTCAGCCGACTCTGAGGTATGTACAACACGACGTTGCGCGGTATTCAAACATTGGATTCGTATTCGGTTTTGCAGGGGGATAGAATCGCGTTTAAAACCCGTGGTTTGCTTGACGCTGCCGATCGTACGGTGGGGGTAAAAAGCGACAGAGTTTATACTTATACTGTTCACCAGTGTCGAGTGCTCGACGGCGCTGCAGGAGGTGGATCATATAAACTCTAAAAGAATTCGTTTCAGTTTTATCAAATATGTATGTAACCTACACACGTACGTATATATACATATATTCAAATGTATGTATTATACTACGCTACCGACGCCAACAACCGCGAAGAAACGCGATGATAATAACAACAATAACGATAAAGAATAAGAATAAATAATAATAAACAAACTGAAAAAAAAAAAAAAAGAAAAAAGATGATCATCGCGCATTGTTGGACGACGTTCGATGGTTCGTTCTTCTTCTGCGTATGTCAGACGGATAGTTATGGGCCCCCAACAACCTTGTCCCAGTGCCATAGCGTCCATCCGGCGACGGCGACGGCGACGGCGACGGCGACGGTTGAGGGCGTCGCGACGCGGTAAGGCGGGAGTATCAGGAGGTAGTAGTGTATAGTCAGGAGACGACGACGCGCGTTCCAGGGAGTGGGACGCTTTTATTCGTTCCCAAAGTATCAAGAATCAAGAATCAAGAATCAAGAATCAAGAATCGCTGAAAAATACACGTAAGACGTCGCGTATATTTCGCGGTGAATTCCACCGATCGAACCAACCGACTCGCTCTCACTTATACCTACTAACCTCATGTATACGTATACACGGGGCACCCACGCGTCTTGTAATATCGTCGGGTAGCTCGGAAATGAATTCCTCTCATAATTTTCTTCGTCGTCATCATCGCGATGATTTTTATTATGCGGACGTCAATATCCCATACTAATTATACATGAGGGAAGCATTCTATACTTTCTTCTGCAAATATACTTATTCCGAATTATTCGACTCAATTTACCTGCGTTGATCGAAGAGAAATTTTATTTATTCTTATTTTTATCTTATTTTCAAGTTGCAATATGTATGGCTCGATACATAATATAATATTTCGATGTGATTTGATCGGACACCGTTTATTAATTTAATTCTTTTTACAATACATCAACACCTGAGATTTTATCAAATCAGTTGACCGGTATATTACTGAGGGGCGGAGAAAAAAAAAAAAAAAGAAAAAAAGAAAGAAAAAGAAAAAATGTTAAACTGAATTCCCAAACCCCAACGAGAGAGAAAAATGAATTCCTTCTCTCTTCTCGTTTCTTTTTCTCTCTTTCGTTTCTTCTTTTCGACTGACTAAAAGAGACACCTCTCGCCAATCGTTGAACCGTAACGTAAATTATGCGATATTGCTTATGGCCAAGTGGTCACTCAATGTACCATAAGTATATCGATACTTTATTAAGCTGTGTGCGATCGAGAGAACCGCGCGAGTTGTATTATAATAGAGGTGGTCGCGTTAATAATTATTATGCAACGAATTATTATGTACGTTATACATAAATACATACACACACATATACATATGTATACGTATGTATCGAAAGATCATTAGATTATTTATTTGGGTCATTCCAAAAAAATTTATTTCTATTTTTATTTTTTAATTTCTTCTTTCACTTTTTCCTTCTAATTCTGATATAATAGTTTTGTACTCGTATTCTTTTCGTAATCAATTTTGCATGCAAATTATTCTTCTTCTTTTTTTTTTTCACCCAGAATAATTTTCGTTCGAATAATATCAAATTATACTTTCTCTTGATAAATTCTAAAAAAAAATGTAAAAAACTTTATTACAATTACAAATTTTGGCTCTCTCAGCTATAGTTATTATATAATTAATGTATGAAATAAAATTTTAAAAAAATTTCAATTCGAATTGAAACGTATAATCGTAATTTATTATTATACAAATAATAAAATTGAAGATACGCGTATTGGGGAAGAAAAAATGGTAAGGAGACAAAAAAAAAAATTAATCTTATACTCCGCGAGTCGTATAGGTATTTATTTATTGCATCGAAATGATGATGCTTCGCGAAATAAAGGCAATTATTTACGCGTGTAATCTATACGTACATGTGTATACATACTTCATATATTATGTATCTACCTACACACGTATTTCGTAATGTTAATAAACGGTAACGGAATAATTACGGGGTACACGAGATCCCCTGCATTCGCGAGACGACTACCTTATACTTCTTAATGACTTATTGACGCATAGCTGATGATCATATGATGATGCAGTTTCAATTATTAATGCGTTTCGTTCAACGTTTTTTTTTTATTTTTTTTATTCATTGTCAGCGATGCACTGCAGGCTCTTTTTTAACATTCTTAATCGATTTTTGCTTCTTTTTTCTCTCTCTCTCTCTCTCTTTTTTTTTCATAATAACGTCCACGCAAATCATTCAATTGCTCAGAGTATAATTAAAATTATATTCTTTACAATCGGATCAGCGAGAAAAATTAAATAAATAAATAATTTAAGAAAATAATGCGAAAAATTGGAAAACCACGTGCAGCGGATGAAAATGCTAGCGTGAATTCTTTCGAATTGATCGTTTGCTTAGTGCACTTTTGAAATGGACGTTCTATCATTTTTTTTTTTTTTCTTTTTTCTTCGAATCATATTATCCCACAGTACATCATATTATTACATGTACATGACATGACATTACATAACAATATAATTGATTATCTCTTCGTCAGCTCTGCTGTGCGATCGTCGATGACCTATAAGGTCAAAGTTTATTGTCCGCGCAATTTTTTATAGTTGCCTTCTGCAATTACATTCCGTATAATCCGCTAGGATTTTTATTACGTACGAATAGATATTATAAATATATACCTAATAGGTGTTTCTGCAGTCGCTGAAATTTATTTTTCATACTTCAAATTTTTGTTCCTTTTTTTTTATCTTTAATACGAAATCCATAATTTTTTGATTTGTTTATACAAAAACAAAAATTCATAAATAAATGAAAAGAATCATCTCATTGGTCTTGTATATTAATTATTGGAAGTTCGGTGAATTTTTTTTTGTTCAAAAATTCTTAACAAGCTTGAAATTATTCGGTTAATTTTACTCGTCCTTTTTTTTCATAAATTTTTTTTTTTTTTTTTCTCGTTAAAAATTTGATCCTAGCGACCGACCTTGCTAATTGAATTTCACAAAGTCGTAATTATTATTATACCTATAGATCTCGAATCTTAATTAAGATCGATGCGAGAACTTGAAGACTGAAGACAAGTTGAGGTACAGGTTCAATTAATTAGGAATGAAAAAAAGAATCTAATGAAAAAATTAGAAGGAGAAAAAAAGAAAAATAAGCAAGAATAACAATATACGATAACAATTCATTGTAATCTTGAATTAATAATAATTACACCTGCTTCCAAGGTATAAATCTCCGTTTGATAGCAGTTATATATGTATGTATAATACACATAGTTAATTGGTATGAGATCGTTAGATTCAATAATTTTTCATTATATTCATAATTTTAATTTTCATACGCGTAATTACCGTTTCATTCTTTAATTCTCTCCCTCTCTTTTTTTCTCTCGCCCTCGCTAACCGTCGGTAAAAATGGTATCGTTATAATTTCTACCGTTGTTAAAATGGAGTTATTCAAATGAAATTATCGAATCAATTAGTTTTATTTTTTAGTTAAATCCTCACTTCTGTATTACATATTACGTGCATGGGCATTAGGTTTATACATATGTATACCTATATACGAGCGATGATGTTGTGCAATAACTTTCATACATTATAATAAATGACCCTCGGGAATAAAAACTATTCCATTTATTTATACAGCATATATTGAAGTTGTAAACCTGCAGAACTATAGTACACCTGACATTGGACTTACATTTTCCGTATGCAAGAAACGTATTTTTCAATCACCGCGGTCTCGCGCGTATCACTGCAGGTAGTGGAATTATTATAGAGAAATCATTTCAATTTCATGTGGTATGTATATATAAATATGTATCATCACGCGTACCTACCTTATACACGTATTGGTTCGTTGTTTCATATATTCATTTTTTATCTCTCCTCCCCTATATACAACAATTTTTCAAAAATTTCTGACAGATTCATTTTTTACACAACCTCGTATAACACGAACCTGCAGAACGTCTGTACCTATCCAATTAGGTATCAGAATATATACCGATGATGCATCCGCCAATTGCGAAATTGAGGATTTTTTTTTCTTGCTTTTTTTTTTGTTTTTATTATTTTTTCAACTCTGGTGCGCAACTACACGGTCTAATATTATAACAAAAGGTCATATTCTTATCTCGATCTTCATGCAGCAAACACCGCGGACGCCGTCTACAGTTGGACCATTGTTAATGCCCGTATAATTAACCGGGCAATTTTTCTTTCTTTTTTCGTACGGTTTTTTTCCCTTTTTTAGTTTTTTTTTTTTCAATTCACAATTTTTCATTGCTACTTGTCAACCAGCTTCTGTTTGTTTATAATAATTTGTCGAATACATATGTATAATTATCTTCATTATAATTTGATTTCTTCTTAATCGTCATTTACTTACGTACATCTAGAAATTAATTGTATACGAATATATTAGACTCTCCATTTTTATTTATCTAATTTATTTTAGTTATCTGTAAAACTTTATGAACAAATTGAACATTCCTTACCGTATAATAAATTGCAATTTTTTCTCACGTATATAATATGAGGTATTTTTTATTTATTTTGTTTTTTCTATATAATTCACGCGAATTATGCTTAGTATATATAATATATAGGTTATTATCCGCGGTTTTAACTGTTTTTACATCGTATCAATTTTAATAATTTATTCGCAAAATTTATACATGATTATCTATAATTACACATTGATTATTACGTATGAATTTATCATAATGATAATAATTATTATTATAATAATACGAAATCGATGATTTTTATATTCCACATTGATATTTAGAATTTCAATTATTCGACTTCATTCGATTGCTATCAGATCTGCATCTGTAGCAGTATAACGTATACGAACTTATATAATAATTAATATTTTATTTCTTTTTTTTTTCATTCCCATCAACGATAATAATTTTAATTGTAATAATTATAATAATAATTTTTAGCCTTCTCGCGAGAAAAAAACTTTATTAATATAATATTTTGCATGATATGATTTATATATCGATCACACGACCCATATATTCGAATCTATAATATAGAATGCTTTATAAAAATACAAAAACAGAAAAAACCAAAAACAAGGAGTATTTATTAAATAATGTGTGATTATTTTGCACTTGAAACTCTAGAATTCTGTTACATTTTCATTATTACATACAGATTATAATTTGATTTGAAAAAAAAATTATCGAGACCGCAATAATCGAGGACTTCAATTATATTGCTGGTTATAAATAAAATAGGTATGTAGGTGATAAATCATGTACTCATATAAAATATTAGATGGTATACCTTGTACATTATATATATATTTCTATGGGTAAAAATTTGGTTCGTGGCCTACTTTAAAATGGTCGATTAAAGTGGTTTGTTTATAACCATATTTATATAACAAATGAAATAAGAAAAATCTCAGAAGACGGAGATGAAAAAAGAAACAACAGATCAAATTAAGGCAGGCTAACATTCGGCTAGTGAAATAGGATCGTTTTAATGTTACGAAATTTTTTAAATATACATTTAAAAAACCCTATGTCATAATAAACGTTTTATTATAAATAGTTGAATAAATTGTATTTCTTCCTGGAAACGTATAGAATATTTAAAAAGGTAATTTTTTTTTTTTTCTTATTAATTTTCTGTTCTTCTCGAAATCTTTACATGAAATCTGATCTTTTTTTTTATCATCGGTGAAAAATTCAAATTTGTATGATATAATTATTTACAGAACGAGGTGTTACGGATGATTTTTTTTTTTTTTTCTTCTCCCTCACTATACGCAGAAGAGATTTTCAAAGATTGAAGATTGATAGAATGGGGTCATTTTTAATAAACGTTTTTTTTTTGTCTTAACTTTGACCAAGAAAATAATTATCTAGCCCTTCCTTGATCTTTGAGCGAAGGAATAATAAATATAATATAGAATAAAAAAAAAAGAAAAAGAGACACTACGAATTAATGTAATAATGCAATTATCAAAAGGATTGTGAAAATATTTCATCATACTTGAAAATTCAGTTTACAATTTCAAGAAGTTTGTGGATTAGGTATACCTACACCTAAACCTAATCTGACTTAGGTATAATTTAAATGTACTAATAAGACAATACACGTATGTTTCGTTAGCCAAAACACGCGTGAAATCAATTTTATTCTAGTTACCACCCATAACAATTTTCTTTTCTTTTTTTTCTGCTTCCTTCTTCGTAGGAACCTTGTTCTAACGCAATTAGCTGTTCCAGGTACCTTTGCAGGTATCCTATCTCTGCTATGGTTGTATAATACCTTAATTTTGACTCGAAATGTTCGTGGGATTAGAAAAGGGCCAATTTGTTGCTGACTGCAGCGATTTGTTTCGGAATAATTGGGACACATGTATAGTCACCATTACCTTAGTTCAACTTTGTCTTGCTTAACAACCTTCTATTATGTGTTTCTGTTTTTTTTTGTTTTCGTTTTCGTTTTCGTTTTTTTATCGAAAATAATTGATCATTGCGCCAGATAATAATGACGCAATGATCAAGAAAAGGAAAAAAGGGAGTTTAAATTTTTTTAATTTTCTGTTGTTTAATTTTTATACACATAGTTAAAACGGTTTCCATTTAACACCTCGCTCCGTGGTATGGAAATTGTATTCTTATCTCATATAATATACATACTTGTATTATTAAAGGTATTACAGAAGCGTGAGAATCGATGGGTCAAAATTAACACCTGTACATACGATGACTGTATAGGAGTTACAATAGGTCTAATAATTTCAGGACGGAAATGCTCCTTCGTGTATTTTTATTTGACGATATTCGCTGCTGCAGCTTCGATTAATCTATGGGGAATGATTTTTGGAAACCCGCAACGATCGACGCAGCTGCAAATATACAGTATAGAGACGCGAACGACTCATCACTGGTTTTATAAATGTATAATAAGAGTTGCTAAATAGATACGGAGATTTATAAGACAAAGGAATAATTAACCTCTCATTCTCGACGTTCAATTAATTTGTATCTCTTTTATTTTATTTAACTCTTTGTTGATATTTAAATTTTATTCGCGCGCGCGCGCGCATACTTTTCATACACATAGGTATACCTATGTATATAGCGATGCGTTCTCTGTACTGTAACGAGAGACGTTGTATTGGATGAATTTTATATATTCAGCAATTAACCTTAATTAATTAAAATACGGGGGATAGTGTTAACTGATTTAAATAAAGTTTAGGTAAGTTTAAGTTGTACGTTACACGAATTTATTTATTTCTAGGTTATATCATGAAAAAATCATCGTTCCAAATCTTGATAATGATAAAGCTTTTGCAAGACTAAACTTTGACAAAACTCCAACTCACCTGCGAGTAGGTATATGTATATCATTCGCTATGTGTATTCGTCCCTTATTGTTTAATTCGTTCATTCAGCGATAATTCATTGATTATTATTTATTCGTCATATCTAGCAAATCGTCCAACGTTTCTAATCGTATAAAATTTGTCGTAAATCCATGCTGCAAGAGCAATTAGACAATTAGCACGATATTTCTTTTTTTTTTTCTTTTTTTTTTCAATTATCACTATCATTATTACGGTTATAATTAGTAGCAGTAGTATTTTTGTCTAATTAAATTAGTAACTGCCGCTGTCCACAGTTGTATAACGTTAACGGTGAGGTAATAATCCATATTATAACGAAGAGAAGATCTGCGAGGAATGAAATATTATGCGTTCTTGATTATATTTGAGAAATGAAAAAAAAAAAAGAAAAGGAATCATTTCTGAATTCTTTGCATACATGATAATTAAACGTATGAACATTGATTCAAAAAACGAAACAAAAGGTAAAAAAAAAAAAACTAACCTTGCCTCCGTATATATGTTAGTATTATTGTAACATTGGTATACGAGCTGAGAGATTAATCCGATATATTTAATTAGAAATTTCCATTATATGAGATCGTTAAAGAGCATTGGAATTTCAATTTCCAAGTTGATACGGTGGGACCGCGTTCTATGGTTTTTTAATTACGCAGGCCGCCAGCTGGATATCGTCGATCGATTTACCTACGCAAGACATATACCGTGATCCGAAGAAGTGTCGAAAGCGAATTGAATTTTTTTATTATCAAACCAGTTGATATGGCGATACGTGAAGCTAACCATTCGAATGAATTATTTGATGCAAGAGACTGTAAAAAAAAAAAAAATCACAACTTAAAAGAAATATCAAATGTTATAACATTTAATCTTGCACACGCCGAGAAGACATTTTTTTTTTCTTCTTCAAATGTACGACGAACTTTAGGGACTCGTCCGATTATGTCATGTTTCGATTCAACGCCCTCTTAGAACATCGGCCGAAAATTTTTAATGCGGTTGAAATGTTGCACGGTTCGTTGCAAAGCATACAGATTACTTCCCGTTCCTAAATTGGGATATTTTTACTGCGCGAAAAGAGTTGAGAAATTTTACATGTCATCAGTTTTATTGCGTTTTTTTTTTTGTTTCTACTTTTTTTCTAATTCTTTGAACTTTTGCACTTTCAATCGTTCGTGCTCCGAAGCAGAAGGAGATGAAGAAAAAGAAAGAAAGAAAAAAAATCTACATAGCGCATGGCTGGTTATACAAACAAACGGGATAACGAGTTTATAGTCGAATGATTCAATAATAATCGTCGCTCATCATTCCAGAACTCTTGGGATATACATATTAGTGTCGCCTTAACTAGCCTTGTAACATATACGCAAATAACCCAATAAATCTCGTTATAGACCGGCGGCTGGCTGGCTGGCTGTTGGATTCTTCTCATCCTTCGATGTCCTTGACACCGGAATTATACTTCTTCATGTCGTATAAATGTACCCGAACTATACGAGTACCCCTTATATCATTCGGGTGTTTGTCATTCGGAAGAGAAGAAAAAAAAGAACTCCATTATCCTATTCGTTCGATGCGCGAAATACAATATTATATTATACAATACCACAATTCATATTCACAACTGGCGAAACAATATTCCGATTGATCGATTGCAAAAAAACAAAAAAATGCAACAGACTTCCAACATTGCGCGATAAAAAACATGAAACAAAAACGAATCTCAATGCAAAACATTATACCCTGCGAACACCTTTCTCGAAACCGAAATGAATTTCGATTCGTGGGAAAGCGAGAGTTTTGTAATTAATAATGCACGTTAATTAGGGATAAAACTGATTGAGGGTTAAAAAACAGAGACAAAAAAAAAAAAGTTTGCGAAAAAGTATCTAATAATTATAGTCGGAATTGTGCAGCTAGATTCTTTTCTCATAGTAATTTTATTTGATTAATTCATTATTATTATTATTATTATAATTATTTTTTTTCTCCGATAGTGAATTACATTCTTATACATGCCCGACTATTATTCCATACGGTCGATGAATACATGCGAATGAATTACGGCCGTCGTTGATACCGTTGAATTATTACGGAATATAAAGACGACGTTTGATCTTCTTTCTCAGGCAATTCTTGTCCCACAATCGCAGCTCAGCTCCTCCGCCTTCTATGCATGGTAAATGTTCTTCGTATAGGTTTTATATATTTGCAAAGTTTAATATTCGCGCGCGAGTTCGAGATGTTGGTTGCGGTTGCGGAATCGTATATAATAAATTGTTGCGGCACGACTTACGCCGTTTATATTCTTTCGACTCATACAATTGAAGTCAATGAGGTTCGCATCATCGACCTGACACTTAAATTTATACAATGTGGTATTTAATCGCGTGGGAGGCCCCTAATTAGGTAATGGAATAAGATTCTTAAATTCGATAACAAACCGTTTTATACAGTGTACATCAAAAGTTTTAAATTCTGATCGGAAGCGAGAAAAAGAAAAGAAGATAAATAAATAATCGTTCGGTCGAACCGAAAATCAATTTTTTTCGCCGTAAAACTAACAAGTTTTTTCGTGTGGAAAGATCGGAATCAAAAGCACGCCAAATACCATTCTCTATTCAATTTTCAAATTCACCGCCGATTTCTAATTCTATATACAGCGCGATTGGGCCCGAACTTTTGGACGATACTGTAAATATGTGAAATGCATTGGATATGGCTGTAAATAATATAAATAAATCTCATGCGCGGAGTTCCCGAAGATTTGTCATTGTAACCATTAATATTGTTTGATGAAAACGAAAAAAAAAAAAAAAACAACAAAAAACAAAAAAAAGACCGGTTGGTCCATTTGTGTAGAGAATAAGTTTCGCAGAAGTCGAAAGAGCGTATAATAGTTTTTTTTATAAGACAACTATTTTTTTAAATAGTGGTCGCGACGACGTAGGTCAAAAAGGTTACGGCCATCGTGAAATCGAAGATTTATTTTCTGTTTCGTTTTTTAATCCGCGCGAAGCAAATGTCCCGGACAATGCGAATTTCCGAGCCCGCGTTAACGTCTAATATAATAGCTCCGTAATTTCTTTTCTGTTTTTTTTTTTCTTTTTTTTTTGTATCCAATTCATGCAAAATAGACATATTGCGCGATAACTTTTTTCGCGATCGCATCGTTGAGACCGTAAGAAAAAAACAAAAAAACAAAAAAACTCGATCGAGTTAAGCAAGTGAAGAAAAGTGGGTTGAAATCGATCCCTTCATGTTACACGCTCAATTTGCTTCGGCGGTACAACTCGTGTTGACGGCACACTGCACGGGTATATTACTTCGATGCGAGAGAGTAAGGAATGTGGCAAAAATCAGCATATCCTTCGAATCGGAACCTTGACCATATAAAAGTTATAAAAAAGTCCTGCTGGTTATCGCACTCGTTTTTATTTTTTACGAAGATCACGCGTTAAGTATCTGCAGAACTCGGATATCTAACGGTCCAAAATTCATTACCTGCCCGTTGAAATTTGCCCGCAGAAATCAACGAGAATCACGTGGGCAGTCACCAGCTCCTATATGTCTACGAAAAATAATGAGAACAAAAGTACTTAGGACATCGCTCGCCAACATTTCCACTTCCCATTTCCAGTTATCTCCTCTCGAGGTTCTAAAGGCGCGTTCCTTCTCGATTTCACTTTTGGCGGCCGCGTTCACCGCGTGTATAAATACGTGTCTGTATGGACTATGTGTATATACACGTGTACGTATGTATAGTATATTAGTTGTGCAACCAACGGTTGTTTCTCGAACGGCGTTCGCACGTCGTGACTGACTCCGACTCGCTACGAGATACACGTATGTATCCGTGTGTATCATGTACATTAAAAAAAACTACTACAGAGATTCAAGTGTGTGAGGGTATTTAATATATTAAAACACGGGTGACTGTGTTGGAGGCAAGGCCGTTCTTTGACCCGCGGTCAGACCTGGCGCCAATTTTTGGCGAACAACTGGTCGTCTTTGCTCGGGAATCGATTGCGCTGCGATCTCCATAAAATCCTATCTATGTGTTGCATTCATCGTATTCGATCACGTGTACATATATGTGTATTATATATCTTCACACTTAAAAATGTGATATGCGGTCACCGATACGACCAACTTGGTTGGTTACCTCCTTTTCCATCTCTTTCGATTCCCTCGCTGGACCCTCCGGCAGACCCAATAACGTATACTTATACATTTTACTTATTACATATATGCCTGGTCACGTATGTGACCAACGAAATTCTCATGTAAAATAAAAGCATGTACGTTGTTTAGAAAATATCTCGTAAACAACCGTTCGTAATATGCAAGCTAATTATGCAATCCAAAAATAAAAAGAAATAATGATTTGTTTTTTTTTAGGGTATAGATATATTTTTTTTTCTTCTTCTATTCAACCGATCATGCCACCGATCGCTGCCGGTTATCGATGTATGAAAAGTAAGAAAAAGGAAAAGAAAGAAATGGAAATAAAAAATAAGTTGGCAGTTGACGCGCTCGCGTAGAATCGTTAACTTGATTTGACGGCTGTCTATATGACGTAGAAAAATTATCGATGCTTTTGCGTATCGCGGCGTCATTTTCTTGCGTTTGGTTAACCGGTCGGGAGAACCTACGATGTCAATTATCTCACATCGAAATTTTAAAGATTGCGTCATCATGGGCATTCGGAATTTAGGATATTTTTTACTCTTCCTTCGCACGAAACACTGTGATAATTATTTGAAGACTCTCCTAGAATTTTACACTCCTTATTTCACGCCCTGCACTTTTACATCTCGCATTGCGGGAGTTTTACGCCAAATGAAAATTCATGAGGAAAATGAAACGCGCGCTTTTCTACGACGATTTTCTAGATCCTTTTCCTCGATTATTTCTCGTCATCTGCACCGCGAAAAACATGGAACGTTTGACTTATGACGCAGTTGAAAAAAACAGTTCCGACGATATTTCAGAGATCCAATGCGATGTAGATCATCGTGACTAAGTAAAGTGTCTCGTAGTCAGGAGATGAAAAGGTGACACAATAAGGTGTCGATAACCCGTCCTCGACTCGTCGTCGTTGGTTTGGCGCCGGTTTGGTTTCGTACGTTATAACCAAACCTGCGACAGTCCAAGCAGCATTTACAAATTCATATGTGACATTTTCTGCATATCATTACGCAGCTGTTATTTGTATATTATATAACACCGTAGAATGTCCTTCTGCGTGGTTCACGGTGGCCCTTAACATATTCCGACTCGCGATCATCGTGACGTTGTCGATGTGCTTTTTGATTTTTTTTTAACAAATTTTTCTTTCGATTTATTTTCTTTCAAGTGCGGAGAGAATTTATGCAGGCAAATTACAGCTGATGAAGAATTCCTCGTTCGAATTCAGTTCGAACCAACCGTGCATTTTCAATATCGAATTTGGAATGTTTTACAAATGAGCAATTTGCCGCGAACACCTGCAGGGTGTGACTAATATTCGGATATAGCCATTTCTGACGTTTGGATTGTGATAATGCGAGTTTTAGTTGGAAAAAGTTGTGATCATCGTATATTCGTGGAACCAATAACACCGATTTAAACATATTTTTCGAATGCTCGATCTCAGTTTCGTCTTTTCATTGATCAAGTTCGTAGAAATGTTTTTTCTTCTCTCTCTCTTGTGATAAATAATGAAGTTTGAAAATGGAAACACACCGGATAAGGTAAAATGTGTCGTACGTTTCTACCTTGGTTGAGGAAATGTCGTTTAATTTCTTGGACACGTATAGTTCCGGGAGGTTAAGAAATTTGTTGGATATTTTATTTTATTTTATTTTTTTTTGTTTTTTTTATATTTTGTTTTTCAAGTAAACGAATAAAATATTCGGCCTAGTGAGTAATGAACGAGGAATTTCGATTGCACAACAAACCAATCCGACTATCGGACTATCCGACTATCAAGGATTTCATTCAGGTTGAATAAATCGCTTCTGCCAAGCGATGGATGAGTGGGACGTTAGGACGTACACGATTTAGCCTTCGGACTATCGAACCACGGTCGCATACTACAAGTATTAAACCACGCAGAATTGCGACGATCATTTCAATAACACAGAATTCGTGATCGACACCATCCTCAGCTCGATCACATCCAGCCTACCTCAACCTAACCTGACCAATTTATTCTCATCTAACCCTCAACCGCGCTAACGACGATGAGGTGACGCAATTACGTCCTTATAAGGAAAACCTTTCCTATTTATCATATATACTAGCACCGCACGCGCTCGCCACATACCTGCAATGTTCTGTTATATTATTTTTCATTTTCATTTTTTGGTAAATTTTATATTCAAGGCCGTGCGAAAAATTTGTTACTATAATTCGAATCTGATTCTACGACTCGATTTGTATCTTTATCAATTAGAATCTCGTTGTACGTCACCTGCGCGTTCTTCGTATCCGTTTTTCGCGATTCGGGTTGAATTTAAAATACACACTCCTAGACTCTAGAGGACAAGTTCAGATCGTCATTCAATTTTTTCCGCGAACATCCCACGGATCACCAGCATCACATCTGCTCTGAGAATGGTGAAATTTTCAAATTCAAGTCAAATTTTCTCGTCCGCTGAAGTGTAGGTCATGTGGTGGGTGATTTATGTTTGAATCTTCCAGATCCTTTTGGATACTCTAATGAGAAACTGTGAAGGATTTCCAAAATTGGAGAACAATTGCCCTCCGAATTAAAATTTGCACATTCAAACTGAAATGGAAAAAAAAAAAAAATTAGAATGAAATAAAGAAAGAAATAAAAGATGCGATCTACGTACACAATAATTAGTCGAACACTGCACACAGCTACCTGCAAATTATATTATTCGAGGTCGTAGTTTTCGTAAGATTAAAGTTCACGCATACGTTATTTTATATTCCACCATATAACTACGTATATAACGAGCCCCGAGTCGCTTTAAACCGTGTTAATTTAAGTTTGTAATTAAGGTACGTGTACTTGATACACGTTATACACCCAACTACGTGATTCTCTTTTTTTTTTTCTTTTTTTTTTCTAAAGTAGCCCACAATATCGCTTAAAAGTTTCTGATGAGAAAATCGTGTAACTAGTTCTAAGTAATAAGTATTACATTATACAATTACACGTGGACAGAATCGGCCTGCAAAAATCTTTGTAGTTTTTTTTTTTTCTTTTATTTTTTTCACTTCTCGTCACTTAACCGATTGCTGATTCTTGTGTTGGTGCACAGTCGCCTGCGACGTCCAGTTCATTTGGTTCAGATCGTTCCTATTGTTATTTTGTTTTATTTTCATAAATAGAACAAACAAAAGTTCTTGTGTCGAAATTCAATTGAACGTCCCTTTCTCTACTGTAGATTTAAACTTGAAGAAAAAAAAAAAAAAAAAAAACAGACAAAATAGATGTATATGTGTAGGTATATATATATTTTTGTTTGCAAGGTTGAATTTTGTGTATACGCTCATTTTCCTAATGCAACAAAAATTTAACTAGGTATAAGTATGTGTATAAGCTCAACTTGAACACACCGACAGATCTAACCACAGCGCGTCAAAGTTGATCTTTTGCTGCGCAAACGTAACAAATTCTTAAATCGCAAATCGTTATGTATACTTATATACGTTTAATACACGTTGAGAAATACGCCTGACTCGTTCCCAGTCCAATAATAAAGTCTATGATTGAAAAAGTGATAGTATAACGAGCCCACTTTATTTAAGAGTCCTGTGATTTTCAAATCGTGTGTAACGAAATGATAGAAAATAAACTCACAAAACTCTTTTGCAATTTGCATGAGAGTTCGAATTATAAAATGGCGAAATAAAATCGAGAGGAAGCTCGATCCGTGGAAAGGTATAATAAATCTTTTTTTTTTCAATTTTACGTGCTCATTGATCGATCTGAGTAAGTAGAGCGTTTAAAAACAAAAAAACAAAAACAAAAAAAAACCTGGACACTTTAATGATATTATTTTTCAACCTTACAAAGGTTACGTCCAAAGATAAAATACCAAGGAGATGATTTAATTTTTTTTTTTTCTCCCCTTTTTTTTCTTCGCCTTTTAATCGCTCTTTGAGTGCTTTTTTTTTTGGCAATCAGCAATCCCGGGTTTTTAATATGAATTTAAGAGTGATCAAATGATAAAACTGTTTATGCACTATAAAATGACCCTGCAGGTCTAAAAACGTCGGTAAATCGACTTTTATCTCTTGACCAAAAAAAAGTTTCGTTGTTGTTGAAAATAAAGAAAAAATTTAAATAAAATTCTGCCGTCATCGAATACCAACACGATGGCGGGGTAAATTGATTTTTCAAAGATATTCCTATACAAGTAAAGAAGAATCTAAAAGTCCTCCCATTTTTCCTTTTTTTTTTTTTTTTTTCTTCAAACTTTGTTCTTTTCTTCATAATCTACCATCGTCGAATCCATCTTGAATTTAGGACACTTGCAGAAGAAATGATCATCCAGGTGTCTTTATTCCACAGTTCGATGCGCCCGATAATCGTATCCTCCTGCATAATTTGATGCATCATACCTATACTGCAGTAACGCTTGAAGATCTTTCTCTCTTTTGTATTATCTTATGTGCATGACATTATAAATATACATATAGTCAGAAAGAAGGATTGTTCGTTCGTGCATTGGCCTCGGTGACAGGTTGAATCGTATGACATCACGTCTTCATAGTAATGTTGCAGCAGCAGTTATACCTTATCGGAGATTAAAAATTATGATCCCCCTGTTAACATATGCCACGTATAAGGTATAATTCAAAGCTGTTCTTTTTATTGTTCGTTTTTTTTCTTCCCCCGCCACTTTTTTCATGCGGTATTATCGCACACCTATTTATTACACCGGTGCAGTTAAACCTAAATGCTGAAATAGGTATAGTTGTACCTTTTGTTGACGTACTAGACTGCCGAGTACTTAACAGTAATGATAATAATAACAAGAATTATAATTATAATGGTATTCCACTTTGTTAACGGGTTAAAGTTGGTAGCCATGATCCGTTTCCACGCACTGTTGCACCCACCGCGTCAGACTCAGGCGCAACTCCGCGTGTTTCATGAGAGAAAAATAAAGAGAGAAGAAGGACCGAAGTACGTTAAAATCTATACAACGTTACTTTGCTATAAAACTCTATAGTTATGCCACCAACAATCGGCTACCTTCATTTTATAAATTTGCATCGGGTTTTATCAGCTGTTTGGCTCGTTGCCCGATGTCGTCGTCGCTGAGCGAACGGAAGTTCTTTTTCAGTGACAAACGTTTCTTGTCTCGTATCTTACCTTGTTTTAGTCTTGTCTTCTCTTGTCTTGTCTCGATCGTCGAAGTAATTTAAAAAAAAAGAAAAAGAAAAAAAAACGGACCCCCTTTTGAACTGTCTGTCCATCGAGCCATGTGCTGCACCACCTTCTCTTACGAAATTTCATCACGTCCGTTCCGATCGGTTGTCCGTGAGTCTCGGTACATTGATACGTATGGTTTGGTCGGATTAGGTTATGCAGTACCTATGCATAGAACGGAAATAATCATTCGTCCTTGTGCCATTGATAGAATTGTATTTCTTTTTTTTTCTTTTTTTTTTTTCTAAACACTCCTTTTAACTATTTAATTTGCAAACTTTATCCTGTTGCGAAAATTGATTTTCTCGAGTTCGCGTTTTTCATTTACTTTACGACCACCTTTGTACATACGGGACGTGAAATTTGTTAATTTTCTTCATATTGGCGTTGAAAATTGTAAGCATTTTTACTTCTGATTCGGTATGCATGTAATCGTTAGTTATTTGAAAGGATTGAAATTACAACAGTTTAATTTGCGCATTTCAAGGAATGTCCATTACTCATCGTCGTATTCAAGGGAAAAAGCATGCCATGGTGAACATCGCTACGTCTATAATGATGTTTGAAATCAAAAGTTGGGAATCGAAAGACCCGTTGTATATTGGTACATAAATATCTACGTATACTAACTACCAATTGGAGCGTTACCAATTGCGCAATGAAAATATAATATCCTAACATAGAAGTTGGAGAATAAGTTTGTAGAGACACGTAACGATGTAATTATTATGGTAAAGAAATGTACATGAGTTCAAAACTGATTTTGTAAAACAATGCAAACATTGTTAGGACATATGTACCCTTCTATTTAGAGCGATAAAATTTGATTGCTGTACGCATTACCCAAGTGCACCTCGATACAAATATTCGTACAAGAACAAGCACATATAGATATATATTATTTTTTCTCCACTCCGTTGTGGATTTTTAATACTTTTTTTCGTTCACGCTATCGATTATTAACGAAGTAAAATAATATTTTTCTGACATTACCCGGATGGCGACATTGTAGTGTATGTTGATTTTTTTTAATGTTTCAGTTAAAGGTGCCCCTGAAGGTCAATTTCTTGGCAAGGCCGAAAGACCTGTCCGTATCAATAACTAAAAAACATCTGACCTGCGGTGTTAAAGGACGACCGCCGATAATCGATGGTGATTTTCCACATGAAGTTAAATTGGAAGAATCGACTTGGGTGATAGAAGATGGATCGGTACTTCTGATCAATTTGGAAAAGGTGAACATATAATGAGAGAATACTTTTGGGGTATCGTTATACGAAAGATTTTAGCTGGCCTTACAGGTTCGGTTAGGTCGCCCACTCCGAGTCCAGGTCAAGGGGCGGGTCAACGTTGCGGCAAATCTAAAACGAATGCTAAATAAATACTCAACAAAATATCTGTATAAAAAGAAACAACGAAAAAAAAAGAAAGAAAGAGAAAAGACAAAACAAAATTCATTTTAAGACCATTGCTAAACATATTGCCCACCGTACAGACGGCAAAGTGGCGTCTGACTTCTTTCACAGTGAGATGCACTTGCTGATAATCGAAAGTGCTCAGACTCAGAACGCCCACCCGTTTTAGCGAAAGGATTTAATCCTGTGATTGAATCCAAACGAACGAACATTTATTTCATAGACTTTGCGGACCATTAGTCCTGTAATTTTTCAAACATCAAACGAAGATTGCTTTTCTCTTTATTACAAGGTGAACAAAATGCAATGGTGGGCTCACGTGGTTACTACTGATCCAGAAATAAGTACGAAGAAAGTGAACCCCGAACCTAGCAAACTTTCCGATTTGGATGGGGAGACCAGAGGATTGGTTGAAAAAATGATGTACGATCAGAGGCAGAAGGAATTGGGACTACCCACTTCGGATGAACAGAAAAAACAAGACGTTATCAAAAAGTGAGCAACTCATTAGTTCGTCCGTCTGTTTAATGAATAATAATTACACTCGAATGTGGTTGCTGAGAACATTTATCTCCTTATGTGATGAAATATTTTTTTTTTTCAGATTCATGCAGCAGCATCCGGAAATGGATTTTTCAAAGTGCAAGTATAACTGATAATCTCAAGGATTATACTATGAATAAATAAATATTTGCACAATTAATTATAAGTCGATGAAGTTTTTAACGGTGTATAATGATCGGTACGCTTTTTACTATGTCACACACACTTGGAGTTTATACCGTTAATAATAAACACACGTGCTGCACATCGTCAACATTTTATGCATTTATCGTAATCAATAAATTTATTTGTTTGTATATCAAAGTAACGTCATTTCAGAATCCGATGTGACTCACGCGATCATTCTGATTAACTCTACCCTTTCAAGCCCTTCACTGCGAAATATGGTAGATTCAATTCTCGCGGTGTTTGAAAGAAAAAAAAGAATCAACACCATTTGCAGATTGAATTACTCTTTTTTTAGAAAACAGATACTAGTTTTCAGTGGACTTAAAAATCAGTATCTATCGTGATAGAGCGTTAGTTATGCAGCGCAGACCGGATCGATCATACAACTGTAACAGTTGACTTGAGAGGACTTGAGGTTTTCTATTTCAGGAATAACGAACGCCTGCGCCTTGTGACAGGCAACCCAACATACGCCTAACTCCCACTACTGCTGACTTGAGATTTAATCTCCGTACTTTTCTGCAGTTGGTGAGTTGAAAATAAAATGAATGATTATTGAAAGGATTTTTTAATTTCTTTGGAAGATTTGAAAAAAATATATATATATCAGTTTTGTAACTTTCTGAAACTCTTAGTTTACTAAAATTTATATACTTATAATAGCAGCGCACGATAATACACGTAACATTTGAAATAATAATTATATACAAAATAGTACAGGTGATTTGTGACTAAACTTTGAAAATACAATTATACAGTAATATTTTTATAGATTTTCGAGTAACGTATCAAAATATACCTCCATCTGTAGTTCTCCTTCATTTTTTTTTATTCATTTTTTTTTTATTTAGTAACTAAAGAAAAAAATCACAATAGCTTCATAAAAACTATTCAACCGATTAAGTCAATATTTTCAACTGCTGATAGGTTCGTAAACTAGAATCTATTCGCTCTTTTGTCATACCTATCTATCTTACCTGTATTATAAATGCAAAAAGGCACGATTTAATATTCACTTACTTTCAACGTGTCAGCAATACACGTTAAAGAAGTTGATACAAGAATAGGTATTATAAAAATCGAATTGATGTACAAATTAGGCTTGTATCAAATCGAAATCAATAGCGTTCACTAACCAACTGCTAGCGGTCAATCTATTATAGCATTTTAGTCGATCATTTACTACTCAAAATTAGTTCACGTGGCATGAAAATGTCAACCATTAGATTTGGAAGATTTAATGGTTGTTTTTATACCTCATAGTGGATGGTACGAGGAGGAAGGGAGGATGAATTTTATTAACATCTATTTAATGCTGTAAGCCGTGCTTGAATTGAGTTTACATAGGTGATATTGACTCGTAACAGAGAATTTGAAAAAATTTAACGGTTTTATACCCAATTCAAACAAATTTACACTTCAATTACCTATTCTTCTTGTTTCACTAACATAGGAAGTCAAGATTTTTTATAGGCTTCTATACTTATGCAAGTCGGTTCATTACGTATGGGCATCGGTGTGTCTGATGACCTTCTCTATCCATATTACGTAGTTGGGTAATCTAGCGTAAATTCCAAATTTACCGCGTTTACCGCATCCCTCTCCGAAACTAGTGATACCAAAAATTGTCCACGGTTGTTCTGGTCTTCGTGGATCTTTACAGAGCAACGGACCGCCGCTATCGCCGGCACAAGTATCCATTCGCCCTTGAGGATAACCAGCGCAGAACATGTTCTCTGTTATGTGATAATCCATGTAGACGCTGCGACAAGTGTCGCTGGAAACGATCGGTACCTGCAGATCATTAAAGTGGATTTTAATATTCTAGTGAACTGGCATCAATCGAAGGTTCAAATCCCGGGAATATTTTCTCTTTTCTTACCCTAGCTTCGTGAAGTACGTCAGTACCGAAGCCGTCAGTTGCTTTTGACTTCCCCCATCCAATAATCGTACAACGTTGATTTATCGGTAACGGTTGTCTCGGGCTTGGAAGACAAGCGATACCGCGAGTAGCGGCCGGCGTCAAAGTTACCGGAAGTCGTAAAAGAGCGACGTCGTTGTCGACGGTATCGGCATTGTAGTAAGGATGCACGATTACCGAATCCACCTGCAGGAAAAAATTCCATTGATCAATTCTGAGTGATCGTTACTGCAGGCAACTTTCGAAAAAATCCAACTTCAATAAGGTAATGTTATCAGAAAAATATTTCACTTACCCTAAGCTCCAATTCACTGCCCTCTTTGACCGTCAAATCATGCTCCCCGATGCGAACATAAAGCCTTTTTCGCATACAATGAGCAGCTGTAAGGACCCATCTAGGAGAAACCAAAGTACCTCCGCAGAAAGCTTCCTGCAAGAAAAATGAAATATTCATGATTAGATGGCATCGAATACGATGGACAAATGTTCAGGTAGTTCAAGATTATTCCTTACCCGAAATCTGTTCAGCAGTGCAACTTGCCATGGCCAATTTCCGGGTATCGATGGTCGGCCTCCAATAATCCTTGTGAAATAGGATAAACGGGAATTTCGGCTCGAATTAACAACCCCACATTTCCATGGTTCGTCATTTGCACTGTTGAAAGAGTCCACCATATTTGGACGAATATCAAATTCGTCCAGATCCTGATCAACTGTACAATCAAAGTTTTACCCCTTAGGATTGAAATTTTTCAAGTATGTTAGTGTTACGCGATGAACATAAAGATCGAGAGAATGGATGTTGGGAAAAAAGTGAAAGAAGAAGGAGAGATGAATATTCTAGAGTGCGGAAAACTTGCCATCATTATCGTCCTCGTGCTGACCCTGTATTCGTCGATAAATCCATTTTTGGCAGAAACTTCCTTCAACGTAACAGTAAGCGCTTTCACGTATCACATCACGTCCACATATTCCTGGCCGTCTGCACCACCTTTAAAATGGAAGTAAGAGGGAAAGAATGAGGTAAGAATTAAAAGAACTTTACGAAAGAATTCAATTTGGAAAAGTAGTTTTAAATTTCTATTGAATAAAGATGAAAAATCGAAAATATACCTGTGCCGTTGCGTAGTGCAGGTTCTGGTGCAGGCTGACCACTTGCTCCATTTTCCATAGAATCTGTTCGGTCGATTCCTAGGTCCGTTTTGTCCATTTGGACGATTACCCTTGCGCTTCACTTGTCGGGGTTCAGCTTCTTTCGGAATCTGTAATTACAGGTATCGAAGAGAAATACAAAATTGGTTAGAGAAAAAATAAAGAATAGAAATAAAACAATGAACAAAATAAAAAGTTCACTCCGTATTTAATTGACAGTCTTCAGGTAGAAACCGCACGAACGCGCAATACCTCCTCCTATCTACCTTGACATCGTACGTGCAACTGTCTATATATGCGTTAAAGAGGGATAAAGTTTAAGGCAGTGGTCTTCCTTTTCAGGAAGAATTTATGTATGCAGCGGCGATGTCCGCACAAGCGGTAGCAACAGCAACAGCAGCAGAAGCAGCTTAGCTAGAAGTAAAGGGCCTCTGGGGTTTTCTTACCACAGTCCACTAGTGGCACCTTTCAAAGCGCGGTGTAGCCATTAGCGGCTATTTATTTTATTTTATTTTGTTTTATTTTATTTTTTCAATACTTTTCTTTAAAGATAAGTCCAACTAAACTCCCTGAAGAACGAAGAAACGGATACAAAGTCTTCAGGTATGGATAGGTATACACATATATAATTTTAATCGAATGATTAAATTACTTATAGTATATGGGTACTGACCTGGACAACGTGAAATTTTTCTTTATGTCGGTCTCTGTGTCTCTGACGTTGGCGGCAACGTCTCCGACGACCTCGTCTTTTGTGATAGCAACTTCGTTCTTCCTGAAAATCGATTTATTAAAATGAATCCAGAGAAAAAAAAATGATTATGAAGAAATGAAAAAGTCTTCGATGACATTACTCACTCTTAGGACCGTCGTTCCACATTTCTTTTTCAATTGACACCTTCGAACTCTGTTTTGTGTACAGTGACGATCACAAACTGACCACTCGCTCCAATCGGAGAAATCAATAATTTTCGTCGATTCTGAAGAAAAAATTATCACATCAGTTATGTGAAATTATCTACACTGATAATATATCTATTATATTCTCATCATTCGCCTACTTTTTTGATGATGCGTCGATTCATTTCTGTTTCGAAGATGCTGCGGCCACCAACTCGGATTTGTGGATGTTGCTGAAGACGTTAATTGATTAAAATCCTCCTACAAAAACAAAAAATCAAAAAATCACTATAACAATGAGAAAAATCCGAATTATACAATGTTTTTTTTCCATTCAAAAATTGATGCACTATTTTTGTGTATCTTGAATATGGGTTTGCAGATCAGCTCAGAATGTGCGAAAACCTTCGAGTGCTCAGAATCCAAGACTGCAGTTGAAGTCACCTGATTATATGAAATTAATGTGTCAACGGTGGACTAAAAGCAATTTAAAATTTACAGTCCTTATCGTCGTCCTACACAGCACCGCGAATTCTCGGATAATGTTATTTCATAATATAGCAGAAACTGTCGTCATCCTCATCCGCAATTTCTGGTTATAAGTAGTGCAAGGTTGTAGTGCGTCCTGATTCTCGAACAACCAAATAACGTAGCTAATATATATACATTTTCACGCGTTTAAATCCCATCGCGATAATTATAAGCTTTCATCATTATTTATTTTCTTATTTTTATTCGTTTTCTTTCCTTCTTTGTCTCGCTAATAAACTATCGGCCAATCAGGTATGATACGAAACTGCATCTGCGGTTATTAAAATGATGCAATGAAAAAGATGATGTCCTTATACATTGGAACAGAAGAAGGCGTTGTGATTGTTTCATTTTCTAGGCTAATATACGAGCATCGTTAATCCCTGCAGATAATGAATATAATTTTCCCATACAACTCTGCGTATGTACAAAATCTAGTCTGCCTTCAAAATTGCAGTCTTAGAGTGAAGTCGACTTCAGACTTGAGATATAAAGTTTCTACATGCGATCATATTAGTTACAAGAATTATACGTGTGGAGTGTTGAGTTTCAAGTTTTCGAGTCAATAGATTTTAAAATGGGATACCTTGTACGGTGTTGCAAATTGCAATTGGTTCACATGTGCATAATGAAAATGAGATTTACATCCGAATGGCGTACGACGTAACATGAAACCAAATCTGTCTAATCAGATTATGCAATTCTGTTGATTCCTGATCGATACCATTTTTAACCAGATTAGTATGTTTTTTCTTTTGTAAAGTGACAAGCAAATGAAGTAAACTCTACAATTAATTTAGACGAAATTGAAAACTTTGTTGAATTAGGTCAACGACGACGTCTATATTCAGATGCAAATCGCGATCGATTGCATTATAACAAGTTAACAATGGTTACGTGGGCTTCCATTCTTCGATTATATAGATATAGGTATATTACCTATTTCGATTTGACAATGAGCAATTATTTTGACCTTCCCTTTAATCGCATTGGACCATGAGGAGGAATGATTTTTTTCAACCATTCAAAATTCCTAGATATATAACATTATGCAGCGTCAGTTTGCATTTCGTCACCTTGATTTTGGGAATACATCGGTGAAAATGCGAATTTGTTTTGCAAAATATGTTAAATTTTCACGACTGAACGGACGTGAATAATATGCCAATTATTCCAATGATGCCGCATTGTTCTGGACGTCACGTTGTACAGTTTGCAGATTGGATCATTAATACGAATTAAATTCGTGTTTTTTTCAATCAGTTTCTATCGCGTTGTATTCTCATCTCTCTTCAATGTAATTCATATTTGACCCATGTAAATTAATGACTCAGATTCATCGCCCATATTTATGTACGTAGCTATACGGTCATCGGACTGAAAGTGCAACGTAGTGTTTGGCGTCGATAATAAATAAAGTCAAACAAAATCTAAAGTCCAATGTACTCATCCTCTGCTAGACGACCCTCGCAAAATTAAATATCTACTTTAAATGTACCGGCTGTTGAATTTTTTGATGCCGCACAGTTGAATGAAATTAGTTAATTCTGAAAATTCAAGGTCGTTATAATAGGTATTAACCGTTCTCATTATCGTTGCCATAATTGGTTTTCTTTATACCCACTGAAAACGCGTATAAATGAAGGAAGAAATCATTCCCATGTATAGCTGTACATCGGAGAACGAGAACGCATATATATACACTACTTGTATGGGTTTACTGCAGCTAAAGATAATTGAAAAGAAAAAGAGAAATAAATAAATAAATAAAAAAGAAAGAAAGAATAACGTATAAAGAAGTGATTATACACGATTACGATGTGGTTGAAAAGATCCCGCGGGAACCACCTCACCTGCCATATGTTTCAACTTTGAGAGAATTGTTCCCAGAGAAAACAAACTGCATCAGATCTCTCATCACGTGGCGTGATGATTAATTATGCGATCCCCAATGGACAATTAACAATTTTTGCTGAATTTCAAAAAAAAACGCTCAATAACTTCTTCTTTTTTTTTCTTTCTTTTTTTTTTTTTTGTCTTTCAAATGTCAAACGTAATTTTATGCAGACATTGTTCGTGACCCTTAAGAGCGATGGATTTTTTCTTTTTCCTTTTTTATTTTCATTACGTCTCAACAATTTTATTTTCCTCTTCCTTTCTTTCTTTCTTTCGATTCATCTTCTTTTTTCGTCGCCGTTCTATGGGAGATGATTTATCGTTGCGTCATAATTACAACCAATCTGAGATGATCTTATACATGGGAACAATGGATTCTTTACGACGGCGCTGTCAAGGTGATGTCTTGTTGAAACACACCTGAGAAAATATAGCTATAAGATACATCTTCAAATGTGTATAATATACATTGTGAAGATCAAAGAAAAAAAAAAAAAAAAAACAATTAAAAAAACTTATCAGCTAACAAAGACCACCCAAGCCGATACTACGAAGTTTAGAGTAAAGACATATACCGCGCACTATTTTAAGATTAGAGCGGGTTGGGTTTGGCTGGAGACAAGTGGTAATGGCTTCAAGGTCATCGAGACAATCATCATTTATCGTATTTTTATGGTGAAAAAGGGAGGTGAAGGGAGCTGAAGAAATTTTGTCATTTCAAGGTTTCGTATAAGTACAATCGTCATGCAGAAGCAGATTTCTTCGTCTGTCGCAAATTGAGTTTAGAAAAAGTTCAACGCGGTAATTTTCAGCGATTTCTTTTTTTTCTTTTTGCTTTTGACGAAAAATCGAGGTATCTTTTTTTTTCCCCTTCTATTTTTATCACGGGGATGGAATTTACAATTAATTTGACATTGACTGATGATTTTTTTCTTTCTCTTTATGGTACGATAGAACGCGGACCGTTCCCAAATTATTGACATTGCCTCGCCCTTAACCGAAATACCAAATAAACCGTGCAGAGTAGAATCAGTTGAATTCACACACGCAACATCAATACAATACAACTTTACGAGTCGCGAGAGAGAAAAGAATGCTACAAATAAAATTGATGGCTCGTATCTCGAAATGCGACAGATGCTGCGAGCTTTTATATATTGTACGTTGGTATATATAGTTGGTATCATAAAATCGCCCCGCGCGCGCTAATCGCCCGTAACAAAGTTTATAACGTCGGTAATTTTAGCTCCTTAAAGTTCTTGCGAATCGCAGCCGGAGCAGCCATATTTTTCCTTTAAGAATCCGTTCCGCAATGTTTTGTTTTATTTCTATATAGTTTAATTTTTCTCTCCAATACATTTGATTCAATTTTTTCTTCCCTTTACCCTCGTCTCTTTTATTTTTACACGGTTAATAATTTCTCGCGTCAATCAGGTATTTCCGAATCGGTTTTGTTCCGATAAATCGAAGCGACTTGCACGCGCTATCGTTTCACTTCACCTGATATTTTTTTCAATTCTCTCCGTTCGTCACATTCTAGATATTGTCAACTCGTCTCCGACTCCAACCCTTTCTGTTTTTTTTCTCTTTTTTCTTGTTTTCTCGTCGGATCTAAGAGGAAAAGTAAAGTCGGCGTGACGAAGGATCGAGTGAGGTAAAACATAAAATAAAAAAACAAAAAAAGAGGTAGGTAGGTATATAAAAGAAAATCTGTTTTATAGAACGAACGCGCGGGCGGCCCCGGACATCTATTTCTCTCAAACAATGCTTCGTCGCGACGTCCTTCAGCTTTTTTGATTTGGTTTTTGTTTTTTTTTTTTTAATTTTTTCTTTTCACCATGTCTTATGGGGCGAAAAAATTGAACCGCTGCGGCTGAACGACGCGCGATTTTACCAGCCTACAGTGGTGGTGCGGTGAAAATACCTATACATATATACCTATATATTCTATATACTGCTCTGAAAATAATATAATGGCGTCAGCAGGAATGCAATAAAATAATTACCAATTAGATTTGAACGTTACTTAATGAGCAGCTTCTGTGTTCGCTTTTTCTTTTTTTATCGCTCTGTAAACCTATATATATATTCAGGTATACCTGGGGCACATCATTTTTTGCCTCATGCAGCGCATCTTATGCAGCCCTTCGTGTTTCATTGTCAGCCGAACGCTGCTCCGCTGTAGATATATCTATACGTCGCGAATCAAATGTGAAAACGAACTGCAGTCCAAAATTTAATACTAAACTACGAACAGTTGGAAAAATATTCAGATGTTTTTGATTTCCGTACATGATTCCGTCCGCTGCAATCGATCAATAATCTCAAATCGATCGCCTAATTTTCAATTGTTCATTATTCTTATAGAATCTCTTTTTAATGTTTTTGTTTTTTCTTTTTTTCTAGGCATATTTCCATCAACCCCGTGTGAATTTAATGCTAATAAATAACGATATGTATATATACATATAATACAAATTGTTACAGGTCAATATATCGTTTCGCCAATCGTCCGCCAATTGGCTAAACTATTAGAATTTTATTGAACGTATTTGACAAAACGTTTTCTCATACATCACGTTAACTAATTTTTTTGTTTTTCTAGTGTCGGACAATCCGTTGAATTACCGATAGCCCGTCGACCGATGAATTGGTATAAAAATATATCATTTGTAAATATGGGTCAAATTGGGCCCGACAATTCAAATATCGTATGAAATAATTTACAAATACGACTTACATACTATGGGAGATTCCATTAAATTTCATTTCCCATTTTCGAAATAAAGTTGTTCATCGAATGCGTGTAACGAAATTCTCCGTACAACAATCACGTCGACAGCGACTTGTTTTATAATTTAGGGTTACGAGAGGATAGAAACAAAAAAATCATGCGAGGTATTCGAATACACACGTCTCTATGAGCTTGATAATAAATATGAAGTAGTAGCTTTGAAAAAAAAAAAAAAAAAGAAAGAGAAATCGGATATCGTAATTCAGCTGCAGCTTGCGTATTAAAATCATATAACGTACGATAGGTATGCAGTTAGAAGAGTCATGGAATAGGGCGAATTAATCACCTTATATTCTTCAGCTTCGGTTCAACTCCGTCTAGATTAATGACTTCATTATTTGGAGTCACTGCTGGTAGCCATATTGAGTTCTAAGATAACTTGAAATATTGGGAGAAGAAATCGACCCACCGCACCGCCGCAATGTGTGTGGGGGGGGGGGGGGGGGGGGCAACGCGTTAGCTGTGGGAAATGAGGAGAATGAAAAAAAAAAAAAAAAATTCAAATTCGATAGGATGATATTGAACACATTGGTAACAACAGTAAGCGAGACTCAAAAATTATTATGAGAAACTCGGCGACATATGTAAGTTTTTATTGGGAAAAACTAATGCCAGAAATTGTTGCTTTCGATTAGAAGGATCGGTATGGACTGGATACCATCGATCCCAAGGGAATTAAACTCCGGCAGTCCTTATATAACCTCTTCTATGGAATCTCCGGATCATAAATCCATCCATCGATATAAATCTAAGCGAAACTGCCATTCCAGTTCACCATCGGAGTTGAGAGTATAACTGCAGGTGGTTGAGATTTTCAAATACCACCGATATAGCAATATAATAAACCTGCGGTACAGCATCGGGTCGATTTAATCCTATAAGTTCTAAAGTACTCTTTCCCTTACAAATAAAATGCGGAAGTTGAATCAGTTATAGTATTCATAAGGCGAAGTACTTGGCGTACATGAGTATAAGTACGATGAATCGAAGATTATGGCTATTAACGGACGATGGATTACTTGTAAAAATCAACATCGGTACACTGCGAGAGTACAAATTCCCTGATGACTGCAATTCATAATAAAATTTGTATGCTAGTCGTACAGAACAATTCCAAACTAGGGTAAAACGAACGTTGTTTAATACGTAGAGACACACGTACTTTTATATACATTCACGTGTATACGTGGATGCGTATCTTGAAGCTGCAAAGAAAAAAAGTCAGTAAAACTACATGGATGAGATTGCGTATACTTGACTTTATAACGCAGCGTCACGCAAAAAATAATGTTTTATTTTGTAGCAATTATTTTCTGAAAAGTCAATTCGCGCCTCCTTCAGATCTCGTTGATGGTTACATCAGATCAGTTATACGAAATAAAAAAAAAATCATTCTCTATTCGAAAAATCGTATAGATACAAATGTAACGTCCTCTTTCAATATCAAGGGCCTTAGGAGACCCGAAGAACTTGGCTGCCAGTTCTTTTTTTTCTTTATTTTAAATTTGTCTTCCTTTCTTAATTTTATTTTAGGGTTGCGCGATAAAGTTTCGTATGTTAACCTGAAGGACCCTGAAAATGGTGAGGTAAAACGGACTCGAGATAGAAGAAGCCGATTGAGCAAAGTAACAGAAACCAAAAGAAAGAAAAAAGAAAAAACGAATGAGAATAAATATAGAAATTAAAAAATAGAAAAAAAAAAAGAAAACTCGGATCTAAAAATGAGAAACAGGTTTTGTGATATACCGCATAATATGTCGCCTACGTTGACATCGTTCGGTTTGGTATATAAGGTATAGTGCGTCATAGTCACAATTAAACGTACTATATCAGCAAGACTTTACAAGAGAGATACTATATAAGATATAATATAGTTGAGAAGTAGAAGACGTTGTCGGAGCATCAGCATCAGCATCAGCATCGGTACGAAAGGAGACGAGAAAAGACGAGACGAGAGAAGACAAGACGAAAGGAGAAATGAAAAATGTGAAACGCCAGGACAATCACTTTACGGACTAACGCCTCTGATCGTGGAGCATGCCGGGAAGTTTGTAATCCTTAGAAGGAGTTCTCTTCGAGTGTCCTCCAAAAATGGTCGGCGATTTCTTACTCTTCAGAGTCTTATGTTGGTTGGCCGGTTGGTTGGTGGCTGCGTGATGCAGGCCTTGCATTTAAAAGGTATGCCCTTAAACACCCCCGACCACCCCATCCATGGGCCCATCAAAAGTCGGAGGAATGCTCGCTATGGGGACCCCACCTCTGATTTATGATGAAAAGAAAACAACGCTTCTGCTCCCGATGCTGCTGCTGCTGCTGCTGCTGCTGCTGCTCGTGATGCTCAGGGGACGAAAAATAAAGAAGCAGAAAAACAAAAACCAAAAAACAAAAGACCAAAGTACGACCTGGCTCGATTTTTATATCCCCTTATACAACTCTTCCAATTCCATCTTCAGCTCCTTACCAAATTATTTCACCTTCCTTACTACTGCCTTTTTGAGATAGGTCCAGATTTATTCGAGTGCAAGATTTAAAAAAAAAAGTTATTTCAAGTAAAAAACAATTCTACAAGGTTCTAGATCACAAGACTGTGACAAATTTTCACGATCGTTCGGCTGTGGGAAACGATATTGTCATAAAAACAAAAAAAGAAATACGAAAATTCATGATAATTTGGGCTCGCGATACATGGGGCCTTATCTACAATGTGTTCGAGTCGTATAATATGAGAGTGAGAAATGATAATATTTCATGCACTTCAGACTGCAATTATCTATGGGAATCTTTTGGACACAAGCGTCTCATATTACGCATCATCCATCAGAAACACACGCTGGTTGGGGAAGCACTCGCAGCCCCGATCTTATCGAAACTTAGTGCTGCTACGTCCTCCCACAACGATCATACCTATGGTGTCATCCGGATGGTAAATTGGAATGGGAAAAACAAAAAATATATATTTCATTCCTTTTACAAGCAACTTTGCCTTTGGATGTGTGGAATTTCGCATGGAAAACGAACTGTGTAACGCCTGAACCAAAGTAAGGCCCAAAAAATTTTCAGGTCTCGCAAATTTCTCCTGAACATTTTCTAGTCAGTGTCGATAATTATCAGAGTTTCGGATTATCGATGTAACCGAAATTTTTTTTAAAATTTTTTTGCGGTTCGGTGGCTATTTCGGTTTTTCCAAAGAAATGAAAACTTTTGTCTGCGGTGTAAACGCTTATTTTAAACCCTGAACTGCACCACGTATACGCGCAGCTGTTTAGCAATGGGCGAAAACAGAAAAAAAATTCAAACTAAAGAAAATAATGCAAAAGAAGAATAAGAATAAGAGGAGAAAATACTACTCGAGAAATTCCATGTGCTAACTTTGATCTAAAAATACACATGTTTCTGAAAGTTTAAAGAAACTAACTGTTATGATATTTCATCATAAAAACAGCGCTCTTTTCATAGCTGATAATTATTAAATATTACTGTAAAGAAATTTTTAATTACCTATAGAATTATAGATCAATTTTTCGATGTCAATTATATTGGTAAAAAAACTAGAGATCAAAGTTGCATCGGAACGAAGACCTTTTCGTAGGAAAAATTTGAATTAGTATACAATCATGTCAAATAGGTTCAGTGTACCACGTGACTATACCTATAACACAGGCTATATAATATAAGCCTGTCAATAATAAAATCCATTAATCACTCTCTCTGATTGGTGTATACACATGCAAGAAGCATACCTTCTGAAAACGGTGGCAGCTGGACAACGGAAAAAGAAAAATAAAAAATGAAAAGGTAGAAAAGACGGAGAGAAAAAAACATACCACTCGACGTTAGTTATTTTAACGCGCGCAGGTCGGTAGCTGCAGCTGATGATCTATAGTTTTTTGGTTCCTATATCTCGGGTTCTTCTTCTCCGAGATCTTCGAGTATCGTTATCAACGTGAGCGTCAGCTGCACACATCGAGAAAATAAAGGTCCGTGTTCTGTTGGGTAAACCCTTAGGGCGCTAAGAGACCGGTCTATTGTTCCAACAAAGTGGAAGATGGTCAATATAAAGAAAATAAATGGGCCCAATGGGACCCGAAGTCGTCCCTGAATCGCTGATCCCTGCACTCATCCTTTCCATTCTATACCAACAATTCCCTCTCTCTCTCTCCGATATTCTTTTCAACTTCATTTTATGACCGCAGAACAGCTGTAACGATCTAGATATAACAATTTCAACACAACTTAACTAGGTATATCGTCGACTACTCACTCCTCTGCCAATAAAGCCATTTAAAACTCTAAATAAGATTATTTTTCCGTAGGGACTTCTACACGGTACAAGAATTTCTTTCCATTCTTTTTCTTTTTTTTTTTTTTTTTTCATACAACTCAATTCCTTCGGTTCTCTGATCTTTTTCTGATCGTGTCCGTCAATCTCGTTTTGCCTAAAGATGCATAAAAATTATGTCGTACGATTCGCAGAGTCGTCGATAAGAATCGGCCAATCGGAGACGGTTTTTACAGACAGTTATAGGTGTCCTAGAAATTTTTTTTTTTTATGGATTTGGTACGTGGCTTTTATCATTTATATTCAGTAGCAGCAACAAAAATTTTAACTTGCGGTTCTCGCGATGGTATTGATTTCATTTTTATTACGCCAAATTATAACAGCCAATACAAGTAACGTCTACCGGGTTGTGTTCCATCATTCGTTGACCTGTTCTCTCATATTTTTATATTTCTTTTTTTCTCTTCGATCTTCATTTTACAATATACGATACACCGAGACTAGAGAGAGCACATAAACAACCATAAAACTGTGGCAGCAACGAGCTGCTACACCGCGATCAGCCAACAAAGCCAACAAAAGCAACGAAGAGAAAAACAGTCGAAGCGCCCCCGTCACGCCCACCTCATCGCCAAGACAGCACCGAGTTCTCCGGGGCCTTTTGGGTCTCCTGGTCCGTTCGCTTCCCACCTTTCCCCTCTTCTTCTTACTCTTTCTTTACCTCGCTTTTCTCTTTTCCCCGCACGTGTCCTCAGGTGGGACGTAAACGAAAGAAAAAAAAAAACTGCTCAAACCTGCACCGAAGAAACGATCTCGTGCAACCTAAAGTCCCAACAAATGACCGATGTGCTCCACCAAGAGCGAAAATCGACCGTGAAAAAGGCAGACATGAGTAAAAATGGCAAAACTTTAGCAGGTCTAATCGAACTGACCTTGAAACGACCACTTGACCATACCAAATTCTTTTATTTGAAAAATTGTTACATCTGATCTGGATGACGTTTTGCTGCCCATAAAATTATATGAAGAAGTTGCACGTAGGATTCCGATCGGATGTGCAGTTTTATAATTTTTTGTGCGGACTGTACATCGGATCGGTATATCTCAACAGGAACGGTGCGAATAAGGAGAAATATGCAAGTGAAGAGTAACTCGTGCACGGTTTTTTTTTCTTTTTCATTTTGTTCGTACATATTTTTTGTTTTTTTTTTTGTTTTTTGTTCTTCCTTTTTCCACCCCGAAAGGAAGATCGCCGAATTCAGAAGTCGGGATCTTCTCCGGCCTGCACTTCTTCGAGACTGATGAATAGCGTCATCGGAAAAGATTCGTGTATATATCTATATCGTGGATCGAATACCTTATGAGGCCTTTCCACGCCAACTCGACTCGAGTCTTCGGATCGTCACGATCTCAAATCCGATCGGTGATTTGTTTTATTATATTGTTGCCGGCTCCGAAACACTTCCTTCATTTTATTAGGTATTCAAATTCTGTTTTCATTTTATTTTCTTTCTCATCTTTTATCATTTTTTCAGAAAACCTGCGTTCTGCGCTTCTATAATATAATACAGCAAATAGGATATACACGAGAGGAATCCAATTTGGGTTTAACTAGGATATAATTTTTTTCCCAACAATATCTGCGTTTCATTATTTCATATATTTGATCATTATAATTATGATTATTATTACCCAGAACGTGTGCCATAACTTCTATATAATACATATACTCGCCTGTACAGTGTACATACATGTATAGGTATATAAGTATATAGGTACGTATATGAATTATTTATAGAAATTATATACGCGCGGATGTGACGCGTCCATTAATAAAATGAACGTACCCGCTGCTAAGGGGTTTCCGAAGATTTCTTCTTTTTTTTTTTTTCTCTCATAGCCAGTTCTTTCTCCGTTCTTATATATAGGTATGTATATTCAAGTGATATATACCTATAAACACTTAGGTAAGGTTAGTTTACATATATACGTTTACAGCATCGGGGCAACGTACGTTATACGTACGATACGACGAAATACACACGCGTCGTCTACGTCACCCATTGCAGTCGCGGGCAGTTAATGGCTTACGTGCGCATACGCCATTAAGAGATTTTCTTGAATGGACGGACGACGAAGAAGAGGATGAGGACGACTCGAGTAACGAAATGACGCGATACACGCTGCCCACGCGTTGGTAGACACTTTAGGGACAGGTTAATCTTTGCTTGAGTTTCGTTTTAATCTTCGTATACATATATATAAGAAAGTTTCGAAGCTAACTGCATGCGAAGCCAGCCTTATACCAGGTAAATGCCGTTGTCAGCTTTTGACGTCCTTCTAGGGTTAAGTTAAAAAAAAAACCTACGCCGAAAAACGTACGGCAATAGGGAACCAGCGGCCGATCCCTTGCGACACACTTCCGGTTTCTATGGAGGACTAAAATCAGGCTCCCCCTCCCCCTCCCCCCCATCCCATAACACATAACGACAAGCCCACCTTAAAAATTACACGCTAGAACGTATACGCCAGCTACACTTATAATCTCGAAGAACGGATGTGTATCTATTCTCCGTTATTGCAGAGTCGCAACCCACGTGAAGATTTGAAAAAAAAAAAAACGAAAAGAAAAAAGAAATTATACCGACACCATGGCGTAGAAAATTAATAGATGTAACGCTAATTAAAATATCGTGTATTAATTAGCTATCCGAACATCTTTTAGATTAAATTGTTTCAAAGTGTCAACGTATAATAGTCGTAGCTCAAAAGTTCATGTATAATTTCACCGCCATTTTGGATCCTGCAGCTCTACCTACCTGGTCCATATCGAGGGGTTAACTCTTGCATGAAACGGTTTGTGTAAAATTCCTGTTCCGGGTTTTGTTTTTTCGCGATTATTATTTGATTCATTGGTTGATAGCTGAGAGTCATGCATGCGGGGATGCTATTAGGTTCATTAATTATTAATATCGCATAAATTAATAAACGATATCGTTATTATTATACCGTATACAGGTACGTACACCCATACCTCATTAAACTTACCATAAATTTCAACAAAACACGTTTTCGAACCGATGTAATAATTCTTTACTATTATAAGGATATTATAGCTGCATGCAGGTATACCTATATTGTACATGTCGTCAAGAATTATAGATTGCAGAACCGCTGAAATTCTACCGTGAATTATAATTTAGAAGAGAAAAAAAGATGAAAAAAGAAAAAATTTGAATGAACAAAAAAACGAAAACAACTATACGCGCAACGATGACACGACTAGATTTTCTTTTCTTTTATTTCATCCTTCTTCCTTCAAACATTATATATAAAACGTATCGTGCTACACAGGCGTTGTGAGAAAGAAAAAGAAAAAAAAAAAATCACAAAATTACAAAATTATCAAGGAAAAAATTATTCATGGAAATTTATTATGGGAAAAATGTTATTCCATAAAATTATACTGCGATTTTTTAATTCTTTTCTTTTCTGTTTGTATCTTTTTTACCAAATGCGATATAACTCGGTAAAGGTGATACGCCGCACACTTTTGTCTTTCTTTTTTTTTTTAATTTTTATTCATTATTTTTGAAAAAAGAAAAAAAGAAAGAAAGAAATAAAGGAAATATTGTACTTACGAGAAGGGGTTAGACGCATACTACACATGACGTACACACAAAGCTAACGAGTATCCTCCAGACTGTATACGTACGATACTTGGCTTCCGCCCACGCATGGATAAAACTGATGTGCAGCAGCATCGCGACGGAGTAGTAGTAGGTACGTTAAACAAGGTAATCGCAGCTATCACCGTGTCAATAAACACGAATTTAATAACGCGGGCATAAATATCCGGCCTTCTTGTGTGGCCAGGAGGTCATCATATGCGGTGTATCACATGGAGTGTCTCATATCGTTTAGTATACGACCAAACCGTTTACAACAAAGAAAAAGACTTATACCTCTCGGTTCTTTCGAATTTTAAATCCAAGTTGAAAAATCAATGCTTGGTTATGTATAGTTACAGAGTTTTACGAATAATATACCAAAAAATAGAAAATATTATTTCATACTCAAGGTGTTCGAAAAATTATTTTAAGTTGATTTTTTCAAATCACCTACATCTTGTTTATTCACCGTAATTATAAAACAGTTCATTCAGGATAATGTTTCTCTGCTTATAATATGGTATTATTATTTATGTTCACATCGTGTAAGAGAGCTCCGCGTGCACATCCGAAAGTAATAGAGGTTTTAACAAGAATGAAACACGTGTCACCTATGGCTGCGCTTTGCCTTAGGGTTGTGTATTGTACGGTGTCTCGTGATTTACGACTCGACGACATTAACCCGACGTTAAGGTATTCCCCAGCTGGCCAGGCTTCGAACTCTACAATTTACATTATACTGCAGCTTATACTGCGAGCTGGCGGTCAGGTCAGCCACTCGAATCGCCGTTTCGTTCGTTAATTCTTCGACTGGACAACGAGCTGCTTATGGTTTACATCCTTTATTTGAAGAAATTTACACGCTATCGTTCTCATAGAGTATGAATTTACAACGGATTCTCGATTATGTCCACCACCTTTTTATGATCTTTTTGTTTCTCTTTTCTTTTCTTTATTAGGAATAAAACACCAGGTTCGCGCTGGTTCGACCAATTCGCCGATGAGGACATCGGTTCACGATATCAGGGTATAAAAATTCTACGAAAATTAACCGAAGACGCGGATTGAAGCGATGCGGATTTATATCATATTTGATATCCCACACAAACGTGAAACTATATACACTTCATCATATTAACGTTGCATGTGCAGATAATAAGAGAAGTTCTGCAAAGATGAGCGCTGCATCACGAGAATTCTTCAGACAAGTTTTTGTCAACTAATGTGTCGAGTCAAACCGCTTTATACTTCCTGTCTGGATGACGGGGGAACGCCCGCAGCAGTATCGTGCGATATTTGTCGTAATATTTATGGTAAAAAAGCAAAGCAAAGAAAAAAAAACAAACAAATAAGAAGTATCCTTCGACTGAATTATAATTCTGTACGGTGTGCACGCTGCAGTTATCGACTATAATTACCCTCTTTATTATCCTTAAGCAGAATTCACTTGTATTCTAGGAAATATAAAATAAACGAGCATTAATTTTATCGAAATTAATGATATCTTACTTTTGAACGTGAAAATTCTGATCTGAAAATTGAATTCCAATGAAAAAAAATTTTTCAACCAGCAAATAGGTCACGTATGTAGGAATATAGTTTTTTTTTTTTTTAAGGAAACCATCGGTCGGTTTTGGTCATCCGAAGTGGAAAAAAAAAAAAAAAAAAAGGAAAAAAATTTTGTCATCATTCGTTCGACATTTCTGAACATAAATTATTTATATTATATACAGGATCTCAGTTCGGTCTAATAGGCACAAACAAAATCCGTGGGCTTTTAGTGGCCGGTTTCTAATTGCTCTTGCTTCGATGCCTGATGGATAGAAATTTATAACGCTATTTTCTTGTTAGACCTCAGCAGCAGCAGCTATCCTATAGACTCTTCTCGTGGGGTTAATTTATTAAAATTGATAGCGCGAGTGAAAGAAAAAAAAAAAACGAAAAAAACAATTTCTTTAATTACTTGTTAACGTTCACCAGTTTGCTATGGTTTATATACACATAGGTATACATATATAGGTATATACTATTATAATATATAGCCTGATGACGATAATGCGGCAATACTAATCGGACTTTAATGCACTTGCCTTGCTATGCGTGGGTTATGGTTATAAGGTATGCACCGTGCTACTACTGCACAAAGATTGACTGTCGCCTAACTTCAATGCGCCCACAGACCACAGCTGCATTACGAAGTTAAAGTTAACCCGGTCTTCAAGTATCGCCGCTGCTGCTGCTGCTACTCCGTAAACTATCGATGCTGAATCACATTCGTTACACGAAAAAAATGAATAACTCAATTGTTTTAATAGGCAGAAAAAATGAACAAGGAGGGGCCACTTTCCTGTGTCACCATCACTATTGAGTCGCCTTTAAGTTTGTCCGATTGAATTACAAACGGCTACACATACACGTATGCCTGTACAAATATACATGTATAATTTAGTAGTTGGGAATGAAAATGAAAAAATATCATTGCACCGGGTCTGTTCAACGGTGGCTGTATGATTTATAAGTGTGATAATTATTCCTGGATCGTTGGCGACGAATAGCAACACGAAAGAATTTCACTCGAAGCCGATACCGGAAACGAATACCAAACACATAATTAAGTGACGGACAGACGTCAGTCAGATGTCGAAGATGATCGGGTTATGGTGGAATATGAATTTCATCCATTTTGGAAATATTGTTGTGAGATTTTTTAATGGTAAATTCTTTTTTGGTGGACAGTATAGAAGCAGCTTGATAAGATTTTTGATATTCCGAACGGATGGAAGAATGAAAAAAGAGTTCGTCAAGTTTCGGTTCTAACGGAGATTCAGTGTGAGGTAGATAATAATAGTTGAAGAATTATTAGTGAAATAATGTGAACTTAACACAACACGTCTTTGCAGGAGGTGGGTTTACAAGCAGTAAGTTATAATTATAGCGCTAGAAAATGGCGTCTGACTCGTTGCAGTAAATAGTATAATCACCTTGCTTGGTCAAACCTGAACGAATTATTCCCGTACGAAATTACACCGCGAATAAACCCGAGGATGGTGAAAGTCGGAGTCCAGTTTGTGAGTATTGAGGAAAAAAAAAAATTTTACGATCACACTAAATCCGTGAAGTATCGATCATCGAATTTTGACAAAGTGCACTCAACCATCCGGAAGCAGCCCCATCGAATACCGATTCGAGATTTCCTCCCACTGGTAATATGATCCGATTTTTAGACACGCTGCACCGGAAATGTAATCGAAGGGGAGGAGGAGAACCCCGGGGAACAATGGTGAATTATACTAACCACAATGGAGTAATAGAAATCCCAGTTTATTGTTGGGAAAACATCAAAACAATTGACGAACTTGAATCGCGGAAAGTTCGACCAATAATTTGATTAACTTAATTATGAAGGGGGGTTTTCATCGGTATGAAAAAAAGTGTAGATTTCTTGCGGGATCTTGCGGACTTCGGACATGGAAATATTTGAAAAAAGAAGATGAACATTCCCACGTATCCTGCAGCCACGCAGACGTAACAAACAATAAACATGAACTAAATATAAAACGCAAGTCACTTGATCACGTATGCGTGATGGCGATACAACAAACCTTGAACATCTTTTGCAACGGTTTCATATTTCAAAAGGCTTCCAAATTCTATATTCCATACTTTTTCGATCTTCGAATAGTTCGAATCACGTGACTCGTTTAAAAAACGGAAAAGTCATTCGTAAGATATTAGAGTTAGAAACCTAATCAAGTATAACCCAGACCCAGACATAGCGTAGGATCCATTCGATGAAGTTAATTCTTTCGGAAGGATTAGAATTTCAATTTACTTTTTACCCTTAATCCAAAGATCCCTCTCAGCTCATTCAACGGGCGCTAGTTTATTTTACATAGAACTACTTCAGCGACACGTATCTACTCTGTGTTTAGGCTACCACGCATAGATAAAACGCGTTAAGACGACGGAACTTAACGAGTAAATATTTGTTCCTAGCTTAAATGTGTATTATACTGATATAAAAAAAAAAAAAAAAAGTTTTAAGATTTACGTTAGCTCTGCTACAAACCAGCTGCCATATATCTTTGACTGTGAGTAACATTTCTGAGCATTGGAAAGATACTTACTTTCGGAATATCCAAAGATCGGTGAAGATACATAGTATTTTGTTTTATTTGTTTTTTAAATTTTATTTCTTCTACACAAACAACGTTCATATCGTAGTCAATTTATTTTCTTATCGTCAGAGGGCAATTTCTTGAACTATGATGAATAAAATTATCCAAATTGACAAATGAGGAGTAATAATAATTACAAATATATGCTAGTTTTAATTATTATACTTACAGTGTGATTATTTCCTATGGCAGCATTAACCGAAGCCAGTAGAAGACCGAACCGGATAATCGCCGTTGCAGATGATCGCCAGTTGGTCATCTTAATTTGAATTTTATTAATGTATATAAAATCACTCCTGCGCTCGCTGTACAGTTTGACGATCCGTCAATGATTAGGCTCAAATTTTTAATAACGCTCAAAACACTTGGTCAAATAATTTATAACTTGCACCGAATATCATATTTTTTTTTTCTTCGCTTTTTTCCCTATCACATTAGATATTCCTATTAGTGCACCGAATTTTTTCTTCACTTCAAATCCCCGTATAGTCCCACACTCTTTTTCATCTTAATTATCCAACTCAACATCATATATGAGAATATATTTCGACGATGGGAAGAAAAAATATAACCACGTGCGCGCGTTTTTATTTATTTATTTATTTATTTTTTTTTTTTTAATAAATTACTAATAATTTTTTAAATCTGCACACACTTTTGGAAAAAATGTGACTCGTTACATTTATCGATCAAGACCTTCGTTATCGGGGCTCCAAATTGTCGTTATTGAAACGTTCCTTTTTTTTTTTGATCCTATTCGATTATTTATTTTTTTTTTTTCTCTGATCTTTTTTCGTCTACTTGAAAGTACAGTTTTTAGGAGAGACCGATCTCTTCTTGGTTGCCGGTTTAACCAGCACCAAGCGCGCACGTGGTCATGGTACGACTGAGTGACTGAATTGCGGGGGAAGTTAGAAGTATCAACAGAGGCTGTAGTCGCCTCCTGCCTCTCGCCTCCTTCCTCTTTCCTCTTTCCTCTTTCCTCTTTCCTCTTTCCTCTTTCCTCTTGGCTGCCTCTTGTCAGCCTCCCAACTCTGAGTATTTTATGGTAGAAGAGCCGGAAGAACAGCTCCGACCATACGGACAGGGTAGGGAGAACGGAGAACATGAGCCGTGAATATATCGCGATTGCGAACGGGAGTGATATGAGGAAAAAAAAGACGAAGAAAAAAAAAAGTTATGGAAGGTCGGGTTATCGGGACGATCGCTGATAGCCATGTAAACAATGATACGATACATCTGTGACGCTTGTGAATAATATATTAATTTCGTTGACATCGAAATTTATACGTTCATATGAATTTGAAAGAGATTCTCGCGCTCACGGCTAATTTGCTATTTGAAAACCTACTTCGATCGAGTCTTTAAAATCTAACTTCGGATTTGAATTCGTCGACTTTGATACCACAGAAAAACCACGAATACCATATGTAAAATTTGTCCAAATTTTCATTTTCCCTGCAATAATTTTTGCAGAAACGGTGTTCCGAAACTGATAAACTATTTTATCTACACCCGCGCGCAGGTATAATTGCCGAAAATGATTCGGAAGCGTTCTGCAACCTGCAGCTGTTTATATTCTTCCTGGACCGAAACCGGCGGCAAAAGAAAATTAGAGATCCAAGTTTTATTTGACGTTAATGGATCTGCCCACCGATTTATCTTACGTTAGCAAAAATTGTGGAGAATTCTAAACTCGGAATTCGTCTATTTTCTTTTAAATTGATGCCCAGCCGAATCTCACAAGAATACGCTGAGGAATATATGGTCGATTTTTGACCCTGAAATCGAAAGAAATCTAATTTTTGAAAAATCTCAAAGTTATACGTCACGAACTAATGTGGCGCGCAGAAAAAGCGCGTGTGCAATGTACGAGATTCTTAAAAATCTTATTTCGATTTTTAACGGATCACTTCTAGTAACAGACGTGAAAGGGTTGCAATATTTACCCCACATTTAAAATTACATCTCAATTATCCTGATTCTAGAGATCATCCTCTTTAAAGTCGCATCTCATCATATTCAGCTCCCTAATTATTGCAAACGACCAGAACGCCCGGAATCCAAATTATTTGTTATTTCTTCGATTTTTTATGTATTGCCCACAACCGATCCCGGACATTTAAGAAAATAATCGTTAATCTTGCGCCATAGAATTTTAGGTAATATATTTTCTTTCTATTCCTTCAGTAACGGATATCGGGTTGGGATATATAATGACCTGCATTTTGAGCCTTGAGGACACTGCAGCAATATAATGACATACGTTTACTTACCGAAGACTATACCCACCGGTCAGACGGTCGTAGCTCATCACGCCCCTCTTGTCGAAGATTACACGAAATTACAAGTTTTTCGAACAAATAAGCTCGTCCTTCTATATGGCGCAGAAGGAACCGGTAATTTTCAACGGTTATAGACGAACCTGCATCAAAACGGTTCACGGACTGCAGAGGTGCCCCGGAGCATTTGGAATAAAAATTTTCAAAATAACCGGCAGGAGAAGTTATATTAGAATTCACCGATGATTTTTTTGTTATATTATTTTATTTCATTCATTCTTTGAATGTTCTTCTGCAAATATTTCTTTCAGCACTTACGTACCTTGGACTAGAAAAATTCAAGGTGTTTCAAATTGGAAATATCCGACGATCATGGATTTCAGAGAAGATTCTATGCTATATAGGGCCATAGGGATAAAGAACTGCAGGGCACGGTTTAAAATCTTTTGTATAAATCAGCGCCCTGTCTGATACAACGTCTGACAAAAGTAAGCTCTGAAAGTCCATTTGTAGAAGAGACAGGATGCGGATGAAGCGGGACAACTCTACAGGATTCGACGTGAGGGAGCTGCCCTCCGTGGAGTTGGAAAGACTGGAAGACTGGAAGGCCTCCAGAGTAGAGTAGTAGCTGGTATACGATACACGACGGTTGTAGGTTGCATAGGTATGTATGTACGTAACGTTCGAGGGGCCGCTGCTTATGCTAATATACAGGCAAATCAATTTATTTATATTTATTTATAGCATTCAAATGTCCGTTCATCTCGAAGTAAGCGGCGGCTGCGATCTCGTCGTCTTCGGGTTCGGTTCATCCAGCGGCAGGCAACACCGAAGAAGAGTTTAGAGCCGAGAGACCACCCGCGGAAAGTTAGAGCGGTTAGGCATAACGTATATTCTTCCCTGATTGAGGTGTGCAACCGACTTAAAAAGTAAGAACCAAAAAAAAAAAATAACACATGGAAAACAACAAAAAAACAAACAAGCTGCCGATCTCACATTAATTTCGAAAAGATTCATTCCCATCTTCGTTGCGTGCGGTGCACTCTGCGGTGCCTTGAGACTTTTTTTAAACTTGTTGACTTCCACATCTTTTTCCCCTCATATTAACCTTAACTGTGGGATATTTTCAATCAGTGAATATCGCTTTTTAGTATATAGAAGATACAGTTGCCTCTTTCGATTCTGGTACCCTACTTTTATAATTTTCTGAATATTTTCTGGATTATAAACTTGTATTTTTCGCTAATTGTTCCGGATCGTCATTCTCGAAAACTTTCAAACGCCAAATCTTCCTTTCATTCTATTTCTGACCCGTCAGATCGCACGACTGCCATTTTGATTTTCAATATTTCAGCTCATCATTATCCTAAAATAACAAATTAGATGGAACAAATAAATGAATTTCTGTTCGTTCAAAAAGTGCAGTGGACAGAATCGAATTCGTTAGCTTTACATACACCAGGGGCTTCTTCGCGTGTTCTTCGGATTACTATGTGGTTATGGGATTTTTTTTTTCCTGTTCATTCATTCCTTTTTCGTTTTTTTTTTTTTCGTTTCATCCATAAATTACATCCACTAAACGGTCACCACTTCCGACAATCTACATCCTATTTAATGAATTTATCAGAATAGGTACACAATATTACGGCTATGGATGCGTCTACTTTCCCACACCGTATATATGGTCGATAGCCCTATAGGTTTTTATGTTTAATAATTTTGTCGAAAACGAAAAGAGGTTTTTGCAACTTTTGCGGGACTTATTCAGCGCCTACATTTGTGAGAAGACTTCATAGCCTGTTGCTGTAGAAAAAAAAACAACAAAAAAACACGGAATTTTTTGGAAATCTGCATGTACGATACATTGTGCAGAAATACGACAGTTGAAATTTTATGAAAATGATAAAAATCTATGGGTTGAATAAATTTTTTGAAATAATTAAATCGATTCAAGAATACTTGCCTAATTACCGCAGCTGCACCCGACACGATCTGTGAGTTTAAGTAGAAACTGAGGTAAAATAAAATCGTATGAATTACATCACGTGATTCAGGTTTTTAATTTGGACTCATATAATAACGAGTTCTGCGTGACTCGTGCACAGGATTTTATGTAAATATTATCTACTTGGACATGTTTCTAAAGTTATGAAATATTCCGGCTTGATATACCTCGGGAAACCTGTAGTATATGAATAAATAGAGTCAAAATAGAAAAACGAAAAGAAAAAATTAGAATGAAATCATTTACGAAAAATCTATGCGTGCATCCCCATAATACGTATTGAGGTAATTTCAATTTTACGTGGAGCGCAGTAGATTATTACAACTTCAAGTTGCAGCTGGTTTTTGCACGGAATTCCTTTTAAAAAACGGAAGGAAAAGAAATCTATATTTGGCCACATGCTGCGAAAGATTTCGGAATAACGCCCTGCACGTAGTTACACGGGACACCGCGACGTTTCGAAGTTCCTACTTGCAATTACTATAGAACCCTTTCGGCGGTGGCTTATAATTTTTATTATACCTCATCAAGGTGGTTTGAAGAAAAGTAATGAAAAATTATTCACTTTTTCGAGAGACGGTGATTAACGACTACATCCTTATTTGTATCATAATTATTGAGGGGAGAGAAACAGTTTATTAAAGTAAAAATTGAGACTATTTACATAATTGCAGTTGACTTCCTGTATATTGATGAGTCCTGCTGCTGAGAGTAATTTTATGTAAGATAATTTATGGTGAACTTTTAAACTTTTAGGTCAAATTTGCAATACTGTATAATGATTATGAAACGAAAATTCGGTCGTGTTCTTTTCGCAAAGCGTTCTGTTATTTTGACCTAGAGTATGTGGAAGGAAGCAATTTTAATAAATTGACGAGACGTAAGATGGTCCACTGTATTTTATACCAGCTTAAAAGTTTCAACTTGTTTGTATACGTACTAAACATATTTCGATATAAATAACGTCCACAAGATAACCATCTGCAGTGTTGTAGGTCGCAGTAACATCTCCGTACCATTTGAACTCTTAAAAGCTTGTAGTATACATACCTTGCTGATGCATATATGGGACATTATATAGGTATGTATGTACTTCGCCGCAGTCTCTTCTCTTCCCAAGTTAGTAATTTCCTTATCCTCTTCTTCTTCTGCTTCTTCTTCGTCGTCGTCCTCACAAGTTCCTCTTCCATTTCATCCTGCAGGCAAAAGGCACAGCGAACTCTTGTGCTGCTGCGGAGCTTAAAATGTACCATATATACATGTATATATCATACGTACATATGTAGGTATGTAACATCTACACATACACACAGATATCACGTGACACATCGTACAGTGTCCGGGTCACGCAAGAGAGAGGTGATCTGATGAACCGCAGAGGTTCTCACGGTCCATTATACAATTTGTAAGTAATTTCAAAATATTGAGAGACCAAACTAGCAAGTGTATTTTACATGCAATTGAGAATCTCTGCAGCCCCCGCCACCACCTCACGACATCCCTTTGAGAAATAAGTTCTGAATGAATTTGCATTCGGTAATAGATATAATAAATGTTCGACTCAACGACGATTCCCTCCAGCACCGAGCACGTGTCTCGCTTACTATCTGCATTTATAGTGCTGCACTTGAAATTTCTCAGACTGTTATCTGTCGTTCATATTTTAACTAACGCGCTTTTAAGACGTCACTGACACTTACGGCAACGCTTTTCAACAGCGAGTCTCCTGAGTGAGAAAAAGACTATTTGGAGCCAAGTGCAGCGACTCGCAACCAGAGTAATACAACAAATTCACCACGACGATGAGATGTGAATACGTATCCTTTTTTATTTTGTACAACCTGCAGTGAAAGATTTCGTCTCTTTTATTAGGAATTTTTCAATAACTCAATTTATCAAAAACATAGTCTGATTTGTTTATTAATTTTTTTTTTCTTGTGATTATTGTTGTTAAATGAGAACAAATTTTTTGTGATAAGATTTAACAATCTGATTGTTCGTTTCGAATGATGATTAGTGAAGATAAAACAATCTCGTACCTCAAAGTTGCGGCCCTAGAATGAAAGTATACGAGGCAAAAAATTGAAAAAGTTCTTCACGTCACAAATCCGCCCATTAAACTATAATTAATCAAAAATTATATTTAAATTATATTTACCGAGATACACACGTCGAATGGGACGCGTTTTGTTTGAGAATATTGTTAGCGCGTTCAAACATCGTACAAAAATTTGTATGTTGTTAATTCATTTCAACTGTTTAGCGATCCACTTATTGGCTGTTTTAGGATGAAATTCGGGGCGCGTGAGAGTTCATCTTAAGTGAATTTTCCCACGATATGTACTCCTTATTTACCTTTGAAAAAAAAAGTAAGGGAATGAGTGAACGAATAGAAATGGATAGCATTATGAAACGAAAAACAAAATAATAAGTTAAAAATAAACAGTAGAAGAACCATTCAAACAAGGTAATTGTTGTATGTCAAAGCAGTGGTGATCCATGCACTTGCGTATTACATAAATACCTAAGCTGTATGCAATAACCATCAACAATGAACTCTTTTTACTTAGAATTATTAGGCAAATATAAGCGGATAGTCGAATTTCAAAAATACGCCCACGAATTCGTCAATTATCGATATAAATGAAAAGCCTATTAAAACTGACGCACGACTCGCGTCGATAATTTATACGTCTATCGGTATTTGGTATAATTTTTTTTAACTGGTAAATTTTTTTTACGTAATCTCAAATTTGTTTTTCAAATGAATATTTCGTATGCGGTTAGTTAGAGACTTTTAAGTCCTTAAAGAGATGTGTTTTAATTATAGTTAGTTAACGAGAAATACTCGAATTTGAATCTTTTAATTTGTGGTCGTGCAGACAAATTGAGATTACGGAGAGTTCAACAGGTGTATTCTAGTTATTGTCGGCCCCACGATCTGTGACGACCTAAGAAACTTGTCCGCTTTTGAAGAATCAGTCTTCATAGCCAGGCCTGATGCATCTGGACTTTAACTGCACCTTGGCGGCACCTTTGTAGGAAATATCTGTGCGGCTTGTCGTATCTGCAGACCGCTTACGTAATTTATGTTACTGCTTTTCTCCTCCAGACCTGAAAAGGAAATATACATATTTTTTTTTTTCAAAAATCAGATTGTAATGAAATCTAAACTTAAGTGTACGACAATGTTATTGCTCGAATCGGTTCCTTCAGTTTTTAATAATTTTTTTAAATTTTGGGGTGATATTGTGCTTGCGACACAATCATGTAGGCAGCGCTGCATGTCGGGATCTTTCATTCATAGGAACAAATCTGATATTCAAATTCAATTTATGAAGTAACAAATAGTACCATCCCGCGGAGTTCTTATGAACTAATTCATCATCCCTTGCTCGCGGACCCTAGGGCATATACATGTGTTTACTTGCCCACCAAATTTATCGTTGGAGTAGCTTGTTGTAAACAAGTTGTAACTTGTGCTCTGTACTCTGTTAGTGCTCTGCAGGTGCTTCGAAAATTAGTGATAGGTGGTTGTCAAAAAGTTTAGTTATTACTAGTGCTCCAAAAAATGTAACAATAAACAGTTTTAAGTCCTAGACGAGATGCTTCTAAACTTTTGTCATCCTTGTCTGAGACCAGAGATCAGCTGTAGTACTATAAGTACCGAAGAGTATGATGTGACAAATCTTGTCTCCGGGTCATCGAAAGGCTTTTTGGCATACTCTTGCATCAAACCACCGATTAACATTGACCTAAATTTCATGTGCAATGTACAAATAATTCGTGTAATAATTTGGCCCGCTGTTGGTTCACAAAAGTCCTCAGGATTTCAGCTGCTAGCCAGATCGACGAACGATACCAAAGTGCCATACGCCACTCTTTCCTCTGCGTTTTTGAACGATGAATCCGGAGTGCTTTTCTACAGACGTGATATAAACGAAACACTGACCTCCGTACCCCCTGGGTTCTTGGCACGTTACATAAAGATCTCTGATCAGCAAGCTGTCAACAGAGCAAGTTCAATACGACTATGTATTGTGAAGACAGAAAACTCTGTTCCTGCAATTGGAAGAATAGAAGTTTGGGGAAGAGTTTCCCGATGTTGTGGAAGAGATGTAATTGCCGAAGTCAATGCTTTATGGATGCAGGAGCATAGTCCTCGTATTTCAGAATCCAAGAAAATTTCTGACCCTCCTCCGAGAGATGTTGTCAACGATGAAATCTTGTGAGTTCTGATTTCAGCCTTGTTCGATATCTTAAAAAATGAATATGAACATACGCAATGAATAAAATTTGAAATTGATTTGCAAAAGTTTGAATGATGGACTTAATGGTATAAAAATATGTTTCAGGGAAAGAAGTGATTGCCCATTCGAAATACCGGAGGATTTTTTGGATCCCATTACATATGAGATAATGGTACAGCCAATTGTGTTACCTAGTGGTAAAATTGTGGATCAATTCACTTTAGAACGTCATGAGCAAAATGAAGCTCTATGGGGACGCTCGCCTTCAGATCCATTTACCGCTATTCCATTTAGCGTTAGTTCTAGGCCTGTAGTTGCAACTGCCCTTAAAGTAAGAATCGATAAGTTTCTAATAGAAAATAGCAATGTAGATGAAATAAAAAAACTGCCGAGGTTGTTAGGCCGTAAAAGATTCCAATCTCAGGGACAAAGCCAAAATTTCGATGTTGAAAAAGTGATTCCAACAGTGGTTCAAATGAAATCCGAGTATTCGTTTAAACGGAAGATTCCGTTTGCACTAACGAAAAATCAACATCAACTGCCCATTGTGCTAGCATGTGCAAAGCAATCTAGCAAATTAGATTTTATACCAATGAAGCGAACTAAATTCAGTGATATTGCAGTACTGTCCACTGACGAAGTTGATGATGATTATCTCGGAAATATAAGCAGTAAAATTGATAGTGAATTGGAATCTAACGTTAAATCAGTGTTATCGGGTCTAAAAAGGTTTAGTACCCCTGAAACGTGTATTGTACCAGAAGTACCAAAGACTTGTTCGTGTTGCACGACTAACGACATAAAGTATAAACTACCATGCGAGCATATTGTTTGCCGGAAAGTTCTCACATCCATTAAAGTTTTAGAATGTGAATATTGTGGTCAGCCTTACACGACGAACGATCCAAAGAGGTTGCATGAATAGTTCGGCGATTATTGTTACTTATTTAGGGTAAAACCGTGAAATTTGTCACAAACAATTTTCTGTACATTGGAATTTTTTTATTTCACCTTAATCCAAAATATATTCATATGAGGAACAAAGAATTCGTGCTAATTCCCACTATAATTAAATAATTAATTCGAAAGTCCATCAAAACCTGAGATGATATCATTTTAGAAATACTGCTGTACTTTTATCACGTTTTCTCCATATCTCATCGTCAGGTATAAAAAGCAAGGATCAAACATTTGCTCTGTACACCAAAACCATCACCATGATTCAGTTTTTTATACATAGATCTACAAAACCATAAGATTCTGGGAGTGAAAAAAATTAATACATAAGAACTTCCTTTCTATTCGTTCCTTGAATTATGAAATTAGGTTTGTCTTGATTATAGAATCCAGCTAAATAAATTCAGCAGTCTTGTAGATTGTGCAGTTGCCAAGGGAATTGCACTTCTGGTAATTTATTTACATGGGGCTTCCAATCCACTATTCATAATAAAAATGAATTAGTGTAAAATGATTAAATGATTTATCGCATCAACGGACTGATGAAAAGAACGTTGTTCGTGTACGTGGGTCGCATTAAATTCTTTTCCGATTCTAAAACTCGGCAACCAGAAAAATCATTTCAATTGACGTTGTATCAAGTATCCTCTTTTCCGACCATCTTTTAATGATTTGTACAAATTTACATATCAAATAATCGTTTTTTAAATTACATATGTATAATGAAACTCCCCAGCCATGATAAAATCGAGAATTGACTCAAGACATTATTACGAGTATACAAACTTTTACACTCTTCTACAAAACCTGGAAACCTTTTCCCTGACTCTGTCGTTTGGCGACATTTAATAATGACAAAAAGTAGTTTCGAGAATCAGGAGAAACGTAGAATGTTATTGTGTTATCAGCAGGAGGCATTGCAGGCTCAGAATTATCAGACTGCGCATCGCTGTCCGTAGGCAAACTAGTCAATCCAGAAGTACTGGTGCGCACATATTCCGCAACTCTCGCTCTCATCTCCTGATCCATCTGAAAAATGCTCCAATTTATTCTCAATCCATACGATGAACAATAAAATCATCTGTGGAATATCATACCTCTCGGTATTCTCGTGGCGATGAAGGAGTAGGTAACTGTGTAACAGTTGGAGGGCAATGTAAACATAACATGGTTGTATCCGAAGGATGATCGATGCTGGTCAGTTCATTAAGCGTGAATATTTTCTCTGTACTATCTTCCGCAATATTAACTACCAGTAATACTTGTCTGGTCAAGATTAACGATACCGCTTGGTTACTGCCTTGGTGAATCACATGGTCTGCGTTTATTATGTGTAAAATATTATCACGACCTTTTACCAAAAGCGGCATAAGACGCCATGCATATCTTATAGGCGTGTGGTTACTGGCGGTTGAATATTGCACAACAGGTCTTTGTCGGGGCTGGAAATCGTTTGAAGTTGTCAAAATATTCATTGTTAGCAAAAGTACGACTACAACTCCTCAAATTTTCATACTCAAAATCAACCAATTTACTCACAGAGGGCAAGGAATTCCATCCAGCACCTTGCAGTAGTCCTTGACCAGTAAGAGCTACAAGCTCGGCAGCACCGCTCAGTGGTTTTGTTACAACTCCAACTAATCCGAGACCTACACCAGCCACAAGCCCCCTTGTGGTTGCTTCGCCAGACCAAACTTGTTGTAGAGGATGATGTGCTAAGCCTGCTACAGCAGCTGTAACAAATCGATTTTTTTTTTTTTTTTATTATGAAATTTGTTTCCCGTAGTTGACGTGTTTTCAATTAATAGTGAATTACCTAGAAGACTCATCCCAAAGCCTGTTAGACCTTGATAAAGCCCTTGCGCCATCCCTTGCGGTCGCATTCTACGAGATTCTTCTTGTCGTTGAAGGTGCTCCACGTCTAGAGTTAATCGATCCAAATTTCGAGCCACACTTGATGCTAATTTAGTGACAGAATTCACTGTGCCTGAACATAGTGAGGGTAAAGTTGAATCGTTTTCGTAAATCGTGAAGTGTGGAAAAGCTGAAGATACGTATTTCTAATAACTACCTGCGGTGACGTGTTTCATTAGACTAGCAGATCCATGTGTGACACCAACGACAAAACCCCAGGGTCCATGTAAAAGTCCTTGAAATGGCAGTGAAACAAAATCTCTGAGACCACAACCCAAGGCTTGTGCGAGTCCTCCAGGAGATCCAAGGATTTCAAGTGATCCAACAACCCAACCTAAAGAGAGTTGATTAAAAAATTTGTTACATCTTTGACAATTGTTAGATTTTCGAATTCGAATAACGTGCTTTTTTTATACTCACCAGCACCGAATATAGCGCCTGATAAGTAATGCATCGTTAGTGCATTCCCCAGTCTATAGGGAGTGGTCAACAAAGATTTTCTTTCGAATGTTCCAAAATATAAGGGAGAGTGGTCGAGTGCTAAGTAGAGCCGTACCGATGTGTGAACACTCAGAAGAATGGACACAGGATCTATTATCAGATTCTGTAGCCTCAGAGGTGAGCTCAATATTTTTGCATCCATCATTATATAGTCCGGTACATGAACAGTCGACAATATAGGAACTGCTGAATTTTTGACATTTTCAACCGGCAGCGCAAAACAAGGTGGTACCAGCGATGTGGCGTAGTCTAGGAGTTGCGTTATGTATGTATCCTCGATGTATGCACTGACGGGTGCCATGGTTACTCGAAAATCTTTGACTCCTGCATACAAAAGTAATTCACTTTATAGTTGTCCAAATATCTTGCCATCTATCTATAATTTACCTGATATTTCTCCATCTTTTTCAAACGTCATATTGATCGCCAGTAATGAACTCTTTTGTAATTCTGTAAGGATGCTGTTTAAACTACTGTTTAAAGAAGAAGAGAGTTCCTTTTTAATCACTGGATTTTGGCCAATCAATACTACTGGGAAATCAAAGCCTCCCTGGTCAAACAGTTGATTATCTAGCTGCAGGTCTCCAATGCAAATCCAACTAGATAGAATATTTTCTTTTGGTTCCATTGTGAAAAACAAATCACTTATCGAGAGGCTAGCAATTTCAATAGTTTGGGCATTTTCATTCACATCTTGCATTATAGTTATTGTAACACCACGGAGATGAACGGTGACTGACTTCTCACGTGCAGACACACTGTTGGATTCTGCGATCGGTCTACCATGATTACACAGTTCTTGAGTGCCTCTGGTGTTTTTCTTTGATCTGGCGTTTACATGTTTTAAATTATGTTGCGAAGATACAGGTGAATCTGTTACTGACATATCTTCTTGTGCAGAAAAGAAGCTCGTTAATGACGTTGAACTCGGAGAACTCTGGAAAACATTTTTCAAATTTGTCAATATGAGCAATTATTGATCAGCCGTTAGATATAATAGTATCTACAAATTTTCAATCAGTGTACTGACTTGTGCAAGTAATGGATTCACAGTCTCGTCTGAAGAGTTAACAAGCTGTCGATTATACAGCGTTTCCACATCAGTTGGTCTACTCTCATTGCGAAAAAGTCTACTTCGGATATCCCGCGCTGAGATTTCAACCTGAATAAAATAGTGGAATATAAATCGCTGCTCGAAAACGACACATTTACATAAAGTTTTGTGGACAACACAACCCTCAATATTACCTACAATAAGCTCCTAGAAAATTAATCACCTGAGATATAGGGAGAATATTAATATACGTTGTATAGCACCGAGTGTACATGACGAGCTTTATGTCTCCATGGTGCGGAAGCCGAACGTACTGATCCGATGGTGCAGATATTGCAGATAGGCTGACACCTCGAGACCAATTCATAATTTGTGACGCATCGCAGCCGCTGTTTGATACTGATGTCAACAGTAGCAATGGAGTAATACTCAGCGCCGGAGAATCAGGCAATCGACTTCCAACAGCCGGTAGAGAATAGTGACAAGATCCGCCACTTTCCACGTCACAAATCCAAGAAAATTGGGGCGATTCAGCCAATACACTAGCTGAAAGTCAGAAACACCCAGTCAAGTTTTAATGTATTAGTAGATAAAGAGAAAAGTGAAGTTAAAAATTGGGTAGAACTCACTCGCGTCTGCATTTCCTTGTCCAAGAAGAATTTTAAATGCACATCCATTACTGATCAGGAGTTGGGGATGTTTATCAATGTGTATCGTGATATAAGTAGTGCCTTTATCCTCCTGAGTAGTCACTACGATTGGCATCGTCACAGATCCATTCTATGATATGTTATTCACATTAATTATTCATAGTTTTTGGAATTCTAGGAAGCTGATGGATTCAGTTGGTTAAATGTCAAAGAAAATCATCAATTGTGGCATAGTGAGATTTATCAAGCACTGAAAATAGTCCGGAATATTTTTTCTGTAAAATGAATATAGAAGTTGCTCACTTACAGGGATAGCGAGGCATCGGCGACTCATACCTTGGTCAACTCTTATCGGGCAAGACCATTGGTGGCCCAAACTTAGAGAAATGTACAATGCCATTGGATCGACAATCTCTTGTTCGTACAATAAATGCCATTGCACTATTGGAGTAGCATACCTACAACGACTACAATTTAATTATTTTTAGCCTGAGTGAATTTTAAAAATACCGCAAAATCAGGCATCGGGTAGTAAGCACTCACTTTTTATCATCTGATGAAAGAATATTCAGACTATATGGAGTTAGATCAGCTGGTATTTGAAGATTGGACGATGTTTCGTTCACGGCGAGTGTAGCGACGCATAATTCTTGAGGTGTTAAGTTTGCGATGACATGACTGCTGGATACACGAACCAATCTCATGTCTTCGTGCATGCTGGAATTGACGCTCACCATGCATAACTGTTGATAGATGTATAGTTGTTAAACGGCTCGAACGATAAAAGCTAGTGTTTGAACGGTAAAAGAGTTCTATCGAACATTTATTGCCGAGAAATTAAGTCAGCAACTTACACTAGATCCACAATCGACAGCAGTTTTCATGTTGCCTTCAACTGGAATGAGTCCTCCAATCCGAGGCATATAAAAGCTTTGACTCCAATCTGGGCGAGCTAATTGTAGTGCTGGAGAAGTGTAATAAGTGTCGCCAAGCCCAACGCCAAAGTGAAATGTTCCCTAAAACAATCGTATCCAATGAAATGTTTTAGAAATACATTTTTCGAATATTTTCCACCAACTAATGAACGAACGGCGGGATTCCTGCTTACATCTAGTTTCGGAGGTGTCACAATTCCGTAGTGTGGCACCTGACAGAGTTCGATATCTTCTGATACTAAAGATAAATGACATCCTAGAGAATTCAGTATAAAACACCATGGTTGCAACTCCAATAATAGAGTACTGGACACGAGTCCGGCATCTTGATATTTCACCTAAAAAATACAGTACTTTTGAATTGAAGATTAGAAGTTATGGATGACTAGAACAGGCGAATCCAAATCTCATTTACTTGAACATGAGTTTGAGGTTGTTCAGCTGAGGTCCATTCAGGTATATCGTCACTCTGAAAAGGCCATTGTGGTTCGTCTTTTATAATCTCCAACTCTTTCAAAATAGCTTCAATATCCTCCTTCTCTGGTCTCCTAAAGAATTTTCTCTGGTCTACCGAGCTGTACGACAGCGGCACGTATGGATTTGAAGCTGATATGCCTGATCTAATGATCAAATGAGAATTGCACTGATATTATTGATACTTCACAACAATAATAGAAATTTCATTGAAATGAAGAAAATATATGTCTGATCTTTACTCGAGTTGAAACGTAAGCTGATGAAAGTGCTCAAAAGTTCCAGGACAGTACAATTGCTGTCTTTCTCCACTTCCGTTGACATTTGCAGACAACGAAACTTTTAAAGAAGGAGTTTCCATCTGTACCTTTGCCGGCACGGGCAGGTAAGACCGAATCATGTACAGTGGACTCAGAATAGCCTGCAAAGAATGAAATGAAATTATCCGTTCAGGCGAATTTTTTAGTCACATTGCATACTTACAAGAATTTTCGTCCTGCCATGAATAACTTGAAGAATTATTCTCACCCAAATGCTTAGGAATTGTCCGCGTTCTTGCAATGGTACTATAGTGTACAAAAATAGGGATAATTAATATCCATACAGTAGTTAATTTAACTAAAGATAAACACTTACCTTTAACAAGCCATGGCTGACTGCATTTCATGTTGGGTTGTAAGGGAATGTCACCTGTCCACGAGAGGTTGGTCAAGCTAGCGAATCGTAATCGCATAGCCATGTTTTGTGTATTTTCGAGTACTATAGATGCCGGCTGACTTTTTCCTTTTATAATGTGGACGTTTTTTAAAGGAATTATTGTGGTCTCATTAGCAACTTCGTACTTGACCAGCTTCATTTCAAAATTATCAACCATTTGATTTGTGATAACGAGTTGCCCGGAGAAGGTGATTAATTTTTGGGTGGCCGAAAGCGATGTGATGTTGACAAATATTGTGATATTTTGAGATGCGTTGTTTCCAAAATCTATCACCTGTATTCCATTTTTATTAACAGCAAACGCCTGACTCCAAGCCCAAGCATTATCTTCAATGGCGATCCGTAAAGTTTGATTGTTAACATTGCGCCAAAAATAAAAGTGACACTGTCTACTTTGGAGTATGGTGTTATCTTCAGTACCGCTCTGTCCGAAACGAATCGGAACGTTGCTGTCATTAGCGATTACGTATCGTGTGAGTACGACTACATTTTTATTTTCACTATCAAATGCGATCGCCCAAAGATGAGCAGAAACTGCCAAAGTGTGACTAACTGCGGGACCAAATTTCAATGAAAACGGGTTGCATATGACCGAAAGGTCTATCTTGTCAGCGATTGACAGTTGAACTTTTCCTTCCAGTGGGTCCAGAACTTCGTGCATATTGAGAAGTCCATAATCTAAGACACGAATGCTAACGATTCCACCGATGTCAACCATAACTGAACCATCTGCCCATCGATTTAATACCACAATGGCTTTTTTGTGCTCAAAATTGAGGTAACACTGAGTTGTTGGAATGTAACTATCCAATGTAAAGTTTTGAAGCGGTGCTGGCAGGCGACTATAACTGCTAGAATTAACGCAGTTGTAAAATGCCACATGAATGGTTCCAATGTTCAATGCAGCCTGCAAGTTTGGAACAATCGTCGAATTGAAATAGGAGTCAATTCTCAGGCACGCGGCAAGAACTCGAGCAGACACCAGGGTTTTGGCATGAGTTTGAGACTTTGTCTGCCGTAAAACTACACGCCAAATGCACGCTACTGCTCGGGCTGGTGTTTTATCAGGAAAATCCAAACGGTAACTGTCAGTCTCCGATAGATAAAAGTTGGCGTAATGTTGGAACGCTGCGTGACTCTCACTCCAGTATTCTATACTACATGGTACTCTTTCTTCGCACTCTGATTCATTTACAGACGCCTGAAAAATATGAATTTCAAAAGCTATAAACGTGAAGATCCATCAACATTAACAGACAAGCTATAAATTTTGATTACTTTGAACGGCACAGGAGAGACATGTAACTTTGTCAGCGCCCTCGGCTGTGGATAACGCCATGCCATTGCCTGTTGTGGACAAGTCAAGAATACCACCTAGACAACAATTTGGACATATGAATTGATTACCCAATGACTACAAGGAAAATAGTGTTTTATAAAGAAATTGCGCCACTCATTTTCCGAAGATTGCTTACTTGATATGGAAAGGGAAGTTCGTCACCATTTCCATCGATAAATTGGAATGCACCAGCTTTTAAATCGTCTTTGTAGTGTTGATCGGAGATGGGAGTCACTACCTGTTTGACATGCGTTTGGTCTTCTTCCGTTGATGGCGGATTAAATGAATTCGCGATTATTTGACAGTCCTGTATTACGGTAGACATGATTTTCATTTGTTCTGGACCAATATCTAGGTAAAGACTTTCGCTATCTGCTTGGACTTGTATCTGCGGTACAGTATCAACGTCCTGCCAAGGTTCCCAGAGGAGATAAAGTGTAATATTGCAGCACCATGGATTCAACAGGACTTTTATGTTTCCATGTAAAACGACTGATATTATCAAAGAATCTAATGATAAATTTTGATAAATCCTTTCCGGTCTGATCGCCGTAGACGTATTTCCCGTCAGAGCAGATAAACTGATCAAGATTTCCGACCCAGAGTCGGTGTTTATGGAGAGAACAATTTGTTTCGTAGATATATTCAGGTCGGGAATGTTGTATTTATTATGTAATATTCTTGGAGATGGTTGTTCGATCGGTGGGCTACAGTCCCTTGGAGAATAAGATGGTAATTTAGCAATCGTCCCATCTGAATAACATGCTATCAACTGAAACGAAAATGATATTCGTATTCGAACAGAATTTCGACTTTTAGCGGCATATTTTTTGTCACCTTAGGAACTATATAAATTTGCAATACCTTCTTCTTTGTAGATTCAATATGGTTAAGCCTGGATAATGAGCAATACATTTTTGTTGGCCTTCCTATAATAACGGAATAGTGTGGATTTTTAGTGAATTGCCAATTGCATTTAACCGTCACAAAAGAAGGTGGTATGCCAGTATCACTGTGAGGATCTCCGTTCTTTGTCTTCATCAGACAGACATTAAAATCAGCCGGACTAGGTATAGGTGTGGAATGTTTTTTTTGTTCATCTCCCAGTGCTACTGTTACATCGAAACATGTTACCTGGAAACAGAGTTATTCATGATATGTTAAAACCTTAACATACATTTTCACTGAGTAAAATATTGATAGTTATGGGTACGAACTTGTAGTTTTTGAGATAAAGTTTGTTGTGAGATGTAGATATTTGGCTGATCGATCATTATGTAAAGAAGTGGCTGATTCACATCACCCTCGATTTCATCTCCTTCATTTGTATCCTAAAATTTAACCCAAAGATATTTATAAAATTTTTATCGTCGAAAAGTTCGTTTGGAAGGAGAGACAAAAAGTGAAAGTACAAACCATTTCATATTCGGAAGAGGTGGTTGCTTGTTTGGTTTCGTAGAGGATAAGCGTGATTTTACCACAATTGACCAAAAACTCAAAAGGCGGCAATAACATAGTGCCTCGTCGTGTTGATTTTCCCTAACAACCACGTTGCAAATTATTAAATTATTTACTTCCATTTATAGAGAATAATTTTATCACACTATACTCACAATGACAGTCGAGTTAATGCTGGACATTTCAAAATCAACGCCACTGTCTTTAGCAAAATCAATATCTGCTTCTTCGGATATAGGTGCACAAGAGGCTGGTTTTACTGTTGATGATTTGACAGCGAGTAAAGATTCATCTCTTTCCATGATACTTTCAATGAAAAAAGTTTGAAACTCATTGCTGAGAGTAGAAATCAATTCGATTTGGTTCAAATTTATCGTTATATCAATATCTGTTAGACAATTAATTTCAACCGCATTCCCGCAGACGATAGTATCAGGTTTGAATACTGTTGCAGGGGCTATGATTAAGCATAGATCAAACCTAGGTATAGAATAAGAAAAAGTATTGATTCGCGTACAAGTTTAATACAGACGAAGTAATTAGAAGGCTTAAAATTTAAAAGAACTCACCTCGTGATCAAAGGGAATGTGGAAAGGTTTGGTTCTAAGCTGCTTCCACTACTGAGTTTGTTCCATTCCAGGGCCGGATTCTCATTCATGGTATACAAATAAGATTGTGATGATCTCTTTGCAACAAAAATCGGTTAGAACGCGTATGATGAAAATCACCTTTTCCGTCATTATTTAAATTGGATGAATCTATTGTAAAAAATACCTCGGTGATGCTGAGTTGGTAATTTTTCCATGTAGTCGTATCAGCACATACACCTTTCACATTGATTTGATATTGTCGATCTTCGACTGCAGAACCAGGTATGCTTAATATATTTGCCTGCGCAGCTAGTTGGTATATATCTGATCGTATTGGTATTCTACAAATCGGATTTTCAGCATGCGGTGTGATACTGATGCCATCTAACTAGATTAGAAACATGAATTTTGAAGTAGCTAAAAGAATAAAACTATCGGATAAATTATATTTTTGAGGCGTAACCTGTATCATAAGTAGATCGTGGAGGAGTCTACATCTGGCATTGGCAGATGCAGGTAGCATAAGTCTGCATCCCTTAAATTCAAGGTACACAAGTGGTAAAGAATCATTTCTCAAATTGGCTAAGCCACCCAAAGTTGACGGGGTAAATTTCCCATGCGGATTGTCGATGATCTTATTATGCGACCGTCGGGTTAAGCGCATAAAAGGTTCAATGAGCTGTGTATACTTGCCAATAATACTCAATGGCAAAATTATATCCAACATTTGCATTTTAATCATCAGTTCAGTTATATATCCACTCATAAACTGATTCGAATCTGATCTAGAATCCGACTGAAAAAGATTTTTTATTTTCATTCAGCAATGTCGTGAGTCCCACAGTTACAACAAATTTTCCTTTGAGCTAGATCCTTACCCTCTGAAGTTTACGACGTTTTTGCGTACCCCATCGCGTATGCACTTCTCCGCATTTTGCTCTAGTGAGAACAAGACTTAGAAAACCAGAATCTTCACCTTTTTCTAAATTATCTTCTTTGCCACACATTACTAATCCACCATACTCCGCACGATCCCAGACTTGAGTATTCGGTTGTCTGTCGAGGAATTATAATTGACAGTTCATCAAATGAATAAATATAAAAAAATGTTTTTGGAGAACATTGATTTACCTGACATAGTTCAAAATTGTAGCGGTTGTAATTTTTGTTTTCAATTTGAGGTAAACCGGTTGCAGATCGAAAGAGGTAATGATGTCTTCCAGCTCCAATATCAGTTTTGAAGATGCAGCATCTCGCTGTCCCATAACATAAAATTTGACTGCCAACTTATTTATCGTCCACTGAACCCACGCTGTTAGAGTCAAGCTCTCTGTTTCTGCGTATAAAATTCCAAATTGCCATTATTGTTCTAAAGTTCTGAGTTCCAATTTCAATCGTAATAATCTAATCATAATATCACCTTGCCCAACATCTTCCCTGGTAGTTGATAACGTTGAGGTAGTGGCACTCTCCTCTCTGAACAATGTTTGATTTGGACTAGATTGCACCAATGTAGGAAGAATAGTTTGCATTTCTCCCGGAACATCTGTGGTACTTCTGCTAGGCATGCTTGGATATATACCTTGCATTACATTGAGTACATTGACTGCAATGTTGCTCATAAATATAACCTAATATAAATAGTGGAAATTTAACTGCTCTACTGGATGTATGTAGAATATGAAATATGATTATAGTTCACTGACCTGTTCTTCCGAGATTGAAATAGTAATCGGTGTTGTATCAATATGAACGTAGAGGCTCAGAGCTGCCAATTTATTTGCCAGCAGTGGTTTGGATATACTCGAAGATTCTGTTGCGGTCTTAGCAGTCAATCCAACAGTAGCATTAAGAGATATGTTTTTAATCACGTTCCTTTTTACTTCTTTTTGGAGTGTATAACAGTGAAAATCGTTAACGTTTACGGTCCATGGAAAACTCTGAATTTCTATAAAATATTCCGAAAACTTAATACAAATTCATATCTCTATTTTATTATCTGAATATGAAGTAGTCTCTATTCATTTATTTTGACAATTCAAAAGCATCAACTCACCAGGGGTCCAAATGGCTTTCGGTAACTGCACAGGTAAGTCTTTTAGATACGGTGACAAAGTTTCAGCTTGCATATTAGTTGAATTTAGGTAAAGTGAAGGTGTCCTTATCACGAGCATTTGCAAATTTTGGTCTTCCCTTAAAGCTTGTTCTTTTGCTTGCTCAATACCTGCAATACATAGAGTTACTTCAGTCTTTTGGACTTTAAAAACTAAACGAATTTAATTATGAAAGTTACAAAGATTCAAATTTTGAGGTTTCTACATACCATGGACGCCGATGCCGCTCATTGTTGCGGTAGGGATATAAATAACAATATGTCCAATATATCCACTTAGCACAAGTCCACGCCAGCCTGGATACCAATCGACCATCCTATCCAATAGCCCCATTTTCTGTAAGTTCTACCACCGATCATTACGTTTTCTGATAACTAAATTTCCGTACTTATACTTGACAGCCTAACTATCAAATTGTTTACTTTTAGAGAAAAAACAGCAAATTTGTGAGAAAAAATCAGGCTGCACTAATGTATAGCTAGGATATCAGAAAAAATTAAACGTATATCTGTGTTTCAATATGCTTACAGCTTGCGGTGAGAGATTTTCAGTTTTTTGATCAGATTTAGGAGGGTCGTCTATCTTTGATCGCGAATGAGATCCATCAACGGTAATCCCAGATTTCCGTCTTTCTTTATCCGATGAGCTGTGAACGCTTTGACTGAGACCTGGAAAATGTTTTTTGCGAACGGATGCATCAGGGGACAATTCTCCAGGCGCTGGCGGTTGTACTTCCAGGTGAATTATGCTGGCTTGATCTAGTTTATAATAAACCGGGTAATATTGAAGCCACTGAGAAAGCAAAGGATCCAAAGAGCCTCGGATTTCAGATACTTGGAATGAAAGAATCGGGGGATGGAGCTGTTTGCTGGGATCCTTTGAAAACTGTACAACAGCTGATAATAATGGCTTTGCTTCTGGCTCACTGTAAAAAATATTTTCATTCAACGGGTAATCACGTGATATGGTTTTTATCACATATGTCAAATATGACATACCTCTGCAGATCACTTTCAGGGCCAGAAAGAACAAACGCTTGTTGAGAATCATTGAGTAAGAAGATCTTGACGGAAGCTATATTCAATATATTTGAAACCGTGGCTATCGATGATATACTTTTTCCACTTATACCCTCAAGACACAACTCGAGGTAAACGGGATCTATACGACAGAAATCAATATGGGTAAAAATGATTGAAATTACATAGTTGTTATGCAAATTAATTATGCAAGTGAAATAAATAATAAATTTACCTCGTTCTTGACAAGCATCATTAAAAAGTGACGAACAAATCATAGGATTTACTGTATTCTTAGGATCGATGATAGATGATAAAATAGAAGTCGCAACCATAAGCTTGACTTTAGTTCCTGTGACAGTGATACCATCAAATTGGAAGTAATGGAAAACATGTGCCATATTTAAGCTAAGCCAATATTGGGGATAAAGCAGCATTTTCGTTGTGTAGCTAATAGTAAATGGCATCACAATTGTCGTCCGACTCTCCCTTGTCAAATAAAGTTGGCAATTTAAACCGTGTGCCTGCAGAAAAAGAAAATTTTTTTACGTACCTACTTTTTAAGCTATGGTAATCACATTTCAAAATGATCTTACCGCTGCGTTGATGAGCCTGTGACAAGATTTTAACATATCAGATGGTAACTCGGCCTGCTTACATGCGCAGGCTGCTAGACGATGCGGGTACATTGGTTGGTCAATATCTACTAATAATTTATCCCATTCTACACTTAAAACTGGGTCATCCGATAGTGCAGGTGTTAATGGTGCCGTCTGAAAAATTCTTGGAATGAAATATTTTCAATGCACCTTGCTAAATGGCATTATCGTACCTTGTTTTCGACAAATTTTCTTCTTCGAGGTATGCCAGTGATTTGGTGGTCAGCCAATTGTAATTCAACGGCTCCTTTAATTAAAATCAATTTGATTTCAACCTTTGAAATGTTTTCTCTCAGGGCATCGTACTCTTCTACTGTGACTGGAGGAAGTTCATCAATGGTTGGCTCTGAAAAAAACGATCTTCTGTAAAGCATTGTACATCAAGGTTGACACTTTGAGCTAGTCCATTATTACCTGGTTTGAGTACTACATAAGGCGCGTAATCGTATTTCATGGCAGCTTGTTGAATAGATTCGATACGATGAAAAAGTCCGGAACACATTCGCACTGTTAATTCTCCGATTACGTATCTCACCACTCTGTGCTCATGGAAATTACTGTAAGTTGAGAAAATCATTGAAATTTCACCAGGATGCGATGATGAAAACGTATGACTATTGAATTTTCATTTATGTTTTAAATAATATTCATACCTGTATTCAAAGTTTGAATTAAACTCGGCTAATTTTTCTGGTGTGATATCGTCAGGCAAATCAATGAGATAGATATAATCCATGACAAACGCGGGACATCTTTCTAACAAATTGTCCACTGAAACATGAAATTTAGAATAGATGTTAGAAAATATCACACGAAAAGGTAAACGTAAATCAGACTAGATACTAACCAGAAACAGTTGCGAGATGATAATCTATGCCCTGTTTATAGACCCTCTTTTTCCCTTTATTCTCTATAGCATCTTCATCAAACAAAGAATCCTTGAGATGATTATTTCCCCTTTTGCCGGCACACACATACAGAGGTGGCTAAAGAAATGACGAATTCGGCAATTTAGAAATGCTTAGTAGAGGCTGCAAATAAATGGTAAAGTATTTTGATATTGAAAATTATATACCTGTGCTCCGTCAATGACTTCAAGATGACCACAACTGCACGTTCCTCTAGGGAAAAGATCAATGCTACCAAGTCCAGCTAGCATTCTTGTCCACGTCATGTCTTGGAGTAAAACATCTATTACAACGCCAATCAGTTTCAAAGAGAGAAATGATTTGTATCTAATTTTCCGAGGTTTGTAAAATAGCTGTTCCTTTACGCTGTCCATAGTCTACAAGTGGAGAAACTTCTTGGTATGACCTTTCACATTGCACAATCCTCTGTTAAAATTTTTTACCTTAAATGTCACAGTCGCATCGTCAACATAAAATCCCATGTGTATCGTGTGACCAGCGTATGCCATCAATTGCTCGCTGGACCAATCATTATCCCAATGGACTGGCAAAACAGATGGCACCATATTCCACGCCCAGCCGGCCCAACTTGCGCCTTCTTGTTGCGACCCTGAATCTGATTCAGAATCATCTGAAAATAGAAATATTTTGATGATGATGACTCGACAAGCACGTACTTTGTTATTTCGATGAAAACGATAATTACCTTCCCGTTCAATTTCTGTACTTTCGTCTGATGATATCAACAATCTCTCTTTACTGGCTGGCAGCATTTTAGTTTGTAAAGCCATGACAAGAGCTATCAATCTTAGTAACATAGGAATCTGCTGCTCCGTCATACTGAATTCCATTTTCTCACAGTGCAAGTCAAGTCTTGTTACTGATGCACCCTTTGCAGTGTTACTATGGTAATTGACAATCAGTCTTATGATCATCGAGCACCGATACAATACCGGATCCTGTAAATAGTAGAAATCATTATTACAAAAAAAAATTTCAAACACTTTTGGTGCTGAAATCAAAGATATTTATGACACTTTTTGGGTATTTTGATGAAAGATTTCTGTACCACAGTATACGAAGGTGTTTACCTGATATACTTCGATTTTTCCAGAGGCGTCCATTTTATCTAAACACAGCGTGAGATCCTGTATCGTTATAAGTTTTCTCAGAAGTACTTCATAGCTGCTCACATCTGTGAGGATTCAAGTAAATTTATCCGTTAATTCGAGCTAAAGTAAAGAAAGCTAAGGCTTGAATTGTATATTCTTTCTTTATTCGATTAAATGTATACAATACCTGTGAAGGCTGGTTCCCATTTGTTATTAACACTCTGCATACTCAAGAACCTGATATTCACACTGAGAACTATGTCCTCCTCAACATATTTTAGTATCAAATTATTACAATTGATCGTTATATTGTTCACAACCTTAGTCACCATACTCTTGATGTATCCTGGAGGTGCTTCTTCCCTGTTATCATGACGTTAAATTAGTTAGATGGAGAAAGTTGAAGATGATGGTGTAGTTTGATAGCGGAGATAATCATGTAGCATGACTACAATTGATATAAAAATATGATGATGAAAAATTGATCATACTCTTTCTGTTCCTTTTTTCTCTTTGGTGGTTTGTGCGCAGTAGGTTCCGCTTGGGTCTCATCTTTTAGTTTCAAAATACACTCTGAAATGTAATAAAAAGCCGAATGTCACCTAGATGTTATTCGAACAAACATAAAAGGATATTGCCATTTTAAATTGGGCAAGAAATCATACCTATGGTATTGATGGTGACTACGATAGGTTCTGAGGTGATTTTTACCCATGGAACGTGAATTAGTAGCTCGTGGATATGGCCACTGACAAAACTGAATGGAAGATTAAGCTGTTCTTCTAAAACTTCGAGTCGCAAGTCCAAGTTTTGAAAAGAGGCATCACCACCCCATAATGAAACCTTGGGGATTAAAATATTTGTCACAATATTTTGGAGAAAATTATGTAAAAAGTATGTTGATACTTTGATAAACAAAGCAAAACTGTAATTGAATTGTATACAAACCTGTGACTGTTCAGGCTTGAAGTTTTTAACATATTTCTCGACATAGCTGAGTATAACCGGTGTTACGTATGATTCCAAATTAAACATTTTAGCTGGGACTTCAGCTCGCTATACATACTTTATCTGAATCCTTGAACAGTTTTAGGAGATTAGGTGTGTCCAGAATCTTACATGTCTTGGATTTCTGGTCATTGATTTAAAATGGAGCTAGAATTCATCAAATACATGTGTTCATTTATATTTGGCGCTGGAATAAGCTTCTATTATTCTAGTCTGTAATAGAAACTAAGTGTTTCCCATAATTCCATTTCATCTAGCTAATATCGGAGATAAGAATAACATCGTTAACATTTTTTTCAAAGTTTTATTTCCTGTAAATCAAATGGCCTAAGTACATAAAAATAGATGTATATGTAGTAGTTTTTATCTTCAGTAATTTTGAGTACCGTCATACAAACATGCTGACCAAGAATTGATTACCAAGAAAAGGTTTTTGAGAATTAGATTTCTCTTTGATCTTTTGAACAAAGTAAGGGATGTGCATGTGAGCAAGGATATATCTACTAACTTTTCTTGAACTCATTCTAACTAGATGAAATCTAAAATATAATGATGATATCGCGTGCTTTCTGATAAGATCTGAGCTGTTTTAATCTTTAATGAGTACTGTTAATTGACAGCGTGCAGAAGGTAAAGTTGATATTTAATTGTTAATGGGGGACTGGGTTTGGGGTATGACAAAAAAAAATGTAAATAACTTGTTCGAAACAATATTGCAATGTTTATTCTACTTTGGTAAAATAATATTGTCTTACGTGGGCGTTATTTACTATAATTTGTATCACATATTTTTTTCAACGATGCCATGTCACAAAATTTAGGTGCAGACTACAACCTAAAAATATTATGTCCGTACAATTTTGGCTATCAATTAATCGACGTCCTGCCATATTAAGATAGTTGATGAAATTGAATCTTGTTGATCCTTGAGTGTTATTACCTGTAGAACATGTTCGGTTTATTAATAAATTCCTAAAACTTGTATCCAGTCAATTCGATTAGCAGACCGCCACTCAACAATTCAAACAAAACTGCAGCACAACAATATTTTTTTTGCCAAATATTCATATGGCTCCCAAAATATAGTAACCATTGGTCACTCGGATATGTGATTATCTACAGCATTTATTTTATTCTCTCTAACAATAATAATATCGTACAAGATATTTCTGACAGATGGAACGACAGCGTAGCCAATCTATCGAATGTTGGTCCAATGGACTAAATTTGCGTATGAAAAGTAACAAAAGTAAGATGTCTGCTGTCTGTGGTGTGTTTACGAGGAAATATTTATATAATACATGATACTATTTATTTACAATACCGATAATTAAAATGTGTTTGTTCCGTATTTGTTCGAAAGTGTGTTGCCCTAATGGCTGCGCCCTTTAACTGGTACAATCAGCAGCAGGCCGACAACAGCGGCTTATGCAGCTGTACAATTACCACCGAATGCAATGGAAATGAGAGCAACACGAAACATACCGCCGTCACGGTGCCCCTCTGTATCCTTGGCGATGTTCAGCTTCGCTTTCTGTGTCCTGCAGATCTGGACGAAGTCCGAGCACTCTGTGAAGACTGGTTTCCGATAGGTAAGAGGACCCCAAATCTTGAACACTCGACTTCTTCAGATTGCTGATACGATGCCTGACATCTAACTCATAATTCTCTACCATTTATACAGATTACCCATACACGTGGTATGAAGAAATAACAAGTTCATCCCGATTCTATGCGCTGGCCGCTGTGTACGGCGGTGTTATAATTGGATTAATCGTCGCAGAGATAAAGCCTTATTGGAAAGTGAATAAAGAAGATCGTGGTATTTTGTGTTCTAGTCTTGACGACGAATCATTGGTCGGATATATATTAAGTTTAGGTGTAAGACGAACCTATAGACGTAACGGTATTGCGTCTCTTCTTCTAGAACAGTTATTGGCACATGTCACAGCCCCAGAGCGTTCAACCGTCAAAGCAGTATTTCTACACGTACTATCTAGTAACTCACCGGCTATTCTATTCTATCAAAGATGCAATTTTCGATTGCACAGTTTTCTACCTTATTATTATTCAATTCATGGCAAGTGCAAAGATGGCTTTACATACGTCCTTTATGTCAATGGCGGACATGCTCCCTGGGGCTTATGGGATTGGATGCGTCATGTAGCTGGAGCTATAGTGAGTCTTGGACCCTGCAGAGTGCCACATTGGATATGGCAAAGACTTCTGTGGGCAGCGACCCTTCTCTCATACCATAGATGATAATAACTCGTTTCTTCCATTGCCATAACACGAGTAGCCAACCCTATGATATGCTTTAATCTGAGCTTAGAGTATACTGCTCTTGCTTAAGATAATACTGCCAAAAAAGTACACCAATACTGTACCAAACAATTATTTATTATCCTATCAGTGCCATGCTGGATTATTGATATGTAAGACAATTACGTCTATGCAAGTAGATAGGTAGGATAGGTAAGCAGGTATGTAGATAAGTAGGTTGATTGAGAGATTTTCTTACTAACGATTAGCTGATAGTATTTAATTTATCAACGATATAGTATATAGTTTATGTATACTGTACACAATGTATTATGTGTAACCATGACGAATGATCTTGACGATATTTACGCACCAAATCATAGTAATAATGAAACGGAAGTCAAAACACTATTAAAATAAGATTATGGTGTTCGATATATGTACCTACAATTTGTATACACAAGTGGGTACACGAGATATTACATGTTTCTACCAGGTACCATGTTGAATAATAGTCATAGCACAGGTATGATTCAGAAAACTTTTTAAGGCCCCTCAACTTACCATTAAATAAATCACAAGTCTGGCTTTTAAACGTAAATAATTACCTACGTATGATTGCCATGAATAATTATATACATATTACAAGGCACAAAAGTGTAATAAGTTTCGATCTTACCTATAATCACAGCACACTATGGCATTGAGAAACTTATTACTGATGATATTGCAGCAACTAATTATCCATAAAAATTTCGACAGGATTTTATAGACCTTGCGTTATTTGTGGCAAAGTCACAATATGTTGAATCATTTGTCAGCTTTTGATACATTCATTTTTAAATTGTTGATGTTTTTTCAATGAAGTTATTCAAAAATGCTTTGAAACAAATTAACAGTAGTCCTGACAATGCCAACATCGAAGTTAAATTTTTAATAGAAATAAATGTTTGTCACCGTAACCTCATATGTAATAATATTAACAAAATCATGCTAAAATTTTGTTTGATACTCGATATTTAACGTATAGCTTTCCATATTCGTACAGATGCATTGTGTTTCTATTTTTATAACTCAAGTTCCATTATAATTCTGTGAAATCTGTGTAGATATTTTACCTATTTAAACTAGAGTATATCAAAGATTTCTTCGGTCGTTACGTCCTGTTATTCTTTTAGTTTTATTCCCAAAATTAAAAAAAAAGGTTACGTGTGGGATTCGATGTACTTTTGTGTTACCTGGTTCGTATGTAATACGTACCTTATAGTATACCATACCTAACATAATACCTATATGTGTACAAACATTATTGTACTATTATATACTCGCACAGTTGTAAATATTGTAATAACTTTGTTTATATCGGAGGATGAAGAAAAAAAATTTGCAAAAGTATCATTATTGCTGTATTTGATACGCTGTTATAGTTCATAGGAGCATGTAGTAAATATGGAACCAATGGGAGGTGTAAGAAATGATTAAATAATTTATTTTCCATTATGTGTTGTATTTCTCTATTGTCATTTGTTAAATAAATATTTAGCAATAATGTGCGCGTTTTTTTTTTAACATACTTTCATCTTGCAATAAGGCCACTGATCTTTACTCAACGATTATTATAGGCAGATTTAGAATATGAAATGTTTTGGCGCCAATGCCATCAACGTCAAAGATGCAGTATGATGGTCAATCACTTTCGGAGATTTTTACAGAATATATCATATTCTGTATACTGTGGATTTACGCATGAGTTTCATATATCATCTGCATACATTCGTATATTGGTGAGTTTGATCTATGACAGTATTTTTAAAATTGAGACGCCATCGCGAAACAGAAATGCACCGATTGTCACGTGCAAAGTTCAGCACGGTGTTGTCAGCGTACTCCACAAGTCGCAACATATCGGCGCTTGGCGGATTCTCGTGAGCATTTTTAGTTTTTATAAAATTAATAGGATTTAGGATTCGTCAGTTAACACTTAAGAAAAATCAAACCTGATAGTTTGCTACAGTTTTTATACCAGAGATTCCCGAGAAGTATTTCTTTTCAACAATGAAAATGTGACGCAGAATCGAATCTAGCCTTGTCAATACGCCGCCATATATGGGTCCCATGGGATCTAGAATAGTTTTCCCGCGTGTTCCAGTAGCGGAATTGAGTTTATTCAAGGGAATTCAAGTAGACTCGTGCTCAGATAATTAACTATCGAATTAATTGCTTCTCTTGAAGCTCGAATTCATTTTTTTTCTATTCCGTGCAGAATCTGCGAAAATTGCGTCTCTGTTTCAGCCGGTTTTGGCAACATTCAACAGCAGGTATCAAATAAAAATTCAAGATATCAAGATTAGGTATCAAACGTCTTTTTGTCAAATTCCGTAAATCGGGTTTGAATTCTCAAAAAAGCTACGTTATTTCAGTCGATGCATATACAGCCTTGATAATTTGTATATGAATCTGTCAAACTAATGTCTATGTACCTACAAATTGAGTGTTAAGTCAAAATTTGTAGTAATCAAATTGTATTATAATCTTTGATCAATTACACAGGGCTGAAATATGTCAAGAATACGGAGGTTGGGAATTCGTGGAATTCGCAATTTTGGTCCAGGCGATGACAAACAATTACAAACAATAGTGTTCAGTCATCCGCTAACTCTGATACTGGGCCCAAATGGAACTGGGAAAACAACTGTCATTGAATGCCTTAAATATGCAACAACTGGAGAATTCCCTCCAGGGAGTACGGGAGGTGGCAAATCTAATTCGTTTATTCACGATCCAATGCTTACCAACGAAAGCTCTGTAAATCAGATTCAATATGTAGTACTCCGTATTTTTACATGAGGTAAATTATTATTAACAATTATTTCATGTTCAGGTAAGGGCCCTAGTAAAAGCTGAAATAGTTGACATTAAAGGAGAGCATGTGACAGTATCGCGTAGAATGGAGTGTACTCAGCCAAAGTTTGGTGGTAAAAAATTCCAAACATTAGACAGTACACTATCACGGATCGATCCAGCAACTGGGGAGGTGAGTTGCATTTTCTGCAACGTGTATTACATATTTGAATTTTGATAAGCTGTAAATTAAGATTATTTTGTTTTCTACCAGAAAATCTCGATAAGTCATCGCTGTGCAGACATAGATTCTGAAATGGAACTAGCCCTAGGGGTGTCAAAGCCCATTTTAAATTATGTCATTTTTTGTCATCAAGAGGAGTCTACGTGGCCTTTAGAGGATGGAAAAAAACTGAAAGAGCGTTTTGATCAGATATTTGATTCTGATAAATACAACAAAGCAATGGAAAAGGCCAGGCAAATCAGTAAAAAATTACAAACTGAAATTCGCATATCAAAGAATCAGGAAAAGAGCTTGAAAATCCTTCTAGATGAGGCTATGGAAAAGAAGAAGAATTTGGCCAAAAATGAAAAGCGACTAGCTGATTCTATTGCTAGAATTACAGAGATCACATCAAGAATACAACCTATTGCTGAGGAACTATCTCAATTAGAAAATACTGAGGTATCTTACATGAAATTGCATACAACAAAGGGTAAGTCAGAAATTCCACGAAATCTTAATTCAAATTAGCATTTCAATAAATATTAGAATTTTTCAATTGTAGAAACTAAAAAAACTGAGTTTGGACTATTGAAACAGCAGATTGCTGATTTGAAGAAAAACATTCAGACTCTTCACAAAGGTACAGTGGAAGAATTGAAAAAAGAAATACTGGCACATGATTCAACACTGACTCAGATGGAAGCTGAGATGTCCATTGTAAGTTGCTCACAATATTTTATGCAAATTACTCGAATATCATTCAGTTGATGACAATATTGCATAGAAATAACACTGTATGAAAAAAAATCATTCCAGTTGAAAGTGAAGTTGAAAGAAATTGATAAAGAAGAGAATAAGCTAAAGAGCGTTATCGGTGAACAACAATTATCAATTGGCGAGTTAAAGCAGCAAACTCAAGCATTGCAAACGAATATTACCACCCGAAACCAAAACCTAGAGAAAATGCTAACAGAATGGAGTATGGATGGAGTTGGTGCTGAAATAACTGAAACAGGTAGATTCTCATGCAGTATCAAACTAAAAGTTGAAACGATGGAATTTTTAGAAAGAATAACATTTTCTGAATGGTTTTCCGTTCAAACATTATAACGATTGTTATTGAATTTTTTAACAGAGGCATCAGCCTGTTTGGATCGATTAGAAGAAAAACTTCATGATATGGAAGCGAGTATCAAAGATACAGTCCTAGAGCAGCAAAATATCGAACAACGATTACAGAAGGAATTGGATGAGCTCAGGGATAGAAAGTCTAAACTTGAATCAGGAATGATTTTGCTCAAGAAACAAATTGCTGAAAAGCGAAAAGAGTGCTCTAAAATGCGCGCCCGAATAGATGAGGTGTGATTTTTTTGATTGATCAATTAAGTTTAATTCTCACTATGAATTTGTTGAATACTTGAATCGAAACTAAATTTTATTGATTCTTTGTATCCATCTATAATCATTCCCTTGTTTAAAATCCAACCCTAATGCACTAGGTGAACACATTAGCAAGTAAACTGGACATCATTGATTCCAAATTACAAGAAGCAAATGAAAAAGTCAACTCCCTGGCTGGGAGCCTCGACGTCAATGCAGTGAAAAAAAATATCGAGGATGCTATGAAAAACCGTGATGAAATGGAAATAAATTTGGATAAAATCAATAAGGAAGTAATGCTGCTTCAGCAGCAAAGCTCATTACATGCCGAACTCGATCTGCTCAAATCTAATTTGTCTGCAAAGGAAAAAGACATACAGAAACTGTGAGTATTATCTCTGTCAAACATACATCAAATAGCCATTGTTGAGCTCACTGTATTTATAAATTAAATTATAATCTTCAGGAAGAACAAGCATGAAGATAACTTGAAGAAGCTCTTGAATGTTGAAGTATTGCCAGGTACCGATCTGAAACGTGCACTTAATCGTGTCCAGGACAGCTTGGTATGTTGAAATATTGATTTGATTAATTAAAATCACCTGCTTACAAATTGGTATTCATGGAGATGATTGATCGATTTTAGGCTGATCGTATGAAAGAATTGAATCAGGCTATGCAAAAACAACAACGGCAGTTATCCAGCTTAGAAACGACGAAAAAGTACAAAGAACGTGAACTACAGGATAAAAATAACGAATTAGAAAGTAATTATATCTGTTTTTTATTGCCTCTCGTTCTCCAACATGTAGTTTCATATTGCCATATTTTTATTTTGCAGGTGATCAAGATCAAATAGAATCAATGTGCCATGGCAAAGAATATGACGAAGTTTTGCTACTCGCTAAAAAAACCGTACAAGATTTACAAGACTCCAAAGGACTGTATGCTTATAAAAGTATAGCGTACAAAGATTACATACAAAAAACTGATTCGTGCTGTCCATTGTGTCATCGTAATTTTGAAAATCAACAAGATATTGAGGATTTTAAATCAGAGTTAAATGATGAAATAAATAAATATCCTAATCAATTGAAAACGTTCGAAGAACAATTGATACTTCAGCAAAAACGATACGACTCGTTGGTACAGCTGCAACCCCTTGTAAAAAAGGTCGTTCAGATGGAAAAGGTCACGTTGAAGAACCTGAGGTAATGAACGAGACATTGAATACGAAATCTAGTCAGTATTTTTGTTACTGAAATATAATTCTAATATTCTTGTGCGATTTGTTCCATCAGGGAAGATCTCAGTAACATCAAGCAGAAGTTATCTGAATCACATGCACAGATTGAGAAATTAAGTTCAGAATTAGTTGAACCAGAAAGTAGACTAGCGCAGTGCAAAGATATTATTGGCGACATAGCCTTGTGGGATCAATATTCAGCAGAAGTAGCAAAGTTAGTTCAAGCGATAGCTCGTGTTAACAGCCGTCTGCCGGAACGAGGTAAGCCATGAAAACCTCAACTAATAGCTATGTATTTTCGAAGAGTGATCGAGATCAAGCTTGTCCTCTACATTTTTTGTTTAATATTATCAACAGTGGGCGATAAATCGATGCAAGAAGTTCAAGGTGAACAAGAATCTGTACGAAAAGAATTGAGTACCGTTCGCAAGCAAATTGAGAGCCTTCAATCGTCACTGAATACTTACAATGAAAAATTGCAAAACGCGAGAGAAATTAGGAATAAACTAACCGAGGAGCAATTAAGGATCTCGTCAGAGGTTCAAAACCTCAAACAACTACAGGACAAGCTGAAAGACTTGGCTGCGGAAGAATTGTCTCTTCAAGAAAGCGTCCAGGAATTACAAAACCAATTGGGACCCGCTAGTCAGCAACTCTCGGCTAAGGATAATCTCTTACAAAAAAAGAAGGTAAATTTTAAATGCTGATTTTAAATGCTCAGAAGAAATCTGAGAAGCCGATATTTTTGTTGGAAATTATTGACGAGTATTTTTATGTTTTATAGAAAGAACATCAGGAGTTCTTGGAAAAAGAAAGAGCTATGTTGGCTAAAAAATCTAGAAGTCTACATGACTTGAAAACTGTCCAGTTAGAGATTGAAAAAAGCATTCGTCGTGGGGTAGTAGGATCATTGAAAAGATGTGAGGCTGGTATGAAAAAGTATCAGATGCAGGCAGAGGAATTAGAAACGGACAAAAATGAAGTAACTTCTAAAATGCATGAAATATTAAACAATATTTCCAAGCAAGAGACCTTGAAGCGAGACATGAAAGATAATATGACGCTGAAGGAAAAAACAATGGTAGCTACAGAAATTGAACATGAAATTTCTGAGATCCGAGAGAAATTAGGTGACATGAATTATCGCCAGTTGATGGAACAGAAAACAAAATTAACCGAGGAACAAGAAAATCTAATTAGAGAGGTATGCCTTTAAAGTTCTTTATTTATTTATGTGTGATAACCAATCATTTATTCTTACATAATTACCCGTTTTAGAAAAACATTGAACGAGGAGGTCAGGATGAAATATCACTTAACGTTAAGAAATTGAAACACGAGCTAAATAAAGATATCTATAGATTGGCTCAAAAAAATTACATGAATAAATGTGCTGAAGTTATGGTAAGTCGTAATTGTAATTCTAGAATATAATTATTTTGCAGTTATCGCATTCACTTGGGCGTACAAAAAATTTTGTTTCTTCGATCAGTTGTAAAAATTATTCTCAACATATGATTTACCACCAGGTGCAAGAGCAAACGGTGAAAGATATAACATTGTACATCACAGCTCTAGATCAGGCAATAATTGAGTATCACGAAGAGCGAATGGCTACGGTAAACAAAATCATACTTAATCTTTGGGAACTAATCTATAAGGGCAAAGACACGACATCCATCCAGATTCAAACTGATCGCACTGAACGTACAGCTGAAAAGAAAAGGATTTATAACTACAAAGTTGTGCAAGAGAAACAGAAGGTTACCATGGACATGAAAGGACATTGCAGCGCCGGTCAGAAGGTTGGTAATAAAATCATGCCAGTTTTAACGAAGAGATTATATTAAATTCTGAACAACAAATTGTTAAATTTCAATGTTGTTCAGGTACTAGCTTCAATCATCATAAGGATGGCTCTTGCTGAAACATTCGCCAAAAATTGCGGTATATTTGCATTGGATGAGCCAACGACAAACCTTGATGTCAGTAATATGGATAGTTTAGCTAAAGCACTCAAAACGTAAGTATAATTAAGTATAAAACAGGAATAAACAACATTGGCGAGTAACGTCTGTGTTAATATTACTGTCATTATTATTATTATTATTTTTCTTGTCTAGGATTGTTAATATTCGTTCCAAGCATCAGAAAAATTTCCAGTTGATCGTCATCAGCCACGACGAAGCTTTCGTGAAGCAATTGACCGGAGTGGATAGGATCAAGAGGGTGCACGAGCTCTACCGTAATGACATGTAAGTACCCAAGTCTAAGATAATTCAATGAAGTGGCAAGTTTGTGAACACACTAAAAAAAATAGTTACTCGTTTTTGCGGAACATTTCTCTCGAAACTTTCATGATTTTGTGATTATTTTAGTGGACTAACGCAGATCAGGACGTGGTGCGTTGATCTCACTGCAAGCGATGCCCCCATTGATCCAGATTCCTCTGAAGAAGAGGAAGCCAAAGATACTGAGGCAGAAATCCGTTCACGTAAACGAAAGAAACTTGCAGAAGAAAGAAAACAGCTGGCTATTAGTGCGTCACGTAAAAAAAAGATCGCAAGGATGGACATCTAACTGGAATAGCAAATGATTAGTTGTTCTAAAAAGTCTATCTTGCAGGGAACCTTTGCCTTATTCCGTATAACTAAGCTGATATTTTATAAATAGAATATTGTATCATATTATTCGATGGAAAAATATCTTGTTAACATTGATACTTAAATTTAAGTATAGACCAATGTTCTATGTTGAAATCATTTATTTCAACGCTTACGATTAGTTTTCATTTGAAAGTTTTTTACGTTTTTATATTGTTGTAGAGTTGAGTTATTTTTGATGTTTGAAAATTTTCTGCACAAAAGTACGAGTACCAAAGTTAAAAAACAAACTGTTCTTATTGTTGAATATAAATATACCACGGATATTCATCATGATAATTTTTCTTAAGTACCTCGGTTGTATGTACCTATCCACTATATATTGAAGATCTTTGCCTATCCTTCGTTGTTTCTCCATTCTGGGTGTAGCCTTTTCGTATTTGCATACAGTTTGCCTCGCCTCCAGCCCTTAGTTATTTTCTCGCTTTCCCTGCTTCTACCCCACTGACATACCTATATATCAGTGTTCTACCCATTTCTACATCTCATCGATGTTCATTCAAGTAGAGTCCCTGGAAAACAGAGTCGTGCCAGTGCGTAGCGTTGATACCAGTTGATACAATCGAAGTACAGTACCGATCTTCAGTCAACGCAGAGGTCTGAAGATGGCGTTGAAATCTGTGGTATTTACAAGTGTTGGATAGGTGTGATTATACTCATTAGCAAACCAGGATATGTGGGATATGAACGGTCAATTTAAAGAACCCTGATGTGAAAATAAAAAATTAATATTTAGTGCAATTGGAACATTGATGTGAACTTCGGTGGACATGCCGTCAGCCTTTTGCAATTATTAGATTAAGATAGATTCGTTCTACGCAACAAACACCAATAATAACAGCAATGGATCCTAGTACCGAGATTCGTAAATTGAGGCCTACCGAACTGTACACACTTGCCCGAATTTTAAGTGTTTCGGATTCATGGAAAGAGTTGATGGCAGTTGTACCAAAGGAAGGAACTGAGGATGTACCTAAATTCAACTCTGAACACTTTCTGTAAGTCGCATATTTGTTTCAGTGAGATACCTTCTTGTTTGAGGAGCTATGAAATTAACAATTGCTATTAAACGATTACTAGATTCATTGAAAATGCCAGCTCCCAGCAACGAAAGTCAGCAGCGGAAATATTCCTGGAAGAATGGAGTACGATGGGCAAACAAAGACCAACTCTACGATCCATTGTAGAACTTCTTGTGAAAGCTGAGTTATTCAGAGCTGCTGATTATATCGCAGTTGATTTGCTCAAAGGTAATAGAAGGCTGATGACACCCTAAAGTCACACAAGTAAAAATTCAGGACCTGAAAATGGGTATTACTTGTGAATTATCAATTTATTATAATCGTGATGTTTTAATACTTTCAGGATCACCTCCAGAAAGACCAAAATGTGGTCCAGCAGCCCCAATTGACATTTCTGAAGAAGAGTTGAAAAAATTAATGGGACAAAACAACCCTGAGTTAGGGTTTCCTGCGTGTCCGTTAGATTCCATGGCATCTTTGGATAATGTTTTGGACGAAATGGCTTATCCATCTCAACTCTCTAATGAAAGTTTGACTAATCAGCCGATAACGCTTCAACAAGTACAGCAACAATTCCCTGAAAGTAATTTACAAAATCTCGAATCGGGTTACAGTCAAGAGACCTGCAATCAAAGATTGCAATTGGAACAGAATAGCCAAAATCATTCAAATTCCAATCTTATACAGTTCAGCAAAAGTGTATCAGAGGACTGTGAAAACAACGGACCAAGTAACTATCAACGCAGCAATTCTAATTTAATGATATTTAGTAGTGGTAGTGTTCAAGGCACAACTAACACAGATCAGGTCATTTCATCAAGGCAAAATTTTTCTCTAGTCAACGTCATTCACGATACCCATAACAACATTCTTCTAAATAAGAAAAGTTCTTCTACTACCAATAGTTCTTCAAACTACAAAGACAAGTATAGCTCCAATGTAGAATATAACATCAACGTTACTTCTGATGAAAATAATTGCATTGAATCGGAACTTCAAACCAATGAATTGCCGGCATTTGTCGCAGACATTGGTAGAGCATCAACATCCCTTGATAGCGAGTTAAAATCAAGTGAATTGCCACAATTTGTAGTTGAAATTGCTCATCAACGATCAGGGCTATCAGCTGGGTCGAAACGGCTCACTGAACAAATTTCGTCAAATGACTTCACCTCGTCAGGTACATCATCGAATTACTCTAATAATACGACAGAGTTGGCCAATACCGATAGCAACATACCAATTTGTGTAAATGCTCGTTCGCAAAGTTTTGACAATAATGAATTGGTTTCTGCGGAACTGCCACAGTTTGTAGCCGACTTAGGACATGCAGCAAATCACGTTACCACCTTAGATTTTCAACTTAGTAGTGCGAAATCAAATCGATATGCAGAGGAATGTTCCAGTAGTGTTGTTGGTGTAATTACCACAACTGCTGATCAATATTCACCATTGAATTCCCAAGAATTACCGTTGGTTGTTTCAGAATGTAATAAAATGCATAGCCAGTCGGATAAAAGTCAGAGAGAATTAGTGTCTGCAGAATTACCTCAGTGTATTACAGAGTTATAAAATATCGCTGGAAAACTTGGTTTTTAATCTAATTGAGATGAAATTTTGGGAAAACCTCCAACTAAAAATAGCTCAAATTCCTGGTGAACTGACCATTCCTTTATAAAGTAGTCTCACCAAAGGTTTATAAGATTGTTATCTTAGTTGTTAAATTATACAAATGTTTATATATATACTCTTGAAAATAAATAATACATATTTTATAATATCTTATAAACATCCAACATCTTTTCCATTCTGTGCATTAAAATCAGTAGACTATGACGTGATCAACATAGCACATCTCTTAAAAACTACATTGTTCTCATTAAATACTTTCATTTAGGATGTGAATGTGATGATACGATAATTGTAAAGTAGTGATAGACTGACGGACTAACAGTATTTGTGATATTGGCTATAAATAACTAGATATTTTCGATTTGGGATAATAAAGGAAATGGAAATGGCTGTCATATAAAGAATGACAATTAGCTCTGTTTAAATACAGAACCAAAGCATTGAGTATTATCATTCCTCGGCTACAAAATATTCATCTTCAGATATTCAATATTCGTTCATTTAATCTTATATAACACAACTTAGCTGTCGCTGTTATTACTTTGTTTCATGGCAAAGTAAGCACTCTGGAGTTCTCGCAGATTAGTTTCCAGAGTAGCAACCTCATCGTATTTGTGGGCGTCCCGCGCCTGTTTAATATATGCACGAAGATTATTCATTTGTTCTATAATCGGATCCATAGATGCTGTCAGCATTGGCGCGGCACTAGATGGACCCCATCCTTGAGATTGGTCAAGGACCAGCTGTAAAAACGTGAGAGGTTGATGACCTTTGTTAAACCCCAACAATTGCTCATCACTAAAATAAATTCGTACCTGCTCATTTCTCAACCCAGCAATACTATCCGTACTTGCACCTTCTCTTTTCTGTTGCTCCCTACGTTTCTCTTTCTGAAGTTCTTCTAATTCCATTTGTCTTTCATATTCAATCCTAGCTTCAATTGCTTTTCTTCTCTTTTCTTTGAGCGCTATGTATTCTTCTTCAGTGGGCAACTGCTCCGCGTCCAGTAAATGCTCTTTTAAAAATATTGTAGCTGATGATCTGATCATCTGCTGTAACCTTAATGTCTGACCTTGAGGAGGATTATCAACATCTTTAATCCCCAAGATTGATATCCTCTTACTGATCAGATCTATGTTTTCAACTAGCTTTGCAATTCTCATTCTCAAGACTTGTGCATCCTGGAGGTTGTATGTTGTTTCTCCTTTTCTGGATATTATGAAAGAAAATTAACAAAAGCAAGTAAAATCCTGGTAAATTAAATTAGTGCAGTTCATAGTTCTCACCGTAACGAATCGCACATTTTGTCGTACATCACTGAGTGTTCGTTAGCTTCAGCTATGTAAGCACGCATTTTTTCATAAAACTGGCATATGATTGGTTTCGATAGTTTTCTTTCTTTCAATCGTTCCCTAGAACTTAAAAGTTCCTCGCAGTGCACACAAAGTCTGAAGTGTTGTTCACGGTTAGAAGAATCATTAACCAGTGAGAGTACGCTGTTTAAACTTCCGCTGGATGGTGATCTTGCCAATTTTGATAATCCTATCCCAGCGCGCACAAAGCGACCAGCTATTGGGGAGCCACTGGATGTCGGAGATATTGCAGAATCATCTTGCACCAATGTGGGATTAACCATTTTTCCTGAAAATGATTTTTGGTCGTTCAAGAGGGCGGAATTTATAATAACATCTTGCAGAAAACTGGATAAGCTTCTCACTCGCATCTGCTAAACTCAGGAACATTGTACAATCATGGCACATCACTGCTCCACAAAGCCTGCAATGATGTTTTCTACGAGCGACATGGAAACTTTTAGCACAAGTTGGACACAACTTGACTGATTTGTCATCTATCCATGGAACGATAGCTTGCTCATGAGCTGTAACTCAGAAGAAATACATTTTTTCACACACGATAAGAATACAAAGCATCAATATCTGAATTGAGAAAAAATAACAACTATCAGCTACTGCATATCGTTGACAACCTCGCCTACTGATGGGATCCGAAGGCAATTCATTCAACAGCTTGTCTAATCGTATCAGAAGCTTATTGGTTTCAGTGGCATATCTTTCTAGTCTCACATTTCGGATCTCTGTGAAATACCTTGTGTAAGATCTCGTTTCACCTGTAATTAGAAAACAAAATTCTTGAAGAAATAGGATGAGATGTTAAAGTAATAACGGCATCAATATAATGTTTGACAAGTGTCTCAAGAATGTGATCTGATTGGAGATTATGGGATACCTAATTCCTGCGGCTCCCAAACTCTGTAATACAAATCTAGACTAGACTCTTGATTTTTTTGTACCACAGGTGGGGTGTATCCTTCTGAAATGTCATCGTGTTTCAACATTTTCTTCTTCGCTTTGCCATAAAGTTCTGAAAGAATCACAGTACAGCAGTTATTAGTGAAAAACTGGAAGAAAATTAGAGTTCTTATGATCATAGTTTAAAAAAAGTACCTTTTAGAGTCTTCAATATCTCCGGGTTATCATTATGAAATTCTTCAAAGTGTTTAGTTAGTTGATGCGGTGTTTTTAAATCGGTTAGGCATATAGAGCACAAAAAACCTTCAAGCACTTGTCCACCTTCAGCCATTTTTGCGATACGCAAGCAATTTTACAAAATATTGAAATATTCTATTATCTTATCAACATCAATGTAAAGTGTTTCGCCACCCGGGGGGTGTTCGTTTGACGTTTGACCAAAAACGTGCACCATCAGTGGCCATTTTCAATCAAATCAGCTGACGCTGCGAGCTTTTAAATCGATTGTCGACGAGGTGGCTGAAGGAGAGAACACCGACATTTGAATTTGCCCACTAAACTGCCAGAAATGACAAATCATTTAAAAAACTAGTGTAAGTTATGAAATAATAGGTCTCGATTGTACGAAAGACTCCGTAACTCTTCGAAATACTTGTCTTTAAACATAGAAAAATCGAAGCTGTCACATGTAAAAAATACAAAAATTTCTCTTCAACTTTTCAATTCGTTGTCGCGCCTGTTTTTCTTCCAGGTAGGCAGCATACATTTCGTCGATGTGAATTATTTGCCAACGATGATTTTTCATTCATACCTGCATTCGTTTTATTTTTTAAATCGGTAGTTTGACAGTTGTCAAGTAATATTTGTATCCTACGTTTAAACTGTCACAAACCTTTAAAATACCCAATTGAAATAATTTTCAGGATGTATCCCAACCCGATGCTTCACAGTTACTACCAAAGATGTCAAAGCACGATTCCTCGGAGAGCTTTGAACCGGATGATAGACCAAGGTATGGTTCTTTACTTGATTCACATTGATCATTCTTTGCGATCATTTAGGTGATAATCTTCAATGGCAATTTTCATGCTTCATTAATTATGAATAATAGACAAATTGATCTTCACTTACAGCGATGCTTAAAGAAACGGATTGCAGAGAGCTAGATCCTCCGATCCTGAGGCTGAGGTCAATGAATCCACAATGCTACGCTCCTCATGTGGATGTGACACGTGCCAAGTGTTCCTACGGCAAGTTGGCTCTCCCCAAATTGGTAAACAATTTTCTCCACTGTACTTACATCTCTCTTTTTTTCATATTATACCATATTATACTTAATACAGTCACCATACTGAAATCATTTGCAGAGAAGGGAACTGCGCAGCGGACACCCCCTAGTTGTTAGGCAAGCCGTCAACACAATTTCCGATCTGATGCGGGACCCCGAAAACGCTATGGAAGCGATAAAACTCCGAATACCTGAAAGGTTGTTCCAAAATTGATAAAAACATATTTTAGTGAAGGCCAAATCAATTTTTTCACCCCACTTTTGAGGTTTCTAATTCGAGGAGTATCATTAAAATCGAAAAAGCGTCGAATGAAATATTGCAAATTAAATTATTTCCGGCTGTTTTGAAAGATAAATATGAATTAATTGTCTTATCAACTTCCTCATTGATATGTTATTGTAGCAACGCACATCCTCTAATCAATGCGACAAAAATTAATAGTACGAAAATTAATTGCCCCAGTAATCTTTTTCAAGCTTCTACGATGTAGATTCAAGGTCATCCGGGTAATTCTATAACTAATTATAAATCGTACGCATGTAGTATTTCGTTTTTACTGTAATCATTTTATCATAGAAATAACATTTTTGTTCAATATATCATATCTATGAATATAGTAACTTATGTTTTTTTCAGACTCGCAGACCTTTTGGTTAGTGATGATTCGTTTCTTCGCGAAAGAGTAACGATGATTTTCACTTCGTTGGCAAGTCATTCTGGCGGTGGAGAAGAAATTACTGAAAATCCATTGATAGTTTTCAACCTTGTGAAGAATTTGACCGATCGTCATAATTGTATCAGATTAAGGGCGGCAGAGGCTATTGAAATGCTGTCTAGGGATTGGAGAAGTAATATAAAAGAACATGATATTTTTATTTTCAAACGAATTTAAACTGATAGACTTAATATGGAGACAGAACATATCGAACAATTTATCGCTCTAGGACTTGTTAGAAATACTGGTTCTGAATTCGTATAGTAGAACATAATAAAAATTACTGCTTAAGATTTTCAAATTAATTCAATGAGAAAGATATGCAGCTTCGTTCAGTTGATACGGACAGGATATCTAACTACATATATTTATTTCAGCCGCAGAAGTTCTTTGTGTCTATGGATTCGTTGATTTAATCGTTGACCGCATAACGCTAGAAACGAAAGACGTTCTGGTCAGTTTTCTATATCCTTCGTTATTTAGAAAAAAAGTTCTCGCGGTACATTCATCATTAGCTTCATTATTCTCTGAAGGTACATTTTCTGGAAACGCTAAAAGCCCTTCTAGACAGGGATAACGTCAAGATCGGTACAATGGAAAGACTCGTTATTCTGCTACAGCGAAAGGACGAAGAAGTTTTGGCGGGCTGCCTTGAATGCCTAACAATTTTATGCGGCGAACCGATCGGCAAACAAAAATCAATCGATATGGATCTGTTGGTTACACTGAAACCATTTCTCGAAGACGAGGTGCGACAAATACGTATAACATGATGATTATCCAATCCATTTATTCACGTAATATGTATTTTCGAATCTGACAAATCATAGCGGAGAGCTGTTCACGCTAAAGCGGTATGCGTGGTCGCATTTTCCACAATAACTACACAAGGAAAATTGCGAGCAATAGATCTACAGATGATTGGTCGCCTCTTGGAATTAGCTGCTGATTTTCACTGCAGAGAACTTCAGATAATGGCCTTCAAGGTAGGTAGAGTGGGTATCATATACAATACCCATAGTTGTGACAGCCATAATTCACCACTCGTTACAATATAGGTATACTGAAGTATGCAATAGATTTTAGATTACCAGGCAAAGATAATAATCGCTGTATATGTATTGTATATTATTGAATAGTTTTCTCATTCACAATTAATAATGGGCCATAAGTGCAAGGTGCAACCTATAATACAAATATAGAAACTGTGAAAATAAAAGTTATCACGGTATAATGTGAACTATAGACATTTTTTTAAACATTTTTCAGCTTGTCGCAATGATAAAAATTTGCGGTCTTATTGTATATAATTTTCGTGGATTGAAATATCAAACAAATTCATCAATGACACTATTATGCGTATTATAAAATTGTAGTAATTGTAGTACGTACTATATTGAGCTTAGGAATACGAATGAGTGAATTAGATCTATCTATCGAAATCATCGAGTTTTCGCCTGTTAGTTTTTTTTCGCATTGCATCTAATTTTTAGGCAATCATATGATACATGGATGGAATTCGCATGCCAACTTTCTAAAAGTTTCGCGAAAATTTTTTTCTAACGTTTTGTATACATTAGGAATTAATATGAGAGACTGCTCATATATTTCGCAATAATTTGAAGCGGTACCCGCAAATAGTAATGATCACCATTCTATAATTCTGTGCAGCAAAAAATTGTTATCCAGATACCTACATAAATTTTCTTATGCTTTTTCAGGCATTGACGAATATTGCTGAAGTACCCAAGGGACGATGTATAATGTTTAGGTCCCACAGAATCTTCGTCGAAGGTATTGATACGTGCAAAGATGAAACTACTCAAAAGCACAAAGAAATTTTGTTAAAAACTATTGACTGGCAACCCTGAATGATTGAACCCAGCGTAAAATTTATCATTATTTCTGCAGATTGCTGATTTTTATTTGCAATGATAACGATTTTTTACCTCCATACCAATATTTCATAATTTTGATTATTCTGCGTCAATCTATTGACACGCAAGTCTTGTGCATCAAAACATTTTTGTAGATCACATATAATTCGTGAATAGCGGACCAGATGAATATGCTTTTCACCAAATGGGGGAAAAACTTTATTATTCAGATCGACAAATGTACACGACTATGCCACCACTTTGAATTATACACCTTCCTAATGTCTAGAGTTACGTGGGCTTTTGTAAAATTCAAAGTACCGATCGATTGAGATGGAAATACAGCCATCTACAGAACAAATGATATCGATGATAGTTGACAGCCTTCTGGGTTCCACCCGTCAGAGCCGAGGCCAAAAAAAATTTGTAAAATAACTTTAATATCTGCAGTGCAGTTTATGATGAAATGGTGCCAAATAAAATCCTCGATTATTAATTCATTTGAATTATTCGATATCCAACGTTTCAATTGTACAATATGGACGCCGTTTTTGCAGAAGAACGAGTGACGTAAAACTGCAAAATAAAACTCGCTAACTATATTTATGTAGGTTAGAAAATTTCATAGGTTATTATATAGTTATATTATTCTGACAATAAATTTTTGAACAGTCGAAAAGAATTGCGGAGCTCCAAAAACATAGATACTAAAGCTGTTCTTTTAATTTTTTTTAATAACTTGACCGTGGGAACTTTTGAATAAAAAAGTTGTGATCATCTGAATCATATCCACATTTTTCCCAACTTAATAATTGATTCTGAGAAAAAAACGTGAAACAGCCCTCGCAGGATCACGATCGATGTATCACCTCGGTTTTGTATTTGATCTTCCACATACTGCTCTTCATCGATTGTCATACTTGAGAATATTTTCCTATTTAGTACGCAGAATTAAAAAGTACAGAGCGAATCGAATATCAGATCTATAAAACCCCTTGCATTTACTCAGAATTATATAGTGTCCTCGTCATCGATAATTGTTGATCCGGAGTCTGAGATAATGTAAAGAACAATACGTTTCATGTCTTTGAGGATCATCAGGCACAGATAAGATCATCCCGCAGCAATATCATGAACGGTCAATATTTTCCCCGAGTTCCGGTTAACCCAAGGTAATCATTTATTTATATTTCTTGCGTAATTACACTCCCGTCTTTCATTATTATAATCTAAATGCCAACTATTGATTATGCTGATGTCGGTATTGGGTGCATGTTATTGAATAAATAAATACCGCTTACAATTAGCTCATGCCAAAAATCATAACAAGAAGTATTATCACATTCGACCCATCGAAGGCTACATCTATATCTATTTATCATTAGCCCGCTGCAGAAACGGTTCGCGATTCGCGAAGAGAAAGGAAATTCGATATTTATCTATAGGATAAATATATTTATGACCTCGATCGATGGACTTGAGGGGTCAAATGGCAAGCACGGTTTTTGATGCAACGATGCTTCCATTTATATGTATACACATATGCATACTTATGTATCCGAACCGTTATTATCGTGTTTGTGTGGTCTGTAAAAAAATATGAGTCATAGACGATGAGAAAATTTTTTGTTGAATTGCTGCATTGTATATGAAAAGGACTCACTTTTTGGTATATTCACAGTTATCTTTTTATTTGGATTATAATCAACTTTTTTCATATCCTGCAACAAAAAATTAAAAAACAAAGTCATGTCGTGTACGGAATATTTTAGCTAGATAACTGTAGTTTTCAAATTACGTTCTTCTGTAAGAGGTGCAAATGAAACGCAAAGAACATAAAAAAAAAACAATTCGAATTTTCAAAGTTTGATCCTCACATGTAATCACTAATGGTTGCTGTTCTTAATTTCTTATAATAAACACGAACGGATGAAGACTGGAATTTGGGGTGCCTTTGAATTGCGTTTGTCCGGAGGGTCGTTTGCATCTAGGTCTCCAGGTATTTAAATAAGGACACAATTTTTTGTGAACATTTCTATACACAGACGAAAATCTGTCTGATATCAATGTGAGATTTATACATTTTTCTTTTAGGATCTATTTTTAAAAGCTTATCTGAGTGCCGAGCATGACGATCTCCAGGATCATTCAATTAAAGGATCATCCAGAATCCTTTTAAATGTATTAAAGGCGTTGAGGTGAGGAATTAGCATTCGCATTGATCTGTCAGAAAATTTCTTGTTGACCCTTCTTTGCAGACCTGGTCCAAAAGGGCAGGGAAGTGTCGAGGATAGAATTTCATTGAAGTCAAAATTAGAATGTGGAAAGTGGATTCTCGCTGCCCAGACGCCTCCAGGCGCGCCATTGTGGTTGATACGTCATTTTCTGGGCTGTCTTCCGCGTCCTCTTTTGAACGAACTACAATGGGGATCGATAGCTACTTCCTGTAAACTGGGCTTTAACAACGATCATAGAAAAATGGAAGTTTCCAAAACCATTTTACGGTAGATATCATCATAATAAAATTATGCAGCAGCTCATAACAGAAAAAAATTCAATTCTTCAAACACAGTTTATATTTCACTTGCAGAGCTTTGGAGTGCTTGCCGAGAGAAAATTATTCCATGTTATCAGCGCTGGTTAATTTGATACGAAATCTCAGCATAAAAGAAAATACAAAGACGACATTAAACTTGAAAACTGAAGTTGTAATTGCTGCTGCTCATGCAGGTGATACGACATTTTACGAAGAGGCTATCAAAGCATTCAGCCAGTACTTCACTCCTTCTATTATCTCTCGACCTTACAGACCAGGTCTTTACACCATGGTAAGATTGAAGTACGTCGTTTGAACACCTATTAACAATAGAAGTCGTAATTGACTCCAACAAGGAGTACGGTAAAATAAAGTAGTCACTAGCCTTGCTATTTACATGATACATTGATTAGGTATAGATCATTGTTGCGGGAACGCGAGGCGAATTATCCTCACCGTAAATCTCAATTTATTCCTATTATTCTAGGCATAGTAATATAGCTGCATAACTCAGAACAGTAGGAGAAAAAAAATACGACTTTTGTCTACGGTTTCTCGGATTGCAAATTTCATTTGGTGACACGGAAAAACAATAAATTCAAGTTAATGATTCGCCAACTCCGAAATGTACGCAGAAATATACATATGTACTTTATAATTGTGGGAAATTTCTCACTCGACCGGATTATCGACCCTCCGCGATCGGTCAAAATGATAAATTATTGTTTCATAAAATGAGGGGATTTTCTCCGTTATCATAAAAAAATGTACCGTGCGATAACCCTATTTTCTCTTGCGGTTTAGTCAAACTTATCATATGATTCCTGATTCTCTCATTATTATCACGCATGTGCTGCATGATATTATATGCTAGAAGATTGTGAGCTTGTATGGAATATGATAAACCGCAAAGGGCTAAACGGATTTGAACATTGTAGAAGAAAAAAAAAAAATGTAGCACAATCATTCGAGGCGATCTATTTTTATTTTTCAAATTGATTTATTTTTTGAAAAGCTTTAGAAAGCAATTCACCCCATCCGAATACTTATGAGGTCAACGGTTAATTATCCTCGAAATATATCACCTGACTTAGAGTGGTACTCGCTGTCATTAGAAATGAATAGAAAAAAAACGAGCTCCCATCGCGTGTCTTGTTTGACAATTTCCGTTTACAAGCAAATATCAATCAGCTAATGTCTGATCCAAGGTTTTTACATACACCATTCGTATTCAAATCTCAAGTTAATTCTCATTCCTCCCATGTACGTATACGATATGCGAATTGCGGATATATGTATACCTTTAGAATTTGGCAACGAAAAAAAAACACAATAAATAAACAAGGAATGCGGTGAAAAAAAAGCTTATTGATGACTTGATGAGGAATGACATGGGTTTTTCGAGTGTCGTATCGTATGCGTATAGTTTTTTAAAGACTTGCACATTAGCTTTCTCCCAAATCTAGGAAAATGTTATTATTAATCATCCGTTTGTTTTACTAAATTGCTAAATGCAGCTGGACGGAGAGCACGAGCCCCTGTTGATCTTCCTGTGTAAACACTGGGTGGAGTTTCAGAAAGATATTCAGGAACTTGGTAGGAGAAATTGTGGAATTTCCCATCGCCACAGCATAAGCACGCGCAGGAGTAACCCGCGATACGAATTCACCACTGGGATTGTCGATAACGCTGTTGAAGTTGACCTTCGAACATTTCGCAAAAAAGGTCATTATTTGGCCACTGCAAATGCTGAGGAGATCGATCGCCTTTTTTTGGTCAATATTGGACCTGAGAATCTACGGAGGTAAATGTTCAATTGCTGCTCATACGTAATCGTGTGCGTGGGAAATAGAAAATCCGCAGGAAGTAAAATTTGGTTATCTCGGTAATGACGCTATGCGGAAAGCCACATTCTAGTGTGCATGAACTTACTAACACTTTCATACTTTTCATTCAATGTATCAATCTCGATATTGTTCTCACGTCGGGATTCTCGTATGAATTATAACGGGAGTAAAATCCTCCAATATGGGTAATACGCCTTAATTTCAGGGAATCTGATCTTCAAGAATCACGAACTGTCGTAGCGTCGGAAAAGCTCAAAATTTCAAACATCGGCGAAGTGCCGATAGATATCCGCACCCCTGAAGGCGTCTACTTCGTACCATTTTTTAAACGAGAAAAGACAACCGAAAATCGTCAAGGTGATTATCAGAGACTTCAAACTTGTAATGCAGATAATTCATGTGACGATCATCATCTGAAACCAAGAGGAATTAACGGATTTCAAGAATGTCCTCTGAATCTACGCAAAGTCCAGTGCAAAAAGAATCTCAGTCGAAGGATGAACGATGACCCGATGAAGGTCAACGTGAAGGGCGAGGGGACGCAAACCTTTGAATGTGATTTTTCCGAGGATTATCATCGATTGCAACCAAGCAGAGGTAAGGCAACAAGTCTTCGTGAAAATAATGGACTTAGTGAGGAGAACGTGGACTTAAGTTGTATCAAGCGGTCAGTGAATACTGAAAAGTCTTTTAAATCAGAGGAAAAATGGGCGAAAATACCTCTGACAAAGTCAACTGCATCGATGGTAAAAAATCACCTTGTGCTCCAGAAGGATATCGTCTGCTTTCCACGCGCAGCCATGATAAAGTTGGATGAATTAGTGCCGAGCATAAAAAACTTTCAGGATTCCGACCTTGAAACCTCTAAGGGCCTGAAAAAGAAGAGTATTGAGAACACTTTGATTCCAACAACTTCCGCGAAGGAAGTACAAAAGACCTCGAAGAATTCTCTCAAAGTTTCTGTTTCTCATAACGATTTTGTATCAGAGTTGAAAGAGAACTTTATTCAAGGTCGCAGAAGGCCTTCGGATCACGTCAAGATCATGTCATCGCATGTCACGGTTTCAGAACCTGATGTAAAGAATGAGAGTAGTTCGAAAACATCCGGAAGGTACACCGCTCCAAGGTTATCTTCAGAAAACTTTGATTTTTTAGCTAAGAAGGCATCTGCAGCTGACCTTGAAATGGTAACCTCGAAATCAAATTCCAAAGAAGATGTACCGGAGAAAAATTGTGTGATCAGTTTATCTGCGAATTCAATATGAATCCTTCTAATTTCAAGGAATAATACATCTGCATGATGTTCATTTCTAATATAGTTTCAACATCCGCGTGTTATAATCCGGATCTTTGGACTTGACTGACTGCTGTTAATTTGTAACGCGAAGTTAGCCGGAAAATAATGGTCATATAAGTATAATATGTTACTGCAATACTATTGTGAAAATATATCGGAAAAGGTTGGAATATTTCTGAAGAATAATGCGGTGTATCATTTATCATCTAAATATTTACTTTTTTATGCTTCCTGCGGTTTCATTTATCTTGAAACGCACATGCACTTTATTCAGTCTATATCTAGATCAGAAAATTTGTCCTCGAAAACGATTGTGGTCAGACAAAAAACAGATGAGATCGATGAAAAGTTGACCCGTGCATGCGTAAAATCTATGAATAAAATTGCCAGTGATTGTGATGAGGAATGAAAAGGCGGGGCACAAAAAAAAAGTAAAAAACTCGTGTGAGCCAGCATCCGGGGACAATATAATAATTATATTAAATCATTCCATTGAATGAATTCTAACAATTAATTGTGTTTTACACACTTGGTGAAATCCTCATTGACCAACATTGAACAATGACCATAATTTATTCTTCTTTTCATTTTTTTTTCTTTTTTTTTTTGTTGGTACAGCGTTACTTGTTTCTATTATTCACGCAGATCACTGTTCTGGGTACGCAATGAGATAGAGCGAAGGCGCAAGAAATCCAAAATGTCCAAGAATATCCAAATAGGTATACGAGACATATTTTCTATGACAAACATGAGCGACTGGTAAAGAATAACATCCTGTCTGAGTTATGAATTTTTTAAATATCGAGGATCGATAAGGCATTACAAAAGTAGGGTAAGCCGGAGGTATACGTAGAAGCTATAAAAAAGAATACTGTACTGTTTGTTTTCCAGAAGTGTTAGAAAATTATGTTCTTTACAAATGACAAGTTAAAAAAATTTGTCAAAAAGCTAACCCTATGATTATATTGTTTGTAATAATTGAAATAGTCGTTAGAAGGGGTTCCAAAACACGTCGTTGTTGAAATATCTAACTACTTCCGGCGCCGAGATAATAATGAGCCTATACACTTATCTATTATGTTATAGTTGTGCGAAAAAAAGCACAAAAAAGTCACCAGCTCTAGGTTCCATTTTTAGAACATAATAATCAATTATTTTTTCCTCCATTATCCTTGCCATGATTCAACGATAGCTTGATCGATTCAATATGGTAGCGAATCTCCAAAGCAATCGTCTGTCATATATTTCGCGGTAAATTTGTAATCGATATAATGAGGAGGAGTGGCGTATGAACGTTAAAATGTATAGCGTAACTCAGCCTATACAAAAAAGTGACAGTACAAAGGATATTTATCAAAAAGTTGACGACAAAACGCACTTAATACATTAGTAGTCCGAACGGAAGGCGCTGGTAGGCGTGACGGTAAAAAAAAAAATAAATAAAACAGAGAAGCGATGGGCGATTCAGATTTCAGAATGACGAAGAGTCGTATATGCCTTCTTCGAACAAGATTAATGATTCAAAACTCTAATGGACTAATTTTGTTGGCCAAATAACATCCCGTCGCGGTCGTTTGCATATTATAAAAATAACCCATTCAGTCACCCAGCTTTTGTCACCTGCGGTTCCATTCATTTGTATAAATGACGTGACGGCAAAGTGTAAAGGTATTACAGGTATATTAAAGTGTAAATGACCGAAGGCTGTCGACGTGAAATTGTGCACGAACCCTCGAATTGGTCATTCATGTGTCATTCAACGGGAAAAGGATTCGAATAAATTTAAAAAAAGATTATCAAAAAATTACATTCTATAGAAACTGAAAGACGTGACTTTAATCGCTACGTGTTTTTTGAACCACTTATTAATTTTTTGTTTATTTTTTTTTAATTTTATTTTCGGAAGGCATAAATCAAAGTTATGACCGATCTAATGCAGATTTTTAAATTATCCTGGGAATTACTAGATTTTAATCAAGGGCATTATCTACTTGGTCTTCTCTCGAGTTTTCTACGTTGCGGATGCGACTTGCAGGGTCTTAAGCTTAATTAATTTTTTTTAGTAATCGTTGCTCGGACCTGAAGATAATAACAGACATAGATACGTGGATTCGTACAGAAATGTACTTCGTGACTTGATATCATCGGGCATCGCGGTGAAAGGATTAAAAAGTAAGAATCGTCTACACGTGCGTTTCAGAATATATATCTATTTCGACATTATACCTGTGAGATTATACGGTGAAATCTTCTGCACGTTTACCTATACACCTATGCACTTAATTGTATTTTTAGAGTAATAAACTATAGTCGTATATAAGCACGAAAGTTAAGTTCGCAACGAAGCAAATTTGTTGAATTTCAATTAATTAGGTCGATTGTGAAATTACTGCGAGAGCACAGATTCTGGACTATAGTAACTCAGCTTTTGTTTTTAATAAATTAAAGCCGTCGGCCTAATCTGGGCTTTCGACTCGAGGTCGTTCATTCGGATCAGTGTAGATAGGAATCATCAATATAGCTGCTACGTATCGATCAAAAATTTGACCGAAAAATTGCTACACTGCAGTTTGCACATGCACCAAAAAAATTGCCTCACATAATTTTGCAAACTGCATTCATCACACCCAAAATTAGCAGACAATTTTTTTGTCGAAAACGTGCGACGCTCTAAAAATTTCGGATACAGGCGTTCTTCAATTGTTATTCTTCCCTCGAGAAATGGGTATTTTTTATTACTTCGTAAAAAAAAAAACATCTAAGTTAGTAGGTGAAGATTCTTATCGCGTAATTTATGTTCATTTTATAGACTAAATTGTACTCGCATTTGGCAATGTGTGAATTTCGTACGGTCATATGAATGAGAAACAATATTTTACTTAGAATTAAGATCCAAGTTGATAACTGACATTGTTCTACAAAAAAAAAAAGAAGGATTAACTCGCGATATAAAATTGTAAAATAATTATAAATTTTGGTTCATGATAACTTTAAGGAATGAAAAAAAAAATGACTTTTCAGTCATCACCAAAACCCAAATTGCACCATAATACCTTATTTATCCTTCTCTAATTCTAATTCCTTGAAAATATTGAGTTGACTTTACGTTGGTGTTTGACGAGGGTCTCAACATAACATTTAACACTACTGGTATCTGTACCGTACATAAATGCACGCGTACTTAATACTCAAAAATGTCAGTACAATGGGAATTAGGACAATTAGGGTGATGGTAAAATAAATTCCACGTGGGCGTAAGACAATGTGCCACCAGTAAACATATTGTACTCAACAAATCATGCCTATTCCCCCTGTATGGAAAATCCTGAAAATATAAAAGTGGGTTTTTTTTTTTTTTTTTTTTCTTCTCCTTCTTGGGGTGTGCAAATACTAAATGGATTCAGCTCTACCTGTCCACAGGAAGACTAACCCCCCTCGGAACAGGTATTCCCAAAGGAATGGTCGACGCGTCGCTTTTTCACCCAAAACTAACCTGAATTCTCTGCTCTCCCCGGACGTGCGGTCGTCACAGGTCACGATATAATATAGCCTGCGAAGGATCATCCGCGATTCTTTCCAATTTACCACAGGAATCTCCCATGTATCCTGCGAGAGACCGGTATAATAAAACAAAAAATTAAGGAACGTGAGGGCGTCTCCATCACGGAATTTCGTGAAATAAAAAAAAAACCATAAACGATTATTTTTTTGTGGGAGGATAGAAATTAACGCATGAAAATTCTTCTTAAAATCCTTGCGTGAATTTGAAAAATAAAGCACATTAATGAATAACAGGAAAATGAATTTTCATATACTTATGCACATAGCTCGTATTTGTTATCATCGTAATTAACTGGGGAATTTCTATATACCTGATACATAATTCTTTGTTTATTATATCATTGGAAAAAAATGTGAGTGCGGCGGAGGAGATAAACAAATAAATGGGTATACTGTGCGTGTGGGAAATGAGAGAAAAACCGAACGAAGGAAGAAGAGAAAAAAATTGTGTGGAAAATCAAGCCTCATCACGTACTGTTCAGTATTTTACCACAATCGCGTACGTATAACGAACAACAAGTTGTAGACCCGCATCTGCAGCATATTACGGTTTTTTCAAGGAAATATTCAGATACACGCTGAGATTCTGCGGGTTTGATTTATCAAATTTGGAGCAGTCATTCACTTACCTACGCCGCGGGGGTTTTCGCGAGTCAAATTTTCTTTTTTGTCGCGTCTTATTTCCGTAATAATTTTTGATAAAATTTTATTGAACCGATCCAAAGAATTTGGAATTACGCAGACAAATGATTTCGGAGATCGAAACGAAGGTGCAGGAGGAGAGAAGAAAGAAAAAACGAAGGAATTTCTAAAAAAATTAACTTATATATGGCGTTTCCAAATTTCTCAGATCAATCTACGTACGTAAAATGTTTACAGGTAATTATTTCGCATCATATGACGGACGCAGTGAGTCACTCGCTTTATAATCCTATCAATATTGTTAATCTAAGAGATTACAACAACATTGAAGCGTAGGTAATGTAGAAAATGGCATCTTCCTTGGCGAACACGTGCAATTTGGCATTTACGTGTACAATAGGTGATTTTCATTTTTCTTTTTTATATCATTATTTGTAGAAAATAGTTTGCGCGATTATTGCAAATGTATTCTAATTTCTAATGCATACATCGTATGTATACAGAGATCATTTAGTCTTGATTATTATCTACTCAATTAATCAACTTGAGATCTTACAACTAGATTAATTCATTTGAAAAATTAATCGTTCAGTTCGTATATACTTTTTCACGTATATTACCTAAAATAAATACATTTTTGCAACAGACTAATTTCACTTTTAATCGTACATCGCGGGTATATATTTTTCGGGAACAATTTCGTTAGACAATAAACATTTTATTTATATCATTACATAAATTATATTATGTTTCTGATGAGTATATTAGGTATATCTACGAAAGCGCTAATTAAACTTCTCAAATTACATAATATTATGCGCCCTTCACCCCAATTACTATCTCTCAACAATTATTGCCCTGTTTATCTTTTTGTCAAATTTTCTTCATTTTAATTTCTTGCCTATTTACATTGATTCTTTATCAGCAATGAGTCACGAGTGCATAATATTCTGTAAAATTGCATCGTCATGCTATAGCTAATTCAATTTTTTCCTCATTCTTTCTTTTATAGTCATCGGAATCGAACGTAGAATTTTTAGGATCATAGGTGTGCAGACACATGCGGAGACTTTCGCACGAATTAATTATTAACACGAGACCCGTACAAGTATTTATTATCTCACCGTAGCAAATATGTAGATATGGGTACATCCAACGTAAGTAAGTAAGTGTAAGTTTTACCGTGTAAAATGACGTCAGCAACGCGTGCGGGTCCCCATCAGATTATAAAATCTGTGGAAAAACCATAATATACACGCGTGTTGGAACTCCCGACAATCGTTGGTCGCCCATCCGTTTATGCGTTCACCATACAGTTTATCACTTTTTGACTATTTCCGGATAATAATTACACTAGTACACATCACAGTTATTTATTGTCTCCAATTCTGATCCTCGCTCTTTTTTTTTTCTTCTTTTTTTTTCTCTCCGTCATTAATTTTTGTTTATTTTTCTTTTCTTTTCTACTTTCTTTTTTCTCGCATGCTTATAAGTTATACAAAGATCGTTCGCGGTTTTTAAATGCAACCATTATTTTATGATTAGATTTCGAATTGAGCAAAAAATATAAAACAAAAATTTGTGTATATAAAAAAAAAAGTATCAATGGCAGTAAAAACGAATGTTAGATTGTAATTTTTTTTTACTTCTGCTTCTTTCAATTGCAACTGTAATGTCACCGAACAATATTGCTTCATACCTAATATAATGGGAACGTGTCAGCGACCCATTCAGGCTAAGGTACTAAAAAATCTGGGTAATCTTATCTCAATTGTTTTTATTGTTATTATTATTTACATTATTATTGTTTAATTGTCTGATGTGTTACCGGTTGATGTGAGGAATTCAAGTGTAATTGTCATTTCAGAAATTACGTGACTCAACAATCAAAATTTGACATAAAATTGCCTTCACATTTAAATTGGAAAATTGAGCTTCTACCGTGAGCAAAACTTTTTGTTATCATTTTGTATACGTCGTAGTTTGTTCGATTGCATGGAATAATGGCTGTGAGTGAAAATTCTTTCTCTATGTTTTTTTTTTTGTTCTTTTTTTGTTTCTCTTTGTTTTTTTTTCGTTGTATCGAACGCATTTTTTATCGAAAGAAAAATGTAAATTTTTGGAAATTTTGAGGGATATTGAATCGGGGTATTTGTATTTTCATAATTGTCTTATGTTTTTGTAAATTTAATTAATTTTTAGCAATTTTCGTCGACCGGATATTGCAGCACCTTATGTAATCTAATACGATCGTAAACTCATGACTTAGGATTGTATGTACACGATATCACGATTAGTAATATGTATTACCGAGGACAACCAGTTATACCAAGTATTTTGAGCTATTGTCAAATATTTGTCAACTCTAATACGCCGGATTTTGCAATCATATTTCCCATAACGATCGGTACGCGAGTAATTTACCTTATGTGATGTTATATTTAATCGAAGCTGGCCAAACCCAAAACTTGAAATCCATACGGCAAGGTCGCATATTTTAGTGTCTAATCAGAAATACCAAATTCTCTTTTCGAAACATTAGGTTGAAATGTGTGAAAATGTAATTTTTGTAGTTTCAATTTAGAATTATATAATATTGTCCATTATGTTAACAGTTACTTCCGAATTTTTAAATTTTTCAAAACTGAGATTCCGTATTTCTTGCTGATACGGATAAGATATTCAAAATTTTTAATTGCTTTTTTTAAATTCCGGATCCCAAATTCCTTCGTGAATTTTAATAAATTCCAAATTCCTGCGGGACATTGACACGGTGACCGAAAATTTGTAATTCTAGTCAAGAAATATAACCAGCTGCATTTGCATCTCGAGATTGCATCTTGAAAAGCCACATCATAGAGTGCCTTGCCGCATAATTTGCATTCATAATTAGAAACTTTAGTGCCCAAGTATTTGTAATTGTCACTCAAGTAGACTCTGGGGTTTTCCTGCAACATCATAATGTCCATATCCATATCCATTTCGATAGTGTTCACCTGCATTTCTGATTTATGATGCATGAAATTCATCGCATATGAGAATTTTGCTTATCACTCGTGTTATGCACACAAGAATTACAAATTACAAATAATCCTCTTCACTCCGAATAAGTCATCATTTTACTACCAATGAATCATCGCGCAGGCGTTGTTACTTGAAATTTTACAAATCGCGGAAGTGCAGATTGGGAATTTTCAAAAATCTTACGTTTTTTGGTTCAGTTTACTATAAAACCAGCTTCATCCATGACTCGTTGTTTCGAAGAAATTATACTTTTTCAAACTTTATACCTACTCAGTTTCAGTTTTGGTTCTTTCAATTTTCCTCCACACAGGTATACCTATGATTCCGATCCTGCGCATCAGCTGAAATCTTTTCAAACAATGGAAATGAATGAACGATCGAATTCAAGGAACATGTGGTATCGATAGATAAATCTACTAGACAAATACATAGCAAACTTGTGGGATGAGGAGACATAATAATAAGGTGGTTTTATCATGGTGGGGGAAAATGGTTGGACGTGAACGCGGTAAATACAACTAGCAGTCGATACGGCGGCCAGTCGTGTACAAGAGTTGTTCGGGATAGAAACGGGTTTCTTTTCTCAGCAATTTCCGTCAAAATAGTAAAAGAGAAAGAAAAAAAACCAGAAACAAAAATTTCGCGCTTCATTTTTTTTTTTTTTTATACCTAACCATCATATAATCTTACGAATTACAAAATCGGTATTCGGGTCAGACTGCAAAATGTACTATCCAATTAAAATATTTTACAAAACTGAAACAATCTACAGTTAACATTTTAAAATTTTTACATACTCCTATACCCGTAAAAGTGAATTAGTGTACCTGTGAAGTGTTTTTTCAAAATATACAATCACATCCGTACCTAATAATTATAATTTTTGTCATCAGAAAATTTTTTGTTTTTTTCGAAACAATGTCGAGGAGCTAGAAAAATTTTCATATTACCTATACGTAAATAATTTATGTAGATACAGAGATATTTGAAAAAGAAAGAAAGAATTTTCTTCAAAATCTTTTGAGAACAAACGACACATCTAACGTAATCGGTAAGCATTATTGTAAACTTATTATAAAATTTTATGCTACTTTACTTTATTTATTTTTTTTTCTATACTTTGCATATTACAAAATTGCGGAAGTTCATTATAATATCACTTATTATCACATGCGTGGACGCGTGCAGGTTCAGATTTGTAAGTCTTTAAAAGTACGGTCAGCGAGTTGGGTTCTGACACTGCGGAATTATATATGAACGCACGTTTTATATAATTATACCTCCCACGTAACTTTTTTTTTTTTTTTTTTTTTCGAAAATTCTCTCTTCAGTAAATTGAATAATAAATGCATAAAATAAACATCGAATTAATCAATAGATGGATTCTACGATTCGGCGCCTTATTTTCAAATAAAACGTTGAGCCATACCATGCTTGCGAAAAATCGATAAAATTCGATGCGATTATTCGCATACGCAATTAAATACCTACTCACGTATATGTATATATGTAAATGAATATTTTATTATACAGATGAAAGAGTCGCCAGATTTTTTGTTTTTGTTCACATAACTTTTATGTCTCAAATTAATTAGCATAACATGCACGTAATAGGTTATGTGTATAAAAATCATCGCGACGATAAATTCCGATCGGTATAATTACGTTCTGCAGTGTATAAAATGTTATTTTCGTCAATTAAAATTATTCCAAAACTGACGAACCGGACCGGCATTGAAATCACCGATTATTTGTGTGTCGGTAAAAGTAGATCGCTGCTACTCGATTTCTTTTTTGTTCGTTTATTATTTCCAATTCCTTGAGTGTGGGAAGCAAAAGTTTGTCAGATTATACGAGACGTGAAGTTTGTTTTCTTTTTTCGTTTTTTTCTTTTAATAGATTACAAAAGCGTGGTTGAAAATCTTCCTCCTTAATTTTCTGGTCCACATCTTTTGAAAATTTGAATATTTAATTGCCGAGAATTGCAGGTGTATTTACATCCTCATCGGAATGTCATCGGAACAAATGAATGCTTAATTGAGGGGGGTTTCTCGATTTAATCGGGGACTTGAACAGAACAGGTAATAGGTCATGGCTAATGCGAACAAGGTTAAAGGAGACGGATATTGCAATGTTTCGATGATTTCTTTGCTTTGCTTACGCATCCGCGACTATAGATAAGTTTCTTCTTCTGATCGTTCAATTCTTCAGCAGCTTTTTTATTTCATATTGTTTTCGGCGTCAGATTTGTTAATATCGATTGTTATCAACAAGTTGAACAAGTTGATGACGTTTATAAATTTAAATTTGCATAATTTTATAACGCCGCGTGATTAAAGTTCCAAATAATCAGGCCAATCGATTATTTTTCTTCTTGTATTTTGTAATCTCGATACACCCGATAATATTTGATAATTTTTAAATCATGGTAATGTAATAACGAAATCCTCAAGATTTTAAACAAAACAAAAAGCTTAAAACTAAATCAGTTCGAGAAGAAATTAAAATCTTTATTGTCTGTGATAAAACGAACGCGTTTTTCTTTTTTTCTATGTTCAAAAATCACACACTTGTTGTTTTTGTACGCATATATTTATTTTCGCTGTCATCAACATCACTTAGTATGATTAATTGATTGAAAAGAAGATCGTACCATCCATGTATATTTTAGGAATCGAATATTTCCCAAGGCAATCTTTGAAATTTGAGAAAAATTTTCAATTCTCTTTCTTGTCCATTAAATTAAATTACAATTGAGATTAAATTTATCAGAAAGATGAAACTATATGATACCCGATTAATTGTCTCCTTACTTAAGCGTTTTTAGTGCCTGGGGAATTTTGTTCTGTGAACTATTAATTATTAATTAATGAAATATGCTATAAGTATGGGATAATGGATCGGAAATTTTTCGAAGTATATTACGATATAAATTAGACATGCGCACGATATTGTACCTTTAGAATTTCTGAAACCACGATAAATATCAGATCTATACCATGATGTTCTCTGGAAAAAAATTCGCGGTTTTATACGTGCCGGTTTCATGGTAAAACGATTTCTTCCATAAAAATGAAGAATGTGTTTTAGTTTTTCAATACATTTTTTCCCCTCTTTTTTTTTTACGTGTTTGTATGGTGATGTGAAAATATTATTGTAATAATGAGGCGCCTGCAGATTTAGAAAAAACCTGCTAAAGAAGATCTCGGTGTGCTGATTGTGCAGAACCGTTCACTTTGTAACTGTGCTAGAATTTATTCTAAATGCCAAGAACTATGGAGATCCTCGCGTTTGCCGAATATTCATCGGGTGTCCGATTCGAAATTATTTTCCGCATACGAATTGACTCGGAAAACTAATGTTATCGAACATGCGGTCGATGATATGTGTTGAAATTTATAAAAAATCAGTACGACCCCAAACGGTTGATTTTAAGAAATCCTTTCGTTGCTGACTCTCATCTTTTCACGTTCGCTTCAAATGGGACACCTCGTATATTTACAGAAGACACAATTAGCGCGCCTGCAGCATCACTAGCTCACGTTGTCATAATAATTTAACCCTTTCAGCCGCTACGCTAATTATCCTTGCGGCGTTAGGTGTACAAAATAATTGCAATCTCGAAGGATTAACACTGTATAACCACCCCATATTTATACTGCGCGCGTGCATTATATGGATATTACGAAACCTAGCGCGGTGATTAAAAATACCGCGAGACAATAGAAATTTCGGAATCTTCGTTTAACGTATAGGTATGGTATGTACAGAGACACATAGGTGTTGTACAGAGTGATTCCAAAGTACGCGCTACAAATAATATTATCAAATGAACAAATCGGTTTTGTTGTTCTGCTGGAAACAAGAGAGAATTTTTCTCTCATCGATTCGTACTAAATAATGTCAAATGAAAAATTTGAAAAGAGTTTCGAAAGAATTGAAATTAAATCGTTCTTCAAAATTTCATCGGGCATTTATTAAACACCCTATATGTGCACATCGTAGGGACACCAACTGCTTTCTCTTTCCCTAATAGATTACGAGAAGATCGTGATGATCGTGACGATTTTTATCATCGATCGGTCGTCGTGTAATCGATTAAGTTTTCGAGACTATTTTTAGGATCCTTATTATTACAGTGATATAATGGTCGAAATATTTTTTAATCGGTATAAAAAAATCGATTGATTTTTTTTTGTTTGTTTTTCTCAATTTTCCATCATACGTGCGGCATTACTGTGTACAATATTTGATGTTTGGTTTTCAAATTGAGATACATTTAAATTGCTAAAATTGAATTATATTCAAGTGGCCATGCCCACAAATAATTGCGTCACTGAATACTGAACGCGAAGGACACCGAAACTCGTTTTGCGATGGGATATGATATCTTGACGATATGACGATGATCATCGCGTCGCTAAAAGGTGTTCCTTACAACTAACTTCTCTCCGCGACTACTGCTCGACTGTAGAAATTCACGCGATGATAAAATCCACTCGTTTCACTCTTATGCATAAACATGTGTATTCATACGAACATGAATACATTGGTATTATTTCATATTCATGTCCTTATTATGTATTAAAATACAAGGAAGAATCACCAACCCACGTCTGTTAAACGTTACAAAATACGGAAGTGTGAAAAGTGGTACACAACCACCGAATTAACCGACTTTTTCACTATAACTTCTCAAAACCGAATTACTTCGTAAACTGTGCGAAATTTTGTTAATTTTTTTCTTTTTCTTCTTCTTCGTTTATACCGGGATTTTTTTTTCCGCGTGTGTAAATATAGGTTTCGTGACCTGGTCCATTTATTCTCGCGCGCGGTACTCTTTGGCATTTTAATTAACTCCGCAAGCATATGATGATGGTGATGATGATGATGATAGTTTTTGGTCTGACGCGCGGTTTATATCTGTTTTATATTTTATAGATCGAAAAAAACTTGTCATTCTTCACGGATAAAAAATTATATAAAATACATTAGGCACGGTCGACTGGTTTATATCGTCGTTGACAATTTTACTGAATATAAATTGGAACCTAACAAAAAACTATTTCCTGCAATAATTGTTACCTAGAAAATATAAAATCCTCTTAAACAGAGTGAAAACCTTGGAACAAGATGATTATTTTATGCATGCCTTATATATATATATAGTATATCCTGGTCAATGAACTTGCACCTTCTATAATCCTCCGACCGCTTTTCAATGTCGTCTGCAGCAGATCGATGAACGAAAAAAAAAAAAATTCAGGAAATGACTACAAGGTCGTTTCAATTGATTTATATGGAACGATGATATTTTTTTCCCCCCCCAATGAAAACCAGAAAAAAGGAGAAAACAAAATGAAAAATTATCAATCGAACGGAAAAAAAACTTCACTTTCCCACATAATTATACTCGAGATAATCGCAGTTTTTATGGAAAAACAAAAAAAGTAATGATAAATATTCAGGATAATTTACGAATACCTGTATAGTGAAGATTTCAATTTGCGCAATTTCCTTTACTTCCGAAACGATACTCGATGACCGTGGCCTCTTTTTAATTATTTCTTCCTTTCTTTCTTCAACCACCTGCATTACCGCAGTATTAGACTTCACCCAAACTGACACAAGATCTGATTGATGTTCCACGGATCGCGTTTTAGATCGTGATCAATTTATTTCTTCATCCGATTTTGCATCCGATTTTGCACATGTCGAAGTCAATTGATGGTATACATATAGGATATGTATAATTATAAAATAGCTGCCTTTTTTTCATCTATTTTACCATTTTCATCGTCCAAGGTCATAAATATTAAATTATAATGGTTAATCTCCCATATAAAACAGAAGTTAATCAGCAGTTGGTACCCTGCACTCAATTAACATGCGCATGTTCGATCGATCGTTACAAGTCAGGACAAATGACAGAGACAATAAAAAAAAAGAAAGAAAAAAGAAAGAAAGGTTATTCGAAAGAAAAAAAAGAAAAAAAAGGAAAAAGAATCGTGTCATTTGAGCTTGTTAACACGGCACAGGTGAGTGCTGAAGTTAGATCGATTCGAGGATCGTCGTCGGTACATATGTATGTGTAATACGTACGCGTGTGTGTAAAGCTATACAATCATACTATACATCTAGATATGGATAGAATATAAACGATAAATTATGCAATTCTATACATATAATAATTGTAAGTAGTCGCGTGACATGGTTATAATCTATTATAGAGTTGTTGTACATATCCTGCAATAGCACGCGACACTCTATACTTATCTTATAAACAGATCTATAAATAGATCTATAGTATAGATCTCACGCATGTGTCGATGGATCGACTCATTGTCGACATACGAGTTATACGTGTGTATATATGGTGCATTGCGCGTCAATTTAAACACGTCAAAATTATGTGTACGAATTCGTAGTAAAAAAAAAAAAAAAAAATTCATTCGATCGATGAAATATAATTCCACATAATTAGACGATCGCATATTTTGGAAAATTTGGAGAAATCTTCCAAAATTGATGAGGCAAAATAAATACAATTTCCTGTTACAGAACAAATTTACGTATATACAATAATTATTATGTACATATATATGAGTGACGTAATGGATTTTTGTAATATTGAAAAGCAAATAAAAGTCTCGTGATCATCACAAAGCTTTTTTTTATTGAAGATTAATGACCTCGCATATATTATAAAGTCACAGTTTAATTGATCTTTGATGAACGGCATCATATAGATATATGTAAAGCTATTATAATGATATGAGCAATGTTATGTTATGTGTATGAGAATATCCCAAGCTTTGTCAGATTTCTATCTATCTACATCATACGTCCATATATGGTATGGGTATATAGCTTGTCATTCAAAAAACTTTCTAATCAGACACTTGGTCGCACAGTATATAAAAATATATATACCTACAATACATACATATATTCCTATAATGTGCAAAATGTCATCGTTCGTTACGCCTAGTGTAGCGGCGGCGTCGCTTTTCGGCTTTTGTTAGTTTAGAGAATTTTCAGCTCTGCAGGAAAATTGGATGATGGATCTCCATACGTATTACGTTTATATACCTGTCCACAAGTGTATATGTAAAAAAAATTATTGCTCCGTGCCGAAAATCTGGAACAAAAAAAAAAAGAAAAAAAAGGAAGAATATCGATCTACTCGAAATCCATAATTATGTAGGTAGTTTGTGGTTTGATCGACACCATTTTTTTTACAAATTGCTCGTTTGAATTCTGGACCAAAAAAATGCCGTTATTTTATAACGGCTGATCTTTTTTCGCTGAAAGAATAATAAAAGAAAGAGAAAAAAAAAAAAAACAGAAACATTGGATCGTTTCGTTGCATATTGTTCGTCGATTTATAATACCGCGGGAAATGTTGCAATTTTTTTTTCTGTATTATGCCCGAAAAGAAACGGCATCTTCCGGTACTCTATCAACTATAATCATCCTATGTATTGTGAGGTATATGAATAACTATAGTCGTAAGGAGTGTGAAGATCTGAAGGTAACCGTAAATCAGTCCCGAAGGTCGCAGGTGTTTCAAGTTAATTCTCATCAGGTGCGGGTATATTCCTTTTCACAGTACGTTTGTATTTGATATTATTATATATACGTGTGTTCCATTTATAAGGTGCATCCACACGAGCATAGCAAAAAAAAGAAAGAAAGAAAAAAATCAATGAATGATGAAAGATGGAAAAAATTAAATGACAACGAGCGGACTAACAGATGAAAGAACTATAGAAACAAACCGCTGATGCTGATGTCATATGAGTACACGCGAAGAAAGATGAGATTAATCACTAAAAAATTTAATTATGAAGCAAAATCAAATGAAATTTTTATTCAGAAAAATCATATTTCACACAAAAACGGAACGAAGAAAGTGTTCACGGTTTCTTTGAGAACATTTTTTATCCCCTGTTTTACCACCATTTTCACAATTTTTTTTTTTTTCGCTGCATTACGTATATGTCGATAGAAGATTCAACAAAGTGTTAAATTTAACGCCGATCGCGTATACTCGTTAATACTAACGAGATTCCTTTTATAGTTTTGATCAAAGATATAGGAGATTCATCGCGGTTTGTAAAGTGATCGTTAATCAGTTATTGGAAGTAGATAATTTATCGCGTATATATATGCGGTACAATCGCGGTGTTCATTGACGATCATTATCGCGTTATAACCGTAAATGATGCACCGCTGCATCTGCACGTTTCGCTTCGAATCAGACACAACCATTTAACTCTTGAGTATATATAGAAATATCGCGAGAAAATCCACAATTACAAAATAAGAGAGATGTTATCATCGTCGAATGATGAACTCATGATCGAGGTTAAAAGTTTTCAACTACCCGCACGTAAACTCATAGAAACTATACATAGTCCCGATTAGATCGAACAAAAAGATCAACTGTTTTACCTACATGGTTATGAGAATTGTTAAGATCATTCATTCATTATAAGATAATTAATTATATCCAATGTGTGTGTGCTCCGTAGTATTTCTACCTTGAAATTTATGCGACGACCATCAAGATTATGCTCATTGTGAATAATGATCGGAGCAATTAGTGATCTGGGTAATTAGACCTTTTATTTTACACACGATCTCTATAATATGTATATTTATTATGAATTGCGTAATTTGTTGTGTTTAGTAATTGATCAATCTATAGCGTTGTTTGTCGTTGGCGGCGTTATTGCTTCTTTTTTCCAAGCGTCGTCAACGACGCGGTTGACATTTTCGATGACTCCCATAACAGTGTATATAAAAGTTAGATCACTGGTGATAATTATTAAACACATATACGTATGTGGATGCGCGGGTACCAGCGGTGAAAGCTGAAGAATTTGTCGAAATGAAAAAAATGACACACGAATGATATTATACCTGCACATATCATCAAAAGATTATAAACCATGATTTTAAACAAACGGCATTAAAAATAATGTAAAATATTATTATATGGTCACATTGTCCAGTAGGAAATCTAAAAATAGAAATAGAATCGAACAGTTAAAGTTCAATTCCTATAAGACACAACAATCAAATGATAATTGCTTCACATCAAAATGTATAGGGGAAAGTGCGATGAATTGTAGCTCCTAAATAGTTGTTGCAAAAATTGTAAAAATTTTAGTGAGAAAAGAATATTTAGTTTTCAAAGTATTCTAGGTCCAATGTACCCGCTTTGATCTGCAGTATCGTGATATAATAGGTTTTAGGTTTTCGATAAAAACTGTACGATATGACGTATCGATTACCTGGAGCCCGAAATGTGGCAGTGATATTGAAACAATAAGTGATTGTTATAAAGTTGTATATTAAAATAAAAAATTTGTTTTTTTATTGTCTGTTGCAGAAATGAAGTCGGTTTTTATACTGATTATTACACTGGCCTCTTGGTCAACAGGGCAGCTAATTTATCCCGATCAATTTGAATCGATGGTAGCGGCTACACCCAAGGCACAAAATCTTCAGCAATCGGATCCCACGCAGTACAACAATTTTGTTGATAACAACCGTTTCGGCAGCTTCGGTTCGTCAAATTCACTTCCACCTCCTCGAGCACCAAATGCCGTTTACTCGCCACAAGCACCGTCACGTGGTACTTTAGATCCGATGTGGAATGCCAGGGTAAGATGATCTGAAAAATTGTAGAAATGGACTCGAATTATTTTTCTTTTTTTTTTTCTGATTTTGCACCTTCAAATTTTTTGCTGCGATTTCTGAGATGGGCAGATGGATCGTCTGACATTTTCAAACAATCTGTATGGTCAAAAAAATGACGATGAAAGTTTAGGTGTGATGCGGGTATTATAGATTGCTAACGATAAATTTGATGGCTAATTTTCGATTTCTAGTCTGGCGCCCAGGTTTATTATCATCTTCGACCGCCCACTGAAACTATTTGAGAATTCATTTACATTACTGAGAAGGTTTATTCATAACTATTAGGTTTTTTTGGATGAGTAATTATTTTGGTTTTGCCATTTATTTCTTTCAGGCGAACGACGTTATTTCCAAGGGTATAATGAGGTTTGCGTTGAATATGGACAACGCAGTTTCAACTTCTCGGGCTCGTTATTATCCCGCATCTCGTGAAAATACAGTTTTTTCACCAATGAGCGTTGCTGTTGCCCTGTCTCTCGTTCTACTGGGTTCAGCGGGAAAAACTCACGAAGAAGTTGCGAATATTTTGGGCCTAAACGCTGGCGTTGACGTGTCCAGAAATTCGGAAGTCGTTCATCAAATGTTCGGAGTCCTGATCGACTCGGTTTCTAATAAAGCGGGAGGATCGGGAACCGATGTATCATTCGCTAGCGGAATATTTGTCAAGGTGAGGATATTTTATTTGAGGTCGATGATTTGAAGCCAGTAAGTTTTTACGAGAAATTTTGTTAATCACACCATTTTTTGACCCTCTTTTTTCAGGATGGATTTCCAATCAGAAATGAATACAGAGCGGTTAGTCAAAATGTTTATAAGAGCGAGGTGTTGAATTTGGACTTTGCTAGCGGTCGGGGCAGCCCGGAGGCTATAGTTAACAGATGGGTGCAAGAGAAGACTCGTGGAAAAATTCCGACAATCTTAAACGGTGCGCCATCAGCAGACACAAGCGTTATCATTGCATCTGCTTTGTATTTCAACGGAGAATGGAATCAACATTTCATCGACGGTGCAACTAGAAGGTAACATCAGTTAATTGGCATATTACGAAATGTACAGTTTATTGATTTGTGAGCGATAATTCAGGGTTGGATGTTTGATTTCTTGTCGAAGGCCTTGAATATTGTTTGAAAATATATCACTTTTACTCATAGAAAAGCCTTCACCGTCGCTCCTGGTGAGACTGTCGAAGTTGACATGATGTACAACGGTGGAGAATTCCCATTCTTCGAGGACAAAAGATTGAAAGCGAAAATTCTAGGACTTCCCTACAAAGGAGGAGAGGTGAATATCCGTTTCCGTGTAAATAACGTTGAGTCATAAGTATAGAAATTGAAACCCTTCTTTATTTTTTCCAGGTTACAATGTACGTCGTCCTTCCAACCGATCGTAGTGCCGACGCGATACGTTCTTTGGAGCGTAACCTGGATGTTGCCACGCTGGAGACCTTGATAGGGAGTGTTCGTAACGAAACGTGTATAGTTGGTCTACCTCGTATGAAGTTATCGAGCACATTGAGCTTACGAGATTCTCTTCAAGCTTTGGGTCTGAATTCATTATTCGATCCTAACACCGCCGATTTGAGTCTCTTATCTTCAGGTTACACCGGCGATTCGTTAGCTACAAGACAACCGACCCAGAAGCCACCTAGTAGAGGAACAGACAGCGTAGTTTTCCCATCTAGAATTGGAGAAAATGAAGAAGGGGACAAAACAACGCCTGTAATGGGCAAGAACTACTTGAAACCAAACTATTTCACGTACGATGACAAGGCACGTGGTTATCGCGTCGAGCAATGGGCGACCGGATTTTCCATTGGTAGAATCCCGGGCAGAAGAAGTCGTAGGAATGTTTTAATGCGTAGATGGGCAGAAAGGCGGAACGTCGATTTAAGAAATTCAAAAAGCGTCCATGAAAGCGTACCACTGTCATCCAGAGTTCAACGAAAGAGACGACAAGTCAGACCGATGAATCCTGACTTCGTAAATTACATGGGAAATCAAAATCAGCCGTCTTACGGGCTTGATGATCTTCGTCGTAGCGGAAATTTAGTAAATCCAGGTATTTACGCTGACGATGTTTTACACCGAGTAGAAATGGATATTTCCGAAAAGGGTACTGTAGCTGCAGCAGCTACCGCGGTTCTCATCACTAAAGATGGAAATCAAAAACGATTCTTAGCCGATCATCCTTTCCTATTTTTCATCAAGCATGAGCCCACAGGACTTGTATTATTCTGGGGCACCGTTTATGAACCTACGCCTAAATATTCCAGCCAATCACCTGCGCCTTAAACGCAATTAGTATAGTCGATTTTTACGAGAACAACGAGATTTTCACTGGTGGAAAAAGAAGATTCGGAGGATAAAGCAATGATCGTTATTATAGGAATATCTATAGATAATTTTACATAAAAGAAAAACCTTAGATCGTTGATTGAAAATCCTCATTCTTTTTCTCTCTATCTTTCGTCCTCCACTTTGACATATTTTCGGTCAAATTATAACTGTAACAATTTTACCATCGTTTCCTGATCGTTATAACTGAAGTGAAATCGATTTGTAATTGAAGGAATTTTATGTGTGTCGCTTTCCGTGTCTAGAATTCCCAAGAATAATTAGTTAGCGGAATATGTGCAAGTACACCAAATTCAGAAGACAGCAAGACAATGAAAAATAGCAAAAAAAATTTTAAAAAATGAATACACTATAATTTTCGCGGTGCGAATTGAAATACGTTACTGCAGGAGTGTTATGAAACAAATTTATAGAAAATTCCAATAATTTATTTTGCATATATATATATTTTTCTTTTCAAATCATATGCAATTCTATCGACCACTTCAGTACTCCAGTTTCTATACTATAACTACACATTTGCAATTTTATCGTGCACATTTGAATTATTATTATTAGCTTGAGAATGATTCAAATTATTTCAAGGGACACAAATTTAATTTTATATTCATAACAAAAACTTGGAAACATACATGATGATAAATATAATAATAATAGTAATATTAGAAGTATCCATAATTGGATTAACAACAATAATATAATTATGAAAATAATTATCACGTTATGGACGCCGGACAGTTAATTTTTATCATAGTACCTGAGAAAATTATAATAATCAGGTGTAGATCGACGATATTTTAAACTAGGCGCTGGATGCCTTGTAATGACAATTTAAACAATCCGAATATCTCGCAACTTCTATGTCTATATAAGTAAGACATAAATAGCCTACCGAAGTAAATTAGTGCAAAAAAATACGGTAGAAAAAATAAATGACAAATTGAAAAAAAAATAGGAACAAAAAAAGCACGAGAGTTTTGTGATATTGCAGCACTTTATTTATTTAATAAAATATGATATTAGATCTTCCGACTTTTTATATTTAATCCATTTGTTTTGACCCTTTTTTTCAGAAATGCCTCAGAAAAATCATCGACTCAATCTATTCAAAAGTTTTGTAAGTTTCGATCGAATTTTGCGAGTACCTATACGATTTTGATAAACTATTTTCAAATCGAGTAGATATCTGAAGATATCGCCCTACTAATGACTGAAAATTTACGGAGTGTGTAAGAAAACTAGTAATAGTTTGTTTTTTTTCATTGATTCTATTGTGAGTTACTGAACAGCCCCAATTAATGTGAATTCACTTATCGTTAGGAAATAATAACCTAATAACAATTATCTAAAACTAAGCTAACTATTAAATATTATCTATTTTCCTATTATTAATGAAGTACATTATATTCGTGTTTCAGCGATGTGAAACAAGTTCATCCATGATCACGGTAAAACAATTATCGGTTTGAAAATTTGGGATATAATTTTTAGATCGTTTTCTTTTTCTCTCTCTTGTTCTGGAAAATCAGATTTCCGATCAGGAAACATAATAACTCCTCGGTAAGATGGAAAACAAATCGAACCCGACAATGATTTTTCATCCAAACTTTTGAATGCACATATTTATCTTTTAAAAAGGAGTGACCTAACTTTTCAATACTTTACATGACTTCCATGTCTTCAGGTCTCGCCAAGTTAAAATCCAACATTTCATCGGAGGTGAGGAATCTTACGTCACTGTCTTCCGAAAGGGCTGATGTCCCAGCACCGTTTTTGTAATTTTTACGCTTTTGTAGAACTCTGAAAACTATCACTCCCATTACCGCAACACCCACTATCGCTCCAACCACTATTCCGATCACTCCTGGTAGCGTAACTTTCACAGGATCACGACTTGATTTCTGGGCATCCGTTTCCGTCTGTTTATTGGTATCTGCAAAACACACAAAAAAAAATTCCATCTCTTTTTTTCTTCACATCTGCGAAGTCCTGAACGAATTCGTCGTCCGAATCCATTCAGCCCAAAATAGAAGCAAAAATAAATAAATAACGCTAATAAATAATAAAGAAGGATAATCACCGATTTGATTGTCGAAATCGTGCATGATCGTTGTGCTTTCGGAATCCGAAGGAATAATTTTGTTGACTGTTGTTCGTTTTTGGTCTGGGTTAAGAGTGATTATTTCAATCGGTGTTCTTTTGGTCGTAGTTTTTGGGGTTTGGGGCTTAAAGGTCGATGGGACTTTGGTCGTGGGAATATTTGGGGGAGTTACAGGCCTATATACGAAGGGATCGATATCGTCTTTGGGACTTATCGGAATGGGACGTCGGTCTGGAATTACAGATGGAATAATAATTGACTCCGTTGGATCCTCCGAGTAGTCCGAGCTGAAATATGTACCGTCATCTGGAACGGATATTTTTAACCAATTGTAGTGTTGGTTTCGAAAACAAAATTATGAATAGTTTTTTTTTTCTTTTATATACTACTAGTTGTCAATTTTAACTGACTTGTGTCGATGCAGTATGCTGGGTAGTCTGGACAGCAGTTGTGATTTTCGTAACAAAATGAATCGCATTGACACAATTGCGGGTTCTCTAAGTCACTCGGTGTAGTTACTACGGAATACGAACACCTTCCTTTACAAGTCTGCATGGCGTTGACGATTTCAATTTGATCTGCAGACGAGATAATATGATTATAATTGCCTGTCATTCTGGATTTAAAAATGATTAGAAAAAAAAAAAAATTAAAAAAGAAATAATTCGTCATTAACAGCCGAGGAAGCGCAGTCGAGTCAAGAAAGTCGAGACCTCAACATTGATTTTATTCTCGTAATTCTATGTCGACTTATAAATTGCGCAGCGTGTTTGCCAAATTCTGCGTTCTACATATAGTTCGCAGTAAATTACTGGACTCAAAAGTGCAGATTGTTGATGGCCTTGACGTCGTAGCTGATATTGGTGTAATCGACAGGAACTTAGAAAAAAAAAACAATATGATATATATCCTTCGTAGAATATGTGAAATGATGTGGTCGTGTTACAACCGCTTCAATCGTGGGCGTAGTGGAATCGTGTGAGTCATAAATTTACCGGTTTGAATAATCATTCAGTCAACACTCTCAATTACGGATAAAAGAATTCGAAAAATATCGTCCACCAATCACAGGCGGATCGACTATGAATATATCGAAACGAAATTACTTCAATTGAATACCTACCAGTCGAGCATCGAGTCAAAATATTGAGAAAAAAAAAAGAATAGTTATCGGTCCCGATTATCAGTCGATGTAAATTCTATATATTCCTTGTAGTAAAATCTACGAATTAGATTTTTATATTTCTTCTCCACCCCTAAACTTAGAGGATGTTTGTCTTACCGTCATTACCCGTCGAAGGTTCTATCGTTGTGGTATCCTCATCCGGCATACATTCAGTTCCCTGCAAAATCGCTAAGTCGTCTATGGCAATATCGCTGATATATCCCGCCCCGCGTATTCCTTCCACAATTAACTGCCATGACAGAAGTAAATGAATTGATTAGTTATGCAAAACAAGTAATGAACTGACTTCAGAATTTCTACGACTTTCGGCTGGAAATTTTGTAGCCAAAAAATGCCCCTGATTATTCAAAACTGACAATGAGCCGATTACCTGGAAGTTGGTATTCTCGCTGGGCAGATGAAATAGTCCATGCCACCACTGGTTGCCCTGATTACCACTTTTTGTGAACATCAATTTTCGGTCAGCCTCCCCTTCGGCTTTGAAATAGACGTTCAATGTGCCGATGGTTATTCCGTACATGTGGTACCTGATTACAGCAATAAAAATGTAAAGATTTAAACAAAATAAAAAAGTCGGTTTTGAAATCGATTCCCAAGAGCGGATCGAAGAATCGAGGTAATCAGTTTGATAGTCCAGATCGAGATACTTTTCAATATCTTATCAGGCCTTAGTTTATTACCAGAAGGAAAAACATCCCTCTGCAGTTAAATTAGCGCTGTAAAGAGGCGACATCAGTCTTGCTGTGCTATTTTCCATTCGGTCTGTGGCCTCGATGTACATGTAATAACCTGAAAGAGGAATTTCTATTAATCACTCCATGTTCCTCAGCTGAGGGAACACGAAATAAAAAAAAAAAGACAAGAAAATTCTCACCGTCGTTTCCTGCGCCAAGAGTGTGGTCATGAGATGGTCCAGTTCCAATTTTCCAGCTTGGAGTATTAAAATTCTGTCTAATCCAGTCAAAATCATGAAGAGGGTCTTGTTCCCACCCGCATAAATCAGGCTTTTCAAAATCACAACTCGTTGGAGCCGTGGTGTTCGTACCTCAAATCATAGAAGATAGAGCGATCAAGCATGGTATATAGTAAAAGAAAATCTCAAATTTTAGAATTCATCTAAATTATCAACCGCAAATATCATATAAATGAATAATCATGTACTTCTGCAAACAGGTGCAGTTTCATTCCAGTCTTTTCCATTGCAGTAGATCTCTGCAGGACCTTTACGTTCGTAACCTGGTTCACAGATAATCATGACGATAGCACCATCGTATTTTTCAACCAAGATAGAATGTTCCGGTTTCTTTAACGGAGGGCATCTCGTGTCTAGGTTCAAGGAAAGCAAACAATTTTCAAAAATAATGTACATTCTTTACAAAATTTATTGCACTATAAATACACGATATTGTTATATACTTACTAACGCAAACTGGAGGTCTTGTATCCCATTTGGTTCTTATGCAAGTAGCATATCTATTTCCCACAAGAATAAACCCAGGAAGACAATTAAACCTTAACATCCTCCCTTTAGACCTCTGGCGGACCCGACCATTCGGTAGTTTGACTGAGGGACATCGGGCTGGAGGTATTTACTTTTGATTAATTGACAATTCGGAACAATTCGTATATTTACGACTGGTTACTAGAAAACGATGCTCGATTTTAATTTTCGGAAATCAATCATTACACAGTTATACTGTACTGAACTTTCCGTATCATTTAACGATTAATCAACGAAATTTTTACTCAACGGACTGATGATTAATGCAGAAAATAAAAATATCAAGATATAATAATAATAATGATAATAATAATACTCACGCGGTAAATAGGACTGTGCCGTCAAGGAAGAAGATTCTATTCCGTAGAATTCGAGAATGGAAATGAAAAGGGTAAAACAAATCACCGAACACTTCATTGTCCCACAGTTTTATCGACTATCACTTTTGGAACACATAACACGTTTAATTATCAAAAATTTTCACCTTCGATCAGCGGGGATACGGCCTGATTCTTCTTTCCAACAATACAAATAAAAAAATAAATAAAAGGAAATTCACGAAGCTGTTCGAAAAAAAAAAAATCTAATCCTCCGCGTCGCGTTCTTCGCGCGCTCGAAGAATACGATTATGAGGCCCTTTATTTTTAAAGTGACACAAACGCGTGTTGATGACGGTCGTTTTTTAAAGTTAGATTACAGTTATAGTTATTGGGGCTGTAATTGAGTAATTGTATGATAAGTATAGTGATTCCCGTAGCACACAACACGCCTATAACTCTTTTTCTCAACTATTGTATTACGTGACGTTTAAAATTGGCTCTTCGTAACCGTACAAGTAACGGACCATGAATGACTCGAATCCCTCAGGGATGAATCTCATGATTTAAATGTAGGCGGGTTTGAGGCTTCCGGTTGTGTGCAGCGCGACAGCGATTCGTTCCTATCTCTTTCCGGTTTCTTATCTCATTGTCAGCTTGCAACCCGAGCCATATCGACCACTCTTGGGATTCTCCATACAATTGTTTTCGGAAAAGAAGAAAAAGAAAAGAAAAAAAATGATAAAATTGTCCTCTTACCACAAATTTCCTTTACCGGATCTATTAGGGTTTTAAGATTTTTACAGCCCTAATCGCTTCCGGTCGAGTGACCATTTTATATGTTGAAATGTTGAACTTTACTTTTATTTGCCGTCTTTTCGACTTTTTGTCGCTATTTTCTCTTTTCCTTTTTTGGTTTGGAAAAAACTCGTGACGCATTCGATTGGTAATTAAAAAAATCAAATCTTGAATATAATGGTTTCCGCTGAGATAACGTCATACTTTCGTATAATTTCTTCTCCAGTTTCTCGATTGATATTTTTATTAAATTATTTCATTTGTGGTTTGCAGCCAAATTACGCCGCAAGCAACAGGGCTGTAACCACATGACGGAAAAATGACGCGATAAAAAATCTTATCAATTTTTGGAGCGTTATGCGTAGTTTCAATTTCTAAAGCGAATCACAGATTCTTTCGATTTGTCCTATAAGTTCGCAGCAGATTCTAAAAATTGGGATATTTTTATTTTGCAACATTTCAAACTTGTATTTTGAAACTTCACAGGAATTAAGCTATTCGCGTTTTATTCCACATATTTATTATACCTCGACAAAGTTGCGATAGTGCAGATATAGAAAATCAATTTCATGAATACCTATATCTTTCACATTTCCTGCAAACGATGCACGCTATATGGGATCATAAAATTGCTGTAACATTTCACGTCGTAAAATTTTACACAAGGGCTGGAATCCTGCAGATTCGCCATATGTATATACGTTTATTCTACCTACAGCAACAAATTCAATTTAATTATACTTGCCAATTCAACAAATTTAAGATTGAGTAGATTTTTATTTATTTTTTATTTTTTTTCTATTCGGGAATATCGAGAATTTTAAATTCAGATGAGACAAAAAATTTTAGCAAGTAGAGGGAAAAAAAAGAATTCAGGAAATGAATAGTCGAACAAAGCCCTGCTCGACTGGATATGAATTTTCTCTCCATTTATTATACACCCGATTCATTTCCTTTATTTTATGTTTTTTTTTTTTTTTTTTTTACACTAGTTGGTGGGTTATGTAGATATATATACGTTATAGGGTGAGTAATTAATCGAACGGTAGAATTTAGCGCTGGGTCGAAATTGGAACGGCTGAACAGAAATAAATTGGAGGAAATAGCGAGGCAGATGCGAGGGAGTTGTAAAAGGAATGAAAACTCTGCAGGATTTTGAATTTGTAAATGAAGAAGTCCGACTTTTCAACTTTATATCGGTAGCAAGAAGTAGGGTAAGTTCGATAAGCTGTAATATTGGAGTGTCTTTGGTGGATTTTAGATAATTTGAACGGAATATTGAAATTCATTGGTAAAAGCTCGTGTCACGGAAATACTAAAAGACCGGAAATCTTTGTCAGTCAAAATTACAAACATCTATAGCTAACTGAACTAAACTTTTCATATTTGAGTGATTTTCTTCAACACTCTGAATACATGGGGGAAACAGCGGAAAAAGGAAGTGGTGCAAACGAGGAGAAAATAGCATGGAAATGAAAATAGCTGAGAATCAGGGTTTCAATGAGGGACCAATTACATCAATGTACGCCCATTAAACAGGAGAACAACATTATATTATCGTAACGATATACAAAAAGAAAAAAGTACATTTATTCAAATAAAATTCTAAGTGACTCGAACTTCGTAATACATTTTTCTTGTTTCCTTTTTATTGATTTTATTTTATTTTTTTTTGTTTTAATGTATTTTGTTTACTTTTACCTTATTTTCACAACTCGTAAAGAACCTGAAAACCCTGACGATGAGGTATCTAAATAGTTTGTGATATCGAAATAAAAAATATATATTTGTATTATAATGATTCGTCAAAGAGCAATGATAATATAGTTTTATAAAAAGTAAAACTGAAAAACGATGCATTTTATAGATTTGATTGTTCGTTTGTTTGTTTAATTTATCATTTTTTTTTTTTTTTATAAATTGAACAAATCATCGGGTTGGTAACAATAATTAGACACACGTAATCGTTATACCGATCTATATTATACTCAGGACTTATGATCTAAGGTTTGGTTGAAAAATGATCGCGAAGGGGTGCAGATTGCTGCTGCGTTGTTCCAGGGTGATTGTAGACATCAGTCACGTTATAACCCTGAATAGGAAAAAAAAATTAACAAAACACAAATGGCGATATCAGAATATTATGGTTTTATCGCACGACATATTCTGTGCATAATCCTACACAATTCAGTCGAATGAATTAGTCATCACTAACGACTATATCTACCGGCTGTATAATATGCTGATGAACCTGCCCAACGGTTTCATTGAACTGAAATTAACAGAATTTAAAAGACAAATTTTATATGAATACATAAAAATAAGGGGCCTAAGATTATTCTTCGAGCAATTTTCGAATTCATCTAAATATTTTTGTGATTCGTTCGATTTTCGATTTTATTCTTAAATCTATAAATCTAAGCACACCCGATATGCATTATAAAAAATTAATAACGACACGCCATCTTTCAGCGAGCTTTTCAACTCGGAATACCAGAGGATAACGACAGAGGAGGCTCGAGGTCGTTTTTCGACCTCATAGCACTTCAATACTCAATCCCGCAAATAACAGAGTTAACAAAAACTGAGTGAAAAAAAAAAAGAAAAACTGTCTTAACGTACCTGTAAATTCCGTTGGTGTTCAGCCTGCGGACACCTAGGATCAATATGGTAGCTACAATTGCAATTTGTACCATCCTCTATCATTACTCCATTCCACTGAAGTTGAGTAGCATTTTGACCCCACGAGTTGTGTTCGTTAGTCTTAGGTAGAATAAAACCTATTCTTCCGTCCATCAATCGTATGGGTTCAGATTCGCTGATGTTTGTAATTGCGATTTGAGAATTTAAATTTCCACCGCCATAATTAGCTGATACAAAAGTCGTGGGCATTTGAACAGCTGGAGCCGACGATGCGGTATGAGGGAACTGCGAATTAATCTTCTGGGAAGTTGACATATCGAAAGTTTCCCGATGATCCTGCTGGGGAATTCCATGCTGGGAGCGATCCGAAAACCCAGGATTATCCCGCAGGTTTACACTTCCGAATATTCTTCCTGCATCTTGACGATAAACGATTCTTGGCTGCAATTGCACATCGGTAGTAGTATTGGGGTACGAATATCGAGGCGCTTCCTGAGGGTATTCGGAATTTCCGTGGTGAGGATAAACTTCGTGTCTCTGGAATTGCTGCGCCGTCTGCTGCGGTCGAACACCCTGAACTGGATGAAGATGAAGAGGAATGATCGAGGCGGGTTCCGAACCGCGCCCAGAAAAGTGATTGTTTTCGTATATTTGCTGATTTGGATCTCTGAGGTCTGGTCTTTTTGGCAAGTTCGGGTTATGAATTATTATAACCTTGGTCTGGCTTCCATTCCCTTGGAACGCTATAGGCATTTGCCCTTGAACGCACCCTTCGGAATACCGTTTATCTTGAAGACCTCCAGTTGAGGGTTCATTCTTGCGTTTCAGGTAGACAGGAAACCTTTGGCATTCCTCATTCGGCGCCCCCGACATGGCCAGCACTTTTTGGCGTTCATTCGTAATCCTATGGATTGTAGCGGCATCTATGAAGTTCAATGGATTTTCGGAATCTCGGTTTGGTCGTATCTCGTGACGGGCATTTTGTCCCGAAAAATTCGGGGCTCGGATTCCTATGTTTGGTTCCCCATTCTGTGTTGCTTGCCGAGATTTAGCGTTCATAAAGTTGCGTTTTGCCTTCAGGATCATTTCGGTATGATCAAAAATCGCGTTAATAACGGTTGGCGTTTGCAGTCGGGGTTCTTGCAGAACGGCAAATTTCTCTCCTTGGATAATTTTGGTGGGTATATCGGAGCACTCGGAGTGGCCAGAGTTTTGAGTGACGTTAGAAGACGATTCTCGATTTTTAGAGAAGAAAGCTTCGGTCAGGTTTTTCTCGAAATTAGGTGATATCTGATTGGGACTCCATTTCCAAATTCCCTGTAAGACATCTCTGATCGTGCCATTATCTCTTGGGGTTTCCTTAGTAGAATTTTTGTTATTCGTTGGCTGAGGTTTTCGTAAAATTGCAGGCACGTGTTTTTCAGTTTTACTAGCTCTGCACATAGTGAAAAATTTTTTTTGCCGATCGCCGATATAATTCTGCTTTGGAGTATTCCCCACATTCCCAACGAATTTTGGTAACAGATCGGGCGAAAATACTTCATCTGCCCTTTTAACGCCACGAATATACCGCGCCGACATTTTATGCTGATTCGAGGGAATCTGTGCGAACGTGGAGGCCGAGGCGGTCTCTAAATTCAGGATTCCCAGTCTTCCTGCTCTTCTGTGAACTTTCCTAAGGCCCCCAAGGTCCAACCCTAAACGCGTTCTACTGCTGTCACAACTCACATCTGATGAATTCGATTTTTGTTCCAAAGAAACTGGTTTGAAATTTTCGCCCTTTTTTACGCCAATCATTTCGTGCCTTCTTAACGGATCACCGAGGTAACGTTTTTGGATCTCGACGTTACTATCAGATAATGGGGCAACAAATACTCCAGGCGGAAAGGTCGGTGACTTGAGTACCTCATTCTCTGCTGATTTTGTAGTATTTCCCAGGTCCTTCAAATACCGTATCATGATTTTTCTCCTGTCTGTTGGAATTTCAGCCACCGTCGGGAAATTTCTCTCCGTTTCTTGAGTTTTTGAATATCCTGGACTTTCTCCACCAAAATTTGTTAATGACCGTTTATAATCAACCTCTACAGAAGTTTCTTCTGATGAATAAGGTGGATGGCATGCTTTTCTTTCTATATTGTATCCTTGAAAAACATTTTTGTTTCTTTTAATTCCTTCCACCCTCATCGCTTCTGCCGCAGCAACCCTCCTCGTCGGGGGAACGCTTCTGTCTGAGAAAGTTCCCGTAGTCTTTTCCAGATGAGAGCATCCGACAGGACGTTGCTCGACGCTTCCTGACGTCATAGTCGCCGCCCTTTCTTTTTCAAAATTTAAACGATTATGGCGTTGGGACGCTACGTAGCGATCGATTAGCGACTTTTTCACCTTTTTTAATGGATCTGAATAGGAGTTAATAAAGATATTAGGTCATGAAGCAACGTTTAACGATAAAAATAAGATTCAACAGTGGAATAACCGTGTGCTCGAAACTCACCAACGTGTGGAACATTCCGAAGACAGTTGTCAAAATTTTCGGTACACACCATAGCACAAAGTTCCCCATATCTAGTGGCAACCATTCTTTCGAGTTTCAAATGTTTAAAAAGCGCTCTATCATTATTTTGGATAGCCGTTTTTTCCTCAGATTCAGAGACAGTAACGGCGAACGGCATTGCACGTTTTATCGGATTGGTTTTGACCTTGGGCCTTCCAATTGTCGGTGAGAATCTGAAATCGATAAAGGAACAAGAATATTAGCTAGGGCAACCGCGCTAAATAATGCAGAGTTTGGAACGTTCGCTTTTATTCATATATCGATGTTTGTTACCGTAATTCCTCAAAACGGGCAGCTGGTTCACGTATGGAACTGGGCTCTGGTTCCTCGTCCTTAACATCTTGAAATAAATATCGCTTCCCTCTTCGTTCAACAAGATTACTAGGTTTTTTCTCCTCCGATTTCACAAAGTTATTATTACATTCAACGTTAACTATAGCTTGTTTCTCCTCCGATTTCTTCGTCACAACTGGTAGCAAAACTTTCTTTACACTTCTTTCATCCGACTCGTTGGACGCCTCTAGCTTCCTTTTGCCTGTACTGTTATATATTTTCATTTTTTTACTTTTCGGGTAAAAAAAAAGAATCAAAAATCATAAATTTAGAACCATATCACGTTTTGAGACCATTTGTATAAAAGTACTGTGTAAATGTACTTTTTTGTTCTCCTACTATACAACCAGGGAATGATTTATATTATAATTGAAAATGATTCGCATGACTCGTTCTCCTCTCATTCAAAATTTTCAGAAGTTTTATCTTCTAAGAATCTCTTCTGATTCGTTTTTTACATCATCTTCGTTTTCCCCGAATCCCATTATGGGCATTAAATGTATGTATACCGAGATTCAAGCACAAATAAAAAAAAATCTGTCTCTCTGATGCTTCAGCTCGTTTTATATACTCTTCCTAATTGACGACGAAAGTTCAAGGTTCGTTCAATTTTACCCCGAGGTTACAGATAAATGTCGCTATATTAGCGTATAAGGCTTGAATGAAAAAATTATTTTTCTCTTCTAAATAACCTCTTCAGCGTATGGGATGATACCGTAATTATTATATCTTTTTATCAACCTTCGCTCTGCTTGCGAAAAAAAAATAACAACTATAGGTATCATCGGACAAAAAAATCGCGTGTCGCATAGCTACAGAATTGTCTACTCGGATTTTGAATTCATTAGTAATTCTTACTTTTGTCTTTCCCATCCAAGACATTCTTCGGATTTGATTTTCACTTGGCCCAGCTTTTCCAAATCGATGAGGTTTTGCTCCTCTTTGACTAAAGGTTTGTTCATAAATTTGATCAGTGCATCTTCAGATCCAGAAGTTTCTCTAGTTTTGAGAAATAATGATGTTGTAACATAAGATGACTATTAAAATGAAAATAATCGTTAATCAATCGTCATAATACACTCACTTCGGCTTTTTTTTCATTCCGTCACATAACACTTTTTGAAGATCACCTTCAAATCGCGCTTTATCTGTTTCGTTCAACTCTAGATTACCTGCGTGTGGAGAAAAATAATATCTATGATGCTTTTTCTTTTTTTATATTAGCAATCATTTCAACGCTTATTTGATTCCAACTTAATTAACATTTAATTATCCTTCGGTACGTTTGAAAACCTGCTCCTTAGTTATCGCGTAAATAAAATGCTTCATTTCATTTTCATTTAATTTTTTTTGCTTTCTTTGATAAATCGTTCGGTCATTATTTTTGTTTTGTCTAAATCCGTGGGAGGGTAGTTGGAGTTCCAAAAAATAAAATAAATAATGAAATGAATAAAAATAAACAAATAAGAATGATTGAGAACCTCTGCCGTTCAGATAAATATCTTGAGATGTGAGAAAACCAGGTGCTAACATTTGATATATAGCGTAATATAATTCTTTAGGGTGGAAAAAAGTATTCATATGTTATTCATACCTCTTTTTATTTCAGCGCCTTTTGAACCATTCGCGAAAATTCCAACTTGCGGGTTCCTCGACTGCAGCAACCCCACCATTTACCGCAATTAGCATAATAGTGAATGAAAGAGAAATTTTTATATTGAAATTGAGATAAAAAAAAAGAAAAAGGAAAAGTACTAACTGATTGAATAAAGGGCAGTAATTGTTCGCTTACTTTAACGAAATAACTTTTTTTTCGCAACTTTATAAGAGCGCCGATGAAAATGGCGGTCATAAAAAATGTGCACTTTATTTCTTTGGTTATGGTATATATGAGATTATATTATAATTTACTTACGGGAAGTAATCGATTGCACATTTTTTTTATACCCGCCCTTCTGCCCTTGTTGTCGAATCCTTGATTTTTGTTGTCCTACCAATTAATTCATTTTAATATTTATTCATAAGATCGAAGCTGTGAAAAGTTTTATCAGGCGAGAAAACTGACGTTTTGCTTTCAAAAATTCAGCGTAAATTATATTCGTGGTTAAATCGATAATTCCGGATCATCATCCATTAGAACCATACTTGATCCTTTGAACAGGACAGACTTCAGACTCAAAAAAAATTATGCGAAAGAATTTCTTACGTTTTTTTGTCTCTGATCAGCGAAATTGTTGAGAATTTTATTGAAAGTAGACACATGTACTTTTGGTGGTGCAGTTTCATTGCGCTGTCAAAGTAAAAAGTACGAAGAATGAATAATGGATGGGGTTACGTCTGAAATGTAGTACAATTGAATACGAATGTCGAAATAACAGTTTTTTACAAACCAGTTTTCGTTTTGCTTCCAAAACATTTCTTCTCAACTGTTCAAGTTCCTTTTTGCGTTTTTTCCTCTTCCTATTTACCACTTGAAGATCGTTAGTTAACTTTTCTTCGCCATTAACAACTTTCCCCATTATGATAACAAAGAAATCTTTAAAAAGGGCAATGAGTAGTACGAAAAAAAAACATTAACCGTAATAGCAGAACGATTGAAGAAAACTTTCATCCCCCATAATATTCCTCGGGGAGAATACAAAATTATAAACCCTCACAGTTCAGGCTGTGCGACTGCAGTAATACCGCGAGAGAATAGATACCAGCTGAGCAGCAACTAGTGCCACATATTTCTTCATATTTATCAACAATTGTAACCAATTTTAATCCTTCACTCACCTATTTAAACAGGCTAGCTATGTTATTGTCAGATGATCTAAGAAAGTATCAACTCTACCAAAGACAATAACCATCAATAACAATAACAAAAACAAATGGATTATCATAATTCACTAACTCGATTGAAGGACCTGTTTTTTTACTTTGTTTAATAATTTACGCGTTGGCTGAACGTACGCGAAGCGCGTCATGTTGTCACGAACTGTTATCGCTGTCGTCTGCTACTTGCGAGTCTTTTGCAACCACAGCTTGCAGCGCCGAGCGCCATCGATTTTGGCAACCGATTTTCTCTCGTCATTTGTTTCTAATCGGTAGACAAGTTCATTGTCAGTATGAAAGTGGATGTAAAGCGCGTAGGTGGTGTCGTAGGAGCGGTGTTTCGGTTTTCCGGTTGTGTGCTTTGACACGAAAGTGATAATAATCGTTGTAAAAATGACAACGTTCACCCTCCGATTGACCTTTTGTGCGATTTGTGAAGTTATTTTCGACCGCTGATATATACGGAGAAGAAATTCACCTTTCGTGATAAATAAAAGGAGGAGGGAAGCGCAGAACATTCCGGTAAGTAATGCGCAGATTTTACCCATAAATGCGTAATTCGAATACCATTGAATATCGTTGATTGATCGTTTAATCGTGTTTGCGTAGAAGACTGCTAGCCGAGCGTCTAATCGCTAATCAGTCTTTCTCTGTACCCCGGTAACCGATTTGAACCAACGCGCTCATCAATTACTAATCAATAGCTGATGCAATCACGTATGGGCCAGTAGAGGTAATCGGCCTTGTTGTACTTCGCGCTCAAAGGATTAAGCAGATCAATACGAATTTGAAAAGCTTCACACACTTTTTATTCATTCATTTATTTATTTTTACACGTCAGGGTGATTTAAATTCTCCTGCTTATTCAATCGCATATTTGCAGAGACGAAATTTCGTGCGAAATTCGAACCCACTAATTTCTATTTCGGCACCCTGTGCCCACCTAACATCAAGTGACATACGCTATACGGTATAGGTATTTTAAGGGGGGCTTGTTCGCAAACTATATAGGATAAAAAGAACCTCCATATGCGACGCTTGGTTTGGCATATCATATTTACCTAAACCCCATAGGAAGCTTTATTTGCTCAGATGTGGGGCGGAAAAGAAGTCAAATCAGGCATAAACGACCCTCGAGGTATTATACTATAGGTAGATATCCCCGTATGCGGTCTATGAGAATTTTTTTCGTCGAAAATGAGGTCGAAAAATGTCTTTACTTTTTTATATTCGCCTTGTGCGCGACGAGGTACGTTTTTTTTTATTTTTTTTTTTTTTACATTCATTGTTATGTATAATATTCACTCGTACAGGGAGTGGAAGCTTCGAAAGAAAAAAAGAAAGTAGAAAAATTGAAGAAAATAATGATTCCTTTAATGCTATAGATTTTAGGGATCAAAAAATCAAATGCGTTATTATAATTTCCACATATATTCACATTGTCAATTTTTATAAATAAAATAATCGCCATTAAAGATTATCACAATCTATATCGATCACAGCTATTGTAATCAAGAAAAATTAATATAGGTAATTGTAAAAAAAAAAAAAAAACAACAAGAAAAAAAAATATTATAGAAGATAAAATAAATTGGATGGATGAATTTCATAGGTATTGTGTACGTACACACATAATGTATCGAAGCTTTTTTCTTGACGTGGAGCTTGAAACTTGTTAACACTTTCGAAGCTTTACGTCGTGTCGTTGTCGGGACGCGTGACAAAGTTTAACATAGTTTGCAGGGTTTTGCTTCGATTATAACATTCGACAGTCGCAATATTGATGCCTTCGTGGGTTCCATGTAGCATACGTACCTCCTTATTATACCTAATCGTGTCTTCCCTCATATACCTCTATAGTGCTTCTCTACTGGTGCGGCAGCTTTTGCAGCTACTCTCGACATGCGCGTGATTGATCGTCTCCAGTAATTTTCTTACATCACGTTGTACTACTTTTGTTAGACTCGCGTAATTATCACATTACTATTGTCATTATAATTATCTTAATTATTATTGCCATTGTTATAATTAAATCGGTAGGAATGTCGTGCATCGGAAACGTCAAAGCAGTTCGTTCGAATTTTCAATTTTATTTCTCTACTTTATTTCTCCTTTTTCGTTCATTATAGTTTCGCGAGCTACGGACAGCTGTGTGGTAAAACAGAAAAAATAATTATATTAGTTAAAAAATCGTTAAAGTTTCAAAGGAATCTGACGCCAAGAAACTGCAGTGTGAATGCTAAATCTGTATATGAGCAATTACTGAGTGTGACGTGTATAGGAGTTGCTATAATATTTTCTCAATTTTATGCAATTTAAATTATATTTTCAGTGCATCAGAATCAGAAACGGTGCAGCAGAAGCATCGCAGTATAGTCGAAATTCATTACCGGAAATAGCAGCGGTCAGCTGTCTATATTGGTTTAGCTTGAATTAACAATTATTGAGCTGAAGTTGACCTCAAATTCCGTTCAATCCTGCAGTAATAGATGTATTCAGTCGCGGGGGTTGATTCTCTGACTCTCTAGAGAAAATAGAATTTCCAACTATGTCATGTAAATTACAGTTATACCTGCACCATAAATATATAGATGTAAATTGAAACCGAGCTATTTAAAATCTTCACCGATAGTTCAATTTCTTTGAAACAAAAAAAAAACAAAAAAGAATTTATTTCACAAAATTGTTTAGCTGATTGAAAAAAAATAATTTCCGGGAATATGATGGTTTGTTTTCTGGTTTCCTTTTTTTTCCTTCGAAAAATTTCGAACAAACATCATTTTTATAAATAATTTATAACGAATTTTCTCTCACGATATTCTTGTCTCTGAAGAAGAAGAAGAAGATCGTAATAATAAAAAAACGAATAAAAATAAATAAATGAACAAAGACACTAAAACGCGCGCCCGCGGTTTTGTACCTACGCAATACATACTTATGCATAATCCATGTGCATATACAGCAGTATACAGAAACCTGGGGTTGTAGACTGAAATAACCAAATATCTTATCGAACATCCCTTTTATTTCGTCCTTCGAGGAAAAAAGAGAAAAGAGGAAATGGGCGGGAAGGGGAAAGGAGGGTGTAAAGTTCGGCCTCGTATAGAAAAAGTAGCTTGCACGAGTGCACGGCACATAAACTAAAAAAACTGACGTTCACTCGAATCGCACCGCTATGCAATTCATATGCGTATTCATTTGACATGAAATGATTCAAGAGATAATTACTCGTGAAAAAAATGAGATGATTCAATAGGACGAGAGCGTTCGAGAAGTCGAGTTTCGAGTTTAATAACGCATTTCTGCGTGACATCCTACGCCAATTTTTTAATGAGTTACGAGAATTTTGAAATCGTGGATTTTTCGGAGCAGAAACAACGTAACGATATTATGTATGCAAAGGCATTCAGGAACAAATTCTTTTTTATTATTATAGATGTCACATGATGGCGACCATTTTTGCATATCCTTGTTTGCGGGTTTTTTTTGTTCCAATTTTCCTTCTCCTTTTGACTTATTTAATTGTTTTTTTTTATTTTGGAAATTGATTCTTTTAAAGCTTTATTTTTCTTCTGTATTCTATTAACTATGTGAATCAAGAATTAATCAGGCGATGGAACGCGAGCGTGGAATTTTAATCACTAATTGTTTGTTTTTTTTTTGTTTGTAGCATAAGGAATGTTGTGTAATTTATAATGAGTCAATAACGTTATTGTATATGTGTACACATAAATTCTCAATGGTGTATAGAGTATTGAATGAGGTCGAGTGAGAGATTATACTCGCGTATTTTGGCCTTGTATTAGGTTTACCTGGCCAACCTATACACGTGTATTTAACCAGGGATGAACCAATTTTCATGTAATTAACTCTCATTGGCCATCTAATAGATCATGTATGTACCATCCTATGGAAAATTTAATCTTCCCTGTAATGTCACAGTTCATGGAAATTTACGGGAATTTAACATCGAATATTTGATCTAATATCGGATAATTTGTAGTGTTATTAATTTGAGAGAGTTTCGAAAGAATAACCCATGTATGATACGTACCGTTGATACCGCGTCGGGTTAATTTAGGATCAGAAAATAACGGATCGGACTTATTATTCAACGGAATCGAAACGTTCGGGTAAATTCTTGCGGTCAAACTTGGTACTGGATAAATTGAAATTATTCGGGATACGAAATAATCCAGATGCGGTAGGATATATACCTAGATATATACCCATGGATATGGCGTTGTGTACATAATGCGTAGATGGTCACGGGGTATCGAATTTCTGCGGTCAAATTTTACTCGTTATAATGTGAGGAGGCAACTGAATTCATCTCGGTAAATTATCACAGTCCACAAGTTCTAGCTATGAACAAAAGTATTCACCGGAGATGAAAATTCGATGGTTAATTTTTCGAAGAAAATAGCAATTTAATTTTTTTAGGTTTTTCTCCGGTTTCAGAGTTTTCCCGTCGCAATTGTGAATTGACAACCAACGTTTCGGATACCAACGAAATTCCATACGCCACCGCATCGCGCATAAGAAATGCAGATGCAATACGTACGTATAACGAATGCAAAAACCTCCAAGACATTTCTCACACTTTGCTTGTTTTTGAATTTGTAGTCCACGCTGCATTGTATAAGCACTGTGAGAAACTTGACTTCTCGTTGTGTAGTTTGCCGTAGAAGTTAGACCGTTTGTCGCAGCAGGGAACGTTGTTATGCAGATTCAGGGTTTGATTGCTTCCGCGGGATCATCATCGGTGTGCGGTTTGTATACATGTATACGTACTTTACTTGCATGTGCACATATTCCTATATTACACATGCAACGATATTGTAAAGTCGAAAATCTTCGCTGCACAAAAAGATCTTGCGGCATAATATGTGTAACTTGCTCTGCACTGCCAGATAGAAATTCAAAATGGGACACCCTTTTTACTGCACCTACTAACATCAGAAATTTTCGATCACAGTAGTTCAGATGTGTGCGGTTTCTGCGAAGTCAGGTTATATTATCCGCTGCAGTAGATTTTCAATTCCCATTTCGAATCCCTCTTCTAATTTCCTTGAGCAGTTGGCACTTTGAATATTTGTACGGTGAGCGAGTGGCTTTATTTTTTTTTTGCTTTCTTTCTTTTTTTTCTTTTTAATTCTTTTATTTTTGATCTTTTTCTTATTCTCCTATTGCCGGAATAATTACGACGACGATCACGTCCACTCTTTATCGACTGATGCATATAAGGCGAAAGAAGCCAGAGAGCTTAGAATTACTGAGTACTGAAAATTGAAAGGCACACCACTACCTTCAGTTTAACTAACGGCTACTCTTTTTACTCTCTTCCTCTCTATTTTTCTTCTTCTTCTTCTTCATCTTCTTTTACTCTCATTTCTTTCAATATGAATGGGATTGTCAGGCAATCAAGACGAGAGAAGAGTCGAGCTCATTCTGATCTGAGTGGATGTAAAAAGACATAAAGGAGGGATGTCTGAATTTGAAGTGCCACAACTTTTTGTTTTTGTTTTTTGCTTCCGAAAAATGCATACCCGGAGAAAATTCGATATCTCATTTTGTATCAACATATCACTTGGGTTTGGAAGATATTTGCCCCGTTCTCTCCCCCGAGTCCAAATTTTAAAATCTCGAGTTTTTGGTCTTCTTGTTTTTACGCTTTTTTTTTCAAATGTCTTACGTTCCATTAAAAACTACATTTTTACTTTTGAAACTGTATCACTGAAATTTCGGTTCTCGATAAAATGTAAGATTGAGATTGAAAAAGAAAAATAAACTATTATTAAAATGTTGATGAAATCGATGTTATCTATTATACATGCACGCGGTGAAGAGTCGAAAAGTTGTGGAATTGGCATAAAACTCCCCACTTACATCGGGCTCTTACGTGCAGGAGCTGAGAAAGTCCATCCTGAGAGGATTCCGAATCCCTAAAAAAAAAAAAAAAAAAACAATAACAAAAATAAAAAGAGGGAAGAGAAAAAAAAGAACGCAAAATAAAAATTCCTGTACACATAGAGGCGCGTGCTCCTATTTAAATTGTTATTTCCTCAGATGTTCAGTTCCCTAACATTGCAACGCTGTGACAAGAGATGAGAAAAGAAAACCCTCTTGACTTTTCAAAGCCTTCAATCTTTTCCCAGATCTGCTGTTACTTTCTTTTTAATAGCCCGAAGGGCTATCCAAATTCAACTGCCGCTGTCGCGGCCGCTCCTGATGATGTCGAAGGGGACTGAACATAGGTAACCTTTTATATTATTTACACTTTAGTATTCCTTTGAAATTTATTTCCGATATATTGTCTGGGTATATAGGATATGTCTTTCCTAAGTCATCCGTTATTCAGATTCGCTTCTAATTTTCTACATCGATTAGTTTTTATAACTAATTCACATTATGAGCGTGTATATCTAATTCCAATTCGAAGATTTGCTACCCATTTTCCGAAGCCAATGATTCAAACAACCCGATTCTCAAACATCCCCCCGAACCTTCCGCAAAGATCGAGCTTTTGTCTTTCTTTCACGAACACAAAGTGAAAGAGAGAGAAAGAGAAAGAGGGAATGCTAAATAACCTCCCGAAGGTGAGGACTGAGGAGAATGGGGTTGGAGATGGGAATGGGGATAGGGAGGGCAAGGCAATATTTATCAACCCCTTTGTCGTGATTTATTGGTAGCAGGAAATTAAGTTACACGAGCTCTTGTGGGTTGTTTGCGAATTTCCAACGAATGGTTACTCTTTTCGAGTTTTGTATACTCACACACACATCTATAGGTATAGTTGAATACAGGGAATTCATTTTTAAAGGACGTTCCCAAACCATCAAGTTCAGATTATTTACCTTCGAGTTTGTTTGAATCGACGTATGCGGGGCGCGGTATGAGGTAGGTACAGACGTACTATATACGCAGAAAAAAATCTGTGCGTGAAATGTATTTGCTTTTTTTTCGTTTGATCTTCATCCATGTATATAATATACAAGAAAGGTTTTCCATTGTGTTCAACCGCAAAGGTCTTGAATTCAAAAAAATAGGAATTACATGGAATTATAGAAACGAGCGCGGAATTCGTGAAATTCGCGTTTTAGTCTAAAGTATCCGAAAACGCCCAAGGGCTACAAAAATTTTCAAATCGCGCAACAGCCTTTATTTATAGTTGCTAATTTTTTTACCTCCCAACAATTCGCGTTGCTACTTTTTATCGCTCGTTAAATCCAAAATTATATTTCAATTGGCTAATGAGTGATCGACGCAAAGTGGCGCTCGGGGTGTGGTGAGATTTCCGCAGAAACTTGTTGGGTCGGCTGGGGTTGGTTTACTTCGGAGCACAAAAACTCGACGGGGTTAACCACCCGAGAAATTGTTCCTCATATCTTACACCAAGTTTTTGTTGTACGACACAAGCCGCAAACATGCCGCGCGTAGTGTATCGTCGTGGTTTTTTTCTCTACTCGCTTTTTACATCATTGAAATTTTCTAAAAATGAAGTGAAGAAAAAAAAAACAACTCCGTACAAGGATTTATTTATGATTTTCGTTCGCGCTTACCGGACGAATTTCATGTTTTTTTTTTTTTTATAACGATCCAGTTGTTTTTTGTTTTCGCATGTGTTATAGCGCTTTCGAATCCTAGACGAGAAGTTTTTCGCGTGTCGGCTGCTCCATCTTGTCCCCATATTTTACGGTTAGGTTGGCATCTCTCTTAATTACGTGGGACTTAATTAACGCCCCTGCGCATCAGCAGCGACGAATCGTGGAAAGTAAAAAAGTGGTGCAAAACCCCGGAAATATGTCTCACCGTGTCACCAGGGCTTAACATACGACCCGATCGAGCGGACTGATAACGCAGTTGTATAAGCTACCTATAGGGGAATTTGCCCCACGATGTGCATCGCCATCATATAACGTCCTTTGTTGAATGTGTCCGGTAAAAAAGTTTCCGCTCGATATCGTTATTTTAATTTACCGCTTTTGTTATACACTCATACAATATAAATCTGCAATTCAGGGTCAGGAGATATTCGATTAATACTGCAGGACCGAATATAAAGCAAAAAAAAAAAAACACAATGGCAAAGCAAAAATTTTTAAAAAAGTTTTCAATTTTTGAAGAATCTGCATCGCATATATGTATATAGTCGAACTTTTAACACCCCTTTGGACAAAAAATTCCTACCGTTCCTGCGTACAAAAATTTATTGGCTCGCGTGTTTGTTGTGTACCGTGCACATTCTATACCTATACACATCGCTGTTTCACGATCACTCTGTGGGGTGAACATCCATTTGTGTTTTTGTTTTTTCATGTTAACTGTCCGAGAACATGCGTAGATAAGAGGATTATACAATATACATTATAGGTATGCCATGATCCTTATTGCCGCAAAGTTGATACAGTTTAATCACTTAATATTAAGTAGCGGATATACGATATAAACCCAAATGTAACTCCTGCGGCCATTGACAAGCTATTACACCTGTATAAAATCTTTCTTCTTTTTGTTTTTTTTTAAAAGAATTTCACCGAAAAGATATCTAGAAAAAAAAAAATAAGATAACATAGATTTTTGATCCTCGAGGGATCAGTCGCACGAAAAATACTCGCGAAACACCACACGATCAACAATTTATGATTTCCGAATTCATGAAAACCCAAAAACACGCATGCGATAATGCGAATCACCCATTTCCGTTTGTTTCCATTTTTTTTTTTTTTTTTGTTTTTCCCTGCATATTTACGAATGAAAGAAAAATATAAGTCAGTTAAAAAATTGTGTGTACCTATGCATAAAAAGGAACATAAAATTTAGTAGAAAATTTATAGAACAATTTATATCCGAGTTTCTTTTTATCATTTAATTCGTATAATAATTGCACTTTTCATTTTGTTTTGTTCTTTCTTTCCCGCTGTTACGATAGAAGTCTGTTGGTTTTTGAATATAATGTAGCGGAATAGTGTAATCTGGATTAGGAGTGAAAGGCGTGATTATACTTTGACTGTAGAAGTTGCCGTCCGGAAAGAGCTCTTAGATTAAAACGTAGACTTTGAGGTTCAGTAATAGCGTGCTGCGGGGGCAGTGGCGTGAAAATTGAAGAATTTTCATTTAATTCCGTCAGTTTTCAGTTACCTATACCAACAGCTAGCTGACTACAAGAAGCTAGCATAAAGAGCGACTTCGTTATAATTTTGTACTTTAAACAATCACGCGCGGTAATTTCCTGCAGCGAGTATAACACCGTAATATAATATAGGTGTATACCTATAATAACCAACACTCGCTTACCGCACGAACATCATCCCGGTTTAAATTTTCGTTTTCGCTTAACATTTTCAGACCGCGGTTTACATCATATATAATAAATTATATATATATATAATATATATGTACTAAAAACTTAATCGTTTACATCAAAAAGCAGCTGCAGAGCTAATATCTATAACATATATTTACTTTGTCTTATACATATGAATAAAATAATATAAACATATATAGTTGGATATTATAGTTCAAAATTCTCTCATATTTTTATTAAAAAAAAAAAAAAAAAAAAAAAAAAAATTAATCTGGGGTTTTATAGCCTTGACATTTTTTTTCTTCTTTTTGTTTTAAGTTTGTGTAGAATTGGCAAAAAAAAACAATCGCATACGTTGCAGGGTATAGTTAATCTTGATTAGACGTTGATTTGATTTTTTTTCTTGTGAAATAATTTTTTATACCTCGCGAATGTGCAGAGTTTCCGAAAGTTGGCATCTCCGAAAGTGGAAAATAGCTAAGAACGTTTTTCGGAATTTTTATGATTTGTTATTTTAGAAAGCATCTTAATTTATGTGGCTTTCTTACACAACTATTTCCCTCTGAGAAATCGAAACGTCTGTCCTGGGAGAGTAAACAACCACATTACTTACACAATATAAACTGGGACGTCAAAATTGAATTTTATTCAAAAATCAAGTTGTATATACGTATCTTAACAGCGATATATGCATGTGAAGGCCGTTACGCGTGAATAAAATAAAATAAAATAAAATAAAAAGAATGAAATATGATCGTCTTTGAAGTTCCAAAGTTTTGGTTGCCCAAAAATGTAAGCTACAGGTATAAGTATTGTATTTGTAAGAAGTCAAGGGATAACCCTTCCTCCGATCTCGAGGATTTTTATTTTCTAATATTATCGTCATTTGTTCTTTCACGTCTGTATTTTTACGGACAACCTCCCTCCCGGGTAGAAAAGAAAAGTAAAGAAAAGAAAAAATGATAATAATTCAAAAAAATAACGAATCAACCTTTGATGCCGGATCCATTACAAAACCATCCCATTCTCATCCCTCCAAAGGGATGACTTAACACTGTAATGGGGTGAACTTCAGGCGCGATATCACATCACAGGATAACTTTAAATACACATTTTTTTCCAGCACTTGTATTTTTTTTTTCTTCATTTTTCTCTTCCCTCCTGCAGGAAATCTTCTTTATACCTATACCTGTTTTACCGATTGAATAACCGCGGGCGAGGAGAATTTTCGATTTTAATTTTTCAGGTGATAACTTACAATTAGGTGAACATGAGCCAAGAAAGTATAATAGAAACAGCTAATGGCATTTATTATTATCATTTTTTTTTCTTTCTTACTTGTGGTTCTTATCCGTAATATGGTATGTACATAAATTATACAGATTATAATGAGCTACAGGTGGGATTAAAAATTGGTTCGCAGCGAAGTTCATGCGAGTTGATTTTTATCGATTTCTCGATATATGCATGGCCCGTCCGTATAGGTATAGGATAATATCCGGGTGGTTCGCGTTCGAGTCGATGTCCACCGGAGAGACAATCAAGGTCGGTTTAAGCGATGAAAACAATATGAATTCAATGGTTTTTAGAAAATAATTAAAATCTGAATCAAATATTTCCTCGAACAAAAGCTGAGTATAACAAGAAATATCAGTGCAGTCGAAAATGCGACTGACTGACAATGAAATTCGAAGATCGCCACTTGACCCGCGTGTGCCATCGTGTAGCGGACTGAAGATGGGCTGTTTATTCTCTGGTGAGGTAATAAACTAGGAGATTTCGTGTTCCTTGTTTCTTGTTTCGATTTTTTTTTTGTTCTTTTTTTTTCCACTTTTTTTCTCTCTTCTTTCACCCTCCATATCTGAAATCCCCGTTCTCCAGAGCTGTTCGGGCGCCAATAAGGAGGACCATCGAATAAAACTAAAGTCTAAAGGTATATAAAGTCGCGATAACCCCGAGGGACTTTGTGGCCTACGGGGGTCTAGGGGTCGACGATACGTAGACCGAGGTTGACACCTGCTTGACCATGTCGAGCTTGTTAAGTCGCGTGCACCCATATTTTATATAGTTATGTGTAACGATTCTCAGTTTTCACTTGTTTTTTTTTTCGGTTCTTCCCATCGGAAATCAAGAAACTTGAACCGTCCGCGCCGACCAGTTCTGCAATTCCGTTTATACGGAGGAAACTGTCTGTGTCGTGAATATAAAACATTCTTTTTTCTAATAGGTATAAAAAAACAGGGAACGAAGTATCTCGCTTGTTTACCCCGCAAATCAAAAAAAAAAAAATCAAATTCCTTCGATTTTCGGGGCAAAAATCAAATCCCTCGACAAAACTAAACTACTGTACGATTACCAACCACCGGTCAAGGTCAACTTTTATGATCTGAAAAACTTACGATACCACGATCATTTCGATGGACATATCGATTTAGCTGACGGATTGGGGAAGTCCCTCGAAATATGTTTACGAAAAATTGTAAATGAACCCAAAGTAACCGCATAACATTATGCGTGTGCAATGCTAGTTTATACATACCGAGAGTAACATTGGAAACTGGCCACTCCATCCGCCAGACTAGCGGCAACTGTTCTTGCACCTACTCAATACACAGAATATTTACGTGCGTGAACCTCCGATGACGTCAGCAGTCAGGGGCATGCGAAATTACGAAAATCAGGATCTCGGCGAGGGCCTTTCAGGCAGCTGCTGCCGCCTCGCGGAGCATCTGGTTTCGCTCTTCAAGCCGCCAAGCAAATATTCGAAGTAATTCAGAGCGTCGTAAGTGTCAGATTTTGCCGGAAAGGTTAAGTCGGGTTCATGACAAACAATTTCGAACCACTCAGAGTATTCAAATGCGGAAAATATTCAACGTTAATCAGAACATTCGTAATTGACAATTCGAAACACCATACGCAGTGATTCGGTTGAAAGAATCCTCTAAGCGCGCCACGAAGAATACAATCAAGAAAATCGGAGCAGGTAAGTGTGAAAAATTATTCGTTAATCAATAAACTACGAATTTATTGATTAACGTCGAATTATCTCCGCATTCAAATAATTCCAGTGGTTCGAAATTGTTCGTGATAATTTCGATGTTACTTTTCCGGCGAACGCGACGCTTTGAATATTTGCTTGCTCGGAAAGCCATAGTAGATGCTCTGCGAGGCAGCAGCAGCGCCTGAGGGGCCCTCGACAAGCACCAAATTTCAAGATTTTTGGCATGCCCCTGACCGCTAACGTCAGCAGAGGTTCACGCACGTAAATATTCTGTGTATTGAGTAGGTGCAAGAAGAGCTGCCGCTAGTCGGGCGGATGGAGTGGCCAGTTTCCAATGTTACTCTCGGTATATCATCCGTTTTGTAGTTCTAAGTATGACGAATCGTACAAAGAAGCTTAACTCATATATTTCTTTTTTTCTTTCATTTCATTTCTTTTTTTTACGGATTTTCGAATGTTTTTCGTTCGCCATGGAAAGAAAGATGATAAAAATTAATGTAAATAACGTGTTGTACGAGGTATGAAGAACGGCGTGTGGAAAGCCTACATCAACACGAAGGTGGAAGGTAGGTACTGGATTAAACGTATTTTCAAACCTCAACAATTTTAATACCCGCGTATTACGACCGCCCGATGTGAGCTGCAGCAGGTGTTAACTTGAGACAAAATTATTTTGCGGTTAAAGATTACGTTTATATTACACAATCACAGTACATGATATGATTTTGTCCAACTGAAACTAGCGCGGAACAAAAATTCCCCTCATTTCCTGCAATTTTAAAAAAAATTATAGAAACTGTTATTGAAATATTCGTTGACGCACCTTTAATTTTGCGGTAAGAATTAAAAAATCTTTTCAAATACGGATTGAAAAGAATTCAATAAATTGATCGCTGAATAAAAACGATTAAGAAAAAAAAAAAACACTATTCGAAGTTTCCGATAAAATATGTATATGTATATATTGACAGGTTATCCGAACTAAATGCAGTACAAAGTATCGGAAATCGACATCCATTATCGCATACTTGAGACCGCGCCGATATGAATTCTGAAGAGTATTCCTATAGGATTGCTACTCCTTTGTATCGCTTTGAGCTTTTACGCCATTTTATTTTATTTTCTGTTTTTTTTTTTGTTTTTTGGCTTCTCAATTGTTTTTTTATATTTCATTTTTTCACCATTGTCGTATATAATTCGATAACTTTCTCATCGATTAGCGTCATTGTACCTATCATACCTATAGATGTGAAGAACGGTATCGTACAATATGTGGTGTATTGCGTAATTATTGTATGAAAAAAATGTGAACAATGCGCCCAAAGTTGTGGCGGGAAAAAAAAAAATTAAAAAAGAGAGACACGTTAAGTATCGCTGAGGTGAAAGAAGAAATTTTTGAAGAAATTTTATAAATCCCTAAACAAATGAGGAGACGAAGAAGAAAAGAAAAGGTAAAGATGTAGGTAGAAGCGTAAGGTCGTCAAAAGGATCTGTGGTCCGACTGTACAACATCGCAAAATAAGCCTGAAACAAAAGACGTACGTGGAAAACTGTAATTATCACTAAAATGGTATCTTTGCACGATGTTCGCCAATGTAACATCAAATTTTATACATATGTACACCGTAGGTAGTGTATATGTATATCTAGGTCCAACTACTTGGCTATATTTCGCGAACAATTGAATTAAAAGTCGAAAATAAGACGTTAATAATGGGGGAAATAAAGGGTTGTTTTTCAATCCACTTGTTTCCAGAGTCGCATCGGATTCTCCAGTATAAGTTTCAATGATTCCTTTCTATTTTCCTGATCATTTCCAAGGATTTCGAGAGATTTTAAAAAAAATCTACCGTTCGTGAATTTTTCAAATAATTTCTTTTACGGGACCTTCAGAGGCTCGCAAAAAAAAAAAAAAAAAAAAAAAAAACAAGAAAAAAAAGACTTTGTAGTCATCGGTACAGACTCGATTTCGAGGGTGGTTGAACACGAAATATCAAGTCGTTTCAGGCTGTATAAAATTTCTCGCCCCTTTTTCCCAAGACATTTCCAAACACACCCTTATATATATATATATATATATCATATATACAAATACACTCGAGCGCCGCGACTGAGGAACGCGTCAGTTTTTGAAAATTGGTTTAAATAAACCTTTTACACCCCTGCTTTTTAACAAGGGTCTTCGAAGCGTCGGTTGAATTAAAGGCCAAGTGCGTAGATAATACTGCCATATCCTGCAGTGATGAATGATCATCCCCCCTCCCCTAAAAAAAAGACTTGTTATTCAAAATCAAGGGCTAAGAACATGAAGATACGTAACCAACCTTTTTTTACGTACGTCGTAATATCCAGGGCAAAAAAACGATAGTCGAAATTAAATAGATTCCGACAATTCGATTTCTCCTGATTTGCAGGATTATAGACCCACGTTTTCAAAAATTTCACGGAGATTTGTCACCCGAAGGGTGTATCCCTCAAGAATTGGTACACGATCAATGAGATACAAACGTATAAACGTAAGTTTTGTATAAATTTTATTTTTCTCAAGGAATCGTTCTCAGGTCCGACATACACCAATTTTTTTTTTCTTTTTGTGGGTTACGCCCTTACGTTTCTCGCCCTCAATTCGATGTAGAATTCTTGTCGTTTGGTTCCCGCTATTTAGATGCTCGTGAAATGTAAGCTCGGCAAGCCGGGTGGAAAAGCGGCGTAGCTACCTCCGCTGCCGCCTTCGCTTTTCCATGAATACATATCTGTATGTGCGTGTACATACATCTTTGTATGTATATGTATACATACGTATGTACCCAGCGAGCGGTATATATACATCTATATATAATACTTCTCCGTTATCCTAGCTGGTGCGGCGTTTTCGGTCGCCAGGGCGGAGTAGCCGGCGGCCCGCGCGAGGGGTGAAAGCTCACGGGGGTGAGGCCAAGTTTTAGGGGCGAACACCAGAGGGCGACGCTGTCGCAGGGCCAACCCTCTTCCAGGCTTCATTCGCGCTGCGAGCCGTGCACCTTGCTGATCGTCGTGCACTCGTCAAATAAAATTATCCGCTTAAAAGGCTACGATACGGAAGAATAAAAATATACACAAGTATCATTCTCCACTATAGTAACGAGGGGGGGGGCTGAAAAAAAAGACAAAAAAAAAAAGACAAAAAGGAAAAATTAACCAAAAGTAACCAATTTTTATCGGGGAAAAAAACCAACGAAAAAAAAAAAAAAAAAAAAAGAAGGAAAGAAATTATTGAGAAGAAAAGAAAAATATTTATTTATAAAAATAACCGAATGAAAAGAGACAAAAAAAACATCAAAACTGGATACACGTACGATATATTATACATAAATTATATTACAAAAGTGTGATTGTCGTTGTTTTTTTTTCTCTCTCTCATTTCATTCGTACACTTAACTTTCTTCTTTTTTCATCTTACTAAATTCTTACCTGCTATATACTCTAATTCTTCGGTCTCTGTGCTGCACGCGCGTTTTTCAGATAACTCGATCCGTCGTCTTGTCTTTTTATTTTTTCTTCCTTTTCGTTTTACCTCCTCTCAAGGATCAGTGCGCGAGTGTGTGAAAATATCGAAATTATTCTCTTACACGTATAATGATATAATCGTCCCTACGATTCGTGCTTTTTTTAATTAAATTTATTTTTTGTTTTCAACAAGAGCAACAGTATTGTTTGTTGCTTAAACAACCTCATTCAAATTTTTCACTGTATGTAATTACTTCAGTTCAGTTGTTTAAATATAAATTAAACAGATACTCGTCATTTCCATGGTAAATCATAAACGTACATATATACATATACATACCTACATACGTGTGTCAGTGAAATTTTGAATACGAATACAAACTAAATGTGCGACAAGAAGATGGGATTGTTTTTTTCATCGTCGTTAAATATAAACAAATAAAAGAGACGAGAAAAAAAAAAACTAAAAATAATAATGTAAGTACACGAAAATTGCTAATACGAGAAATATGATTATTTTCTAATTTGTATAATATTTATTTTGTAGAAAAAAAAAATAATTGGATAAAAAAAAAAGCTCATAAATAGATAAACGACGTCATGACACGCAAATTTGTTGTAATCCGATGAAATTATTTTCTAACGTTTTTCATCTTATTTTTTACTTGAGACTAGAAACGAATGTAATGTAAAAAATTTTCTTCCATTAAACGTGGAGAGCAACTGCAGGGTTTACTGGCCGTCGCGTCGTCGGATAACGTCTTGAGCAGTTGACGAGAAAATGTCAAGTTAGCAACTCTCATTAACCGTCTCCGTAAGTGAATATTAGCGCGCTGGAAGAAGGCTCGAAAACCTCCAGGCGTTAGTCGTGTAACAGTTTCCGATGAATATTTTATGTATCACAGGCCGAATGATGAGGACCGCCCCGAGGGTCCTCGTTAGCTGTAGATATACGTAAAAAGTAAAAATATTTTAGGGCAATTCGAGGAGCTTTTTCTTATTTTTTTTCTTTTATTTATTTTATTTTTTTTATTCAATTTGATCAATATCATTATTATTCTCATTTTATAAATATCTTATTTCATTCGTCATATATAATCGTCGCGAAGGTCAAATTCTGAATTTCGATAAATTGTTTCTTTCTTTAATTTCGACAAAGTTTGCGGTCGAAAATGAATGATAATCTTGTAGGTTTTTTTTTCAAATTTCTTTAAAAATTAGGTGACGATAAAAATCGGGGGTTGGTATGCTCATAGGCATAGTATATAACCTATTGTAGTCGTATAATGCGTCCTTGAATTAGTTTGATAATGTTATTACCGATTTTATGGTACATATTATTTATGGTTAAATGGCGCGTGGGCGAGGCCTGCGGGATACCGACCTGTACGTATACATATATATACACGTCTCTGTAATGCAATATCGAAAAACTATATTATATACACGCATACGAATATCATCTGTGTACGTATATATGCCATGTATATATTATATGGTATATATATACGATACTATACTATTATTACATTATAGTTGCGATACTTTCATTAACGTTTTACGACGTTGAATACACAAAACCTTCATCCAAATTCCTCGCCCTATATATTATACTGCATATTTCGCGCTCTTTATTAAAATCGTAAGATTATAATTACGATGGTGTGTACATAATAATTATATTTTATACACACCCATATGAATATATATATATATATATATATATATAGTTGAAATAAATGAAGTTTTTCTCTCGACATTTTGGGCGAGTTCCAAAAAAAAAAACATTTCTTTTCAAATGAAATGGAAAAAAAAAAAAGAATCAGGAATACAAAAGAAAAAAGTGATAGCAGCGAATGAAAATCGAAAAAATAGAAAAAAAAAAAATTAAAAAAAAAAGAAACACACACACAAAACAACGTCGGTTTTAAAATAGAGGGGAGTATATATATTTTTGGACAAGTGTGTGACACGTGGGGAGACATCGCGTATCAAGGGAAAGTAGTCTGTCGGTCCTTTCGACAGTTTCTGTCAGTCAGGTAGTCACTCAACCGTTTGGTCAGCGAATAGGTATTTTTCTACATATAGTATATGAATACATACATATGTACTTTACATATATGTACGTGTGAACTGTGCATATAGGTATACCACTTTAGATTGGATCAAAAGTAGTATATGATAACCTGCAGAGAAATGGCGCGAGAAAAAAAGAACCCAAAAAAAAAAAAAACGTCGAAATTACCTGTAAAATATTATACGCGAGAATTTCCGGAGATTGTTACGAATGACCGATTTGAAAAAGAGAAATGAAAATTTTGTGACGTCACGATTCCGGGTTTTCGATAATGAAATTTCGAACTCTCTGCAGCAATCATTGACATATATCCGGTATCGTATGAGCGCGATCAATTCAACTTGAAAAAGCGAGCCCTGAGTTCATCTTATTTTACATTAGAATACACATATTTATATACATGGTACATGTACGTACGTATAGATATGAACACATGGAAATAGCATGTAATATATTTCGATTTATCGTGCCCGGGGCGTTCTGTAACGTTACGTTACACTTCAAAGGGCTAATAAAGTGTCGCGATAAAACAACGTTATCAAAATATTCTTGTGAGATTTGCAGTATAATATGTATACGCGTATATATATAGGTATACTAAAGAGAAATCTATATACATTATATGCACGCGGTGTTCATTTTTATTTTATTTTATATTCATTTTTTCTTGACAATAAAATACATTCCATATCAAGGGTTGGTATTCAACTTCCTCCATATCTCTTATACATGGCATAAATTCCCTTATACACGCCATACCCCGGGAACACGTCTTTTGTCAACTTTTTTTTTTCTTCTTTTTTTTTTCTTTCAACATTTTTTGCTCAACGATTCGAGAGTCGAATTACGCCGGATATTATACATATATGTATATATAACGTACATATTTTGAATTATATAAAAAGAAGAGAGAGAGAGAGAGAGAGAGAGAGAGAGGAAAACGCGAGTCACGAGTCAAGTTGATCAGATCGCCAAGTAAAGGGTAATTCTCCACCGCGGCTATAAACTTTTCTGCAAGTTTTCGTTAAAAGCGGGTGCAGGTAGGAGATGGGGGGTTGGGGGGGGGATGGGAAACGTACACATTTACTATATACTTATATATACATAGAAAGGCGAATTGGCGTGGATAAAATCAGCCTCGGATTTTCGGTCCAGTGATCTCGATAACATCACTAGGTACGAGACTAGCGCGCGAAGCTAACTTAGATGAAACTAGAAGAGGGGTGGGGTGGGTTGGGGTGGGGCGGGGTGGGGTGGTGGGGAGTAAAGGGGGCTAGAAAGTACATTGCATCGTCTCGGCGTAGATGACGCCCATTTAGAAATCAGAATCACCGGGAGATGGCGACTTGCCAGATAGACATTCCTTCAGGCTTATCACTCCTGCAGGACTCCCGTTACATACATATCTGTACATAGGTATATACTGTAACTAATATATACGTTTCCACCACCTTCGGTAATTCGCCAAAGCCCGTCTTGCTATACTGGAATTGAGCCATCTAATCGTAAGTTTACTTTTACCCCGCATGTGCAACCGCGAAACTATATCACGATGTGGTAGATCCTAGGTCTAGATAGTGTCTGGCAGAGGTCGTTGACCTTGATCCAATGTAACCTTATATGTTTCACACGCTTCCAGTTATATTCAGCATTCGCGTAAGTCTGTCGATTCAAAAACTTTTCGTCGATATTAGAGAGTTTTCGTTTGCAAAGTCGACTGTATGTTGTTCATTGTTGAAAAGGGCTATAGTTTTGTGCGCCGTTGAAGTTTTTTCGGTTTTTCTTCTTTTTTTTTCTTCTTCTGGGTGGGGCAATGTTTTTTTTTTTTTTTTTTTTTTTTGTTCATATACCGCGCGCTAAGAAATCCATTCACTTATACGTACATATATGCATATATGAAAAAATATGTATAAAACAAACAAAAAAACGAAACGAAAACCAGAAAACCAGAAAATAAAAGAAAAATTCTGCTACTGCAGCTACACTAGGTTATATAACGCGGAGAATTATAACAAAGAGATAGAAGAGTATCTTTATCCTCTAGTTTCCTCAAGAAACTTACCCACTGAAACTCTGTGTTAAAAGCTGGTAAATAAAAGTGGAAACCGGGAAATCTGGTTTTCTCGAGCGCGTTGCAAATGCGGGCGCCGTGTAGATCAAAGACGAACAATTTTTTTCAAATGTATCGTTGTGAACTGCAGTATGCATGATATCGTATGCGTTAAAGTACAAACAGCTGATCACGTGAAATGTAAAATGTTATGAAAAAGGAACGTAGGTTACTTTTCAATGATTTTGAATTGAAAAAAAATTACTAATATACGTATATACATATAATGGCTCTGCACGTTTGGAACGCTAGATTTTGTTTGATGGAAATTATGGTATGTAAGTGGGTTACGTTTTTGATATACTCGTGACGCAACGTCATCGAAATTTTAATATTTTCAAACGGAACTACACGGCGTGTGTAACTATGCGAGGAACTGAAGAGCGAGAATCTATATATATAGTGGAAGTGGGGAAGTGGAAGTGGTGCGTTCGACGGGGGGTGAAGCTGCACCGTGACATGCATTAGGGTATTGCAATCGTGTTGAACATCGTTGCGTCGGAAAATTGGAACAACGGCCGGGGTGAAACGGAGCACGCGCGCACATCGCATATGGGTTATATCGCTGCATAACCTTATAGGGATTTAATGTATACCTATATCTATTCCTTATGCACAATATCGATGTATACATATTCTATGTATAACTATAGTATATTATCTGTCGCGATGGCAAAGTGCGACTACATATACGCGGCATTTACCCCCGAATGAGAGGAAAATAAATACCTAATAGCTATATACTATAGTAGCTGCTACAGTACATATACCTACTTGTATGTCGGTACATATGACGGAAGAGGGTTTTATCTATAGGGTGTACTGGTGAATTAATTGCCTCGAAGATTCGCCATGTCGTGAGAAGTAAAACAAATTTCATTGTACTCCCTGGATTCGTGAAAAATATTATACCTCGAAACTATTACGGATTGCGTGTGCTTTTTTTCTTTTTTTCTTTTTTTTTTTTTTTGAACGCCGAGTCGAAGTATTTCAAAATTTGAAAATATAGATAGGGAAAATGGCTCGTTGAATTTTTTTGGCGACGATTTTTAAATTAGGACATCGAACTGCGTTTGAGTATATAGGTATTTATTTTGATGCAAGACACTCTGTACATATCTAGATATATAAATATTATATACAGGGTATGCGGAAGAGAAATCTGCGCGACTACTAGCTGTTTCAACTCCCCATAAAATTTACTTTCTGAATTAGTTATAGGTGGGGTGCAGAATGTGTTATACGTATACGTATGTACATATAACCCCCAATTACATACCTTTTATATACATCATACATGTGCGACTACTCGATGCCTTCCAAGCAATTAATTATTCTATGTTTACGAGGTGATTAAACGGAGTTAATTGCTCGAGAATTGTAGATTGCTCTCTTTTAATACGCGATCATTTGGCAACGCTCGCGTTATATTTATGCGGAATGGAATCGTATAAAAATTGATTTACATCTCGACGCGGGTTCGGCATATTAATTTATTTATTTTTTCGTCATTTGATCGAACTATCGAAGCTTATCCGGGTTCGTTCGGTGCAATAATTGTCGTCGTTCGGTTCGATGCCGATTTTTTTTTTCTTTTTTTTGTTGTTCCATTTTTCCCGCAAGTACTTATTTCGCTGCAGCGAACACGCGATGAACAAAATTTTCGTTCGACGTTTGTTCTGCAATGTCCAGTCGAGCACCCTAATTCAGAGGTTTTATGTATCGAAGTTTTCGCTCGTAACGCGGATCGGCAAATGGGTATTTAACGATAATTAATGCTCAGTCGTTTACACGTTTCGAAACCCTCTACACGCGGTTACTACGGTGTAAGCAGCACAGCTACACGCGTATCACGTGTGTAGGCAGAACATACGTATGTAACTAGCGTGCCGGAAAACCGTGATAAATTATATTGTATAATCGATCTCTTTCCCTAAAACATGTAGATATGTACGCATATTGTATACGAGCTTTTCATGAATACATCTGTAACAGATTTTACCGCCAAATTACGTTTGGATATTTTTGAAAAATCTAAAAGAAAAGAAGTCGTTCAGTTATTGAGAATTGATCGATTTTTTGGTATTCCTTCTTGGTATCTTGGAGATCTCTGAAATTTAATAAATTTTCAATAGAATCGAGAGTACCTGTATAGAATATTTATAGGGCAGCGATAGTCTATTGCTTTTTGATTGCTCGATCGTAGCGTTGAATAGCCCTTTATAACGATGATTCAACAACTATCAATTTCTGAAGAGATGTACACGATGTAAGTTTCGCACAAAAGTTTTCGAGAGTCGGTCGGGTAGTAGGTAGAGCGAGTGGTAGTAGTTGTGTCGCGGGCAAGGAAGGCATGGGTCGCACGAACGGCAAGAGCTACTGCGATCACCGAGTCTCCTCTTTGTGCGCAAGCTTCCCTAGGGACGTCCCCCGCGGGTTCTTCTCCAGTTCCCTTTATCCCTCTTCATTTGTACCGGGCACTGTGCTTTCTATTTCTCTTCCTCTTTCTCTCTCCCTCTCTCCCTCTCTCCCTCCCTCTCTCTCTCTCTCTCTCCTTGTCGCCAGGATACGCTCGCTCGCTTCCGTTTCACCTACTACATGTAAGATACAACCATTCACCTACGTCCAACATCCGCACGTACACCTATTAAAGCTTTGATATTCAACGGCCGGAAGCGTTCACATTGGTCAAACGATTCAAAGGTAGCGTATAAATGATATTATATCGCTATATTATGCGCCCTCAAACAGAATCGTATAACCTCGTAACTTATAACACTGTACCAAAACTCCTTACTATACGTACAAAGTGCAATACATTTATTGCTAAACGCTTCTGTCCCCAGAACCAGAATTCCAAAACTAACGTTGTAGGTATTCCAAGTTTCGACAAATTTTGAACCGAAGCCGTCGAATTGAATCCCATTGGCAAAAAGCTCTTGGAAAAAAATTCACATTTTCTTTTTCATTCGATTGGTTCCAAGGGTAACTTCCGGTTTTTTGGTTATACTCTTCATTACATGTTTTTTAGTACTGAAACCAGTTTTTTTTTTTTTTGTTTTTTGTTTTTTTTTTTCATTACACCGAGGAATTCCCGGCGGTTGTACGCGAGTAATGCGTCCGCGGGTCCTTTCCGCCATCTCTATTTGTCAAAAGCAAATACCGCAGACGTTTTTCTGCACGGTTGCAACATTTACGGGACAAAATGTTCGTTCGTTGGTTCCTCGTTTGTTCGTTCGTTCGTGCCAAACTAGGCGGTCTCGTAATGTACCGTATACCATCCTACAGCGTACGTACAACGTGAAAATGAACGCGCGAGACGATGAGAGAAAAATAAAAAAAGAAAAAAAAAAATAAAAATAAAAGAAAGGAGAAGAAGAGAAGAGAGAAAAAAAAAAGAATGGGGAAAAAGTAGAAGTAAAAGAGCAAAGGTGTAGTGCCCCGAGCGATTAAACCTTCCTTTATATATATGATGGAACGTGGAGGAGGGATGACGTTATATACATGTATAGCGAGAAAAGAGGATAAGAAAATAAATAAATACGACACTATTTCTCCTAACGACCGAGAAAGATAGAGAAAGAGAGAGAGAGAGAGGGAGATGAACGGACGATGTGTGCTCTTGGTGCTCCAGGCGTTCCTGGACCCTGAAGGGCGAATTTTATACTATGTAGCTGCTCGCATCCCGCGGGATAATCAGCGCTCGACTAAATTACCCTTTCTCACGTGAGCTTTCCTCCTCTCTTCATTCTCTAATTTTCCTCTCTTCTGCAGAAAGTGCCGAAAAGTTTTTACTAGAATTTTCTCGCTCTACACAGCAGCTGCTGCTGCCCTGCGCCAGACCTACAGGGATGAAATAATTGCGTGTAAGGTATAGCGCGTATATGAAAGAAAAAAAAAAATTTTTTTTTTTTTTGCTCCAACGTATCTTCCGATTTACACGAAATCAAGAGATGGAAATATCGATGGCGTTGGTGAAAGGAAAAAAAAAATATTAGCCAATCGAATCGAATGAAATGCAGGTGAAAATCGACGAGTTTTGCGGTAGATTTTCGATGTATCACGGAGTGTGTCGAATTTTTTCATCGCATGATTGCACGTGTAACATTCGTGGTATTCGATACGAACGAACTATATCCTCAAAATGGGTGGACATCAAAAAGTAAAAATAAAAGACTAAAGATTGTAATCGTGAAGTGGCTATTCAACTTTAACCGCGTATACCTATACTAGTATAAGGACGCTACTTTCATATCTTTAATGTCGATCCGTTATCAGCTAATTTACCATACTTGAAAAAAAAGACACTATACCATACCACAATCATCACCATCAAAATCAACAACGCTGTGCAATTAGGCAAATTGATATTTAACAGTCACGCTTCCGATGATAAGATCATCGGCGTTGGCCGCAGACATAGGGGAACTACCTGGTATACGCGTTGAGAAATAAGAGGAGCAAGCAGTAGAAAGTTGTAATTATTATAATACGTGTGGAGATAACGTTTCCTACAAAAAAAAAAAAGGGTCGCCAAGTGGCTAACGAATGTGCAGATACCTTATATATTCGCGCGAATGAATGTAACGAAAAAATAACGTAGACGTACAGGACTTAGAGAGAAAAAAAAAAAAAAAGTGCTTGTCAAAAATAACAATCAACGCGAATATCAAATGACTGCAGGATAAAAAAAAAAAAAAGAGGAAATGTATTCTCGTAGAAACTCTTTTCGAAAGTTTCTAAAAAACCCTGAAAATATGATTCATTCTACGAGCTATATATGGTTTTTTCTTTTTTTTTTTTTTTTTTTTTAGATAGAATGGGATGTGATATGATGGCAGTCGGATATGACAAACAATAAGGTTGTACGTTACATACCATGTACAGTTGAAGAGAGAACGCGCGGTAATTCGAAACTGGATGTTATATGTATATAACGGGTGGACATATAGGAAGATATAAATATAGATATAGCGATGTATAACCGAGAATACTTGCGGCACTTATACGTCAAACGCTACTCGTGATAACTGACAGGGGTATTGCAGAATCCTTGACAACGGAAGCACCTACGGCTCTCTTCTTTCCCTTCCGCGGTCGAGTTGCGCGAATATCTTTTATACACGTACGAATGACACGGGGGCACGTATAGGTCCGTATCTACGTAACCCCGCGCGTAAATACGACACGTAGCGTCATAGGTACGCGGGTGCGCTGGAAGCAGAAAATGGTCATTTTCTTCACCTATATATGTATACCTATACAGCGGCGTATTATAGATGTGCACTACGTATCGATACGTGAATACGATTCGAAATAAAGCTGTCAAGTTGGTCGGTGTAATATGGGAACGTATCCATACAGCGATGTCGGTGTTCCGGAAGCCATTGAATTTCTTTTTCGACCCTGCGCGACCATCCCCTACTTATACATACTCCGATACACCACCTCCTTTCGACGCTCATATCGCGTATAGATGGATCGGACGTGTTTGGCCTACGTTGTCAAAGCTCTAGGCAACTCGAAGTAATCCCACAATGCCTATACCTATTCACATACCACATAATATGTATTTCACATTTTCCATGTGGAGATAATGTACACATATCGACGTATATATTATAAAGACGTATAGGTATGTTATACGCACGCAATCGACGAACCCGTCAACCTATACAACTTCACTCCTCGATATCGGTTTTTGGTGCTGGTTTTTTTGTTTCGTTTTTCGTTTTTAGTTTTTTTTTTTTCTTCTCCAAGCCTTCACTCTTAACCTGACGGACATTATCTTAATCGACTTGGACTCTTTTTTTTTTTAAAGATCTTTTCTTTCATTTTTTTTTTCTGTTTTTCTTCTATTTTCGATCTTAAGAAAAGAAATCATCTATATATGGGTACATGTTATATGAGACCCCTTGGCAAGAGAACAAAACCCGCGGATAACCCTTTAGATGAGATTAAGTTTTCGAACACCTGCACGTCGTGTCCAAAGATAAAACTAACATTGTTCGACATCGTTTGACCTATATGAGACGATCTACGCAGGGTCATTTTCTTTTTTTATCTGATGCAATTCTCGAGGATTGTTTTTTTTTTTTCCTTGTTTATTTTTTTTTCTCCTCGTTTTTCACAGGGTCACCGATCGTTTTGTGTAATTTATTTTCGACGTATATTATACGTACGTTCTTGACCCTTTCAATTTGTTTTTTATTCGGATACCGCGTTCGGATTCGTTGAAAAAAAACGAAAGCTCGTTCAACGAAATCTCACGATAGGAATCAAATCGAAACATTATTTATTACGTTTATGGTTTTTGTAATTTTTTTTTTTTTTCGCGCTAAAAAACAGCAGCATATACATATCGATGTCAAGTGATACCCGTGGGACCGATAACTCGATCGCGGCTCAATGGCCGTTAGTTGGCTTGGATTAAAGCACCGTCCGTGCAGTTTGAAACACTTGTTGAAAATATTATAATTTTAAATCAACCGTTGCGAGAGAGTTATTTGAAAAAAAAAAAAAAATTCTTCTCGAAAAATATCAGATTTTGACTGCTACGAAAGATGTTCGTTAAAACTCCGCTCACATGTACATACAAATTGCGAATAAATTCTTACGCTTTTTGACTACAGTTTTTTTTTTTTGTTTTCTTTATTTGTATGATTTTTTTACTCGTTTTTACTTCACCGCATTCGTTTCAATGTGATTCTACCGGTTAGGGCAGTTGAGAAAAATAATTTTTTTTCCATCAGCATTTCCAACAAGATATAACGTATATCGGATACCTCGAAGAAGGATGAACTCTATCCAATTTCCATCCTAACTTAACGCTTTTCACCGTCAAAATGAATCGCTCAAATTACTGTAAGGGTGGTAAATTTACGTCGAGATTGAGTTGGCAGTTATTTCTAAATCATGTCTTAAGAAAGTTATCTGGTCTTAGGCACAATTCATTGAGATGTTTCTTGGCTTACGATCAACCCGGTTCAAGATTGGCAATTTTCCAACCGTCTTTAACCATCCGACACACGTATGTCTCTATAGTAAAACTCGAGTTTGCTGCCCTCGACTTTCTAGGACGCGGATTTAACATCGAATATTTAGTTTCCATGAAGTTACTATAAAAAAAAAAAATGTCTAGTCTTATCGGTGAAAATTTAATTGCCGATTATTGGGACGACTTGGTTATTTTTCGAGATGATTTTATTTGTTTTTGTACGTGGATGCAAAAATCTTTTTTTATTATTTCTCGTATCTCGATCCATTGCAGCTGCAGAATCGTTGATCGTTGAATTCGGTATATGATTTGATGCTTAATTAGGTGATTATGTAACGAAAATTACCGAGCTTTATGGTTCGTCGGGGTTTCTTAGAATTGCGCGACGACAATCGTTGAGTAGGACCACAGGATTGGCGATACTGGTATAATAAGTACCCTTCTACTGAGCACTGTCTGCACGCAGAGACCAGCGTTGATTTAATTAAACTAATTACCAATTAGCATAATGGCCTGTGTAGTAATTTAAGCACCATAATCCACGAAGTTAGTACGTTTTCGTAGAAATTATATACCTAATACGTACGAGAGTTGTCCAGTTATACGTCGTATTATATGTATAAGGATAAAAAAGAAAAAATTTCATCGTACTACGTATTATACCGCCAATACCATGGGTTTGAAAATTTCTAGTTAATAAATTGGAAATTCGACTGATACAAAAAAAAAATACCTATAATTATAAGTAGTGTTTCGGTCGTGTTGACGAAGGATATATGTTTTGGATTTTTTCCCTTCTCTTCCGATACCTCTTGAACTTTTGCTAATTATGCGCGCTAATTAGCTGAACTTCCCTAAATCAATGAAATCTACATCGCTGTGAATGAAAATACCTCTGACTTATACCGTAACGCTTGATGTGGGTGAAATTGGATCCATTTCGATTTCCTATATCTATACATATATATGTATAACGATGTGTACATATTTATCGAACGGCAAACACGCTGCAGGCGATGCACGCCTGCATCGCAGATGCAAGCGCGCTTAAACAGAAGATGAAAGGAAAAGAAGAAAAAGATAAAAGGAGGGAAGAAGAACAAGAAAAACCTATAGTACATATAGTACTTGCTGTAACATTCGATTTTCGAAAAATTTTTACATAAAATTGAAAGATCGAAGTCGCAGGCAGGTTAATTCTGGTGATTTTGAAAAATGCGTTTTTTTCTCTCACAATTTTTATGCTAACGTTAAATTTGGAGATATACGTAGAGCGGGTTGAAAAAATGAAGCCAGAAGGTGAAAAAAAGAGAGGAAGAAAAATTTGACGCGGACAGAATAAGGAACACCCTATAATTCAGACTTACCTTACCTGACCCAATTTAATCTAACCTAATTTTACCTAACTCGAGCTGCAAGTGAATCTCCTGTGAACGGTGGTAAGACAAAACTGGAGATGCAACCCTGTGCGCGCGTTAAGCGAACTAAATTCAAGCTCGTTAATCTCGTCGCCCTTCACGTCTTCCGCTTTACCTCACAGCACACCTCTGCGTAATCAAGAGAGATAGACGGACAAATAGATGGCGAGTTTATTGCAACTGAGAATGAGAGAAAATGTGAGGTAAAGTGAGAGAGAGAGAGAGAGAGAGAGCGAGGGTGGATATTAGCGTCGAGGGGATAAGGTGGAGGGAAGATGGAGAGAGCCTCTAAACAGCTGAATGTTTAGATACGAGGTAAAACCACAAATAGTTGAAGCTTTAGTGGAATTAAGAGACATTTATCGTCGGATGAGGAAATTCAGATCCTGATGCTACAATATGGATGCTCCGAGGATCAAGAATTTTTCTTTCTCTTCTTCTTTCACATTTTCTTTTTTCTTTTTTCTCGCTGAATTTTTTTTCTGCTACGAAATCTTAGTTCGTTACAAAGTATCGTGATTCACACTGTTTCGAGACACTAGAAATTAGCGGTGAAAATTCTTCTCAACAAATACCCACTTCAGAGGTTGTTGACTTGGGAAACAAAGACCCCAATAATTTTGGCACAGAGTTTCGATGAATTTCACAACTGCCAAAACTTTCAATTACCGGCTGCAAGAATATTCACAATTCAATGAACGGTATTCCAATTCGTCCATGCAATCAAACGGTATAGGTTATACAATCCAAATTATCGTAGTCCCCATAAAATTTGTACAAATATTTTTCGTCGAACATCACCGAACGTTGTTCATCTCAACCGAGGATGTTCATTTTGAACCGCGGGGATGATAAATATCTTGTCGAAAAAGATGTAGGTAATGGTAGTTTTGACGTATGTATATGTACGACGTATATACATTTATATGTATTATACCTTATCTCTTCCGTTGTTTATCGTTAGTTTTACCATTCCGCGTGCGAAAGTGGAAACAGACCACCACAGTAACCCACCCAACCGATACATAACCATGGAAAAGAAAAGGATAACCGGTAGGAGCAAAGAGTCATTTATTTTCCGAAGAAACATCTCTCGAGCATCCATCAACCGGAACAGCCTACTTAATAACAAGATTTGCAGTGACTCGGGACTAGAAAATACTCTGGCAAAATTAGAAAAACAAAAATGAAAAGAAAAAAGCCGAAGAAAATAGTCGAATGAGAGCGGACGAATAGTTTTTTTATTCCTTTTTGTTTTTTCTTCGCGGATTCCTTCTCAAAAACTTATGGATCAAATAGAGATACGCGTATTATATGCCCGTGCGTGGAAGTTACATGGGCGAACTCGCTTCCTGGTTTTGATCGATAAACCCTAACCGTTTTCTCCGAGGTCGTAAGAAGCACGCGGTCCTTGTGGGTTTAAGGTACCTGGAGGTATAAGAAATATATACGTAACGGAAATTGCAGTAAACTTTACTTTTAGTATCCATAATTTGTGCGGCACCTTCTGCACTAGTACAACGCATATAATATTCTGTTATATGTATGTTATGTTTTGTGCAGTGTTTTTAAAAACCAGAAAACCAAAAAAAAAAAAAGAAAGAAACGTTCCGTTGATCGCGTTGAATTGCTCAAGTTGTAGCCGATGGACTGTGAACAAATCCTTGAAAGACAAAAAAAAAAAAAAATTTCCCCAAAAAACCAGTGCCGAATTACGACGGACTGAAGGTGATGCCAAAAACAAATCACACAACGCGACTCGAAGCGATTTCGGAATTGGAAAACGAAGAAAATCCATAAAGAAAACGTATCGACGAAATTTCTCAATGCTTTTAGATTCGCAAAACCAGACACTGCGTGTGATAAGGGGTAGGTGTATACTCAGAGTGAGATATAGAGTCGGGTTGTCATGGACTGAAGTGAAGGAAAAAAGGCGTCGGCCAATTTCGACGAGTGTGCATCACGTGCCCTTTTACAAACCGTAGAACTTCTGCGTCGTGTGGCCCACGTAGAACTCCGTAGAAATCTACCTACCGATGCATGCTTCGCATCCTACATGCTGGTTATACGCGTACAGTACGAGTATACGTGTCATAGGCTTTTCCAGGCTTTTCCTTCCGTCTCACAGCCGGGCCATGCCATCGGGGTTCGGGTCGCACGTGCTTCTTACGTTGCGCATGAACCGTCTTACGGATGAGGTACTATACGAGTAGAGCCACCGTACATTCTACTCCGAAACAGTATAAGACGGAGGCATGCCTCGCCAGGGAGGAGGTTGGGAGGGCTTGAGAGTCCCTGTGGAAAAGTGGTGCTCTCATCTTCTCGGCGACGTGTCTCTCGGTCTGGGGTCATCCCGACTCGCTACTCTAGTTTTTTTTTTTTTTTTTGCTTTCCTTTTTTCCTTTCTTTTCTGCATGTCAAATACCATACATGTAGGATGAATTTGAGCTGAAAATATGCAAGGGAAAAAATAGAAAAAAAAATAAAAGCTCACGACACTTTTTTTCAACTCATCTAACATTAATCCGTCCATATATTCAAGCGCGGTGTCAAAATCAAACCGCAAGCTTCCAAGTTATTTGTTTATTTATTTTTTTCTCTCACTTCGATAAAACGTCATTTTTGGATTTGAAAATATCAACTTCGTAATTATAGACGTGAAAAACTTGAGGAACGGAGTGTGGAGAAAAAATTCTGCGCTGAATCCGTTAACTGCGGGAAACAGAGCGAAACTTGGCTCTGTTTGTATGTACGTACGTACGTATACATTGTTTTGTTTGCGAAACTCATTCTTTGCGAACGCTCTTGGTAATGCTCCGGATAAATTCGATGAGCAATACACACATATACGTATGTACATATATACCATGTACACACAGTCTCGTAATCAGGGGCAACGATCTCCATTGGGATAGCCTCAGATTAAAGTAGTTTCCCTTGGTTTCAAGAGACGATCCGGATAACCTCCTTCCTTTGTCCACCGTAGACAAACAAAATTCCATTTACAAGAATCCTCTACAATATTTCCTTCTTATCGCAACTCGTCGCAATGCACGTATAGGTATCGGTTCACTTATAGATTCAGCAGCAGCAGCGTCAATCTTGATTCTGGTAAGAAAACATCGTGTTACAATCCAAACTTGCGTATCACATACCTATAGTACGACATACGTGGATCGACAATTGGAGAATTTCTGTTTGAATTTGGCGGCCATGTTGAAATTAATTCTTGCCATTTACTTTGGGTTAAGTAAACTTCTATGGAGCACATCTTTAATTGATTTGGAATAGAACTTGCCAGTTATAATGTTTTAATAGGTCATATAACTTTGTACCTATGTAACGTACTTATATATAATATGTATGTATACTGCAAGTTATGTGCCCCGACGGTGCGACATGGCCATACCGCTCGTAAATTCATGCGGAGCCAGAAGCTAGTCCCTTGGAATTTGACGTGGAGGGGGGAGGGAGGTTTAATTACTACGCTTGCAAATGGAACCCCCGTCGCCTTACCCCAAATCCTCTTCGTCCCCCCCCCCCCCCCCCACACACACCCGCCCACTACTCGGTAATACAATTCTTGGTTGGTGTTAAGTCCAGGGTTAACATGGAGTGACTTATTAGGTAACAGATAATTTAATACCCGGTGTTAAATTTTAAGATGTAAAAGCTTGAAGAGAACCCGATTTTGAGCACAGTTAAAAAACAGAAAAAAAAATTTTTGAAAATCAATCAAATTGCGCATGAACTTGTAATTTGATTGATTTGTTCTTGTTGTAAAAATTTAAGAATGATATTTATAGGTATATTATGTATATAAATATCGATGAAAAACGAATAAAAATAAATTGATGAAAATGGAAGGTAACCAACAAAAAAATATCGATTCAACCCTCGTGAGAATAATGTAAGCTTATTCCCACCCGTCCAACTCGCGCGGTTTCGAGAGAAAACGTTTCTCTTCTGAGTGTGTACACTATATCACCCTGATATTTAAGATTGTGTGTAGGTATATAACACATGTACACGTTTATATATAATACATAGAAATTCTCCAACTGTGTATTCTGCTTGTCTTCCATAATTCTGGATCTGAAACTTCTATGTAATCTTGCTGTATCAGCTTGCGGTTGGATTTTGAGAACGAGCGTATACATCAGCCGTTATGGGTTATAGAATCAGAATCAAATTTGCTAAGTGTACATTTTACAAATGTAAATTTTCTAATTATTGTAAATGATTTAGTTATGACGCCACGTACAGCGATCGTTGAGACGTCTGTGGTGACGAGCCTCGAAAATTTGGATTAGCTTTCGAAAAATAGAGTGAAACGTATTTTATATTATAGATTTGGATAAAAATGTTACCCCGATCAATTATACGCGCACAGGGGGGAAAAATTTAGAACAATTTCTTCAAAGAGAAAGTTGACAGGAATTTTCCTTCGCCTTGATCTCTTCGACCGGATTTTTCAACGTGAAGTTTATGGAGGAATGCTAAAAGTTTTTATCGCAATGTAATATTTGTGTAAAAATGAAATTTATTATACTATATATAGAATCGCATTTTTGAGGTGAGAATATCGCCGATTTTTTGCTTTTCGGATCCGAAAAATTGAGATATCAGGTGTGTAAGGTCCTCGACGATACACGAACAGAATATCTCTCTCGCATGCGAGTCGAGTGAAGATTTCCATTTTCAAAATAGGACGAAGCTGCGCGTCTATTTCTGGCAGAAATTAAATTACCTACGTATAATACGCTTTTAACGTGTATAAAATATTTACCCCGCTGCATTGTGCACTTAATGATAATTCAATTGTTACTCGCTGCAAATATTAAGCAAAATCACGAATATTATTATGTATACCATAAGGTTACATAGCTTCAGCTATACGGAAGTTACGTAGAGTACCGTCAATCTGTGCTGTGTTTATTCAATTACGTTGAAAATCGCACTACAGTTTTCAACGGTCATATCCAGTCATAATTATACACATAACAAATATCCTATAAAATATTCAATTGGCCCGAACCAATAATTATTCCACAAATATTTATCAACGCGCAGCCCCGCAGATAACCCAGACAAAATCCAAACGCGTTGCTGCTGTACACTTCCGCGCGTTTAATTTATAGAAAAAAAAAAAAAAATAAATAATCATCGTATGTGTATATATCATTAAAATGAACGAGGACGTATGGCATATAATTTAAACTTTTTAACGAGTCAAAGTTTTTTCTAATAATATATTCACGAGTCACATTGTACGTCTAATCAAAAGATTTAAAATCTTATAGTTTTCCAAACCTTGCCGATCATACATATATTTACATCCGACCACAGAATTATATTCCACGAATATAATCTATTCCACGATAAATCAATACCTAGTAAGGTCTTCGTCGTCTATTCGAGTACCTTTACACGTTACCTACATTACAAGGCAATGCCAAAAATAAAGTCAAGGATTTTATTCAACGGATCCTCGTTTATATACAATAATTATTTCTACCACATATAGCAGAGGCCGGAATGAAAAGTTCACCCACATGCATATAATATAATATATTTAAATCAATCAATTTTTTCTCACAAAGTTTTTTTTTTTTTCTTCGTTTTTTTATCTTCTCCTTTTCATCTCTAATTCTCGTCGAATTGCCGTCTTCTGTTGGAAAATGGGACTTCTCGTCGATGCGATGAAAGAAAATAAAATAAAAGAAATCCAAACGGACGGTAGAAGCAAAAAAAAAAAAAGAAAAGAAGTTTCATCCTTCTCCGCTCCCCAGCATCACGGAATATTATCTGATCTTGTTATAATAATTATACCTATAAAAATTATATTTATATAGGTCTCATTCGTATAACCCTCCTCTTTCGTGTCTCCTGCAGCTGGTTTAGCCGGGATTTTATGTCGGATATAATATAAATATAGATATATCATAAGTTATAGCGATATAGAAAGCTCCTTTGGTGATACTTGGAAAGTTTTAAGTGAGTTTTAAGCACACCGAGTTTAAAGTTACCTCCAGCTGCAGGTATCTTTTATCTATAAAAGATGTACATGGGTATATATACCTATATATACAGTATATCTGTATATACACTCTCACCCTAGTCTACTAACGATACGTTTTACCTATATAACTATTTATAACGATGAGCGAGTTAACGCCTCGATTTAGGCAGTTAATCCATAAACTGCAGAAAGCTTAGTGTTGTATAGGATGTATGCGAACCATTATTATAAAGTATCTTTTTTTTTTCTTCTTCTTTCTCTTTCAAACTTCGACAAAAAAAAAACACACACAAAAAAGGAGAAGAAAAAAGAAGAAGAAAAAAAGAAGTACAGAAATTGTGCGAACGGAAAACTTCAGTTGCTAACTCGCGAGAACTGACCCTCAATTTTTTTTTTTCTTTTGGTTTTTTTATTTTTCTTCCCCCGTATTCATCGATAATGTAAAATTGTGAATTACTTGATAACGTGATCTTGAATTTACCATATATCTTGCAATTAATACGTTACGCTATTTTTTGTTTTCAATAATTGGATATTCGTTTGTTTTGTTACCCCGTACACTTTTCGATCACATATTTTTTACTGACAAAAAATAAATTAATACAACCGAAACAGGTGTATCTAATGACGTTAATTTCTGTTTGTTAATTAATTTTTTTCTTTTTTGTTACAGGACCCGCAGATCGCAAGCTGCAATTACGGTATGTGTGAATTCGGCGTTATATGTATAAATACATGTATCACCGAAATATAAAAAACTAAATAATTTAATGATGTAAGAATAGGTAAAAAAAAAAAAAAAAAAAAACTAAAAGCGTGAATTTTATCGGAAACCTATAAATAATCAGATTAAAATTGATATTAGAATTTTTTCTAAGACCCAACACGGTATAAATAAATATCTAATATCCTGTACGGTAAATAAAACTGATTATCGACATTTCGTCAGTTTTACCCGATATACCTAATTTGAAATAAATGTTAAATACCTCCGTATTTACCGGCTGTGATATTAACGAAGCCAAATATCATACAATGTTTGAACAGAAATTGAGAACCATCAATATATAACATAATATATACATGTATGTATATATTGTCAGTTATATATATAATATATACTGAATAACAAATCTCGTCCCAACTGTATGCTATTATTATGTACATACCACTTTGTATCGGTACGTACATAATTTCTATGTATTCGAGGTCATGTTATGTACTCAATCATTATTATTATTACTATTATCAATATTGATGATATTTTGCGATTCGGAACTCGATACTCCAACTATAGAATCGCGATTCACCTAACCTGACGTGATTTAACTCAATCTACCCTTATCTAATTATGTCACGTGACGAGAGATAACCGTTATCAGAAAATACTTGCGGAAATTGAAAAAGAACGAAAATCAATTGGTTTCAATAAATTTATATCATGTAAAAATAAAAAAAAAATAAAAAAAGACGAAGAAATTTCCGAAATAAAATAGGTACGGGGTTAGTAGGTTAAAACGTGGAGGTATGACTATGAATTTTGCGATAGATAGAGAAGAAGAAGGAGAAGAAAAATAAACAGAAAAAGAAATAGAAATAGAGAGAGAAAAAGAGAAACTGATATTCGGATGAAAAGTATCAAGTTTTAAAGAAACGATGTTAAGAATTTTTCATATTTTTCCTCAACTAAAGTTGTCTGCACAGTCGGTTTTGACGCGTTGTATAATATGAAAAAAAAAAAGAAACAAGTGAACAAGAACAACATCAAGTGAAACAAAATTTTCCGGTAAAACTTATACTTTGGGAAAATTTTTCTGTCTCGTATATAAAATAATACCTGAAAGTCGGCGACGGCAAGCTCCGGGCTTGCCGACGGACTTTCGAAAGAGAAAAAGAAAAACCAAAAACAACTTTTATTGGCACGCGTTGTAATGCCGTAGATATAGGTATATACCCTGCGAATATTATAGCCCATGTACGCGGAATTCAAAATTGCCTATGCCTTATTTATTTTATTTTTTTTCAAATGTGTACAGGAAAACTGCAGGGATTGAAAATGAATAGGTGAAAGAAAAAATTGGAAAGTGAAGAAAAAACAAAAAATGAATCTCAAAACTTGAAACGACGATGCAAGGATATAATAAGAAACTGTAAAAACAAAACAAAATAGAAAACGAAAGATTTTCCTTATATTTTTTGTGTTTCTTTTTTTGTTTTTCTCGAATAATTAAAATTGCAAGGCTGTATAATATATATGATGTAAATAAAAAATTGATTGCAAATTATGTGGACGATAAAAAGGTAACGGTCGTTATAAAGATTAATTAATTAATCGTTAAATTAATTAATCAACACACAAATGGTTTTTACACACAAATGGTGAAGGTGCAATTTTTTAAAAATGAAAAAAAAAATTGCCGCATTGACGTATCTGCAGGAGTGGTTTTTTTACAATTATACGTGGAAATTTATTCGGTGAGAGTTTCGGATAAAGGGGGGGTGGGGGTGGGGGAAAAGGGGGTGGAAAAAATGAGGAGTGTGACAAGTGTTGGGGAAAAAAAACAGTAATGGAGGAAAAGAATAGAGAATTAATTTAAATTGAAAAATAAAAAGAAAAAGAAAAAAAAAATAGAAAGAAAAAAAACAAAACTGGTGAAATGGCAGTGAGTGCGCGACGATGTCATTGGCGATGGCGTCGTGTGCGTGGACAAATAATATGTGCGATATTGTGTTTGAATACAATATTAATTTGCAATGGACAAAAACCAATAAACTTAGGTGGTGTAAAACGTCGCGATGTATATATTGCTGGATTTTTTCCATACGGTAGACATGTGCCGGAAAGTCATGTGGGACGAGGTGTTATGCCATCGGTTAAACTTGCCGTTGATCATATCAATGAAAATCCAACTATACTTAGAAATTATAGACTGCACATGTGGTGGAACGACACTGAGGTGAGTTGCTTTTCATATATTACTATATCATAATTACGTATAGCATATCATTATTTGATTTCGATACAGGTACATATATTTTTTATCCAATTAAGAAAATTGAAAACTTTTACCCGAAACATTTTCTTCGTCCGACATGAATTTTTCATTTGATGAGGTGTTCAAACTGCTGACCGCCAATTTCGATACAGTTGTATCGTAAGTTTGATATAAAAACTTTTCTTTTTTTTGTTGTTGTTGAATTGTTGACTTATATATCTTGAAAAACACTCGAATCCATGTGAAATTAAGTTGAGTCAGGTTGGGGCTCGATAACTTTAGGTTAGATAGAATAAGTTAAAGTTGGGTTTCAGGGTGAGATTAGGACAAGATTAGGATTAGGTTTGGTGAGTTGTAAGTTGGGTTGGATTAGGTTATAGGCCGGGTTACGCATTGTTACCGCAACCGTCGTCTCGCAATCTTACCTATACATACATATACATGTATGTATGTACCCCTTAGTTAAACAAAAAGAAAAGTTAGTCGTGGATCCTGACGGTATAGCGTAGCGGTTAGAAGCGTTTGGCTTCTTTCTTAACTCGATGCAAACAAGACGAAGAACTTAAGATTAAAGTTTAGGATGGAGTGAGCGTTGTTAGATCAGCAGCTTTTATAAATAGCATTACATTTTACCGATTCAGAATATTCAGTCGAGATGAACCTGTGGGAATTATAAATTCCGAAGCTCTTATTCTTATTTGAATATCAGTCGGATTTCCTAACGCAGCTTTGCACTTTGCTTCATGTCAAGTTCAATATTCTTGAATAATGCGGAATTCCTATGTCTATGTAAATGGAAGATTGATAACCTTCTCGTCAACCTTATCTTCACGCGGAAATTCATGACGAAGTTTGACGTTTATTTGTTATATGCTTTGTCTGGTCGGATCAACGCGTTTCTGTGACTAAAGTTAATTTACGTTGGGTAAGGTTAGGGGAGAGATGGGGTTGTCTAGCTTTTGTTTCTCTGGTAATCTCCTGCTGCAGCTAACTACTACTATAATACTATACCATAACTATTTTACCAACCTTAACTGAACCGTGAAGTTCTTAGATGCAGATGGTTAACGTACGCCGCGACGTCTTATATATATGTATAGGTATATAGGTTTAGCGCGATTATAATGCTTGCGAGATAATTTATGAACTGTCAGATTAAGGGTAACCACCCCTTCACTCCTTTGCTACCACAGCCATAGCTCTTCTCATGCGTCTTGCCAAACGGCACGGGGAGAAACTTGAGAGGGAGAATTCGGAGGCCGGGGGATCCCATGCTAGGAGAAAATGGGAAATGTGAGACTCGCATGGATTTTGGAGGGGGCTTAAAAACCGATCTAGTCGATATTGAGAATTTGGAAAAGTCAAAATTGCATCATTTCAAGTGACTTTCGAAATCGAAGTTAGATTTATGCGAGTTTCGGTAATCGTTAGAGTCACATCGAATTTGATACTGCAGCAATTCATAATCCTCATTTCAGGTGTGTAACTTACTTCGGTACGTTGGAAGAAGAAAATTACTTTATTTTTAGATCCTTTATTCAACCCGTGGAGACCCTGCAAGCGACATATATTATATAGTTAATTCGAACCCGATATATATATTGTAGCACGTCGTCGGCCTTCACCTCGTAGTTCGCCAACTGTCAGAAAACCCATTTCACGATCGGAGATCGATACTTTTACAGTACTTCAGCCTTACCGTACGTTATTAGTTTTCAACGATCGATATTTTCTACTCCCAAACCATTTCCAACTTGATATAGAGTCCCAGAAGCCACGACAACCAACATCGACTATTATAACTCTTTGGCAAATACTACGGTATATCGCGTCTAACAATAAGAATTCGTTCGAAAACTAGTTTTCATTCAAAATTCTCTTATACTTCAAAAATTTCACGGGGAGGCCTCAAGACGATCGAGAAAATTGAAAAACGATGACGAATGGAGCATAGTCACAATATTCCTGCAAAAAATTTTCATTTCAAATTACATTCCTGTAGATTTTACGAGTGATCCCGAAAGTTGAAAGATGAGAGTTTAAAGTTTGGAAAAGCTTACCGATTATCCCGGATAGTTTCCAGACGTCTGAAAAAAAGGATTCTAAATTCAGAGGAACTGTTTTTTTTTTTGCCTTTTTCGTTTCACTAGATCAATGCAAGAAGATTAATTCCGTAATTTCCGTTTTCTCTTTCCAATCCGAAGAGCGTTGAATTTAAACGTCGTTTGATCTAGTCAAGGGGCTGCGGGGTCGAAGGGGGACCGTTTCCGAGTTCAGTAATGGCGGCACGGAGGGCAGCTGTTACACTGACCTTCGAAAGATTTATGGTTCGCGTTATTCTGCACTTGTGCCGATTGGAATCGAGCAATGCACCAGTAGCGGCAATAGCACATAGGGATGTCTACCTAGATTGGGGGAACATATGTATATATACACGTAGATATATATATGTATATTGCCAGATTTACAAGGAACATTTAACCGGAATAGGTTATACAAGAGATTGCTATATTCTAGTACAACGAACCGCCACAATTGGCGCTGTTGCTTCGAGCTGCTGACGTCACATGCTGCAGTGTAAGCAGTATATTCCATGAGAGATTAGAACCAGGGTCAGTACAGGTCAGGAAATCCCTACCGTATAGACTATTATCCTATCGGGGTAATAATTTCTGGGAATCTCCGATCGCCGCCCGATATTAGCTGCTAATTAAACCTCCAGTCAAAGAGAGATTATTCTGCAAGTGAGAGGTGTTCCGACGTAAGATAATTCGCAGGCAAAACCTTTCAAAATATTTTTCAAACAAATTTTCAGACTTGTATCTGTCGATCGGTAGTTTGTAAAAAATGTTTGCATTCGACTTGAGTTGGTCGAAGATTTGGACACTGATAAAATGACATTTTAGCTATCTAGCTCGAACTGAATTTTCCAGGAGTTTTCAATTCCGAGGTACTTTTGGGTCTGACCGTGGTTACCGAGATCGGTGATATTTGCACGAATCTTAACCTCCGCTCGTTTAATGGGATGATCGTTTCCTTTCCGACTACCTTTCCTCTCCCTCTCTCTCTCTGGAGTCGAATCTAAAGGTGGTGCAGCACTCTAACGGATTTTGGTTCATCGAAGAGCGCAGAGATCGAGGATCGGGGAATATGTAAATGTCGTATATATGCCTAACCGTGGAAATTTAAACTTTTCTTTCACCCAAATTGCCCGCCATTGAAAGGGAAGACATACACGTATTCACTCCCACGGGGTTACGTATGCAGATAGAGTGTGCAGCACGGGTTTTCCCTGCATGCGATGAAAATTGCAGGACGTAGCGGAGCGTTATTTTATTTTATTTTATTTTTTCTTCTCTTTCCACCTGAAATTATTTCTGTTCGGAACTATTAAACTTCTAGAAGAATCACCAGCTCCAGAATAGATCATACCATCACACGTGCTGGGTACGTGTTCAATTATTTTCATCCCTGAATTACGCATATTTGAACTTATAAAAATTATACTCGACCAGAGATAAATCCTGCGGGATGTCCTGGTAAGTGATACAAAAAAAAAAGTTAGTAGATAAAGAAATTACGAAAACTACCCCCCCATCTGTGTATAGGTATGTATCTTGCTCTAATATTCTGCAATCGTTTTTATGCGTCGAGTGGAATTGAAACCGATTCCGGATGATCAATAGTCGAGTTTCTTCGGTAGTAGATTATACGGAGCTTTTATTATGCTTGCGGCGAGTAGAAGAGAAGAGGAGAGAAAGAGAAAAAAGGAGAAAAAAGTGAAAGTACAAAAAGAAGAAAAGGGTGAAGAAGAAGAAAAAAAAGGAAAGAATAGAGAAAAAAATCGAAACGCCTAAGCAAGAGACTGCCCTTGTCCTATGAATTATATACGGGGTGTCCGCGTATGGAAGTTGAAGTGATATAAACGGATATTATTGCGACCCTGGATGCGAAACCGGCGGTATCGTGACGTGAGGTACACTATACTTTTCTCTCCACCCTTACGTAGGAATACCCTACGTTATACGTTTCGGTCGGGGGTATAGGTATGGGCGATTACGCTTATGGGTTGGCTTAGATTGCTTCATGTTGGGTTAGGTTGAATTAAACCGAGGCTCACCTTGACTTACTGGCTATGCAGTATCGAGCGCTCGAATCAACGCGCCCAGCTGCTCGGTAGTCGTGAAACTGGGTGATTCGATGGAAATAACATTTCACCCCATGCATACTTCAGTTTTTCAGACTTCAATCGCTTCGATCCGACATTTTATTTTTTCCCGACTTATACAAGGAACAATTTTTAACAGTATTATGTATTTTAGGTCATTGATTGGAGAGGAAAATAACTTTTGTGAAGAAATCTCTAATCTGAGGTTCGAAGAAAGTCGATTTTCTAAAATGACTTTTTTGTTTTTTTTCTGAGTCCGTCAATCTTTTTCTGTGATGCGCGGTAAAATTTCTCCAACACCCTATTTCAAACATGAAATAATTGTGCATTTATAAATTATTCAAAATTCTTTTTTTGTTTTTTTTTTTTTAAACGCGCAACATCGCTATTTTTAATGTAAAATATCAGTCTAATGAGCTTTTTCCTCTTCATGAATATTACAGAACGTCAAAGGGAAAGCTAGCGGTTCTGGTTATCATGAGTGCTGCGGGAGGAAAATGAAAAAAAAAAAAAATATTGAGAGAAATTTTTTTTTTTTTTCAAAAAAAAAGAATCTAAAAAGAAAATATATTTTATATATTAGGGGGAAAAAAAAAACAACAAAAATTACGATCGGCACTAGGTATATATTTGCTATGCGGAACGTGGCCTAGTTGCATATCAAGTCGAATCAAGTCCACAGAGTCTTTGTGAGTATATAGGGTAAAGGGTAGACACTATAATGTGTATAAAACATAAGCAAAAAGAAAAGAACAAGGACGAAGGCTTGCCTTAGTGGTTTGATGTCGTAAGGTGGAGGCTTTAATTTGACCTTCGTCTGACGGTAAAAATTAATATTTCATGACACGTGGATTTGCGGTACGGACGGTTGAATTCTGTTTAAAATTCCCTATACATATACTGCATTGTATATATTATTTATTATGGCCTGCAGATCGCGAATTTATTATCCATACCTTACTCGGTATTATAACGAGTGGAGAAATGAAAATTCTATGTGATTAAATTTTTTCTTTTCTTTTATCATTTTTCAATGTTTTCTTTCTAAATAACAAGCTGAATGGACGATAAATGAATAAGAGTAAATGAATGAATGGAAAGTTTCGAATTATTGTGTATATTCAAACAATGAGAACAAATGTCATTGAACATAAAAATAAAATTAGAAACCTAAAAAAACAAAAGAAGAATAAAAAGAAAAAGAAAAAGAAAAAAAAAAGAAAAGAAAGAAATGGTTCAATCGCTGGTGCAGAAATAAAGTAGGGTACAGGGCGCGGCTTTTAAATTTGGAAGGCATGAATGGGAGTGACGAAAAGGGTTGGAAAGCCAATTGGCGGGCTACAATCGTTGGGTGTAAAAAAAAAGATAGGAAAGAGAAAAAAAAAAAAAGAAGAAAATAAATTTAGAGTTGCTTACGACTCGCGACTTCGAATGTTGGGGGAAAATGTAATGGAAACAAAAAAAAAAAAAAAGAATAAAACTTTTTGGTTTAACTGTATATCTGAGGTTATATACTATACGTATATATAGGTATATGTACCATTTTACTGGGATCTAAAAGTTTATCAGCGTTCAGAGCGACGCGAAGCGACGTACAGGGTAGAAAATCACTTCACCTAATCAATCCGAGAGATATAAATAAGGCAGGGCTCAACGTTTAGGGGACGATAACGAAAACACTTATACTTTGTAGGATATCGTGGAGGAAATAGGTATGTAAGAATGAATAGGTATGGAGGAAAAGAAAAAAAAACATGATCACATTAAACAATTAAAAAAAAAAGAAAAGAAATGTAACGTGCCAAAATTCTGGATGTATTTTTTTAGTGGAAGCAAGAATGAGTAATTATATTTCAGTTTTGAGAGAAGAAGAGAAACGTTTGTACTGAAATTAGTTCCAATTATTAAGGAGGTTAGTGCGTCCTTACATCGAGGGTTGATCGATGATAATCACATACAATACCTCATCATTTTACACGGTTAGTTTTTTTTTTTTTTACAAGGTCAGAAATAAGGTGTATTACGATCGGGTACATTTTGATTTTTTTTGAAAGTTTCGAACCAACCGACGAAATAAATCAGAATATTTAATCTGGAGTTAAAATTTTCAAGGACGAGTAAGAATACCCCGTGACCTTGAATTTGATACCAGCTACTTCATGGGTAGGAGACGAATGGAATTTGTAAAGATTTGGAAGATCGGGGATTTGAAAAGTACGAAGATCGTTGTGGATGATTGTCATCATGTATGTGACTGGAATTTGCGACATCTGCACATGGCATGATGTGGTAACCCTTTGACCTTACCAGCTTTTCTCCTTTACATCAGAGGGGGTCGCGTGCATCGCGTTAGTTACCAAACGAACGACCAAGACGACGACGACGACAACGACGACGACGATGACTAGGTTTCAGAACCTTCTGGAGGGTGGAGGACAGAATAACTCGTCAATCGTTATTTATACTTTGAGGAAAGTGGGTCGATGGGAGAGCGTTCCTGTATATAACTGTAACATAACTAGGGGGTGTTTTCCACCCCCTACCTTCCTACCTACCACCTCTCGCCTTTCGCGGTACAACGACAACGACAACGACAACGACGACGACGACGACGTGCTACTGCAGATTGTTCGACGTCGTTAGTTCGTTGCTTTTACACCGATCCTCCTGGAAGGCAGTTGGTTTGTAACAAACGTAGACGTGCGCTCGGTTACCTTCCCACTATGTACTTTACGGCTTTTCAGGTGTCAGTCAACAAAGTTGTTGTTGCAACGCTCGCCGAACGTTATTTTCCACTATATATATACAAATACCTACATATGTCTCTAATTATAACGTTGCGCAGAGGCAGATACAAACGCTGCTTTATCCCGCTTACGGGGTGGAGTAGGAAGGGATTCCCTTTTAGTATCGTACTCTCATATTTCGTAATATCGTATTATACGTATTTACGCGTGCGGCATATTATGCAGCATTTATGCATAGACGCCAGCCACGTACTGCAGTTTAACAAACCTTCCGCTCCGCAATTCTCTCTCTGAAATCTACCTTTATCACGTGAACGTACGTACGTACGTACGCCACCTATACTCCAGTGTTTCGTAATCACCTCGCTAGATGCGCAGTGGGTTTGTGTAGTTGGTATACCTGGTTAACTGCAAACGGCTCTGGGAAACCCACTCTCGTGATAATTCATATAGGTATGTTCTTACACGTTGAGTTACGTCTGCAAAACATGAATTTCCTTTGGGAATCCATCTCCCTGTGTCTCGTCAAGCGATCCGGGTACCCGCAGCTAGATTTGTCTAGCTCGAAAATTGTTCCCTTGATATAAATGCAGGTATGAGCTTCATAGGGGTATGACTATGAAGACATCAAGTTTCACAGGGGGTGCGATTCCAAGCCGATATAATTGGTGAAAATTAGAGAAAACTAAAAAATTCCGGAATTGAGAATTTCTTTGAGAATATCTTCGCGTTGCACGTTGCCAAAAATAGGGTAAAAAGTCACGGTTGAATAGATTGAAAATATAAAGAAGAAATTATCATTTGATTAAAACTATCGGGTTAATCTACCAACATTTATTTATATATATTATAAATTCATTACTGCACGCATTTTGTTTATTCATTAGCAGATTTAGTTGTCGCAAAAAAGTGGAAAGGAAGGAAAAAAAAAAAAGAATTTAAATAAAGTAAATGAAGTAAAAGGGTAAAGAAATGAAAATGAAAGAAAAAGAAGTACAAGCACCGCATTTATAATACTCTCACATACTCCCGCTATACATATACTTGAAAACTGCATGAGACTCACTCGCTCGGATGCACAACCAACCGGTTGGTTCTCGTTATTCAGGTCAAATGCTGAGGTTTGCATGCCTTGACTAAAAATAGCTGAAAACTAAAACCAGCTGCATCGCATGTCGGTGATAGAAAAAAAAAAAAAAAACAAAAACAAAACAAAACAGAACAAAAAAATAGAAGTAAAAGTAAAATAAATAATAATAGTTATGCGACCAGGCAGCCCGCGCCCGGCAGCAGTTTCTTCCTATGAATGAGCAGCTTATACGCCCGGTTTGAATGGCTCGCTATAGGCGCGCCACTTTTCACTCGCAATTTCAAAACTAGTACGAATAAACCCGTACTAGTCGTGTATAAGTATATTTAATTTTCATTGAACCAACCATTGGACTACGATACGTCCAAGAACTTCTCTAATTAACCCCTACTATAAGGTCACTCACTTCAGCTCGGTTCTACTAACCTACATTACACATTACCTAACCCAACCATTATTGGTGTACGTATACCACTGTATCATGGTTATCCAACGGGGTCGTAGCCGTTCAAGTTCAACTCACCCTAGCTGGGTCAGGTTAGATTAAATTGCATTGGCACAGGTCAGCGTTCCTCGATTAATAAGCTCGTGTCACCCCAGATCATAGTAGATTTTCCTCGAGTATTTTCGTCAGTTGGATTCAAATGATTCGGAAATAGCCACCGGAACCAATTTTTTTCTCTGCTTCTTCTTCTTCTTCTTCTTTTTAGTAACATCAGAGTTTGAGGGAAAACAACTCTCTAGTTTTCCAACGATTCGAAATTGGAAAAAGGGTACCTATATACACCTACATTATACGTACGATGACACGCAAGATTGGGGGGGGGGGGGGGGGGGGCGAATTGACGTATCTTCTCTTTCTTCCTTTTGTTTCCTTTCTTTTATTTTTCTCCATATAATAATATATAGAAGAACACACATATCGTTTGAATATATTTTGAATGAAATTTTACAATTTTGAAGGACGTGTGGAAAAACGCAAAGTCGTTATTAGGTACATTTTGTGCGCATAAGGTATACCAGCTGTGTGGAGTGTAAAAATTTAAGTTGGGCGTTTCAACATTCTCCTTTATATTACGTATACCATAGTCACAAATATTCACCAATGACTCTTGTAGATTTTTGAATTTGTGCCAACTGCTGTTTAGTATCGAACCAACAAAACCGAGCACTTTTCGATGTATAGGTACTGTGGAGAACACTTTGTCGGAATGTCATCGACCTTTCGAACAGAGCTTTGAGAATTTAATATTCCGCTGAACGACTGACACAGAAATTATCGCAGTTTTGAAATTTCATTAACATCCAAATCAGTATAGTATCTATTCGCGCTTTTGCATTAATTTTTTTTTTCTTTACTTCTTTCGCTTTGAAAACAAAAAATTATTCCATCAACGTATACTGGGACGATGAAATTAACGTCGTATATTTATGTTGATGTCCAAGAAAAGAAAAAAAAAAAACAACATAAAAATTCACTCGTTGGGGGTTGCCTTTTAGAAAAATTAATTATTACCCACGAGTTGGTCCGTCACGCAGCAGAGAAAGATGATTTGTTTGTTTGGTTTTTTTTTTTCTTTTCTCTTTTTTCTTTTTTCTTTTTTCTCTTTGTAAATCCGTGCGGAGTCTCCACGTGTGGCCGACGCGTTTTATTTAATTACAGTACAAGGTTACAAGGTTGAAGGTTATCATGTTACATATGTATAGAGTTCGTATACGTGATTCAGGGGTGGTCGTGGGAGGAGCGTGGGGGGGGGGTACGAAAATCACCGCCCTCAAAATTCAACTCAGCCGCAGGCGCCGCCAAAAGCATCTGTAGGGGTTATCAATTATGAGTTTCCAACTGATGTACATATTTTATTTTCCTTTTATTTCTGTACAATATTTTCACATTTTAACTCCGTATTACCATTTGCATATTTATTTTCATATACCCCGAACAAAGGGTAAGTGTAAAGAAATAAAATAATAAAAATAATTGTGAAAAGAAAGAAAAGAAATGAGACCGCGGAAAAAAGAAAAAAGATACCGTCGGACAATCCCTCATGACATCGTTCCGCACTGCGAACGTTTGGCTTTCATCACATTTCACATAATATATTAATATTCATACGGGTCACCTTCGATAACTCTCCACTGCATTTATAAATGGCTGACCCCTTCAAGGTTTGAAACTCGACGGTGCGGTTCCTAAATTATATTTTAGGACGTTACTGTAGATAACATGTATAACGTGAGAAAATTCAGGGGGTGGCCAACCGGGTATGGTAATTCATGTGAAACCTTGCGTGAATTGATGTGTGTTGAAAATGGTATTTGGGGTTGATTTTAAAGGTTATAGTCCGCGGGTAAGAAGGGTATACGGGGTGTCTCGTTTTGAAGTCTATACACGATCTGTCGAATTTCATGGAAATGATAATCGTATGAATTGATAGTTGTGTTTGAAAAGACGTTTATACCCCATGGACAAATATATTGACCATATCGGCAAGGGCGTGTTGGAAACCTTTGATGGCAAACTTCATAAATATATAATAGAAACGATCGTTCGTTCTCATCGACAAGTCGTTAATTATCAGAGACGTTAATTAGCCGGCACGAAGTTTGCTCTGTAAGTTGGCTCCGACACCCCCCAATCCCCCTGGGAAACTCCAGGAGCAATTTCTTCCGCATTTCTCACCCTCCAGGTCTACGTCAATTATTAAACCATGCTGTCGTCGAAGTTTATGGTGTTCCATTTATCGGAGCAACGTCTGTAAGAATTGAAATTTTTTTTCTTTCTTTCCCTTCTTCTCTTCTACCGCAAATAGTGGACCTGCATTCGGGGACCCGAAAAACCTTACAGATTTTAGTACGACGATTTTTTTTTTATTTTTTTTTTATGGATACGATTTCGGTAAAATCTACTTTTCCTTTGTTTCTTCGCCATTTTGAAAATTTTCATTCGTCTTCCTAACCCCCGATAAGAGTGCAATAATTTCTTTTTACACTCGCAGAGAACTTTTCGAAAAAGATACAATGAAATAAAACAAATAAAGAAAAGTGAAAAAAATTGAATAAAAAATATTTCTTCAAAACGTCTGCACCGTTTCGATTAGAGATAGAATAAAGTGTTGAGAATCGCCTCTCTTTATTTAAAAATTCAAAGTTTAAATTTCCTTCATACATCTCTGTCGTAATTTTCACTTCCACTCACCTTGTCAAGAATCCATTTAGCTGCATCCTCATATACCCGGTATGGCAGTATGTCATGTATATACATATATAATATGTACATAGAACGTATACTTACTTCACTACAAAGGGGAATATTTCCCGCGACGGCCTTCACAGCTCTTCCCATGGGACCTATATAGTTCATATCGCGTGCGACGTTGTATAAAAGAAAATATAATGTAAAGGAATTCTAACCAAGAATGACAACTCACCCCATTTTCTTATACCGTATCATGTCCAAGGCCGAACACCCTTTTGAAATCTTGCAATCCCCCCCCCCCCCCCCCTCCTTTCTCCCTGATGTACATGTACATTCATTCGGAAGAAGTTAGAAAAGTAGGTGTATACGGTACGTCACACCACCGAAGAAAATTAAAAAAAAAAAAAAAAAAAAAAAACAGCATTTTTTGATAATTTTCATCCGTTTTTGGAAAATCCAAAATCTGTATATATGATGGTGTGAGCCATGGCGTATACGGCGGTGTTCGTAAATTGTTTAAAGGGTGTGTCGTATAATCGTCGTCGTTGTCGTCGCGTCGCGGTCCAGCTTTAGTTAGTGAAGTGGCAAAGCTGCTGCGTCAATGAATTTTAATAAATAATCACTTTCCGGAAGTAGTCTGAAAAGCTTTTTAGGAACAGGGTTGGGGGGGGATTTAACGAGGTTGTAAACTATTTACAATCACACGAGAATTGGGATACTTCAAACGGCTAGCATATATAGCTACGTTAATTATTACATATGATCTTTATACCCTACTAGAATATACTATATATATGTGAGTTTATGCATGACTGGACTTATATACATATGCTATATACCTTATACCGCCCATATTATCCCGAATATAATAATTTAATCCAACGTTATATATATATATATATATGTATTTCGGAAGTGAAATTACGTCGGGAGGTCTTACGTTAGGTACAGGCCTAGTCTCTTTGATGTTGATGAAAATTTTGAGATATTTAACCCAGCTAAAGCAAATTTCTTATCCTCGTCTTCAAAAGCACCGCACACTTGAATTTCTGCGACAGCTTCTCTTCCTCCGTGCCCGGGCGCGCTCACGATATAATCATATGTACTTTATACATATATATATTAAATGCACATAGAATTACCCTTATATCTTTAAAATTTCATTCACTTTACTATCTTTCATTGTAAAATTAGATACGATTCAAATATATAATTGATCGCGATATAAATTATATAGGGATGAGGGAAGGGGATGAGATATTTATATATACTTTTTCGTTACCATTTCATAGTTTTATCCAACAATTTCACATTCCCCGTACGTTACATGAAAGACATAACGTGTAATGAGCACGAAGTTCGTTGCAAAAATCTTCGTCTTTCTTCCTTCCCTTTATCGACAACTTTAATTTTTTTTTTTCTATTCTACGAGACTTGCGTAAGAAATGATATACAAGTTTTGAACAACTTTCAACTTGGATTCTGAAAGTAATATTATCTGGGTATATGTAGGTATGCATTATACGTGATAGGACAACGACGGACACACTCATGCTGCACACAGCTGCAGTACGAGACGAATATGAAATTAAATTAAAAGTTCTGATCGTCGTGAAACTTTCTGTGCGCTGATAGAATTTCTTTCTTTTTTTTTTTTTTTTGTCCTTTTTTTTCATTAGTTTTTCAATTTGTTGTTATTACCTTTGAAAATGTCATTCGATATTCTATCCCACGCTTTATGCACTGCATTTGGTTGTTTATATACTTTTGGATTTATCCGTTGCCAATCATATTACAATTTTTCGTTCGCATATTTAAATTTTTCCCCCAAAATCGATAGATTTTTTATTCCTTTATTTATTTTATTTTTTTCTTCTACATTCTTGTTTTCCAATGGTTTGTAAAATAAACTTCGTTGTACTTAGGAATCAAATTACCTTACAGTACGATAAAATTAAATTGAGATACCTTTGTTTTGTCCTTTCTGTTTCTGTTTTTTCGTAACTTTTTTTACGGCCATTCGCAGGGTTGAATTCGAGTGATTCTTTTTATATATATATATGAATTTATCTTTTTTTATTTTCGTTTCCACGATGTAAATTTCTATCCCTTAGCTTTTGTTAGTTTGGCTGGGCACCACTCGACTTTTTATGTATATAAAAATGAAGAGTCTGAGGAGTGTATATTATAGTATATATCTATACACGGTATAAAGAAGAAAAAAAGAAGAGAGAGAAAAAGGAAAGTTAGGAAAAAAATAATAAGGGTGAGAGAATGTGCATAGTAGTAGAAGGAAGTGGTGGGTGGGACGTACCTTATACGCGTGTTGTTTAGCAGTTAAAAGGGGCGGCGGAGTTATTTTGCGGTGCCGGAACTTGGCGCGGGGTCTTAAAACATAGGAAGAACAAGGTGGAACGCACACCCTTAGCTCGGCTGTATTAAAACTATAGAGACCTATATCTATATTCGGTATTACTTTTACTTCCACACTCTCATCTAATTTTATGTACATGACGAAAAGTGGAGGAAAAAAAAAGAAACAACCACCTCCACCTCCACCACCACCACCAGCTCTCTTACCCTTGCACTTGATGACTGCTACTTAACCTCGTTCTTTTGTTATATATAAACCGAAACCAGGATCTGTCCTCTCGTGTTTATTGTTTGAAAGAAAATTCCCGCCCCCTCGCCCCCGCTTCTTCCCTCCCTCCACGCCCCCTCAGCCCCCCCAAAAAGTTATTAGAGAAAATTATGCGTTGTAAAAATAGATTGAAAGTAAGAAAAATAAAAAATTAATCAACAAATAAATAATCAAGTCAAAAAGAAAGATGCTTTATCTCAAGTTGAATGAAAAGAAAAAAAGAAAAGAACAGTTTTCTTTTTCTTACCTTTTTTCGTTTTTCAAACGTACCAAATTCCCCGATCTATAAACCTCGTCTAAACCAACCCATATATACCATAATGGAAACGAATCCTTGTTGTTGATTTGTTGGTATAATATCGTTGCAACTGCAGTACTTAAAAAGACAGTTTGACATTTAATGGTGAAACTACCAGAGTACATATGTATAGGTATTTAACAACTTTTGAAAGCTTTTCTGAGCTTTGTCACGCCATTTTACTTCGTACTACACAAGAGAAAAAGAAAAATCTATGTATGTGTGTATATAAATGAAATAAAGAAGAAAGAAAAATCGGCAAAAAAAAGTAGACAACGGAAAATCAAATATATAGAAGAAAGTAGCGGTAATAGAAAAAGTTCTCGATGCTCAGCTGTCACCCACCTTCTTAAAGTGCGCAGCAAGAAAATCTTAGTTTTCCAAGGGTGTTTTTTATTCTATTTATTTCATTTATTTTATGTTACTTTATTTTGTTCTTCTTCTTTTTCTTTGTTACATTTTCATTTATCAAATTATTGTTTTTTCTCGACACATAAATAACATGTATATAAATATCGGCGTATCGTGAGCGCCAACGAACTTGGGCAACCATTTTGTTTTTAATTATTTAATTTTTATTGTTCCGTTTTTAATTGTATGTTGTTTTGTTTCTTCGTTCGAACGCAATGATTATTTTGGCAGTTATTGGTCTCATTATTATATTGTCATTGTTGTTATTATTATCATTATTTGATTCGAGAATATGACAGGAAGTTGATGATGACGCGGTACGGGTGGCGCGGAGTTTGTGTGTATAGTTGAAAAGTCATAAAGTCGAAGCGAAGGTAAATAATTAAATGTTATATCGGTTTGCGGTGAATAGAAAAGTGAAAGAAAGTTGATAATGGAGCTGAGGCGAGCGGCGCGGCGGTGGTGCGATAAAGACTCGGCGGTATAGAGAGCCGCCATTAAATCGTGAGCTTTAAAAAGTAATGACGAGTTCTCACTTGATACCAAATGGAAAGATCCTGTTATGCTCCCCGTTCTCCTGTTCCACGGTTCCCGCATCTTGATTCTGTACCTGGAGTTAAGTATAAGGCTTCCAAAAGTAACCTCGTGAACCGATCGACCAAAGATAAATACATAAAAAAATGCGAGGGAAATTCAGAACAATATAGGTATTTATATACATTTCGAAATTAAAAGGGATGTCGATACAAATCTGCAATCTACAAAAAAGTCAAAAAAAATCCATGCGCGCAAATAATTGATTCAGTTCGATTATACGCAACCTGATGTTCTTCAGTTTGAACGCGTCAATTTCACATTGTCGGCAATTTTTTGTTTTTCGCCCGATTTTTTCAATATCCCAGTTGGTAACAATTTTCCGTAATTATCGCGGCCATATTTGTTCTCTTCCTTTCGAAACCCAACATGTTATTTGACAAAAACGTAGATATGCATATATAGAAGTGAAATATGCATATGACGTACGTACAGAGAATGGAGGAAGAAGGAGCTTATGTGAGAAATAACGTTAGTTCGTCGTTCAGTTTTATAAAGACGGTTGATGGCTATACGTACTACTTGGAGCGATATAATACGTAGGCACCTATATGTGTACATATAGTCGGTAGTGGGTTGGGTTGCGAAAATGTGAGGCAAAGGCAAACTGAGGGAGTTTAAATATTCATCGAGTAAACGCAGCAATCAGAAGGAAGTGACGTCACCCCTGACTAAATCACATGTAAATTGAGGAAATTTCGTAAAGCTGCGCAAATATGATCGTGCATTTCCTCACCGCGTTCTTCACATCTGCTGAAATCGCAAAAACTCGAGAAAACAAAAAATAATAAAGACAAAAATAAATAAATAAATTAATATCCGTAAAAAAATAATAATAATAATAATAAATTCGACGAAGAAATTATTCAAACAAAATAAATCTTATCATCCTATAGCTATGATTTGACGTAAAAAGAATCGAGGTGAATATATAAAATCGGTTAAATTCAAAAATAATTTCTAATTTTTTTCGTCGTTGTAATTACGATTATACATATAAGTGAGAATATTGTAGTTAGCGGTGGTGCGTTTCTCGGATAGAAGGTATAAAAGGTTGTTAATATCACGAATATATGTATACAGCCAACCTAAAAATTTTTTATAACCTTTCTTACCCTATACATGCTTCGCAAGAGATTTTTTTACGACTCACGTCAGTTGTTCTGCTCGTATAACAGTATAATAAACGCACACCATATTAATTATATAGGTATATGAAACGAATGAAGAAGAAAAGAAAAAAAAAAAGAAAAGAAAAATGTATAAATATAAATAAATAAAAATTAGGTGAAGGACGTTTTGTATTATAATATACTATAGATTATTATAGGCATAATACACCGCGAGTACTATACGATTCATATTATTTGACCTCTCGCGCGCAGCAAAAATTTTTTTTTTTTTTCTTTCATTAAAAACTTCACGTATAACAAAAGAGTTAATCATTTTTCAAACCGCGGTTAAGCACAGCAGCAGCAACGTTCACGTGTGTGTACGTAAAAATTAACGGCGCTGAAAAAACGTACGAAAAGAACAAATTTGAATATTCCCATAATAATATGCGCATACACACGTGCTTGTTATGTGCGAAAATAAAAAATCTTGGTATTTGAATATTATTATAAACCGTGCCATGCACGATAACGTCGCGTCGTACAGCTGCGGCTGCTGCGGCAGAAAAAGTGTAAACAAAAAATCAAAAAGAATGTACCATGAGAAAATGCAGGGTGTGATTTTATTTTTATTTTATCTTTATTTCTCTCTTTTCTTATTATTATTGTTTTTCCCGATTTTCTTCGTCGATTTCACTCTATTATACGCGGATTATACCATGTGTCCCAGCGTTTACACTACGGTATGTCTGGTTGCCTGCCGCTAAGCGCTCGGTCGGCAAAGCAGAGCGTGCCCCCTTTGTTGGCTCGCCGTGATCGGTTATGCCGAGCGCCTAGCGGCAGGCAACCAGATATACTTTAGTCTAAACGCTGGGACACATGGTATGTGTGTTGGAAAATTATCGGCGAGGCAAAAGCTCACCCCTATTTTCCTGGCTATGGTTATGTCGGCGATTAGAAACGAATCGTCGTTACCCCCTAACAGTCGCGCGGGTTGCCCTGCGGGCGTTTGCATAAATTTCTGTTCAAATATATATATAGATATATATATATATATATATATACGGAGAAATAAAGCGATTTTTATTTACACCTTCGATCATTTTTTTTTTCTTTTCTTCGACGATTTGAAAAGCTCGAGCATTCTAAAAGGTGATCGAATAATTCTGCAGCATAACTGCGCGTACCTATACTGCAAAATTATACTACTTGACAGACGTGCAGGGAAACAATTTTAATTCATCAAGTATACCACGCGTATAGAATTTAAATTGAATTGAATTGAATTGAATTGAATTGAACTTATTGTTGGTCGTATAATAATACGACAATAATCTATTATATTCGTACGCAATATTGTTAAGACATCAAATCAATGAATTGGAATTTTATTTTATTTCATCATTATTGTTCTCTGTTAGTTTTGTTCTTTTCTTTTTTCGTTGTTATTATTATTATTATTGTTGTTGTTGTTATTATTTTTTGTGCACCTTTAACCCGCGACCGCCTCTCGATTTCCCATAGGACAATTTGAAAGTAACTATGTCGAGACGATTGTTATCGCAATACGTCGACCCTCTACGGAATTTTCCCAATTGCGGTGTCGGCCGATTTTTTCTTTCACTTTTTGTTTTTTTTTTAGCTAGCGGCTGCAGAGCAGTTACCGAAACAATCTCTTCTGTATGTGCAGTGACACGGATGTCGCAAGTTCCGAATCGCTGCGGCCATGACATATTTTTATTTTTTCAATATTTTTCAAATTTTCATCACGGATGTGATATTATAGATAATGAGAGAGGAAGAGGATAACAACGATATGATAAAAAGTTGCCAACATTTCAAGAAGTCCTACGAATTCGGAAAGAAAAAAGATCGTTTCGGTGTCTTTCCGATGGCGCATCGTACAGCTGAATATTCGGGCTTCTTTTTTATCAAGTGACTCGATCAAGGAACTGAGCATTTTCGCGAGGCAAGGGAGATAAAATGGCCGTACTTCTTAGTCGGGAAGGCAGTTGCGGCGGATTTGTGGTTAATAAATAAAAAAAATCCGTCCAACTCCTTTCCGTCTCAGAAATAACGGAAATTCAACGCAGCCAGCTTCGAATGTCTATATGCTTTACTATCTGATGCTGGAAAATGGTGCCGACGCCCGGCTTTTTTTTTTTTATCAATCGTCGAAATTGAAAAAAGAAAATTAAATGAAAAGATAAAAAAAATAATTTCAAGGTTAGGAAATAATGAAAAAATATACCTTATTATACCTCCGAAAATTAGTAGATACTATTTCTTGTGAACTGACTCGGCTACTTTTCTTTTTTTTTCTTCAAAATTGTTGCTTTGGCCAGTACGTTTTTGTCGAAAATAAATTCGATCACGAACATCCAGGGTAATTTTCCAGACCTCAAAACTTGAAAATTCAATTCTTCATTTTTTCATTTTTGAGATATTCTTTCATACATGTAGCGATGGTAGACAGTAATGATATTATGAATAAATCAAAAAAGAAGAGAAACAAAAAAAAAAACAAGAAAAAAAAAGACAAATAAACAAGGGAATATGGTGATACGCGATAACAAAAAACAGGAGAGAAACGCGTGGAGGGAGAAAACGAAGGGAGCTTGCTTGTGTAAGCTTGCATGGTAAAAATAAGAGCAGATGAAATCGTAGAAAACACGACGTCGTTGGATTTATTTATAGCCAAACTTTGTAGATAAAGCTTAGAGTTTTGGGGAAACTGGTTGAAGGGGTTATACGATCGGAGCTATGGGTAGGAAGAAATAAAGGGTGCAGAGCTACGAAGTCGGAGGGGTTCGAAAATTTGAAAACAACTCCGTTCTACGTTTATTTTACCAAAGTAGCTGGAAATTAGTCAAATAAAATGACGTTGAAAATAACATAATTAATTGTATCATAATAGAATCGCATTACCGCTTCTCCACAATATCTTCTATCCTTCGTTTCAATTGCATATATACCCCCCCCCCCCCCCCCCCATCTCCATCTCACCGAGTTCAATTTTATCCTTTACGCAAGTAATATCCTAACACGTTGGAAACGGAAAAAGAAAAAAAATTTTATACGTGTACAAAGATTCCTTTGAGTTACCGCAGAATCAGTTGGAGGACCAGAGCTTTTTTTACCACGCAGTAATAGTATAATAGTTGTAGGGGTAGAGAAAAAAAAAAACAAAAAAAAAAAAAACAAAGAAAAGGGAACAAAAAAGAAAAACAAAATGAAGAAAAGCAAAAAAGAAAAGCAAAAAAGAAAGAAAAAAACCGGCGAAAATCTCAAGTCGTTATTTTACCTCGCGTCGACGGCAAATTCAATTCTGGTCTCGTGGATTTTTCTCACAAAATCCACCGCGTTGAGCCCATCCCTGCTTCTTTTCTCCCTCTTAAGCTTCCCCTCTCCCTCCCCCTCTCCACCCTTCTTTTCTTTCCTCTCTTCTCCTTTCTCTTCGTTCCTTTTCTTTTTTCTTTTATTTATTTTTGGTTTTTTTTTTCTGTTTCCCTTCCTTCCCTCCACGGATAAGATATATACCGCGGGAAAGGCGAGCCAAGCCGCTTTAGCTCTCTACTGAGCTCGATAGCGAATCGAAGGCATCGTCTGGAATTCGATTGTACCGCCGATATGGTATAGTTTTGTATATAGGTAGGTACCAAAAATAAGGTATACAGCTATATCTACCTATCTGAGAATAGGTTTCTGTATGCTGAGTCGGACGCCTTTATACACCTTTTTGTTTTCATTTTCTTCTGGGGTTACGGGTGCTCTTTTTTCCCCTCCGTGTTTTTTTTTTTTTATTCATTCATTTATTTATCATTTGGTTTTATTTTATTTTATTTTTTTGGTTTTTTTGGTTTTTTTTTTTCCCCACCGCTGTTGTTCCCTTTTGTTTTTGAAGCAAGAAAAACGCGCGGGTATGAGAAAAACACGTAGCTAGTGTGCAAAGGGCATATTCGGACTCGAAAAAGATTGCAGGTATACAATACACGTTAACCACTTTTCCTATTATATTTGCAGTAAGATTACGATATTCCCTACGTAGAAAAGGATTACCACTATAATTCTTATCGGATCATTTCTACCGAGTAAGGTCAACTCGTACAAATCCTTGTCTATTGAACAAGTATTAAGAGGAGATCTGCTGCTGCTGCTGTTATGCTGCGTTGCGCGGGCGAAGAAAAGCTCGGACGATAAAATTGTGGATAAATAATAAATAAAGTAAATTAGTTTTAGGTACGTAAAGTAAAGTCAATTAATTGATATTAAGCTGTGAGTTGATAATAATACGACGACAAATGAAAGAGCACGTGAAAAGGTATACCTACCCACGCGGCAGCGGTGCAACGTATAGATATCTTTGTGCGAGCTTCTAGTTTCATTTCAAAGTTCCGACGTCTGCGAAAGCTGAACTTATACACGTATATCTTCGTATATCTATAGAATGATACTTGTGCCATCTTGCAGAACCTGCAGAGGGGAATGAAAATTTATAGCTTAATAATGGACGCCCCGTTTAACGAACACATTAATTAACCGCGCTTGCACGACTGCAGTCGCGAGACCTTGACTATTTTACACCAGATATGCGACGGACAGTTTTCCTCCGCAATGTGCATTATATAACTACAAATTCTCACCTGGGAAAAAAAGTATTGAAAAAAAAAAATGAATAAATAATTAATTTATAACAGAATAATTAGGTAAGAGCAGCGTGTCATTTCCATGCCGACTCAACATCCCGCTGCTGTCGCGTAATTTCTTTGAAATATAAAATTAATCGCCGATATTTCGAGTCGAAATTGATTTTTTTTGGTTTTTTTTTTTTTTTTCTTCTCATTACAAGTCCGACGAATATTTTTTTTTTTTTTTTTCCAAAAAAGTGACGACGTTATATATATCGTGGATCGGTTTTTCATTTTAAGATTGAAAGACGGTCGGCCTAGGTATAATATTTAAGAAAAACTCTAACTCACGAGAATCGATTTCACATAGTAGTAAAGCAGAGGAAAATAATAAAAAAAAAAAAAAAGAAACACACACAAACACACGAAAAAGAAAAAAGAGAGGATCAGAAGGAAAACCGTTATCCTCTCGCGTCAAAACGACGTGTGTTTCCGAATTCTATGGCACTCGATATCCTCTTTCGCCACAAAAGCAGACTCGACTGCCTGCAACCTGCGGGAGAACCTTTAATACAAGATATTTTTCAACGAGACAGAAATCTCCGGGCACGACCGAGAAAAAAAAAAAAGAAATAAAAAAAAAAAGAACAGGAAATCACTGTATAGCTAAATTAAAAAGAAAATGTAGTTCAGAAAAAAACAAAAAAAAAAAAAGACAAAAATTATTCGTCTTATTATTCTTGAAGTTATTATTATAGTTTTGAGGACTATTTTTTTTTTCCATCCCTGTAGTAAAACTAAAAATAACGTATCCTTAAAGACGATCCTGGGTTTGATTCGTGAAAATTTTAGCTGACCCCAATTTAGGACCGCACCATAAATTATGCATTTGTCGGTGGCGGCAGTGCAGCTGTGGCTAGGATCGAGAGAAGGAAAGAAAAAATAAGAAAGAAGAAAGATTGCGTCGAATTAAATTAGACTAAATTGAGTTGAGAGAAAGAGCGAGAAGTAAGAAAAAAAAAAGGAAAAAAGGTTTCAACTTGGGTCTTCCTCTCAGTCTCATCGCACCTTCAACCGTTCATATAATAGCCGGCGTCGTGGTCGTGGTGTCGTTCCTGAAATTCTAAATGCACCGTGAGCTTTTTTGGGGGGCAGGTGGGGGTGGGGGGGGGGGGGGGGGATAACCCAAAGGGACTTTGAGACCGAAGAGTAGAGGACCCGTGGAAGTGGGTTGTACACGCTCGGTCAAATTCGCTTTGCAACCAAAATCCCTCTAATCTTAGTAGCTCAATGTATATATGTATAAGTACAATATTATCCCGTAGTTATATACCTAGGCAGGTATGGGGCACATCTTCTCTCTGTAGATTTACACTTCATTTTAAGGATGTGTAATTTCGTCTCATCGCTACGCGGACGATTAGATTTCATCCTTATAACGTTGTGATTTTTATTTATAAAATGTGCAAAGAAAAGTAAAATAATCATCCTCATTTAATCGATGCAAATGTACGCGTGCAGGGTATACCTCATCCAGTTATAGACTTCGGTCCTCGCTCTACGAAGCCGGTTGAAGAGGATAAAAAAAAAGTAGTGGCGGAAAAAAAAAAGATCTAGTAAAACTGAAAAAGGAATGAAAAAAGAGAGAGGGAAAAAGCTAGCCAAGCATCTCTCTGCAGCAAAGAGACGTTTAAATTGTATGTTTAAATTCATGAAAACGCGGAGAAAATCTACTGAAAATGATCTCTTATAGGAAAAGCGGCGACCACAAACGTCACGGAAATATCCTGTGGGAAAAGTATTGGAAAAAAAGTTTGCTTCGTTTTTCTCCTCCCTCATTTAGTGATTTCTGCTATCTTATACGTATCAGCTATACGCGCGCGGATGGAGAATTTCGCTGCACAAACCCCTCGGATCAATTCAACCCTCGGGAATTTATGTATTGCTGTGTTTTTCCTTTTTTTCGTTTCTTCTTTTTTTTTTCGGTTTTCTCCCTCTTTCGATCCCGTATTATCGTATTATCCTGATTCGCTGAAAATAAAGATGTAGCTATATACTGTAACATATGGACACTTTGAAAATCATGAAAAATTTCCCGAAATAATTACAAGTCACAACCGTTAAAAACGATAATAGAAAAATCTTATGTTTCGATTGAGAATTTCGGTGAATTTTTTTTTTTGCTAAATAAATCTATATCGAAAGAATTCTCATGCAGGACTACAAATATACCTAGTTGCTTCAGTTTTTGATGGGTCTGATTCAAGTTTTATCTATAATACCGAAATCGGTGCGGTTCTGTGCGGTTATTTATTTTTCTCCCGTTTTGGAAAGGAACAAAATTCTCTTAATTCTGACAATTAACGCGTGTCACTAATTGTGAGTCAATTAATTTTTTAATTGGAAGATCACGTGTTCGACGTTCGTTAAGGAAACTGGACTGCCGGGTAGTTAGAGTTTGAACTCCGAAATTGGTTTTCCAGTAGCAAGTTGATAACCATCTACAGTTGGTCCTGGAGGTTGGTTATTATTGATTTTGCGATATTATCGTATTATTAAATTATCGACGTGAAGTTATCGATGTCATTAGCGTTTCAAGATGGCTACCAATATCCTGAAGCTCTACATGGGAGTCGGCTGGTTTGTATGTATGTGAAAGATTTGAATCCTGCTTTAATCTTCAGCTGGTCTCATCGCTTTCCCTGGCTGTACGTTCAGCGTTACGATCCTTTTTTTTTTACACATTTCTACATCCAGTATCTACGGTATTAGATTCCCTACAAAAAGAATTAAGTTTCCAAAAACCGAACAAAAAAAAAATGATCATCAAAATAACGAAAATGATGAGTATATGGATTGAGTGTATTATTACTGCGTACATACATAAAAACCCTTCGAGGATCTTAAGATTTTTTATACGATATTTATTTCTCCAGAACGCAGATCTTATCCTATTATTTAATAATGAACGAGTTTTTTTCAATTTGTCAAGTGGGTATTTGTGAAGAGAAGAAATTTAAAAAATGAAGTAAAAAATTGGAAAAAAAAGGAGAGTTTGACGTATAGCTCGAGAATATACATATAGATGTATGGTAATCTCGATGAAAAAATCTCTATACCTATGCGTATTAGGAAGTCCTTTTTACGACCGCTAAAACCCACTAAAATTTATTTGCGGTTATTGATTTTTTATTAAACGAGAAGAATTTCTTTTGGAAAAAAATTCCACCGTACTGCAGGGACCGTTGCAATAGCGTTGAAAATTAATTTTGAAAATTGCCGCGAAGAATTATTATACGTATAATAGAAATGAAACAAATTATCAGCGCGACACGTTTTCCCTCGTGCAGGGATTATCTGATTCTGTACAGGACTATCCGATTTATAATTATGACACCCTCTTTCGGGATTAAGAAAATATGCAAATTTCGCCTGCTTAACCCTCGCGTCAGGTCTCAGGCAAATCCAGTGAATTTATAAACATCAAAGCATTTCGGAGGATTTCTCACGTCTGCAGAGCAGTAAGAGGATTGAGAAAACAACCCCTAGCCGGGTATACGTGATAGATAATCTGGGTGCCCATCGCTACGTATCTTCATCCCAAAACTATTTTATTGAATTTTAAAAATATACACGAAAGGTTTTCCGTATCTAGTTGCACGTTGCGTGGGTAACGCGTACGTGCAATTCATACATACAGATATATCTATTGTATATTTCGACGGTACAAATAATCTCCAAGATGGCGTCCGTCGCGTACAATGAGGCGCAGGAAATTGAAGCTTGCCGAGTTCCGTGCGGGTAGGCAATCCACTTGAATCCCGTGGGATGGCGTCCCCCATTGGGGGTCAAGGTCTTACATGGGAGGAGACGGTCACGTGTCACGTCATAGTCATGCCAGCAGGTAGGTTGGAAGCTTTTACATTCGACCTTCGTATATTTCTCGACCTTTATTTATCGTTGAATTTATCAAAAGCTCGATCAAAAAGGTTCAACTTTTCTCAGCTTATTGTTAGATTGGAGGATTTCCAGATTGTTCAAAAACGATATTCGACGATCGAAATTCTGAACTATATCTACACGCAAAGACAGCTATTATTATATACGAGAGAAAATGAACCATTGAAGAACTTCGCCGTCTAGTGGTTGGTTAGTTAGGTCGGATTAGGTAATGTTAGAATGAGCTGAAACTTGGAGAAATTTGGAATCCCTCATCAAGAAATATACGTAAGGGACTAGAATTCGGTTCGCTCGATTAATTGCCACTGCATAACGCTAGCGCAGGGAGAATATTGAAGATTCACCCCAAATTCCCTTTTCCCCGATATATAACTTTCCTCCCCCCCCCCCCTTCTTTTTCTCCTCTTACCTACCCTTAGGACTCACTAAACCTTAACTCTCATCCTTCTGAATGAAATAAGCTCGGGCTCGCACAGCTCATCTCTGCAGCTGGAATGGGCTTGACGATTTTACTTCAGCTCGCTAAAGATGGATTAATTGGCCTTAGCACGACATTATTATTATTATCATTATTATATCATTATCATCATCGTTAATGTTATTATTATTTAACATCAAGAGCACAATTATCATCTACCTAATTGAATAATAATTACCCTCAAGATTTTCAATTCGTGATACTCGCATGTTCAATTTACCCAAACGCGCGCCTCTCCCAATTAACTGGAACAATTGAAAATCTTTTCATTCTTTCGCTCCTGTTTTTTTTTTTTTTTTTTTTTTTTTTCTCTCTACAGCTTCGGTCGTATCGTACAGCGAAATGTACGAGAAATAAAAAAGATTTTAGAAAAATGAAGTAATTTCGTCCCGGCGCCTATAATCTGCATCACCGTTTTGTGCATACCATACCAGATCGATTGATTAAACTTTCATTTTACTTATTTATTTCTTTTTCATTACTTTATGTATATCCTATTTAAGCAATTAATCTGAAAAACGCAGTTTGAGTTTTTATACTCGCAAAAAGCTCGCGCGGTAAGCGAGGCGCGCTCTTGTGAGCTTCGCTGGAATCGGCCCAATAGTTATCGATCCATTCCACAAAGATATTTCAAACCGATCTCCGCGGCCCTCCACCTCACCCCGCACCCCGTCCTCTTCCATTTTGGCTCTTTTTCCGCCTCGCTATCCTTTTCGAACTGGCTCGAAATATAGGTATATACCGTAAGTATACACGTGTTTGGACGAAGGAGAAATGGAAAAAATTGGAAAAAAAATACAAATACAAATAAAAATGAAAATGAAAAAATAAAAAACGAAAAACCTGGCGACGCAAGAAATGCCAGCCGATAAAATGTCATGCAAATATTATCAACGAATATAAGGTTTCCTTTGGAACCACATTTTCGTTATTTCATTTCTTGACTTTTATATATGTTTCTTTTTATGTACATATTTGCTTTTTTCCCCACATTGACATTTGTTGTATTTCACCTATGTATATACCTACAAGATTTTATCGAAATTTAATATGTGCTTTTTTTTTCTCTTGAAAACTGACTGAATCTTGAATATCTCCATATTTTTCCGAGATAATAATTTATCTCGTCGCATCTATTGTCTGTTTTTTTCTTCCTGCCTCTTTCCCAATCTTACCCGCTATATGGAAACTCGAGAGAGAAGAGAGAAAAAAAAAAAAACGAACAAAATCGAACACGTGTAATTCGTTTTTTGCTTTCGATATGTAATTTTTCTCGTGCTTCCATATTATTTGATGAAGTCAGTTGTGTAATTTTTTTTTTTCTTTCTTTTTTTTTTCATCCATAAATGAAAAATAAAACCTACAGATAGCAAACACCGATTCGGTCCAGTTGAAATACATTTTTGAATTGAGCGAATAAAAAAAGAATTAACAAATAAATAAAAACTCCGAACCTGCTCTGCTGATTTTTTTGGCCACTTTTCATTCCGGTCAGGTGCGAATTCTATTGGTATATTATATACACATATATATATGTGTGTGTACGCAACACATATCTACATAAAGTTGATGTAAAAGAGAGAGAAACGAAACAAAAATTAGTAAAAAGAAAAAAGAAAAAAAAAAAGAAAGAAAAAACCTTTCGCATTTCACGCTAAAGTCGAAATCCCCGGTTTTTTGAGAGCCTCTTACGGTCAGTGATTCCAAATTCACTATAATTACTTCTCAAGTCATCAGAGCGCGGTAATTAGATGATGTTAAAATACCACGAGTATAAAATTAAAAAGAAATTACAAAAAAAAAAAAAAAAAAATGTTATTCTTGGGGAAGTAAAATACTATGGTGTGCTGATAAAAACTTTGCAACAAAAAAATTCTTACAACGCGGGTAACGATTAATGATTAATATTTTTTATTCACGTCGGAACGATTTCTTCTTTTTTTTTTTCTCTCTCAATAAATAACAAACCCACGCCGCGTATTGTATTAATTGTATATTAGGGGGTATAATATGTATTTCGGGAATCTGGATGAATTTGATATCAGGAATATAATACGCGACAAATACATACAATATATTTCGATGTAGATATTATTTGCTGAGTAGGTATGTATATGAATGTATATACATATATACAAACGATGATACGTACTCAAATATCGACACACGTGTTGCTTTGATATACATAATGTGAAAATGGAATATGTTCAACATTTATACGTATACGAATATCACCTAATATACCATACATTATACCATGTGTCCCAGCATTTACACCGCAGCATGTCTGATTGCCTGCCGTCAGGGGCTCCACGCTTCGTGAATGAACGTGGCGGCAGGCAACCAGACATACTGCGGTGTAAACGCTGGGACACGCGGTATATTTCAGGTCTGCAAGTGACACAGGCTTCCGTAAATATATATATGAAAACACAAATAGGTAGTAAGGCTTCTGTATATTCAGGATCAGAGGTAGAGATACATCGTCCGTATAATAGAGACCCGCGATCCTTACCGCGCAATTCCAAATAACTGTATACATAACTATTTTCAACTAATCTCCCTCGAAATATATCTACAAATAAATATGACCTTCCTCCGTCCGGTTGCTCGCGAAAAAAAAAAATAAATAAAAAAGCTTCTAAACAAATAACCAAAAACATCTCACAATACACGTATACTACACGAAAACCTTCAACATTATTTTATATCATATCTTCGTGCGGAATATCATGAATATTTACGACGAGTTGACAAAAAAAAAAAAAACCAAAATAAAATAAATAAATGAAACAAAAAATGTGAAAATAAAGTAAAGAAAGAAAAGTTAGCGAAAAAAAAAAAAGGAAAAAAAGAAAAGAAAATCCCGAGAGAAAAGTCGTTAACGAGGACGACCGAACTAACGTTGCAAACAAAGAGTTTGTGCTGCACTATACGTATATGCACAGCTCTTTTTGGAGCAGCGACTATTTGGCTTTGTTTTTGTCGTGATTTTTTTCCTTTTTTTTTTTCTTCATTCATTTTTGTTCTTTTACGTAGTTTTTTTTTTTTCTTATTTTTACTCTTCTTTCTTTATCTTTGACGTCGATCGCTGTCGCTTTCTGACACCTTATAAGAGGTGTTTAATGAACGATGCGAAAAAGAAAGTATAAGAAGGAAAGAAAGGAAATTAACCGTATTCCTTTTGCACGACGAATAAAAATGTACGAAAATTTCCGAAGAAGATGAATCGAGTTGAAGAGAAATGAATAAATGACAAAAAAAAATCAGAATGACAATGAAGATAGAAAAATAGATAAAAGAAAAACCAAAAATCTAAAGAAAATGATGTTTTTTTTCTTTTTTTTTTGTACCATCAACTTACACTCGATTGAAATTCGAATCCATTTCCGCTGCAGCTGATATGGTATAACGAATAGCGCGGATATTGATGTATTATTTATTATACAACTTCGTTTTGCAATTACCTCAGAGTGCCAAGCGTAGTTTTGAACCCGTTCAAGGGTTTTCAAGATTATTCCACATGTATAATTTATTGCGTATAGGGTATGATGGAAATTTTCTTTTACCTCATTTTCATGTAACCCGCAGTTACGCTGCAGTGGAATTGCATCAGAGACCATCTCATATTCGAATTTTAATCGACCGCTAAAAATTTGCAGCCAGAGATTATTTGATTGGTTTATATTTTTAACTTTTTGAAAAATTCTGTGAAAAAACGTTGAAAAAAAATCGATCGATGAATTTTTGACGCAAATTAAACTTCTTTTCGAACTTTAGTTGCAGTACCCAATTTGATAATGTGATCGTACTTGTACGTGAAATTTATATGCAACCTAACACGGAGGAGGAGATTTCAACGCAGGTTTATATGTTGGACGAAAATCTGAGGCGTGAAATTAGGTGGCGTTAAGTTTTCGTACTTTAGGCTGGGGCCATCTCGCGATGTGTATTACCATCGTAGATATGGTGCCGTATTAATTTTTGGCACCTCGAAAAATTCTGGAAAATTTTACGTCGCTCTAATACGAAACTTCCGTGGCGACGACGCGACGGCGTATACTATATAATAGCGCCATCTTCTTCCGCATGTTCGCGATTATCATGGGCCCTGGGCGATGTTTTTAATATCTATTCCTGCCAGGAAAACTTTCTGAGATTATAATCGTGAGAATATAGGTATGTAACATCCATGCTCATATATATATATATATATATACGTATGCATATAATATGTAATAGAAATATATATAAATACATAGGTAAATTTGCGAGTATATATTTATTTTGGTAAAAAATAGCGAAAAAATGAGGCGCGTGTTGGATCGTTGAAATCAAAAAATATTATAGATCGTCTGCATATTTTCAGAAATTTCCTCTTTTTCCGATTATAATAATGCGAAATCCTTGCGAATTCCTGCGATAAAATTGAAAAGTTTTCATTTCATATTTCGAAACAGCATCCGCCACATAAATATATTTTTTTGCACCCTGCTCGATGAACCAGCAATGCAACGCGGTGTATAGCGATGCATTTAAAATACATAATTAAAAAGTTTTTTAATTGCATCGGTAGATCGTTGAATCTGCGTCGACAGGAATAACAAAATAAAGGTATATAGGTCTGTACTGCATGTTCACCGAAACCCGTCTGGATTTATAACAAATTAACTGCGGTTGATTTCTTTTTCTTTTTATTTTTCTATTTTGTTTTTTCTTTCTAATTATTTCTGTTGCCACAGATATTTTTAATTAATATAATACCAATTTCTGTGATTACATCAGCAGCGTAATGAAAATATATGTGGTATAACGAATGGATGAATTTGACAGTTTTTTAGTGATGCAGCGTTTAGTTTTTATTCACGTTTTGAAATTGGTCGATTTTCTCGTACTTTACTTTCGTCTAGAAAATTATTCGAAATTTGTAATTTAGTTTCCGCGATTCCTGTGCAGCAGCAGGACGTATACGCTGCGTCTGAAGGACATTATTTTGCCTCCGTAGATTTTTAAATTATCTGTCACTTTCACGTCGCGACAAATCTCGTTCTTCTCCCCACTAATTTCTATTGTAATTGAATTTAATTTCTTATTTTATTTTATTCATTTATTTTTTTTTCTTCATAATTTATTGTAAACTACTTTTTTGAAAGACAAAAAAACAAAAAAAAAGAATTTCATTAGTCATCGCGATAACATAGTACGAAGTAATTTTTGCGAGAAGGACGTCAACCTAAAGAAATTTGAAGGTGTTGGGCGCACGCCCTCCTTTACGGAAAAATTTACACTTTGTGGGTTGCGTCCTACTTATATGCTCTTCGCCCCCGATGTATACGAGGGAATTTCAGAAGAGGTCGGAAGACCTCTCGATGCATGCATGGCCGGAGGAAAAGGAGAATGAAAAAAATGAGGATGAAAAAAGTAGAAGTTGAGGACGGGGAATAAGGGTGAGAGTAAATCGATTGATTTGTAGCTCGATATTGCCAAGTTGAACTTTAAGCGCTTGGCTTCCTTTCGAGCATGCATGGGCACTCAATCACTGCAATCAGCGTATTTGAGTTACGAACTTTTTCATTTTTTCTTAGTTTTCTTTTCTTCTCTTTCTTTTTTTTTTATCGTATATATCGCAGGCCTTGAAGAAATTGCGTTACTTCTGCGCCGGAGTTTACTTTACAGATATAACAGTAATATATTACGTATACCTTATAAATCATATATTTTATTTATACTTTTTTTTTTCCTCTTTCAGCGGTTGTAAACCACCATTTTGTTTAGAAGTATAAATAAGGATATCTCGTACCCCGTACCACAGGTGCACATATTATATACCTAAATATATTTTATACGAGGGCTGTTTCAACCCGAACATAAAATATAAGAGATATATATATTTATACATACGTACATATATACCCTTATTTTACACCTTCGGTCGGATACATAGAATAGAAAATAGAACAATCCATGTAGGTACATTTTCCATCCCGTTATATAGCAGCAGCATAGCGACATATTTTCCGGTGTTACATAAAAATTTCCATCTTTATGGTGTTTTTTTTTTTATTTCTATTTATTTTATTTTACCCTATTTCCCTCCCTCTAACTGATGAGAAATAGTGTAGGTACTAGAAATATTCTTGAGTTTATGTCAAACGTCAGAGGTGAGAATAAAAAAATCGTCGAATGAAAAAGTTGACGATTTTCTAGATGATTTGCAGATATTCGTTCAGGACGTTTAACAATTCATCTTAAATGTCGCGTTACCGAAAGTAGATAATGTATATATATATATATGTAGTATTGACCTTCTTCAAGTCGACTGTATGTAATGTGTATTTATACACCGAAATGTATGTACGTTATACCTGTAATATGTTATATATTACACGTATATCTGCACACTCGCGAATTGTATTTCGTCTGAACTTATGACGTAGGTATATAGGTATATATTATCCATATAGCGTATAGTCGCGCAATGTCCGTAAGTGGGTACACATATATATCTATATATGTATGTATGTATGTAAATTCTAGGTATTCTATCATCTTGAAACAGACGTATAACTGTGATATACATATATGTATTCAGAATTCACTTCTGCAGCGAAGCTCGGAAATTGTAGTCGGCATATAGATATATACATACATATATATATATATACTTACATGTATATAAATACAGGTAAATGGATCTCCTCTTCACCCTGGCAAAGTACTATCGTTTTACTCCAATCCCTATATTATACGTACGATATTGATATTAGGATAGATCTGTAAATATACATAATCCATTCGGTAAAAAGTTCGAACTGCAGATTCCGTTTGAACAGTTTTCTAGTCTTTCAATTGTTCTAGCTTGCGTTCAAAAATTTCATGCGAGGGGTATACAGAAGGTACTATTTTATAAAAACGAAACCGCGTTTTTGAATTTTCAATTAATCTAAGTATCGAATTAAAGAATTTATTCAAAGATGAGCGAAAGAAAAACTGAACGGAATTCAAAAAAACACGAAAAACAGAACAAAAACTAATCATTTATATACGTACACTATATAATTAATGTACCACTAAATTCATACCCAGCTATACCGTTTTTTACGAGGCTAATTATTATTCGCAGCGCATGCCTGAGATAACGGTTTTCTCTCGTCTCCATCGGTAATTCAGATCGATTGTTTTATCATAGGAAACTTTATGCTCGAATACGCTGATATTAACTTCATCATTATTATTCATTTCTTTTTTTTGTCTTAATAATCCTCCCATTATACGTCAAATTTTTGTTCAACGGTATATTACAGTTTTTTTTTTTTTTTTAAATTTTTCTTCAAATTATGTAACAAAATTTTGTTGATGTAGAAAATATTGTATAATCCTATAAACCTTCAGAGTTTAGGAAATATATGGTAGTATATATTTTTTTTCATTTATCATAATACATGTACTTATACTTGTTTCAAATTCATAGTCAGTGCTTGCAGCATTACCATCTATTTTCTATCCACATAATGGGTTTGTAAACATTGTAAATAATAAATGTATAGATATAGATGTGGAGATTGAAAATTTGTTGAACAAACAGAAGGGGTGCACCGAGTTTGGCAGGTTTCTACAACACGTAAAGTTTGGTTTAAGCTTCTGTTCATTTAGTTATTTATTTTGTTTCGGTTTGTTTCAATAAAATATTTGTCGTTTGTTCTCAACGTTAGTTGGGAATTACTCGCAGGAATATGCTTCATTAAGCTATAGTGGTACGATATGTAATATGTATGGTGCATTTCGGTAGAACATGGAAAAAAAATAAATAAATAAAATTATGTTCCGCCTCTGCAATGTAAATTTGCGGACTTATAAAATTAACGAGGCAAAACAAAAAAAACAACACAAAATTAACGATAACGAAAGGTACCTGAATAATTTTCAACGAATTTTTTACGCGTTATTATATATTCGCGTTTCTCGTTGCAAATAATTTTCCATACATACACGGTTCAGAATTGTATTCTTTGTTTTTTATTATTATTATTATAATTATTATAGGTTTCTTTTGAAATCCTTTCATAAAAACTAAATGAACTATTAGCCAATTCCAGGAGCCGCGATTCGATCACCATATATATACGTGACAATAAATGTCTGTTGAAAAGAATTCGTGACATATTGACGTTTATTACATATACGTATTTCCTATTTTTGCATTTATTAATTTGTTTCCGATGAGTGAAACTTTTCTGCCACGCCCAGTTTTTACACCGTATATACAGGAGTCATTCGTTGTTTGAAAGAAAAGAAATGGAAAAAAAAAACTTTTGATATATTTTTTTTTTCCTTCACTTGACCCGAAACAGCAGAGTATAGTGTATAATAAAAGCCCCGTTTCGCGTAGCTTGAGCACCTGAATGAATAATAAAAACAAGCGGAAAAGGCAAGGGGATGCTGCTGCAGCACTATAGCGATATACAGCATACCTTATACCTAACAACGAAGAAAAAGTTATTCTCACAATTTTACCTCACCCCCAAGATTGCAGTAATTCTCATACGAATATTTCCGTACTATATAATGTAAACATTTATTTTGAACAAATTTTTCATACAGGTCACATTAGATTTATAACCGATTTCAATAGTATTTTTTCTTCTTCTTTTTCTTCTCTCGAAAATTGTTGGGAAATTTTGTTAATTTTCAAAATTCTCAAGGGGAGCTGCGACGTTTTAACAATCTTCACAAAACTTGGAAGTATAAGAGAAGAAAAAAATTGTGTTATAGAAAAAATAAGAAAAAAAATTCCAGCAGTTTGTATAATGATATAATAAACGGCATATTGTATGAATATAGGATATGGTATGCATTGAGATATATTGAGTCAAAGGAATGTGACGCTTTATAACAAATAGCTTGTTATTATTTCGAAGACGTAGGAGGAGCATCGTGGCTGGTCGCGCCGCGGAACCCCCGCATTTGGAAGGTTGAAAATTTGAATTTATTGACAACGTTACGCTCCTCAGCATCCTGAAAAACCGTCTCTTCCCTCGCTTTCCCACTTTTTCCCTCTTCCCTTCTCCCTTTTCCCTTTTCCCTTTTCCCTTCCACCAAGTTCTTTTATTGATGCCGATAGCTCTTTGGAATTCTCTTTGTATACGTACTATAACGGTATGTACGTAAAAAACTGCGCGAAGATAGCCCAGGAAGACGGAAATTTTGTGCAGCCGTGTCCTTTTCTTGTAAAGAGCGAAATTCTTAAAGATCGATCTTTTTTCTCAGTACTGCTAATGTGGATTTTATCGAACTCGAGGAATTTCGATTCGGCGAAATAATTAACGAATCGTATCAAGCGAGGCGCGTACATTAATTTAGCGTTATCGACGAAATGATCATAATAATTTCTTGATTTCGCAGCAGCGCACCGCCGACCGTTTTATAATCTGAAATAATAATTTAACGTTGAAAATTTATTTCGTCTAACTTCAGAGTGTATTATACAGCGACGCGACGCGACGCGCGCGCTAATAACTTCTGCGGGTCTCTTCCTGTGCGCGCGGAGTGCTTCCGACTTGCTAATATCACGTGTTCTTCCTCACTACCCCCGTTTCCAACCTTCTTACTTACACTTTCCTAGTAGCTAATTCTTAGTTTCTGAGTAGGTACCTAAAACAGGGAAACTTTAGCCGTTTAAAACGCTCGCGCTAACGCGTAGAAATCTTTATACTTCGAAAGAAGAGCCGAGGTGTTAGTTAGGGTTCGAGAGAATTACAAATTAAATTCCTCTTACATCCGACTCACAATCCCCGAAAACCATTCCTCCTCCCCCCCCCCCCCCTGCTCCTCACTCTCCACACATTTATAACGTGTTTCAATGTTCCTTGGAATTATTTACGCGCGAGATGTGCAGTTCGTCGGAAATTCTATTTTACGCTGATTTCAGGAAATAAATTTATGGGGAACAAGAAAACTTCTAAAAGTTTTTTTTTTTTTTTTTTTCTCTCTTCAATTCCCATTGTTCAATTAGCGAATAATTATTATGGTACCCAAGACAATACCGGCGAAATAATGAAATGAAAAAAAAATAAATTCATTTAATTGTCTATAAGTAAAATATGTATATAGGTATTGTAAGTATACATGATATAATATAATTGCACTCGTATATTTGTTCGTAAAATAAAGCAACGCATTGCACAAGTGGGCAAGTAAGTACCTACCTACTTACCTACCTACCTTTATACAGTATTTGCATACCGCTTAAAGCTGGGTGCAATTCAGCGCAGTAGCGCAGTGCACCTGCTGCAGCTGCCTTACGTGATTTTTATTTTTCTATAATGTATATACTTTATCTATTTTTATCATAATCATTTACGTTAATACGATAATAATTTACGTTATACATATAAAAGCAACTCTACTTTAACAACGAATAACGAACATATTTTCTGTATCATATATTGAATTTTTTAAATTTTATCGTCGTTTTTTTGTTTTTGCTTTGTTTTAGGTAAGACTTTACAAACGAGAACTGTGGTTTGCCAAACGAAGTCTTTATGTATCGTCGCGTCGTGAATATATTGGTATATGAAATACAAAAAAGAAAGAAAATCGAATCAACAAAATCCGAAATCCAAACTAGGTACGTAAATGTACGGCTACGAAAACGTGAATATACGAGCTCATGAATTATGTATAATTAATTTTATGCGAATAATCATCCAATTTTCGAAATAATTCGACCGTATGGAATTTTAGACGTTATACGTATGTATACGTTGATTTCAATGTACGTATGTACGTATATCATCCGCGTATCCGCAGCAGTAGCAGCCGGTCGTATTCACAGGGTATAATAATTCGCTATTTGAGTCAACTGCGCTCAAAAGGGTTCCCTTAAAACAAACATTTTCTCAACGATTCTATGGGGTGTACTATACATCGTCTCGAATAAGCTCCGAGAAATTGGAACTGCACCGTATATGTATAAATATTATCATGTATGTAATTTATTTTTTATTTTTTAAAAATTAAACATTTTTAAATAAATTACGTGAAAATTTGAATACCATGCACGTAGCACATTTGGAGGAAACGAAGTACGGAGAAAATATTTATGGATACCGAACACCATGTAACGCTTGCCGTTATGAATATAATATTTTCAGAATCTTTCAAATTTCATTTACAAACTTTTAGAAAAAAGTATAACGAAATTTGTGAAAACGATTTCTATTTATTCAATTACCACAAAAATAGGATAGAGGCAAAACAAATAAATAAAGAAAGAAGAACGATGGTAATGATCATGTATGGTCGTAAAAAAAGAATCCTTATAATACTGTACATATACACGTTCGAACACCGCGAATTGATTAATTTGATAACATTTGTTAAAACGTCGTATTCCCGCTTATACATTTCTCCGAAGTAGATACAAATGAGCATTCGCACTCAAAAAGTATATTATAGTCGCGCAAAGTGCTTTACAACAGTGGTTATTTTATCAAACGAATGACAGCTGAGAAAAAAAATTAAAAAAAAAAAAACATAGAAATTCTAGTTTATCATCATGCACGAACGGTGCTCGTTTTATTTATTCATTTGTTATTTTCTTTTTGATTTTCTTCTTCTTCTTCTTTTTTTTTTCTTTTTTTTTTTCTTTTCGATCTGCACTCGTCGCGAAATGGAAAACTATACACCGCAACCATACTCACCTTATATGCAACCTGAATTTTTTTCCAGATCGTTATTACTACACCCGAAATAGATTCCTATTCCATTGTTGGTAATGGGATATACTATGGAAACTACGTCCTAATGCAATATAAATATTTGCAGATTGGTCCTAAGTCAGGAATTGATTTGGATTTTTCGCGTCCTAAGTAAACGTAGCGGAATATCGAGAAAAGGACTCTGCAGAGTGCGAGAAAGTGATTTAACTTTTTCAATATCAATTGTACGGTTAAATAAAATAAAAATTAGACCGGAAATCAAAAAAAGAAAACGGGAAAGATAGAGAAAGAGAAAAAAAAGAACAAGAAAAAAAGTTCTTCGATTCTTATGGAATTCGGTGTAATTCGGGATGGGAAAAAAAAAAGAAGAAAATTATTCTAAATCTTTTGATCACCGTTATACACGGATCTTCGTGGTGTTCGGAATTATGTTAGCATCGAGCTTTTCTAGAGGCTTTCAAAGAGGTAGTGCTCGTTTAACTTTCCGCGGTAGAAAATTTTTCGTCAACTCTAACCGAAAATTCAAAAGTTTTTCCACGTATAGAGGGACTCATCAATCTTCTTAAAATTCAACAGCTTTCTGAACATCGCTTTGTATAGCGATACTCTCGGACGGTTTTACACGGGTGACTTTATACGGTATATATGTGTATATTCGACACGGAAAATATTTCGTATACTATATTATGCATAAAGGTAATAAAAAAAAAAAAAAATAAAATAAAAATAAAAATAAAAATCAAACAAAAAACGCGGTAAAAATTCATCGAGCTTTTTCTCAACATTATTTTGTCGAAGCCCTCATCGTCGCATGGATTTTATCGGATGTTCCGGAATTTTTTATTCGTCGAACTTTGGAGAGGAGAAAAAAAAAAAGAAAAAAAAAAATTACATGGACAGTTTTTTTTTTTGGTTTTTTTTTTCGTACATACCATATTATACGATGAATAAAAATTCATGGTAGGGGCGAAAAATAAATGAAAGCATCGAACGTATTTAATAAAATGGAATTTAAACACATGCGAGATAATTTTTTTTTTTTTTTTTTTAATTGGAAAAAAAAAAGAAAGAGGATCGCGGTGCGGTTCGGAATTTTCGAGCACGCGTAATATACTATACCTCATCTTCCATATACGATCTCAATTCATAGACACCTGAGGATCGGACTGCAGAGCTTGTTGGTTTCCAGTTGAACCTTGTTGAAAACTCGACCCTCGACCCTCCTCATCTCGCGCATGATCCCTACATGGATATGTAGGTGTATACCTCATGCCGTAGAACTCGTTCCAGTAAAGCTCAAGAGAAGATAGTATAGGAGGAGGTACTCGAGAATATCCTGCACTGGGTTTTCCACCTTCCATCATTTTAATTGGTTTTTTCTGTTTTTTCTTACTTTTCGTTTTGTTTTTTTCAAGTTTTTTTATCATTATCATTATTAGTACTTTTTTATTCTCTCAAACTTCTCTTGTACATCCTCGGTAACTCATTCGAGTGTGGAAGATTTAGTTGTGCAATGTTTCAAGATTTGCTTTCGGTCCGAAGAAAAAAAAAAAAAAACTAAGTAATGGTAATTCGTACAGGTAATGAGATGAAACGTGTTTCATTTCGGAGATGGATAAATAAAGTAAATCGATTTCACGATCAATCATGACGTTTCGAATAATGTATGAGAAAAAAATAAAATAAACGAATGAAAAAACTTGTAACACCAAGAGTCACGTATGTATAAAAGCACTAAAAAATGTATGAAAGAAAAATGAAAGAGAAGAATAGAAGAAAGAAAAAGAAATGATGTGGGACTTCTTCGGTGAAATAAGGATGCTGACGCTGTTGCCCGGTTTATGTATAAGAATGGTTCGAAATTCTTCAAGGTTGGAAGGTGGGCATAAATAACCTTGACGTAAAGGTGTCGCGAGATATGTGTGCCAGTTATATGCCTCTTTTGGGAGCTCGGGTATAAAGGCGTATCACAACGTTCGGCTTTATACGTATAGACCGACGTATCTATGGTGTATATATAGGTATACAAAATGTACACGCGCATACACACCCCTGGGGGTGAAAATGTTTATGGACTTTTCAGAAGACAGAATATCATATCCAAATTCCGAATAAAGATAAGAATATACGTATACATATACCTACCTCTCATACGCTTGGATTCCCTACGAGAATCCCCTAGAAGATATCAAAATATGGCATCTATATATAGGCATGTACCGTACAATGCATGTGCGGGGTGTGTTTCATTTTGACGTAACATTTATATATACGAAATAAAAAAAGAAAAAAATTCGTCAAAGGATCAATGAAAAAAAAAAAGAAGGGGGACGGTAAATATTTACTGAGACCGCATTATCGTATACGAAGAGCCTTTTATTATTTATACGTGTCGTCATTTTTTTTCTTTCTCTTCTTTTTGCTCCCATCATTCATTCGGTGTTTTACGAGGTGTTCCAGCATGCGAGATTCATCGTTTGTGCGAGATCAGAATACGTGAGGATACATCAAAATACTTCGAGAATCTAAAATGTGAAGAATGAAAAACGAAAAAAAAATCAATCCCTTCGCACCAATAAATGTCTCAATCTCACCCTTTATACTTGTTCACTAGATAATGAAGTGTAAAATTTCCAGGCCATTTTTCTCACCACCCTAATGTATTTTACATACAAGAATAGTTCACCCCGCGTCTGCAGGGAGAAAACTTTAAAACGGGAGTAATTTATGTATATTTTTTAATAGTTTTCATTCACCAATTAGTATTGAATATTTTTTTTGAAGTCTCGATTTTATACCGTGTGAACGTATTATGAACTTGGTTTCTTTTTTTTTTCTAATACTGCCATTTTTTTTTTACATGTTTTTTGTTTCCAAATGAAACAACGAAGGTATATTGGCTGGGAATTATTTGAACGTTTGGCTTTTGTATCGAGTACGGACTATACATTTCGTTTTTGGAAAAAGGGCTTTTCTTTCTAGTCCTGCAGTCATTTATTCCCACATTCCCAATGTCTGCTCTCGCTGCCAGGCGCGGACAACAGAGGCATAAATTGTCCCGTAAAAACGACCAAATGAGATGAAAAAAAAAAAAAAAAAAGAATAAGAAAAACGAAACCATGAAAAGTAGCGCTCTGTTTTTCTACTAAAAATCATCTCGAGCGGTGAATTATGTTTAAAAAACAAAAAAAAAGCTATTGCGAGACTCCCGGTGAAATTATCGAAATGTTTTTTTTTCGAAAATCTTGGAAATTGTTGTTGTTGAATAGGATCTCTTTCGAACCATTTTCAGGGTGCTTTCGAGCAGCAGTGAAAAAAAAAAAGAAATGTTTCAAAAATAAAATGGTCTCAGCCATACAGCTATAACGACGACGAATGTAACCCCCATGGAGTTTCGGTATACGTCGTATAACGCGGACGTCGATACGTGCAGTGTAAGCAGTGAAATTGTAAAAATATTCGAGAATCTACAGTCGTTTTCCCTTACCTATGTCAACTCTTTCGTATACCTACGTCTTTTTCCCTCGTCTATTCCGCATTGCCAGAAACTCTGTTTACGCTCGAGCCAACAAGTTTTGATGCAAACTAGTTGCGACGACGACTCTTATCTCTCTGTACAGCAGCTTCTGCTGATTTTCCTTCTGATGCAGCACTGCGGTGCAGTCGAGTGCAGTGGTTTCAAGTTTTCGGTTTTTCTTTGGCGGTATACGCGGTCAAAGAGCGTTGCACTATTTCCGGGTACATGCGCTACAAACGAATATCCTTGTATACACGCCTTCCTTATATATATACAATATCCGTGTGAGAAATTTATCATTGCGGAGAAATACACATCGATTCCTGCAGGAGCTGTGCGCGGTCTGCGAATAAGCAACTGGAGCGGAACACTTGGAAGAATTTTCAAACTTGTTTTTCTATTCATTCATTCATTCAATCATTCATTCATTTTTTTTTTTTTTTTTTTTTCTCTTTGTGTTACCCATTTTTATTTCTCTCTCGAATAGGTAAAAAAAACTATTATTGATTCGAAAAAAAAAATGACGATCTCTTTTCAGAGCCTTTTTTTTTGCGCCACTTGAATCGCTACTTGAACTTCACTAAGAATTATAGTTGATTGAGAATTGGACGTGCAGTGCCGGAGGCTAGACGCTTTCACGGAGCTGCAACTTCTCATCTAGTCGTATAATATTATACGAACAAATTGTTTGAAAATTTGTCATCTCAAAATACATCCGTCTTCTTATTCTAGACCGCGTGGGTTATTGCGACGATGAAATTTGAAACTTCTAGCAATTGATCTAACAAAACCTTTTTAGATCTTTTTATGTTTTTTTATTTTTTTTTTTTTATTTATTTTCTTCATAAATATAAAACAGTTTGAAGTTATTCTGCAACTGCGAGAAGAAAACTGAAAAACCATCCCTCCGTAATTCTTGGAACATCATTTATATAGAACAAAGGAACGAGGGTGCTTAAATAGAATGAAAAGAAGAAAAAAAAATAATAAAAATAAACCTTGTAGTGTCTAGAAACAAGCCGTGTAATTAGTGGAGTGGATTTTCTGCGTATAGCATCGGTGGTGGGTAGAGATGAAAAATAAAAATAAAAAAAAAAAATAAAAAATAAAGTAAAATAATGAATAACAACCAACTACAATTCTTCTGAATATTTCCTAATAAGGGTATTACCGTACGTGTTCCGTACATGGGTACACCGCTGACGACGTATGTTATATATACGTGTTATTCTGCATGCTCGGTATTCGTCCATTTTCAAACGAGGTGGAAAAATAATAGCGTTACATCACGTGGAAATTTTATTACAAGCGAAAGGTAAAAATTACCGGATTTTCATCAGGGGATCTGAGCTTTCGTTGTTACACAAAAACTGAAATTACCAAAATTTTTCTTCCACCTATTATTATGTATAGTATAATATAGAAAAGGCAACATAATTTTTATCGTGTAGTAAAATTGAGGGGAGAAAACAAAATAAATTGATTTCCGAAAATCTTTTAGTTTTTTTTTCGAATTTCTAAGAATCGTCATCCGCAGGAGCCTCTCGTGAGTTCGTTTTTTTTTGTTTTTTTGTTTTCTTCCCTCTTTTTTCCATATCTTTCGTCAAGGACACTCGGTACCCAATTTTGCGAGGAAACGTCCTTACACATCGGGAGATTACATCGTCAAGTCTTTTTCTATATTTCGTCCAGAATTCTAGAATTTCCGGTGTTGGGGTGTATAGAAACTCCTCGTCGTATCCGCCCGCGGGTCGATACTTTCTCTCTATTTCTTCTCTCCCTTCGAAAACTCCCACGTTCCACTCTACACACAGCGCGTTTTCGCAAAGTTAAGGGGCGTCCACACGGTTCTTCACTTTTCAAGAACCCTATGTTCATGATCTTTATAATCCACTTCTTCTTATTCTTCTTTCTATTCGACAGGTCCTTCCTTCTCAACGTCTTTTATTCTTCCCCCCCCTCCCGAACACTTCGATCTTCTCATCCTTGCTAATATCTTCGCTTTGTCTATACGACACCCCCGGAATCTCTACAATTCGCTCTCGAGAACAGCTGAAGGGTTAAACACCCTTCAAATACGCTGTACATACCTTGCTATTCGGAAGAGTCGCTGAAATCCTTGAAACTTTTCTCAAAAACCCTCGGTAATAATCTCATAGGAATACCGCCTGAATTTATTTCAGAATCCGAAAAAAAATTTCCGAACACTTGGAAAGTCCAGTGGAAATCATCTATGGATTTTTTTTTTATATATCTACATCCCATGGAAATTTCGTAAAATTTTTCATTATACTTCAAAATTATTGGAAATCATAGCCGGGATATTTTCGAAAGCCCTCAAATAATGGCTTCTGCTCTTGAAATATGAGATTGACTTTATTTAAAAGCTCTTATTCGAAGAAAGGATTTTTTTTTTTTGTGTTTTGTTTTTCTCGCGGAATAAAAATCACCGGATTCCCGAGCTTTGTGCGCAGTGCAGCTGATAATTCATACGTTCAACTATAAAATCCTAGGTAGGTTTTTTTTTTTCGAATTACCAGGATAACGTTGATCCTCACGCGGGCGAGGTGCAGGTTTAGGGGTGGACTTTTCGAATCCGCATTTAATTCGTAGAAATAAAATAGATCTAGGTATACATGGCTGTGTAAGTACGTACATACGTTGTACATACCGCCTGGTATATATGTACCTGTAATACACATCTATGTAAATCGACGGAAATAGAATGTTACCATGCATTCGGATCGGTCGGACGTCGTGCGGAAATTCCAAATTCCGTTGCGAACAGAATATCAAATATATTTTCTCTCAACAGATATCTGATATATATATGTACACATATATGTGCGTACATACTTTAGTAAATAGGCTTCCACGTTTTATATAAAATTGTCGGACACGCATACAGTACGATCGAGCTATATAAACCCGTCGGACTTTTCGGCAGTTCGGCGAGGCAATATTCAATGATAGATATCGTATTTTCTCTTTCTCCTTTCTTCTCCTACTTTACTTCTCGAATCTTCAGCCTCAGCTTTTCTCCTTTATTCTTTTTTCTTTTCCCCCTCTTCCCTTCCCCTCATATGTATGTATGTCGACCGAGTGACTCTGGAGTACCGAACGGAATAGCAATATCAAACTTAATTCTATACGGATAAACTTTTCGTCTGTAACGTTTTTACCGACCAGATATCTGTCTCGATGTGTATTACATACACATACATAATTATAAATACATAATCTTACGGTGAAAAAAAGGAGTCAATAAATTTTTAGAGAATTTTTTTTTTTCATCCACGAGTGAAAACTATCGAGGAAATAATATCGACGACACGTATATAACATCCTCGGATAAATTGTTGTAGACCTTTCGCATCGATTTAGAAAAAGAAACAAGAAACCAAAAAAAACACCATTGCATGGTTTTTATATGTATATATGTAAGTATTGGAAACCATAGGCGATGAATATCCGAACCCCCGCAGGCCTCGCGAGCACGAGGTTACATTATACTCGTTACCAAAACTCGCCTAAACTCGAGTTAGGTCACGGAATAAGCTCACCAATTCTCGTACCCCAATTTACCGAACTATACCCTAATTCCCCATACAAGAAACTTACCTAAATTGTAACCCCTGCTTCTATATCGAATGACCAAAACCATCGAACTCCGTCGCTATATTTCACCGATTGTAACACATTAAGATTAAATGGAAGAGTCACGTAACTTATCCTTGTAAATTTTGTTGTTACGGAGGATTTTTATTTTTTTTTCTATTTTTTCTGTTCTTATCTCCACGTTTGCAGAAAAAAGGGGTTGAAAATTTCGTACAGTGTGCCACGTGAACAAAATTGACAGGTTTCGTCGTTTTCTACTATACATTTTTGAAGTTTTTTTTTCTGACTAAGTTTTCAACTTTGACCGGGTCCAAGAAAAAATCGAACGGTCGTAAAATAATATACAGCGTAAACGATCGCCGCGTAGGCCGAGTTATTTTTCAGGATCAGGTGAGACTATAGAGTAACCTTTTTTGATCCTTGTATAATTATGTTTCTACCCTTCTCTCTATCGCTTCGGTTTTTTTTCTTCTTCTTTTTTCCATCTTCCATTTTTGCCGGGTTATATAAGGTATATAGTCGAAGAGATTCAATATTAGATAAACTCGCCATATTATGTATAATATAACATCGTGCCAGAGATATATTTATAGATATACCTATATAAACTATCTATATATACCACCATCGCGTTTCCCAAAATTTACCCTCATTTCAGCCACCCTCCGCGTTAAACCTGGGGGTACAGTTTCCCGCGGGGGCTTAAGATGCTATCTTTAATTAATTTGATCTTCTTAAACAGGAGATTATAAATCTCAAGGGGTTGACGTGCGTCCGCAGCGAGATACGAATTACTGGATTTCACAACTTTCGCTAGTTCGTCCGGAAAAACGACGAGGAAGGGAAAAGAAAAGAAAAGCAAAGAAAAAAAAAAGAAAAGAAAAACAACGGAACATAAGTATGTGGTCCTCATAATTCTTTCGTAAAAGTCAAAATCCTCTTGAACCTCATCCCTTAAGTTTTTCCTTTTTTTTTTTTTTTCTTTTTTTCCATTTGGAGAGAGAAACAAATTTTTGTACCATGAAACTTCAGCCCAATCGGACAACTTACTTTAACCCGCCCTCGAGCGTCTTGAAATTGAATTCCGGTTTTAAATGTGAAAGAAAAGAGTATATGAATTTTCCATGTCACCGAGCAGGTTAAAATCTTTCAAAGTTATTTTTATCCGGAGCTAGAGAATTTCTTTTCCGTTCTTTCTTTTTTTTTTTTTTTTCTTTTTGCCTTTTCCTTTTTCAAATTCAACTGTGAACTATAGTTTCATCCGCCGCTTTCCCCTACACGTGCGCGGATATTAAAAACAGAAAAAATTTCATTTTGTTCAATTCAATGTTTAAAAAAAAAAAATAATGAATAAATAAAAAAATAACTCATCAATTCAAAGATTCTGGTCAACATTTTCTTAAGAAAACTTTCTTCGATTTATCGACAGCAAAATATCCATACGTATACACGTGTATTAAAATTAATTACAGTAATGATAAAAATAATCGAACATCAAACTGCCTTGAGAGAAAACAAAAAAAACGTCACTCAATTACAAGCGAGATTACAAGGCTAGCTTTACACGGTAATGAATTGCAGTGCACTTGATGGAAGATAGAAAAAAAAAAAAAAAAAAAAAGACAGAGCATTAAATAACGATGAAAAGCCGAGGCTTTGAGAGGAGATTTATTTCTTTTTTTTTTGTCATGCTTTGTTTCAATATGACATCAAGCTATACGTATAATGTACGAAGTTCTTTGCTAAACGCAATATACATATGTATAGTACAAAGAATTCTTTAGTGAAGTCCTTTTTTTTCCCCTCTTCATTCGATACCTTCTTCGAGAATTTTCTTTGCATTTCCATTCTTTTTTTTTTCTTTTTTCTTCTTTTTTTTCTGCAAGAATTTTATATCAGAAAATAACTGACGGACGCGGGGTATGTAATGTACGTGTAACACGTGTAGATTTATGTATAGGGTAGGTACATACATATATACAGATATTGATACAGGTACGGATCACGAGATAAAACCAAACTGATGTGAATTCAAGTGGAATAAACAATCGACAGAGGCTTTTCTCACACGCTCCGTTGGTCGTACTATCTGATCTGCATGTCTTTTGCCAGATCCCATTGAAATTCAATCGAAATTTACAATTTCAATGGGATATTCGTAAGAAACAAAAAAAACAAAACAGAAAAAGAAAAAGAGGGTTTCATTCAATTTTCGAGAATATGGGAAAAATTATTATCATCATTTCTATGATCATTATTTCATTTCATTTTATTTTAGAATATCAAAATAAAAAGAAAACGTAGCTGCGCATCGCCTCGAGCCGACGCGGATATATATATAAGTATAGAGTCATTGAGATCGTAATAAAAGCAAGTATGACTGAACTGCTTTGATCTCCGAATGCGATTCCGGGGGATTTATATGTTGCTGCTCGCTGTTGCCGCTTTTGCTACCGCTGCCCCTTTTTACGAACGCCCGGGTGGATCGAGTAAAATGTTACTTTTTTTTTTTTTTTTTCTGCTTTTCTAAAAGAAAAAAAAAAGCAAATTTCACCGTAATTTTTCCTCCCATACCACCGGTTTATTATCTTTCATTTTTCTTTCCTTCTTCCTCTTTTTGCTACTCTGGATTATTATCACGATTTCTTTTTGTCTTTTTCTCTTTTTTGGTATTTTTTCTCTTTTCTCTTATCTCTAAAAATTAGCGATTCGATGATATAATATTTTTTTTTTCCCCCGTCATCTTACGTTATACTTGCAAAAGAAACAAAAAAAATAAATAAATAAGATCAGAGTTGAAGTCAAAAATGAAAATATAATATCCAATATTATACATGTAACATCGAACGTTTTCGCAAAAGAATCTGTCTTGATATAATCCAGTTCCCTCTTTCACAGCTATATACAATATATACCAGATAGATAACACGAGAAAATTTTCCCATTTTTCATAGAATATTGAATTTATTGTACATCCAGCATAACAGGTATATGCAGTAATAATGTATATATCTGCTATACACACTATAGGTATATAGTTGAAAGTCTGCACAGGTGCAGAATCGCTACGTCATGTCACGTCGGTGCATGCATGGTTGAAAAAAAAAAATGCTCTTATTTGTTATTGCGATCAAACATTTTATTTAGAGTGCAACGGAAATATGCATATATATATTTGTATAATAATGTATACCGTTGCAGATTTAATTTTATCATACGACGAACTCGAATAAGTAACGTCAATTTTTCAATTTTTCAAGTTTTTTCTTTTTCAATTTCATAGATACAAACAATATGAAACGCGATTATCTCCGCGCAGCTTTATAGCAACGTACGTACACGTTTCTCTTCTATAATTCAGAACGTTGAAAATTTACTCAACTAACATCGCGAAACGTGCATACATAGTATAAAATTTTGGAATTTTTAACTCCCATATAATCATGAAGATGATAATAATTTTGACGAGAAACTTCTTTTTTTTTTCACAACTTTTATATAGCGCACGTGAAGCTGCAGCCAACATCGCCTCGATTTTATATAATTTTATATAGGTATATATTCGTGTGTGTGTATATATATAATATAAATATATACCTGATATTACGGCGCGGTCTTTTTATAGCCTGCAAGCTCCTTTCACTACTTTCACCCTATCTTTTCGTGCTTCCGGTCGGATTACTACCCTTTAATCTCATGATGAAAACGATCCCTCCTTTCCACCCCGTAACCTCTCAGCACCGACTTATAGCTTCGTGCAGGGTACCTGTAACACCAAGTTTGATTTTTATTTATCCTCTTTTTTCTTCTCTTCTTATGTTTTTTTGTTGTTCTCTAGTTTTTCCACAAAAAACTGAATGATTTTTCAAAACTTTTCGAATATCCATTTTTAAATACGATCCGTGTAGTCAGTTTCGTATAATAAACGGTATTAATCGATATACGAAGCAAGTGCGTTGTTTCAATTTTCCGTACCTAATGGTGCAGTCGACTTTATGATGTGTAGATATACGTATGGATACGTAAGCCACCTTGTTCCAGTTTCGAAACAAAGTGCATTCATAGTTTCTTCTTCAACGTTTGCCAGCTCGTTTGCGCGCATACATGAAGAGAGCGGAGAAAAGCTCCCTCGTAGGTTATAACGTGGCTTGTCGATGTGGAAATTAACTGGCAATAATCCAGATGCCAGCGAACTTCAACGTTCAGGATTATAATGTACCTGAGTTATGTCTCCTTTTATTTAATATTCGCAATTCTCAAATTTCACGGATCGTCGAATTCTCGCATACACGATATAAGCTCTACTTACCCCTGTGCAATTAACAGCTGCCGCAACAAACTGAAGGAAATGAAAGAAAAGAAACCAAATTGAAAAATTAAGTTCGAATTAAATCGACAATATAATCGACTGGAAAATGTATTTGGCATCAATTCTCGGTGTACTGAACTTTGCCAAAATCGAATGTGGACGTATTTCGAGCAAAGTCCATAGGCAACGTTGGACGGTTACTTTGAAAAATTAATTCTCATAATATCGATTAAAAATTAATTATCGTTTCAAAATAAGATGGTAACGTCGATGAGTTTCGCGATCGATAACAAAAATGTATATACGGTGCATTACCTGGATACAGCTGTTTTCGTTATATTTTATAAATATATTAGTATAGAATGGCTTGAAATTTGATATATTCCAGAAGAGCTACACCGGGAAGAAGCTCATGGGACGAAAGCTGACTCTGTATATTGTTAATAGCTTTTCCTGCCAAACATAAATTGGTTCCAGTATCACATAATCGTTAATAGTAGTACGCTGACGTTGATTTAATTATTCAGGGTATTTTGATAGCGCCTTATTATTATTATCATCATCATTGTTGTTCTTGGTGTTGTTGTTATTATTGTTGTTATCATTATTATTATTATCACTGCGAGATTCTCGGATAATATGCTCAGCCGAACGCAGCTTCATATTCTAATCGACGTGACAGCTTCCCCAAATTCACTTTACTCCGCGTTTATATACGCGGAATTTGATCTCATAATGTTCGGAAGTTTGATTGATTTTTTTTTCTACTTTTACTTTCTTCCAATGGACAATCAAGGAGCTGGAATTTGAGTTGACTCTTTTGTAAAAGAGTATGAAAAATATTTGGAAATTCGGTGAAATAAAAGAAAGAACAAAAAATTAAAAAGTGAACAATTTTATTGCAGACAATGGACGATAGTTCGTAGCAATGGAAATGGAATAAGGCTTACCAATTATCGAATTATTGATCGATATGAGCCAATAAGATTCCGACGAAATTACGACTCGAGAATTGTGTCGCATGTACGCAGTAGCTGTGTTACGTTCATTGACGGTAATTCGATTCCAGTAATTCAATCGTCGTTTCAATACGGATCAATATAATCTAGCCTTCAATCTTTTGATAAAGTTACACGGAAACTCTGCGAACGACTCCTGCTAAATCCAGTTCCTTGAATTTTTGAAAAAATTCGATTCACGGCTCGTCAACAACGTCAACCTGTAGATGTCACGACGATGATCTACATTATAATTTGTAAATCGGAATGACGGTATAAAGGAAGATTTTGGAAAAAAATTCTTGCCTACTCGTCTCATCGTCGATCGCAAAATCTTCGTAACTTCAAATATGTCTTAAAACTCGCAATTTCCAAGAGCGAATAATCTGTACATCCGGATCGATATTTGCTGGATCATTTTTTTCGAGGTGCAGGTCGGTGACGATCGAGATTTATAACATACGTCGGCAAGGATATTTTCGAAGGGTGAAATTGAAGTCCCTGCAGTAATAAGCCGCCGAATTTCTTATGCCCAGGGCTATATAACCTACCGGATAATAGAGAGAAAGAGAGAGAGAGAGAGAGAGAAAGAAAAAAAAAGAAGAATTGAAGACCATCACGTATTACATTGACTGAAGAATCGTAGAAAGTTTCAAGTAAGTCTCATGCAACACACGGGAAAACGTTGGTGCACACGCCCCCCATATATCGGTCGTAAAACGTACGCGTTCTCTGGATACCTTTTCAGGATGGAACGTGCTGCCCTCGGGATATCCCCAACTTCACACGATTCCAACGTCAATTTTAACCTCTTACTCGTATTTTGAATCGCCAATTTTCACGTTTCCCGCGAATCTGCCGATGACGATGATGATCGAGGGCCTTAAAAAACTTGACCAAGAGTTTTGATGAATCGTATAAAAAGAAAAACGCTGCATATTTCGAAATCTTATACGATCTGGGTTACCATCCGCATGACATGCATACGTTTATTTTTACTGTATAACAGAAATGAACGAATAAAATTTGAACGAATAAAAATTTCTCAAATGTCCTGTTGCGCGGGGTATTGATTTTATCGATAAAATTCTGACGTTTACGTCAGACCGTGTAACCTGCACTGCAGCAATCAAAAGCTTGAACAAAAAAAAAAAGTAAAAAAAAATAAAAAATCATGCGACTCTCCGTACAAACTAACGTTGGATTTCAAATGTATTACGTGGTGGTATACATATAACTGTATAGGTACGAAGTGCGACAGCTGTCGTCGTCGTTACCGCAGAGCGAAGTACCTATAATAACAGAGTTTTAAATGCCACTGTAGTTGAAGCGGACTACAGCAAATCGTAGAGTTTTGAAATACCTCGTCACGTTGTTTCAATTTGGTTATTTTTTTTCTTTCTTTCTTTCTTCTATTTTTTTATACTACGAAATCGATTCTACATATATAAAATTACTTTTTTATAAGCGCATCATATAGTCCAACGTTATGGGATGTTATTTGGACCATAACAAAAAACAAAAAAAAAAGTGAAACTATTTCCGAACCGATATGACGTGTACGGGCATATAACGTAGACCGGCATCGTGATAGGTTTGTCAAAACTTGACTATGTAAGCGATGGAATTTATTATCGAAAGATTGACTCTTGCATATGAAAATTGACTCGTGTAATATCAAAGTTTCCTTCCTTCCTCATATCCTTCCCTACTTCCGATGGCTGTTTTCTTTTTAATTTTTTTCTCCTCCTTCTTTTCCTCCCCCCTTCTTTCTGTTTTACTTGAACTCGATTCAGCCAACCGCAAGCGTGACGTATATGCTTGCGAATGACAGCTCTCTTTATAGGCTGCAGTTCAATATAGGTATGTATATTTATTGCAGCTGATCGATCGCCATCGGGAGAAGGAGGAAATGATATTGAAATGATTTCAGAAAATATTTTACATCTATTATAATTTTAGATTCATTTCACGTAACTTCCGGGAAAAGATTCGATCGTCCGTATGATATCTGCATTTGTCCCGCGGTTTGAATTAAAATGACAAGTATTGCCGATATAGATTTTTACCGATTCCGAGAAATGTATATAGATTTGTTTTTTGGTTCGTTTGTTTTTCAAGGGCGATAACGACGTAGGATATTGAAATAAGTTTTCGTGGCGCAAGTGAGATGCGATTGTGAAAATTTCATTCGATTCGGAGATATTCATGGGGTTGTAAACCTGCGTCAGCACTCTATCTCTCTTCTGTATATTTGCGTTAATCGTTTTCACACTGCGGAGGATGAAGAGGTTTGAAATTGTAAATTTGACGGAGTTTAAACCTGCGCGTGAATGTTTAACAAAATTAAACCCAAAACTGAAATGAAAGGATATCAGCAGTACGCGACCCCTACGCGTTCATCTAGGTTCGTTGACTGGGCCGGGCGGGGCGGCTCGGTTAGCATGAAGTTGGCATTCGTTGAACGTAATTTTCAACGTAACGATCCTGAAGGTTCGTACCTACCAAAAAGTAAGGGTCTAGCTCACGTTTTAAACGGGACAAGAGTAATCGCCACCCACACGTATACTTACTCGCATATGTGTGTATGAAAATTAGATGCTACACACCCTAATTCACATCTTATATGTAATTTAGGTATACTGAAATTAAATTACAAGGTGGAAGATACGGATGTGTGTAATAGCGCGATGGTCGTAACTGATTTTTAATTTTTTCACCTCGTTATTGAACCGATCGACGAGACGCGAGGTGATATTTGAAAAAAAATAAATAAAAAAAAAATAATAAAATAAATCCATGACGCCCGGAGCGTTTTCTCCCAACCCCTGCATACGTATAATAATCTTGAAGTTTATATATAGATACATACACCCGATGTATATATGTATATGTACTTCGAACAAATACATGCAGGTATTGAATTAACGATTCTCTCTGGTTATTCCCCTGCAGACAAGCAACATCATCTCCCTAGTGCGTGCATTAATAATTATCGAGAAACACACCTGTGTTTGCTTTCAGGTTGTACATAGGTATGTGCAGTTATGTGTAACCTATATACACGTGTATGTACGTACGTAACCTATAGATAAAATACATAGCGCTGCCATCTCACGCTTCATATAACCCATCCCTTATTATTACAGTGTGTAGGTACTCACATAGGTATAATCGTAGGTATATTGAACTATCTATGGTATAATGGAGATTTCCATGCCAACGCGCGACAGCTCTCAGACCCTCTTCAAAATACTAGATATATTTTGTTTTATTTCACTTGTTTTTTCAGTTACAAGTTTTATATATTGGATATAATTATTCTATCCTTTTTTTTTATTCTTGATTCTATGTTTTTTTTGTTTTTTTTTATCTTGTTTTCTCTGGCCAATTCAAAGTTACGCCATAAGTTTATTCAAAACCTGATTCGTACACCCGGTTAGGTTGATTCTGAATCGTTTCGCGGCCAAGCGCGTGTTTGGACAAACTGGGCCGGCTACGAAAAGTTGTCCAGACGCGCGCTTGGCCGCGAAGCGATTCAGAATCAACCTAACCGGGTGTACACATAAACTGCAGCACAAATCGTGAAAGATCCGTAAAAAATCCACCTCTGAACTTTCGGAAGAAAGGAGAAGAATATTTGTAGCGGGTTTTTTCATTGTTTTTTTTTTTTCTTTACAATAATTTCCGAGATTTTTCAGCCCCTTGAATTGATAATTTTTTCTCCAGTTCCAAAATGAAGCTATATTCAATTGTTCTCGAAGACGAGGAAAGAAATATTTTCATCCGTTGGTCCTGGAGGGGAAGAAAAGAAGAAAAAAAAATAATAAATAATATTAAAAAAATAACAAATTATGTGTACGTGTGACATTTAGATAAACAAAACACGAACATTGGAGGAGAATAAGCTCAGTGTGTAGGGGTCAGAGCGCGGGTCGATTTTCGGGGCGTCACGACGTCTCGCTACGGGGTCATAATGTTTGGTTGCGAAAAAGAAAGAAAAGAAGAAAATAGGGGGGGAACAAAAAACAAGATGAAGAAGAAAAGCAGAAGAGGGAGCAGAAGAGGGATCCGATTCGGGCCGCAACGTATTCGTATATTTGCGTTGCAAACGAAAGGTTTGCATATCTCTGGCCACCAGCAAAAAAATACCAATTTGTATAAACAGGTGCGTATGTGCGAGGGGTGAAAAGGCAGATTTTACTACATATGGGAGGTACCAACGTATACCTATGTACACAAAGTATATATATGGCTGAACGTCAAATATTTTCTTCTTTATGTTACACGTATATACCTATATATACAAATTTTCGTGTCAATTTAATATCAAATCGGAACAAACCCTGCGGTATTTCGATAAAATAATAACAAATTAAATCGAGTGAACAAACGCGATAACGCGCGTTGGTAGAAATATCGCTGATTCCCGATCAGCAAAGTATAATAATCATTTTATTACACAAGGATTAAAAAAGTAGAAACAAAAAAAAAAACAACCGATGGTAAAAATTAAATTTTTGATCGTATACGGCTGTAGAATTTATGAAAAAAAAAAAAAAAAAAAGAAAATGAAAAAGAAATCTTTGCAAATTTCCATGTATTAAAATAAAGGATATTGTTAGCGTCTGTATAGTTCCTCTTAATAAATTATGCATTTTAAGGTGCGGGAATGAAAAATGTTTTAGTATTCCCCAAAGGACGACGGGGAAGCGCGCCAGGCCGGGCTCGAGGTTATATTACTATGGGGCTGCCTTATAAAACAAGTTAATTTTTCAATCTGCTGCTACACCAGATATCCGATGTATTCCGGAAGTAGCGAGATGATAAGGGGGAAAAAAAGAGAGGAACAAAAAAAATACCAGGAAAGATACCCGGGGAAAAAAATGCAGAGGGAAGAACCGTTGGATTGGAAATTCGATCTGCATTTCAATGTATGTATACAGGTATATCGTGTATATTATAATACAGGGTAGCTAGAATCCCCCGTGATTCGAAACAAATCAAGCTTATAGCTGATGTAGAATCAGGCGCGTCACGTGATGGCCTGAAAAACTTCTGTCCAATCAAAAGCACGCGTATATACTATAGTAATATCGAAAAATAGAAGATTCGATATTTTAACGATTGATTCGCGCAGGGATTTATCATACGTACGTAGAAATACGTGTGCGTAATGTACTTGTTTAATATTTATACCACGTCGCGCGTGAATAAATTATATCAACGTTAATTGATAATATAAATTTCCTGTAATATCGAGCTCATGAATTATCATCGTACTAAAATTATTACGAAAGATTCAATCGTATTTTATCGAATAATCTGATGAATCTATTTGAAAACTTCATATTATTCGTTACGGAATTTATTAAAAGCGTAGAAATATGAAAAACGTGTAAAATAGTAATCATTGATTAGAAGAAAGAAAATAGATGGATAGGTCCCTAATACTCTCAACAATACAATACCAAAATAATTAAACAAAAAATTAATATGAAAATTTTTCATTTGCTTCCACGACACTATAGATGCGAACAGAGGGGCATAAAAGCTAGAGCGCTTGAATAAAACATGAAGCGCACTATAAGACCGGGATAAAAAGAATTATAAGGAAAAAAGTGAAAAGCTAGGAAAAAAAAATATCGGAGCAAAAATATAGAGGTGTGTAGTTACGACCGTTTCTGAGTTTGACGTGGAGAGAGCGGAAATCGTCATTTACTCTTTCGGAATAAAAGTTGAGGTTAGGTTACAAAAGCTTTGCGCCCATCGTCACGTACGGAATGATCCTGGTGATCCTTTATGTACCGTACCGTACATCGTATAATATGATAATAATTTAGAAAAAAATAGCAGTGCACGGTGCTTTTCAAAGGCACGAGTATAGAAATAAAACAAATGAATAAAACAATTTCTCAACCCATATAAGTAATAATATCACATAGCAAATTTACGGGCACATTTTATATATAGGTAGTATATAAATTATATCTATGTTTTATTTTATTTTCTATTTTTACTTACCTTTCTTCAACCATTTTTGTTTAGGTACTCTTTTTTTTCTCCCTCGTGTGGTTCCGACCGGACACCCTTATGGCCTTGTACAAGTCTTAACTCTGCATCATCAGGTGGATATATGTATAAGTATGTGTGGAGTGAAAATTTATCGAGTGGATTTTAAAAGGAAATACGTGTCGCCTGTAGAACTTTGTGCAAAGGTAATGTCTACGTATGTACGTAACGTACGGTTGACAATGGGGTGGTCAACGTCCATTCTAGTTTCTCGTTTCGCTTCGCGAATTTTCAACTCTCACCCACAATGTCGGTACGGATATAATATAAACCACCTTTTCTCTTCCACTCACGACGTGTTCACCCCATAAGACGAGGCTGTATGATATTAAAAAAGAAGAAAGAGAAAAAAAGGTTAATAAAATAGAACAAACCAAAGAACTATAGCAGATTCTATATTCGCACTATACATATATATGGGTATAAATATGCAACTACGGTAAAAAGATCAACAAGTTATAGTTTAATTCTTCGCGACTCTTTTACATCATCGAACAGCGTGTTTAAAAAAACCATCAATTATTCCCTCTGTCATTCCTTCTTTCCTTTTCTCTCCTCTAGCAGCCGCTTAAGTTTTCTTAGGTTGGGCCGTTAGCTGGTTGATCTTGCGGTAAAATTGACTGCATGTTGTAGGCATATACACCAGCACTTATCCGAGAAGTGAGGTCTTCATTTAAAATCCTCGAACACGCAAAGCTGCAACAAGTAATATTACGTTTGCAAAGTTAACTACGACGCGAGTGGTGGCATTCGTTTATTCATTTCTATGGCGATAAAAGAACAAAAAAGAGAAAACATTATAACAAATTACCGCAGCTTATTGATGCCAAAGCTCTGATGTATATTCTTGGTTTTGTTTTTTGTCGTTTTTCTTTCTTTTTTCTCGGTCCTTGGAAAGCTTTTCCATATTTCTCTACATACGAATCGATATACTATAGTAGTTGTATGTTTTTCAAGAGATCAAAATGCATTTTCAAATGTTTCAAATGGAACGAGAGACATATGCCAACGATATAATAATAACGACGATATCGTGCAAGCTCTCGATTTCAAAGAGGTTGGGTTTGTTCCTGGATATTATGTGCATGTATGTCACGTACGTATAATATCGACTCTACTATCTTAGATATATTGAACTATCTATGCTACTATATTTAATCGTGGAATATATTCATCTTCCAGCATTGCTCGTATATTTCTGACATAAAGTCGTATTCGAGAAAAATGAAGAGAGAAAAAGAATAATCAATCAAAGAGGAAAATTGAAATTATGGTACCTCGTATAATACTATAGATTATGAATGGAATAATTGTGCTACGAAAATATCAATTATTATTTGTTATTCATTTTTTTCTATTCGAAATAATTGGACCCTCTATCGTATATTTTCGGCCATAATCGACTCGATGGTTTAATAATAAAATTGATCCAATAACCGTACTGATTAACGGTCGTACAAACATATGTGACAGTGACTAACGAGAAAACCGTCAACGAAATATGGAAATCACTATGCACCATGTATAACGAAAGGTGGATCGCTGTAGCATGATACGCGTGAAAAAAAAAAATGAAAAATTGAATTAACGAAAAAGAAAGAGACGTTAAACAAAACGAGTTACAACGTTCATATTTATAGTTTTTTTGTTTTGTCTTGCCGTTGTCAAAACTTGCATCATGTAACTCTCATTTTGGCTTTGCAATGGTTGAAAAAAAAAAAAAAAAAAATTAAAATAAAACTGACGTATTGCGGGTAAACTCTGTTGGTATATATGTTATACATATTTATATTTACAGTATATTATATACTTTCTTCTCGAGGTTTTGTCAGTGACTAGTGAAAATTTACATTTTTTAATTAGTTTGGAATTTAAATACGTGTTTTAATTTTAAACACGCTTCGGTACACCATTCAGCTGAAACGTTTTATAACGGAGCTTATGAAAATAAAGAAAAAAAAAAAAAAGAAAGAAAAAAAATCAACGAAAGACGGAACGGCGAAGAAAAAAAAAATCGAAACAGATTAGGGTCAGCGAAAGTCTGCAGTCGACGATAGTAAAAAAAAAAAGAAAAAAAAAACAAAAAAGAAGGGAAAAAAAACACCTCATATCACGCGATTACACTTGATTGTGGTAATTGAATATTTCAAAGGTTGCGATAATTAATTAACGATTTACTTTTTTGGTCTTTTTTTTTTTAATCGATCAGGTTATTCGGTTACTGTACGCAGCTACTCGCGCAATGAAATGAAAAAAAAAAACAAAGAAAGAAACACGACGAGGCGTTCATTTTATTATGACCTAGAGGCAAAAGCTAAAGGGATGAATCGAGAGTGGAATCTTTCTCTTCTTCTTTTTTTCCATTCGTGGGATGAATGAACGATACCGTAGACTATTTAGCGATAGAAACTCTCCTCTGTTTTTGTCTTTTGATACGAGTCGTCGTTAGCTAAATGAGACGTCAAATGTGGTCGGTGACACGCCTGCGTCTGGCCGACCGACTGACTGTCCAGTTTCTCCTTTGTACAATACGCGAACGTCACTCCGTGCCACACGTATGGTAGTATCTATATGTGCCCTTTGTAACCAAAATGACCGAAAGCGGTACACGCAAAGCTTTTGATCGCAACGACATTTCCATAGCCAACCTGTACTGCGAAACTAAACTGATTGTGAGCTTTCGCTTTGAAACTATATACGTAGTAACGTCGAACGTCGAAACCAATCACGATCTCTACTGCGGAGAAGTTTGATTAAACATTACTACCTATATGTATACTAGGACCGCACGCGCAAAGAGAAGTTTTTTTCAAGTACGGCTTTTTAAGTTTCCTAGGTCTTTGTCATTCTTTGTTTTTTTGTTTTTCAAAAGAATTTCAAGAGAAAGAGAGAGAGAGAAGTGAATAAGCGTGTCGAATTTTGCTGATCGAATTTTTTTATTAAAAAATTCTTAACCAAATTATACAATTTGAAATAAAGAAGAATCTCGCAAGTTAAAAACTTCGACGTTGTAAATTTGAGCTTTCCAATTTTCTTCGGAGTACCTACTTACTTACCAACTGTACGCGTATACATATACGTGTTTTTCAAAGTGTCTTAACCTGGGTGTACACGATATCAGCTCTTTGTTGGAATGTTTCGTTGTCGTTGATCTTGTTTGTTTGTGAATAAATACATCCTTCATGGAAATAGCTCGCTCTGCGCGACTCGGTTAGTTTACACAAATAGTTAGAAAGTTTAGCGAACCAACCGCAGTCATCCAGCCATCGTTTAGCCCTTTGAACTACCTAAATTGCGAAACGTACCTACGTACCCGTGGACAATATTTTTACTCTTTAATTTTTAGCGCGTTGAAATCTACATTAATCAATCGCTTTCGAAATTTTTTAACTGACCAAAAAAAAAGACAAACACACAAACATCCTCGTAAGATTTACTATACACGTGCACTTCGGTTACTTTTCCTTTTTTTTTTTTCTTCTTATTTATTAAATTTTTAAATATTCCTGGACTTTTCGCTGATACGTGGTGGAAATTATCTCTGACCCCGTATGAGGAATTACGGTGATAACATACATCATGCATCACATCTTTTTTTTGTAGAAAACCGCGCGTACCTTACGTACGTCGAGCTGATAAGTGACATGGGATTTTTGGGATTGCTGCTACCTGCACCCCGTTATTTTGACGTGGGTTAAATTTAATTTAATTTCAACTCCGTCACATTTCCCCTGGACAGAGTAGATACGTTCCTCATATTATGCCATACACCTTCGTATACCGCGTGTCCCAGCGTTTACACCGCAGTATATCTGGTTGCCTGCCGCCACGTTCATTCATGAGTGGAGCCCCTGACGGCAGGCAATCAGACATACTGCGGTGTAAACGCTGGGACACATGGTATATCTGTATATCATATGAAATAATTTACAAACGCGTGACTGCGTTGACATATTTTTACGAGTAGCGAAAGTTTTTTTTTTTTCTTCTCCTTCTTCTCTTCTCTTGATTGCACATTTTCAGAAGTTTCAATTTTTTTTTTTTTGTCTCATCTTGCGAATCAATTTTCTATTGTAAAAGCGGGTTGAAAAATCTCACTAGATAATTTCTCTCCGTGTTACGATATACATTTTATGGACATCAAATTTTCATGGTGCAAAACTGTCCAGAGTAGACCCTTTTACGTGTACGTACAATAAAACACGACGTCTGCAGTGACGAATTCACTTTGTAATGTATTTTTACTTTTTTTTCTTCATTTTCCACATTGTTTCTTTCCTTCGTTCTTTTTCTTTTTCTTCTATCCCTTATTCTTTTTTTCCCTTTCTACATTTTTTTTTTTGTTTCTTCTATTATTATTCTTCATTTATTCGTTCAGTATTTTTTCTTTTTTTTTGTTCTCTTTTTTCTTCACCTCCACCTTCGTTTCTCCCTCGTTCAAACGAGTTCTTTATACCCCAAATAATTTCCGTTGTGTATCTGCAGAGGGGTGTTGCTGAAAAAACTGTATTAGGTACACACAGCATGTACATATGTATAGGTGTATGTAAAGTTTTTTTTTTTTTTTTCCTTCATTTCCCCAGCGTAAGTTTCGTTAGAAACCCATATTTACAATCTCTCGCCAGCTGCTTCTGAATTATCTACCAGCAGAATATGTTGAACCAATTGGGAAATCGCATGAAAATTAAACGAAAAAAAATAAAAATAAAATAAACAAAATAAATTTAAAAAAAAGCGCCCGTATGCGTATCTATCTACATATTATATATAATATTATATACGGTATATAAATTCCGCGCGTTTTCACTAATTACCATGTATATATATGTATGAAGATATATGTATACATATACCTATATAGGTTTGTAAAACTTTCTCGGATAAAAAAACTAAGCGACGATGTTTTTACAGTAAAATTAATTGTAAAATGAAATTAAATTAACACGTAACATCGTAACACCTGTTTTTAACGAAAAAAATTAATTCTCGTGATAGAAAAAGAAAAAATTAAAAATTTTGAAAAAAAAAATTAAAAATTAAGAAAAATATCTAATTTAATTCGAAGTTTCATTAATATTAATTACAAATATTATTGAACAATATCTACTTGGGTAGGTATATAGAAGTTTTTTTTTTTCAATTTTTAATGAAATCCGAGGTCAGCAGAATTATCTACATATATATGTCTTTATATATAAGAGGAGACATCGATCGCAATAATAGAACTCCGACGTAATTAAAAAAGTCACGGAGACCGTGAAGAAAAAAAAAAAGAGGCGTGGGACTTGGGGAGTAGGTAAGCTAAAGGGACGGTTCTCGAGAATTGGCAAATTTTCATATCGAATACCGCTCCATGCAGTAGTCATTATAATAGTGCGCTGACGTGGTGCAGGATGAGATCTCTATGGATATTCGGGATAAGCCGGGATCACGCCGCACGAAGCTCATGGCACCGCGCGGGTTTAATATTATATTATTATATAATCGCAGTAAATTAAACATTGAATTTTTCATTTTATTTGCGTTTAATTTAATAATAAAATAAACTCACGATCAACTCGATCGCACCGTTGCCTGTGTGATCGATGATGAATAAAATTTGTTGTTTTTTTTCCCCCCTTTTTTTTTTAGTTTCAAACTTTTCGAATTGAAATGAAAATTGTAGAAAAAAAAAGTGTAAAACGAGTTGCTATTATTCAGTGAGTTTAAAAAATTTAGTTTTATACGTTTATCGGGAATTTTATTTGAATAATTATTCTCTGTAAAGTGTATTATATGCATACAGGGTGAGTCGCCACAAAAGTCCGATTCGGGAGGAGCTTTAATTGACTGAGGCTCCGCCTTCGTCCATTCTTACTTGATATTCTCAAAATTCCTGTTGCCAATCGGCGATCAGATAGCACTACTTTTGGTTATGACGCTGAGTGAAACAAAAAAAATCTACACAAATACGTTAGTAGGTAAAAATGGATGAAGGCGGAGCCTCAGCCAATCGAAGCTCCTCCCGAATCGGACCTTTGTGATGACTCACCCCGTATAATAAGTGGAAGTGAAGTTTTCGAATTTGCGTTCGCTCGGTAGTACAAACACGCAATCGGAGGGGTAAAGATTTTATTTCATAAAAATTCATCTTATCTAATGACGTGATTAGGATGAATATATTAAATCGGATAATGATGTTTGATTTTTCGCAACGTTGAGCGACGTTCGGCCGACGCGTCGATTTTGTAGCGCGGATGATGACATCGGTTCTCTCGACTATTAAACTGCACGGTGTGTACCACCTACCAATAAGCGTTCAAATTGCAAATTCGAAAGATATTATGCAAACTCGTGTTATTAGATCGAAGCGAACTAGGGAATGGAGTCGTGATTAACGAGAAAAGTTTGCGGCCTGCTTCAGGTTGGACCATCTGATTAATGCAGTTCTCTTAGCTACACCGGGATAGGGTCCTGTATATAACCTGTACATAGATTATACATATATATTTATAGTCGTTTATTTAAGTTTTCTTCTCTCTACAGATTCGTAGAAAAGTACCTTTTTTCCCCCTTTCTTCTTTTTCTTTCTTTTTCTTTTTTTTTCAATCGTTTCAAACTGTATTATACGAGCAAAACTCATTGAAAGAAAAAAGAAACAAAAAAAAAGAAAAGAATTTCAACCAACCAAATTACGCAGTAACTAGCTAGCGCTACATGTATAGGCTGTGCTAATTGCCAGCTGTTGCTAATTACTATCAGTCCTTAGTTATTTTATTTTTTATTTTTATTTTTATTTTCATTTTTCATTTTTTTTCCATTTTTCTTGCCACGACAACGCGATTATACATGAACCCATGGTATTAGAATTTTTCGCTGTTGAAAATCGTTCCATCTTTTTATGACAATAAAACTGTGATAAGTCATTCCAGACTGTACGTGACTCGCGAATCTCTGGATCACTGTCAAGCGAAGATTGTCGGGTGGTTCTTTTTTTTTCGTTCTTTTCGTTTTTCTTTCGATATGAGGTACTCTAAGCGATAAGGGATAGACGATGATTATTATTCAGTGAGAAGTGGACCGATTCAAAGGATATCCCTCCCTACGGGGTTAGAAAATATCTGCACGCGGGCGCTACTCTCCTTTCCTTTAGAGAAAGTCGATCGTTCGTTCCGGATGATGGAAAAGTTGGCCGACCAACTGCAATGCAAACGTCTGAAAGTCGAAAAATCCCATAGGACTCTGACCCCTCGATAGAATTAGATTTCAATTCAAATCCTTATTCCCATATGCTAAAATAATATGGCTCATGATTTTTCGTCGATGCATTGGCTCGGAATTATAGTCAACTAAATGAAAAAAATAAAAAAATTCCAAAATACTTTCATCTGTTAGAATTTTTGTCTGTTGGATTTTTGGAATTCTTTATTTTACATTTTTTTTAATTTTTTTATTCGGCCCATCACTCGGTTGTACAGCTGCTGCATCGTCGTTATACCTATACATGTTATTAAAATACTGGAAAAAAAGGAATGAAGTAGTAAAAACGTAAAATGATAAGAAAAAAAAAAAAAAAAAAAACTTCAAAGGGCTTTGGAAAGCAATATTATACATCTGACGGAATGTTAATATTCATATACTCTTGATACTGCAGCGCGTTTGCTCTTTCTAGATCTCTCTCTTGTTGCACTATTATCACTGCGGCAAGTGACCCGTTTTCCAGAGAATTATTTTACATCCGACTAAAAACAATCGCAATAGCAAAAAAAACAGCATCGTTGCTCTTGTAGTTTTTATTTACATTTATTTCATTCCCGCAAATCTGCAGCGTTGAAATGAAAAACTGACGAGTTATGGAATTTAATTTCATTTTCTAAACACTATCATTGATACGTTTAAAACATTATCACTCGTTTCTTCCATCTTTTTTTTCCTCAGTTTTAGAACGAAAGGAATTCCGGCCGCGGAATTTTTTTTGCAGTCAATTCGAACGATCTTATTTCGAACGGCTGAACAATTCCGTGAGTTACGTCGCACGTCGAATGACCGTAGAGAAAAAGATCGGAGAAAATTATATCTTGAAACGAGGGAGAGTTTAATTTGAACAATAATAAAGCCTGTAGGAAAATTTGTTCGAGTGGCGAATCTGGAGACGAGTTTCTGCTTACCCCCAATCTCCTTTTACAACAAGTAGGTACTTTCGTCAAGCCTATAACGACGCTCCTTTAAAACTGAATCAAAATTTTACTCACAAATCTTGCTTTATACTCAAATCTTAATATTGCACTTTAAAGTTCTCAAGGAATTAAAAAATTTAATAAGCAAACGAACAATTTATCGTTGATAAGTGTAATTTCTTTTTCTTTTTTTTTTCTCGTCGCGTCAGCCATAAAATTCTTGATAATATTTTGAAAAAAAATTATCGCAGATGGCGAATAGGTGAGAAATCGCACGGGAAAAACTGTAAACTGTAAGATTTTTTGAATGAGATCGAAAATTTGATACTCTCGTTGGAAAAGGTATTCAATTAAACGGAAGGCTACCGATTACCCTACTGCAAAGTTCATGGAGTTTGAAGTGAGCTGCAATTTACCATCAGTTATGGTCATTATGTGGGCATTGGTCGTACCTGCACTACGGGGTACCGTTTATTTGCCTTTTGCGATCGTTGTGGTGTTCCGAAATTGTATGCAGGAACAAATGAGAAAGCGCTTCCATGTAGGTACAATTATGACCCATTAGTTCGAGCTTTGTGCTTGCGTTGTATGACTAATTATGTACTTTATATTATGTACATACGTACGTATATACCTTATACCCGGTTTCACTCCGAATACAACGCGACGTAATGACGCGGCGTACGGGTTGTCGCTATAATGAGATGTGAAACTAGTTTTCGATGGCTACGTCCATAATAAATCATATTATTTTTAAGGCAGAATGACGTTACGCTGTACTACGAATGACGTCGTACGTTGAGATATAGAATTTCTATAATATTATCTGCAAAGTGAAGGAAAAGTAAGGTAAAAATATGTTTTGTTAGGTGGAAAACGAGACTGCTGCTCTTTCACTCGTTGAAACGTAATTGCAATTTTCTTCAGATTTCCTTCGAGACCGAAGGTAGCTGAAGCTGAAGAAGAAGGGGAAGAAGAAGATGAAGAAGAAACAGCCCGCGAGCTTGCGGCTTTCCCTGCACGTTTCGCGTTTCGTTGTTTCGAACTAGGTTATATACCTTCTCATTTATTAACGAACCCACCCGCGCACAGCTTTTCAAACTCAACCTGCGCTCCTATACACGTTCCACAGAGGAAACCGAGAAGATATGGTCAGATGTATACCGCAAACAAAGAAAAACACAAACGAGATCAAACGATAATAGCCACAAAAGATTCGTGGAAGGCTTAATTTACATTTTATATATTTTCAAAGCTTTTCACGCACACGCAAACCCAGTCGAGTTTATTATACGCCTTATCCAATTGTAGAAAGTTTTTTCAGCAATTCACCACAAATCTTTCCGCACGTAAAAAGGCAAAAAACTTATTTCAACGCGTCATCGTTATCCCGCGTCAACAATTAATCGTAACACCTTTGTCGAAATTTTATATCAACTTTCAACGAGCGCGAAGAATTCTAGAAGTTTTGAAATAGTGTAGAAATTTTTTTTTGCTTCAACCGACAAAATTCTTGGCACATTGTTCCAGCGTCAAAATACATCCGTAACATAGATGAAGGAAGATAAAAAAATGAAAGGAAATAAAAATGACAATGAATTACGGGTAATCAGTCATCTACTCTGTATCGGTCGAGTCCTCGATAATTCGAACTTCGAAGAAACTTCCGCAGTTAACCCGAAACTCCGAGCGTTACCTCCACCTGGGACACGTTATGTGGTTAGCAAACATCTGCGATGTTAAAAAAAAAACTTTTAAATTTAACAAAAGAAAAAGAAATCAAACAACTCGCTTCGTTAGTTTATTCGAATCGAAAATTCTTCAGCATTTTCAAAACCCATTAGACGCACGTTGGAGGTATAAAAAAACGTTCGTTTTCACGCGCCGTTATTAGTTAACCTGCATGATGAATTAATATCAAGATTGCCGCGCACGTACGGTGTTAATTAAATACAAGTTTTCATCATCCCTCATCATCAGAATTCATCTTTCTTGAGTAATTAAACCGATGAAATTTAATATGAACGTAATTTATATGTTACAATAAAATAGATATATAGGTAACAAATTTCAAGTCAGTTCTACCAAGTTTAGATAAAAAAAACTTGAAACGTATCGAATATTTTTTCAAGTTTCCAAAAAAAAAGAAAACCAAAAAAATTTGGATTAATCTTTTTCATCGCATCATTCTTGTAGTTCCCCGGATCGTTTTCAGACTTCGGCGGCCATAGCCTTGGAGATAATTGAAAATGTCTTGCAGCACATGCATCCCAGCATGAATCTTTTCTATATGTGTACGTGAAATAGGTGCTTTTTCCATTAGATTTTTTTTTTCTCTAACCTTGCTTATATTCATTTGAAACCGCCCATCAGCGGGATATTTTATTTCAGGCGTCACGCAATTCCAGCTTTTTGAAACGAGGCGAGTAGGTATAATATAGAGTAGGTAGTTGTGGTACATCGGAGAAAGCTATCCCCTAAAATGGCGGCCAAAAAAATATCAACCTCCGTTCACCCCTTTCACCATCCCGCGACGTGTTTTCGGGAACACCAAATAACGGGTAGTTGACTGAAATTGACTACGTTATACGACGAATTCTTACGTGTGGAGCGTCGTCGTAGCGGAGGATTTTTTCGAGCGGTAAAGAAAGAAAACAAAAAAAAATTGTGCAAGAAAACAAAAAAAAAAGAGTGAAAAAAAACGAAGGGAGAAAGAAAAGAGCTGGATTTATTGTGCGCTTAGGTGTCTAGTAAAGCTCCTAAAATACGTCGGTTACGTACAGCCATCCGTACAGTATTGTTATATTTATAGACTCTGCGGTAAATTTTATGGGGAAGCTTTTTCAGTCACGATAATTATTGTCTTCATCCTTTATCAAACTGTAGTACCGTGAACAACGAATATTTATTTATTTATATTATTTTTTCGTTATATAGGTACTGCATATTATATTTATTCATTTGCTCGTGACCTTTCTTTCATTTTCTCTCTCTCTCTATCTTGTTTTTTTCTTCTTTTTTTTTTTTGTTATGCGGTTGAAAAATGTAATACGATTTAATAAATTGATGTTGCACGTAAAATACGGTTATATATTCCGTCGCGCAGTGGAACAGATTATTAATTTTAATTGCCGTCGCAAAGCTCTTCGGATAATTATTCCAAACGGAAGACTCGAGTAGATAAATGAAAACAATACACCTGATGTTCAATTTAGAATCACTCGTTTAATTCTAGAAATATCATACCCACTTCCGTAGCCGCATGGTCGACTCGATCCATTCGTTATTTTATTTATTCATTTTTTTTTTTTTTTTACTTTTTTCTTTATTGCGAAATCAATAAATAAAATGAATGAAATCAATTTGCATTTATTTAAACTAAATCGAGAGAGCCGATTTAGACTGAATCAATTATTATACATTCTCATCGGAGCTGCGTTATTATTATCAAATACCTCGGCGATGGAAATTTTGTTTTTTATTTGTTGAATTGTTTTACGTTTTGCATCTGCAAAACTTGAAGTAATTGGTTATTTTTGGTGCTTTTTTTAATGTTATTTTAGTTAGATTTCTCTGGGATCTTTTTTCGAGTAGATTCGAATGTTTGCGATTCTTCAGTTTGGCAAACAGGGGAGGCCCGACGTCTACAGCCACAAACTATGCTCACCACCTTTGTTCACATCCGATCGAACTAACGCCCACCCCAATTTTCCATGAAAGAAACGTATGTGCGTACGAATTAGGTATGTCAATATGTACATTTCAGCATCGTGTATTTATGTCTTGATAGAAATAAATATACTTTTAAGGTAATTAATACACAGATCATAGGTACGCGTTATTCGTATACCATTGTGTATGTGAAACGTGTTTGAATTGACAATCCGCAATTAGCGTTAAAATCTACTCAACTTTGAGCTTAAATTCTAATTAGATGCTTTCAACATAGGAATTTTCTCGAACTAATTATCATCGTGGGATTGTCAAGCTGAAAATATTCAACGAGCTGTGCAGGGACGTGGTGCGAGCGTACAACTTACTCAGGTGTATATTTGCACGGGGTATTCAATTCTGAATTTCATGTGATATATTCGATCCGATTAAATGTGTTCGAAATTTATGAAAACAAGATAAATTCACCGCGCCATTCGTTGTGGTAAATAAAAGTTGTCAAATTTGAGAAAAATTCAAGGCCCACACCTCGGTCGAGTTTTGAAGAAATGGTCCGCATCAATTTATCGATATAGCATTCATATCCAGCTGGAACTATAGCGGTTCTTATTGCTCGAGAAACTTTTTCCCTCCTTATACTATTCGCCGTCTCGTTCTTGTCAGCGTTTCGCAGGTTTCTAGGCGCTAGTCTTCATCTTCATCTTCATTTTCATCTTACGGCTCTGTTTTTCTTTCCCATTCAACTGGAAGCAACTCATCGTCAACTTTAGCTATTTGAATACTGAACAAAGAGATCTTAAGTTCAGACTAAAGGCGTCGCGAAACTCGGACCCCGGGGCAACTTGACTCTTTGTGCCCAACAATTTCCATCTCGAAATCTACCGAACAATGATTACCGCACGTACCTACCAAAAATTTGCACCAAAATGCTCCTAGAATCCTAGCCCATATCAAATGGCGGATCTGATCCGGTAGGAAAAATTTAAACGAGTCGTAACTTTTTATTTCATTTTTTTTCCAAATGTCTGTCAACTATTCATAAATATACTAAGAACTTGAACCACGTTTACAATCGAGACATTTTCAATTGTTTTATTTTCTTTCCCTCGCTTTTTACCAACGAAAATTTCGGCATTATGTCAGAAATGGAAGGAAAACAAACTGTTGTACATTTTCAGACTTGCTATAGGGGAATTAAAATTATATTTACATTATACGTGCTCTTCTAGTTGGCGCCACCCTCGACTCATTTCAATCTCGAGACAAATTGTTTATACATATATATACATGTATATATCCTCAAAAATTTCATAACCCTCCCAAAACTCTGCCTTACTTCAAAATTCACGGCTCGGAAGTCACTCGAGTGTGTCACGTTCAGTTTAATTCAACAGCCATCAACTTAATTTAATCCCCTCGTAGGTTACACATAGCTTTCAGCTAGAGTCTAATTGTTTTATTGTAATTAAAAAGCACAAAGCTCATTTTTTATTTCCTTCAGTTTTCGAGCGGACAAAAAAAAAAGAAGAATATGTACACATGTAACAATTCGTTCAAATATTGATATTGAAACGGACGAAGAGCGATTAATTAATTTTTTTCTAATCAATTGTTTCAGTGCAATGCGGCTGTCGGGGTCAAAGCGTTTTTTGACATGATGCACAGCGGACCTCATAAGGTCATGTTATTTGGAGCGGCTTGCACTCAAGTTACGGATCCCATAGCGAAGGCATCGAAACACTGGAGACTGACGCAGGTAATTTTTTTCCCATAATATACAAGATTCTAATAATGTGCAAAAAATCTTCAGGGTTAGATTATTCGGAAGAGAAGTGAAATGCCTGATGATTCTAAACACAATAAAATTAACAAAAAAAAATAAACAAAAAAAAATGGCGATAAGTTTTATTGTACAGAATGATATAGGTTATACATATATATACGTGAAAATATTTTCATCAAAAAACAATTTATACCTCCGAATTCCGCAGCTCTCGTGTATGACGCGTAGGCATATATGAGTAACGTTCATACGTCAAATATGAACGAATGAGAAAAATATCCGTCAATTGATCTAAATCTTCAATTGTTTGCTGTTATCGCACCAATATACCCATAGATATCTATACTATTTGTAGATCTGCGTCTGTCTGTCTATATGTCCATAGATATATCGACATCTATTTTTGGAAAAAGTATTCCTCGATATTGGCGATATGGAACGAAACTCGCAGCAGTTATTTTTGGCCTCCGTTCTACCCCCCGGTATATAGTTTGTTTTTTATATTCGTTTTTGTTTTTTTATTCTACTTCTCGATTTTGTGCTTCACAGCATACCTGTATATACTCTCATATCGAAATAAACTTTGACGAAACGGATATATTTTGTTCCGAAATAAAAAAGTATCTCGATTATTCGGAACGTAACGAAATTTGTCATTATCCGTTAAAGGATGAATTTCGATTGGAGAGAAGTCGGTTGCTCGAAATTCGATTCCACGGGGACCTTTTTTACCCGGGGATCGATTACACGTACGAAATTTCGGGTTGGTTTCATCCGCATGAAAAAGTCTGCAGAAAATCCGTATCGTCTCCAAACGAACCCTTGAATCGATTCATCAGCGGGAAAATTTCACTCTATAGCCTGTTGAATTTTCAAAAATTTGTAATTTAAAACACGAAATCATTTACGTATGCTATTTTTTTCTCTGTTGTTTTTCTGTTTATTTTTGAACACGCGGATACGGCGAATACGAATTTCCGACACCGTTCCCCCAGTTTTGGAAACAAAAATAATAAAAAATAACAAATGCGGCACCCTGTGTAGAATAACTATACGGGAATGGATGCTAATGCCATCGGAGGTATACAGGAAGAAGGGTGACCGCGGGATGTTTACAAGCTATTTGTATGTAAATGTATAATACAAGGGGGTGGGCGCCGCGGCGCATCAACTATTTAAGCGTTTACACCTGCCTAAGAAATACATACGTGTCATATGGGCGGTCACCTTATACTTCTGCGTACTACCTAATTGCATGAAGAGAGAAACGGAAATGAAATGAATAAGTTAGTCGCTGGCTCAGCACGGTTATCAGTAATATGTTCGTGTATATTTATTCCACCTGTATGGACGTGATAAGAAAAATCTTTGCACTTTTATCATAATAATATCGAAAATATTCTATTCGGTCACCGTTTCCAAATCTTTGCAGAAAAAAAAAAACTCATGAGATGAATCAAAGCATTCGGAAGCTTATTGGTATAGGGGAGTTTCAGTCAATACTTGATCACCTTCATCCCGGCTTGAAAAAAAAGCACAGTTTCCTTTCCAAATTCTTCGCCGCTAATTCCGGATTGTTTGAGTTTGCTTTTTTTTCTAATCCCGCGATTCCTGCGGGCCAGACGGCGAGCACCGTTGGGCGTCTTAGCTATATACCTATTTATATATATCTGAATCTTAGGGGGTTGAAAATGGGAGGAAGAGGTAGGGAGAACAAGTCTCTGGAGAAATGACGTGCGTTGGATGAAAGTCTGATCCTCGTCCCATACTCATACGACGATACGATATGTTACGTATAAATGCACACGCACATGTACACACCACATACATACATGTATGCTTACATAGTTTTACACATGCGTAAACGGCATTAAAGGGGAGGCGAGGCAAAGGGGTGTGTAATCCGGTTCTTATATCGTTCGGGCAACCATGCGCGACATGGGACATGAACATGATCGTGTCAAAATGGTGTTTACAGCCTTCGTACAGCTGATCCACGGATCAGTTACGAAATAATAGCTCCTGCAGAGCTCAATGCAGACGCTGACAAAGCGATATTGCTATATATATACCTATAATCGAACTGCAGAATTTTCACAGTTGCAGTATAGGAGGATAATAATAGTATATCTAGTATTGGATTTAGTATATTGAATCCCGATGGTTATCGAGCAATCGTTTCTGCAGGCGGCTACCAGGTTTAGGATCTAACCTAACCCAATTAGTCGGGAATCGGTTTCTCGCTTTCGTGATAACCCGAACTATTTTTATTCACGAATTTCGGTGAAATAAAAAAAGATCCACTTTGTTCGTCCCATTTGAAATGAATTTCGTGTCATCACTTCAGTTGTCATAATTTTCTTCTTATTCTTCTTCTTTCTTTTTTTTCTCTCTTTTTCAAACCCCCTCACATGGGTTCAAACGATTTATTTCCGCGCTTTGAACGTACGAAACATATTTTGTGGGAAAATAAAAAATTCATCTTGAAAAGAAGAAACAATTTTTAATTAATCTCTATAACCCCCACCGTGCCACTGATCAGCTTAGTGAAAATTCTGAAAGCATTGTAATTCGATATTTTTGAAAGCTAATCTTGATTGATCTGGAATGTAAAATTAAAAGCTTCGCCACGTTGTTGAGAGAAAAATTTATTAAAAAAAAGAAAGAAAAAAAAAACAACACTCGAACGTAAATTAATATCCATTCCGCGTTACAATGTGTACAAGAATTCTTTTCATACATCAACTTGGATTCCATCGGATTAAATTGTGTCCGAAAAACTAACGCGAATTTAGTACGGACGATGGTTTTTTTTTTCTTCTCTTTTCTTTTCTACTTTTTTTTTTTTTTGCAAGAAATGAAAGCAGCTGAGTTATGGATGATGGGAACCAGGTCACGCACCTGGTACGATCATGTGGCTGAAAATGGCCGATAAGTCACGGCATCGTACCCGTACGCATATCATTTTTCAACTTCACCCTCGTGACCATGACACGGATTTTTTCTTTTTTTTTTCTTCCTTTTTTTTATGGCAATTATTAAGAGGTAGCGGGTTTCTTAAATCTCCTATTTTTCAACTTGCTTCTCTCTGGTCCGACGCAACTTTTTCCTTTTTTTTTTTTTTTCTTCATTCAAATGCAACGAAAGCTCCGAGTATCAAAATTATATCGTTACAAAATTTTGCGTCCGAGTTGAATAATTTAAAAGAACTGAAAATTCGTACATATAAGTATCTAATTAAGACTTTGGCTGATACCCGTTGGAAGTTCATTTTTTTTTTGGTTCATCTACAAACTTTTTATTCTTTTTTTTTTTTCTTCCAATTTCGAATCTTCATTTATGTACGAAGTGTTTTTCATTTGTTTTGTACTTCAGAGGATGCTAATTAGACGAAATTTTGGTATCGCTGAACTTTTGGGTGGGGGAGGGGGGGGGGGGGGCCACGGGACTCGAAAACAGAGGATGTCTCGTCGCGAGTAAAAGCTGATGTATACTTCTACCGGTACCTGCTGTTGCTTGTTCATTTGCACGCCTCGTCAGGCAAATAATCAATTAACAAAGTGTCACCGACACGTGTGTATAGCCCTATCTGCCGTGACTGGTTAATCAAAAGTTCGTCAAATACCTCGGCGGTATGGATTTTTGATTTTCAAGGCCCCTGCAGCATCACTAGAGAATAGATAGAGAAAGAGAGAAAAAACACCGAGATCGGAATTTTTTCCAACGTACTATTTCGTGTAAGCGCGATTGTGTTTAATTAGATTTGGAAGAATAATTGGTGGTATTTATATTTTATTTTATTTATTTAGTTATTTATTTGTTCAGCTTTTGTTTCTATACGTATTTGAACACGTGATGGAGTATCGAATCTCCAATGTCTTATCGATGGTGTTTATTTGCGCATCAATCAATTTCCCTAATATAACCGAGACGGTTAATCTGATCCCTCGGGAAACCACGTAATACAGCACACGGTTCGACGTCACGTCCACTCCAACTACAGACTCCAACACTCCATTTCCGTATTTCGCGTATATATTCACTTCCGGAGAACATGATCTCCCTGCAACACGGAGTGGCGATGGGGTTCTGAATATAGATTATTAATTAATCCTGCGAGCATCTATATTTGCAGCACGAATTACATCGATCATGCAACCACGAAGCGAATGAATAATTCAAACGCCATTTTTCTTTTTCTTTTTCTTTTTTTTTTTTTTTTTTTCTTCTCTTCATCACGACATCACTAAAAAGAACAAATACAGGATTTTACATTATGTTCTATTTTATTTTTTCATGATCGGTGGAGATAAAATTGATCGTAGAAAAAACGTGAGATGTCGTCTCTTGACCATGATCAGGTGACCCAGCCCAGCTCGTGCGCGTGATGGGAAAATTATACTGATGACCATTTTACGGGCACTTTCAACCTTGATGCACGACTTCTATTAAGTCGTTCACGTTCCTGGGATTATACCTTGACTGCGAAAGCCATGACGAGCGATCTACATTCCATAAAAGTAGGCGGAAACTGACCCTTATTAATTAACCTTTAATCCTCGCTCGATACAAATTGATAGCCACTTCGTACGATATGGACATACGAGGGACGGGCAAACGAAGCGAATCACATCTCACAAGCTAAGGGAGAGATTATTTTGCCAATCTAATCGAGGAATTTTCTCAGAGGACTCTTTGGAAATTCTCAAACTTTGGCATATCGTCAAGGTCATGGTCATGTGACATCGCGTCGTATTCCTTCATTTTAATATCATCCAAAGGATTTTCGAAGATGGAAGATCAGAGTAATTGCCAAAGGTTAAAACGTAGCCCCTTGAACTTTGTGACCTTGACGAATCTAATTGAATTGCTAAATTAATAGCTGATTAGCGCCCGGGTTAATCTTGCGAAGGATCGATCCTTTGATATAACTTTGACTTTAGGAAACTAACGGTGGTAAGGAATTAGGACCGTCGTGTAACAAGGTGACGTTTTATTAGAAAATTAATTTACGGATGGGAAAATTTGTCCCTGAGAACTAAACCGGATGGAGAAGACATTTAATCCTACCAATCTGAAGTTTGCCACGATTCTGAGCAACTGATCTTGAACGGAGTTGATTATATCCGTTTTAGTTATCAGATCATCGGATAACGAAAGATAAGAGTTATCGAACGAAAAGTAAATAAGACTATCTTACCGGGAGGGTGAGAAAATTTTCAACATTTATTTTACTACCAAGGCGAGGAAAAGAAAAAAAAAAGAAAAAAACATAATAATATCTATCCCGGTGAAATGTCGTAAAATTTTCAAGCTACCGTGTTAACCCTTTCCAACAGACATTTTTCCTTTCACGTGTTGAGTTCCAATATAATGGAGTTCGAATATAGCCTGACGTGAGAATCGATGATGTGGGTTTTTCACTCCCTCGTGGACTATGAGATGCCGGTAGAATGCAACGTCAGGCCTTGATCGTCGAACGACCTTCCTTAAATTCTTAAATTTCTTATTTTTCGTCTTGACATGGGCTCCGTAAAAGTCACGTTATTCGATTCTCCTAATCTTATTCTCTCAAGAGACACTGGAAACCCCCCTATCTCACCTTAGACCTCGATGTGAGTAAATCAGAATTCAATCTTGTAACATCTATAACGTCCAGAACCCACCCTTACTTACCCCTACCGACGACTACCTCCTCGTCCACCCACCTATCAACTTCACTTTTTCCACTCCGTAATTTTACGAACGACTTTCTCTTCCATTTCTAACCACCAATACTAACCTCGCTCTCCTATCACCCTCTCACGTTTTTAACCACTGGATGATACTTTGTCTTTATTAGCGGCTTGGGGGAAGAAAATTTATCGCGAAAGGAATTAAAAGTTTCACGCCACTCCATCCCCAAGGGAAAATGGATTGATCATCATCGTACAGTTTCCATTCACCTGATTCAAGATGGTTCCCTAGTAAGTTTGTTATTATCATTTGTTTTTCCGTGGCTTTCTTTTTCTTTCATCCCCGTCATCGATCCGATAACATTTTCAAAAATTTCCTATGGCGCATGCGAGACAAGCTTCGAAAAAGTGGCCAGTGAGAATGAGTGAGCAGACAAAGATTGACAACTGTTCTGACGATTACGCAGAATAATGATGGGGAAAAAAATGCCGTTCGGAAGGTTAGGGAGTTGTCCAGTTGCCATGGAAGTCCACGTATGTAAACCCACCCCATAAGACGCACTAATCTAAGTTGTCGCATTGGGATGTATAAACACATGCTTGTAATGGCGGGTAAATACCATGCATATAACGTCTTTGCTAACTCGCCACTGCTGCGAGGTACCAACTAGGCTCGGAGTTAGGAGTTAAGAGCTGGGAGTTTCGAGTTGGGAGTTGGGAAAAGCTCACTCCTCCACTTTCTCGAATGAGTAGAGCCTAGTTTAAACGATGTTGAAGACCCTGTTACGCCCGAGGAGCTTTGCGCAACGACTACAACACTAAAAGCCACTGCTTTTTCATTCCGTTTTTCAAATTCCCCGTATATTGGAATTTTGACAAATTAGAAATATTTGGATCACCCGAACTCATGCGACACGTTCAATTAACCAGAATCTGTCGTCTGACTTGAAAAATGCAGTGGCATCCGTCTGAAGCATTTATTGATCCGCAGCTTCGCTTCTTGGATTTCTTCGTGGTCCAGACTTACGTGGTATCGGATTAGAAAAAAAAAAGAAAAAAGGAGAGATCCTTGGAAGGTTATCGGCATTCCAGGAATCCGTGTTACGCGTCTCGTGGTATTTGGGTTCAATGGGAATTTTGGAAACACCAGAATTTTCTTGCGACTAAAATGCCAAGAGGTGAGTCGGAAAAGGTGTTCGAATCGTCGAAAACTAATTTATTTCTGACCTAACAAGTTTTTCTCACCAGTTAAAATAGAAGGGGACAGAAAATGCTCATCGAATCTTCATTTTAGATGCTGACAAAAATTTCTGTAAAAACATTTCACGGTTACCAAAACTTTAAATCCGATGTACTGAACTTTCTCAGAGTTTGAATTCACCAATTTTTAAAGATTCCTATGAGACGGCCAGCTCTCTAAACTCTTCCCAATATTTTGACAGATTATATAAACTAGATTTCACACATGTCTACAAGTTTTCTACCTGTCGTCATAGAAAATTTCATAACTTTCAATAAGTTCCTTCGAGACTCGACTGGTCGTCACGTGTCACTATACACGCAGACTCCCATACGATACCGTTTTCTCGATCACAAAAAGAATTTATTCACTTCCTCATTCTTGTCGTGAATATTCTTTTAAAATCCGCCATTTTTCATTTATCTTCTTTTTCCACGCTCCGAAGAGACACGTGACTTTCTTACCCGTCATACGACTATGCTGTGGTAGAATAAAAAAACAAAAAAACGGAAATTTTCTTTCAAAATTTCCTACGCAACGTATGATAATTATGATATTATACATAAATATTAATATTTATGCATTTTCTAATTTCACGCTCCAATGAATGTCTCATGCGTGACAACGCACTTCGGGTTGGCCATACATAATATGAAATATACCAGAGAGACAGACAAAATTGTTATACGTATGAAAAATTCATCATTCAACGTTACACGTTACACGTTACCCCACATCGCACACCCATACGTATCTTTCTTTATATTATTCATTAATGTTTTTTGGTTTCTCTTTTGTTTCTCTCTTCCATTTTTTTCGGACATCTTCATTTATTCCACACGCTACTATGTAATGAACTCTATGCAACGCTGCAAATGGCTCAAAGGCCACGCTGAAAGAAAAGTATGAAAAAAAAAGAAAAAGTTATCGAAATAAATGTAAATTACACATTCGGTTCTTTTGAAAAATTATGACTGAAAATCTCTCGTTGTATTATCCATTACACAACGATGTTGGATTCAAAAACAGAGCTTCGCGTTTCAAATACCTAATTATAAATATGTTCATTATTGTATATTGTTGTTGTTGGTGTTGTTGTTGTTTTACCGCACCTTCGAAAAAGCGGGTCGAGTTGTAACATCGTAATATCTACCTAGACTTATTGTTAGTACAACAGGATTAGAGAGAGTTTTCGTTCTGTTGTGTGCCTGAAAGCGTTCGGAAAATTTGCGGCACGAGTTCCCTGAGGAGCTTGCGAACAGTGCCTTAAAACATTATGAAATGACGACGAGAAGGGATAGGAGAAAATAGAGGAGATGAGAGAGTAGAGAAGCCCAGATGAATAATGATATTGAAACATACATCTACGTGTATGAAATATTATATACTGCGGTAATGTGCACTACACAAAAGTAACCTAATATATAGGTATATATCGACGAAACGCCGCGTTTACGTGATGCAGCATATTATGCACATGGGGTTTTCAACTTTTTCAACTAATATGAAAGTCTGCCACTCCTGTAGGATATTCTACAAAGAAAAATAGACGGGAAAAAAAAACAAAAAAAAAAACTTGTAATATTTTTCATGAGTTTTCTTTTTCTTTCTCTCTTTTTTCTCTTCTTTTTAATTTGACCGACTATACCCCGTAGATTGAAATTGAAAATTTTCCCCTGTCAATTTTACTATTTTCTGGAGAAAAAAAATATTTACTTCTATGCCCCAAAATCGAAAAAAATTAAATCAAAGGCCTATATATAGTATATAGTATATTGAACTGATTCCTGAGGACGTTTTTCACAATATCAAATTCTGTTAATTATAAAATTCCAATCCGCAATTGAATTGAATTGAATTTTTAGGTTTTCTTTTATCTTTTGTTTTCCCCCCCCGTATTGTTATGCGCGACATGTACGTACCTATGTTTACTGATACATATTACGAAATTGCACGAAGTAGGTAGACCACCTATACGTAATATTGCATTGCACTACTTGAGTAACGAAGGCAATTGCAATTTAACTTTAATTAATTAAAGTGGATTCTATGCATACACATAACATGCAGCGTCGGTATATTATCTAACGTTATATTCACCGCTCCAAAGTTAAAATCTAAATAATTTCATTCCGATTGAGTATATATAGAAAAAAAAAAAGCAAGCGATCATATGAGCCGAAAATAAAAATTCACTTGTCAATTCTCACTAATTTTCTGCATTAATTAAAAAATTTTCGGTTTCAATATCATACATGATAATATTATCACGTTCGTAAATTTTATCCAAACTTTATCTTATGAAAATATTCCATTTATATTTTATCGACGGTTTTCTTTTTCTTCTCGTCTCCGCGTCGTCTTTTGTCTTTATTTTATTTTTTGTCTTTTTTTTTTTTTTCGCTTCACGCTAATTGCCATGCGATGGGGTGTATAACACACAGTGACACATCTCACGCAACGTAATAACGAAATAAAATGGCGTGTTTCTTTATTATTATCATCCTTATCATTATTGTTATTATTGCCGTTTTTTTAATATATTCTCTTCTTTTTTTCTTTTTTTTTGGATTGCGTGCGAGTACATTGTGTCACGATATGTATAAGGGTATATAGGTATATAATACAGTTGGTATATACGTACGCCAGTTATTATAAATTCATTTTTCCCCGAGTTTCGCATTATTTATTAACATCTGTTTCATATATAATTCGGTAGAAATGTTGAAAAAAAAAAAAAGAAAAGAAGAGAAGAAGAAAAAATTTTTTAGTTTGTATTACGCTGTATGTATGTAGTGTATACTCGTAATATTGCACGTATCGAACGTTTCTAAATTTTTATGAATAGCCTGAGAAAGAGAAAAGAAAAATAGAAAAAAAAAACATGAAGGCAAGAAGTAAAGAAAGTGAAAAAAAAAAAATATTACACTGTATATTTTACTAAGTTTAAATCGCGTGACATTTCTTTACGTTCCATACCTTCGAATGATATCTTTGAGGTGTTACAGTATCAGTGTTATATCGTTTAGAATTCTAAATCTTAACGCCATATATTTTACGTCATGAAATGTACACACAGTGTTTATCATGTATGTGGAACTGTACTGGAAATAACGTGAAATTTATTATCTACGTTCTATCCAAGCCAGGGCCGAATTTTTTCGCGATTCTCATCTCGGGCATAAATACCTGCCTTATTCCTCTTTTTGTTCCTCTTGATTCGCAGTTAATATATTACCTATTCCTTCCTACGGTTCACGCCAAATTCATGAACAAATTTTTATAAAAATTCACATCGTATTGTAAAAAAATTTATATCCTGTTGCATTACTCGGACTTTATGTATGTATACATATATTTAAACTTTTTGACAAAAGAAAAGAAAATTTTCATATCTCGTTGAAACTAATTTTTGTTTTTTTGTTTTTAAATTTTTGTTGCAGCTGAGCTACGCAGACACGCATCCGATGTTTACGCAAGCTAGTTTTCCGAATTTCTTCAGGGTGGTACCATCTGAAAATGCTTTTAATGCGCCAAGAGTTGCTTTGCTTCAACATTTCAACTGGACCAGAGTTGGAACGATTTACCAGAACGAGCCCAGATACGCTTTGGTAAGTATAATATTATTTTGAGCATGAACTTTTCCATTAAGGTGCCGAAAAAAAGCCGCTGGAATATGCAACAGATTTGTTGTTTTCTCCGAAAATTTAAAGGATAATCGCCACGTCCGCGCCGTTGTATTTTAGTCCGCAAAAAACTGCTCCGTAAGAAAAATGTAGAAATTCGAAAGCTCCAAGCTCGGAGCTTTTTCCATGAATTCATTCGTTCGAGGTGAATAGTTTTCGCTTCATATAGTCGACTTGAATATCATTTTGAGTACGTAGCGCACTGCATAACAGTGCGTTAATTCTTGATGCAACTCTCTCGCGATTTATATTGCAAAGTTCAATTATGCAAGAGTTGCTATGCACATAGCTTGTAATTATAAGCCCAACAATGCCGTTGGCTTTTGTAACTGCAATGACTACGAATGTTGGTTCTCCCTATTCAGTGTGCAGCTGATGAAGAACGTTCGTAAACCTCATTAATAAGCCTTAATCAAGTAAATCGTGAATATAACCTTGGAAACTTGTATGAATAGATACAAAACCGCGTATTCATTGCTGTACATATACCTAACGATCTTGCGTATGGTATAGGTAGGTACTTCCGAGCTGTTCGAATATATTTTTCACCATATAATTTGATTAATCTTATCCTCCAATTACGAATATTTACTCTCGAACTAGTTGGGAATTTTTTTTTTATCTTCTGCATTTCTCTCCCCTCATCGGTGGCACGTTCAAAAAATCCCAACCATGTGGTTATCTTGATTTTAGATATACCATAGAAAATAAGATCGATTGATTGGACTAATTGAATACGCTAACAAACTTCAACTTCTTAACGATGTTATTATTCGTATAAAATTATATACTCTGAACTCGAAACTTTGAGCCGGATAACAAATGTCGAGAAGCAATTATAGCGTTACATTTAATTGTTTCGAGCTAAGCTGATTGTGAGGTCATTTTAAGGAAGCCGCGATTATTAACGAACAAATAAAAACAACCATCTGCCGCCGACTTACTGTTCTTCTCAACGACATGGTCGCGCGCGGAGTTTAATTAAAATTTCATTCGCTCAATCTCCCTTAGAAATGAAAAAATAAAATTTGAAAAAAAAACAACAGATTAACAAATAAATAAAAAGAAAGCTTTTTTCGCCACCGTTGAAATCCCTGAAGCAAGCTTTGTTGACACATTTGAATTTGATTTTATCTGAACGTGAAAAATATTTCCGATTCTTTTTCACTTATTTTTAGTTTTTCATTTTCTTGCCAAATGAAAAATTGTATAATAGACCGAATAAAATACTCCCAGGGGATTTCAAACGCACTTCCGATTCTGATACGATTTTTCACACGTGAAAAAAAACATAGAGTCATTTACCCATAGTATTTTAGAGGGACGTAAAAATAGTGGCTACAGTTTTTTTGTATTTTTTGTTTGGTTCCTATAAAATGCAACTGCACTGAAAAGGCAATTTGATAACTGCGCTTTATAACCGAAAACGCGTTACCATGGAAACTGAAACATGAATATTACAAATTCAATGAGTTGTTACATAGAAAGTATATGGGGCATTCCATGCCAAATCACCGAGCTTTTTACGCGACCCTTTTTGATTTTGCTATTTTTTTTTTTTTTTTTTGTTTCAGTACGTATTGAAAGCAACTCGAACACCAATCTTTAGCTTTTGATCTCGAACCGTTATTGAGTCATTGATTTTTGAATTTTCCAGGTGGAAAATTAATAAATATTTGTCACCAATCTGTCGTTGATCAAAAACTTTCCACCTGAAAAATTCAAAAATCAATAACTCATTAACGGTTTAAGATAAAAAGTTAAAAATTGGTGTTCAAGTTGCTTTCAATACGTACTAAAACACAAGAAAAAAATTTAGCAAAATCAAAAAGGGTCGCGTAGAAAACTCGGTGATTTGGTATGGAATGCCCGATGTGTTCTGATCCCCTGTTTTTGCTGATAAAGGTATTGTTTGTATATTCACATACATTCGTTGTTGCTGACCCAAATTTATGTATTTATAATCAGTTACGTTAATATGGTTGGTATATCCGTGACAGGGTTCAATTTCATTTCTACTGGAATAGAACAAAATATCAAAAAATAATAATCAAAATAATGAAATGAATACAGTAACAACGTCGATAACAATGTATGAACGAACAAGGCGTTTCTGAAATGGGTTAAAACATACCTGCATTTACGATTTTTTCGAGTTTTTTTTTAAATTAATTTCTATCGTTTTATTGAACATAAATTCAAATCTACCATCCATTCAATCGTCACACAAGATAAAATAGAAAATTATGGAAAACTGAAAATATCGAATCTTCGCACCATTTTCGCTGAATTTGAATAGAACGTAGATTAAAAATTTTAATTTAACGAAAATAGAATAAAAAACATGAATAGCGTGTCTCGTATAGGGGTGCTATTCGAGGAAAAACCCAAAATTCATCGTAAAAGGAGATAATTAGATTTTGTAACTATTTCACAGAAGAGCCCGGATAATGGCCTCTATTTCGAAAATCATTGTTTCGTAGGTACTACACGTATGTTATACACAGTAGAAATGTGTAATAAACTAGCGGTTAACGCGAATGAAATATAGCTGAACGTTACGCGTTTGGAAAATGTCAGGTGGTAGAAAATAATGCAAAACATTGTGTTGGTATATATTTTACAAGCCATTCAGTATGATTCATGGAATTATGATATTGTATTTGAAAAACTGCTGCAAATGCACACGGCGTTGAGTTACGTGTCACGGATCCACCGCTGCTATTTTTAAACGAAACCTGCGCATCCACCGCATAAAATCAACTCGCGAAATATTGCGACGAAAAAAATGACAATTTATTGACATGAATAACGAGAAGTAAACAGAATAATTTTTGTTTTTTGTTTTCACCATAAACGTCTGGAGAGATGGCGCGGAAAAGACAGGATTGGTTGTAAAGCAATATTTTCGAGAGAAAAATTGACTTTTAAACATTTTTTTATTCGAATCTTTTAATAGCTCGGAAAGAGCTTTACTCGTTCAACTTGACATATTGAGTTAATCTTATGGGAATCACGTGAAGATTAGTCAATTCGGTATAGTTGAGAACTTTAATTCCCTGGGGTTCGGTAAATTTTCAAATTCCAAAACGATCAATTCGTTTTCCCCAGTTCGCAAAAACGGTGCTGGAACATATAGCGTCATTTGTGGACCGGCCGCAGGCCAGTATCGTCCTAAATTATGCCCATTAATGTAAGCAATCCCCTTTCCCCACCCTGTAGTATCCAAAAAAGTATCCAACGGTAGGTCATCATCGACCGTAAACCTTCCCCTGAGGAAAACTGGACCATGATCACCGAGTATCCTCGTTTCTATATCGACTGCAACGCCCGCTGTGAGGTCGAGTAAAGGTGAGACATCGCCCAGATGAAACCCTGTCGCGTTCCACTTCGCCAAAGGCAAACCGTTTATCGTCACATTGCCCACTCCCTGAAATTAGAAGATATACAAGATGCATTAGGGAATAGAAAGAAGAGTCGTGAGAAAGCAAAAAAACTAATCAAGACGTTCCACTTTCTTCGCTTACCTTGAAATCGTGTATTTCATTTCCGTAATTAATGTGCCCCTGATTCTCAACTAAAATCTTCAAACGTTTTGTGTAAGGGTCCGGTAGAGACAAGGTCATCACATCGTGCATGCGACTTAGGGTTCCAATTAGCCTATCGCCTTGATAGACGAATGCTCTATCGTGCAAGAAACCAGTTGTAAGAACGCTTGGATCAGATCTATTCTCCGGTAGATTGGTTTCGTATAATACCATAGCAAGGGGCATACCGAAGGACTCAAAGGTCGGCGGATCATTCACATTCCGCTTTTGCGTTCCAAACAAACTTCGTGCCAATGGATCGAACAATCTTATCACTTGCTCCATCGCCACAACTCCGTAATCTCCCTTTAAACTTGGTGGAGTCAATGTGATATTCGGAATCGGAAGATACTACGAACAAAGTAAATCAAGTATATCAGGACCTTGTCGACCATCTTTTTTTCTTTTCTTTTTTTTCTCGATCGATCAATCGTTAAGATTCATTTTATACCCTTCCGACAACTTCTTTGATGTCAAAATATTTCCGAGTCAGACTACCATCCTCCTTTATCGGCGCGTCGTAATCGTAAGAAGTCAACTGCGGTTGGTAATTAGGGGCTGTGTTTGCTCCTGAACAATGTAAAGATGAAAATAAGAAGATTAATCGAACGTAACGTCATTCATTTTCTCTTCTAATCGGAATGAATTTTTTATTTTATTCATTTATTTCTTTTAATATACTTGCCAGAAGTAAATCCAAAGTTTGTTCCACCATAGAACATGTACAAATTTACCGATGCGCCCAAAGCCAATATTTCATCCAACTTTTTGGCCACTGCTCGACTCGTCACTCTACTATAAGACTCTTCCCAGTGAGTCAACCATCCGGAATAAAATTCTGAATTAACCAGAGGGCCCTGTATGAAACGGGAGAAAATGTTTCTCGGTAAGGAAAATAGAAAAAAATCATTGATCAAGTGAGAAAATCATTCAATTGCAAATCGATACCCTTGGCTGGAACAGACGCATCGTCGCAAAAGCTTGCGTGACATTTGTACCGGTGCCAAAATCAACGGTTGTGTAAACTTCGGGTACCATTCCACATCTTAACATATTGTTCACAGCACCATCTGTTGTGTAAAGTAGAGCGTCATTTCCAACATAATGTAACAAAAGGTCACGAACTTGAGTCATGTACTCCAGATCACACGCATTAAAGCTGCCGTACTCGTTCTCCACCTATCGTAAAAAAGATTTCTCTTTACTTTATTTGTTTTATTGTTTGTTTCACTTTTATTTTTATTCTTGATTATCGAAATTCTCACCTGCACCATGATCACCGGTCCGCCATTCCCCCTCAAAAATGGTCGAACCCTCGTCATCAACTCGTTTATATAGTCTGTTACATGTGCCATGAAGCCTGCGGGTAAAAGTACGCTCGTAAATTTGTTTTTTGTTTAAAAAATTTGTTCCGTACAAAGTTTGCGGCGTTATCTTAACTCGGGTATACTTACGAGAGTCACTTGTTCGGAGCCTAACATCTGGTACGAGACTTAGAAGCCAAAATGGGAAACCTCCCTAATGGATTTAGAACGGTTAATGCTTTTTGATTAGGACCTTTCTGAGTAGTTACAGAAAATGAAAAAACAAAAAAAAACAAAAAAAAAAACATTAGAACTACTGACAAATCGAAAAAAACCTTACGAAGTCTCTTTCGGCACATATGTAAGGTCCTGGTCTAAGGATGACGAAAAGATCCTCCTCCTGTGCTAGAGTAAGAAAGTACTCGAGATCGGCTTCTCCGGACCATTCCCATTTTCCTTTTTCCGGTTCGTGAAGACTCCACTCTACGTAACTGAATAATTTATCAAGTCCATTTAATTTCTTCTTTTTTTTGTTTTTTTTTTCAGAGTTCTTTGAAAATTTGAAATTGAAATCTGTCTTTTTTGTTTTTTCAAATACTTACGTGGACACTGCGTTTAGTCCGGCTGCTCTCATTTGCCTAAAGATATCCCTCCAGTAGACTCTTCGTGCCCTGAAGTAATGAAAACTACCCGAAACATACCGAAAAGGTGTTCCATCGAGCAAGAATTGGTTGTTTTCATAGTCCACGGAAAATCCAAGTCCTGTTTTATTGCTCTAAATTTGAAAATCCAGAACAACTTATTGGTAAAAATTGAAATAGTGGCTCTGACATTATCTTGTCTCACGTATACTTTGGTCAATTTCAACTTTGATCTTTGCCAGATCGATGCCACGTATCTTACGTACGATAAAGAAGATTTTATTATCACACGAGACTTAATTATCAAATGTAAAAATAACGTCGAACGAAGTTGCAGATCCAAATGATTTCAATCACTTACCGCGTCAATCGTGATCGAAGCTTGACTCGAAACGATGCCTGATACGATCGATGCTGCTAATATCCATGTGGCGAGTACCATGACTGTTTCTCGTTGAACTCCACGACCTTGCCAGTCCGCTTCGATGCAGCGAGTGGACAGTTGTCAGTCTACAAACCAGACAAACGAGACTTGCTACAGTCTTTACAGTTACGAATCAAACGTTCAACTTGAAGTTAGTCGCCTCGTCTGGGCTCTCAACTCCGCGTTTACTGTCAATTAAAACCACTGCACTGCTAAGAAGAAGGGTCTTAACGAGCGTCGAGCGATAAGCGCGAAGCTATCGCGTATCAAAATACTTTACATAAAGAAGATTATTCAAACTTTATATCAAGTCTTAACCGGTCCGTATACGAAACAGTCTTCCATTTTTATTTTTTTTGTCTCTGCGACTTTTTACAGCTCGTTCAACAAAAAATCCCGGAAATCGTTTTCAACCTTCACCTATCGAATTAGCTAGCTCTGACCGATCAATCATTTTACACGATAAATTTTCTTCTACGAATCATTTGACTGTCGATGAAAAATTTCAGTTGAAAAAGAAAGGGAAAAAAAACAAAAAAAAACCCTCGCCCGTTTCATTTTACAATTATTTCGGCAGATGTTGACGATGCGGGACATCAATTGGACACTGACGTAAATGTATCGTTGTCAGGTTCTGCAAGTGAAAGGTAGTGATTCGAAGTGATTTTATCGCTAATCCGTTTCAAAATTTGATTTCAAAATCACGAGTACCATCAACCGTTACGCGTTTAGTAGCAGGCGACGAGGGGAAACGAGTAAAAGGATATAATTAAAACTGATTCCAAATTTTAACCGGCCTCGTTACTTTCACTGCTTTATTCCGCTTCTTTTAAAGCCTATATAATTCACATCTCTCCGTTTGCGACCGCAAAACCTGCAGACCTCGCAGGTTTTTGATAACCATACTTATATGCCTGTATACTTATGTTACGAATGAGATTTAGGACCTCTTCGTTCGAGTGAAATTGTACGAGGAATTTTGATCTTCCTATTTTTTCCACTTTTCTTGAGGTAACCGGATGATAAAAGTTCAATGAGGGGAATTCATTTCTTGAATTTGTCCGATCAACTTAAAGATCCTACAATACTTTGCAGTATCGCAGATTTTGAGTGAAAATAATGTCTAATGTTGAGAACGCGTGCTCGTGATCTTTTATATCTTTGAAAGCTGATATAGGCGAAGTAGGGGAGCCAAAATGTGCGATTTTTTAACGATGTTTTGGCGATTCGGATGGCCGAGGCCAAGTCATGAAGATAAGATAATTTCTGAGAACTGCAGTTTCTTCGGGTGAAATTGAAAATAAAATAAATGGCGCCGAGTAATGGGGATGAATTTGCAACAATTTAATAAATAACACATGACGTGCACGTGGCAAAGCTCGTGTTACATCCGCTTGATTTGAAACACATATATATCTGATGTGAGGTTTGTTAAAAAATTTTTAATATCCAATTTCAAAAGAGTTATCTTACTTTTTCTTACCCATTTCAGATTCAACATCCCTAATTTAAAAAGCTACTTTCTTCCGCCTAATACACCAAAAGTTCAGTATACGTATACGTGTACCCCCCGTAAGCCCGGAAAATAAGGAATTAGTGGTCGACCTGCACGGAGCCTAGGCTCGTTTTACGGTTCACCATAAATTATACCGAGTCTTAAATTACGCTTATATATAAAACGACTTATTGCAAGTCGTTTTAGCAAGCGCTAATAAGACAGAGAAAATTATATGAAACCCAGACGGACATAATTGCTCGTATAACGAATAATCTGTGCAAATTTCCTTCGGAAAAAAAGGAAGTGAAAAGAAAAAACTGCAGAAACATGATTTACTTCTCTATACGAGTAAAAATTTCAAAGGTCATATACTTATAGCTGTTGCGAATGAAAAAAAAAAAGAACATCGCCATAATTGTCCGTCCAATAAAAAGAGATCCGTGCGTGTCGAACGTGTTCTTATATACCAGAGTTCTGAAAGATATTAGGCATATAGATATATGCCTCATATTTCACGCACAATGGCGACGTGCCCACGGCATCAATGAAGGACCAGATAAACGGATATTGCTTTCGTTTTCTGTTGAGCTTCAGCAAGTCGGTATCGAAGAATGAAAATAAATATAATTCTGTCCTTGCGAAAGAATGACGCGGGCGAAAAAAAAAACGAGAAGAGCATCGGCGGGTCCTTGCAGCGGTGAATCGATGGGTATAAAAAACACAAAATTGAAATTGTTTGTTCACCAAGGAATTGAGAGGGTGGGGGGGGGGAAAAGACGGTATAAGGTGTGCGGTAAGTATACAACCGCAAGATGTTTGTTTTCGACGTGATACAATTTTTTTCGAAATTTAGTATAATATTTAGGGAATAAACGGCGCGCGATCGATTTTAGGTTTATATAGCCTAAACGGATGCAGATGATATGCGGAGGAACGTACATATATCCACGCGGTGAAAATATATACCTATTCTATAGTTAGGGGGGGCGAGGACTATAAAGGAGGCCTCACCCCCTAGCCTAGGGTTTGGAGATATGAAATTTAACGCAATGCCATCATTTCTACAATCCACGGTAGCATCGGAATTTCCCCGTTTATCTGGAATTGGTCGCCGTTCAACGAATCATGGGATCTGCATCTACCTCCCCGAGGCCTCGGAGAATCGCGTATAATTTTTGGTCACGTGATTCGCTACCCCTGCGCGAACCAACGAAGCTATAATATGGAAATCGCAGCTTTCGCGCTTGATATAATGCGCCATGCAACGTAAATTTCTGATCTGATTTTCAATAGGGTAAAAACCAGGACCAAGTAATTTATGCAATTCTGGAGCAAAAAGGAGAGGGAACAAATATATATAAATCAATTTTAAAGAATTATTCCACATGCTTTTCATACACGTAGTACAAAGCTTGCAATTTTAATCGACCCGTTTAAAAATTTTCAGAATTTTTTTTTCTCCAAATTCCTTTAAACCAATTTTCAAATGAATATATCATCTGCTTGACGGTGGAAATTCCCTTTACATAATCAATAGAGTACATAACCTCACATACCTGGATGCGGATTAGCCGTAGTTTTTACGTACGTTTCGATCGACCTCCGTTTCTTTTTCTTTTTTTTTTTTTCTCTCCTCCTAGTACCCTTGGCATGGTTGCCGTGAAGTAAAAGTTGAGCCAGTCTGATATTGGAACGTGAGCCGCAGCAGTTTATAGACGAAGGTTTCAATTGGGGGCATCGATTGTTCGACAACCCTATCCGCACCTGTTTTTTTTTTTTTATTTCTTTTTTTTCTTCCCCAACTACTCCGCTCATTTTTACGTCGGACGCGAGGGATAAACGAATGAGTAAAGCAGAGACTGTGGATTCTCCGCCCTACTATATCTACTTGAATTGTAAAACTTCGTGGATAGTCAAAAAAGTGATACAAAAATTGAACGTGTAACGAGCAGTAGATAGAAAATTTTGGTAAAATTTTCATACCGTTCTTGAAATATTATTATCAAATTTATTTCAGTCTCGGTGGATGTACAAAGTACTTGTAACATAGTCGATTAGAAAGTCAAAATTTTTTCCCCCATTTCGCCGACACATATAAATTAATCTTTAACAAGGCACTTAATGATCGATTGCTGCAGATATTATCATCTATTTCTCCTCCTTCTCCTCTTGATTTCGAAGCAGCTCTATCCTACCCCTTAAGAGCCATCAATATTTATCCATTCTCCAGGTCCTTCACGAATTCCAAAGTGGTACTCTTCATCTTGAAACTCTTTTGTCGACGGCGGCATCGGTGTCATCTCTTCTTATACACCCTATCGAGACAAGAGCTATACGAAACCACCAGCATCATCATCTAAAAGCTACCACGTTTATCGCACAGCTGACGGTCATAATTATACCCAAAGAATTTCATTTTCACTTCACCATCTTTTTTCTTTTTTTCTTTTTTTCTATTTCATTTTTCATTTCTTACATTATTTATTAATTTTCTTTTTATCCAACAAATCGACAGATATTTTTCTGAACAATTGACAGTTGAGTCAGCCGGTCTGACTATCCAGACTTTTATGATCAAGCTTTGTAAAAGCGATGTAAAAATAGGTTTAAACGTAACTGCAGTTGTGATGGTGAATCGCCAAGTAATCAATCGCTATTTGTTTTCCAGGCCCACAACAGACTGGTTGCTGATCTGGACGCAAACAAGATGGAAGTTGTCGAAACTCAAAGTTTCGCCACTGAGGTTTCATCGGCCCTAGAAAAGCTCAAGGAAAAAGACGTGCGGATTATCTTGGGAAACTTCGACGAAGTATGGGCTAGAAGAATATTCTGCGAAGCTCACAAGTGAGTTATACTCATGGCTTTGTATTTTTTATTGATTTGTTTTATTAGATTTTCATTTTTTCCTAATTATATATATAATCATATATCTCGTACCGTCTTCGAAAAATGTACTTTCACTTGTAATACATTTGTTTCTTTTTTTTTTCCTCCTTTTTTCGTACAAACTAAAGACTAGACATGAACGATTCACTGGAGAATGAAAAGAAAAACTACGAGCACAATGATAATAATAATAATGATAATGATAATAATAATAATAATGATAATAATAATAATAATAATGAGTACACTGAACGCCAAAACAATGGAAATAGTGCTTTCGCATCGCATCACACTTCGTAGATTTGCACAATATTCATTTTCAACAGCGCATTCATGTTTTTCTCTATCTTTGATATTTGCCAAGTAATACTAGAGAAAAAGGTTAGAATAAGCGATTCAGAAACTGTGGGAATTTCTCTCCTTCGTATCTGCCCTTAACCGAACCTGAGATTCACATGTATTTCATATACAGGGTGTTCCGTTTTTACTTATACAGGGTTTTAACTGACTGAAAATTGTATTGCTACATGGGGATTTTATAAGCTCCCTAGAATTGAAAAGTTTCGAGTTTTTCAAGTTCGGAGTATTTCAAATGGGACACCCTATGTGTAGAAATAATATAAACGTCATATCATCGCTGAATATATGGGCAAAAAGGTTGGCAGTAGGATAGGGCGTAATACCTATTACAGGGGTAAGTAAATGGCGGGTTAAATTCTACCGATTCATATATATATATACAGACACACACATATATATATAAGCTTGAACGACTTTGTTTTTATAGATAAAATATTTTATTTACTATAGCGAAGATCGAAATTCTACTTTTCAGATTCGGTATGTACGGTAGAAAATATCAATGGGTCATTATGGGAACTTACGCAGAAGAGTGGTGGCTTAGACCAGGCGGAGGATGCGCACCCTCAGAACTTGCGGAAGCATTACACGCCGCCATTTTGACGGACCTTCTACCCTTGTCAACCGAACAACAAATTACCGTCTCAGGAATCGTGAGTAACGTTCAATTATTGATAATAATATATATCACGCTAGCGTGATTTTTTATTGCTGGAATTATAGTATTATACACGAAATTTTTTGTTCATACTTGTTTATTTTTCTTTTGTTATATTATTTTTGTTGCCTTTATTGCGCGATATAATCGGCAAGAGGCAGCAGCTTTACATTTCTTATCACGCGGTTGGTATTAATTGAGGAGGGTGAAACAATTGACGACTTGACCTTTCGACCCTTACCTTAAATTCCTGCTATTCCGATGTAACAGGATAATACGAATATACGAACACGACGAATTCACCCTAAAGAAGGCTTCGATTCTCGCACGAAATCCTGCAGCGAGGATTATATGCTCACAGCTCTTGGTCCTGAAGGGAGGATGAGGGAAGTCATTCACATAATCCCTTGTGTATACGGGGTGTCCTGTTCTCTACGATACGATTAAAATTCTTCTCTTTTCTCTTCGTTTTTTTCTCTTCAAGGTCAACGTACGTTCGTACAGTTTCGAATAACGTGATATTCTGATATTTTATAGAAAAAAATGAAAATTCATCGTCACTTTTGAAAAATATGAACTTCCGTTTGTAAAATAATTTTCAAATGTATAAAAGTTACGCAATGTGCCAAATTGTCAAGTCGTGAAAAATGATTCGAAATCCATCGAGCACCTTGCGTCGAAAAGCTTTACGAATTTTTTTTTTTCTTTCATTTTCTTTTTCAACAACATCTGCGCTTATTTTTTGGTTCCAAACGAAACACCGTGTATATCGGAAGTTAAGCAGCAGCATCTGAAGTTGCGGGGCTAGAGATAGAAGTTCTAGATTGATCTCGGTGATCGCAACAGCCTATCTTCTATCGCTCCTCCATCCACGTTATAGTCTAGCTAGCTAGTAGCTTTTCCGGGATGAGTCCGGGCCGGATTACAAATAGCGGTGTAGTGCACGATTTCTTCGGTTAACTCTACTACTCATGACCTATATATATCCTTTACTTTCCTCCATTCGTTTCGCACCATCGAACAAGTTGGTAGAAACGCTCGAATTCTCGCCAATCTATATGTACGCAGAAAGTGGAAACTGAATTAAATCTATCAGTTGATTATTCGTCACAAAATTTTTATCGACGAAAATATTCTGTGAAATATATTTGTCGATTTAAGACACGCGGGTAAATATTTAAATAGGTATACTCAGAAATAGTATGCCCGGTTTCTCGGCCAACAGTTGAAAATTAAATTTTTACAATTATAAATTAGAAAGAAACGAAAGATATTCACGTTGTTTTAGATCTTCTTCAACCAGCTGCTCTTGATTTATCAACTGACAATCATTTTCTTGCTACACTACAGTTATCGCAAATTCATCATAGCCGGCCAAATAGTTCTCTCTGACTTTTGCGTGTCTCAAATCTATCCAAGTAGTAATGCATATATTTTTCATTTGAAAAAAAAAGAAAAAAAAAAAAAAAAAACAACCCTAATTCATCTGGAATACTTACATATAATTATCGTTAAGCGCTACAAGATTTCTTACCTACCTACGTCTCAAGCTTGAGAAATAAAGAAAGAAAGAAAGGAAAAAAAACAAACAAAAAAAAACTTGGGGACGCCGAGCTTTCAAGGGTGTAACAAAAGTGCTCGTTAGAAAGTTGGAAAACTGTTCCCTTCCCCGCGTATAACTATACAAGGTATATATTTCTTTCGCAAAAGCAGCTGGTGGGCAGAAACGGGGGAAAAAAAAAAAAAACAATAACAGCTATTACAGCGACGGAGTAACGTAAAATTGTACAGGTAAAAAATTAAAAAAAACGTACGATGAAGAAATTGAAAAAAAAAGGGAAAAGAAATACCGAGACGTATAAGAAATTGAAACCGTTACGTTGTACCTTTTGTTAGTTCATTTTTTTTTTTTTTTTTTTTTTCTTCAATTACAATTATGCTTACGGTTTACCATTGAGAAAATATACATATAATGGAGTTAATGCCGAATCAAAGTCGACGAATAAGGTAGTAAATTATAACGACGTTTCCTCGTTAAAAAATTAAGCAAAGTTAACTTGACGTAAACCTAATCCGGACTGACTTAAACTAATTTAGACCCACCCTTAACATCAGTAGCCTGGACTGTATACTTATACAGAGAACGAGGTTCCTACAATCCACGTTTTTAGGTGCAATTTGTTCGTTATTTTTTTTCACTCCTTTTTTATTATCACTCCATTTTACTCATGTCAGGATCTTTTCGTTTTGCATTTCAGACTCCGGACGAGTACCGAGTCGAATACGATTCTCGTCGAGGGCCGGAATACTCGAGATTCCACGGTTATACGTATGATGGTATATGGGCAGTGGCTTTAGCAATTCAGCACGTGGCAAGAGGGATACGACAGTTGAGACGAAATGAAACTGTCGCTGACTTCAAGTACCGCGATGACACATGGGAGGGATTGTTTTTGGAAGCCCTGAAAAACACCAGCTTCGAGGGGGTAACCGTAAGTGAATTATTTGATTATATTTATTCGTTTGTTTAAATGTAATTGTCTCATTTGATATTGAAAAATAAAAAGCCTACATATTTTTGAAAGTTACGGTGGCGGTTTTTAATAGATTATTTATCGTTAGTGGTTGTCTTTCGAAGAATATAATAACAAGTAGGTCGGGTCGGAAGGCACGTGTAGAGGCAGCGTTTATATCCTCTGGAAGAATCAAGCTCAGTTGGAATTGATCCCTTGGGACCCTGGGGCGAAGGAATTTCACCAGTAGTAATACCTATCCAGCTATCTATATGTATTATACGTATATACATAGGAGTTTCTCAAGATCTGAAGCACGTTTCGCCCCCTAAATTTGCCGCTCCTGAATTCTGATTCCTCTATTCGAGTCACACCACCGTAACCAGAAGAACGAAAGTCCAAAATTTTTGGATCTTTCAAACAAGCTGAGAACTTTAACCAAAGAAAATAAATTTCCACGATTTCTCAAACTGAAAAACAACGGGAAATCTCGCAAAAATTTCTATTCGGATGACTCAACTATACAATTCACATTCAACGTTCATCTGATAACAATAGTAAACATTTGCATTCCTTTTTTTAGGGGCCTGTCAGATTTTATGGGAATGAAAGAAAGGCCTACATCTTGCTGAAACAATTTCAAAGTAAGACGTCTTCTTAATATTTCGATCTTAATTTTTATTCCACGTAAATATCAAGAACTTCTCTTCATGATTATGATATTCCATAATAGCGTTAATGAAAATAATTGTAAGCTGCATACTTGAAATAGCTGAAAATTGTCACTTTGTTTTAACTGGCTCTTTTACAGCTATCACCAGAATTCTTGGTAGAAATTAACTACCAGGTTGTTTCTTTTGTATTTTTATCTCTTTATTTTTCCTCTTTTTTGCAACGAGTTGTCTTTCTACATTTATCTACTCTGTTATTCTTGCATCACGTAACTTACACGGAATGAATTTTTCAACGATGCTATAGTGTCCCATTTTAATCAATACTCTTGTACGTGCTCTGGTTGTTTGTAAGTTTATACACGCGGTACTGGTGCAACAAAGTCAGGGTCGTTGGATGACGATAAGCCTTGAGGAAACTAGAGACGTATGAAAATTTGAGTTTTTTCATTAGTTTTTTGTCAGTTCAATGAATTCTAGCAATCGATAACTTTATCAGATGTCTGAACGCCAAAAAAAGTTATTAATTTTACGTAATCGAACATTCTATTGGATTCGCCATTTTGATTTTCTTTTTCTTTTTCTTTATAACAACGTTATACTCATTGTAGCATTTCATTCTATCTGGATCACTTTTCATAAAAAATGTAACGGATAATTGGAGGGAGGTTCATTCTCGACATCTGGAAATTTTTTAGTAGGTTGATGGATTGATTTATTGATCAATAAAAATCATACATCAACGATTCCCATAATGGATTAATAATTCTAAAGGCTATAAATCAACGGCCGTATAACCATCTATAGCTCGAGTGTTTCCTGCCCCATAATAATTAATAAACGCGATTCACGAGCCGAAAGCTCATTCAAAAGAAGTAAAATCATATCGGTGCTTTCAATCGATGAATAATCACGTAATTAAACAGCAGCAGTTCAAACTGTTTTTTAACATCTGATCAATATATTCAGATGTATAAAATCATGGGAATCGGCTTTTCAATCGGAATACATATAGAAAAATAATATCTTGGAAATAATAATCGATCGTTTCAAAGTACAACAACTAGAATATTATTATCCTATTTTCGCTACGAGGATAACAATTACATCAAATAATTATCTGCTAATAATTATTAATATCCGATGATTTTACAATCTGTACCGACCACAAACCTTGGGGGATGCAGAATCAGCACGCGTTAACAAATGATGAATATTTAACAAGTAATTATCGGATAGCTGAACTTTCCTATGACTATATAGGTATAAACGGAGTAGGTAATAATTGCTGTTGAAATATTTACTACGTATCTTTTATCCTTATTTTCGATTAATTCTCTCTGTCTCTCGATGCACCTGCAGTTTGTCAGCATCGTTCAATCATTCCTGCATTTTTCCTGTGATCATTGCAAAAATTTTCCCGGGTGTTCAAATTGCTAACAAAATTTTTTTTTAAATAAATGAAATAAAAAATAAAAATAACACCTGTACCTGGGATGAGAAAAGGCGTGTATCGCGAAGCCATTATATTCCCTTTTCAAACATTAAATCGGGGAAGGGGTTCGAAGTACTTAAAATTTTTAAACCGCGTGATGATATTCATAAAAATGTATTATATCGGTTTATGTATATAACATTTTGTATATGCGCAGTGCGTACGTATAGTACCAAAGTATACATGTATACATATGTGTATACATACCTTTGTATGTATACCACCGTTCAATAAAGCAAGCCCGCGTCTCTGGTAGCGCATAACTTATTGATTCCCAGGGTATAATCTACATGTTTTTTTAATTCGATGGTTCGAACCTTGAAAAATAATATCGTAAAGTCCCTCGTCGATCACCTTATACATACCCGGTGACTCGAAATACATCGAATTATGACGATTCGAATGTGAAAATTCGCGCGCAATATCAAAGAATCTACTGGGTATTCAAAAATATAATGAATAAACTTCTTTGAAATCAATCGAAATTATAAAGGTCCGATTATTAACGAAGTAATCATCGTACCAAATCAAAGCATGCAGCTTTCAATTATATCAATTTGTTTTTTTTCTATTTCCTCTCTCCCAATCGTTCTCTGATATAATTTATTTTTTTCACCTGTTCATATTTTGACGGTTGGAATTAGAAAACAAATATACCTAAATGAAAAACAAAATAATAATAATGGTAAAGAAAGAATCCCTTGATAAAAATAAGATATTTAATAAATCTTTCCAATCGCCAAATCAGACGTGACGGTTGCAGGTGGCAGTGAGGTGAAGGTTGGCGAATATAACGGTGTGACAGGTGAGCTTGATTTGAGCAGAGGTCAGCCATTGGAATGGCGAGGTAAATCGCCCCCTAAGGACAGGACGCTGCATATAATCGAACACTCTATGGTTAACATAACGATTTATGCTGCACTGGCCGCAACTGCTAGCGTCGGAATTGTTATGGCAGTCATTTTCCTCACGATTAATATCAGATATAGAAATCAAAGGTTTGTTTTTGAAACACATGGTCGATTGATTGATATGAAATGTCGCGATATATTCAAAAGAATCTCGAACACCTTCTTCTTCCCATGAATTAAAACAAAAAAAAAATAAATAAATAAAAAAATTTTAGGTACATAAAAATGTCATCACCGCATCTTAATAACCTGATAATATTGGGATGCATGTTGACGTACAGCAGTGTTATATTTTTGGGTTTGGACTCACAATTATCAAGCGTCACAGCGTTTCCTTACATTTGTACTGCAAGAGCTTGGCTTTTAATGGCCGGTTTTTCTCTCGCCTTTGGATCGATGTTCTCGAAAACATGGAGGGTACATTCCATATTCACGGACGTTAAATTGAACAAGAAGGTGAGGGTGAAACATATATAGATGTATATTTTTTTATCCCCTCTGTATTCAAGGTAAATGAATTTTGGGTGATAATTAAAAAAATTTCCGGGCCATATTTTCTTTGCTTTTCTTCTCTTCTTTCACAATTGAACATCGTATATCAACTTTAAATTTCCATCGATAGGTTATCAAGGACTATCAACTGTTCATAGTTGTCGGTGTGCTACTTTTTATTGACCTGGCAATAATGACCACATGGCAAATAGCCGATCCGTTTTACAGAGAAACGAAACAAATGGAACCATACGTGAGTTTGAGATCAAGAAAAAATAAAATAAGATAAAATACTTTTCAAAAATTCACTACAAGTTACACCCTCTAGATACGTGAATTGTGTAATCAATGTATTAATTGTTCGTCTTTTGTTTCTTCCTTCAGCCTCATCCTTCCAGTGAGGATATTATTATTATACCAGAAAACGAATACTGTCAGAGTAACAGGATGACGGTATACCTCGGTAGCATCTACGCCTACAAGGGTGTTCTTTTGGTGAGGAAAATAAAAACAAAAGAAACAAAGTGAATCGAAACAAAAAAAATATCCAATTACATATCCCTGCCGAAAAGATGTTACGATTCATCTTGTTTGTATTTTTTTATTATTTGAAATTTCTTTTCAGATATTCGGGGCGTTTTTGGCGTGGGAAACACGTCATGTTAGTCTACCGGCGTTAAACGATAGTAAATACGTTGGCATGAGCGTTTACAACGTAGTTATAATGTGCGTTACTGGTGCTGCAATAAGTTTCGTACTTGCCGATAAACAAAACGCAATGTTCGTCATACTTGCCGTTTTTATTATATTCTGCAGCACGGCGACACTCTGCTTAGTTTTTGTTCCTAAGGTAAGGCGATTTCAATAATAATGTCGGGACAAATCGATTAATTTCAAAAGCCACGATACCCTTAATTGGCAAGGAGTTATGACTTTTTTTATCTTCTTCTTTCCTCGAATGACGAAGTATTTTACAATTTATAATAGTAAATGCTCTTGATGTTCAAAAAAATGAAGAGTCGCGGAATCGATCCAAACGAATCCCATAATGTCCGTTATCATCAAGATGTGTGTTTATAACAATGCATCTAATCAACATCTAGAATCACTATTTTGTAAACCGCACACGTATTATACCCACCACATGCGTGTACATCGCGTGTGTATTTTCTACACAAGTTTACGGTACGTTTTCGTCTAAAGAGCAGAGTGAACGAGGACAAGGGTTGGATTATTTGTGCGGCGCACGTGTAACGCCACAAAGCCCCGCGTTGATGCAATTAGATCGCAAAATGACGGGGGCCGAGTAATTAAGGCGTGAATTAGTAAATAAGCGTTAATTTGAAATTAAATTAAATGCTTACGTGACGGATTCAAATTAGCAAAACGTATCCAAAAGTCGAGGATTGAAATACTAACCCTATGTAGTAACCTTTTAAACCACGATTTCTGTGCCAAAGGATTTCCCTCGTATAATAATTTTATCAGAAATTAAACACCTCCAAATTTCTCTTTCGATCTAACCATTTTTTAATTCTACATTTTATTTCTCCACTATCATCACGTCTCGCAGCTAGTGGAATTACGTAGAAATCCTCAAGGTGCGAATGATAAAAAATTCCGACCAACGTTGAGACCGATGTCGAAAACGAGAAGAGATTCATCGGTTACAGAATTGGAGGAAAGATTGAAAGAGGCTAAAACGACAAATCAAAAATTCAGAAAAAAATTATTAGAAAAAGAATCGGAACTGCAGGTATGTAAAAAGTAATTTAGCCGTGAATTATAATTAACAATTTACACTTCTATACTACAATTAGACTCTTTTTCTGTTTCAGATGTTTGTCAGGAGGCTTGCTGATAACGGAGTACCTGATACGCAGGAAGTTATGGACAGGTTGTCTGTTCCAAGGCCAGAGTCAATTAATAGAAAAGAAGGTGAGCAGTCAATTGTATTTAATTCTTTCAAACTTGATCATTTTTAATGAGAAATGTCGATCTTACGTTCCGAAAACTCGAGAGACGTCTTTACAAAAGAACCGTCCACGTTTCGAAGATCGCAATTTCTTATATGAATAAAAAAAAATGTTTGAATAAATAAATTGTAATTAATGAAAATAATATCGTGTCTCTGTCAAGTGTATACTGTTAATTATATCACTATACCTATATTTCTTCAGCGCTTTACATGTATATTGTATATGTACATATCTATATCTATCTATATGTATATATTATATATATGTTAGAGCTCACTGTGCAGGGGCATGGCGCACATAATCACAAAGGTTAGTCATTCAACAACCTGAAAAAAGTAGATGATGATATAAAAAAAATTGAAATTTAGAATCTTTTTCCCCACACACCATTTTGTTATCAACGATTTTTTTAACCCGACGCATGTTTACTTGATATCTTTTTTATTTCTATTTTCTATTTCGTGTAGAATCCGTAGTGTTAAATTAATATTTATAATTCGTAGCTTGATTTCGGCAGGAATGGCTATTTGAACATTACAATTATTAGATAAACCCCCAAACGATATTTGTTTCCATTCAATAGGACAGGGGGTGGTATGGTGTGTGTCTAAATTCATTTGACAAAATTCGCAAGTCAATTTTGACATCGCATTATTAATATAACTCCCGACTTCAAGAAACTTCATACTATACGTTTAGGCAAAACCCCCGTCTTTTGACTCGAACTCAGTGAAAGAAATTAATTATAAAAGCATGACTGAGAAATTTCATTGTCTTCATTCTTACTTAGGGAAATATTAATTTCCGTCAAATAAATTAAACCGCGTACCAACCTACAATATCGGTCTACATATTGTTGTATAAAGGTAACGAAGATTAAAATGACGGAATTTTGGACAACGCTTCGGAATTTATTCCAAACTCTGATACAAAACGTTGAAAATAACAAAAATAATATTATAATAATTTAACAATAATGTTTTTTGGTAAAGGGGTTCTTACAAGAGAATAATATAAAAATAAAAACGAGATAAAAAATTCAAAATCAATTTATGTCTGTCATCAATAAAGATCAATCTCACCGCTAGCTGCAGGGGTTGTTTTCGTATCTCCTTCCATAATTTCGTCGCGAAAACAACTATATCAGATGACATTTATTTATACCTTCTCTTTTGCTATAAATATACCTATCTCGAGAGAAACAAACACATTTGGTAAGCCACCTCCGACTACTTCGCGTGACCGCTGTTGCGCCTTATTGATCGCATAATAAGAGGAATAAAAAGGAAAAGTAAAAAAAAATTGAAGTAAAAAGGAAGACAGCGAGAAAGAAAAAGAAAAAAAAAAACAATACGGCGTAACGAATCCTTGTTTCCCCGCCAAAGTCACCTCGGAATGACCCTTACATCGTTAAAACTTAAGTGCAACGCAGACTGCACGACTAACTGTCAAATTAACTTAGGTACTGTACATTTTGAATGACATGCATGTTTGATAAATATCCCTGAATGTGCTGTGAGTTGGGCGATGAAAATGGAAGAAATTTAACTCGTGAATAATTTTACTATTTATGGAATATTTTACGTAGTAATCTTATGTAGTTTAGCATTGTTCTAACCAAGTGGCATAAACAGGAGGTAGAAATTTCTGTTACAGGTCCTTCAGTCGCGACGGAGACTACGGATATTTCCGTGTCCATGTGCAGCCTTAACTCAACTACAGTATCACAACCTGAAGGGGAATACGTAAACGTGCCAACTGGCGACACAATCTCAACGTCAAGGTACGTTTTTTAAATTTATTCATCATGGAGAAAGAGTTTACGTGACCAATACGCCAAACCGCTTTCTCAATCCATTCGTTTGTTATTTTATTTATTTCTCCTTTTGTTGTTTTTTTTTCTTTTTTGCATTAGGGTTTTATGGGCCGGAGACAAATGCTGAAATTTTTGTCTACGTTTGCCCGTCGACCTCAACGTGGTCAATATCGAATCCCTTCTGCCCTTCAGGCAGGAAAAAAAAATACGTCTTGTGCCGGAATTATAAGGATGTGATGTCAGATTTTTAATCCAAACATCGACCCGCTATTTTCGCTTCATGAAATTTAAAGTGTCAAATTCTTATGGCAGAAACGGATTAAATGATCCCAAGCGGCGAAAGTTCTGTGACAATGAACTGTTTCTATGAAACGGATCACCTGTCAATTCGACCAAAGTCCGATCAACGGTTAGATTCCTGATCAGTAAAATGATATGACGTTAGGCCACGTTGAGATGCGACCGTCTTATTTCCGACTCTCGTAATCGACTGTCAATCCTGAGATAGTCGAGTGGTTTATTTCGCAGAAAGAAGACATCCTTCTCGAAACTCCCAACCATCGCTATCGACAGCGAGAGGGTCCCGCTTGTTCCGTCAAGCACAACAGCCGCAACAATCCATTCTGCTATGAAACAACCAAGCGACTCAACCTTACGTCGCAAAAGCCGTTCGACCGAATGTAGAGAGAGCGAACCTCTGCTTCATAAAACCAATAAAATAGATGTTAAAATTTCTGGAGAACCAAGCGTAGAATTTGTCCCTGAAGTCGTCGATGAAACGGATCCAATCGTTCTGGAGGAAACGAATATTCCACGGGATGGTAAATTGACAAGGTTGGCAGAGGTTACCGAAGAGTCAAGACCCAGACTGCCCACTCCACCACCTGCTACAAAAAATGTTTCTTTTGGCGAACCCCAAGAAAAAAATTATCTCGAACAATCCATTCTACCTCCACCACAACAATTCATACCGAAACACAGGCTACCTGGTGAGTCTGGAAGATGTTCAACGATGGACTGTGCAAAGATTTGAATCGAATCCCCTAATTTTGTTTTTGTTTTTGTTTTTGTTTTTTTACCTCACAGGACTTTCGATCCCTGTTCCAGGTTCCATCGCCGTTCAACCCCATCAACCTTCTCTGCGGCGAAGGGCTTCGGTGAAGAATAATGGCATAGGACATCATGAAGTTCTTGAAAAAAGACGAACTAGTGTCCCAGTTAATTCAATCAGTTATATTTCGACGGAAAATATTCGTGGCGTTGACGAAGAAACACTTGGTGGTCCTTTCAATAAGGCTTATATAATCGCGGGATGTGGACATAGACGATCTGTAGGAGTGACGGGATACAGGTGCGAAAGACATGGCGGAAGAGGTCATCATAGTCATGCTGCCATAAACGGAGGAGGACATAGGAAACTTTATGATAATCACAATGCCAGTTCACCAAATGTACCTACGACAGTCAACGCCAGCTCATCTGACACGGGTGAGTTTTTGCCTTTAGTTTCATTCAAGTTTAAAAGCCGACAGTTTTTAGGGATAAAAACTCGGGTCCCAAAAATAGTGAAAAATTCATCTCACTCGCATTCAAGTTTCTAAATCTAAATAAGATTCGAATTTCGACTTTGCGATTGAATATTTTGTTAGGCAACTAGTATCGATTCTCCAGACTTATGATTTACCAAAATTCACTCCCTACGGAATATAAAACAATACCAGAATAACCGATCTATTTTCTGGTGTTTCGATTTCACAGAAAAGTACGAAGAGTCGTTATCAACGATAATTCAACGTTCCGTATCAGAAAAATCCCGCGAGAAATGCGCTCGCGGTAGAATATCTAGTATAGTTCCTGGTCAGCTCGTAGAATGTCCTCATCGTGGTTCTCGAAGGTTACGCGAATGTCGTCACTCCGAGTCAACTCTTCGTCATCAAGCCAGAATGGACTATGTCCAAAGTACTCCAAACGTTGCTACGATACATAACAACAAATTTTCAAGTGGTAACAGGGGCTCATCCGTAAACGTTTCAAAAATGTACAGTGCTGTTTCGGACGGTGAATTATTGGACATGGCAATATTGCCAATATTTCAAAAATTACTTAGCGAAAGACACAAAAACACGACTAGAGGTAGTTACGGAGCTAGTTGTCCAAATATATCTATAAAGTGCGACATAGTTGAATACCTTTAATGGGTCAATAAATCATCGACGTAGAAATTATCAAAAAATAATAACTGAAAAATTAATAAAACACAAAACAAAAAATCCTAATAATAATAATAATAATACTAACAATAATAACAATAATAATAGTCATAAAATCACACTGTGAGTGCTAACGAAACGGACACTACATACAAGTGATGATAATTTTAACAATCATAAATGTCATTGAAATTATCAAATTATCGACGAACACGGATGTCATAAGAAAATCTACATTTCTTCTACATGTTTATTATTCTTGTTCATTAATTCTCTCCTTTTCTTGTTATTAATGATCAATAGTGAATTTTCATCAGCAACGGTGGGTATAGAGTTTATGATTATTTCAAAATTACTGCGAAATTAAATATTTCCTTTCCGAAGGGCTCTACTACTTCCTTCACTTTTTTTCTCTCTTTCGCTTCTTGTTCCTTTTCATTTTCTTCTTTTTTTTCCACTTTGTAATTTTTTGCCTTCTTTTTATTCCATTGAATCTCTCTCGATCACTCGCGGAATCGATGATTAATATCCCGTTTGTTTCGCGTCCTATATAACGATTCCAGCGCAGGTTTCAAGAAAGCTAAGCTTTCACTTATCGAAAAGCGTTTTACAATACCTTACTCAACGGGCGCGTGTATATCATCCACGTATTTTTTCCTTTTTCATTTATCTTTTCATTCAAATCTTTTTTCCTTTTTCTATCTATCTGTTTCCCCATTTTTATTTTACTCTTAAGTCTGATCATAAGTATAGGTATATACGGTCTCATATAAAATACATGTATACCCGATATATAACGTGTAATATTAATAGATCTAAAAATTTAAATTCTCGTGAATTTCGATCATCGATATTTAACGAAGAAAGAAACACGGATGAATAAAAAAAACCACTAATAAATTGAATAATTTAATTGTATAAGAATAAAAATATTGATATATACAAATAAAATAGCGTGCGGCTGTGATCAATCGAAAATACAGCGCTATTTTTTAATGGGCCGATTCTTAAGAATATATAGTAATGATATTGATAATAATAAGGGTAATAATAATAATAATGATGATGATGACGATATTAATAATAATAATAACAATAACATGAAAATTTTTTAACTCGCGTATGAAAATTTCATCTCGTCTTACGTATGTCATGTATTTAACCAAAATAAGTATAGCTGTTCGAAAAAAGGAGAAGCGAACCTATGAGGGGAGAGAAAAAAAATCAAACGATGATTTTTATCTACAATTATAATGAAGAAAAAAAAAAAAAAAACTAACAAGAAAAAATTGATCTAAACGTGATTATTATAGACAATATAATACCTGTATAATGTACGTACGTGTTACATAATCATCGAAACTCAATGGTAGTTGAAAAAAAAAATTACGTACACAATATTATCATCATAATTTTTTTATTTTTTTTTTTCCATTTTATACGCATAATCAGAATTACAATTCGGCGTATGATATATCGCATTCATGTATAACTCATGTGAATGTTTTGAATCAGATCACAAATCGATTACATGATACTTAAGAAATTTTCTCGCGAATATCGCTCGACAAGTCACGAAATTCCATAATATTGAAATTCATATATAATGTATAATCAGCACACGGCAAACAATGAACGTAATAATTTAGAATAATGAATTAAACAAATAGATAATGTTCATAATAATAATGATAATAATAACAACAATAATAATTATTAGAAAAGTCTAATCGCTCATCAATTCGTATGTAAGTTGTACACCTATCACCTAACGGAAAGATAACAAAATAAATAAAATTAAAAACAATTTAGCATAACATTTTTAATATCTAATTGTAAATTATGAAATTATTATTACGTCAACGTACGAGTATATATGAATTGTCTAAAATACACATGAACATTTAATCGACGAAAATATATGTATATATATAGACAACGTTTAAAAAGAAATGAAAAAAAAATATTATGAATAATACTACAATATGAATGAAGATGATTATCTGTCGTACAGTATCTCTCAGTTATATATCTACTATATATATACATAATATTTATATAATGTATATTGTATATATATTATGTAATAATTGGACTGTACTGTAATATTGATACACGTGCATATAGGTAACAAGTATGTTTAGGTATACGTAGATAGTTGACTATAATTATTTATTATATTATAGATAATAACGTTGATACTATTATATTTAAAATGAAAATAATGATCGAAATCGAATTTTATCATTCGAAAAAATATGAAGGAAAAAAATGAGAAAAAGCCCACGTGAAAAAATTTCAAAAAATCTATATCGGTCAACAATCAACGACTATCGACTCTAACGATACTTGATTACAAACGATAATAATAATAACAATAATAATAACAATAACCGCCTGTACCTACTCATAACAGGACGCATCGGTATTATACTACACTGGATATTCAAATAACATATTAATGTAAATGTATTGTGAAAAAACAAAGAAAAAAAAGAAACAACTTATTCGTTGAGATGGTCATGGTTGTGCGGTGTATAGTGATGGTTTTGGTGATGTCGATGGACAAAATGGTCAAACCGATATAGTTGGTGCTCCTGAAAGATCAATGATTAAGTTTTAATGAACGCGTGCTACTATTAAGAGAAATAAATCGATGATGTCGAGAGATTAAAATTAATAATATTTATAATTAAAATACTAATATTATTAGTAACAATGATAAAATAAAAACTAATAATTATCATGATAATATAATAATATTTATAACGAAACGAAAAAGCACGAAATATAAGAGGCAAGGCCGGAGAGAAGAAGAGGCTTAAACTAAAAAATTATTATTGGTAAAACCAAATTAAAATTTATCAGAACGCCAAAGAAAAAAAAAAAAAACTAATAAATTAAAATAAAATAAAAATATTGTTCAAGTAAAAATAATATTCAATGATGTATAGAATAAAGAAGTTTTTAAATATTATTTAATAGATAATTATAGTGAATATAGATATAAATATTACAATATTCGATAATGAAAAGAAAACAACAAAATGACAAAAAAAATCACGGACGCTGCACGTAATGATATATATGCCCAACATGCGGACGTTAACGAATGGAAAATTAATTAACTAATTGGACAATTAACGAATAATTATAATAGACACAATGATGAATAGTAATGAATTATACCACGTGTGAATGATTATATTTATAGTAAATCGTGTAACGAAGTATAAATATGTGTATGTACTATTATTATTATTATTCTTATTATTATTGTCATTTTCATTTTTATTATTATCATTATCATTGTTATTATTATTGTTTTTATTATTATTATTATGGTCCTTAATGAGGGTATTTTGAAATTTTCATGCTCTCGGTGACTTAATCAAGGCTACCAAATTGATGAAAAAATTCGAAGTTTGGTATAGTTGTTGTCACTTGTACGTCGTACGAAAGGGTAAATTGAAATAATTGTCTTTCCCAATAATTTTCAAATGTAGAGAGGGGAAAAATAATCATCGCATTTAGGAGTAAGAAGAAATTTATCTGATAATTTTTCTAATGCACAGCGGACTATCTTAGAGTTGACAAAAAAAGCTCAAGTTTTCAGGGAATTCTTTTTTATCAATTTCGGAAGCACTTAAGCTCCTGAGAGTATAAAAATTTCGAAACACCCCTATTAAGGATCACCCCATATATATTATATAAATCGTCTACTTGTATGTATAGGTGAATATTATGCAGTAAGTAATCGTCTCCTGTTTCGAAGATCTTGGCGTTGTCAAAGTGCGATTTTATTATACAATAATTATATAGTTAATTATCTTTTATAATACAGCAAATATATATATATATAGAGAGAAAGAGAGAGAGAGAGAGAAAGAGGGAAAATGTATGTACATAAAATTTGATTCTACGGAATTGAATTAGCAAAACAAAAATTAGATAAAACCGTGTAAAATTATTGGCGTTGTTGAATTTATTGTTATCATTATGATTCTTATTCTCATTATTATAATCATTATTATTATAACATTATAGAAAATTTTATTGAATGTTAGAATTAAGATATTATATATGTTATAGTCTATGAAAACAAAGAAGAAAAAAATATATATATAAATAAGTATAGATAACTATAACTCGTAAATGTGCGACATATTATGTATGATTATACAATAATATACACCGTAATCGCGTCTTGTCATTGTCAAGATCTTACTTATATACATTATATGTATATACATATATACATATACCTATAATATACATTTAACTAACTAATTACTATTTCATATGTATAATTTTTTTTATAAATTTTAATATATTGTTACATCTTCATCATAAAATCACACGCCTTAAAGATATCATGTAATTCATTCCAAGTAAAACAAATAACCAATTTTGAAGAAAAAGAGAAAGAAAGAGAGAAAGAGAGAAAGAGAGAAGACAAAATAAATCATGATGGCTTGCGATTGTTGAATTTCGCTGTTACGTGTAGAACTGTTTATTCATGTTATATGATCGTAAGGTGTTAATATTGTTATTTTTATTATAATTAATGTTATTGGTGTAATTTTGATTATCATCATTATTGTTGTTATTATTATTATCATTATTATTATTGTGGTTTTTGCTGTATTATCATTAATGTTATCTATATTATTATTACTTGTAGTAGTACTGTTATTATTGTCATCATCATATATTATACATGTAATAAAAATGACATCATCTGCGGTGGCTATCCTTCTAAATTTCGCACGTGAATTTCAATTGTATAATCAGCTATACCCGGTATGATGGATAATAAAATGAAGAATAAGAACGACAACAAGATGAAAATTATTTGGATGATACGATAAAGGTATGCCTGTTATATTACACGTATGTACACACATACACAATTATATCGATTGATTTTTTACAAGTACCTATATGGATACCAAAAACGAGAAAGATGAAAAAATTATCGAAACATTGTTATCATGTATAATGCAAATCGCATGAAAAATAACATGAGAAGAAAACGAAAATATGTAAATGGTTATATATGAACAATGATCTGTATAATTGAGCAGGAAAAAAATCGATGAAAATATAAATATGGTTAAGAAAAATTATCTGATGATTAATAAGTTATTCATATGAACCTTCTTTTACTAGGGAAAAAACAAAGAACCGCACGAACGAAGATAGAATCCAGCCACTATTGATATCCCATTAACGGTAAGTTATAAGCACAAGAAAAATAATTCATGAATCCTTGGAATATTTTTAGAATGTTTTCGCAAAAAATACGAGACTACAGCTTTTGATTGTTTTCGATTTCAAGCTACGAATAAAACCTATCCAGATAGCTAGATTTCTTCGTCTTTCGAAACGAACAATTGGCGATAATCCGGATGGATCGATCAAGTTAGGATATTAGAATTTCTATACTCATAATTCGTAGGATGACGATAAAAGATAATGTATTAATTGTAAGCGGTAAGCGCGAAATCGGCGATGACTTGCTCATTCAATGAAATTACTATTCAGCATATTCATGATTACCAACTATTTTTTCTTCTGTTGCAGGAGGGAAATTAGCAGTGAACGGAGCAACACCGCCTCGCATTCAGAACACGAGACTGGATCTGCATCTGCAAGACTGTGGTGCATCTGAAAACTTGTTTATCGCACTTATCAACTAACTGACATTACATACCAGGCTACATAATTTATCATATAGCCTATAGATCATGTACTTGTCGGAGTGATTGAAATGTTAATTTCATTAAGAACTTTTGTCAATGTTATTATAACTTATTCATTCGAGAAAACATTTCTCTGTGTCATGCGTAAGCACATCCATAATAATATACACAACATTCTACGAAAATTCATTTTGTGTCGTTGATTTTTCAATAAACAAAGAGCCCCTCAAATTGATCATTCAATCGACATTGATTACACCCCTGCATCCATCACTCTTTAACATCCTTTACATATATATATAAGCAACACATCAAGACGTCAGGCCCTCACAAAATTCCAGAACCTGAAGTGGTAAGTCCTGCAATAACGGATAATGTGATGAAGTATGATACGATACACATGCCTGTATGCAAGCATGTGATGTCCTGATGATTCCGAACACCTCCTTGCCTGTTCTGTTCTCCTGATACTTTTTCCTTTCTGGGCCAAAATTTACTATTAGGTAATTTTCAGGGCCGGTATTGCAGGGCTCTGCATTATCACTTGTGGTTTGGCATATTTGGTCAAAAATCGAGCTCGGTATCAGGAGAACAGGATAGGCGAGGAGGTGTTCCGAGTCGGAACTTGATGTCATGATGTGTTGCCGTTGAAGAGGTGCAATTATGGGTGTAATCAATGTTAATCAATCGATTAATTTCAAGAGTGCTTTTTGTTTATTGATAAATAATCATGGAGGAATACATATCAATTGAATATTTGACATTTTATTCATTGAAATATTTATTACGATAATAAAAACGTTATGATATAATTTAAAAAATTTCATTCATTTCAAAGTTACAATATCGTTCTTATTACTCTGATAAATACTAGATATGAAGACATGATGCCTTATTCATACGTTATCAATTTTCCCCATACCTACATGTATGATAATTAACTTCCAAAATAAAAACTTTCAGTCGTAAAAACACTTCCTTTTGAACGTTAGGACATGCTCGTCGATGTGGTGCAACGTCATTGCTTTGGCGCCGTTCTGTTCGGCGAGTCCATTCGGCTGCTGTCTTCGTGAGACGACGAATGTCCAGAGGGTCTTACAAAAAAATTAAATATCTCGATGAGTTTTGATTTCAGCTTAATTTACTCGACGGATTCGTATTCTCAAGATCTAAATACATAAAAGAATTTCGCTCAATTAATTTGGAGCAAATTTAATTTTCGATACGATTCTGACACATCAATTTTCAAAAATCCAAAGCCTATAGCCTTTGATTTTTTCGATTTTGAGGTAAAAAATCGAAATCTTTCTTTGATCAGTGTTTTCAGGAATCCGAAATGAGTAACTAAATTAATCTACCTGTTGAAATGTTAAAGTTATCGCTCATTTTGCAGTGGTTTCGTTATTTCATCCTATACGTTATTTTTTCTTCTCATCAATTTGGTTTCTTTTTATATTCAGTTCGAATTGTCATCTTCATTTTTTTCTGTCTTTTGCTTCGTAACTTTTTCCCCAGTAGCGAACCAACCGTACATCCCCCGCAGATTTCAACACCATCACGGAAGGCGGGCAGCATCACAATTCCTTTGTTCAGTGTTACTAATGGACAGACACCACGGAAGTTGTACTCAGAACCGGTGAAGTGAGAAAATCCTGCAGAATTACTTCAACAAGTGTAGATGGTGTGCTCGCATCACTCTGCTCTCTGCGAAAAGTAAAGGGCTAAAATGAAACATTTAAATGAAATACGTATAATGTAAAATTTGATATTTTAATTCCTCATAATTTAAGAGATAAAATTTTCATGCCAAAATATGACTTCCAAATAAGAAAGCTGCTGCACTAGCGAGTATCATGCTATATAGTTAATATCTACCCTAGTTCTTTGTAGTCGGGCTGTTATGAGGCGACAGCGACGGGAACGGGGGTATGCATTGTTGCCAGCAACAATGTCGTTCAATCTTGGAACACTCGCAGATCACCGAAAAAATCGTGGCGAGGAGTAAATAGGCGGTGGGAGGGGGAGGGGGAGGGGGGGCTTAGGATGAACGAAGAGAGAAACGGAGACATAAAATCTTATCTCCAGGCACAATGTCCCTAGAAGCTCTACGGAAGATCGAGTACAGTGACCAACCTTTTGCTGCGGACGTAGCTGCGCAGCTCATCGCTTAGTCTAAAAAATTCCAAGAATATTCTGTGTAAGAAGATTCCTGCAGGTGGGAACGAGAACGCGGTACTTTACGTATTGTTAAGGTATAAAGCCGCAATTTCGAAACCGACCAGCCTTTGTCAATCGCGCGGGTGAGAAATTCGCCCGCTACTCTGAAGCTCTCGAACGATACCCCACTCGAGATAACGCGACGAGAAGAAAAAGAATGGTAGGAAGTAAACCGTGTTGAGAAAAAAAAAAAAAAAAAAAAAAAAAAAACCCCTCAAATCTTTGCCGTGTACAGGCTCACGCTTTTCCTAAAATTTCGATCCTTCGCACGGCAACCACGTGAAAAAGAAAACAAAAAAAAAAAAAAAACTAGATGTCCTGGAAACCGAGAGAAAACAGAGAACGGAGAAGAAAAAAAAGCGCAAGAAGATAGGAAAACTGAGATGCCTATACTCACAGTACAAATGAAAATTAATTAACAATATATTTAATTTTTTGCTTTTTTAAAGATTTTTCTACTTCCTTGCACTTATTTCCCGTGTATGCGTACCTAGACTCATACGAATATCATGCGTTATTTCGTTATATCCTGTTTCCGTCACGATGACATTACAGTAAAGCTTGCAAGGATACTATCGAAGTTGCCAGATGGTGATGCGATATCGTATATATACTGCATACTTAGAGTAGAAGGTATTGAATATTGAACAAAGGATAATATATACAGGGTAAGAGAAAAAACTAAAAAAAAAAGAAAGAAAACGGCTAGCTTTGAAACCCGTGTAACAAAAGCTATGAACGCCCCAACGAATCACGGGCTTCGACTATTTCGAACCTTTTTGTTTTCCCTCCCCCCCCCTTCCAAAGCTCGTGTTGTTCGGCAACAGATAAATAATTTTTCAAACATACCTATAATTTGAAACTGCACGCAATGAAATTTTTTTTTACCATTATTTTTTATCGAGAAAAGTAAAAAATTTATTAGCAATTCGTTGTATTCTAAATTTGACCGAATTCTGGGTTGAAGTTTGGTCTTTTTGTTTTTGTCCCTTGCTCACCCTTTTTGTAATACACCCTACATTATATGCATACGTGTGTGTATTGTATGTTATAAATTATATATTGTCACGAGGGATGATTCGTCCCTAATTAGTTTATCACACGAGTCCAGTAGTCATGTTAAATAAAAGATGACGGATAATAAAAGAACATCGGTTACTACGTAAACCGGATTATTGTAAAAACAGTCTGCCTAGTTATTCAAACGGCTTACTTTCGGCGTTTCAGCTTCTCTGCAGGGACCCTTTGCTTAATATTCGTTGTAGTAATCAAACGTAACAATATCTTTGATACAAAGGGCTGCAGTTATAAATAATTTATGTCTTGTATTTCCATGTAGTACATTACCTATCTCCATGTACTTAATACGGAAATATCCCGATACAAGGAGATAGTATATAATAATGCTTCGAAAAGCGGATTACCTGTACCGTAATGATATGTATTGGTAATTCTCTTTCACTTCATTCCCTCCCAGCTACAGCATAAATTTTATCTACATATGCAGTGTACTCGAAGAAAGTGAGGAAAAAAAAAGACTCTAAGAATAGTAAAAAAAAAATGGCCGAAGAATGTAAAGGGAAAAAAAAAGAGATTTGAAAAACAGCGCACTGAATTTCAACCCCCTCGTGTATTTTTTGCACTCCACGGTGGGATGACGTACACATAGATGAGTTGTGACACAACTCTCGTCGCTCGAGTCTTCAGATAGGTTGACTATTCAGGGTGAAAACTACTTACCAGAATTGCTTCAAGATCCCTTCAAAGGTAGCCAATCAACGAACCAACGCGTTTTATACACACACCTCGCGTCTTCTGCTCAAGTGCTTCCTGAATAAAAGCTTCCAACTTGAAAAATGCAGACGACACTATATTTGGACACAAAAATTTTCAATTCATCATTCGTACGTAGGTACCGCGTACATACCATATGTAGAGATATTCCGAATACCTTATGCAATCGGTGAACTGATTAACAGAATGTTATTAAAAAAAAAAAAAAAAAAAAGCACCGAAAATTTCAGCAGAGACATTCCGATCTATCTTTCGTTCTCTACTCGGGTCAAATAACTCTTCAAAGTTTGATAAAATAAGAACTTCTTCCGCGCGGGGATACAGTAAAAAAAGTAGATGTAGAAACCAGAGGAATAGTAAAAGTACCAAATTTTTCGGGGGCAAAGAAAAAAAGAAGAATACATACGTATTCAGATCCTCTTTCGTTTTTTTTCGTGTTTTTTTTTTCTTTTTTTCAGTCGCTGTGCATTTCCATATACACAAGAGGGAAATTGTTTTTTTTCTCCGTAAAATTGATGAGAAGACGCTTTATTTTTGATTTTGATTTTGGTCATATGACCATTTTCGATGGTCTGATTTTTCTTGATCAGCTCACAATGCGCCATTATACCTAGCAAATAAAACGAACGAAACTCGACCCTTCAACTGGGTAAATTTAAGCTCACGCGGACGGTGAGAAGTCAGAAGCCAGAAGCTGATGTGCAGCGTCTATGATTCCCGACCTGCAACAAGGTGGTAAAGCGATGGGGTAATCAGAAACTTCCGGCGATGTAGTCAGTGCTTCCGCTTACGTCTGCTAGATTTAATTGACTACCCGATCTCAGTGGGGTATAATATTCCGCTAACTTGAAAGTTAACGTAAGCCCATTTGCTGTTGCTGCTGCCGCTGCCTTCACCGCATCGCGTTAAACGTTGCTTTAATTACCAGATCGACACCGAATTTTATAACTGTTAAAATATAGAGGGGAGTACGACCCGTATCGATATTCAGTTCGACAAACTACAAACGAAACTAATTAATATTCGAGTCTAACAAAACTGTCGATTATTATCATCGCGCTATTCTCTATTAGAATTTTAGTGGAGTTTTTAAAACGAATAGCAAGGGTGACCAAACAAAGAACAATGAAAAATCACCCTAAATTTCAGTTTCCGATTCCTCGTACTAGTAATAATCAGAGAATATATATGTGTACAGTTTGGTCGTCCGTATCCGGTATCGATTGACAAAATGTCACTTGTGAATGTATACGGAAACAGGATATCCAGAAACCGCCAAACCAGAGAGACAGAGAGCGAGAAGGTGAGATAGACCGTGTGATTTACACGGAGGTAACGGTGGCATAACATATAGGTAAGGTATACATATAGGTACCTGCAATGCTGCTATGTAGACAAAAAAGGAGAGAAGCATTCGTAGTCAGAGTGCAGACACGCGAAAAAGGAGTAGGGAAACATTGTATGTACCTATAGAAAGAGCAATTTCAGTGACTATGTGGTGTCAATGATTCTGAATTCCCATGGGGAGTATCCGGATATTGTTCGACACCGCAAACTAAACAACATAACACGATATTGTCGTGCCATCCCAACCCTACTCGATAATACACCAACCCCTATTTCAAGTTACACGCGCGTAACGACACGCCGATTTCTCTACTACCCCAATGAATATCCTCGACGTCTGTTATAAAGGTACAGAAATAGCTCTAAATTCACAATAGTTACATCCGTGATCCGTTTGCCCTTAGAGCCCGCAGGCTGAAGGTCATACGAACCACCACTGCGACTTGTGAAACGTTACGGATTACGAAATCGAATTAAACCCACGCTCTACTATCTCTGTCTGGGTTCGGTGAGATCCGAATTACCGCGCACACAGGGTGACTTAGAAAAAAGGGAAAAACTGATGAAATGAAAAGAAAAAAAAAAAAAAAAAAAACTATAATGGGACTCGGCTAAAAAGCTTCGCTTTTTCCCATGAGGCCGTAATAACTATTCCGCCTTTACGACACGCCGTTTATCTGTACAGAGACGGTTGAGCATTATCAAAAAACAAAAACACACTACGTATATCAGCCAATTACCGAATTTCTCGAATTAAGTCAGCAGAAAATTTTCGAACAAAACCAAACAGAAAAAAAAAATAACACTTTAAATCACGATAAAATTTTCACGATCAGTATAGGAGAGTGCAGAGTTATTTATTTTTTTTTTTTTGTAATCAGAATTCATCGATTAAAAAAAGAACAAAAAGGAGATTAAAACAAGCGAGAAATTTCAAGTGCGGAAAGTTCTGTCACGAGGACACCGACCTGCGGGTTACGTATCAAACGAAAATCGTGCCTGTATAAAGAGCTAAGGGATGAGTAGCTGGCAGGAATTATACCGGTGACACCCGAGACACGGGGGCGACCTAAAGCTCGGGCACTGTTGAAATACTTCTTTTAATCCTGGGAATAACAAGGACACTCGACGGAAGCTTGACCTTAGGTTATTCGACCTTTCACCCCACCGATGACAATTACACCAACTTGTTATAATCCAGGCGACTAAGTTCAGACGATCTTTTTTACTTTCATGCATGCGCCTAGTCGCGATTAAAAGATGATAGAAAATCACGAAAAACCAAAGAAAAAACTTCGCAAAAAACAGATTGTTCGGAAAAATTCGGAAAATAACATCGGAGCACGAATATGCTAATTAAAAATGTATAAATTTCGTGGAAATTTGTTACGGATAATAGGCTTCGATAAATCGTTGCACAATTTTGATGATGTTTAATGAAAATTCGTAACGACTCACCGATAAATAATATATACATGTGAACTGGTGTGAATCGAATTGATTTGCCAAGGATTAAATTTGAAACCACGTAAATTACGGTATCTCTGTACAGGAATTCAATGATATATATGTTATGAAACTGTACAGACTATATACATACATATATGCTCATGAAACGATTGACAAAATAACGGTTACATAACATTATGAATAATTTGAATGACATGTATCGATAATCGGTTACTGCATACACGACGTAAACTGCACATTACGTCGAACACGTACGTACACTTGGCGAGATCATAACTGACATAGTTAGACACTACGCGACGAGCTGTAGGTTGGCGTAAAATATCCCTAGTTTAGGCAGCAAACGGGGGCTTGAGTTTTCGCAAATATCTCGAGAACTGATTGAGATTTTCGAAATTTTAAAAAAGATTCGAAAAGAGGAGGAAATGTCCTCAAAAAAGTCTCGACTCCCGGAACTAGAGGACCATTATTTATAATCTTTCTAGAAGCGTGAAAATACGGCCGAAAACAGCTAGTCTGACACGTGGGCCGTTTCATTGCATGACGCGCGCAAGCCAGACTAGCCGTTTTCGGCCGTGTTTTCACGCTTCTAGAAAGATTATAAATAATGGTCCTCTAGTTCCGGGAGTCGAGACTTTTTTGAGGACATTTCCTCCTCTTTTCGAATCTTTTTTAAAATTTCGAAAATCTCAATCAGTTCTCGAGATATTTGCGAAAAATCAAGCCCCCGTTTGCTGCCTAAACTAGGGATATTTTACGCCAACCTACAGCTCGTCGCGTAGTGTCTAACTATGTCAGTTATGATTAAGGTATGTGTACATATCCTACGTAGGTATATAGAAATTTCATTCAGTAAATTGTCATTGTTCCGTTTTATATTTATAACGTATTTATATACATACATCGTTATTCATGTATATACCCGTAAAACATATGTACGAATGTGAATTGTAAAATATATTTACATATATATAGGTATACTGTACGCGACAAAATATACTATATAGGTATTAGCCTAATAGGTATATAAAATCGCTCTTCGCCCACGTAATATACTATGTATGGGTACCGATGTACAAGCAATCGTGGAAACAATTTACTTTAATCACCTGCGATTTGGTTCAACAAATTTTACACACATTTCCAAAACGTTGATCTATGTCATATAGGTGTATTATACATATACACATATGTATGTATTCGCATATTTATCCAGCTGCACTTAATCGCTGAGGCAAACGAATGTTCTTTTTTTCTTTTATCCCTGCATATCCCGTGCGTTTCCTGAAATCACATACTATAAAACACGGGTGACAAATGCGGGAGATTTGTACGAAGAGAGAAGAAAAAGAACTACCGAGGACATAATGACGGAAACACTCGACGTTTCGTATATAATAATAACGCGTGACAACGTTGATAATATCCCCGTTGATGTGTACGTGAAATATTTTCTATGTATGATACATACCTATATATGGCATGTATATCTATAGAATATCCACCTTTCATAAGAAAGTGACAAACGACGGGTTGGGAACATGCCCTGCAGAAATTACCCGCGTTGACCAAGCTAAAAGGACGAGAAAGGACTGAATCCCTGGAATTCTGGTCACGAATTCAAGATATATAAATTGCCTCCGCTTGGTTCTCTGACCGCATAATTGATATATCTAGTATTAAACCGACTGAGCAAAACTGACCGCAAGGTAATATAATATAGCCAGAAACATATGATGAGGGTGGAGAAACTGGAATTATTGTTTTACGCTCTGTCTGAAATGTCGTGAAAAATTTTCCATTTTTTGGTGACAATATTATAAAACATCGATCGATCGATCAATTTAGATACCGGAGAACTCAATAATCTCTAAATTCGTATCGTTCGTTTGAAGTTTCAAGTTTAAAGGTCACGTTTGAATTCTATAAATGAAACTGGATAGAAAGTGCTATTGAGTGAAAGAGACTGCCGTCGTCGCAGAAAACTGAATTAAAAATATATCCGCTGCGATCGGACGGTGGGAAATGTCGAAGTTTGATGGAATGTTTTTTGTTCTTTTTTTTCCAAAGATCGATTTGATAAAACGTATACTGCTAGGGCTGTTGTGACCACGTCACGTACCAACATTATTGTACTTGATAGTTTGAAACATAATTCCGCTGCAGATTTGCTTGAAAAATAAACGTATATAATATGGGTACTTTTGCGAACCTTTATACAGTTGTATAATATTATACAAAGTAATTCGTAACGTTGTATAGCAACCCCTAATAATGGGAAGGTTAATAGTCGGGACTAACCCAACCTCACCATGTAAATGTTGTCGACGTGATCTGCTCGCTAATAAATAGACAGAAACAAGAATGAAGTTGGGGTACCTAAAAAGGAATGTGTAGAGCATGAGCTTTAGAAATTCCACGAAAACGCCTGATACCTAATTAGTGAAACTCGGTTGATGGGATTAATCTCCTAAATTTTATAATCGTTCTCAATTTACCACACGTTCGTGATTTGAACGTTCAAAATCAGCATCATTTGCATCTAAATCACGCGGATTTCAATTGAATTTTTTTCAAATTTAATGTGACGGAGTGGAATTGAATGAAAAACAAAAATAAACAAAACTCCAATTTCGCATTCACAGCATTGAAAACTGTGTATAAAATTATTTCGAACACCCTGTAGACTGGTAAGATGTAGGGCGACGCGCAATCAGGTCCACAAAGTTGTCGTAATATAATTATGAGCGAAACAATAGGGACCACTTGAGCTTATATTAATTGAGAATCTCAACCATTCTGGAGCCTCTTGAAACTTTGCTCTATGGGATCTTAAGTCGTAGTGTGGTTCGTCACCAGATATTATAGTTGTGTTGCTGAGTATATATACACAATATATATATACATATGTATAATATATTATATATATGTAACCTCAAAGTAACACCTGCCTTTACACACTGTAACCCTTTATACTGCGACCACTAGATATTTCAGGAATGTCTCCCCGTCATCGCATGCCTCGAGTTACGTCCCTTAGTTATTATGCCTTCCCGAACCTTAAACCTTGAGCCAGCCCCTACTACATAGGGTTTAATAATCAAAGAATTTTTGACACCGTATAGATACTCTTTCCTTATAACTCGGTCAAAGTTTTTTCTTCATTTATTATAGATTATAAATCAATCAATGACAATCTGGAGTCAATTTGGATTTTGTTCCATTGTTGTTGTTTTTTTCCTTCAAAATACGTACTCCCGATAGCGTATGGTGGCTTTGCTTTCCTCTGAAGTTATTTGTTCTCGCAAGTCGCTATATTATATATATATATGTATAACTTTTTATATTTACAAAGTAAGTTTGAAACAATCAGGAAATTGAAAGTTTTTAAGACCATTACCCCTGCTGAATGATGCATCGAGCTAAAAAGCGAGTTCACTTGTATAGTTAGATTACATAAATAATTGAACTGAATCAAAATTTGATAGGACTTGAACGCCGTTGTGACGTGAATAAAAGTTTTCTTAGCGCAATAAGAAACGACGAAGAATAAGATACGGCTTACGTTCACGTGCGTTTCCTGCAAGTCGAGTTTTCAAAATGGCTGGCATTAATACGATAATCCTGTCTTTATTCTCCCTTACTCCGAGCTGTCGTTGAAGGAAACTGGATGGCAGCGTTGAGCGGTCGAATTTTCTTTCCCTCCTCTAAAATTACCTTATCGCTAATTCAATAGAGTATATCCAAATTATCTCTCCATCTGCCAAGTCTAAATTATACGAAGATATAAGCCATCGTTTTTCTTAATTTACTGTACAAATAAACGAGTCAAATTCAAACTCCGTAGTAAATATGATGCGTATCAAGAAATGATATAATTAAATCCTATATGGTGTTTCCAAAGTTTGAATCTGACTTCGGTTCCAAAATCGCGGCAATCAGGAGTTTGAAAATAATTCAAGAAATAAAAAAAGATATTCTAAAGAAATTAAAAAGAAAAAAGAAAGAAAACATGATTTCCAAAAAGTAATGGGGCTAATCGTGTGAAAGCCATAGTATATGTGCGATAAATGATTAGTAAAGATTCGTTGAATGAAATTCTCATCTATTATAAGTATTACACCTTCTAAATTCCTGGCGCAGAGAAATGATGATAAAGAATTCATATCCATCTCCGCAAGCAATTCGCGTAACGTGCATTTTCGTGGCCCGAGATAGCTCGAAATATACATATTACATTACCACAACGATCTCCGTGTAAAATATCCGGCCATTCTGCCCCTCTAAATTTTCCAGCTACGGATAAGAATCGGATCTTTTCCAAAATTTGAAAAATTTCGTTTTCAATTCCACGTGATTTATTGAACGCGGATTTATTGATCGGTACAAGAGGCTGAACTCGACTAAAATTAGACATTTATTTCAGTAAATGTAATTAATGTTTTTATAATTACTCTCGTGCTTCTTGGAGAGCAACTTCAAATCCAACCGTGAATAGAAATGGAAACTCGAAGCTCGCTCCATTTCCCAAATATCTCCAATTTTCGTTCGGGAATCACGCAGCATATAGTCGTAACGTTCGTATAACCCCTGTATAAAATTACGTGAGCGTAGGCCCTGCGGGTGTAACGGTGACGGTTTCCAACAAATTAACAAAAGAACGAGGAATCTTGTATTTAAAATTCCGAAAAATCATCAAATTATTCGAGAAATTTAAGAGGAGCTTACACAAAACGCCCACTCATTCAATCTTTTGATCTGGTAAAAGTAAATTCAACTGAATAATTTTTCTACGGGCTACAAAAAATTATGTACCCCTTGTTGTAATTCGAAAAAATAAAAAAAAAAAACAGAACGCTAAGAACGTGAAGAGAAGGAGAAAAACAAATAGCCGGGGAATATTTGTACATTTTTTATTCATTTTTTAGTAAAGCTTGGGGACCTAAAGGTAAACCATATCGTTACCTTTTGGAGTTTTAGATAATTATTTGCCAAAGCTTGGTATACCCCTTAGCTGCTTGGGAGTTTGATATTTGACTTTGTCTCGCTTGTGAGACGCACAGCACCGCGGCGTCGGAGGACGACGTGTTTCTGGAAGATTGAATTTACACGACTGTAACACGGTAAACTTGTCCTGCAAAATTGGGGGACATTTCTCAACACGGAATGCTTCAACGGTGAGTAGTATTCTCGAAGGTAAGAAAAAAAGAAACGAGAAAAAGAAACAAAACAGTAGAAACGGAATTTAAAACAAAAGAAACTTTGCAGGAGAAAATCTGTCTCGGCAAATAATAAAAGTCGTCGGACTCACGCGATGGTTTTGTTTTTTTCTCAGTTTTCAAGATCGTTGAGATCGCTAATGAGGTAAATTTAAATGTTCAAATTTTTAAATTCAAAATGACGGATTAGAATCCAAATATTTTCACTATTTAATCATGGGCCTTACAGTGAATTTTCATTTAAAAACTGATTTATCGACTGATACAATCAAGAGACTCGGTAGAGTCTCGCGCCGAGTACATTAAAAAGAAATATGTATTTTTCATTATTGTTAATGTATTCGTAAACGACTTATAAAATTTAAAAAAACCAAAAAAGTTTTTCCTATGTTATCAATATGTGAGACCTCGCTTCATCTTCTGCAAGGGGTGATATCTGTTATCGAGAAGGAAGGATTATTGACGGGCAGAAATACTATAAGTACGAGACAACCATATAACCATTAAACCAAAGGTGAATCGGAACCTTGATTTTTGTCAGGCCGTTTTGTAACGAATCTATTGTAACTATTTATTTAATAATTACAATACGATTCTACCCAAGGACAAAAGTGACTGTTTTCATATGATAAAATGAAAATAAAATACATTGAATCATCGCGTGTTTCGATATGTTTTATAATATTCACTCCTATGCAATCCAATAATGAGAAGAAAAGAAAAATTTCTTTCAAAAAGTAGTAAAATCCCAACAAAGCACCACAGGTGCAAAAACATCGCCAAGTACATTAATTTCTCCGAATCAATCGCCACCGTACCTAAACCAATTCAAACGAAAAAATTATGCTCATTGTCAGTGTTATGGATTTTAGCTCAGTCGTGATATTTTTCGAGTATTTCAGGGTTGCTCAAATCAACTAACAAGAACTTGTGGCATCTATAACGGTTTTAACTTATATATTATTAACATTCGTGGATTTTATAAATAACATCAAATATGTAATAAATTAATGTGTACGAGGCTTAATCGAATCAAAATATTTGAATATATACCTAGATGAGTCACACTACGTGATTGCGTCAGTTCTAATAAAATTCACAAATATACAGCGACACTAATATACATGTATACATACTACACCCAACGTTGAGAGTAGATATTGCAATATCTACTCCAACGGTACCACCAATAGTCCCGATTAAGTTTTTTTTGACCACCAATCGATTCCGCGTCGATTAGGCTCCCTACTAAGCTCGAATGGTGTAAAAGAAAATTAATCGGCTCACCCAACGCTCCAATTTGTTTAAATATATTATTACTAAACTATTGACTAGCAATCAATTCAATTGAACTACCAATAACCACCAATCGATTACCAAACGATTGATGCACTGAAAGTTAAAAAAAAAGAAAAACGTCGCCCGGCCAACTTTACGTGAACCCTGAACCGAATATACAGTGCTAGTTCTGCCTTTGAGAAAAGATGGGGAGGTTTTCATACCAAGTCACAGTCTCTGACCCTTGCCATTTGGCCGGGTTATATGCATTTGAAATTTCGGAGAGTGGAATTTATAAAAAATCATAACTTTTGAAAAAATTAAGATAAAAATCTGAAATGCATCAGGAATATTTCTTACAAAGTATAATTTAACAAAATTAGCCAAATTAAGAAATGATGAGGGTCAGAGATTAGATGACTTGATATGGAAACCCCCATAGGTAGTTCTGCTAGTGGAGGCTGTTTTTCCATCCTCAGGTATGGACCGTTACGGTCCATGTCCCAAAAGTAGGGGCTTCGAGAGCTCAACGGTGGGGGTGGCAGTCGGCAGCGAAATAGCTGGAAATGCGACGACTTCCATGAAGCGACGATCAACAAAAGCTACCAACATGTCTGGTATCCAAATTCCAATCTTCTTTTTTGTAATTACAGGGTGAAAGTCCGAATTTTCTTAATAAAAATGGACCGTCAATCGTCGTCAAATGATTCTGCATCGATTTTCACTTACAAAGATCTAATTGATTTTTTTTCATTGGGAGGCTAACTATGAAAATTCCCTATCCGAAATTATTTTATTTATTATTTAATTAACGGATTTCCGTCAAACCTTCGGTTCAATCTTCGTATGCTCGAAGGGATTAATCCGTTATTCACCGGAAAACGACCGACAAACGATCAAAAAAGGAATTATTGTAATCTGGCCGAATGAGGGGCCAAAGTATATCAAAGTCTTGGGTATAGCATTCCAACAAACTCCTGGACACCGTGCTCAGAAGTGTCTGTCTGTGTCGATTTGTGTCACTATCTGGAAAGCAGCCTTATCTACAATCAACGCTCTTAGGTAACAGCGAAACAGGAACTAGCATTTCATGCCCAAGTTTACCTTCTACCACCATCATGTCTCGTAGCATTTGCGCTGACAATGAGCGGAAAAGCGACGGGAAACGACGGAGATAATGACGGCCATAAAGATCTGATCGTGGAACGGGCTCAAACATGGATGGTTATTGGTTTCATTGAAATCAAGCTCTAATGGAAGCGGAAATGTATCCAAATTTCCCGAAATACTAATAATTTAAGAAATAATTGATAAAACGCCTGGCCCTAAAGCGCTTTCGGCTGCCGTCACAATACATACTCGGCGTTGACTGAAGATTTTACTTCAGTCAACGTACTCGGTGACAACTCGTTCGTCTAAATGTACTCGGCTCGTGCACGTGCAGGACTCTACCGAGTCTCTTGACGTAGCGAACTTCTTCCGCTGTGTCAAAAGTAGAAGCGAATTTAAATTATCAAGATCTTATTCAGTTTTTGGAAACTCAAAAAATCTTCATATTTCGCGTTACCTATATACCGTAGTATACATGAATTATGTATCGGTGTTGGTGCATAATTCATCATCTTCGAACGTTTTTAAAATTTGCATATTTGTCTACATATTGTCTACGTATACGTATAGCAAAAGAATAAGCGATCTGCGAGCTGTCATCTTATGAAACATTGGACAATAATTTATCAACATTACATCAATCGAATCGGACATCATCGTTAATTGCTGAACCCTTCACAGCAGCATAAAATACACTTAAGTTTGTATTTGAGAAAAGTTGCAATCGTGCGGTCATGGCGTAACAGTACTTACTCTATGGGTTAATTAATTTCATAATTGTTCTCAGATTTACCGCAATGTACGATTTCGCCCAAATTACTTTAATTGGTTTTAAATAGTTGTGATAGTTGGCAATCGATTTTTTTGAGCGATGATATGTAAAGATGGATCAATACCACGAATTTTAATAATTACAGTAAAAACTTGTCAATCCATGAGTTATGATACAATCATCAGCTCAGATTGATATGAAAATTGAACGAAACTAAATTAATATGTTCATTATGCAAGTTGTTCAACATCTTTACATTTGCGACGTAAGATCAAACAGTTTCAACCTGACCTTTTCTACGTGGTTTTGGTTCTGTCTGATTTTGAGGCGAAGTAAACGAAGTTTCTTCAGAAGATTTTCTAGATACTGATGATGTTTCGGGTATCGAATGAACGCACGAACTAGAAATTTCCACTATCTCCTGGATCGCTGCAGGGGCACAAGTCACTTTTCCCAGAGACGCTTTTCTGTTACGCATATCTTCAAGTGGAATTTCTTCGCTTCTGGGTCTTGGCAATTTTGGCGAATGCTCTCGAGATTTTAGACCATTTTCCCGGGCTTTGCCATCTGGACTACCGTCAGTATGTTTACTATTTGCTGCTGAATGTCCAGCAACAGATCGAGAGGAACTATCTCGTCGCATTTGAGCGGCAAACCCTGGCACTTTGTTTACTGTGAACATGGACCTCGGTTGATCCTTTGCTTTTTGTCCCCTCCCTGTTGTACCTGGTAACGAATGGAGCAAACAGTTACAGTAATGAACCACTCAGCTATAATCACACAGAGTAAAACACAACATTGACGTACAAGGGTGACGTAACCTTAGGAACACCAATTCAAAATAAGATAATTGATCAGAGGCCCAAAAGTATTTGTAGAATTGTATTCGAACGTGGGTAACAAATGATTACTCACGTTCTTGGCGTACATTGAGCAATGTATAGTTTGGAGGTGTAGGACAGTGCGGAATACCGGTTGGAATATCTAGAAGTCTGGCTATTTGACTCATTTTTTTTTGTCTTGCCTTTATTCGTCCCTTGGTTAATCTGCAATGCGAGCGGTATGCGAAATGTAGGATTTATTTTCAAATCATGAAATTTCAGATAAACTTGATCACGATAACTGAATAACATAATTACCGCTGCTTTGCTGCCATACATCTTATGTGATCATCCAAAATACATTTCGCCGAGAGCAACGGGACTCTATTAGTGGCACTACTACTCAATGGTCGATGAATTGTCAGATGAAGACACCTAGAATCATCTTTATCACCAGTAACTTCGATATCTTGTAACAAACCAACTAATTTTGCAACTCCCCAGCCCAGCTTTCTTGTGTCTGGTTCAACCAATATTATTTGGATTAGGTCCATCACTAAAAAGCGTCTGATCTTCTGCCCATCTTTACCCACGATTGTACAAGAAATAAGATCGGTGTTATCTGGAATATTCAGGTGAGGTCATCAGAAATGTTTTATTAAAAAGAGAGAGGAGATCCTCATTGCATGGTGATTCTGTTTGGCTTTCAAATGTCATTAATGGTGAGAAGATTTTTTATGAATAAATCGTGCAAGTTGATGAGAACGTCTTTTTCATCTTTGTAAAAACTCATTTTTTGACATTTTTGCTCGACAAAAATGAACATGTATAAGATATAGAAGATCAAGAAAAGGGAAATAACTTGTACTTAGGTCAAGAACGTTGTTGACCTGCACGCAGGCTGCCAAGTTTGTCAATGGCAGATGCGTCTCTGGTTCAGCACTGAGAGTTAACGATAATTCTCTTATTAGGAAAAACACTCTTATCGCTCGCCTTGCTCTTTCCACCTGAGGTAAATATGTTTTTGATTCGATATCCGTTATTATATTACGAACATAAAAAATTCATTTAAAACAGAACAGTACCTCTCCACAAGGCAGCCGTTTGCTGAACTCAATCCCAGTCATAGGAGTTCCGGTGGGTGGAAGTAGTATATTGCTGTCCATCATCAACCATTCGACATTTAATGGTTTTTTTTGTATTTCACTGTATTCATCTTCAAACATGTCTAAAAATATGTCTTCACTCTGGAAGAAAAAAAAGGAACGGGAAAAAGTAACTTCCAAGTTAGATTTGTACGTTTGGGCATTTTTGATCTGGAATAAAAACTAGCAGGTTAAATATCGCCCTGATTGCACACCTTGTAAAAGTTCCTGAGTAATGAAGTACTTTGCTCTCTCGCGGTTTCAATGGCTGCCAAATGCCGATCTTGAAGCAAACTCTGACTTCCAGACATTACCAACTGTATGAGTAGCTTGATGGCTAAATCAAGAGTAACTAATCGTACTCTAGTATCTGCGGAAAAAGCGTTTTGTAAATATTTTTGTTGACAAACGTTTCAAATGATTTGAGGCCATGAATAAGTCTTCACTTACTCGTCTGACAGCTCAATGTTACGATCTGGATTAATCTATCGACAAGAGTTTGATTGTACCAATTTTTAGTCAATGCTTTATATGATGGCGATAAAACCAAGTCCAATATTTCGGGTCTGACTCCCTGAAATCAAAAGAATCGTTCGTGATTAATGCACAGACTGTGCTTATTTACATAATCGTGAGGGAAGAACTCCCGATGATAAATTATGTTACAGTGAATTTAGTACCTCATTATTAGCTAAGGCGTATAACAAACATAGTGAAAATAATGCTGCGTAATCATTCTCTGTGCAACTCAAAGCATTGAGTATAGCTTCAAGAAACGGTTTGTTAGCCAGTGATTGTTGCATGTTGTCAAATGATGGTTGAGGTGCTATCGGACTTTCGAGAGCTAGCCGTTGTTCTTTTTCTTCGTCTGTGACATTCAGGCTTTTTGATTTGTTTAGTGTTTTGTTTGGAGTATTGAGATCTAGGACTTGTGGTCGAAGTGTAGCTTCCGACTTGTCATGGGAAGTACTTGGAGTATTTATAGCTGCATACTCAGTTGATTCTTCTCCGCTACGTCTTTCATTCATACCTTCAGTAGACAGCTCTGTTTCAGAAATTACAGTTTCGCTTTGAAGTTCATCCAAACTTTCAAACAACTGTTCCAGAGTTTCCAACGGTTGTGCAAAAGCAACTGTTTCAGTTGTAGCAAAGGTTGAATATTCCTCAAGCAGTTTGCCAGCGCCATTTTCAATAATATCTAAATCAGCCTCCAATATTATAGAAGCAAGGGTGTGAACTAATGGTCCGTGCGATATAATTAAAAACACTTGTGAAAGTAAAAATAGGGAAACTACAGCGCTGACATGTTTCTTCTTATCCTGAAAATGAATAGCTATCAGATTTTTCCTGTAATTCAATCTTACAATCAGCTATTACTATGAATAAGTTATATTGACTCACTTTGGGTTGGAAAAATTGGGACTTATGCCTGGTTAATGAATAAACGTACAAAGGCACTAACAATTTATGCAGTAGATGTTCAGTCAGAACTTGATTCAAGTCCGGGATGTCTAAACAGAGAATATCGTTTAAATAATGAAGGTGGTCGAGGTGCTCAGCTACTAGATCGGACAATCTGTTCTGACTCTGGTGGCTAGAATACAAAAAAAATGCATCAAAGTGGGGGTATATTGAGTAGAACTGATGCTTGTATCCTCTACATCAAAGGATGAGCTCTTTCGAAGATTTTGTCTTCCATGATTGATTATAATATTCAGAAAGTTCAAAAAATATAACTAACTCAGCATCATTCCGAACGCAGGTGTCCAATTCAATAATGTGATTTCCAATAAACCAAACAAGATTACTGAAATACGGTGCGGCTGTTCTGTCCCTTATGAATGCCAACATCGATGCATCTTCGACACGGTATACGTTCAGGGTCAAGGTGCGTACCGCAATGCGCACCATGCCTTCAGTATGATTGAAAAATTTGATGGCTTCAGTATAGAGTGGAAAGTCATTTGTGTGCTGAAATACAAGTATCATAAATTTGAGAACTTTTTGGTGATAACCTTGTAGCAGAGAGTTTCTTCAGAAGATTCGGTGTTTATGGATTTCTGAATAAAACAGGATTCAATCACTGAACACGAACACTCGTGTGTAAGTTAGATTTGATGCATAAGTGATCGTCAAAATAGCTTACACGGTTTAGTAAAGACAATAAAATAAAATAGGAAAAAATGTTCTTGTGTACCTCGTTTACCTCGTTATAAAAGAAGTGGATTGTATGCGCGTTTAGCTTCAAACTCAGAGTTTTCAGAAAACTGATATAGTAAGCCATCACTTCTTCGTCACTAAAGTCAAATTTGTGGACTATTATACTGTTTACATGGTTGTTGCTTAATAAGTAATCTGAAATCAATACCAAAAATGAATAACTGAGTACTTGCAGAGAGTCAGCAAATCCTAACATCTCCTGAGGTCAACTGATACATGATAAGACTCTGACTCACACAAAGATGTTTCGTTGCGAATATTTTCAAACAGGATATTGAGCGTCTGGAGAAGTTGAACACATACGTAACTACCACATTTCTGCTTCATTATGCGCAGAAAGAAAGAAAGCATATTCTTTTCAAGGAAGAAACTAAAAGTATAAGATATGAATGAATTAATAATATCCGTAGGCATCTGTGTTCCATCAGAACATTGATCATCGTTCGTTATACATACTCGAACACACTGCTATCATTTTGATCGCCCCAAATCAAAATTTCAGCTATCGAACGGAGAGTTTCTACTAGCAAACCTCTGTTGTTTTCTGATACGGTCTGATTTTTTGATAAAACATTGTAGAGGTACCTGGAATATGAGCAATAAAGAGCAATGCGACTATGTAAGTTTGAAGTAACATGTTTTGAATTTAGTCTTTGGAAGAAACAGGTCGAGACTAGGTTTTCTTCATTGACTGAATCATGCCATACCCATCAAAGCAAACTTACTTGAGGTGTTCGAGAGAGTGTGGGTTCTTGGGTTTCCAAAGGCTCCCACCAAACCAGCTGCGGCTTCGGAACATTGCCTCTTGCTATTAAATTTGATACGTGGATGTGTTTCAGGTCTTATTCATAGTTCCAAGTCGTTGATACACTGATCAATTACACCACAATGATTCGTCCTTTTACTGTTTTGTATATTTATATTCATAATTTTAATTTGGATAAAAGATCATCGATATTGATAGCTGACATAATTTAGGTTAGGTCAGAAATCATATGTATTATCGAAAGAACCTGTGTTTGCATATCAAAGATCCATACACATGCTTACGTAAACATGATTAACAGCTATTATGAGGTAATCTAGCGATTCGAATGGCCATGAGTTCAGTGTTACATTAATTGTTTGAAAAATGCACGATAATTCAACCTGAACCTCCTTAGAGCATGAAATATAATGCTCTGTGATCCTTGTACTCAGGGTTACCAATTGTCGTCTGCCACAAAAACGACAGACAGTTGCATTCGTGCAGGCCTGTTTATCTCTGTCTTCTGGTCTTTAGGTACGTCGAAGGTTTTCCTGGTTTAAACAGTAATGTCTTTTATCTCGTGCTCTTTATATGTATATGTGTATTTGGTGCGAGACTCCGAATCTATTGATGTATTTTTTCAGCTCCGCATACTTTTGCCCCTCATATGCTTGGATTAGATTAAGCTATATATGCTATGATTTTTCAAAGAGTACTCTTTGTGATTTTTCATGCAGGTCGAACCAGAGATTAGTCGAACTCACGCATTGCTTACTAGCGCCTTTTGGTGGCTGGCTACGAAACCGTTCTCCCCCTGCCGCTCAGGGGTGGGTAAACCCCTCGCCATCGCTTCACCTCTAACTACTGTCTGTACCATACATGTTGTGGTCTATACTAGACCTCCGTCATCCGTGGTTGCGACCATTGTGGTCGACTCTGTAGTCGTTGTTTGATCGGTGTGAAAATCCTGTAATTTTACTCCAATCATTCGGAGGAAAATAGTCACGCTTAAAATGCTGTTTTCATTGTCGGCATAACCGTTTGCCAAAATAAAATTTCATTTGCAAACTAAAAATTCTGTATCTTATAGTTGCGCCACCGAGTCCAACTGTCATAATTGTCCACTCGGATTACGTGCGACGTAGTTGTTATCAGCTTTTGACAAATTAGTCACTTCGTCGTCCCCTCTTGATTCATTCTGACATTTACGATTCATTAAATAATTGCCATGGAACAGCAACCCCTAAAATCAGCGTCTGACAGGCCGCCTCCTTACTCTCCATCAGCACCCATCACCAACCCACCGCAATGTAAATGCACAAATAAATATTATTATCTCAAAGAATAATTAAAAATGATACGAAACTCAACTACACTTTGCATCATTCTGATTGACTCTGTACTCAATTTTCTCACCTCCCACCGGATTGATTATTTAGCTCAAGGAGGATGGCAGCCACCACCAGGATATTATCCACGTGAAGGAATTCATTCCCACGGCACATATTTGGCTTCCTATGGAGCTACAGCACCCGCATCAACAACGACTGTTATTGTACCAGAAATTATTCTAGTCGGAGCTTGCCCTGCTTGCCGAGTAAGCGAATAGCCATTTTAGTCTGACATAATTGAAACTCTGTTCTACTCCCAATAGCAATAAGAGGCATAGAAGATGCATACATGTAAGCTATAATCTACGACTAATTTTCACAGGTGGGCATGCTCGAAGATGATTACACGTGCCTGGGTCTTTTCTGTGCAATTTTCTTCTTTCCTCTCGGTATCCTGTGTTGTTTGGCATTGAAAAATCGTCGATGTTCCAATTGCGGAGCTTACTTTGGATAAGGAAACGTGCTTTGAAACCAAAAAGTTCCTACCACGCATAATGTGAGCCAATCAAAAGCTCATGTATTTTATTCCAAGTGCCTTAAATAATGTTTCAGAGACAGATTAATTGTTGTATGGTGAACTCAAGCATTCATTAACCCCTTCAATTATCATCGCGTGTAACTAATCACCGTCTCTCTCTCTCTATCTCGCGATTAATTGTTCGCTCATGGTCGTGCGTTGGTACACCCTAGCTCACCACCAACGCGTTGCGGATTACAAAGTATTCGCAATGATCGCGCTAAATTAATTGTAAAAAGTTTGTTATTTCCAAAATAATCAGCCTACTACATACGCGCTAATTCACATCTACGCTGTGATTATTAATTTTTTGAATTCCTCGTTTAACGCTCCATCTACTGCTGCTCGTAAGTGATAATAATAATCAATACTGATAAGTATGTTACCTAAACTAAAATTTATTTTGGATAAAATCCGCACGAGGGTTGGTCGATTTGAAGTTAAAAAAAAAATGTGCGACCGGATATGTCTGGCACGTGAGCATCTCGGTCGTGGTCATGATTTCTAGGTCACAGATTTAGTCAAATGTTTTTTGCAAGTATACAGCAGATTGTAGAAAAAAAAATTTGCTTCAAACGCGACATTCCGAATTATTTAATTCCGCAGTATTTATGCCTGTTATTATGATCCGCAGATCAGAGTTTTCTTTAATGCCTCCTTGATCTTCGTCGCGGTTGGATTCCCTGCGCAGGTGATAATTACGCGTTCAAAGTCTAAAGGTCACCTTCAGAAAAGGTCTAATAATTATCTGGTACGTTTACTTTCATACCTCATATATTGTGCACCCATTTATCCCCCCTACAACTTGTTACCAAGTATTATCCTTTGATCAATCTAAATCGGGTGGATTGTTGTATATTAGTCTTCAAATAATTATAAGCGTATATTTGACAACGCATTTTGTTTCAAAGAAAATTACAAAGAATGAAAAAAAAATATATATATATTATATAACTAACAAAAAATATGAAAAAATATTAACTATAATAAAATACTATAACTTTGTATCGTACATATAATTATCATATATTCGTGAATAAATAATAGATACGTATACCTATAGAGTATGTATTTGGATCGTTTGAATCACTTTATTTGGAATAATGCTCTTTGATCGAGAGAAACTTGAGCGTAATCAATAATTAATAAAACTAACCGCATGAAGAAAAAAAAATGAAGAAAGAATGAATGCAATATTCGTTTCAACGCTATTGTGTAACAGTTATCTCAAACAAAGGCCAGAGGACAAATTACGAGCTGAATCAGTTTCATGCTGGACGTTCGTTAAAGTTAATTAACTGAATATTTTTTTTTTTTTCATACCCAATAATCGTGCGCAGGTAAAATAAATTCGTCACCACCCCAGAGGAAATTGAAAATTACAATAATTATAGTTTGTCCCGACTTATTTAATGAATCGCTTAAGCTTATTATCATGCTGTAAGTTCAACCGAAGCACTTTAAATTTCATAGAAAATGGTATAGGTATACAGGGTGTACCTTGAAATTCTGTTATCCACATCTGTTTTTTTTTTTTTTTTTTTTTTTTTTCTAGATTTTCGGTATCTGCATCATAATCCGGAACATAATTATCTCCGTTGTGGCTTCCGTATACTTTTTCAGCCTTCGTTCAAGATATTTTATACAAATCCATTGGCATAATAGAGCTGGCTAGAATACCGAAGTCCTTGATTATTTCAGTATCGAAAAATCTGCAGTTGAATTAAAGCTAATTGTAAGTTTTAAAGAAGGAAGCATCGGCCGCTAGTTGAATTGATTTTTACAAATCAGTGATCATCATCGAATATATTTTTTCTTTCATTATTTTTCGCACTTTGCAAAATTTCACATAAGAATGTAAATATATCAGGAAGTTTTAGAAAAATATCTATTTCATAGACACACACCTCGATACAGTTAAAAATAGAAATACCTATAACTCGAAGGACGATCTTCGGCTGATAGATTAATTATACAGGAAGTAGGGAGCAGAAATTAATCAGTGAATGAATTTAGAAGGAACCAAACTTAAATGTTTTTCAACAATTGCTACAACGTATACCGTTATATGAATGGAGAAGTTGATCATTATGTGAAATTGCGACTGGATGGTTTCGCGTAAATTATTACTCCTTCTGAATTTACTATACTTACAATAATAGTGAATCGTAGGTTACCGTTTTATATATACCCAGCGCTGTGTAGGTATACCTATATTGGTGTAGTTGTGTAGCATATTTCCGTTCACGTTTATTCTAACAATCCTGTAATTATTACAGTTTCTACTATATCTAGATAGCAACTAGGTAAATCTAGGTCAACGTCGATAATCTGCTGCGAATCTATACTTTCAAAAAATGTTGCAACTGCCGAGGCTATCTGCCACGGACGTTTATTAAGTTACGGATTAACATTTTATTATTTCATAATTATTAGGTGCAAACATACACCTAAATATGCATAAGGATTACTATAAGTCGCATCCGTTTCCTCGTGTAATTAATCAACCAGTCAAATAATTATTTATTTAGTTTCTTCGTTTATTCGACAAAAATTTTCGCAGAAACAAAAACAAAACAAACAAACAATAACTTCTTCTGATTTTTTTATTTTGTTAGCTGGGAAATCTGAGTCCTCATTAGCGAGTTTGATCGATTGTCTTTGTGAAGCTTTTGAGAGCGGTTGGAAATAATTACTTGTAATTGTTCCCATCCCGTGTAATGATTCCGCCATTTCATATTATCTTTTTCTTTATAGCTTTACCTAGAAGAAAACAATTAAAAACAAATCAAACTCTTCGCTCTCGTTTCTGCGTAGCCCGGGAAAACATGTCATGAGTTTGCAACTCACTGTCGTTGCAGGAAATTTGCATTGGAATCACCGCGCTGATATATAAACGCTATATCTGAATCATCATCTCGTTGAAGGAATAAAAAGAATTCCCTCGAGCGAATTTTCAACACTCTTATTCTTATCATTCGATTGTGCGTGAAAACATTATGGCATAAGTTTTTAAAGACTTCGTGATGTTGAATGGAAAAAAAGCTAAAAAAAAACCTGATTGCTTCAATGCGTGTACATTGATTCGGCGAATAACCGCTGTGGGATTTTCCTGTAAGGGAAGAGTGAAAGACGTCAATGCACTGCTTGGAACCCGTTTGAGGAAATGCAGTTGAATATAATGAAATGTCTATGTCGTATGCGATATTTCTACCCGCTGACGCAGAGTAGGATAAAGAAAGTGAGAACGACACGCGAGGATCTTTTCAACAAGAAAAAAATGATCCTACAGTATTTTTATATGTGGGAGATTAGAGGATGATTATGATGCTGCGCTGTTATGATAATAACAATTGAGAAGGGTATGCTTAAAATTGTTAATTCAATCTTCTGGCTTTTGATTAAGAATATAATGTGGAGTAATTCCAGTATATATCGTATTAAATGAAACCGGGAATTGCGAATTGCCGCCTGCAATGTACGGCGACCGTCGGAGTTCCCCCTGCCTTATCGTCTCCTTCGTCCTTGGTGACTACGTTGTCCGGTAGCTTATAAAGGTTGGTTCCTAATGCGAATCGTCAGACGGTCCTCAGGATTACATCGAGTTAAACACTAACCAGGAAGCGATGCCAGCTACCGAGGACACCCTGGACCAGTCATGGGATCAAAATCAGGATTCCACCTGCACTTTATCATCTTCTCCACCGTCAGGAAGGATACAAATCATCAAAGGATCGATCCGTGATAGCGAAAATCGCGATGATAACCAGCGGACAATTTCCACCGACCATTCTTCGGGGGAGAAGATCTTTGCAGATTGTTGCACTCAAGCTATTAAAGGAAATGGATTATCTGGACGTGACCAGGCAACGTGGAAAAGTTTACCGACAAAAGAACACCATGAAAAGTTTCTCAGAGATTTAATGGATCTCGTTATTGAGAAGGCTGTATTTGAGGTGAGTTACGGAATTAATTAAACCAGATTTATGAGAAACTTTTCTTCCAAAATAGAATCGATGGATTTCTTCTTATCAGATTATTGATTTTTAATCTTTCCATGATATTTCTAAAACTGTGTCATTGCTTCAAGGACGACTACGGCTCGTTCACTGCTTGGGTGAAATTGCATTAATCCATACATAACAAGTCCTAATTTTAATTGGTGTTAAATAAATTCCTCACAACTATTATTCGTACTTTTAGGGAACGTCTAGAAAAAATCGTGTAGTCGAGTGGACTGCGCCTATGGATTTAATATCTGTCATGAACTTGGGCTTGGAGTCGAAAGGATTGTCACACAAAGATCTGCTGTCTTTAGCGGAAAGCGTGATCCACTACAGTGTAAAAACCGGTCATCCTCGATTCATCAACCAGTTATATTCCTCGATAGATCCATATGGCTTGGCTGCTCAGTGGTTGACGGATGCGCTAAATCCCTCCGTTTACACGTTCGAGGTATCCCCTGTGTTTTCTGTAATGGAGGAGGTGGTTTTAAAAGAAATGCGGAAGGTCGTTGGGTGGCGAGATGGCAAAGGGGATGGAATATTCTGTCCTGGAGGATCTATGGCCAATGGATATGCTGTGAATATTGCAAGGCATTATCAATGTCCAGAGTTGAAGGAATCGGGCTTAAGTGCTAGTCCTCGTCTTGTAGTTTTTACTTCCGAGGACGCCCATTATTCGATAAAAAAACTCTGCGCATTTTTGGGTATAGGAACCCGTAATGTTTACAATATACGTGTGGACTCCAGAGGAAAAATGGATGTTACGGACTTGGAAGCGCAGATTCAGAGGGCTATAGATGAGGGTGGTGTCCCCCTTATGGTATCCGCAACCGCTGGGACCACTGTAATTGGGGCATTTGATCCCCTGAAAAAGATTTCAGAAGTTTGCAAACGGCACAATATATGGCTGCACGTGGATGCCGCTTGGGGAGGAGGAGCGTTGGTTTCAACGAAACATAGACACCTCCTGGAAGGAATAGAACTCGCGGACTCTGTAACCTGGAATCCGCATAAACTACTAGCAGCGCCTCAACAGTGTTCAACACTTTTAACACGTCACGAGAATCTCCTGCAGTCTGCCCATGGTGCAAAAGCTACATACCTGTTTCAGAAAGATAAGTTCTACAATACGTCTTACGACTCTGGAGACAAACACGTACAGTGCGGAAGAAGAGCTGATGTGTTTAAATTCTGGTTTATGTGGAAAGCAAAAGGATCTGAAGGTCTTGAAGCTCACATAGACAGGGTCTTCTACCTCTCCGAATACTTTGCCAATCTTATTAGAGAAAGGGATGGATGGAAGCTGCTCTTAGAACCAGAATGTACCAACGTTTGTTTCTGGTACCTACCACCCAGTAAAAGACAGCTCGAAGGAAAAGAACTATCATTGGCTCTTCAAAAAATCGCTCCACTTATCAAGGAAAGTATGGTGCGCAAGGGATCGATGTTGATAACTTATCAACCTCTTAGGGAATACCCAAATTTCTTCAGGCTGGTTCTGCAAAGTTCGGGCGTGACGGAAGCTGATGTAAAATTCTTTGTGGAGGAGATAGAAAGGCTGTCGAACGACTTGTAGGAAGCGCCTTGTGGCTGAATTTTTTGTTGTACGTTTAAACTGTAGAATAAGTGACACATATAATTTGTTTGTTTAATTTATGGTATAAAATTATGTGAATATTTGGAGATATCAGTGATTAGTCTAACTTATTGGTTTTTGCTGGTTGGAAAACGGAGTGATGCCAAAAATAATGAGAAAAGTAGTCTTACTGTGAGCCGAAATTGTTGATAATAACTTTTTTTATGTTATCCTCAGTTAAGAAAAAAAGTAAAATGCTACCTGGCTGAGGGAAAATGAAATTTAGGGGTCTTCAAATTCTTAACAATTTCTTCTCTTTATTAATTAAATTTTTGTGATTTAAAAATCTTTGAGGTCATACACGATATAATTACAATTCTCTTTTATCGGCTTTCTGCTTTCTTCTTTACTAATGTATTTACAAATTAATCTCGTATAACACAATTAAAAGTGAAAGATATGGTCATACCAATAATAAATTATTAATTAACAGGCAGTCTAGCTCGCGTAGCAGACAATTTCAGACGAATTAGCTGTATTCCTTGAGGAACTTTTCGTGGAATTCTTTTAAGCTAGCAAGCATTGTTTTGATCTTATCTTTTTGTGGTAGAATAGTTGTTCGGAAATGGTAAGTTCCAGGCCTTTGACCAAAACCAGAACCGGCTATGATACAGATCCCAGTAGCCTCCAACAATTTGAACGCATAAAATACATCCGGTTCTTTTCCCTCGGCTTTAGCTGCTTTTATTGCCTTTTCCGGCAATGTGAATTGGGGGAAAACGTACATTGCACCCATGGCAGGGTTCACCTTGAATCCTTCGATACTGTTCAGAGTGTCAACAACCATGCGCGATCTTTCCGCAAGGGATTTAAGTACGTCTGATTTCTCCTGCTGAAACTTCTGGTAGGATGGTTCATGTGGCTTCGGTGGATTAACTACAACGTCCATCGTTACCTGACCCAGAATTGTCGGACACAACATCGCTGAAATGGATTTCAGCAGGATAGCTTTGACCTCTGGATCCATGTTCAAAATTTCTGCATATCCACCTCGCAGACCGCATTCCCCCATGTATCCTACAGAAAAAAGAGCAATGTCAAGAACTGAAGAGAATCGAAGATCTCTTATATTTATATATCGAAAATATAAGGTAAGTGTTGAGACCTTTTGAAGTTGACATGAAGGAGGCGAGTTCTAGTCGCGAATACGGTTCCCCCATTTCAACTAATACTTTTTTGAACGAATGGAAAGCACTCTCCTTATCGTAAACGTTGTCCTGATAAACTTCGTCAGCCATAATGTACAGATTGTGCTTGTGGGCAAATCTTATAATATCCTCGATATTTTTTCTAGTTAATACTTGTCCCGTTGGATTTCCGGGGTTTATAACGACTAGGCACCTCGGAGTACAAGTCTTCTTTGCTTCCGCTATCGACCGCTCTAATTCGCTCGTATCTAACGACCACTTGTTCTCCTCATTCAAGTAGTAACCGATTTGCGAGAGTCCAAATTCTGCCAGCGCTGCAGAATACAGAGGGTACTGGGGAATCGGAACCATCACCCCTGATGGCTTTCCGTCGACTGTTTCAATAAACAGTTTTAGTATTGACTGAAAAGTAAGTGAAAAGAAAAATAGTCAGTAGAATAAATACAGAGGGATTATAAGTATGAAATATACCTTAATGCCATCAGATGCTCCTCCGGAGAGAATTATATTCTGATAATCGCAGGGGATACCATCTCGCTCCTGAATGTATTCAGCTGCATGTTTCCGAATCACCTCAATACCTGCCGACTCCGAGTAAGATCCAACGCTACCACCCTTACATCCTGCCAAGAGAGCTCTAGCCCGACTTTTGGCATCTTCTGGAAATCTTGGGTCATCCAAAAATTCTGGAGTCACAGTGAGTGCTAGAACTTGACGTAGAAATGTGATAGGCTTTTGTCCCATAGCATGAGCATCTCCGATGTTGGCCTTTATCACCTCGGTGAAAGGTTTCTTGACACCCTGTGGATTTAAATATGTTCGTATTCAAATCAAAAAATAGAAAATAACAGAGATTCATGGAGCACTGAACAAAATATGTTGTATAATGTATCTAGAAAGATTTCTAAGAACTCCTGGACTGGTGTGATTAGCTAATTTTTCTTCAATGGTATGGCAATATGGTAATGTGTACATATGCAATTAGGGTTGTTAGGTGTATTTCATATTTGTGCTGGATAATCTTGAGTCAACATGTTTGAGCTGGTATTTCTATAAGCTCAATTATCTCCAGTACAAGTATGTGTAAAAATATTGTTATCTGATCCGATCATCAATTTTTATATTCTGATTAGGAATTGCTGTAATCATTTAATCTTTATTGTATTCATACTAGCAAAGCATTATAAACACCCAGGTGTTTTCTTGTTTCAAGTATTGAGCTTAATTTCAAGGCAAATTTATGAGCGAGTGTGCGCTATTGTTGGTTCAATTACATGCACACGTATTTATTACAGGAAACAAGTAATTTGAGTAACATGATGGTAACCAGTTATAACGCAGAATTATTCAGCCAACTGTTGATTGTGCGAATTACTAGTAGAAGGCATCTATATGACAGTGTGATCCAGACATCTGTTATAATTTTAATCTAACATAGTCTAATTTTTCTTCGGTTCTCGTAATGGAAAGAGCAGATTCTGTTGAATAATCAACAATAACAACGATCTTGATCATGGAATGAGATGTCACAACAGTTACGTTAACGTGTGGAGGAACAAGGTAAGCGATAAAGACTACCTGTCAAATTTAAATGTCAGACCTCTGACAGGTGATAGCAGACGACTTTGGAAAAACAATGAAAGGCGTGGGGATGATTCGTTTGAATAACCTTACCTTAGCGAGTTCCTTTTCGATTTCTAGAGCTCTGATTAGCAGGGGTCCTCGAACGGCATATTCCATCCGTTTCAGGTTCGGATTTACATTATCTAAACTCAAGACCTTGCCGTTAAGGCTGGAACTAGCGACGCTCGCCATTGCGCGACTATTATGTGTGATGACAGACGCTGACGATGAACGAATACGGTGAATACGCGCGCCGACTGTCCGAGCCGCGGGCCAACACCCTCCATTTCCACTCGATGGTTTTCGCCAATTCGCGATTACGGGGTTGAGCATACGGGCGCTCGACATGTTGTGAGAATTTTAATTACTTATCGCCGTTTTGGATCGTAATATTTCGGATCTCGTAAACTTTATTATCAGTACTCCGAAAAGCTTGCGGTTTACGTAACCTTTGAGATCGTTATACTGTTGCAGCTGCCAACGGAATCCGCAAATATTCCTTTCGATATGCTAGCTGCAGTATTATATTGTAATATAACCAATGCGTTATTGGTCGGAGTCTTGAGGAGTTTAGAGCCACGCGCCTTATTCTGACCGGCGCAGAACTAGCCGAATTTCCTAAATTTTGGACTTGGTAATAATACGCCCGAGATCCTCTGAAGATATTAGATCCTATGTATTTATAAACCTGACGCATATATTAGAGCGATTTTATTATAAATCTTATGGTTATCACACCTGCATAATTTTATACACTCTAATTAATAGATCCATGTTCTACCACTTTCCACACGGAACAAAAAACAAACAGATTCAAGGTCTTATATGCCCTTCGGGCTGCAATCTCCTCTATTCTCATCAACAGACATTTACTAAGATCACCAATGGATCACCGGATACACAGCACTCGATGGATGATGCACAGATCTACTTCAATTTCCTTTGATTTATAATGAGTTATAATTACTCCTTCAGATCATGGAGCTTTAATAAGTCGATCTAACATCTAATCAGTGTAAATGAATTACGCAGTGCAGAAGACTTTAGACGTTGAATACAGATTATATTCTTATATCAGTGAAATATCATTTACGTAAAACAGGTCATGATAGGTCATTGCCTCAAATATACGTTACACAAACTCTCAAAAATAGAGGTTATAATTTCAATTTCGATTCTGAACTTTCAGCTGTTGTTTCTATTATTTAAACATTCTGAAGACTATATCATAGTAAAAAAGATTAAGCGGCCTGTGATTTGTTAGATAATCCACTAGTTGTGCGTGAGGATCAACACTACCACTCAGAACTGAACAAACTCAACTAGCGTATAGTGTATAGATTTTACCTACACAGTTTGTATACGAGGGAACTCTGAGAAAAAAGTCTGCGTTGACTTTTACATACTAACGATGAGTTGTCGGAACTAGTACGACATTCTGTGTCTGAGTATAAGTAACTGTTGCTATTTCTGGTATTCGGATTCAGTAAGAGAGAGAGAGAGAGCAACATAGTTGCCAAAGTATTCAAAGATCCCTGTTCTTCTCCACTTTTAGAGATTAGATAGTTATCCAATGTATGCTTGGTAAAGTATGTAAATAATATTTGTTGCTTGACATCTGTTTACATACAATTAGAATTATATCTTACATGTACAATTGTTGATTATTCTGGCAATGGAAATAGATCGAACCAGATACAGTACCTTATGAATTCTCTGCTTGAGTGGACAATTAATTTTAATTCATGGTTCGATCGCCTGGTTGATGTCCACATTCAAGGGTCACGGTCAAACTATGCATTCTAGTGTGATGTGATTCCAACTCGGACGTTACTGGTATATTCAGATCAATTGAATTTATACTCTAAGACAAAAGTATGGATTCTATGGAGTGTTTCCTAAGAGATTCTGGACAATAATTGATATTAAATACAATAGAAAATGTAACAAAAGCAAAGGTAATCTATATGAGGTCACTACCTTATAGATTAATCTAGAGATCACCGGCTAGAGTCCCTAGAAATTACAGAGCCCGGCAAACGCAGTTTGATTTCAGAAGAACAAATCCGTGGAATAAATTAAGTTAGTAATGAACCCCATCAAGAATTCCCAGAATTCATAATCATGCAATAGCATAACTGCGATGCAGTTTCATTATTTTTTCAGGAGGAAATAGGACCAATATCTGGAACACTGGACTCTTCGGTGCATCTGCATCAATTGTCATATGTACCTGGCAATTAATTATGTATAAATAGGCAGTGCTATACATCTATGATTATAAATACCTCTGGTACTTTCAAATTTGATGATATTCTGAAGCATTGATTACAGGAATAAACTTTTCTGTTAAAATGAATTCGTAATGTGCATTTTATTGTCCTAACATGTGGTTCACGCATTCATTAATATCCATACATCGATTTTTTTAATTAACATTGATTACACCTGCACCCGCCACTCATGGAGATCCTTCATCAGCAACACATCATGACATCAAGCCCTGACTTGGAACACCTCCTTGCCTGTCATGTTCTGCTATCGAAATCAGTTTTGAAGTTTAAAGTTGCCAAACCGGAAGTGGTGATGCAGAGTCCTGCAATACCGGCCCTTAAAGTGAGGAGCAAATTTCGGCTCAGAAAAAGAAAAGTATCAGGAGAACATAACAGGCAAAGAGGTCTTCCGAATCATCAAGCCTCATCATATGCATACATACATCATGTCATACATGATATCATACATCAGGGCATAAGATGTGCCTGATAATGGATGTCAATAAGTGATGCAGATACAGGGGTGTAATCTTAATGTTGAGCAAACAATTACTTTCAAGAGGGTTCTTTGTTTGTTGATAAATCTACAATAGAAAAATAAATGTGAACACATTATTGTGTATGTATTGTAATTTATTCACGCAGAGAAATCTTTCCTTACAATAAATGTGTTACAATACAACTTACAATAAAAATTGTAAGTTGGGAAATGCTCTTGCGCCGCACGTCTTACCTTCAAAATTATAGGTGTTTAGATAAGCCACCTCTCATTCGCCCTCGCCGCGTATTGGTTGACCAATTGCTGTTTGTGTACCGGGATATTTTCGGTAACGCTCAGAGACCTCCCGAATTAGGTGACACCTCTTTTTCACCCTTTAATTTGATCCTGCAAGGGCGGTTAATTTCCGAGATTTCAAAGATGTTCATATATTTCTATCATGGGGGAGTCCAAATAAACGAAAAATTGTATGGTTTATGTTTCTTTTTTTTTTTTTTTTTATTTTTGGAACTTATTCCATCGAACAATAACAATATGTTTATATTAGCCAAGGGGCCGATTACTTGTCAAAGAAATAAAATTAAAAAAACGCCGTTTCTTATAATAATGAAATCAAACTCGTAGTAACAGAATAAATACCGCTATTTCTCGCGCGATAACAATCAACAGGATTCGGGCATTTCTTCCCTCGAAAGCTTACATCTTTTTAAAACTGGAACCTCGGCTGCGCTTCATCAATGCGAAATTAAGTTTCTTCTGGAACAAAAGTATCACCCATTCTGTCAGTTACTATCGATAATTTATATACACGAAGAGAAGTTTATACCATGATTGAAAAAAGACCCGAAAATTGGTGTCTTCTGACTATCGACGCCTTACAAACTGTATGTAGTTGCATCGAGTTCTTTAACCAAATTGGCGCACTTTTTTTCGTGAAACTGCAGTTATCTATGTTTAAAAAAAGTGTCATCTATTTTTCTACACACAACTAGAACTGCATGCTAACAATTGGTTTTACAAGTTGAGAAAAAATTATTTTTATATAGTGTACAGCCGATGATGAGTGAGCATGATGCCCGTATAATTATCCCCTCTTTTTGCTTTGTGTCTCCAACACTGGTTTGTCGAAGCCCCGCATGACTGTGTTTCCGAGCTACGGGTATCAATGGGAAGAGAAAGCTTACAAATACCTGGCAGTTCAGTTTAGTTCTTTGCGGAGTGACCATAGCATCAACGTATATTGTTAAAACAGCCGTTGTTGTATCTCGCATTTTGTTTGTTTGTGTTTTTTTTTACAATTTATGCGTGCGGAGAAATTAAAAACACTAACGATACTGATTAGTTATTAACAAGCCAAAGTCTGCAGTCATGCAGCGCAGCAAGTTGCTAATTGTTCTACTCATCGTCGGTCTCATCGCCGGTGAGAAATTATTTATATAAAATAAAAAAAACTAATCGATTTACAGTAAATTTTATTATGTGTATTATTTATTTATTTTTTTTTTTTGTTTCACGTGCCTGCGCAGTGTCGATATCTAATATGATTCCTATATACTGAGAAAAACGGCGCATTTCAATTGTAGAAAAATGTGAAGATTTAGAAATTGTCAATCCTATTTCGCTTTCACTTAATAAGTTTCCAGGGAGATCGTTCAACACGGTTCCGCAGGAGTTATGAGTCATCTGTATAATTATACCTTGTTTAAACGTGAATAGAGTGTAGGCGCGGTTATCATGTTTATACCGACTGTATATTCTCAGAAGTTTCTTCAATTTCCGGTACAAATTTTTCAACGTCAACATATCCTGTGGCTGTAGCCAGTAATTCATTTTCCCCACAGCATAAACTATGAATTAACTGCAACTTTCTACTGATTTTCGTCATATGACACGTGATTTATAAGAAAATCTCATAAAGAGTCACGAAAATCCAGAGATCCATAGATCGTTGGATGCCGATTACCACAGTGTAAATTATACACAAATTGAATTCTTCATCATAATTCGAACGAAAAATCAGAAGATAGAACGGATCTATCTAGAAGTATTTTACTTGACATTGCAGTACAAGTACGTTCTAGAATATGATGACCATATATAAATCTACGTTCTTGACAAATTCAATGTACACTACACTGCACTGTAAATTTTCAACCTCAACCTTGAATATTTATAAGGACGAATGAATGAATCACATCATTTTATTACAAGAAACTTTGATGTTTGAATTTCCTCATGCACGTACGTTACAAATTAATAAATGAGTAACGTTTATGTGAAGATCGATGCTCACAAATATCCGGTTACATGCTTTATATACAGCCATTTAATTATACGATGTATTTACGTACCTGATACCTGAGAGAAAAATACGTGAAGTGATATGTGACAGGTGTTCGATTTCTGTATTTTGCATTTCGATATTTGATTGTAGAGTGAATTAGTACTTTTCAACTAACATTGTGCAATTTTTACCATAAATAATCGTGAACAGTTGATGATACCACAAACAAAAGAAGCTAATTATTATCTCCCTAAAAAAATCTCTATTATGGTTTATGTTCGCGTGCGTGTCGGAGCGGAATAATTGACATCAGCGATGGATATAGACGTTATACTTTCAATGATATAGTTATACCCTTTTATTCAATGAGGGGACACACATAATAAGGTGCATCATTGGGATTATCATTGGGTGAAATCACACTTCCTACGGTTGGGGCGCTCAGGATACGTGGGTTAGCCAATCAAAAGTTGTACCTACGCACTAGTATCGCATTATTCACTTTGGACTATCAGCTAGTGCAAATTGCAGACAATTTGTTCACTTTATAACTCTGTATAATTCGATGTCGATCTTCTGCTATAATGGTCAATCTAAACGAGATGAATATGATAAATTTGGGGCTTTTTCGAGTTGAGGGGAAAAGAAACGTTCACCATTTTTTTAAATTCAAATAATTACGCAGCTCATGAAACGTATCTAAACAAAAAATCTCTCAACAGGAAATGCCGAATGCCGGAAGAGAACGGGATCTTCATCTGCATCAAGATCTCGTCCCGCATCACGGACAACTTCGCGGCCACGAACAACAACCTCTCATCATGATAATGGTGAGTTGACAAAAAAATGTGGGCTATAGAAACAAATGTCTCTTCTCTATTGCGAGTTATCCAAATTTTCAAGCATTACCTGAAACTAATTTTTATGTTTTGCTTTTTTCACAATTTCTAGTAAATCCAAGCAAAATTGGTTGGAATGTTCCCGAAGCAGGATCTCATAACAGACCCAATAGCGGAAATGTCGGGCCAAAACCGTCTGCACCACTACCAGATCAACACCTTGCAACAAAAGTGAACGCCCCGTCATCACAGTCCGGTAATTGACATTTTTTTTTACCAATCATATGCTGCAATAGGCCAAGCCCTGCTGTTTTTAATTGTGACATTCCTGATCGTGATTTTGGAGTCTAGTCGATAATGATAATAATCGATCACTTATCGCGTATAATGAAACGTAAAGGTACGTTTCATGGCAAATTACACGTATGAGTATTTTTCTCTGTACAGGGTATCCCGGCCAAAGTAATCACAATCCTTATCAACAATCCGGAACGGGCTACAATCCACCAGTCGGGCAACAATACCATGCACCGAATAACCCATCTTCGTACAATCCTGCGGTGGGATCGCCCTACGGGAACAATCCATCGGTCGGCGGTCATTCTTATCATCCAAATGGTGCGGGACAACAGTACAATCCATCACATGGACAGCCACCGCCATATGGTCACCAGCCATCGTATGGACAGCCGCCATCGTATGGTCAACAACCATCTTATCACCAACCAATGGGACAACCGTACAGCCCAACGGTCGGCCAACCATATCATCAGCAAGCTGGTCAGCCGTACAATCCACCAGTCCAAACAGTAATTTTGGCACCAGCCCAAGCAGCGGGATCGTCAAATCGTGGGTTAGGACAAATAGCCAAAGAAGCTGTTGTATTCGCTGGGGTGAGCGCTGGAGTAAATGCTGCGGTCAATAGGCTACTTCCTGGGGGAATTCGAGGGAACAGTGGATCAGGAGGCGGTAACACTCAAATAACTTACAACAACTATTACAATAACGGAACAACGGATAGTCAAGGTAATCCAATGCCACAAGCACCGGCAGCAAATGGCGCCGTTATACCACCCGCAGGAAACCCTGCGAATCCAATGCCCGCAACTGGTGGTACGCCAGTGAATCCAGCAAATCCAGCAAATCCAGCAAATCCGACGAATCCGTCAAATCCTGTACAGGATAATTCTGCTACCCCTTCGAGTGTTATACCGTTAAACGCAGAAGCCAAACCTACTGCGGATTCGAACTCGCCGGGTGCTCAGACTTCTGGAAATCCGATGGCTCCCCCGGAACAGACAAATTTGGTATCGAATGAAGAGCTGGCCAAGTTGGCTGAGGAACTCTTTAATGCAGACACTCATAACTCTTTCAAGCATATCACTTTGAAGCTACAAGGACAGAAAACTGATGACAGTGTTACGGACAGCGCTTCTGAACCGTAAGTTAAGGTCGAAAAGATACTTGAAAACGGGAGGGGGTAACGTCACACAAAAGCAGGTGTACAGCAACCGGTTAAATTATGTGAAATCATCGAAAAAAAATTTCTTTCAGATCTCTAGAATCTTATCATAAAAAAATCTTCAAGAATACCGTGAAATATTTAAGAATAACTCAACATTTCTAAGCAATACAATGAACCAATTTAAAATTCTACGTGCATTTTGAAATGTACTATATGTAAATGTGCAGGACATCCAATTCCAAATTTCTCGTAAAGCTGACCGTGACATTGATTTTTTTTTTCTGGCTTTTTCCAGCTTACTGACCGTGGATCCAGAAGCATTGAAAATACCAACCATTGCTGCGTTGCGGTCTATTAGTGACAGGTACGAGATGGATTTCAAAGAGGCTGAAAAAACGACAACGGAAAGACGCGCAGAAGAAACGGAATTGATAAACACATTCGCCTCTACCGAGGTCATGAAAAAGGCTCTGAAATTCCTATCTGACAAAGGCTTGATTCCGAATGATGAGTTTGAGTTCAAAGACATGCTAAAACGAATATGGTTTTCGCAATATGCATTGGAGAATAACGTATTATCTAGCAGCGGGTTCGAAAGCGTCTTTCTGGCTGAGAAAATCCGTGATCAAGTAGTTGGGCTACGCAATTGGGTTTATTTCAACTACCAGGAAACTGCTGGAAAAGCTAATTACTTGGGGTACATCAAGGAAACCAAACTTGGAACGGTAAGTGTTTACCGATTTTGCGTCATGCCACAAAACCTATCTTGGTGAATTTAAAATCCAATTAAACAAACTACGTAAGCGGAAAATAACAATTTTTATAACGATCAAAGATCATTCAATAACTCCAGGATTCCCTAACATTGAAAACTCGGTATTTTAACTTCCATCGAATAATTTTCACATTGCATTATTTTTGTATTCTAATTTGAAATGGGTCAGAACGTCGACTTTATGACAACAATTTTCTATCTGTTTTTCTTCCTCACTTTAGAGTGCCACCATCGTAAAAGTACGCGCCACCCTAAATGACATCGTGATACCAGTGACGACGGTATTCGTGGGCACTTCTCCGGAACTGGAAATGGCCCTTTACACTATCTGCTACTACGTACGGCCGAACGGCGCATGTCCCATAACCCTGGGATCCACCCCTTTCAATATTTACACGTACAAGATCAACTACTTCGGAAAAGACATTGTTTTCGGGGCTTATCCAGAAATATAATTACTTAGATTATTCTGCGTATTTGTGATACATTTGCCCTCTTTTCAGTTACCCACAATAGCTTAAAAACTATAAATGTGAATAGTAGGTAATTTTTTGTTGTGACGTTTTTTTTTTATTTTTGTGTTATTCCTTCTTTTTTGTCGCGAAACTGTAATTACTAGTTCAGTATTTTCAATCGTCGGTAGTTCGAATACAAGACGACCCTTGGACAAAACCATAAAGCGATCGAACTCATAATCATGTACGACCTTAATAAATTGTATAAATTTGAAATGATGAATAAAAAACGTACTTTAACTATGCCTTTGATTTCTTACGATAAAATGAATTTCCTCGCCCGTAGTTACAAATTATTTCTTTGTTTTTATCATGAGATTCTCACCTTGGAAAGCTGCGTTTGGATTCTAGAGTCTTCAAGTTCCAAAAGAGGTATTACAGATGGACGGCCATGTGCACACCGACTTGGTGCTTCCGTATCCATTAACGATCTCACAAGTTGCGTACACTGGTCAACGTTCAATTTCTCGTTAAATTTAATAGCCCCTAAAACAATTGAAGGATTTGTCATACTGAGCGATGCACTATATGTCAAAGGTGCAGGTATCAATAGAACAATTTTCGAACTGGAACTATAATGCCCCGCCGGTTGGAGCTTTTCCAATCTATTGTTGTTCTGGATCCTGCATTATCTTGGTTGAAAAAAAAAAATTGAAATTAAAATTGAAAAATTAAATTAAAATAGAACTACCATTACCATGACAAGCTTCGGTCGCAATAATATTGTGAATAGCCATTGGTATCCTGGGAGTAGTTACAGCGTTGCCGTAGTAATTGTTCCAGTCACTAGCTATTTCGTTCAACAATTTTTTCACGATACGTTCTAATTCAGTGCGATTTCGATGGAACCTTCGTCTATCGAAGCACTTTGGTATACTAGTTACGGTCAAATATCCTATTTTCTCCGATCTTATCCTCAAACCCGAACGGTCAACTTCTTTTGAATGCTCCAATATCCAATTGCACAGCGAGATCGGCTGGTCATTGAGAATGATTGGTACGCTTAAGTTGGCCGGTATAAAGCTCTTACGATCCCACGAGGTGTAATCTGGAAACAAGGTAACTATACTATGCAAAATCGTCATGGTCGTTATGAAATCGTCAGGTATGAGCTGAACATAAATTATACGCACTTTGGCGAAAAAGAATGGAAGTGTAACGTAGGTTCGTAGAATATAGTGATCGGGATCTATTGAGAGACTACGGAAGCGAATAAAAAAACAAATAACAATCATCGATGATTTTGATGACGAAATGATTTGAAATTTTGATGTGAATAGTCGTCTCCATCTGTTAAAATCCAAACGTTACTTAATTCACAACAGCGCTGTAATGACTTACATCCGACACCCTCACAGTACCTCTTAGTAAATTCTCATAACGAATCCTTTCATGAATGGCGTGTTGATCCAATAAAAGCAGGACTTTTTTATTTTGGCGACTTAACGCGACCGCAGCAATAAAGTTGTCGTTTATTTGCTGCATGACCTGTAGTAATGAAGAAAACAAAATACCATCGATGATGAAAGAAAATTCAAAGATATGATTGTGTTTACCTTAATAACGCTGAATAATTTTTTGTCGAATTTGAACTCGTTGACAATCGACCCCGCCAGACACTGTCTCACCTGCACATCTTGGCGTCGAAGTTGCGAGCCAAGTCCGAATCTTCCGCCATTTTGTTCTATGAGAATCACGACAAAATGGTTTTACGTTTTATCAACGATGTAGTAATTGCTACATCGTTGTTTTACCCAATACTTTCGAAATGTCTCGTATATTTTGAAATTTTTTTTCGCAACTCAATCACAATTGGGCACATGGAGGTTATAGTTCCTTGTTTCATGAATTACCTTGTTTTCTCTGGCCCCCATACTTCAAAACGCCTGATGATGAATCTCGAAATAGTTTTGGTACTGCTCTGCTCATCGATTCGAATTCTTTGTAATCCATTGCAGCTAATATAATATAATCATGCCGACTACAATTATTCCGATCCTATGGATCCACCAAATCCACCTTCATCACTTACCAATTTAACATCGTACCTGGCGAACAAATGGCTATGTTCATGTTCATCATTGCAACCAATAAGGTATAGTATATGCAACTGTAATAAGGCAAGTTGCAGAGGATAATAATTCATGATTCTCTAGATTAGTGACTGTTACTCTACAATGTGATAGGAAATTGAAACAATTACGAATTTAGTTAAAAAATAATTCATTTCAATATATTTTTTAAATGCCGATCGCATTCGTATAATAACTGAAGTAAGTGTATACCTAATCTAAATATAAGAATTTTAATTCTACCGTCGCGCTTTCTTTTTAGCCTTGCCCTCATGTGAACCTTTTTTGCTGACCTTATCGCGCAGCATCTTCTTTTGTAGTGAAGCTTTCCTGTTCTTCTGACGTTCTATTTTCTGCTTTAACTGGAAGGCTCTGCTTTTCTGTACGTGCTTTGTTGCCTGTCGCCTAATCACTCGCTGAACTTCTTTCTTTGTTTTTAGTCCGATTTTTTTTGTACCGTTCTTTTCAGATTCATCACTTTCGATTTTCTTTTCTTTTTTTACTTTCAATTCCATGCCAACTACTTCTTGTTCTTCATTGTCTTCCTCCTCATCCACGGTCTCGTCTTTTTCATCTCCTTCCTCATTGTTGTAGGACACTCTGTTTTCTCCTATCCAATTACTTTTTTCAGCCAAATCTGCAGCATTCAATTCCAACACGCTTACAGTGTGCCCTTCTACCTCGTACTCTTCCTTCGAAAGAAGCTCCTCCAATTCTGGGATATCTCTTCGAGATACCAACATTTTCTTGTAGCTTTCACGTGCCTAATAAAAATTAAATTATCCAACATTAATTATTGTTCGACAATAACAAATCAGTGAACCCACAAATCAATCTACTATAAAAACAACTCAAGTCTGCTATAACTGTGAGTCCCAACATTTGCATAGCGATACCATGAAAAAGAAATGAGCTAATATTCTTGGAACAATTCTGGGTAAAATATCACCTGATAATTATTCCAGGAGTATCTGCTGATACAGTTCCTACAAAAATGATCTGCGTCAAATGAACCAATAAACCCAAGTTAGTCTAGTTTTTTTCTTTTTGTACTGCACCATCAGATTCCCAACAAACAATATCTGAGTTAAGAATGAAAGAACATGAAAAAGGAGCATCTACTTACATCTTGCTTTATTTTCTTTCTCTCCTCTTTGAGTTGTTGCTGTAATTCTTCCTGGGCTTTTTTCTTCCTCTGCAATTTCCTTTTGTGAAATCCTCCCAAGAACTCTCTAAAAAGCGAGGCACATGAGTATTGAGTCAAATCAGAATTAGACTGTTAGGACAAATTAGGTTATGTGTGCGGCAAGGCCGATAAGTTGTAAGGGTCTGCCAGGTTATGGTATAAATTGCTACGACGAATATGTCTTACCGTCTCTTTTCTTCGTCGAATACAAGATTGATACTCTTTCGTTTTTTGGGTCGGCTGGGCGTTCGATTGACGTTCAACACTTTCGGAACAGCGTTCACTTTCTTGAGGGACGCCACGCGCCCGTTTTTTTTTTTGCTTTGGATCATGCCGCACGACAGCACCTCGAGGGTCAATTGTCAATATATCAATTGTATTATTTTTAGTCAATAACGTAGCAAGTATCCAAAGAAAATTAATTAAAACCAGAAGACAGGGTGTTGTAAGAGTAAGCTTCAGCTGCAGATACGAAGATTCTAGTGTGAGAGACTCGTCGACAATCGTGTTTGATGTTGCTCCCAAATCCCAAATTTCCTTTTCTATCAAACTCAACGCTGCATTCGGCAATTTTCACTCATCACGATATACGCGTTCTAATCTTACAGCATATGGTACTGCTCTTAGGTTCTGATACCTTGCCGTAGGCTCCTGTCATTAGAAAACTTTCCCCATGTGCTTCTGAATTCATGGGATGGCATACCGTATCTAGGCCTGAATTCGTTGGTACTGACAAGAAAATCGGGGCGGGCTCGGATTCGCCTATAGGATCACGTGGCGTTGGTCAGCCCCTTCCTACGAAATCATCCAATCGGAGGTAAATCCCCGGACAAAACTCGGGTTCATTGGCAATATGGCTGTCAGTATAAATTTGATGCCTGTAAGATGCGCTCCTCTCCAAAAAACTTATTTCTCTTCGAGGGTTTCGCATTAATTTTTCTAATTAATGCTATTTCTACTCTTGCTATCCTGTGGGATATGGCTATGAAGGTTAGCTGAGGCTAAATAGGATCTCAGGTGAGCCAAAGCGCGAGACTAAATCTAACTAAACTCTACCTTTGAGGTATACAACGTCAATCCAACGCATATTGCACGATTGACGATTGTTATTATGTCCATATTGTGATTATCGACCAGGAGTTCTCCACCGATTCACCATCACAATTCTTGCACATATTCATTTTTCTTCCTCCACATTCTTTAAAGAACGATGGATATTGGTTGGCATGCACTATCGCAGTCCACCTTGGCTTGCTGCTATCTCTTACCCGCAAATGCCACTAACAGGGGTCGACTCATTGCTCCAGGCTAGTATCAATTTTAAAAGTTGCTAACAGCAGGAGTTTGCTAGAATCTTCTAATATCAAACCAGGATTCTATTCTATAAGAAAAATCTGCACATTCATTCCAAAGTATCCTTGTTTTTGGGTACTTTTTATTCTTGCCCTACTGCCAAAGAGTCAGTTGCCACATAGTTACCAGAATTATGTCAAATTTGGCACTATCGAAGCTACTTGATATTAGAACAAGTGCACTTCCAAGGAATGTTCAAATACCTGGGTCCTACTAAATAAGTCTCACTGTTTAATTAATATATTGTCAGCTTGTGGATGAATGCTTTCTCAGCCCACAGGTCAGAAACATGAGACTTATTAAACAAAAATATTCATTGATTGACAAACTTGACAAATTTCATTATTTCTTATTTTTTTCAGAGTATCTTCAACTAACCCGTGCCAACCCCAGTAGATCATTATGACGTCACGGTAATTATGCCTCAATATCTTGAAATGCATCCATAATTCACCTGATAATCAGAGTAAAGTGTGAGGACAATGCAAAAATTATGTTGGCTGCCCCCGAGGTTCTGATAATGAAGATTTTACATGATTATTTGTCGTCTTGTATTATGTTACAGTTTTTACTTCTGGTATCACTTCTTCCATGTAATTTCTATATTTGTCTTATCATCTATCATTACTTTTTTGTTTCATCTCAGTTATTAGGCAGTCATAGTACAATTATTTTAATCTCACACGCTGGAATTGAAATAACCTACAAGCTTAATACATCTTACACAGGCTGGACAGACTATTTGTGCTACTGGAGACAGGGTCCAGTGCAATAACACGAAGAGCAGCAGCGCAGCAGCTTGGTGAGGCACAACGTCTGCATCCTCATGAACTGCATCATCTCTTAGCCAGAGTTTCTACGCTATTGAAATCGCCTCAATGGGACACAAGGGTAGCTGCTGCACACGCTGTCCAGGCGATTCTAGCCCAAGTTCCACAGTGGGATCCGCAACCTCTCGAACTTGAAAGGCCACGGAGTCAACAACAATGGGGTAATTAGTCTCATCTCAATTCTGTTAGCTATTTGAAATTTTGTCAAGTATGAAATATATCAATATAATTTATAGAGCCATCTCTATAACTTTAAAACCTGCGGAATATACACTTATGAAAATTTTCAAGATCATCATTGTAATGCGAATTTGAAACTGGGTTACTAAAACTATGCTCTAATTGATCACCATTTCTGTGATTCCTAATATTTTACAAAGTTACCTCTAGCATATCTTATTTTGCAGATGGTCACAAGGAAGTACAACTTCGTCAATCGATCAAACCTCACAGACTGAGTTTGCGTGACTTTGATATGGCAAGAGTCTTGGCACGTAGTTCGCATCTAACTGGCTCCGAAGGTAGCGAGTATGATCTGGTTGTAGCGGAAAGTAGTGAACCGCCAAACACGCACCAAACAGAAAAGATAATGGCAGCCAAACTCGGACTTCATCCACAACTCATGGGAATCGATACAAATGAATTGTTCACAACCGAAGACCTGGCACCTTCTATGCAGGCACCATGTTCAGCGCAGACGAAAACTCCCATTGATGAGACCATGTGTCAACCTGGTGGCTTGAGCCGCCGAGAAATGAACCGTGCGCGGCGTAAGGTATGTTATATGTCAAATCCATTTTTCAGAAAATTCGTCCAATTTCTAGATCCTACCTGTTTCTTATGAATATTGTTGAAAAGACATAAATAGCAGTGTTATTAGTATCACCGGGATGCCACTGTTTTCAGGCACGTCAGTCAATTTCAAAGCAGCGTTCGAGAGAGCCAGACGATTCCCAGGATCACCAGAGTTCGGTAACGAGCGGAAGTGGAGAACCGTCCGTAAAAAAATTGAAGCAAGATGACAGTTCAGTTTCCGAAACAACGTGGAACAGCGAAGAGAACGGCTGTTGGGGCGTTCCGGATGGAACCGGATGCTGGCCAGACACCGCAATTGAATGGCCACTCGAATCATTTGCCGAAAATCTTTGCCAGGATCTTTTCAGCCAGAAGTGGGAAGTTCGTCATGGCGCTGCAACTGCATTACGGGAACTTGTACGCCTACATGGAAAAGGTAGCTTTCAACGCAACTGTCAATCTTCCAACTCCCCTGACTTAAGTTGAGCTGTACTGCTGAAATAATGCAACTAGGGATTCTCATCTTCCATTCAAATATTTCTTCTTAGGTGCAGGTAAGTCACGTGATCAAACGAAAGAAGAGATGGATGAAAACCACCGCCAGTGGGTAGAAGATGCTGCTCTACGACTGCTCTGTGTTTTGGGGTTAGATAGATTTGGGGATTTCGTTTCTGATCAGGTTGTGGCCCCTGTGCGAGAGACCTGTGCCCAGGCGCTCGGTTCTCTTCTATTGCTGATGCCATGCACTGATATTTCGAAAAACAATGGAAATTGTGAGAAACCAATAAAATTGGAGAATAAAATAGAAGAAGAAGGCGATAAAATCCAAGAGGGTGGAGCCCTTGGAGTGTTGGCAGTTGTACTGAAGCTGCTGCAGCACAACGAGTGGGAGGCTAGGCACGGTGCTCTGTTGGCACTAAAATATCTACTTGCGGTACGGGAAGACCTCCTCGACGAATTACTGCCAAGAGCCTTCCCTGCAGCTATGCGTGGCCTTGCAGATCCTGTAGACGATGTTGGTGCAGCTGCTGCTAGTGCCTTGATTCCAGTCGCTGGAACTCTGCCGAGACTCCTCACGCCTGCTCAACTTGAAGCGGTCGTTCTGCGTCTCTGGGAACTCTTGCGTGAACAGGATGACCTCGCTGCCGCTTGCAATAGCTTCATGGGACTGTTGGCTGCTATATTGTCGTTACCCACCGCTCGTGCTCACCTCACGCCGCAGCCATTATCTCAGGTAAAAATTCTCATCGATTTCTCTGATTGAATTGATATTAGTTTTTCGATACGATTTGCTGCGTACACCAGAAATGGCAGTTTTAATTTTATCGAAGTTCTAGACACGTGGGAACTCAACTTATATCCTATACTTGTACTTCAGGTTCTACCTAGGCTGTGGCCATTTTTGGGTCATTCAAGTTCGAGCGTTCGGAAAGCAACTCTACAGACGCTGCTCACATTAACGGGTGACGAAAGCAATTCCAAGGATGACCAGGGGCGATGGGGTGACACAGGTAGCAATGTTTTGCAAGAAGCTTTGCGACAAGTATTCCAACGAGCGTTAGTTGAACACGTCGCAGGGATACAAGAAGTAGCGGAAAGAGTTTGGCAGAATCTCGTTGAACGGAGTGACCTTGAATTGCTCTTACACGCAGCATGTCCCTTGGTAAGCACCTGGCTTTGTCTCGCGATGCAACCTGAACATGTTCCGTTCAGTCCATCTCTACTAGTCACAACTACCACAACTCAGCATAACTCAAGGTAAATTATTTTATCCACATTAACAAGTGTAGCATCGTGATTGAAAAACAATGCATGTTTAGTCAAACCTTTTTCACATTATGCCAGAGCGACAAAAAGTTACAGCGCAAATGGTAGCGACGCTCAATCAGACTCTAGTAACGGGGGAAGTAAGCCAACGTCGGAACTCAAGGTATACATCGGAGGGGTAGAAACAGTTGCACCAGGAACTCGTCGTGCAAATGTGGTACGAGCGCGATGTATGGCTGCAAGAATGCTGGGTTTACTGTCATGCTACGTAGTCCGTCCTGCGCCTGGGGTAAATTATACCGCAGATATACCGAGTCCTGCGCTTTGCTATGCCAAAGTTCTCTTGGTACACCTGGCCTCACGATCAGCCCTTCAACGCACCGTCGCTGGGCTCACAATGGCCCATTGGGCAACGCTCGAACATCCAAATCCTCCATCGATACCTGATATCCTGAGGTATTTACCAAACACATTATAATCCGCACCCCGTAGCGTCCATCCGAAATGTCTCATTGATATTTGGTATATGGTAGTATCTAATCTCTTCCATGATCAGGGAGAAGTTGTTGGGCTGTCTAAACGAGTGTGTCTACTATGATGAGATCGCTGTAACCTTTACTCGGCTGCTGCAAGAGACGCGCGACTATGTCGCTACTCTCAAACACTACAAGCTACCACTCACCGAAGGAACAGGTCTAGACATAGCAGGAGTCAGCGCAGGAGTAATGACTCTTGAGCAGATTACAGTGCTTACAGGAAAAACGATTTCAAGTCTTGCAAACATTGGAGGTACAACCGGTAGTAGCAATGCTGTAGTGAAACTTAAACCCAAAGTACTAGAGAGCCTCGAAGAACGAAGACGCGCCATAGAAGCTGGTGCCACTGCAACTGCCATGCAACAACATGCGCTCAATGTAACGTCCATGGCAGCCCTTGCGGGAGCAGCGACCATGCTCCGATGTCTTCCTGCTGCAGACTCTCCTTTAAATCCACTTGTGAAACCGCTTATGGAGTCCGTGAAACGTGAAGAAAATAATCAGCTTCAAAGCCTTGCCGCAGTACATTTGGCACATCTGGTCGATCTCTGTGTTGAAAGGCAGCCGTCCCCTAATCACAAGGTTCGTCACGCTGTTGAAAATTTGCTATACCCTTTGTTGATCTTAATGATAATTGAAAAGCTATTTATGATCGATAAACTTATCGCGAAGTGAAAAAATTATTTATTTTACAGATCGCAACGAACCTCTGCACATTTTTGTGCTCGGATGCAGAATTTACACCAAAAGTAGCTGGCGATGCTCAACTTTTCGAGGGGATTTTAACTCTGACGAACAGACAGCGTCACGCCGAAAGAGTGGCTTACAATCGTGGTGGTTTCGGTGGTAATGGAGGTCGTGGACCCGGAAGACCACCGACGACTGAAATACCATTGGAAGAGTTACTGGCATGTGAGGAGCCAGAAGCGATAGCCGCTAGAACTCGTCGTCGCGGTGCAACTTTGGCACTCTCTTCAATTACAAAACTGCTAGGCGCGCAACTTCCCCAACGTCTTCCAAGACTCTGGGATCTCATGCTGCCTCCACTTCTGAAAAATTTCACTTCCGATCATTATTTATATTCACAGAATAAGCAGGACGAGGCCACCACACTTGTATCTAGTCTCCAAGTTCTCGAAACTGTCGTACCGAGTCTCGACCCCTCCCTTCTGCTACCTGTCATTGGGTGCCTTCCTCAACTCTGCTATTTCTTAGCACATCCTTACAAAGCCGTTAGACATATGGCTGCTCGCTGTATAGCCATTCTGGCAACTCTGCGAACGGAAGAGGTAAAATATACTTGTCTCTCAGGTACTTAGAACTACAGCAAACTTGCTATAACGACTTCATTTTTGTTGACAGGTTATGAAGCATGTAGTGCATTTTGTAATTCCGCTCTTAGAACCCAGCGGTGGCAAAGGAACTTCGAGCGAAAATAAAGCTCAGATAATAATACCAGCAGAGGTCGATGCAAAACGTCAAGGAGCAGCAGAGGCCCTTGCCTGTCTGGTTGAAAGTTTGGGTGTAGGTGTTGTACCATACGCAGTTCTTCTGGTTGTACCATTACTTGGTAGAATGAGCGACCAAAACCAAGCGGTGCGTCTTACATGCAGCGCAACTTTTGCCACACTCGTTCAACTTATGCCCCTGGATCCTGGAGCTATCGGTGATCCGCCTGTACTCGGGTATGTCGATTACTCTGATTTAGATAGTGGTTTTTTTTTTTTCTAATCATTGGCAAGACTCTTGTGCAATCTTTGACAAAATTCCTAATTTTTATTCTCAATAAAGAGAGGAGAAAGCGCAGGAAAGACATTTTCTCGACCAGCTATTAAATCCACGTAGCATTCCTGATACGAAATTGCCAGTCCCAGTGTCTGCAGAACTTCGTGCTTATCAGCACCAGGGGCTGAACTGGCTCGCGTTTTTGAACCGTTACCGTCTTCACGGAGTTCTTTGCGACGACATGGGTCTTGGAAAGACATTGCAAACTCTCTGCATGTTGGCTACGGATCATTACCACCATCCGCACACATCTCCGAGTCTCGTAGTTTGCCCGCCAACCCTTACAGGCCATTGGGTTTACGAAGCTGATAAGTTCTTCAAATATAATGACCTCTCCGCACTTCAATACGCCGGGCCTCCCCCCGAAAGAGAAAGACTTCGACCCCGCGTGACTAAGTATCGGCTGGTAGTCGCTAGCTATGATATCGTACGAAAAGACATAGAGTTCTTTGAAGCTATCCAGTGGAATTACTGTGTGCTGGATGAAGGTCATGTTATTAAAAATGGAAAAACAAAAAGTGCAAAAGCCGCTAAACGACTGCGAGCTCATCATCGATTAATACTTTCGGGTACACCTGTACAAAATGACGTTCTCGAGCTATGGTCTCTTTTTGATTTTTTAATGCCTGGATTTCTTGGAAGTGAGAAACAATTCGCAGCTCGCTACTCAAGACCCATATTGGCAAGTAGAGAACCTAAAGCTGGTGCTAAAGATCAGGAAGCGGGTGCATTGGCCATGGAAGCACTTCACCGTCAGGTATTTTAAGCCTATCATCTTGACAAATATAATCTCATCGACGTTTGATAAATATATCAACATTCATTTCAGGTGTTGCCTTTCCTCCTGCGACGCAACAAGGAGGACGTCTTACAGGATTTGCCGCCAAAAATTACCCAGGATTATTACTGTGAACTATCACCTCTACAGCGTACTTTATACGAAGACTTCCGCACCCGCCATTCCGCTTCCCTGGCTGGTTCTGTGCCGACCAACAACACTTCCAATACACACGTGTTCCAGGCACTTCGTTATCTTCGCAATGTTTGTAATCACCCGAAACTCGTGTTGACACCTCGGCATCCACAATATCAGACCGTAAGCACCCCGCATTTTTGAATTTAAAATTACTAACCTAACATTTTATCGATCTATACGGAACATCAATTTGTCAAATTAATTTCCCACAGGTATGCGCATCCCTTAAACAGCAACAGAGTTCGTTGACAGATATTGATCACGGAGCAAAACTTCCAGCCTTGAAGCAACTACTACTGGATTGTGGAATTGGTCAGCAGCAACAAAATTCGACTTCCACGATCGCAACTGATAGCCAGCAACAGCAATTAGTGAGCCAGCATCGAGCTCTGATCTTCTGTCAGTTGAAGGCTATGCTGGACATTGTGGAGAAAGATTTACTGCGAGTTCATCTACCCACAGTTACATATCTACGTTTAGACGGCAGTGTTCCAGCATCGCAACGACATTCTGTTGTTGCTCGCTTCAACGCTGACCCTTCGATCGATGTTTTATTATTGACCACCCAAGTTGGAGGCTTAGGATTGAATCTGACCGGAGCAGATACGGTTATCTTTGTCGAACACGATTGGAATCCTATGAAAGATTTACAAGCAATGGATCGAGCCCATCGTATCGGCCAGAAAAAAGTTGTCAATGTATATCGACTTATAACGAGGGCAACTTTGGAAGAAAAAATTATGGGGCTACAAAAGTTCAAACTACTCACTGCCAATACGGTCATATCGACGGAAAATGCATCCATGGAAACCATGGGCACCGATCAGGTAATACCGCTATTAATAGTTTTAAATGTTCGTTTTATCGAACTGGTAAATGCTCGATGGATTTTTCTATTCTTCTTTCAAACATCGGAATATTTCTAACCTACAGCTGCTGGATCTCTTCTCACTCGACAACGGTAAAGATCGCAAGGCGGACAGTCAAGGTAGCTCTAGCAGTGGTGACGGCAGTGGATCTGCATTTTCCGGCATTGCTGGTGTCAGCCGATCTGTGTTAGATAGTCTCCCAGAACTGTGGGAGCAACAGCAGTACGATGACGAGTATGATCTTGATTCATTTTTATCAACGCTACGTGGCGAAAATCAACCGTCTGCCGTCTAACTTCAGTGTCTTTTGGCGGAAATTCTTGCAAAGGTCAAAGTTGTATAATTCTTGTGTTTCGTGTTACGAATGAAATAGTGTGTGACGGGACAGTGAAACTTATGGTTTGACAAAAGTCCAGTGTCAGTGTCTGAAAAAATTGGCCATATGAACCTTATGGCAAAGAGGACATGTGGATTTAACATCCAATGAACCAAATTCGGTTAAGGCCCACAGTGTTCTAATGTTTATTTCTCACGTCGTTGAAGAGGAATGATACTATTGAACAAAAACTACCAGTGTAGTTCGTATGTGTTTACAATGTGATTATTTCAAGTTTGAAAATGCAATAATAGTGTCGATTAGAGTTGCAACCTCACTCAATATCATTCACCGGTGCAGGGTGCTGATAAGTTGATGGTTCTGAAGCTGTACAGTTGACAAAGAGAATTTTTCGTGGATTGTAGTAGCGAATGGTAAAAAAGAACAAAGGGGTAATTACAAGGAATCTAGGGAGGTGGGGAAGCCTATCTGATTACCAACTATAAAAATTTTTGCGAACAAGAGGCAACGTCGTGTTTGTGTAAATATTTTGGACGTTGAATCAAGAAAATGTGTATTTGTTTGATCTGAAACTACTACTCCCAGACTCTACTAAAAGTAAGTTGGAAAAAGGGAAAAACGGTTTTCTGTCCTTGTGCAACATCTCAGCATTCCATAAATTCCCTGGCTGTTCGACATAAAGCTTTACAGATATAGGCTTACGAGATTTCAAGTTATTTCTGCCACTTACATAAGACAATCGATTTTAGTTAAAAAAAAAAAATTTTGCTTAAATTTCTGAAACTAACCATCTGTAAAATTATTACGAGATGCAAACACGTACATTTTTCGTTTTCTTCTAATTTTCTTCTTTTTCTTTTTATATATATATATATAGAAATATTTACCAATTAAGTGACGATTAGTATCAGATAAAAGCGTGGATGTTCTGAGTTTATGATTATTTAATTTTTTGGAATAATGATTTTGATATCTCGTTTGTAAAACATATGAATATACTTATATTGTTAGTATAATCGTTTAGAGGAGACTTGTAATTAGAGCTGAATTTCCAACGACGGCTCAAATAACTCTCTATGTTATAGTTTAAGTGATCCTCGTAGACGAAGTAATAGTTGAAAAAGGAATCACAGACAGTCAAGATTTCCCCCTTATTTATAATAATAACTTATAAAAACAACGTTACAATTACAATTCTGTATTTGTACTATAAGACTACGGTGCCTCTTTATTATCTAATTACTCTCATTCAATCGTCACCTCCCTATTACCTATGGTTATCCTTTCAAAATACTATAAGTTAATTTGTTACCATAGCTTTATGTCTGGCACAGTTTGGATTTTCATATCGCCTTCTCGACATGCCTATGGTGAGCCCATGTATCGGTGTTTGCCCAAAAGCATTTTGCTACAAGTGGAACAAAAGCCAGGCGTGTCACTAATAGTTAAAACTGAGAGCTAACCATTTAAAGAAATTAATATATGTACACTTTTTGGCAAAGTGATAATAATACTAATCGTTCACTCCGAGTAATAACTTTGTTATTAATGAGTAAGTAGAACTTTTGTTCACAATGGCAATCGAATTCACTAAAAATCTTTCTGAACATTTGGCTTCGAGAGTAGCAGTCACCCTCAGCAGTCAGTTTGGAATGGAAAAGTTCACATTTTGTTGTCGGAAATAACTCTTCTTATCTGAAAGGGTTCTCGGATAAAGTGCACACATGATCAATGGCGTGTGTACCAAGATATGTGCCAATCTATCTGATGTTCATAACTTTGACACAGTTGTTACTCCAGCTTTGTATTCTGGGTCGAGATTTCCTGCTGCAAAAATATTCAGCGGATCCAAGTGGGCTTTGGCTGCTCGATAGAGAGCCACTCCGGCTCCTCCAACTGCTTGCGGATAGTAACAGGCACGAAGTTTTCCGACGCCGTGATGATGGGAAAGAGAACCGCCATTTGACAGTATTTCTTCGCGAGCGTTATGTTCAATTCGTTCGTAAGCGTCGACAGGATCAGCCAACCCATTATAGTTGAAAGCCATGTAGAAGTAAATGCAGCAGCCAGCATCATAGGTTTGCGTTACGCGACACGATATGTGGAAGTGCGTTGCACCAATAGCTTTGCAGTCGTTGCTGACCCTCTGCTTAACATTACGACAAAGAGAATATGCTCGGTCCCAAGGAACTGAAGTCTCAAACGATTCCGAAACTATTCCAAACTCTAGCCCTATATCCCGAATATAAGCAATCACAAATGTCAATGTGTAACCTCTTTCTCCATTCGTTTCACCCGAAGGAATACCGCCGAACTTCTTTGCAAGTTTATAAACTTTTTCCTCTTGGATAGTAACGTCCTTCGAATCACCTTCAAACAAGAGTGTAGCAACGCAAATTGAGTTCCAATCAAACCCTTTGATCCGCGTCACGTAGGCCTGTTTCAATCCTTGGAGAATTATGCCTCCCCAACTTGTTTCCGGACGAAGTGCTTGGCCGAATCGAAATTGCTCATTGTCCATCAGGCGAATACTAGCTGGCTGGCAACGCTGACGAGCCACCTAAGTTACAGGGTGTGGAAAAAATTGTACTTGCAATTTGAAACACTTGAATTGTTGAATGCTAGCAAATTAATAAGAGAACTCTTTTTCATACCTCTCGCATCGCGCGGACTCCACTCTCGAAGTCCGGAAAGGCGATGCTTCCATACTTAGTTACCAACGGTAATGGTCGCACTTTAAGAACTACCTGCGTCACGACACCAAGGGTTCCCTCACTCCCTAGGATCATGTGATCGAAATCTGGTCCCACAGATACCCGTGGCACCTGAGCACCCCTTTCCAATGTTAATTCTTCGCTATTTCCATCTACTCCTGCTCTCCCGGTAACCATTCGCACTCGAATCACTAGATCCTCGATGTTTCCATATACGTTTTTTTTCATGCCGCTCGCCCTTGTTGCCACCCATCCACCCAAACTGAAAGTATCAGAGGTCTTGGTTTGAATAATTTGCCGCGAAACGACTTCATACTTTCTAACTCCTTGTGACGGACGAATGAATTCCTTCTAAGCGAACTCTGAATGAATTCCTTCTAAGCACCTGAGATAGATTGTTATTTATGCAAATTTATGATCTGCAGATTGTTCCAGATGCCTTTGGAATAACTTGGGATAAAATTTAAGACTTAATGTTCATTCACGTATATCATTAGAGTAGTGATAAATCGTTCTTTGGAGGTAGCGGTGGTCTCTAATCCATGAAAGGATTACTTGATTCATTGCTAGCCACCTTTGTCACCTCATTATCTAACAGTCGAGAAAAAACGTGACATATTCATATTCATTCACAGGTCAGTTTGAATTTCTAACAAAAACTTTACCCTAAATTGGAAAGAAAACTGCAGTATTTTTTCTATAATTCATGAATATCTCTTGCTTTGTGTGCATACCTCGAGAATTCGTAGGAGTCGGGTTCGTGACCAGATGTCAGTCCGCGGCTTTTCAATTCTCGTTCAAGATCTTGCCCAACAATTCCAGCCTCGCAACAGGCGAGTAAATTCTCACGATCGATCCATAGGATCCTATTCATTTGTGTTGTATCCAGCGAAACTATGGTCCGAAGTTCAGTGGAGGGACATGTCGCAGCACCGCTGACACTTGTACCTCCACCGAAGGGGATGCAAGCTACCATATACTTTCCGCAGAGCCTGACTATCTTTTCCACTTCTTCGTGGGACTCTGAAAAATAGGTATTTCATTGGTTTAATGAAGGCAGGTATTAGGCGAGTAAGTATTTAACAAATGTTATGTCAATTATTTGACACATAATGCTAATCTTACTCTAGAAGACAACGTACTTGGCCACAGAACAATGTCAGGTATCCGAGGTAAACTTCCTTCCCTAAGGAGGAATATCTCTCGGAGGGTATGTCCATGTGCTCTGACAAGCCGATCGATGCCTTTGGTGGAGTGTTCGATGTTTTCACGCTTGAGAGTGTCGATGAATTCTGAAGCAACGATGGGCTCTGGGTAGGTCTGTGGCAAAGGTTGGGCGGCAAATGTTCTATTCAAATCGATATTGAAAACCTGCAACACCCATTCTGTGAAATAGGGAAGTGGGCGGTTTCCGATAAGGTACCTGTCGACAAAACAAAAGAGTTTGTAAAATTTGAGCTCTTGAGCGTTGAGATAATGAAAAATATCTGGATTCTGAATTCTACATTCTAAGTACTCATATTAGCTGACATTTGTGCCGGACCTTATTTTTGGACACGAGTTCAAAGTCCACACAACATTTTTTTTTCGCCAATCACTAATTACACTTACAATTAGATAAATTGACACCTCAATATGTAAATGAGATCCGTACGGCGTATTTGCTGACGACGACGTAACCGTACCTGCATATTTGATGTATATGGAAAAAGATTGGCAATAGTATACATTATCGTATGTGAAGTCAGATTCTTCAGTTGCGAATTTTGTAATTTCATTCACATCAATGTCGGTAAACAACAGTTGTGAAAATCGTATAAAAATTTCAGCTATTTTCATACGCAAATCGAAGGATGTATTAGCTTGTGAGCTAGTGTTGCCTCGGTAATTTCTGACATAATTTCCAATTAAATTTACGATTCGCATCCTTATTTCTACATCAACATTTACCAAAGAAATTAGCTAAAAAATCAAAAGTGATAAAATGTATAGACGCTCAGAATAAATAAATTGAAATTGATACAAACATTTGACAATCACCTTTTCAAACAGAATTCACAATCAGTCATTTCGAGTTTTCTGCAGATCCTGCGTAGAGAAGTACGTGAAAAGCTGTTGTTAATACTTAATACAAGCTCATGAGGTATTTGGGCTCTTATTATCTTTATATATGCGGTTTTTGATCAGAGGCATAATTTTTACCGCCAACTTCGTATTATTTGCGAAGCGAAGCGAAACACGAATACATGAACAGTCTGGGAGATATACCTGAAAACCTTGTGCTGTTCACAAGAATTATTAATCATTATACTCGCAAATGTTCAAATAGGGTTGGTCAAATAAAGCGCAGTACGATTCTCATACAGCCGTATGGAGTTGTACTTACTAAAGATGTTTTTCATTTTACTTCATTCTACGCAAATTTTTTCACGACATGAATTCTACTGTATACATTACTGATTCTGACATTATGAATGTTGATTCATTTTATGGTATAATATATTTCCTGTTATCGAAAAAATTTGACATCCACGCGGTATTTTTCAAAGAAATATACCATTATTCTGATGATAATTGTCATCCATTTTTAAACTCGGATCAAACACCGGGCGTGGAATCGGTCAGTCTGCAGTTATTATTGTGACTTGACACAAAAGAAACACTTTCGATACGGAGTCTGAATGTATACGTAAAATTATTCAGTTTTTTTTTTCTGATGTCGCCGACTGAATATAATGTAGCGAACAATTAGTCGATAAAATTAGCATGAGCTTTACATACCACCTATACTATCCTAGATAATGTAATTTTCAAGACAATTGAATTTTACATTTCTTCGGTATGATTATATCCTTGAAATATTCTCAGAAAACCGTGACAAACGGTCGACAAACATTTTATTTAAAATCGTTGCTCAACAATATCGATTCGAAACTTCAAATGTCTTTTTTCTAATCTCATAAAAAAGTCGTCAGTTTGAGTGTATTTGTTTTGGAAATCATGCAGAATTTTGCCATGTATAGAATCGGAATAATTAATTGTTCTGTAAACCAAAAACAGGTAATTAATTAATAGCTAATTATCTTCTTCGACGCACCTCAATTATCCCCCTATACATGTGCAAGGTATATACACATATTCTGTATCGAGTAAACAACGTTTAACATTTTTAATATCATAATTTCTCGTATATTATCGACAATGCAGGTATATTTAGTTTATGCTAACAAACCGCAGCTATATAATTACACGAAATATATTAAGAATGCAGCTACGTACATGCGTACATACGTATTACAGCGCCTGTCAACAACAAAATGAGTGTGGAACGATTACGAAATTCGCATAAGTAATACATTGGGCATTCATATTCATGACTTATTCAGTGCATTATTTATTAAAATTGTGTAAAAAGCGTGCATGAAATTAAATCAGACGATAATATCCCGATGAACCCATACACGCATTGAATTTATGTTATACCTAACTGCATATCAGGGGAATTGTTCAATTAACAATTTTTCAAGCATGTCTTTAATAATTTTTTCACACAATTATATCGAATTTATTAATTAATGGTGGAGCCATTCATCACAGCCATCAATCGCAATATATGTTGCAATGAGTGAATTTTTTTTTTTTTTCAATAAAATAGAAAAAATAGAGCGCACTACTTCCAATTATCTCATAATCTGTAATTGGATTAGCACTCGTAACGCAATTGGCATATCAAGTAGCAAAATATCAGCATACATTAATTGCAATCATATAAAGCTTCCGCATATGACTTTTTAGAGGCTACGATAACATATATGGGCATACAGGTATTTTCATTTCTATACAGGCAACGCAGTAATGCAGCTGCATCAATCGAACGGTAATTGATTCAAAATTAATGGCAAAAAATATTTCAATTTTTTATGGATTATTTCGTTCCGTCATCGGGTATGTTCACGTACCTTTTTCCAGTGAACTCTAATTGCTGTTTATCGTTCAGACGAAACTGCGAGTCTTTATAGCCCCATCCATTCCATTTCAGTAGATCTTGCCTGTAGAAACAATAGAAAATACAAAAATTACTGACAATTAGTGAGATTGGAGAGATCGAGATATTTTTTTTGCGGATCAATGACATCAATCGCAGGTTATCGGCTGATATTTTTTAGCTACATATTTATACAACGCTAATCTGCGAGATTAGTAAAAGTGAAGAAAAAAAAAAGAAGAGAACTATGAAAATACAGAATAGTTCTCCACTTAAATTTGTATCCGCCGTATAGTTTGAATATTAGATTTATAAAAACTTGCCATTGATCCAAGACCTGTGGTCCGTTTGCAATCTATTTATCTAATTGGGGGAATGGTTTTCCGTTTACTTCGTCTTATCGCAAATGTAATATGATATGTTATACCATTAACGACGTTATGTAAGTTTTGATTTATCCTGCATATGTTGTGAATGATTATCTTCATTTTTAATACATCATGTACATACGCTATAAGTATACATAGGTTAACACGGAGTGATCGATCCGACTTAATCCGGTAATATCGTCTGTTGAATCGAGTACACGTCGACAATGAAATTGAATAAATATCCGGTCGGTATAGTTATGAAGATGATTTTTAACCGTTGATAATAAAGAGAGAAAATTATTATCTTCGCAGACAAATTTCTGTATTTTCTTTATTTCTGTTTTTCGCGTATCTTGGTTGGAGTATAAGGCCAGCAAATACGATGGGTACAAGTGCAAGTTCTCCACTCAAAGTAATAATAAATACTATGCATTAGCATCAACGGCAGTAGAATAATGCTATTCAGCTTGGACCGTCTTTGTTCAGATTGTGATGTTAATAGTAGAGGTAAACCTGCTGTGATGTAAGAACGAAAATAACGTTCCCACTGCATGTGTACGAATATATCACATCTTTACACTCTACAGAGCGCCACTTTTAACCGATATATTTACAGCGAATATACCCGACTTATAAGCGACTGCCAGAACTGCAAACATGAACTTCTTTGGCTATAACTTACGTTGTGTAATTAAACGTAATAGACGAAAAGAGGAATATGATATATTATTAAATTGGTGAGTCATTTTAGGCGTGGCTTTTATGCCAAATAGCAAAAGAAATTTCATGTATTCGTTACAGCCGAGCTGTAGTAGTCTGCCCGAGTTAGGAGATATGTAACCCCATAATTATACGGAGGGTATATTCTTTTAATTTTCGTTCGCGTTATTGGGATAGTTTATTACTAGATATAAGCTTGTAGATTCTTACCGGTGTTTCGGAATCGTCCCTTTTACGACCGTGGGAGCGTCAATGTTTATTGACATATCGGAGCGCCCGGCGTCCGTCCTGTTTGGTAGAACTTCCCGGCGCCCACAGTCCTCGGATTCCCTTATTTTAATGACTTCGTTATTGTCGTCTTGGTCAAGACCTAACCTAGCGCGCGCCGACATGATTATTCTTCAACTGTCTCGTGTGCAGCTATACTATACTGCAACAGAACACGCAGAAACGAACTACCGCCTGGCTCTTCGCGTATCCAACGCGTGCTACCCGTGAAACCAAATTTAAATCGATAACGCGTACCCCCCGCTCCGACGGCTCAATTTTATCGACGACCAATCAGAAGCCGCCGTGGTCACTTTCCCGCTTCTCACAAATTCAAGTAAACACATAGTACGCGAATAACATATTGTTGTATGAGACAACACATAGACGCGAATTATATTAATGAAGACAAAATCATCATTGCGGCACTACGGGGATCTCATCCACTTTCAGCGTCCCTTAATAAGTATATTTTAAAAGAACTTGTAAGATTACATCGTCACGAAACACTATAGTACCCCCAAGATGCAATCAGATTCTCAGCGCGCGCCTAGGCTCAATATTATAGCATTTTCAGAAGACCTTATTGTTATATTCGGACGTCCACTCAAGATATTGCAGCAGCGCTCCTAGTGAGCAAACGTTCGCGGGTAATTCAACTATTCCTAGAAAAATGCGCCCTGATAACGTACCTGTAAAATGTAGATACCAATATTATTCATCTTATTACGTTATACAAATATTACATGGTCGGCAGTGAGGCGATATCCAAAAATGATTGAGGAATATTTCGATGTAAAGTTTCAAAGAAGATTCAGGAGCAGATTCAAATTTGGACGATAATGCCCAACACTTGAATTTCTTACGGCATCCGATGCGATGCATGTACATAAAATTGAATTGCATGCATTTGGTAAACGTAAATTTCCGAATCGGAATAAAATATAAAATAGCGATGGCACCAACGTGTTGTCCTTGGATATCCCCGTCATCGTCGTATTTGAAGAGTTGTCTGTTCGTCGAGTAGGTGATAATAGATTTTGCTATTTAACTATAAAGAAAAAAATAGATGTAAGCAAAAGTATACATACGCTTTTCGTACGCGTTGATTAACCATGTAATTTGATGCGTTTCCGGTACGAAATAAGCTAAATTATGAAAAAAATAAAATAAAAACTCCACAAACGTCGTGAGGTCGCGATGCCACGGGACTGCAGATGCTGTGTGGAGCTGAGCATTGCGTATTATGAATATCGCCCACATGTCGCTCAAATACCACATGTATAGGCCTTTGTATGGCGATGCAGACCCCCAGGGACGTAGTATCGCGAATGTTAGAGCTGTGTTGGCCGACGATCTAACTGAAAATATTATAAATCGGTACAATAGATAGCAGTGGAATGCACCATCCCTAAAACTTGATCATGATAATAAGCATAATAAAATCAGTTACCACGCGCGCAACTTATGTTTTATGCTGTTTGCTTCAAATGTAATATCCGATGATACAGTATATAATATTAGAATGGTATAATAAGTGGTAGAAATGTACGAGAAATGTTGACACTTCTAAAAAAAAATCTCGATAATTAATATCGGAGTTTGATGTTAATTTGTTCGCGATAGATCATTCCATCATCAATTATTCATCGTAAATACGCATGTCCGCGTTAACGTAACGCTATAAAATTAGAATACAAAAAATCGATCATCTTGCGTGGCGTTTTTACCTTACAGCTGAGAAAAATAACCGCATATAAAACGGTCAAGTATTTGCACAATGAATCGCAATTTTTCTCAACTCCACACACGAGAAGCATTCCTGACTCGCAGCCGAAAAGCTCCAAGTTCTCGCCGGTTGTTCTTAGTGGCGTCCTCACCTGAAAGAACCTAACTAAGTGCAAGCACCGGCCGATAAGTCAGCAAAATGATTCCAGTTATTACCATAGGATGTTGTTCGTAAATGACCGCTTGTTGAGAAGGTAAGAAAATATAAAAAATAAGTACTTAAATAAATAATAGAAAATGATAGGGAATCTACCGACAGATCTAGTTTCAGCAAATATACCTCAACCAAAGAGATAACCAATGAGGTAAAAGTAGATAAAATCGACTCGCGAAGTGGCGGCGTATGCACGTGACGAGAAACTAGTGAAGGCCGTTCCCAATTTCTGTTTCGATTTGGAGGTTTTATTCTGCACTACAGCAAACGCAATTTTTTCAATAATCGCACATACGCTGCATCTATAATACGCAGACCGTGAAGAATTACACTGACAAATATCACTTTTGTTTAATTTTATTTCTTACGTTTTTTTACTCTCTTTTCATTTTTCTACCACTTTTCCTATTCATACAAACGAACGTTTGACCGCAAGTATAATGAACAACAAAGAAGTACATCATTGGAATATTTCTACAGCGATTACATAAATTGTCCACCCTCGCTTAGAAATTTTAACTTTCTGACTAGCCTATAGAAATTAATATACAGTGATATCTTAATTATGAAGTTTATAGGGAATCATATTCATTCAATTTATTTACAATGCAACAATTAGGTCTCAGGCTGCTTAGATTTCCGTGGTACTGCCCTGTAACAAAGCAAACAACAATCAGTCACTAAGGAATAAGATATGAATGAAATAAGTAATGCAAATTCTAAAAATTCACAGAGCACGAAACGTACGGTGATCTTCCGATCACTCTTCATTTCTCCTTGTGTAGTTTAAGATTTTACATGCATCTGAAATACTATCGCTTGATGTGCGACTACTTACCCATTCCCGGGCCATTAGTAAAAGCGTATGGGTGGAGACTTTTGGTCCGATTAACGGATTCATTTGTGCCATGTAGCAGCACACCCAACTGAAACATATCAGGCTTAGATAAGCTGACAAAGTTGGTTTTAACGTACAGTACACTCTTGCTAGAGGAGTAGGTACCTAATTACTTACAATAACCAGCAAGTAGCTGCAGTCAACATAAGAATTGCTTGGAGTATTCTGGAAAACAAAATAAACTATTTACACGTTCATAATACCAGTCTCCACATTTTTTTTCAAACTATTGCCCTGCAAGTATTTTTTGAGCGGTCATTGCAGGGATTGACAATTTTAAGATCATTGTGGCGCGTCAAGCGGGGTATAAATAATTACATCGACGTTCAAGAGTCGATAATTCAAGGAGCAGGTGTTAGACGAAACTTATTTTGATATTATCGATGTGAACGGTCGGGGAAACAAATTCAAAATAGTCCGAAAAAAGTGGGATGGGCCCACCATCCGAATGGGTGTACGTCAATGCATAATCAAAGCACGGCAAGCGTATTGTTCTTACCCTCGGTTCGGGCCCCTTGGCACTAGGAATGGCAGGACAATTCCAACAACACCCCAAATTAAAGTGAATAGCACAACCGAGATTGGCGATGCTGCCATTTTTTGAGATTAATCGTCTCAGATCGCAAAACTAAGACAGGTGCAAACGAATGCTACGGCAGCTAGCAAGATGCAAATGGCCTTTGGAGTTTCTGTCAACGGCCTTCTGGTGGCGGAGGTGTGAAAACCATGTGAAATCACATGAGCGTCGAGCAGACGCGACTCGAGCACTGAATCGACCTTCGATAGTCGAAATACCAGCGATTATCGAAAGGCGAATCTATACTCAATGGTCGAATATCTTGTACTGATAACGAGACCGCTTCATCTGCCGGCCCGCGTAGTATGCATACGTACGGCCTCGAGACTCAAAGTGAACTTTAATCGTTTAATTATTCGGCTCGAATTCGGGTTTAGTTTTCTATCCATTCAAGCCGCCTACCAAGTGAAATGGCATCAAGCGGGCCTCCCTTTGATTCCAACTGCATGACCCTGACGAGGTTCGTTCTCGCCGAACAGCGGAAGGTACCGTCGGCTACAGGTGATCTCACTCAGCTCTTGAACAGCATTCAAACTGCAGTCAAAGCTGTTAGTTCAGCCGTCAGAAAAGCCGGCATCGCTAACATGTAAGCCCTTAAAAACACTGTCTTACAAATCATGATATTATAATTGTTATCTGATGAGCTTGTGCTTACAACAATTACTCAACAATGGGCGCTTACAATTGACACCGCATCATGTAAAATTCATATCCATTCCCAGTCCGTTGACAATATCGAAAAAAATATAAAATACTTGCTAGCATAATGACCATATCATTGGATTGTTCTGTTTCTATTGTCACATAGGTGTGTGCGTATTATCAAGCAAGTGTTGATAAATTCGCAAGTTTATCTAACAATAAGTCACAGAGTATGGACTTGGTGACCTTTATCTGTTGGTGGTCGTTTCTTACGCAATGTGGACTTTCAACGTTGACTGGAAATGTCTCATGTCGAGTATCTTGTGTTAAAATAAATTTTTATTTATCTTTATTAGCACTCTACAGATATTTTCGCACTAAGTCTGTTAATTAGATATGTGCATGTATTTACTTTCGGTTGCTTTGAGGATGCAGCTGTAAACAGTGTTCGTTTATACAATATTACCACGCAGTAGCATGGTCATCCCTATCTTCGAAATTCCCCCTTGGCGATTAGATATGACTGCAAGGGTCGTGAAGTTTATCGGTTTATCACTCCCCCCTGCAACTTCATTAATTACGTATCTTATGGAAAATGTATTGCATCTCCAACGCCTGTATGGTTTCTCGATGCAACATGCTTCCCCGTTTGAAATAGACTCCACACGCGCTTTGCGGCAAAATTAGTTCGTTGACTCGCCACCGAGGGTAGAACGCCCTTAGTGACGGGGCGGGTTAAAATTAAAATCTGAAATATGAGCTATATGCACGGCACGGTTCTTTCGTAAAATAAAAACCTTCCCCAACAGGTATGGCATCGCCGGAAGCACGAACGTCCAGGGTGAAGAGGTGAAGAAATTAGACGTGATGAGCAACGAACTTTTCATAAATATGCTAACATCATCGTTCACCACGTGTCTCCTGGTGAGCGAGGAAAACGAGACGGTAATTGAGGTGGAAATTGGCAAGCAGGGAAAATACATCGTATGCTTCGATCCGTTGGACGGATCCTCGAATATTGACTGTTTGGTATCGATTGGCTCAATATTCGGAATCTATAAGAAACTAGAGCCCCCGAATGTTGCCCCAACGGCGGCAGATGCTCTTCAGGCTGGTAAAAATCTGGTGGCGGCTGGGTATGCACTTTATGGTTCGGCAACCATGATGGTGTTGTCGATCGGTCAGGGTGTCAATGGATTTATGTACGATCCAGCTATTGGTGAATTCATACTCACCGACCAGAACATGAAGATACCAACAAGAGGAAAAATTTACAGGTATTTTCACATGCCGCTGTTTGTTGCTATTGTTGCAAATCAATGTTTATTGTTATTCCGTATCTCGTGGCAGCATAAACGAGGCTCACGAAGGCAAGTGGGAGCCGGCGATACGCGATTACGTACACTCCAAGAAGTATCCTGCTACCGGGGAACCGTACAATGCCAGATATGTGGGTTCCATGGTGGCGGATGTACATAGGACCTTGAAGTACGGAGGAATATTCATGTACCCCGCTACCACAGCAAGTCCCAAGGGAAAGGTGCGTTTTCCATGCTATAATTTTTTCCAGATTGTGAAGTCATTCGCTGAACGAGGTTTAATCTGGTCCTACTAACTCATTTTTCAGCTTCGTCTGCTCTATGAAGGTATACCTATGGCTTACATTGTAACGCAGGCCGGTGGCGCCGCAACTAACGGTCAAATAGACATACTCGATATTGAGCCATCGACGATTCATCAGAGGAGCCCAATTTTTTTGGGTTCGAAAGACGACGTCGACGACATATTGACCTGCATACGGAATCGAGCGAACCAATAAATTACTTGAATACGTATAATTGTGTACTTACATAGCAAATGGTATGTACATACGTACGATCATTGATTTAATACATTCAACTTTTCGCCAGTACAGTTTGTCAATGAATAAAGTCGACGTTTCTATAACCATGTATTAAGGCTAAGGTAATATACATCGGCGGATCTGCCATCGTAATTGTCCTGTGGGTTTTGTCAATTAAATGATATCACGATTCAATTGGCATACGTGGGTGGTTACGCTCTGTCCAGATCTGTAGAATTTTCACGCACGTAGCGAGACGAATTGGTGAAAAACGTCAAGGATGTGTGGGTCCAGGTCTGGCGTGAACAAGAGGGTTTCTAAAGTTGACGAATACTTTTGTACTTGCTCGTGGTGCTGAAAATGAACAAAAAAATTTTCACTTTCCATGCAAAACAACGCTGTGCAATATGTTCCCGAGTAGCTTGCTTACTTACAGCTAGAAACACTTGTTGTAACCTTCCTATTGTCCACCGGTACCAGTGAGTATTGAAATCAACGCCATCGGTATCACATCTTACCAAATGTTCGGAAAGGATCATTATAAATCGCTACGGGAAAACAAGCCATTATAGAATCGAAACGTTCTAAGTAACTACATATGCATATCCATATAGAACATCTAACTCTATACCTGAAAAATGATGAGGAATAAATTCTTTTGATCTGCTTGGGCTGCCTCTAGTTTCTCTTCCATTCGTTCAACGACATCTTCAGATGGTCTTTCACCTGATTTTTCTTTGGCGTTGTCCTCGTCTTCGGAAGAAGAACCAGATCTACTTTCTGCCCTTTGCAACTTTTCTCTCGCATCTGTCAATTCTGTATTAAGTTTGATAACGTGCTTGTTTTTTTTACGTATTGTCAGATGAAGTATTTCCCAAATATATAGCCTGGAATATAATTTGAAATTAATGCATCATCCATATAGATTGATAAAATTACTGAAAGTATATACTGACTTTGTAAATTCGGATGCCATTTCTCGTGAGAATATCCAATTGGCAATGGCGCTGCACTCGATGATGCCAGTTTTGAGAAGCTTGTCTGATAGGACAACCATCATTTGATAATGGTTTTTCCAAAGTGCGTGCATATTTCGTAGAATGCATATCTGGGCTTCTTCAGACTCTGCCAAAACCTATGGTGGGAGGTCGAGATCAAAATTCTGTTCGATTTGTTGGGTCAAGAAAACATAATAATGATAAAAACTTCGACACAAACCTTAAAAACGTAGTGGAACTTTCCAATGGCGGCAAAACTGTGGCTGAAACTCTTCGATCCAAGATTTAGCAATGTCTGGACAAAAACGTCGATCTTGAGTGGGTTGAATGTATTTGACTCCTCGTTTTCCCCTTCTCCGGGTAAGGTGTTCAAAACTGTCAACACTTCCTCTGGCGTACATTTTCGACGGATCGAAACTACTAGCTCGTGGGCAGCTGCCGTTCCCGGAAGACTACCTGAAGAAATAAGGAAAAAGATATATTTTATTTCGGTACGCACTTTGTCGTTTAGCATAACACGATGAGAAAATAGCTCTACTGCGATCGCGACACGAAAAAAGGCGAAAGAAAAATTTTTCTTCCAGCATTATCCTCTGAAATTCAAAAAGGACGTTAATATTATACACAAATGCTTACTTGCTCCTTCGGAAGTGTATTTGTAAATCGGTTCTGGTGGCAGAGGAATCAATTCTGCATAAGTTTCCGGCATCATGTCTCGTATTCTTTGGTAATAGGATAATCTGTAACGTGAATTTGTATTGATGATCAATATCTCGTTCCTCAAGGAGACTGGCCGGAATGTGTTGGGAAAAAAATCGTCTAGTAGAAACAGGAATTGTTGTAGAGATAATACGTCTTTTCGATAGAGTTGCTCACCTCAAAGCTTTTAATAACACCTCCTTTATAAATTTGGGGCGAGGATGTTCCGCATCACGCTGCAGACACGAGTCCCAGTCTTCCCAAGACCACCGAAACTGAAAGTTGCTCAGATGATAGGCAAACCACCAAACAAATCGATCAAATGCCGCTGCAGCCATACTATCAATGCGGCGAAACAATATTTCAGTTGCTTGGGCCAGAACCTTAAAAACATATCAATTATGAAAAACAACTTGTTACAGTTGACGACGGAGCTTCAGTGTTCTTTTTTAATTACATACCTGGGGCATAGTGGACGGCTGCAACTTGCAAAGTTCAATCAAAATTGACCCATAACATATTTCCAAATGCTTCGGAGAGGGCAGCTTAAAGAGTTCTCCAAACATAACTTCAACTATGCAATAATCGAGAGGAATTTTTGCTTTGTATGGAAAGTTCAAAAGTTGAGCAGCACTGTGAATTAGAAATATAAATAATACAGTTGAAGGAATTTTAATATACAACACTTTTTTCCCTGAATGGTATGATCATTGTATCAGTGAAATTTGATATTTTGCAAAGTGGAATAGTAGTACAATCGAATTAAACTCAGTTACCAATGTTTGAGTACTTACCAATCTTTCCTTTCAAGGAAGTGATTGTCAATGATCTGCCTGAGGTGTTCTTCAATAAGAAATCTTTCGATGGCATGACTGCCTGGTAGCAGAGGTCCTTCTGCCGGACAGTCTGTATAATCGAACATCCTGAAGACGACAGTTGGTATAGGATAAGAGTAAGACTCGTGGTGGGGCGGAGGTAAAAGCGTCGGGAGGTTGTGTTGCAGAGCCACACATAAGACAGAATCAAAACCCAGGTAGGGCCTAGGGATATGTTTCTCTGCCCAATTATCTTGCCTAAGCTTTCGCACCTGTGCCCAAAGGCAGTCTAGGTATTCCTCTTGCGGATGTGGAGTATCACTGGACCATACCTTCAAGGCTGGCTGATGTTTTTTATTGCGTTTGTTGAGAAACACTTCAATGGTCACCATTAAATGATCCAATTCCTGCTCTTTTTTCTCGTAGAGTTCCCGCCCAACCCAAGGCAATGTTGAGAGAACCGCAAAGACGTACCAATCTCGTCTCACTTGCGGCACACTATCCTCATTGGCAGCATCAAGCATATTGTCAAAGAGCTGCATTAGCGAACCGCACGATAAGACATGACAGTTTACCAGATCTGCCAAAAACCTTAGCGAATACCTGGCAGCATCCCATTTACAAGCTTTTAAAGCGTCTTTAAAATTTTTCACCATGTAATCAACAAATTCACCGCCAAAGTTGAAGTTTTTGGCATTGAGTAGGCCTACCAGAGTTGTGTAAATAGTACATTTCTCAGGCATTTTGATGGCACAGTCGGTTAATATACGAAGAATTTTAGTACGAAATAAGCCAAGGTCGGCCTCCAGCACAGAAGCCAACCCTTCTAAATTGCTCTCCAGGGACGATGTCGACTTTTCACCCACTCGTAGAATAAGCGACTCGAGTCTATCCTCGATTTCTTGATTCTCTGACACACGCCTTCGCTTCTTGTAGACGCGATCTATAAATGTAATTCATAGTTTATACAGGTAACGCGTACGGCCGTACAGAAAGTTTTCTTAGACTAAGAAAGTTGGAGCGATAAATAAAGGTTACATCAGTAATCAAGAATAAGAAATGGGGTGATTGGGAAGGACCGTGACACGGCTATAACCCTACCGTATCCATCATCGTCGTCGTGTGCCCTCCTACGACTCATATTTTCGACGGATGATCCAACGACGCAGTTCTAATGAATATCGAAAGCACAAACGGTATCAAGGTACGATGATTTCACCAGGGCTACTCACTTTACACCAATAACTCCAGCAAGAAAAAACAGTGTTTTTGCCATAAGATTATTAAAAATGGGCTACTGAGCGTTTGCCTGCGTCTGCCCTTATCAGTGGTCTGCGGCGTCCGCTAGGTTCGCTAGTTGTGAGCGGCTCGAGCCGCGTCGCTGGTCGAGAGTTTGAAGCGAAGTGTTGAAGTCATGTTGAATAGATGTTGAAGTGCTCGAAGTGTTGAAGCGACGCCGCCGGTCAATGTGGTTGTTAGATTTACCTCGGGGTGGAGGCACGAACCTGAATATTGAGTAGTGACCTCAGCTTATCCATCGGTTAATGTAGAATCTATGCTATCTACACCTGTGGCGATGCCTACATCGTTGTTATCGCTCAATAAAAGGTGTTCAGGGATTTTTAACAGGATCTCGGATAGCTAGGGCTTCACGCTAGCGACGGTGTAATTTAATTTAGCTTTCGGGCTGTAGTCTCCATCGCGCGTGCGGGTGATGGATAGGGCAGCCGGAGAAATCTGTCTGCAGTAATCAGAGTATTCATCGCTACCTCTTTGATCGAACTCTGCATGTGAATTTGTGACTATTTCTAAAGAGTGCTGCATGTAAATCCACGAATCGGCACCACCAAGCTTCTCTACTGCAAAACCCGATGAGCTTCTCAGATCAGTGCGTCGACCTAACTATACCTGAGGAGAATAGGAGGTTCGAAATGCCCGTTTAAAATTGAGTTAACGGGTCGGTGGTGTGAAATTGTTCCCGATAGTCGCAGCGTAGTAGTGTAGTAGTCGTTATCGAAAGCGGTCGAGTCTGTTCGAGCACTGGAGGTCGTGCTCGTGGTCGTCGGCAAGTTCAGTCGTCACTCGTCGGTCGTCTGCAGTATTCACTATTCAGTAAGTCGAGAGTACTGCACTACACTGATCGGGCTACGGGCAGGACCGTACAACTGCGCTTCGGATTGGGATCGGTGCCTATTTTAAGACTTTTTAGATATCAGCTTGCCTTGCTTGGAATACCGTCAGGCGTGAGGCGACTGTTGATAACCCATAGGCGACAACGCAGACTCTTACGTTGCTCTTTACCTCTGTTTGTCTTCGCATTTTGCTGATTTGATGGATCTGCAGCTGGGTGGATCAGAACAGCCTTGGTTTACGTCACTTCCAGGCGTGGTGTGCCCCCAGCCTATCAGTGCCCCAGCCCCTGTCCCTGTTCGTTGAGAGTGTGTGCGCGGTATGAAAATGGCCGTGTTCGACCAGATTTATCAAATTCTGTCACTTATTTCTAAATAACTTCCCGGGTAGTGCCTCCTTACGTATACTTCGCATTATATTAACAATTGCATCCCCAGAAATTTTCAAACATTTTTCTACTGTGGTGTCCGCCCTCTTTTCATGGAACATAGTAACATAGTGGTGTCGTGTTTTTACGAGCTTCTATACTGAAGAGGAAAAAACATGACTTAAGACAGATCCGTCGATTAGGTGAGTAAGTGAAAGAAAGAGCAAATGAGCTTGATCGCCATCAATAGCAATCGTCCTTGCGGTAGTGGCCGCAGAAAAGGAAAACTATTCTTATTTTGGCAGTGTATATAGGTTTTCATGTGCCTTTTTCGATGAAATTTATTCTACGCAAATTTCACCTAGTATCACCGAATCATCTTACCAACAATCATTAGGCTTATATCCATAATATCTATTTTCCTGTTGCATCGTTATTATCACATAATGAGTTAATAGTATTAACGTTTTACCTCTTGTTTATTGAGAATCTATTTCCATTTTTATACAACAGGATCATTAAACCAAGTGGACTCTAGTACTCTCATGGTTGCCACTAGCAGGGGCTAATACGATTATCATGTGTCATAAATAAGTACACCACACCTATATTTATTATATTCGTGTTGCAGTATTTGGCGGGAAAATTGTCGATCAATTCTGTTATCACACTTGGATATTAGGGAGAGATGAAGGGATGCGCAGCCCAAATCGTACGTGCCGTTCGAGATTGGCGACAACCGTGGGTACAAACTCACTGAGAAAACTTTAGGACCCTATGTGGCCAGGATGCGGGAGAGAGTTGCATCAACTTCACCCCGACCCTCGGCGGGGATCTGACCTGGCTCAATTTGCCGACCATTCAAAAGCTGAGTCAGGAACACAGCCCAAAATAATTTAACACATAAGAATAACGTAGTAATCGGCATCGCAACAAATATACAAGCAGAATACACACGGTGCTTAGCTTTAGTCACGAGTCATAGTTCTATGGACAAGAATAGTTATTTACTTCCATGGTGTTCTGGTATACATTTGTGATTGCAGTGTCGTCAAATATTAGCTTTTGTAATGCACTTGACACAAAGTTGAGATTTGTTGTGTTATAGTTGAACATTGGTATGTTCAATAATTTATTGAATCGATTTTGTTGTGGATTGTGAATATACATTCCAAAATGTCGTTTCTATCAAATTTAAAAAAAGCGTTCCACTTTGGTGGCAACGATGCCAAAAAGAAAAAGATATTCAACAATATAAAAATGGACTGCGACCCAGAAGAATTCTGGGAAATGATTGGGGAGCTTGGAGATGGAGCTTTTGGCAAAGTCTACAAGGTAACCGTGTTTCATTGTTAAATACTATAACCACAGGGACCGATTCAAGTTCTAGCCTAACCATCCTTCTGTGTCACCTTCTGCATAGGCACAAAGTAAACAAACCCAACAATTAGCTGCGGCTAAAATGTGCGCGTTGGAAGGAGAGGATGACCTTTCCGATTTCATGATAGAAATCGATATACTTTCTGAGTGTAAGCATCCCAACGTCGTTGAGCTGCACGAGGCTTATTTCATGGAGGGAAAATTGTGGGTGCGTACAACAATAAACTTCTACCAAAAGTTCAGGTTCTGTTTGAACTGAATTGACAAGCTGTAAATATTATCGACATGCAATGGAATATGTAACCTTTGTAGTAATAACATTACTTTTTGGTACTTTATAGATGCTGATCGAGTACTGCGATGGTGGGGCTTTGGATTCTATAATGGTAGAATTGGAGAAAGCTTTAACGGAAGCGCAGATAGCTTACATTTGCCAACACATGACGCAAGGCTTAGCCTTCCTCCATAAATCCAAAGTTATTCACAGAGATCTTAAGGCTGGAAATGTTCTCCTTACTATGGCAGGTGGTGTGAAATTAGGTGAGCCTTAAATTCTATAATTTACAATGAGCCTGATAAATAAGTTCCACATCGAATGCCACATTCCTGTTGACATTTTTATCCATAGCCGATTTTGGGGTATCTGCAAAAAATAAACATACCCTTCAGAAGCATGATACCTTTATTGGTACTCCTTATTGGATGGCACCCGAAGTTGTCTTGTGCGAAACGTTCCGGGACAATCCCTACGACTTTAAGGTATTTTCAAACGCTGTCCATATTACGTGCACTACTTGATATCGTAACACACATCCTATTGTAACTTCAAAAACCTCCGTTTGTTTGCTCTCATCAGGTTGACATATGGTCGCTCGGTATAACTTTGATCGAATTTGCTCAAATGGAGCCACCGAACCATGAGATGTCGCCAATGCGAGTTCTTTTGAAAATCCAAAAAAGTGACCCTCCTAGGCTCGATCAACCTGGAAAATGGAGCAGGGATTTCAATGACTTTGTTGCCAAAGCATTGATAAAGGACCCCGCAGCCAGGCCTACCGCGGATGAATTACTGAAGCACCCGTTTATTAATCGTAACCTAGATGCGAAACCTGTGCGTGATTTATTACTCGAATACAAGGCCGACGTTGTCGAAGAGGAACTCCTCGACGAAGACGCTGAGGTAGGACTCAAATTCAAACTATGTCAACTTAAAGCTGTTCTACATTTATTTTCACTGTCACAATAACATGGATGCGTTCACGATTACACTCGCCCCATACCGTCGAATTACATTCTCGTCATTGTCAGCTGAGATATCCTCCAAATAGTAATTTTGCAAAGTGATTTTAATAAGAAACGATGAATAATGAATACGACGAGGATTGGAACTGTGCATGCCTTGCAAAGAACGGGCACGTTACAGCAATATCGTGGGTTATTTCTATCGGTATAACATCTCAATGTTTAGATTTATGTCAAACAACGCACGATTGGCGCACCTAGTACGTAGTCTGACTTGATGGGTTTGACTGTCCATTTCTAGCCGCGTTCGGGGGCCGGTGTTTAAAATTATTAGCGTTATTCGTTCCTATAACGGATTTGTTGGCAACTGAACTCTGCTTGCTATTTCATGTTTACATTGACTGATAATGAAAACCTTGCAACAACTTGTCTAAACGACGAATGAATAATATACACCCACCTGTGATTCCATGCTTGCATTATGGTAGAAGGCTAGGAAGGCAAAAAAACACAGGGAACAGTATCAACGGATCGGTAAGCTGCTAAATAGTGTAACATTTACCAGAATTTGTTGCATCTAAATGAAAAAATCAATGTTCGCCTAGTTGATCGCTGTATTATATTCAACTAAAAGAGGTTACGCTATATTTCAAGTGAACTCGATATCATTCGCACATTGTGCGTATGCGTACGTCCTGTCACTGGGACTGTGCGTACTATATTTTCATAATTCCTTCTCTTCTGTGTTTCATTTCAATTTTTTGGGGTAGTTATCAATGTGATAATTTCAATTTGTGCAGCTCATTGTTGAATAACAATCAATTGATGTTAAATTTTCCGTTGTAACTACAAAATTTTTTTGCGTTTTCCCTGAATGTTTACATGAAGGCCATGGTATTGCAGAAATCTGTAGTCAAAGCAAACGCCTCATATTTCTAGAATATTGTGCACGACGGTAGAATAACTTTGGTATGCATACTAAATGTGCATGCCTCAAACAATCGTGCAGAGCCGTACTGTTTGCGGAATAAGCTGTCCGCGTTATGTTCGTATCTATGCATAGGTGAATCAGGTGCATCACAGACACGGATGTAACCATGTGCAACATGCAGCAAATATTATCCAATTAATAAACTTGCCCATATAATGAATACCCGAATACCACAGATACTTCCGTAGTTGTATATATAACTTAAAAATTTGGCTGTGCATGCGGCTGGCCCGGGCCCTGCCATCCCTGTTCCGCCTGCTCTTGCGATCGTCAGGTTAGTAGATATTCAATGTCTCGGTAGGTGTGTAGCATCGATCGTTGCCTCGGTGACAGTAGCTGCAGAGGACAAGTCCTGCCAAAGCCATTTGAAAGAAGAATAAAACAAAACAAAGAATTGCTCGCTCCTTGCTTGTGAAATTATTTTACACAGTTGCATGTAGATTGACATGGATATTATTTTGTTGGTAGAAGAATGTCGTGACTTTTTTCATACCATACGAATTATTTGGAATTTTATGTTTTGCGTACGGTTGACAATCTCCACCGATTGAACCACCATCAATGTTGATCTATCGGATCTGAACATCCGTGGCTAGGTTCACGCTCCAACTGTTTACCTCTTACAACCCCAGCACCAGCTCCTTACAACCATTCGTGATTGTAACATTGTAGAAATTAATGATTGAAACATTGCTATACATATCAGAAGTAGACCGATCTGAAATACCTATTTACGCAATCATGTCTCGTTGAATTAAATCTCAGCATAATTGATGTTGTTCACTTATGCTCCCACATGCTAAGGCTAACTGGTTCATTCCAGGAGCAGCGCACATCGCAACTTCCGCTGGAGCTGGACCAACTTGGAGATGACTCTGCCTCCCTGCGCAGCGACAACGACGTTAAACGTATGAGATTTTTCTTCTTTTATCCTTCTATCAATCCTTGTTCACACACGTACATTTAGCCCTACCATGCAAAGAAAAACTGATTTCCCGTTGGAAAACTGATTATATTATGATATTTGGTTTTAACTCATTACAGTGACAGAGAAGGAGAGCGTCGCTGCACCGGCTATACCCCATCAAGGGGAAGAGAATCACAAGAGAGAAGGCGAACGAGAGAGTGAAAGGGAAGAGAGGAACAAGAAGTTGCGAAAGACTGATTCTAAGGAGAACATTCCTTTATCTGCTGAGAAAAAATTGGTAAGTTGCGCATGGTAAGTTTAGACACAGATAGTCTTAAAAGGATATCCCTTATTGTTTAGGCACCCAAACCACCCGTGTGGCACGAATCGAACGAACGTCGATCATCCAGAGATAAGGGTCCAGCACCCCTGCCACCCGGTGTTTTGATGCGTCAGGACAGCAGCAAGATTGACGAAAAAGAGCACATTCCAAAGGCAGTAGGTGACGAAAAGAACACTACCACTCCTGCCGTTCCTGTTGCTGCCGCAACATCCTCGTTGGGCAAAGAAAAGCCAACGATCGATAACAAATCAACGAAGAAACAGAGTTCCCAAAATGACAACGAGAAACTTGGTCAGGGACCAAACGTTGCGGAGGAATCCAGAAATGATGTTGAGGGGAGTTACGGTGACGAGAGTATCGATAGATCCAAGTCAGTGCCGAGTGTGAAGTCTGTTGAAGAAAGGCGAAAGCCGCCTCTCGATAAACCGAGAGATGCAAACACCAGAAGAAGGTCTATAGAAGAAAAAAGGAAACATGCGACGGACAGAGGGCAATTCAGCAATGATGATAAACGGAAATCAGCGCCAGTAAAACCATTCTATAATGCCGATGAAGCAAAAGAATCCGCTTATGTCAAACAAACATCATTGGACGAACGCACAAGGTAAACTATAGATTCCGTACAGTTTAGTCCGTGGTAACGTCATCGTGATAGTAATTTCAATACCCCGCTTTGATTAATTTATAACTATTTATAACTATTTATAACAGGGACGCAGGAAAAGCGTATTTGACCGATCACCGACCGGAATACGATCCACGGCGAGATATCCCATTGGTCGGGGATGAAAATTTCCAAAGTTTGGAGGAGAAACGTAAATCTGTTGAAGACAAGCTCAATGCTGTACTTGAAAAACGGATTTCGATGGATTCCACCAGACGTTACACAGATCACGCTTCTAGCGAGACCTTAAAACGTATTACTGGCACCAGTAACGTCTCACAACTCTCAGATAAGGATACCTCAAAGTCCAGTTCTGCCGAGGACATAAAGTTAAAGGTTGGGGCTCAGAATGCGCTGCTGAAAAGTTGGAGCCACGATTCGTCGAGGAATGAATCCTTGGACAAGAATAATGTATCGAGATCCCAGTCAGATGAAATCCATAGGACAAGCAGTCCTGACGGGAAATGGGAGAGCAGCGACGCCGGCGGAGATGAGGACGTTTCCACAGATGGTGTTGACAGACCCCATCGTTATCATAGGAGGGGATCCTCTTCAGGGACTAGTGTCTCTGTTGTCACATCAACGCCCGTCAGGAGTCGTAGCACGTCAAGGAGTGGCAGCGGAGATAATATCGTGGTTGTCACGGGTACGAATTTTTATTCATTTACGCGTTTTATTTTTGGCTCAATTTTTACTTAGACACTAATAACTTTTCTCTAATTTTCAAATAGCTAAATCACAACCATCGGAACATCACGATGATGGCCGAATGAAGAAATCTATGGTACGAATAACTTCGGAAACACCAGACCCATCAAATAGTTTGGCAAGCAATGTGAGCCAAGTTACAGTGGTAACAACCCATCCACCGGTACTGATAGATGCGACGTCTACTCCTCCGCCGCGTCGGCCATCCCCAACGTCTGAAGTGGTGATAGTTGCCAATGAAACAAACAAGACCCAGGTCAACGAAAGTTCGACGGACGACGATGGTTTCACCAGTTTAGACAGTCTCGAGTACACACCGCAAGAGCAACCGATTGTAATATCTACAGGTGACACCCCAAAATGTATCGGTAAGAAGCTAGATGAGTCGGAGGTTGTGATAGTAAGTCCCATTGTCGTCGATCAACTTATGGATACCAGCCATGTGTCGGTCGTTACCGTTGGCGATGACAGAGAAAGGGTGAAGGACTCGTCTGTTGTCGGACGTAATGTAGGTGACAGTGGCACGGATCTCTCTCTCTCCACGGTAGAGGGTAAAAGGAGAAGAAGGCGGTCCAGTTCCAAGAGCGACAGCGGTGATGACGTTGTGCCGCCCCGAATGTCTGTAATGATTGCTGGGACGACGATAGGTTCGACGGACGTTGATGCCGTCGCGCTCGTTAACCCAGCGAAACCTATAACAAGTAATGGTCTTTTGTCGACACGCGGTAACGGCACTCCCGGCGCCGTGGCCGCGGCGCCTTGGTCAACGACGAAGCATTCGGCTGGTGATTCGAGGGAGGAATTTGACGCCAAGGGATCGCGAAATAAACGCACTTCACCCGACAGTAGCTGCAGCAACGAGGGCGGGTCACACCGTTCGCAGAGCGACGAGGGATCTACGAGGTGTCACACGCCCAGCAAAAGCGTCGACCGATCGGATGCCGAGTCAATATCGACAACGATAAGTCAGGACAGTCGTGGATCAAGTAGGGACAATCATTTGGGACGAGATTCTCGTCAGTCTTCGGAAATCGACGACGAAGTTGTACTTAGAAGAAAACCGCCCGAGTATACGACGCGGGATGTGCCTCAGCGACAACACAGAACAAAGGAGGATATACAGATAATGAATCTTAAAAAGAAGACGCGGAAACGTACGAGAAAATTCGAAATCGATGGCGTGGTCGTCACAACCACGACCTCAAAAGTCATATACGGGGACGACGAGAACGGAAAGTTTTACGACGATCAGATATTCCGCAAACAAGAACTTCGGGAGCTCAAGATGTTGCAAAAAATGGAACAGAAACAATTTCAGGATCTGTCGCAAAAGTCGCAGTTTACGAAGGACCAACAGGAGAAGCGTTTTGAGCAGGAGAGACTCATGTTGGAGCGCGGGGCAGAGGGTGACCTTGACACGCTAGCCAGGCAGCAACGCCAACAGATTGAACGCGCCGAGACGCAGCAAGAAGCCGATCTAAGACTTGCCTCTAAAAAAATACGCGGTGAACAAGAAAGGGAGCTGAAACAATTCCGAGAAGGATTAAAACAGGAGCTTCGACTGCTCAAACAGGAAGTCGACCTGATGCCCAAAGAAAGGCGAAAGAACGCTTTCAAAACGCGAAAAGATAAATTGGAGGCAGAGCACGAGGCCAGGGAAAAAGTGTTTCTGGAAAAGTTGAATGAGAGCCACGAAACCTCGCTACGGAGGCTGTCCGACAGCCATCGGGAGAGGATCGCTCTGATGGAGAGGCAATTCTTGCAACAGAAGCAGCAACTTATGAGAGCGAGAGAGGCGGCGATATGGGAACTGGAGGAGAGGCAGATTAAAGAACGTCAGCAACTCCTCAAGCGCCAGCTGAAGGACATATTTTTTTTGCAAAGGCACCAGATGCTCATAAGACACGAAAAAGAGTTAGAACAAATGAAAAGAATGAACCAGCGCAAGGAGGAGGAGCTAGTCAAACGTCAGACAGTTGAACGTAGAAATCTTCCGAAAAGGATACGTACGGAAATGAAGGCCAGAGAGATGATGTTCCGTGAATCGATGCGGATATCGATGACTGCCGCTCTCACGCCAGACCCGGATGCTGAGCGTGATAAACTTAAGAAATTCCAGGAAAATGAGAAAAAACGGTACAGAGCCGAACAGCAGAGGTTCGAGCTGAAACATGCAAGACAACTCGAAGAGCTCAGGGCTCAAAGTGACGCCACTATTAAGGAGTTGGAACAGCTTCAAAATGAGAAGCGAAAAATGCTTATGGAGCATGAGACTATGAAGCTCAAGGAACAAGAGGAGGCTTACACAAAGGAACTCAGGGAGTGGAAGGCACAACTCAAGCCACGGAAGCAGGTCGGTAACAAATTTGTATCTGTTATTCACTTTATATTTATGATGCGCAGATTTATGAAAACGGTTTTCATCTCGTCCCCATGTTCGATGGTTGCCCCGATCTTCGACAACATTATTTTAAATGAAACGGGTACGTGGTGTCGAAATAACCAACACAACGTAACGAAATTGTTGTAGAAACTAGAGGCTGAGCTAGCAGCGGAGAAGAAATTGCTGGCATCCCAATATTGGGGTTCATTGCCGCAGCATCTGAGCCATCTCTCATTAATCTCCTTAGACTCAACTGGTAACACCACTCCCACAAACATGGAGGTGAACCAAATTATGGCGAACACAGGCACGTGGCGCAGGTCGCCACATTTACCAAAATCCCCTTCATTATCAAGCTCTTCCAGCACCGGAACTCTCGCTGCATCCTCTTCCTCTTCTTCTCTGTTCAGTCTGCCTCGTGTGTCCCTCAAGTATGTTGGTTCCGAAGCCGGAAGCATTAATGTTGGCACAGGTTTTTCCATTTCTGGTGATGTCTCACCACCGCCATCTCCATACTCATCTCCAACCGCATTGCCATCACCTTTTCCTCGCAAACAGTAATTTTTAATCATTGTCCAATATTCCCCTCCCCTTGTTATCGTAAGTCTAATTGATACACGCTTCATTCAAACTGAGCTCAAAGTTTGTTTTAGGCAACACATCAGAGACATTTAGTCAATCCTTGTTTTCTTGGATTTATTCACAGCCGTCGAACAATCAAGTTCAACTTCAATTCTTCCTACAACTTCCTGTTCGAAATTCCAGCTATATACGTACGAGCATTATCCATCTCAAAAGTCCGCACCTCAGTTACTCCGCCCTGCCTCGTATTGTAACTCGTCAATGTCGGTCCGACGTCAAATTTCTATTCATGCGTGTAATTTGTGTGAATTGTCGTTGTGCGTTCTTAGTTATGTCCACATCTTGGGTTTGGGTACTTTATATCTAGGTTTAATATTACTTTGTATGTGAAATCGTACGTCGTGCATATTTATCCTATAATACCCCTTTGAACGCCAATATTCAATGGGAATAAGTAAAACGATGTGAAAAATCACCAAGATCAATTGGGATAGCGCTCAAATCTCAAAGGTCAGTCAAAAATATTTTCTTTCGGTTACAATTTGGATGTCTTACAAAATGTTTCAGGTATCCGGAAGTGAAATTCATCTTAATTAGTCCACAATTTTTTCAATCCTCAATTCACTGGTGTATAAACACGTAGTATCACGTATTCTCGTCTTTTCACGGTTCTACCTAGCTGTTTACAATCGAGCATTCCAGTATTTTAATACCTATGTCAAGAATGACGCATCATTGTATTCAGAAATGATGCACATTTCCGGTTTAAAGTTGTTCACAAACTTTTGAAACGTCTATGTGTCAACCATTAATTTTGGTGATTTTACAGAGATTGGAAGAACAATTCGCTCAACAGTTGGAGGTCCAGGAGGCGATTTATGGACCATCAGCAGTGCCTCTATGCTTACCACCGGACTTACCCGACCTCCCAGATCTTCCTGATCTAATGCACCATACCGCTGTGACCGGTGCAGGTGGTTCCACTCGCAGTTCGCTCTCATCAGTCAGTGAAGGATAGTTGTATTCCGCTAATAATTGTTGATGCGCCAAATAAATTATTGCTAGTGGTGTCAAACATGTGAAAATAGGATTGTGGTGCGTGACTGCAAAGCAAATGGCCGAAAATTGGATAACTAATGAAAAAAAATATGTATTGTGTATCACTGTAAGTATTTACCACTGTGATGCAGACTAGGAAATGGATGTCACATGATCCATAAACAAATCGAATGAGTTGCGGTACAGAGTCTCAGAGGATATATATGTAGCTCGATCCGCCTACATTTCCATTCTACTAGGTTAACACACTTCCAGTTATTTCTCCCGTTGTTGTTGTTATTACTACCACCAGCATCGTAATCATCTTCATCCTCATTGTTGTTATTATTGTGGTTATTATTATCAATATTATTATGATAATTATTATTTTCAATACTAATACTGCTACTACTACTACTACTACTACTACTACTACTACTACTACTACACTTTTTCTTCTACTATACTATTACTAATACTATACCACTACTACCCTCACTATTCTTGATAGTAATATTAATATATTGCTATTGTCATCATTGCTATTATTATTATTATTATTATGATCGTCTTCATCGTCATCATCATCAGCATTGTTATTATTATCATCATAATTATTATTATTACCAGTATGGGATCTGAGCATATTGTTAAGAATGACGGTGTGAAATACTCCAATGTATTTCCAGTCTAGCTGATTATCCAGGGAGATAAGCTAGCCACAAATTGTGTATACCTACATACCTATACATATATGCCTATTTAGGTATCGATAGAATTGCGTAGACTCAACCCTTACAAAGAATTGTATTTTATTATAATGTTACTATTTGTGCGATTTTTGGCCTAATTATTATCAACAAATGTACAGCCAATGTCCATATAATGGCATGCAGGCCGTTCACTTCGATCGTGTGTTCAGTATTTATGAAAGAGAATGATATAATCCGTATATACTTATACCGAATGGCTTCCCTTAAACTATATGTATAATTTATAGGATACGTATAATATACATAGAACATAAATATTATACATAAATATTTAGAATTTATCATGTTAATTGATTCAGCTTCGCACTCTTAATACAACGATTAATTTTCAATCAGCATGTAAGAATAATTGATGATTATTATTAGTCCTAATCACAACCTAGACTATATACCTATACTATACCTATAATTGCTCAGAACTGGATATGTCTAGGCTCAATTAGTATTGCGAGAAATTTGTCTTATTACTATTGGTTTATGATGTAGTATTATACATACATATACGATACGTGTATGACGCTATTTAGGCTTTATATTAACCACATACATAAGTATATATATATATATATATATATAAATGACGACTTCGTCTCTATTATCGTTTCCGGAATTCGTACCTTTCATACCACGTTGATTGAATCATAGTAAGGGATACCAGATACAACCAACCTCGTGAAAATGCTCAACTTGTCGCGAAATGATGAACGGCCGAATAAAAGTGAACTTCCTTCGGAAGTCGCTCATTTATAGAGAAATTTTCTCAATAGACAACTCTATAAAAATTGGAGGCGGGGGACAAAAAATTCTCGGTATCGTAAACCTCGGTGACGCATTCGAGCAATCATTGCTATCTTGTTGAAACTGATGTTACCATATTTGTCATATTACGATACACGGGAACAAGAATTATTCTTTAGGTCTCACAGTTTGATTAATTTCTAAAATTTCTTGAATCGAAAAACGCAAGTCTCGACGCAGATTCGGAACCCGAAGTCTGGCATGAAGATGAGGGTTAATTAGATATCTTACTAAGGTTTCCATAAACCGTCTTCTATTCAACTCTAGTATTCAAATTACGGAATTGCGCTATCTCTTCATTGGTGTGGAGTACAACTTTTTCCAGTAGAGAGTCTGGAAATAGCAAGCTCCATGCTTGGAGTAGAGTGACAACATTTCGTGCTCGTCTAATTGGACCTGGAGCATAACTCGTAAATCGTAATGTCAACCTTATGAGTGTAAAATAGTCGATGTTCACATCTTCACTTCTGGTTGATCTTTGTGTGACAGTCCAAAGTCGTCTCCGAGTTCATCTTCTTCCGATTCTGTACCTGTTAAGCATTCCAAATTATCCTCTTCGTTGTCAGAAGGGATACCGTGAGCTTGCACACTTTCTGTTGGTTGAGATAACTGGGTAACTCTGTCGACACTTCTCAATCTGTACCTTGCTGTCATTTCTGCTCATAAAAATTTCAAATTTAAAAGAAAAATCATTCAGAAATTAATTGGTACGATTCAAAGCATTCAAATTTCGTAAATGAACGTGATATCGACTAACCTTACGAGAACCTGAACAGCATAAACGGTGGACCAAATTGATCAGCTATTATACATATTTACCATGGAAACTCGGCGGACCATGGGCATACCACGCGTTGACTGAAGTGTAGTACATACTTCAGCCAACGATAATTGAAGGCATTGACTGAAGACAATCTTCAGTTAACATTGAAGGGTAAGTTTTAGCGGCTTTTTGTACTTCTTCACGTTTACCGCGTCGCGTAGTGCGGTCAGGGGGGCTATATCAAATATAGCAGAAGAATGACGTCTCGAACGTTGCTGTCATCTCGGAGTAGATTTAAAACTTTATTTAGAAGTTATACGAGCAACACTGCTGACGTAAGCAAGCTGAAAAATTCCGAAGTAGCCGGACAAGTGAAGGAACCACTTTTGGATCGTTGGGGTAAATACAAATAATATTTTTAAGTAACTACCCTTCTAAGGTTATAGTGCCACTCTGGGGAAACATAGTTGATTTCGAATCTAAACAATAGAAAATATAGCGTGACTCTAGTTTTCCTCGTAGGAACCGTCTTCATAATCAACCCCACATGCTTTTCTCTTTCAGCAAAATATTGGAAGAACCTTTACATCGACTACAAAGATGTTGCTTTGGATGTCGTGCAAGGATGTAAAGAGCGGCCAGTTCGGGCCTTCACCTATTTCTCCCGTGAGTAAAAAAAAACGCACATAATGTTTTTGGGGTAGTGCGTAGCACTTTTTTTTCATCAATCACCCATCTTTTGCTATTGTCCTTATGTCTGATCTTCATTATGATTATTCACTTAGTTTTAGGGAGTGTGTACTACCTCTCGAAGCACAACCCCGATGAAAATTCATACAGAGTGATGCTGCTGGAATCTTCAAATAAGCTAATGCTAGTGGGACAGCCGATACGCAATCCCGTGAGCGTAGGGCATATTAAATCAATAGAACAGTGTTACAATGAAGGTATTATCCGCAGGCTTAGCTTAGGGATTTTATCTTTCATATGGCTGGATAACTATGAGAAAGAATGTGCCCACTTCAAAGCTACGTGTTCATATCTAAAACCACAACTCTTGGGATTTCATCACAGAATCATTGATGTTGGTTTCATGGATAGGTGGTGGGTGCTGGAAGAGAAGATGAAGGATTTTGACATCAACGAAGAAGAATTCAACCACCCTACTGATTCGTCTGCCAAAATCGTTACGTAAAGATCAAAAACAAAGTGATTGATTACGAAAGACTTTAGTAGCACATGAGATGCGGAGCATTTCATTGTAAAAACTCTGTAAATAACTGTTATTTATGAATATACCAACATAGGTAATGTCTCAAATATTACATGAAGCATTAATAAACCACTCATGCACTGTCAATTCTTCTCGCTACTCACATCGTTGCCTAACCTGTGACATAATTTGCTGACAATTTCAATCGTACACTAAAGCACATCCAAATCAATGATATGATACATTAATATGTATCTTGTGTAAAATGCTATGTGGTATCTCATACTGGTTCCCTCTCATACCCCCAAATTTGCCAACTCTTTACCCTGTGTTGCCATGAATTTTTGAAAAATTCATATAGTTGTAATCCGTACCAATCATTAAAAACGTTTAGGTGTGATGGCACCCCTGACACCAGAACGGCACACATCGGTGCTATCCAATGAGCGGGTATCGTACACATCTCGTACGTTTCAATTATTGAACACCGCTTGCAATTTTGCCTATTTTTGCCCAAGTTTTGCCGTTTTTATGTGGTAACCGACAAAGGGTTGCATTTGGTTTGGAGCATTTCAGAGGTGCTCTCTGAACACTTACATAGTTGCTGAGTGAACACTAGAGGACGCACCCTCGCTACGCGCCAGTGGAATTTCGGTAGAATAATCTAGGCTCTACCAGAATTCGAGGTCCAATCTCCGCGAGAAGTTAATTTGACGACTTTTAAGACGGTAGATCATCGCGATCACAGACCACGCTTGTCGTCGTACATCACGGTTCATCGAGAGGTATCAGTCTCATATTTCGTGGAACTACATTAACGCCGAAGTTTCAGTCAACCAGGTGAATCAGTTGATTTTCAAAAACTAAATGGTGCCGTGCTTATAAAAGTGCCGGGGTGTGAAACGTGGGCGAATGCTTTATGGAGTAGAAGTAACGTTCGCTAGAAACCGAAAGAAGGAACTCAACTTTGATTCCCAAAGAGATTCGAACATTAAATTTTGTTAACATGTATTCTCTCTTTTCTAGGCGACCATTCGGGAGCTGCAACAAGCGAAGAAGTCCCTGGCAGAAGTGTACGAGAGGTTGAGTTGGACTGTCTGTCCAAGAACATTGATTATAGCAATGGCCAAATGGGGCGAAGGGGATCCTCGATGGATTGTAGAGGAGAGACCAGATGCGACCAATGTCAACAACTGGCACTGGTATGAGCAGTCACTTAACTCACCCTTGTCAGTGCTTCAGAAACACTACCGTTTGAACTGGTTTGGTCATGAGTTGCATGTAAACAACATTTTCCAAACGTTGTTCATGGGTCCCATCAAAATCTAAATTTGTGACAAAATTATCATGTAGTGTCGACACAACTTAACCAAAGAAGAGTTGAGTGAGCGCTAACTAGATGCTCAAATGTACGTTTAGTCGTCTTCCATCTCTTTTTCATAGTGGAACCTGCTTAGGCTTTCTATCATGAGTGCGACAGAGGACCAACAGTGTCTTCTCTCTTGCGAAGTGAAATTCATAGCATTCTACATGAGCGTTAAAGAGAAAGAAAAGTGTACGTAAGTTCCTTATCCGAATCAGCGCTATCTCAATTCTTCTCTGGTTTAGCATAATGTCTGTAGGAGATTGTTTAACAAATTATTGTGTGTTCCAGGACTGAGAAGAATGCTTGTCCATGGTCGCAAGAGAAGCTGAAGGAGTTATTTACAAATTTGATCATCGAAGGTGACAATGGTGAGTGTGTAAGGCTCTGAATTATCTTAAATACATATAACATACCCTGCATAATAAAGGATGGATTCTCTTCTCTCTTTTGCTAAAGTTCTTCAACTCATGGTTTTTAGCACTCTTCTGACTCATGGTTATCTCTGATATGGTAACAACCGTTGAATATTTATTTTTACAGTTAAATGCAAAATAACTGAGTTTGAGAAATGTGAAGGTGAAGCTGTCGCGAACAATAGAAAAGGAAAACTAATCTTCTTTTACGAATGGAATCTAGTACTTAAATGGGTTCTTGAGGACAGCGGGGAAGACAAGATTACTGGAAAAATAAATATACCCAATTTATCTGAGGAGAATGACATCTCTGAGGTCGATGTACGTTACACAATATCGCATTTTATTTAATTGGCATGTGAGATCCACAAAGACTTATGACATTCCAGAAGTTTCTATCAAATCTCTTTGTATCTGCATCAACCAATATCGCTTTCATTTACAGATCGAAATCACTCTCAAAGATAGTACCGATAAGGGGGAAGGCGTGAAGCATTTTTTACATACCAAAGGAAAGGTGACAATTAGAGAAAAACTAGGCCAATACGTAGCAGCACTAAAAGAAGGTTAACAATTGAGCGTTTATAGAGAAACTTGATTCATTATTTTGTGAGTAGTTGCTAATTTGTTGAAATTGTTACAGAATTTAGCAAAGGCATGATCTTACCTAAGAAGGAAAGCATGAGTGAGAAGATATCTACCATGACCTCTGGCTTCGACGCTAAGGTGAGTCTTCCCCTCCATGAATTCAATTAACTAAATGTCAATTGAAATAGATTTGACTTTCACCTATTGCCATTCGCGTTTTCTGATTATTCTATAACAATCAGTAAATTTAAAATCGTTGGGTATTTTCATAATTTCCGTAGATGCAGATGAACAGCGTTGTGAAGTCCAATGACCAGCCACTCGGCGTTAAGATAACAACATCTACGGTGAAACAGCAGCAGAAGTTTCAATGCAGAGCTGAGGAGTTCTATAATGTATTCACTTCTCTCGAGGTATCGTTCTTCCCGTACGCTTTATACAACATACTTTAGACAATTTCTATGAAATGAGAATGATTTATGAGTTTCAAAAGCGCGTTATTCGTAGGAAACTGATTGCTATTTTTATTTTCTATTCCATTTGTAAAGATGGTTCAAGCCTTTACCAAAGGCCCGGTGAAGTTGGATGCGAAAAAGGGTGGTAAGTTTGAACTGTTCGGGGGCAATATTCACGGAGACTTCGTCGAGATAACCCCGACGAAAATTATCCAGAACTGGCGATGCAAGCAGTGGCCTTCTGGCCATTTTAGTAAAGTTACATTAGAAATAAGCGAGAAAAATGACCACACCGAAGTAAACCTTGTACAGACTGGCGTACCCTCAACGTAAGTCGCTCGAGCTCTCAGTTTTGTTTTGTATTAATCCTGAAATCCAATTCGTATTTATGATTTTTCTTAATCTTTTTCACCACGTCTTCATAAGATTATTTGTCGTTTCAGTGAAGCCGATACAACGAAAGCAAATTGGGAGAGGTACTACTGGGACGCAATAAAACGGACCTTCAGTTTTGGCTACTTCATGTGATCAGCAAATAGCTGCATGAAATTTTTCGCGTTGGATATTTATTCAATAATGATAGGTGAAGCAGCGTAACGCGAGACGCAACTAAGCGTGTAATGTGAATCAGCTACACACTGCGATTTGTTTTAATCGAACTTTACGTATTTTGAATTTCAAACGCCTGGCCATCAAACCACCGCGTCGCATATTTGATCATGTAACAGTTTCGGAATAAACCAATTAACTTTATTTGTAATTGAAAAAAGAATCGTTCAAACACGTAACTGTACGTAACAAATGATTGGCAAGAAAAACGTATGACCAATTATACATTGGAAAATAAGAAATCCTCTACAATTATTGAACCTCACCCAATTTATTTGCCCTCCAGTCTTGTTCTGAAAATTCATTTCTGAGCCGAACCACGCGAAGACTACTTTGTACTGCATACTTTGAAGTTCTTTCCAAAGCATTTACAGAAGTGGTCTTATCGATATTATCCGAGACAGGAAATAAGATTATTCTTCTTTGTTTTTTATTATAAAAATATAATTTGCCAACAGTCATGCAACAATTAATGCTACGAGTGTTCACATGGTCAAAATGATGGACATGGACAACACCCATGGGTGTGACGGTGAAAATGAAGATGATCAGATTCGAAAAATGAAATACAAAAAGCGTATTTTAGTTCATCGTATGTAACAACAAATCTTAGTATAATCTAGATGAATGTATGTATACATATGTATGTTATACATATGTATATATTTATGAACATATCAATCAATAATAACAGCGAATTACTTTTTAGTAGTGACCTAAATGATGGTATAAAAATATTAACTACTTCCACTACTAACCAGGCTGAAATCAGGTTTCGGTCATTAGAATTCGAATGCAGAAGCACATGATTGACCGGCGGTAAAGCCATGAGGATTTCTTGATCCATGAATCAAAAACTTGACTTTTAATATAAAATTCTATCAGGTGCCCTCTGCTAAACACGAAATCGCAAGGTGATCGGATGAAAACCTTTGCATAAATTAATTGTAAGTGAAAAACACAGATGATAAGTTTGGTTAAGTACCTAACATGGGTATAACGGATAGAAAAATGGTATCTTAGAGAATAAATAAACAAATTTCCTGGAGGAGCACCCTTTGCTTAAAGATAGTATAATAGATTTTGTAATGCAGCATCCGGCAACCTGTGCAGAGATTGTGCGACTAAGAACGCTAGCTTATGCGCGTACTGGCAAGGAGCAGGAACTCTGATAGTTCCGCTCCAATTAAAATACATATGAGTCATTTTGTAGGTAAGGAGCTGTAGTCTATTGGCGTCTAGACCAACATTGTCCGATATGACATTGAAGGCAGTCGGAGAGACGGAGCCTTGTCTGACAGACTGTGGAATGATAAAAAAATCGTACCTTTCAGGGCTAGTAATAACGTCATCCACAACAGTGCCAGGGGGTGGATTTTGCTTCCCCATGAACAGCCTGGTATTGATACGCTTCGTAACTATGATAAAAGCCATTTTGACTTCCTGTGTGCCGTAGACTTGGGCAAGGCATTGCTTCAAAAGTTTTACCTCATGTTCATAGACGTAGGGAATTTGCCCCTCACCAACTCCATCTCTGTAGATAACGATACTTTCAGGCAAGGTTTGGTTCTTCTCTCGGTAGGCATGGAGCGCTTTGCACATATTTGCTGACAAATCATTCGACAACTCTGCTCCGGATGTGTGCGCGCTGACCGCGCTGAAATATTGGCCGAAGGATGGATCCAGCGAGGCGACCAGGGCACCTGAGAATCGATAGGATTTTTCATTTGTGATTAAAATTGCAAAGAAAAAAAAAAATAGATTCACCCGATACGCAACCAACGAACTACTTATCATAGAACGGCGCAAAATTTTACTAAAATAAAACTCACCATAATCCCTTCCTCTACAAGCGGGATCATGACATACATCGAATCCAGCGACCATTAGGCCGCTCCGAGGAACTGCCACGGACCAAGGCACACCCCCGATCTTACAGTTCATCTGAATGGCTACTTTCATAGCGATAGATCCCAGCCCCCTGTTCGTCAAGTTTTTAGCGAGGAAAACTTGAGTCGGAATGGGGCGATCCGTGCAGCACTTCTTTTTGATCGCAGAGTACCTTTCAGGGCGGTTATTCGGCACGACGAAGAATATCAATTTTACCGAAACTTTACTCAGGATGGCTTCGATGGCGTTCAAGTAGCTCTGGCTCCTATCGTCAGGTATTTCATGTACGCGAGGCTGCGTTATTTGGAATCCCATGCCTCCTCCTACTTGTATCAGTTTTGATATGAATTCCTGCGATTGGGTAATTTAAAAGTTTGTCAAAATGTGTTTGTAGAAAAAATAAAAAAAACATCCGATTGTTCGTCAGTAATTGTTTCGAACGCGACTGAAATAGATAATTAGAAAAAAAAAAAAAAACTTACAGCAACATCTCTTCTGGCCCGGGGAGGAACGACGAAAGCCCAATTGTCGAGTTTGCCGCAAGACAACATCTGGTTATTCCTGAACTCTCTGGTCCAGTCCGCTTCTGGACCGGCTTTGACGGTTCTTGAATGAAGAATAATTTTCTGCTCGTCAAGTTTCCTGGCAGGAACTGTGACTAAATTATTGTGTAAACTGAGATTCCATTCTTTCAGATCTTCGACGACCTTTGGCTCCGATCGTAAGCGTCTATTGAAAGCCAGCAATTTATCAATACGACTTTCAGGACCAATCCGCATATGATCAGACAGAGCTTTCATTACCTGCCATTGAGCTCTCATATCATCAGTTATACCTAGGGAAACAAAAAATTTTTGAGCTGAGCTTGCTGGAAATATAACTGTGAATCGATTGATCAATATTTATCAATATGATAAAATAATAAAGGAAACAAGACCTACCAGTCGTCCTACAGAGTTCCGGTACTAGATACACCAATTCTCCTTGTCCAGCTCTACGCTCTCGTGGTTTTGTTCGTGAGACCAGCAATGGTTGCATAGGCTGTCGGATTCGAATCTTGTACTTGTTCATGTAGTAATCCAAATACGAAATGCTTTCACCATTGCGCAGTTGGAATGTAGACTGTGGGCTAACGGCGTAGTCAACCTCATCGATTCGGTATGTGTTATTGTTGTATCCGGTGAGAACAACCTGGCCAATCACCGCGAGTGAAAAGCTTTTCTATTCGTTGAGAAAACCAAAATGACATGAAAAATAAGGTATCGGTTGATAGGCAAAAAAACTGATGCAGTTATGATCTACTCACCTGGTAGTCTTGCCTGCTGTTTCTTCGGCAATCTTCCAGGATGTCATACAACGTTTGCTGCCTCATCACTTTATGACTTATTTCCGAGCACATCAAGACGTCGTTCTCATGTTGACGTATCGAGGTTAGATAACCAGGCCATAGCTCCAGATTAATGTCTCGTATTTCAATCTATGATGACAAGAATTAATGAGACGTTAGGCAATTTTATGAAAATTATGCATCTAGTGAAAAAAGTCAAGATTAGAATTCATAAGTATAAACAACATATACAATCGTGAATGACCCGATGCACCACCTAATTCGGATTTAGACGTTTCAAAAATATAGTTGTCAATACCTTGGCCCGGGCATCGTAGTAGTCTCTACCAACGAGTTGCAAATTAAGATTTCCGAGACACTTGCGCATAATTATGTTGAAGAACTGAAGATAATGGTTGTCACCTTTCACCAAATCCCCGACCTCTTTAATACTGACACGTATCTGTACTTCATCCGATATACGTGTTGAGAAGAGCTCCATTTTCTGGAATATCACCAAAGATATTGTAATTCTATAATATGAGATAAATGGTTCCGTTTGCTAGCAGATATTCACCTCAGGCAGCCGGTTACTCGTGTATAGTACAGTTCCATCAAATATGTAGGGTCCTATGGTATCCCTATGAGGCCGCAAAAGACCTTTACGAACCATGGTTCGTTCTTCCTCTGGTGCAAAGTCTACACGATTCTGATAGAGGCACCAGTCAGTGGTAGTGAGCAATTTGAAATAGTTTGCCGTCAATTTCAAAGGTGTGCCAGCCGTTCCTGTGTGGTGGTAGAGGAGGGGTGAGAAGAATGACAATTAGCGCATGGAGAAATGTTTTGCATAATACTAGAAGTTCACGACGATAAAGTAGTACCTTGCTTGGACACAACTCCGGGTGGACGTGTAACCAAGATATTACTAGGTAGGGCGCGTCTGCCTCGCATGGCCCCACGTCCCACTGTACTCCCATGTTCTCCAGCTGCGCCTGTCAAATGAAATGCACAGATGCACATACCTATGTATGAGAGTTCGAAGTCATTAAAAAAAAAAAGTATCCTTCAAAATTGAATGGATTCGCGACAGATTTAGAAGTCTGAGCTGTCATGTTAACAATCAAACATAATTCATGATCAGTTTCTACCAGTGTTCAGATTGTGTACTGCTGGAACTATATCACTGCGACCGCCATCACCTCTGGCCGCTGTAAGTTGGGTTGCACGTCCCACACTCTGAAACGAAATTGAATTTTTTTTCTTTTCAAAATTCTCAATGATGTTGAAATACTTGAATATTTCCAAATGATTTATAGAAGAACCAGGTAGAATTGTATGGGTTGTCTTTTAAGATGAAAATCCCTCTCCGAACCATTCCTATATCTGCCAGGATTCTCTTTTGCAATGTATATTAAGAAACGTGTAAAAAGGTAGTGGTAGTGATGGTGCTGGTAGAAGTGTGGGTTGAAATACCGACCAGGCAACGCAAGGTATACAAGACGTCAAGGTTGAGTACATTTAGATAACAACAGGGCTTTAATAATGCTGAGGTATGAATTCCAAGTAGCCTAGCCATAATGCAAATGGAAACTTGATACTCACACTCAAAACCATTTGAAGCAAAAAAACAAGCAGGGTGGCCGCAAAGAAATGACTTGAAAATTTCCTGATATTTCCATGATATTTCCCAGTTGCATTAAATTCCCTGATAATTCCCGATATTCCCAGTTCGTGGCTACCCTCACGAGTCATTGAGTATTTAGCTGGTGATATCCGAGAGCAATTATAATCTCACCGTATGAGCTTGCCAAGAAGCTGCTGCTGGACCCGGTCGTGAGCTTGTTGATGATGGCTGTCCTGGAGCAGGCTGTGGATCGGGTCTATGAGCCCATACACCTTGAAGTGTCGGGGGCAAAACCGCAGGATGATGGGCATTATCTAGGTCAGGAATTCTACCTCTTGCTTGACCTCTTGCCGATCTGCCTCCTGGTCGAGACATGTAGTACCTACAACAAAAAATGAAATCATTAAAGTTCCAAGGTTGTATGAGATGAAAGTGCCCAAGGAAACACAACGAGGACAGTAGCAATCAGACGATAGTGTTGAGTTCGCTTGCAATATCACACCATGGATTTCATGTTAGCTGCTTGAAGTTGTGAGGCTCTGGTGGTACAATAATGATTTTATAAAAGATTAGGGGGGGCGATGTAACATTTTAACTTAATCGAGTGTAATGTATTTGTGTGAAGTAAACGCGAGCAGTTCGAATTGCATTCACTTCTTCATATCTGATAGAACTGTTCCCAAAAATTCAAAGTTGCAGGTATACTAACCAAAACTAAATAAGAAGTTGAAATCCTAAGATAAGCTCTTTCTTCTTGCTGAGGTGTTGCTGAGTCGCGAATGGTCGCGAGTTGGTACTTGACTGTCATTATTTCTGCTTTGTAAAACACCACAGGCCTGGACACGGGCTCTGGATAATATATTTGACAACCACTTGGTCTCTAACCACTTATACATATACCACGATTTTTACTTCGTGACATATGTATACGTATGTATGATAAACGTAAACACATTTTCTGCATAGCAGCGTGGCCAACTCATATTTATGGCGGTAAAATAGATTTTAAAGGTGTTCATTCCAGTGTTGACTGGAGTGGTCGTAAAATATTTGGGGACCAAATACACTGATTTATTGTAAAATATCTGGTGACCAACCGATTCATGTGAATCGCGTATTTTTGGTTCCCCCTTCGTGTGCGGGGCTAACAAAGAGTTTATTGTTATAACGATGACCAAAGAAAATGAATGCCTATTGCTTTAATTCTAATTGTTTTCGCTGGATGGTTGTATGTTACGGATATGGTATAAGAAATGTTTACGATAATATAGGCATCTATATCCTCCATCAGTGAAAATTTCTGGGAAGGCGTTTCAGATTTCTGAGCAAATCGGCTGTTACGTGCAAACGAAGATCGAGAGATCTCATCCAGCGTAATCTGTATTTGGACCTACCCGTGAGCGGTTAAAGATAGATCCTCTAGAGTTTAACAGTTTTATTGAAGTGCAAAAGCACACCTGCTATGCTGAAACGTTACTAAAATGGGTGATGGGAGTTTATAGAGACATAGGAATTCGATCTTACAAAATATGTATATGTGTTCTCAACTAATTCACAATGTTGAATGGTTTACGAATGGGTTAATCGATTAAATATATTTTGTGTTATGATGAACTTTAAAATTTACAGTAGGTGATTGTAGATTTCGAAATATAATGAATTAACAAAGTAAAATAAAATGAAGTGGTTGAATGAACAAATTTAAGTGATAAAGTGAAATCGTAAAAACAGAAGAAGTAGAGAATATGTTCTGGAAGAGACAACGTGTTGGATTTGGGATAGAATAAATTGATAGATTAAATAAGAATAGGAGAGGTGAGCCAAGGAGCTTTTCCCAAGGATGGATAGGAAATGTCTTTGAGAACCTGTACCACCGGTTTGCCGAACTGTACCGAACCGACCCTTTTGCCTTTAGATTATTTATTTTACAGTAAATGACAGCGTAACATGACGGAAACCATTGTTACCATCGAATTATAATGATCTTTAGAAAGTTTCTTTTAAATTTTATGTAATAAAAGTAAGAATCTACTTTTTTGTAAGATACTTTTGTATTTAACGCACTTGGACTTGTCGCATGAACTATCCTGATGATTGCGGTCGCAATATTCTCGATCACGATATTTTCGATCCCGAGATCCATCCCTCGATTCTTCGCGGGATCCTGCGGGACTTCGATCATCACTACGCTCCCGCCTTGACCTTTTCATTCGTGCCGATTCCATTGAAAATTGCAGTGATTCGAATTCCAGAATATAGCAATTTCAAATTTACTCGTTGGTCCGTTAGTTATTCATGAGATTTTAACTTACCAAAAGTACTCGCCGAGTAATTTTGGAAAATTAAAATTTTCCAAATGGCAATTGATGGTCGAACAAAACAGCAAATCAACCACAACAACGCAGTTGCTTGTTTTGAATTCAAATCCAGCAAGTGATGCCAACGTTTTTGAGAAAAATGAAAGATTGACTTCTGTTTCTTGGGTCCCGCCAATCTCCGACTTGAACACGTTGCTATCACGTGCCTTATCAAACAGCTGATCGAAACAGTGTTGATTTGTTTTGAGAACTTGTACATAATTGTTCGGATCCCAAATGTCAATGTGGTATTCAAACGTATGACACCGAAAAATGGACCCCACTATGAAAAGAAAACGCAGCGATGATTCGAGCGATGAGGAGAACCATGACAGGCCTAAGTAAGTTGCTTTTATACATTAATTTTTTATAACCTTAATATTTATAGCCGGTAGCATTTGTACTCGGTTTTCTTCCGAATACATCGACTTTGGCATATTGTCGATTTGCAACAACAATCGAAGCAATTTCAAAAAATTCTATTTCACAAAAATGGGGAGCTCTCTTCAAAATTGGCTCCTTACCATTAATCTTAGACCATGTAGAGCAACTTACATTGGAGTGCCAAAGCAACTTTTATATATCGAAAATTCTTGACTTGGGGGGCTGGCACCCCCCTATTTAGTTCTTCCTACATAAATCCTGTCTTTTTAGTATTTCCTTCCATGTTTGTTTTTTGATATGGTAACTGGTTTTTCCTTAATTCTCTATTTCCAATAGGCATCATACGCACGTCCAGGCAGGAGGAATAGGCCCGGCTGAAGGTGGAGCTCCAGGTTATAACTATGTCGAAGCAATGACACATCAATTTCCATCATCTACTGGATCAATTGTGCCTACATTTCTGCCATATGCGACAATACCTCATTATCAGCAATATGCTGGATCACTGGTACCAGAGTTTTGGCCTCTTGTTGGACCAACGGCACTGCAGTACTTGCCATATGCTGCGTCAACGGTTCTACAATATCCAGCATTTACTGGATTAGCACAGCTGCAACCATATACTGCGGCAACATCAATCCCGCAACTACCATATGTCGCACCAGAGCAACCTTTAAATAATGAGCCAGTGTCACCACCGCTGCCATCGGATCCTGGAACCGTACAACCTCCATTGCCATCATATCCTGAAAAACCACTACCTCCACTACCAACATATCCAGAACCACCTCCGCTGCCGACTCACGATACACCAGTGCCACCACCACCCCAACCACCATATAATGTGCCACTTCCACACCCGTTGTTCAATGTGCCGGCTCCACACCCGTCGTTCAATGTGCCACCTTCACAACTCCCGTATCCACTGTATGATAAATCAGTACCGCCACCTCCGCTACCTCCTTATGTCGGAGCCTTTTGGACACAGAGACCTAGTCAACTCCCAGCTGATCCCCAACCAGGACCATCGACACAGGTTCAGTTTAAACATTAAGATTTTGATGTATTCTTAATTTTTCCTACTTTTGAAAATTCGTTTCAGCTGAAAGCAGATATAGGACATTATGTGGGAATCAGAGGTGATAATGATCCAAGTCGAGTTATCACTCAGAGAGACCAAGCAATCGGTATGAATTAACCATGTGTCCTTTCGTCGTTTACCTTGTGGGATGAATATTAAAATCGAATATTCATCTTTTTCAAATTATCAATCAATTTTGTATGATATTGCTGAGTAATGTTCTCTCAATTTTTTCATTATTGTCTAATCACATTTGACGACAGGGATTGGAAGAGGTACTGGCTCTGGAAGTGTTGCTTGGAACGATGCACGACAAATAAACCTAATTACACGCCCTACCGAACTTGTATCGAAGCAAGGTATTTTGTTTTTGCCGTAAAGCTTATTTTGTTCCAAGTTCGTTATACCAGATTTTTTATGACATTCACCTCTATTTTATTCATTTATTATATTTATTTATTCGTTTGTTCAAACCAGGTACATCTGGAACTGCCTTAAGATTAACGACGAACTATTTCCGACTGTTGAGCATGACTGATTGGCGCATCCAGCAGTATCATGTAAGCTTTGATCCAGACGAGGATCGAACTGCAATGAGGAAACATCTTCTTAGACCTCACAGACCAGTTATAGGGGCCTATATATTTGATGGCACAGTATTATATACGAGTAACAATCTTCCAACAGTAAATATCCAATAATCTGCGAATAACGTTCTGTAATGTTTCAAATGTCATTATATTTCATGCAGAATTTCGTATTCGGAATTTCAGACAATGGAGCTTTACTCGACCCTTGAATCCAATGGAAGCCAAATACGCATTTACATAAGGAAGGTTGGAAATCTGAAGAAGGGAGACCATCATTATCTGCAGTTTTTCAACATCATTATGCGCAAGTGCCTTGAACACCTCGAGCTGCAACTGGTTGGAAGAGACTTTTACGATGCACGTAGTAAGGTAATAGCAGTTATCTTGTATGAAACTTTTGAACTGAAATTTTGTTTTTTATCTTTCAATCATTCAACTCCTGATTATAGATCGAATTGAAAGATATACGGCTGGAACTCTGGCCAGGATATTCAACAGCAATTCGTCAATACGAGCAGGATGTCCTCATGTGCACGGAAATAATCCACAAAGTTATGCGACAACAGACGGTGTACGACATTCTGGCAGAATGCGTTTCCAACAATGGAGCTGATTATCAGGTAAAGTGATACAAATTTGGAGAGATATAGACTACTATTTGTTTTTTCACACTGGGTAATATATTGACTAAGAATGCATTTGTTTTTTTTTTCTCACTCTCGAATAGAAAAGTTTTTCACTTGCCGTGATTGGCCAGATTGTGCTTACTGGATACAACAACAACACTTATCGGATTGATGAAATCGACTACAGCAGCACCCCACAATCGACGTTTCCTCTTCGAAATGGCCAAACTATTTCGTACCTCGACTATTACAGAAACAAGTACCAAATCGTGATACGCAATCCCACACAGCCATTGTTGGTATCTAGGACCAAACCTCGAGAGCGCAGAGCTGGACTAGGAGAACTCGTGTATCTGGTTCCGGAACTCTGCAGGTGTACAGGTGAGTCTTGAATTCCGTGTGTCGAATTCCTTTGCGTTAAACTTGAAGAATGTTTCTTTACTTTTATCACCAGGAATCACCAGTGAAATGCGAGCACAGTGGCAAGTCATGAAAACTCTATCTGAACATACGCGTATTTGTCCGGAAACCCGTATTAATAAATTACTCGAATTTAACCGAAAGCTACGATCACAACCTAATATAGTCAACGATTTGACAGAATGGAACCTCAATTTACATGATAATTTGCTTGACATTAATGGACGACAACTCCCAATGGAGAAAATTATCTTTGCAAGAGAGCAAAAGATCGATGCCGGGCCACAGGCAGATTGGACCAGGGAACTTAGGTACGTGAACATGTTGTCCTGTGGCAGACTTGACAACTGGGTAGTCATTGCTCCAACCAGTGTGAGAAATGACCTTCAAGTGAGTATTAATAGTTTAGCTCCTCATTTGTTCAATTTCGAAGAATACACTTTTGCATCATACAATTGAATTAGAATAACAGATAACGTGAGCTTGTGAATTGCAGAATTTTATGGCGATGTTGATGAAAGTAGCAGGCAGGCTCGGGTTCCTCATATCTCAGCCTCGTATGCACGAGATAGTGGATGACCGAGGTCAGAGCTACGTAGATGCTGTGGAAGCCATACTAAGCAAAGTGTCGGTCAAGCTGATATTCTGCGTCGTTCCGAACAACCGCGCTGAACGGTATGCCGCGATTAAAAGGAAATGCTGTGCGGACCGTCCAGTTCCAACTCAAATCTTTATAGCCAAGAACTTAACAAACAAAGGGTTATCCGCAGTAGCGACCAAAGTAGCAATTCAAATGAATTGCAAAATCGGGGGTGCTCCCTGGGCGGTTGAAATTCCTCTCACTGGGCTAATGATAGCTGGATTCGATGTGTGTCACGATACAGCATGCAGGGGGAGAGATTATGGTGAGTTTTGAGTCAAGGATATTGTGACACGAAATGTTTGACCCATAATCAGAGAATAATTTCACACTAAATGGTAAACTTTGTCACGAATAAAAAGTTTCTGCATTTCAGGTGCCTTGGTTGTCTCATTGGACAAATCCTGCAGTCAGTATTTCAGCGTAGTCAGTGCACACACAACTGGAGAAGAACTGTCGAATGATTTGTCAGCAAATATGTGCAACGCACTGTACGCCTATCGAGAAAGAAATAAAGCGCTACCTCAACGTATCGTGTTCTACAGGGATGGAGTCGGTGACGGCCAAATACCCTATGTTTACGAGCATGAGGTTAAACAACTGAGAAACCGCCTTGCTCAAATTTATGGCGACCAAGAAGCCAGAATGGCATTCATAATTATTACCAAACGCATAAGCACTAGATTATTTTTCAACAAGGGAAATCCACCCCCTGGGACAGTCGTCGATGACGTTATTACACGTCCTGAAAAATACGACTTTTTCATCGTTCCACAATCAGTCAGGGTGGGAACAGTCACTCCAACTGCCTTCAATGTAATATCAGACAATGTTGGTCTCAATGCAGATAAGTTGCAGCGTCTCACGTATAAATTAACTCACATTTATTATAACTGGAGTGGGACAGTCAGAGTACCTGCCCCTTGTCAATACGCCCACAAACTAGCCTTTTTGGTCTCACAATCTCTACACAGAATGCCAGACACTGCTCTACAAAATGTCCTGTACTTCCTCTGAGGTAACAGTTGTGAGTATTTATCAGGATCTTCTCTTTACAAAAAAATATCGTGAAATTTTTTTTTAATTAGACCCTTTATTCACAATTATTTGATCTCACCCTTACATTTTCTTTCATGAAAAGTCAAGGCGATGAAGATTATAGTCTGGTATAGTTCGTAAATTCGTAAATGACATCCATTTTATTTTCGATCTCGGGATGAGACTTTTGGTCTTTTTTAAAAATTTATTTCTTACCATGCAATCGACCACAATGTACAAATTTTCTTGAGTTCTCGAGGTGTAAAGAATACCGATGCTCAAGATAAACGCGTTCAAAATCCACTTATATGCCTCTGTAATTTCATTCCATATTTGGCAAAAGTCAGATTTCAGGCATTTATTTACATACAAATGCTCATATTTCGTATATTTGGTTCCAATATTTTCCATGGACCAGTCATTGAGTCCATAGTGAGTTCATAGCTCATGTAAATATATCTATTTATGTATACTTAACGGCATTTGAGGATTTTTTTTGGTAACCATAACGTGAATGACTAGTTTCAAATACATTTTTTGAGGCTGCCGGCGTTAACTGAAGAAATCTTCAGATTCTTCAGTCAACGCTGCCGGGGTCTGCAAAGGAGGTTCACGTGGTTCATGTCGTGAAAACAGTGAACTTAACTCCGGAATAAATCCGATAGATGCGCTGGTAAACAAATAATCGTAGAGACCCTTTACTGACACGGTAGACGACCCAACACACCGTTTGACACGTAGTATGTAAACGACTTCGTCCATTGACAGCAGTTAAACTGCAGACTTTCGATAAAAAATATGGACGAGCAATTATTGGTGGGTAATAATCTATAGAAATGATTCATAAATTTGCGGAGAACCTGGTGGTACGACATCTCGTACCTTTTCTTTTAATATTTTCTCTTACGAATCCTTGCTCGACAATTCCAGTTCTCAAACTTAACCTAACCACGAGTGAACTCCAAGTCTTGAAACAACTTTCGCGGCCTTCTTTTAGATTTTTAGAAATTATGTCACCTTTTATTTTTTTCCGTTATCTTGCCATCCAAAATTCCAGGCATCGATTGAAAACTGACAACAGTAGATAAAACAATTTACTTAGACTGATCTGTAATCACTATTTCATTACACTCGGTATAATTCCAAGTATGAATCGTTCGGACAACTACTAATAGGGTATTCGTATAGATGTAATGGCAACATTAATATTGAGTTTAATTCCTTCTCCTTCAGGAACCTTCACTGTACACCGTCAAGGGTATGGCCATACTAGACAATGATGGCAACAGAATATTGGCCAAGTATTACGACAAGAACATATTTCCTACATCCAAGGAGCAGAACGCGTTTGAAAAAAATTTGTTCAACAAAACTCACAGAGCTAACGCCGAAATCATCATGCTAGACGGTTTAACCTGTGTTTACAAAAGTAACGTAGATCTCTTCTTTTACGTCATGGGCAGCTCTCGAGAAAATGAGGTAATGTTATAATCGTAACTTTATACACAATTCATTCGATAGTTGCATCTATCCAAAGTATGCCACCATCATGGTTTCATTGGATTGTATTCAAAGATTTGGCATTGACTCATGGGCCTAGAGCAAACTAAACATCATAAGAATCGTGCTTGATTTTGCAGTTGATTCTCATGAGTGTGCTAAACTGCTTGTATGATTCCATAAGCCAAATACTAAGAAAAAACGTTGAGAAAAGAGCTGTGTTGGATAGTCTGGATATTGTGATGCTAGCAATGGACGAAATCTGCGATGGAGGGTAAGCTGCTTAGTAATTACAGTATTCAAATACTTAGAAATATTATTCTTCGGCTTCCAGAGAAACTTTAATAGAATTCTTCCCATGAATGTGCCTGGATGAACTTAATGCGATGGCTTATCTATTCTTTTTTCTATGTTCAGCATCATTTTGGACGCAGATGCGAGCAGTGTGGTAACGCGAGTTGCTCTAAGAACTGACGACATTCCTCTAGGCGAGCAAACGGTTGCCCAGGTAAAACCGCCAATTTCATTGCACGGTGTTTTCTCATTCGTTAAAGTAAGTTTTCACATCACGCATCGAGGTTTTTCTTTATATTTTAGGTGCTACAGTCAGCAAAGGAGCAGTTGAAGTGGTCGTTGTTAAAGTAATGTAATTATTTTAAGAAAAATGTCATAATTCCATTGCTATATGAAATAACTGGCATTATATTTGTATAAATCAGGCAGTGAATTAAACTTAAATCTTCACACCTCTATTACCAATTGTATGAATTGAACGGTGCGAATCTGTACTCAGGTATCTCAATAACCCAAGCATATTTTTGTAATTCCAAATGTTAGTCATCAGCTACTGATTCTATTTGAGAATTTGACACGGCAGTGAATTCCTCCTGGATATACAGCAGCATTCGTAGTTCGTACTCTTGACGTCTGACGTATTCCACTGCTTCCTAAAAAAGGATTGAACGTGGTATCAAAAATATGTACGATTCATAAGTCATTGAAATTTACCTTGCGTGGCTTGAAGTAGTCCTTTTTAACTTCAGTTAATTCTCTAAACCATTCCTTGTTCTTGAGAACCGTCTCATCGCCTGGTATGAAAAGCAGGAAACTCTCAACGGCGGCGCAAGCTTTCTTCAATTTTCCCACTGTGACAGGTAATTGTTAACCACATTAACGGTTTGTCAAATATACATTATACCCAAAATATAATTACTCCTCAGGGAGAATAATCGATACTCACTTTGAAAATAGGCAAACTGTAAGTAATGATAGTGGTCGATGAGTAGGTCGTTGCGTTGCTCCCCATTTACGTTGTTCAAATTGTAAGAGCAGCTACGCTTGCATTTCAATGTGTACGCAAAGTGATCTATAACATTAACATAAATCTAATTATTACTGTGCTTTTTTTTAACGAAGATTCAGAACTCCAGTTTCGGAAGTATTACTTACAACTTCTGAAGTTATTTTCCTCAATAAAATCATCGCAATTTTAAACTTCTATCATTTCGAGCTATCGCTAATCCGGACAACGGGAATGAGTAAAGCTTTTTATTTCCTAACTGTGATTGTAATGAGACTGATAGGATTAGCACTCACTTGCGACGGACATAGTAAAATCTGGAAGCCATCCCTGATCAAAAGGTCCTTCGCAGTACAGTCGGCAATCGTCTTCAGCATCCATGTAAGCCTTGAGCGAATTCTCGAGCTCTTCAATGACCTTCGGGTAGTTTTCATTATCGTGTGCATCGAGTCCCGCTTTGTACATAGGGAGGAATCGAGCGGCTTCCATGTCCTTCACTTCTTCCTGAACAACATCGGGCAGATCCAGGTAGAACCGCAAGTTCCTCTCACTCTGATCGTGCTTCGGGTGCGCCATCAGGAAAGTGAACATTGCGTTCGCCGCGTCCTGATGTCTTTTCATCTATTGTATGTTCACAAAAAGTATAGAAATGAGATTTTCTTCGAATAAAATTAGCCCTAACTCGTTACAAACCGACGCGCTAAAAGGGTCCAGCAGACCCTGCGCGAACGTTATGTGGCTATCTCCGATTTTTTTTCTTTCATATTTGGTATTTTGAAACGGCTTCCGGTTTGATTTTACCTGAAAATAGCAGATATGCAGGAACTCGTAGGGCCTGCGTTCGACGTACTTGATTTCAACGTCAATTGGTAACTGCTGTGCCTTCATATCTTTGTTGTTCCTGACTTTCTTGCATTTCATCAAGCACAAAGTCTCCCTAACTTTTCTCTCGTAGAAATGAATGTCTTCAATATCACCAGGAAATATCGGTTTCGCTACGTTCGCCTCCCATCGACATTTTCGTCTACACTCAACGACGCTTTTTTTATATAGCTTGTACCTGCAAAGTGTGAATAAAACGTTTGGAATTCATTAAAAGCCGAAGAGAGAAAGCCGCGAATAACAGCGTTGTGGAAATCCTTAGGTGAATATACATAATCTACGCCAAAACAACTCAAATTTCGAATTTTTAGGAAAAAAAAGGATCTTTTATATTTATTATTTCTCGGTAGTTGAAAATGACAATTTCCGAATATGATAGAGTACAGGTTCCATTTATACCTCCTGATGGCGTCTTCAAAATTATCAACGCAGCTTTCCCAGTCCTCATTGAGGTACGATTCAACCGCATTATCAAAAAGTTTTTCGATTGTTAAATTTCCGGGCTTATCAGTGGACACAATTTCGGAGTTGAGTTGCTCCTTCAAGGGAGGGGATTTATCCGAGGCGATCGTCGATTCCAAAGAAGGATTATCGGGATCACGAAGATCTGCGGGGGAAGATCTATCGTCCGCAACGTCATTGCTGTTCGACTGGCCATCGGATGACACTGATGGATCCTCGGCGATCGCGAGCAACGAACAAAACGCGCACAAATAATTAGCGACAAGAAACGCCCTGTACGTGATCTTCATTTTCACGCTGCAGGCTGCAAATCTAGAAGCGATCGCTCGATCATAAGCACCACAATAAACTGTATGATATCGATGACGACGACGGCGTGGCTATCTTCCCATATATGTGTAGGTGATCTATGAACTCTAAACGCGGCGTAATCAGTCTCGGTCGTGGTTCATCAGGCCTAACTGAAACTTATGCTATACCCTTCGCTGCTTTCAGATACGTTCTGGCTCGTGCGTCTCGGACATCTGTGATGTGTGTTCCACGTGTGTAGGCGACCATTCCCATTCCGACTATTCATATGCATACGCGGTATTCCTTGTCAGCTGCAGCCACTTTGTTCTGTCGATCTCGCGAATATTTTTTATACTTTCTCGGTTTGTAGTACGTCGCAAAATAGATGCCTATGAATTATTCCGGATCTTTAAAATGAACTGTTTCAAAGATGCCAGGTTTTTTTGGCATCTTTTTCGGCGGTCGACCAAATAAAGCGCATGCATTTAATGAAGAATGGCTCGCATTAAGTACGTGATATACGGGGTGGATGTAGAGTAACCCATAGATTCAAAACTCAAGGTTCATCACAGATTCGACTTCTGATTTCCCATGGTGGATTTCAAATTTTTTGTCTTTCTCGTATCTCGGCTATTCCAAGTTGAGCAATCCACAAGGGCAGCGATTCGATTCGCTATCGGCATTAGAAAAAAACAAATACGCTAGAGGAAGGATCGAATGCTGATCAAGTGTGAACTCGTCTTATGAAACGTACAAATAAAATATCTTGAAATAGTTTTATTATTATAAATACATTGATTGTTATTTAGAATTTTTTTTCATCAGGGGTATAACAACTATACAATTTTTTGCCTCAGGAATTCGCCACCACCTCCCTAGTCTATGCTCTTGACCGATCCCTGCCACTAGACTGTTTCCGTCAGGCGTGAACGCCAAGGCATTTACGAATCCACAGACTTTTACCTCCATCAATTGTGTCAAGCTTCTAAATGCCTCTCCGCATTTCCACAGCCTTATAAGTCCATCTCTGGAACCTGAAACGGAAGCTACAACTGCGTTAAAAAGTCCAACTACGCCCTCGTATGCCTCATAGGGTATTTTTCATCTCTTCTGCCAAGTCATTCATAGCTTTTAAACCTGTTAAATATCATTCTCGTTCTTAGCTAGTTTATAGAGGGTAACAATCTTACCAGAGGCAACGAGGTCCGTGTTGAGTAAAGTGGCGATGCTGGAGATCCACGTAGGTCGTCCGTTACTTTCGTCTCTGCCGTGCGCTTCAGGGACAGAGCACAATGGCTTCTTTTTCATAGATCCCCAGACACAGAGTTGGCCATCATCGCCACAGCTGAAGAAATTCTCCTCGTTTATTAGTTTCACTGCGTCTATGCTACCGGAATGACCGTTAAATATCAACTGCGACTCCTCTACTATCTTCCACACTCTTATCGTCCCATCGAAACCTCCACTGGTTATTGCTCGTTCGCGCGAAAGCGCGTCTATGGATGTTATCCCATTCTGGTGACCAAACCTGATGGTGATAAGGGCATCAAAATTAGACATTGCAGATTGAGCGAACGAACATAGTCATCGTATTACTCACATGGATTCAACGTAAGCCATGTCATCCAAGTTCCAAACTTTCACGCTGCGATCTTCAGAGGCAGAGTATAACGTGTAAGTGTCTCTCCTGAATACGAGACCACTGACCACGCCGCGATGGCCTTGGAAATTTTTTATATGTGTCAGGTCGTTTCCAGAGTAGATTTTTATTTCTTTAGAACCAGAATCACCAACAGCCTTTTGAAATAGTTTAGTATGTGTTAAAGAAAATGTACGATGCTGTTTCATTTGCGAAATTTCATTTGAAAAGTTATTTGAAACTCACTAAAAATTTACCGTCGGTACTTAAAGCTAAGCATCGCACATATTTTATTCCATCTGTCCCTTTTCTTTTACCCTTGATAACTTTGAGCTTGCTTTTTTCGTTTAATGACCCTGTAAGTTGTAAGAAATTAATTCACAAACGGCCATATTTCTCATTCACATTTGGCTTTACTTTACTATGTACTCACATTTGACCACCGTTCCATCCTTTGAGCCTGAGTAGGCAAATCTTCCATCACTGGAAAGGCAGAGGCATGTAATAGAGCTTTTCTGATCTTTACAGCGCAACAAGAATGGTTCTGCATGTCCTGTATAGTTATCAGCAACGATCTTTCTCAGTCTACCTTTTTCCTCCAAATACTCATCCTGCAAACGCTTGGTTACCACACCTTCCTCAAATTCTGCTCGATCTTTTTCTATTGACAAACAAGAAGGACATTGAACTTAACATCTGAGCTCAGATTCTTAACATCAAAATATACCTTCTCTTTCAATTTCTTCGAGGTACGTCTTTGCAAGTCGTAAACGTTTTTCTTGTGCAGTTTCAGCTTCCTCTTCATCACTGGATTCATCTTCTTGGTGAATTCTTCTCTCTCTGAAGGAAATAAAAAATTAAGCCTGGTCTCTGATGGTATGCAGACACTACATGGACACAATACAGAAAAAGGTATAAAGTAGACTCATAATTCAATAAACTACAATTCAAAAGGTTTATTCAACAAATGAAGGCACTGCCACAATTATACACATGTATAACTACCGTACCTCTCCTCAGCAAATTCCTCGTCACTGCTCGCAATACTCTCGTCATCCTCAGCTTTTGACTTGACACCTTTGTTTTTTGTCTTTGACGGAGGGCCCTTCACCACTTTCTTTCCAATATTCCCATTGGCCTGTAAACGAAATAATATACTAGAGCTTCAGATTGATGTCATACTTTTCTTGATGTGACATAATTGGGACGGTCAACAAGTGCCGTGGCCTTCTTGTTTGGCTACGAGTGGCACTACGAGTTGGTGCACATGATTCAAGAACGTCGAGATAGGGTAAACACCTGAGCTGTTTTAACCCATTTTCGAACCAGATAAAGAAAGTATTTAACTATGTGAATTTGAAGATTTGCTAAAATTAATCACCTTTCTTTTTGGCGCGCCACCGCCACGATTGTTTCGTATAAAAAAAGACATTAAATCTTCGATTTGTTACTAATAATCAGTTTTTATATTATACTGCCCGTGTTTTAAGTAAACAGGCCACCAAAACTCTCTGCAGGCCACATGGTTTCAACTGCAAGCATGGCTTGCTTCAAGCTTCAAGCTCTCTTTTCCGCTCAGCCTAGCACGCTCTCTACAGAGCGTCTTCGTAACTGATAACTGAAGGAACGGTACTGTCACAAAAATTGCGCCAATTCGGTTTCACACAAATTTATGTTGACTTCCTGAGTCTCTGTCGCTGAAATGTACCCACAAAAGATTACAACTTCTATAGCGATTTTCCCGTCGACAATGGTGAGTTTCCATACTTTTATCTTATGAAAGAAAAAATCCTCGGATTACTATAGTTGATAAACTTTTGGCTTTACAAAATCTAAAGGGTGGTATCTCAGTCGCTTATACGACCTAGTTATGCTATTAGACACGCTAATTATCGAAATTAGGAATTATCTTCAACTAATACTAGTACTTTTAGTAGTAAATAGTACTTTTCTTACGTCACCTGCAAAGGTCATGAAAAAGTTTAAAAAAAATCAGATCTCATCCGTCTGGTACCAAACTCTATGCTACTTGCCAATTCAAAATGGACGGGCAAAGGTTTGGGACAAGTTTGTATTGTATACCGAACGCATCCGCATCATCGGGAAACCCACTGCCTCTTCGGTATATTCAAGCTTCAAAATTACGACGAAATCGAAGGCGAGATATTTTTGGACGTTTTAGTGTAATTGTTTCCCCTCCAATGATTATTGGTACGTACGTGCGTATACATTGAAAAATTTGTTGCACGCTCTACTTCTATATATGAGAAAATGATGTTGATGAGCAAAGTGCATCGGTATTAAAATAAACGACATCAACAAATCGAAGTCTCTGCAGTAAAAACGGTGTACATACTATAATATGTATAGTAATTCTCGATAATGAAAAGAGGTACAGCTGGGGATGAGCTATACCTATATCTATATCACTTCGGAGGGTGAGTTTTTTGAGATCATATAATCATAGGCGCCCAGAAATTAAAAACGCAAAACTTGTGGAAATGAGGATAAGGAAAAATGATGAGGTGTAAGCAGGCCTGGGTGTAAGAGGAGGGAATCAATAACCATAAAACGTAATTGTTGTTGTTGCTGAAAGGAATTTGAATATATATGGAATGGAAAAATTGTGAGGAAATTATGAAGCGGGGAAAATTATAGGTATTTTAATAATTCAGATATCGACGTATACAGCAGCAGCTGTAGCTCTTGTTCAACGCGATAAGCTAAATGTTACGAGAAATTTTTTTTTCGCAGTTCCAACAATTAAGAGACGAAAAAAACATCACCTTCATATCGCTGCAGATTAGAATCGCTGGTATACGCGCTATAAGCGTGAATCAAGTTAAATATTCCGTCATCTGCATCCGCACTTCTATTAGAGGAATAGATTCCAAAAAAAGGTGTTCATAATTGTTCGTGGAATCATGTTTTCAAATACAACAGTGTATACATATACACATATAGTTATACTTATGTAATCATATTATGAATGCGATAACGTACCTATAGCCGAAAGCTGTACAGCACTAATTGCCAGAGCGTACAGCAGGGAGGTAAGCTATCTAATTTATAGGTATAGAAACTTCTGAGGTTCGCCTTTCCCACCAGCACTGCTTCTTCTCAAAACTTTACACATTTTTTTTCTTAACGAGCTTCTTCCGAATAAATTCGTCCTTGGAGAGCTGCAGCACCTTCGAACGAGGTACCGCGGAGCTTCTTTCTCTAATTTTTTTTTCTTGTTTTTATTTTATGTCCAGCTTGAATTTGTTTCGTCTAATGTATACTCTTCGAAAGTGATATTACATCCCCACATTCGTACAATAAGATTCAGCGAGTGAAAATTATTTGGAGGTGATATATTTTTCGTTTCTTCTGTCCAATATTAAGTGCCAGCATAGATATACTGATTTATCGTGCCAGCATAGATATTGCCAGTCTCTGATATCGACAGGTACACAGCGTTAAAAATTGTCAATTTTGCGGGGAGGCCACATCCGTTCCTTGACCGGTGTCTGCGGTGAGCAGTTTTTGAATAAATAATTTCAATTCTCAGATTTTGTACAGCTTTAGTATATATAGCCACAGTTCTGATCTTTAGTTTTGTAATAAATGATCATTATAAACTTATATAATGAGATAGGGGAATCAATACTATAGCATCGAAGAATAGTATCGAAGAAACGAGTATGTGTATGTATGTACGTACTATAAGAGGACCGAAAGAGATAATGTTTTCATTTATATGTAATAAAAATATGATTTACCAATCCCTTATTCAGTGTTTTTTTTTTTTTTTTTTTTTTTTTTTCTTTGCAGATTCGATAAAACTGGTTTCGTCTCTATTATAAATTCGACGTGCCAAATTGAAATAATCACAACTGACCTTCGGACTGCCTTGTCTTTCACAGGCGATGAAATACGAAGGATATAATTAGGCCTAATACGATTGATATTCTCGCTGGTACGTACAATATAGCTTTTTAGAGGTCAAACGACGAGGATCAAAAACCTTTTCATTTGAAACTTGTATATCACGGTTCCTTGAGTTGATCGTATGATATATATTGTCATAATTCCGCAGTTATTTAATCTGATCATCATTTTCAGGACCTCCCTGCATTAATGTAATACTTCCCACCTGCATGCGATGCAAATGAAATTAATCGACGTATCTACACCACGCATCCTCATTGATTACGAATATTGTTGTTTTTTGTTTTTTCTGTTTTTTGTTCTTTTTCGGTGAAATCCAATTTTTCGTTCGAATCGATGAATATTTAACTAAGTAATTCGTCGAAATTATTTATTATATTACATCTCGAAATTAGTCGATCAAACTTACCAAAACAGACGTAATAAGATGGAATCTCGTGCGTAATACACAAATTTGAAAAAAAAAAAAAAAACGGATCATTGGTGCGAAAGACGGTAAAATTCTACTAACGATATAAAAAAAATAGTAATAATAATAGACATCAAGTCAATCTACAACTATAATTAATTCGTGAGATGTCGTATGTCAATACAAATTCGGCACCGACGAGAAGTCGTTTGAAGGCTCGCAGATTATTACAAAGTGAGCCGTGGTTTTGAATCACATGCGATCTCCCGAGTGAACGACATATAGAAGTTTTAGATATTTAAGTGAGTCAGAAAATCGTGCGTGGTTATTGACTTGAATAAATTTAACGTCGTATTATTAAAATTCAAATATAATTATGCTGAAAAATAAACAAAAAGCGTCGAATAATATGATGAAAAGATATAAATTCGCCAGGTACATCGATGACGCTTAATATTATTATGAAACAAAATTTTAGTTCCCACGAATAACGACAAGCGTCTTCCGGAGCTGATTTCTGGTGGCTGTAGCAATGCCGGACTAGTATTTGATGGTATGTAATATGTTTATCTATGAATGTAAATATCTATATACGTGCGAGAATTACGGAGCGCAAATTAGTTAATTGACCAAAGTTGAAGAGCACGTTGAAAGATGCCGTCAGGGCGATAAGGAGAGCGTGCATGATTTTGAATAATCGGCATCGAAAGCGAGGGGGGAAAAAGAAAGGAAAAAAATGGTTATACAGTTGTTTGCCTCTTGTTCAAGTTTCTTTCCACTTACGTTTCTTCCTTCTATCCGGTCAAAACGAATGAACTTGATCGAGGAACCGACGACGACTACGCACGTCGCGGTATAAAAGGATCGCGCGTTTTAAGATCGCAACATTACTGATCGTGCAGCAGTGATCGAAGGACCGCTTTTGCGGAGAAAATTGTAAAGATAATTTAGTAAGAAACCATTCATCATCTTGCGAGACAATGAAGTTAATTTTCATTCAATTCATCGCAATCGCTGCAGCCGTGCTTGTTTCCGTCGATGCAGCAATACGTAAGTTGCATATTATTACATGGGATACTATAGGTATAAAGAGAGAAAAAAACATGGGTAATTATTGAATTTATAGGTATACTGTATATATACTTATATTACAAAGGTGTAAATGGTGTAAACGAGCTAATGAAAATTAATATCACACATCGAATCCAAACGCCCTCAGGTCGTGTATAATGTATTTCGCGTATACCTATTAATTATGTTTAAAGCTAAATATTCCGTGACCTTCCACCGATTTGGTATTTATTCATTATGCGGTGATTTTACTTGTCCATATTTGACAGCTCTGCGGTATGTTTGAATGTTTAAAATCGTGATATATACTTGAATAAATTTTTCATATTCCAATCCATTGAGACAAGGTGTTTGTATGCCTCGAAATTTTAATTTACCCAGTCTGTTGACCAGAAAATAGTAGTAAGACTTCCCCATTTAGAAGTTAGGACGTTTTAGTGACAAGTTTCTCTTCTCTTCTAATTTTTCAATCAATTGAACTCATCTCTCGCTTTAAATGCTTCAGCCAGCTACATACATATCTGCAATCGACGCGATCCGCACATATCAGACTGCGTCAAACAAAGTATCGAAGACTTGAGGGAACGATTAGTCACGGGAATTCCTGAACTCGATGTCCCCACGCTTGACCCCCTCCACTTGGACAAGTTGGCACTGAACTTGGGACCCGGGTAAGATATGCGCGTGCACGATTAGTCAAAAATATCGGGTCAGGAAGTATTTATAAACGAGCTTATTTAATTTATCCAGGATCAACGCGAAGGGCGTCAACCTGAAGTTGAGAGGAGGAAAGAACTTCCGCATAGAACATGTGGATGTCGACGTCAAGGCCGACACCTACTCCTTCGATGTCAGTATACCGGAGATAATCGCCGAAGGCAATTATACCATCGATGCCACGATAGCCTCCATTCCCCTCAAAGGACATGGACCTTTGGTTTTGGTTGCGAGTAAGGATCGAAAAACTGGAATACCTTTGACTTTATACAATCGATTTACAGTATTCAAAAGTTCAATTGTTAAAGAGCATTCGGTGTACATTAATGAAGAAAATGCAAAATTAATAACAATTTCGCGAAGTCAGATTCATAAGTTTTCTTTGGAAATTCGCCATTCCAATTAAACACTTTGGTCTTCGATGGTACTGCAGCTTGTTTGCGAGTATTGCAGTTGATATATCCATCGTGATCTCGTTGGAGAACATTTTTCAATACTTTTATACAAAGTTCAATATACAATCCTGATTTTTTTTTTTTTGTTTCAGAAACCATTGCTGGGCGAGGAAAGCTTCATGGCAAAAAGGCGTATAAGGGTGGTCAAACGTTGTACTGGTTTCCGGGGATGAGTCTCGAGCTGAAGATTGGTGAATACGAAATAATTCTCAAGCATTTGTTCGAGGGAAATAAAGCTCTCGGAGAAGTAGTGAACAATCTGTTGAATGAGCAAAAGATGGAAGTACTTGCAAGCATCATTCCGGGGATTGAAAAGGCGCTGATCGACAAAATCTTGCTCATCGCCAACGGCATATGCAAACATGTCACCTTCGATGAGCTGTTCCTTGACGAATAAATAAAAATTTGTACATTGTGCGTTGCGAAAAGTCGCGAAGGAGGACGGTTATTGTTAACACTATACGTTCTAGTTTAAACTGTTATCTAATTATTGTTATAAGTCTTAGGCGTATTGGATAGTGGCGAAATTTTATATGAAAATACAAGTACATGTTTTGTAAGAAAATAAAACATCAAAATTTTTTACACTGGCATCACGCAATACAATGATTATGGCGACACTCAAAATCGTATCAAAAGATTTGCACTTGTACGAGCCAGGGTTCCGAATTTTTCATATCGATCTTTTTCAATTTGATTCAGCTGTTGTCGTCAACAATGCGACCATTGTAAATACAATCCGCAATTTTTCATGATATATTAACGAACTTTGAACTAAAGTTTTTCAGCGGTGAGAAAAGATTTTGGGAATTCTTTCCAATTTTTCCGTATTCATTACTCTGTTCTGCGTCAGGATGTGTATCTCCTCTGATTTTTATGAAGCAAAAGACGTCTAGGAGTACATAATTCGGATTCGCGGTATTCGGAATTGCTTCAAATAATTTCGCGGTTTTCGATAATCAGTGCGCGCGCAGAGAGGGTGTTGCGCCTTTGTTCGTTTAATAGTTGGTAACAACTCCCAGCCCGTCACTGTCGGTTTCACATTCAGATTCACGTATAGTTCACGCTTACCATCCGTAATGATGGGAGTGATGCTTGGAGCAGGAGGAGTAATGGCATGACACTCACGAGCGAAATATACCAAGTAGAAAGCTTTCGATGCGTCGTGTAAAATATACCAAATAAGGTATCGTATCGGAAGTATGCGATCCAGCCACATGCTCAGTAGTAAAAATGTCTTCGTTTACATACAAATCCTTTATATCCTGGCCCACCCATTCGTCACAGGTAAGCTCTGTGCCCTGTTACAATGTTTCAAAATTCTGCCAAACAAAAATTTGATTCGCGGTATATGCATTTTCATAACACTAACAATTGATGAATCTTTTTTATGGATAACAATCTACAAAGTTCAATCTCATTTGAGTATTGGCTGTGATACTTAATTCATTTACTCTTCAATACTCGGTGTTAGTAGTTCTACAACTACTGAATTGAAAATGAAATGGTGAAATTAAAAATGATGTCCTATCATATTGCATTACAGTTGTTCGCTGTATGTTACCTGAGGCAAGTCAAGAAGGCTCGTTACATCCATTTCAGAACTATGGGGACGTGACGACTTTTCACTACACTGTACCTAAAGATGTGTTCAGAGCCACTTGGCAATTTGCCGCCTTTACGGATGGTAGAAATTGTGTACCTCGAAAAGTACATCTGTAAGTGATCATTTTCATCTCCAAACCCCAACTATAAATCAAAGTCTTAATAAAATTTGTTTTCAATTGGTAACAAGTAACGATTTTTATTGTGCGATTCTCAGGTACTTGCAACCAGGTAGCTACCCTGTAATTTCTGTGAATAATGCTTCTCTACCTCCAAACATGCATCTGTACCATAATGACACCATCTCTTTCACAATAACAACAACTTTTGAGCCTAAGGTATCAGCCACGATACCAGTTTATGGCCCAGTACCTGGAGATTGGTTCGTTACTGCTTACCTGTCCCACTGGGATCAAAAAGTTCAGCAACAGGTTAATACAATTAATTTCCTTCTGAAATACTATTCAAAGTTGAAGCACTATTTTTTCGAATTCATGTCAAATCGATTTCAGGGTCTTGGACATAAATGTCGATACAGTTTGGGCTCGGTTGCAATTTGGTCACAGACCAACGGCATTCAAGACATTCCCATTGGCTCACAGACAACCTTGCACACCAATGAACCAATGTCCTATTATAAGCAAGTATCCTATTGTCTCAGAAGTTTGAAATTTCCATCAATCTTGACTCTACAGGCATTTGTACCTAATGTTTTTTTATCTTTACCAACTTTCAATTAATATTTAACCTCAGGATCTACATACCTTCGAGTACATGGCACTTTCGAGTCCACATATGGGGGTGTAATTTCACTGTGCGAGCATACCATGACAGGCATTCACCTTGTATAAAAGGGCTGGCATTGAAGGGTCGAGCAGTCCCAATTTACAACCAGACTCATAGTAGCCCAATCGGAAATCTAACTATGAGCGACACGTATACTTTCACAGTTCTTTCACCATACCAAGAGAGCTACTACTATCTCCTAGTGATCTCTGACAGTGTGATAGACTTCAATGTCAAAGTTAGCGTTTCAGGTGAAATGAAATGAAATCACGGATCCAGTCCTATTGGACAATCTCTCAACCAATGTTTACTTGGAATTCCAAATCGTCTTGCTTCTTACAGAATGTCCAATAAGAGTACTCGAGAAGTCTTCCATGCGCCAGTATCTAGATGCACCTTCATTCTCCGAAGCACTGGCTCAAATTCGAGCCAAAAATAGAGACGCACGATTAAAGTTATCGAGAAAGCAGTCTTTGTCCAATCAGATGTTTTACAGTAATTCCACGATGAACTATGACAGTATGAGATTGTCTAAGGACCAGTACATCTTACCCGATGAAGACGAAGCCAGAGATGACCCTTGCATACCAAGGTTTCAGCTCGTTAGGGTAAAACACCCGCAACCGTTCTCAAGCATCTACTTACTTCAGGTATAACTGGAGAAAAAATTCTGTTTGGAGGACGCAAGCTTCTTAAATATCAATGAGGAAATAATTGAAGATAGTGGAACTTGGTTCTAGGGCAGAGAGTGGTTAACATCATGGGTTATGCTCACAGATTATTATCCAGTTGTTACACAGTTTGATATTCTGCCGTTTGTTGACATCGGTGGTACTTTACATATAGACGTTCGGCTGGAGATGAATGAGGTAATAATGCCAAATAAATAAATAATTTCTTTTTTTTTGCACTGGATGTTTTACGTAAGTGTCCCAAACACATTCTTTTTTAATTCACAGCAACTTTCCAGACAATTGGTTCTCGTCTCTGTCTGCGTCCGTAAAGGCAGAGTACCTGATCGTGTGAATGGTGAAATAACGTGTGGCAATCCGAACATGTTTATGAACCTATCATCTTTTGATAGGAACATGTCTTCGCTTTTGATACCTTATCCACAATCAGATACTTGGCACGTAGCCATGCAAGCTAAATGTTTTGACGAGGGGTAATCGATTTTCGCATACTAGTCATTTTTTAATCCAGCCACTCCCTTCAGCTGACGATAAGCAGAAGCTGACAATAAAAAAATAGTCAAACAAATGAAAAAAGTAAATTTACTTTTCTGTTCAGGGTAAAAGTTCCTTGCGCGATGGAGGAGATTTTGGTTTCGATAGACATAAAAACACGGCAGTGCGTTTTTCCTGGAAATAACCCATGTGGTCGTCACGGAGTTTGTCAGGAAACTCGCAGAGGGCTTTTGTACTATACTTCATGCAACTGCTTCGGAGGTAATTATTTTATGATCATCCGATGTTATGTCTTATTCGAGCTTGTGGATAGTCAATGGAATAAATTTTGACAACCGTTTATATCCTTAGGATACAAAGGCTGGGGTTGTACAGACGCAACACATGCAGAGCCAGAAGCATTCATGCTCTTAACGATGCTCCTCCTCACTCTGAGTAACGCTTTTTTTCTGCCAGCGATTTGTTTAGCTGTTAAAAGTAGCCTGTACACCGAAGCGTTGGTTTATCTAGCGACCATGACATTCTCCTCGCTTTACCATGCGTGCGACCAACAATTCATGACTTATTGCGTCGCTAAGTACGAGGTAAAAAACCAAATAATGCTCAAAACCTACTTTGGCGATCACGATAGTTACAAAAATGCGTGTCTGTGATTCCCTTTCCAATTAATTAGATTTCCAGTCTTATCTCATTAGAGTTGAACATTTATCCAGGTTCTTCAGTACAGTGACTTCTTTTCGAGTATCCTTGCTTTTTGGGTAACGCTCGTCGCTATGGCCCAGTTGCCGTTAAGATATGTGTCCTTTTTCCACATGATTGGTGTCCTCATTATCGCCTTTTGCGTTGAAAGGGACAGAACAGGATTGCCTAGTATTTTGGTACCACTCGCAATGGGTACGACCATCCCAGTAAGTGAAGTGCTCCGATACTCATCAGCTCCTCAAATTAATTTATGAATGATCTTGGAGCCAATATTTTCTGTTTTCCGTTTTCTCTCTTTTGCTATAGATTGGTGCTTTTGCATACCGATATTATAAGTTGAAGCATTGGCAGTGGCCGAACGGCGTTGCCAAACTGGTGACTGGATTATTTCTTGCGACGATTGGACTGCTGCTCTTCTCTTTAGTCGAAACCGAAGCCAATTATCAAGTAAGCCCAGCAAATAAACATGCAATGAATGAACAATTTCCGTTGGTTGTTCATTTCTGAATCTAAATCATTCATAATAAGTTTCTATACTTGTTTGACTCAGTCCCTCATTGATTGATTCGTATCCGTTTGACAGTATGTTCACAGTGTTTGGCATGCAGTTATAGCTTTGTCGCTGCTCTTTCTGCTGCCAACTGCTAAGCCGGAGTCATTAGAGATGTCGATCAATGACACGAGCAGCTCCGACAGTGAATTGTTAGATTACAAGGATTTGACACAGAGCCCTGTGTTCGTAATAAAAGCCGACCAAGAGGGACTGCTCGTGACTGAAAGTTGAGCATCCACGATGAAAACGGTATATTAACATCAACCCTTGAACTTTGAAGTGTCAATGCGCCAAAAATGTTCAGATTTTCTATGCGGGCTAATATATTCGAATGAGCTCGCCTCAATTTAAGATAGTTATAGTTTGATTACTACGACTTGAAGGGAATTGAAGCTTCCTTGTTTCTACAAGTCAACCGGATCAGAGAATTTAATTGTACGTTAACACGTGGGTCTCGTCGGCCAACTAGAGATTTCTCATTTTTGCACTGACAAACGATTTTTCGGGATCTGTTATAGGACTTTAGTACCGTAGTTCACGTGTAGGTATTAGAATAGCGAACACATGTACATATTCTTTCAATTATTACACATCCAGTAATAACGCATGAGTTCAAACGTTAAAGAGTTCGGCTCAAAAATGGTGCAACATTAAGCTTATGTCTTACAATAATATTTTTTCTATGTCAGATTTTTATACACATACGCAGTTACCTATAATTTACTATTCCTATATCGACTGATGCACACTTACTTAGACTGCATCCAATCCATGTCATCCATTTTTATTAACTCAACCCTAAGGTTGTTACGTTGCAATTATTCGTATTAGTTTAGAGAATATTGTTTCCTTGGAAAGTAAGAAAACTAATCGATGATATGATTCGTATAGAGATTACCAGTACTAATGCATTTTTTTCCTTCCAATAATCGGTCGACTTGCCGATCGACAGATAATGGCTGAATTTTGTTAGGCAATACGGATGCAGTGGTGCTGTTGATTGGTTAGTGTTTGAAAACCTAGATCAGTCAAACTGCGCTTTTGAATTGAAGCAAGATTAGAAGTTTCATTAGTTGCGAATTTTTAGTAAAGGTTTTTTTTCAATCTCATTTCGATGATAACGATACAGGGTGAATTTTAGAGAAAGAAAACTACAGTTAGAACAACAAAAGTAAAAGCTGACGTTTTTTAATGCGGGTATAGCTACATGAATACGTATACATATAGGTATAAATAGAAATTATAATCACACATCTAATCAGAAAATTATATTTTCAAATGATACTTATTTACGTATCGGATCGTTGAAAAAATCAATGCGATTGAACGAATCACAAATCTAAATTTGCTATTAAACGTAATTGAAGTCACTATACATATACTACACATCACACTTACAGGTATAATGACTGACCAATGCATTTATAACGTAGTCGATCCGTAACAATTACCATGACCTTATAAATATAAAAATATACTTATACTTTATCCTCTTGTCTGAGGTATTAGCAGTTATTTAAAGTTATCCGTAAATACGTGCTGATTGTTAAATTAACTTTATAAAACTCTCCAAAAAACTTGGCAGTGTTATAGAATCGTGGATATTTGTTGTGCTTTTATGGGGCGGCCGGAAATAAGTGCGAAAAAAAAAAACTTCTCAATTCTTTTACGTTTCCTAGTTCCTGAAGTGGTATTTCCTCAGATTTTTACGAAACAATTGAAGTATTACAAGCACGAGTTCCATCATCTCAATTACCAGGTCTGCGGGCGCCCCATTTAAGTAATTTTTACCCCAAGTTTTGCGATCAAATGATACAAATCGGAGCTCTTTCCAACTGTGTAACATAATAGATATTGATACTTAATATATTCTACGTATTACGATTATTTTAAGTACATTTTTGACAATTATTTAAATACTCAACTATAATTGATATGAAGTGTTATAATTTTGCCGGGCAAAATGTTAATTTCAATAAAGATAAGTGAAATTTATTAACTGATATTGAGAGGCTGAATTGGGGAAACACGTAGAGATCAACGGTGAAAAATCGCTGGTTATTTGCTCCATTTATACATACATAGGTATATCAGCTCCTCAGTCACTAGCTTGCAATGGTGCCATTAATTAACGCGACGAGGAACAATATGTACGTTATTTCGTAGATCATGACAGTTGTATAAAAACAAACGCCTGTCTTTTTTTTTTTTATTCGAAAAAATATATAATGAAATTATTAAAATGAACACGATTCTAAACACTAATTGTTAATTACTGTTGTCGCTTCCTTCGTAACTGCATAAGCTCAATTCTTCGACTGGAGTTGGTGTCCCTACGTCGAATTCTTGTTCGGTGACAATGACTTTGCTCAGTTCTATTAATAATATCTCTCTCCAGGACTCACATTTTTCCATCATTTTTAATTTTGCCTCCATCATATCTAACACCACGAAATAGACAGGCGTCTTATTAGCGATCTTCTCAATTCCACCTGCCAACTTTGTACACCTGCAACATCAATCGTCCAATAATTATTTCATTTGGTTTCAGCTAACTGAGTGGAATTAGACATAGATCTGGGACTCTTCCCACCTCCGTATGTCGTGTTCAAGTATTTCGCGATTCGGCTCATTTTCTGCGTAATACTGTGAGACTCTAGTAACGTCAATCGACGTTATTTCTTCGATGCAGTCAATTGACTGTATGTAGTCATTTATCGCTGTGTTCAAATCATCGAATTCTGTGAAACCGAAATCAAGATTAATAGTGATTGGTAAGTTGATGAAGCCTAGACCCAAAATTTGTCACCTGATCGAATCGTACTCACGTGTATCCAGTGTCTTCTGCAAATTTAGATATGTTTTATGATCTTCGATTGATTTCCAGAACTCTGTGGCATCATCGACATCAACATCTAACTTCACGGATAACAATTCTAGGGGCTTTATAGCAGCGATCGTATATTTGAATATATTGTTGAAAACCTCTTTCAACTTTTGAACTTCTGCCCAAATGATCAACTGTAAAATTCAGATAAAAAGATTAGCATTAGCAGGTTTTGTCGTTTAGCTGCACCTTCGCTTCATGCATTAATAAGAATTCATGTACTCAGCACCTCATTGTTAATGTAATGAACAGTGATTTGAAAAAATGGTTTCCACATGCTGATCTCATCGCCTTCAGTTAATCTCAAAACTGATTGTAACAAATTTACAATGGCTGAGCACAGTGCTTGCTCAAATTGGTTATCCTTCGATTGAATAAAATCGGCCCAATACTGTGCTATCTGAATGAAAACAGGAAACATAGGTAGGGTATGTATACGTAGTAAGTTCGTGAACCTTCATATGGAATTCGATGAGTATGGAAATGACGTGATATTCACCTCCTCCAAATCTATTTCAAAAATTTTGTTGATACCCATCAGCAACCTCAAGATCTCTTCGTGACGTTTTGTAATATCAGAGATTTCCTGGGACCTAGAATTAAAAATTTTCTATAAGTTTCCTGCACTTTCAGTTTTGAGAAAACAATAAGAGAAATACTAACACTTGCTTTTCTAGAATTGAAAGTAATTCTTCATTGCTAAATATTACGTTGTCAAATACTTGGACGGATCGAACGTTACTTATTTCCCAAAAAAGTTGTTCGATGCGTGAATCAGCCTGTTTGTACAGGCCAATCAATTCCTGAAGCTGCAAATATCATTGTTATCATTACGATTCTTATTTCAACAACAGTACCCACTAGTAGCTCTATTCAGTATCTTAATAATTTATGGTTCTTTACGTTCATTACATCCGCAGAACACTCTGTGTAAAATCTTTCAACATCTGGTGAATGCCAAGTGGTTTTATCAAAACCACAAGCGACGGAATTTTCCAAATTTTTTAGGACCTCTTTAAACAAAGAACGTTCTTGATTCGTTAAGACTTTGAGTACACTGTTGTAAGATCTACAGAGAAGAGACACTCCCTGGTATCTAATCTTCAAGGTCAACCATTTGGTCGCCAACTTTTTCCACTGAGTATCGACTTCGTAACTCAACCAAACCCACCTGAACAATTGAAATAAAAGTCATTCAAAGCTCGCTGTGGAGCTAATGATGATATTTCTATTTGGTCAATAAATTTTGAATACCTACACTTTGGCTTCTTCCATAGCATCTAAAAGACGGTAATCCATATTAACTTCGATGGGTCCGAATTTTGATTTACCTCTTCGCAATATCGGCTCACTTAGAGTGCTCGTTAGCTCATTACCTTCTGGATTCAGCTTTTCCCATGCATCAAAGAGCAGCTTCTCCTCATTTACTGCGGCAGCTATCAACTTCTTGTAATTTCTCAAAACTGGGCTACAATGTATGATACCAGCTTAGACATCCGGTCGAGCATTCAAAAATAGTATATTGGTTCTTGATTTGAATGTCAATATAATTACATCTGAGCGTCGCAATCTCCAAGCCAGTCCGAGGCGTTAGTTAATATAGTTTGATACCGAGTTAATCTGCTATGGCGTAGCCTCAGAATGAAAGCTCGCCCTGAGTAGTAGGGCGTAGATGAGTGATAATTTTGACTCTGATTGATGATAGCTAATTTAGATTGTTGTATTTCCTTATCAAAGATCTTCCAAACCTAGGAATAAAGACGCCTATAATCGGAGCACGGATCTTCCGAATCTGTTCTTCTGAATAAACTCACCTCCACCCATTTCAAATGGAGAAGTTCGTTGATAGATTCACGCCTGCTGTACCGCTGTAGTGTGTACAAAGCCTCGATGCTTTCTTCGATGCAACTTAACTCTGCAAATATGCTCGTTATCACATTACCCACCATAACTTCAAGCTCTGCTATATCTTGTCGAAATAAAATTATATGTTGCAGCCATGTAGCATCCATAACGTCCAATATTTTGTGTTGAACATCTTTAATCTTCTGCAAGGCACTGTAGAACATTGTTTCAATCCTGTTACAGCTAGTTTCATAGGCTATTCCATTCGAACCACCGAAATTCATTGACTTGGGAGATCTGATAAGATTTTAATTACAGTGAGATCTAGAAATTGTGACACAGCTGATGAATACGAGCTATCGGCATGCAAACTTACTTTCCAAACACGACAATCGTGTCACATATTTCAATGACATCTCGACAACGTCTTATGAAGGCATCGACGTGATTAAATACGTTCTCCGGATCAACTTCCCAGCTTCTATCCTGGCTTATCTTTGAAATGACTTCGACGTGCTGGAGAAAAAAACAGTTAACGTAAGAGTCGGTCAAAACATGAATTTCGATTCATATGAGTATTCGGAAAGTCGCACCTCATTGTAAATCTTCTTATATTTTTGGCAGCAGCTGATACAGACTTGGAGTTGTTGTTGCCCTTGAATTGTATCGCCTTGAAAAATTGTATCCAAATTAATTGACTCTCGGCACGTACTAACGATCTGAGTACTCAGAGCCCGACTCAGAGTTTCGATCTTTGTCCTGCGATAAGAGGTGAGTAATTACAATACTGCAACAGTGAATTATATTCAGATGTTAGGCGAGAAAACTACATACTTAGAGTTATAGAACGGCGATTCCAACCAAATAAAACTAATCAAATACAGAATATGCGAAATTTTTTCCGGCTCCATCTCAGGGATCTTCAACACCGAGCATGGCTCAGTTAATAAACTGAGATAATTAATGTTAGATATAGCTTCATCGATTGCCATTTTTACAGCTTTTGTCAATTCATGAAACTGTCTGATGCTGGTGAACTGCATGTTCTCAAGCTTTGCAACAATACGTAGGATGTTGGCGTTCTCCAGGTGACAACATAAGCCTCGCAGATTGTCATCTGTAGATGGAAATTGTATGATGTGTGTCACAATAGGGAATTAATATCAGCGTTTGAACTTACATCTGTATTCCCAGAACGTTAATTCGTTGGAAACTCTGGTGAGTTGGCTAGCAGAGTTTTGATCGCTAATAGCTTCTCTGATTTGTCGGATCCAAAAGTTTGCCACAGTTTCAAGTCTTCCCAACAAATCTCCCTCATCTTTTGCCTCGTCAACATCGTTCAAATCTTGCGACGCTTCTTCACTACCAACGTTGTCCGTAACCAGTATAAACTGATTCTGCTTCTGAGCCACATTAACCGAAGGATCCATACCATCCCTCGGAACGTATAAAACGGTCAGACCCATCAGTTTGTAAGTTGTGTCAGTCAATTTTGTCAACACATCATGAGTATTACTGAAGATATCGTTCCTCTTAACTGTAGATAAGCGATTATAAGGAAAATATGTGGAATAACAATAATGCAAGAATAAGTCAACCTTATGATTGATCTTAAAAATGAGTAAGGATACCAGAGTACCAGTCCTTGCTGTTGAAGATACCTAGTGCATAAATGTTCTCCATGATTTTTAAAATATAGTTCTCAACATTTCCACTCACGCTGCCAAAGTTAATTGTGGCATGGAAATTTTCGGCCGTATATACTTGCCAAGGCGACCTCCAAAAGTAAGTCATGCCATCAACAGCGTCGGATGGAAACCCCAAAAGAGCCGTTAGGATATCAACGTCATAGAAAACGGTAAGAATAATTTTTGAAGGATTTTGAAAAAATTCACGGATCACTTTACAGCATTCTTCATTCCAATCCGAATCATCGAGCGCTGGTAGGACAGTTAAATCCTTAACATATTGTACCTGAGATCCAAAATTAATTAGAACCATCTGGTTGATCGCCAATTTCAGTTATATTTTTCCAGTTCTTTTTCCGGCAACTCACAAGCTCTTGTAATTCTTCTTCGGTAAATATCGGCTTTTCTGGTTCAGGCGGTGGCTCTTCTTCTGGTTCGGGTGTTTCTGTAATGATTCGACCAATATAGTACAGCACTTTATGTCTTTTAGTTAGGTAAAGAATGCGACTGAAAAAATGTTGTAACTGGATCTAGAGACTACGAGATTTCCCATTACTTCGACTCCGGATCCTCACAGCTAAGACTGATTAATAACCTGGTTTTCCAAATTCCTCTTCATCTGTGTCCATGTCAAGATATTCCCTGTGTGGATCTGCCGGTTGCTTTTCCATCTTTTTAGACTTTCGTCCTGTCTCTTTCTCTTCACTTTGGACATCTTTTTTATCCTGCATTTTGGGGAGCTACTGGCCAGGAGGGGACCAGCGGGGTTGGAGCTGAATCTAATACTTGACAAAAATTAAATTCTTAATTTATTTCATTCAAACCCCTGCTTTTTAAGGATTATAGCCACATAAAAAGTCTTCTAATTTAGAAGAGTGTATAAGAGTGCTGACTAATTTGCTGAAACTGCCTGACACTATACAACCCTACTAGCTCAGAAGGCTTTTTGTTAGAGCAATTTTTCACTATGCTGCACTGTAGTGAACAATTTTAATAGTTATCTACATCAACAAGTTATTGAGAAACTAGTTTTGCCTTGCAAAACTTTCTTCTTATTACAGAGCTTCCCTGGAGTTTTGATCTCTGGACATATTACCCTAAAACTTTAAGAAAGCAACATCTGCAGTTGTGGAGGGCTTATACAATAACTTATAGTAAGAGCTGTAACAAAAGATTTCGATTGTCCAATGTTGGTTTCGTCGAAACGCATCATTGACCAAATTCTTTCTAAATGTAAGAGCCTGTTACAAAGCCTCAGATCCTTCCATAGGGGAGTCTGCTGCAAAAAGACTGTGGAGACCAGTCATTATAGATTTTCTGCAGAGAAGGCAGGCAAGCATTGCGTCATCCGATAACAGTAGCACTGCTGGTCTTCAGTCAACTCTAGTCAACGCTGCTGGTTACATACTTAGATACACACAGAAATCGCGTTCAAAAAGCGTATACGTATACATCGGTGTACCGCCACAAACCTTGGTATCTTGACTTAGTGACTGAATCGCGAAAGCAAAACGCTCGGTACCAGTTGCTAGTCCGCCCCGATCGAACCGTTCAACGCCGCTTATAAGCTCGTCCGGTTTCAATCAGATTTAAATTACTTTGCGGCTCAATAATTGTTTTCACGTGTATCCATAGCAACGGACGTACGATTCGAAATCATCCAAAACTTCTGCGAGATCGCCAGTGTTCCTTATTGGAGCGTCCCGATTTCGCACGTGGAGCGAGGAAATCGATAACGGCTAAACACCTGATTTACTGAAAACTGAGAATATTTTTTTACTTACTGCGCGATATCGAGTGAAGATATACGGTTTGTTGGTTACATTATTTTTTCATCGAACGCTTTCCTAAACCTCTTTGTTGGAGGCGACCATGAGCGGAAATTTCGATTATACATTCAAACTACTGTCAGGATGAGTTTGAAATGAAAAGAACACGTATCGGATAGATGATCACCTACCGTTGAACCATTTGTTGCATTAAAAATATTCCTGTTCATTTAGTCTACAGGTGACTTGAAGGATAATAAGTGCAAAATCTCAAACCATAAACGCAGCAAAGTGAGTTTCAAAAATGAATCGGCAGCTGTTCGTCGGGCCAGTTATTCACACGGACGATCAAGGTCAGCTCGTCGTACTAAAACGAGCTGCAATTCTTGTCGAGAACGGAAAGGTAACATCGATATCAAATGGAACAACCGTGCTCTTCTTTCTTTTCCGGAATATATTGTTGCAAGCTATACCTGACGGTTTAAAAAAAAGTGTTGAAACGCATACGTTTGTAGCCAGCAATAGTCAAAATTGGAGCTGCCGAATTTCCAGCGCCTTAGCTTTTATTGGGAACAACAGAGCGACCAATTTGTTGGTTTTTTTTTTCTTTCAATTGTTGTTATCTCGAATCTTAATGGTACAACGCAGATAAGCAAAGTCGAGTTTTCGATAGACATATACTCCTATTCGATAGGCACAGGATCATCATGCGAAACGCAAGGTTTGCTTTCATGATTTCACCGTGTAAAAATCGCGTGATTTATTTCGTAGTGGCCATCAACTATAGTGCAATTGCATTTGATCTGGATGCATTTGAATTGAATTAGCGATAGTGGCCGTTAAGAGATTTTATGTTCAACCCGGTCGAGCAGTCAAGAACTAGAGCACGATTGCTTATCAGAATTTACGAGCGCTTCATGTTATTATCATCACGTCGATGTCGAACCCGATTTACACACTGCCACTTATTTATATTGTCGTTATCGGCGTTACAATTTTTTTGTTGTTTTCACTTAGGGGAAATCAATGACATCGCTTTACTAGTCGCAGGATTAACTATTCTTTGAATCATCGGATTTCAAGAACATTATATTTGAACTAGACTAAATTTACACCGAAAATAAGACGGAAGGGTATTTTACAGAAAAATGTATATTGTATCGTGTAGTTGAAACATGCGACACATACCTATGTCAAATATTAATGAAAAATGAAAGAGCAAATAAACCATGCTATTCCTAAAGTGGGGTCCTCCTTGTTTGGCAGGTAAGAGAGGAGAAAGCGAGGTGCGGCAATTACCTACATATGAGAAGGTCCCAAGTAGCTCGGACTCCTTAATTTAACATGAGGAAAAGATTATCTAAAGATCTTATATATTGTAATCATTTTGACAATAACTACTGACCACCAGATTATCAGCATATCGGAGAATCCTCAGCCAGGTGATGTCTCAGCGGATTACGTGAGAGTGCTGAGTGTGCGCCAATTTTTAATCCCAGGATTCATCGATGGCCACATTCACGCAGCTCAGTTCCCAAATTTGGGGGTTGGCTACGATAAACACCTCCTCGACTGGCTTGAGGCCTACACTTTTCCCTTGGAAAAAAAATATGCAGATGCAGGCTTTGCAGAACATGTCTATGAAGCTGTCATCGTAAGTTTGCTTCTTGGAAGAAAAATTGAGAGCTTCACATGGTGTAATGACTCTTTGACTTTGCAGAAGAGGACTTTGACAATGGGTACCACAACTGCGTGCTACTTTGCATCTTTACATAGAGAATCGTCGGTGATTCTAGCAAAACAGGCGGCCAAATTTGGCCAAAGATGTCTGATAGGAAAAGTAAATATGAACCAGACGCGGAAAGATGGCTACTGCGAGACCACTGAGGAGTCAATCACTTGCACCAGAAAGTTCATTGAAGATATCGCAAAGATTAATGTGAGACTTTTGCTATGAAACAAAAACTAAAATAAAGAAGTAGGAAGGGCGTACAACAAGAAAACCTAATTTATTTTTTATGTTACAGAGTCCGTTAGTCAAACCAGTTATCACACCCAGGTTTGCTTTGAGTTGCGACATGGAACTGATGACAAAACTGGGGAATATGGCCAAAGAAAAGGACCTTCACGTGCAAGTCAGTGCTGGATACTCGAATAACATTCAGTATTGCTGAATTTACTTCCAAGAGAATAGCCTAATGATTATATTCACTTTTATCCAGACCCACATATCCGAGAATCTGGATGAGATAGAAGCAGTTACAACTACTTATAGACAATATCCATCATACTCTGCCGTTTATGATGCGGCTGGCTTGTTGGGAAGCAAGGTAACCAAACGCAGAAAAATGAAACCCTGCCAAAGAGTAAAATAAAGACTATATGAGATGAAAGTATAAAACAAATGTTCTGCAATTACAATAAACTCCAACAATTTGCAATGTTTTATGATAGACTATCCTAGCCCATGGTATACACCTTGGTGACACTGAACTCGCGCTTCTAAAGACCAGAGGATGTTCCATAATTCACTGCCCATCTTCAAACACTTGTTTGCGAAGTGGTCTCTGTGATGTAAAGCGTCTTAAGGATCGAGGACTGAAAGTAGGACTTGGAACTGGTGAGTTGTTAATTATCTAAACTGTAGAATCTGCGGCTGTGGTGGAAGCTCGAAAGAGTGTTTTTTACAGAAATTTAAAGGATGTCTTCAGGACTGAGATTTCGGAACTAAGTTAAAATTTCTAGAACTCCTTCAAGTTTTGCAAAGCTAAAAAAGTAAAAAACACAAAAACACAAAAACGCAAATGCACATTTTCCATGTGGTCCTCATTATTGGTTTAGATGTTGCCGGTGGTGATAGTTCTTGTATATTGGCCGCAATGAGAGCTGCAATCCAAGTGTCAAATCACCTGGCAATTTTGAATCCTGGTTACAGTCCGTTGACCTACAAGGACGTTTTTCACTTGGCAACTTTAGGAGGAGCAGCAGGTGAGAAAATCAGAAAATGATTCGTTAAATATGTCTCTTGTCATTCTTTTCTATCGTCCTATCTAACAGCTTTAGCCATGGATGACGAAACAGGGAATTTTTCACCTGGGAAACAGTTCGATGCTCTTGTCATCGACTTGAATGTATCAAGTGGGCCGTTGGACGATTTAGTTGAATACAGTTTGGATGAAAATCTTCAGAGACTGGTTTACTCTGGAGATGATCGTAACATCGTCGAAGTTTACGTAAGTGGTCAGCGTGTGAAATAAATCATAGGGTTGGATGACACAATGTAAGGCACCTATTTTATACTGTAGCATAAGTATGGTTCGGAGATATTTTGGTACAGATCTAGTTAGAACTTTTACCAATTTACATATGAGTGCTAGGTACTAAAAAAACTCAGCGAACTCAACTTCAACTTGGCGTTTGTTATACTAATTGGTTTTCAAGTATGGACACTAAGTAGTAATTAGTAATTGTAATTGAGTGTTATCACCAGTGTTGATGGTAAGTATTATCAGCCCCGTGATTGAAACTATTGGGATCATCTTCATTTGAAGATTATTTAGTGCATTTTTATTCCAATTTTTTGTTTATGCTAATTAAGACTCGTGTGAGGAGCTTTCACAAAAATATTTCAGAAATCATTAGCTTTGTAACCAGATTTTAAGAATCTTGTGTCTTCCCAAGAATACAATCAGTATTTATGGTAGTCTGGTATGCTGTGTCTCATATTCCTAGTCTTTGGAAAACTAGGATGTCAGATTCATTGAATCAAATAATAAATGCATATTATTTTATGTTGTAAAGAAATTTCTACATATTTACCCATGACAAACTTGTATTTACAATCATCACTTCATTCTTTTTCAAAAGTTTACCAATACCATATGGTATTGAACTGGCAAACTGGTGACCTACTTGTGTTTTTCTAAAAATGCTGCTACTGACCTCACACATTGTATGTATGCCTTTTCAAATCCCTGTATATCAGTATCCTGTACAACAAAAAAAAGAAATAGGAAGCTGAGGTTACTGAAGATTTTTTTTATAAATTTCTATCCGTTCACCAAGACTACAGTTATGAGGTTATTGGAGTCTGATTGCAACTTTAAATCATTAAACAATTTTGTCCTAGTACAAAAATTTAGAATTTGTTTCAATATCTGAGACGAGTGAAATCTTGAAAACTTTTTACCGAAATAACATAACATTTACCAAAGTTTGACATGAATCAAAAGCCTCCTGTTGGAGAAAGTACGAATCGCGTTTTTCAAGCCCTCAGAGAATCTTCAATCGTCTCTTAGAATAAGAATATAATGGACTCTGATCATGCTTACGTAGTAAGGGTCTCTAATGATCCGCTCCTCTTCCGGATCGTAGCTCCCAAGAAGTTCGATTACTGCGGAACTGTTGTTGGGTCGCAACCGTTCAAGTTCTCTTATATTATCTTCATCCATTCCAAAAATCCAATCAAAGTTATGGAAATCGTTGCTAGTGATCTAGCGGATGCACAAAAAGATGTGAAATTATTAATCATAATAGCAGGTGATAGTACAAATGTGTACAGATTTTGAAAGATAGCAATAAAAGTAGGAAAGATGTTCAATAAGAGGAAACAAGTATTCATCTTGAGAGATCCATACAGGTCTTGCTTGGTGAGTGTAATCTGTGATCCCGTGCTTCGCTATAGTTGTTACGGCTCTACGGTCTGGACCTTTGCCCGTGTGGTAGCCAATTAGCGCTGCGCTATCAACTTCCCAAATATCGTGAAGCTTCTTTCTTCGAATAAAGTCCGCAAAAACGGCTTCTGCAATTGGTGAGCGACAAATATTGCCTACAAAAGAACAATAGGCAATCAATTCTACTGATGTCTGGTAATGAGGATTATGCAGAGACACTGATCAGAGAGTAGCTCACAGTGTGGTATATACTTTAAGGTGAGCAGAGGAGTTACGGATTTTGAGGCCGCAAGTCTGTTAAATTATTGGTGAGTGCAATTTACTTACGCATGATTAAACCTACCTAAACACACCATCAACACCCTTTTCTTCACTGACATTGCAATTCGCAAATTTCTCTACGTAGTTCTCTTCAGACGTATGTATACCGCACTTGTTGCGGGCAAGTCTGTGACAGCGAGGACGTCGTGGGACCGTGTAGATGGGGAAATGTGTTTTTAAATACTTTCCCTGTCACGTTGTGACCGGTTGGTTTATTGATTATTGCGTTGACTGCGGTCGGTATGCCTTGCAAGTTCCCTCACTGGTAAGCACGTCTAGTGAGAGGGCGTAAGCTCACGAGACTGTAGCTCAGGACAAGATTCTCGTATGGCTGACAGCTTCATGAATCTTCAGTCAACGGCTACATGTAGACATTCCTGGAAAAAAGTCTACGGTGCTACGAATTTGAGGAAAAACGTTTCGAACACAGTTACTCGACGGCGTCGCACCTTTGGAAGCAGATACAAGGGGGCCCGTTTCATGATACAAAATTATGTTTCAACAGAAGTTTCAACCACGATAATAGGCGACGTCCCGTCAAATCCATCTGCAGATTGGCCTAAGGTTCTACGTTACAAGCGCATATCTTTCAAAAATCCCGATGTCCACACGCTGAATCCTTGCGAAGATAAAATATGCAAAATAGAAGCAGAATGGATGAAGATCATAATACTTCAATCAAAGATCCCCTCCCGGAGCCCCAAAAGCGATTCTGGATGGTAAGCTGCTTCGTTTGTTATTCGTCATTTGTCAGGCTCAGGACAGAGTTAAAAGTAAGAAGAATGATTTTTAACGTTGATTCATTGTCAATTTTAATTTCTTCTAGCGATCAAGAAAGCGTAGAAATAGCGATGCAGCAAGTGTGAGTTCGATGGATATATCCATGGGATGTGAGAGCTTGAAAAAGAAAAAAAGACGGAGGATAACAGAGGTGGCAAACAGTCTGTTCACCTTGTCTTCATCCTCTTCTAGTTCATCTACACCAAATAAATTCACTAGTGTTCTGCATAGGTCATTCGGGTCCCAAATCTCTCACGCGGACCTCTCACTCCTTGGAGAAGAAACGAATACAAAAACTATCGAAGAAAGGTAATGATATCATTTTAAGATATTTTAGAATCTTTAGATCTCAATGTTTAATTCGTTGTTTTCTGTTCTACTTATGTCGCCAATTGTTTATTGAGCAATAAAGAAGAGAGGCCAACTAGTTATTTTGCAAGACACTGGAAAATATCTCTGTATTATATCAATTTAATGAAATCTCCACAGAATATCAAAAGGCAATACAGAGAGGCTGGATCAGTTGTCTATTCGCAGCTGGATTGTGGATATTGCAGAAGGTAAATGTGGGGGGCATTTGGATAAAACTTTGAGCCGGAGAGAAATAAAGCGTCAAGAAGCAATCTATGAATTATTTTGTGGAGAAGAAGTCCTACTTCATGATCTCAATAATCTCAAAGAAATTTACTATGAGCCACTACTCAGTGCCAATATTTTGACACCTGGTGAGCTCTCCACTCTTTTTGGAGATATTTCAAGCCTTATCGACCTACACAGCAGACTGAGAGATGAATTAGTCGATCTACGAGACCCATCGGGATTTACGGAGGTTGTCGGCACTACTCTGATTAATTGGGTTCGTATTGCATTCTTTATATACGTGAATGGTGGATTAGACTGTGCGAAAATATTTTGGTGCTACAAGTGTTCTTCGAGGCAACACGTCAAATTTTTCATCAATATTTGAGGAACATTCAAAAATCTTATGTGGATTCGTTATATTTTTTGCAGCTGCCAAGTCTTGCGGACCGCTACATCGACAGATGTAAAACACAAGTGTGGGTGAGACATTTGCTGGATGCAAAACGAGTGACAAACAAGCGTTTTGAAGATTTTTTGAAGAAAAAAACCTCGGCACCTCGATCTGTAGATCTTTGGACATATTTGGATGTTCCTCGCTCAAGAGTCGTTAAATATCCCCTTCTGGTGAACGAAATTCTCAGGCACACCTCATCCAATCACTCTGATCAAACTTTACTCAGAAAAGCCAGTGGAATACTTTCAAAACTATTGATTGAAATCGATCAAGCAATCGGAATGTCAGAGTGCCAACTAGCGCAGAGCAGAATCAACCCCTCTCCGGTTCATGATCCGAGTAAATTCGTAGAAAAAGCTGCTGAATTGATCACGGAAGGACTACTCAGGGATGCTAGAGGAACGGTATGCTCAAATTTTATTTATCTCTTTAACTTTTACCAAATTTTTCCACCTCGGGTTCGGGTTAAGTTACCAAGAAGCATTATTGACTATCTAGATCCTGTTCCTAATATCTGTGACATTTTGAAAAATAATTTGTTCTATTTTTGGATGTTATTCATGGTGTTCCAGAAACTTCACTGCTTTCTGTTTGACAATTGTTTCGTATTGACTCGCCCGGCTAGAAGATTGGGCCGGAAATGCAACCCCTGTTTTCCCGTAATACCGCGTGGAGAATTAAAATTTCAGCCAGATATTGGAAGCAATCAAAAGTTGTATTCAAATGGATTCAAAATTGGAGACCACACGTTGACCACTGAGGATGAACATTCCAAGCGACATTGGCTGGAATCTTTCCGCAGGATACAGAACACGAATACAGATACAGATCTGTACGTGTTGACTAAAGAAAACATAGGCGAAACACCAAATGAATCAGGCTTGCTTTCGACTCCAAAGTTAAAGACAAACAAAAAGCGAAAGTCCTTAGGAGACTTATGCAGCAGGAAAATCATTCTCAGAGTAAAAAGAAGTAGTATCGGTCTAGTGTGACGATAAAACATCAATTGGTATGAATTACGCACCAGATTATAAAATATTTCAGAAACGACTTCATAAACAACGTCTGTCGGGAATAAATAGTACAATAATTTTTAAGCGATTGCAGAATCTGAAAAAGGTGTAAGTTCTCAGTGCCAGTGGATTTCGATTACTGATCGATCTGTGATGAACGTACCGAATTACAGATTCGATCAACTTCAAAAGAACTTTCCGGAGTCAAATATGTACTACCAACTGGTACCAAAATTTGTTTTTTACTTTATTCTTCAAACTCCAGAAAAAAACTGAAAGTCGAGTAAAAAGCAAGGAAATAAAATACAGAAATTTTTATGCGTAAGTTACCCAACTTTTGCTAGTGAATTTACTGTTTTGTTTTCTTATTTCCAGTATTATTATAATTTCTAGCATACATAAAATCTATTTTCAACTTCCAATGTGTAACCTATTCACGGGCATAAATGGCTTTTCCTCATGCAGTTTTATTCCACTTTCATTCTGATTCTTATTATTTTTTTATCTCTTTTATACTATGACAATGAATTTCTTTTAACAGCAGTAGCTATCAGTTACAATTCAAATAGCGTATAGTTTTTAGTGGGTAAGTTTCAAAAAGTTGACCCTGGTTAATTTTTAGCAGTAATCAGGTAGACTCCGCTTTTTTGCAAAGCAATCTGTGCAGGGTGTTTTAATATCGTAGTGTGAGGTATCGGGTGTTTATCTCAAACACGTGAAATGATAAGCGCAGAAAATGAAATGTTTTATTTTTTTACAGTAATTACATGATTCGCATATCAGCCTTCGGGTCAGTGTAGTGAGTTTTAAATTTACAGATTGTATAATAGAATGAACGTGGGGCGTTCATTTATCCAGAACAACAAAGTCACAAGCAATGTAAACAATGTATAGAATAAGCAGTCCGATGCACATTAAAATTCTGGAAATAATCCGGTATCTTTCCAGTGTGTCGAAGTACACTGCCGTGGTAAATTACTAGTTATGTATTATTTGTGATTACCAATTTCAGATCAGTTTACTAACTTCGTTGTAAATAAAAACAGTTTTTAATAACATTTGGAACGAATAAAAGTCAATACTATAAACATTGAGCTCAGATTATATCTATTCACGTTCGCCAATTTATTTAAGTTTCAAGTTGTGAGAAACAAACCAGGTCTGGGTAACAGCGCATCGATTTCACATATTGCTAAGATTTTTTATTTTTTTTTAAAACAGGCTTTTAACATCCGTTATAAAATCTCCAAGAAAATAGTGCTACAATTTTCTAATTGTGAGTATAATGAATGAGTTTACTTAATCTGTAGCTAAAAGTAATGCACTGGACCCACTACGATTTAGTCGGCTTCATAGAATTCCCATCGGGATACCGTTTTTTGAAAGCTTTTATGAGTTGTGGGTCAATCAACCGCACACCGTCCACTTGATTACCTAAGGTTATCCAGTTTGGCTGAACATTGTGCGGTCTGCCAAACAATTCGATTTTTCTGGTTCCGGGGCTCATACGCTCTATGATACCATAAATTTCGTCCGGTTTGTGACTTGTCGCTCTTACTTCGGCAACTATCACATCACTGTCCAAGCCCCTGTTCACCCGAGGGAAACCTTTCATCCCTACTAGGCAGTGTTCTTTCCCGTGGTTGAGCCAGTGCCCTGTTCTGCCAGTTCTTATGATACGTTGCAGCTGATTTGTCTTGACCCAAATAATTTCGTCCACCCTATCGTACCCCCAAAGCTGCAGACATTCTCTGCCCAACTCCATCGCACGTCCGGTGACCCACAGGAATAGAAGACCCTCATCTTGAAGTGCAGGGATGCCGAGCTGGCGCATTTCGTCATCTGACATTGTACCGTACGGAAGTTCCATGTGGATGTCCCAAGGCGGGTCTGCCATTATCACGGCAAACTTTCCCAACACTGTCATGTCCAGGTATCTCAAGTCACACTGAATCCATTGAGGGGGATAAAGTGTTAGTTCTGAGCCACCCGTTGAGCCATTATTGTTACTCGTAGTTTTGGCATCCTGGATCGTACTTTTGGTGACAGCGATACCTCTAGTCATATCAATTTCACCCTGATCCTTAGGCTGTGCAGTCGGACCATCGACTTCGTAGTGAACGTACCTAGACGATACATATAAAATGAATTTACCAAAGTTCTTGCAGATTTTAGAATCATACGCAGTAATGGGATAATGTACATCGAACTATATGTCATTACTTGCAAGTATCCATATGAAAGCAGGTATTCAGAAAACTGCAATCCCCCAATGATTCGTCTGTATGATTCTGTAAAATTTTCTTAAAATGGAGCTTTTTACATTTCTCATTTGCAGTTCCAGTCTGCACATTGAGTTTCAGGCAATCGGTTCGTGTGCCATGGGGACAAAATTCCATAACTTGGGCACCTCCCTGGGATCTAAAGCGTTCTGCCAGAGACTTTTCCTTCGAAGTTTGCTTTGATAAAAGGTCAAGTATTTGTTCCCCAACCTTTTTACTCTCTTTCTCTCTTATAGTAGGCATTGATATTAGGGACATAATATCCTCTGTGTTCTTTTTATCTAACTTGATCTGCTTCTCAGGTGCACCTTCATTGCTTACATTGCTTACAAGATTCTTCTCTGATACTACCTCATTGTCCATGTCCAACAACTCTGTCTGGGAATTAGTTTCAGACATGGACAAAATCGTATACCCGACAACATCGTTCTCTGTGATCTCTTTGATTCTATAAAAGCATAACATGGTCAAGATACATTTTTAAACTCCCAAAAAAAATTGTGTAGTAAGTAGAGATAATTCAGTTACCGAACAATGTTCTGCGCCGACAATTTTTCAAGTAGTTTATTGATATCTGAGAACGATACCTCCGCGCTAAGTGTTTTTCTGAGCTGCTCAACGATATCAGTAGACGTGATCGGCAGATTGGAGGCAGATTCGTGTAAGATTTGGAGAACATCCTGTTCGTATCCATCAAGTTCTGACTTGGTGTTGGATGTCGATGTCTCTGTAAGACAAAACAACAATTGGCCATTGTAGAAAACGATCATAGACTGAGATAAGTATGAATATACGAAAATATAAAGTATAGCTAGCCTACCAGCTGCAAGGGATTCAGAAGGAGATGGAGACGATGTTAAAGTAAATAATTCATGTCTCTCTCGCTTTCGTTTCTGCAATTTTTCTCGTAGACTGTTTCTTTTGATTTTTATCGCCTGAATCTCTTCAAAGGCATCAGACATCTTTTATTCCCAATTGCCATGAATCAATATTTGACTTGGAGAATTTACTACGTTTCATAGAGTTATGGTTCAACAATACGTTACGTTGCTCTTGAGAAAATGTTATCAAGCCGTATTTCTCGAGTATTTCGGCAATCGCAAACCCGGCATTTGTTGGTTATAATAAACTTGACAGATGTACGGTTTGGTAAACACCAGTGGTAAACACGTACCGCCGCGTAGTACACAAATCAACCACCACGGGTAAAATGAAGCGTTGCTAGCCTAGCGTCTAGCCTAGCAGACATCACTTGATTGCATTATTGTGCATTATAGGTATATTGCAGTAGATTGCAATTTCTGCCCTCGGTTTCACGTAGCTTTTTTCTTCGTTTCGTACAAATAATGGTTGTAATTATTAGTACAATATTCAGTTCTAAGCCACAGATCATCCAAATAAGACGCGGTGGTTCATTGTACTGATACGAGAGCTACACTTGGGTGAGGAATCATCAACTCTGAACTCGTAACCTAAAATATCTGATCACTCCGCGCCTATTTCCATCGTTCCACCTATGTCATTCGTGTTTTATTACTAAAATTCATGAAAATAACTGCTGAGCTCGTCAACAAATATTCATTAGCACATAATAAATTGGAATTCTAATTTGCAAGCTAAACTCCACTAAGAGAAAGAGTGTTCTTTACTCATCAACAGTTACTCCAATAACATTAACAAATATTTGTTTAGTTTTTCATCATGCCATGCTGGTACTATGAAAAAAAAGAGCTACGAAATACGCCCTCGATTCAGGATGGTATCGACTATGAGACGGAGTGTCGTTATCGGAAAGAAGGAGCAAGGTTTATCATTGATACAGGCACAAAAATGGATCTTGGCTACAACACAATGGCAACTGGCGTTGTCTACTTTCATAGATTCTACATGTTTCACTCGTTCAAGAACTTCCCGAGATACGTAAGATCCTAAATAGTTATGGGTCCATAAAAAAAATCTTACTTCTACAATTTTCTTAAATATTCAATTTTTCAATAGGTTACCGCTTGTTGCTGCTTATTTCTTGCTGGCAAAGTCGAAGAGACGCCAAAGAAGTGCAAAGATATTATTAAAACTGCAAAAACCCTACTGAGCGAACAGAAGTTTATGACATTTGGTGAAGACCCTAAGGCAAGTAGTGTACATGTTTTTCTATTTGATCATTCCCAGATAGAAGCTTTTTTGACAAATATTAACTTGGCATTCAAATTATTTGTGAACAGGAGGAGGTGATGACACTTGAAAGAATTCTTTTACAGACCATAAAATTTGACCTGCAAGTCGAACATCCATATAGTTACTTATTGAAATATGCAAAATGTCTGAAAGGTGAGTACGCAAATATTTGTTTATTCTTGTACTATTTTGCAACCGATTCTAATCTCGCTAATTTCAGGTGACAAAAACAAACTTCAAAAAATGGTACAGATGGCATGGACTTTTGTGAATGACAGGTAAAGAGAAAGCTATTATAGCTGATTATGTCAACTTTCGTATGTATATTTTTTATCAAAACAATCATTTCAGCCTATGTACTACACTGTCACTGCAGTGGGAACCAGAAATTATAGCCGTTGCACTGATGTACCTTGCTGGAAAGCTGAGCAAATTTGAAGTAGTTGACTGGAACGGCAGACTTCCCAAGCATCTGCGATGGTGGGATATGTTTGTTGAAGATGTAACCATGGATTTGTTAGAGGGTTCGTATACGTCAACATCAAATTTGCTTAGACCTAATTGTCCCGCCAGGTAGTTGATTTCCAGTTCTCTTAATCACAGATATTTGCCACCAAGTATTGGATCTCTATTCGCAAGCCAACAATGCCAAGGCTCCCGATTCTCCTCCTCTTATCTCAACACACGAAGCAAACAGAGAATGGGCTGCAATCCCTACAGCAAATGACGCTGCCTCTAGTGCTCCAGGTACGAAGGACCAAATTGCTCTTACACACCTGAAATTTGTTTCCTTTAATTTCTCATCATCACTGTTCTCTCTACAGCAACTCCAAGCAAACTAGCAAAACCTGAAGTTGTTTCTGGGGCTATGAATGGCTCGTCGAGCGCGGAAGTCACCGATGGTTCCAAGGCACTCGAAATTTCGGCGCATTTTCCCCCCTACCCGGCATCCTTTGCTCCAACTGCAACAGCCTATCCCCCAGTGTTTCCACCAACAAACATATCTGTGCCTCCACCGTCAGTGACAACAATCAATCACATAGTCTCAACTATGCATCACCTAAACTCGTCAGGTTCCATCCGACCCCCAGCCACTGCTCTCGCTCCTCCTCCTGCATTTCAACCATTTCCCTACCCCACTGGTACCACTTATTTCCAACCTGGAAATCCTGCGCCACCCACTACCACCCAAAGAGCATATTATCCACCCTAATCGATTGACAATCCGGAATTGAGTATCGGTTTTTAACTGTTTTGTGTAGCCAATTCATTTTTATGATAAAATAAATACGGGTCAAGGACGATATTTAAGTATTTGCGACTGAAATCGATCTTCTGATTGTCGATTATCCATTCCGTTTAAAGCTGTTTCAGATGAACGCTGCAAGTAACACAGAGAACTAAACGTGTTAACATTTGCATGTGTCTGATGTATACGACGATCAAGATTTGTTTTTACTTGTATACAAATTCTATCGGATTTTGATACTTCGCCATATGTATTGTAACTTTAATTTTAGGTATTTTTGGAAATAATTCAGAACGGAGTGAAAATCCAAGAACACAAAATCATTCGAGCTCGGAACCTTTCGATTTAGCAGGGACCTGTCAAATAGGAACAATTCTGGCAAATTAGAACAACAAAAAAATAAATATTTAAAAAATATTCAGGTTATATTAACTTGAAATTGAATAGTACACGATATGATTCACATGTATAGATTGCCTGTACTACTAAAGCTACTTTGTTTGAAAACGGGCTTATGTAAATTACTACCAGTGATTCTTGAAAAGAGTTCTACAAGTGGTAGAGCGGTTTCTGAATCCAGTGAAAAATCCTCAACGTACAAAATGTAAGCCGTGGCAGGAAGACCCATGACCTCTGCATACGACATTACTGAAACAGCCAATTTCACGTCTTTGAATACTTTCAACTACGGCCATGCATATCTGCTATCACGAACCATGGAATTTTAGTTCCTTGGATGAGTGTTCATCATTATTGTTTTTATGAGGTTTAGAACAGCTTTAATAAGCAATGAATATTCGAACAAACCTGCAGCAACGATTCCATACAATATGTTAGGCTGCTTCATGCGCTCAACCTCGTTTGACAAGACTCTAGAGTTTTTTGTACCCAGATATCTTAGAAAAGATGTTGATGATGTCATTGTGTTGGGGTCACATTTGTAGGAAGAAATATGCTGGCAAGTGATAGTTATTATTTCTCCTGCAATATGCAGAAATTCTGTAATCTGAATGAAAAAAGATTAAAAAGACGTTAGTGGTGGGCTACATTAAATAGAGAAAATGTTTCAATTCTAATGTCTAAACTTTGCCCTGTTCCTCAGCAATCTTCAGAATGTCAGAGTTACCGATTTAGCAAAACTTACTATGTGAGTAAACTCAGTTGCATGCCTTGCGTTTAATTCTGGACTCACAAGACAAACATATATATCCAGATCACTACTAATTTTGTAAATTAAAGACGGTTTGAACTTTCCATGGTCAATGATGCATATCTCTTTTGTGTTTTTTAGGCTGCACTGTCTAGTAAAATCTGTAACAGATGGTAGTTATTAAATGGTTCTATTCCTGAAAGTAATGTGCAAGATGGATCAAGCAAAAGATATTTTATCAGAGCAGTAGTAGTGAATATTGATTCGACTAACCAGCAGCTACACTTCCTTCGACAATTATTAGAGTCTTGATTGTAAGCGGCATCGTATTGTCTCTGACCCATCGCAGGAAATATTGACTAAAAAAATAGAAAAACGGTTTAAATATTGCGTACAATTCTCAGTATATGCATCTTCTGCTATCATATCATTCATATCACAGTTTCATATCGTTGAAGACAGACTTAAGAGAATCTGAAACATAACTGTTATTGTTACTACTATCGAAAGTGTGAAGAAATATTTACAAATGAGCAGCATCTAGCTCCTCGTCATCCCAAAAAGCTCGTGACTCGGGCTCTACTATTTCACCAAAAATATGTGCCATTGTTCTCTACGTGGTGAACTTCGTGAACACAGAATCCTGGAGGAGAACCAACCTCACTCTTGTATTTCGTGCTGACAGCACGGTGGAATGACAGAGCGCATTGACGGAGGCAAACGTGCGCAAGAAATTTACATTGCGCAGACGTCATTTTAAACTACCCGCTAAACTGCACTACCTCTGCACCCGTGCTTGACCAATCATTGTACGAAATTGAGAAGAAAAAACTTTAGAGATGTGGAAAAAAGGGACAGGGTCCCCTCCCTGGGGTGCACTTGGACTAGCTCGTGCTAATACTCTTTGGTGCTAGCTTCGTCTAAAAATGATCTAGTCTTCAGTCGGTCTTTAATCACAGACCACTGGTCTGTGGTTTTTGATTACGAAGCAAGGAGTATTTTGTGCGACTGCACTACGCTGTTCAGTGATTTAGAATCAAAAATTTGGTTAGATATGTAAAGTGGGAATCAATAATTCGCTTCAAAAGGGTTGAATTTCTGTGATAATCTATTATCAGTAGCGGCGCGGTAGCGCAATAGCCCTTGTAGGTTAAGTACGGAGGTGTAAGTCACATTTAACCATACAAAATAAGGTATTTTCGTCAACCTTAGGCAGTTAAAATGCTGTCAGAAGTAGACGTTTTCATCAGTAACTACACCCTTGTTGATCCTGAAATTTACCAACTATGGGTTGACGGTTTTTCTTGTAAGTCATTGAATGAAAATAATGAAAACAAAAACACGCCCATATCTCTGGATTGATAAAAGCGATAGCAATTATATGATGGCAAACCAGCATAATTTTGTGTCATTACTTTCAGCGAGCGAAGCGGTCAATACTTTAAACCTAAGAGGAATTTGCCAGCAAACAAATGCTCCGATTGAGCTGGTTGCATCAGATGTCCTGGATCACTACCGAACCTACAGCCTCCTGGAAAGGCTGCTTCAAATGCCACTGCAGTTGGCATCGGAACAATTGGCCTTTCAAATTGAACCACAAACTAGTCAAATGTTGATAGAGATGTGAGTGTAGAAGTTTGGTGTTAGTGCATGGGGAATTCAAAAATTTGACCACTTCTTTACAAAGTTGATCCAAATGTGGAAGATAAAAAAATGATATTGGATTATCGATATCAAAACAACAGGTATCTGTTCTTGTCAATAGGTATTACGAGTTTGACGATGCAGTTGTGCGTGACTTTCTAGGCAAAAAATTATCAGCCAAACACCGTAAAGAGCTTGACGAAGTGGCTGAGAAAACCGGAGTCTCATTGAAAAGTTGCCGGAGACAATTTGATAATGTTAAACGAGTTCTGAAGGCTATCGAGGACTTGCCTGGATCCTTAGTCATTAATATAAAACAGTACTTCCTTCTGCCAGAGGAATTGGCAAAGTATATTGCAATCGTTAAATCCTCAAAACTGCAGTAGAACCCATTTCACGTCAAAAGTTTACCATGCGTTGAAATCAGTTGTGCTGCGGTGAAAATTTATTTTACTCTATTTGAGGATCACCTAAATAATAGAACATCTGAATATTATTCAGGCGTTATGCAGCGGTGGTGTTCATAGCTTGCATGCGATTTGAAATGAACAAGAAGAAGTTGCAATACCTAACGTTTCCTGATCTCTTTCACTGTGCAAATACTATGATGTCTTTATGGACATACCGCTACACAGGATCCGAATATTTTGATACGGATTTGGACAGAGAATTTTTGTTGGATCTACCAGAGTGCAGAGTTTTATTGGAAAACGACAAACACCACAAACAGTAAGCGTTGCCTCCAAATTCACGATAACGATTAACAGATGGGCCAGTCCTTGATTGGAATCTGCGCACATTTGAATCGAACATTATGCAAAACTTTCTTCTGTACCAGTAAATCGTTACAAAGCATGCAAGTACGTCAACAGACATCAACCCATTCTTTTTTTCTCTACCGCAGTTTAGTTTGTATAAAATTGAAGCCAACATTACTGGAACGATCCTACCAGGAATTGGATATGAACTTTCGTTCATACTCACGTGCAATTATTGGAATAGCATGTAATCTTCACCGTAGCAGAGAGCTGCGCTCTTTTTATCTGGAGCTAGTCGAGAGGTGTTTAGAGCCCTGGCGACAGGTAAACTGGTCTCACACAGACCTTCGCAATTTTCTCGGTGCTTACACCCAGTGCGCTCTTGACATGGATGTCCTCAGGTACAAACTTTTGATATATTCAACAACATTTCGAATGAACAGATTATTTTATTATTCTCCTAGTTGGTATTGATATTTTTTGATTAACGATATATAAGCCCTCTCAAGTCAGGCTTGCAGATTCCTTTTTCCAAGCTTAACATACCTGGTTCTTTTGGAGTCATCAACTTATTTTTGTCTTGCAGGGAAGCTGATTTGAAGAACGCATTTGAACGTTACATGAAGGTAGTAACGAGCTGCCTGCTTCGTATGTATCGTCCATAAATTCTTTATTTCGCAATGACTGTGTACAGTAACTTGATGACTATGATATTACTAACTATGAAAACAATCAGAATATGATGCGACGAATCCTTTATCACATTTCATTTATTTATTTTCATTTATCCACCTTCGATTAAACCACGTGATAGTGAATAGTGATCATACCTACACGTGTATGTATGTTTACCTATCATATTACTGGCGCCCACTAATTGATTAGTACCATCTACGAGATCTACGTATCAAGAACAGCAATTCCATACTATAACGTTGCAGTTTTTGACGTTATTGTACCAGGTACAAATACTTGGGGAAATTAAGAGATTCCAAAATTTTCGTATTGCATAGATATTCAATGTGGATTTGGCAAGTTTTTTTTTTCAACATTCAGAGGACCCGCAATCCCTGACGAAAAATAAATTATCCTCTTATCACTGGAAACTCATGTTTAAAACATAAACAACCCACATGTTGCTGAAAAACGCAAATATTTTAGCGGCATTACCAGTCCTCTAAAGGTGGAAAGAAATCGTAAAAAAAATTGGATGTTCATTTTTTCCATTTTCCGTGGTATGAGAATTTTATTACTTGCTATATAATAAAACTATGCGCTCTTGTGGTTTCGTATTTTTTTGAAAATTCATTTATTCATTCATTTAAGGTAGGAGGAGGAAGGAGGGGGGGTATTTTAAATAAATATTATATTTGCGCCATATACCTACAATAAAATATCTTTTCTGAGTTCCGTTCCAACCTTAGATTATGGCCGGCTGCCGCGAAGCAGCCATCAAACACTTCCGAACATATATTTTTATCAAAGCAAACTGTACGGAGTATCACAGAAAAAAGTCTTCACTCCCAATTTTATTTGTCGTTAAATATCGCTCCATCTGAAAGTATTAAATAAAACTCATCCCCCGTATCCAAAGTTCCAGAGAATAACATGATTACAAGCTGTTAGATAGCTAGGCCTTCTTTTTCTTCATATCATTTACGAATGATACAAGCCGAGAGTCCGATTAGTCGCACACAACCCCATTGGTGATTGATTCAATTAGAAAAAAATTAATTCTGATACTCCGTTCTCTTACAATATACCTACTATATATATATCTTTTTTCTTGTCGTCTAACATTTCACTAATTTTCAAATATATACAATATCTACTATGATATATTGTTCGTTTATAACTATCAACAAAATAAGTTCGCCTGGGTTCGGCTACTAGTAGTAGTAGTAGTAGTAGTACCAGGGTATTAACAATAGTGACAATATTATTGATAGTAATCGAGTGTTTTTTTTACTTCTTTTCATCAAAAATGGATGAGTCAGCCTTAAAGACCAGCTTATAAGGAAACGTATGTCGGTAACGGATTCGTGTCTTGTACTTGCTAGCGTGTGGGTGTAATCATTGCGCAAAACTTAGAATGAATTATTGTACTGTGCATCGGTTTTCTACTTTTCGCTAGCACGCAAGTGGCAAGTAACAGGAGAGTTTGTTTGCGATCTATTTTATGTTTTTGAGTAATATTTAACTCCTTTTTTGTTCTTCGTTTTTCTGAGAGGAGGAACGACGAGACATAACTAGAGGACCTAAGTTGGTGACAGGCGTTACTGGGATACACCCAGCATTCTGTGTACTACGTCAACCACATCTGATGTCTGTGGGAGAGACGCTGCTTCCAATGTCTTAGCGTAGGGCAGTGGACAGTCTACTGCTGCTAAACGGATGACTGGCGCGTCTAGGTGGTAAAAAGCTTCACCTGTAATTTCCAAGAGATATAATATTCATCATGTGATCCAAAGCAGTGTTTCGACAGAAGGTTAAACACGAGTGACAATACTCACTTTCCATAATTCTTGCTGCAACTTCCGCGCCGATCCCACAATGTGGCCATCCCTGTTCGACGGTGATCAAATGGTGAGTCTTGATGACGGATTGTATGACAGAATCAATATCCAATGGCCTCAAAGATCGAAGATTGATTACTTCGGCCTCAATACCTTTTGCGGCAAGCTCATTGGCTCCTTCGAGAGCATTTTGAACAGCCATAGAATGTGCTACGATTGTAACGTGGTTCCCAGACCGTTCGATTTTCGCTTTTCCAATCGGCAAGACAAAGTCTTTTGACAAAGCCTCGTCTGACATAGGATATTGAACACCGTAGAGCAATTCGTTCTCCAAAACAACAACTGGGTCAGGATCTCTGATGGCAGCCTTTAACAATCCCTTAGCATCTTCGCTATTGTAAGGAGAAACTACTTTCAGTCCTGGGCAATGGCTGTACCAGGCTCCATAGCACTGTGAATGCTGTGCAGCCACGCCAGCAGCTGCGCCATTCGGGCCTCTGAATACTATTGGCACATTTACCTGTCCTGCAGACATATAGAATGTCTTTGCAGCAGAATTGATCACGTGGTCTATAGCTTGCATAGAGAAATTGAATGTCATGAACTCACAGATCGGTCTGAGGCCGGCCTATAAAATGAAAAGAAGCATCTGATTTTACAATTATGTTGTTCCAAAAATTTTAATCTAACAAGGAATCTCATAGACATGTAGAAGCTGAACAAGTAAAATTTAGGTGGTTCTGACAGATTAACAAAAAGGATCAAGTGATTTCGAACAACAAACTTTGCTGTCCGTTCAATGAAGACGTAACAATCCAAGTAAACAAACCCTTCTGAACTGCCACAGTTTTTAGCTCTTCATGCTTCTTAATCTCTACTTAAGTTGAGAAAAATAATTCTTACTTCTAATTTCCTATAATTCTATACTTCTTGATCTCAAAATCCCTACCATTGCAGCTCCAACCGCAACTCCAGCAAATCCAATTTCCGTGATAGGCGTGTCGATGACTCTCTTGTCTCCATACTTTTTCCAAAGTCCCCTGGAGACTTTATAGGCTCCGTCGTACATCGCCACTTCCTCACCGAGCAAAAACACTCGGTCGTCTCTTTCCATTTCCTCGTCTAATGCTGAGTTCAATGCATCTCTCACTGTCATCTGCAAAAAACCTGTTCAATTCCTTTGCAAAAATCTAGAGCAATGAATCTCAAGTATTCCAGGGCAGTCGAAATATTCCAACTCCACGATGACATTTTCAAACTTCAACAAAGATGGACAAGAATTTATGATGACGAATGTAGCCCCGCATTAGGAGACATGTTAAAACTAAATTCGAGATTGTGAAGAATACTACGAAGTCCATTTTATTTTCATAATTAAAATCAACAAAAATGAGCCCAGCGTAGTTGCACATGGTTATTTTTGGATTCACTTGGGATTCATTCGATTTCCTGTTGTGTGTACAGGTGTGTAAGTACATCGTATGCATTCCGAGCACAAAAAATAAATCTAGTAAATAAAATCACTGACAATATAATTTTCCAGGATTCCATGGAATTAAAATAAGCGTGCAGGTAGATTGACCTCCATCGACCTTCAGATATCCATCTGTCTATCGGGTACAGTATCAATGAACTAGTTTAACATCTATCCGAGAGTTTCGAGAAACCAAAGCCCCTGTCATAGCATGGTGATTTGAAATAATAAAACTAGTAAAACGAGACAAGTTTTTCTCAAGAGTCTAGTGTCGCGTAGCAGAAGATACCCGGACATTAAGGTTAAGTTAGGATTATCAAATCCGGATTTCTTAAGCTCACCTGCTGTGCTGCGGCCCATTTTGACGTAGAAAAGGAGCGCTTAGCTATTCCACTTAAGGCTGACTGCAAATAAAAACACAATTCAAGACAAGGTATTAATAATATCTTGGCTTTTCACGAGAAGGTGAAAATCTGGCAGATTTATTACCTTGAGCATGGTGTGAGCAGTAGAGATGGAGATGGACAGGGACGGATGAGAGACTGATGGTATCTCACAAGATATGAAGCCACCCGACGAATGAAGCCCCTCTGACTTTAATCAGCCTTGCAACGTTTGCTCGATGTCTGGTGATCTTGGATGGTAATTTTAATTGACGTATTCCAAAGAGCTGAGAGACGAGAGAGTCAAGGACGACGAAAAGCAGACAACGTATTATGACGTTCTTGGATTGCCCCCAGTTAGAAAGGGTTTTGGTTCGACGTCGGATGGTAAGATGCCGACACGGGAACCAAAAGCGATCGACGGAAAAGAACGGGAGGGTTCCTCGAAGCGATTATTCTCATGCACAATGATAAGTGAGCTCTACGTGAAAATGACCAGAAAAACTCGTTCTAGTTCTGAAAGCGAATTTTTTCAAATATTTGCAGGTATTGATACTAAAGACAGAGATTTAATCCCTGCTAAAGATTACGTCTCAACGAAACTTCATTTTCAAGTTATGTTTTGTATTATTAGTTTCAACTGATATGTTTCTGAGTTTATATTTCTCAATTTATTTATTCTATTGAATTTATGGCCAGAAATGCTCAAGGGTCGAGTACCTAGAAGTTAGGAAATAACTCAACTATCAAAGCGGCTGTAGTGAATTGGAGCTTCGCTATATTTTATCTGAGTAAATTTCAAATAACACTATCCAAACGGAAGTCTATCATGCAGATTTCGTTTTCTTATCAGTAGCCACAATCATACAATTTGTCTTGCCTCGAATCAGGTTCAGTCAACGCTTGCCTTAGGTGAGTGTGGGTCCAATGGGTCCAACCATGTTTAATGCGCATTATTTGTTTTTTTTTTCCCGGAAGAAATAGGTTATAAAAATGAAAGAAGGTACTATTTCAGTGATGTCCATAAAATATTGGAGTGAATTCCTTTTTCTTGTTTTTCAAACTTCCGTGTGAACCATCTTGAAATATGAGTGCTTTGCATTTTTCGACCTCGTGCTACAGACCGGTGCTTAGATTGAGGAACGTAGGGGTGTAAGTATATATTTCACTGATATAGGTATAATACACAATATCAGTGATATTTTCTTTTTTTCTTTGCCAAAGAAGAGAAACACTATATGAATATTACTACTGAAGATCAAGCGGAATGGATTTTCATAATGTTTATTTACATAAATTTAACACTTTCTGACATATTACGAACTTTCTTGAGTAATCCAAATTTTCCTAACAAAACCTTATTACTTGCCTATCAAATAACATATTCGTATAGTAACTATACTTATGTAATACAATATAATATATGTATATAGATACATATATGATAGGCATATAAATATACATATACATATCAAGATTGAAATCCGTGCTATAATGTAAGCGATGCGAGAATAGAAATGATTTTGATACGTGATGTACGCCTGGTGAAGTTGATTCTAACTCGTTTCTCCACACAAAATAGTAGGACTTTTCATCAGTTCAACTATACCAGGTGTACATATATAGGACATTCGACGTGAAAATAATCAGTCAGATCAGATATTTTTTTAATTTTGAATACAGATACTCCGTGGGGAATGTCCCATATACCTATTTATATCTCATATAATTATACATATACATTCAAGTATGTGTATAGTTAACAATTACCTATGTATTCGTACAATAGATAATAATTATGTCTACATAATATAGATAATATGAGGAAGTGAAACCAGAGAAGAGTTGTTTGTTTTTTTTGTTTTTAATTTTTTTCTTAAGCTTTTTTTGGTTTTTCCTTTCCAAATATTTTTCATTTAGCATTGCAACTGATTTTTATCAACGATAGAACGAACAACGGTTGAAATAGACAAACTTTGAATTCGATCATAGAAGGATATAGAACGTTAGGCTATGTTAATTGGAAAGTACTTCTAGTCTCCAGCGTGTCTAATAATATAATAATTCTATCAATCAGAGTAAAGAACGACGGTTGTCGCATCATCGATTGCATGCATTGAAAATATAGATTATTCTTATTCAGAGTTATTCACTCATTGTCAGAAGATTTTGAAAACTTTGAAGATTTCAACGAGGAACTAGGACTGCACCCAGAGTTTGCAGATGCAGTTACTTTTGCTTGCAATGGTTTAATTAGAGTGTTTGGAGTGTTAAGATAACGCAATTGCCCTACTATCTAAAGATGCGAGATTGTAATAGTGATTTTTCCCTTGTAATAATCCAACAGTTGTTATAACGGACATAACGGATCGTGGTAAATGATAATAACTTGCTTTATATTCACTAATATAGGTAGTTAATCATACATTGCGATAACTTCATAGATACAATGTAATAATATAATAACATATATAGCTTTTTAAAATTTTGTATTTAGATAATATAGGTAGATAATTTCTCTCTATGTCATTAATAAATTTTATTTTATGGTTTATTCCGGGCTGAGGAAACGTGTTAAGTTTTCGGAAATTATTACAGGCTCATAATCATTCGCCGAAGTGACGAATTGGGTTTAATACTGTCTTTCAAAATATACGTTGGTTCTTCTTTTTCCTCCATTCTATCACAAATATTTGCGTCAACGTCACTTAGAACTGTACAATTTCCCACCGTGAATAATAATTATACTTTCTTGTATATATACCTGGGTTCTAAGATATGTAGATTGCCGGGTGCTAAGAGATCTGAACACCATATCCATAATTATGGGAAATAGAGTTCGGACAGCTTTGAACAATTACCGGATTGTACTTTTTTTTATTTTCTATTTTCTGCTTTTGTTAATAAACATCAATCGATAGACCCGACGTTTGATAGTAGTGACGAATGTAGAGTTTTGTTAGAAGATATTTTTTTCAGGTCAATGAATTCAGCTGTTCTGCAAAATGAGGCGCAATTAATAATTCTCGGATGGTTTCTCGTACAGTGCATTTTTATCTCTAACAGTGGAGGCGAGCCATAATAGATCAGCGAAGTAGGAGGCTCTTGTTTCTAGTATTATTATCCTCAAAAGGAACTGCGTAATATTAGAAAATAAATATGGTCGATAGAATCTGGTACATTTATCTAATATGAATTTGATACTTATACGGTACAATATACTCTCGGTTGAATTAGGCATCTATATAGGTACATACTTGTATTGTACTCTTGAACTTTCTTGCAATTGTTGATATCAATTTTTGGTTCACAGCAACGATTAGACGAGTCACATCGAGATTGAATAAAACATGATTGAATAAACTATGAATGACTCCGAAATACATGCGTTTCCGAAACACATGCGTTTCATGGGTGGGATTATGGGAATGAATTAGTTTTTTTGCTGGAATTCTTTGCTGTTCGAAATTGTGCATGGCCAATCATAATAGTAAAATTCAGCAAACTAATAGTTAACTATCGATAATTACATAAGATTGTTATGCCCCTTATACGTATATCAATCTAGTTCATATTTTATTTCATTCCATTTCGGTTTAGTGTATTTTGTTTTACTTGTTTCTGCTTCATTTGCTACTTCCAGGTAATAATTATTATTTTCATTGCCTCGTTGTAGTTAGGCCCTAATAACCCTAAGGTACACAATATTTACTTGTCATTGGCGGGTATGTCGACACTTGTCTTTGTCAGCTCTGTTAGATCACAATTATTGTTGAAAGCACAGAGTGACGATTAAATAAATAGTACACGAGCTTGAATCAGACTTGCGACGTGCCACGTGTCGTACAATTGAACATACAAATTTCCTAGAATTTGGGATACTGCGGCTTACGATTAAACTAGAATAAAATATTGTCGAGAAGTTTAATAGAAATTTACGCGTCTCCTTCCCTTGACAAAAAACACCCGAGTCACATTTTCTGGCTGTCTGACAACGGGTGATACGCGTTGCTTTTGAAACTACAATCCGCAAGCTTCGTTAATCACTATAAAGTTGCTAATAAATTATACAATACTCAACTTTTTTTTCCTTTACTTTACTTTACGAATAAGCTACACAGGTATATTCGCGTATTGTTATTTTGAACTTAGCGGTCTCAACGAAATTTGCGATAAGGGCCATACCATGAGCGGGACTGCTGTTATAAACGCGCGCAGTATGGATGTCCAGCTAAAACCAGCTAGTCGCACCGCCAAATTTAGTGGAGAGGCCTCCGATGCCCTTGCCAAACATGCTGCCAACTTTACCAACGACGTTTGACGTAACATTGGTAATGTTTGACACGTAATTGGCGTCTTCTCCAGCCACCGTTTCGACCACCGTTACTTTCGCTTTCGGTCTCTCACCATCGTCGTCGTTTCCATTTTCCGAAAATCCTCTGAACGAAGACAGTTGCAGGTGAAGTGCATTTCAGAATAATGCAGAGAACAATTAACTTTGGAAGTGTATAATTTGTACTCACTCTTCGTTCTGAGCGGACATGGTTAAGGCACAAGTTGCTTCCTCAGTTTGCATTCGCTGAAATATAGTTTGATATGTCTTGGAGTTGAGCTTGTCTTCCATAACTCCCTGGAGCTCGAAGTCCGAGTAAACCTTTTTCACGATATGAGCTAGACACGTACATTGATACAAGTGTAGACTATGGTCCAGTCGTTCGGACAACCAGTTGCATAGCATCTGAATTTGTGCCGTGTACCATTGCTAAAAGAATGTTGTAAAGGGTCATCGGTTTGTTTTAAAATCAATCAACGGATCAGCCAAATTACCTCGAAGAAGATCAATATCCAAAGCTCGTCAATAACTTTACTGCGGATTTGATCCATGCAGTTTCTGGTAAAATTCACGTAAGCTTGCCCCATTTCTTTGCCACTGCCAGATACCTTCTGAGGAGTTTAATAGAGACGAGAAGTTTAGATACTAATTTTGGAATTTCTGGCTGCGGATAATGTGGCTAAGCAATTCGATGTGTGTACAGATTAATATTCGTGGCAAAAACATACCGCTAAGCTGAGAATTGAACCAATTAATGATCCTTCGTCATATCGTGATAGCTTGGATAATGTTGCTTCTAATACTGAAACTAGTTTATTAATCATTCCTTGATTCATACCAGCGGAAGTCTTCTCGATAAGATCGTCAATTTTTGTGTGGTATTGATGCTAGAAATAGAGAAATTATTGGTCAAGTAACAAGGCACATAACCCGCTCGTTTACGACCTTAGGAACAGGAGGAATCCACAGAGACTTCTTCAACCTGCCATTATGATAATTCAAAGTAATGTCAAATATTGGAACCTTGATCCTCAGGAACTAGGCCCATATAATGAAAGAAGCAGCGACTTTTACATCAATTGCAATAAAGCCAACGTCTTGTACAAGATAAGAATTCGGAATACCGTTACTGAATGACATTTCACACACTCCCTTTATCTTGCGGTCAAAACTCAGTCATATATTCTTGGCGTCACATGAACAATTGATCGAAATTAAATTGTCAAAGACGAGTGTAGAACAACGGTTTTTTTTTGCCTAACAATATTCGAAATAACTCACCACATCGACGCCATCGACGGCGCAGAGTTTGAAGCTTTGATTCTTGGCATCTAAAATGACGTTGACCATGGCGCACATTTCCGAGGGTATGATATAGTCGGTCGAAATGAAGGTGACGCTCTTTTTGAGCCATTGCTGGAAGGCATTGTCCGTTCTTTGTATGCATGACTCAATCATGTCGCAGGCCATGAGCTTCAGCCGCTGTTCTAGGTGTTGTCTGAATTCCGCTTCAGGCCAATGAAGACCACGGATGAAAGACTGTAGAGCGTCTAGTTTCCAGAAAAGGTCCTCAGAAGTTGCGCAACCATTTCCCTTTATCTCCCACCGCTCTTTTTCAAAGCCCTTATGTATCGATTGAGCTATCGACGTTTCCATCAAATCAACGTAACGTACAACCAATGGGGCAAACGTGTCTCTTAGGTGCTGATGAAATTTTCCGTTCTTCAGATTGTCTGTATATTAATCAGGGCGCAAGTTTTACATTATCTACTTTATGTGATATTACTCAACGATCTACAGTCTAAAGACATGAAATAATAGACTAGCGATATTTCCGATGAATTCACAATCCAATCCGTTTAGCCTAATTGTAAACCTGCAGATTTGAAAAATCTTTTTGGAATCAGACTTCAAATGGCTTAACTCACCGTCCGTTCTGAGGTAGTCGTTGAGCACCTGGAACAGTGGGAAACTGTCCCAGGTGTCCGGTGGCTGCTCGGTGAGCACCTTTTCCATGTCGACTGCGAAGAGGGACCAGAAGATCTCGGCGTGGTCCACCATGATTTCGCTAAACCAGGCAAACGCCTGCGGTGCGGTGTAGTGGGAGCAAAATGTGAAAATATTGGACAACGCACATTTACGGAGGGCAATCGACTTTATCCATTGGTCCCGGAACGGTGGGGTCGCCGCCCGGGCGCGAGGCCCTCGAGTTCTCGGAAGACGTTGTCAAGTTTTTCAAACGAATGAGAGTTTCACTCGCGCCCATTTTCCGCTACTACATTAACCGAGCGATGAGGCGATTTGGGCGAAAGACACGTTGCCTGAATTCGAGACTCGTCTTCCGAGGAGGAATTTCGGGACCCTTACCTGGTCCAAACGGATAACGATTCGAATACAAATACATGCCATGTCCTCCTACTCCTACTCGAGGGCCCTGAACAGAAAACACCGATTTTTAGTTCTAAAAACCTAACTAATACCTCCGAATAATGCTCTTGATTTTGCTGCAACAAGTCAACGCAGAGATTTGCTAGGTGGATGAGATCCTCAAGTTTTTTTCCTGGGGAGACGCACACCTCTCCACTGAGGTCGTCTTCAATTTTAGCTTCCGCCGACAATCGCGTGTAATTTACTAACGCGGCTGTGTTCAAACAGGATCTTATCATCTCTCTGACTTCTTCGGGAGGTACCGGTGTCACGATGTCCTTCATCAGGACTCGCTCCAGCAACGAGAGTGTCGCCTTTAGCGCACCCTCCGGTCTTCCAAACGGAAAGCTGAACCTGTAGCATCGGAATAATAACATAACATAATATGTTTTGAGTCGAGGATTAACAAGACGATAAAGGAACACATGCGACGTATCAAAACATGCCTGAAATTTGTAATTTGTTTTTCTAGCAGCTGTCGCAATCGTTCCTTGATTTCCTGAAACTTGTTTTTTTCCTCCTGGGTAATGGAACCGACGCCATCAGGTCGATTGCCATATACATGACTAGCGCAAAATGCAAAGCTGTAGTGAATTAGCGTTGGATCTATCATAAGACCCTGTTCCGCTCTGTCTAGTAGGTCGCTGAGGTAGCAGAGATGTCGAAAGCATCCCCTGACTCCGTACCTGTGCAGAGGAGAAAAGAGAGAAAGGGGAAAAGTCGTACTAAAAAATTCGCAAGGCTCCTTGTTTTTACGAGGGAATATATCAGGAAATCTTCGATCAAAATGAACTTGGTCTGAAATAAGTTAAGTACCTACCTAGCGCAATATTCATCAAGGACGAAAACCTGGCCAGGAGAGAACCAGCCGAGCGAGCTGTACGGGTCGTTCAATCTGTAGTCTAAAGTCAAGTTCTGTAACATTTTAAATAGACCGGCGTGATCGAACTTGCAGGGATCAGCGCTTATAAAATCCTCCATTCCGTGCTTCCGTGCTCTGTCCGCATCTCCCTGGATTTTACTTATCGTTGAATTTTTGTCGGCCACCGAGACTGGCGGCGTTGGTTTGTGCGACTGTCCGGTGGCCCGATACATCGCCATTACCCACAAGTGACACTCGTTTTCATCGTCGGAAGCGTAGACAATGTTGTCACCCTCCCGAACGGCATTGAAAAAGTACCTTGGGGAATCAGAAACGGGAGAATTTCCATCGTTAGAAAACAAAATGGCTTCGGAGAGCGTATACGCTCCTTGCTGCCTCGATGATCGGGATATACGAGATGCGTAAGTAAAGTTGCATCGATTACCTTCCACCCTCGAGGTCCATGCCAACCATCAAATTAGCAGAAGCGGCCTCGATATAGTCCACTGTATAGCCATCGAGTTGCATCATTTCCGAAGGCTCGCTTTTCTTTTCTTTGTACGAGCACATCGCAAATGTGTACTGCGAGACCTGGACCAACACGTAGTACCGCTTCTTCCATTTCTTCCAAACCGACTTTCCCAGCGCGTAAAGATATCCGCAGTGTTTCATGTTCAGCGGCTTATCCATGCGGCATGCGATCTTTATACGGAGATCTTGATCGGGGTTATTTTTCGGCACATTCATGCGATGCCATTCGGGCACTTTGCATGATAACGGCGTTGGCCGAATTATAACTTTCCCCAATTCCTTATCCTCGAGTGCGAGCATGCCCGGATTTTCCGTGTACAATCTAACTTTGACCACTGGAAGTGGATGTGTCGTCGAAAAATCGCCCTGGGTGTCCCACCTGCGGTTTAAAATGTCGCGTTAAAATTCGTGATATGAAACAGGGATGGATTCGATATACCGCGGGGGAATGTCGAAGTCTAATACTCACATAGGCTTGGATGCCTCGGCCTGGTCCGTCTGCAACTTCTCGCCACTCTCCACTTCCATGGTACAGTACACTATTCTGTTCGGTGCGAGGCTCTTGAGGCCCTTGACCTCCATGACAATCACCTCAAGTTGGAAGGTCAACACCACGTCCATCTTTGTCAGCTGGGGGTCGGAGTCCGCGGAGTCGCCCTCCAGCTTAGCGAGAGAACCCTGACTGCGGCAGCGGGAGCGCTCACCACGATGGTTGTAGCGCTTCAGCTTCTGCAGCCCGTATTTGCTGTCTATCGAACCCTTAGAGACCGGTAAGGACTCCAAATTTGCCATTAGCAGGTTGATAGACGACTTGAGTTCCTCGATGTAGAGCGACTCCATTTCTTTCAGGAGAAACCGCGGCATTAGCTTTCGGTCCTTGAACCAGAAATAGCGAATGGTCCAGCAAACTCCTCTACTTACGAACACGAGCGTACGCGATACGGATATAATATACAAGTATCCTAGAGAGATATTGTTGCGTTGATCGAGATCCAGATCTCAAGCGATCTGTTCCCCTTTCCATTCAACAACTTCTCCAGCGGTCTGGACATAATCTTAATGCTCACCTTCTCCATTTCGTTAACTTTCTGCACGCGACCGTCCAGCTCCCTCCTGATGGCGGCAGCCTGTTCGTCGGCTGAGTCCAACAGGAGGGCGTTGAACAGAAGCTGATGCTCAAATTTTTTGATGCCAAGAATCTGCTGAAACATGTCGTAGAGCTGTTCCTTCGAGAGTATCAATTCGGAGTTTAACGACTGCTGTTGCATCCTCGAGGGTCTTTTCGAATCCTCATCTCCCGTACCTTTGAAGATACAGTCGAACTTTACCATCCAAGAGGTAAGGACGGTTTCCTTGCTCAAACCATCGATTTCCGGAAGGGATCGAACACGTTTCTCAATGTTCTTTCTAAACACCTCGCGGAAGTCGTACTGAGAGCAAGCACCGCTCTGGACCATGCGAACTACTCTTTCCGACCGCAGGAATACATCGAAGTAGCTCTTCACGGCGTTGTGAAATGCCTCGTCTGCCATAATCTGAGTTTCACCCTTGAGAAAACTCTGCCATTGAAAAACAAACAACGCTTCTTGAGTGATGGTTAATTGCATGAAATCATGTAGTGGTTTATAGCCCAGCTGACGCGGGCTGATTAGACGATAAACTGCAGAAATCTGGCGCTACAATAAAACAACGCAACGTCTGTCCCCTGAAAATTTAAATTACCGTAGCACATGATCATCCGGTCGTCTTTTCGGAATATAATAATATCGCTGAGCTATTCGCCTTTATATTATCGAGCAGATTAAAATTACACGGAAGCAGTTGCACGAAGGTTATAAGTGTGTGTCAAACGTAAGTTCGACTGAAAGGCTTCGAGAAATGACTTAACGGACTCGGATGGCTTCCCGTGACACTGATATTGAAAACAGTATAACGAATCTTTGCAAAGAAACTCTAACGGACGATCGAAACCCCACCCTTCATCTTCACGGTCAACCGCATTCAAACGCAGATTTTATACGGACTCTCCATGCTAAATAGAAAAATAAATAACAGAAAGCGAAATAGGTGATAAGAGCCAGTAACTATTAGTCTTGATCAGGGTTAGCTAATTGCCGAAAATCACACCTGGACTTTGTTTGAGTCGTGAATCAGAGCCGATTCGATCTATAAGGACAATATATAATTGATCGAATTACTTGGAAGCGAGAGCAGAGTGTTTCCAGTTGTTGTTTGGTGATCTTGGTTTGTCTTCGTGTCATATCCGTCGGTTGCTTCGCGTTAAAAGGATACGCAATGCACCTCGATATGAATACGTAGAGTTGAATTTTAGTCTTACGTTCTTCCTCTTCCCGTTCCAGCTTTTCCTGCAGAAAAAATTACAATAAAATAAATAGTACCGTTAACTCAACCTTTCGATACGAAAAAATTCTTGATTCGACTAATTGCAAATCTGCCGTGATGCCGGTGGCAAAATAAACCGACGCGACCGACCATGTATCCGCTTGGAATGAATTAACGTGATTTTTTGCATACTGCGCGAATCTTGAAAAACAATGTGAGTTCAAAATGTTAACATAATTTATTCCACATATAACGTATTTCTCATGAATATTCATGCAGTCGGAAGCAGTCTTAAGTTTTTTCAAATGAAATCTTCAAGAGAAAAATGTTGATTCTGCATGATTACCCTGCACAAGTGAGCTCTAATCGTAATCCATGAGAAATAGTCTGCTTAGGCTTTGGAAAGCTGAATAAAGTTCAACACTGCCATTGTAATATAATATTGTAATATAAATAACGTTGACCGGAATCTGTGATTCGTTGAAAACTTATTCCTTTTGATATTGACTTTGATTGTCTGCAAGAACAAAAAAATTCCACTTCCCATTTCTGAGTAACGTTACCGTATTGACCTCTCTAATAACTTACTAACTTATAAGTTTCTATTAATTCTCAACCCCATCACAATATTGCCAAATTTCGTGGCAGGACGTCAGCATCTACTGGAGCAGTCTCTTTTTTCCGCTAGAAAAGATCCACCCTAAAATACTCACTTGGAGTTCAGCCTCGGTTTTTTCGCTGGCGATTGACGGCGAGGGACTGGTTGGTCTAGGCGATGACCTAGCATAGTTCGCTGCATCCTGAGCTGCGCCCATGGAGGGTGAAAGGGAGTTGCGAGCACTGGTGAGGTTCGGCACATCTAGACCTGCGGCGACGGCTTCCTGCTGTGCGGCCAACGCCGGAACACTCACGGTTCCTCTGCCATGAGCCCCGTGAATGCTGCCACCATGAGTCCCAAGGGAACTCGCGTTACCCGCCACGTGATTCGCACCCCCAACAGAACCAACGCTGCTTCCGGTCGGTCCGACGGACCCGCCACCCCCGCCACCACCAGGGTGTGAGTGGTGGTGGTGGGAGCCGTGGGAGCCGTGCGAACTACCTTCCCCGCTGCGATGGTGGTTCTGATCCTCCTCTGTCTCCTCCTCAGAGGAGCTCGGATCTATCATGGTGCCGACGCCAAAGTCGTCGGTGCGCCCAAGTTTTGGTCTGCCGTCGCCGTGCTCGAAGATCCACTATTTCCTGCCCTTGACTTTCTCACTCCACTGGCCGTTTATCGCTCCACGTCTCTCACTTCCCTGCGAATTTGAAACGTAAGGTACTCGATATGTATAACAGCCGTCTCATGTCGATGACAATTCTATCTGTGCGCTTGAAATTTCCTAATAATTTAGTCCGGCCTTCGGTCACTTCGCATGTCCTTAATAATATATTTATTCATATGTCCGATATAATAATCGGCATTCCGTAATCCAGATCGAGACACATCATTGCCTGTGACATTTTTTGAAAATTAATGATATGCTAACTTTTCACACATACTGATGACTTTCCTTCGTTGTCACCCGGAAGAGGGTGCAGAAGAACGGAGATGGAAAATCGGAGAATGAATTAGAGCGCGGATGAATCATGATTAGTATTGTCTATGCGATTTGTGGGACTTCCAATAAGGTTGGGATGTTTATTACAGCGCAATGTACCGGATAAAGTCCAACCAAAACTGGAGCTCAGTTCGGCGTATGGCTACAGATTGAACGATATCCTTGGAATGATCCTATTAATCAAGCTCGGTTGTCAAATTCATCAATCTGAAACTTGAGCTATTCATTTTAATCGCCGGCGCAACGCAAAATTTTTTCGATCTGCGGCCGCAAGAAAGTGACGGGAGGGTTGCTTTTAGAGGTGACCTTAAAAGAAAGCAGTGAATAATGTCAAGACCGATGTGTAGTCCTTAAAATTACGACGAAAAACAATAATAAGGATATCCTATGAAGTAACGCGTATTACATCTATCTGTATCATTTCTTTACGTAATCTTCACGATATTCCTCTCCAGAATTATACCTGTTACGCGACGTTTTCAAAGTGAATTATTCAATTATGTGAGGTCGTTATACGCTACTTTGCTTCGTGGTTAGATATCTCAAGGTTTGGACGTTTATGGAAAGTAAAAATGGTGGGGAATAATAAAAAACATGTTGCGTAATCAAGAAAAGTTAATTAGGGTTTTGAAAGATCACGATCAAGTATTTTATAATCAACCTGGTTGATTAATGCAAGGAGTAGATTTTATCCCCAAAACGTAACGGGTTCGCCAGATATACTGTATACAAATGTTACCAATTATACACGAAACTTAGCACATAAGCTTTGAAAAGCTTAGCGTCAAGTTTTATCAACATGAACCAAACGATGTCCTTGAAAAAACGAAAGAATCAGGCTGACCCCATCACGTTAGACGAAAAAAAAATTTAAGGAAAAAGAACCACACACATTAACAAAAGCGCTAGTTTCACCTCCGGAGACTGGAATTTACTTTAGGAATTTGGGGCATTCTGAGATACGATAAAACTTCGAGGGTCAACAGCGTATGTCAACCGCCCAATTGACGCAAACGTATTAAAGAAACAAGACGAAAAAATAACGCAGTAAGCAAGTTAACGGCACGTACGAAATGTAAATAATTTGAGGGTTCTATTTGTCGAGGGTTTGATTCGCAGCGACCCACGCAGTCGAAGGAAACAGAAGAAGTGAAAATTTTCGAAAAATAAATAAGTCATCGTATATTATTAATCAATGACGATTGCAACAAAAAAACGAATCCAAAATAGACAAACCTGATCGATTTCTGATCTAGATTGTAAGAATCGGGAGAACCCACCCTCATCGATAAACAGAGTAGACAGTAATTGTGAGCCGAATTTTCCATTTCAAATAAGGTCGATCGTACCACATATAATATCATGTCTAGACTTAATTAAAAGACTTTTGAGAATAAATCAGTGGATCATATCATTTGTTGTTAGAATGTAACCAAGATTGAATCAACTTCTATCACGTCACGCACGCATTCGTGAATGATTGATTTACGTTTTCTGGTATCGTATGAAATGTGGGACAATGTTGGGGCAGCCAGGGTAGCCACAGTGTGTCAAGGAAGGAAACTATTTAGCACCAATCGAGATTTAAAAAATTTTGAAATCTTATATTATACATCGTAAATTAGCAATAAACGAAGCGGAGATATGATATGGCATGTTATTGTCGTTCGTTTCAACCTGCATTTATTTCAACCTGAATTATTGTGCGCTGAAAATTGTGTTTTAACGGGACAAAGATTTATTTAGATGCTGGGGGGTCTGGCAAGTAGTAAACTAGGAGATCTAAATCCATACTAACTCTGAGTGTAAGAGCTATATGAAGCAAGGGAAGAGGAAGGCACTTCTTGGCCATCGGGGTCATGTTAATCTGGATAAAGTTTTACACAAATTCGACGTGATCACTATTATTGTCACCGTTTATCATTACACGATTGGACGTAGTGTTGAAAACCGATCAGAGATTCGATGGATGAAATGATATTGTTGAATATTTGTATCGTATTGTGATTTTTATACCCTTTAATCTCCGCGCCTCCAGAGATTGCAAGGACCGCGCCGTCTCCTCGATCGCCTTATGCCAAACGAGGGCCAATATCTTGATGTGTCAGATTACTGGTGCAAAGTAATTTATTTTCAATAAATAATTTCGAATAAAATGTATATAATCGAAGAACCGAGTCTGGGAAATAGACTCGCGTGGAGACACGGTGCAAACATATTGATTGTCAGACTGTCGTATTGCGCTTCACTCCCTCTAGACACCAGGAGTTGAGTTAAACTGGGAATTACAAACTGCCGCGCGCAATCGTGGTGAAAACCCACCGAACAACCTGAACCAACCCAATTGTACCTGACCAACGAGCGAATAATCTAGAAATGTAAATCAAACGCAGTAGGGGTCGCCTTCGACGTCGCGGTGCCCTGCTTACAGCCAAAAAGAAAAAAAAAGATTCAGCGCGAAACGGAAAATCAAAACCGCCGGATGGATCAACTACCCTCATTGTCATTTGTAGTCAGCTTTTCGTCATCAATAACTTCGATGTCAATGGGATCATTAACATTAAGCTAGGTCAAAGATATTTGCGGATTGATTTACACTTATTCAAACTGTAGTTGGGATCCGTGACGTCACATCACAGCAAACTCTATATGCACATTGTCGGCTGTGCGTGTGACCATGGAATATTGATTTTCTTGAGACTTTGAGGCACTTTTAAACGCTCGTTGCTCATCAGTTTTATGGATAATAGTCAAAGGGCGTGATTGGAACATATGATCGTTAAACTAACCTAAGGTGATGTCCGCGTTAGAGAGAGATCGTCTCGTCGATCGTTGTTGACCGACGATCATGGCCTAATGTACCCCCTTTTTTTCACTGTTCCAAAAAGTTTATATTCTACGCGCCGTCCAACTTCCCGGACATGTGAACAAATCGGGTCTACGGGGATTACGAAAAAAATCAACCGTTATCACCCATCACGCTGTGCCTCGGGTGGCGCTTTTCCGACTTAGTATCTGAGGGTCGAATGAGGTCCGACGAACTGAACAGGGGTACTAAAAGGGAAGGTGGTGGTACAGAAAACAACGCATACTCTTTGGCATCGATCGGTTTAGCGCACCACTCTCTGAGCTCATAACAGCTGTACCGGCGCAGAAAAGACCCGACTCAAAAACTGTATTCAGACACTTATTATCTCAACCTCGGTGTGCGCCCACATTTCTCTTCCGTGAGGGTCACTCATCCGCCTTCATAACGTGCGGATCACCACGCGCTCGCCAACTACATCCCTATTTCGTAGCGAGGAGGAATTTTCACCGCCTATAGCTTCATGAAGAATTGATGGGATTTCCAAATTTATGTAAATCCAAAAATAGAGAATATTAATGTTGGATTTTCGCAAATTCATTTTGTGTTCTTCATGAACATATACAGATAAAGCCATCGATCTTCCTAGTCTGACATGAGAATTGTTCATATAACATCTTATACATAGGGTTTACCGCGACAAACTTAAGGGTTTGAGGAAAGGATCAGTTACATGATCGTGAAAACACGTGATACCTAAATATTGTTCACGTTGTACATCTCAATGCCAGTCGCTATTAGCGGTTCGTCATTTGAAGAGGCAATAATTATGTGGATGGAAATTTGACGTAACATTTTTCCAACCCATATATATTGCTAAATTCTCTCCACCTGAAACCTATGTACGATACGATTTTGGATGGAAACCCAGAACTGTTATACGAGGTTCCAATTTGCTATGTCGTTTTTCAAGAACTTTGTTACTTCCAACGAGATCAACGAAATTCAAAATTCAAGTCTTCCGTACATGGCTAAATATTTTCATGAAAAGTTAATTTTTACTTTCGAAGAATTTAAATAATTAGCGATGAAAGAGGATCTAATAAAAACATATCTTACAACGTATTGCATAATAGTAGCATTAGTAGCCTTCCATTGTGGCATTACTTTGATTTCATTTATTATCAGTCATGACTATGGTCTCTGATTTTTTTCCGATTTTAGGACCAAAAAAGTCGAAATATCTTTTTTGGGGGGTATTTTCACGTATTATGAGCTGAGGAATCCGAATCTACTAATCAAATTGATCTATCCATCGAATTGATCAAGTTATCGCCAATTTTTTACCTTTCGGAGCGGACGAATTGAGATATATCTCGATGTATAGGTGATAGTCGTCGCCATTCGTGCTTCTGAGATCAAAATACATAGGAATCAAAACACCGTGAAACAAAAAATATTGATTTTCGGCCCAAATTCGAGATTTTTTAAAGCCTATGATATAATAATACATGAATATGTAACACAGGATGAAATATCTGAATGTGGATTCAGATTGCGTAGTTGAGAACCTTTCGAGCGTATTATGTAAACTCAACTAAAGAGAAATCCTGCTGCGTTGAGTCGTCTAAAACGATTATTGCACGTTTCCGGACTTGAGAATCCATCTTTATGTACAGAATTGAGTTTTTTTCTTTCATCTTATGTAACACCCGGTCAGAAACTCGCAAAATTTGAGAGAAAAGTCTTAAGTGCACGTGAAACTGTTAAAGATTGCAGCTCATTAGTTTAATTTGTTTTTTTCTTACCATTTGCCACTGATTGCCCGCCTGTAGTTTTTTTTTTTTTATCTGTTCCCGGAGAAAGTGCAGTTAAAATTTTTCAAAGCGTTGCAAAGGGCTGTAATAAATTTCGTTTTTGTCGCACGAAAGTTTCATATCAATTATTAGTCATGCGGTAACGTCCCCTCCTTCACATAGTTCCGCTGACGGATACAAGTGCGAGTGTAACAGTCACCTGCAGAAAAGAAAAATATCATATCCAGTCAAACCGGTTCGATAAGCAATTGTCAGCGTATAATGTAACGCACCTACGTTATGACACGTACTCGAACCCTATTTGCGTAACGATCATCGTGTGTAAGTAAACATATTATTTATGTGTAGCTATAAATTAATTGTATAAAGCAGGACAAATTTTGAGATTTCACACTGCGAGATGAATTTAAAAATAGCAGGAGAAATTTAGTATGTTAATCGTTTCAAATTTTACAAACGAATCAAAAGCAAAAAATACCGGAATATATGTATGATGTATATTACGATGTATTTTTGTCACGAATATCGTAGTGCATGAGCGGGTGCCGATATTTAAGTTCCTGGTTTGTCAATTTGACCTCATTTACTTTGGAATAATCAGAGAGAAGCTACAGGGTGGGTCGGGTTGGAAACACTATTTGAACGTTGCTAAAGGATACGTCATAGTCATAGAAATGGCTCTAACTTATTCGGTGGAGAAAAAAAACCCAACTGAAATGAAAGAAATAGGAGGTCATTAACCCGCGCAAGCGTGACGTAGGAATGATTACGGTCATATTAACAGGAGTTTGTGAATTGAAGCAGTGGACCTTGATCATATCCGACGATCGTCGATGACATTTCTAAAAGTAAAGGGTACGGACACAGTATGTACGAACCTGACGTCAAGGTGCAATTGATTCTATACTGTAATCGGTTTAGTCTAATTGTAATGCCGATAATCCTGACTCGGTTGTTCTCATTTTATTTATCAATTACACGCGGGCGTTATAATAGCGTGAAATGATCTCGAGTCGAAAATATGCTGGAACAAAAATAAGCCCAAATATACAAAATATATTGCAAAACATGTCGACCACGCCTCGTACATTCCTTTGCAGCGCTGTTTATATCCATCGATTTCAAGCGATTTCTGCAGGTGAAGGAGAACGTATAGTGTGGAGAATAAAATTTAATTTTTCGAGTTCGGAGATCTGGAGTTCATTTTTAAACCTACAGAATAAAGTGAGATGATGCAAAAGTTTGCAATAGATTAATAGTGGCGAAGTTCTCGGCTAAATGTTTTCTAGGAACATAAACGGCTGCGGAATTCAAATCGAATAGGCGACAATCGCGCATTCGATTTATACTGTGACCCTGGATGACGACGATGATCCTGAATCCGTTAGATATGTCTAAGAGTAGCATTTTATTCCTATGACGATCATGAGAAACACTTGGCGCGTTGCCAAAACTTGTAGAAATAGGTTATCGATTATCTCTGCCAGAGTTAAACCGTTTCGGGAAACGAACTTACGCTTTGAGCCATTGTCTTCAGTCAGTCAGGGTCGAACAACCGATACTCAAATCCGCCGTAAAAGCGAAAAGGAGTTTGTTATATAATACGCATTGCGCAACGCGTCATCCCATTACGAGCCCAGCATCGCCGACGAAAATAATCCGAGCCGATGATCGTTAACGGTTAAGATTTCTTCCATCAAATTCGTACGACCTCTGCCTCAGCTTAGACGGCGTTTCTTTGCTGTGCCCGTTGACTTCAGTCAACACTGTGCCGTTCGCTTTCGCAGGCCGAGTAAAAGGATAAAATTGATTCAAGGATCCCGCCAGGTCGAGGTGCGCGATGATCGAGTATTGACTGACGGACAATCGAAATCGAAAACTCGAGCGCCAATTTGACTCACACTACATTCAGTGGTGGGGGCACCGGGAGAGGGTGGGTTTTGTGAATTTCGTATACGGTCGTGTGTGCGGTTTGTTGACTGGAGCGACGAATAATGACATGTTTGGAGGTGTTTTCTTGGGCTCTACGGTCGTGCTGGTCGCGATCAAGTGCTGTATATTAAGCCGTACGATGAAGTTGTACTGAATTTAGTATGGGATACAGTCTGGAGTGTCAGGAGGGTCCGGTACACGGGTATAAAAAAAAGTAATCTTTGAAAACAGTAACAAAAGTATGAAAATAATGGAAATTATTGTAAATTCCCGTGTCACCGATTACTGCTGCTGCCGCTGCCGCTGCTGCTACTACTGTCATCATAATCCCGGATCAAATAAAACCAAAACAGAATTTTGATCGCCATGTACCTATTTATAAATCTACGAAGTCGCATCTTGCATTTTTCGATTTTAGGATTAATTTTTCTATCATTCTACGCCTATCATTACACCGCGACCAATGAAATTCATCAACCAGCGGTACTTACCACCAGCAGTAAGTATGAAAAATTACAAAGATCGCGGGATTTGACTCGCGCTTACCGATCTTCAAATATTTCAAAAATAAATTGCTCTGTAGTTGAAAATTTTATTATGGAATTATGAAAATTTCGTAATACCTGAATATTTCAATAATTTGAGTCATAGACATTATATGGTTATTACGAATAACTGTGTATTATTTATTTATTTATTTTTTATTTTTAATGAGAACATCCTTGCAAACACTCCGTTCAATTGCTTAAATTCTCGTTACTAATTATGTTGTTAAAAATTGTAGGTCACACATTGGGTAGCCAAGTACGAACAACCTTAAATACAAGTGGAGACAGCCAAGGTGTATCATTAGTAAAGAACACGACTTTGGAGCCACCGAACCTCTACGGATTACACAACATAAGCAACGCTTCTCCTATATCAACATCATCGACATCGTTCAGTTTCCAGTCACTATCTGTAGCGAACAATGTGTCAAAGAGCGGTGAGCAGCCAGCAGTCAAACAACTAGTCAAGGCGCAAAACGTAAGTGACATTGGTGGGTTAACGGTCAACAAAGATTCGGCAGCTGCCATTTACGAAGCTGGTCATTCTGTGCCTTTGCCTGACAAGTGTCCCGATTTTGGGGTTGGCTTGAACCTCATGATCCTTATCATGTCTGCCCCGAATCATGTTGAGGCAAGAACAGCCATCAGACAAACATGGGCGCACTTTGATCAGCGGAGAGATGTGAGCATTGCTTTTGTTCTCGGTGATACAACGGACCCAAAAATTTCCAAGGTATTATTACGTGAACAGGATATGTATGGTGACATCATCCGGGGAAATTTTGTTGACTCATACTCGAATTTGACACTTAAAACAATATCTGGGCTTGAATGGGTGCGTGATTACTGTTGGAGGGTGAAATTTGTGCTAAAGACCGACGACGACATGTTCATAAACGTACCCCGACTCCTTTCGTTCATAAACAAGCGGTCCAAAGATAGAAATGTGATATTTGGGCGGCTTGCACGCAAGTGGAAACCGATAAGGAACAAAAAAAGCAAGTATTACGTCTCCCAGATGCAGTACAAGCCCGAGGTCTTTCCCGACTTTACAACGGGACCAGCATATTTATTGACTAGTGACGTTGTTCCCAGACTTTATAAGGGGGCTTTAGAGCAGACTTATTTGAAACTTGAAGATGTATTCATGACGGGTATAGTTGCCCACAAACTCGGTATAAAGCGAACTCAAGCTAACGAATTTCTGAACAAAAGGATATCCTTCAATCCCTGTAACATACAACGTAGCATTAGCATCCATATGGTCAAATACAGCGAGCAATTTGACTTATGGAAAAAATTGTTGGATGGTAAAAGTAAGTGTAAATAACAATCTGAGTTATGCCTCTCCAGTTCGAGTTCAACTGAAGTGTCATAGACCAGAAATTAATTGTCTAGTTGTTTAAGGAGTCTTGAAAATCTCCCACAATTTGAATTCCAGTGCATAAAGCTTTTCAAAAAAAGAGAAAAAAGCCTCTGGGTCGTTAATGGTGATGTAACTAACTTTGCAGCTAATGTTTTTTACTTTCTTTTGTGTTATTTCGTTGTAGTAAAATTTGTGTTCACCCAATTAGTTCCTTCTAAAATTCCTCTGATACTCAAAGTATTTATTCGTTGAGACTCAATATCGTTAGTATTGAATTATCTGTCTTTTATTAGGTAGTTTATTTTATTTTATCACTCGCACGTTTATTTACTGTCCAAATAGGTATATTCCTTTACCGAATAATGGCACAAAGTTAATGTTATTTATTAATTGTTGCAATCAGTATTTGAACACGCAAAGGCTATAAGGTCTTAGGCAAGAATGCAATAGCCCTTATGACATTGTTTTATTGGAATTCATTCGTTCTATAAACAAAAAGCTGTTCGTAACTTTTACATAGAATATTTTGGTTTGAAATTTTGTGATAAAATATTTGGGTTTTACTTTTGAGAATAATCCGGTGTTCTAACGCCATAAAGGCTGCCTACCTCATCACATGCTGATTTTGTAGAATCTACGTGTATATATCATTTTTCAAGCACAAATTTTGAAAGAACAAATCGCATTTCTTGAGACTTAGGTCTTTATGGTATAAGTCACGCGTTGCGTTCATATTTAGATATGTACTTATTATACATATAATACGTCGCTCAGACCAATTATTCGTACAGAAACTTGATTTCTGCAATATATATACACATATATATATATTTTTCTTATTTATATTTTAAATATTCATCTTTTTTGAGTACAATCAATCAATTTTTATGACAATCTTCAAACGCACATCACTGCGTTACACTTATATTCACGCTTTATCACTTTCTCATTCCTTATATAAGTTATACGCAAGGTCATTAGTTATATAAGTTTAAACCAATCTCACATGATCTGTATGAAATTGACTCCATGAAAATACTCTTTCACCCAAATTCATTTCGTGTGTTTAAGAAGCATTCCTAGGACTGCCCTCAAATTTTCTCAAAAAATTGGTAATTACTGAAAATTTATAAGATTATTCGTTCATTACCTTTACTGTATAAATATGAAGCCAGAATTAATTGGTATCCCGGTTATTGTGATAAATTATTAGGTATCAATGAAAAAAAAAATTAAAAATTAAACAGTCTTAATGAATCACAAAAAAATGGTCTTCTGACGGTACTTCTCAGAAATATTATGCGTCAAATTTATCCGACAAATTGATATGTTTTGTCAATAACGGTATAATGGGTGAATTTCTCAAAGACGTGATATTGCTGATACGGCCGGGGCATGGGTTATTAGGGTACAGCTGTATGTAATATGTATTTACATTGGACTAGGTTAATATTCGTTATTTATTTGGATGTGTCTTTTATCGTTGTATATTTTTAAGATTTTTATTAGTACGAGAAAAAAAAATGAAACAAAAAACAAAAAAAAAAAACATTTTTAATAATAATCCTATTCGACTGACAATGAGATTATGTTTTGTACATTCACTATACTTGTAGATAATATTATAGTAATAATAAAAATGATAATGTTAATTATGTGACAATGACGAACCTTATAAATTATACCAACTATAAGGTATACATGTATAGCGTTCTATGCATGTACTTGAAATTTGTTCAATAGAGCGTTCCTCATTCATAGTACATCGCCGATCAATTACTTATATGGTATTGGGCCCGTTTAATAATTTTTTTCCCGGAAATTAACGTTTCGATGCTCACAATCCGGGATTGTTTTAGAATTTTTTTTTCATCATTCTTTTTGTCTCTGGTTTCATTTTGAATATTGATCAAATGAAAATGGAGCACGTACGCGTTGAACATGATTCGAATACAAGCTGATTATAAGGTGTCGGTGAACGTCATTTTCATCGCTCAATGATCTCCTACATCGATCGTTTTACAGCCATTATGTATCCATTTTACATACAAGTCGTTAAAGCAAGATTAATTATGATTCGAGATGTGAAAAACTTTCGAAAATCGCGGTTATCGATTTAAAAAACCGATCAACCGACGATCGACGTACATGTATTTATGTATCTAAAAGAAGAAAAATGATATTAAATTTGACTGAAAATTCGATTGCTGTGCACTAAATTCATTTATTCCCGCACTTACCTCAGACGTCTGTTGAATCTATCTGTGCCGTTCTAAAATATACTTGAGTAATTAATTAGAAACCTTCGAGCAAAGTTGGCCTCTGAAATATTTTTATGTAAGAAACGTTATTTTATAACAGCTGTGGGCAGGTATAGTCATAATAATTACGTAACTATATATAATAACCCGTTATGTATTGGCGCGGAAGATGATGATTTCAATATTACGCCGGATGTGCTACGTGTAACTTTCTGCAGGTAGTTACAAGACCTTAATAATGCAGCTGCTGAATTATTATTATTATTATTATTATTATTATTATTATTATTATTATTATTATTATTATTATTATTATTATTATTAGAACATTATTAAATTCAATTGAAGCGCCGCTTTAGATTGTTAACGTGGATTTTGCAGCGGCATCTGAATACAGTTTTGTAAAAGTTGGTGTTCAATTGAAGATGGAGATTCTTATACTTCTGTAACTACCAACTCGATACGGTGCATCAATTACATAATACAACCACTCTTGGCGTAACGCGGTGCGGCTCGACACAAGAACCTGAAAGTCGTGAAAAAAATGCCCACGATTTGATACTTTCACTCGAGGTATCTCCGACAAATTATAGCTCACCAAGCTTGTAATACAGCTATAAGTATACAGGGCCGACTGGTGTACCGCGACCTCCTTCGGCATCAAGTTATCCGATGGCGACACAAAATCACAACCTTCTCAGATATTAATTCTCATCGAACCTTCTCCGGTTTCAACGAATATATAAAGTACAGCATACATCACGGTTGAAAATCTGCACGCTTTGTATATTTTATCGAACTACGTGATCGCTGGCATCTTATATATCTTTTCATTTGGCGGTGAATAATAAAATCTCTAAAAACTTTCTGGTTATTCCAATATCATGAAAAAAATCGGCCCTCCAACCGGCTCCCATCGCCAGCTAAATTATACATAGGTATATCTATTATCAATTCCGATATAAAATGGACAGTAACATTAAATTTCGCCGAATTTTCAGAAGACTTATCTATACAATTGAAAGTAAATAATAGATGGTAATCCGTATTGTCGGTATTCAAGTCACGTTACTAACAATAAGTATTATTCTCAATATGCTTTATTAATTGTCGAAATAACGGTATATTGCTATGCCGCTAGTTTGGTTTTTTGTGAATTCTTTACTTTTTTCTTTTTTGTTTCTATTTCAATTTTCTTTTGCTCTCAGTTACTATGTACAAGTGTTTATTAGTGTGTTCTGTTATTTAAAAATATCATTGGCTCCGAGACATTCGTAAGTTTGAAAATAAACGAGTGTAATGGCACCGGCTGTTGGCGGGCGAACCACACGATTAGCGTTATAGTCTAAATGCTACGGCAAATCATTAATTATGACCTTCGGATTTTACCGTATATCCACAATGTACAAACATACGTCGTCTACATGAGCAACTGCCAAAGCTATTGTACCTGCATATTTCAAATCTTGGCGCGCCACACCCTCGTGTTTTATCCGCGCAATCGAAAACAATTGATTATTTGAATCTCCACGCCCGGCTCGTATTTACAGCGTATCGAGGCCACTCTTTTCCTTGCGCACCATTTAATTATAACGAATGTAATTGAAAACAATCTGCGATTTTCGGTTTACACCTAAGAAAAAAACGTAATTTATACTATATAAATTGGAGCACGAGGAATCGGGACTTACGATTAATAAAAATCTTATCAATTTTCGCAATACCTAAAAAAAGATCCATGTAGCTATTACAGAGCTGTATTGCCTTAACTACGGAAAGATTGTCTGCGTGAATGTATATTTGCGTATTAAATTCTTATAGTCACTGATCATGGTGAGTAACGATTGAAATCAAAAACACTGATCAACTGCTTCCGCGATTACATCAAAGTTTTGGAAATGTCCGCAAGTATTATAGAAATGTATCGTATAACCGTACGTAACTGTGAATTGAATTTCACTATTCGCCATCAAGTGAAAGAGGCCCCGTTCGACCAAACATGTAACATCCTGCTCAAAATAAAACCACAATCACGATGCCCAAAAACGTAACAAATTTTCTTCAAATAGTAGTTTCAATAATCTAACAAAAATAAACCTAAACTATGCTCGTTTTTGATACACACAGCACCCTTCGAGTGCCCCACTAATTGACGAACCATTTCATTTAGAAGGTCGCTTTCGATTCTATACATCATTAATGAAGACACGGATCCCGGCCGATTTGGTATAGGCTAACAATAAGTATCCACAGTCATTAAATCCAAACGATAAATTCAGTTTGTGCGACAAAAAATTTGTAACCATCGATGCTTAGGATTTTATTGAATTTTTTTTTCTTATATTTTCAATGGTGTGAACCTTGCGTATTGAGTCTTGGAGGTTCGAATTTATTATTATTCAATCAATCGGATGTGATAGTCTTTTTATCCAGCGTCACCTTGCGAATGAATGTACCAATTCTAATTAGTTTATGTTTTTCTCCCGGTCCCAGATTACAGAATTGCGGTCGATTTCTTTGTTTTTCAAATTTCAAAATGATGAATCCGACGGCGACCACAAATATTGAAAATTCAAGCGGGAACTGGGATAGGATTTGAGCATTTCGAACATTTGACGTCTCGGGATACATTGGAAAATTAGGAATGAAACGCACGTGCTCTTCAGAGTGGTTGACACCGAAAAATAAATGTTGAAGTAAAGCGATGAAATTTGGATTTACGAATCCGAAAGTCGAAAGAAATCAAATAACATCCTGGAAATTTGTTATTACTGCAGAATTTTAACCCTATATGGATGTACCTAGCTTCGTTACGTTGCGCCATCTTTAGGTGAGAAATTCATACTTTGGATGTGAGCGCCGGTCCTTCGGACTCTTGAAACGAACGGCTGAAAAGTGCGGTTGTTCGTTACTCGCGACCACTAGCACCTCAACGACTTCGTGGCTCGAGGGAGAGAGCAGTTCAGTAGTTTCCCCGAGTTTAGCAGCTCGTCGTGTTCTCCGGCGAAGCAACGAGTTAAAGGACTCGTCTACCAAAGACGACGTTTGGCGAAGGCTAGATAACTGCGTCCATAGAGTGTGTGAGTGCGTGTAGATGGTTACACAGTGTGCAATAGTGTGATAAAGACAAAGCATAGGAAAAACCGCAACAATAGAAGAAATCACATAAGCAAATCCAGCAAATCAGAGGCTGATGTGTTTGTGTGGGTAGAAATAACATATCTGCGAGAAAATACGCTACGGAGCTACGACGTTCGTCGAACTCCCTTGCGGCGGCGATACAGATAGGATCGAGAAACGAGGGAGTGTGAGTTTTCGATGCTACCCGCGATCGTCCGCGAGGGCAAATGTTTATCAAGTATAGATAGATGCGTATGAAGATATAAAAAATACTGCCTAACCACGAAAAATCTGACGCCTAGATAGATTCTGACCAACGAACAAACTGAAAGAGAGAGAAAAACCAAATGAAATGAGATAACGCGAAAAACAAATAAAGAGAAGAGGGGAAAAAAACATTAACTAAGATATCTGACTAGGGAGGGCGTTAGGCCGTGACCCTGAGCCAGATTTGCGGACACACTCTGTGTGCCAAAGTCACACGGCGATTATCGTCATCATTCTTAGAAAGAGTGTAAACGGAGGAACGGCTCAAAACTAAATCAAACTGAACGTTTGCCGGGATCTTAATCGCAGAAGAATCGCGGCGGTGGTGTGCCAAGGGAATATCATCATCATATAATAATCAAGAATTGGTCGTTAAAAGAAAAAAAATCAACTAATTTATCTAATTTTTACTTATTATTTACTTTTCTTCTTTTAGTTTTTTAGTTTCTTTTCCAAAGCTCGTGATCACCCACCGCAAGCACGACAATCATCTTATACTTTCATTTGCAAAAATTTATTCAACCTACATTATCAACCACAAAAGTGAATTTGTAGAAGTTGAGAGGCACCGATAATCGCCACATATACTATATTCATCCTATCATACAAAATATACGCATCGTTTAAAAATACAAACCGATCATTTTATTTCAAAAATCTCTTGCCTTTTAATTTTTAAGTACTCGTACATACGTTTAGAAATAAGTCGTGGAGTCGTGTTCAATTCGTTTGAGAATCGAGGATATCCACACAACTTACGTGACACGGGCACATATGGTCTCAGTTTTTTTTTGGTTTTCCTCTTCCTTTCTCCCAGTTCAGTGGTTTCTTTTATTTATCGGTGCAGCGATTAGAGTATTACCAGACAGCTGCGAGTAGTGGTGGTTCATCCGTCATCATAATCATCTCGTACGCATCGCCCTTCTATCCCCGCCCCCTCCTTTGACCCGTTCCCGTTTCCCGCCCCGCAGCCGAACATTATCCCCCGTGACTCCTGGAAATATTATCATCAACGTATCTTGTTGTCAGTTAAAACACAACCAAGATGCCGCTCTTCGGTAAAAAGGATTCGAGCAAGAAATTGAAGAAAGATGGAAAGGATGACAGATTACCATCGGTTGACGAAAAATACATCCTCAAGGAACTTCTTGGCACGTAAGGATCACGCATCTGACAGTTTACTAAACCTTTGAACAGCTGCTCATTTTCCCACCACTTCCATCCTACCTTACGCAATCGGCGTTTTCTTTTTTCCATCCGCCTTCCTTCTGTTTACTATTTGCTGTTTTTCTTCACGCCACACTCGTTACTCACTATTTTCACTACACTATGACGTAATAACTCACACGCTTATCTTTTGTTACTTAGGTGGCGTGTACAAATTATTTATTGTTATGGCTGCCTACCCTAGACTATGGGCTCCGTTTTCCTTCTTTTTTTTCCTCAACGCTACGCTATCAGAAAAACGAAAATAACAAATGAAAATATAAAAATAAATTTTTTCTACACAATCTCAAAATGCCAATCCATAAATTATTTACTCTTACATATCTCGATTTTTTTTTGAGAATTGCATTTCTCACCTGAGGATTCATTTCTTTGCTGTCAATTGTTATCTATTTCCCTAACTTATTTCGAAACTTACCCATTCTGAATTTGATGCCTGATCTTTCTGGTACATGGTACGCCAAATGAAGCGTAGATAGTTAACCCAAATATCACTTAATTGAGGCACATGATCCATGCATGGAACTTTCAAAAATTGATGACTTTCCTATGGAGATCAGTGTACACAATGCCACATTTTATTATAGGAGATTCTGCCGTAAAATCATTTGTTATCATATGTTGGTTATGCTGTCTGTTTCCAAGATTTCTTATACACTATATTAATGACACTTCTTATTTTTTTCATTGCAATACCATCGCACAACTTATCTCTTCGTAGTGACGCATGAATGACTGTTTCTCATGTTATTCCACTTATTTTTTTAGTGTATTAGACAGAACAACTTCACAGTAATCATAAATATACTTGATGATTTCTTCACTTCCCAGATTTTTGTATAAAATAAATTGCACAAGCCTATTTTCCATCTTCTTTTTTTGCAACTTGACCCAACAATCATATGGCAAATGTCTTGTAACAACTAAGTCTCTTATCAAATTTTGATACCGGTTTGCATTTAACTGAAATCAATATTGATTCGACCAAAAATTTATGGAAATCTGCTCATAGTGTTTCAAACACAGGGATATTCAAATGCCAGAGATAATTTCCAATAGTTAGATGACTCAAGGAATTTGCTGTTGGTTGTATCTCACCAATGTGAAATGTACAAAATAACTTGAGAAATATGCTGCAGCTCAAAGGACAGGTATAAACTAGTTTCATTGCCATGTAACTCATAGGCAATTGGATCTTATTGAAGTGCCAATATGTACAATCCTGTACAATTGTTACCCAGCGCTTGTATGCATTTCTTGTGCATTGAATGTAGCTAACTAATGCCTATAATACGCAACAAAATGTCCCTGATGACCGATGTTCATTGTGGACTAATGAAATGTTGAAATGTTTATATGACATATTAAGGACTTCCTTCAACCGCTTAATCCCATAATGATAGACTAGTTTTAATTACAAGGTGTAGCTGGTTGGGCAAGTATTAATACTATTGTGATCTTCTACCTTTCTCTAGTGGGGCATTCTCTGAGGTCAGATTGGCGGAGAGTAAAGAGAAGCCTGGTCAGATGTTCGCTGTGAAAATAATCGACAAAAAGGCATTGAAGGGAAAGGAAGATTCGTTGGAGAATGAGATAAAGGTGTTACGAAGGTAGGCTTTTTTCTACATGAATTCACTTATGATTTATCCAAATCCATGATTAGCTATTAATTTAGCTAGATAATTATTATTATCTTGAACCTGGCTGACCGCAGTTATATTGTATTGATCTTTTTTTTAATTAATGCTAGGAAAACAAATTTTCATACAAATCAACGAAATGAACTTTCATTTTGTAAATCAGCAGGCTGTTAATTATTTTATCGTTATTATAACAGTTTACATTTCTCTGCATGCGTTTGCTGCGCGCTTTTTATCATATGGTATATGTATACATATTATATGAAGTATTATATGAAGTATCTACATTCAAACCGTATTGCTGGGCGTGTGCCTTGTACAATATTACCACTTTATATAGAGAAACGTTACTACACATTACTGTAACTACTTTCTCATATTACACTTTAATGATATAGTTCATATAAAATCATATTGTTATTATCGTTATCGTTATATTATTTATATCACCATGATCATTGTTATAATTTGTTGGCAACGTAGCAGTGATGGCTAATAGAACTGCAAATGGAACATATAATTTATTCATTTTTGGTAATCTCTTCCACTGATTAGGAGAACTTAATTTCCATGCCGTTTTTGTGCCCGACAACCGTTAACGCCTAAGTTCTGGTCATTATTGAACCATGAAATCTTAGCGTGTTCCATTCTGTTCTATATAGTATTTGAAAACTGTATGCTATTTTTTGTAAATAAGTTTTCTGCGCCTGTATTCGTGAATGACATACACCGCAATGGAACGGAATCTACTAGCCATAAGTTGGTGTGTAAGTGTATCCAAACTCAGACCTTCGGAGCCATGTTTTATGCACAATTTCGACTGTATGAACTTGAGAGGGCTGCTCCAACATAAACTAAAGTCATATGATATTGCAGATAAAGATAGAGTTGGAAATATAATCTTCAATTACAAAGAACTTCAGGTTCATATTGTACCACAGTCATCTTTCATTAATGGCTCCGGAGATTTGAGATTACAACATTTATCAGTCCTCGAAATCAGACGTTTCTGATCAGTTGAATAATTGAGCAGTTAGATTTATATTAATCTTGTGTATTAGGTACCGGCGCTAAACTGATTTACAGATAAGTGGTCTCGGTATATATATATATATATATATATGTATATATATAGGTTTATCTATATTGGAATTGTACTTAAAATTTATGACTTTAAGTGTTGCTGTGCATTGGGAACTCTGATGGCTGTCGTCTGTCCTATTGAAGCTACTTTCTAATTTCACTATTTGTTTGAATTTATTGATTTATTTATTTGTTCAGTGTGCTGAAAAATATAATATATATGTATTTGTTATTACACATTCCGACTTTATAGAAGTACATTTAAGCACTCTCGCGATGGTTCCATCCTTTTATACGTATTACATCTCGCTACATATTACTAGGCATTGTCTAGTCCAGCAGTTTGTTTGCAACATTTGTAAACTGGAGTGCTGAAACTAAGCGACAAAACAAAACTTGACAAAAAAACTTACTGGTCCTTCTGCCGCCTGATAAACGTATAGTTGCTTTTCTCGTGCCTTGTATTCACTTCTTCTAGTAATATTCTTATTTCAGAGTTAAAACTTGTATTCTAAATATCTCAATGCTTTATCTAGAAGCTGACACTGCGCAGTCTAACTTCATATCTTTAACTCCTCGGTTGACTTTTTCTCAGGGCTGAGTGTGCTCGTCCCCTCAGGAACTTATATGTTTGAATGCAAGTCTAGGCTAAATGTTATCGGAAAAATTATAATGTCAGCTAGTGCCAAAATTTTATTGGAACCTACTCTTTATAAATAAAAAATTCGTCAAAGCTCACCATTCTATGTGACCAAGGAGAACTGATTTCTATGAAGTATAAAAATAAGCTCGTCATATTTCGAAATAGGACAAAAGAACAATCACCAGGGCGATATAGAAGTATTTCAAGTCACTGAATATTTGATGCTTCAGTAGATTCGGATAAATAATAACTTACAAACCACAAAACTATGCTGTTAGTTGGTGGGTGGAAGCATATAAATCATTGAGTTTTGTATTCAATAGTATTTTGATCCAAGGCTTATTCTCTCCGTTGCTAGATGCAATTAGTAGTTGACGGAGTAGATCACATAAAATACAACACAGCCACTTTTAACCATACGATAAAGATAATTTAGGTAGTGCTAATGACCCTTCGATTTTATTATAATTTTGATATTTGTTTCATAAATTTCAAGAAAAAGCCAAAGCATTTTCAAACATAATGGAATCCTTATTTGCTTCGTTGTGTTATTATTTCACCATGGTAATGATCTGCACCATAGAAATTCTACACTGAAAATAAACGGAAAATACAAAAGTCAATAATTATTTCTCTAATAGCTACCTGACTTAGAACTTCAAGGTCAAGCAAAGCTGAAGCGAGTTATTACAGAGCTTTCTGAAAGGCACAGTTTTGAATTTTTCAGATAATAACCGAAAATATTTGATCCTACATTGCGAACGAACTTTCAGGCAATACGGTTTTCCAATAAAATTCTCCCATCCTACATACCCAGTTCTATTTCTATGTAAATAATTAAAGTACCTATGATTGATTAGTAACTGACCGAACTTCGGGGAGCGAAAGAGTCCTAATTATGGACTGCGTGCTCCATGATCTGTGCTCTGTCCGTGAAATGTATAATTCGTGATTGTGTATGGTGTTATTATAATTCGTAGGTTCAGTGAAACAGTGAAACCACAGAGTGGTGGTGGACCGTTCAAGACGGATAATAGTGGCGATACGGGATGGTAAGTGCGCCTATAAAACGGGCACCAAAGCTGTAAATATTGCAGCGCATACTCTTACTCTATTATCTGTATCATTTTGGATTAATTTCACGTCGACACGCTACACTCACGATATGTCAAGCTTCGTCTATATCACCCCCTTCCCCACCACTACTTCTTTTTCATTTCGGTGTTAGACATTCAATTTTCACCTAATATCTACTCTTCTTTAAGCAATTTCGAATTATTGGTTCATTGTTTTCATCTTGTCTTCCTTGTGCAACATGAATATACCACGTGAATTCAAAACAAGTTTTCCACGGCTACGTCTTATGAAACACTATGACTGGTGAATTGTCTCTCAAATTTGTAAAATCTGAATGAATAGGCGATTCCTTTTTCCATTGCGTTGAACACAAAGCAAAGTTTCTGTAAACAATTTTACTCGATGGTCCATGTGATTAATGCTTAAAAATTACTAAGGTTAAATCGTTGAAGCAACCTGCTACGGTGATTATTGCTAGACCTGCAACGCCCAATATTAATTGCATAAAGAGATGCACGAATATGTTGTTTGCACGTGAAAATGAACGGAAGAAAATTATGGAAAATATCACCTGGTATCTTTGGTTGGAAACATACTTTGGATCTTTGTGAATAAATTTTTTCTCGTAATGGATTTGTTAAATTCTTTTGCTAAATTTACGAGTAAAGCACAACAGAAAATATTCACATAAAGTAATAGCATGCGGGATGTAACTTTCACATTCATTGGATTTAAGTATAGCACACTCACTCAAACATTCCACAAGTTCATATCCATACATGAGATCATACAGAATATACACTCAAATCTGCTTTTGGACAAGACCTGATACATGTAGGAGTACGACTGATGTAGATTCTCCAAACTTAAGGGAAATGAGAAACGAGAAAAGATGCTAATCCCACAGCTGTTAACTGCATTACGACTTTTGGAAAAAGACTTGTAATTTTGGATGTTCAACAGTTTAGAACACGGTAGTTGCATGTTGCACATTTGGGAGTCTACTGATCTCTAGGAGCTACAGACACATTGAGAGATACTATCCCATTCGCTATGCGAACTATTCTGATGAAGGAGAACATTATTATCGAGATGAGAGTTACTAACTCTGCTGAATTATATATAAAGCTAAATTCATTCTTACTTGCACTTCCACATTCACTTCAACATCGAATTATACATTTAGACTGTGCTTAGACAATAGGATACAAACAACACTGAAAAAGAGTATAATTTCTTCATTTATGTAATCGATACGAGCACCAGGCAGGTCATGCTACTAAGTAAAACAAAGTAGTCAAGTTGTATTTACGACCTAACTACATTCCTGAACTTTACCTGATTTTGTTAGCGATTTTATATATCGCACTGATGACAACCAGCTGGTTTTCTGCTCCTGAACTCTGATTTTATGTTAGTATTCAATAAACTCAGCATTGCCAATCTGAAATGCAGTCAGGTATTAAAACGAGCACAGAACTCACTTGGCAGCTAACATCTGAGATGAAAATTGTTAGAGAGTTTGAAGTGATAAGTCTTAGTAGTTTAGAAGGGCTATAATCTTTTGTGTAAATCTTTCTTTTATGGTCTAAGAGATTTGAGAATCCAACGATTCAGTGGCTGAATTGTTTATCTACATGAACCCAAGCTTCCTGCATGATTCAACTGCACTGCTATTACCTGTTACCTTACTTCTTACTGTATATATTCATTCATTCTACAGAATTCCATGTGGACAGGCTGGATGAGAATAATGCTAATAATGAATGACGAAATAATGAATTGCGCAATATTAGTTGATCAATTTAATCAAGTGGCAGGGCAGGGAATTACTTCTTGAATTTCTGTAGTTTCTTTGTAAAACTGTAAATACAATTTTCCGTTTACATATATTTTTTTATTGCATACTGGGCATGCACAGATTTGCTTTTAAAGCTTAGGTTATTCGCTACAAGCATCATCTTTGTCTTTAGGCACGCTGCTTTATGTAGACAATCTCTACTCACATTTGACCAACGTATTCCTGATTTCTGAATCCTACTCAATTGCTAATATACAGCAAATCGAAGAACGGAAAATTGTTTCAATACTTTAACAGCGAGAGAAAATAGTTAATCAAATGAACAAAACGTAATGTATATCTACAGTGCATGCAAAAATTTACGTATTATTGGTTATTTCATGCCGATTGATGTGAACAAATTTAAAAAAGTTACGCTAGTTAAAAGATAGCTGTTGTGTAGCAAAAAGTCTGAAAATTGTTAAGGAAGACATTTTCTGAGGATAGCATAGCGCATTGCCCAGATGGAAAATTCATTGGTATGCATCCAATGGTATCTTATGGAATGTTCGTTGCAATAAGCAAATAATTACTTATATATAATGCTGACCAAGTATGAAAAGTAATCTATCAGTTATAGGCAGTCTCTCCCTTACAGCGCTCCATGTATTTTTCCCTTCGATTCTGAAATACTTTCAATATGAGCATCTGCCACGGATAATTTTACTATTTTGCTTTATTTTTCAATCAATAATTTTTACATTAAGTCTGTACTATTCCTTTGTATCGCACACCAACAACATAGGGTCCAGAAAATTTTAGATGTTACCTAAAAGTCTATGCACCAGAAATTTTCAGCCAATTTGGATGAATGATGAAAAATTTACAATCATCTCTTGAAAATAGTTATAGTGAATTTAGAGTAAGAATATTTTTTTTTTTTTTTTCAATCATGAGTCATCGCAAGGTGTTTTGTACTGTTGTCTTCTTTAACTCCCTGCACATAGAACGAGGGGTCATTTGAAGCAACGAATATCACTGAATCATTCAAATTTATCTTCCCATGATATCATATAGTATATTGGTTTTTTGTTAATTTTATAAATGGCGCTTCTGTTTATAATGATATGTTTATCGAACGCATCGGCTTATTGTTCATACCTTTGGTAGTACACTTCTATTATTTTTGCTAGCTCATAATTATGGTGGATTAAGACAATGTGTTATTCACAGCCAATTGTCAAGTCATTTCATTAAATTAATTTAAAAAAGTTTGAGACACATGGTAAAAGTACGAACTAACCTAAGGAAATTGGATACTTTTTTTTAAACACATTGTTTTACTACATTCTTTCTATTGCTCATCGACTCAGAGTATATCGCAGAGGGTGTTCTAGCCGTTATAAATTATGATAAATTGAAGAATTTCACTTTTGGAAATTGTGGATCTTGAGTGGCTAACTCCAAAATCTTAACTGTGATTGTCAGAGGCAATGATTAAAATATTCTCTGTTCAAACTGGGATTCATCTTCTTCGTTATACTCTTATGTCATTACAACAGGGTTGCATGTAGGTGGAAAAGTATACGTGCCTGTGGTAGCATGATAAGAGGGTCAGATAAATGTTGAAAAAAAAATTGTACCATTGAGAAATATTGTCATTGTTGCAGGCTGACCCACCCCAATATTGTACAACTATTGGAAACGTTCGAAGACAAACACAAGGTGTACTTGATTATGGAGCTGTAAGTTTAATTTTGGAACTCTTTTCCAAGATTCCAGAGCCTCTATCTATTCGAGCTTTTCTCCAATTCTGATGAAAAGACTGAAAAGAAATACCAATAGAATTTCAATCTTCCATTTATTTCACCTAGGCATAGAACAACTTTGGTAAAATTGCGTTTCTCCTAGTCTTCCATTTCTTATAGAAACACTTCTTCAAGTGAAAGTTCGGATTTCTGTAAGATGGTGAACCTCGATTAGCAAAAGTCTATACAAACCCTTCTCGTAGGAAATACTCGAGTAGAAATCCTTGTAAATAGTCGATTTACCTTTATTCTTCATTTTGCCTGGAACAATCTCATCAAACAGACACTGGTAAAATCTGACCTTTTATTTCTCGAACACAGAGAGATTCAAAGACATCTATGACGGTATACAATTCTTGACGAGTGCTGAATAAATTGGAATTGGACAGAATACTACTCTATCGTTACTGATTCTGGTAATGGAGATAATGCTCATTATCGAAGGGCATGAAATGTGGTCCAATAAGTTGAATTTCAATAGAAGATATTGGTTCTGGACGATTGAAGTTACCGGAACTATGGTCACTCGTTTATGTGAAATATCGTAGGGTCACAGGAGGCGAACTCTTTGATAGAATTGTGGAGAAGGGTTCATACACAGAGAAAGATGCGTCCGGCTTGATCAGACAAGTACTGGAAGCTGTCGACTACATGCACGAGCAGGGAGTCGTTCACAGGGATCTGAAACCAGAGAATCTCCTCTACTACAGCCCTGACGAGGATAGTAAAATCATGATCAGTGACTTTGGCCTTTCAAAAATGGAAGATTCAGGGATAATGGCGACAGCCTGTGGAACGCCGGGTTATGTGGGTATGTTTGAAAATCATCGATTCCCCCAATCTACTTTTTACGAAGGCTTTTTCAATCCTATTAATCTTCTTAGAAAAGGAAAACCATAATACTGTATCTAATGACAAGCACATAGCAGATTAATCGGTATTGTTTCTAGCACCTGAGGTCTTGGCACAAAAGCCGTATGGCAAGGCAGTGGATGTCTGGAGTATAGGAGTCATCTCGTATATCCTTTTGTGCGGATATCCACCATTCTATGATGAGAATGACGCCAATTTGTTTGCACAAATTCTGAAAGGTAACGGAGCGGCAATAGCCGGTGCAGATTTCTTGAGAAAATTATTAGGAAACCTGTTTTTAATTGCGACCATCGTTCATTCCAATTCTATTATCACCATTCTCATAAATATTAATACTTGATTTTATTAATAGAGAGTAGGTAACATAAGCAAAGAAGAACTCGTACGGTTGGTTGATACACGCGTTCCATTCCAGCGGTTAGTGAAATGCATGAAAAAAGCTTTCTCACTTTTACATGCCAGTTGATTGAAAATAAATTAACAACGCAATCTGTATTTATAGCTCAGAATCTATCTTTGTCACTCAACAGACTTTTCCGACCCATGTCGAAAACTTATTTCCTTTACTTTCTCCATTTGGTCAAAATTTTACATCCCTATACTTACTAGCTTACAGCAACAAGCTAACCAGACTGTTATAGGTGAATTTGAGTTCGATTCACCGTACTGGGACGACATTAGTGATTCAGCGAAGGATTTCATTCAAAAGCTGATGTGCGTTAATGTCGATGAACGGTACACCTGCAAACAGGCTCTGGCACACCCTTGGTGAGTAGAAAATACCAAAAAATTTCTTGGAAAAATTTCTAAATTTATCTGGTCAAATAATATTATGCCGAGGATTGTCTAAAAATTAGCAATAAATTTTTCGGGTAAGCGAATAAATTATTCTTAATGTGATTGTTACATTGCAGGATTTCCGGAAACGCCGCGAGCAATAAAAATATCCATGGTACTGTATCGGAACAACTTAAAAAGAACTTTGCCAAGTCAAGGTGGAAGGTGAGTAGCGCTAACAAATTGGTACATTGCTGATAGACGTGTGTTTGCTCGCCAGGCGCGGTAGGAATGTCTCCCTGTTGTCTCATGGTTGCAGCAAGCATATCACGCGACTACGGTTATACGTCAGATGCAACGGCTAGCGTTAAACAGTGGCCTTCAGCAGCAGCAACAGCAACAACAGCAGCAGCAGGGTGTCCAAGGATCGACCACTGGCCTATCTTCCAGCGGAAGCAATTCAACACAGCGTCAAGATCAGTCGTCCGTCAGCCCAAATACAAACCGTCATCAGCAGCACCGAAGCCCATTAGGACAGTCGACGAATTACAACTGAAGCCGATACTGCAGCAACCAACGATCCTACCGGCTTTGGTGACTATAGCAAGTTCCATGTCTTGTATAAGCGAATCTCAAATCTACCATCGTAATAAGCGTTTCAAATTGTTATGGGGAAACACGAGGAGTGTTCTGTCAACTCTGTTCCCTGTAAACATGTCCTATCTTAGAAAACATAAGAAAAAATGTAAAAAGAGCTGAATTGACGGTAGATCGGGTGGGTTTTTTTTTTTCTTCAAATCTGAGTGTGTTCTAGTAATGAAACACATTTAGTATTCAGTGTGACAAAGAGTCACTAAATGATCTTTACGCTGTTGAGTGAAAGAGGTGCAAACGAAATGGTGGTTTAATGTAAGTTCCAAATTAAATTACCTGATTAGAGTACGCTTTATAAGATCTTAATCATGAGTTGGAGAAAATTTTTATTCACTTTCAAGTATATTTCAATGATTAAAAAAATAAGTAAATAGGAAAATAAAGCATACATATATATATATACACATACATCCGTGTACATATAAATATATGTACATCTCATCGAAGATTATATGTTGGTAATTATCTTCCACTTGTGCGATAAATGATTAGTTTTAAATAGCTGCTGAACATTGATATAATTCTCAGACTATTTTGGCTTACAAATTATCAGCGCAAATGTACCTAAATGATGAATGAAATAACGCGTCATCGATGGGACAAGATGCACGTTTATCTTTTCACATTGAGAAGCTACGCTCAATTATTGCTAAGGGTTTCAAATATCTGTTAAATTTTTCCAACTCAACAACCTATTCACCGATTCAATTTGTTTCAGGAGAATAAATGGGATAGTCTAAATTTAAATCTCTATCAGTTGAATGTCCGATCTTCTTTTGCTCTCTTATAGAAATTGGTAATTGCTTACCAAATACCTGTATCAAATACAGTTCGCATGAATCTCAAAACCCATATAACGCACTAAACTTGTCTGAAAGCCTTGTATCTACGAATTTTGAAATATCTCATGACCCCAATCAAGTCTTTTGGACTTGTGACGTCTTAGTCTACAAATCGTCAAAAGTGAGGACATAAGACATCCAACGATGTTTAGAAAGACGTCGTTTGCACTGGTCTGTCGTCTGTAAAGTTCACAATGTTTATGGAACGACCATATTCAGTAGAATACACTTTGGATATCAGTGACTAATTTCAACTTGTGTAAAAACAGAAGGAACATATTGATCGGTGGGTAAGGGTTATTGCATTTCGCTTTTATCGAGGTATATCGACAGGCTTGTGGGAGTTATGACTTAGATTCAAAAAATGACATTGAAGATCTGCGGATCTAGTGGTACATAAAGATTGATTTTTTTCATTTTATTATTAGTTGATGATACGGTATATTAATTATTGTTACTTAATTGAAAACTTTAAAAAGAAATATCTCGTTAGTAGGCACAGCATTACATACTACTTTGCAATGCGTCACAAGGCCTCTTTCCACGCAGTCACACTTACGTGAATTGTATATTATGAATTTATAATATTGAACATAATATAGGTCATAACTCAATCTAATATAATAATATAATATATAATATAATAAATTACCTAATTCTCTCTAATCGCACAGATTATCATTCATGGGTACGCGCACCTGTGTATACATAGCGCCAGAATTATCATGTGAAATTGCGAATCAGAAAAAATTTGTTAAGATGCTGGGGATAGGGTAACGGGAAGATCCATATGGCTTACCAACTGTTCCAATTTGTCCGAATCGACCAGAGATAAAACGACAAAAAATTTGTACAGAAATTAGGCTATTGTCGAATGTAAGACCTTGAAAAATGAATCGATGTGGACGTTCTTGAGCACATAAATAAATTGACAAAATCTATATACAAAATGAATACTGTGTATTAGAGTTAAAAAAAAAATGTATGGACAAATGATTGCGATTCTCAAACAAGCGAAATGTTAAGTTTTCTCTATCACCTTGCCCTTTTGTAAACTTTGGTCAGTTGAAAAGTGTCAGTTGTTGAATCTTCTGACGTTTGCTTCTGACCATGTGCCTATCCGTATTGGAGTCAAATCACCATAACTTAATTCGGAATAGTTCTGCTCATTCATTGATTTACTCGGAGCTTCAAATCTTTGCTTGTGCATCATAGCGTGTAGAATTTTTATTGCAAATGTTTTCCTAACTATCCATACATTCGCTGATTGAAGAATTGGCTTGTTATTGACTGTAACGCATGTGGTGCTAGTACAAACATTTTACACCCTCTAATTTCTTGTCGATGAGAACGGAGGGCGGTAGAGAAAATTATCATATGGTTGTTTCTAGTTTTTAAAAGAGATGAGAAGAAATTAATAAATTTCCATATTTTGACTATTGTTCTATGCAAACATAACGTACCTATGTAGGTGAAGATATACTAGTTCCAAATTAGGTATTTCTGGACTTTTTTTTACTCTTGAGAGTATTCGCCATTTGTCACAGTGCACATTGTTTTGCTGTAAGTTTAAATCTCTTTTATTTTCATTAAAAAAAACAAAACAAAAAAATCTAATTTTGTGTGTTCACAAATGATATCGAAACGATCGAAGTAATTATCAGAGGATTACTCGGAGAACCAGCTGTCATGTCAGTCTTAAAAAGTTTGATTCGTACGAATTGGTTTGGTACGTTTCCGATAGAATAATGGCTGTACATATGGTAAAAGCGCAAGAAGTGCAATATGCAACTGCATTCGATGTAAACTATTTTCAGTTTTTGCTATTGACTGATCACACTGTCGTTTTAGGTGGGGTGAACCCAAATTTTTAGGTAGTAGTTTATTAACGGTTCGCAGAACGATGACTATATCGTAACTCTTTATAATTCTATCTTTCTACAAATCTGATACCACTGGTACATTTGCAGAAAATGAAAAAATCCATTGCTAATAATATTGCATGGCAAAATTTCAATTAATCACAAGGCCGCATAGCTTGACATTGATGATACATAATTTTAAAGTTGACAAGAACGTTACTATACAAATACATATATTCTTCATGGAATGCTAACGAATAAAAAATAATTGTTTCTGGTTCATAAAAAAGGACAAATCAGATATTTGACGTAGCATAATTCTGAACTATGAATTAGACTCCCTAAACTTTGTGTTTTCCATTAATTTTGGATAATTGCCAAAAAATATTTTTTTTGTTTGTGCCCGATAACAAGCTTATACAGTGTTTTTGTTATTCATTTATATTGTGACGAATTTAAAGATCTTGTTGATTCTTTGAGAATATCTCATTTGCATAGATTTCCACAATTCTGCTCGTAGGCCCATGAAACAAGCACACCGTAATGCAAACGAAATCAAGTATAAATGATCGTTGTAAACTTCTGGTATTCAGTAAATATTTCCACATCCTTTTAAGAAATCTGATTTTCAAGTATGTCTCAGTCTATGGGCAGTTATGAAACAGAAAATTATTTTGCACAAAAAAGCTTGTACAGTCTATCGAGGTACTGCCTGACAAATCATCGAATGCTATATAAAATTTAATGGGCTCAGTGGTACTTGTCGAGCACCTGTAATTCAAATTCTATACTGACATTAATATTTCTTCATAATTAAAATATAGTAACATGCATACCTACCTATTAGTTGGAGATGACTTGTGAGTAAAGTAACAAACATATCTGCACTTGACACAAAAAGTTGTGAATATAAAAAAAAAAAAAATAATAACAACAATAATAGTAATACTGATAATTATGATAATGATAATAATAATGATGATAATAATAATAATACGTCTAATGGGTTAACATATAATTTCTGTCAGCGAATGGCACACAAGCGCGTCCAAATTATCCGATAAGGAAGGAGCGGAAAAAGAAACAACAAAAATTAACAATAAAAATAAAAATAAAAACAGCAATGAAACGATCGTACGAAAGAAAGAAACGTTACTCTCCAGACTGATATTGTGGTATAGGGAAAAATAATTATTGTTATTATACTGAAGTTATAGAAAGAACGACATTCTTTGATCATGTTGATAGTCTCAAAGCACGTAATGACATTATTACTAAACTATCTTTAACTATAGGCATGTTAACTTTTACGGGGCGCGAAAACTCGCAAAACTTCAACAGAACTTCTCTGTAGCTTTATACTTATTAAAATCTTTATTCGGATACATCGACTAGATCCCTTGTTCGAATAAAATTTCAGTGATTTGGGGGTTCGTGTTATTGGTTCTGTACATTTTTGTTCGGTTGAAAAATTCTCTCTGATCTTTCACAGTGCGTTAGATATGCGTAAGTAAATGAATGTGTTGAGGCGGGGCTGAAAATTAAGAAAAATCTTTGACTAAAGAGAAAAATAATTTCAACTTCTTGTAAATTAGTATAGACATTGTTTTTGCAACATTCAAGTGATATTAGATTGCCTCGAAAACCAAACCGCAATGAAGAAATCTTATCGCTGCAATGTAATATTCTAATTTTACCTTCTGAGTTATTGTATTATTGTTATTTATATATAACCAGTAGACCAGCAGCCGTCGAACCAACTTAGAATTAACTGTTCATTAGTAGAGTATATCTGAATTCTCATTTTTGTTATTTTCGACGTAATTACCACGATCGATTGTTCGTTGACTATTGGTACATTGAAATAAACTATTATTTACGATAGTCTCTTGAATTTCTCAACGCAATAACTATGACTCACACAAATAACTGTTCTTTTCGTGATAGAAGTTGACTGCACAATGAACATTGTTAAGATAGCGATTGACAATGATTACCTATTTTCAAAGCTTTACAGATAATGAAGCAGGAGGTTGATGTGATTTTTGATGTGATCTGACTCGGTGAACAACTTGAGCTATCAGCCTTTGGTAAGTTTTTGTATCAGACATAGCGTCTATAAGTTATCGTTGTTGATGATGCTGTTATAGAAAATGAGATATTTACGATTTGAAGACGAGATGATGCCCACTTTGCATTGAAAAAGAACATGTCACTCACATAGAATTGGAAAGTACAGCATCGTACATGATGTACGTTTATGAATTAATTGATTAGTTTGACTTAGTTGATTGGTTTGTTGACTAAATCAACTTTTCGCTAGCTACGGGGGATAATTAACAAAATCAATGAGCTGAATCACCAGTACATGAAACTTTTAGAGATTTTACACTCGATATGATTGATAATTCGGTTTGCAGGGCATACCAGTTCCATTTGTAGGCTCTGATATAACTTATGATTCCAACAATGATCAATGCTAAAGTTAGAATCAAGAAATGCACAGCATCAGGAAAAAGAGAACAGTACTAATACTGCACGATCAAATGGAACCGCAATTCTTGGAAAAGATACAAAAAATAATTTGACATAACTATGCTGCTGGGTATCTACCATCGCAAACTTGCACACATTTTCAAACATCAAATCACACGATGTCGAAATTATCACCACAAGTTTTCTATTCCACTTGTAATTTCCACTGAAACTGTAGGACAAAATCTGCCGAATTTGTCATTATATAGAATTCGCAACTAATAAAATATGCAAACATCGCAATTCCAGGAATTTTAAACAAGTGCCGTTGAATTTTTACCCCAGGTACCAGCGTGAGAAATGTTTTCGAGCATAGGAATTTTCTCTCAGTTAACGTCGGTTTAAACTTTTTTTTTTTTTTAAATAAGAACAAATGAATAAAACACATTTGTACATATAAATATAGAGATAATATTTGCGTATATATAATATATGTACACACATACCGTACCAGTGAACAAAGTTAGCGGGTTCATCCAGTCAATTCCAAACAACCTTGGGGTGACCCTTCAACTTTGTTGAACAATACGATAGACGTGTGTATAAAGTTTAACAATGATCATTCTTTGTAAATATAGTCGTTCAAAGTATACAATAGTACAATTGTGATAAATGGAAGGATGAAATTGTGTCAACCCGTGTTCATTTGCCAAGTGACTATTCCCTAAATAATTGGACAAGCTAGCTGCATTTTATACAAATAATTCATTGTCCGATTTTCTATTGACACAGGATAACGTATTTTCCAAATAAACGCTACCAATTTAATGCGAATTATTGATCTTTGAATTGATAAATAATACCTTCATGTTTTTACTATAACCAAGATGGGGCCACTCCGTGACTTGCTGCCCGGCAGCTTAACTGTTCGTTTATATCAATGAAAACTAAAAAGATCACATGCATACGTGTGTGTGTATGAGTGCGTATCAATGTGATATAGATCATTTTTCGGGGATTTAGTATATATAATAGGATAGATTATGCTAAGTATATTTACATATTGTAGAGTGATACGCAGTGGCTCTTAATCTGCTTCGATGTAAATTTATAAGAGAGTAAAGCACTTTTTTCCGAGGAAAACAAAGATCATATGAATATCAACAGTAGAGCGGGTAAAAAAACTTTTCAACATCAAGATTTCAGGTCTTCAGCAGATTGTTCAATTACTGGAAAATAGGTTCGAAGATCTAAGGTTCACTTATTGTTGGTTTCACGCAAAACGAACCGACGTCATAGTCCACGACAATACCAATTTAGGTAAGTAACAATGATGTCGGGTGGGTTGAAATAATTTTTAGTGTTACCAGGAAGCATTAGGCCTCGAATAGCAATGTTACTGATTATATTCAGCCCCATTGTGGCGTGGTATTCAACCGTCATAACCGTTCAAAGCATCTTGAAGTTTGTTAACTATCTTCTGATAAAAAGTTATTTGCTCAGCAAGATGACTTTTCATCGCCTGTTTTATATGGACCTCACGTTCCATTTGGAAATGCATTTCCTCCGCCATGAGAGCACGGGCTATCACGTCAGTTCTGCGCGAAAGTTCTCGTAATTGCTGTGGTTCCATTTTATGCTCACTGACTAGCCTCTCCGAATCTTTTCGTTTTTGTACTGCGCTCTGTTTAAAAATGAATATCAGGTAAAACGGATTCTATTTTAAACGAAGAGTATCTTGCATGAAAAGTCTGTAACTCACCTTGTGTATGCTTATAACATCTGGAAAGTTACTGATTATTCCTCTGTAGATATGAAATTTGTCCGCCAATGGTTCCCAGTCGAATTTTGGCTGATCTTCAAATAATTTTCCAATATCATTGTACGCCTCTCCGGTTAATTTCAAAGCAGCGTTTAAATTTCCTCTACCATGGTCATCTGCATCTAGTGCAATCCCTAGGGAGGTGAAACTTTGCCCAATTTTTTGAAATTCCCTCTTATAAAAGACTTGGTGTTTTTTACTTTGGTCAACTGCCATTGCCATGAAGTTTTTGACAACTGGATCAAGTCCGTTGATGAATTTGGCAAACCCGTCATTTTCGATGTCTACTTTAACTGGATCTAAAGCACCTTCAGGACATTGAAGAATATTGAAACAATTTACGCCCAGCAACTCGTCTTTCTCTGCCTGTCTTTTTCCAGCTTTCCATCGCTTATCATCCGTACAAGTCATAAAGTGTTCCCATACACGACTTTTGCATAAAACTGGGTGTCTGCAAACATAATCGACAAATTCCTGCAGCTGCGTACGCCTGTGCTCTATAAATTGCTCCTCGTATCGGCCGGATATTTGCTTATCGGGCAAAGGCGGTATGGGAATAAAACAATACTTTTCCTCCAATCTCTCATGGAGCCAATCGAAGTGCTTGTATCGCCTTGAGACTTGGATATTATTGAACTGCAACAAACAATTTCAGTGTTCTATTTTTGAGGAACAAAAATTTAATACCAACCCTTCATTTTCAATAATTATCGTTACCGTAGGTGTTAATTGATACACGATGAAACTTTTCAGTCCCTTGAGTTTAGACTCTTTCTTAGGTGATGTGATGACGCAATTGTAGCTGTTGGTCGGAGGAACCCAGATGGACCGTCCTTCTTCAGTTTCCTCGATGAATACTCTTTCATTTTCTGGTACAACTATCTTGGTTCCCATCAGGAAGCTGTCTTCCCCAGACTTTATTAAGGTAGAGAATTTGGTATTTTTTTTAGGAACGTTAGAGATTGGTCTCTCCGAAAGCACGGAATGGACTGTGTGCGTCGATACCGTGTCTGAATAATCGGCATATGCGGGCTGTATTGCGTTGGGTTGCACAGAATGTTGCTGGTGGTTTGTGGAAGGTGCATATGCTGGAGTATCGTGGCCAGCTTCAGAATCATCGTCCCAATCATCGTCCCAATAATCTGTGCCCTGTTGAGAAGACGTGCTACCTGAAATTTTATAGTTTAGCATACCATCAGTTTTCACCTTCTATACACTACATTGTGTTAGGTAAGAATGCTTTCTCCATTTGCTGAACAATACAATTTCATCATTTAGCTCTACTGTGAAGCTTATGAAATGTATTATCAAAAAGTGGAATTGGAAATATTTCTCAAAGACTTTTTCAAGTTATTAACAAATTGCGGAACCTCAACAATCAAAATTATAAAATTGGATAATTCAAAGTATAAGAATGAGATGACTCATGAACTGATAAAGTGAGATAAAGTCCCGGAGTTTTATTGTCTCATTACAAACAGATGTCATATAATATTTGAGCCTCTTAATTAATGATAGATATTTAGTAGCGTATTTAATACCTGTCATAGGAAGAGGCGCAGTGGGTTCGGCGAGCTGCACGTAAGCAGCTGGAAAGAGACCAGACTTTCCATTCTGATTAACGCCTTCACACCAACCATCGCCGACATTATCTCTGATGACTGTTAATACTTCACCAGCATTTATAGACAGTTCCGCAGTACCTGGTTCACCAGTAAACTCATACAAGGCTTGTACCTGTAAACAAAGAAATCAAAGATGCAACAGCCATAGAAGAGATGAAGTGAAACAAGTCTGATATCAAAGAACACAAAAAGGACCGAATCGTCTATCTTTTGCTAGAAATGACATAAACAGTAAAAGTATATTGGCATAGCTGTAACAATTTCGGGATTGAATGATTGAAGAAATTCTAAAGCAGTGAAATGTGATAATGACTGAAGTAAGTGATCCATTGTTAGTGAGTCATAGTTGAAACGAGGCTGATCCGGCTGACGGAGGTTTAAAAATCGTGTTTTATTTTATGAACTCACCTGATGACCCTCCATGTTGATAATGTCAACACGAGCACTTTGACTCCGGTTTAAAGAATGGCCCAAAAAATATTTACGGCGTTTTTATTCGCCTCGGCGGTTTTATCCGCACTTTGCCAGTATGACGAACATGACTATCTAATCTAATGACAATTCGATCATCGTGTCGCTGTGGTTGGGTTTACGGTCGGCGGGTAATCAACTATGCCTCCTTGCTTGATGTATGCTTGTGTGGGTACGCGCGTATATGTATAACATACGTGGATATATGTTTAATCATATACATACGCCTGGATCCACGACCGCAGACAATACAACTTAAAAGATGGACTACTCACCCCTATATTACTTCACTATTCCCGTCTACGCCATCGTTGACTGAAATCTTCAGTCAACGTGGCCATTGCTGAACTGGTGCCGAAGCTCGGGACCAACAATTTCAGGGCTGATATATTGAAAAATTTATTAAAAAGATCTGTCAAATAATCATCAATTGTAGATAAACAATCTTATTAACAATAGTGTTTTCATCATGCCTACATACAAATGTATCAGCGTTGACTGAAGAATAGTACAATACAATCTTCAGTCAGAGTTGAAAATTTATCTTCATCTTGAACGGTTGAATTCGAATCACGCGCAAAATGCTCCATCTAGTGCTGCACTCTGCGTAGGACTTGACTCATTTCGTTATATTATTTTGGAGCCACAGTGGGAGATACAAGTCAAGAATTAAAAGTTTGTCTCTTGTTCTGTACCAAAATACCAAAAAAACTCTTATAAACAGTTGAATCGTGATGAAAAACTACTACACTTATTGTTTCTGAAATTGGAAACAAGTTTTAATACATTAATAAATCGCCAGAATAGAGATTTAAATAAAATAGTACGGCATAAAACTAAATGCACATCACTCATATTTTTTGAGGTTACAACCCCCTCCCCCTCTGTAAGAAGGCGCGTCTTATGAATGAAACATCCTCCAAATCTGTTGAATACAAAATCGACCAGCCCCGAACTTGAGAAAGCTAAATTTCTCGAGAGAATTTTCGCCCGCATTCTGTTTTGAATGAAGCTATGTGAACGTTCAAGCAACACCTAGACTAGGATACTGTAATGCGATCAACAAATTGTCGCAGGAGGTTTTGACCCTCGTTGCGCAGCATCTTCGTGGTATGGTTCTGTACTCTTTATTGCCAGAGGAAAGTTAATTGTTATGTAAGTATTGAGCGCCCTCTTAGAATACTTTTATATGAATACCCAGCTTGCAACTTGAATTATATTTCTTCAAATGAATACACTGAAGCCTGATTGAATGGGTAAATCGAGTGTTGGAATTTTGCAGGGCCGACCAAGATTACGATATGGGCCCTACCACGGAGATGATGGTAAATGATTTTGATGACGAGAGAACACTTGACGAAGAAGAAGCCTTAGAAGGAAGCGAAGACTCTCACAACGAGTTGTCCAACTTACAAAAGGTATCTCTTTAAGCATTGTCGCTTTTACTGCGTTCAAGTATGTGAAAACGATTTCATCTCGTGGAGAAAATTTGCACACTTAGGACATTTTCAAAGTGAAAGAAACCTGAGGGATTTTTGGAAAAAACAAAACTTTCCTCTTTTGCGAGTGGATGTGAAAGTACTTATTAGGATGGTTGGAAGTTTTTCATCCTGGTCGCAATGTGTCACACAACTATATACATTGTACTTACTTTGCAATTAGTGAGTGCTGATGGATTGAACAAACACATGCACAACTCAATCTCGAGCACAATTCGATTATTTTTCAGGAAGGAGATATGCCTTTAAAGGATTTACTTGCAATGTATGGTTATGGAGATCCATCCACGGAGAATTCCAATAGTTCCGACCGGATATTGACAACGGTTGGATGCGATGATGAAGTCGATGGGCAATCTTCCGATAAAGGAGAGGGAGATGGTGATGCCGATGTGGATGGTGATGGGGATGGCGATGGAGATGACGACGAGGATGATGTGGATCGGACAAGTAATGAACCCAACTTGAAGCAATTCTACACTGAAATGGTGAAAGCAGAGGAGGCGGGGACTATCGACAGAGAGGGTATCGGCAGTGGAAGTGGGGGCTCGTCGAGACTGCTACGCAGCGTTTCACGTCCTCAGAGTGAGGAGGAAGAGGATGACTGTGATTACAGCCCTGATGAAGACGAATGGAAGAAGACAATAATGGTGGGAAGTGACTATCAGGCCGCAATCCCAGAGGGCTTATGTCGCTATGATGACGCTCTACCTTATGAAAATGAAGATAAAATGTTGTGGGATCCGAGCCACATAGCTGAAGAAGAAACCGAAGAGTTTTTAGAACGTGCCCAGTTAGCTGCGGTGAAGGGAAATACGATACCTGCTGGTTCGCATGTCAGAGATGATGAGCAGGCTCTGTATTTGCTCTTGCAATGCGGGTACAACCTTGAAGAGGCTCTGCGGAGGCGCAGAATGAATGTTATTCCATCTACAGATGCTGTTAGCCTCTGGTCCGAAGAAGAATGCCATAATTTCGAAACCGGACTCCGTACACATGGGAAAGACTTTCACCGTATACAAAAATACAAGGTGAGCTTTCTCGCAGGACATTTTGATGGATTTTACAGGACTCAGCACATGTTTTTTTGGTGGTTGGGGGAGGGAGGGGGTATTATTAAATTGGTCTTGGTTTCTAAATATTGAATTTGCAAGAGGGTGAGTGAGAATTTTCGGTTGATTTTTTATCATAGGCAGCAGCTATTAGTTTGAATTATTTGAGTTCCATGAGTTTCTAGTCCTGTAGAATCTTCCATGCTTATATATGCAGGTTACCAGAGAGAGCGAGGCAGATAACGCAAAGGTGTTGGCTTCAGGTGAGAACGAGATCCGTGGGAGAACTGGTACAATTTTATTATCTATGGAAAAAGACAGAAAGGCATGACATTTTTACTTACAAGGCACGCATCGATAAAAAAAAGTATTCTCTACATCCTGGCATCACGTGAGTATTTACTCCTGACATAAATTAGAACAAATGCGCAACACAATCACAGAATTTCAAAATGCTAAATCACAGAATTCGTTGATAGCCCGAATTATAGAAATGAAAACGATATCCCAATGACCCTGCATTTCACTAGCTGCTCCGAATATCCTTGCAATGAAGAGTGCGCAAATCATTTCCTCTACAAAACTATATTGACACTGCATCGTGATCAGAGCTATGATGCAAATTCTTCATATTTTCTCTACAGAATTAAATAACAATTACTATAAGCTTTCACTTACGGAACGAGAGGTAATGCTTGAAGAATGCCCAGAATAACAAAATAAAATCAACATCATTTATCAAGTATCCTCAAATATATTTTCAGAAGTATGAAAGTTTTGTTCTTGACAAAGTGAGTTTCATTTAATTTTTTTTTTTTTTTTTTTCTCTCATTTTTATCCAACTCTATTGTCAAGGTGTAGATGATGGTTTATTTCAAAAGAAAAATGGCTTTTGAAGTCGTGTCGGCAAAAAAAACTTACAGAGTGACGTAATATATAATGTAAGCAGGGACTATATGGACCGTTTCCTGGAAGAACAAGAGGGGGTTCGAGACCGTAGCAGTTCACCAAACAATCACTATCTCCATCATTCGGACTCAAAGCGACAGCGTTCGAGTTTGAGTTCCGGAATAAATGAGATGGATACAAAACAAGTGGATTCTTGGTCAAGTAGTGGAGCTGTTGATCCACTGAGAGATCTGAGCAATCCTTTGCCCCAGGTTACGACTGCAAATACATTCACAACAACAACAACAACAACAACACCACCAATAACAACGGCGACGATGACATTAACAGCAACAACAACAACAATAACAACAACAACGACAACCACAACCACAATAACGACAACATCAACTACTTCTTCTGGAAATTCCCGACATATGGAGCATACGTCTCATGTGATTCAGGAAGGACCGGTAGAGGAAAGAACATCTCGACCTCCCGCGACCAATAATCATGGAACCATACAGGACGAAACTATGGTAGAAAGCAACAACTTGTCTTCGCCAGAGAATATTCTTCCTCGTCTCCCACCTTAGCAAGTTTCAATCGATGACGATCGCCAATCACCAATATACATGAAAGCACTTCACTGTCGACCATTATTAATGAAAGCATTACCAGTACTGTCGTAACGCATAATGTTCGTGAAAATGAAACGAATAATATTATTATATTTTTCTACTGCATAATAATTATTAATTGAAATATTTCGGACACGTAGGGAGACCTTACTCGGAAACAACCTCGACAGAACTTTGACCTTACGCCCTTGGTCTCTAAATTTGCAAGAGACATAAATTTTTAAGAATTGAAATGGATATTATTGCGCGTTGGACCAGAAGACTAAGTGACGAAGAGTCAAGGTTTATTTTCCTTCTTTCATCTTCTTTCTTGTCGAGTTTTTGTTTTCATAATATCCACAGGAATGGAAAATCAGGGAGGAAAGTCAAATCACCGATATGTCAGTAAAACAAGGGTCTTAAGATGAGCAGAAGAGTACTCTCGCGATCTTGTGTGGTGCCTAGTGAATCCTTCATTTGGTTTCCAAAACCATACAGACGTACAGACGATCATAGACGGTTGTTCGAGTTATGGTCATAGGTCCCTCGTGGTTGGAAAATCTAAACGAAACGAGAAGAGCTCCCGTTGACTAATAAAGTTATAGGCTATAGATCAGATGCAGCAAGAATTAATTGCCATAAAAATTTTTTAACCATTTTTATCGAAGACCACTGATTATTATTGACTCCGATGAAATCAGGAAAAATCAATCAATGTCTATTTATTTACTATTTGATAGTTTTTGTATGATATCTACCTCTGATTACCGATGAATCAATGAATTTATGCGATCAATTCATACCGACGAAAGCTATTTTTTACAGTTACTCACATGTGGGGTATTTTTTTTTATGACGCTATAAAATTTTCTGCACAAAGGAAGTGTATCATTTTTTCCAACAATCTAACAAGTCCATGTAATTCTAGATGCGTCTGAACTATACGTACGCGTATCTACCTATGTTACAGTATGTGGGAAAGAGAAAAAAGAAATCAAACTGAAAATATACGTAGACACACGAAACTATTTGAAATTGTGAATATTATTACGAGTATATGATCTTTAGAAGTGTACTTACAGATGTAAATACATTACCAGAATATCAAAAACTGTTGAACTCATTACTTCTATCCCTAATCGAAACGACTGAACAAAATCGCCTGCCGATGGAATTCCTCCTGTTTGAAGTTGAAAAGATTGTGCGAAAACGTATTGCAAATAAATTGTAGATTATAGCGTGGAGTGGAACACTGATCAAATATTCTCTCGACAGCATTTATCTCACATAAAGCGTACAAACAACTCGTACATACAAAAGGAGGAACTGATCACTGTAGAAATGAATAATAACACAATTTATTGACTATGGTGATGATTTTATCCATACTGCGCTGAATCTTGAGATTCAACGACAGATTTTAACAGTTTGCCAAGCAGTGGTAAGAACTGGGTAGTGTTCGTGGTGCCTTGAAAGCTGCCTGTAGTTATTACGTCATCCTTCAAGCGTTCTTCTACATCCTCCTTATAAGTTTCCTCTTCCTCCTCTTCACAGTTCAATATAACTCTTTTAGGCACTTTGCATATGGTACTTTGGTCCATCAGCCTTGCCGGCAAAGGCAAATTGTCTTCGGGGCAAGATACTGGAATCGTTCTTTCGGCATCCACCAAAGAAGCTTCGACTTGCCAACTGTCTGAGGTACCTTGGTGTCTGACAAACTCGAAAAATACACCCATTTCCGTAGTAGTTTCTCTAGCTATTAATTGCTGATCCCTCGGAATCAGTCGGGGACTTTTGATGCCTTCTAGTGCTTGGCACAATAAAAGTGTTAGATTAACTTCCAAGGCGAGCCTCGTATTATTCACCTCCATACACGCGTACCAGGGACTGGTGGACCTGGTGTTTTGAGAATTTATTGGGCTTCCTCCTCTTGTAATGTGTTTTCCAGGTACGAGTGCAGTGGCTCTTGACAGAATTGTATTCTCACATATCAAGGGGTCATAGGGTCTCCTTATCAATCTTGGACTACTCAGCAGTGGTACTGTAATGTCCAGGCCAGTTATGTAGCTGGTGAATTCTGGATTACATGAGACGAAATCAGGGTTGAGTATTTTTTTCAAGTCCCTCATCTGGATTCGTCTTAAATTTTCAGGAGTGGCACGTTCCCATTCCCTCTTGGCTGAATCCACACTGTCCTCTCTGCTCAGGGATTTCCGTGGTGAAGTAACCGTCAATCGAGAGTGTAAGGCTTGTGTGAATAACTGTGTGGAGCTGATTATTGTCCCATAAGTAAGTTGCGGCCCAGAGCTCATGCTCATTTGTGGTGGTCCAAAATTCGTCTCTGCCATTGGCGTGTACCAGAAGTCTTGCAAGTAAACTGTATCAATCAGCGTGTTTATTTTTGGTGATAATCGGATGAAGCTTTGAGCGCACATTGAGTTTATTATAATCAGCTTATTAACCAACAACGTCAGTTCCCCGCTGGGTAGCTTTTCATCACACGACTGCAGCTCTTCTGCACTCTCGACACTTATACCATCAATTATGAATTTCAATATACGAGGACGTAGTAGCAGATTCACTGTGCTGTCGTAGGCTAAGTAGATGCATTTCTAGAACAATTTGAAGACTTATCGTTAAACCATACTCATAGCAGATAATTGTATATGTTAACCCCGGAAGATCAAATTTAATGGGTAGTGACAAAAAGTATTTAGATGAAGATAGTATTCTTGAAGTGCAAAGATTCAGACAGTTGAAGGTTTTTTCTTAACAAATGGGTCTATAATCTCCGAGTAAGTCTTTGGCAGTTATAACGCTTGTATGATTGATATGGATGCAAACAATTGAAAGGTACTCACAAATAGCGATTCTCGAACACTTGGCTGTATGGAGTTCCAAATGATTGGCTGTACAGCCATGCTGGAAGTCAGGGCAACAAGAGACTGAACAACATCTGCAGCTAGGGGATCTGCGGTGTGCCTGAGTAGCATTGAAACTTCGACAAGCTGGTGCTCGTGCGGACCCAAAAACATGACAATAATCGAAGTATAAATCATGCAATTCTCACGAGTCACAAGTGCCGTCAATAACTCTAGTCCTAGCGCATAAAGCGGCCACCAGTCCTGGCACCGCCAATGGCTGCCCGTGCAATCCTGCGACAAAAAACAGTTAAATGTGACGCGAATTTCTCTCTCAGAAGATCTTGAATTTCCGAGAAAGGAGAAAGAATGGTCTAAAATGGGAAATTTGGTTTCTTGAACTCACATCATAGAGACAGTCCAGAACGCTATTTCTCAGATCGCTTGGTGGAAGTAAACTAAGCCACAATTTTGCAATCAAACTATTGTCGATGAGCTGAGTACTGTACAAGGATCTGGCAACGACTCCAAGGGCAGCTAAAGCCGCTCGACTGAATCTGAAATACGGGCGTCTTTGCAGAGTAATGCCGACACAAGTCATAAGCTCTTGAATCATTCTCTGTAGCTGCGTGCAAGTCGCTCGCTGATTTTTTGCATGCTCGATGTACAATTGCAGCAACTGCGTTACCATGCAGACAGTCAGCGTTGCTGGAATACATCCGCGCACTGCTTTCAGCGTCTCAGTACCATTATCCATTCCCTTCTCTGCAATCTCCCCACGGATTGCAGCTTCACCCTTAGCTGCCTCTGCCAGCTCTTCTATCTCCAGGGTGGCCAAAACGCTTGCATTTCCCAAAAGGAATTCCAAGGTTGAACTATCTTTAGCCAAAGTGCTTTTAATCACTCTTACACAACCCACGATTAATGAGAGTAAAGTGTGCCTCAGAATTTTGTTGTATCCTTGATAGGACTGCACCGTGTCCTGTATTAATTCAATCAATTTCATTTTGAATGATTGCGAATCACCGACGCAAGTCTGTTTCCAGGCAGTCACGCACCTCAGGCATAACGACGCGAGTAAAACGAGCATCTTCGGACTGTGAGGCTGTTTCAGATGGGCGGACAAGCCATCCAGAGCAAGACTGGTAATAAATTGAGCCTGAGTAGTGGAAATGGGATAGTTCCTGCTGATCTTGTTATCCGTTAGCCTAACGACAAAATCGTACCACGATTTCAAGTTGGCCTCGTAAAGCGGCGATTTAATTTTCAGATTGTCGACAGAACTATGAAGGCACTTGTCGGAGCTCTGCTCGAGGAATCTGCTCAAGACGTACTGGGCAATGTTTAACAAATACTTTTCATCCTTGGCAAGAAGCTTCTTCAGGTTAACTAAGAAGTCACTTTCTAGAGATGGACTTTTGAATAACTCTAATGTCATTATATCCAGCAACTGAGAATATCCTCTGGTATCAGGAACTAGGTCTCTAAATAACGGGGCGAAGAGGTGTGTCCAAAAATTCGTACGTTTCCGGAAGTAGTTGACTAGAATTTCGTTGCGATGGTACCACATGGCGTGAAGCAAGACCATCGTACTGTAATACAATCTATCGTAGATGATGCCCTCCTCCTCGTAAATCCTTTTTAGATACAAGTCCAAGAACTGGCTGCAACCTTGTGTTAAGAATTCATCAGCAGGTCTGGGAAAGATCCTATTGCGTTCTGCACGATGCATTATATTGAAAAGCGCTTCCGTCAGGCCAGGCTGCCTCTCCAGGCAGACAGCAACGAGCTCCAATATTGCAACTTTTACCTCCGCAGCACAGGTCGGAGACATGAGTCTTGATGCGAAAGTTTCTCTAATAGTCGTACCATCCATTCCCATGCAGACTAAAAGCGACATGGAGAAGCCTTCGGCGAACTTTTTTAGTAGCCTCACAGCCATCGCTTGCAGCGAGGGACTAAACCAGACGTACAGGTAATTTACAATCGTAGGCACAATTAGCAATCCATTGGGCAAGCAGGGAGATGTGTACAAGGCGACTTCGAGAGGGGATCTTTCTTCCAGGCCCAGTCCGAGGCTCTTTCTGAACATCAAGAGCCGATTTACTACCGACAAAGCGAGCTGAACGCTTTTGATTATTTTGTATCCCCGACCACTGATCCAGTCCGTTTCCGTCGCCATTCTGCTCTGCAAAATCCGTTCTCCTGTTCTGACTAGCTTCAGAAGGGCATGCCGAGGCTCAAGATACAAGAGACTGTATGCAACGACAAGTTGCAGTTCATTTCTTATTTCGGATTTTGGGATATTCGAGTCCAGCGCATGGTGCAAACAGAACATACTCTGCAACCATAAATCGACCCGCTCTGAATCTAGGGCAAAGTACCATGAATCTAGTTTGGGCAGAACTCCTTGGAGCAGAAAAACCATGCCTGGAATCTCCATGGAGTACATTGCTTCCTTGCTGTGCTTTATAACGAGGTAGTTTGAGAGGATATCCAGATACGCAGCAAGGATGGGATACTTGTGTTCGATGGTCTCGATTCCCGATAACCAGGATGCAACCAACCCTCCGTCGAAAGAAATGGCTTGAGCAAATTCTTGGGTTTTTTGGTACCAATTATTGAATCTTGGGTAAACGTCGGCGCGCATACGTGATAAGATATCTGCTGGATACTTGAGGACTAGTTTTGAAGAAATTGATATGCATTCGGCAACTATTTTGTAAATGTTGATCGGTAGGGTAGCGTAAGAGAATCTGTTGATTACTTCAAAGCTTAATTCTGTCGGTATCACCATACTTTGACCGATTTCGACATTAGCCGCTAGTAGAGCTTTCAGCAGTTTGAAACCCTGTAAAACCTTGTCTGGTAAATTTGTTTTCGCATCGCTAACGTTTACTATTCCTCCTCCAGCTTCGGAAAACAGTTCTTCTATCTTGTGGTGAAAGGCATCCCAGTAACTTGCCTTTGTGAACCAAACTACAACCTTCTTTTCATTGCCCATCTCGACCGTAGTGTGTCGACATCCCGCGGGAACAACGAATGAGTTTTGATGGATGATGCAATCTTGTTCGTAGGGTAGAAAAGCCAAGCTCGGATCCTGATATCGCGAAACTTCCATAGTTGTAGAAGCGAGATTCTCAAGCTCCAACATTAACTGAAAACAAAAAAAAAACCTTCAGTTTTTTATTCTAGCAGATTCTCTGTCGATTATTAAACACAACTTCTATCCTATGAAAACAAGCTGTTAAGCCTTAGAAAATCACCTTTTCCGCGCTTTTTGTTCCAGCCTTAGCCAGGCCAGTAGCTATAGCAGTAAGCGGTTCAAACTTGTATGGAAAACACTCGACAGCGCATTTGTATAAGCTCCACAGTCCGTCGTCTCTTTCATTCCAAAACCTTGCAGCAGTTTCTGGATAGCTAAGTACAGCTGCAGTCGCATTAAAAACGCCAGGAAGTTGACTGATTTTGTCCTCTTCTATAGATGAGCAAAGAAGTGTTAGCAGGTTGTATACGCTGCTCCTTACTATCACAGAGTACTGAGTATCTTCTTGGATCATTTCGCTCTCTAGTAAATCTTGCAGATAGTAAAAAACGTTCAGCTGAATTGCTCGTATCCCAAACGGTCTGAAACTGCTCAACGTATCTGGGTTGTCTGATTCGATCGCGTAGTTTGCAAGCATCCAGGCAAGAAGCAAGGGCCCGTCTTGTGGTGTACTATCTCGCATACACTTGTGCTCGAACGTATCCCACATATGGTTCCGCACACCTCGGATCCATTCCTCCATCCCACTGCTGAAATTTTGATAGTTTCACAAATCAATTAATAATGGTAAGTGATGTTGTAAAGTAGACAATAGGACAATTTTTCCCGACTTTTGAATGTACAGAAATTTCATTGCAATCCGACAGAAAATTAAAATGAAGAAATAGGGGGGGTGAACATAACAGTTTTCCTGTGGGCACAAATCCAATTTCATTTGGGAGCATAAATTTAATGATACATTTTTTTCTTCTACTCGATTGAATTAATAAATGATGATTTTCGTATCTTACTGTTTCATCACGTCGAGTCCAACTAGAAGCAGAGCCGTCTGACTGAAGTGTATCTGCCCAAGTTTTTTGGATACCGCCGCCTTGTCTTCGTGACTTTTTGAACTAATCAAACGCCTTGGTTCTCCCTGTATCGTATAACTATGATTATTACCGTTGACATAGAATATCTACATTGTATAATGGCAACAAATGGTTCAAGAAATTCGATGTGTTACATATAATGTCTTACGCTAATGCTCCCATATATTCTGTTGAATTCCGAGTCTGCAACGTGTATGTCATGTAGAATGATGGTAAAGATATGTAAGAGTTCACGTATTTCAATCAGGCAGTTATTGTAGAGCTTGTGTAGATGTTCATCGGTGAAAAGCTGCGTTCGAACAGGTGCGTTTATAAATTTTAGAGCTTCTATTTGCCTTTGAATCGACTTTAGCAAATCGCCCAATAAAACCTGATTCAGAAACTCTGTGAACTCTGTTCTATGGGGGTGCCTTTTGTTATCTCTGTACTCAACTATGAGCTTAAGGCACTTAATCAAGGTCAGTCGTTCAGAATAATAAAAATTCCAAATATCTTCTATAAGGGCTTTTGTTGTCGTAGCATCTGCCAGTTGCGAAGCAAAGGTTTCGGCACAATTTCGATATTCATACAACATGAAATTGCATACCAAGTCCCAGGCTATCGTTGCATCGAGATTCTGTTAAAAAAATGTAACGCATGGAACCAATAATTACGGTGAATATTAAAGCAATGTCAAAAACATTTGGTACAACTCCGTAGACCAGTATAACTGATGCAATCTCTAAACTTCAACAAAGAGTTTTGATACTTGCTATGCTGAAATAGATCGATATTTTATACGAACCAGCATTGGAGATAGCTTGCAGATAACGTCATACATTCTAGATGGAGGATTTGTTGATTGGACTTTTTTCAGAGACGCCTCTGAAAATGGTTTGAAAAACTCGAGACCATCTTTTAGCAGCGGTGTTGCATTTTTTATCTCATCTTTAACCAGATCCTTGTCGCAGCGGCAGGTTGTTCCTGATATAACTGACCATAAACCTTTGCAGTACCTTTGAATACAAAGAAATGAAATAAGTGAAGGTATCTTAGCGTCATTGTGGCAGATTTGATGAATGTTTTGCAAAAATTAATTCCAATAGTGATCAATAGTGGAAACCATCTTTATCGATAGTTTTTATAGTTTTTTAAATAAATAATGAATCACTTTCTACGTAGCTTAGTTTTTGTTTCAAATAGTACTAATATCAAGTTGGTTTCTTTTGATCAAGTTTGAGACTATCGATCAGTGCAGGTTGATTAGAGGTTTCAATCGAGTAAGAACTTGTTGGAATTTTAGAATATAATTTAAAAATATAAACTTACGGCAGATTTCCCATGGGAGCGATACTCATTGTGAAAAATACCTATAGCTTCATGCACGGTGTATGAAATAAATTTTGTTTATATTCAAGGTGTTCGAGAACAAGTAAACATAACCACAATATGACAAAAGTAGTAATGTACTGACAACAAGATAAGATTTTTTTGTAATCTCCTCTACTAGCTGCATAGAGAGTTACGAACAATTACGAAAGTATTGGATCTTTCGTGGCTTCGCGCTACTATTTTGCATACTTTTGCACATAAGCTGTCTGAAATGTAGCACTATGCTACGTAGAGGCCGTATAGTGATAAGGTTAGGTTACGAACAAGCTCGGTCCCGCGCTCTACGCGGCCCAATTCGCGCCATCGGCCGTGGTTTGCTCATTTGCTATATGCTGTACTCGACAAACAACACAACTATCCACAACTGTCAAATTAAAACCGAGCCAATGTTAGTATTGTTTTCGGTGTTATTCCACTAAACATAGCGATTAATAATTCAAACATCCATAATGCCGTGTGAAATGATAACGTTGCAGCTGGGACAATGCGGAAACCAAAGTAAGTATCAACTCAAATTTTCGAACTTTCGGATGGTCCGACTTTGTTTTTAATCTTTTAGAGGCTATGTCGTCTTTGATTCTTAAGCATATCTAGCCCCGATAACATGTAACAGCGAAAAAAGTCCTCGTTCGAACACAGAGACAATTACTTAATAAATATTTCCTTGGTACTGTCTAAGACTGAATTCTAGTTTATGACACTAAAATTTTGATCTGAATCGCAAAACTGAATTGTTACCTCATAATAATGCTTGAGTATCTGCTTGGTTCGATATCGGTTTCAGTATGTCATGTTTCGTTTGATAATAAATTAGTTATACCGAAACCCCGTATTTCTGTGCCTTCACTTATTATTTTACTCGTTGATATCCTTAGTACAGTGGTAATCCTAATTCATTCAAAATTTACTACGAAGCTAATGGTAATGGTTGGTAACATTTTCTCAGTTGGATTTGAGTTCTGGAAAAGGCTTTGTGCTGAGCACGGTATCAACCCTGAAGGTATTCTTGAGGATTATGCAACAGAAGGAACGGATAGAAAAGATGTATTCTTTTACCAATCAGATGATGAACACTACATTCCACGCGCCGTTCTTCTAGATCTCGAGCCTAGAGTTATACACACAATTATGAATTCACCGTACTCCAAGGTAAGCCAGAGGCTTCATTCTGCATTACCCTATATTGAATTGAGATGCAATTGAGCTATTCGCACAATATTAAAAACTAATTTTAGTGTTATGCCTCCTTTGTTCCTTTTTACATAATCATCAAGGGCTTTTTTCCTCATCTCTCTGTAGCTCTATAATCCAGAGAATATTTATTTATCAAAACATGGAGGTGGAGCCGGAAACAATTGGGCATCTGGCTATCATCAGGGTGAAAAACTTCAGGAGGAAATATTCGATATTCTGGATAGGGAAGCAGATGGCAGCGACAGCCTAGAGGTGAATGAAATAAAAATCGAGAACTTATCCTCACATCACTAAACTTGTACGAATTAGAAATGAAAATTTTTACTTACCTTTCTAGGGATTCGTTTTGTGTCACTCCATTGCCGGAGGTACAGGCTCAGGCATGGGGTCTTTCATGTTAGAAAGCTTGGCGGACAGGTTTCCTAAAAAGCTGATAGAAACATATAGTGTATTCCCAAACCAGGATGAGATTAGGTGATTTTCTGGTAGCGTTATAGCTATAACTAAAGACTATCCTTTCACCTCCTGTTAACTCGTATATTTTTTTTTATTAGTGACGTTGTCGTGCAACCTTATAACTCGCTGTTGACACTAAAGAGGCTGACACAATGTGCAGACTGCGTCGTTGTCCTTGATAATACAGCTCTCAATAGAATTGCATCTGATCGTCTACACATACAGAACCCGAGCTTTACACAAATTAATAAACTCGTTTCCACCATCATGTCAGTTAGCACAACCACACTCAGGTAAATTTTTATCGTCTTTGCGTGAAATTTGTCGTCAATATTGGAGATTGATATCCCTTAGTTTCCTTGGCTTCTCATTGTCTAGATATGTCTAGATGTATAGTAATTGAAATTATTTGATTTGTAGGTATCCGTCATACATGAATAACGATTTGGTTGGACTGATTGCACCACTCATACCTACACCAAGGTTACATTTTCTCATGACGGGATACACTCCACTTACTACCGACCAAGAGGTTTGCTTTGTATTTTGTAAAACGCTCTAGGCCAATTGATACTTTGTACGTCCCTATTCTTCTTGTTCATCTTACTTTCACCATCACCGATGACACCAACAAATCAATTTAAAAAAAGGCTCAAAATGGGCACAAGTTCTTAATATAATTTCCAATAATAATGTGCAGCATTTGGTTTCTAAAAAAACCCCTCCGATGAAATTAGTAATCTTCAAATTTTCCTGCAGGGAGCCTCAGTTCGAAAAACTTCGGTCTTGGATGTTATGAGGCGGTTACTGCAGCCTAAAAATATGATGGTTTCAACTGCTTTGGACCGAAACGCAGCTCACTGTTACATATCGATCTTGAATATTATACAGGTAAGTTTTTCGAGCTTAAGCATCTTGCAATATGAGTGGTTCTACCAGATGTGAAAAAAAAAAAATTGTGTACCATTAGGGAGAAGTTGATCCGACACAAGTACACAAGTCCCTTCAAAGAATCAGAGAGAGGAAACTGGCACAATTTATACCCTGGGGACCAGCTAGCATACAAGTTGCACTTTCAAGAAAATCCCCATACATTCAGAGCACTCATAGAGTTTCTGGACTCATGCTTGCAAATCATACTAACATATCTTCGGTACGTATCATAAAGATTCATGCATTTTGCTAGGTTCCTATCGGTCACCACTACTGCTGAACTTAACATTCTTTAGCTTTTTGATCGAGCTCTTCAACAGTACGACAAGCTACGAAAGCGGGAAGCTTTTTTGGAACAATTTCGTAAAGAAAAAATGTTCGAGGATAATCTGGATGAATTGGATCATTCACGTCAAGTGGTTGAGGACCTCGTCAAGGAGTATCAGGCTGCTACCAGGCCAGATTATCTAACGTGGAGTCCTGTGAAGAGCGAATAAACTTAGATTCATTCACGTTACCTTTGACGTTTCAAGGGAAAACAAAGTATTCTGAGCCCATTATCAAAGTAATGTTGACATTTATTCATCATTGACTGACTAGCTAACAATTCCGCATGCTTGACGGAGGTAGGGTAGCGATTGTGATGTATCCAGTATGACCCGGCAGTGAATGGGCATGTGACACGGTTACCAGTCTCTCCTGTCCACCAGCCTCTTTGCCATTCTTAAGATTTTTACCGTCAGTTTGCTGTGCAACAAAAAACAATTAATTCGACATCTTCCGTATCGCGAGTGTAATACAATAGGTATATTTTTGCACAATTGAAATAGAATCTCAAATTTGCTTTCCTAAGTTGTGATGATTTTTAAACAATTTCATTCCCTGTTAAATAAAAATCCCATTTGTAGGTACTGTTAATAAATTAACAACAATGAACTTCTCACCTTACTCTTTAAACACTCAAGACTCAAGACTGGCACTGTTTTATATTGGACAGTCAACTCCTTTTGGAGACATTCATAGGTTTTTATTTCAACGAATCCAGCTGTGGCAAGACTATCGCAAGTCTTTTGTACCTGTTCTATACACGGTGAAAATGAGCACAGTTTTCCACCTGCAATATTCAGAATAATCGAATGTATTGGGAAAGTTTTTTTTTGTTAACCTGTAGAGATTTGAAAATACTTAATTCGTGATAGTCTAAACTGGGTGCCATTATCTGGCACTGGTTCTTATTTACCTGATTTTCGAAAGCATTTTATTGCGTGATTAATGGTTAACCACGGATGTGGCAAGTCTAAGAATACGGCGTTAACTTTTTCTTTGAGATTGTCACCAAACCCATCTTGGCAGGCATCTCTTTGCTGTACAGTAACGTAGGATGCTAATCCATGCTTATCGAATTCGATTTTAGCCAGTGCAACTCTTTGCTCATGGAAATCAAAAGTGTACAAATGGCCATGTGGTTTTATAGCACCAATTAGAGCATGTGAGAGGGATCCACTTCCAGTTCCTGCAAAAAATATATGGGATGATTCAGAGTAAAAGTAACTCAATATAAATCTGTTTTCATATTACAGTCGACTTATGGGTGGACAAATGAAATAACCTGTTAGAAGGGCTATAGAGAACCACCTGTTTCAATGACCACACTCCCCGGTTCCAGATCCATAAGGTAGACGATGTTACTAATGTCGGGTGTATAGATTATCTGGGTCCTGTGTTTGAGAGTCAGTGTCCAAAGGTCCGGTGTTGGCTGAAGGATATATGCCCATCCCCTAGAAAGGTCTACTTTGGTGCCATACTTGGCTCCTACCAATGTGGCGACTTTAAGTGCTCCGTAACTAGTTTGAAAGACGTAATCCACCGTCTCTCCTCGTTTGTTTATTATAGTTGGTGTTGCCTCCAAAGAGTACATTTGTGAAACTCCAAGAAAGAGGATGACCTCGTCACCTTCGTCAACGAATTCTTTTGATCTATCGAAACTCATCGCGCTAGGTAGAGGTTAGAAGTAATGAAAAAACCGTAATTAATGGTGAAAATTAAGAATGATAAAAAAACTTTATGACATTCACTTGGTTGTAAGTCAGTGATTGGTTATTGATTCGGTTTTATGGCTTTTTAACAACAATGCTGAATGCCACTGTACTGGCTTCACCCAACGCTTCTTTGATTTGGCTGACTTTTTGTTTATCACATGGCCGAAATGTCAGCAAAGAGTACTATACCTCCTTGAAGTCAGGTAAAGGGTCTCTAGGCCGAAATAGGGACCCTAGGCCGAAAGTCTCTAGGCCGAAATGCACGGGCGAGACGCCAAATGGACAATTTACATACTAAACATACCTACACATGAAAGAGCTTTTATCTAATGTTATTGTACGTATAAAAACACTCACAATAAATCCTTCCTCCCTTCTTTCACCGTGGTCAATCCGTATCGCAATTATACTTTAATAGTATCTACTGTAGCAGTTTAGTATACTAAGTAATAGGTATAATCAATTAATAAATAAAATTAGTCGCATAAAATAATGAAGTTATTTAGTATTCATTTATTAATCCTACTTCAATCCGAATATAAATATTTCAGGTTATGCAGTTTACGCTTTATTAACGAAATATTAATTCGTAAATTAATTTCGAACATTATTTCAGCCTGTGTATACGTATGTATAGTGTATGTTATCCAAATATGAAGATTCGCGCTGATCTTGACTTTAAGACGACGTTTTCCAGTCGCCATATACAACTATTTGGGGTATTACTAATTTCAACATTGTCTCAGAAAACATTCTGTATAATTGACCAGGTACTGCAGTATAAGCTGTACATTATTAGAAATAAGAAACATTTGTCATTGTTTATTTGTGTTTTTAACTATTTGTATCCTTTTGGTCATTCTAGGCCTCTGCGTTCAGAAGATTAGGTGTTGTACGATAGTGAAGACCTGATGCTGTCAGAGCAGATTTTTAAAAAGCTCACTGGTCATAATTTGAAATTCCGCAAGCATCTCTGTCTCCCTTACAGACGTTGCCATAGGCTCGAAATGCATCGAAATTACTGTCAATTTGAGCCGTAACTGCAGCAATCGCTCTCCGCTCGATGTTTTGAGGATCGGTATAATCTTTGAGTGTTGAGCTTGCGGAGCAAATTTCTTCCAAAATCCTTCTAATTTGAGCAAAAATTGCTCTATGAACGAGGCGAATACTGATTACAGATATTTCTTCATAGTATTCATTATTTGCTATGATTTCATACCCGCCTGATAGATCTTCTTGCATTACAATGAAATATTGTGAGATGAAATTCGCAAATTTAGAAAGCACATTCGACTCCATGGCGTCTATTCGGTCCTGCACTTTACATGGATTGTTCCCCGCAATTAATTCCATTGTAAAAAACATATCCTTGAATCCATCGCTAGCTGAGGCTGCTGCTATTTTTCTATATTCTTGAACTACTGATAAGGATTCCGGCCGGAGCATTGTTATTACATTCCATTGGATGTCAGATGCATTAGTGATTACAGTGGATGCTGCGACTTTGGTACTTTGAATTAATGAAGAAAATTCGTCACATTCAAATTCTCTTCCGGAAGTAAGATCTTTCTCTAATCTATTCAGTAGGTTGAAGATTGCACGGACGCCGTTCTTGACTTTTCCAATTGCTTCTGCATAAGCGGCTTCCACGGCGCAGTACCGAGAGTTATCAGTCACTGTTCCGCTGTCTCGGACTCGTATATCGCCCTTTACAATAACTATTATCGTGACCACCACGAAAATCAAAAGTTTTCTTCCCATCGCGGCAAACTCTTTGTTAGACTGTATTTGAATTTGGCTCATATATACCGTCTAGAATGTAGAAACGTTTTATTACCATAGCTGGACTGAATAAAACATCAAATATGCTACTGCCGAAAACTAGGTCGGTGTGTCACATCTGTAAAAATAAGTTGACTACTTTATCATAAAAGGTGGAGTCTGAGAATGGCATCGTCCTCGAGCTACTCGGTTATTTAGAATCGATAAACAATGTATGTACAACATACATATCGATAAAAATATAGTGCGAATAAATGATTGATTTTCATTGAACATTGATAGCAATATTCATTAAAAAAAAATAACGAAAAACAGCTTAAGCTTAGGCTTAGCAGCTAAATTATTATCCTTTCAAACTCCTGTTCACGGATAGGATACATCGACCTCGTTTATGATAATGCCTTGGAAGGTTGTGCATATTCATTTGCTGTAGCTATATGAATGATGAACCTAGATATGAATGATGAACCTAGATACGAATGGTAAATATCGTCTCCTATACATATAATGGAAAAACTGTCTTGCATCACTAGATTACATATAAATGGAGGTGGAACTTTTCATCATCGCGATCGTTGCGACAATTGTAGCAGAGAGCTATATTGCTTCTCACAGTTCTGGAAAACCTACAGGTGTTGCAACAATCAATTCCAGTATGATGTAATGATAAACCGTTTGCACGTGAAGCAAATGTAACAGTTATTCGAAAGATAATTAATGTCCACTCATCAAAAAGACTGAATATTTGTGTAAGATCAGTAAATCACAATGTTGCAGCAACCAAATTCTTTATTTCTGACCCTAAACCATCATCTAATCCTGTCGAATGATTTGTAATGTAGCTCAAGAATACGGCGAAATCAATGAGTCTAATGCAAAAACGAAGTAGACTGAAAAAATAATCCATAAATATTCGCGCCTGTATATCTTCGGACACTCGACGTGTCAAAAATGAATTTTTTCAATTATACACAACTCAGTTACGTTTGCAGTGACTGGAGAAAATATCATTCCCAGTTCGAAACTACAAAGGTGATTCTTGACTCATTGGATAAGTTGAAGGCAACAACCGCTGCTAAAATTGCGAATTTGATAATGTATCAGCGATTTATCTCTTAATGCAAAGTGGTGCGGTCCAGAATTTAATTTTTTTACAAGTAACGATCTCAATATTTTTGGCAAACAAACACGAGGATCTCAGTTTGAGTAACTTTCTGTAAGAGCGTTGGACTACATTCTACTTGACGATAATAATTTCAGGTAAGAAGTACTTTTTACAATAAATCGAATACAGTTCTGAAACTAGCTATTTTTTAGTGCATCATTTTAGTAATCCTACATTAAAATCTATTCTAACATCAAAAATCATGTTGAATTGCTGCTGTCTTCTTATCGAGCTAAAACAGAATTAGTGTTGTATATTTGTAGGACGAATTTTCGGCTCATTTACAAGACAAGTATGCAAGAGATCAAAAAAAATTAAAAATGATATGAAAATTACTATTTGGTTGAAAATGTTGTTTGTTGTTGTGGCAAAGATGCAATAATTATTTGGTGCGAATACCCACTAGACTATGCCAAATAAAACAAATATTTTCTTTTCTTTGGTCCCATACGAAAATTACGTTGTCTATCACAAAAAAAATTGTGTCAAAATTTGAGCCGGTTATTTTCATTTTTCAGTTAGCACTCGCGTAAATGAGAATTCGTCATGAAATTCTTCTTTTTTTTCCAACTTTACGTTTTGTAAATGATTAAATATAACTGCAGATAAGAAAAAGACCATGGTATGATTTGGTAGAGAATTAAATTCTCTACAAAGATAACTTTTAATCGAATTAAAAGAAATCAGCCACTTTTTTCTGGAGCTAATAAAACTTAATTTTTTTGCACAATTTAGAAATTCATTCATTGTTGAACACTTAAAAAACAATTATTTTATCGGTAAAATTCGCTGATTTAAATTTTTTAGATAACGTTATGATTTAGAGAAATAGTTTTTATGCTTCAAATAAATAAATTAACATTGAGCTATTAATATTGACTACTTTTGTAATAATGTTTTTTTTTATCTGATTTTACCTATTTTACCAATGACCATTGATCATAGGATAATTGCTGACAATAATGTTCAGCCCTTTGATTATCATCTCCGTGTATTTTTTTACGGTGATTGACTTTGGCGGTATATCATTCGTTTGTGGAGCTGAAAATGAAACTATGGTATTGCAGCTAGTCAGTGTCGTGAGTATATTGAAAAATTTTTGAGTCTTCCTTAGCAATTCTTCGATATGGAGAATTCTACGTAATTCTACTTTACAGCTGTTCCGACACGGTGATCGTGCTCCTGTCAATAACGGCGTGGAAACTTACCCCAAAGATCCGTACCTGAATTCTGAGTTCTTCCCAGATGGCCCTGGAGCTCTAATCAATGTAGGAATCACACAATTTAGAAATTACCGAACGAAGTGCATACTACTGGTTATTTTAAAATACTATCTTATCATAGACTGGGAAAAAACGTCAATTTGAACTTGGAAGAGCGTTGAGATTGCGATATGACGAGTTTCTAGGCCCCTTCTACTACCCTAAAATGCTCGAAGCCCGCAGTACGGATTTCGATAGGACAAAAATGTCCCTTCAATTAGTTTTGAACGGTGTATTTCCGCCGGCACCAAGGCAGCAATGGAGAGACGGGGTAGACTGGCAGCCCATACCCACTAAATACTTTCGCGAAAAAGAAGACTTCCTGCGGTCCGACAGCTGCCCCAAGTCAGTTTTTTGATTTTCAAATGATCCAAAATCTGCAATTAAAATTCTTTTTCCTATTTTTACTTTTTGTTATTCAGATACATCGCTGAAACCAATCGGTTTGCCAAAACTCCAGAGATTCAATCAAAGCTAGCCGAGTTTCACGATCTAATGAAGTGGCTGGAGATAAAGACTGGTAAGGCGTTCAGGGACGCTCGAAGCCTGCACGAACTTTACACTACCCTTACTACTCAAAGCTCCATGGGCTTGACGCTTCCAGAATGGGTGAACAAAACTATTCTTGACCGTAGACTTTATGACGGTGATGTATTACACTATGAGATACTCAATGGCAATGTGGAATTGAGGAGATTATTCGGGGGTAAGCTATTAATAATTCATTCTATTATGTCGTTACTATTGTAAAAATATTTATTGTTTCATTTTTAATCCAATGTTACGAAATACGTGATTACTATATAACCTATGATTAGTGGAAAAAGTATAAAGTAAATCATTTTTCAAGGAGCGTTGTTGCGCAAAATTATCGACAATGGGCTCAAACATCGAAATGGAACCCTTGAAAAAGGCAGAAAACTTTACTTGTATAGCGCCCATGATACGACCATGGCTGGTTTCATGTGGACTCTAGGAATCTGGGAATCTCGCCTACCAGAGTTTTCCAGCGCTGTGGTCATTGAACTTTTGAAAAAAGGGGTCGAATACTTCGTCAAGGTAGGTTTATGTTTGATGAAATTGTCATTTTTTAACATTCCTCTCCGTGATGGTCGGTCGGACGATTGGTATATGGAATTTCCATCCATCAATTGTTGATTTGGTATGCGAAAAGTCAGTTCCGGAGTTTCTTGAAGATTGTTCAGTTATTCACTGTTTACAAAGGACTTGTTCAATTTTCACTGCTGGACATACATTCTGAGTCTGACCTTCACTACTCTAATTTCAACTATTTACGCAGGTGATCTACTACCAAGGGATTCCTGGAGAGTTTATTGAAATGCATATACCGGGATGTGCTAAGTTATGCCCATTGGACGAGTTTATCAACCTTTTGCAGGACGTTATTGCAACAGATGAGGATTTGCAATGCGTCGAACGCCAATTAGATAGATCTAAAAATTAAGTCATCGCCCGATTTATATCAATAATTAGTTGATAATATAGATATGAAATCAATACAATCTTTTAAGTCAATTGTAAAATTACAAAATAGAAAATATGTACAGATAATTCCCGTATGCTAGTTAAATCGTTCATCGATCGCGGACCTGCGTAGTCCAGTTACGAATTTTCAAATCTTTCGATTTATTTTCTATCGATCCTTGCCTCGAACATCGGAAGTAACTACAATTTGTTGGAGCCACAGAATCGGGCCACTTCAAGGCAATTAGTTTTAAAGAAAACAAGCGGAACAGCATCTGACTGTTTGCAGTGATATTTTGAGAACTTTTTTTCGTCCATGCAGTCCTAATTAGTGTTGTGATAATTGCTGCTACATTTTTCGCAAAGGTATGTCAATCGCAACCTATTATGGCGATATCCATCGTTTTAATGTTAAGGTTATGTTAGTAATGCAGAACGACCTGCATTCATGCTAAGCGGTTCATCTTCACACGTATGTGATGAAACGGTCTGTCCGTTGCACATCCTTTCGCATTGAGCATTATTAAACCGTCGCTGAAATCTGGTTGACCATGAATTCAGAAAAATTTTAATTCCCACGATGATTTATTTACCACTACCGACTTTTATGGTCCCGATAGTAGGACACCAATTCAAAGCTAACCGTCTGCAATGGCGCCAAAAGTTGTAACGTTGCAGAGATGAGTAAACGACGCTCTACTCGTTCCCCAATTATAAAATGCAGAAGTCTTGTATCTCACCTTTACTCCTCATATATGTATATATTTTTTTTTTAATTCAAGCAAACGTAACTGTTGAATTCGTTTGGTATCACACCTTCGTTGTTTTTATTCTTTGTAAATGTTATGCAATGTCTGTGCAATGTATTCTTTTAGATAAACGCTACTTTGAAGTCATGGAGGAAGATCGAACGCAAAGTCAAGTACAAGTTTGTACTTCGAAAATCACAGAACCTGTAATAACTGTACCAAATCCAAGGGCTCATCAACAGTCATCCGTCGCCCCTCCTACTTCCATCTCTGGATTAACAAAGTATGCCCAATTGTTGAGCGTCATAGAAGAACTTGGTCGTGATGTACGCCCAACATACGCAGGTAGCCGTAGTTCCGCTGAGAGAATAAAACGAGGAATCGTTCATGCCAGAATTCTAGTCAGAGAATGCCTTATGGAAACCGAAAGAAGCGCGCGGCAGTAATTCATTTCATCATCTATATCATCTAGTGATAACAATAAGAGCGTTCCTAACAAGCGACCAAGTTACCAAGATTGTACTTATTTCAACAGTCACTCACAATATTTATTGAAAAGTACGGTCTTGCTTTTATTGGGTATCATAATATCGGCCAAAATAATTTGATTTGGTACAAAAGTAATTTACAGTGTAGTTAAAAATCAGTCCATGATTGCTCGTTCTCCAACGCTATGTCCAGTCATGATTTGAACTTTGTCAATCCAATTTTGTTATGAGTTACAATAATTTGAGAAAAAGTGTAGTAAATATATTTTAATGACAAACTTGATCTCTAACATTGTTGAAACTAGCAAATATAAGTATACCATTTATAGTCAATTGTGAACAATAGATTGATTAGAATTAGTTAGTACACAAAGCTCATAAGGCGATACAATTATACCTCTCTGCTTGAAAACTTACAATTGGCCACAGTCAAGTGGGTGTTTATCAGTTTCATTTTCAATGCTGCTAAGACTGAATAAGCTGAGGCTGAAAATGAAAATTTGTCAATCACAAATTCTGGCAATAATGTTTCAGAAACTAATATTTGAAGAGAAACAGAGATATTATTGTTATAATATTACTATTATGATTATAACTTATTAAAATTTTTGTAAGGATAACAGCGAAGGTGTGAATTCAACCACTAATCTTATGCTTGGTTTTACAAGTATGTAGTCTGAAATATCTTGGGTGATAAATTTACCCTTGATCTAAAATCGTCCACATTGATGGAACAGCCTTCACATGTTGACAAAAAGTACAAACTGTTGAGTGTCGTATTGCTTTCCTAGTTTTAACTTAAAATAACATTGCCACACGATTGCTGTTGCAGGATACTCTAATTTTTGAGGAATAAAAAGGGCATGTTTTGTCGAATGTTTTCAGCTCACCGCGACCTAATCTAAATTGTGTCCTGTCATCAGAATGATGTGTGTATAAAATTTACCTATGAATCTTTGAGTGCTTGCGAGTTGCTGAAGAATTGTGATCATAGATGTAGTGTGAAGTATTATTCGTCTAAGTTTAAAATATTGTTTTCATTTTGCCACCGAATAATTTTCCACGTGTATTTGCCGTCATTCTATACTGAGCGTGGTGATCCCATATAAATTTTTATTGGCGTTTCGTTGGCAATAATGATTATTAACAAGTCCAAGTTTTATGACTCAAATTTTTAATTAAACATAAAATATGAACAGATTTGTTCTAAGGAAGATTTATAGCAGAATCAGAGTAAGCCAAAATAACACTAATTAGTCATTAGGGATTTATAGTAGACTACGATATACGTATACATACCAAAATATTTTTGTGACCAAATAAAGTAAAGAAACAGAAGCTGTTGAATTAATTGTGCAGGTGTGAAACATTGGCGATCCTGTTAACTTATTGTAAACATTCATAGTTTTAATAAAGGTGTTCACTTTTTGTATTTGCTTGCCAATCTGATGTTTTTAAAAAATAACGTGTGGAAAAAGAAAGACGGCTTTACAAATATATCACAATGAATTACGGATGAAATTGGAACAAACTTTATGTTCGAACCTAGCGCCAAATAAGAGGCCTTTTTTTCTGTTTCAGACATTAGAAATGAGTTCAAAAACCTTTACAACTTTGGATACTTTTGATACAGAGTTTTCTGCAGACTCTGTGGAGTGGTGTCCCATAGAAGAGTTTGCAAATATCTTTGTGTGTGGAACTTACCAATTATTCAAAAATGAGGAAAGTGGAGAAACGAGTACTTCAAAGAAGTCGAAACGGCTCGGCAGAATTTATCTCTTCCGTGTTGACTGCGGTTGTAAACTGAAACTTTTGCAATGCTTGGATGTCGCTGCTGTGCTAGACATGAAGTGGATGCATATAAAATTGAACGATAAAATTCTACTAGGCGTTACAAATTCTGCAGGATTCGTACAAATTTACAATCTTATAAATAATGAGAACGAGCCTTCTCTAGTATTGTCTGCAGAGAAAAGTATAACAAGCGAGGATAATAAGGAAGTATTGGCACTGTCGTTAGATTGGTCATCTGGCAAACTGGACACTTCGGACACTGGCCAGAATGTGCAAATTGTAGTCAGTGATTCAAAGGGATCAATTTCAGTTTTCACACTGACGGAGGAGGCAACTTTGGAAACAGCGTCTACGTGGAATGCACATGAATTCGAAGCATGGATCGCTGCCTTTGATTATTGGAATCATAATGTCATATTTTCTGGTAAATCGATAAGATCCACATAATTGTCAAGGTATATTTTAGGCCCCTGCATAGCATATCTTTAATTCGAATAGGTGGGGATGATTGTAAGTTGCAATGGTTTGACCTAAGAGTGACTACACAACCGGCAGGAGTCAGCAGAGCACATGGAGCTGGAGTGACGAGTCTTCATAGCAATGCGGCACGCGAGTTTCTATTGGCTTCCGGAAGGTAATAAATTTTTGTTGTCACTTACATTGTTGGTGTCTTCTGAGATCGTTAGACAGTGTTATAAAATCTGAATTCGGCATAATATGCTAAATTTGTGATTATTCTTCTTACAGTTACGATGAAATTTTGCGATTATGGGATGTTAGAAGTATTCGGTGCCCAGTGTCCGAAGTTAATTTAACTGGAGGTATCTGGCGTTTGAAATGGGACCCTAAAACCCATGATTATTTGATCGCTGCATGCATGTACGGTGGTTTCAAAATAGTAGATTGTATAAAGAACGACATGCCCAATGTTGTAAGTCAATATATGGAGCACGAGAGTATTGCGTATGGCTGTGATTGGTCATTTTTGAACAGCAGCAAGATTCAGCGTCAAGAAATTTCGGATCAAGCTCCAAGTACTCAAGTTCTGGTTGCTACATGTTCTTTCTATGATCATGCATTGAAACTAGCTACTATTAATTTATATGATGATAAATGATGCGTGCACGTACTGTGATTGACGCGTCTAATTTAATCATTGAGAATCTAGCTTGTTAATTGTTTTGTAAATAAACGATCGTGACGGTTTGTAGTTCACGTGATGGTATGCGGTGGTTCTGGAATCTGGGTGCGAAAATTTGATTGAAATTAAAACATTTCACCTAAGAGTGAAGTTACAAGTACTTTTTTTTATTTGAAAAGGAAATCGTAACAACGCAGACTTTAGAATAATTGTTAATCCTTCCCTCTAGTTAAATTCAGCACCAATTGGCCGAACCATTTGTTGGGACTACTGTAGAGAGTAGATAATGTTGGGCCGGAATTCAGAATCCTTGGCCACCTTGAGACCAACTTAATGAATAAGACCGTCTTCATCTCGCCGCCATTTGTGTCAGAACCGGATGTGACAAAGTGACCGAATAATACCATTGTTTTGAATGGATGGAATCGCTGACACGTACCGAAGGGCGGCAAGCAAGCGCTAGCCAACAGTCTTAATTTCTCGAGCGAACTTCTCATGCTTCGAACGTATGTTCTTTTTCTTGCGAACGGCTAAAAATTTTGCGAAAAAATTAGAAAAAAACTTATTTGTTGCCACCGTACGAATATCCTCGTGAAAAGTGGAACCAAGTCGGTCCGATGGTTCCTGTTATACGTTGGTTGTTATTATTAAAATCTTCATTCATAGCATAACCTCGCATCTGTCATCGAAACTAACGCGAGTGAACACGTGATATTTTAATTAACAATCAAGGGGGTAGGTAAACGTTTACCAGTGGATTGTCTGAATTCGTTAGTCATCCTTGCCCAAGCTGCCCGCTGAGGTCTTTCTATCCTATCTACCGTTTGTATGGCCATAGGTTTGGATATCCAGAAGCCCGAGGAGCGTACGCCGACGACGATTACTAAGGTGAATAAATTAATAATTCACTTAATAATTTTTGGTACATTTTAATATATTTTTAGTTAAATTATTCGATAATAACTAGATAGGCTAATAATCAGCAGATACTACAGCGCTTTTCAACTCCCTTGTTAGTAGTCCCGTTCCGAGACGGTTGACCGATAAAATATAAAAACTTAATTAGCTGAATTTTAGAGTGTTAATGTTAACTCGAATTTCTTTAGAGAATTCATTGCTTACAACTTTTGCTACATAATTATCACAATGCGAGGGGAAACATCCTCTGTAGAGCTTGTATACATATGGTAAACATATTGTCGAAGGAAAGTCTGATTGCGAGAGTATCTTACGCTCCGAATGAGATTGCGCTCACAGTTTATGCAGACGTGAACAGGATTTACGTGAATTGAAACGGAAGAGAAAAAAAATGGAAGGAACAAACAATCTGTCCCCCCTTTTTTTTTTTAAATTGTGTTTATCATTTTTTTTCGGGTAATTTGAGCGGATGGGGATCATGCAGGGTATGTGGGTATGAGCTTTAAAAAAGTTTTAAAGTTGCCAGAGAGACGGGAGATAGGAGATTAGGAATAAAATATTTTTGGCTTTGGGATTTTCTAGGGATGTTTAGATGACCACCGTAAACATTCCGCAAACCTCGTATAATAAAAACGTACATACATATACGTGTAGTGCGTGCGGTAAACTTATTCCAGGCGGTCCGCCTCGCGGATCAAAAGCTCAAAGAGAAGGGGAAAGTAAGATAAATTAGAAAAATATTCAAAACTTCATCCTCGGTAAGTTTGGAGTTTTTTTTTTTTTCACCACTTTTTTTCACATTGTGTTTTATAACGCCGTATTTTTCTTACAATGTTGTGTTTTTTTGATCTCGAATTTCCAATTTTTGATCCCCTAGCCTCCCCCCGAATGTTGAAAAGATTTAAATCCTGGCAAAATTGAAAAAATCGATAAGGACCTCTGAAATTGCTTTCGATAGTTTTCGGAATTGATTGGGTAGTTTTCATCATTCAATCGTCACTTTCTACGAGTATACTTATAGACAATGTCCCATCGGTGAACATCTTTTGATATTGATTCCGACTCGCAGTTAATATGCGTAATAATTTACACTTCAGTTGAATGTTAGTACGTTAAGTTGAATGCATTGAGATTCGAGATAGTAAATAATCTAATTGCATCATTATTTTATTATTACACCTTACGGACTTTCTCAGATGTTTGACTTCTGAGACTGTGATGAAGAGTCAATTCTTTGTGACAATTGAGATCATTATATTCGTCCTCGCATAATAGTTTTATAAAGTCAAATAAAAGGAATGCCCATCGGTATAGTAAATAATATTAGTTACAAGATTTTAGACCTTGCATGTATTTGTGTGAATCATTTACACTCAGCGAATCGATTTGGTCTTATTGAGATTGTTATTAGTATAGTTCATTTTTCCCCCTCCTTTTCGCTGATCTCTTGTTTTTCAATATAAATACTCATAACAACGTTACAGAAATTATAGATACAGTGAGGTTCCAGTACATCGATATAATATAAATCCCGTCGTCGTATGTATAATTTATGTATAAATTTGTGTGTATAATAATAGACCTGTGACGCGCGGAGTGAGCGTTGCGGTGTTTCGCATAATTACATTTGGAATTCATTAATGATTAATTAATTGACACGAGAAGCGTTGGGATTTCTCGACATCACTTACTCGTATGTAGTCCGATAATCTATAAATACCTACTATCTCGTATCTGTTTTTTCTTCTCCTTTTTTTTTCTCTCTCTCTCTCTTCCAATTTGAACCACCATGTCAAGTGTTTCGAAGAATTCAATTAGTCGTTAATTATTACAACTGAAACATGTGTGTGGTTTAAATTGAAATACCGGACTACTTATACCCCTCAAAAACAAGTCGCCGAGTAAATTAAATGTTCAGGAATAACTATAGGACGGATTTCACAAATTTTTGAACGGTGAAGATGATTATGGTAGCTCTGATAAGTGCTTTACATTCATGCTTTTTTTTTAAATCTATTACGGTAAGATATGCGTTGTGTCTGTGAATAAATGAATAAAAATAAGAGGTTTCCAGTAGTTGATTATATGTACCATGTACCATCAACTAAAAAAGTTTCAATGAAATTGAAAATCGTAAGGGTCAGAGAATCTGGTCGACTTATTGTTAAACTAAAGTAGCTGTCCCATAAATATCCGCGCAATTCGAGTCCACCCTGCAGAAATCCCGACATAAATTTAGTCCTTTGGTCAAAGTTAGTTTTGGACTATTTTTACGATTGCAGACCGCGGTCACAAAACGTACTACATCGTATAAGTGTGTTTGTGAAGTTTATGTATGTACGCCTTACCGTGTAATTAATGAACGAAAGGGGTAGCCATCAAATACTTTTTTGATATCCCCAATAAAAATTCAATGAAATTAGTTCAGTAGTTAGTATAGTTAGATACCTACATACTTATACATACGAGGGGCGATACAGTTCGATTATCAATCGAAACCCTTGATTTTTTCGTCAAAATTGATCAAAAGGGTAGTTTTCGTCTTTCATTAACCGTTAATGAACGCTAATGCTTCCCGGTTTAAAGTCCGAGGTTAAATTTGTGGCGCCCTCCACCTTCGCAATCGTCACCCTCGACGGATCTCCAACTTCTTTTGTTATTAATCCAGCTTAAAGTCATTTCATGCTTCAATTGTACGGTGGGTGTAGGATTTGCATTGTTGCCTACCACAAAGCACAGGAACTGCTTGACCCGATTCGACTCGGTGCGCGGCGTCTGCATTCTTTGCGGTATTATAAAAGTCGAGTGACATAAAAGGACGGATGATTGCGTAATAGCTCTGGCTGCAGATGTCTCTGAATAACTTCTAATTTCGGCTCATACGCTACGTTCAAAAAATTCATCCTATCGATAAGGTTTTTCTTCAGTTACTGAATATCCGTTATCGATAATTTGCAATATTTCAGAGACAAAAATCTGTATGATACAACAGCGACATCATGATACGTATTATACCGGTACAAGAATTACATCGATTTCTCCCTATAACATATTGTAATACGTGGCGGAAAAGGTATTCGAAGATAAGAGATATAATTCGATGCTTTGTATGCATTGGTGTGATTTTTTTTATTGGTATATTAAAATCGAAGGGAAGGGAAGAACCTTCGTTTTCTTGTATCGCTGGACATTTTGGATGTGAAAAAATGAAGAAAAATTTACGTCTAAAAATGAGATAAGAAAGGAAAAAGAGAAATTGAAAATCGAAGGTAAATGTATAAATTCAGACTGCATTTTAACTGGTTTTGCTTCATATAATTCACGTAAATACAATATCTAGAAAGAAATCTTCTAACATGCGAGGGGCTGAAGTGGTAAAGGGATTTGAAATTTCTTTCACGGTTCGTTTATCCCGAATCTTATATAACGATATATAAATCCGGAAAGTTATGAAATTACATTTATGCTTGGTAAGACTTTTGCTAAACTCTTCAAGGGTTTGTACTCTCTCTGATTTTCTCTGTCTCCCTTTTTCGTTCTCTCTCCATAGGTATCTCTCCCTCTCTATCTCACATGCATTTGATAACTGGAATCAAGGAAGCGAATTCAGAGAATTTCGTCAACAGTGAAAAATCAAACTTCTGCAGCATCTACCCCACGTCGAAGAGCAAATTCCACGGATGCTGGTTACATCGATCCTTAATTCGGATATACGCGCGACGAATTATATAAATATCAGAGCGAATCCCTTTATACGTCTACCCCTCCATTTTATCCGGTTCGTTAAACAACAGATAAAGTAAAAATATATTTCAATCAAAACACATAATTATATAAATTTAAAGAAAAAAAATTCTCCGATTCTCGAAAGAGTATACATACAAGGTATACATCACTTTTATCCTATTTTCAAGTTCCCACGACGAAATTAAAATCTTTCTAATTGCACGACTATATTACTTGTACTTAAACGCAGATCACCGGAGGCTTTACGATTCATAGTCAGAAATCAAAAGTGCTATCTACAATACTATCTATCATACAATACTTGTATAATATCATATGTTTTTATATGTATACACGTTATATTTTTTTCATAACCGATATGCAGTGTTCTCCAAACCTTATACAGAGATTCTTTTTCCCCTCATCTTTAAATTCAAGCTCGTTTTTCAAATCTGACAGGGAACGGAACTAACGACGAGCGAAAAATGAAGGGAGCGTTTTCCTTTTTTAAATTCTTTTTCTCCTTCATTTTTATTCACCTTTTTCTTTTTAAAATTTCTTTTTTGTTTCCTGCCGGAAATAAACCACCCATGCCCATCGTCGTACTCTTCAGACAGCTGCCACTGCTACTGCATTAAAAAAAAGCCGGCCAAGTCCGACTACTTTCAATTTTTTGTTTGAATTTCATTCGTTTTTCCAATTAATATTCAATGAACATACATCGGTATATTGTGCAGACGTGTACTGCAGATATGTATAATATTTATTGCATATGTATAGTACAGCTACAAGAGCAAAAGAGACAAGGGAAATGAGATTGAGTAACGATCGCAATGATAATTGTAAGTAGAATATAATAATATTTTTGAAATTATTATACAACGAGAAAATGAGATTTTCTGAACTGTCGCCTGCAGCAGGATTGCTGTACTTTACATGGGTATAGATGTGTACATATTATGAATACACATTCACAATATGAGAGAAGGGCACGGAGAATTAGGTACTTAATTATCATTCGTAATTTTCTCGTTGCGTATAACCGGCGAGCCGGCATTCATTGCTCGTTCAGGTTATATCACGTTTCATCGTTGGAATTGAAGGGAAAATTGTTTAGCACGAAAGTAAAACTTGGGTATGCACGGAGACGCGAAAGGAAAATTGAATTATAACCGTGTTTATTATTATCATCGGTATCTTTATTTTTTCGGTTAGCCGTTACTTTATTTATTATTTCATTTCTTTATCTAATAATTTTTGTTTCCCGGTTTGCCCGTCTATCTTACAAATTTTTTGCTCACGATTATTCATTATACCTCTTAGAAGATATATATAGGTATACCCTTCAAGTATAGTCCTGATTGGGAGATGAGAAAACGAAAAAAAATGAATGAATAATAACAATAGTAATAATAATTGTTGGGACTCCAACTATGATGTAAAATATGTTCGATAATAATTCGACATTATTTCAGTCGTTATCCGTATCTATTGCGTAATTTTCCGTCGGTCGTACCTATTATATAAATGCATCGTAAATTTGAAAAAGAATATTATACGGATGATATTCTCAACTATTGAATTATTGAAATTCTCCTCCTTCTCTTGCTGCTGCTGCTCCAACGGCGTCTGATAATTTACCATTCAATATCATTTAAGCCAGATAAATTCTACGTTCGTGGATAGAATTGTCGCGAATTTTTAGTCCGCTATAGTTGCATGGCAACAGCAGCAACGATGCAGCCGGCATGGTAGAGACCTGTAAGTACAAGGGAGAGGCACAGCAATCTTCACATTTTTCATCTTAATTCAATACCGCCTCGAATAATATCCGGAACAAGGACGCATGCTCCTGAAAGTTGAACTCACCGCGTTCAATATGCCACCTTAAATTGCCGAACACATATGCAGGCGGGGAATAAATGACGGATATACATATACTTCGAGTGAACGCAACAAACTTCGAATGGTTGTAGAAAATAATTTCGTTATCTATGCTGAAAGCTTTCATTCCTGAATCTCCATTCCCACGTGGATACGTACGGTGCAGTGGTCAATTTTCTAACTGATCCATGTGCTAATATGACGAGCTAAATTATATTATTTTGATAGAAACCGATCGTATACCTCGAACACGTGTGAAAGATTACCGGCTAATTAATCGCGACACAATCCTGACTAACTTCATAGATAATATAATTATAATCTATCGATCGATGCTGCAGTACGACCTATAGATAAACGCATTATTTGATGAAATAATCAAAACGAGCGCTAAACCCGGATTTTTTTATTTCTCGTCTTTCTTTTTGAACGACGTTGTACCTTTCTTCGAAGGACACCCTGTGGCCACGATTTTGATTTTATTATTGATATATTTGTTAAATATTTGAAAAATAAAGCTGACCTTTGAATAACCTTGACAAAAGTTCACCGAATAAGAAATACGATAGTATATACGGTATATATTTCCTCTTTTGAATCATGAAACTTTTGTCCGAAAGATTTTTCTTAAAAAAATTTTTATCGTTCCCGAGATATTCCATTGTCTCACGTTAAATGGTCCACCCTGTATATACCTATATGTACTATAATCCTGCATGCCCCTTCCGAATTTAAATTCCCTATCCTCCAACAATTAGATTAGGTCCCAGGAGGAGTATCCCGCATATTTATAAGGGTCGAACCTTCGAAGCATATGAAACCAAATAAAGGATCGAATACGTTTGTATAAGGAGTGGACGTCGAGTTGGTAACGTGGTATACATACAGTAAACCGCGAATCTGGTTTACGCGCGACGCGGGCGTGATTTTCATATAGATCGTATAATAAAATCAAAGATCCATATATGGCCATCTCGTCTTCTCCGATAAACGTGCCTGAATTACCAGTTTTGATACTCTCCAATGACGATAAGATTTAGTTTTCTCTGGTTGAAAAAGTTTTTTTCTTTTTTTGTTCAGTAAAAATTTTCTAAGACCCGACTGTAAGATAAAATACATTTGGTACAAATTGCACAAATTATTTATGAACAGTAAATAAATCCATGCACGTTTCGATCGCTATGGTGTCTATGGTGTAGCAAGCACTGATTCCCCGCGATTGGCTATGTCCTTAATTCGTTTTTGATCCAGTAATCTTGCGATCCTGAAATGTTGGACTAGTCGTATAGAATGATTATTATCCTCACGTACGTACGGAGTACGATTCCACAACCCTCTATCTCAAACTCGCGGTAGTGATTAGAGCAACACAACGTTATATACTGATCTGGCCCAGAGCCAAAGTAATACCTACCTTATACCTTCTATATATTTATATGGACCTGAAAACCGGCGAATTCGTTTTTCGTTCTATCTCAGGGACGACACCACTCTCCTAGCTTCTCACAGCTATCCTCAATCTATTTCATTTCATTTAACTGGTTTCTATTTTCGTCGGTTTCTCTTACACGATGCAGCGAAATTTATAATGACGATTAAATTACTAACTATTAACAACATTCCAGCATTCTTTTTTTTCTTTCAAATTCATCATCAATTCTTTGACGATCACATCACGGATATCATGATAATTTTTCTCCGTCGGATACGAACGAAGGAAAAATGCCCACCCCCCTCCCCTCCATCCTCCGTTCATGAGCAGACATGAAATGTCTCTCCTGTACAGTGTAGTTACAGCTGTGGATCTTATCAAGAGCTTTTGATAGTAAATCGTTAGAAACGGTACACCATAGTGTTTACCGGAGCAAAAACGAAGTAGGTACTTCCTCGGTGTGTCTATTGTATCCACTAGGGTATTGTCGCGTCCGTCATGTACGTAAATCTACTTTGTCATCCACGCATGGTTGACTAACGACAATACTAAGCGTCTACATTATATCGTAGAACTTGCAGCACCAAGATTTCATCCAATGCCAGATAATTCAACTTCCGCCGAGACTCCCGTCATTGCATCGTGCACTAAAATATTTTGAAAATGAAAACAGAGTCACCTCCTGAACAAATTTCCGCGCCGGTTATGGAAATGAAAGATTAAAAAAAGAAAATAGAAAACACGATGCGAAACGCGTGAGTGATAAACCTTGAAGCAAGCGTTGTTAATTAGTCGCAATTTTTTAATTAGCTCCGCGGTTTTCTCTTATATTTTTGTAGCCCCTTGAGTGCGAATGGTATATGACGTTACGCTGTAAACCCACCATACGTCGACTAATTAAAATTCATCCCCTTCACACGCGGTTATACTGAAAACGCACGTAACATCGGTTATCTGGATACAATATTGAAACGTGATTTTTCTACGTATATATCCAACCACTCTTCAATTTCCTGTTAGCTCTAGAGTCATCCTTTACAACGCGTTTTGGTAATATAAATTCGATCCCTGCGACCACGAGTTATACTTTGGTACTCGTATACATATCTTCATTTAAGCATCTAGCGGAAATTCTAACGCTTTCGGTGAAGCGTAAATTCGCAAAAAGTCTTGTGTACCTAATTTAAAATACGCTATGAATATGCTACTGAAGTTGACAGGAAGTTTGAGTCAATCAGGCTCCAAGTCGGTAACTAAGGTGACATTTATTTCTAGCCTTATCGTCGGTGGTCGTGGTCAGCTGACCATCAACCGTGTCGGGCGCCTGTCGCAAGGCTAGGTGATAATTGGGTTGCCGGATTGCAGGCGAAAAAAAAAAACCGTTACGTTTCTGTAAAAAAAACTCTCGTATATATTCGAAGACTATTAAATTTCCTCTTCGCAATGCCTTTGGGCAAGAAACGGAACGAACGAAAGAATGGAGGGGATTTCGAGGGAAGTGGATTGAACGAGTTGAGAATGTTATAGGGTGGTACGAGACGAAGGTTGAAAGAGGGGTTGAACGAGGGTTGGAAGGTTAGGTATTGCAGGCATGGGATGGGATCGAGAACGGTGAAGAGTGAAGGGCCGATATATGTAGACTCCGCTTCAGGGAGAGAGGAAGAGCGGGAGACGCAATTAGCCCGAGACAAAGGAAGGTTGTCCCTCGAAGCTCGCGTGCCTTCTCCCCTTCTGTTTCTCGTCTACCCTCTTCAGGAAAGTGCTGTTATATGGTCAGCTACTCAAAAAACACGGCACATCTCTATACAGCGCTACCAAATTGACCAGAACCTATATATATGCACTATATTTCACCGTGTATAGGTGTACGGTACACACACAGTCGATTCGCTAACGATCGGGACATCAGATTTACAACTGCAAGACTTGATTAGCGGCACATCATTGAATTTCATTTGCCAATTACAACCCTTACCCATCTTAAAATTTCATAGAGTGCATTGTATAATAAACACAGAAATTTTATAGAATATTATTCATCATGATTTACATTCGGCTGATTTTTCAAGGCTATTCTGTAGCTCTTCGTTTGAAAGCCTGTAGAACAATTATCAAACCATACGTAATTCATGGAAATCAAAGTCAGTACTTTGATCTCGTTTTCTCCGATATACGTACATGTGTACGTACATATCCATGGTGTTGATTCACCACCCGATAATTTGTGCCACTTGTCTTTTTGCAGTGACAAAGCCTGCACACCGCGCTTTCATATAATACCATAGATACCGTTCGTAACCCTCGAGCCAAAACATCAGGGTGAATAAAATTATTTTCGCATGGATCCGACTTTTATATGGAAATCACGTCTACATAATTTAAAAAAAAAATATACCGAAGAAAACACTATAAATAGAAGAGAAAAAAAATCGGAATTTCACGCGCCGCGGATAGAATGAAATCGGGTGAAATCGAATTCGGAAAAAGTGTTCGGTTGCGATGAAAAAAAAAGGTTTTTTTTTTTTCTCTTCATAAAATGTTCGCCGAAGAAAACTCATCAGATTTACGTTTTGCATTGAAAAATCCATGAAGATGTACACAAATACAGGTGACATTCGACATAATGTAAACCAGACAAAGATTGTATGCGTTATATGAACCGCAAGTCATGTGTTCGGAGGTAATGGTAGTAGCTGAGCACATGTTGCTTCTTATATGATCGATAAATTGAACGCGCTTGCTATAAATCATATCGCGAGAATCCGTACTATCGAATCGAATCCTCATATTAATATGTGGGTATTCGTTTTAACGTTCGGATTGAATTCGAAGGATATGAAACTCGTGACAACGAGGGTAGCATACGTTTCGTTGTTGAACAGCTTTACGTATGAAATATGTAGTTGTATAAAAGTACTACGTGATGAACAAAAATATGAAAAAAACAAAAACACAAAATAAAAACATCGCGTTACCGAGTAATTCACTGCATCGCACCCAGAACCCCCCCTGCGCTACCGCGTTCGCATAAAAGTATAGACGTCGAGGGAGGATGGGAGGATAAAAAAATGAAAGGAAAAAAACAAAAAATTGAATGAAATGTAACGCAGAGAACGCGTGAAAGGAAGAGATTCTTGTGCGGGGGTTTGAGTTGCTGCTGCTGTTTTTCTTGGAAAAAGAAAAAAGACGAAGAATAAGAGGAAGGGGTTGATGGGGACGCACTTAGCTAAATGACTTCATTTTTATTATTTCTTTTTTTTCTTTTTATTTTCGCTTCTTGGTTTATTTTTATGAGCTATCGGGTACTCCCGCAGAAGTCACAACGCGCGAAAAACTCCATCTTTGTAATATACGTATATATAAGTAGAGAAAGAGAGAAAGTAAAAAGCTATGGGTTGAGAGGAGGAAAAGATGACGATGGTCTTGTAAAATGGTACGACGACGACCACTACGACGACGACGACGACGACGACGAGTACGTAAGCGTGTAAATACGCGTCTAGCAAGTAAATTGAGATTTGTTTGCGATAATAAAATTAACTAAAAAATTGAAATTTATATCGTTCCGCATTTTAGTCGGAGGGGTTATTTCATGCCGTACTTTTTATATACCTATGATATACATGTATAATGTAGGTATGTAATGTACGTGCATCTATGTAACATACCCATACATAGGTGGTGCATGGTTCAATGTCTAGATACGTACCTATAGGTATATATACGTCACTTTGCGCGCTTGCTGCAATTTGGGAACCTGCGTGAAATTCGTGCCACAATAAAAATAATTCGAGCAACGCTGTCCGTTCTGAAAAAATAAAAAAAGATGGGAAAAAAATCAAATAAACAATCTAACGAAAAGCATCATTCGTGGACTGTGTCTCTACGTACCAACGTGCACGCGGTATAACGCACGACAATTATAAAAGTCATTAGCCGTTAACTATTATCGTAATTGTTGTATAATATATCAATTTTATAGGATGTGATAACACAGAGTAGATAGGTTATGTTATTTTATAATGTAACGTATGTGTTTACATGAACCATAGATATATTGAACATGAACGTATGTACAGGATGAGAAGCTTGAAAATTTTCCTCTCTTCGTTGTTTATTTAGTTATTTTATTTGGCTAGTTTTTTTTTTTTTTTTTCATTTTTTTTTCACTTCTTTTTTCTTTGTGCTCGCGAGCCCGTTTAATAGGCAAACATGCCTCGCGACCTGAAAAAGATATTGAAAACATAAATTCGCAGTTCGTTCTACCCCTGTCACGGCCACATCCTGTGTTACAATGCGGCTTAATTTACTCTCCTCATACATACATGCATGTAATACACCCCTTCCCCCTTCTTTCTGCCACCCTGGTACACGACCACCTCTACCTATATTGGTAACGAACGGTCGGATGTATCGCGACCACCGGACCGACCGTTTGTCTCTACGGTCGACCTTACTCAACCTTCGAAATGTTCGTACGTTTAATTCCAACGACTTCGAAGACTCGGTGAATTATTGTCGATTTTAATTCATCCATTCTAGAATCGGGGCGCCCGCGCCGGTGGATTAACAGTGTAGTAAATTAACGGATCGGTATCGTTTGTTCTTTTATTTTTGCTTCATTAGCAATAGTGTTGAATTGAATAGTTCTGCATTTCTATAACTACACTTTGTATAGAGTCTTCTGTATCCTTAGACTCCTAGATCTAATCAGATCTAATCGAATTTGAGAAGGTATCGAATCAAATTTGATCTGATGTCTAGATTTAACTTTACATCAGAATGTTTTCAGCCATACAAATCTAATTGGATCGCGGGAGGCCTCAAACTTCTGAACGTACGCTAACAATAAGATCAAAAATTGAATTCGAAAGTAGGTGAGGTTGCATCTGGACTGATCTGGTTGGATCGAAACTGATCTGATGTTGAAGTGATCAATGACTGACCTAATTAACCGTCGTTTCGCATGCGTTTTACGATAAACAACCTGCAAACAAACCCTTAGAATGACCGTACTCAATTACTGTTTTGGGCAGCTGTCATAGCCCAGCGAACGTACGGTGGTAGTGACGTTCGATTACATTCTTCACTCATCCGACTAACAATAAGTAAATAAATTTCAGTAACAGCAATCCAATCGAAATGTTTCTGATTTATTGGGCCGGCAGCCATTCGGTATGAAATGGATGGAAATCAATGTGTTCTTATAATCGTTAATTCCTCATACATTCCCACCATGTAATTACGTGATCTCATAGCTAGAACATTTCCAAAATCAAAGCATTCGGGTTGCATCTAGATCCTTCTCTCCCAGATTCAAGGTCACATGAAATCTCACGAGTTGTGAACTTATATACATGTAATGAGAAACTGTTCTAATCTAAAGTTTTTTTTTTTCTTTTTAAATATGTTCAAAGTTTTTCGCCTATTATAATATAATAACTTATTGCTAGATTACATTCGTTCGTACGGCAATAAAATAGGTGATCGAGGTAGGGGGAGGGGGGTGTGCGTCGTCCGTTCCCTAAAATATATCCTCGAAGGGGAAGAGGCCCCCCAGGCCGAAGATAATATCACGCCTGAGTTGAGTTCACCTCAACTCTCCCTAATTCGCGACCCAGACCGCCGCAGCTCCCAGATTCGTAATATGTGTAGTCGTAGTCGACGTTGTCGGGCTCTGTTATATAACCACGCCCGGCACCGCAACCTCAAATATTTAACCATTTAACCGAAATTCAAATTTCAATATTTTCTAAATAAGATTTCAAACCATTTTCACGGCTGCCGAGCAATTTGCTTTTCGGTTTTACCGCTTGCTTATAGTGCGAACAGCAAAGATGTGCAGACCTTAATTTTTAAAATCAGTGCTCGCCAGAATGAACATGAAAAAATTAAATAATTAAATTGAAATGAAGACAATTAGTTGATTTCAAAGGACTGGATCGAAAGCATGAAATGAAAAAAACAAATATCGCATATTTTTCATAAAAAATAAATGTTATCGAACCAGCTCTTGATACTTGTCAGACCCGACTAGAACTTTTGCAAAAAGTTTTTTTCCCCGTCACCGCGAAGTATTTAAATTTTTTTTAGATAAAATTTGGAATTCAAAAATGGAGATTGAAATATTTCCAGTCATTTAAACATGTACCTTATATACCTGTATATTAGATTATACCGCATAATATTACGGTGTGGCAGTATCGCGCGAGGCGGGTCATCCGATAATTAGAAAAGTTTGATCGATAACGGAAAAAAAAATTATTAGAAAATGACAAGCTGTTCCGTCCGTATGTAACATTCCTCTGCAGAGATGAAAGATTATCTCTGTGCCGCGGGAGCGTGTTATAGTTTTTTTTTTTTTTTTTTGTTCGCAAACTGCTTTACCGGCACGTTGAAATATCTTCTCTCTACACGAATTTTCTAATCATTACTTTTTCTCCCATTCACGATATTCATAGACAAAATCCACAGAGATATCTACAACTGATTTTCTATTCATATAATTCGAGAAGGTTTTGAAACAGGATTTAGTCCTTGCATGGCATATGGGCCGTCTAATCTCAATATACGGTATTTGAACTTAGGCGAAGGAGTTAAAGTTTTGGGGATGTCGCAACTCATAAAACTTGAAGCAGGCGACAGTGGTGGCAGCAGCAGCAGCTTAGCCAGAGGCGAACCTCGTTACCATGGAAACATTCACGGCGTAGGAACCATATCCACTCTGCTCCTTCTCCTCTTTCGTTTGAAGACTCCTTCTAACGGATTCTGACATACAGAATACCGCGCGTCCTGATCAGTTCTAACTTCTAGACACCCAAAGCCTGGATATATCCACGTATACCTCATGAGAGAAACAGTCGAAGTTGACAACGGAAGCGAGGAATGTAGAGGTTATCAACACGATGCTTAAGTAATAAATAGCATACCGCAGAATTCGATGCGCGCGGGGCTTAAGGACTGAGAATTTGAGATATTTCGACGTCTGCGCCTGCGGCTGCGTTCCATCGGGGACGGTCGCTAGAACTTCCATCAGTCTGCGACCGTTGGAGACCAGCCTTGAAAAAAAGCGCGTTAACGGCATCTGCTTTCACGGTCTGTGATTGGCTAAAACCAACGGCCAATCCGCCACTGTCAACTTTCACCGTGTCTTTTTTGTATGAAGCGAGCTGTAACTTTTAGATTTTTCATTCAAGTTATCCAAACACTTTGGAAACTGTACAATCTGATTTACGTGTATTCAGCAAGGTGACAGAGTTCGTAGTTCATATTCATGTTCATTTTCCAGGTACTTCGGAAATCCGTTCCAAATAATCAACGCCACGGCGCTTTTCCTTTCTGCCTCTAATAATATGAATCAAATATTAATTGTATTAATCATAGATAAATTTCACGGTACATTATCGTAAATAATCTAGTAGCTTCTCTCGGGAGGTGGCGATTTAGGGGAAGCGAATCGGAAGATTTGAAAAGTTGCGTGAAAAGATGTGTGATTTCAAACTTTACTGCTCGTTAACAAGTATCCAAAACTTCAAAGCCGATTAATTGACCAAAAAAAAAAAAATAAGGAACAAGATTTATGCAATTGAAAATTCGAGGGCAAAGTTGTTGATAACGGCTGGCGATGTAATGCACGATGATTTAATTGTCGTTGAATTCGGGGCGCCAGAATTGAGAAGATCCTACAAAGAGATCTTCTATATCCTGTATTGGGTATCCGTATCCCGAGGGGGTGTGAGAGGGTGAGTTGTGTCTATTCGATAACGGGCGAGTTGCCGTGTATACGATTCCTCCGAATCAGGTCACGCCGGAGTCATCTAATTAATTCGTAGCGTGCCAGGAGGGAAAGGATCAATGAGAACAACGAAACAATTCACCCCGAAGGTAGAAATCCCAGCGGAAAACATGTTCATCCACACTAATTACAAACTAGAACTCTGGATCGTTTTTCCAAAGATTCACTTGATCGTTCAACTTTATACTTCAACTCCAAGTATCATTCGGAAATTATTAATTTGAAGGAATCATGCTGTTGCTTGAAAAATGCTTTCGGTGAGATACAACTCTATATTATGCTCGGTTGCGAATATGCAGTCTCTCATTCATCATGCATAATATACAAGGTGTCCAATTTCAAACGGGACATTCCACTATTTCGAAAATGCTTCGATATAACGAAAAATAATTCTGTCCAAAGCGTTTGAGGGTTATGAGAAGGACACAACAAAGACGATCGAGCAAAAACCAAATTTTCTATACGACGAATAATTTTCGGGACAGTCCGACGATTGATCAACCCTATTCAAAACGAGACACCTTGTACACCCCATTTCCTCTCGTCTCGAGCGCCTCCAGCTGGTGTTGTAACTACGACGTGTTTCTGATTAAATTGCAACGTCTGTAAACGTACTTATGAAACATCACGTATGTCGTATATCTGCATATAAAATGTCATAAACTGCATTTGACTGCAACTAAACGGGTCGTATCTGCAAATTTTAAATGACAAAAAAAACCAAACATTGGAGTACTTGGTCCTTGGCGGGCTTTTTAGGAGAAAGAAAAAAAATCCAGAATTCTTATATACGGCAATATGATATTAGCGAACTTTTTTGCAACGTAGGTGCCTTTTAGGGGGGTAATACTATACGTGATAAAGAGATATCTCCATCACTTCTCATCAGGTCTAAAAAGTAGAGCGGAACAATTACATCAGCAAAGATTCACTGTCGCGTGTGATCAAATTTTGTACAAGGCGTCTCATTTTCGCAGTCCGACGAACAGCAACGAAACGATCGAAATATAATTATCGTTTTTTTTTTGGTTTCTTTTTTTTTTCTTTTTCAATTTTTATTCATTTATTTATTTATTTATTTTCGTTTCTCCCGACCCTCAACGAAGTATATCATTCGTATGACATAGATCTCGACGATCAAATAAGTTTTTTTCTCAGCAGTTTAAACTTCTCTTTTTCCTTAAAAGTTTTTTTTTTTTTTTTTTTATTTTTAGTTTGTTTTTATCCCCTCTCTTATTTGAGGGTTTATAAATCATTCTACGGCCATAAAACTGCAAACGGCAATTCTCCGAGGGACGATTAATGGGCTAATAACTACCCCTTGTGTAATATATTATAACCACCGCACATACAGTTTTGCTTGTATAAATATACGTATATGTATGGGCCGCTATGCTTAATACAGGGAAAAGGAAGAGGAAAAGGAAAATGGGTTATATATATACGTATATATTATATTCGGACCACAAATGGTCTCTGGTTGAAAATTCGTAAATAAATTCTCACATCCCCCTAGACAGCCGCCTACGTCTCGGCTTGCAGCAACCCAAAGTTATATAGCCATATACCTATACGGCGTTGAAATATGGAAATTTCTGGCACTTCGAGTCAGAAACAAGACGGGATCTTCACAGCGGATATGGATAATTACATGCATGATGGTTTATATAAATAATACGACCATCCCACTTTCAAACTCATCCTCATATATTACACCGTGCACTTTATACAGCTGAGAGGAATTTCGTGGGTAATTTCTACTGTGGAGAAAAGTTTTAGAATCAACCATTTGTGAATTCTAGTTTTTTGAATAAATTTACCACGACCTATAGATAGTGAAAAAACCTCTGCTTATTTCGGACGAATCGGTAACGGTTGAGATTTTGATATTTGTCAAGAAGATCAACGTGTCCGCAGGACTTCCGTTTTCAAAATGGCGGACGCTTGAGTTTCGGTACATTTGCACATCCGTAACATCTGCCGTCCTCATCAAAATTCAACGAAATTTGGAACGCCGGTGCAGCACCGCTGTAAAAATATAATATGAAAATTTTATTTATTCTTTTTCAATTTCTGGACCATCCGGCAAAAAGGGACAGAAGGTTCGAGGTTTCTTTTGTTTTTTCGTTAATTTTTTTTTTTGTTTTTACCGATCTAACGAGGCTGCGGAAAAGGACAAAGTATTCTTGCAGCTACCGATGGGAACCGTTTAGGCCCGGACAATGTTTCTGTCGAATCTATGGTACCTACATCTATGGACAAAAAGTACGACACGTAAACTCCATTACCCTGAAACTGGCGTGACGTGTCTCACCTTCTCACACGACTCTCCAGAACTCGTACACTGTGAAAACAGCTAACTCAGTCAACGAATGTGTGACAATTTTTTTTTCCCCTTCTTTTCCTTTTTTCCCTCTCTCTTTTCTGTTGCGAAAAGTAATTATACCAAAATTCCCTCTTCTTCTCCCGTTTCTCGTTCGAATATTAATTCACAGTTGATATACAATAAGGGAAATATGATCCATCGATGAGGTGGGGCCAGCTTTCGTTTTCTTGGAAAAAAGAGATACGTTTTATTCAGATATAAAAACCTGTATAAATAAGTATCGGGTCATCGATCCGTCTTTACGATTCTCTTTGAAAAATAGACTCTGAGATTCAATTTAATCAACTAATCGGTTTCTATCGGGTTCGTCGCGCTGCATCGACTGTAATAAATTGATTTTTTGTTTAATTGATTTTGCGAAAGTCTTATGTGTGAGGATCCGAACGGCTACGTTCAAGTTTGCAAGTATATAAGTACATATACGTATCCGATGTATATGATGTATATCTATATCCATATATACATAGCTCACTCCTCCCGAGCATTCATTCCTCTCTTTTCGTGAAGCATAAAAATGCCCGGCTATTTTTCAGAATGGCAGAAAGCTTCGAGGATTAACAGGGCAAGTTGTATGGCTGCTGCTCCTGCTGGGAGGATGAATCGCTTTCCGCCTGACGAACAAGTCGCCCAGATTTTTAGAGTTCGCGACCTGCTCCCTCCCCCGACCAGCTCGCGCGGAGTTTCAATTAATATCGATCCCCAGAAGCATCGTGGTAGCAAAAAAATAAGAAAAAAGAAAAAGAAAATGGACGTACATATACCGTCGAAACTGTCATCCGAATATACCATTCTTCGGTTCGGCGGATGAGGGGGGTTCGTTAAAAAATTAGTCTTATTGTTAACAAAAAACTATTGTTCGAAGGAAAAAGTATCGAGAGAAAATAGAAAAGTGAGACGGAATTATAATCCGAGATTTGGGGAGAAAGAACGATGAAAAAAGGGAATTTTTAGTACGTCGTCTTTGGCGTTCCGATGACAGATTGTCACTATTTGATAACGATGACATTCTAGCGATGTTTTCCTTAAAAAAAAAAAAAAAAAAACAAAGCTCGCCAAATTCAACCTGCATCTCCGAAAGTGGCTTTCGTTTTTATCGATGTATGTGTGTTTTCTTTTCGATCAGAGAAAAAAAAAAAAAAAAAATCGTTTCACAAATTTATCGACGAGTTTCCGAACAAACATTTTACTTTGGTGCAGTACGTGGTGTTTTTGAATCATCGAAGAAATTAGATATATCGGTTTCGTGCGGGCTACAGACTTAACACGTGCACATTGATCGTGAAACGGACGGATTAATATTCCACGGTTCAATTCGGATCACGCGATCTCATCGTCAAGTTTTATATATGTGTGTGAAAAAATTCTTCGCTATACGTTTCGTGTTTATTGCTTTGAAACGAAAAATACAAAAAAGAACGAAAAAAAAGCATCCGCTTTATCAACGTTTGAAATTCTGGTAATCCGATTTCTGTTGCAGTGGCGCGTATCGCGGCTTTCAGCTTCAACTGTAATTAAATTTCTTTCGAACGTTCCGGTACTGGTAAACAAAGTATAGATATATCCGGATAACGAACATTTGTATCCCTGAGAGCCTGCACGTGTTGCAATAAATTTTGTAACCACGGATCGATCCTACGTGTATGATAACTGCAGCGTAAAAAAAAGGCGAGTGATTTTATCCAAGCCCTGTAGTACCGGATACAAGGGGAGTCGCTACAGCTCCGTACGGTAGAACAAAATTGGCTTGATAAATCCGGTTTATTCAACGCGTATAAGGTAAATTTAGGTATACGTACGGCGGAAACCCTATTATACAAGGTCACCTGTGGCGTGACAATGAAAGGAGGAAAAGACGTCTCGTAAAAAAAAAAAAACGGAACAGAATAGGACGGGCGAGAGTTTGATGGTTCTACGAATGGACGGTAACAAGCAAAAGAGTCTTAACCAACAAAAGAAAATTGTTTTTCTAAAACTATTGCGAAAACGTGGAGCGCGATCTGCACGTCATAAAAATATATCGATTGCACGATTTTTTCAAAAATGTTGGTTAAGACGTTATTGTGTAATACTATCCAAATCTATATTCCATTCGATTTTGAATGATGTGTCCCAATTAATCCCACCCCATATTCGTGCTCCACATAAATTGCAAATATTTGTCATTTATCGTAATGAATTTGTTTTCTGCCCCATTCCGAGTATACCTACGATTCGAACGAAAAATATGGATTTTTTATATTAAACGCTGAATCATCGCATGGATTTAATCATTTATTTATTTTTTTGTTTATTTATTCAATTAATTTTGGTTTCTACCAAATTGAACCTTCCGCTATATGTATGTATAGTATATAACGTAATAAAAACAAAAAGAGAAATCTGAACCTGCACGTGGTGAAGTTCAATCAGAATTCCTATCGATATTATAGATTAAAAGGCAAAAAAAAAGGGAAGAAAATAGAAAAATAAATAAAAACGAAAAAAGTGAAAAAACAAAAAAATAAAATAAAACACTAACCGTATATTGAAATTTGACAGAACGTTTCTTTTGCAACGATACGATGTGCATATTAATGATGATAATAATAATATAGATATAATAATTTTCGCTATACGGACAAAACGTCGAGAGTTCTCTCTGTCTCGCATCAGGTTTGCATCGCACCTTGGCGTGGAGAAATTACTGGCTATATACCACCACGCTATCGGAGCATCAGTTCCCCGCGGGTGGTATAATTAAAGGAGTCAGATAGATTAGGGGATTTCGTATGGTGAAGGGCTAAGGGAGGGCGGGTTTCGAAAGGGTTTGGCGAACGCGATGGGAGCCCCAGGGCAGGGGGTGAGAGAAGGATATCAACTAGGAAGCACAGCTCACAATGTGTCACTGATAGGGTAGACTTTATTTATTAGGATCGCCAACTTGACAAAGTATCTTGCTAAGGGAACAAACGGTGTCGGAACTCCACCCGCGTTCTTTCTCTTCTTCTCCCCCCCTCTCCATAGCTCTATCTATCTCTTCCCCCTCCCCCGCGCCCCTTTTCGCCATATCGATAATTATTCCATTACTGCAGTAGAAATCCAGAAAAAAACAAACGAAAGAGAAACACGAAAGAGGTACGGGGGGGAGGTTTTTTTTTTTCTCTCTCTCTCTCGCTCTCGTTTTTTTTATTTATTTATTTTTTTGCTTTACGCGTAATTAGGATCTCGTATAAATTATACATAATGTTGAGGAAATTTGAGAACATCGATTCTCCGCACAGACGTACTATTGTTGGGAAAAAAGGCATTATTGATAATATAACAATCGTGATGATATTGATGATTGTATGCAGAGGAAAAGTTTGATGAGAGAAATTTAAATAAAACCTGATACGCATATAGATATAATACATATGGAAGCTGGTGATTGATATTCCGGGGAAGAAAAAAAAAAAAGAAACAAGTATTTCTTACACAATTTATTTATTTATTTATGTATTTATTTATTCATCGATTTCTTATAGTTTTTTTTTTTTATTATTTTTCCCTCATGAGAAAAGAAGTCGACGAATATATTGGCGAAGTTAGATTTGTTCTGTTTATACACAACCCTTTCTTCGTCTCTCTAACGATAAGTTTTCTCCCAATATAGGTATAATACATACCTATGTATTTATAGGTAGGGTATGTACGCCTGGCGAGGTCGATTCTGTTTTGTATGTGAAAATGAGTCAGAATCAATCTCACCGAGTGTACGTACGTATCTATGTATGTGTTGGTAACACAGGTAGCGACAATCCGAGTTTTATTTTTCTTTTGATGAAAAATTTTTATCTCTAAATTTTTTTTTCATTTTTATTAGGTTATAATTTTTAGTAGGTTAAATAAAGAGAAAGTAATATAAAAATGGTGCGCAGCGTGGCGCCCGCAGAGTTTCTGGATAGGGACTAATTAACCGACGTTAGTTAATTATAAATTAGATAAGCACAACGTGGCTTTGTAAATGATTAATTTTGTGGGAAGATTCAACGCTTTGTCACCGTGACAGTTGGAGCAGACTGAACGTTAATCATAACAGTCAAGTGAGACAGCGATCTGAGTGACTTTGGTCATCACCCGGGGGGATCCGGGGATACCATCCGTCTAATCTTAATATCTAAAATTAAAGGACATTAACGTGACGTCCGATAAACAAGATCGAGTCGCGCAGTTGACTCTTTTGTTTTTACAAATACATATTCATAATTTATACGGACCATAAGTAGCGGCGGGGTGAAAAAATATTTTGAATTTTAATTTTTTTAATTTTTTTCCAGAAGTTATACAGATACGGTACTTTCTTTGTTGAATATTTATTCAAGTTCTCATTGTTGTCTCGGTATTGGTATTGGTTCGATAAGGGAATTCAAAGGTCTATGAATTCAACCGAACTCTGATAAGCGCGTCGAGTTTGAATTGAGCTGAATTTTACTTTTTGGAAGTAAGGTACGGAGATACAGAGCAAAGAATGACGTGGAAAAAAGTAAAAGAATGAATATAAAAATAAGAAAGTAAAAGTATAAAAGGAATAAGTAAAATAGAATATACGGGGTGGACCGTTTAACTTGGGGCAACGGAATATCGCGAGAAATATATTTGGCATAAAAATTTTATGATTTGAAACAGGAAACGTACCGTACACTGTGGGATTTTTCATTTGGTAAAACTTTTCAAGGTCATTCGAAGATTAACTCTGTTTTTTCAACCGGGACGCTCTACTTTTGTTTTACAGATTGCTGATTTACTGAAATAAAAAAAGAAAAATAGAAACAAAAAAGACAAAAAACTTATAAAAAAGAAAAAATTTAAGTCGACCTTCAAATGACCTTGAAAACATCATTATATTTACCCCTTCGAAACATGAAAATTTTTATTCTAAACATCCCTTTTTTAAAAATCTCATTGTTCTTGAGGTACTCCGTTGTCTCTAGCTAAATTGTCCACCCTGTATAAAGAAAAGATGTATATTGGAGTACAATAGATACACGACCCAGATATTCGACTAAACATAGTAAAGTTGTTGGGTTGTACAAATACGTGTTGTCAGAGTATGTACTAGCGAGTTGACGAAAATTCAAACTCCAGTAACCCGAAACGCAGCGATTTCACGCTACAATGAATCAAACGTGATCGTCACCTCCATTTTGTCTTTTCAACGTAAAGTTGCAATACTATATTATAATATGAGAGAGAAAAGCGGGGAAAATATGATCGTCGTATAGATGAAATGAGTTAAGAGGTACGGAAAATTCCGTTTCTTTTTCTTTGGCTCTTTTTCTGTTTGCTAGACAATATCGTTTAAATGCAAATAGACGTTTATCAAATAAGAATGCTGCATATTCTGATTTTCTTCCTCTTAAAGATTCGACTTACGGACCTTCATAAAAACCTTCTTCTTTAGTTTTGTCTCAATATCTATGAGCGGGAAAATCTAAAATTCTATAGCTTCTCTTTGACAGTTTCTCCGTAGGTAACCATGCTGGATTTTTACGCCGTTTTGACGAGATCGTTATAGTCATCCATATAACTCTCCTCCTCGTCGCTCTCTTCCAGATGAGTCTCAGTTAATTTGCATACTTAATAGATATAAGAGTAAAGTATCTCAGTTTGTAGATTGATGTTGACGCTGGATCGAGTTACGTTATCCGGAATACTTCTGACTGGTGCAACTCGAATCTGCGACGATGAGTTGCGGAGTTGTACCAACAGAGCATAGTGGAGCCAACTATACATCTAGTTTCTCTAGCTATACTTGTAGTTTAATGACTTCGCGTAATAGCCTTTCCAACCAGTTCCAACTCTAAAGGCCTTTTACTTTCCATCCATTTTCTTCCTTCATATATTCCCTACTACCTATTTCCTTCAACTCTTAACGAGGTTCCGAAGCGTTTATCTTGCACGAAAGAACCAAGAGAGCTGCACCGTGTTATGGGTATAAGGAGGCTCGCGTAGCTTGTTTTCAAAGGGTGAAAAGGATCGACGAAGCTGTATTTAAACCCAGATCCAAACAAGAAGCATTAGAGTCAACTGGGCTCCCCAACTGCCGAGCAGATTACACTTTTACCAACAAAACTGTATGTACGTCTACATCGTAAATCACCCTTTCAACCATCTTCAAAATCGTACAAATTCTTCCTGTTCTTCCACATATAATATTCATATCTATATAGTTTTGTTTACCGTGCAATTCACAGACTTGAAGATCGGACAATTTGTTGAAACTAGTTTCCACTTCCACGAGTTTGTACGCGTTTCGCCTTTTATATGTACGTACGGACGAACGCGCGAGGAAAACGGTGGACTGCAATTATCTACTTACAATTAAGGATTGTTAATCGCTTTTCACGAACGAAAAGAAAAGTAAAAAAACAGAACAAAAATAGTGTCGGGGGCAGGGAAACGTGTCTCGCCAAAACGGAAGCATGTGTACAGTGATATGTATGTGTACGAAATACGAAACATACGTATCCGCTAAAACACTTTTGAGTGCTACTGTACGACCAGGATGAAATGTGGTGTGTTCAAGGAGTTGAAACTGAAGATTTGTGGAAGCATTAGCAGTTTCTAGCCGGACGACTAGATGGTGTGAGTTTCTCGTAGTTTGTTTCTAACCTTCTACAAAAACAAAAAAATGTTGGATGACGCGTATCTAGGTACATTTTAGTCTGACGCACATTATGGTGTGAGTTCAGCCATGCAGCGGACCTTTACGGGATGAACATGGGGGAATGCTTTGAACTCATTTATTATAACGATATAGCCAAGGAGAAGGGAGGGGGAACAGTAGTGAAATTCTGCGGTTGTCCCTGAACGGAGCAACCGAGTCCAAGCAATTTTCATGGGGGTTTGGTGACCTCAGCGGACAGAGAGGGGGCAACCGGCAAGGGGTTGGAATTATATAATCCATTCAATACAATTAAGGGATGACGGCGCTTCGAGTTGTTTACAAGCATAGGCCGGCGCCTCGTTGGTAATAAACGCATCCTTAGCGTTCCGTAATCCTCACTCTCTCCCCAAACTGTATCCCTGCCCCGCCATAAACCGGCCGGTTTCCAGGTTCCCTTTCTTCCCGAAGTTTCCGCCCAAGGAACTCAAAGTAAGTGTTTCTCTTAAGAATGCTTCTGCAGAGTTGGAGATACGCGATAGTATAAACGTATATATAGGTATACATACCTTCTGGAAAATTTTCTTTCTGATGGTTGTCGAGGATCTGCGTTGAACATGAAGTTAAGGGACCGGTAGCCCCCCACCCCCCGCGTTGAGTATTCTCGAGTCAACTGAGAATTGTAGAAGCTAATTTTCACCCCAAAATCCCACCCTCGTCTTTCCCTTTAAGGCCGCAATTTTGCGAGGACTGTTAATATGCCGAAACCCTAAACGAGCTCACCTAAGGTATATAGCAATTAATTCAGTGGTTCTCGCCACCTCCTACGGGATTTTAACCCAACAATGTGTCTCCGTTAACGCTGCATGCGGGGGGGGGGGGGGGGGGGGGGAGTAGGAGGAGGGTTCTATCGCTATGCATGAATTAGAAATTTGAAATGTTGCCACTTTACATATTACTTACCCGCGTAACGGTCGGGTTCACTTTCAGTTAACTAAATTGGGAAAATTATTGTCTGACCCCGCAGGGTTATACCTATAACGACGTTATTCACGAGCGAATGTTCCTATGTCGCCACGTCACCGCTTATTTTTTATCACTAATTATATGAACGATTACACACCCAGCTTCATGAATCGAATGATGGGTAATTGAAGAGTGTCACTGCAATATAAACATAGGTTTGATTTTTCGTTAAAAATTGTCTGACCATAAATTGAGTAATCCGATGAAACTTGAGCTGTATTCCGAGCAAGTTTTGTAATAAAAAAATTTGCAGTAGACTCACTGCCGGACAACGGATCGATAGTCAACTGTCAATTGATATTTTCTTAGTAAAATGTGGAACTCTTTCGATCGTGTGACAGAAGTTTAAATCAAAAGTATCCATAGTTTCGCATAAAAATAGAAAGAAGAGCAAGAAAGAAAAAAAAAAAATTAAAATATAGATGAGAGAAAGAAAGAAAAAGGAGCGAGAGAAAAAGAGAGTGGCAAATAAAAAGAGAAGAAAGTAAATTGGGGGTGAAAAAAAAAAAAATACAAAAGTGAATGGAATCCTCAAGCAACTTTTTCTGCCTTCATAGAAAATCACACGAGTGAGTGTTTTTTATCTTTTACTTTTTTCACTTTGCTTTTTATATCGAGTCCGGGGCACTCGGCTGATACGGGTCGATTCGAATCGAGGAAATTGGTGTCGAATTCTACGTCCTCGAAACTCTACTGTGTAGTACTCAAGCTCTGATCACCATATTTTTATATGCCTGCTGCACATAACGGTTGAGGTGTTTCAATTGATTAAACGAGCTATATAGGGTGCATGGCGTGATATTTGATTTGGAAAATTTCTTCGTAATTATTTTATAACTATCGCCATTTCTGTATATGGAATGTGAGACAATTACTAGGAAGTTAAGTTTTTCGTTTGTGTTTGTGTTTTTTTTTTTTACCTTCAATTCGAATGGCTATTGGAGATTTCGTTAAAGTTTCAATAAAGTGAAACATATTGCAGAGAAATTTTTTCCAAAATAATTAACATACGACGTTTATTGTATAGTCGTTGCAGGAAGTTTATTAGGTCACACCCTACACGTCTTGATTATTCATGCGGAAATTGTAGTGATTTTTTTCCAAACGTTTTTTCACATGTACGCGTAAACTGGAATTGTACATATAATGGCAAGGCGTGTTTGTCAGGTACTAGCCAAATTAATTAAAACACTAACCAAGTAGCTTACGTGTCGACATATTTTATGACGGGGGTGTACGCTACGGCTTAGGAATAGGGTATAGGGTCGCAAAAGAAACGAATTTGGAAAGGGTGGCCATAGTCGTCGGTTACCATAAAACATGACCGTGTTCTTTATTGTTGTACACCCAGTGAAACATAAACCAGACTCCCGATACACGTGTGCCGTACCTTATAGGCGCGTATACCCATAACGCGATATACGGCAAAGGTGCTTTCGTAAGGAAAAGGGTTATTATCAAAAGTTCATACTTCGATTTACTATATTTTTATTTACCCATGACGCAGCTCCCATTTCCTTTAATATTTCATTTTACTGTAAAACTCGCGCTTCACAACTGCCAATATTTTACGAGCTTTATACGCTCATATACAGCTCGCGTCGCAAATCGCGGAGCACATCATAATAACAAACAGATACGAACCGCGTTAACATAGGGTATAAAATATCCGACGTGTCTCGCGACACGTGCTAGGCAGCCATTTTCAAAATATCCTCTTAATCGATCGACTTTAAATCCGGTATCGGACGGTAGCCTCGAGTGTCATAGAAATTTTACACACGAAATTCAGGACGCTGCGTTACTTCGACGTAGATTCGAAACGACAGCGACAAAATATCGAATAAGTTTCGCGTCTTATACATACCTATAAAATGCGTGTAATTCCGCATCATCCGCATCATTCTCGAAACATTTTGACGTTGAGGACGAGCAGCAGTTTAGGTTCGTTGGGTTTATAATAAATTACACGGTTATATTATACGTTAGAGGGATGAAAAGCCGTAGAGTGAAGAAAAGGGGACGGAATTAAAAGTGAGAATATAGCACGGTGCGGAACGCCCGCTGGCGTCTAGTTAACGTATCGCATCGTTTGCGCCGAGATAATCGAGCCTCTCCAAAATTCATTTTCACCATCGTGCCTTGTTTCCCTTTTCCCTTTCGCACTACACACATATATTATAATAACGGACGCGTGAGAAGATGACCTGGAAATAAAAACTAATGGTCAGACGTCATTTGTTTTTGTGGTTCACGTTGAAAATAAAAAAAATAACAAAAAATAAAACAAGCAACAAAAACTGGTAGGAGGTTGGTCTCGGGTAAGGGTGAACAAAATAACAATAAAGATAATGATAATAATACAAAAAAAAAAAAAAAAAAAAGAAACAAATGAAAGGTGTAGGAGAAAAATAAATGAAGTAAAAACGGAAATTGTTATTTCTCTCACGCGGGCGGCATCTTCGCGTATAGTTTTTTTGGCAACTCACTTCGCAGACGTAATTCTCAACCCAAACGTACTCCCCCGCCACATATATATATATGTATATACCTATATGGTATGTGCGGTCTCATCCCGCAGCACCTTTTCGGTTCTTCCCATCCTCTCAAGGCTGAACCCAACACCCAACACCAAACGCTGCAAGCTGTCCCAACTTTTTCGGGCGATGTATTATACCCGACAAGCTCGAGCTACACGTACACGTATATATACCTATGTATAGCTATATAGTATATGGGGAAAACGAAGGAAGCTCGTTGCGCGGGATGGGGTAACGTTAATTGTTTCACCATAGCATGCTAACCTTTGAGCGAAACTTTTCCGGGGGATAACAAAGTATATATACGTATAACCGTCATATAAAGCCGTCCCTTGTAACAAAAATTCTTTGCCCAACTTAATTATAAACCTATCCAGATAATCTGCATGACAAACGCGGATAATCTTCGCAGTGCCAAAAGATTTCCAATTCCACTCCCGGAAATATCATCGCGATCTTTGCACCTCCGTATTTCGAGATTATAACTGTTGTTTTTTTCTTCCCTTTTTTTTTTGTTTTTTCTCCTTACTTTATTTTACCCTCGGAAAGGGGTATGGTAGAAAAAAAAAATGAAACACCGTCAGGATTCTTGTTGAATTCGAAGTAAAAGTAGAAATAAAAATGAAGGGCGACGACCCCCTCGGGGATAGTTTTCTCGACATCCGCAGGTTATGAGTGTGCCGTAGAATGTGGTGTATACCGACCAAAGAGTGGTAAAAGATAAAAGATATTATTAGGACGCGGGGGGAGGGGGGGGGAGGGGGAGGGTGGAGTAAATATATTTGAATACATTTGTCGGAAGATGATGAGCTGGTTAAGATGCATGAGCGAGTCCCTCGCGGTTCCCTGGGGAAGGGACCTAAAGGTGGATGGGATGAGAGGGAGGAAAATGCGGGGGCGAGGGGTGGGCAGGGGGTGCGAGTAGGTCTCATCACGGCGACAACCCTCCACCACCACTTCTCATACTCGATGGAACATCCATCCACGATCCTCGAATTCATCGAGTCGCGTCTGCTTTCCCACCTTTCCCGCGCCTCCTGCATGACTTGCTTCAATAACCTTACCCGTTATATACTACCGTCTATATTAACAGTTTCCAATATCACTTTCTGCATCCGTATAGCGGAAGGATCTCTTCATATTCTGTGGGAATTGCAATCCTCATATTGTATACATCGGTATGTATATAGGCACGTATATGCCTATAGACGGATGATTATAATATTGAGGCGGGTTCTCGAGTTGCAAAATTCACTACGTTAAAAGCGAACCTCACGATATAACATTCGCTGCTTTTTTTTTTTTTCTTTTTTTTCAACTTTGTACCCATAATAAATGATTACAGAGAGACGAAGGGAATCCGTTATCGTCATTCACATGCCGTTGCCGGGGGAAATTTCGCATATATCTAACTTATACAACAGGATGATATGGTCTCCATTATATGCATAGACTGTGGAATATGAAAATGGAAATAGAAAATATTTCTATGTAAAAATTTTTGAAATAAAAGTGAAAATAAAAATGTAAATTTTATGGGTGCATAGGTTATACATATACAAGCGGAATTTAGAAAATACAAATTATCTACTCGCTCGAAAAAAGAAATACTCCGTCAATTTTTGTGGTTCCATTGGGTTTGAAATTTCGTTATTTCATTTGTCACGGACGTGGTGATTTTGAAATTGATTCACGATATGTTGATATGAGTATATGTATATTACTTCATCACGAAAGTCGAGTACGTTGAGGTGTTACGGTGTTGGTAATGGACACTCATACGCGCGGTTTAAGCTCGTTTTATCTCAGCCATCGCAGTTCCGAGTTCGCACGGTTCGCTCTTCTCTAATACGCCGACGCTGTCTAGACCATCGGTCTCGAGGGATCGCCGGCGCTTTCATTAGACGCGGAGAACGGAGAAGCGAAGCCTACAAATATATAGAAACTAGGTATATCTACTCGTAGCGCGGTCAAATACCTGGGTATATGCAGATGAGTCTCTGTTATCCTCCATCCAGCTTATTCCCTGCACAATTCCCTCTTTACCTCATCGCAACCGAGGACGTATACACGTGGATACGAGACTAAAACGACAAGCGATTTCCCCCCTCTGTTCGAATACAATCGTCTACATTTAGGCAGGTTGGTTGAATCACGAGGTTTCTTCAATTTCCGTTAATAATTAGACAACTAACTCGTTATGTATCGGTATCACCTGGTATACCAATCAAATTTCCAGTTATGCTTATACGTTTCTTTGTTTCGAAATGGGGAAAAAAAAAGGAAAAACAAAAATTCATTATAGACTGTGCAGTTCGGTGCAAAAAACAAAAAATATACTAGCGATTAGAAGATGAGATATTAGAGGTGTTTCCGAGGTGCTGCTGTTGTCTGAAAAATTTATCAAAGAATTCTGAAGTTGGCCTATTTCATCGCGTCTTTTTACACAGTTTTAATACTACACAGTCTGCGGATATTTGCTCAGGAGAATTGCTTTTGCCACAATTTCAATCGTACGATTGTGCATACATATGAATATTCATTATACACCTACAAAACCTATACAAATACAACTGCTATGAATTAAAGTATCGATGTTTCGGTCACGTGACAGATAATATTATACACAGGGATGAAAAGGATATGTACGTACGTACATACACGTATGGATGAATAAAAATGTTCATTTTGTCAATTGTCTAGTTTTTTTGTTTTTTTTTTGTTTCTGTTTTTTTCTTTTTCATTTTTTTTTTTCAAAGAATAAACGTTATTTGTATATATCGTACATCTATTATGAAAAGAAATTATCTAAATTATTTCTCATACCTTAAGTTAGTTCATTGTTATATGATATTATAATTTTATATTTATGTTTATTATTGTTATATAAATTACCATTACACCTCAGAAAATTTTATATTTCATTGCGCGGGGGAATGCACAACTTCCGGAATGACGGCGGTGTAGATTATACTGTTTCTCGTGTCGAAGGTTCAACTTGTGTTTATTCATGTATTTTATTTATAATTTTATTCATTCAACTAATACCACACCGGAATTATATTTACACATGTGAGCTACGCAACGGCGTTGGCCGGGTGGGTGGGTGGGGGGTGGGGGGAGGGGGAACGACTTTAATCTTTCCCTGAAAATACGGAGCGGCGTGTTTTACCCTCACCCTGAATCCCCCGTCGTTTTCTCGGCCACATCACAACTTCACAGCTTTTACCAGAACCTCAACTTTTAGTCTTCCGGAATTTTCCGTGAAAAAATTCACACTTGGAAAAATGCCGTTGGGGGTGGGGGTGGGGGTGGGGGCGGGGGAGGGAAGGGGGGAGTCCACATTTCTAAAGGTTCAAAATATCGCGTGATTTTCATTTTGTGTATATAGATATAATACAAGTATATATGTGTCGATAAGTACATTATACATGTATGCGGCATCCCGCGTCAACTCGATCACATATTAAGGGTCAGTACCTAGTCGATTTGACGCGAAAAATCCCATATGTATACATATATGTGTATATATATATACAACATTTACGTCAACTTCACACTGTGCTATTATCGTATATGTATATATATAGGTATATATAAAACATTCTTTGAAGATATAAAATTGTCGGCGGTGAAAATTTTTCACCCGCTTCTGACATGGAGATAAAAACATATACATGTGCTAGCATATGTATGTATACCTATATACGACGTACGTTTATGCATATATGTATATAAAAGAAAAGTCACCAGAGCAGCACGTGTTTCCAGAAAAAACGATTCGAAATTCGAATATATTTTTCACCGCTAGGAATGCCTTTGAAGATCAACTGCTGCAGGGTGCTGCTAGTGTTGCTGGTGCGGTGGTGTTGATGGTGGTGTTTGGTGTTCGCGGTGAGTTACGATTGCAGATATTCGCGGGCCAAAGGTCACGTAGAATTCGACCTACATGGAATGTGGAATTAAACCGATTCCATCGGACACTTTTATACCAGCTATACGTTTTCAACGTATGTTATGATGGGAGGAAAAAATAAAAAAAAAGAAAAGAACCGGAGGTCAGATTTTGAGAACCTGCAGTGGACATGATCTCAACTGGCGGGACTATAATATATGGGACGTTTTTTTTTTTTGATTTTCTCGTTGGAAAATGCTGCCGTTTTGATTTTTTTGTTTTTTTTGTTTTTTTTCACGCGATTCAATTATCATCGCAATATCCCGCGATGTGCACGTTTTTTACTCCTCGGTTTGATTGTTTCGTTTTTTTTTTTTTTTTCTTGGCTTTCCTAAACGTCTTTGTATGATCGACACGGAGGGGGAGGGCCGCTCCAGACTCCAGTTTCTCGACACGTTGGTCTCTTCACAGGTTCGAGGGGGGTTACGTAACCAGGCGAACAAGTTACCTGGATGTTATCTCCAGGTTCGTACCAAAATTTCAATGGCGCTATTCTCCCGTGCGGAGGATCCCCTGGGTAAGGACATCTCACCTTGCCTGTAAAAAGAAAATGATTGAAATGCTGGTTTTGCCGCTTTTTTTTTTCATCTCTTCTTTATTTCTGTTGCAATTTTACGCGGATAAACGAACGACGATTTATTTTGTGCCTTTTTGGATTCTTTCAATTTCGCATCTCCGTAAAAATCACGCGGGCATTCCAAGCCGAATTACCTGGTCCTCGATTAGTTGTTTTGATTTTGAGGGTGAAAACTTATGTGACATCGAAGAAAAAAAGAAAAAAAAAAAAAATAGAAAGAAAAGAAAATGAAAAGATTACTTGGATCGGTCTGAATTGCAGGCTAAGTGATTTGGCGTTGAATACCCCATATAATTCTTGAAACGATCGGAGAGAAAACTTTTAAAATCTCGTTACACAGGAGGAAGGTAGTTTCCCTTTGGGAGCGCGTAGTTTTCCGCCGGAAATTCACTATCCGTCGGCGAAAGCTCTACTATACGTATACGTATACATATACGTATATACCCAGACCAAAGGGAGGAGCTTGAAATATCGGATATCTTATTTCACCCGTCAAGCTCGAGACGATATGAACATCTTTTACCGTAATCTTTTTCTTTTTGCAATGGTCTATGCAGCGCCAGACATAGATGGATTCGTTATATATTATCTGTGTATGATGGACGTGGAATGGAGATGCACGTCACTTTCTAACCTTTTTAAAATTTATCGAATCGCGAATATTTAAGTCAACAAAAATCAATTCGAATGATCAAAGAATTTTGGTATTCCTTACAAATCGGTGTTGGATGGGACCAGCTTCCGCTCTCTGTACATATTATCGAAGCTTCTCCCATCAGCTGATGTCCAGGTCTGCAAGCGAACTGAACCAACGCTCCAACTTTGTGTCCACGATTTCTTTTCCTCGAATTTGGTCTATCGTATTCAACGATACGACCACTTTTCGGAGGTATTGGCGGCGGACAGGTTATTTCTGCGGACAAAAATATAAACGAACAAGAAATGAAGTAAATTAATAAATAAATAACGACGACACGCGTATCTTTATATTTATTAAACAAAGGGTGAAGAGTTCTTTACAAAGAGAAATGAGAGGAAAAAAAGAAGAAAAATACACGACAACATTAATCCTCTTGACGTGCCGCAGCCAGGTTAGGCCCGATTTCGTTCGTTAGCTGTTTGTATAATACAGTACGCCAGAAGCGAACGTTATTTAGCTTCAGGGTCCGGATGTAATCTTTAAAACAAATGGAAAACAACAACTTGACCTTCAGGCTTAACTCGGGAGGAGTTGGTATACATGCATGTCCTTACAACGGCGGAATGTCAAATACAAACGAATACCGAACGATGAAAACTCACCGTCTCCCCCCCCCCCCCCCCCCCCCCCCAAATTGGAGTGGTCGTCGACAGAAATCGATCGAGAACCCTATCAACCTTTCACTCTTTTCCATATACCGATATTATTGAAATTTATACAATCAGACGGTTAGATTATTTCCAAATATATGTACATGTAATTTTGTTTTTACTTTTCGTCTCGTCTTTTACGTAACAAATTTTTTATATATTCTCCTAGTACTAGGGCGGAATTTTGTATTTATCAATGTTTTTTTTTTCCAATTTCCTTTTTTGTTCATTTTTATTAGTAATATGAACAAATATAGTTGAATGCTCGCTTGGGTGTATCGCGCTGCTCAATCAGATTATTCTTTTGCGCGCAAACAGATAAAGAAATTATCGCAAAAACAAACATCGTAAATCGGGGGTTGAATATTCTGGACCGTGTAGCGAAATATCGTGCGCGTAACGTAGCCACGATATTACAAAGTGATTAATCCTAACTTAGGGTAAGTTCGTTGCAACAACGTCGATACGACAAGTATACCTATACATACAGATGTGGATTTATACTATAATCTGATTATTCTGAAACCGTAATGGTTATTAATACTTGGAAAAGAGTTTGAGCCAGCGTATTATTCAGACCCTCTGACGTGTGCTTTGTAATACATTGCATAATACTCCCTATACCCAAAAAACATGAGAAAGTTTCGATGCTAATAACATGACTGATATAGGTATGCTAACATGCAATACGTATAATACTTTCGAGTAATAACGTGCACGGAAAATATGCATCTCTGAAAATTGAGCTGAAATACTTTTTTACTTTTTCATTCGGAATCCGTCTGAAAGTTACTAGCCGCGCTTATCCTTCAGTCACGATTACCTGTGTCTCTCAGAAGTACAAAAAAACGAAGAAAAGAAAAGAAGAAAAAAAACAACTACTAATTCGCTCGTCAGACGAATAGGGGAATCGAGTTAGTATTAGCAGTGCAGGTATTATGATTTTATCAGCTTTCGTCTTATATCCGAAAGAAAAGTGTTCCGATAATGATCACCCTTGTTGAAGTAGCCAAGAAGTTGATAAATGAAATTCCAATCAAGAAGTTTTTCCCCACTATGACGCAGGGAGCCCCGCAACATTCTAGTCTTCCAATTAACCTGCAACGCCCTAGACTAACTACTGTAGCGTAAACTTGACGCGCTTCTCTCTATATGGATAAAAAGCTGGAAGACCTTTGTATAACGCCGTTCATACATATACACCCATATAAATCCATATACACATACCTATATTTTACAATCTCCGTGACATTGACACGCGTCAAAGCAAACTTTACACGCAGGCTGCTAAAGTGTTTTTCCCGGAAAACTTTTAAATCCCCAAGCGAGAGCCGAGGTGGATATTACAAGAGAAAACTCCAAGCGCACGTATTATCGAGGAAAACTTAAGGACAGACGTAACTATCAACTGTCTACATCATATTTGCCGTAGAATTGAAGATATATTATGATAAGAATAAAGAAAAATAGATATCTCCGCTTTCTTCGAAGCGATTTGACTTGGCTGAACGGAAAAAGTGAAAAGAAAAGAAAAAAAAAAGAACAGCAACTTGTAATTACAAATAATATCCAAAGGGGTGATATAAACCCGGAGAATTGTCGGGGTTGACGAACGAGAATGAAAAAAAAAAAAAAAAAAAAAAAAAAAGAACAAATATAAATAACAGAAGGTTTTAAAATCAAAAGAGAAAGAAAAAAATTTAATTCCATACAACACAGGGAGTAGGAAAATTCTTTGGCCGAGATAAACGTTGAAAAATTGAAGTAATTGTTTCTTTTTTCCCCTTCCGACTTTTCAGCGACCTTTCTCTTTATCTCCTTGCACGGCTCCATTCTCGCGATGCTTCAACGTACGGCTCGCCAGATTCCTTCAGGTCTCGCAGCGTTTCCCGGATTACCTCAACATTTGGATGTTCGAGGAGAACCTGCAGCCCGGATAAAGGGGGAAAAAGGGGTTGAGATGAAAGCGGGAATAAAATTCCTCTGTTATATGTATATATATACGTATATAGCATATAAGTGGCGAGAGAAACTGCTAGCAGAGGATTCGCGTGATGTAAAGTGATAGTGAGCCTTCGTATAGCTTTACTCTTGCAGAATTTGAGCAGCACAGATGTTGGTGGTGATATGCTGCTACTAGTGCACTGACGTAAGTCCGCATAGCATTTTATCTACCGTATCCCCCATTCCTTTATCGTTTTAGAAAACGGTTGACAAATACCGTGACAAGCTTTTTCACGCCTTTCCATATTCCCCGACGTACGCTGGCGACGACAAGGGAACTTCGCGAGGATTCTTAAAAACTGAGATTCTAGAAGAACTAATTCTTTCAAATTCTTTCCCTTTCATCTTTCTCTTGTCTGCGAGTGAGCGTTTCATTAATGAAAAGCAACTGCATTTGTAATAAAACTTTTGCGCTTCTGTAAAAGACAGAGAAAGGCAAACTCATCCATCAATTTTCAACTCAACACTTCCATACCTTATTGCGGCACCCAGACGATTCTTATCGATCAACTCGTCAAATTGGGGTCATTAGAGTTTCACAAAGTTCTGGTAACTACGGTGACAACTTGGCTCAGAAAGTTCACTAAACTTAAACTTCAGTTTAGTTTAGTTTAGCTCAGTTAAGTTTACTGTGGGTGTGCATTTATATACCTATTCACATACACGCACTCGCATATACCTGTATACGTCTAACATAAAGGTATGTAACTCCTGTTATTCTACCCCAATTCACCTGACCTCGGTAGATAATGTTAGAAGAGACCTATAAGCGAAATTGGGACAAAATCCATTCGGTCAATTTGTAAGCGATCAGATAAGGTCAAGAAATGCATCCTAACGTTCCAACGTTATATCGGTATACCGTGAAATGTAATCAGCTGGGATGAAAATTTATATTCTCAGGAGCATGAAAGCTTTTCCAGATAAGCTTTACCCCGCAGCGAAGGATGAGAGCACTTTTATTGCAAAAGCTCGAACTTTATATTCTTCATTTCAGTCACCCGCAGATATCGATGAAATTTAAAAAACTGTAGCCGAACCACATTTTTTGACGGAATTTTTTTTTATGAGATGTCTCCGACGCCTTCGCATGAATTATTTATACAATTTCTTGGAACGTATTCGATAAACCGATTGATAATTATTCAAAACCTCACTCCTTCTCAAGTCAAGTTCTTTCGATATATCATAGAAATTTTCCAGAATCATTTGATACTCCTGCAAGACGGGAGCTTGTTGAAGTGGACATTGATCCAGATCAGAGTCCTTCGGAGGAAATGGACTCCATCGGGATCGGGATAGTATTACATGGACGTTAGATGAAATCGTGCGTGCAGCGGGTTCAACTACGATTAACTAGAAGAAAATTCACGCAGAGGTATAGAAAAGAACAAACGATCAAACAAGTCAACAAACGAACATTATTAATGGTAAGAGTTGGAAGGGTTCTGTTATAGGTTGTAGTAGAATTGAATATAACCTGTACAGGTTGGTATGGAGTTTGTCCAGACGCCATCTCCCTCACACTGAATACTCTGAGGACCCAAAAGTTTATATCCCCACATACAAGCGAAAACTACGCGACCCCCGTGGCTATTGTTGTGTTCTAGAAGTTGCAGTGTTGCGTTCGTAGGTTCAACCGGTGGACAAAGGATCGCCTCGCACCGTGGAACGTCAGCGGACCAGACTCCTGAAACAAATATTAACGAATCTTTCACCACCTCGCGTCCGTCTCGTCTGTTATCTTAATTATGCAAATAAGAACTCAAAGCGTCAACCGATCCTGTCAAACCTTTTTTTTTTTTTTTCATCTTAAAACCTAGCAGAAATCAGAATTAAGCTTCCGTTTGTTTTTGATAATCCTAAGAAAATGCCAACTCGTAATTCAGGCCACCCCGTATATATCATTCGTGTAAGGTAAAGACCGTTGTGCAGCTGTACAGAAGAATGATGAATACAAAGAAAAAGAGAAAAAAAAAAGAAGGAAAGAAAAGAATAATAAAAAGTAGCTGTGTAGGTATAGCTGGAAAGGAAACTGAAACATAAGGAAAAAGAAATTGTCCCTTTGAAAAGAAAGGTAAGAGAAAAAAAAAAAAAAAAAACCAACAGAAAAAAGAATCGCGATAAGAAGACCGTTTACTTTTACGACTCGAACAATTGTTCACACTGCAGCAGCAGGTCGCGGACTCTCAATAAAAGGTAGTGGATATATACCTATACCGCTGTGGCGTTCAATTACGGACGAATGGCGGGGGCATTTATTTTTGCGACTTGAGCCAGCGGAGTTTGTAAGATTAAACTTTTGAGTCGGAAAAACTGATAGTAATCAAGACTAAAGTCCAGAAGAAACCTGAGCTTCAGAGGATGAAATTAGAAGCTGGAAAAAAAAAAAGCTATTGCCATTCGCCTGCAGCAGTGCCGATCCAGGATAGCAAAAAAAGTTGAATAAATAAAAAAGATTTTCGTACATAGGCTGCACATATTTTCCTGCCTCGGGTCGATCTACACTTACTCCGAACGGAACGTTGTAGATAAGCTAAAAAGTTGCAACGCTTTATCGATAACTGAGATAAAACAAAATTGGCAAGCACATTTTGTGCAGTAGAAAAGACAAATTCTCCCCTTTCGCCCTCCTTCTCGCCCTCGGATATGAAAAATAAAACTATATAATATCGAAGAAAATATAGCCGGTTACTCCTCACGCGGCGAACACGTGCTCGGAACAATAAAATGGACGAGAAAAAGGGATGCTGGAGAGGAACGAAAAAGTATACATATATATATAGGGAAAAAAGCACTGACTCACCGTTATACTGACAAGTTATGTTCGGCGCACCCTCCAACCTGTATCCCTTCGGACACTTGAACATGGCGCTCTGCCCCATCCGAGCGCCCTCGATTTTTCCGCTCAACGGTGCCACCGGTTGTCCAATCGTGGGACAATGGATGTCTATAACGCGTAAGTAAATTCTCGGGGTCAGCTTGCAGCTAGCTAAACGGACCCTCTAGTGTTGTCATTCTTATGCTCCTTTTTTATTTTTTTGCTCAAGTCATCATTGGCTTTTCCGCGTCCAAATGCTCGCACACTCTCGATTAAGGAAAACGGTCTATTTCGTTCTCATTTGGACGAAGCCGAATATTATACATTTTGTTCTTATACCGAGGACTATTTGTTGATTTTGAATAAAACTCACCGACAACGTGTACCCGTATGGAATTGGCCAATCCTCTGGGCGTGGAACACGTGTAAACCCCTGAGTCTTGTGTTTTTGCGTAATATATCGATAACCTGTATTTCCAGTCTCTTTCCGTAGCGGCAATCGCCCATCCTGAAAAGAAAGGAAACAAAAAACCAAAATGTAGTTATAAACGCGCAAGCGTCGACGACCTAATCTAAAATACACTGGGCGGGATTATCATGAAATCTATAGAGAGATACGTGTTTACACGTGATAACTGTATTAGCTGAAGGGTAACTATCATCACATCCTGAAAGCTCTGGTTTATGGATGTGTACCTACATGCTTCCCGTAAATATAGGATGGTTATGTGGCTTATCCTAACACAGGGGCGGACAATTTTGTACACGTCTAATTCGCGTGTATGGCATCAAGGGGTAACGGAGTATTGTATAGCTGTAATAGGCACAGTATTAGGGTCGGAGGTTGCTGTTATTCGTCCGTGACAAACAGATTTGATCAAGTCTGCAGTGTTTATTTATTCCCCCAGCTATACCAACCCACAGCCTCCGATCTCCGACCTCTCACATCCGGCATCCGGCATCCGACCATCCCTTAGTTCTGTAACCCACCCCTTCGAATTCCCCCATTTTCATTCGAGGGGGAGTTCAAGTATAGGAGGGGAAGGTGGAAAGGTATACGGGGAGACTAAAAATGAATCGAGAAGAGCGTTGGATCGAGATAACAGTTTTATATTTCGGGAAGCGATCCCTTCGATTTTATTCCGATTTGAAAATATTCTTAGAATTCATACGAAAGCACCCGCGTAATTTTACATAATACATTGTACACATGGGTGGTGCACCGAAGTACGGGATATCGGAGGTAAATATAATGGGTATACCCATGCGCGTCGAAAGCATCCGTGCATTTCCAACCCTAACGAATTACGAATATATACGAGAAGGTATTCGGCCATTTGGATTGCAAATTCACGAGCTGAATTCCACGAACATGTTTCCCCCCGCAGTGAATGCCGCGATCAAGAGAGAAGAGAAGAGATGATCATTAAACTCGGCTTTCATCTCTTGTCCCATATTCACGTCTGTGAACAATACATCTCGGACTGCCCGTCATAATCGTATAAGCCTGATGTCATGACTTTTCAATAAACTGAATGATGAAAATTTTCGAATCAACAGTATTACAGAGCATAATATCATGGAAACAACGAGCTGCTTACCGGTGAGATATTGTCGATTCGACGTCCACGTCCATTCTGGATTTCCAAGACGGCGAGCAAAAAGACACTCGAGATGTAAAATGCTGCCAGGAAATACGGCGAGAGCACCGGATGGTTCGATGGCCGCTGAACCGGCCGGTAAACCAAACAGTATAGTCGGTGGAACGTCGTCTGAAAAGCAAATATTTTCGAGACCCATATAATGGGGTCAAGTCAGGAAGCCGTGCACTTGCACAGTGAAGAGAAAGATCAAAGGCGCGAACCCCCTTCTCTCTGCATTCAGCCCTTCAACCGAGCTGGTCAAGTATTATCATTGTACTAATTCTGAACATTTTCACCTTCTGAGAATAAAAGGATTGATCGAAATTCTAAAGAAGAAAAACTTAAACTAAGAAAATAAAACATCATTACGCAAGAGATACTCGCGATTATAAACTGGCCGACGTCGATTCTCGTTACCTAATCAATTTGCATCGGGTCGAATCGGATGAAGTACGAGAAATGAAAAAAACAAAAATAATCAAATACTCCAATTACGATATAATCACATTGTTATAATAGCTCTGTAATGAGCGAAGTGTATTTAATTTCGTGCTGCAACTGCAGGGATAGAATCCCCGTGTTCATTATATTATCAAAGTAATTAACAGCGAGTACACGACATGAAGTTGGAAGCAAAAAAGAAAAAAAAAAAAAAAAAACCCAGAAACAGAAGAACAAAAAAACGAAAGAAAAAATATTCGCAACCAAAGCCGCGATTTCGAATCTGAAATGTTTTGCGGCTGCACAAGTAGACGTACGTACGTATATAGGTATACATGTAGCTCAGAGTTTGTTCGACGATCCAGACAACCGTTGTTCGACGACGAAGCGACGACGTCTTTCGATTGACTTTCCGAACACGTATCCAACCTTGCCAGTCCTCCCCTTTTTCTCTTTTCCTCTGCAGCGTTTCTCTTGCTTCACGCGCCATTATATATACCTTATACTTCCTCAATTCGGTATAAAAACTAACCTCTTTTTTTTTTCTCCTTCTTTTTCTTCTTCTTTTTTTTTTATCTCACTTTCTACTTTGTATAATATGTACCTATACACATAACTTTTTTTTTCTCTCCACATATATACATATTTCTATACTCACCCCCATGTATGTTATACATACCTACATCTATAAAAACGCGTAGGCGACCACATCACGCTCGCTTTATATACCGTCTCGCGCCTCCCCCCCCCCCTCCCCCCCGCCGCCGTGCCGCGCCACCTTTTTCCACCCCTTTTCCTCATCATCCCCACGTTTCGTCGCGAGCTATGTATAGAGGTTCAAATCTCGAGCTCTCCTTCTCTCTCTCACTCTTTCTCTGCACGACGACATTTTTCCCCGGACAATTTTCTGCTTTGTTATACTTTTTCAAAGAACCGTTAAGATACCGTTCGTGTTCCACTCTTCTTATGTATGTACGTACATACATTTATACCTATGATCCATCAATAAAAACTGTACGTATGTATTGATAATTGAAAAATGAAGAAGAAACGCAATAATAATCATGGTATAACAGTAACGATAATAACGACAACAATAAAAGATAGGATCACGCATACAGAGGAGAGTTTTATATTACTCACCGGTATAATTTGAAATGGCGGTGGTTGGGACACAAGAAGGTAGTTTTCCATTCCATGCACCATTACGACACTGAAGCGAAGAATCCCCGGTGAGTTTGTACCTGCCAAGTTCTCTGCATCGAATGGCAACCCGTGCACTGTTGGGTAACGTAATTTTATCCGCCTGAAACGACACCTTTCCTTTATACTATCGTACGCGAACATCGTCCCCCGCAACTTTTGCACCCCGACAATATCACCGATATATTCCTTAATACTCTCGCGAAGTAAGCGAACACGATATCTCGGACTACGAGAACTCGAAGATCGTGAGATAATACAAAGGAAGATAATATCCCGATGTGCGCGGTGAAACAGACGGTGAGTTTCCAGACCGAGAAAGGCGTAACCCTCACTTCTTGGACTTTATACAGGGTGGGTCACTCCAAGTGTCCAGAATGGGAGGGACTCAATAGTCACGAGGTCCCGCCCCTTGAGCTTATCAACAACTAGAAGAATTACCAAAAAATTGTATCTTGTTTTTTCGTTAGAATTTCGGTCGATAAAATTCTTCTAGTTGTTGAATGGCTCAAGGGGCGGGATCTCGTGCCTATTGAGTCCCTCCCATTTTCGACACTTGGAGTGAATCACCCTGTATATCACTTCTCAGATGAATAAGGGCGTATGCCACAAAAGTATGAACGAAAAAAAGAATCGGGAACGGAATCAGAATAAAAATCGTGGTATTTGTTCGGACGAATATATCTGATGGGAAGATGAAGTTTTTTAGAATCTTTTTTCTTGGCTGTCGATGTGCTTTTCTGGCGGCACGTGAAGCTTGAATTTCATAAAATCAAGCGGAGCAATATCTGCCAGAAGGGCGTATCAATAACGTATCGATTCAATCGACTAAAAGATTCAAATAGAAAAATTCTGAAAAATTCGGTACGCCGATATTTTATTAACATCATCGTGTAGATTTTGCGTAAAATTTATACATGGAACTGAAATCAAAGATGGCGTCGTGAAACTGATTCATAACCAAAAAGAAAAAAAAAAAAAACAAATAAGGAAAAAAATATAAACACGCATGAGGGAAGATATGGTTTGTTGGTTAAAATGGATACGGAGAACCAGGGTTCGATTCGGGGAATCGAGACGAATTCCTCCCTTTGATGCTGTATATTATTTCCTCTTGCCTTCGGGCCGAGTTTCGCTGTGCGGAAAGGAACTTCAAAGGTGAAAATTCTAGAAACACGGTTACAGAGAGGACGGTTACGGTTAGATTGGTGCAGATCCATGCTGCTTTTAGGAGATGATAAAATGTTGGAATACTTGGCAGAAACAAAAATGTGTCCATCTTATTGATTCGAATGAAAAATTCAATCGATCCATCGTAGCGTCGAGTTCGAGTTCGACGGGCATATCAATTTCACATTGAATGGGGTGTAAATTTTTGAAACCGCATGCCTCGAAAATCGAACAAAAACAAAAGAGAACAGAAAGCGAAAAAAATCACTCGCGTCAGCTGGCGAATATTGTTCAGCTGGCTATAGTTTGTCGTCGTCCAAAAATAAGAATAAAACTCATGTAACGAGAAAAAGGAATTTCCACGCAGATCTCTGGCCGATGCATATCATCTACGGGAGGGGGATGAAATGGACCATCCGCTGAAACCTCCTAACTATTATGTACGGACATACATAGGAATTTGAAGTATAAAGTGGAATATGGTAAGTACTAGTTGCGGCAATGGGCACGCGGTGTAACGCACCCTGCCTAATGGATTGAAAGGAGCGGGAAGGCGAGGGGAGGAAAAACGAGTGAGGGGCTGGGAAGAGGGGGAGGAATAGGTGAGAGTAGCCTTATTTGGTTACAAATTGGTCGGTTTTGCCCCAAGGGTTACCAATGAACCGCAGTTTCCTGTATCGGAACCCTTAATAATAAGGGATCAAATCCTTCACCCGCTCCAACCACTATCTTATTTATCGTAATAATATCCAAATACGTATATATATATATAGGTATATGGATAGAAAAGATCATAAGTTCTCTGACCTTAAGCGAACGTAAACTTAATCTCATCGCATCCAGATCCACCCAGCACTTCACTCACGCGTAACGCTAGTGCAGCCATTTTTTTTTCTTTTGTTTTATTCCAAAATTAATTTTCTATTTATTACATTTTTTATCTTGCTCATTTTTCTTTGTTATTTTTTCATCATTTAGCTATATGTGTAGTATATTGTATAGTTTATTTTGTATTTCTTTCATCACTTTTCTATACATATACCGCCCACGGTGGATTTTCATTCATGTAGGTATATAATTTTTCTTCGTTTTATTTTTTTTATCGAGATCCTCGTTGAATGAGATTATATGAGTTATGATCCGTTTGAGAAGATTCATTTTATCAGTGATACATATGTATAAGTATACGAGAGGACAAAGGGTGAAGAAGTAAAATGCAAGATGATGTAACCATTATACAGGGATATTTGAAGGGTAACAGGATATTGATCCCGGTGAATAAACAGAAGGATTCGAATGGGATGAAAGAAATAGCGAAAACAAATGAGTGTAATACGTATATGGAAGCTTTGCCTCGTAACAATGTAATCAATGTTACACACGGCCCGTACTTTTTTTCATCATCTTTTTTTGTTCATAAAATAATCGAAAAAAAAATTTATCCGATGGTAGTGAGAAAAAAAAAAAACAAAAGGAAAAATCGAAATTCGTCAAAAATTGTTTTTCCTCTAACATTGTATAAGTATGATAGGTTTTCTCTGGTTATGTAGAAATGACATTTTGAAAATCTAAAACATAGCTTTGAAAATATGGCCACCATTTTATGTTGATATTACATGCATTCGTGAGACGATACTTACCGATATTGTGATATTTTTGTAAGTGACGATGAGCAGCGGATGCATTCCTTCGAGTTTGCATCCTGATTGAATATTTTCATTTTCTGTAATAAAAAAATTTCTATCAACGCTAATAAAATATATTGCATGTACATATTTACTAAACAATGGAAAGGATTATTCATAATAATTATCGATCATAATTACAACGTACATATTATATTACAAATATAAGTATAATATACCTATATGTTCGTACACTGCGGATCAGAGATTATAATTAATGAAACGTACAATTGATCGCCTATATAATTCCCGATAATTCGTTGATCCGATATATTCCCCTGGGTTTAAATCAGAGGTTGTTTATCAATGTTGGTTTTATTATTATTATTATTATTATTATTATCGTTATTATTGCTATCACTGTTATCATTATTCATATCAATATCATCGCCATCATTCGTTAATTCGATAAATTATTTTCCGCGTCACAATCGAGTTTACCAATCGTTTTACAACATTCTTCTCTTTTTATAAACATTCGATAGTGCTCTACGTTATCATTAAACGCATAGCTATGTGAGTTACTGCTCATTACGTTCATTGCCATTCAAATTATTTCTATAAACGTTAAACGTGAACAAATTGTGGTAGAAGGTAATAAAAATACTATACATTTACATTAGGTACATCGTACCGTACGATGCATGGCGATGGTGGTCTGGTCGAATGAAATTAAAATGAAAATTAAGGTAATTAAAAATGTGAAATTAGTATGCACTGCCCTATATGAGAAAATACGAAAAGCCTCGTTTACTTTTCCATAAACTACAGTGTATGTAAGGTACATACGAAATGCACGTACATGAATACACACACTGGACAAAACAATTAAGAGATCACTTGAATTTTGCATGTACACTACCGCTCAAAAGTTTGAATACACTCGTAGAGATTTCCAGCCACATTAAAAGTTAGATAGTTCAGTCAAAAAAAAAAAAAAAAAAAAAAAAAAAAAGATAATCGGATTTTTCAAACGGCGTTTGAAGAGGACAGATTCAGCTTCATTTAGCTTATTTACAAAAAATTTTTACGATTTTTTTCAGACCCCGTACGAATTTTCCAATGTGGCCATTTTCTGCCTTTCGAAAATTCAGCGCCTAATCTGTGGAAATTTTTTTTTGTCACATTTTTTTTGTTATGAAAAACTAAGAAAGGGTATATCAAGAGCTTCGTTTTCATTTTTTGAAATGTTTCGTGACGATTTTTTTTTTCTGCCATTATTGCATTTTTGGCGAAAAAAGACAAGTTTTTGAAAATGCGGCATCGACCAAGAACTACAGGGTTTCAGAGAAATTGTCAAGAGGGTAAAAAGTTGCACGGGTTCACACTGGGATGGCTGGAAATTTTGTCCAAAATTTTTCTCAAAATTTTTGTTCACCACGCCTTCTTTTGAAAAATTTCAAACAATTCCCTTTGTACTTTGGCATAGTCTGCTTCACTGGCAAGCTCACTCAATATTTCCGTTCTTTTGTCCGATCGTCAGCTTGTCGTTGTCGTGTGATCTGTTGACTGTATGACAGCGGCGTCTGCCTTGAGCGTCCAAATCGCTAGCGCGCGAATATCTCAATAAATACAGATTCACAGTTAAATCCACCTGGTACAATTTCCTCCGATTTGACAATATGTATACCAACCCCTTTTCTACGTCGATTGTTCCTATTGCACGCGGACCGTATTTGATTTGACGCTATTACGCCGCGCACTCGACTAGATTGTTCGATTTCCACGGACTATACGTACGTACGAACCTGCAGCATTAATACATCATACGCGTATGTGAGAGTAACAGTTTCATTCACATGAACATGCACAGCATACAGTTGCACCTACATTTATGTCGCGTTGACCTGATATCGTGCGGCTACTGCGATATTCCAAATATGAAATTTTAAAAAGGATAGAAAACAAATACCGGAACAAGGTCCTTTGATTGGCTCACCAATTCACGGAGTTTTTCAGTCGCGAGAAAATAAATCGTGTTCGACTAATATAGTTACAATATAATTACAGACTCCATATTCCCCCCCCCCCCCCCCCCCCCCTAATTTTGAAACAATTTTTTTTTTTCATTCCTTTGCAAATTTTTTCATTACGTATGACCCATACAATAACCAGGCAGAAGAGATGATTCTCGTGGATGCGCTTTTTCAAGGTCATTCAAAGTTCGGCGACCCTAAAGGACGTGCGAGAATATCGTCGCTACAGTACATCGTAAAATGAAATACACAGAGACACATGCGATTTGTTTCGTTTCGAGATTGTCTGGTAAAAAAATAAACATCGCATCTGCCCGAGTTCAACGAACCCGTCGATGAAATCTTGCGCTCGAATAATCGTGCGCTTTCGAGAAAATTCGAAAGGATTTTTTTCTTCTAATTTTTCATCGTTCAAAATATCAATGGAGTTATAATAGAAAATTGTTCTCCGTTTTCTACTGTCTCGACTCTTGGGCGAAAGTTCAATTTCGTAAAATGTTAACAATGACGAAGCAAAGTAATCTGTTTTTTTTTTTTTTATAAACGCACCTTGTTTATTTTCGCGACTGCAATCCACAGTTATAGCTGCTAGTAGTTGCAGTAGAAACACTGGCCAGATTGCATCCAGAATTACAAGCATTTCAGACGTTTTAAGATCACAAACACTGTGTCGACTGTATTATAAGCATAAGTACTTGAATTTTGAATTTATAATTATCGTTGCAAATTCACTTCACACTGATCTATTTCAAACGATATTTTAACGTACGTATACGTAATACGTTACATAATACATAGATTCCTCAATGATCAAAACTTTGGATCATACAACATTGCAACAATGAATATCGTACCGAACAGAATCATCAATTTAATTCACAATCATTCCACAAATGATGCACAAAAATAACCGCACTTTAGCTACGAGCGCATGTTAGTTTGTTGTTCGTAAATTTCTGTGTATATTTACTCGTTATTTTACTCGCTTACTCAATAATACCAATTCAACAAATTTCTGGCCTACATAATGTTCGGTTTTAATAATTTTACCGAGCCACGAGAATTTCGCGCGTGTCTGACCTCGTGGAAAGGCAACGCAGAACTACCACCCACCCAAAGAGAAATTTATCCCGACGTCCGGACCCGAGCTTTTACCCCTCAGGACGCAAGCGCTCCAGCCGAATGTTCTATACGTATTAGAATATATATCTATGTATGATATGCACAGGTTATGCGTAAACATATGTATGTATTTGATGTGACGCTGCATTTCTCCTGACGTCTCCGAGTCTTAAAAATCATAAAAAAATCCAGACCATTTGTAAGGTTTATCGGGAAAATTTCAAAGTTTCGCCCAACTCTACGGAATGATCTATAGTTAAAGCATGGTGATTCCCCCAGATCTAATCTCTCTTTTCTATATAGTCATTTTTACTGCGAATCTTATCGCTCTGGCACATGTCGATCTTCATGTATATTTAGATCTTTATTTTTTTTCAAATTAGATGGAGACCGTTGCCGAAACCACGACTAAAAATCGGCCGAACAAAAAGATATTTTTTTTATAAATTCATAAATGTACGGTATATGGGTGTAGCTATAGCTATGGGTGAAGGTAAATACAGCGCATAAGAAGACACGAAATCCTCGAAGGGAAAATTTCAGTGCCCTCCCTTACGTTACGCCGCAGTCCTAAGGGGGTTTCGGTTAGCAACCTGTAGGTAGTGGAAGTTCCTGTAGGTACCCGACATGGTAGGTGTATCCGCGTTGTATAAAATCCGGTTTCCTATGTGTGCAGGCGACGTTGGACCGTGGTTGGACTGACAACATCGAGGAGTGGAGAGAATTGGTATAGCGATGTTAGTAAGTTGGTTACCCACAGGATGTCCCAAGCGGGAAATTTAGTGTAGTTTCAAGCAGAGTTGCGTTTTAGAACAACCTGCAGGCAGGACGCGAGACGTAAACCATACACGAAACAAATTCGTGCTGCTATTGCGGGTGTTAATAATAAAGCAGCCAGCTGCAATGAATAATCGAGAAATTTCAGCGAACGAAACGCACATCTATCAGCGCGGCGTCCACTCTGCAGGGATGGATTAAGCACATATCGGATCGAACTATAAATGGCATATTCTAGTAAATTCCGTTGGATTTAAAACGTCACCGTTTCGTATCTTTGATGCCGTTGCACGTGTTCTTGATGAAATTTTAATGAATCCAAAGTTAATGGCCGATATCTACTTTGCGGTGGTTTTCTTCGGCGCCGGAGTTACGGATAAATTAATTTGTACGGGGTAAATAAAATTACGGTTTAATTAAACACCGAGCTCGAACTTTCAACGAGACGACGACGGACGGGGGTAAAGCTGTACCGATCTTATACCGAGTGGAAGATTCACCTCAATCTCCTCCTCTATTAGACTCGAAACTACTTTTTCGATCCAACAAAGTTATATAATACTTTATACGAAACCCCTTTACTTTGATCATCCTCCGAGCACGGAATAATCCTCCGTCATGTCGCTACGCGTACATTTCTCTCGGGTCTCATTTTTTTACTCTTATTTCTTTGTAGGCGATATTATTAAGAATACGTTTTCGTTCAGGACATTTACAGCAGGGTTTACATACCGGTACAAAAAAACGAAAAAAAAAAAAACAAACCAACAACAGTGACGGAGCCAACGTATTCCGTAAAATTTTCATATTTAACCTGTTGACACGTAAGAGATAGAAAGAAAAAATGGGGAAAAAGAGGAGTAAAAAAAAAAAAATTAAATGCAATATCCGATATTGCTTATGGTTAATAAATGATTCTCTTGGGAGCGATATTATACCTGAATATAAAGGAGTGGAGCGAAGTGAGCACCTCAAATAGCCCCTGGTAAAACTTTTCTCCCAGAGCAAAGCGTATATCTATACGTATAGCTGCAGCATACTCCAGAAATATAGGGCTGCTGATTCTCATCCGGTGGACGCACTTTTATTTCAGTGAAAACTTAGACTACCTGAAAGTTTCAGCGAAAATTTAAACACGGAAAATATGTATATATCAAGCGGATCCTATATTATCAAAGGTTCGATCAAGTCGAGTTTTTTTTTCGCAGACATTTGTGTCTCGCAGCGAACCTAAAATGTTTTGCAAATTTTCAGTATGATATGCTATTTTTTGTAGAACAGATTTTTGTATAGTTTTTTTTTTTTTTTTTTTTTTTTTTTTTCCCCCGACAAGTGGGGATGACTTAATTTTATGGAAAAACTAAAAATTGCGAAAAAATATTTCGTCTGCCACTGTCGTGAGTCAATGAATTTTCGAAATTTGCTATAGCCTCTACCTCGGCGACACCCTTTTTGTGTCCACCCTAATCATGAATATAAAAATCATGAAGAGCAAGAAAATTGGGAACTTGAGCATATTCTTGGTTCTTGGGCATGCCTGTCATCTGATTTTCAAATCTTTCGAATGCTCGGTGTGATTTTTAGGTTACATTATTTTGAATCAATTCCGGACAATTCCTGAATTATATTACCCCGCCGCTTATATTTCCATCAAACTTTCTACTCGCTTACGCCCCGACAAAGAAAGAAGCTCTTAAGCTTTTAGAGGGAGCTTCGGGGACTTGAATGAAAAAAAGAAAGAAAAAAAAAAAAAACCACGATAAGGGAAGTGATACACGCATTACAAACACGTTAGTAGGCCAACAAGGGTAAAAGAATATAATAAATCCAGCAGATTTTATGGAACCAAAAAAAAAAAAACAAAGAATTAAAGAAAACGGAAAACCCACCGTTTAAGTTTTCATTTTGTTCCTGCCGAAGACTCATGTATTTTCTCTCGCCGCACGCAACGGCACAAAGACAATAGAAACAACTAGATATTACGATTAAAAAATTTGAAAAAAAAAACAAAAATAAATAAAAGAAAATTAAAGTAAATAAAAAAAATTATGTTTTCTCTTAAATTCAGCGAGTATCACGTAGAGTGGTGCGCTTCGTAATATCGCACGTGCCGGGGTCTGTAGGTACGCGACTAGCTGCTGGCAAGACTGGAAAAATAATTCTAGCCTGCTTGCGACGAGCCATTTACCTTTCTTTTTATTTTTACAATACTTTTTTCCATCCTCACTTTTTACTCTCCGTACGTACCGTGGCTGTGCTACGTACACACCTGTACAGGTGTATCCACGGACGAAATAAAATGGCGTACGCGGTACTCATTATAAGTAGAAATAATTTCTGCTGGAAAATTTGACGCCGAACGAATTAGTGATCCGACTCTCGGACTATCCTTGCATGATTTTCTTCCTACCATCCGACTGTGACTAGTTCTCAGATTGAATTTTTTCTAATTTTTTATCTGCACCGTCACAAAGCGTAAAGTATAAATTGAACGATTCGAAAAATTTAAGGTTAAGAGTTAGAGGTGAAAAAAACGAAAATTTCGTCGAGTGGATTGTTTTCTCTATATCCACGAAACTAATTAACCCCTCATATTACGGAAGTGGAAAGAAAAGTTTGTGAGTTCAAAGTTTCCGTCACGTTTCCAATAGTCGAGGAAACGGTACCGAGATTCAACCCTCCGAGATCGTGACCTCAACATTTATTGGGTCAGTATAGTGTCCCTTTTTTCGATACCATTTCAGGGGGTTTCTTTAAGATTAATCCATTGATGCGTCCCAAGTGATTTCTATAATTTTGAATACCGAAAGAGAAAATCTATGAAAATCTTCCTTCAAATATTTATTGTATGTGATAGCGATAGATGGGTGGAGTACGTACTGCACGGGTGTAATCCTCGACAAATTATCATCCTGACTTGAGCTCGTTTGTCATTTTCGTAATATCCGGAAATTGGATAGCCTAGTCGTTCGACTTGTTGAGCGATTAACACATGTTCGTACCTACCTATATCATTCAAATACATCAGTTGCATGAATATAGCTATGCACAATATGCGTAATATAATTTCAAAATAAAATCTACTAAATTTTTGAAACAGAATCACAAGAAAAAAAAATATTCTTTACCTATACGTTGTACGAATGTTATTTGACCTTGAAATTTTGATGCAGCGTGAGGAAGAATAGCTTCGAATTTTTACGCCGAACTCCAGGAACAATTGGCTTACATCAAAGGATGGAAGAAGGTCGAAGAAGCGTAAGAAATGCAGGGTGTGAATGGAGACGAGATGGAATACTAAGACCTATACGACTATTGATCGCGTCGTGATTTTCACGTGTAGTATAATTGCCATAAGCCCCAAAGCGAGAGCAACGGTATCTAATCAGATTATTGTATCCTTCCACTACTAATAATGAAGAGGATTTCAAGGATCCACCGCTACTGCTGTAGCATTCGCGCTACTTTGTGCAACCGAATAACTATGTTGCATTATAGTTGGGTTATGCGAAGCCCCAACAAAAGCATCGCGACGGTAGCTGTTTCTATAGAAATATAATTCTGTAAGTTATACGTTTATTAATCGTGAAATATCCTTCAATTTGAATCCTTCGTACCGAAAACATTTCTATGTAAGCACATGTCACACTTATGGTGAGAAAAAATCATTGGTCCATCGCATCAAAGGCGATGATCGTAACGGTGGGTTTATTATGCATTTGAAAGAAGAAAAATGATTATCACGATTACGATGAACTCGACTCTAATAACGTATCGTTGGTCGCCAATATGACTTTGCAAGACCAACCGAAAGCCGCCGTCGGCATAACACTTTATGCTACTTATACGGTTCATGACTTTAAGCCAACTTTAGTATAGTCACAGTTTCAAACTTATCACGTATACCAAACTTACTTCGAAAAGATCAACGTCTGCACTCGTCGTTCCTGATACGATCAACAGATACTAATATCTAGACGAGCAACTACCAGTCAAACACGCGTGGTGTAAACATTTTTTTCAACAAATTATTAAAAAGTGTAAACAAAATGTAAACATCGCTACAATCTGACTTTTCGTTTAACGAATAATTGATGATTACAGTGATTCACATTTTGAAATCTCAAGATTTGTAAAATCTGGGCTGCAAGGATCTGACATTTTGAACATTTTTTCTCATCGCGTGCGGCATGCCAGCTTAATAATTTGTAACTCTATGGAGCCGTTGCAATATCTGTCGTTCTCTGTGCTCGAGTTCTTCCTCATTTCTCCGTGGTAGCTTGTGCGATTTATAGATGACATAATCTTTCTGATAATCCGAGAGTGGGTATGTAACATGTCACAAATTTTATCTCCAATTGCGGTTTCTCGACACTTAAGTAGATCCTTTGAAAATTCTTAATCATGGCATAGGAGGTGTACGTAATCGTGCGAGGTACCAACATAAATCTTGATATTTACCATCCGCAATATCCGACTTTACTACATCTACTCGTAAATTCCGTCAAAGAGCTCTGTTAGTCTTGCACGATCCCTATACATTTGTCATCGTACTTTTTACGTCTGCTCATAATTCCGTTCCATAATTTCATCCGTAACGCGCTAACGGTGTAGGTTGCGGAGAGAATTTTACGGGACAGAGAGCTATAGTATCATCCAGCCGGTCGTAAAATTTCCATGAATTGTGGAGAGGCTTTGACAAAATCCGGGGCTTTCATGTACTTCCGATATTTCGTACTGACCAATTCGCACAATAATTCCCGATTGATTTCAGTATTCCACGGTTCCGCTACCATGTCAAAAGACCAAAACTTTTTCACTGTTTGTGAAATGAAACCCCAAAAACCGCGGTAAAAAAAACTATGGGTAATTTAAAAGCAATACTATATTAACAGAAAATATTGTAGCTCAATCAAAAATAGTGAAGGTGAAAGCCTTGTCGAGTTGACGTGGAATACCTCGTATCTACATACATGTGAGTAAATATATAATATTGAACTGGTGCATGTTGAACCGGTAACAATGAAAGCCAACAACGACTGATCAATAGAGCAACGCTGCTCGAACAATGCTGCAACATTTCGTAATTTATTCGGTGTATTAACTTTATAAAGTTTCTTTTTCAAGCGCAGAAATTGGCTCAGCTAGAATAATGCTCATGATAAAGCAGTGTGTAGTCTGCGGCGTAAAACAAACAGAAGCAGAGAATTCTGTCGTCCATCATATACAGGTATTGCCGGACTGATCCAGAAATAAAAACTTTTATTTCCGGTATGACTGTTTTCGTATTGTTTTTTGTTTTTCTTTATCTCTTCTGAATTATGCATATCAGCCGTTTGTGATTGTACAGGTCATGAGCGATACGGTTCTTTATGGTTCATCAGATTCTACCCTCTTAGTATCCGATGGATTTTCGGTGACAAGATAATCCGGTCTTTTAGGTTAAAGAAAAAGTGACTTATGACACCTTCCTAATTCCTCTTCTTCTCGAACCCAGATCTAGCTAATTGGGGTTAAAGGGCTTTGAACATGCTGGGATCGTCGATGCCCTGGACATTTCAATCCAACCAATCAATGATTGTATTGAACATGATTTACTATACTTAACAATGAAAATAAAAAACTTATCGAATTTGACAGATGTAACGCGCGCAGATCTGACAGTTCATTGTATTCTTTGCCGAATTCCCAATAGCGAGGGGACCTACATATTTTATAGTACTAATTACTTGTATGAATCAGGGGCTAGGAAGTTAATGCCACCATTCATTACCTTGAAATATATTCAAACAAATTGGCTTTCAAAGTGTGGTTTACATACAGCTCTTTTTTTTACCGCAAAACCCCTAAGGTCTGACCGAGACACTCAGTTATTCATAACAGGCAATCACCTAATGGGCTGCTTTCTACACCTCGTGGTGCTCATGGCTCAGTATAAGAGTACTCTTCATTTTGGTCATTCGACTGGCTGCAATGTCTGCAGCGGATGCACATGTGCGATAATCATCCGAATGTTGTTGCTTCTCAAGATTTTAGTGCTTTATTTCTCAAAAATAGCTCTCAAGCCGAAGTCGGGTCTGGAAAAGTTTTTCTCTGAGCAGATCAATGAAACATTGATTCCGGTTCACAAGGCATCTTACACCTGCCATTTGTTGAACCTTATGTGTTCATTCGAAGCCATGAATTTTTTTATTTTCCAAAAGTTGAGTGACCATTTCTTCTCTGGTTTCTCGTTGTCCAACCGAATCAATTGTACGGTATATATGACTTGTGATAATGCAAAGATAATAAATTTCGAACGAATGAAAACTGAACTGAATTATATTATGATAATCTAGAATTCGTACGTACTACCGATATGATTGCATCCGAACAATTACGCTCACAAATTTTGGAGTGCTTATAGTTAGATCTATTGGATTGGTTACAAGAATTCTATTGCATTGTAGCATCACCGTTGATTTCGGGTAGACATCTCCTTTAGTTGATTAACAGCACACAAGGCATACCTCTGAGTACAATGACCCATAAATCTGGAAACATAACTGCAATTATAATGGAACAACATTGCGTGCTCCCATCGATCCTAATCAAATTCATGGTGCGAGGACCATTATACCCTCGGAGTGAGGTCCACTCCAGTCATGCCGGATATAACGTCATGCTGATATATTTATATATATACCAGACACCGATAACCTGCAGATGACTCTGAAGCTCATAAGTAACGTATACGTTTGGAGTATAATAGCCAATTTTCCGCTGATCAAAGCGCATAAAAGAAAAACTCTGCACTGGAAAAAAGTAATACATCGATAGCTGTACGTGATCGATTCCATTTCGGAAATAAATCTTAATGCGATATTCTGGCCTCACAGCTCGAAATGAAGATAGACAAGTGATTCGAAATTAGAATCATTGTGCGGTTATCCTGACCGTAGCAAACAGGAAAACAGCAAAAGAGAAATATAAACTACGTAGCAAAGCTGCAGCTTCTATTGCTGCAGCTTATACCGAGTTTATACGATTTGGGAAACACGTTAGTTCTCAATTAAGCTTCAAGCAGTCGTTTGTACCTTGATAATTGCGGTAACAAGTTTAACAAACACACATATGAATATAGTATGTATACAACCAGATATATACTAGGGTAAAAGGTCATCTCTGTACACGTAGACCGAAACCGTGTAACGACACTCACAATATTTTCCGAGCTGTTCTGTTAATGAACGAGACAGAATTGTGAAGTTATGATAAACGACTGTAAACGTACTCAACGGTTAGTAGATCGTGAATGTAGGTACGTATACATACGTCGGTCCCGAAATAGCGGAAACCGTGAATCTTCATCAAACCCCGTAAAAGCAATTTTGACATGAAATAACGCGTCGGTTAATCTCGACGAGAAGATTCGCCACATGCAATGCGGCTGAGGAAAATTTTATTTATCTTTTTTCCCGGTATGATATACACAAATTCAAACGAAATGAAAATCTATAGACATACACGATTGTCATCCAACATTTTCACCGAATATCGTAACGTTATTTGGATTTCTACCGAACTCAGTGATATTCTCCTTCACCCACTTCGGGGCAGTCAATTGATCCTTGAGTCCCATGTTACCTGAAACCTCCTCGCGGTCACGTTGCAGGAACCCTATACGCAATTGGATTATTTGTTGAAATAGGAGCTTACATTTACAAAGCTGAAAAAGGAGTATTCACCAAATAACCAAGACACCGAGTCTGTAATTGATTCTTATGAAGACGACATTGCTCTGCACTATGTAGTCTCCAGATTGAGGTAAAGACAATCCGTACTGCCCTCAAATTTTACTCTTACGCTCAACAGACCCGTAATCTCTGAATCATTGGAAGTCAAATAAATAATCACACTTTGAATTGGGTATTCGGTAATTTAGATAATTATATTTCGCCGGGGAAACACATTGTTATAATTGTTATTGTTATTACAAATTTCAACGTTCTGCGTTATCCACGATCTGGGAAACGCGGTTCTTCAATACGGATAATTCCTCGTCAGGATTTACGCCCGCGGAGAGATCTGCATTAATCTCGAGATAATGTTTTTCCATTTTTGTTACCGGTTTCCATTGAACGGTAATTAAATCATCGATTTCTGGCGTAGGATTTCTGTTGAAAAGAATGAACAATCGATTAATGGCATCCAAGTAAGCGTCGATATCTTTACGTCGATTAAAGACTCACCCAGTCCTGGCAAAGTCAGTCCACATCCTGACGAATCTGTCGCGAACAATTTGCGCTGCTGAACCGGCCTCAAACTTGAAAGTAGAGCCATATATAGAGGGGTAAAAAATATACGGTAAATCATCGGAATGTGCCGTCCCTGCAAAAGAATTTCGCATTTACTGTTAGCGAGGCGATTGTTCGAGTGCGTAATTGAGGTAGAATGAAACATATAGTTTTATTCAGAAAATACCTTTTTGTTCGATTTTTAGAACGACTGTCCTAAATGATATTGGATCGTCGAATGAAAATTTGTAAAGGTAGGTGGGAGACTTCTTTTGAGTTTGATCTATTTCTACGACCTCGTGAATACCCTGAACGAACTGTATGTTGCCGTAGCATTGGATGTACGAGTCAATAGTATTTTTGGATACTTCACGATCACCAAAGTGAAATTTTCTAAATTCTTCTGCTAGTTCCAATAATCTTGACGGTGCCATAGCGACGATGTTAGGTGGCAATGATTTTTCGAAATTTTTATCCACTAACGCTAACATCTCGTCTGTAAGACCTGCGGAAAAATTGTACAGTAGATATTGAGAATTCATTGTATTGAATAGATTGAACAATTGAATTAACTTACCATGAAGAAATACCATGCCCTCGTGACTGTTGTATCCAATTATTGTCGGTACATCAGCAGCTTCCATAGCAAGTTCTTGAACAGGTCTGGGAATTGCTGGCTCTAGACTTTTGTCATCAACGTTAGGATGGAATGGGAATATTAATTGTAGCTTCTCCTGCACAGACAGAATTTGAATCTTCAGATATTTAGGCAAAACACCATCAGGGCAATAGTGATATTCAAACAAACCTCTGGGGTACGAATATTTTCTTGGGCGTCGACAAATTTTAGAGCCGGAATCGTTCGTAGATACTCGACTATCTCATGAGGATCGGTTGTTTCCTTTCCGAGAGCGGCAACGAAACGATGAGCAATTTCGACGGGCGAGGGGGCACTTGCCCAGGGATTAAGTGCCACACCACTCTGCAGAATTGCTTTGTGGAAAAGACCTTGGCACAGAGAATATTATCAGGATTTTAAACTCTGGAAAGGGTTATTATTATGTATACCTCTGGCTAGCGGGGACAGAAGAAGGTAATGCACCGAAGCACTGCCAGCGCTTTCGCCGAAAATGGTAATGTTGTTAGGATCGCCACCGAATTGTGCGATGTTTTCTTTCACCCATTTCAAGGCTGTTATCTGATCCTTAAGTCCCATATTTCCGGGTGCTACAGGGTGATCGAGCTGAAAAAACCCTGCGAATTCACTAGTTTTAAAAATCACCCAATTAATGGACAGGCGCGCGTTAGTATAAAAGTGCTCACCAAAGGGACCAACCCTGTAGTTTATTGAGACGAAAACGATGTCTGCCTGCATCAGGTAATCTGGGCTATAGACTTCGTAACTAGAACTACCTAGAATGAAGGCACCTCCGTGAATCCAGACCATCACTGGTCGTGAACCTGTCAAAGACTTCGTGGCTACATTGAGGTAAAGACAATCTTCATCGCCGACTATTTTCCCGAGATGTGGATCAAATTGAGGGCATTTTGGCCCTTCTTTCAACGCCTCGCGCACCCCATCCCATGCTTGCGGAGGCTTCGGATCCTAAATTCATGTATGAAAATGAAACAATTTAATAGAAGAACGTTCCTATAGACCTCGGCGTACAACATAGTTTTATATTCATCAAACGTTCTCTATATCGTGAGGATAGCTCTTTTCATCCATGAATTTTTTAAATGGTTACATTCAATAGTCTTATCAAAGAAACAGATAACGTGGATAACGTAATCACACTGTTGAACAATAGCCGGTCAAACAGATTTCATACCTACAAAGGTTTAAAAACTTGCCTTTGGTCGCTGTGAGCATAAATAGATAACAAGACTTTCCTCGATATTCCATTCCCTAAAACACGGCAGTGCCTCTAGTGGTTACACTAGATAAGTAATATATACATGTATACAAGTATATACCTACATTCTATATTTCAGGGCGCGGCACACTTTTGGGTATGTAAACATAAACAACTGTTCGTCAGGATATTTGTGCATGTTTGTAGCTATGGAACAAAAATCATTACATCAATGCATTATGTAGTCAGCTTTCATTATATTCAGTTGTAAACACAACCTGCTGACTTTTAGCTTGATCTGATGATTTGCGGCCAAATTTTGTGTGGTTATGCACGTGTCAGTCGCACTGAACTATTCTATATACCGTATACGCTATAGTTCAGTGGTCAGTCGTAGCATTGAGATTGGATTCAACGATAACAGCGTGACTCATAAATTCGTAATAACTATAAAATATCGAAAAAGACTCACCGCAAACCTCAACTTTCCGATCGGAGGCGCTGCGAATGGGATGCCTTTGAAAGAGATGTAAGAGCCTCCGATAACACTTTTTACCAAAGTGCCACGAAGCCACCCCTGTTTTACACCAACCGAAAAACTACCCATATCAATTAACGTGTCTGACACTGAGATCACGAGTCGCGACTGACGTGACTACTGGATATCCTGTTACGTCACTACTGATTGTTTCAGCTGACATTGAGACTACTAAAAGTGTCTAGCTAGATTATTTCCTCATAGGAAATTCAACGTATAAAAAAACTAGTTAGACACTTCTAGCCCCAAAAGCGACTTGTGAATACGGGCCTACATCTCACAGCTCGAAAATTCACGTTGATGCTTGGGTGAGAAATATTCACAGCTTACGAACTCAGGTATAAGAACGTGATCTGATTTTATTCAGAGAAAGATTTACATCTAAATGACGCATAGCAACTATTATGTCGAAATTACATCGAGGAACGCCAAAATTTTAGTTGAACACGTTCTGAGTCGTGACGCGCGTCGAGCTCCGGATGATCAATGTTCAAATAACTGACGAATGACTTTCATTGGTCCTTGGCAATAGCTTCGATGCGTTTCCAAGCCTGCACCTTGTCTTCATTGAGGTTCTTACCGACAATAAGTTCCGAGTCGATGTCCAGGTAGTGTTTGGCAGAACTGTTCACTGGTTCCCACTTCGCAGTAATTAGATCGTCGACAATCGGAGTTGGATTTCTGGGGATGAGAAATTTGTTTCGACAAAGATTGTAGTAAGCGCGAAACCTCGAACACAAATCATCACCAACAAATTCCTGTTTCTGTATATCCACTCGTATATAAGTTGTATATAAGTATTAAAAAAAAAAAAAACTTAATGGAAAAAGAAAATTAACTCACCCGGTCTTTGCGAAGTCGGTCCACATCCTGACAAATCTGCGACGCAACAACGTCTCTATCGATTCTGGATCTAATTTGATGTGCTCGTGATATTGACTGGCATAGAATATATACTGGAGGTCCTCACCGTGCATTACTCCTGTATTATGAAAAAAAAAACAGATCCGTCAAAAAAACGTACTTTAAAATATGCGGTGAGTAATTTGATTGACTTTGGTCAATTGACCAGACATACCCTTGACGTTTATTTTGAAGAAAGTCTTGGCGAAAGAATTTTCACCAGAAAATGTCAATCGGTACAGGTACATGGGTGATTTTTTCTTCATCTGAATTTCTACTACCTGATGAATACCTCTGACGAAGAATACATCCCCAAATAATTGGACATAGTTGTCAACTTCGTCTGCGGTTATTTTTTTATCTCCAAAATAGTACTCTCTAATCGCCTCTGCTATTTCCTTAACTTTTGAGGGGGTCTTCTTAGCCAAATCTTTAGGTACTGCTGATTCAAAATTCTCATCCAGCCTCGCGTATGCGTCGTCATTGATTCCTGGTAGAAGAGAAAATTACATCGATTAAATTATGTGTCCCAATAATTGAAGATTATTCCGATGAACTTACCCATCAACATAATAATTCCCTCGTGACTAGTGTATCCGATCATAACGGGCACGTCGATACCTTGGTCAACAAATTCCTCGAATGAACTAGTATGTATGAAAGGTTGGATACTTTTACTGTCTATTGTAGGCAAGTAATGGAAGTTGAGAGAATTTTTTTCCTACAAAATGGATAGTAAAATTTACAAATGGTTGTAATCTCGAGTGAATGAGAGTTTTTCAGCCACCAAATCTTACCCTGTCGGTGAGCAGTTTTTGCTGAGCCGCTATGAGCTCCAAAGGTGGTATGGTTCTTAGAAATTCTACGATTTCCTTTGGATCGGTAATGTCCTTTCCAAGGATAGAAACTAAACGATGCGTATCCGAAATATGTTCCTCGATGTTTGCCCAGGGATTCGAAATTACCCCACTTTGGATGATGCCCTTGTGGAAAAGACCTGCACCGGGATAATGCGATTTGAAATAATTATTCAACACTAACGAAAAAAAAACAAAACGACATAAAATCTCCACCTTTCGCAAGTGGTGACAACAGCAGGTAGTGAATTGAAGCTCCTCCAGCACTTTCTCCAAAAATTGTTACGTTGTTTGGGTCACCACCGAATTGCGCGATATTTTCTTTGACCCATCTCAAAGCTGCGACTTGATCCTTCAGTCCCATATTTCCCGGGGCAACCTCGTGGTCGAGATTGAGAAATCCTTAGAGTAGTTTGTGAACGGTTGAGTACAGCTTTATTATTATCTACTCACTTGCATTAATTATTAATAGTGCAATATGCAAGATCATAACTCACCTAGAATACCGACGCGGTAATTGATGCTTACGCAGACGACATCTGCAGATTCCAGCAAATAATCAGGTCTGTAGAAGCCATAGCCTCCGTCTCCCAGAACGAAAGCTCCTCCATGGACCCAAACCATGACCGGCCTTGACCCAGTCAGAGATGTAGTACCGACATTGAGATAGAGGCAGTCATCGTCGCCGAGTATTTCTCTGGATATAAAATCTTCTTGGGCACATTTTGACCCATCTTCCAAAGCGTCTCGTATTCCCGTCCATGGTTCAACGGGTTGTGGGTCCTACAAAGTAGCTTTGGGCTTTACCAATAATTTATTTACCGGAATAACTTATTCTTCCGAACAATTAATCATGAATTTTTAAATAACAGACTAGACGAAGTATCCTCCATCGTTGATTCAGTTGTGAACGATTCCGTCGGAGAAAATCATGCACACGTCATGATATCTCACAATCACCACCTTATAAAACTCACGGACATGAACAACGGATATACATCTACTGTAATCAACTGTGCATGAATCTAAGTTGCATGGATAACGTGAGATAAGAACTATGGCGAGGTTGATTATTTGCGTTTAATCATCGACGTGCGAGCGATGAAGACCTTAGCTTAAGCCCCACATCCGAATTAAGGTGCGATTGAGATTCATAAATGTTGAAATTTATTTTTGAAAATATGTATTTCACTTTGTATTCAACTTTTCTATATTTTCACAGATCAAAATTTTATGTAACCTTCAGAAATTTATGTAATTTTATTTCATTGAAGATCCATGTCACTTTATTTCATTTTATGTCATTCCATTTCATTTCTTGCATTCTGTTTCACTTTGTAATGAAAAGAGATCAGGAAAATCGGGGGTTTCGGGGAAAATGAAACACAATAATACATACAAATTTGAGAAACTTGAGATCAATTGAATGAATGATAAATTAAACAAAATGATATAAATAAGAAAGAATTAGAAAAAAATCGACTGATTGTGAGTGAAAACGGGGTGAAGAAGGTTGAAACCAGATTAGGATACATTTTTTGAAGATATGCCTACGTCGACTAGGCGTTAGACGCGGTATTGAATTGCATAACCTTGGACACAAATTGTTATTTCAACTTTCAAAGACTTACACATGACATAAGACACCCATCGCAATGAGATACGCGGTGTTATTAGTAACCAAGGTCACATCCAGATGTATGTGCATAACTGCATAAAGATTGAATAATGATCTGAATAATAAGTGGCAACCATATCTTTAGGTATAAAGTTCACGTTCTTTCACCATCGAAGGTATTTAGTGAAAATTTCTCAATTCAAAACAGGAAATATGAACAAAAAAATTAGAAAAAAACTCTCTACCCTGAATCTGAGGTCACCGACCGGCGGGGCTGCGTAAGGAATTCCTCTAAAAGAAATGAAAGATTTCCCAAGAACACCTTGAATCTTGGCGCCACGAAGAGCGCCCTGCTTGACGGTGACCACTGGCTTGCTCATGGTGTACTGGCGAGACTGGGCCGAGTCACGCGATTAAAACTGAATAGAATGATTTGTAGAGAACGACCTTCGATGTGTTTCGTCATCTCTGCGTAATGTCCTCGTAGTTATAATACAATTACAATTTCCTCTTTCTTTCGTATCTAACTGCACCTCGAACTGCACGACAGATCCGACAACAAATACTCAATAAGTTCAATATTCATCGAATCTTTATATCTGAATATTTACGGGAAGCGGTTGAAGTCTTTTCATTCACTATATCCATTGTTAGAGTTATTGCCCCGAAGCTAATTTGTAACCGTAACGAACTTAATGCCTCACCCCCTTTGAACTAGGAAATTATTAATCAGATTATGTGATTGTGAAGAAAAATTTGCTCTAATTTGCCTTTGCCAGATTACATTTGTTTCCATTTCGATGATAAACTTTTGAAGTCTTCCCATTGATCGGTTGTTGTGACAGGCAAGGTCGTTCCAACTGCATAACTACGAATTAAAGGGATGCTATACAGTCAAGTTTTACCAACAAATTCTTTTTTCGAATTTCTCCGAAAAGGTGATACGAAATGAAGTGTCCCGCGCTTAGGATTACATGATTCAGAAAGGATGAGTTCGATTTGTAGTAACAAAGTGACAAAAATCACGAAAAATTATTTTTTCTGCGTGGTGAAATGCGGGCATGTCGCACATTCCGACCATTATCAAAGCCGGCGCATCACTGATGCAAAAAAGCGTCGAAAAGCGCCAATATTGAGGTGTCAGTTTGTATTCTAGTAAATAGTGACCATTTGCTATTTTGAATTGTTTGCAAGCTATGATAATCATCACTTATGCGGCAAGAAGTCCGAGCGATCGCGCTCAGCGCGCAAATCATCACGTTCGTATTTAAGACATTTTAATAAATGCTATTTCTGACAATTTCGGCGAAAATAGTTTGTGATGATAATCAGTTCAGGGAAAGTCCGCAAAATCTCGTAGAAGTAACCGATATTACACGGAGTTCGTTGCCTCCACTGATCGCCTTCGGACGAAACGATTCACATGAAAGCTCATCGTAAATTGGCAATTATGATCAATCAACGTCTCGCAAATGTTAAATAAATCAACAGCTGCTGAGATGAATCTTCGTCGCCAGCAGTAATGTCACACCTCTCACGGAAGTTCAAAGGATTAATAATCTTTTTACAAAAACTTCAATTGAAAACGATCTAAAAGCGCGTTTCTCTCTTGCACCATCTTATCCTTGAATTATGGTTATGCAACTTACGACTTTGTACTGTTTATCATCGATAATCAATTTTCTATTGAAACTTGATAATTTTGATTCGGATTTATAATCTAATACTGATGGATAATCAGAACTCATATCACCCGTCGCGGTATCTCGAAAGCCGCTTCTGCGGCACAGTGCATTTTTAGATAAAGTTCAGCCTTACTACCACAACAATCATGAGCAAACAATATGATTTTTCAAATCGACGAAGAAGCCGAGTTCATGAAATTGATTGAAATTCCTCTCTCAATTTTAGTTTCTCATTATTCAGAAATAATCAGCGACAACCCTTGATGCCCATAGTTGACATCAAAAACTCAAATTCTTATAAGATTCTGAGACTTGCAGTTGAGAGTAAACTTCCAACTGTTGAACAAGCGGAATACTTCGAGGTCAGAGTGGTTTACAAGTTAGAAAAGAAATTTTTGAGTCGAGTTTTTGTAGGGGTTTGTTTAGACTCTAGCGGGGTTTTACAGTCTACTCGATTCCGTATATGCAGGGTACCACCAGGCCTGGATGGTCATCTTTTGAAAGAAAATAAGTCAAGTAAAGTATAGAGTTTGTTGAATATTTTTACAATTGGTGTTACTCGTGGGACGTAATCAGACCATCATTCACCGACAAAAGCGGGGTAGTAACAATCTCTGCAGTTTTCTAGAGATGAGGGCACAACAGTTTTCTCAGTGGCGGCGACATCTATGTTGAGGAAGTAAATCTAAATTCCTCTCGTTCGCATGAAATCCGACCGCACGCGACAGGCGATACGATACCCTACGCATTATTGTAACAGAGTAGTGAGTGAGCAACAATGTTACACAATATTTGGGTGTGAGCTTGACGGAAAATCGGTGAATTCATAAATAACTGAATAAAAAAGAATAAGCGAGTGATGCGGCTGAGTAATCTGTATCTCAGCAGCAAGACGATTTGTTAAATATTTGATTTACCAGAATTTGAACGATGGTTATATTTGGAGCGTGACTCTATTCGTGCAATTTTTAGGACGTGACGTGTAGGGATCGAGGTTTTATTTATAGATATTAATTAGTAAAATAATAAGCTTATTAAGATGGAGGATATATTTCACTGGTGTCGCGAAGGAAATGCAATGCAAGTTCGCGTATGGCTGGATGACACCGAACACGACATGAATCAAGGGTACGGAAACGAGACCTGTCTCATTGTCATATATGGACATGCAGCTGACATGTGTCCATGCTAATTTGTGGTTTTATAATCTGAATCTATAGCGTGTCTTAACCACAATCTTCTGTGCTATGAACAACGCCCAAAGTTTGCTACCGATTATTACATGTATATCCATCCTTGTTAACATTAGTTTTCTCATTGAATGATTATGATTATAATTTGATTAACGGTTTCCATTCTTTGAAATCAGAGATGACCATGGGTTCAGTCCATTACATTGGTGCAGCAAAGAAGGTCACTCTAAATTGGCAGAGCTATTGGTCATACGAGGTGCTCGTATTAATGCGACAAACAGAGGGGATGACACGCCTCTGCATCTCGCCTCTGCACATGGACATAAAGATATTGTTCAACTGGTTAGTGAGAGCAGCTTGCCGTGCCATTCATAGCTCTTGGTTCACTCGTTCTTATTATCTTACCAAATTTCTTTGCTATTTTTTAGCTGTTGAAAAATCGTGCCGATGTCAATGTCACCAATGAGCATGGAAATACTGCTCTCCACTATGCTTGCTTTTGGGGTGATCAAGCAGTGGCAGAGGAATTGGTAGCTGCTGGGGCATTAGTATCCATTGCCAATAAGGATGGAGACACTCCACTAGACAAGGCCAGGGGACCTTTGGCAAAACGATTGCATGGTAACTGGACATTGGTTCATAAAAATGTTCCAAACTCATAAGCATCAATTGTGGCTAAAAACTTCTTGTCTGCCTTCAGATCTAGCTGTTGAATATGGACAGGACTTGAAAAAGATTCATTTCAAAGACCAGAGTTGGCTGGGACTGAAGACGAGGAGCCGTAAGTACAGAAATAACTAAACTGAGGCAGTAATCCATATTAAATTCATATATTTTCAGGGGATGCAACTTTATCTAGGCACAAAGGTATCAACATGGCAGATCTGTCTCTTCACACCCATTTGGCTAGTACCCCAAGTGGCGAGACATGGAGAGGTCGTTGGCAGAATAACGACGTTGTGGCAAAAATACTCAACCTCCGTGAATGCACAGCCAGAATCTCAAGAGACTTTAATGAAGAGTTTCCAAAGCTCAGAATCTTTTCTCACCCTAATATCCTACCTGTTCTCGGATGCGTCAATCAACCCCCACAGCTGGCTACTGTATCCCAATACATGGCCAGAGGTAGTCTGCACAGACTTCTACACGGAGGAACCGGAGTTGTTGTTGATACTGCAAGAGCCCTAAGATTAGCATTAGATGTCGCAAGGGCTATGGCCTTCCTCCACGGGCTCGAAAGGCAAAGCAGGTGCAGATTTCAGTTGAATAGTAAACATGTTATGGTAAGTTCAATACTGGATATTCTGTTAGTCTATCCAATTTCCATTCCGATACTATTTTGGAATTTTCTCTTTCTGCGTAGATTGACGAGGATCTTACGGCAAGAGTGAACATGGCTGATGCTAAATTTTCGTTCCAAGAAGTTGGACGAATTTACGAACCAGCGTGGATGTCTCCAGAAGCTTTGAACAAAAAGCCAGCTGACATTAACCTTGAGGCTAGTGATATGTGGAGTTTTGCAGTTCTGCTCTGGGAATTGGCCACCAGAGAAGTACCCTTCGCCGATTTATCCCCCATGGAATGTGGTATGAAGGTAAGTTTCAGCTGCGGTGACCAAAGTTGAGAAATTATTCAAACAACAATCAACCATCATTGTGTTAATGTAGATCGCCATGGAAGATCTACGCGTCAGTATTCCACCCGGAATTTCTCCGCAACTGGCAAAGCTGATTCGTATTTGCATGAATGAAGATCCTGGCAAACGTCCATCTTTTGCTATGGTTGTGCCAATTCTGGATAAGATGAAACGCTGAAGAGTGCAAGAGCAACCAAATTGTATTCAATTGTTATTGTTCGCACTATATATGCATAACACGATAACAAGCATCGAAGAGCTTTCTTTAAACGTAACTTATTTTTAAAAATTAATATAATAATGATAATTGTTACTCTAACAATGCGAATGTAATCATATATTCACACGGTGCCTCCTACGTCTAAAAATCATTTTTTTTTTTTGAATCTATACAAAACGCCTGCCTCTATCAATCTTCCAACATTGATATACACATAATATTGACTCTAGATATTTATACATTATATATTTATACAGTATGTTATGAAGTGATAGGTTAATAGATGCTTTATTGTTAACGCTTTTTATAAAGAAATCTTTTTGTCTTTGATTTTTTGATATTTTATTTAGGTGTTCGAATCGTAATTTTGTTTTCTTTTATATACAAATCTATGTATGCTGTATACACATACCACTGCCAATTTGTCTTATTACAAAAACAAAACAAAAAAATTGATTATTACTCATCGGTTGGAAAAGGCAGAAATTTATCTGCGTAACACTTGCCACTACGAAACATTTATGTACATCTAATTCGCTATTAGGTGTTCGCGTTTTATGATTTATCTATCGACAGTTTTAATGCAAAAAACAAGTTAGAAAGAATTTAACTTCTCATATTTATAAGCCCAATAATCTTGTCGTTTTACTCTACGGTGTTACTTTATAATTTTTTTCTGAACTAAAAATAAATAACTTTCATACTCAAGTGACGATCTTATTAAAAAAAAATCGTCAATCATCAATGCCTGATCCAAGAAAAAAGAGGGCAATTCCATGTCAAGAGATTAACGAGTTTTGGGCCGATTTTTCCGATCTAGACATAAATCTTCAAAAAAGTAGTTTTTGGTGAAAAAGAAGGCCACCAGGAAGGCAGGAAAGGTGCAACTGGCGCAGCTGCAGACCTAGTGCAGACTACACCCTTTACCACAGAATAAGGACTTACTGAGTCTCTAGTGCAGACCAGCGCCGACGAATCGTAGGTCTGAATTCAACGGCACATACTACATATGTATATGCTATGTATGCACTGATCTCTATAGTGATCAGTGTATGTATGCTATGTATATGTCAAGGGGTTGCGCGCGACGATGAACGTGACTAGCGATACACAACGAGCAACGAGCGAATGAAAATTTAATTTTCCTTGTTCCCACCAGGAGAACTAGAATCAGCTGATTGTTGTGTATTCTATGACTGTTGTGTTGTCATATAAGTTGCCATCGCATCAGCAACAAATAGATCTGGAAGTGGTCTGATCTCCTTGGCGTTAGTCAACCAAACTTGTTTATCGTGAAATAAAAAACATTTCTTGAATTTTTAACCAAAATGACACGCCATGCACGGAATTGTACTGCTGGTGCGGTCTACACGTACCATGAAAAAAAAAAAGATGCAACAGCTTCTGGGTACGGAACCAACAGTCAGCGTGTTGGAAAAGATTCTTTGAAAGATTTTGACTGTTGCTGTTTGACATTACAGCCGTGTAGATATCCTGTGGTAACGTGAGTTATTTTTTTTATATTTTATTCATCAGCTCAAAAGTGACAAAGATTGACTGTTTATGTATCGCAGGAAAGATGGCCACCTATTCGACAAGGAGGCAATATTGGAGTACGTGTTGACAAAAAAAAAGCAGTATGCTAGGAAACTAAAGGAGTACGAGAAACAAAAACAGAAAGATGCGGTAATAGATCATCAAATTCACATCTGCTTTAAACACTTGCTCCAAACTAAACCAACCTTGGACCATGATTTGAATTTCTAGGATCAATCAAAGGAGCAGTCAGCTAATGAGGAATTACAGAAACTCCAAAACTTTTTGAAAGCTGAAAAGAACATTGTATCTCTGAACAAGCAGTCAGTTGAAGAGCCAGGATCGTCAATATCGAACATGAGCAATGGGAGGGACAAAACATTACCTAGTTTTTGGATCCCAGCCAAAACACCACAAGCAAAAGAATTGGTTCTACAAAAACCTGATAAAAATATTTACTGCCCCGTTAGCAAGAAGATTCTAAAATTAAAGGATCTCATTCCGGTAAAATTCACAGAGGTCAACGACCCCGACGATAAGAAATCACTTATACTAAAGCAGGCGCGGTACATGTGTCCCGTGACTCACGATGTACTAAGTAACAGCGTACCTTGTGCAGTTATCAAAACAACGTAAGATCTACCTCTGTTTTGTTATCCGATCTCTCGAAACATGTATTCACCCATTTCCCGTGGAATATATGCAAAGATTGAACGCATTACATTTTATTTATGTTATAGAGGTCACGTTGTAACAATGGAATGTGTTGAAAAGATAATAAAAAAAGATTGGATCCACCCACTGGATGATAGCACACTGACAGAGAGTGATATTATTCCGCTTCAAAGGGTAATTCAAGTCATTTCTCCATCTTCAAATTGCAGTATATTGTCCTCAAGCGAAATGTTATCTAATTATTCTCTACAGGGTGGCACAGGGTATGCAGCTGCAAACGACGAACTCGAAGGAAAACATCAGAGGCCTGTGTTGCAGGCTTAATATTTTTTTTGCATATTACCTATCTACTTGTCATCAATCCTTCATTATAAATAAAAAATTGAAAAATTTATATTCGTTGCAACTATTGTATAATGGCGCCTTCACCCTCCTCGTAATGATTTCGTTACTAACGACACAAGCTGCGTGACCGGAATTTCAATGGCTAATAAATGCTTGAATGAAAATTCCCACGTCAAACTGGACGGTGGCGCCCTGAGGGATGTGATAAATAGCAGCTCATATTTCGGCGAGAGTCACGGCGGTAATCCTCTATCGAGAAAGCGGCAATCTGTGCAGGACGGTTCGCCATGTAAGAGAAAATCTACTGTGGAACGATGCGAGAATTCGTCAATTGAAGGGGTAAGTTCAAATTTCCTGTTGAAAAGTTTATTCTCAGATAAGTTTACGACAACAATCATCTAAAAAATCACGTTTATCCAACCGTCGCGTTTCTTCACTTTACAAAGATCTCTTAAAACTGCAGCATGTGTCACTTGAACAGATACGATTAATTTACGCGCTAATATGCAGCAGTCGCAAACTCACTCGTCACACTTCGCCAATTCGCGAGTAGCAATTTTTCAAAAACACGTATATGATCTTCTTCATAATTACAATTGAACGAAATAGATTCCTCCTCCGACTTCCTGTGCCAGCGTAATATATCAATTTGTACCTAGAATATTCGTTTACTTTCGGATTTTGGCCCCCCGTCGTGACCACTTGATATGATTCCATACGCGCGCGCGAGATTTCATTCAAAGATTCCCATAGAGTAATGTGAACCCTAAATGCAATTATTACATACGTATACAAACTTTGCTATCGCGAACGCGAACTGCATACATAACGAAACTCAAGTCTAGTTTTCCGCACGGTATCGTATTATAAACGATGCGCGCGTGTAAATATAATATGTAAATATGTGTATACAGCGGTAATACACACACAAGCATTCAATTCATATATGTATATACGCATGTATTCATTCGCGACATCACGTACAGCATAAACTGGACACAAACCACGAACCCTCCAGGTTTGGAATACATATCATTTCCATGTATTTCCCGAATCTTATTTTTTGTTCTCAGTGTTAGTTGTTACACCTCGTTGCCAGCTGGAGAATCACGATACGTTACAATACCAATGCGCCTACACATTACTATTAACCCACGATGCAGTCGTTGAAATGAACGTTACGCAACTTCATAGAACTTACGTAATCGGACATAGGAATAATTGATGATTAATCGGCATAAACTAACACAGCTTATGTATACCTACCTGGGTAGACCTACTCCCATTACGAGGGTCCGTACCCAAGTGCACTGTTCTTCCACTAAAATCTCACTGTTGTTATCAATTCATGGGCAAATTTGATGAAAAATTGCAAAGACTTATCGAAAAAATTTGGATCATAAAAATCGGACCACAATTTCGATACGGTTTCATAAAATGATTTCGGAAATCGCATATCTGGAAAAATTACTTGTCGATTTCACTCACTGATTCTTCTATAAGGACCTTTCACGCGAAAGCACGGTATATGTATACAGTATGGTAAAAACTAACTGCAATTGATGCAGTTTCGAAGTGCTACAGCAGCGGTTTTACTAAACTCTCTGCATTCAAAAAATCTTTGTGGATTTTTTTTATAGGACTTTTCCCATTTTTCATTCAGTTTTAGCTTTACATTCTCACGATAGGTATAATGTAGATTTTTTATTATGCTATGGCTATTAGATTGCGTAATTAAACTATTTATTTTACAATAAAACAAGGTACCTATTTCACAAGGGATAAAATGTCCAATTAGTAATTACATAGGTGTGTTACGGTTCGAATGAACGGCCATATTCAGGTAACATTCTGCCGGCGAAAGGGCTAGTCTGGAGCAAAAGAGAATAAAAAAGTAAACATGAATTCAAAGCTATCAGAATTTAAACCCCGATCCCTCGAACGCGCGTTCCAAAGCAATCCATGCCTAAGTTTTTTTTTTTTTCTTTTTCCGATGACCATTCACAATTTTACGCACATTTATCTATATACTATATACATAAGTCACTTGTCTTCAGAATTTCTGACGTAACGTGAGCACTGCACTAATATAAATGCAAATCGAGATGTTGCGCAAGTGCAGCGATAATAACAATAACGAAGCGTACGTAGGTATACCTATATATATTCTATGCGTATTCGATCAACCCGCGTTCGCTTATTCGATTTTCTTGAATAAACATATAATATGGATGAACTTTCTTGCAATACGATAATAACCCATATGCATATATGTATGTATACCTATGCACACGGATATCCAGGTATATAGGTGCTTTCACGCAACTAGGGGAATGCGCGCATGGGTCATTATGTTATGTATCTATGACTGCATCATAGTTGCTGTGCTGCGGAAAAGGTCAAACTATAATATAACGCGTGCCTATGAGAGATTTGTCTACGAAAGTTTTCAACTTGCAATTATATATTGTAACGATCACAGCATCTTACGTATCATATATGTAAATGTTTATACATACAACTATACATATAGCGCAATGAAAGAGCGCTGTAAATATCAAGCAAAATGTCGCCAATCATCCCGGGCAGTAGATTTTCAAAATTCGTCTTCATTTTTGCCTGAATCAAGGATATCTTTGAATGAATGCGTTCGGAATTTCGCCTGCTACAGCGCTCTTATTTTGCTTTTGGGATTAGTGATGCGTGGACTTTGATACGAGTCGAAATAAGTGACAGGCCCACAGTTCGCGATGTAAGAAATCGAGTTTTTCTCGATTTACGTGAATTTTTCGCGCTAAGTTGTATATATATTCCTCATAAATCATCGAATGCTGTACGAATAATTGGTTTGGAGTAGCTATTTCGGATTTTTCTTTTTTCTTATTCAATCGCATGGTAAAAATCAAGTATAACATCCCCTTAAAAATTATGCACACGCTTAATATGCTGCAGGTATAGACGGATTCCAAAACTGTGTATAGTATATGCTTGTACAATACTTATACCATGTGTCCCAGCGTTTACACTACAGTATGTGTGGTTGCCTGCCGCTAGGCGCTCAACATAGCCGGTCACAGCGAGCCAACAAAGGGGGCACGCTCTGCTTCGCCGGTTTCGTCAGCTCCGCGACCGCGCGCCTAGCGGCAGGCAACCAGACGTACTGTAGTGCAAACGCTGGGACACATGGTATACCTACCCTTGTTATTATATCAGAAAATATATATCAGTCACTATTCGGAAGGTGGACTTCGTCGGGGATTTACCTGCGAACAGGTGCGTGCAGTGTTACTGACAGGAAGGAGACAAGAAGCACAATGGTCCATTCCCTCATCGCCACCTGATACCGATATTCTGCTATTGGCATCGCAAAAATATTCTGACGAGTTATATACATATTGTATACATATACATATATATACCCATATACATCGCATAATATAATACACTACAAAGTACACACACATATACATACCCACATACAAAGGTATATTCCATTGGTGGTTATTTATATCTCATGGTTCTCGAAACGTTTCGATTTGGCGACATCTTGCAATCTCTTCCGAATGATGAAAAAATAGAAAAATAGAAAAATCTCGAAGAATGCAATACGTTGCTATGCAACACAAGTTCATTACTACTGTAATTTCAAAGATCGCGACTATACGTTCGAATCATGATCATCCGTCGTCTCAGGCACCAAAAGTATAAACCACCGACATATACATATACATTTTACGCAAAGTCAAACTATAATACTATACTAAATTAGGGATGAAAACCTGTCAGCAACAGAATTTCAACGTTTACATAACTCGGTACGTACTTATCTCAAATATAACTTCATATTGTCCACTCGTTCACTTTATGTACATTAATATATTATCAGTTATTATACAGTACCGGTTAAAAGTTTTCGATCACTTTGGTAATCCTCGTTCCGGACAAAAAGTTCAATATCTCGGCCAAAAAAAGGCCCAGATAAATGATTCGGATTACATTCGAAAGTAGAGATGGACAGCTTTATCATGCTTCTTGTAAAAATCGTCTACGATTTTTTTTCCACTTACCAGATGACGTTAAACATGGTTATTTTTTACAATTTTTAAACTTTCATAAAGTCGCGTGCAATTTTCCTGGACATGGCGATAAAAATTCATATTTAACAGGATTCGGAAGAGAAAAGATCAGGCTTAAATTTGCGCTTTTTAAATTTTTTTTCGCAAAGTTATTCAATTTTTTGTCCGGAACAAGAATTACCGAAGTGATCGAAAACTTTTGACCGGTACTGTATGTACCTATACAAGCAATTTCATGCCGTAAATGTATTTCATATACATACACACACGTATACATTTACACATACATTGAAAACCTATGACGCACGCAAACGTAGATTTACCGTGAAATTATTAGTCGGATCTTAAGACCAGACTCGAAGGGAACGATCTTATTGTGGGCATAGATAATGTTTTTATGTTCGATAAAAATAATCTATGCGACGTTCTCGCTTACGTCTCGTAGTTCGAATTCTGATTTTTTAATATTAACAAAATCAATTGGTTCATTCTTCGATTTCTATAGTTATTAATTTTATCGAATTGAAATAAGAATCTGTAAATTTCGGTAAATTCAATTCGATTTAATTCCCAAGAAGAAATATGCAATAATATATTTTAGATTTGCAGAGATGGAAAGCTTCAACTTTTGAGGGAATTGTTGTTTTATCAGTTTCGAAGCGTTTGAGCTCCTATAAGGAGCATAAAAATTCCAAAACACCCCTATTACGGATCACCCCAATGTATAGTTTAGAATTAATGTACAGGGTGCATCGACGGTCCAGTACATTGCGGATGAAGGGGATCTTTTTTTACCTTCCTTCTTTTTTTCTCATGATCTGCATGGATAAGCGAAATTATAGGGTGTCGTAAATATCGAACTGAGTGTATATATATATATATATATATATATATATAGCTATACATTATATATTATATATTATAAGAATAAGCACAGGGCAATTTTCCCTGAGAAACAAATAACGAATTGATCAGTCAATTGTAAAAATTGAGAGCCGAGCTAATTATTCTTATACTCTGCTTGTATACTTGATTATTTTTCTGACGAATTTATATCTATAGTATATACACATACATACATATCGATGATAATTAGTACATTGAAATAATTGGTAGCATCTATATGTATACATAAGTAGGTACATATTGAAGATAAATAATTAAACAGGGTCAGCTGCAGGTGATATAAAATTCAGTTTTATATCTATAGGTAGATATACATATACAGTCGGTTGGCGTTGTTTCGAAAACCCTGTGCGGAGACAAAAAAAAAAGAAGCAGCTAATAAAAAGAAGAAAAAACTCGATGAACATTCTTACCAATTATCGGGCGCGTGTCAAGTGACCACAGCGGTATAATATAATACGGTATAGGATATCGTTTTACCAATCAGAGAACGTCCAGAAGGTACAAATAATTGACCATCTCTGAAAAAAGGGACGGAACGATGCACTATTTGAAGGGTGGTTATCGTATTCCAATTCGACGGGTTATTTTCTTTCGCATAGGTTATTATATGTATATGTGTATACTATGTGTATGAAACGAAAGACATATTTCTTATTTATATTAATTCGAGATATTTGTTCCTCTGCATGCCGATTTAATCGAGTGCGCTCGCTCGAAAACTACAATTTTTCGAAATCTTATTGTTAGATAAAAAATATTCGGGAAAGCATACATTACAGCTGCGATTTGACGCGGACTGTCCGATGCACACAAATATTCGTCTGATCGAGTTTTTAAAAAACGAAGCTGCCTAAAAACTGGCGTGCTCGATATACGGTATACATACCTATATATAGGTATATACCATGTAAAGAGAATACAGAGTAAAATTTTGAGCAAATTAATTGTCAAAGCTGATAATCCGCAGTAACGAGATAAAAGTTCCAGTAGCTTGTTACCTGTAATGGGTATCATCGGACACCGAACAACGAACAACCTATGGTCATGCATGTATATATATATATATATATGTATAGAATCACATGTGTTCCTGATGCAAGAGGAGAATCGGTGGTCACTTCAAACGTTCACCAATCTGGTCAAACTCCCCAGTCATATTTCTAATTATGTGCGACTCACGATCGCAATAAATAGCGATTATGTAAGCCCATGCAACGCGTGTAGTGGAACCCATAAGCCGTATATACATACCACATACACACAGACACGTATCTATATACGGTGTGATATGTACATATACATTTCATACATCATTATTTAAATCAAACGTCAATGAATATTTAACTAATGCTATACCACCCTATAATCTATCTGAATCAGTTTGAAGCTGCACATAAGTTTATATACATATATGTGAATGTAAGTGTTTATTTAGTACTCACCCCCCACTCCGTTCAAAACTTTTCTCATATAGTACATGAATACATAATACCTACATAAAAAATGATATATCAAGTTTGCGCGCTATAGAACTTTTCGCGGACATGCAGTGAAACTGTTTGAAAATTTTTCTGTTTGTTTGTTTTTTTTTTTTTTTTCTATCGAGTGTTGTGTGTCGAACACTCTACTTATTCGTTATTCACGTACATACACATATTCATAACATGTATAGTGCAGAGAAAGTAGTACATAAGAATTTATACCATTTTATATTCTATCTGCTCTGTGAGTTTTCTCGATACTATTTGTATACCACCACCTTACGTACTATTTTATATAGTTATTATGTCTTTCAATTTTCAATTTTTTTACAAAAAGAAAGCAGTGAAAATAAGCGCTCGCATCAGGTTTTTAGGTAAAGTACAAATTTATTTTCACAATCTTTCCAACTGTTGCGTCGCGTCGTATATAATATAAGTTTCGCGGTACCTCGTTCTCCTCGAACGTTGTAAAAAAAAAAAAAAGAAAAACGGGGGGGGGGGGAAAGAGTAAAATTTTTGCGACGATCAGAACCTGGTACCGGAGTTTTTGGTGTAAATAATTTGTTAGCCAAATATATTTATATTATAGAGACGAAGAACCCCCTCATTGGCGGCACAACCCCCAGCGTCGAGGCGCCTGCGGCCGCCCCCAACGGATCCGGTACAAGCGTCGGGACGCAGGGCGTTCCAGTCACTCCCACTGGCGTCGAGACGTCACCACGTGGTCGTTCGAAACATCCGCCCGCTGCACCTGCGTCAAAATTTTACACGTCTCGTCAAATCATAACTTATTTTATCCCACGGAAGTGGGAATAATTCGCGCTACCGTTCGATCATTGAATCTATACGGCGTAGAAAATTTTTCAGGAACTTTTTCCGAAATTTTCCCAATAAGCTGCGTGGAAAACCGTAATTGAATTTTTTTTTCAGGACCCAGCTTTTGAGAGAATCATTCCGTCGTCACCGAGTACCCAAATCATGAGTATAGAGCAACGAAATCGAAGATTTTAGATTTTTTTAAACCGATCGATCTGATCTAGGGGTGGGGGCGGGGGCGGATCTGATGTAGGGGCGGGGGGAGGAGCCTGGGGGTACAAAAATAGGCCCCCCAAAATTTTGGGTACCACAAACTAAATGAAGGCAAAAACGATCCACTAAAAATATTTATAATAATTCAGAGAAAAATGGACGGACCGCTATCAAACTTTTTTTCTCCTAAATATAAGGATAAGGATGAAATATAGAAAAACGAAATAAATCAGCCCCGAGTCAAAGAGTATTAAATTTTGTGGAATGAGTAAAAAAAAAAATAAAGATACGAGCTATTTTTTCTCAAGGCCTCATCCCCCCCTCCCCCCACCCCCCCGCCCCCTATGTATATATAATATGTAATACGCAGACATCCGGTACGGTTTATATACCTATATAATAATTAAACGCGTCGGGGCAACTATAGCCCTCTCTACGGTAACTCTCGCTTTGGAATAAAATCACAATCGCACTTTATATAATTTTCCCGGTCGTCGTCGTAGTTCTCGTCACCGTCGTCGTCGTCGTCGTCAACGACCGGCTCTCGCGGTTCTGCACAGTCTGCGTTGTGCCGTCGCGGGTCGAGTCGGGCGAGCCTGCAACAGAAACGCCGACTGCTGCATGGTACTGACGGAATATATTTTTACTACCCGATGCCTTATCGGGTCGGTTGAAAATTTTTCAAAAATTTATACGATAATAAAACTTATAGTATAACTTATCGACTGTATATATATATATATATAAAATTAAATCGGTGGCGAAGACGAAGAATTTTGAACTTGATTTTTTTTTTCTTTTTGTTTCTTTCGCACACCGCACGCGCTATGGATATATAATAATTGCGAGGGGTGATTCGTATTATTTGACACACAAGATCGTGGTTTAAAATGACGTAAAAAAAAAAGAAAAAAAAAACACTTTATACATTATACAGATATAATGAATTAAAAAGAACAATATATTTATATGTATGTACATCGTATAGTGAATTCTTGAAAATGATCTTCAGCCTTTAGTGAAATAAAATGATATCGTTTTTTCTTTTTGTTCCCCCACATTCTCTTTAGCCAATTAAAATTTTCATCTTCTGTGTTAATTGCAATGTTCTTCCGATAATAATCAGCGATAGTCGGTGATCAAAAGGTGAGAATATGTAGGGAGAACTGCAGGTATAACCAGTGCACATTGTACCCCATGACCTAGTCTCGCATGTGTCCCTATACAAGCACATATATAGATGTATGGGTATGTATTGGTATATATAATATAATGTATATTGGTATCAGGATTATGAGGGGGCTAAAATATAAAAGATCCACTTACACATGTACATGTATATAGTATGGTATCTAACGTCAGTAATTCCCTTTAAATCCAAACGCGAGGAGGGTGCAGATCATCCTAATAATACAGGGACTTATAAGTTTGATCTGAAAAAAAAGAAGAAATTTAGCTATCCCGATACTATTCTCCTATCTATTTCTTTCTCTTCTTTTGTTTCGTCTGTACAAGATTTCGAAAATATTCGATCGATCGTATTCGAATCATCAGCTCGATCCGCAGTTAATTCAGTTGAGACGGTTTCTGCATTTTCAAAATTTTAGATCTGTATATAGAAGAAAAAAATGTTTAAAATTTTGAATTTCACACATTTATACCGTGCAAGTTTATTTCTATATACGCGGAAAAAATTATACACAGATGATCGTTTGAGGCGGTATCGCCAGATCTGATTGATCGAGATTTCATGGAATCCCCCCATTAAGTAAACTCGATACAGTTACGCTTGAGCAACGTCAGAAATTTGTGCAATTAAATTTCCGTTCCTTCTCGTCTGCTTAATTTATAGGTCTGTAGTATATGGAATAAAGAAAGATATAGTTCGAGCGATGTTCATTACTATCAGCATCATCATCATCATCATCTATATATACAGCCGCGTAATTTGCATATGTAAGCTCATTTCACTCTCAACTCTTCTGACTTTTTCTTTTTTTTATACTCTTCTAAGTATGCAACGTATAGGACACAATATGTGAGATAAATCGGAGATAGTTTATCTATACTTTTTATACGATTCCGCGAACGTCAACTTAGAGTTGTCGAAGCTTTTTTCATAGACGTTGTATAATACCATGTGCTATGCAGGTACATCGAGCAAAGGGATAAAAAATTTTTTGCCAAACATAAAAAAAAATTGATAATATTAAGGTATTTTTTTTTATTGGAGTTACAATCTTCATGCATCGTTAAATAATAATACGAAGAGGACTCTACATGAGCTCGTGCATAATAAATCTTTATCGAAACCATCGAAGGATAATATTAGTGTGTATAGAGTTGGATTATAAGATGAAAATTATATCCTGTTTAGGTATACTGCACACTGCAAACGCGCAGATTTACGTTTACAAAGCAACGATTTCGCCACATTATTTTATCCACATTATATTGCATATACCTATACTTTACATGTTAAATCCACCGTTGTACTGCAGGTTACACCTATAACCGGATTTCGAAAGATCGAAATCTCTTGTAATCTTACGGTGTGCAGCGCACACGGGACCCGCTCGATCGTTTCGTAATATGGGCAACTCCAGCTAGTGCGGAATATACATGTATAATTACTTCTATACGTAAACTATAATCGCGTAGCAAAAGTTTAGTACCACAGGTAACATGATCAATTTATCGAACGTTGAAAGTTACATATAAGCATATTTTATATGCCATACAGTTATTGGGCACTACATAAGTTTTTCTACATTATACATAAACGCATATCAAAATAGTTAATGATACCTAATTAAGTATTGAACCGATATGATTTCTATTGCGGTCTAAGTAACTCCCCCCACTCCCACCCCCACCCCCGAAGCGGGTGCATTAAACCAACGCGTATTTAATATGAATAAATTGTATATGCGGAAGCATGTTTTCATCACCCTTTTAATCATGAGAATAATAATAATAATAATAATTCTTTGTCTTCGCTGATCGGAGCGTTTGCAGTAGAGTAATTTTGATGTATTAAAAATTGATTTTTATAACAAAATGATTCCTCTTCAGATGGGGATCCCGTGGATTGGCTATCGGAAGAAATAAACATCATCAGGGGCGGTGCTCGCGTCGGCTGCAATAATGCCTGCGTGAAACACAAGCCCCATTTTATTTGAAACTATAATAAAATATAATAACAGTGAAAAAATTGACGAACTTGATCGTGCGGATGTGATAATCGATGTAAACGGGCTCCGATAATAAGAAGAAAAAAAAGAACCGTACATAAAAACTGAGCGCAGTGTGTAGATATTCGTATATCGAACACAGAGTGTGAAAAAGATTTTTTTTTTTTACAAAATAAACGACAATATGGTGGCTCAAGAGATGGCTCAGGGTTATACCCGACTTCTTCACGGCGCCCAGGAACCCCAGGAGTTTACGTCGCTCGAAGAATTGAAACCAAGATTGTTACAAGAGCATCACAATCGCAATCAAAATGTATCGACCACAACGAATTCACAGCTTTATCATCATCCCGGGGAACAACAACCGCAACAACAACAGTCTTATTACACCTTGAGCGAGATGCCAGAGTAAGTGAAACGTGCAGTAGATTATAATGATTATAGCTAGTATGTCCATCGTCATGGGGGGGGTTGGTTATTTTTTTTCTTTTCTTTCTTTTTTCTCTTCTGTCGAACAACCCAATTTTTGTTAAAAATAAAAACTAGTTTTTTTTTTTTTTTATTTTATATACCTAATCTATGAATCTACGAGATCCTTTTTGTTGCGAAGGATATATAATTTTTTTTTTTTTTCATTAATCTCTAGGTGGAATTATACCTATGAATAAAAGATATAATATTATAATGTGTCAGTTTTAAAGAAAAAAGATCCAAAAAAAGGATAATTTACGACTGAAAAGAATAGGAAATATATCCTAGAAAGTATAGCTATAGGAACTAATTACGGATTCATCTCTTTAGTAACTGTATATATACCTGATAGTCGAAGAATTTAGCCCAGTTTTCTCTCTTCGACAGTGACACCCATCAAGGGCATGTAAAGAGACACGAGTTACCTACACTCCGGTCTGCAGTGTGTGTCCCCAAGGCTCGTAATCTTGTTACTTATTATCGCACAGAACTCGTGTGAACTTCGCCTATATGGCTATAGATATATCACATATCATACGCGCATATGTTCATTCACTCGCGTTTCGTCTACAATGATTTCCCACACGTGTCTATAATAGTCCAGTGGAATTATAACTATAACAATAAACATACCTGTATACAATCTATCAGGTATATGCGTATATGAGGCATTCCACGCCAAGTCGGCCAACCGTTCACCCTGACCATTTTCGATTTTTTTTTTTTTTCAATTTTTTTTCTAACATTCCTTTGATCATAAGTAGTCCAAACTAAATTATCGAAAAGTTTCAAACTTTGAAAACCATACGAAAAAATAATAATTCCACGATCGGTCAGGGCTTATAAAATTAAAACTTTTGTTATTTTGAATATATAATGCAAATTTTGCATCGAATATGACATCTTTAATTTTTGCACATCGCATCAGCTGTATATATTATTCGTTTCTTCGACGAAATATGCACGATATACATAAATATTAAGCATTACACGTGCAGTGCGGCGTCAGCCTATATATTTTAATAAAATAGAGTACTAAAAATATATGGAAATAAAAAAAAAAAAACATTAATTCTCACTTCACTTCGCACACTTTATTCTGCAATTAACCGCAATGACGAAGGTATATACATTATAATCTAAAATTTCGATTGAAAAAACGAACTCAAAAAAAGCTTCTTTTTTTTTTATATTTCTCCGAAGGTTTTTTTGCCCAAGAATTTTCAAGGATTTATATACAGACTCCGCCAGGAAGGTCAGGTTCTTAGTCTCAGTCCGATTTCGATTGGAATGATGCCCCTTAAAATAATATAAGAATTTGTTAAAAATCTGCGTCCTATTTTTAAATTATTGCAACAATACGCAGGGGATTGTCGTGTTCGACGGTATATTTCGGTGAGATCGACACGGGTGTCGATGAGTTGACGGTATCTGCGACCGGAGGTGCGGCAGGACCGTTGGGAGGCGGCGTTTCAACCCCCAGGGGAACTACGGGGCCCGAAACAGCACCGCACATGGAAACGCTTCAACAGGGAAGTGGAGCTGCAGTGGAAGGTGTCGGCGTGGTCACTCATCACTTTCAAAATGTTACCCACCACCATCACCATCGTCATCATCAGCAACATCAGAGTCAAAGTCCAAATAATTATTCAGCCCACACACCTCTACACACGCAACCGTCGGAGTCACCATCTTCGGTCGATGGATTCGTCACGTCGTCGAGGAAGCGAAAAGTTTCTTGCAAGTTTGTAAATTTCATACCATTTACCCGATGATACGATGTCAATGACGGGATATCTTGAAAAACAAAAAAAACGAATACTCGAGTCGACTTTACTTAAAGAAAAATAGATTCTGAATATATTTATAAAGAATGATTCCAAAGTCCGTTACACTATACAATCTTTTCGCTCGTATGAGGTAATTTCTTACGGAAGAAAGTAAAAAGAAAAAACTTTGACGAGGTTTGTCATTTTTGGTGTTATTTACATCGGTGCCCGTTTTGCCGAATATCACAGTGGCTTGAAGTATCACGCATAAAGTTGCAGATCTCGCATGTTAGATTAAGGTACATATTGGCATGTATACAGCGTCGTTATACCTACAACACACAAAATATAGCACATAGCTCCTGAAACCTAGGAAGTGCCGAACCTCGATCCACCCTGAGCGGTAGCAGCTCGGATGCCAGTTCCTCGAATGCATATAGGTATATATATATATATATATATTCGGGTTATATATCTACATACACCAATAAGTCTTGGGGTAACTGTTAACCACAGGCGTATAAATTCCGCAGAGCAAGTATAATTGCCAATCAAAATGTCGGGTGTCCGTCAAAGGGTTAAGTTGTAATAATTATCACCCCCGCAAGAGATTTGTGCGTCTTATATGACGTGGACTATAACCGCGATCCCGAACACGCGCGACGACCATCAAGTTAATATATCATGAAGCGAGGTATTGCAACACACACCTATACAATTTCTTCGAAATCTATTCAACGACAATAAAAAATTTTCAACAGAAAACTTTTTCTATATTTAATCAATAGAAATTGTTGTAAAGAGTTTTCAAACTTTCTCTCAATACCTGCAGCACACTTTTCGCGACATTATTCCGCGCTCTGAACAAAAGAAAAAATATTAAAAAAAAAGTAAGAGAAAAAAAATATATTCACACGCGGTAATAAGAAAAAATGTAATAAATGAATAACCGTAGTATGTACGGAATCGAGAGCAATTAAACTTTGTCAAAGGGTTGTAATGTATGGCGTATATAGTACGTTGCCAACTTCGTTTATACCTTATTGGAATATAAGGTACCTTGCGGCACAAAGTAGCGATCAAGAGGCACAGGTTCGTACTTGACAAAGGAGTCGCGAGAAGCTCTAGAAAATATCGAAACTCGAGGAACATTTCAAGACAAACCTCGTAAAGTTCAAACTCTAGGTGTGAATACCCATGTAGGTATATACATAGGTATAAACCTATATAGCTTTACGGTACAATTTATATTTACATGGATCGAAGAATATATCTGTATATGTATACCTAATTATGTTTCGCGTCGTTAAACCACAGGAAAAGTTCGAAATCGATAATTTTCTGGACCGTCTTTGCTATAAGATAAATCGTGAGTGGGATGATTTTAATCATTATTTTCGTAGGGGGGAAAAATGCAAAATAGTCATGCAGGTGACAGTCTACAAGATTTGGGCTATGTGGAACACTTCGTACATAATGTTCTAATTGTTTACAGTGACCTAAATGAAATCCAGAGCGATGTTGGGGACGATGCAAAATCCGTTCGCTGCACTAACGACGACAGCAAAAAGTGAGTGAAAATATAAAATCTCCACTCAATTTATCGTACATTATAACGTATACACATATACGCATTCTAGGAGGTAATAGCATGTGGTATATAACTATTATATTATATATTATGACACATTATTTATGTGATGTAAGGGACTTGGAAATCGTGGAGAAAATACCTTGACCCTCAAATAGGTTCACGATATATAGTTCTTCGTGTGGCTTCCTATATGTCGTCATTATCTAAGCCAATAAACTATATATACATAAATATTCAAGGCCATATATATATCTATGTACATACACGTATACCTAATATCTACGTAGATATATTTATGTATAATAAAATATGTGTAAATGAAAACTTTTATACATAATGATGATGGTTGGAAAATTTTTATTCGGTACTCGCCGCGGGTGACGTTAATTGGCATACCTATTTATATAATATTATATTGTACGTGGAGATTTATAATTAATTGAAATTTTCACTTCCGTACGTGGGTGGCAGGCAAAATCACAGTGAAATTGAAAAACGCCGACGCGATAAGGTGAACAGCTACATAACGGAACTTTCTGCCATGGTCCCCATGTGCCATGCGATGGCAAGAAAATTGGACAAGCTCACTGTTCTAAGGATGGCCGTTCAGCATCTCAAGACCATCCTAGGCGCCGCCGCACCGTACACGGAAGGGCATTATAAACCGGCATTTTTGAGCGACCAGGAACTCAAGATGCTCATCCTACAGGTAAGTTTGCGATGTGAAACCGAGTAACCAAAAGCCCAATAACAATCTCCTTATTTTGAAAGGTTTTTTTTTTTTTAATTTACTTTTGCAGATTATTGTTTCATTGCCTATCGCCAATTTATTCATGCCGTGATAATTGACGTTGTAGTTACTAGAAAAATACATATCTAGTCGGAGTGTATTTCTTGCTACTCGAAGCGGTGACAGGGCTTCTATATATCAGCATTTAATATACGCTGAACTTAGAGAGATAGAAAGGCTTCTGTTCCTTGGCGATTTCCCCGACTGGACCTCTAAGACCAAACCGTTGCAATATTTCACAATGAAATTTTATAATACCATACCTCAGATACTCATATAAAAATGGCGTCTCGGCGACGCCCCGTTATATGTGTAGTGCAGGTATGCCGGGTGCGGTCAAATACATATTTGTAACACGTGTTATACCGGGGAATTTGCAAGTAAATCACCACGTTGTTCATTTGTTTATTTTTTACTAATTCCTTTAGTTTATTTCGTCTGTTTCAGGCAGCTGAAGGCTTCGTTTTTGTGGTAGGCTGTGACCGCGGCCGTATCCTATATGTTTCAGAATCTGTATCAAAAACGTTGAATTATTCTCAGGTGGGTTTAATCATATTGTGTCTGAGGAAATGATTCGCGGCCTATGTATATGTATACCTATGTATTCGCATATTCAGAAAAAATTCTTCAAAATTTCCAACGATATTCCTCCTGCAGGGTGATTTACTGGGTCAAAGTTGGTTCGATATCCTGCACCCCAAAGACGTTGCCAAGGTCAAGGAACAGCTTTCATCGTCCGATCTTAACCCTAGAGAAAGATTAATCGACGTTAAGAGTGAGTAGGCTTTAATTGTTTTTTAGATTTTCATGGTATAATCTCGACCCGAGTTAATATACGATACATTATGCATATTATATACTTTATATGACACGTTTCGTATCGGGCAGAATCATCGCTATAATGACCCCGTAAACTATGCTCACAGTTTGCGAAAGTTGTAACTATCCTGTGTTTACATACACATAATGCAATTCTCGAGAGTTGTAGTTAAATCATCGTTTATATTCTTAGTATAAAATATATTTCACTTTCCTATTCGCGCAGCAGCTCGCCTGGTGCGGTAAGGCTTCTATTCCATATACATACTATTATTATACCGGGCGCGTGGGTGAAAACGTATTATATCTACATTGAAAACTAAATAAATAAATAAATAAATGAACCGAAAAAAGAAAATTGTTAATTACTCGATCAAGCATGCTTGATTATACTATCTTCAAAGGATCATTATTCTAATTATACACGAGTTATGTTATTTGCGTCTATATACTCAAAGATCCTGATGATTATTTTCGTATATACTGGACATGTATAGCTATATAATTGTTGATCGGTATTCATTCTAGTTTCAAATCTGAATCTTGCAGAATGTACATAGCTATGATACACGCGGAATGGAGTACATAACAGTATATAGGCGTGTGTGTTTCCAGACAGAAACCCGCGTGCTGGCTTTCACACCCGCGTTATTATTATCATGTACATACATATGTACAGCATTAGTATATAGGTAGTTTCCTGGTCCTGTGACCCGCTCACCTCAGTCCTACAGCAAGTCACGAGAGCATTTCTTTATCGATATATCTACATATACTGCATGTAGTTTGTGTAGGTGTAGGTACACATAAAGCAGTAATAAAAGTGTCTCGCACGTCAAAGGTCTACGACACCCCATAGTCTATTGTAAGCTAATATTTTCTACCGTTCTCTGTTTTATTTATTTATTTATTTATCATATCCTTTTTTCTACCGGTATAACGAAGTTGAAAATACTTTTTAGCTATGCTTCCGGTTAGGACAGACGTACCGCAAGACGTTTCAAGACTATGCCCCGGTGCTAGAAGATCATTTTTTTGTCGAATGAAACGTAAACTCGATAATATACGATGCGGAGATCCCCAGGTTAAAGAAGAGGCCGATACAACAACCGGATGTCATCGCAGAAAAAAACAACAAAATATCGGTAAGTATCTGAGGTATTTTCATTTCTTGCATGTATACCATGTGAATCTTCTCTGCAGACGTATTCTCCATTTGCATCTTCGGCAATGTTACGCGCATGATTGATCAATGAGATTACATATAGGTATATGTATGTGTTTCCGACGTGGACAGACAGTCCACCGAACTGCTTTGTACTTGGAAATTTCAAAGAGGGATGAAAATATCTCCTCTTCAGTGACTTGGACACGCGTGTATGGCCATGCCTTTAGATTTCATCTTCACCTGGCTGGACATCCGTCTTTATTAACTGTTGAAATCAAACTATACGAAATCGATGAACTTGTCGATACCTATAGTAGTTAGTACAATATAACACGCACTACACATAAACATGTAAAGACCTAATTTCAGATTTAAAATTATGTAGATTGATTTTCGTCAAAGTATGCTCAACGTATAATCGTGAGGCTATTTTCACGTCAATTACTGATCGACTGGTTTGGTCAGACTAACCAAGTTTAAATTGCATAACTGGATTATTATAGATTAGGATTAGGCGGATCAACGCTCGTCCCTCAGAGTTGGCGGTATGACGTATCCAATTATCATCACGTCCATGTGTATACATATGTATTGTTAGGAATGTATTACATGTGTATTTGCGCGATATTAGCCGGTTCTACCGTTTGCCTATGAAATGTCTTGCTGTCGATCCACCCCTTATTTAATAGCATGTATATTACACTTATACTACTTAACAAAATTAGCGGAACACCCTCTATATGTCCAGACATTTTCAAATGGCTTGGCCAATTAATGGAATATTCAGTAACCGAGGTATCTACTACAGTGTCCCTGACAATGAGACACACCCAATGTCGAAACACTGTGACCTGCACTCAACAGTTGATTGTTATTTAAAAGTCAATGATTGACACCAACTTGCTTCGAGTTTTTTTTCTTCATCTGCAAAACCGAAGAAAAAATCTATAGAGAACTGTGTGAAGGAGAAATTTACGTCGATTTCGAGGTTTTGCAAAAAAATTAGGTACCAATTCTCTTAATTCTAAGAATTCTTGATTAATTTCAGAGCGCAAATATTGTGTAATCCAGTGTATGGGTTACCTAAAATCATGGGCACCAACTAAAATTGGCCTTGAAGAACAAGAAGGCGAAGGCGATGGAGAGACGTGTAATCTTTCGTGTCTTGTAGCTGTGGGGAGAATTCAACCGTCAATTTCCGCTTTATCAGCACCCCGAAGACCCCAGCTTCGTACCATTCAATTCGTATCGCGTCACGCAATGGACGGAAAATTTTTATCGGTTGATCAGAGGTCAGTTATAGTATGTATAGTTGCAGTTATTCTTATTGAAATACCATAGGGAACTCGAGAAGAAGAAATGAATTTAATAAATTACGTTTACATACATGGCTTTTAGAGCCACCCTGGTACTTGGATTCCTCCCTCAAGAATTACTGGGCACGAGTATGTACGAGTATTACCATCACGACGATATCCCTCACTTGGCCGAGTCCCATAAAGCGGCTCTTCAAGTTTCCGAACAGATCACCACGCAGGTTAATTAATGAAGTTGTCCATGATGAGTTGTAAGAATAAAAGCGATGGTATTTATCGGTTTATATCACGTGTGTGTTACAGGTATACAGGTTTCGGAGTAAAGAAGCGAACTTTGTTAGGATGCAATCCGAATTGAAGTCTTTTAGAAATCCTTGGACAAAGGACGTCGAATCTCTGATAGCCAAAAACTCCGCGATATTGTAAGATTCAATTTTGAGAAACAAATTATGCGTAGAAAACAAGAAATGATTGAATGAATAATTATTTTATTTTCTCCGTAGTTCCGACGCGATACAAGTCGAGAGCAGCGCGACGAGATCTGAAGGATCAAGCGTTCAAGGAAACTTTGATTACTTCACCCAAAGTAATACGGATGTCTGCTGATTGCGGATATCTTTGACCCCTACGTTTTTTATTTATTCCATATACTTCCTAATTATCGTTTTACAGGCAACGGCGGTCTAGAGAGACTAATCACAAGCCACGTCGAAGTGAGCAAAATTGGTCGACAAATAGCTGAGAAAGTACTGGACTCGCAACGTAAAGGGGAAGACTCATCCCTAGGGAGCAGTCCGGATCCCCGATCAGAACCTATCTCTAGAAATACCGAGGTAAACAAGCAATCAAACTACTATCTAAGTTTATTAGTGATGCTAGGAATCATCCGTTCAACATTATTAATTAATAACAGAGTTTAGAGCGGCTACAATTATCCAACTACTTTTTTAAGCAGTCACAGATATCGATGACGGCCTCCTCTGATGAAGTTTTGAAAATAACGCCGTCCAGTGTGAGCAATGAAAACAACAGCACTGATGCAACGAGAAACCCAATGAGAAACAACCTGCAATTGAACAGCACCCCTAGCGATCAAGGTCAAGATCACCTTGGACTTATTTCTGTGAAATTTATATGAATATGCGATGTATTCGATACACCCCGTCTTCAGTCTTTTTATGTTAAATATCATAAATTTCTCTTTACAGGTGTAGCACCAGACGAGGGAATGATTGAAATGATGGGAGGTGCCATCATCAACGAATCTCGCAACCCGATGCCAACCGATGGAAATGATGAGGCAGCTATGGCTGTTATAATGAGTCTTCTTGAGGCTGATGCAGGCTTAGGGGGTCCTGTAGACTTTTCAGGACTACCTTGGCCACTCCCGTAATTATAAAACTATTACATCGAACAATAATTGTAACGTAAGAAATAAGACAAGTGAAATAGTGATCTGCGTAAGTGTTTTTGGAGGATAACCGGGAACTTGTAAATATAGATATTATATAGCTACATCGTTGAAAATGTGGTGTATTTGTAAAATGATGCTGTTCGTGTGATTAATGCATAGTTAAATTAATGATAGGTTTGAAAATTTCAGCAGGTCTGAATTTTGAAGCGGTAAAAAGTTCGAAAATTGTTCATTGTTCGAATGCGTGTTTTGGCCGTTTAATATTGTGTCTGCGTCCAATAATCGATCGACTAACTTTTCGTCGAAGGTATGATCTGAAGACCTGAAGATGATTAATTCAGATAATTTAAAATGCTGTTGATAATGTAAGGACATCGATGTGTGTACAATAACAACGGAGGACCAAGGCTGTGTACAATGACTTTAAATCACCGAGTCCGATCGAGTTTAACGTTATTACCGTGAGATAAAAGAATGAATGAATAATAAGGAATTGTTTGAATGCATGTGTTATGACGTAAGATATTGTTAATGTTTGCAAGAATGGCAAACATTGCAGTGAATAACGAAAATTGGTGTGCCGACGGTAATTGTTTGATACTATGCGTAAATATAACGTGAACTTAGACTTTTGCACAGAGATCTTGATCTGGAGGTGAAATATAGAGCTGTAAAAGAAATGGGCGCTTGCAAATGTCAACTATGGTGATCGCTACGGTACCTCTAACTCTAGTCTAAAATATCTTTTTATATATATGTTTTGTGTCTCTCAACAGCATATAATTGCATATTGCTGAATAATAATAAATTATATCCCAAGTACTTGTATGACCCGTTGTGTGCTTACATGAATATGCAATCACCTACTATACCTGGACGAATCTTCATATAACACTCGATCGATTTTATCTGACTTTTTCTACAGATCTATGGCAGACTTTGTAATGCCAACATTACTCCGGGAGTTGTAGATGAATTTACTCTCCTGTAGATAGGGGACTAGAGAGGGGAAATTTTACCAACTTCAAAAACAGAAACTCGTTGCAAATCAAACGAACAATGACTGACGATTGACGCAAACGAGACGTGCACAAACTTCCATTGAATTTAAATGATTACAAGTATTGATTGAAAAGAGCATTACATTTACATATTGCGCAACGTATACAACTATCATATAAAATTTTAGTGACACACTATAGTATACAAGATTTGATAAAGCATGCAAGATGAACCCCTTATCTTAGCTGATAGACGAATTTCAGACCAGAAAAACTGGACGGAAAACTTCATCAATTATGAGCTTCTTCATCGAAATACATCCACCTTCAGATACATGCTTCAATTTTGTATTTCACCTGTCCATGTGGTAGACTGCTTCATCTTATCGGTGACACAGCTTCAACTTTCAACTTGCGTTTTTTTCTGTTCTCTTCAGCACTGAATTTAATATTTGTATTTACAATTTGCCCTTCTTCATTTACAACAGATTCAGTATCCGATGACATGACTTCAGCCTTTATTGTCGCTTTTGTTATACTTCTTTCGTCACTGGAGTCATCTTTCCCCCCATTACGTTGCTTTACTATGTGGATATCTGACTCAGCATCTGATGATAAAGCTTCGAGCTTAATTTTACGCTTTTTCCAACTTCGCACGTCATCTGATTCGTTCTTTATGTTTCGATGTTTAATGGCATCACGTACATCCAAGTCAGCTTCCTGAGACGATGATTCATTCTCAATCTTTTTCTTTTTCTTTTGTTTTGGCCGAACATTTTCCTCGGCGACTTCTTTTTTCACTTTCTTCAACTTGATCGGCGAAATGTCTCCAACGGAACTACTGTCGTCTGAGAAAACCGATTCATTCTCAATCTTTTTCTTTATCTTTTGTTTTGACCGAACATTTTCCTCGGCGACCTCTTTTTTCACTTTCTTCAATTTGATCGGCGAAATGTCTCCAACGGAACTACTGTCGTCTGCTTTCTTTGCTTCGTTGTCTGAGAAAACCGATGCATTCTCAATCTTTTTCTTGCTCTTTTGTTTTGGCCGAACATTTTCCTCGGCGACTTCTTTTTTCACTTTCTTCAACTTGATCGGCGAAATGTCTCCAACGGAACTACTGTCGTCTGAGAAAACCGATGCATTCTCAATCTTTTTCTTGCTCTTTTGTTTTGACCGAACATTTTCCTCGGCGACCTCTTTTTTCACTTTCTTCAATTTGATCGGCGAAATGTCTCCAACAGAACTACGGTCGGCTGATTTCTCTGCTTCGTTGTCTGAGAAAACCGATGCATTCTCAATCTTTTTCTTGGTCTTTTGTTTTGACCGAACATTTTCCTCGGCGACCTCTTTTTTCACCTTCTTCAATTTGATCGGCGAAATGTCTCCAACAGAACTACTGTCGTCTGCTTTCTCTGCTTCATTCTCTGAGAAAATCAACTCAGCTTTAACTTTATTTTTCTTTTTTTTCTTCGTAATGATTTTATCATCTTCTAAGGGTGGTGATTCAGCTTTGACTCTGAGTTTCTTTTTTATCTTTATATGACCTTCATCCTCACTATTCTCTCTTTTCAGTTTTTTCAATTTCTTGAGCAGAACTTTATCATCGACGTCGCTTTCCTCCAACTCGACACTAGTGTTAATAAAGCTGGTATCCTTTGAAGTTTTGTCTTGTTTTTCTTCGTCATCAGAGTCAAAGAAAATTTTTCTATTTTTTGGCTTTACCTCTGTGCTGTCTGTATTTTCGACAGTGCTTGTAAATAGCCTACAACCCCGCAGGTAATCTCTGAAGAAAAAGTGAATAATCAGATGAGATACTAAATCCAAATTAACACTGGTAAGTGAATTGAGACTTCAGATGACATATCTACTTACTGTGCATCCAGTGAACCTCTGATGTATGGTAGTTTGTTTTTGATATCCAGGTAAGTAATCTCAAATCGAACTTCCTGCCCTATCTCGATCGAGTTACCCAACCAACTTTCATCTCCATCTGGCCTGAGGATAGATACATTGAATGCCTTGTGCACCAAGATTCCTATATGGTCCTGGCTTTTCTTATTGACGATGCCTGAAATAATTGCTCTGAGTATTAGTGAGCCATTGTTACAGGGCGGTGAAGGAGGTCAATAACACATGGTTTTCAAAGTGACAGCAGTAGTTCACTATGTTCATAGTCTAAGTTAATGTTTTCAATGGGTCCGGGTGCTGCAGGATGAGTTATTTTTACGTATAATAGATGAGCGTTACGATACCTTTCAGAGAATCTCCCACGTTGGGTCTAAATACATAAAAATCTACTTCTACGTCGATGTGGATGTAACATGTATCATACAAAATTGTTCCCATCCTACTGAGTAGCTTAGGATTCTTGTAGGATAAAATAATTCCGTTTAACCTGGAAAAACGTGTTCTTAGAATGCCGCTTGGACGTAACCTCAAAGTAATGAGGAACTTAGGGTGATTATAACAAATAATAAAGGTGAAAAAAGGTTAAATCAATATTGAATGATTATACTTTGCGTCATAAGAATTAATTGTCGCTGATAAAATCTCGCGCAGAGCTGCGGTTAGATCGGTGAGATGAAAGGGATGCAATCCCAAGTGTCTTCTGGCTCGCTCATAATGCACGTGCGATTCTTCGTCCTCAATAAGTTCCTTCAACTCCAATTGCGTCCAACTAATAATCCCAGTCATCTTACATCCCATAACTGCATTAAGACTGACTATAATTAATAAAATCCACCTGTAGCACACAGTAGTAAATTCAACCGTTGAGAGTAGATTACCCTGTCTACTCTCAACGATTCAACAATCCAGACGCGCTTGGAGCATCTCTCCACGTGTCGTAAGTGGTGAAGATAGGTCAGGTTAGATATCATTCAAACGTAATGTGTGTAACTCACTATTATTATACGTGATACTCCGTATGGTGTAAAGTGTGTGTAAACATGCGACCGCTTCGCAGGTATCATTGATGCGTGTATGGAGTTGTAGTGAGTAGATGCAGACCAAAAATATGGACTCTGCTAGGTCTTTATTCTGTGACACCGAAAATCTATTCCTAAAGTACTACCCTATCTACTCTCAACGCTACTACCCTATTCAACGCTACCACTACTCAAGATCAGTCTACGCTAACAAAAATCAACATTACTGACAATTAGAAACCGAAGAAATACTTTTTGCCAAAATATCACTGATCTTCACTGATCAAATTTTTCGGTCGTGAAATATCTGTGTGTTTATATATCACTAATCAGTGAATATCTTCATCGCGAGCATCATTACTAGTGTGATCAACGTACAGAGATCAGTGAAGTGAAATCAAAAACGGTAGTGACATAAAGTACAGTGACAGATAGGCAGTAGATAGGTATCTATTCTCAATAGGGCCATCGACTTGGCATCTGTAAAAACAAGTTAGCATGTAATTTTATTGTCATTTATTGTTGACAGTAGTGAGACCATTGTAGTGATTGCAGCTAGATCTAATTTGGAACACTTTGTAATTCATGATAAATGAGGTACATTGAGTGAAAAATAGCAGCGATGAAGCGAAGCTGTTCCATCAGATTCACAACAGCCTGTGGTAAGCCTCTGGTTGTTAGTGAACCAGCTATGAAAAAAGCCAAATTAATGTATGAAGGTGTCTCCGGAGAGCAATTGCTGCTGGATAAGGACCTGGTTTGGCCTGAAAATCGTGAAAATGTACCACGAAATAGCTTAGACACTGAAAGTCATCCGGTTATGTTCAAATCAAATGTCACAAGCATGTCTTCATCAGAGCGGGCATTTCAGCAAGTCAAAAAATATCCCAGTCAAGAAAAGATTAGCAACAAACCAACTTTGCCAAATTATATGGCTGGTAATTCGCACAATGCTGTAAAATCCTTGATCGCTGATAGAAAACAGTTACAGATATCCGAAGCAGAAAAGTTGCTTGCCACTAAACTTGAAAATAGCTCTCAACAGCTTGTCACATGTGAAAAGCTTCCAAATATTAGTAATATAACGGCCCCGAAAAATTGTTCTATTGGTTTCACAACAGCTTGTGGTAAGCCTTTAACCGTTAGCGAGCCAGCCATAAAAAAAGCCAAATCGATGTTCGAGGCTCTCTTAACAGAGCAATTGGTTCTGGACAAGGATCTGATAGCAGCCGAAAATGGTCAACATATACCACAAAATATCTCAGATACTATGAGTCACCCGGTTGTATCTAAATCGAATGCTACGCGCACATCTTCATTTGAGCAGGCATCTTCATATGCAGAAATACTCCCCAGTAAAAAAGAGATTGGCAGTGAAGCAATTTCACAAAGTCATGTAGCTGGTAATACACATGCAGCAGTGGGAATCTCAGCTGCTAATAAAAAGCCATTGAGAGTATGTGACGCAACTTCAGTAACAGCAAAGAACTCTCAACAGCCTTACACTTTTAAGAAGCCTTCACTTGATAACAAGACCACAATAACGAGCAACTGTTCAGTGGAATTCACAACAGCATCCGGTAAGCCTTTCATTACTAGCAAAACAGCGATGATAAAAGCCAAATTGATGTATGATAGTATCTTTGACGAGCGATCGGTGCCAGGTGAGAAACTGATAAAGCCCATAAACAGTGAAAATGTGTCACAAAATATCACATGCAATACGAGTCACTCAGTTACATCTAAATTGAATGTCACATCAACTTCGTTTTCCTCCCCCCATGCTAGAACAAGCACTGGTAAAGAACAGATTCAAGATGAACAAAATTCACCAAATCATGCATCTGGTGCTGCAAGTACAATCACTGGATTTGTAACCGCTCATGGAAAATCGTTAAATGTATCAGAAGCTGCTTTGGCAAAAGCAAAAAATTTGTTGGCTATTGATCTTGAAAAGACGTTTGAACAAAATTCTTTGATTCAGCCGTTGAAATCTTCAATTGATTCAGGATCAGACCAAAATCTATCTGATAAGAAGCCAACGAGTGAATCACTCGTTAATAAATTGAGTAGAGGAAAGCTCATCTCTGACATTCAAGAATGCAAATTGTTTGACAAAAACGTCTCTGACAATGATAGAAAAACAGAAAATTCAGGTCAATTCTGCATGAACCAAAACAAAACAGGGATTCACACTGGATCTGAAATGTTTGAAACTATGGATAGAATCATGTATCCTAAACTTGAGCCACAAAAGTCTTCGCCTTTCAATCGGGAAATTGATACTAAGGAACTGTTGCTAGAAAATTCAATAATGTCTTCAATATCTCAAGAAATCACTGCAAGCACCGAAGCACTCCTGGCAGATGAAGAGAATTCGGCGGATGCCAGCAAATGGGCTTCAGCAATCACTTGCAGTCCAACAATCATTGAAGACCGTATGATATCTGCCTGTCCAATTACCGTTGATGAAGGCTCTGATGCTGCGCGGGAGCTTCCAATGAGTCCAATATTAGGATTCAAATTCCGTATGCAGAGGAAAAATAAAGCACGAAAAAGAAGTTCCTTAAAAAAAGCAACAGGTTCTGGTACTCTGAAAGATGTTGGCTTGACAATCAGTAAGTCCCGTTTGAACTGCATGTATTAATGTACATGCAAAGATATATTGAACTTATATATTCATTGAAAAATGCCTTTGAAACATCTTAAACGTTCTTTTACAAGGTTTGGGAGAGGAAACTGTTGCTGAACATTCTCCGCAGTGTTCTACCGTGGCAGCTTTAGATTCCTGTAAGAATTCTAATGCAAACTTAAGTTCAGTAGTTGAATCAAATCTGCAGTCAAAAGTGGAAGCCACATCGAAACCAATTTTAAACGAAATGGACACAACAGCAACAGCAGATATCTTGGAGAAACGTCTCCTAGCAACATTTAGACAAGTACTCATAAATGAAATCTTTGAAGAAATACAAACTACTCTTCCATAAAATTCATTCTGATCATTGATTTGCTATTTAAGGAGGAACAAATCCGAGCTAAAAGGAAATCTAAGCCAAAATCGATTGAGAGTAATCTGTTGGTTCGCAAGATGCAAGATAAGAAATCACGTGTTTCCTGGCGAGAGGTAACGAATGGAATGCCCCCTAAACCACGAACTTTGTCAGAGGTAATTTTTCTGAATTAGTTTCTTCATACTCGGTGTAATATTGTGTTAATTTTTTTTTTTAATGGCTACATCATTTTTGCAGTTGGTGGACTCAGGTATTGGATCGGATGTTATGGAAATAACCGCGGCCAATGCTTCAAGCTATAGATTTAAATGTTCTGACTTTTTCAGGTAATAGATTTTGAACACCTCGGATTTTCCATGAGTTCTGAACGTTTGAAAATTATTTTAGCTCTGAAGTGATAAACAGAAACATTGATGGATTGGATATCGGTGATGGCGCACAATTAATCCTTGACGAAAATGGCTATGCAGGAATTCTCGAATTCGAACGTGCCTTTCTGACAAGTCCTGGGGTGGATCCAACTCTGGTCCCTGACCGATGGATTGAAAACCACTACAGATGGATTGTCTGGAAGCTTGCATCTATGGATAGGATGAACTTTGGGAACGTATTGAACAAGATGCTTACACCTCATCATGTCATGGAACAACTCAAATACCGATACGATCGAGAAATTGACAAAGCTCAACGTTCAGCACTACGGAGGATCATAGAAAGAGATGATTCTGCATGCAGACGCATGGTTTTGTGCGTGGCAACTGTTACTAAGGTAAAGATCACCTGTTGGATCATCGTTATAACCTTTGAAAACTACAATATTTTTTTTTTCCCACAGCTCACAAAGATCCCATCTTTGGAAACAAAGAGTCCGAGAACAACTCCGATATCACACTGGATAATTGAACTGACCGATGGGTGGTACAGCATACCTGCGACCATTGACGAAGCTATGGTCCATTTCGTATTTGTTGGAAAAGTGCGAGAGGGTACAAAACTAATTACTAGTAGAGCAGAATTATTGAACTGTGATCAGGGTTGTTATCCTTTGGATGTAAGCAATCCAACACAATCTACATTTCTTACTTTATTTAGTTTTTGAATAGGTAGTCAATCAGAATCATTATCACAGATTCCAGCTGATGCGTCCTTAAAGATTCATACAAATTCTACTAGAAGAGCTAAATGGGATACCAAACTTGGGTATTGTCAATTTAGTTGCCCAATATCCACGTCACTCACCTCCATACTCCCAAACGGCGGGTTAATCGGCAAATTGAATACGACTGTCGCGAGGGTTTATCCACTTCAGTATTTTGAGAGAAATTCTAATGGAGAAGCAAGTAAGGAGATTACACATGGTTTTATTTGCGTTAGATTTCTTGTGACAGTATTATCAAATTACTTCCGCAATCATGCAATTCTGAAAATCATTTTCAACTGTCTTCTCTATAGTATTCAGAAACAGCAAATGTGAAGATAAGGCTGCAATGATGTACGAAAATGACCGTCAAGCCAAGATAGACGCCATACACTCACAAGTACGGAGAAAATTTGAAAAACAGGCGGAAACTGTCGCATCAACTACCCAAACTTACCGCGGAATCTCGGAATCGGATTTCGAACATGAGCTTGAATCGATGTTGCGCGAAAGTTTGCCTTCCCCGCGTAAAGTAACTTTAGTGCTTAAAGTTCGAGTGGTGGATGGTAATTGTCTTGCTATGTTGACAATTTGGGCTCCGAGCGATGATGTCATCGAGATTATGAAAGAAGGAAATCGTGTTTCTATCCACAACGTACAAACGTCGGGCAGGAGGTTTGGCAACACATTCTAACCAGATTACCGATTTGTCATACGAGCCACCATGCAGAGTCTGAAATTAAAATTCCTATTTTTCGTTCGAAATTTAGAAGTGGCGAGCTTCAGCTGACGGCAGGTCGCCAATCTTTTGTGAAGCAGGAGAAAGCGAAAAGCACAAATTTTCCTCGGCGATGTTTAACTTCTATACCGGAAGTTGCCGTGCTCGGGTTCAATCCTCCGTATGCCGAATTTGACGTCGTGGGAATAGTGGTATCGCTAAGCTCAGCACCGTATGTAAGTTTCTACTCAACCTTTCAAAATGTTGCAATTAGATAAAGTTTGATTTTATAAAAAAAGATTGCGATTATTCAAATATGATAAATATGATCGTCCTGTTCCATAGGGTATGAAAAATTTCGAAGCCGTGAATATGGCCGCCCCAAGTCCTGACAATTCATCGAGTTCGTCGTACATGTCGATCCTTTTCTGGGAGGGTGTCGGGGCTCACGGTTTCTCAGATATTCTCTCTGTCGGGTCAATAGTGGCTTGTACCAACATTCAGTGGCGTCGAGGTGCACCAAGAACCATCCCTGTTGCGTACTCAACAGAGAATTCATCGTTCACCCGAAATCCGCGGCAAGCGTACCTGAGATCGGCTTTTGACTCCATCAGGAATCAGATTAAGGTAATCCTATACCTGAAGCACGTTTGTGGGCGACGTGCCCTCGGAATTCGCGATATTTTCGTATGTTTACAGAGGCTTATTACGTTTATTTTGCAAAGACAAGTGTTTCCCGGCTGCTGGAAAGTAACGTCAACGCTTGTTTGTTTGCTTTCTATTGTTTGCCTCTGAATTGGTAGGTATTTCTTCGCCAGTCCCACGCGCGTCTCGACTCTCCAATTATTACGTATGGGAACTATACGAGATACCTAATTATCCATTTTCCATTGTCTAACTTCGCACATATGCCTGATTCGTGCGGTTATTACCATACGTGAAGGGAACCTACGTGCGTTTAATAATTTGCAATTAAAGATTCTACAGAATCCCATCTCATAACATACGAGTGACGTTCATATATAGGTATATTACATTTTACTCACGCGGCGAAAGCGCGCTCGTATTCTCATACCCTGTAATTTAGCAGGCGTTACTTTACTACTTTCTATTAAAAATTCAACAAATTTATGAATATCTCTGACCCAACTCACATCTCAAATTCATTTGACCGTGTTTCAAGGATCTTTCGACCTACACTGCACAGTGTGCTAGTAAAATTTCAACGGAGCAACAGAAGAGATTTAGTTGTCATCGGTCCTCTACAGGGATTGGAGTTCCAGGAGCAGCATCTCCTTCCACAAGTTTAACTTCGGAGTTGAATTCGCTCACCCCTCAAGAGATGCCAAGTCCTCAAGTAACATCTGTAACGCGTTCTTCGCTAACTACTACTCCGGCAAGATATTCCATTCAAAGGCGGTTAGAAAAACTAGAATGGTATGGGGAACCGCCAGAACTATCACCTGTTGCTCTAAATAACAGTTCAAGTAAAGTAACGCAACAATTTGTTCCACCATTTCTGACTCCGGAGCATTAAATAGACGTAGGTTTTTAGATACAGTGGGAATGTTTATTCATTATAACAATGTATTTTAGTTTTGTTTCTTTATGTAGTGTGGTCCCATTAGTTACCGAAAAAAGCATATCGAAAGCAAAGTAAAGGCGTTTACCAAATTTGTGATTTAACTATAGCTTTCACTGGCCTTGAAGGTCGACAATATTTTTTGATATTTTTTGACAATTAATCCTACTCGTAAGTTGTATAGTGTTAAGAGAGGAAAAAAATACTGCTGTGACAAAGTTTTCCGTTCAAATATATGTGTATATGTTGTTAACTAAAGCTCAGAATATCTGTGCAATCTAAACATTTTCATCGAGTATCCCTCTCGATCCCTTGCATGACTTATCCAGTACGATGAACCGATATTCAATGGAAAAAGATCCGTAAGCTGCGATTTCCATAATAGGGGGGGTGAGAAAGGAGGGGCTGTAGAGGTTCATACACCAATACAAATCAGTGGGGTTCGCGGGCACTTTGAATCAAATTCGAAAACCCTTTAAATCCAGCACTGCGCGTGCGCAAGACTTTTCAGAAGGAGCCGTGAGCGAGACGTCGCTACGCCTGCTGGCTCCTCAGGCTCCTGTAGAAACCATCGGGCAGTTCGAGTTCGACTGCGAACGGGGGTGCGCGAAGCACGTTTTGTTAGTGAAAATTCTGAAGATCATCAGCTGAGGTGCGACCGGCGTGTGTCGCGTGTCTGCCATCCGATAAAAAGCGCGCTAAATTGAGGGTGATCGACTTTTCTGTAAGCGATATTCAAAAGGATTTAAGTTATTTGACCAGTGCAAGCCCTGTGCAATATTTGAAGGTAACGATTATGAAGTGCGTGCGCGACTGTTTCTTTTTTTCTTCTAGTAAACACATTGAGTGAGATGGTCTCCAATAATCCGCCTCTCATAACCGTGCAGGCAGTATTTTGTCCGTTATAATTAAACGGGGAAAGTCTTCGATTGAATTTTCGAACTTTTCATTACTTTGTAAATTAGATAATAAGTGCAGTTTAGCCATGGTTGACATGCAAAAAGTGGAGTTTGCCGTCGGCAGCGAGGTATCACCGACTTCATTTTATAAAAGTGCATTCGCACGATCTTTTGCAATGAACTCTCGAGAGACTAAATCCCTCGACTTTGGTTTTATGAACAACGAAACCATCGCTGAAGAACCAACGGATTGCAACGTTAACACCGACAGTAAAAATAACAACTTTGTATCACAGCACACGGGTGAAAATCAGAGCTGCAACACGTCAGACGTCAAATTATGGAGAATCCACGAGGTAAATAATCGAATAATTACTGGGATTGTATGTCAACGATATCAAAACAGAGTAAGACCAGAACGTTCCCACGGACCAAACTTCTGATGATTGCTTTGTGCGTAAACTTCGAATGGATGGTCTCATTTGAGTCTGCTTCTTATCTCATTTATTTGGGACGGTGGGCAATGATTGTGACAAAACAAATTTGTTGATCGGGATGATAAATACAGTATTGAAGAATTTCGTAAGTCGGTGTAAGAATTCATAGTCTGACAATTAAGAAAATTTCCTTACTACAATGCCGCCGTTATTTTAAATCTCTAGGTACTTTATTAGATCCTCGCGTGGTTAGGCCACATCATTTTGCAACTCGATTTAAATACAATAAACAGAGATCTGGCGATGGTTTTTCCTATTGTTTACTGTACTATACGCTTGGTGTTGAACCGGATCGTATATCGTGTGTTGAAATATGAAGGTATAACTTTAAACGCGGTTTAATTTAAGAACCGATCCTTGGCCCGATTTCTGTTCTTTAATTTCAAGTTTTTCATCGTTAAAATCAATTCAAATTATATACCGTTTTTTTTACCTTTCCATGTACAGAGTTCTACCGACAATGAAGCGACGACAGAAGTGAACAAACTACGAAAGGTGAGTAGATATAAAATAAATCTAATTACGGTATCATTCTTCGCAGATATTTACGGTCGATGACCGAAATTCCTAACTGTTACTTTATCTTCGCGTTCTTCGCCGATTACGAGGATTCATTTTGCTGCGCTTCTTCCCAATGATCGTTTAAATAATAGAACGACCGTTGAGCAGGTTATTGAATGGAAAAATTACTGCTTTTTTCCTCATTTTTTTAAGTCGAGTCTTCGTACAGAAAGGGCATGCACCTTATTCTTTAAAATTGCTAAATCGTGTGGGTGCGTTGTATAATAGAATATTGTAATCAGCTTTGTGGCATCGAATTACGGCGATAATTAATATCGTTTTCTTCACTATACCTATATGGCTATATTTGACACGGTGTCCCTATACGTTAAGGTATACATATAAACGTGACATTTGATAGGGGGGGTATCCTTTATCGCTGGTTTTATATTATAATCGTAATATACAAATAAGACTCAACTGCGTTCGCTAGTGTGAACTGGTTACTTCGCGCTCTTATCTCCTATAAAGTCTGTGTCCGCACCGGAAAACACCGAAATTCAGTAATTAGGTGTATGTTGGAATGAAAAAAGATAAGAATTCTTCATTAGCGTATCGATCACGATGAATCGAAATACATGATAACATCACAACGCTATAATCTCTGTAAATCTAAATTGCATCGATTGTTGAAAATTCGTTGTTAAAGAAAAATTCACGTGCGTCACAATATTGTTGATCTCGACGTCTTTCAAGAAATCCGTTATAAATAAAACGGAAGATGTGATGAATCTTTTTTCAATCGGTCGGTTGATCATTTCACGTAACGGCCCTCTACATATAGACGAATGAAAATTTTGTAAAGAAATTTTATTAGTCAAGCATTATTTTCCCTGTTATTTAGAATCTATGTAGGTGTATGTATAATACAGTGAAGAAAATTTTAGTTCGCTAATCCACGCGTCATAATTACATAGAATTTATGAAAACCTACCTGCATTATTATTCGGCACAAAAGAACGCCATGGGATACCAGAAATCGTTACCTTCTGCCGAAATAATGGAACCAATACCTCATCATTGTTTGCGAAATAATGGGAACTGGAAGGATTGCCATTTCGAATGTTTAATATTCCTAATTAACCTCTGTACTAACTCACCCCAAAAGGTAAAAACAAAACAGTGTACGTGGTATACGTATACATGCATCACGTGACTTCGATCTAAAACGAAGCCAATCCTACCGAAAAATTTTACCAGGACTTAATGCGGGTATACGACCCGTCGTAGGGACAGGTGCTAGAAATTTAAGGGACTCTGGGAATACCCCGGAATTAATTTTTCGGCTTTACCTGAACGCGTATAGGTATATGTGTATGTGTATGTTACCCCTGATTTCTCAGCTGCGTTTTCTCTCCGCGTGTACGAGGAATTCTGTATGCGAAGATTCCGTTTTAGGACATCCATTTTACCATAAAATACGAAATTCGACAAATTTTCAATTCATTAAGCGCATGTGTTGGAAATTTCACGTAAAATTCGGCATTCATATAGATAGCGATGATAAATTTTTGGGTGCGATGGGATGAAGTGAAACGAAAGCGGATATAAGTGGTCACCTGACATCCGGCCAAATAAATCCCGAACGACTTACGTTGACGCAACAGATCGTTAAAGCGAATAAAGAAATTTTCTTTTTCCAAATTTAATTAAATTTCGTTCGCCCCTTCCGCTCGTCTCATATGATCAAAAAAAAAAAGGGAAGGGTGGTGCGGGCGCCGCGATGCGATGCGAAGACCCCCATAGTCCGGTTAAAATTAGTAAAACCAAAGAAAATAAAAATACATAAATAAAAAATATCAGACCGTACATGTCATATAGATGCATATTCTTTGTATGTGGTTCTGGCCGATAATAATTACGACAGGGGCTGAAGCGAACTTCCGGTGTCCCGCGTTACGGCGACTCGTCGTGCACGTAGTCTGAAAAAATAGTATAAAAACGAAAAAAGAAATTGTGGGAACGGGCTGAGAAACCGTTTTTTTAGATTATTTCAAACTATATGTCGTATATATACGTCCAATGCGTGAAAAGTCTCCAGATTTTACAACAAATCGTTTAACCGCAACATAACCGTCAAAGTTGTTTTTTGCTTCCACGTACAAGTTTGCGTTAAGGAATTCGAGTCAATCAATCGACAGTTAATTGTGAGGAATTATAAAAACAAAAGGGTTCTAAAAAAAAAAAAAAAAAAATCAATCTCTCAGAAATGTAATCACAAATACAACGGCATTTTTGATTCTAACATTCGATGTCCTTTCCGAAAAATAGAAAGAATAAGATAGAAAAAAAAAAAAAATCATGACCATCTATAACACCGCGAGCAACACGGACACAACTGATGTCTGAAATTTCGAAAGACCTTTGTGTCAAAGTTCATCCATGTTTCGCCTTTTGTTTTGTCCGTACTTTATTTGTTTTTTTTCCTAAATTTATTTCATCCCATTTTATTTCCATGGGTATTATTAAGTACGTGCACAGGTGGTGAGTCAGAGCCAGGAAAGGAAGGAAGGGATTCGTGCGTGTCGAACAGCCACGCACTGTTAGAGGCGCCTCGTGTACTTTGCAACGACGATAAAAACGGACCCTTCTTACCGATTACGATTACTGATTACTAATGAGAAATTTTCATTCTTCTTTTTTTTCTCCCGCGATGGATATTTCACTTTGTTCAATATATTTTTGTTTTTTTTCTTTCTCTCTACTTCCATCTCTCGTTTTCTGTCACTCTTATACATATATTCCGCATATGTCGCGTTTGAGAAAAATTTTCCAAGTTCCTTCGCGATTCGTGCATACCTATAGCCTGTGTCGCGTTGCATATATTTTTACCACATCCAGAAATTGAAGCAAAATTCACCCAGTTTTATTCACGATGAATATACCGCAGTCCGGGTCAACGAACTACCTATTCGCAACATTCGCTGCTGCAGATCCGATTCATCGTCGAGGGAATATACTCCATATGCATATAAATTTACGTATAACACATACATGATACCTAACCGATAAAAGGTAGATATGCGTCCGAGACACGAAGGCGGGCGAGAATTGCCGCATAACATACAAATCATACGACTTTCCTTCAGGATCTCAGATTTTAGATCTTTCGGGGATCGTGTCAAGTTTATCCAGGGTGGCTCGTAAAAATAGGATGTGAATGAAAACTGAACGACGAACAACAAAATCTTGCCGATTGATTAATATCATATTATTTTTGTCTACCGAAAACTGTGTAGGGATATATGCAATATCGAGACTGCGAAATGTGTTTTTTATTCTTTTTTCCAATCACTCTGTCCACGTGAGAAACGATTTGATTTTGTTGCCCTCATTTTCTTTTGCACCCTCTTAAATAACCGGCCGATGCAGCAGCTGTCCCTGGAGATGCATCGGCGGGCTGTATAACGTCCTTTGCACAAATTGCTATTCCCGTATTTATTGTAAACGACCTCGTTTCGCTGGACAAACTTGCTTCTTTTTCGTTCACCTATTTTATCATTTTTCTTCTTTTTTTTTTTTTTTTTTTTGTCTTATTTTTGCTTCTCCCTCGTGTAGTCGTATACAGCGTACTTTTCATTCAGGTTCCGCTTTCGTCTATTGATTTAGAAAACCGCGTCTGCACCGTGGACTGCAGTGCACTTCTACTTAAGAAATTGCGAGCTCCAGAATCCGGGATAGTATACCAATATGTGCTTCTGACTTTGAATTATTAATCTTCAAGTTACCACCTGCCTAGGGGGCGCACCCCAAATCCGTTATACACGAGGGTACCATAATTTTTTTGCACTCGCGTTGAACCGGCAGAATATACATATGCGTATAAGATTTGAAAATGGAAATAATTTTGGAACGAAAAGAAATTTTCGCAACGATATAAATCTGCGTATCTATGAACTACGTATAATTTCGGGTTATAATATTATATCAGTGCAGGGAACCGAGCAAAACGGATTAAAATTTAATCTTGTAAAATGGGTGATATTCGCGATATGATGTGCAATTTAATAGTAGCTGGTATATGATTTGTGTGTCTAGCGGAATGCACGCGAGCATAGAGTTAAAATACATACCTATATGTATACGATGGATTAAATTTTTGCGCGAATTCAGCACCCCGCCGCGCAGCTGCAGGTTATTGTCTCTCGTATAATAGATGTAATCTCGTTACATTGCAGTCGGGGGCGCTGAACTCCGGAAATATATAAATCGAGCAATATTTTATCTACGCGTCTTTTTCTCCTTATAGTTTTCATCATATTTTCGCGCACATGCCAGACTTTATCTATACAATTTATCGTATATTATATACCTATATGATAAATAAATACAACGAAATTTATGACGTCTGATATGATATTTGATATCGATATACGAATTGGCACCGAGTGATCGATCGAAATGGGCAAAAAAATATTCCACACTCAAAATCAGGTGATAATTTTTTTTTTTCTTTTATTTGACTTTTTTTTTCTTTTATCCTGCAGTCGAACATATGTATATTTTTGCGAAATCCAAACTTCGATCACCGCAGCGATTTTTGTGTCAATTATTTATATCGTTTTCAAAGGAATCGGTATGTATAGATGATATCTAAAAAATATATTATCAAGGTATCGGACAGCGGAAATTTTTCGAAAATAATCGATCGTATCTCACATGCTTAATTTGGGCATGATACGCACAGCTCGTGTATAGAATTTTATTTTTAGCAATATGATATCGAGTGTTACGGGCCTTGCTTTTGCTAATGAGGTTGCCGGTCCGGTTCGGACCTTTTATTAAACCCACCGCGACACGAACGAGGTCCTTTTTCGAGGGACACGTTGTACATTCGTATATATAGCGACTCCTTCCAACTGCAATTTTATACCAAGGAAATGGACGTGTACATTTTTTTTTTTCCCCCGTTATCGCTGTTAGTTTTCAGTCGAGTTCGTGGCTCTGCGGACGCACGTCACGGTAATTTCGAAAAATGCAGTCGGATATAATGCGGATTGAATGAACTCCTGAGTCCCGCAACCGATTGCCGTTAAGTATAATAAGACACAGGCCGCAGCTGCAGATACGCAACTTCGACAACGCTGATCAGAAAATCTATACAAGTCGAATAATTCCCTCGATATAATAATATCTCCTCGAATCGAAAAGTTTATATGCGATGTAAGACGAGCGAAGGAATATAGGAAAAAGCAGAGACATTAGAAAAAAGTAAAACGAATAAGAATATAACAACAATGAGGATGTATCAGACAAATTACGTTGGAAAGAGATAAAAGTAAATACATACGTACATATTATTATATACTCTAGTCACTAACGGTCGTTCGTTCATGCAGAGATTTCTTCAGCGTATATCCTCTTCTCTTCGGCTAAGTCGAGTCCTCTCACACGGGTTCTTGAACCCATAAAACCAATCCCTTCGCAAAATCTAAGAACCATCCGCATTTACCGTTGATTCCAATCTTCTCCTATGTACGCGGTACCTTCATGTATATAATATATAGGTATAATATTTTGTCTTACACGTTGGCCATTATGCACGAATACAATATATATACTAATGTAATAATACCAGCTAGCGCTGCACGCGACGTTCTTTTTTAATTTTTGTTTTCTTTTTATTCAAACATACTAAAATGTAAGTGTGTATTATAATTTTACTATACATATATGTATATATTTTTGCCAACCTCAGAAATTACATGACATCCATTAATGCCTATAATGATACCAGGAAGATGGTAGCCTCATTTTTAATTGCAACCTGCGGTGTGTAATAATTTCAAAGGAACTTTTGTTCCTGAGATCCTTTTACGTCTACCGACACACTATAGGTTTGTACAATATTATATAGGGCGTTCCGGGTCAATTCGATCGGACCGATTGTATTTAATATCGGCGAATTCTGCAGGAATAATTTTTCCTTCTAATGTGGACGAAAGATTTACCCTGTAAGTTTCCTATTTATGAAATTATAGTGAGACGAAATGAGATTGATCTATAGAAATTTGTCTAGTTAAAGACAAAATCACCGCAACGTTTATATTATACTGAGCAAATATTTGTTCCCCGTATTATATTATTACATACGTTCGATTTGAATTTATTGCGTAACAATAATTGGAGACTAGAAAATATGGTATGGGAATACTTACGCGGGAATTAGGGGGAATATCGATTGTCTATCCTATACAGGTATATATTTGCACGTTCAAAAATATCAGTAATCAATCTTTATTATATAATATAATATACACGTACGTAATCGCAGATGGAATAGAAAGGAAATCAGCTGTCTAAGTGCCAAGCAACTGGCAGGTCGGAATCATATCAGCGATTCGCAATTTATTATTATCAATTTATTTAGAATATATAGGAAGATAAAAAAAAAAAGGGAAAAGAGAAAAGAGAAAGATGTAGGGGGAGGGCAACGATCGGAGCACCTGCGAACGTCGTTTTTTTCACTCTTTGCGGGGGAGGGGCGGAAGCTTTTTTTTTTTTTTTACCGACAATTTTTTTTGCACCGAAATCTCCTTCGCGTTACAAGGTTATCGTGATAAAATGTAATCGATCGTTACGTCATTTTGCATCGAATGATAAGAGAAAGAAAAAAAACGAATCATTCAAGGATCTGCACATGCGATATGCGGCACAGAGGACGCGCAATCCACTCGTAAAAAAACTACCACATATATGCGGGGATGGATATATGTATACGTGTATGTGCACCTTCCGCTGCCATATGCATCGTTAAAATAAACCGGAAGTCTTTGATTAATAGATATAAGATGTAATTAGGAGTAGGCAGTAGGTTATGTTTCTATACATTATATATGTACGCTAAGTAAGGTGGACATCGACGTGATGTTATTTTACCCAGTTGTCCACCGTGTGGAATAATTACCGAGTATAAACAATCGCTTAAAATTTATTATATGTATTATACCCATCACATATGCATGATTTTGTACATGTACTGTAACGAAGTCGGCGCAATATATACGAGTTTAGCAATGAATATAGAATTGAATGCATTTCGCTAATTTAACCTTATAAATCTGAATACGACACGCGCAAAAAAAAAAAATATATAAAAAGTCGAACTTTTGGTCGTGAAGAGAATATGGAAATTATAAGAATCAAGTTTTTTTGGTATCTATAAGGGGCGGCACAGGAAATGTATTTATTTCATTGGCTCGTTTTTTGCCAGCGCAACGATGTGAAGTGCTTTTTCGAGACCAAAATTTACGCCTTCGTATACGCGTACGTGTTCGTTTTCATTCGTTTATTTTTTCTAAAAGAATTAATTCTTCCGTGACCCGCGAGCGCGCAAGTCATTATACTGACAAAGCAGCTATTACATGACTTTGTTTTCTTTGGCTAACAGTAAACCGAAACAATTCGAACGAGGGAACGAAACCGCCGTTCCTATTCCTCCTAATCGGCTGGATGAAACGGATTTTTCTATGGAGAATCGCTTAGTTTTGAAAAAAAACCGATCGCGAAAAAATCGGAAAAAACCGCTTTGTATACTAATCATAATTCTGTGTCATTATATTTTCGGGAAACTACCAGCTGCGATGTATCCAAAATAATCAGCCCTTAATGAATTGTCTTCTACTTATTAGCATGTATCTAATTAAGATATGACGTGTTGCTGCAGCTTCATCTTTTTTTTTTTTTTCTCTCTCATCTTCTTCACTTTCCATTTTTCTTTTCCATGACGTTATTATATGGCCGTTCGGTTATCGTTCTCGCGTGTTTATTTTCAAAGGCGTAATTTTGACGAGAGTTGACGGAAATATATCGAGAAAACCCCCTAGCTAGCTATAGTCCAGTCGAATTGAGTCAAAAATAGGGTCTATTCTATTGTGGCCGAACATAGGCTGGCCGATTTTTCTACAAGTTCATTAGACCACCGTGAATAACACTTCAAAAGTCTGACATTTTTTTCGAACGGGTTTGGCCGCAAAAAATTATTAAAAAATGGAAAAGCGATATTTCGCGGAACAACTTTTTTTTTGAAAGTTTTTCGGGAAAAGTGTTCGTATGAAAGTTGTTCGTCATAAGAAGATCTAAATAATGAGATTTTATACAAAATTTTATCATCATTTTTTTACCTGTAAATTGCAAAAAACCACGTAAATAAATTTTTTCGTTTTTTTCGAATAAATTGATGAATAATTAACTTGCGGCGTTGCAACTAATGGGACAGTAACTTCAAACTTTCCCTCAGAGTATAGTTCAAGATTCGTTCACCTATGTTACATAGTTAAGCAACAATACGCGACGGCGCAGAATCCGTAAATTAACGATTCCATCTCAATGGCGGTGGGCAGATGGTGCCGAAAAATCATGGATATAGTCTTTCATGGGTACATTCTAGAAACATGAAAAAATATTTTTTTTTTTCATAAAAAATGAGTTTTTTGGCGATTTGAAAATTTTTGCTCTTAAACAAATAGAGATATCTCTGATAATTAGACGCATTATTGAATGAATCTTGATAGATTCTTATTGTTCTCTCTTTACCGAGTATTTTCAAAAAAAAAAAACTTTGATAACTCAATTAAAACCGGAGATAACAGTGTCTTGGCTCTTGGGTGATATATGTTGCTGTAATTGATATTAAGAATCGAAAAAAATACCAATATTCTTGAAATACCCCAAGGAATAACTGTGATTTTTTTCAAAACCGTCAGGGTAGTTCAAAATAATGAAAAAAAATATTAAACAGCGTCGACCGCCTCGAGCCGCGTCCGATCGGCCCAAGTCGCTCGAGTCGCGTGGTGGGAGAGCCGAGTCGTGTGGTGGGGACGCATAACGCGTCGCTCGAACCTTTACTTAATAAATGAATATCTCCGTTAATAATCGTCGTGGAAAAAAATTCTTTGTATCAAACTAGGCTCTTTTATGTTCAACTTTTCAAAAATTCACTTGTCTTTTCAATCCGACCTGTATTTTATAGAAAATTGCTTATTACAGGTCGGATCAAAAACAAAAGTGAATTTTCGAAAAGATGAGCATAAAAGAGCCTAGTTTGATGCAAAGAATTTTTTTCCACGACGATTATTAACGGAGATATTCATTTATTAAGTAAAGGTTCGAGCGACGCGTTATGCGTCCCCACCACACGACTCGGCTCTCCCACCACGCGACTCGAGCGACTTGGGCCGATCGGACGCGGCTCGAGGCGGTCGACGCTGTTTAATATTTTTTTTCATTATTTTAAACTACCCTGACGGTTTTGAAAAAAATCATAGTTATTCCTTGGGGTATTTCAAGAATATTGGTATTTTTTTCGATTCTTAATATCAATTACAGCAACATATATCACCCAAGAGCCAAGACACTGTTATCTCCGGTTTTAATTGAGTTATCAAAGTTTTTTTTTTTTGAAAATACTCGGTAAAGAGAGAACAATAAGAATCTATCAAGATTCATTCAATAATGCGTCTAATTATCAGAGATATCTCTATTTGTTTAAGAGCAAAAATTTTCAAATCGCCAAAAAACTCATTTTTTATGAAAAAAAAAAATATTTTTTCATGTTTCTAGAATGTACCCATGAAAGACTATATCCATGATTTTTCGGCACCATCTGCCCACCGCCATTGAGATGGAATCGTTAATTTACGGATTCTGCGCCGTCGCGTATTGTTGCTTAACTATGTAACATAGGTGAACGAATCTTGAACTATACTCTGAGGGAAAGTTTGAAGTTACTGTCCCATTAGTTGCAACGCCGCAAGTTAATTATTCATCAATTTATTCGAAAAAAACGAAAAAATTTATTTACGTGGTTTTTTGCAATTTACAGGTAAAAAAATGATGATAAAATTTTGTATAAAATCTCATTATTTAGATCTTCTTATGACGAACAACTTTCATACGAACACTTTTCCCGAAAAACTTTCAAAAAAAAAGTTGTTCCGCGAAATATCGCTTTTCCATTTTTTAATAATTTTTTGCGGCCAAACCCGTTCGAAAAAAATGTCAGACTTTTGAAGTGTTATTCACGGTGGTCTAATGAACTTGTAGAAAAATCGGCCAGCCTATGTTCGGCCACAATAGAATGGATGTCTAATTCGACTGGACTACTAGCACGTTTTTCAAACACATGCTGCACTCGAATGCCATTATACATGTATCTAATAATAATAGTAGGATGAGTGCTATACATAAATCGTATGTTTTTAGTATACCTAATTTTTTATTTTTAACGTCCGTAAAACGCAGGCGAGATCGATTACGTTTTGACCGATTTACGCAACTTGTTATACAGCGATGCCCTTGTTTTTCTTGTTTCAACTCAAATATGTAATATACACGATCTCGAAAATGTGTATATTTTTGAAACTGAAAATCCTCAAAGAAAAGAAAATTTACAAACTTAAAAAATTATCATAAATCCAACATGATACTTATACACAAAAAAAAAAAAAATAAAGAGAAAATTCAAATCACGCGAAACTTTCATTGAACCGGTAAAAAATCGCGGTACTTAATATCTGTATAGGTAAATAAGCGATATAACACGTTAATTAAATATCTCAACCATGCAGTGCACATAAATTTATGTTTCCTTATACCAGTATATGCATATCCAGATATACAAAATAGAAGCGACTCGCTCACGTTATATGCACTTTCTCATGACCTAGGATTTACCCTAGACTCGGTTACAACGGCATAAAATGATGCAGTAATAAATATATATATATATACGTACGTCATATGTATTCTGAAGTATACCGCTGCAATGTACATTCAACGGTGAGACACCAATTTATACGTTACATATTCGATGTAATGTTATAATATTATTCAGTGTCGATTGCCAAGAGAACGCGTTATTATCTGTACAGGGTAGCCCGAGGTAAATCGCGAGCGTTTTTAAAACGTACGGACGAAATCTGCGGAACGCATATCACGACGAATTCAGCTGACATGCAGGCAAAACTTCTCTTTTTATAATAACATAACCTACTTTCATTCGGACACGCTTTTTTCATGCGCGTTTTTTCGTCGACGCGCGAACTAGAATTTTTGAAGAATATTCTAAAAAAAAGTTGCAACGAAAAGTTTCGTTCTTCCGCAGTTTTTTTATAACTGGGGCAGGGAAAAAAGGCTTGTCAAAATTTTTCAGCTTTGTATATTACAAAGTATATTCCTTTTTTTTTTTCTAGGCCACCCTGTATGCACATATGCATATCATATCAATATTTATGCATCTTATCTCGATCGAAATTCCACAATCGCTCGACACATTTGATATAATATGGTTATACTGTTACTGCACGGTTGATTCATTTTTCCTGCGCACGAAAAAAGAAACACACATTTATCGCAGTCGCGGGAATGAATTAATTATCTTGCGAATCTGCTGCACAGCTCGAGGTGCAGCGTACGACGCTACCATTTATGGGACAAACGTTGTTGCAGTAAATTGAGAATTTAGCTCAAGGAGATGAGCTATATATACGTATGTATTATATACATTGTACATATTTGGATACGAAAATCAAATTCGCATCATGGGATCCCGGACGAACCGTGAAATTGGCCAAAAACTATGAGTCATTTTTAATAAACGTATGTACACCCGGTGAGATTGATTCTGACTCACTTTTCTATAGGTTCAAAACAGAAAGAGTTCGAGTCAGAATCAACCTCGCCAGGTGTACATGTATATATATGGGTAATTCCATGTGAAATCGACCACTTTTAAACCCGACCTATTTTGATTTTACTGAAACTTGTTCATTTTTTTCTGCACCACTAAAGACATTTTTGAGAATTTATGAGAATTTCTTTTTAACCAACCCAAAAAAAGTTAAAATAAAACCTTTTTTTTTTCTTCAAATAGCCATAAGTTCTTCAAAAATTGACTGATCTGGACGTTTTTTCTTTTTCTGCAAAATTTTTGTTTTTAAACGTATTTTTCAATAAAAAATTAAAAAAAAAAACATTCCCGATGTCAACATCTATGAAATAGGGAATGCCCCATATGTATAGGTATATATGTACAGCTACAGTGTGCGCACATGTACACTCAGGTGGTTATAAATTAGCGATATTGAGTACTTGTCGGGTATATTAGGTATATATTAGGTATGTATACATATATTGTAGGTTATTGGAGGCTGATCGTATATCTCGTGTCGTGGGTACTGCGCACGTTGCGAGCTAGTATATAGGTATAATGAATATTGAATCTGTATGCGCATATCATGTACTTTGCAATCCATGTATATATATTATGTATATAGGTGAGGAAAATACGAGAGCCGCGTGTCGGATGGCGTGGTTCAGATAATATCCATATTCCCAATACGATATCCATTATAACATCCAGACAGTTTCCAGCCATCAATGAAAACTGTTAATATAAGACCAACGAAACTACACCTTTCATTTTTTTTGAAAATGTACCGAGACCGAGGATACGGAGTCGATAGGAGGAATCGCAGTGAATCTACGTTTATATTTAACAAATAGATTCGCAATTTGTACATACTTATAGTATTAGCCAGTAACACTTGTGTAACGCATTCGTTTATACATGGTAAATATGTGTATGTGTAATTCAGGTGTAATGAATTCCGTGTATTATAGCTAGTTAGCTGATATTTAATATTCGAGGGCTGGTGGACCGTGTCCTTGGGATATGAAATTACATACATATCTACAATTCATTCATTTCGTGCAACATCGTACACATCGTCTGTGTATAACATATAGATATAACGTGTATGAAAATAATATAAATGCAAAGCCGTTTTTTCGCTGAGAGTTAAATGGTGAGTTAAGATCGTGACTATGGTTTCTCCTTTAGAGAAGAAAGGAGAACCTGAACGTTCAGATTTTATCGTCATCGCGTACTTCTTTGATATCCCACTTTGCTGCTATTGTATATTTATTCACGTATTGCAAAATCCCTCCGGGAGTCGGTGGGATATAAAGTTAACGATAAACAAATCGCCGTGTTATACAACCGCGTTATATTTTATAAAATGTTAATCGAATAATAATTTATCATTTTATATCCCCGTAATAATCTCTGTTCAAATTTTATGCTCCCCGGGCGCATGGGATGCGAAACGTCATGGTGAAAAGACAAATCACGTAATAACTCCGGGTTCTTGTTTTAATTTCTGTATAGAATTTTTCCTTATGAAAAACACATGGTTTTTGGCACTTTGCATTATTTTGAGAAAAAAAAAAATTTCCTCTTTTTCAAAAACTTACTTTTCGGAGATTTGGATACGGTATGTATAGTTCGTGGAAAAATATATATCGTGCACATGTTGGTGACATTAGAGACTGTGCGAAGAAAATTATAAATTTCTAAGGAAACCCCAATTAAGGACCGACCAGCCGATTTTATATGAAAATGTAACTCTCGCAGTTCATATAAATTAGAATTTTACGGGTCTCGATTTCACCCGGCGATCACGCACCGAATCTTTTTACATCCGGACGCTACACGCACTGCAGCTTAAGGAGGAACGAACATGAAGTTGCTGTATCTAACGAAATCGGCGTGAAAACTCGAGGGAAACTTTTTAACTGGTCAACATATTACACGAGTGTTGAATACCGAATGGAATATAAAAGGAGCTTGGTGTGTACCCCGCAAAGAAAGAGATAGAAAAATCAACAAAACCCATATGACTTCGGGTAAAATGCTGCAGCTTTTACCGCCATGTTTTATATAACCTATTATCGAAGACGAAGTCCTAGGCGTTGGATTTTCTCACAGCGTGGGAGATGATACGGATTTTAACGGCACGATATATGAACGACATTTCTAAGTGCTTCTCCTTCTGTTTTTGCTTCTTCTGCTGCTGCACGGTCTAAGAGATGCGCCGCGTCTACTGAAAATCTGGGTCAGGAAGTCGAAGAATTCTTTGAGAGAGCGAAGTCAGCTCCTAGTCTCATAGTTATAGTCGCGGCTGTGGATAATTTTACCCACTTCCGACTTATATTCTCAACGGCCCGCGGGTGAAACAATTTATGTGATACCACACCTAAATTATTTTCCCAAGATTTTCAGAAGCGAAGGAATAAAAGAAAACAGAAAAACAAAATGAAAATCAACTCTAACAAGCGCGCCTCGAACGACACTTATCTGTTCCCTTAATAGCGAAGAAAGGAAAATATAAAATGAGAAAAAAGAAAGAAAACTAGAATCCGAAGCACGAAGTCGGTATGAATATCGTCTATATGTATAGACGAAAATCACCGGTGTTTTCAACTGCATCAAACTTCCGGTGGGGTATAGAGGGAATGCTGATCAGTTTCCGCTGTCCGTATAGAACGAGCTTCAGATAAACGCCATATCATGAACGAATCTACCAATCTCGCTTCGATTTAGCAGCTCGTTATGGTAATGAGTTAGTTCAACATTTTTCTTTTCAACCATCTGCTCATTCTTTTTTCTTTTTTTTTTTTTCGTTTCGTTTGTTTGCTTATAATTGGTTAGGTACATTATCCTAGACGCTGTATAGATTACACGATAATAGAGGTAAACGCGATCCTCATTTGCACGGATAATTCAGGGTTATAGATACGTATATATACATCAGGGATATACGAAAGGGAAAGATGATCCTTGCGCTGTGACCTCATGGCTCAACTACAACTTATATCATCCTCGTAGACGTATAGACTAATTTTTACTTTTATTTCTTTTTTTTTTTCAAATCGTATAATGAAATTATTCCGAGGTTGTATTCAAAATTAGTGTTCTTGAGTGGGTACGTTGAATCGGTATAGTATATGATAATAATCAGAGCATGTTATATAAATGTGGTAAACGCTAGAATGCCTCTGTAATCATATCAACCTTTCTACACGGTAAACTACTCGAGAAAATTAGCGGAACACCCCGTGCAGGTCCAGTCATTCCCAGACGGACTGACCTTTTGACTTGAGATTTGAGGTTTCAGGGGTAGCCTCGAATGCCCCCAAAATTCACCTGGAGCAGGGACGCTATGCGTTGACGCGCATGAAAATGGCGTCCAAAATCGGAAGTCACAAGCTCACAGAGCGAGTGAAGCATTTTTCATGGCACCCCGCGTGAGCCTGAAACATGAAAAGTTGGGATCGTAACAAGATGAGATGCAAAAACTTTGACAGTTTCAGGCACATGTTTGTAGCCTTCGTCGAAACCCTTCCCGACCCGTCGAACTAATTGTGACTTCTGTTCTTCTCGTCAATTTAGTTTTGCGGCTGGCTTTACTGAACGGAATGACGTACAGCATTATGACATTGATTGGCTTCTTGGAGACACTCGAAGCCATCTCTGGTACCAAATTTTAAGTCGATCGGTCAAGGCATCTGGAAATGGCCGGACATGTTGAGGGTATTCCGCTAATTTCATTGAGTAGTGGTGTGTGATAAAGTGATGCAGTACCTTCACCGGATTATTCAAAATGCTGCTTCCGTTCTCTTAGCTTTCCGAAATAGTCTGACACATCGCTTGGATTCGGGATCACGATGTTACATTATCGTCGATGTCCACCAGGAGCACAAGCACCACTAGTTGAAATTCATCGTTTGTCTTCCTGCTACATGGCTCTCGCTTTTCACGGATAATGTTAATGCTAATGAGATGATTTCGAGTTACGACAACCACATGCACACGTTACGAGTGGCTCTACTCTACCGTATTTACACTTTATGTTATTCACGTATTCAGAAGTCAATTGGCAGGCCATGTGCAGTACTCCGTCAAACCATTGTGTTTTGTTTTAGGCCTTGAAGCTCACCTCTTCGCGTGGTATCGTCAAAAGCCAAAAAATGTACCATTTGTAAGTGCCAAGACGCACCTCACTTTGTCTGCTTATGTAAAATGCAGAATACCTACTTGTCATAGACCCGCATGATGAAGCGAAAAGAAACAACATCCGACGTCATGCTCTGGATGCTCATTTTTATAGTTTCTTTATCTTCGTCTGGACAGAGCCGGTAGCCCAAAAGCCTTTACCTCAACACTGAGGAGATTCCGAAGGATTAAATTTTGGAACCTAGTTAAATGTGGAGTAATTTGGTTTCGATGTCTTTGGACTCTGCACACTCTTGTACCGCATCACCATTTCTCGGTGGATTACGCCCCCTTGATGGCTCTTTCGGGGGGTTGAATTGATTTCTATAAGAATTGGGTTAAATTTATAGCAGGAACGGAAAACGGTTTACTCGGAAGAGCCGCATCGTACCGCATAACCTGAGTGCACCGTGGCTCACGCCCACCGTTGCTGTATGTATAATAAGGAGAACGTGTCGCGGCGCTGAGCATCCACGTGTTGTTTCTTTGGCGGTGCTGCTCTTAGCCCGTGAGTTTCTCATCACCAAAAATCTCTTTTTCGTTTTCTATTTCCTAACCGTCTTCTCATCCCAGAGGAATTTGTCCCGTGTTGGTCTAAATTTAATACGACGTAGTTAATATTAATTACGAGCTGAAACGCTACCGATATTGCTGTCGTGTATATTAGACCATGCGTAGTTAAACCTACGAAGAATCAACGGTTTCAAATTATGGAGTACAGAGAATTTGATCGACAAACAACATCTTCTTCTTCACTGCGAGCATGACAACCAGGAAGATTTGAACTCATGAAACGGACTATATATTTAGCGTTTTATCTTAGAATCGAACCAAATATTGCTCAGTAGTAAAGGAATACCGACAAATGGTAACAATGTGTCAATGTAGTTTCTCGTCCTTTTTATGATCATTTCACACCTGCGACGACCATTGCAAATCAATGCTTGACTGATACCATTTCATATCATGTTCTTGACCATCTCATATCATTTCACACAATTTCTTTATCATCGAAAATCATTCTACGATCGTTTCAACCGATTTCATGCTAATTCGCACTGTTTCACGATCATGACATTCCATCGTACGACTGTTTCGTACCGTAACAAACAATTTTACCATCGTTAGAAACCATCGCAGAACCATTCTATACCATTTTGAATCATGTCGTACCATTGCACGATGATTTTATTCCCCTCCATTTCACAACCATTATAGTATTTCATGGTAGACTGTCTCAACTGTTTCACGATTGGTTACCTTCAGGATTCGATGACTGTATAATCGTGAAGTTCGGTTTACGTAGTAGATTCCCCGTGATCCGCTGCCCGGGAACAGGTGTTTAAATCTTAGTTCTAGCGCCATTATATACCGATACTCGCGACGGAGTTCCAAGGCGTCGCGATGCTCCAGGCGCGTGTTTTCGACGCCGTGGTGCAGCGTATTTTTAGTGCATTCCGGTGCAATCGGAGCAGTCACGACGTATTCTTGCGTCGACTATGTATATGTATAGAAGAAGATCTTTTGCTCGAAGATTCTCTCCGCGGGTTGTTTTAATTCTCGACTAATTTATAGACTAGTAGCTATACCTCGTTTTCCATCCAGAAGACATAAGGATTATCTCCGTAAATTAGGCTGCACGAAATTCATGGAAAAATAGAAAATAGAACGTAGGTAATCCACCAGCGTAATGTGCATATCGTACAATAGTACAGCTTTCGGAGTACACGTACACCAAAGTTGTACGGCGGGAAAATTCTTCGTGCCATTACTACACCGTGACATGAATAATAGTTGTTCTACCGTCGCCACTATCTTTCAGGATTTTTATATCGGCGAACATTTAAAGTTAATTATTTTAGAATATTCCAGAACCTCGAAACTTTTGCCTCGATTCGTCACGGAAGATCGGCACTGCAATTACGTTATTAGAGTTTATGTTTTATACGCGAGTTTGAGCTGAATTCGATCATCTGAAACGACCCAAATATTGCTCGGGCGATAAAAAAAAATTGAATTTACTTTCGAGATTTATATTTCTACAACAATTATTATACGATCAAATCGTCACGAAAATCTAGAATTCTCGAAATATTGAGAATTCTTAGCTAGTCCGTCGTCGACCGCTGCAGCAGTCAGATAATTAATTGCATTAAAAATTTCACCGTGACGATTTCTTAATAAGTCTTTTCAAAGTCTTAGTTCTTGTCTCTCGGCTACCAGCTAGTCTCTCTCCACGGTGGAGTAAATAGTCGGCCATTAGTTCCAACTGAAACAATCGGTGAACTAATACAAACGACTGGAAAGTTTGAGCTGTTATATATTTTGAGCAGCTTACTGCCGTCGTCGTTGTCGTCGTCGTTGCACTTGCTACAAAAGAGACAATATCTCTTATTCTCGACGCGGTTATTCCACGGAATAATATGACGTGTCTTTGAAACAAAAAAATTGTCTTCTAAATCGCTGGGTTGTTCAGATGAAGCGTGACGTATAAGAATATATACACCATTCGGGGAAAGGATTATCTTTTCTTTCTTTTCTTTCTGTTTTTTGCACTTTTCAAATAAAATAGTATATTTAAAGAGTATATATTCAATTTCAGGACAAAACATGTCACAGAGATTTTAATTGGATATATGTAGTATGTAAATATAATTGGAAAGGATTTATATTACCTTTATAGGCGAGTTGTTTTGTATATATATATATATATATTAGAATTGGCATTTACAACGTTGTAATGAAATCTTATAAGATTAATAGAAACTCGATGACATATATGTATCCAGCTACAGATCAGCAACGTGATGCTTCGAATAATATCAAGTTTGCATATCCACGGGTCTCGAATTTCGCAAATTCGGTTATAATATTGATATCTCACCATATCCTTACGCGAGAAACTTTCATGTTAGCTCGATGAGTTCGTGTCCACGATTTAATCGTCCTTCTCATTTTACTTATTTTTTAGGTTATGATACATATCTGACGGATCGTTTTCCTTTCTTATTCATTTTTCTTTTGTTTTCTTGCAATTTATTTCAGAGGGCATCCCATACGGTTAGGTACTGCTCTATTTTCTCATGTGAAGTCTGAATGAGCTGCGTGCATTTCAGAAATGTATATACCGGGTATATTTATATATTACATATGTATAGGTATACACCCGAAGCACATGTTTCGCGGTATGTCAGGGTGACAGCAAACCAAGCAAAGCAACCGACGCGACCGATGCCCCCTGAAAAGTCTAGCCGGAGTTGGTATAGAAAATTTCAACACCGCAGTATACCGAAGTCAAATTACATACGTTCAGAAAAAATAGAGAAAAAAATTGGCAAATTTTGAAACGGAAAGAAAAATTAAACGCTCAACATAGAATCTTGGGGAATGGTTTCTTTTTTCGTGTGTAAAAACTGCAGATGAATGCATTTTCTATTCCGTATTCTTTGATATTGCAAAATTTTTTATCCACTCCCGAAAAATATGGCGAGAAATTTGGGAACTTGATTGAACAATTGATGGAACTGGAGGATCAGATGGGTTGTCTAATTCTTTCGAATGACGAATTGCTGGCGATAAGTTTGCCTGCAGAATACTGCAAAATATTTTCAATATTTTCTTCGCATTTAAATATTTGTCATTTTTTCGTTTGTTTGTTTCAAGGCTAACCTTGAGTACATCATGTATATTCGAAGATTATAGCGTGTAATACGATTATAAATGTAAAAAATGACTAAAGCTGGAAAGCGCGGATAATATGTAGGAATTTTTGTATTTTATAAAGCTTCTTCAATTAGATGTAAAAAAAACTCGAATTGGTGCGCAAAAATTAAAAAGAAAAAAAAAAAAGAAAAAATAGAAACGATCACTTTTTTTTTCGTGCCTCGCGAATTTAACTAAGGATGATTGGCGGATGTGGTGAATGTGAAGAAAAAAAAAAAATCATATCTCTTTACATCGTCTACGTACAATAGCTGAGAGTGACCTGGATATTATTGGCCACGATCAGTTGCGTAATTTTTTGGCGAAATTATATTAGCGGCGGTATATACAATACTTATATTATAGTGTGGTGACAGCATTTAACCACAAATTTGTCTGTCCGTGAATTCGTGGTTTTTTAACAATCAGATTTCGAAGGTCTATCGTGTTTCTTTTTCTTTCATCTACCGTTACGAGACTTGTATATTTTTGTATTCTTCTTCTTTCAATTGTGCAGATAGATTTACCTAAAAGCCCACGGGGTGACATACATGTTGTCAGAAAAAAATCATCTCAGTTTATGAAAATGTATAGAAATTTATAAATTTTCTTATATTGTCATTTGTTTTTTCTCAGTAGGTATAATATAACCTGGTACGTGCATACCTATGTATATGCATATGTTCGTTTTCTTCACGTGTTCTCGTTCCTAGAGATTTAAAACTCTATGAGAAAAATTCCATTAGGCAAGGTGCATGTTATGCGGAGTGTTTCCCCCTCCGAAAGTGGCGACTGCTGCTGCTGCTGTTACTCCTGTAGAAAAAGGTTCATTGTAGCTTTTATACAGCGTACGCATATAAGTTGACTTTGGTGTGCCGGATGCGACCACAACTTTGCCCGCGCGCAGTTTATATTCTCTTCATACTTGATTTTATTTTTATATTTTCCTCACTCTTTTTCTCCTCACGCAATCTTACGTCTCGTATAGAAATTCGCGGTGGTGCAAAACTTAATTTTTCTTTGCTATACATGTATTTTATTTCTGCTTACTTTTTCTGTTTTTTCCTCAAGTTTTTTTATTTCGAGATTGTAAAATAAGCCAAAATAGGTATCTCTATATATCTACAGGTTTTACGGACGCTGAAAAATTGCCCGTATATGAGAATTTCAGACACAACGTAATCGAAATTGTGAGAAAATAATGTTGCAGCAGGTGAAAGTGAAAAATGCGAGTTGCGTGGGCGTTGCAACAAGACTTTTCGATTGCAGACATTTATATGCTATATATTTATATACCCTTCGGCGATTCAATGTAACTCTCGTTATTTCTTTTATCTTTATTTTATCTTATTTACCTGGGCATCTTTATAGACAATGGACGTGTCAGTTGATATAATATTAATATCGAATTGCACGCGGCATAAACTACACTATAATTCGGTAGATAATTCTGACCCGTAGGAGTCTCACCTTTATACAGCGCTCTTTATGTGATTCGCGCGCATTATAATCCATTTTAAAATATATCCTATAGTATACGTATAATCAAACATTCATTTATTCTTCGATCAGAATTTGTATATCACACTGCAGTCGCAGTACAACGTCTCGGGGTATTAATTTCTTTTTATTTTCTCCGTTTTCGCGTAAAGTGTAATTTTCACTGAAAGCCATACTTATATAGAGTATTTTACAAGCTTATAACGACCTCTTGAGCAACCGTAACTATCGGAGCTATACGATATTAAATCGAAATTATTACACTTCTGTACGTATAATATTCCGCGCGTAAAGATAATTGAATAAAATTTGATCGCGTTTATTTGCGTAAGATATGACGTGCAGGGTATAAAATGTCGAATATATCGAGACACGTGGATCGAATCGGGTCTAGAAATAATACATCATCAGAGTCCTGAAAATCGAGCAATATCGTATTAAGAGCGAAAATTTACAAAGAAAACTATTTTGCCGCAACTTACGCGACATATCCCGCGATAGGCCCGCCTTTCATGGGAAAGTGTAAAATTACTTTCTCCCCTTCTTCTCTATTTTACATCACATATATACCTACTCCGTTTTTATACCATTTTCCCTCTCGTTCTCACAGCCCATTTATATTTTATTCATAGTTTCATTTAATCATTACTTTTGCTTGTACGATCGTTATTATTATTATTTTCGCATAATTATAGTCTCCCACAAAATTGATCGGTATTACATCTTCATTTTGATCTCATCTGATTCACCCTTTTCTCAAATTACCTTATGCTCTGATACGTCTGTTTTTTACCTACACACTTCGTTCTATCAGGCTTTAATTTTTTCCCTGCTATAATAGATATCATTTTTCGTAAGTACGTGATAATGTTTTACATATATGTATACCTATTTACTTGCAATTAAATTTTTCATATAACAACCGTTGGCAATATATAGATACAGATATATATTTGCGTTTAGAAACTCTGCAGGTTTTTTTGTCGAACACAAAAGTATATAATAAAATAAAATAACATATTATATGTGAGTGAAATGTTTTAAATAACTGGAAAACAATCCAGAGTGTTCTACGGACTTCCAGCTTTCGTAATTTTTTTTTCTGAAATGTGTATGAATTGAATATTTTTAAAATGGAGAAAAAAAAACGAAAAAAAATGTCTATAAGAAGTTTCGAATGAAAAGAAAAACTCGACGTTACATATAAGGTATAAATACTGCAATTATCAAGTGATTCGTATATAATTAGAAAAAAAAAAAAAAAATTGTTATAATTATGCTTTTATTTCCGGAGTCGGTAGAAATAAATAAATAAATAAATAAAAGACTAGTCAGCAGATAATCCAGAAGTTTGTCGAGTTAAGATGAAATGCTCTTATACGTGTAATTCAAACTTCATTAATTCATCCTTTCTCATTTTCTTGCGATTCGCAAGGCTCGTATGGTTTAGATCCATAAATAATGTTGAACTTTTCTACAACATCATCGATAAAATTCCTTCGGTTTGAATAACCAGAAAATTAGTCTTGATTTGTTGTATATGGCGTATTTATTTTATTATTAAACGGTAAAGTGGGATGGGCGTTGGTACCCAACGGCTATATATGGTATACAAAACTCGGAACAAAGAAAGGAGGAAGTTATTGGTTAGAGGGGAATTTCGACTGCCGTAACAACAATCGTTGGACCGTTTAGTCTGGCTCATCGATACGTTTTTTAATTTTTTTTAATTTTTTTTTTCTGCTCCGTTATTTTCGTAACGTGAAAAATGCTTACCTACAGTACAGGATATATTACATGTCAAGTTATTATTATAGTCTGGAATGATCATCCCACGGAAATGGAAAGGAACGATTAATCTAGCGGGAAGGTACGATCCATATTACCAATAACCTGTTTGACAATCCTCTGCCGTAATTACCGACGTCGTCGTCTAGATATAAATATATCGTTTTCTATCCTTCGGGACTTATATATTCCTGGACATGAATCGGCCGTGGGACGTATTTAAGACGTGCAGTCGTGGTGTGGTAATTCACAATCGGTTGAACCATTTTTTTGATTTCTTTTTCTTATGTTTTTCTTCGAAATAAATGTAAAATTCATGTTAGGTACTATGGGTATCCTAAATATCGTATGTATGCACATTTTTTAACCGTACCCATATGACGTCATTGCGATAGTCTCTCGAACCGACAGATAGAACACGCCGGTGCCCGGTTCGAGTCGAGCGCCCATGCGAATCCTCATCCGCTCAGCGGCACTCGTACGCTACATGTTGTTACATACCTGTATGTAAAGCTACAATACATGACATATACATATATACGTGTAGATATTCTATACGCGTGTGTTCGTGAAACGATGGAAAACCCTATCACGGTACTATGTTAATCTTGTAGACAATATCCGAGGGTTAGATTTTTTATTTAATCGTTCAATTTTCTTTGTTTATTTAGCTACGAAATTATTACGACTCGAATTTATCGTCTGTGTCATATTATACGATTTATAAATACCTCGTGCGGAGGCTGTATAATTAAGAGAAACGAGATATGATTTGCAGCTTGAAGCGTGAAATGGGAAGTCGAGAATATTAACAATTCGTAAAATATAAGCCGGAACACGCAGATTTATTTCGCCAGGAATAAGATTATATGTGGTGGTAATTATGGTGGAAGTATAATGCTGCGGTTAAGGGGGTTCTGGCATTGTTGCCGACCACCCTGCAAACTATTTGACTTATTCGAGAATTTTGTGTGTGAAAACGACCAACGTTAGGTTGCGAAAAAATATAATACTGATATATTTTAATCGGTTATCTGATATGTTATTTTTGTATTTTTGATTTCAGGAATGTCAAACATTGGCGGAAGAAAACAGGAGGTTACAGGGTACGCTTGCTGCGGGAAGAACGTCCCACTCGCGAGTCATAGACAACGTCCTTCTGCAAACACAGGTCGACACACTTCAGTGGCAGTTGAAACAGGTCCGTTTTAAAAACCTCGAATATAAATCTACCGCTACTATTTTTTTATGACAATTTTAATCAGCGCAATTCAACTCACGTACCGAGCTAAAACTTTTACTTGCGTTTTTTTTGTTTTCTTTTACAGACTGAGGCAAACCGGCAAATGTATCGCGCACTGATGGGTCAGGTTGTGAGATTTTTGGAGCGAGCGCATAAAGGCCTTGATATTTTGCACGAGAAATCAAATCCGAAGAGTTCAAAGACGTTGAGAGTACCGCGGAGTCGTAGCGTTCATGCGGTGGACGCCTCGTCTCCGAGTCGCGCTGCGAATCCAACGTCCGCTAATTTTGCTAGAGCAAAATCAGTGACTCAAATATCACCAACGAGCAACCCGATCCGTGATTCGACATCTGTATGGTCAGTTCTTCGCCGCAATGATAATAATACTTCACTCGGAACGCCACCACGACCCGATTTACAGGAAGTTAATCAAAATCACAATCAAACACACGATGGTGTTGTCTACAGAAGACGTCCGAAACAATCTGAAAATAATCCGGACGAAGTACCGCCGGAAAGACTATCTCAAGAGGCATTTCGTCTTATGAGAACGGTTCAGTCACTTTTGGCTACTCGAGAACCTGATCTTATGAGAGTTTCGGAGGGTGACGACAACGGTTCACCGTCCCCAAGTTGCGACCATGAGATGTCGTTGCCTACAAATTTCGCTAATTCGACGACCCTTCACGACTCCTCATTTTCCGGCTGCTCGAGCAGCGATCGTGGGAGTTCAAGAACCGACCACGACACGTCATTCAATTTCCGTAAACCTTCGAACGAGTCGAACGGCGTATGTCTTTTACCGGGTGTCAGAAGATCGCTTGACGCTACCTCGTTACATTCTGGAAGTAGTAAAACAACCGAAACAACGGAGGAAGAAGATCCTGGGCCAAGATCACTGCTGACTGGTGTTTTAGAACGAGAATTCTCCAGCACACCATCGTCTACACCTATTAGACGGAAGAAGCCGTCAGAACCGGAAGTTCCAATTTTTAAACCTAAGCCGACGGCTAGTGTGAGCAGTGCGGAAGACGAAAGTGGCTTCTCTTCCATGAGTTCTTTCCAGGACGTTGGTCTGCCTGCTGCCCCATCGCCGATAAAAGGATGTCACACGGAAGTCGGTCTACCGGAAGTACCAATCAGCAAGGTCAGACACAGAAGATGGAGTTCGACACCGGCGGAAATGCAGGCTCTTCTTAACGGGCGACATAACGCAAGTTTTACCGCGGCAAAAACAACTAGTGAGGCGTTAAAGGTGCTTTGGGTATAGCAAAAGCACAACTACTAACACCTTTTGATTCAGACAAAAGACGGCGGCAACCTTTGGTTCCGAAGATCTATAATATCGATAATACCCATAAATATAAATACCACATACGCCGCCAAAAGTCACACACGTGTACAAATATTTGTGTAATATTTCTTATTATATCAACTACTACTTCGTCACCTATACCGCAGACTCAATACAATATATGCATATACATAATTATTCGCTATTAATTAATTATTCAATTAATTGATCAACAGCTTTTATTGTAGCGGTGTCGCTACGAGTGCGAGTATAGAAAAAAAAGAGGCGAGAAAATTTTCAACTCATATACTAATAGTAACTTATGTATGTATGACATATCTCGTTGTAGATTTTAAATTTTGAAAAAAAAAAAAAAAAAACTTCAATCTTACTTTGTATAAAAAATTATACCTAAGGATCCGAAAGGAATTCCGGTTGTTGCAGCGCAGTTTTGACTCGCTTTTGATTGTCGCATAAATCACATTTGTATTACCTGCGTATTACTATTTATGTATTCATAAACTTGTGTGTTTGCGTTCTGTTTCTTTCTTTCTTTTTTTTTTACATTTCATTTCAAAGTCTTTTTTCGTCCATGATATTTATTATTTCTTTTTTTTTTCACGTGACATCATTTTATGTAGCGTTATATCTAGCCGCCAGTATGTGGAAGAAATGAATAGAAGTACAGTTAAATAGCAGGATCAGAGGATCGCTGAGATAAAAATGACGAATGAAAACAGTTTGGAAGAAAAAGTTGGCAGTTTAACGGACTTTTTTCTTTTTTTTTTCTTTTGTATTCATGCAGTCGGTATTGTAATGAAGTTCCGTTTTAGTGAAATTTCATATAACGTTTTTACAGTTTGGTATGTCAGACAGTGTAACAAAAATTTTGCAGTGATCAAATCATCAAATACATAGTTTTTATTTTCGTTTTTTAATTCACCTGAATTTTTTTGCAACTTTACACAAACCGTGCATGCTATTTCATCTACACGATTTCATGCACGGTCGCATGTTTTTCTATGTAATATGTAGGGAGTAATCGTACTTAAGTATGTAATTTTATATTTAATTAACGTTAATTATTAATTGTACTTTAATAATATACTCCTGAATATTGAACCTATACCTATAAAAAGATACTCGGCGAGCCAATAAACCAAAGTAAGAACGTAAATGCAAAAAAAAAAAAATCGTCAAAAAAATATGGTTTCTGGTATTATCTTAAATGTAACGTGGCGATGCGGATATCACAAATATCTGTGAACTACGTAATTGAAAAAATTTACATCAATTAATTCTAGAGATAGAACGTAAAAGTGATAAAATATTATTTGAGTAACTGTTTATACATATAATAAATTACTCGATTGTCACGTTCGGTTGACTTGTACAATGAAATGATTTTGTGAAAATCGTTGAACTTCATTTATTTTTTATACATCACTGTTAACCCTTCGCCAATTTTTTTCCCGAGTTGAAAAATATTTTCAGGTGTTTCCCGTCAATGTCTTTTCAGACATTTTATAGAGATCAAAATTCAAATGTCATGATCGCACTTATCCTGGGGTCGGTAATAGTCGGTCGACGAATTCTACCTGAAAGGTCTACATCCGTGTCACAAGATGGCATCGGCAACCGTATTCGTTCGCTCGAAGATCATTCAGCATTCTATGATTCCGCACGCAAATGAAAAGGCAAATTACGACTCAAAGATGAAGTCATAATTGGGAGTACCTGTTTCTCGTGAACGAACAAATTTTACGTGGTTTTCTACATCTGAGAAGCTGACTCGTACTCCATCGTCCACTTTCATAGCATCTTTCCACTTGTACTATATAAAAACAGTATAATGAGTCTCAGAATAGTGTCGAATCAATGTAATTAAGATTAACAACATCGTATACAAATTTTTACCAATCGAAGAAAACGTCCCCGAGGAATAACGAACATCCCATTCTTTACGATTTCCAGTAATTCAACTCTCTCCAACCACGGCCATATCATGAGATCCAACATTCCGGGTCGATTTCCCCCGAAGAAAGGTGTTCCCCTCTTCTCGAGTTCTTTTTTATATATTTCAAAACCATCCAATATCGCGTCGGTTTCTTCAGGTTGCTCGGTTGAACTGTATATGATCTTGAAAATCGAAAGAGAAAATTAGACTTGGTTCTGTAATACAATTCAATAATATAATTTGTTACTGCAGCACATTAGGTCTAATTGTGAGAATTACATTGTACATAGCCGATATTATGAAGTCGAACCGTTCAATGAGCAATTTATCTTTGGCTTTTAGCAAAGGACTGTTTGGGTAGAGAGGAGTTTCCGGATAAGCTTCATTCAAGTACTCAGCGATGATTAGACTTCCGTATAATATGTTACCATCCTCCAGCTGTAGCACGGGTACTTTGCTAAGTGGATTTTTCTGCGCCAGCCATTCCGGTTTATTAACTAAATCCACCCAAACTACATCGTACCTAAATATTGTATATAACGTTAATCGAGCCTTATCAGAATGCCTTGCTAGTATGTCTATTTACTGAGCTAGTTAGTCTAGTGAGCCTTGCTAGTATGTTAGTAGAGCAGAATACCTAATGGTGAACGGGTGAGATGAATTTTCATCTAAAAGTCGTCACTATCTGCTTTTAATCAGTAAAGATCATTGTTCTCCGGAAAGTTTGTGGAATACACAATGGTGGAAATGGTATATACACAGAAGACTCTCGTCTCTGCAGTTCTGCTTACGCCTATGTGATTTATAATAATGACAAATAAAAACTGTATCTTCTCACGGAATTTTCTTAGAATCCAATACAAGATGGACCCTCTGAGCAAACGGACAAAATCGCATGCTGTACAATCGCAATTTTCCAGGTACCAAGGGCGGATCGACCGATCCTGTTAACAAATCGAGTAAAAGTTACATGATTATTTCAACACAAAAGAAACCATATTTCACAGAAACATTTGCTGCACAAAGGATTTGAATAATTAACTCACCGGTTGTCAGATGTTTAGAGCTCATATTTGATTATGTTATTCTCGAGAGCGAATAACAGACAATAAACCCGTGTGTCACGATCAATTCAATGGTATCGACTGACCATAGATCGCTCGGTGACTCATAAGCGTTACGTAATCGGCTGGTTGCTGATCAGTTTACCAGAAATCTCGTTCGGGAGCGGCAAGTCCGACATGACACGGCGTCACTGTTTTAAACCTCGCGGCGTTATAACCAATATTTTGTATTGTATTACATTATTGTATTATTGTTGTTTTGGATTGTATTTTTCATATGGAAACATGCCTCCGGGATTTCTGAATTATCTACAAAATTCGAATTTACTCATTTACTTGGTGGACGACGTTCCACTTGAGACAAACGACAACAAATTAATCGAGGTTACTCGCTTTCGCCTTATACGGCGCCCGCAGGTATTCTGCATTCGAAACGTGAAAGCGCATTCGGTACATAGTTACAAACCTTATTAGAATTTTCCAGAATTTTTTGAATATTTTTCAAGTGTCCGTAAAATTCGGTTCTGGCATATTTTGTAGTGAAAGTATTTATTTTTCATCGACAAAAAGAGATGTATCAGTCATATACAAAACGTAATAGATTTAAATAATATTTCACATTTATCGATCAACATGCAATCTTATTATATTCATAATTTTGGCAAGTGTCAAGGGTTACGGATTATTGAATAATAATTTTTTTCAAATCTGTTCATCAACACGCTCCAAAATTTAAACTCCAATCGATAATACATTCGAAAATTGCGTAAATGTACAGGTTTTATGTATAAAAAATATTGAAAAATCATATAATCATATGTTGCAACAATAAATAAAAAACGTTTCGGATCAGCCGACTGTTACCACCTCGAAATAATCCTGAAATCCCTCGTTCGTGTCGTTATCGGATTTATTCGAAGATATCGTCGGTAATTTAACGAACCTTGTTCCTTTCCACGATGATTCTGTCGTTGCGTTCAAATCCTTAAGGTCCTTAAGAATAATTATTTCCGGATGCGTCGAATTCTTATCATTCGATTTGTTCTCCCCCGATTTCGTTAGCCTCTCGATTTTACCTGGACGGTTATTCGGCGTACCCCTGGAATTTATTGTACCTTGCGAATCTGAATTAGCTACTTCATATTTTTCAAATAACGTTCCGCCTCCGGCAGCGTTTCTGTTATCTCTTCTAAAAAACGATTCGGAATCGCTGGTATTTTTTAAGTTATTTAATGACACGTTGAGTTCGCGGTTCCTCCTGCGGTCGGCGGCAGCAAATGAATCCGTAGCATTCGGCGGTGCTTCTCTGTGCAGGTATGCGACCGGCCAATGTCTACCATTTTGCTGCAGTAATCCTGGTCTCGGTATTTCCCCGAAGGCTTCGTTATCCTCCTCTTGTTCGGTGTATCTGTCACTAGACGGACGATTTGGAGGAGAATCCGCAGGACGATGTGGAAAATATTTATCGCTGCAAGGCCTCCATTGATCCTCGGACGGTCCTACGTAACACCTGAAAATACGAAAAGTATTTCAGGATTTGATCTTGCAAGGACTCAAAAATACAGATTTCTATTCTACTACCATGGGTAATGATATCCTTGAGAATATCCACAGTGGTGTTTCGGCTCGCAGCAGTAATCCCAGGTTCCATATTCCCCGCCTTCTGGTTCGCAGGACCAAAATCCTGCGACTTTATTTCTTTCACATTTGGTTCCTCGTTTACAAGGACGTCCGTTTACGGTAAAATATCGGAACGTCGACCCCCCGTGTTCTAAAAAGCGAGTATTTAAACTAATGAATATCAGGGTTCTTCAACTGTACAAATTTTTTTGTCACCCTCCTGGAAACTTACTGTGTGAAAAATCGTAGTAATCATCTTCAGGGTACCGATTACCGAATCTGCTGTCTGTATCGGGATATAAATTTCCTCCTGACGGACCGCCGTAAGATGGTCCCAAGGAATCTGGTCGATCAGGGTTGGAAGGACGTCCTGAATAAAAACCGCCCTCGTTCGCGCCGATTCCAGGACGAGATCCATGCCCTAGAGATGGTCTGTATAATCCGCCCCCTGGTCCGAGATTATCCGTGCCAGGATAACGGCCCCCATTGAATCCTCCAGTTCCTCCTTGATTATTTCCCCCGAAAAATGGTGGTTCGAGATGTGGTGAATATGGTCCTTGAGGATAACCTCGGTCAGGGTAATCCTGCGGGAATGTTTGAGGCCGATGGTGAGGATCATTTGGACGAAAATCTGGACTGACCATGTCATCGTCCAAAAATATTCCGATCGAATAATCTCCCCCTGAACATCGCGGCTCGAAATCCTTCCAAGCGAATAAGAGGTAGCCGTCACCGTGGACGTAGTCTAAACCCGGACGAAGATCTCGATGCGGGACGTCGCTCATAAAACAGTTATCCTCCTCTCGATCACTGGACATCCTGCGGGAAGAGATGGGAGAGGCTTAAATCGTGACTAATATACGAAAGTTGAGAAAAATATTGATCATTGTTTGCTTACCTGTAACTGCAGGACATGCAAGGTAGTGTATCACGTTCTCGCATTTCGGAGCATCTTTGACGACATTCCGATTCCGATGGCACGTAAATCGATAGGATCACAGCGTCCGAGGTTAGTCGGCACGGTTTTTTATACTCCGCGTAACAGACTGGATAGAAAAATTACAACTTGGAAAGATTGAATCATAAAATTGACACAAAAAAAGTGATACTCAAATTGTCGAATTTATCGAACGTTTCGGTTCATCGTAATCTTCCCGTATGACCTACCATGATCTTTTGTCATTGGTCTGTCAGGCAAGTTCCCTGCGTTGGGATCGGGTCTTATTATCCTGCGTCGATTCAACGGTGGAAACGGTGACGGTTCGCATCCTCGACCGAAACTTCCTCTTTGATATAATTCAGCCCCCTCCAAATCGGGGAGAGAAACAGGATCGAATTCCTGGGACGGCCAATCGCTCAGGAAACAATTAGCAGAAGGCAGTCCGTCTACCGAGTTGTGAGGATCACCGTACCTGAGGATTTAGGTTTTTTTTTTCTTAATTTTTATTCAAAAGAAATGTTTACTTGAAATTACAGTGTTCTACGTTATCTCTTGAATATTTGATTGAAATTTTGATACCTGTAGACAAAACTCCGGCAGGTGAATGTCTGCGATTCAACGCACTCCGATTCGCAGTCTCCGATGCCTTGTGAAAATATTGATTTCCGCACTACTTCCGGTGGGATTCCACAGCCACTTCTTACCCTCCAGAAACACTCTGAAATGAGATGATAAATTCCTCCTGGATTCGAATCCAGATACATTTATGCCGTATGTATTAGTTTTTAATTACCTTCCGGTGGCCGCCGATTCGCTGGTCTTCCGGCATCGCAGGATCCGCTATTTCCGGTCATGGAATAAATATCATAATCACGGTCCGGTTCGATGTCGTTGTAAAAGTCCAAATCCCGGTAGGATATTTCGCTAAGGAGACAGTTGTCCGTTGGCGCACTTGCAGCTACAGTGTACCTTTGTGATTCACCGTAAAATCGATAAGCGAAAGTCGTCGATATTTGTGAAAACAAATATATGTGCGAATTGTGAGGGCAAACTTACCGATAACTGAAGGTCATGCAAATCTGGTCTTTTGTAGCGGCACAAAGATGTTCGCAATGATCCAGACTCGGTGTCAAGTAGCTTTTTATCACTATTCCTCTTCTGAGTTTAAATCCGGCACCGGATCTTACGGAGCACAATTCTTCCCCGTATCCATGGGGTCCTTGAACAAAGTATCCAGGATCTCCATTGCCGCCAATAGGAGAAACTCGATTGTCTCCGTAGCCATGAACTCCTCTATTTGGCTCCCCGATTTGAGGAACTAACGGACGCTTGGGACTTTGGTTACCTTGTCCAAAGTATCCACCGTGCATTTTCACAACCTCGTGACCTTGGTCCAAATAATTCGTGTTGTAACCGTGCGAACCGGCGTATCCCATGCCATGATTCCAGCTACCCGAATAAAGTCCAGAGTCTCCCCTTCTTCCCGGTTGTGGATACATCCCGATTTCGTTCGTTCCCAAATCGTTGTTTACGTAATGCCGACGGTCGTGATAATCATAACCATATCGATGTCGATCGTTTGGCTGATAATTTTGATTGACTCTTCGGTACACGTTTGAATCTGGTATCGATTGTTCCTTCGGAAGATAAGGTCTCCCTTGTCCAAAGTATTCGAATCTAACATCGTCTTCGATCGGTTTTAAATTCGTGATTGGAAAACGACGCGGATATTCCGAAACTCCGTGTCCCCAATTGCCCTGATTTCTTCTCCGCATGTTATCGTAATTATCGTATGATTCCGGAAGTCTCGGATGATGGTCAGGTGGACCCAAAGGTCGCGGAATATCTCCAGACGGTCTATGACCCAATCCAGGTCCGATAGGCCTGGGGATTTCGGGAAGATAATTATTAGCCCCGTAATGATGATAACGATGATTTCCGTACGAGTTTTGAGCAGGTTGCACGTTCATCCAACCACTAGATTGTGGATACGACGACGGACGAAATGGACGGTTTGTTTGGCACCCAAAATCACGTTCGTAGTAATCGTAACGAGGTTCCTGAAGGATATCTCGGCCGATGTCGATCTGCGACGGTGGCATCGCGGTCAGTTCACATATTCCGTACTTGTTACGACCTCGCGTTGGACTTCGCGTACCTCCCGGATGTCTGTGAAATAGAATATTAACATAATCACAAGATTCTAATACAACCCGACTCTAATATCCGGAAAATTGGCTCTAATACGAGAATCGACTTCGCATTTATACGAATTACAAAAATATTTCTTCTTCCCATCCACCTTATTTGTAGGTCAAATTTGAGTATATTTGAACATATCGTTATCATCATTATCATTGTTATTATTTCCGTTATTGTTTTCTATTTCTTTATTTTATTTTTTTTGTTTTTTTTTAGAAATTGTGTCGCGTAAAATTGTGCCTGGTCTAATGAAACGATGTGTAATACACGATGAACATAGGTGACCAACCCAGATACGCATAAAGGTAGAAAAAAAAACTGCTGCAATTGTTATCGTGTTGGTGGGAGCGTAAACAAACGAACTATTACTATATCTATACCGGCGCAACATCGTCATCGGAGCATTAGCAATTTATTTATTTTTCTATTTTTTGGTTTTTACTAATTGTAAGAAAATCTGTGACGATTATTGGCAAACAAGAAAGCAAAAAAAAATCGATATAATTACCTGTAATTAAATCCTTCGCAGGAAAAACCCTTTTCGGAATTGCAAACTCGACCGCATTCTTCGATGTGTTCGCAATCTACGGCTCTCCTGATGTGAATTTCGGCGAGTCTTTTACCGGCGAATAATTTCCGGTAACATGCTGTAAAGTATACATATTCTATTTATTGACAATCATTTATTACGGGCATATTAGTTTTACGTTTAATTTTATTCGCATGTACGTAATCACGCGAAGATGGTAATTGAAACTGTCGCGTGTGCGCGTGTAAAATAAACTTACGCTGACAATTCCCTGCACTATTCAGTTCTTCTATGATTATTATAGAATTTTGACCAGCGGAAGTCAAGATTAAAAATTGGAATATCACAAGCAATAGAATTATTAACGCGCGAATCATGTTACGTTTTTTTTACTTATTATTTTCATAGAATATTATCATCGCCAATTGTTGATCTATGTTTATATATATGTGTGAGTAATCTGGGGGTTGAAATAGATTATTGGAAATCAAATTTGACGGTTTAATTTTTGACGATATTCATTTTTCGACCACATAATTGCGTTTAATTTAAACTAGATGTTGGTGCAGGGTATAAATACGTGCAAACACCTCACGTATGGATAATATTACAACGTAACCTAATGTTTAATCAAACCGAAGAACAAGTAACCATCAAATTAGAGAATCCCATCGTTTTATAGAAAAGTGAATGTTTTAAGTGCGAATAGTGGGAGGATATTCGTGACCGTGCAACGGTGGGTGGAGGGGTCATTATTATCTTTGCAAACAATCATTACTAAATCGCGTCGCAGTTTCTTGTTTTTTTTTTTTCTGATTGTTCTTCTGTTTCTCTTCGTACAAATCCTAATTTACCACAATTAGTTATATCATCCAAAAAATCGATCTGCAGTTGCAGGTAGAGCAGAAGCAAATAAATATAGTGTTTTTTGTTGTTTTTTTTTGTTCGTTCATCGCGTAATTTGGAATGCTTGAAATATTCTTGCGGGCGGATGTTTACTCATATTAGCTTGACCAAAAGAAGTTCTTAAAACTTGCCATGCATTTCGGTAGTATAGGCAGAGCTGTCGGCGGACCGGAAACAGTTAATTTTATTATCCTCGCTCACATCTCACGCCCAAAGAGAACACGGCGAATGACGCGAGTTCTTAGTGATATCATTAGACAGGATTTTCGAGCAGTTACCTATGACCTTGTCGACGTGCACGACCAAGGTCTCGAACTTTATATGCTTCTTCTTTTTTTACAAACTTATAATCCTTCCGATCACCTTGAAATAATTATAAGTATATATGTTATACACATATGTATACGTTCTTAACAATAATTCACTCATTTTTTGAACGATTTATTTATTTCCCTTTTTTGTTTTTGTGTACTATAGTTCTGCGAGTGTGCCGGCAACTATGTCATTGTTGTTATCATTATGTATAAGGTTTAAAATTGCGTAAGAATTATGAAGATCGATGGAGGTAAGTCGCAGGACGCCCCTCTTCCGGTTTGACATCGCGTGATACGTCCAACTTGAACGGATTGCAACTGCATTAGAACTCACAACATACACACAGCTTTCGATGTTTAAAAGTATCGCAGTACATATAATAGTCTTCGTACAGACGTCCTAGATATTGATGTCATCGCGTACACGTTAATTAACGTTAAGATTATCAAAAGGCTTCCGTTTTTATTTATATTTATATACCTATACGTATAATTGGAACTTGGGCAACGAGGGCCACAGGTTATTTTAATCTCGATCATAATTCTTCACCCGCTAAGTGCGGTGGCGTCCTAATTTTATATTTCAATACAAATGAATGCGATTTTTATTACTTTGTTTTTGTTTTTTTTTTCTAATTACCATTCTCTATTCCTCCATTGACACTATACACGTATGTATATCGATATGAATATTCGATATGCAGATATGGGTGTGCGAAATACGTATAAAATGCAACAACGCAGGAAATGTGCATCCATGCAATGCGACGCGGTGCAAGTTTTCAAAGAGTTTAGAATCTGTGTCATTGCCGTTGCCATTATTTGTCTCCGCTTCGGTAGCACATATGTGTACGTATACGTACCATCGAGTTGGATTTTATACAGGGATATTCCGGGACTCACCGCGGTGTGAAATGCGTTCCGTATACCTGCCCGATTGATCGGCCCTCGTTAGAGAGAAGAGAAAACAAATTTATCCTTACACATCGCAGTTGCTCGGGAAGGCGCTTCTTCGTAGACGTTTATCCCGTATCGATTTCCGGTTTCTATGGTGTAGACGTAGTAATCACGATCTCCACCTGGAGCGGGAGAATTTCTATCTCCTGCATAGAAATAATTATTACCTGCACCCCCGTAGAAATGATTTGGCGTGTAATTGATGTCCTTGTGTTTTCCGCCGCCGGAATTTCCGAAATTTTGGGAACCGTATTCGGTTTGAGATTGCCCATTTTGGATACCGTAAGGTATTTTGTTAGCGTAAGTGTAAGGTCCGTTGGGATTATCCTCGTCGAATGGCACTGGGCCAGGATAACCGAATTGAGGTGTAGCTTCGGTGACTTGATAGCCCGAGTGATGATTATGCGAACCGTAATTATTGTGATGATTTTTCTCGGCGTTTGGATCGAGAGTTACGATTTGAAATCCGTTTGATCCCGAGGGTCTTTCGTGAGGATTATTGATATCTGGATTGGGTCTGTCGATGGTCACGGTCCCGAAGCCTCCGGGTCCTGGAATTATACTTCCTGCCGTGTTAGGTTTTGCGGTGATATCGATGGGGTCTTCTTTATCTCGATCGTTATTCATTTTGTAAGTATCGATCGGATTTTTTATCGGATAACGTGATGCCAGCGGGTTAAAATCTGTCGGATTTCTCTTGCCACTTCCCAATTTGTATATACGATCCGGCATACAATTTGGCGAACTTTGCTGACGTATGTAAATATCGTAGTCCGAATCCGGAACCAATTCGTCACCGTTTGGTACTCGCGAGCCCAGTACGCAGCTCGCGTTGCCCTTAGAACTGATGCTAAAATTTCCGACGAATAAGAAAGAAGATTCAAGTCAAATTGTAATTCATTCAACTATGATGTAATCTATGATTCTCACCCGAAACTGAATGTCTCGCAAGAATTACGTTTTCGTGAACATTCGTCTTCGCATTCCGTAACAGTTGCCGCCTTGCCATTCCCGTAAACATCTTTAGCCGGCAGTGTCGATCCGATAGCAATTCTTGTGTAGCAATCTGCACTTTAAAAATTACAGTAAATATTGATGATAAAAAAAAAAACATGAAGTAAATTAATGAAAAAAGACTCTCGGTATAAAAAATCATCTTTACTTTACCGTTAGCAATGATGACGAGTTGGTTGTCGATCGTGATGGTTTTTACCCTCGTTATCGTGAAGGCCACGAGGGCAAAAACTGTAAGCGCTAGAATTCCTTGGAATTTCATCTTTATGATTATTATTTTCACTCTACTTATATATAGTTCGAGGAAACAACTTTTTCCCTCTCAGAGTTTTAGCTTCACTTTGTTTTTTTTTTTGTTTTTTTTTTTTTTATAAATTAAACTCCACTGCAAGCACAATGTATAAGTTTGGAGATAATTGACGGATCCTTATTATCCTCGTATGGCGACGATTACCAGCAACGATTATCCTTCACGTACAAATCTACTACGTATACATATAATATGCACATATTTATTCACCTATTATGTTCAAAATATACATGTATTTTATTTGTCGCACCAACACACACATCGGCTAAAATCGTGCGAAATTTCTTAGTCATCTCCCATTTGAGGATTCAAAAAATGAAGGTGTAAAATAAATAGCCTGGACCTGGTATGAGCTTATTAAACCCGGAAATAATTTTTATCCATCATTGTATTTTGTTTTTCTTATCGTTGAATTATTACGTGTTTCGCGACTTTTTCTTATTATCGTAATTACGATTGGTTTGTACAATATAACGATGGTCATATCAGGGAGATGATGAATTTCGGCGCGATATTAAAATTATCAAAATTCGAAGATTTTGATCACTCGCGAGTTGTTTTCTTCCCCAACATTATCTCGTACAATATTGAACGATGTATAATTATTTCCAAAATTCATATTACAGTAAATTTCATTAACTTTTGAGGAGGTAGTTGTGTCTCTTACGATTAACGTTCGACTGGGAGTCAGAGCTAACTGTAACGGAGTCTTATTGCGAAGCCCGGGATCTTTTTATTTATTTTTTTATTCATTTAGTTTGCTTCTTCTTTTTTTTTTTAGTTCATGAGTTCTTGGTTCCTTCACGCTCGCTTAATCAGATACGCTTACATACCGAATAGTTTTACCTACCATGTTACCGAATACGTATAATATTCGCAATGCTGTACGGGTGTACCTGCCCCCCTCCCCCCGCCTCCGGTCCCGGTCCCGGTCCCCCCCATACAACTCATGGGAAATACATAATTAAAACCACATCGCGAAAGATGTACAAATTACATATACGTATTTATTTCTCCGCATGTAAGAAATGAGGATCATTCAAATTATACATATAATACCTACGTATGTACACATGTGCGGATTTATGTACATATGTATATTCCTACTTACGGGCAATGATCTCCTGCGATCTTCTGATTCCACCTTTTTCCCCTCCAAAGGTATCTTTAATTATTATAGATATCGGTATGGTATATGCGATGTTAGAGAAATAAAAGAAGCTGAAAATAAATTGGGAAAGAAGAAAAAAGCAAACTGCAGATAACAGAATTGTTGGAATTAAGTTTAACAATTATCCGACAATTATCAAGATAATCGGTCGACGATTCTAGCTCTTCAGTCGTTTAACCCTGAATAGTTTTACAACCCATTGTGTTATATGAAGGAATTACGGTAATTCAACGCAAATGTTAATTGTTATACCGCATACAATAGCGTTAATCATTATTCATTCCCGATAGGCAGGCAATTAATCCAAAAATCATGACAAACGAGATAAGTCGAGATTCAATTGTTTCATCGGATTCGTCGAACATTCGGCGTCGTTTTAAAATATTGAATAGCTTAAAGTTTCGCTTTCGTTTCGTTCTGTAATAACGTAAAAAAGTCTCCAGTTCAAGTGATGGGATTGAAAATTCGAGGACTTTATTATTATTCGATATGATATACATCTACATATATACAAGCTAGTAGTTTATGGTTATAATAGGCCTAGTTGCATACTAAATATTGTGGTTACGTAATGATAAAGTGGGATGGGACGATGTCGAGTGAGTGAACGAGTACCCATAGACAAAGGTGGGACTTGACGCTTCGCGGACCTGAAGCACCCATGTACTGTGGTACGTACCTATACCTGTACCTATACTATTATGTATTATATTACACCGAGAGTTAGTCTAATGACTTGTGATTTTTTTATTCTCCCATCGTTCGCTCATAGCGAAGAAATTTGATGTGAAGGTGTTACAATTTCTTGTTCATTTCACTAACTCTATTACATATGTATACGAGTATTCAAGTATACAATTCTACAGCATCTACGTAACAGGAGCGAATTTTCATCCAGTTGCTTTTATTTATTGTCTCTTTTATTTTACTTATCAATTATTTTGAGCTGATGACCGTTTTTCCTCTGCTCTACAGCTATGACCATGTAAATACATATCTGTATACATATATTACATAAGGTAGATGTAATAGAGACGGACCAAAGTCATCGACCTGGTTGTTGCCCCGAAGAAGGTCATTTCCCTTTTTATATCATATGTAATATTCACTAAAGTAGAAGAGCTGCCGTTCACGATTTCAATTCCCAGATTATAAGATACATGGTAGAATGAAGAAGAAATTAAGATTGTTTTTTTTTTTTTTTTGCACCTTTTTATTTTTGTCGTTAAAAATAAATCTGGCTATAGAAGTAGATAAAAAGATTAAAAATTAAAAAATTAAAAAAAACAAAAAAACTTTGGTGCAGCTCTCATTGTTGGTATTATAGAACCTGATATTGCGTTTGATTATTATTTTCGCACGTTCGCAATAATACAACAATTATGATGTCTATGTTTGACTTTAATAATGTAATTAATAGTAGCGCAACCCCGTATATATACCTATAATATAACATATGAGCATTCTTTTGTGAAATTGTGAAAATAATTGTTTCTTTTTTCTCTCAATTATCGAATATCAAATCTTATACCTCTAACACAAAAAGACAAGACAAATTGGTCACCCTTTGGCTACTGCAGGTGTATAAGGTGCTGCATTTTGTTTTTCTCTTCTCTCTTTTTCTTCATCGCCCATTATTAATTACACCTTATTCTTTGTTCACGCGCAATTTCGTGCCATCCGGTATGGTGGTAGCAGCAATTGTAGATAATCTGACTCGTCGATCTTCTGTTTGATGATGGCTATTCATGTGTTCGTGCTATGTACTGTACGTACATACAAGCCTTCTGAGACATACCTTTGTATTCCATTGCTTATGCGATATACATATAGTATAATACATATGTATACATAATATAACTATTATATATTATATACTTTGTACCTTGTACCAGGTGAATATTTTTACGGTTCGTAGACATCGCACCAAAACGTTTGATCTTATTTAAAAAAAAGATATTTCATTAGATTCTCTTTACCCACTATTACTTGCTCGTGGTATCGACCGATTCCGAAGGGAACCGTTCGCTAATAATCATTTCATACAACAAAATTAATAAGCAATTGTATAGCTCGTATCGCCTGTAAATTATAACCCGTTAGAATAAAGTAATCCAGCCGCAGGTGAAATAAGCCATTTCGGGATACCAAATTTCCCACCATGAGTTGAATGAATGGCAAAAGAAGAAGATCGTAATTAAATGAGGAGATCGTAGTAATGCCTCCCAGCAATGTCGACCGTTACAAGGTGAAAGTCGTAAAACTTGAATAGGTGGTTCTTTTTTTTTTGCAATATTATTTTTTGTTTTTATTGAAAAACTAAATAGTTGACTATTTCAATAGTTGCTTCGCGAATATCGAATTCGGTACATATTTTTTAAATCAATAGGCTACAAACTACAAAGTTAAAAGATACTCACATTAAAATTTAGTTCGATTTGGGAGATTTCGGCCTGGAGTCTAAATGAGAACTTGCTTATTAGTATAATAACTAAAATTCATATCAATATCTATATATACTCATCACGTACATACAATTATACATAACGAATCTGTACAACAATAATAATCACAACTATACCCATAATTATTTAGTGTGTTTCTTGAATGTGTACATGGATAATTGTAAAACGAATAAAAAAAATGATTTGGACGTGTTAATTCTAACATGTTTAAAAAGTCTAAAATTTCCACGGAACGCTAATTTCATCCATGAGAATAATCGCATGTCTTTGTCTTTCTTTAATTTTCATCTCTTTCTTTATCTCTCGTGGAATCCTTGGATAAATTACACGATGAAGACAGTCTTTAAAAAAAATGGCCAAAACCAGCGAAATTGAAAAATTTAGTTTGGTTTTCAACGACTAGATATATTTTTAATAGCGGCAACTAAGAAAACGCGACTTTACCAATTGAGCAATTAGTCGTTGCATAGGAAACTGAATAATCATTCAGGGATAGCCTGTAAAGACTATCAGCTATGCTTTTTGCGCGAAAAGAAGAAATGAACAACTGGTGAGTATGAGGAAACCATAGTTAAAAATTTAGGCACTGTTGTGGCGAAATTATAGAGAACATGGAATTTTATCTGAGACATTACCACGTTTACTTTACTTCTCTTCACTCACAATTACTCAATGTAAAAACTCGAACGAATCACGAGATCATTCAAACTTACGCTATCGGAATCACTGATCACCGCGAAAAAAATATCGTTATTCAGTCGAATCTCTCAACAACACATGTAAGTTTTTTCGGTAATTCCATACGCTATACTCCCGTTGGTAAAACTGTCTTCGCTTGAAGGACTTGCCGGTTGACCAGGACTGCCTACTTCCGGGGAATCATAGATTCTAAGACCATTCGGAATCGCAAGGGTGTCATTTTTCAAATCTTCGTTAACTCCAGAGCTCAGTTTTTTCAATGCCAACGCGATTGTGTAAAATACTTGGTCCACTCCACCGTCATCATTGACGGCCGATGTCTCAAAGTAACTTGCGCCTATGCTATCGGCATACTGTCTGCCCTCTCCAAAGCCGACAGCTCTTTGATTACAAAGGTCACTTTTGTTGCCAATCAAGACTAGAACCATAGATTCGTCGACATTGCTTTTTAACTCCATCACCCAAGACTTTATCTGTTCAAAGGACATATGATCCGTCAAATCAAATACAAGCAAAGCTGCATTTGCATTTCGATAGTACATTGGAGCCATCGATCGAAAACGCTCCTGACCCGCAGTGTCCCATACCTGGAATTCAAAAAAGAAGATAATCGTTCGTCTGTTAGTAGGTCCAGTACAAACCTTTGGATTTATTCTCACCTGTAGTTTGATTTTTGCCTCTTCGAGTTTTATTATACAGCTGAAAAATGAAGCAGCTATCGTTGGACTCAAATAACGACCGTACTTTTGTTTCATATGACGGTATATCACCGTTGTTTTTCCAACACCTGAAACAAATATCAAAAGAGATTGTCGATATTTTAAAATGTATAACATCACCTTGGAGATCATTGATGCGTATCTATGATTGTAACGATGACAATGCCTCATATACTTCTGGCAATATACATTTATACATTTATGTATGGGTATTGTACTATTAATATTATAACCTTACCGTGAGCACCCAGAATAACAACTTTTCCTTGGATAGTTTTCATCCTATGAAACATCGACGTTAAACTGATGTTCACATATCAATATATCTGAAGATTAAACATATAACTAAATAAATTGTACGTAGGGTACATGAAATTACAAGGACTGCGTAGCTCCTTTGCAATTTGAAAATGACAAACTCATACACTCATATTTTGACGTTTCGGTATTCCCACACTTTGCTCAGCTGTTCGATGGCCTCTGTTATTCTCCACGGTCACACACGTGTACCAGAGATGTGCATGTATCTGGAAATTTCTCTAGGCGAAAAACTCTACCTAAATTTAAAACACCCGAACCAAATGCTTTCTAACGAGTTTTCGTGACACTAGAAAATGCTAGAAATGCTTCGAACATATACCCATGCATATACATCTAGAAATGGTACTGGAAAAGCTGAAATCTCTGTTGAAGCCAACGCTGAAACAATGTACGGGTATAATCGATCTAACTTACAGCTGATAACGTTAGAATTCTGCTCCGTGATTTTTTACAAGCGATACTAGATGGCGTGAATAGCCGTCTACAAAGACGGCGCTGTTTTACAAGGAATGGATTTTTATTGCCTTTTTCATTGAAAATCTTGGAGAGTATGTTTCAGACAAAGATTTTCTATAGGGTATGAGGAAAAGGGATCTCGATTCTTGGTTACGAGGCAACATCAGCAGCCGTTCGTTGAATACGATACGCTTCTTGTGAAATCAACCGTTTACCAAGCACTTGACTGAATTTTTATGTGATTCTGAGATTCGAACGAATCGCCCTGTTCGCGTTCTTTTCTAACCCCCCCGCCCCACTATTCTTCTACCAGCTCGAACCACCACCGCTATACGTGAATGATAAAAAAAACAAATAAGACTAAAAAAACAACGCGAATAACTTGGATAACTGCAGAGGTTGTTATTCGGGTATGTGCAGGCCAAGCAATCGTGTCTAGCAGATGAACTTGTTTTGTATCGGCAAGAAATAAGGCGATGGAGATTGAATAAATTTCCATTCAGTAAATACTAGAGATAAAATCGAAGACTCCTCTTCGAACTTGGAATTTTATCCGTATGATTAGGTATATCCAATACGCGAGAGCCATGCGGCCCCTCGCAACCAAATGAAATGGCAAATTGCTTCGAATAAAAATCAGTATTCAAAAGACGAGCGTCTCCCAGTATTATGGTAACAATTTGCATTTGATTTTTAAAATTTTCTAATGGGTATATTTCATAGGCAAAGATACACTATAACTTTGCAGACTTAATTCTCCGTATGCAGATAGATGATTTCTCTGTGCATGGTGGAAGCGCCACTGTTTCTGGGTGCTGCAGTACGGCGTTGTATTCATGTTAAATTCTGTAAGGAAGTCATGTATTATAACATAGGTATAGTAGTAGCTGCAACTTATATACTTGCCTATGTGTACGTAGTATACTACATGTATATCTGGTGATGCGAGAGAGGCGATCAACAATGGCGGCGTGACCTCAGGAGCCTCTGTTCCCGGCGCCATTTTACGTTGATTAGGATGCGGTTAGCTCCTTTCGACCCCCGACTACTCCCACCCCCTTTTTCTCTTTCTCTTTCTCTCCTAGCAATTCCGCTCGAATTCCAGCATCCTCCCTCGTTCTCTTACTCTCGCACTCAACTTGCGCCCCGAACCACTTACACACAATCAGCTCGCCTCTCCTTCGGGAACGAAAGCTCTGAGCTTCTCCGCGTTGATCCGGTCTGCTGCTGTTACAGCGTAGCTATATACACATACATTGTGTACATAGGTTCATACAGTCGTGATCTATTGGCTTCCTCGATATTTACTAGCTGCAAACTTCTACTAGAAAAGTATATGTATGATTCTTTCTTTCGTATCCTTCACCCGCCCGACATTGACTACACCGTTTCATGTCATAAGCGCTTGCAAATTCGAGAAACTGTAATGCTAAAAGTTTAGTGACACATGTACGCGATTGAAAGATGATTATTCACCATGTCAACTGTAAACAAGAAAAAGAATAATAATGTTGATTTTCTCAATCTACAGTCATTTGCAAAACTATTCGGTTTGCTTTCATTTTTTTTTCCAGGATCAAACGCCAACGCAGGTCGAATATATTCCTGCTGCACTGTATAACCGCGCGGTTACGGTTTTTTAAGAACTATAATGTTCTTGGATCGTACGTCAGCGACTTTTCGGTAGCCTTGCGAAAATAAAAATCTTCTCTCTCCCGATCCTTATAATGTATTTTCGAAGAGAGTACAAAGAAAAAAACAAAGCAAGAGATAGGTAAAGAGAGAGAGAGAGAGAGAGTGAGGGAGTTTGGACGGTATAACGTGGCGGACATCGCCCGCGCCAGTTGGTTCGGGGGTTGCGTCGTCGGCGCCGGTCGTCGTCGAGTTGATTGTCGCAGATCTTATTATCCCCTCTCTTGAATTCTAGGGACGGCTAGGGGAGCCCTATATCTATATCTTGAAACGGGGGGCCCTAGCCCGGGGGTAACCTTGTTAGCGCTAATGACGGCCTCTGCCGCGAGGTACGCGCGAGCCAACTCGCTGCAGGGACGTCGTTTCTCAAAATCGCACCCCTACCTCAAGGCTTCGTAATATACGCTTTTCCACGGAAAAAAAAATAAGATCTGACAAAATGTTCTCTGGGCTATGCAAAAATAAGATTTTCCCGTTCTCGGATTAAATTCTATACGTATAGTTTTCATCAGACATGCAGCTTGCATTATAAAATCCGGGTGCTTCGGAAAGTATTTTTTTTTTATCGCGGATAATCAAATTTGTACTTTGAAATTCTAAGATTAGTTCAGCAGATGATGATAAATCTGAGAGACTATAATGTGTGGATCGCGGTATAAGGTATGATGAAATCGATCTATCAGCTACGAACAGATCTGGACAGATTGAACTTTATCCGATGTCAGATCGGAGAGGATCTAGTCAGATTAGATACAGAGCCCAGTTAAACTCAATTTTCCGATCCGATCGAATTGAAAATTCTCAAAGAAATATCTAACTGGTTCTAAAAAAAAAAAAAAGAAGATTACTTTCGGGTATATGGGTGTGAACGTTCATAAAATCATATAATAGCGCCGTCCCTGACCAAGGAGGAGTGATGCGAATCGTTTATCGCGGTTTCCTTTCATTTCCAACAAACTAGAGTCCGAACAAACACAATTCGACTGAAAGGAGTTGCTGATGACCATTTCCCATGTCTTTGAGTATAATTCTATCATATTCGGGGTAAAAAAAAGTTTTCTATATTTGTGTGCTCCACATACTGCCATGTATATAGAAAAGATAAATCGAAACTATAACGATGGCGATGATAACAGCAACAACAAGAACAATAACAATAGTAACAATAACAATACCGTTGAACAGGCGCTGGTTGTATGAGGTGGTGAAATTTCTGAACCGCAATCGGGTATGGTATATGGGTATGCGTATGTATAGGTATATGGATGGTATGGCATGGCAGGCGTCTCTCGAAACAAACGACCCGGGCTACGATAGAATCGAGCAAGCAGTGAATCACCTAAGCACTTGTTTACCCAGGGAATCAGAGATGCTTCCAACTTGCTTTCCCCTAGCAGCACAGCCATCATCCTGGCAGAAGCAAAACGGAGCATCACCAACACCATCGCGAAGCTACCTTCCATTCTAACCGTCCTCTTATTCCTTCTGCCCTGCACACACACACAAGCATACACATATTCACATACATATATATACACAGAGGTATAGAGATATGTAACCATCTTCCAATGCACACTTACATACGTACCTATATACCTATACATATAATATATATACATACTATACTATACGCGACGGTGATGCGGTGCGCTCGCGACGGCACTAGAATCGCTAAATGTAATTCGGTTAAAAGGGTTTTAGCAATACAATGCATATAAACATGAGTGCCAGCTCCTCTTGGTTCCTCTTACCCCTGATCTCCAGGCGGTTCACCGATTTAACGTTATTCCCTCCCCCCCCCCCTGCCCCCGCCCCCCTCCACTCCCAAGAAGCTTCGCGGCTCTGCAACTTCGCTTTTCGAAATTTCACCCATTTTCTACCGTCTCATATTCGCCGATTTTTACTGCTGAGTCTACAGTGTGTAATAGGTTCTTAAATCTCGCAACGTCTCATCGTACGTTCAACTGGTATATAGTATAATATAAGTTAGGTAAGTGACGTATACCGAAGAGACATAATTCGAGGTTCATTTTATTCTCATTTTAATTTTTTTTTTTTTTTTTACGAAATCAAAGCGCCTCGTGTGATCGAATAAATAATTGGCACGATGATTGGATAAATTGGCGAGCGAATTGAGGAGAGTGCAGTCAAGTCGTATATAACGCGCGTAGACTTACGAAGAACCTGCAAAGGAGCTGAAAAGTGAAAAAATTCAGCCAACCGTTTCGCGTAGGTATAGGTATACAGATGTGTAAACTTCGGAGACATTGATCTGTATTCATCAAATATAACTTTCATCCTGCTTTCGAAGCAAATCTTTCGACTTCCGACTCACTGACTCGCCATTCCTGTGCAGCTCGCTCTCCTCTTCTTCTTCTTCTCCTTCTTCTTCTTCTTCGTCTACCTCCTTTTTGCGTCATCATCTTCGTAAAATCCACAGCGAATCGAAGAGATCGTTCGTTGGCACATTGGCATTACAAGGTATATACATATACATACATATATATAACACATAACGCCCGCAACGTGTTACATAAGGAGGATTTCGAGGCATTCGTGTGAAATGCGCATTCATCCATACATTTATTGTTCCAATCGTTCATTTATTCGTCCGTCTGTCCGTTTGTCCACGTCCATCCATCCATCCGTATATACTATACATACCTATATACCCTATATGCGGAATACGCGATGTCACTGACGGCGACGACGAGGGACTATACGACTACGACTACTACGACGTCGCGGAATTCGTAACTGCGGATTAGCATGTCATAAATACTGATCGCTCGTACAAACGCCAGAAGCTTCGACTTCGCTTCACGAAGCGTACCAAATCCGCGGAATAGGATATACCGTATATATGTATAAACATATAGGTATAACCCATAGTGTCGTCAGTTTTGACTATATTTATAGCAGGTAGGTATATTATATATACCTATGCCCTGCATATTGCGTATTATATATTATTATACCGGTGAATTTATCTTGTAACGTGCAGCTATACGTCGTTTCAATTTGCCAAGAGAATGATGACCGTGAATTTATATATAGGGGGTGCCGAGGGGGTCGAAAAGTAGCAGGTCGAGAGTAAGAATAATGGCGGATATATCAATAATCAGCTGTCATTATGCAAATACATCATCTCAACAATCCTATTTGATTTTACCAATAATTTCACGCACATAAGGAATACGACTGCACATATATATCGAAAACTTTTATTCATATTATGTTCTTATATGGTTGTATACACGATATATAATATATTACAACAGGATCTACAGGGAGGATATTAATACGAAAAAAATCTGTGATTTTAAAAATAACTGAAATTCATTTCTTTTCGTATAATTTATTTTAGGAACTTGTGCATAATCTTTTCATTATACACGATTGTATATATCATAGTTTTCTCCATATATTCTCGTCATTGGTGTATTTGTTTAATTATTTTGCTTTCTTTCATTCTTTTCATTTCTGCTTCTTCAAATATCCAGATACCGATATAACAGTATCGCCGCGCGGTCGCCATGTTGTTCATTATAGTCTAGCTATACCCATGTATTATCGTATCTTAATACTGAAACTAAAATATGTACGTATAATTATAGATAATATTATGTGTAGGCGTAATACTGTATTATACATATGTATATACAGAATATTTGCATGTCTGAAATTTGTTACTTTATTATTCAATTGATTTTATTATTTTTTTTTCCTTCTTTTTTCTTTCAATTTTCATTAATATAATATACAATTGTCTTCATTATTATTATTATTATTATTATTATTGTTATTATTATTATTATTAAATATGATGATCATTATCATCATATACAATACGTGGAATTATCATTAATATTTTTGGCTCTTTTGTTTTTTCATTTTATACATTATTATATGTATACAGAGAGAATTCATGGAAGCGGCCAGTTCGGTTGCGCCCGCGTTAGGCAACTTGGGATACTTGCGTGATCTTCGCCCTAACTTACCGACACGCTGGCGCAATCGGACTGGCCCGCTTCCACGAATCCTTTCTGCATATGTAGGATAACGTTCTACAATTTATATATAATTCGTATATCGTATACGATTACTGCGGTAATAAATATTCTTATATTTATTATTGTTGTTATTATTATTATTATTTTTGTTCCGTGCACTTGATGAATTCTAACGTTATCAATGTTATACCCTATGTATATATGTATGCATGTATGTATGTATAGGTATTAAATATGTATACATATATATTGTACGTTTAATATTTAAACGTATGTATTTGTTGAAATTATAGTATTGTACGTATTATATAATATGTACGTATACATATATTATATATCTCATCGTTTATTTTAATCATACATGTTATACGATGCTGCGTTATTTTTTACACAAGCTAATATACCTATATGTATATATATATATTTTATACAGAATTACCTTATAATATTTACATCGATCGTAATTAATTATACATATAATTAGATATCTATTAGTTTTATATATATATATATAGTGTAATAATTTCACACGTACGTATTATATTATATGATGTAATAACATATTATATATGGGTAGGTCAATTTTAATATACACAAAAAGATCAAATGTTTAAAGATCGTCCGATACTAAAATTTATCGTAGTTCCGCACACCCGCTGCACTGACACTCCGTTAAATAATAATAATAATACAGATAATATTAATGAAGTGCTAATTACATTATCGTTATTGAATCAATGTCTTTGTTAAGATTTCTATTGAAAAATAATCGATGTATCGTTCGATGGTCAATTTTATTATCGACTCGATTAGACGACGTACGGACGGTAGAGAGTTTCGTGTAATTCCGTTATTCCTCTTTGATTACTTTCCTGTGACGTCCTCCGATTTTCTTCACCTACGCTGGCTGCGCTTATGCTTACGTCACTTCCGCTCTCTCTGTCAACACTTCGCGTACTTCCCGTGTCTTCTGATTTCCCACCGCTCGTACCTCGGGCTTCTTGCTGAGCCTTTTTGCTACGTTTCCATTTCATTCGACGATTTTGAAACCAGATTTTCACCTGCGAAATCAAAGGGAGACACAATTTTTCATTAGTATACGTTATTCTAATCGCGCATGCGATACATAGGTATATATAGGTATGTATAGGAATATTTATGTATCTACATATACATAGATATATGTCATCGTGATAACTCCACTTATGTAATCTCCGTTTCTCGCGATTTATGTTATTTCTTATGTTTTCTAAAGCTGTTATATTCTTCCGGCAACGTACATATCTATATATATATATATATAGGTGTAACGGTTTTCCCCTTCTGCGAAAAATTTGACGTAAATCTTTCCAGACAACATATCATACACCCGCCCACACGAATTTTCCCCCGTCTACAGCAATCTACCTCTCTCTTTATATCATCTTCCATCTCCTTCTCCCTATCACTCTCTCTTCATTTCTACACCCCCTTCGTTCACGGCGGCACGCTCGCATGTGAATACGAATCAGATTTCAAGGAGGGTCCCGTTTTCTCTTTTTTTTTTCTCTTTTTTTTTCTTCCTCTTCTCCCACATACGATATACGGCTTACAAACGCCCTTCTCATCTACTCCAAACAAAAGATAAAAAAAAAAAAAACAGAAAGTAAAATCATGGGAATCGTGTAACAAATTTTATTATACCTGGCTGCAGAACTGTTCAGATTGCCCGTGTTATAGGTTTTATATCAATTCGCCGTGGCGTTTTTTTATTCTCGCGTATCGCTTTTCTTTTTGATTCTTGAATAAACAAAGAATATAGTTGAATTCATTTGTTACACGTTATATAAGTGTATATGTGTGGAGGGGGAGGTTACAATTACCGGTGCGGAATTTTCAGTGCCGCGTTCAGGGGCGTTGGTGGGGAGGGGGAGGGGGCGGAGGTCGATGTGACGGGGGTGAACATGTGCATGCAGTAGAATCGGTAAAACATCGAAACAAATCAGAGGCTGAGCCGTAATAATTCAGACTTTCACGTATATACGTATATAATATATATAACTATATACACGCCTATGTACAGGTCTGTTTGCCGAGCTATTCGTCAGTCCCGTAAGCTTCCGAGTTATGTTTAAGTTGCTGAACTATGCGAGATTTAGGGGGATGAATAATTCCTGAATGTCTTGAGGCCGTTCTAACTGAGCAACGATGCCCTTAGATTGCGACTCTGCCAATAAAATATTCTATCTGCACTCATCTCGGATGAGTTTATTATCTTTAAAATTTTTGGAGCCATGACCCAATGCAGGGCAATCGCCTAGTGAAAAAGTGAAAAATTTACCTGCGTTTCGGTGAGCATCAACGACGTTGCTACTTCGAATCTTTTCGGTCTACTCAAGTACTTGTTTTGTCGAAACTGTTTCTCCAGTTCGAGCAACTGTTGAGATGTAAACGCCGTTCTCGGTCGTCTGGTTTTTCCAAGTAACGTGTGCTGCGCCGCGCAACCTGAAACAATGTAAAAACAATGTAGATGGTCGATGAGAAAAATCTCTTTTTTTTTTTTTTCACACCCGAAATTCAGCAAATTTTTTTTACTCCGTCAACTATAACGGAGGTTACGAAGTTTTTTGGTATAGTTTTTTCTGCTCCCCAAAATTCTCTCATCTGATCGATTCCTGTTAAATTGATAATCCTCGACACCATGATTACCAACTGTCTACATCCAGCCGATACTTTTATTGTATTTTTCAGAAATTAGGAAAAAAAAAAGAAAGATATTCGTATTTAAAATGGTCGCAGACAGGTATATAGGTTTATTTACTTGCATAAAAATGGTATCGGATGGATGCTAATGCAATTATATCTAGTGTTGGTCCCGAGGGTAACGAGGGTGGGATAATTTGGGGTTGGGATTGGCAAAGTTAGACGGGGGTCAGCAGCTTAGTCTACGTGCCGTGACCCCCGTCCGACTTCCGCCCCAACAATTAGCCTCGCCATTCACTTTTGCCGGTCGCAACGACGTGGGTTGGCGCAACTGTACACAAGACGTATGTACTTATACATAAAACCACCACATACGCACGTAGGGGAAAAACCAAAGCAGAGGGGGATACAAAGTGGCTTGGGCTCGAAGCGGTTGAAAATTAATAATTTTATTTCTTACACAAATCTTCAGATTTCATTTTGGGAATTTTTTTTTTTCTTCTTCGATCGGCTAACTATATAGTTATACACCAATAGTTGAAAATCTTATTTCCTCAAACCTTCGCGCTCTTATAAATAGCATTACCTAAACCTCGTCCAGTTTTGCAGCAGAAAAATTAACGTGAAAACAAAAAATTTCGCGATTTTCACACGACCTTCCAATTCCGCCTAATTGTAATAATTGCTGAATAAAAATCTTACACGAATCGTAAATCCCTCATAAACTTATACGTGAGGTTTATTTCATGCTGCAATAGAAATGCCCGTCCTATTTATATTCTGTATATATATATAATATATATACCTATATGGATAAGTGTATAAGATCCGTATGTATTCGTACTTTATGTACATAATATATATACATGTATATACATGCATACGACAATCCCGCACCTACTGTCAGTATTTGCACACATGCCAACGTTTGGCTTATAATACGCATCGGTGCACATTTTGGATCCAACTGATTCACTTACGATATTACACAATTACCAATCATAGCAGGTTATAATTCGAACGTGGCTGGGGGGGGGGGGGGGGGGGGGGCTGGAGCCCATATATCGCCTTGGTTATTATTATTATACCTACTATTATTATTGTCATTTTCGTATATACAGATTAAATTATATGTATACGTGTATTACGGATATTGGCAAAATAGAACCCTGCAAGCTCTCTTTATATACGCAAGATAAAATCTTACGCCTCATAAATGCAATGACAACAACAATAATAATAATAATAATATTCTGAAACGTATATAGCGCAGTCCGCTGCATGGGGATGATGTACAACCTGTCCATTATACGTACACTCGGTTGGGTTGATTCTGAATCGTTTCGCGGCCAAGCGCGCGTTTGGACAACTTTTCGTAGCCATGGCCCAGCTATACGCGAAAAAGTTGTCCAAACGCGCGCTTGGCCGCGAAATGATTTAGAATCAACCTAACCCGGCGTACGTATACTTATATTCAGCGAGAAGTTGTCGTCGTATAGTTAAATTATAAAATTATTTATACGTATATCCCATGTATCTTATATATTTGGATAAAAAGATAAAACTGCAGCGGCGGTGGCGCAACGCATATTATCAGCTGGTATACGTGCAACGACGAATTAAATGATTAAAAGCGTTTGGTTCGAAGACGGTCACGTGCAGGTATATACTATATGCCTACTTATATGCATTTATGTATGTATGATATGTAACGTAAGCGATATATACATGGTGTTAATCTTCTATTTGCCGCCTTATGTAGTGTTGCTGCTGCTGCTGCTGCTGCTGCTGCACTGAAAGCAACAGATTTTCGAGTATTTATCTATGGCATTATGTCAACGTTCGTATTTATTTAATTGGGACACCCATATGTCGCATTGATATAAATAAGCAAGTGTGACGTGTGCGGGAAGAAAGGCATAAAAAAAAAAACTTATATATACAGCCTCACCTATACTTTTGCGTCGTCTTCGACTGTCTTCTTATTTTATTCGTTACACGTATTATGTACTATACATATATATCTGCCTTATTTATAAAAATTAATTAATCGGCATATAGGTAGGTATATCGTTACGAAGAGATAATTTATTCCTGCCTCGGATAAGCGACGAAAAAAGATAAAAAAATTAATATGAAACAAAAAGTCATCAATAAATTATGATAGTAAAAAAATATACAAATCGAGAGAAAAAAAGAAACGCCAATAAAAATAAATGACGAGCGAAATAATGGCGACAATGCAGATATAACAATAATAGTGAATCGATGGGGGTAATAATTGTTTGCAAATGGCAGCAAAATCGTTGCTCTGTAACCGGTTTTATGTATTTATGTATACGTGTGTATATGGTGGCCATATGTGACTCGGTAGGGGGTCGCGTCGTTTACACCCCATGGCACGAGACATCAACAGTAGGCAATAAATACCACGCTAAATGCTAATCCCACCACCGAGCGACGCTCCTCGCGTGCAAATTTCAAATTTCAAGCCAAAGGGGTCCATGACAGTCTGCGATTCGAGCGTTTTATGTGTTATAGGTGCGTATACCAAAAGCAGCAGTTTTTGCCGTCCTCAATCTTTCTTTTTTTTTTTGTTCAAAAATTTGAAAACTGGACACAATTATTTCTTGACGATTCAATAATGCCACAACTCGATTTCACGCATGTATAGTCACAGTTACGATTGGATATAATATTCTGTAGATTTTTATCGGTGAAATGAAAGTAAAAAAAAGCAATGAAAAATGTCACTAAACGAAGACTAATGTAATTCTGTAAAGTCCGCAATTCTCGCGATTATTATAATCAATTATAGAACTTGTGCATATATACCTTATAATGCTCCGGCAGCGAACCAAGCTCATAAATAATAAAACGATTCTCCCCCCGAGTGAATCCCTCGCATTGTGAAGGACGCGTTAAGTACATACAGATAATGGTCGGTGTTTACCGCTGTGATGATTGGGACGATTTAAGGGTGCCGTGGCTTTAAATGGCTAATGGGGACCAAATAAATTAAATTATCATGATAAAAGTGGAGGTGGTGGTTCTGGTGGTGGGGGAGGTGGTGCCCCGAACATCGGGGTGTCGAGGACCCCCGGGGGAGAATAAGGGAAAACGCAAAGAGCCGAAAAGGGAAGCGAGAATCGCTTGTGCGGGATAAACTTATGGGCGACTATACGTATAGCCTGTGTGTGTAGAGGTATAAGGTATAGACGGACGCCCCCCGCAGCGTAAATGGGGCCCCGAATAAGAGCGTGGTGAATAGATGATTGTCCACTCGATAAAGCCGCCCTCCTTGTTTACTGACATCTGTCACCGTTTATCGGGACCGGCACCTAGTTTTCCCTCTCTTCCATTCACTTTTCCCTTCTATATACCAGCACACGCACGTGCAGGCTACGTAGATATACGTACTTCCATAATGTACACAACGTTCGACCCTATACATATACGCTTGTGATTGGTAATTTCTGCTCGATCCGGATCTTCGATTGGTGTAAAATTGACCCCCAACGGAAAGAGCGATACGAACATACCAACGGGGGATGATCTGTCGCAGATGACGTAGAATTTTCTCTCTCTTACTTTTTTCTTTTTTCTTTTTTTTTTTGTGTTTGCCGGCGCATACATATACGCATCACCTTAAACACACGAGCAGGTCTCTGCAGGTCTGACTATATACATCTATACAATGTATACGTATATATATAAACCTTAACTCCGCATCATCCGGGACACCCCTTCGGATTTATATTATTTATTTTGCCACGGTCTATTTGTAGTTTGTTAGCGCCTATGTATGTCGCATATTGTGTATTATATACGTAACGTCCTATATAGTATGTACGACCAACGCATACTCTGTGATGTCTCAAGCCTTCTGTCACCCTGAACGCAGCCTGCAGAATTGCAGAACCAAGCTAACCCTGTGTTATAGTGCAGAGTTCCACTTTCACCGATAATCGCGACTCATATTATATCAATATCACCTCAGACACGAAAATGGAAATGAAAGAGAAGAAACGAAACGTCGAAATATTTTAAATGGAACGTATTGGTAAGTTCGAAAATGAAACTTAATTTCTGAACAGGTGAAACTCCAACGATTCGGCGCAATTCGATCCTCGATCGACTTCTCGATTTGGTAATCGAAGATTATTCGCGCTAGTTTCAATAATTTTCACCGACAAGTTATAGGGAACGAACAGCGAAATTTATCCGTTTACTTTTTTATCGTGCGTCTGATTCGAGGCATATAAGAATGTATAAAAAACGAAAACAATCGGACACTGATTTCCGGTGATTTCGTCGACCATGATAATAACTTCTACATATACTATATGCGTGTGACTCGCGCGTTTACAGAGCCATAAATATATACATATACACCCCCGCACATTCAGCAGCCCTCGTTAGGCGAGGGTTCGTTTAATTCCAGCTAATTACTCGGCGCTCGGTTCGTAATTTCGTTTATAAATGTATATGGGTATACGTTAGGTATACGTGTATCTCGAACCGTTGCGGTTTCACGAAAGATTTTTTCCTCCCATTTTTCAGTAGCTGGAATGCGGGATGGTATTTCACGAAATGAATAAACGAAATAAAGATAGGGATATAGATATATATGTATAATAAAAACGAACATCGCGATATCGTTGCGCAGTCGTATTCGTTCGTTATACATTTGCGCACGGTATATGAATATACATATACATTGTATATGTAGAGGATGTATATATGTGTATGTAGATATACGTATTACACGGGCGATAACGAAATACCGAATTTCAAGTAGTCCCTGGGTTCTAATGGGGACCAATTATCCAATCGCGAATTGCAAATTGGAATTACCCTTCTAAATCACCGTGTATCCCTAACCGCCCGGCCGAACCTTACAAGTCGCGCGGAGGGTGGGAAGGGGAGCGCGAGAAGCCCCGCCTATGGTATATATTTCTCCCTTTCTCCCTTTCTCCTATTTCTCCCCTCCCTCCCTCGGATTCTCTCTCCGTTGCCCCGCCCCCAAATTATTCTGCACCCTAGCTGCTCGTCGGAGTAGCTATATCGTTCAACGAATCTGGCACCCCCGCCTCACCTCTTCGCCGCCTCCGAAGTACCAGCCTCGACTTCTATACTCTCCCGTTTTCAACCCCCTTCCCCCCGCCAACCCCTCTCGCCGCTCCTCGAACCCTCGCGAACAAGTTAGCCAAGTTTTATCTGGCTATTTTCCTTACCCGGAATGGCCGAATTTAATCCCAAACTCGACTCGCCACAAATCACGCCGTAAACATCCTTGGGAAAACGTCTATATACATACACATGTATTATATACATACCTATGTATGTATGCGTGCGACCGTATATATACGTATATATGTATATACGTGCTTCTAGAAAATATAATGTAAGACGAGTAGAGAAAAGAAAAGAAAAGAGAAAAATGAAAAGATTATCATGGTAGCTGTACGTACATTATATATATACAATATATATATATATATCATTTATATATACGTACGTACATATTTGTCACGATATAGAACTGCTTCTACGTGATCCGAAAATCTCCGGGGGGATTCAGTTTTCCTTATATATCATTACAATGTTCGGGTGGCTAACGCGATAACGGTCTATAATTTTCGAAACTACTCTAATATATTTGCTCTGAAACTATACATTCGAAAAATTCCGTGGGATTAGCGCCAAAATTTGTAACAATTATAGCATTCTATTCTCGCGACCCTTACATATAATAATATTCTCACTTGTTTTATGAAATTTTGCTTCTTCTCGATACTCTCGACGTTTTTTCTACATCTATAGTTTTATTTGATTTGTGACAATTTTTGCCCAATTTACCTTTTCGGAGTAGGTCGTTACACATCGTTACCGATTTCGCATGTATATGAGTCTAGCGCACATGAGGTGCATATAATCCCGTGTAGATTAAATTTGGTAATGGTGTTTCTGAATTAGCAAGCTAGTTTGGCCAGCCGCAGGCAAACAGATCTTGGTTAGCCGATGTGTACATCACAGCATCAACGCCGACGCCGCCGCCAACACCGCATGTATATATGTTGTGTCCTATGTATATGCCTATACATGTACGTGTAGTATATACATACCATGTACGTACATGCGTATATACCCATACATCCGTATAGATCCGCGATACTCGAACGCGTGATTTAATATTCATTATGATATAGGAAAATTATTTTGTTTCATGTTATACTGCATAATATAGCTACCCCCGCAACGTTGAATAAATTCACATAAAATATATTATATAGTGATTCACGTACGTATACATATACATCGTAATTAGTATAGGAAGGTGTATATTGATCAAATCTTTTTCGTTTGTTTTTTCTTCTGATATACCTAATCGAGAACTGATTTTTTTTTCGCAGTCCAAATTTCATTGGAAAAAATTAGATTCCAAAACTCCGGTATAAGGTATGGTATGATATGGGGATATATCATATATATGTGACAAGTTTATATGTATATATGTATAGATTAAAGGAATGGAAGCGCGGGATATCATGGATATCATGTATTGATACCCAGATTATAATTGCATATTTGTATACGACGATATCGCGGCTGGGCTTTGATTGTTTCCCGATAAGAATTAGATATTTCCTCGAAATAATATAAAGCGAATTTTTTAATGCCGCGAATCGTCTATAACTCATCCCAAAATTAATCGTACCTAAAATATATAGGGTATATCCTATATACTATATACTTGCCACTTCACAGTACTATATAGGTACGTGTTATTGCCATATGCCGTGAAAAGATACATCCGCATATTAATACCTAATACCTAACATGATATACCTAATACCTCTATATTACATGCATATATACAGGTATATATATATAATATTGTATATGTATAATTCAATGAACGTTTCCAACCGTATGTGAGCCATGATTATAAATTTATCTCTATATGCCTAGCTGGTATAAAAGTACATATATATATATTAGGTATAAACAAATCGCAGATGGAACGGATCAGTAGCATATATGTATAATTGTGATTTTGTATGTATAATATATAATTTGATTAACGATTTTTGCAGTTCATTCCCATATATTACATACGATCGAAATATTGTTGAACGATAATTTGTATACTGCATGCGTAATTAATTCGGTATCTTATATGATAAAATACAAAAGTCGAGATTGAATATCCAGGTGGAGAGCGGGTGCTGCAGATCTGTTTTTGAAATTTGTTGCTCGCTATACAAAAAACCAACTACCATAGTGTAAAAAATCGTATACACACGTTATTCAAACGAGAAAATTCGAAGGCGTCGAGAAGCCATTTACAATTAGATTTGAGCTAAAAGCTCCTGCAGTTTTCGCGAGCATTTCTGTTTCTTTATTTGCTGACATTTGAGCTATATGGGGAGCAACAAAATTCAAAAATTACCCCGAAGGTAACATCCATGTAAATATATAACATATATACGTAAAAATATGTATACCTATAGCATATATAGAAAGAGTATTTAATACGCGGTTACCATGGAAACGCGATGGCGGCGGCGGCGGCGGCGGCGGCGGCGGTGGTTGCGAAGCTGTTCTGGGAGTCGTGGGGGCGGCAGCCGGGGGTTGGAGGGATGAATGGACGGATGGATGACGCACAATTAACTAATTAAATCATCCCCCAACTCCCATGTGCCCTTGTGTGCAGCTTCTACTCTCGTCTGTATATAAATACTCTCTCTCTCCCTCTTTCCTTTTCTCTCTCACTGTTTTTTTTTTTTTTTTTTCTTTTTTTTTTTTTTCCTCGCATCAGCGTGTGCACCGCGCGCTGAAAGTCCCCTGAGTATCGTACCGCGGGGCCCCCCCTTTGTTAGTCGACGAAAAAAGAAGAGAGAAAAAAAAAAAAAAACTGAAAAAACTGAAGAAAGAAAAAAAAAAGAAGAAAATAACTCCGTATAACTTTTGCTGCAAACCTTCTCTGCTTAATTTCTCAACTTTCGCTTTCGTTTCTCTCTCTAATTTTTTTTTTTTTTTTTCTCCTCTTTCTTTGCCCGCTCGTATTATAATGCTGATAAAAATAACAATTTCGTCTGTAATTTTTATGTATATTACATTATAATATTACTACTACTCACTGCAGATAATAATTTTTTTATAAATTATATAAATGTCGAAAATAATTATTTGCCGATTATATATAGGTACGTACATAATATAATGATTACTAATAATACGTTATATATACATATATACTTATGGTTTACGTCGATGCTCGTTTCTTTTGTTCTGTAGAAATTTATTGTTAAACATAGTAATATAAATGATAAATATTGTAACATCATATCCGTCATAATAAATCCATCGGTCGATATACAAAAACGTGAAATACAAATTGTTAATCGAAGCTGAGTTTGTCCGATTATCGGCAACGGATATGTAAACCGGATATCTACCCCCTGCACGCAATTTCATTGCAGAAAAAAAAAACCACAAAAAAAAAAAGGAAAAAATCAAAATATATATATATATATATATATCACTCGCTCTCCGATGCATCTGCATTTGCATAGATTGCAGCAACCGTGTATATAATGCAATTTACGTTGCGCTCCGAAGCAATTTTAGGCAAGTTCTCTCGTGTATTTTTTTTAAGTTCGTTTGTTTTTCGTTATTTTTATTTTTTCCTTTTTATCAGCTCTACGGTAGGTTTTTTTTCTCACTTTTTCCACACATGGTATATATAGGTATATATACATATAGTATCTAGGTATATATATATATAGCGCGGAATCGTTCGACAACTGCACCAATCGGTATATGTATAATCGTCCGTCGGAGAAACTGAGCAATTAATCGATTCGTGAACAGAAAAAAAAAATAAGGAAAAAAGAGGAAAATCCGAAATCTAGTTGTTCATCTAATCACGTGCATACCTGTAACTCTAATTCTGTTTCATTATAGATATGGTCACGCACGTACCTATAATACAGTACCGACCATAAGTTCGTGGACTGCAGTGCGCACTTACGAATTTTTCGCTCCCTAGAAAAAGTCAGATATCTCTGGCGAAAAAAAAATCCGAAAAATATAGTCGACGGAACTCGAAATAAAGCTGTATTCTTCCTCTTCGATACACTTTTTTGTTTATTAATTTACGATTTTTTTTGCCAGAGATATTTAACTTTTTTGTCGCGAACGAAAAATTTGGAAGTGTCCACGAACTTAGTTGTGTGGCTGGTACTGTATACTCGTACGCGTATAATATGGTCAACTGAATTTTCCTACCACTTGCAGTACCCGTGGCGGGGCGGGGGGGGGGGGGGGCAACTGCGCCCGCGCTTCCGAAGCTATTAGTCGTTGTACCTACAATATTAAGTGAGGTGTGGCGATGATGTTGAAAGACAGATTGTCGCATTAGGATATGGTATGGGAGGCATTATACGTGGGCTACCGCGGGTCCGCCGCGCGGTACTCGCGCAACGTTTTACAAGCTCTTTCGATGAACGACGACAGATAGGACCGTGTTGACATGCCTAATGCACTGTTAAGCTAACCCATATTGGTCGGACACTCTATGAAATTTTATATACCGTATGTACAGCTAGGATAACCGTTATTATTAGGGCTAAACAAGATAAAAATTTAATTAACTCACTCGATATACCTGCATGTTATACGGCGCGCTCGCCTCACGCTGCACAATGTGCTTTTGTATTAATTGTTGTGTATAAGTAAAAAAAATAGGAGAAAAGAATCCGTTTTTCTCAATCTCAATTACATCGACTTCTACAAATACATATATATATAACTAATACTAATTTATATATCTGTATAGATTCTTCGATATCGCGAGGATCGATCGATTGATTTATGACAATAGCGCGGTAATTGACGCTGCGGTGATCGTTAGTACAAATTAAATTTACCGCGGACTGTTCTTTTTTTAATTAATTGTAATTAATTTTTTGAATTTATTTTTTTCTACCTGCGAGATTTGATCTTATCAGTTCATATCGCGTCTATGTATTATATGTATTATATGTTGCGGTTCGATGCACACCTACTATATATATATAATTCCGCTAAACCAATCAGCGGCATATTATATTCGGAAAATATATTCTATTATCGTTAGTTATTGCATTAATTTATGATCCATAGTAGATCGATAAGAATGTTGATACAACTATGATATCATATACGGTAGATCGAAACTAAGCTATTGATTACGGTATACTGAACGCTGTATAATGTAATAAAAAACATATACTTATATATATATAATTTAGCACCGCGCGGCGTATATTTGTTTTTCCATCTCATTTTCAAAAGCATGTGCAGCTATTTGAAAAACGGAAGAACCGCGTTGTTCAGATTCGATGAGATTATCTTTTTTACTGGTCCGATGGAAAAATTGTCCAACAGATTTACGGGAATTAGGTGACGAAGAATAAACTTACCGACTAGATCCGCCGGGAGTCTGGGGTACAACATTCCAGTTCTCGCCAACCATTCGAGTTGCAAAGGATGAATATGATGTTGTTGAGGATGCGGTCCTCCCGATTGTGGATGTCCAACCGGTTGACCTTCTTTGTGTATCGAATGAAAAGCACTTCCCGCACCAGCGGGGTGATAGTAAAGACTACCCGGGTGAATAAGAGGTCCTCCAGGATGCAAAAGAAGTCCTTGACTTTGTCTCACAACTCCGGGGCTCGCGTATGGATTGGGGGGTTGATTTTGATGGTTACTCAAAACGCCGTTTGTTCCCGTCGCAGGATCCTCCGAACCAGGCGATATCGGTGGACTCGACGTTGGACTCCTGCTCGTATTGCTGACGGGACTAGCACTTCCGGTACGATTGTTGGGATCTGAGATATCAACGTGATCGACATCGACGCTAGTTTCGTCTTCGGTGTTCACGTTGTTGTCCTGTAATCTTTCGTTCTGATCACATTTGAACCCTCCACCGTTGCTCAAATGATCCGAAGATCTGAAAACTAAACTCTGATGTCTCTGCAAAGCTGATTCGCCGGTCTGATGTTGATGTATGAGAGAATGAAGAGGATGATCAACGCGATGATCCAAACTTTGATTTCCTAAAATCGGAGACTCCGATCTTTGATTTTGTTGAATGATCGTCGGACTGTTGTTGATTCGAAAATTCTTCTGTCCACGATGCAACAATTGCGACGACGATTCATCAACCGTGCCAGAATCTTGTTGGTGATTTTGTCCAGTCGCCATACCCAGCAACGCGTCGATGCAAAATGAAGTTTTACCTCCGGAATTGTTGTGGCTTTGTATGTGGTTCGTAGTGTTATGTGCCTGACTAGATAGAAAGCTATTGTCATGAGGTGACGAATTCGTTACGTTTTGCAATAAAGATCTTCTCTGTTGCTGTTGATTAGGATTATTGTTACTAGGTGACGTCGCGTCCCTCGTTCTATTCTTGCCAACATTAGGTTGATCCTCTTTGAACCTTTTGGCGACATTCAAATCATCACGATATAAACGTACCCCATTGTTCGTACCACAGATAATTCCATCTTCCGTTTCGTCGTCGACGGAATGTGCTTCTTCCTTAAAATGTTCATTCGGCGACCTTACCCTAAGTTCGTGAAGATGATGTGAATTATTTTCCTGGTTATTATGTTGGGGTGATTTACCCTCGGTTTCGGACAAAGGTGACGACGTTCCCGCTGGTTCTTGAAGACGACGTTGAATGTTGTAAACGTTCGTATTATGTCTGGAATGAGTATGATGAAGATCCGTATCACCTGCGGATGCGGACACCATGGAAGAACCGTAGTGTATCGCACCTGTTGACGCCGCCATGGCGCGGGCCAATTTTGTTCTTGTTTTTCCCTTCCTTTTTCTTTGCGTAGAAAACTTCCTACTTTTTATACGTCGACGTATAAATTTTTACAACACACACACGATCGTCCAATACAATGTTATAAATCACTCTTTGAAAATTTATATTTTTAATTTCGCTCTTATTATCGCATGAATAACTTGCACAATTACATAAACCACCACTGATGAATAACTAAAAATAAATAAAAATTAACAAGTCTTCTTTTCTTTCTTTCTTCCTTCGAGTTTTTCCGCAGTAACAAAACTTTACAACATAATCTGCACTTTATATCCTTTCGGTAGAATTCACAGGAATGTAAATCGGTTATTAAAACTCGCGAACATATCGGGACATGGATGATCCCTCGTGGGGGAAAATGCAGGAGCAAAAAAAAAAAAGAAAAAAAAAAATTCACTTGACGGTGAAATTCAAACTTTTCAAATTATCGAGTAGAGATCGTTAGCACTCGCGATTATTATCGTTATTACGATCATAATTGTTTACGCTGTTGTTATTTTTCCTACACAAAATAATGACAGACGCATGCACTATAGTACAGGTATGCAATGACGAGTTCTGTTATCAAACTAATTCAGATGATTCGTATTTTTGGTATCAATATACACGGGGAGCTCCTCCGTTGCGACGCCCGATGATGCGTGCAGCGTTGAATGTGGTCTGTCGGTTTGTCCGTCGGTGGTGCTGCCCGCCCGTCGTTGCCGGTGGTGGTTTTGTGCGCTGGTTGCAGATCACAAAAGTATCTCCCTTCCCCCCTGCTGGCCCATCGCCCACCTCTCGTCCTCCCCCCCCCCCCCCCCCCCTTCAACTCCCCTTTGACTGCGCTCTGCGAACCGCTCATGACTCCGATTAAATTCGGGGTGTTGCTCCGCCCCCGAGACTTCGTCCTATCAGCCAGCCACGCCCACTTCGGGGGATTCCCGGTTGACTACGTCGACGCCGCCACTCTAACCAACCGCCAGTATCGGCAGGATCAGGATCAGAATCAGGATCAGAATCGGGATGAAGATGGAGATGGAGATGGAGATGGAGATGGAGATGGAGATGGAAATATCAACGGCATAATATCTCGCGATGTACACACACCGAGCTTATTCCTATATATACATGTAAATATGTGTACGTGCCACACGCAATATACGGTAGCTGGCGAGCCGGAACAACCGGGTGTAATGATAATGGGTGTATGAAATTTCAAATTAACGCCAATTTTCGTTTCTTTGCTCGAGGTATAATGGAATGACGATTACCGAAATCGATGGGAAATTTGACTACAATTTTCAACTCGACTATAAACTCGACTCGAAAAATTATTAAAAAAAAAAAACCCACAATCTGCAGCAATCAAAAAATGAGTCAGAATCAATCTAGCCAGATGTATGTTAAAGTACCCATACAATTGGATCGGATTTGACGTATAGTTAACTTCATATGATAAGAATCGGAGGGAAAAAGAAACAGTGGAATTACCCGCGTTAATTAATTCGCCAGATAGTACAGCAGGTTGCACTGCAGCAATAATAGCTGTAATTATTCGACACTTTTTGTTGAGGTTTATAGCATGCTAGGCGCGCGCTGCCGAATTACGAAATTACGATTTCAGTCATCGCGGACGTAATTGACGCGTAACGACTATAATCTTTCATTCTTTTTGTTGACAAATGTTAAAATACGTACGTTATGTGTATTATATACATATGTGCGTGCGCGTGCGTGTGTGTTGAAACATTATAGGTATACCTATACATATCCATATATGCATTGTTAGCAGCTGTTATCGTGTCGTATCTTTATGGTTATCTATACTCGTGTTAACTCGATGATCTCTGAGTATAATATGTACTATCGGTAAGCACATCGAATTATCTGGTACAATTATATATACATATATATATAGTATCGAATTTAGAGTAATTGCACACATTATCAAGTTATTAAACCACATCCGCTCGTATAAATATCTACGAACAATATCTATGCAGTGCAATAACAATAACAACAACAATAATAATTCATGCGCGAAGAAGAAGAAAAAAAAAAGACACTGCAGGAATGCGTTTGTGAAATTTTTTCTTCATTTCAATTTTTAATTTTTTTTGTTTTTCTTTCTTTCCGTATAAAGAAGCTGCTGCGGTGTTTTTTTATATAAGATATTTCATACCTATATGTATATGTACCTGCGGGTGAATATATACGATATATATATTTTTCTGGTAGGCGGCATCGTAGAATTCCGGTCCTCCGGAACACTTAAGATGACCTTTGCAGTACAGTCGAGTGTATTTGCCTCCTTGGCATTCGATGATGGATCACCACCTCACCCGAAGAGCCCCTTGCTGCACCCGCCAACGCACACCATTCGATGCACCGCATTTCCTTATACATATCTTTATTCTCCTCGTACATCAGCTACCATTTGAAAATACCCACATTATTATACCTATGTATAGATATTAATATATATATGTGTACACATATTTATACATGCCCCTGCAACGCATGCATTATACTATATACAGGGTGGTTCACTTCAAGTGTCGAAAATGGGAGGGACTTGATAGGCACGAGGTCCCGCCCCTTGAGCTAATCAACAACTAGAAGAATTACAAAGAAATTGTATCTTGTTTTTTCGTAAGAATTTCGGTCGACGAAATTCTTCTAGTTGTTGAATGGCTCAAGGGGTGGGACTTCGTGCCTATCGAGTCCCTCCCATTCTCGACACTTGGAGTGAACCACCCTGTATATACCAACTCGAATCTTACGATATAATGTACAAGGGCCGCGCGAAGCGACCTGCGAACGAAAATCTTTTGGTTTTTTCATTCTTTATTCCAAGTTTTCTTTATTTCTTTTTTTTTGTTTCTTTTTCTTTTTGGGCCTTATTAGGTATTCCTCGGGATTGAAAAGCGTGTTTATTTTAACGCCCGAGCACGTCTGGCCAGTATGCTTATACCTATACATCAGGACGTCCGATATATTTACCAAATTTTAAATTTCGAGGAGGATCATAGTTATGGATATATCGAAACTTCGTCGGAAAGATATAAATTAGTTTTGCAAGATGAAAATAGAAAAACGTGCAGGCTGATCTGCTCAAATTACACGCATATATTATTATACCTTATATTATTATATAGCTTCGAAAATTTTTGACGAATTTAATCAAAATGATTTGGCGGAAGGAAAATAAATAAATAATCATAAGTGCATGGTGTAAAATATGGAACTTTATTTACTAATTGGAGTATATATAGGGTTCATGTTATATATATAATGAAACTATATGACACTCGATGACTATAGGTACACGTATATTATATTATAGGTATGTAAGTATACATTCGATAATGGTACGTGTTTTTTTTTAAGGTGCAGTCGTACAACGATCGTATGTGAAATTTGGGAGGAGAAAAAAAAAGAAGAAATAAAGATAAAAGAGGAAAAAAAAATAAAAAGGAATTCAAAAAAATCAATGCGATAAGTATGAGAAACGGGATTTAAGTAGGTATATATATAATGTATATGTATTACGACTGAGTATGTACCCAGTGAGTGTAATTGGTTGGTACCACTGCATGTTTGTCCAAGATATTGATTGTAAATATTGTTCCGTGTATAACGTATACATACATATCTGTATATATATAGGTATATAATTATACGTACGTGTGAACCTATACATATTATAGTATACATGTACGATTGCGTAAATGGCTAATGGGATTCCACATACGTATATATACATATGTACATTAGCTTTAAATACCCTAAATTAGCATATAATTAGTGTGCCTGCCCTCGTGTTTGACTTTCTTTTATTTTTTCTTTTTTTTTTTTCTTCTCTATTAATTTCTGTATATTATATACATTATATATTCGAATTCCGAGTCGTATAATTAAACAATAATTTGGAAGAAGAGGAAGAATTTAAGAAAATTTAATAAATATATACGTATATGTATGTAAACTCACAAATACGCAGGTAATTAAGATGTCCTTAATTACAAATTAAATTAAGATTACAAAGCGATGATTAATAATGGGATATAATATTGTTTATTATTTTGATCCGTGATCAAATATAACAGCCTAACGTAATCCGTTAATAAGCCTATAATTATTAGATTACATTAATCTATAGGTGTCACAATAATTATATTATATTTAGCAGCAGTATATATCTATATAGCTCGATATATATTTGACGTTCTTTTACTTATATTTTATTTCTCTTTTTCTATTTTTCTCATTCATTTATTATTACAGCTAATCTCTGACAGCCTTCCGCTCGCTATATATGAGCCACGGACATAGATATACATACATGTGTATACATAGGTATATATACATATCTAATGTGTGATTATACAAATATATTATATTCCCCCCTCCCCCCACCCCCTACGATAAAATGTCTCCGATCGCTTCAATTTCGATGGTATGTAATTTTCATACAAAGATATAATTAGGTGTAATAAGCAACAATTAAATTTCCAGACATGATATATTATCGGTTATTATCATTATATCGTTAAATACCTAATTAATTTGCAGATCGCATAATTATGATAACAATATGCCACATATTATTACTGTATAATATATTGCACATATTCGTCTGTTTATATATTATTATTATATTTATAGTTTTTATTGGACGAATGGGAAAAAACATAATAAAATGGGTATAGCTGCAGCAGCTGATTATGATTGTGATCAATCCGTAAGTACATACGTAAATCTCTTGTCACAATTATGTATACATTTATGTATAATATACATATATGTATACAAGTGATCCGCGATGTGTGATTCTTAATTAGATTTTGCTTATCACTATCTACTTATTGCGGGAATTAGATCGATCGAACATTCGTTTGTTATGTATATGTATGTGCGTATATAGATGTAGGTTATGTATAGTATATGCGCATCTCGAGGTGCAGAGGCGAGAGAAGAACTATGAGAGCCATTACTGTGTAGCAGCTCGTATATGTATAATGTTTGCTTTGAGCAGCCCCGGCAGATGACGACTGACAACTGATACCCGCACTGATAACGGGGTGTTGCTCAAATATTTGAAATTTCAGTAAATAGGGAGACTAAATAAATATGAACCTCCCGTATACTACCTGCACCTTCGTATACATGCTACGTAAATGTATATACATGTATAATAGGTACGTACTATATGCTCGCTACCTATACAAATTTTTGCCCTATTCGATTATACATAAATACATAATATGATGATAATAAATAATACATAACGCGCGCGTGCGAATCGTCATATCTTTTGAACGTTTATAACATCATTATGTGGTCGGTGAAAATGTACACTTGGCGAGATCATAACTGAAGTAGTTAGACACTACGCGATGAGCTGTAGGTTGCCGTAAAATATCCCTAGTTTAGGCAGCAAACGGGGGCTTGACTTTTCGCAAATATCTCGAGAACTGATTGAGATTTTCGAAATTTTAAAAAAGATTCGAAAAGAGGAGGAAATGTCCTCAAAAAAGTCTCGACTCCCGGAACTAGAGGACCATTATTTATAATCTTTCTAGAAGCGTGAAAATACGGCCGAAAACGGCTAGTCTGGCTCGTGGGCCGTTTCATTGCGTGACGCGCGCAAGCCAGACTAACCGTTTTCGGCCGTATTTTCACGCTTCTAGAAAGATTATAAATAATGGTCCTCTAGTTCCGGGAGTCGAGACTTTTTTGAGGACATTTCCTCCTCTTTTCGAATCTTTTTTAAAATTTCGAAAATCTCAATCAGTTCTCGAGATATTTGCGAAAAATCAAACCCCCGTTTGCTGCCTAGACTAGGGATATTTCACGCCAACGTACAGCTCATCGCGTAGTGTCTAACTACGCCACTTATGATCTCGCCAAGTGTACATGTACACCCGGTTTGGTTGATTGTGAATCGCTTCGTGGCCAAGCACGCGTTTGGCCGCGAAATGATCCAGAATCAACCTGACCGGGCGTACATGTGCGGGTAATATAATTTATAAATAATTGCGTTTGAGAATTATTCAAATACGTTCTTTGAATTTAATTATATACGTATACACAATGGGAGGAAATCTGTGGCATCGGAGATCGCTCGAGTTGCACGTATATTTTTAGTACGTATTAGGATACGTCAAAGTAGTTAATTGACGTGTCGTTATCTCGATGTAATTAGTAAGGTACTTTAATTTGTTTTCTTTTATTTGTTTGATTTTTTCTTTATCCTAATCACTGTAAATGTGTGTGATCGGTCGTCGATTTTCATCGCCGAGTTGGCCGGTAATGACATATTATATATCCGATTGCGTTCATATTCCAGATCAGAAATACGATTTCATATTGAATTTAATTTTTGTTTGATTGATCCATTTGATTTTTATATTCTTCTTCTTTTTTTTCTTCTTCGTAAAATTCACTAATTAATTAGGGTGTAAAACTCATAACTAAACTGATATTTCGTAATTAGTGTTTATCAGGCTTCAAATCTCGCGTGATCGATTGATGTGCTATCATTATAATTGTTATAATAATATTATGTAACTCGAATCTGTATGTATACAATCTATAGATTTATGTGCTGCGAAACTTTGTGTATCGGTTCAGTCGAAATGAAATCAAAATGATTGACAATTGAGTGACAGTGTGACGAAAAAGGATTAAAAACAACTACATAGGATGTATCATACACTCGTACGGGGTGAGAAACCAATCGAGGTGATGCATAATATATTATTAATTAGAGCTATAATTATCACGCTATATACGATATCCACGTTAATCGACAATAATCTGAGGAAAAAAAACGAAAAACCATTCAATAGCATTCGAATATTATCTACAATGCGTCCTTACATAAATTAGACACTCTGTATATTTATAAGTCTATATATGTGTATATACATAGGTAGTTGAATTTAGCTGCAGGATTATTTCGTAAGATGAGATCAGTTTGCCAGAAACAATTACCCCGGTATTATCCCAGGAGTACAATTATGCCGCTTAACGGGTATCATGGCGTCTTCTATTCCTCTCCCTTTCTATTCTCCGTTCCTCTTTGTTCCACCGCCTCCCCCCTTTCTTCCTCCCGCATCAGAGAACCCTTCGCGAACTCTGTACGGCCGCGAAAGTCGTCCGCCGTAATTAGAATCTCCCACTACGACCCTCCTCCCCCTTTCTAGTTTTACCCTCGTTTCCTTCGTCCCCCTCCCGCCCCCTTTCGGCTCGCGACCGGCCATTACTTTTAATAGCGTTGTTAATGAAACTAGGTGTCGCCAAATTAACCCCTCATTTCAGCAGCGCTCATTCGAACCAAACCTGCACATTAGGTAAATATTCAATTTTCATTCAATACAACAATACGAACCGTATAAAAAATTATTCAGATCGAAGTTCAGAATGAGTAGTTTTTTTTTTTTTTATTACTCTTATTCTGCCACATTATCGCGATCGGATGATTATAAAATAATTGAATAATGATGGTGAGTGAGATTTTAATTAAGTCGACATATTTTCTATCTAGATTATGTGACGGTACGAAGACATTTGATATTATCAGCTATTGATAATGTATGATAGTTTGATTGGAGAAAGTGGAAAAGTAGGATTGTGGGTTTTCGATTTTCAAAATATTTTTTAACACGCACAAGGATATAACTCGTACGGATTCGCGTAGTTTTGAAAATAGTATGTAATGGTGGATTCTGAGAACCACTGCGCCTCGCTGATTACCGCGGTAACCGCCCCCCGAGCGCCAATTAATCTTAACTTTTACGGGGCAAACACTTTTCATTAAGCCCTCCCTATATCCTCACCCTCGACCCCCCTCTCAACCCCCTCGACGTACCAACCTAACCTATACAGCAGGTATACGGTGTACATATATGGGGCATTCTCGGTCTATTCGATCACCGTCTGACACTCACTGTCGTTCACTTCGTTGAAACTTTAGCGAATGATTCGGTGGCGCTTTTGAGATGGTTACAGCTTCGATTTATCTTCCCAGGTAGATCATTTGACAAAAGGTTTTGATATTACGTCATAATTGCCTATTGAAATTCGTTCGCTGGTTGAATTTACTTGAAACGCCCCATATGTGTTTGTACGTACAGTGGCGCTCAAAAAAATAGAGCCAGTCCGCAATATTCAGCCGTCAGGAGACTGGCTCTATTTTTTGGAGCGCCACTGTATACATATACATGTATAATGTGTCGGCGTATATCCTTGGTTTCTCCATCTTCCATTACTATTCTCTTTCCAACCCCCAACCCCCACCCTCGGCAAGTCGCCGAACTTTTCACTCTGTCTATCGTTCGTATTTTCTCTAGAAGAGTCTCTTCTTCCTTTGCTTTGGAGCACTTATAGCATTTCGAGGGACGAATGGCATCAAAGCTATCGAGCGAGAGATGAGAGCGAGGTGGAAAGGAAAATGGCTCCCCAGACAAGCGTTTAATCTGGCTCTAATTAACAACTTACCCCATACCAAAAACCCCTGACCTCCATTCCCCCAACCGTTCCTCTCCTATCACGGCATCGTCCTTTCGTATAAAGTTTTCACTTTTAAAAAGATTCAAAAAATACACCTTATATATTATCACAGTTGATCTTCAACTCATGATTCGACGACTCCATTATTATACACGCATAATTTTCTGTTATTATTTCCTTCACTGATTATACTTGATTACGATTACTCATTTTTTGTCTTCGTGTTTTCTTTGTTTTTTTTTTTCGGTTCCTGAAACAGTCAAAGCCCAAGTGCAGATTTGATCGCCGATCGCGCGGCTATTGAGCAATGATCGGCAATAAGTTTTTAATCCTGCAGCTGTGCAGCCGTGAAACCAAATCGATTATGATCTTTGACATATACCCATTAAAAAATTAACGTTGTATGTATTTCAAATCCTTTTTTTTCAGTGGTACCGACCGATGCGGTTATTTATGCTTCTTCGTAACTGCAGCGATATCATTTGATGAAATTTTTATCTACCCCCGGTGTAGAATACGTACAGAAATTATTTACCCTCTGGAGATAATCGCATTATTGCGCATGATCCTATACCCTATTCTGGTAAGTAATATTAACGGAGTGCGTTACCAACTGTTGTTGAAAATTAACTTTTTCTTTTGTTTTAATTGGTTTTTGTTTTTTTCTTATTTCTTGTGGGGAATGTTTTTCGAGTTAGGAATTAGGAGATTATCGAATTACATTCCAATTCTTTGTTCGCATTCATTATCGGTTCGGATATATTTATTTGAAATATATATGAGACATACATAACGATAACAAGGATCGTTAATTGATCACCGATTCTATCCAGGGTACGAATTTTCTTATGTTTGCATAAACTCCAGGCGAATGTTCTCGACCGCAACCGAATCCCCATGAAACTACACCTATCAGAACTTGTCTTCCGTCTACAGATGTCGTCAACGGTCCACCGGAATCACCCTGAAAATGATATGAAAAAAAGTAAAGTTTAAATTTATTTTGCGTAATTTCATCACACATAATTGACTCATTTGTCGTTTTCTCACACTCCTCATTATTCGCGTAAGAATTAATGAGTAAAATTTCTGTGATTTTCTTCTGTCTTTCATTAGAATAATGGCACAGGGTCTTTTCGTATACTGGAAACTTTACCTTGCAGGAATCCCGACCACCTTTACTCTGACCAGCGCATAAGTAGAGGTCGTCGATATTCCTCTCGTGACCGGCATCCGCGAACCATTTTTGACAGACGAAGTTGGGAAATACCTTGACAGCCATCATGGAAAGCAGCAGAATGAAAGAAAAGAAATTTTTCAAAAAATTAATTTCCAAGGTTTTTCGACGACGTTTGAAGCACCGGATAATTTTTCGACTCACCTCGATTTCAGCCTCGTTCAAAATAGCTGGATTAGATTTTTTTTCGCCGTGTCTGGTGCGTCCCCATCCAGTGACCGTCGCTCTTCGCCCGATAACAATTAAATCTGGCGATGGTAGACAAACCGGAATGATATGTTGATCGAATTTAACTTTTTTGTCTAATTTTATCAAGGCCACATCGTTGCGATGACGTTTGTCGGAAAATTGAGGATGCATCTGTAAATAGATAGGGTGAGAAACAAAAATACTGATTGTTGTTTAACCATCGGTGACTTTCAAGAAAAACAATTCATTTCTAATCACCACTATACGTGTCGCCTTGTACTCTTTGTGAAGCAACTCTTCCTCGTCTTTTTTCACGTCGAATTCACCCAAACGAATCTTAAGGTCCGTTAATTTTTTACTGTCAGCCAAAGAAAGAAAACAAATCAATGAATACATCAATTAATAGAGAAAAAGGGTCACTTACTCGTCCACGCAGTGTGCCGCTGTTACGATCCATCTATCGTTCAAAAGGGCTCCTCCGCAATAAGGCTTGCCCTTGAGCGTTGGTTTATACATCGCTACCTGAAACATGATCCATATCCTCCAATTAATAACGATTCTTTCAATTACGGGGAGATTTTTATTCACACCTGCCACGGGTGGCTTCCAAAACTCGAATTTTTGCCTCCTACGATCCTCTTGATCCTTGTTCGCGACTGTCCACAATCTAAAAAATAATTCATATATTATACGTGTTTGAAGAAAGAGGTCACGCGAAAGAAAAAAAATCAAACATCGTGAAAATATTTAATGAAATATGCAATTAGAGAGTGCAGAAAAATTAATTAGAAAACAATAAATAAAAATAAATTCTTCGAATCATTCGAGTGAGTTTTTTTTCTTCCTCGTGTGCTCTCTGATTATTGATGATATGAATACATATGTGCGTATTTCCATTTACCATGTTATTGTATGTGCACATATAGCTATATAAATGTATGTAAAATATAAGTATAATTACGAACCGCGATAATTAGTGGAGTCTGTGTATTCTCCCCTTTCATAATTCTCGTACAGTTGTCTGTCTTCGTCATCTCCTTTTGTTGGCGACAAATCCGTGGCAGTTGGAGTTATTTCTTGAAATTTATCATCGGTTGCAGTTATCTCCGGAAGTACGAAAGGTGCAACGGTGGATACTGATTCGATGGGTTTTTCGATAAACTTGTTATTCTCATAAAGATTTATTTTATCACCGTAGTCCTTCCCTGCAGGTGAAATCTGAGGCCCTTGATAAGAACCGAAATTGAACCAAGGCAGCTGATTGTAGATCGAAGAATAATCGCTGCTCATGTACGGCCGTTGTACTGGTGATCAATGATAAAAATAAAAACAATATTCACGTCAGTTCTTACAGACCCATATAATTTCGGTGACAACATTCTCGGTGCGTCATAGATTATTCAATATCACGACGAAAAAAGTTCAACTCACGACCTGCATTTCATTAACGCGTTTGTATTTTAATTCTCATATATTTTTCTCGAGATTAATCTCATGTAGGTAAAATGCCATTGAATTATCTCTACGGGTTAGCGACTATCTTATATTATATGTATATCGTATATAGCGAATGAATAAAGATTTGTGGAATATCTTTACATGGAAATCATTCATGCGAGCGTTATAATGAAGTTGGTTTATTCGACTGACTGACTCAATTATACCGATAATGATTACAATTAATTTATATCAATCGAGCGACCGAGTGACCAATATATTAATATAATGTACAATCAAGGAGAAACAAAACGATCACTTACAAGTTCTGTAAAGCAGGCTGAATCCGAGATTCGTTAGATCATTTGAAAAATCACGAACGCAGCACGACAAACCGTCGGTACAAAAACCACGTGGATGTCCACCGTCTAACATACAATTGTACATCTTTTCACACACGTAATTATTTCCCATATAATTACAATTTTGATCGATACAATTAGTCCTCGTCATCAGAGACGAGGAGAAAAGTGTGGCGAATAAATAAAAGATTCTCGTATTCATTTCTGATTTGTTTATTTATTTTTAACGAGAGTTGATCTATATTTCACTATATATTTTATAATTATGATATATCGTTACGCCCGCATTCGTCGAATATAAACTAACGTATGAATGCGGCATTGAAGATCTTATTCGTTTTTATGCTTCTCTCCCTTCTTTTTCACGTTCTTGAATTCAACAGAAATTCCCCCCTCTTGTTTGTTAGTCACTATTTCTCATCCCCCGGTCGTTGTTTCTTTGTTTTTCATATTCTTGCTTACTTGATACAAATTCGCAGTATATAATTGATTCGCAGGAAATACCCGTAAATAATGTTACGCCTGATTCGGTTGAACGAAAAAAGAAAAAGCACACACACAAGAAAAAAAAAAAACAAAAAACAAAAAGAGAACAGATGAGAAAAAAAAAAACCATAATTAACTAAAATACGTACTCGCACCTCGCGTTACACTAATATTTACGCCTTTACAGAACAAAAGTATCTGCACTGCACATATTCATATACTTATGTATACATATTCGTATGTACTTATAGATGTACTTCTTATTCACGGTGTGAAATATATATGATTCACTATATATAGGCACCGTACGAATGAGATAAAGAAGACGCTAATACACAGCAATAATATATGGAATAACAAAATACAAAATTACAGACGTTCAAATGCGATATAACTACGCGACGCGTCCGGAAAATAATGAGTCAATAATAAGTCTCTGATACACGCTATGCAAATACTACGTGCGTAACGATTCCTCCAATTGCAGGTAATTCTCCACGCGCGATTATAACAATACAATCTCGTTGGATTCTCCTTAACTTACATGTATGTATGTCTATCGTCACCACTTCTTAATATATCACAAATATTTCTATTTCTTTTCCATACTTCTCTTCTTTTTTTCTTTCTCTCTCTTCTACACCGATTAATCGTATAATATTAAATATATATTTCACTGATCAAATATTATAATAATTAAGTCTGTTATCATTTACCACGAAATTAAAACACACGCGTTTATAGACATGAAAAAACAAAACACAGTCACGATAGTATATATGTAATCATATTCGAGGAAAGATTTATTTTACAAAATTATTTTTTTCAATAATATTAATAATAATAATCATAATCATAGTTTTAGAAATAATGACGGCAATAACGTGTATTACAATAATTATGCGATGGTGATATTACAACAATACTATTATTAACAATAGTAACATTAATATTAATATACATATAATAATAATTTATCTATAGCGCTGTAAGCTTGATAAAGTTTATCGCGCTTCTATATCTGTAATATATAATATATATACGGTATTACGGTATTCATATTAGGGTGACATTTTTTTTTTTTTTTCAACCTAAAATTTTGCAACTTCCGATTCTATTCAACACGCGAGATAACTTATGTTTCGTCCGCTGCTCGAGAACTTTGAATATAGATAATTGATTTCGGCTATAATATATTCGTCGGTTAATGTACAGCTTCGGAAATTGGTAATCGAAGGTAAAAATAATTGCTATGCGCTAAAAATTACGTTATAGTTTGAATTTAGTATATTATATATATAGTTATACCAGAACTTACGGTTTTGGTAATAAAATTGACTATATTTTTGGCATACACCTATCATATATCCATATTATTTCTAACAAATGGTTTGGTTGTTACGAAGTCCGATGATATATGTTTATTAGGGTGGTCCTCGTGAGATTATTTTTAAATCCTGATCGCTATACACACCCGCGGACCCTTTGGAATACATGAAAGAAATCCTGCCAAGTCGGAGCGGTCCAAGTTGAAAAAAGTAAAAAATTACCTTCAGGAGGACCACCGTAATATACATACATATATGTATGTATATATTTCTCTTTTCTTTTTCCGGTTTTGTTTTTGTCTTTCTTTCGCCCTACACAGTTCTTGATCTACGCAACTGATAATGATTATATTAAATATTCTTGTAGTCACGCGATCGGATCGTTCTGAGATTTTAATTATGTCTTTTATACATCAAATCGACCATGCCGATATTTTCCTTACTTTTATCATTATTATACGATTGTTAATAATTAACTCATCACTTTGTCTATCCAAGGTACAAATTTTTGAATATTCGTATAAACGCCGGGTAAATGTTCACGGCCACAACCTATTCCCCATGAAACTAGACCGATTAAAACGTGTCTTCCTTCTACAGACATCGTTAAAGGACCACCCGAATCACCCTGTAAAATAAATTCACAAGTTCATGGAAAGCTGTAATAAATTTTTAAACTTTCGAAAAAGCAATGCAATTATAGATCTTGTTCAATCACGGGGATTTTAAGCGCTATCGATTGTATCAATATATTTTATAAAACACTCATTTGATTTCTGTGAAATCAAAAATCATTATCCTCGTGGGGTTGTCGGGATGTTTAGATTTTGAAATTTGGAAACAAAAATACTTTTTGAACGGGACATACTGAGAAATTTAAGCAATTTCTCGCGAACCAAACTCATATTCAATCACCTGACAGGAGTCTCTGCCTCCTTCTTTGTAACCTGCACAAAGAAATACGTCATGTATCGTCTCTCGTCTTCCTGCGGCTCGGAACCATCTTTGGCATCTTTCGTTTGGAATAACCTGCAAAACATTGTTGGTATCATCGATCGTTTGCTACTTCCTTTATCTTCTTAATATATTGTATAATCACCTCTACGTCAACTTCTTGTAAGACCGTAGGGGCCGAACTTTGGCCGTGTCTCGTCCTACCCCATCCTGCGACTGTCGCCGTTTTGCCGGTCAACTTTAAATTCCTTGCCGGAAGACAAACGGGAACGATGTGCTGTTTGAAGGTCACCGCCCTTGACAACTTCACCAGAGCAACGTCGTTACGAAAATCGGTTGGAGAGTACTGAGGATGCACCTGAGATGAAAGTGAAGAAAAAAAAAATAAAGAAAAGAAAATCGTATGAGTATAAAACACGTTTTTCTCAGAATTTCCTTGAACCCTATTGCGGGTTGACTAGATTTTATGTACCAATTTATTATGAACACTATCGCTTTTTTTTCTATTCGTGTTACAGTGTGATAAACATATCTATATTAAAAGTGAGCGGATTAAATCTCACCTCCTTTCTCTCGATATTGTACTCTTCGTGAAGTAGACGTTCGCCGGTATCTCGTACGTCCCATTCTCCGAGTCGAACTTTCAAGTTATTGTTCGGAGACCTTATGTGGTTCGATCAAAAAATAAATAATTTTTTTTTTTTTTTTTCGGTGTATCGTTCATTTTGTTTTTTTTTTTAATTTTTTGTTCATCAACTTGAATAAGCTGGTTTTGCAGACATTTTTAGACCATCATAATACTCACGTTGCCACGCAGTGAGCTGCTGTCACGACCCATTTATTATTTAGAAGGGCACCGCCGCAGGATAATTTCTTTGATAAAAATCCTGATTTTATTATGGCCGCCTGTTACCGAAGATACAGAAAAAAGGAAAACAACAATTAAACAATTCAGCCGATTAACGTTGATTTTTAATTCAGCAGACAGTTTTCTTTTCTTTTTCTTTCCATGCGTTGGAACAACATGTTGAAAGTGAAATCATTTTTTCTTATCAAGTTCTTTTTTTTTTTTGTTGGTTTTTTTTTAAACATACCTGCCACGGATGGCTGCCAAAACTGGAACTATGACCACCTACTATACGGTTACTTCTTGTGTAAAGTTCTCCGCAACCTGTAAAAATTTGAAGTATAAGAACCAAAAAAAATAGAACAAATGCACAAGGATGTGAGACGTTGCGATGAGAAGATCTATAAGTTCCCAAAGCAAAAGTACATATAAAATTCGAATGGTGCTTTTTCATGTACGATACGTACCTATATATTTATATTACACATCGAAAAACTCTTTGCATTCAATTCTGCAATGCGGCGTTCGATCTAATCGTGCTTTAACTGTAAAAGATTGCGTGCTAGAAGAGAGAAAAAACAACCCCCTGATGCAAATTACCGATCGCCGAAATATTTATACCTATTATGCAATGATTGTGCAGTGCAAAAGTGCACGCATGCGATGATGTATTTTTTTTGCTGGTGCAACGTTTCTGTTTCGTTCTTGTTGATGCTGTTCTAATTTTTTTTTTTTTCACCCATTTTTTCGTTACGTTTAGTTCCGTCCTCGTACTTTATCGGGTGTCCTTGTATTGTTTCATTACTGTTCGTTTTTTTTTTTCTTTCCGTATTTCTTTCTCTCGGTTAAATTTTTTTTACCCCATCATATATTTTACTTATGCAGTACGTTTTTTACGCATCCCACAATAACGAATGTGCATCAATTTATGATTTATTTGTTGTTATTATTTTTCTCTTTTGTTTTTTTCCGTACAGATATACGTAGGTAATATAATGTCCGCTGCATTATATGCGCGTGCAGCTCTGGTAGGCACAGATCGTTGGCTTTGCTATTTTTTTCTTGTGTTTTTTTTTTTTTTTTTTTTAGTTTTGATGTACCATTAGTATATTACACACATGTAATACGTATAAAGGGTGTAGATATGTATAACGAGAAAAACTCTCTCGAAAACTTTCGAACAATCAGTTGAATTAGCGAAAACCAATTCTGAAATAACCGGCGTGGAGATCGCGCTGCAGGTATAATTTTTTACAAATTGTGGCATTATACGCGATTTCATATTTTTTGCAAAAATATCATAAACTATTCGAATGTACGTACGTGTATAAACAAAAACAAAAAACTTACGCGGCATTAATTCGTGTTTCTTATTTTTTCACCTTTGTTTTTTGTTCAAAAATTGAATATCGGCTCATTATACGGTGTATCGAATTTTTGAAACTTTGAGTTTGAAAAAAAAAGTGAAAAATTTGAGAGATATAAGTATCGAAAAAAAACTTTCGACTTTGACCGTTTCCGCGAATCTGTTTACTCTGTTTTCTTTTCAGTTCATATTATTTGCCAAGTACTCGCGTCTTCGTCTCGGTCATTGTGAAGAATAATTATCTAATTTGTCTTCTCGTAAAAATTTTGTACAATGCTTTTATTTTTAGCGTGACTTGTTTCATGTATAGCATTACCACGATAATTGTCCGCAGCGCCCCCTTCGCCGGGGTATTCCTCATCGGTTGGACTAGGATAACCCTCGTGGTACTCGTCCGGGGGGTACTCGCCCCCCTGAGAATATGGTGGCCGAGAATTTGGTGGCCTTCCAAAATTTACAAGGTCGTTTGGACGATCTATTACGTTCCAATGTTGATTAACGAATCCTGGAGCATCGAGGTAGTTCGGTTTTTCACCACCAAAATCACCGTGCTGACCGTGATGATCCCCGAAAACATAGGTTGGACGGTACAATGGAAAACCTGGTTTTATCGGACGACCAGAGGACGAAGATGCCGATTGCGAAGGTCGATTGTAAATCGCCACGTCATCTTCCACGTACGGACGTTGATGACCAAGGCTTAACGCGAATGCTATAATTTCATTTGTCTTTTCTCTTTTGTTTGTTTGTTTGTTTTATTTTTAATTTTTTTTGTCGCAAATTTATTCTATGCATACGTACATATATTATCCTTGACATTCTTACTCGCCCGCTATTACCTCAGCATTATTCATTATATTAGAGTTTTTCATGTTATCGAAAAAAATCTTTGGCTTAACTCCCAGGTGAAACATTAAATTCCTCTTTTTTTGATTTTTCATTTTTGATATACTTTTCTAATCTAATTGCGCGTGAGCTATGCCACGAGATACCATATTTTTCATTCTTCTTTGCGATACAATAATAATTGCGCATTGAGCAATTGAAGACAAGCACTGTAGGTACATGTACTTACATACATATACACATATATATAATGTATATAGATATACATGCGCGTGTATATGCTATTTGGCGACAAAGAGGTAAGTTTGCAAAATACAAGGAACTTTATCATTAGAGAAGGACTGAGAAATCTTGCGAAATTTCGGAAGCCAGTCTACAGAAAAATTATGGCCTATTAAATTATTATACAGGTGTATATATATCAACGTATGTGTACGTACACACATTGTGTTTACAATTGTTGCGCATCTTATTTTCAGTTTAAGAAGAGAAAAAGAGAAAAAAAACAAAAAAAAAATGCTAACTAGATGGCACAATAATAACGCTGAATCGTTATAAAAGGTAACATTTTTTTTTTTTTTTGATTTCTTAAGAAATTTCATTTTTTCTAAATCAATTGATAAAATGATATTTGTTAAGAAATAACTGATCGGTGTAGGGGAGAGAGAAAAAAAAAACTGAAACTTACTTGCGTTTTGTAGAAGACCTACGGAAGGTTCCGGATCTTTTTCCGGTATATCATCGTCATCGACACAGCAACTCCAAATTAATCCTCCTGAGCATAAATCTACGGGTCTTCCGCCACCGAGAACGCAGCTTATGCTCAAACCGCAGTCGAATTTAGCTCCTTTGTATTTGCAGGTTTGAGGAATCACTGGAAAACCGTTTGACAAACGTATATTTATATTCAGGGTTTATTACTCTATTATATAATTATATAATCGATCATCATGCAATCGGGTGTGATTGATTAAGGGGGATAAAAACGTCCGATATTCCATCACTGTAAAACGCCTCGAGTTACTATAATTCTGCGCGCTCTGTTTCACGGGGTAAATGCAAGAACGATCATGATCAAGTTGTTCTTTTTATACCTCGACGGTATGATATTCTCACCTTCCATTATGCCGCGCACAGCTGATACACTTATACCTTAGATATCTACAGATAGTGATAATCGTGAGAAGAAAACTAAGATAAAATAAAAAATGAAAATAACTATATATATAGTGCACGTATAGTGGATCGCTTTCGTTCCGACGAATTATCGAAGTTTGGCGAGTGAAACTTAATTTGAATGCTTGCGTACCGTATAATAGAACGTGAAAGTGCGGTGCGGATATGCTTTTTTGTTTTTTTCAATAACGAATTTTGCTAATGGAATTGATAATTTTTCCTAAATTTATTATTATTATCGATAAGGTTTTGAAATTTTTTCGCGTACTTCGTCCCAGCATATCCATTATGCTGCTCTGGACGCTGTTTCCTGTTCCCCTGGGATCGTCGATGTTCGTATAGTTCCGTCTTTTTCTTAAAGCTTCGACGAGCAGTGCTCCCTGTTCTTGGCTAGTTAATTTCCTTCGTCTTCCCTGTCTCTCGGAATTATTCGTTCCGTAGAGTCCTTGATTTTTTGCGCCATTTTCCAGTTCCTCGAGCAGCTCAGCTGGGTCCACTTCCGGTTTGTCGTCATCGTCGGAAAACTCTTGAAAATATTCTGGTTTCGCACTCGGTTCTTCGATACCGAAATTTCCTGTATTAGTTTCTTGGTTGCCAGAATCGACGTGAAGATATTCCGCGTGACCTTCGTTTTCGGGGTGAAAAGAATTACTGTTCCCGATATCCCAGGACGAGGGTCGATGAAGTTTAGCTCCGATCAGTTCTCCTCTGTCGACTACATTTTTCAAGGTCGTTTCGATGGCTCGGTTTTCCCTTATAAACTGAACCGCGGCGGAGTTCGTGTTTCTCAAACGATTCAGCATACCTCCAGCAGATTGACCTTGCGGAAAATTAACCTCCGAATTTCCAGAAATTCCGTCTCTACGACGTTCGGGAATATTCGACGGATTTCTATCGTTTCCTGTAATCCAGGGAGAGTAGGCCGAGACACGCGTGTGCATCGCCCTGTATGTTTCCATGTCGTGAAAATCCCGTTGGTTGCAAATCACCGCCGCGACGAACGCGAGCAACACCGTGAAGCACAAGCCAATTTTAACCCACATCTTCTATTTAATATCTCCTTGTATATGAAATATTTTTCACCCAGTTGTCACCGCGCAGCTTCAACTATATTCTTCTATAATTAATTTAGTTTTTTATTTTTTTCAACAGCTTCTCAGGCGATTTTCGTTAGTCATCTTCCTTCCACAATTTCGTACCGATTATCGTAGTTCGAACTTTATTAATTTTTTTCTTACTTCCAAGAATATTTTCGATCGATCATTTATACAGGTGATTATTACATCGATAACTCGTAGAACCGTTCGCGGATTACGAAGAATTTTCTCATCCGATCGTCGTGCGATTTCATGATGAAAATGGAATGAATAAATCAGAAAAAACGAACTAGAAAAAAACAGAAAGAATTATTTGGTGGGCTTCACCGATCACGTGCTTCCTAATTATAATCGGTATACAATAATTTGTTTTCTTTTTCTTTTTATCGTTCACAGGAGCACCACCGTTTTTGATTAGCAGGACCATGCGCGGTCTATTTTTTTTATTCGTTTGCTCTTTTTTTTTCCTGTCTTTTTTATTGAATTTTTGAATCTACTAATTATTGTAACGCCGAGCGGAAATTGTCGACGCCTGCGACAAACCGCCTTTCGCACGTGGACTGACTTGACTCTGTTACAAGAGAGTCTTCGGTCTTGGGAGTCGCCTGCTTTCACCGGACAACTGCACCAGCTTTCCCGAACCTCCAACTCCGAGTTTTTCCCCCACCCGCAATTCGCCCTTCATTTTCAGCGATTGCCCACTTAATGCAGATTGTTGTTGGTTTACGTATATCCATAATTTAACGACATTGAAATTCGCTTAAGTTTTCATATACTTATACGTCACATAGGAAAAGAGGGAAATGATCGAATCGGCTCGCCATCGTCGCCCCCGGCGGAGGGTGCTCGACAATGACCTCGATTTGTCCCGTCGGTTTCACTGGAAATATTCTCAGATTATTCCGAATCAAATGGCGCCGGCGCCACGAATCATCGGGCAATATAATGTTTACCACCTGTAGCAGCAGCTGCTGCAATTCTGCACAGATATATACCTATATGAGTCCCAAAATAAATACCTATACAAAGAAACAAAGGGAAAGGAAGGATGAGGAAGAAAGTAAGTAGGCGATACGCTGAACGACAAGCGACTTTCCCGCGACACGTGATACGTTTCTTTCTTATACCTTATCTCCATTTTATCAATTTTCAGTACATATAGCCAATTTGAAATCCGGATGGGAGAACAAAAAAGTATATGTATAAGAATTATTTATCCTTACATACGTATAGGTATGTATAAATATTTTCGTTTTTGTCAGCGAGAAGTTGGAAGATGGCGTTCTTTTTTTTCGATTCTTTCATCAACTTTTTACGCTTCTTACTCATATATTTATTTGAAACCGGAAGGATATTATCTCGAAACTTTCTTCGCCAAAGTGCGAAACGGATCCGCAAAAATTCCTTTAGCTCGATGTTTTGTTCGTATACCGGAGAAAGTGTACACATTATAAAATATATCTTCTACCGTTTTTAAATGTCCTAATTTGCAGATTATTCTCCTTAGGGAAAACAATGTACGTATGAAATTCAATTCGCACATTACGCAATCCCAGAATTTCTCGGCTAAGATTTTCAATTTCGTCAGCTGGTTAAGTAGCTCGATTAGATTTCGTTATTCTCCGTTAGTCTTTTTTTTCCTGCACTCTCGAACCAGCGGCGCATCTCACGCGAATTATTTACTTTTTCTCTTTTTTTCTCAATTTTATTACAGTTGAAACGATTGCCAAAAAAAAGGACTACCGCTGCTACTCCATCTCTATCAAGGAAGGTCTTTTTAACGCCAAGTTGGAAGACCTTAATATGCCTTTCTCTTTCACGCCAGTTTGCGCGCGTCTTTTTCGCGGTTCCACGTTATGTGTAGATGTACATGATATTTGGCAAAACAATGAAAAACGAGAATGAAGAAGAAGAAAGGACTGAACGACGGTTTAGCGTACGCGGGGATGTAGAGAATTATAATCTATTATATTTATACTCACGTCCAAGTTCATCGAAGAATCTCATTTCTCCCTGCGACGATGAACCGATCGAGTTGTCGATTATCGATGAATCTTGTTCCGGCATGTTATCTGTAGCAGTTGGAAAGAAAAAAAGATTAACTATCACGTGATCCAGAAACCAATATAATATTGTACTCGAAATTTGGTCCCGGAAATAGTTAAATTTGAATCTGTGAAATTCTATTCCATAAAAATGCGTCGATGACTCGATTATTACACCTATATATGTATATATTCATGTGTTGTGTCTAGTGCATATGTATTGCACACACCATATATGTATATGTACATGTTATGTGGGAACCAATGAAACAAAAGCAATGAAAGTATATTCGTTCCCCGAACCGCGTCGACATTTTAATTTCTCCTGCGGTTCCTTTCTCCTTCGCCACCGTATCCCGGAATGAATTTCTCATTATTACATATATGTGTACTATATACATACATATACCTATGTATATGTGTATATCGTTGTTCAACCATGAAGATTTATCTCTTAATTATAACACAGAAGTTATTAGCAAAAAGTATAGTGAAAGATGGAACTTATACGATGGGGGCCGGGTGGTGGGATGTGTTTTGTTTTTTTCTTTGTCTGATCAATTTGACTCACCAAAAACTGAAAGATATTTGTCGTTCCCCCTGTAACCCGCGACAATTGATGACGAAGATATGTGGAGGACACAAATGGTGAAAATGAGCCACAGACTCATTTCGTTTGTAATTATTTATAAAAATAAATCCGCCTGTCATTCAGTAATTATTCATGATTATATCACATTTATGAATTTGTTTCGCTTGTCAGTTATATTACATAGGACGTCTGTTTCTCCGAACGTCAAATCTCCGATGCTGTTTTTTTTCGTTAATTATTCGTGAAAACATTTATTATACATGTAAACTTGCGATTGTATCGATCATACTCATAGATTACAATAATATATTATAATGATATTACAGGAATTAATTTTCCTCTCGATTTCAGATAGAGAAATTCTCAATCGTTTTTATCGACATCGGTTTTAATTTTGTTAAGATTTAAATATTGATCTTGAAATTTATAAATCGTTTTCAGCGCACCTGTACTACGCGTGCTTAAAGAAACGAACTTGTATATAGTCGTAAACCGGCGAATGCGTGGCTGTACAGTCAGTACCAAAATTGGGACACGAAACCAGGCCAGTGAGACAAGTGGTGCGTCTTTTAGTGGTCTTGTAGTCTGTATTTGAAACGTGGTCTATACCACCGTAATGTACACCGTGATCGTGGTTATATTAGTGAAAGTTAGAGGTGGAACTTTCAACTTTGGCAACGCTATCCGCTATACGTTTACGTATGTATGTATAAATCAAATTAGAGTACACGAATTGATTCGTTATACAGAGTGTATATTTAGCAAAAATAAATTGGAAAAAAAAAAAATTCCCCTCAATTTTTACCGTAGATGATTTATTTATTATTCCATTTACGGTAATCCTTCATTCGCCGCTTTCCGTTTGCTATACATATAATTTTCTCGTCTTAAATAAACGCGTCGCGTTCTTTTACATCATGGTCTGAGACGATTCCGAAAGAAAGGGTTTATAACCGAAATAAAATACTTTTTATAGACTTAAGTAAAAACTAGACGTATAATCACAAAGTTTCCAAGCCAATTGATTTGACTGCCTCGCTTTTTGCCTTCTATCTAAATTCCTTTCCATCACCAGAATCGGATTCTATCTGATTGAAAGAGCGTAAAAACAAAAGAAAGGGGGAAAAAACCGGGCACTTGAACCATGTAGCCGGTACCTTAAGGTCAAGGGCGCTTTCACCGACAATTACGATCACAAAATAGATATTATACACTCAACTCACTGTATACTGAATTATCTATGTGTGTATTAATTTTTTTTTTACATTATAACCGTCAATTATATAAAATTAATTATCAAGTTTTTCACACGCGATCGAAGTATTATTAAGTTATTCACATCACTATGGTTAATTAGACAACAGTGGCGATTAGTTTTGGAAATAATCTGCAGTGTTTTTACTGGACCGCGTGATATTCAAATACTTTCCACAAGGTCGAGTCGGCGCAGGTAATGATGTAATTAAATTTGAATTAGATAAATAAATAAATTGAAAAGGAGAAGGATGTATTAATTGACGGAGATAGGATAATTTTTCTTGGTTTATTTTTCTTCTCTTGCAGAAAAGGGGTCGGATGGACACGGTGAAATTCGGTAGAGATAGTGAAAATTAGAGAGGAAAGGTTCAGAGGATGATTCGAGTCCCGCGGGTTGTGGCTGACTGGCGATCAGGATTTAACAAACTACTCAGGAGACACAAACGTAGAGTGGTCGCAGCATCCGACACGCAATCTGCTCTCTCTACTATCTTTCGATCTCCTCTCTCCACACTCTCTACCGTATGGACCTTGATCCTGGTACCACGCTGCATCCCGCCTTATAGCTTACGACCAGAAATCACTGACGAAACACACTGGTAGAATATCCTAGAACCATTTATAATTTCAGGTGCAGGGGAGATAAACAACGTGTACAACGAACCAGTTTCAAGAGAAATCAGTTCGTGTTCATACATTAATATGTTTCATTTTATTTATTTTTTTTTACCATTGATCATACCTCTGCGTTCTGTAGTAATTGCGTAACTTACAGATAATTTTCATATTTTGGAAATTTTCTTTTCAATAAAAGGTTGTTGCCTTGGATATTTATTTTTGCCTCGTGTTGATATTTCTCGTTCGAGAACAGGCTCTACGCCTGATATTAGGCAATTCAAGTCTGATTGTAATGTTGGTTGCGTTTCATACGGCGTTCGGAAATATTTATCATTGCGGCAAAATTTAGTTCATCTCTCTTCCACGCCTCCAGTGCGCTTGTCTGCTCGTTTTCCGATTTTCTTGACAGATATACAAATGGTCTGCTCTACTGTTGGCTGCTGTACTTGAAACAGATCAACTTGCAGCCATCATATTGTCAGAAAAACTTGTTACAGAGAGAATCATGAGTGAATCAGAGAAACCTTTCGCCTGCCCATCGCCGGGGTGTAATATGGTATGATCGATTTACCTCCAGTTAGAATTCTTTCATTTCTATAACCTATGCAACTTCAATCAGCAGCTTCTAGCTAATTCTCCAACTTGCTTCAAGTTTGTGTTTTCTCACCTTTTATCAGATATTGTTTGCTATCCTTCCAGAGTTTTGTCAATGAAGACCATCTCACAGTTCACAGAAAGAAGCATGATATGGTTCTCAATCTCGGTTCAAATGGGAAAGGATCCAACGTATTCGTAGGTAATGTAAACTTTGAATCAGATCTACATCTTTCTTTAATTTTTTTCAAACAAGTCAGCATTGATACTGAATACTACTCGCCGCAACAATTGATTCGAATTTTTTCAAACAGCTGATCAAACACCCACACCAACCAGATTTATAAGAAACTGCGAGGAAGTTGGGCTTTTTCAGGACCTTCAAAATGTAAACCCTTTTGAAGAAACATTTAGAAGAGCTGTGGAGGCTGGAAAGACTGGAACTTTAGTTGTGCCAGAGGTAGGATGCGGTAACTTTTCTGTTTAATTGTGATATAAATTTTACCATTACCTTTATACTACAGGTATGCATTTCTGACGACACACTACACACACCGCATATATTTCCACACATAGCAGACGTCCAATCGACTGCCAGTGATCAAGACATCCTGCAGAACAGAGTCTCAAATCCCCCTGTTATTCATATTGAAGATACAGTGGAAGACGTGGAAAGTTCTGACAGCGAGGATTTGGAAAAAACAAAGACATCGGAAGTGGATACAGAATCACAGCATTCCACGGGTATCGTAGAAACCATCGTTGTTCAGGAAGCAGACACATCACTTCCCACTATTGTTGGTAATTCGAGGAATAGTATCCAGCATAAGAACCAACAGCATTTGTAAGTTGTGGTGACGCACCAAGGAAGCTGATAATAAACATCGAGTGACGTTTCAATTTTTTTCATTTTTTCAAGGTCTATAAATGGAAAGGAGGTTCAACTTCTGATGAAAACGGAGGATGGACACTTGGTACAGTTATCTGCTATTCCGGTATCCCAATCACAAGTCAACCCAACAATAACCGTCAACACCCAATCAAACACCTCAACTGTTGTTATTAAGACTGAGCCTTCATTAAATTACACAGAAATGAAACAGCCAACGAAAAATGCTGCGTCTTCTAGACTCTCCCTAGCAAAGATGGTTCATAATTTATTGATCGTATCATTGATTTATAATCAACATGCTTTTTAAATCTGTGAATTTTTTTTCAGAAACTTAAAGAAGTATTAACTAAGAACGGGGCATCTGTCGGAAGTCAGGGAAAAACAGAAAGTACAAATGAAATCACTGAAGATACCGGTATTATTACAGACCAAGTAATAGATCCTACGAGGAAGCAGGATATCTTGGAGCGTAATCGAGCAAGTTCAATGCGAGCCAGAGCGAAACGAAAAGCTTGGATTCAGCACTTGGAAAGGTCGGTTCACAACGTTAATGAAGCTAACGCTGTTCTCCAGCTGGAAGTTCGCGCTCTTAGGGCGGAAGTATCAAAGTTGAAGACCCTTCTTCTTGCCCACAAAGAGTGTCCCGTAACTAAGGCCATGGAACAAGGTCAGCTTCATCAGCGATGAAATTCAAAGAAAATTTCCTTACATATTGTCTGAGATTTCGAACGACCGTTCATTCTTTATAATCTTATTCCCCGCAGGAACCAGCATAATTCTTGGTCCCAAGGTAATAACGTTAAGCCGAGACATGGTTCAGGGTCGAGTTCCATCTGTAGTAGCACCGACCGCTAAACGAGTGTCGGTGATATCGACGGACATCGGTGAGGTCCTCCCCAGGAAAAAACCGCTAGTATCGAAAAACTCGAATCCTATGATCCTTCCGAAGACGAGTGCGACTTCATTCCCACCAAATTTAATCGTCCATAATGCTAAACTCGCGAGGAACTTATCAGGGACGATAAAAGTTATCGACGTCGACCAACCGCAGCAGCAGGTCGTTATGACGAGGAGAAAAGAAGGAAAACAACAACAAATTCTAATTGTACAACAAAATCAGAAACGGAAGTTTACAGAGAATCCAAGGCAGATTATCCGGATAAATCCGAACTTTGAACTCGATAATGCCGCCTCCAAAAGTACCGGGTCATAAATATAATCATTCCAATTATCTCAGGGGGTCCAGAAACGATAAGGTTCCAACTGCTGGTGTTGCTGCATGCTCACGTCGAATGAATCGATTTGTGGCGCAACCTTACTAGAAAGAAATACCAATACTCTCGTTGTATTTACATGGTCTTCAATTTAACAAAAACTTCGCATTTCACAAGTGAGGTAAAATGTACATACTTACAGTATGATAGACCCAATGTTATTTTATATTATGTTATGTTTTGTACAGATTTATGCATTTTCTCACCATGAAAAACTGACAATAAAAACCAACTCAGATGTATCGTTAACTATTTCTAGTCATTGAGGAATCGTCCTGTTCTATTTGCATTATGGGTACGCAACATTGGGATAAAATGTTATTTTTTTTATTAATAATTATTGATAGAGATAACGTCGAGAAATGGGTTTCTTTCAACATACACATTTATTTTCAATTACTCTGGATTTTTTATCACATATTCGTCATATATTAAATGTGTGAATTGTATACAACGAAACTTGTTACGCAACTTGTCCGAAAACATTCTCTAGCAAACCGAAGTAGAGTTGAGAATGCCGCAACGCAACCCTGAAAATAGAAAAAAAAGAAGGAAAAGGAGAAAAAAAAACGCAACGACTGGACTTATTGGCAAACTCGCGCGTCGCTACTTTACTAGACCCAATTACGCTGTTGCTAGTTGCTGGCAACGTGAGCATACGATTTGGGATCGTATAGAAAGTAGTAATTGAATTTATAAGCTGAATAGTCTTAATCTATAGCTCAATCACAATGCGTTTTCGTAATTAATCAGTATTTCTTGGTTAATGGAATTGATGAACCCGAACAAATTGCGATATTTACTCCTAGTTTTAGAAACTCCGTATAACGATATCCGAGTAATTCAGCAGCAGCCAACCATCCTTTTTGTTATTCGTTGATACAAAGAATTGAATTGTAGATTGGCAACTACGATTTAATAAACATATATGTATGTATGATATATCTAGCACGAGTATATACATTTACCTATAGTGTAGTATATATCTATGGTAGTTTAATATCGTATACCTACATATATTTTCACACGATATTCCGAGCAGAGCTCAGAGATCTCAGAGTTGCCTGCATCCGTGTGAGACGGTAAAACTACACGTTGGTTGGATATAGCTGAATGTATTTATAGATGTGGAAGGAATCACGTATATACTCTACTACGATATTCAATGAAAGATAATCTCATCACGTGCTTATCACTCCCAAGTTCATTTCGGTATTTTCTCTGTCACACATATATAAACATTTCAACTACTCCATTTGTTCAGGGTCAATAAATCTAAACTGTTCCATGTACAGTATAGGTATAGGATAACCTTTCCAGACAATGCTTCTCCCTAGGGATCAACTTTGATATTCATCGATCGTAGGAGATTCTGACAATAATACGTCGCATTAGTCGCAATAGAAAAATCATGGCCAGCTATCTTAGGTGCAGAAATTTTAATCCAGAGAATGGTTTGTTCCCACGGCGAATTCGTATCCCGCGGGCCCTTATCAGTTCTCCGTCCAGTTGCCTCTAACATTTTACACCGGGCAAGAGAATGATAAGGGACTTTGGGCACTTCGATAGTTGAATCCGATGCAACAGAGAAAAGAAGAAAAATGCTATCTTTTACCAGCATCATCAGCCGCAACTCTGTGAACATAAATGCATTCCACTTATTATATTATCTAAAAATACATATGAGAGGATTAGCACGAGAAGGATATAAATGCGGTTTTTAATCCTATTCTAAGTTTTTTTTTTTCTGTAAACTATATTCGCGTTTTTTTTTGTTTTTTTTTTGCATCGGCCCCCTCAGATTGATTTTTTGACTCAGGTCTGTTTGGTTGTCTCGCATGCAATACGAAAAAAAATTAAATTTTTTTTTTTTCTTTTCCTTCAAATCTCAGATCGCTCACTCGTGTTAGCGAGAAGAACGTAATACGCGAATAATGATGGGAACCCCTGCTAGAGGCAAGGCTACAGTTACAAAACACGTCACATAAATAATTAAACCTCTACCAGTGAATACCATGTATAGTATACTCGAGACGGGCGTTAAAATTATGTCGCGAACAGCGCGCTGGAACAAACGGCACGGCTCGAGGGGGGAAGGGGTCGTGATGATGCGAATAAATAAACGACGTGAGTTTTTGACGTTGGTTGGTATTTCTTCTCCTTTTTTTTTCTGTTCCAGTAATTCTAGGTAGTGAGAATAAAAATCATTCCATGATATCCGTGTCGTGTATTAAATGCGATTTGAAGAAGAAAAAGAACCAAACAAAAGAGGAGAGGAAAAAAACGAACAATCTGGCGAGCCTCACTGTAGGCTCCTCGAGTTGCTTATTCAGCTTACTTATTCGGTCTCTCTGGTCTGGCGTCGCCTATCGGTCGGTCGGTCAGTAAATATTGTCAACGGCTTTCCTATTGCGATAAGACATACCCGGCGATAAGCAAAACCTTATACACAGAACCTTGTCGTTCCACTACGTGTGCCTTCCCGGAAATTTCAATGTTACTACACAAGGAATGTCTCGAACTACTTCGGTGTGTCCAACGATTAGAATGTGCATACACAAATTCTGAAGAATCGTTCAAACTGCACAAGGAAATTAACCATTCCGATTGTGAGGAATCCAGAATTGTTGCCTCGTTCATTGTACATATAGTATCAATAAAGCCAAGTGTCAATTAATCAGCAAATCAATTGACATCAGCAGTAACCAAATAATATAGGACCAACAAATTCATAAATTCAAGTTCTTGTTACACAGATCATGATATAGCTCACAAGGGAGTTTTTTTTATTGCAATTCGTTGGCGGAATATAAGCAAATGAATCTGTTTCAAAAAAGAGAATAATGAGATAAAAGACAATTACTTATCATGTTGCCTGTAAACTACTACGTGGGTCCCAGATTATTTATTAATTGTTTTTTTCTTCTTTTTGTTTCCTATTTTAATTCAGTTCTGTAGCGTGTTACGTGAGCCATTAATAATTTGGCTCATTCTTCGTGTCTTTTCCACTTGTGGCAAATTAATAACGTATATATGTACATATTAAAAGTATTGTAGTAGCAGTTAACGGTGGCACGCGGTTGTCTGGCGCGATCGGCAATGATTTTTACTCTTGAAGAGATAATTTTATTGCCCCGTTGCCTGTTGGTTCAGATCGAGAAACTGATGCGAGAGCACGTAGCCTGCCGAATAGGTTGCTTTACGGTGAACGAAATAAAATGAATGGAAGAAAAAAACCCAAAAAAACCAAGTGATTGATTGATCGGTGAAATAGATTACACATCTGCTGCCCTGGCGACTAAATCGAAGAATTCTCCAACGTCGCGTATAGCGAAATAAGAATATAATACGGTGATAAATAAAACAGAATAAAAGAAAACGATATGGGTTTAAAACCACACGTATTTAGTACGCATTGTAATAATCCGCGAATCGTTCTCGCTCAGCTTCGTCTCGCTTATTCGGCGGATTCGGAATGTAAAATCCGCCAGACTCCTCCAGCCTTGAGACACGCGACTACTTTCTTTATTTTTATATCTAGGCCAAATCCTCGGCGAAGCTGCTATTGCTGTTACTGCCCCATGCTGCAAATTGCAATCCGAATAACGGAATATTCTCCACACGCGTTTTTCTTTTTTTATCTCTCCCTCCTCCTCTCTTCCACTGAACTCTACCGCAATTATTTAGAGAGTTTGAGAACGTACATTTTATCGACCAAAAATTATTATGCGTTCTATAATAATTGGAACTTCTTCTATTTGTTTTTTAACGAACAGATATCCTCAGATTCAACGTTGGATCGAAAAACCATTAATAAAACTTTTAGCATAATCTGCACTGTTTCACAATTCGATGTCACTATATGTAAACAGGGGGCAAAAATTCGAAAAACGAAAAATATGTTCTCACACTGATCTTGAATATCGCTGGTAAATATGCGTGTTTAAATTGTCTGCGTTATATTTTCGATACCAAATACTTTTGTTTAAAGAAAATAGAGCGAAAGACGGACGTTAAGAAAAGCGTGTTTAGGCGTCACGAGAATTAAATACCGAGCGTCGCGCAGTTGAAAAGGCGGTTCGATTACGACTGACGGGTGGCGTACCGGGGCGGCCACCGGAGAGTGCTGTTAAACTAGACCGCGTAGAGTGGTGGCGCGGATAGCAGCGAGTGGCGGTAAAATATCAAACTTTTTATCGAGGGAAGGGGAAATGGGGAGTTTAGTACAGAGTCTCCGTTGCACCGTGCCGGATCACCGAGGGAAGAGAGAGGAGGGGAGGTAGGTAGCCAAAGCTCTGTATACAGTGCATATACGTGCGTGTCGTGTATGTGAATGTGAATGTGTATACGTATATGTATATTTACATGTTTAGATCCATCAGTTTCTTTCCCGTCTGACGATGCAGCATCGCATAGTCTGTACTAAAGTGCACCACCACCGTATAGCTTGAAGTGAGACACACTCAAAGTCGGACCGCGCAGCATCCTGCGCTGCGCGACACTCTCATCGTCAGCAGAGAAAGAAACCCTTGAGATGACGACGAAAGGGGAGGCTAAAAGAGAGAGAGACAGAGAGAGAGAGGATAGTTGAAGAGGAGAACAAGAAGGGGAAATTTAATACGGAGATTAGAGCGGCTCAGATTCACGTGGAGAGGAACGCGGAGGACGTTAACTTCTGCATTAATTGTCTCGGTTATGAAGAGCAGGAATTTTTAATTCTATCCCCCTAGGGACATACCTATTTGATGGGATAAAAGTATAGGTATATAGCATAAATTTTTACCTGCAATCATAATTATTATATTATTATTACCGTTATCGTCATTAACGTTATTATTATTTTCAATCATTATCGTATACGGTAAATCGAAATTGTGAATGTAAAAAAAAAGTTTGTCAACTGTTTTCAAGTTTACAAAGCTGTCTATTCGATGTATTTCTTGTTAACGGTTGAAAGATAAAAAGCGAATTTATAAACTAGACCTTGGAACAGCCGACTGCTGACTGTTCACTGTAAAAATCTTGAAGAAAAAAAAAAACAATTTGTAATACCTAGCTTGTTTCCATTTCGGAGTTTCCGACAAATCCCAAAATGGTATTTCGATCGACCTTCAAAACTTTCTGCCGCTACTGCCACGAAGTCTCGAGACACGTATTCATACAAAGGTCGACCCTGTCAGACCGCGCTTTGAGTAAAGTTTCTTGTCTGCGATGTGTCGTAATTCGTAGTATGTTTTTGATGCAAGCTGCTCTGCAGGGATGAGGGTACGGACTCGAGTGGTTTTCCTGTACATTCAAATCCAGTAGTCTTCATTTTGAATATCCCGTCGCCAACTAGAAATTATATTCTCACGTGGAATACTGAGCGGTTGAAGGACGATGACGACGACTGTGCATATTCGCTCCATGATTAGTTCGGATCTGTGAAAATATAATATTACGTATGAAAGTAATAATTTAATTAGAAAAAAAATAGCTATTCATGCGAAAAAATAGCCATCGAACGTTCCAAAATTGAACTTTCGAAGCAGGAATTGCTTGAAGAATATTATTACTCGTTTGAGGAAAAAAAAAAACGAAGAAAAATCATACATAATATGCAGCATAATATTTGATCTCTACGTGTACACTTCGAATATATCAGACAAGTGTTTTACCATTATTAATATAACTGTTATTATTATCAATATTTTTTATTCATTCTTCTTTTTCAGAGTGAGTTGCTGCAACGATGATATAGATATGCACATGTATAGGTATGTATACGTATTGTTTTCGCTCGGCGTATATCCATTAAAAACGTGACGTTAATAATCGGTGTGATGCATATTGCTATCACAGGTATATACTCTTCGACTCTTTGTTCCTCAACGGGAGAGACGATAGTTATAGAAATTTGCATCCCTAGAAGGTAAAACCGTACGTATTGTACGAATAGATATCATATGTATATGATACCAGGTATATATCACATGCCATAGCACATATCGGAATAATTTTAGGACCACTCCGGCGCGTTTGTGAATAAAAAAAAAAAACGAAAAAAAAAAAACGAAAAATTATTATAAAACGTGGAAGTAATTTTGAAAGAGTACTTTTTTCTTCTATATACATATCGACGATGGAGGAAGTGAACCATATATATAATATTATATAGCCATATTCTCGATGAGTATATTATATGTAGGTACCTATATACATATACATATACTTATTTATTTATTCCTTTATTTTTCATTTTACGAGTATATCCACGATTCTTTTCTTTTTTTTTTCATCTTCTCTATAATATTCTTTCCATATACTCATGTACCTACAATTCTACACTTCATCCGACAAACTACAATATTGTATATATAAATATAATATTTTTCCGTGCACGAGAGTCGGACGAGTGGAAAATGAGGTTTATATTATGTAAGTATAAAACGGAAGTGAATAAGGTTGTGAAGTAATACACATGTGCATTTACATAGAGAAATATATGTATACGTATACCAGGTACATTTCGATGTAGATACAAGCGCGGATAAGACGTAAAGATCGCTTGAATATATGCTGGATTTGAGGGAGAAGAGAAGAAGGAGAAGGAGAAGGAGGAGGACGAGGAAGCGGAGGTGACGGGGTCTTGCAGGGAGCGATAATGAAAAAGCTGGAAATATATATATATATATATATATATATATATATGCCCGTATATTTATAGAGAGAGAAAGTAATAGGCAACGGGCAATTGAGCGGGAAGTCCTATATTATACGAGTATATATATGGCATGGTCGCGAAAATAGTAGAGAAGCAGACGCCCTTTCGCCAGAAAGGACATCGGCTTCGAGTCGAGAGGAAGAAGGAAAGTAAAAGGGAAAGGATAAGAAGAAACAGGAAGAGGAACTAAGGTAAAGGGTGATGCAGTAGGGCGTGGGCGTGGCGCAGGTCACTATATACAGGTATAGTTTATCGTAAGACATGACTGAGCGAACGAGACCACGACCACCCTTGAAACCTTCCGTTTTCCTTCCTTCCTTCCTTCCTTCCTTCCTTCCTTCCCTTTTCACTTACTTACTCACACCCCGTTCGAGGGAATTATTTCACACGTGCAGAGAGAGAAGCTGCTTCGTCTCCAGATTCTGCGAATGGCGAGTGCATGGATGTGTGGAGGCGTAGGGAGGTAGGGGTTGGGTCACTAGGCGATGACCAAATATTCGATAAGAAAGTGACTCGTGAGTCATGCTATTTTGAGGGAACTTTGCTCACATTCGCAAAATGTCGGCTACGAAAATCATGTACCGATACATAATATACATTATATATGGTCGTTCGCAAGCGTTTATGATAAACGTGTACATTATTGTTATTTGATAATGTAAAGAAAAGAAAAAAAAAACCGCAGTAAATCTTAACCGCATTATGTATGTATAACACACAATGCGGTCTCGTTATAATTAGTTTGATATTATTTTGTGGTTGTCGATTAGTTTCTATACTATATATTATACGATAGTTTGTAATTCGGAAGTGCAAATAGGAAAACATAAAAAAAAACAAAAAAAAAAAAAACAATAATTTCAGATTAAAATAAAACCCCGTGTATATATAAGGTGTATGTATATACGATAACTGCACTCTTCGCGAGCTATTGAATTATTGCCAGCTGAGAATCGATTGAATTTATTTGATTCGAAAAAATTTCTGAAAACTTCAACTGCATATGCAGGGTGATGTATTTTATCGGTTCGTCAAGAGGCGCTGTAATACGAATAATCCGCTGATTGAAGAAGAGAAAAAGAAAATTTCTTCGCTGTAATAACGTGTGTGAAAAATTACAAGCTAGTCATAAAATCAAGTTACCTATTATCATCAGAGTGAGTCGCGATACTCTCAATTATTACGTAATTGCGCGGTGAAATTATAGACGCGACATCTGCAGACCCGGCTAGCTGGAGCTTTTTTCTTCCATTCGCTTCTCTATTTCATCCCCCGGCAAAAGTGGAACATAGTTACACGCGCGTATAATCTAGATATATATATATATATTATTATCATTATTATGCCATACTACAATTAATCACACAGCAAATGTAATATATATATTTTTTTGTATAATTTGTTTAACGAGTGCGACACGCGGTATATAATTCTAAAATTGAATCCAGATCAAAGTCGTAATTCTTTTACCTCGTTTTTTCCTTTTTTTCTACTTTTCTCTTTTTTTTTCTCCTTTTCTTTCAAACACTCATCGCGCGGTCGCGTTATAATTTCACATGACTACACGTCGCCGTCGTGCTCCCAGTTTTCCTGTTGGAGAAGTGTAGGTTCGCGGTACCCAATATACCAGCAGTATATAGATATATATACGGTACGCAGAGGTATATAAGCATGTATTACTCGGTTGAAAATTGAAGAGAGTGAGTGAAAAAAAAAAAAAAAAAAATTATATATATATTATTCAAGGGTTGCTAATTAGAGGGATGAAAATACGAAATTACTAGCACTATAATCTTTTCGTCTGGAATTTATTATGCCTATATATACACGATGCTCTGTGTATTGCGTATCTACGTATATACTATGTGACTGTATAATATAAGATACCAAAAATACGGCAAAAATTTATATTTATCTATTTCGATTGTATCGCCATAAGTCGGGAGGGTTCAGAGTCGTGATGAGATGTAAAATTTTATGCTCACATGGATTCAGAGGATGAAAGAATGAAATGAATGATCGACGTGCCGTGGTGAGAATTTATTATAATCGATCGTTTCTCGCGTTCATCTCTATGCGGTCTACAGTTATTTGGTTGAACGTTCGGTTGGTATTTAATGACCTGCAGCATAGCAGTGCAGGCGGCGTGGCACGAGGTTTTCTCATTACTTCCGAAGCCAAGCGTGTTTAACGTGGAGGGGATTTTCCAAAGCTTCATGGAGAAACGGCAAACGGAATACGTACTGCACCGAAACCGAACATGCAGGTATAGCACAGGGTCGATTGCAAACGTGGAAAAGCAATGACAGCCTGACGGACTTCCGACGAACAGCCCTCACTCCTTCCTATACCGTATATCGCATGTGCGCCTCGTCGTCGTAGTCGAAGTTGTCGATGTTGTTGCTACTCTACCTCCGCTGTTATAATGCTCTCCCTTCTCTGCAGAGAAACCTTTCTAGTCCCCGTGTGTCCCCTAGGCACACACAGTCCACATCGGCCGCGCCGCGCCGTTGCTAAATCGCCAAGGGCATTTCCGGGTCGCGGACATCGAATATATATACCTATGTGTAGTTACGATACCCGACCAATTGCAATACCACAGAAATTCCACTCCCCTGTGTCCTAAAACTCGAGGCGAACTCGATATATTTCGTAGAAACAAATCAGCTGTTAGAACGATATCAGATTATATGGGTTCGGAAACAACAAACACCGAACTGTTAAAAAATGCATTTTCAAAATACCACTCAACTCCATTTCTCGGTCAAAATGAGGAAAATATCATTTCTAGGTCAGTATAAAAATTCATCAAAAAGTCGTCCCAGATATATATCGGTAAAAAAAAAGAAAAATTAATTGCATCTGGTTGACGGCGAGTAGAAAATTTTGTCAGGTCGCTAACGAGCCGGTAATGTGCGATACCTATAGATATCATCTATATGCTACAACAGACCCGTATAATACTTACGCTATACATATATATAATTTAAGGTGCGCGATGCGCCGCTGTGCCGGGAAGTAGGTATTCATTAAGGATAATGTATCGGTATTTAATAAATATATTGGTGAAACTAGCCAGAATCCCGAGTCCAAAATCCCTCCTGATTGAATATAACTATATTATATACATATATGTAAATATATGTATTATCTATTTTGTGGATACCAGTTAGGTAGAGTTTCTTGCGGTAATCAAGGCGGTTTATCCTACGGGAATATAATCGTTACAGTCCAACTACTTGAATGTAATTACTATATACATTATGTATGTGCAGTGCGGATAAACGGATGAGGAAACTGCAGCCAACAGCAATGGCAAAATTACTTTGGGTTAAGAGGTGGAGGGTTGGATCCTGTGCTCGAATCGAACGTAGACTTTCCCTTCTCATCCCTACGCATAACTTCGTGGTCGACGGAACAATTTCTATCCACGTCATATGAAGATAAAAAATAAACTAACAAACAAAACAAACCGAGATTAATGAATCGTCCGAATTTTAATTCAACTACCTGAATTTATATACTTTATTATGTGTTGAAGGAACGCGATTCACGCGGCCACAAATTTATTGACTACAGTTGAAGCTGAGAAACAAAAGAAAGAAAAGTGAACATAAAGTAAAACGAAAAAAGCACACAAAAGAATAATACGTGAATAAATAACCTATGGAAAAGTGTATAAAAAAGTTAAGGGAGTACAACCTGAAATAAAGGGTAAGAAAGGAGAAAAGAAGAAGGCAGAATTACAACCTATATTCTGTATCCTATATTACACATACACAAAATATGTATAATACGCGATAAAAGCTCGGCCCGGCAAATGGAGAGGGGGTGTGAAAAAAAAGGAAAAGAAAAAGAAAGAAAGAAATGGAGAGAAAAAAAGAATGAAACGAGAAGTGATGCATGGGTATTACAACCGACGAAGAAACGGATACGACGAATACAATGGTTAGCTCATTATCATTTTGTGTCAGACCCGTTTCACCTTTTAACCTTATATTGTTGATGTATACAAGGTAGTATGTTTAAGAAGATGTATGTAGGGTGTCCAGTATTTATCGAATGTAAAATTTCGAGGAGGATCAGTTGGACGTCGCATCTCTGTCGGGAAAAATGTAAGTTTCGCACTGCAAGTTAGAGGAAACGGTTTTAATATTTTTTATTTTACATTTTCCGATATAAAATCTTAAACGCCGTTGAATATTTCTGAAAAAAACAGGCGATTAATCCCAAGTCCGGTTGAAAAAAAAAAAAAAAAAAAAAAAAAAGCTCCCCATCGCGGTAACCGACTTATGTATCAGAACTGGAATTTATGTTCTATGGCGCGCCAAACGGCAGCAAGCTTTTATCAACAGTTTTCTGGTTTATTCGACCTAATTAGTGAGGAAATTTAGTCCGCAGGTGTAACTGAAGTTGGCGAACTTCGGAATTTTTTGTTTTCCGATTTTACTTTCGATAAACAGTATACGCTAATTGTTCGAGATCCGTTGGAAGAAGCGTCTGTAGTTTGTTTTTTCTTCTTCTTCGTTTCAAATTTCCTCAGCGAAGAATTTTCACGCAGATATTTAGACGAGTGAGAATATCCGAATTCCAACAATGAAATATATTTCTCGTTCCATTTCCGTTTAAATATCACCGACGTTCGGTATCGACGGACTTCAATTTTTTAGATCTGTAGTCCGACCGTGGAGGTGCAGTTCGACCTTTCCGATTGTATTTCTGTTAAAAATTCGATAATCGTTATCCCGATTGGACACGAACATTTATTCCCGCCCCAAAAGATTTGTGAAATAGAAATATACGTGGCTAAAAGAAAACTTGGAAAGAAAAATAACCAAATACAAAACAATCAGGTTTCCGAAAGCAGTTTGTTACATATACTTTCATAAATTATTTCCTGTAACTTATAATTAATTAATTTAATATAATTTTTAGCATATATATACAGGTAGGTATATACAGTCTCTTTCACTCTTTGTTATCATTAAAGAAAGGTCGATAGTTCGACAAAGTTTAAACCTTCGAGAGTATATATAACGTATAAATATGAAAGGCCAATTAATCTGATTAACTGGAGTGTTTTTGATCGTTGAAACCATACATAAGAGAGCGCGTTTTGAAGTACAATATATATACATATATATCAGGTAGCCGTGCCATAAAGTAGATGCGGATATATCCCAACCATCGACTCGATGCTAATTTAATATCCTTATGTCGGTCCAAGGGTAGGAAATAAAGGAAGAAAGCATCTCAGGTGGTCGGTATAAGAGAAAAGTGTCCCCGATTCGATTACTGCACCGTGAAAGAAATGTAAACTTTCCTCGGTTCGAATGTTTCCCGAGATGTTTATCTTGCAGCGGAAGAATAACGATAACAAAAAAAAAAAAGAAAAAAAAGAAAAGAAAGAAAGAAACCAGAGAAAATAAATAAACAAATTAAATAAAACAAAATAACAATAAATTCTCGGATCCTGTGGAACAAAAAGAAAAGAAAAATATCCCTATTACCGTTTACTCGTTCTCAATTTCTTTCGAATATCCAACAAATCTTTCGGTGAGCAGTGCAGCGAGATCCGTCGGGTATAGTCGTGCGAATGGACGGACATATTAGGTGCTCCGCCAGCTGTATATATGTACGTACATAAATATACATAGGTATACGTATAGACTATACATATAGTCGATCGGCTAGGGGTGGGCACAGGCTGCGGGAAGGTCAATGTTTTTGGGACGGTGGTCTCTAAGGGGCGAGAGTGGTTACCATGGAAACCCGGAAGAGACGAGAGAATGAGAGAGAGAGAGAGAGAAGGACAGAGAGAAAGCGAGAAGGTGAAATGGCAGGCCGGGGTTCGTACTAGGGGGGAGGTCACGGGGTTCAAACCTGGCAGCGATGGTAATTTCCTCGTCAGTGACACGAGCCGCCACCAGCTAATAAATATTTCCCTAAACATCACCGAAAGTTATACGTAGAAAAGACGCGGTCGTTACTAAAACATACACTTTTAATTGTTATTATTAACAAAGCCATGTATAACATATGTACGTACGTATACCTATACACATGGGAACGCAGGCTACATCTCAGGTTAACTCTTCCAACTTATAATTCATAAATACGGATGCGCTCACTCCGAGTTACATATTTGCACGAATGTCCGAAGAAGATATTGAATAAATAAACAAATGAATAACGGAAAAAATATTTACGCGGTATAACGATTTAATACAGTTTACGACGCTCGAGTCAAATATTACCCTGCCTGCCTGCCTGACAACCTATATAATTCGTCTTACTTAGCTTCTCTACTGCTTTTTTATGGTGCATACAAATATTTTCTAACACGAAGTGAAGACCGAACCAGTTTACGAAATATTAAGTTAGTCGCCCTCCTCTCCGTTCCATCTTCTGCTCTCCCTCGCTATCTCTCTCTCTTTTTACCCGTACTGCAGAAACGTATATACATGTATAGTGAATGTAGTACATAGTTAGTACATATCTACTATGTAACATGTATACATCGAAAATCCTTCGCGAAGATTTAAACGTTTATAATATAACGGGGGATGATAATTGTGAATGGCGTTTAACCGGTATTGAATTAGCAGATCGACCAAAAACGTCCATCAACTTTTTTATGTGCAGACAGAGACGAAGCGAGGGATTGAAGGGGTGCGCGGGGGCAGGGGGGGGGGGGGAGAGCGAGAGATTGATTGATTGATTGATAGTTTATTAGAGTCAAGCTGAAGATAAGGTAATAGCTGACGAGATACGAAGTAGACCTCGCAACACTTATAATTTAATAACTTAAACATAAGATAAATGAAAATTAAGTTAAATTTATCAACAGATAATAGATACGGAATAGAGTGTAGCAAAAGAAAAAAAGAAAAGTAAAATGAAATAAAACTAGATAAAGAGAGACGGAGGGAAAAGGTTGCTTGCGATGTACACGTATAATTATTATAGCAGAATTAGGTATTCGGTTTAATAATTCACTGAATTGAGAGAAAAAAAAAAAAAGAAGAAGAAAATCAGAAGCGGGGTAATTATATGTACGTACGTGCACGATTTTAATGATACATTCCAACGAGGTATAATTAGAGTATCTATATTTCCAGTGGTCCGCGTTCTACATTATTTTACGTAGATATAATTTTGCGCGGCACACTCTACACGAGCAAACTAGGCTGGTGAAAAAAAGAAATAGGGAGAGAAAGAGAGAGAGAGAAATTGTTGTGGAATGAGAGAGCGATACTGGCACAGGGTACTTATCAACGAACCGTTATCTGCACTCTACGCCCATGCACATGGGTTTCCCCTCTTCTCCCGCTTTCTTCCATTTTTTTTCCACATATTCCCTTTTCCTCCCCAGCCCCGTGTTTCCTCTTCGGTTGTCGGCGACCGGAAGAACTCGGAAGAAATCTAACAACGAATACTCGCATAAGCAGCAGCAGCAGCGATTCTCCGTTACCTGCAGTTCTTTGCGTTTTTGCGGCTCTTAAAATTGAAATTTCACCACCGCTGCTGCTGCGACGACGACAACGACGAGGATGTCGGCTGCTTTTCACGTTGTACACGTGTAGTCCTTTCCTCGTCCAACGCACCCTCATCTTTACCCTTTTACCCCCAAAGCTTATGCCCATCAGAACTTTACTCTCGGTGTAAACCGACGCAAAGGTAGATCTATGTATCAAGGGTATGTATGCGCAGGCTATGTACTGTATATGTATGGAAATTTGTACGGGTGGTAGGTATATATGTGAAGATATAAATGTAGGATCTGAAGGGCACCGCGCGACGTTGGTATGACGTCACTACCTACAACCTCGCGGTTGTTTCCTTTACGACGCCACTGACTCGGCAAAGAGGGTCGTCGTCGTTCGTTCGTTCGTTCGTTCGTTCACGGGTTCTCGGAAGTGCCAAGTTTTAAGTTACCACGTTATTCCATGGTACGTATCTACGTTATACATTATATGCTCTATGATATTATACCTATATAACGTGAACAACCAACCGAACCAACCGGGAGATCTGCACGTCGTATGCACGCCCAAAAAATTATCGTTACAGTTATCGGTAGGCCGATAACGTTCCACTTCCTCTGGACCGATTCACCATCGATATCTAACCAATATACACTTCACATATAATGTATACATATATTCACTTCGTAAGCTATGTCACATTAATTTATTTCACTGTTTCAGAAACAAAAAAATCGTCCACTCGTTTCGTTTGTACTTTGTTTTTTTTTTTCACTTTATCGTTTTTTTCAATCATCGATTCTTCGGTAGAAAAAAAATGAAGAAATAATGAAAAAAGAAGAAAACCTACAGTCGATAACAAATCTGTAAAATAAAAAAATGATCTTCGACTTCGGGTTCGAATTTATTTGGATATACCTAATTCGATTTCACGTCTAGTTTTGAACAAATTTTCCAGCATTCCCGTGTACTGGAAGAATTCGGGCTGCCGTTAAAAATATGGTGGTTGTGTACGGTGCGAGTAGAAATAACAAGGATAAACTGTACGTAATTGTATGTGTGTCTGCGCTCGTACCACATGCCATATCATATACGTATGTATATGCGAGCGGACGTGACGATTATTACGCTAATCTAGCTTGGTGAACTTTCCGTACGACGGTTACACGTCGGCATAATCATCGATTAAGAGACCATCGGATCATTCCAAACGATATTTTAATGAACACACATCAATTTATTGCATCAATAATGATCCATGGATCACGCTGAAACACGAAGATTCTGATTTATGTCTATCGTATGCGCGGTATAATATTATTACGTCTGCAATGTTTAGTGGAAAATTTTCAACTATGTGTATTTTCCGATCAAATATAACGTATAGGTACGTTACACGTAGAGTACACACCAAATGATATATATAGAATTCATACAGAGATAAAAAAAATCCGATCTCTGTTCATTTTCTTTTTTTCAAATTACCTAAATCATTTTTAATGGGAATTCAAACATTGAAACGCTAGAACTTTTTCATTCCTTAATATATATATATTTTTTTTCAGCTATACACCGATTTCAATACTCACGTTTAATTTATCGATCTGATCCACCTGCGCCTAATTATTTGTTACGTAAATACACACTCTGCACTTGAATTTCGTAATACATTATACATTTGTGTTCTTTCTTTCGTTCTTTTTTTTTTTTTTCTCTTCATCAACGCCCATTTCATATTAACGACATGGAAAAAGAAGAGAAAAAAAAAAATGATGACTCAGGCTGTGATCACGTATTTTCAAATTTGATATATATGTATGCGCCGTAAGTCCGGAAATCCGTTCCGGATTCGTACCAACGTCTGAAGAATTGGAAGAAAAAAAAAAGAAAGAAGACGAATCGGTAATGACGAAGAATAAATTTTACCTCACATCGTATCTTACGTACATTATGGCCGAATTAACTAGTCATCGGCGATATTGATAATAAAATGATAGATATCGTTTTCGTAATCTATAGTTGGGTGAATTGACCGTGTTATATTTATTACTTTTATTAATTCTTTCTTTTTTTCAACCATTGTTACGAAATTCTTTAGTCACGAGTTTCAAACCATCGTTATCGTCGTGTTTATATCGAGCTTCCTCAATAATTGATTTAAGAATATAATGTGTCTATTTAAACTTTTACTCGACACTCGATGAGTTCTGTTAACTGTACATTGTCCAAACACTACGTAACGAAATGATACGTGGTACGTGAGTACGTAAAAAACAAGTGCACTCGTCGCTCGTTCAAAGTATACTGACTCCCAGATAATTCAACGATATCAGCTGACCCACCTTCGGTATACGTACGGTATATCTACATGCCTAGGTATATACAATGTATGTTATACATAGGAGTTATATGTGTTCGAACGAACGCACATACACACGCAATGTGGTACACTGCTAACGCATACATATATACTTGCAGATTATAAATATATCGGCGTACATGTGACGTATAAAAATATACGTATGTAGATGTGCTTATGTTTAATCAAGTACGCATCAATTTTGTAAGTCGTCCCTTTTGCTCGGGATGTGAACGGATTCGTTTTAGGGTCACCCTGCAGGGAACGAAGTTCAAATATAAACCATTTCGTCAGAGGAATGAACTCGGTCAAATCTAATGGCGAGTACGATATTTTTTTTCTTCTATATCTCATGCGATTTTCACATCATTTTCAAATCAGATTCAAGATTCACGTCATATAGTGAAACAAGGAAAATTTCAATTGTAACGCGAATACAATTTATAATGTATTCATATTTATTTAAACTAAATCGTCGTTCTTGCGTTCTTGTTTGTTCGTATGATATGATATGATGTTATTTTTTTTTTTTCTTTTCTTTTTTTTTTCTCTTCTTCCACTCGAGGCATTCTACCACGGCTTATTTGTTCGCGATATCTATATAATACGTTCGAGTTCGTAGGAATAAAAATTTCACATCATTGCGTAGATGCACCGTGCATATGTATTATACACATACGTGCATGGGTATAATCCAAAGAGTGAATTTCGAAAACTTTCAATTTCTTTTTTTTTGATGGTTCAATTTTTTCTTCAGGCGCGAACGGAGCGCTGCACCTATGGTATACGCGTCGGATTCGTTATCGTGTAATAAAAGTTGCCCCGTGTCGTTGAAACTTTCAAATGAACTAGAAAAATTATCTCGTCGATTGTGAAAAAAAAAGAAACAGAGAAAAACAAATAAAATCGCCTGGTAAATTTTTGTGTCTACAACTGCACAGACTGATCGATTTCGATCGGAAGTTGTGAGGAAAATAATGCGCCAGGCCATCGTGTGCTATGATACATTTCTTCTGCGACAATTATTCGTTCGTTGAGTTTTGACGAAACTTACGGAATCGATTGATTATTTTGGCAAGAAGTGACCGATTATCCAACTTTTTTTGTATTACGTCGAAAGAAATTCCGACGGAATGAATATTGCCTATAATGTATTATAGCTATAGGTTGGATGGCCAGCGGCAACTCCGATAGCCTCTTAAGGGCGATGCGTCATCATATAGAATGCACGGAAGGGCTGTATAGATTTCATTTAACTTCCCTTGGCATTGCGGGGGGTTGGTATAGGTTTTTGTTTTTCGGTAGACATTTATAATAGGTGTTTCGGATAGAGCCTTGGATACGATACTCTTCGTGGGTGGTGGTACAGGTATGTCGTACGAACGATTATTTATGGGATATTTTAAGCCCCTAAGTGTTCGGGCTGGTGTAATAATTAACAAAAAGCATTACCCCCACCTCACCATCTCTCCACTACAACGCTACCAACATCAGCATCAGCATCAGCATCAGCATCAGCATCACCAGAAGCTCTACCTCCATAGCTCGACTTATAAAGGAAAGAAGGAAGGAAGGAAGGAAGAATGGGAATATACCTATACCTATACACGCTTTCAGTTACGACTCCACCCGCTTCTCTCGCCAATATACAAGGTGGACCATATAACGTGAGACACCGGAATACCTTAAGAACAATGAGAAAAAAGGTTTAGGATCAAAGTTTGACGATTCAAACGGGCAACACACTGTGCTATCGTATCGCCCATTCGGTGAGCGTTATCAAGGTCATTCTAAATCTACTCGAAAAAACTGAAAACCTTTTACCCGAAACTTCTTTTCGTTGGACGTTCACCGTATGAAGAGTGGATATTTCCACTCTTGAATCATGAAACTTTTACTCCAAACACTTTTCTCAAAACTTCATTGTTCTTGCGATATCCCGTTGTCTCGGATAAAATGGACCACCCCGTACATGTGCATATCATGTAAATACCTATGTATGATAATGTAGCACGTAAACGCACACATACGTAGGTAGATCGCTAAAGTATAAAGACAGAACCACCTGGGTCCCCTTTTCCCTCATTTTCATCCCTCCTTCGCAGCCCCCTTTCGCCTGCCTTTTTCCATCCCCTGGAACACCCGGGGCTCATTTACTAATGACTAAGTCCCTATAGATCACAATAATGATATTTTTCTTCACTTGTATGGGACAAGACAAAACCGAGCCGTGTATATGGTTGCAGGTGGTGTTGGGATATTGCCAGTCGTTTAATAACCAACCCTTAGATATATGGATATCATACATATATATATTGTACATGTATACATCTATATATGTATCAATTAATTTCTCTCCGAAGAAATTTTCTCACGTTCAATAAATACAGTGGGCATATAATATATGTATGTATATTAATTAGGTATATAAGTATATAAGAGTAGCGAGACTAGAATTTAGGGCATATTATTTAATTCTATCTAGACGCGAATGGCAATTGTTTGACGTAAAGGCCGATCCACAGAGTGGGATGAAATGAATCGGTCCATAGAAAAGAATGAACAGAAAGTGAACTCGAGAACGAACAAGAGCACGTTATAGACTATGATAGGCTCCATGTATTCCTGGTTTCTTGTTTTTCTTAAAGCGAATCACGAAAATTCTACAACTCTCCAACGCTTACGACTTTTTGTCATTTTCCACGCGATGTTTTCGAAACAGTGTAGGTACCAAACAATTCAATTACCGGCAATTGTAATGTCAGGCGAACTTTTCGATCGCCTCGATATGGGTCGCTACTTTTCTCTCGGTATCACCCTGTATAACGTATGGTTCGTTCAAGTGGTCCGCATCCGCGTTGTCCCGAAGCATGTGATATGCTTCCATATGGTGGTATTTTAATTGAACGGCATATGTAGTCTGGTTAGATCATCGCTCGTGCAGGTCGTTTGTATAACGTCATCAGACCTCACGTATACGTGAAGGACTAATACGTCTACACGCGTACAGTTGTATATACAAAAAAAAAATGTTCTGTGTACATTGTGTAAGTTAGGTGCGAGGTTACACAGTCCTAAGTACAAGGGTCGGGTCGTGTAGACCTCCGCAAGTATATAAGCGATGCGGTATTGTTATGGGAACATCCAACGCGACCGCGACGCTACAGAGTCCGAAGTACGTCCAAATGCTACTCGAGACAATTAGGAGGAAAATTCGGAATATGTCTCACCATTACCGGACGGCTTGACCGATCGAGACGAAACTTTGTGCCTGGGACGGCGTAGCGTGTCCTTGAGATCCACGCAAAATCGGAACGCTGTACGTTGAGGCGTTGAATAATCAGCTCCGAAAAACCAAATCAATACGAACGACAGAAGTCACATGTTTCTGGAAGACGCGTGATTCAGTTTTGCCAACGTGACAAAACACGGAAGGTAAAATAACGTAATAATTATAATAACAAAAATAACAAGGTTTGACATTCGTACTTGTGCTGCAGGATCCAAAATAGCTATCGAGATTCCTCTTCGCTTAGGTAATTTCTACCTAAGGTGTTCCGGAAACATGCGTTCCACGAGTCGTCTTATCTCGTCAAGACCATTAGCCGGCGCAGATAGTCTTATATGCAGACTGCAATATAGCGTTGCGATAACCGCGGGAATTCCGGAAAAGATAGAAACAAAAAACCAAAAGATATAGGAAACAAACTTTTCCACGAGATTAGGTTTGGCTGTTTCCAAAAAAATGACGTCTTTCGCCTTCCTGGAATTTCGGGAGTTCCTCGAAGACTGGACGTACCGCAGCTGTAGATCCTGACATCGGAATCTTTTCGCACTGTTTCAGGAGAGGGCTCAAGAAAGTGAACTGATATCCTATCCTGAGAACCCAATTCTTTGAGGGGAAAAAGTAGGCGATGTGGAAAGACTTCATGTAGGCGTACGTGTAACACTAGACTAAGTGATTAATAGGCTTATTGCCACGCTTCCAGTACGACCTCTTTTGACCCTTTACAAGACCAATTGCGTACACTCTTCACTGTTGAATACTCACCAGATGGATAAATATCACGAGGATTTAACTGGTCAGAAAAGTTCATCACGTCGCGCGCAATGATCGCGTGTATAGGTATGTATACAGAATTTGAAATGCAAATTAATCACATTTTTGCCTCGATTTCCATTGTCTATCATACAATATGATATGAGATGTGTTGCGGGCCTCCGACGTCACGCGGGTTCATCCAAACGCGCGCCGTTTTCCTGCTATTTCTGGCCTGGGCTATATAATGTAGATCAGACTAGACCCTAAAAATGAAGGCGCCGCGCCGCGCCACTGCCTATCTTTTCGTCTATTTCTTTCGCTTTAATACCTCCATCGATATATATTGGCTTGCTTTTACACCACGTTTTACTACGAGATAATGTTCAGTCTATTTAAAAAATCCGACCTTATTCCACGACATAAGTGCGATAAAAGAGATGAAAGAATAAATCTGCATCGCATTGTCAGGAATGCATTTCAAATTTGTCTCAATGCGTTCGTTCCGAGTCGCTTTTAAAAGTGATTCGAATTGCCACCTCGCTGCGAGGGACCATCGTGTGAAATGGGTGGCAGCCATGTCACGGCGTTCGTCGTCGTCCGTATTTTTCACGAACAATTTTGATCGCTGGTCACTCTGAAAACCAGACGCTACTGACATGAGCTGTCAAGGACTTTTTTTTGTAGGAAATTCAATTGTCCGCCAGAAAAAAAGTTCAGTAAAATTGTTCGATTTCTAGCGTTGCTCTCGCAGCGTTCGAAGTTGTATCGTTGAAAACGCCCCGTTTTATTTTCTTTCAATTTGCTCGTCTCCCGAAGAAGGACAAAATTTGGATCGAGATTCTGCGGGCAAAGACCCATATCCCATGTCCTACAGCGAGAAGTCGAGCAACGAAATTCCACGTGTCCTCCATACGCGGAGGTCGTTCAAATCTTCGTTATAGGAAAAAAAAGGTTTCCTTCAGACAGGGGTGCACAAATGCAGGTATGTATTATGCACGTACATACACGTGACACATGTGTCGCACCGTGTGACACACTATGGCGACGAGGATGACGAACGATCACTGCCCTGAGTAGTATGTATCGTTTGGGGATCGACTGTATGTGAATGCAGGGGCATGAAGGAAGAAGGAGAAGAAGAGTAGGCCGGTGGCGCGGAGCATCGAGCATCGAAGCATACCCTTGCAGAATCCAGTAGCAGTTCTCCTGGCACTCTGCTCTCTGCTCTCTGAATGCTCATAGACTTGTCGGGTCGGTCTTTGTCCAAGAGGTTCCTTTGTCGAAGCAACAAAGAACGAAGAATATCCTATCCTTCAAATATGGAGCACAGCTGCTGCTGCTGCTGCTGCTGCTGCTTTCTGGCTACTGAGGGGCGACCCCCGTTGCCACATTGCCCGTTTGGATCGCGGTCGAACCTTTTGCCTGAACACAGCCGCGCGTCATTCTGAACTTGAAACTGGTCTATAATGTACGTACATTGTAAGTGCATTATGAGCAGTGACCTTTAAAGAATTGAAAACTAGAAACGTCATCTACACAGAATTTCACTGTACCCGACTTGGATATATAGATTCGATGATATTTCTCACGTCGACGAGAAAAAACGACCTTAGTACAGCTCATGTGGAATGCTAATTTCATACTGTTCATTATTAGTGTGAAATACGAATGTATTCTGATGCCATGGCAGCGTCTCTACCGATATGGTTGTAACGCCTTGCTTGATTTTGTATAAATAATTTCACATCATAGTCAGCCACCGTCAAACTATAGTTGCTAATGCGTTACTTCCTGCGATTCGCAATAATACGAATAACATGCGATAGACCAGTACAGTAATGGGAACATTATGTACCTAATCACAAGTTTCTCAACCTTGAATAAAGGTGATTAAAATACACTCGGAATAAAATTAACCATAAACCAAGAATCTCGCTTTTATATCAGTGCAAAATGATTCACAATTGGCAAGCCAAGAATTCATTTCTAACCTCCAAACAACTGTTCAAAATCATGTTACGTTTAGTAAGAAAAATACTCATTCCTTTGGACGTGGAAGAAAAAGAAAAAGAAACGGAAAACCTATTACAAATCATATACGTACACACGAACACGTAGAGTAATAGGAAGTTATTCCGATGAAACTCGCGCCTAGTTTGGAAGTTAGGAAGTAGATACGCGTTCGCCGTGCGGCGATAATATGTGCAGCATTCTAATGAGGAAATAACCGTTTAAGTCCGATGTTTTATCCATGCGGAACACAGCGTAGGTATACGTAACGTACTACCAACTGTTAAGTATGTATATTATATCCAGCAGCACCGAGTTATACAATGTACGTATAAACTTAATAAACTCGACGTTCCGTAGTTACCTATATTAAACCAACGAAATCGACGATAACAAATTATAACCTCGTAACACTAAAATTTACCCTTTTCTCGAATCGATTTTTCATTTCACCGCGTTTTACTAGGTATTAAAATTCATGCTCCGCTGGACGAAAATGTGTGAAAGATTATCCTATCAATCGATCGTTTCAATACGGAGTTCCCGATTTTGTCGCTTCTGATTCGGCAGTCGGGCTCAACGTTATACGTTGAAGGGTTTCATTGTTCCGTTGTTTAAACTTTCCAAGCATTAATTCCACTCGCGCGTTTAATACCTGTATACCTGCACCGAATAGTTTTTTGTTTTTTTTTTCTCTCTCCGCCTCTTTCTCACTTTCTTTTATTTATTCCTTTGTTTATTCATTTATTTATTCATTCATTTCACGCCGATTACATTTCCCGTCGAATCGTAGAAACGGTAATTAACATTTGCTCTGCAGATACCGGAAAAAAAATAATTTAACAAAAGAGCAAATATTATTCAGCTAAAGTTCGCGTTGTAAATTTTCGGGGCAATTATGTTCTATCGGTTGATGCCGTATACGTAACATACGAGGTAAGCGAATCGCTGTAAAAAAAAAAATAGAAAAAAAAAAACAGACGATCGTGAATTTTGCGTTAACAAAGTGGGATCAAAATGAAAAAATTCTTACTTTGATGTTATCCGCAGGGTGGATAGCTGCTATCGTGGCTTTGGAATTTTATATTATTCACCTCTCCCTTATTGTATTTTTCTCATTGTTCAAGGCTCCCGGATCGTGCAGTGTGTTACACGAATTTAAACTCTCTCGATTTATTTAAATTACCGTTATCATTGTTTTATTGCTTAATTTAGATGATTTTTTCTTTCGTTTTGTTTTTTTCACAAACATCAAAGTCTAAGTTATGTGGAATTTGTGCATCTCGCATCGCGTTAGATGTATAAATTGTCAGCGTCAGTATGGGGGCGTTTAGGTGCGTCGTCGTAGCGTTTTATGTAAGACTAGGTGAAATTAATTCTTAGATAATATATCGCCTCAATTAAACTTACGGTGTAATTTAAATACCATATGATATCCCGCGACGTGCGATTCTAAATTATGCACATCGTATAACCAGGGGGTTCCTGATGTATACAACTGGAATTTCACTCGAAATCAGCCCGCACCCCAATTTCCTCGCATGATATTTTCATTTGAAAATAAAATTGAAATCTCGACGGTTAACGATGGTCGAGTGAAAAAAATATAAAAGAAAAAAAAAGAGGGAGAGAAGAGTAAAGAATTAAAATTAAAATTAAAATAATGAAGTTATCATAGAAATGGTTTGAAGAGTAATTAAAATAACTCTATGTATATTTTGTGTTATATATTATACGAATTCTCTTTGGCTCGTATAATCAAGATCAGCATCGCGTAAATGTAAAATGTAGTCTGGGGTAGGGCCTAATTCAAGAATAAATGAAGTTATAATCTGATAGAAATCCTGAAAGTGACAACGTCAAAGACTCGCGCAACTGACAATGACTGGAGGTTTTGAGGAGAGGTAGGAATTTCAAGTAGTCTTTATACCCCTTTATTCTAGCATCTAAAGTCTTCTTTGTCATCACGACATTTCGTGTATAATAGTAAGGAGAAAGAGTTGCAAAATCAATCCTAAAAGGTCATAAGTACGCCCTATATTACAACTCTGGTATTTATGCAGCAAGGACTAAGATATTTCAGCTTTAAAAAAGGGAAGGAGATATCAGCGAATTATCGCTAAATTTGGAGCTTTTACTCAACTGCAACATGGAAGGTAAAGAGAAAAGACCAAAAAAAAAAGAAGAAAAAATACTCAAAATGAGGAAAATTTCGAGTGGAAATTCGGCGAAATCCAACAAAGTCTTCGGCTGACCCTGGGGCCGGAAAAGCACTCTGCAAGAGGTATGCACACACAACTTTTCCAGTTCTTCCCGCGTTTATCCCTTAAGGCGACGCACTCACACTTTTGTCCTATAATTCTCCCTCTTTCGTTTCGTTTCGTTTCGTTTCGTTTTTTTTTTTTTTTTTCTCTTCCTTTCGCGAGTCCTTTCCTTCGCCCTGCGCTTTTAGGTGATGCGAAAGGGTGCTGCACGGTATTTCGTCTATTCTCGATTCACGATCTCAATCTTTTCTCCGTATTATCACCCGAGGCGTAACTTTATAGCTGAAGCTGTGTAAGCTGGAGGTGGGAGGCAAAAAAGAGAGAGAGAGGAATAATGAGGACAAAAAAAGATTCGCGCAATTCAAATATAATACATTATAGTACGCCACGATAGAATATAGGTATATATACCTATGTATGCTATATATATATATATTCACGCAATATAATGATATTCCGTTGCGGTTTGAAAAATTATTCTTCTATAATTCTATTATTATTATTATCGCGCGAAGAACGCGATCCTTTTCGCGACTGTATATAAGTGTGTATACATAGGTATTATATACGTGCGCGTATGTATCTTTGTATATATATATTTATGAATACCATTGTTAGTTTATATCTTCTTTTTCATTTTGTTTTCCTTTCTCCTTTCCTCATCTCGCATATACCTATATATAGCGATGCTTTTATATATTCTCGCCTGAATTTTGTTACACCCCCGCAAAAGTTAGTTTCCCCCTATATAAATGTATACCTATACAATTTATACATAGGTACATGTATATATACAGGGTGGATTTTTTTATTTTTTTTATCACGAAGCCCGATGAAAAATTTTCTAACAATTTTTCTTGGACAATTTGAACACAAACAATTTCTCTATTATTTTTGTTATTTCCGTTAGGCTTCGAAATATCAGCCTCAGGCAATCAAAAAAAAAAGCCACCCTGTATAAGAATAACGTACATAACCTTATACTAGGACACAACACAGAGGCAGGACCAGGATGCACAAAGAAAAGAATTATCAAAGGACTGAAGAAGGAGCAGATGGGGCGAGAGCCGAAGAATTTTTGCGACCCTTAGATTGTATCCTAAGACCGCAATTATTGGGAAACCAACTTTTACCGTACATGTATGTTACCTATATCTATGTTATCTAAGTTCATCTATTTGTGCGTGTATAAATAAAGCGGATTCAAAGTTTTCGTACTCCGAAGTTAAGCGTTGCACATTGCCGCAAACGTCCTACAAAAAAATAATTGTTATAAAATTCTGTTAAAAAAAAACCAAGATACATATAATACATATATATATTTCATATCTTGATACATATATATACATATACATATATATATTAATAATATCGAAAGTACGACGCGAAACGAGATATGAGTACATGTCCTATATATACCTACATACATACACATTATATTCACAATGGAATGCGATGCGCAAAGCATTATCTACATATTGTGTCGCTCTATGTAAGATTATACTCGTGGTATATAGATGCGTGATGGGTGTGTGCATGCAGCATCCATATATCTATAGAGTTCAAAAGATGAGGAAAAGGTAGACGCGGGCACGCGAGGCACAAGGCACATGGCACATTCTTTGAACCATTATCTCCGCTGTATATACTGCTTTCGTAAGGATTTTTCTATACAAGGTTTTAACAATCGAGTTTTTCCCGTACATATATCTATATCTTAATATATATATATATATATATATAGGTTACATATGCCTTCACATAAATATATAAGGGTAGTCAGCTGCCCGTTACACTGTATATCTATACATACAGGTAGGTAAAGAAAAAGAAAAAGAAGAAGAAAGAAAAAAAAAAATAGAAAGAAAAGCTGAAACAGGGCAAGCATCAAGAAAAAATATTATAATAAAAGAAAAAAAAAAAGAAGAAATGTAGCCCATTGTAGAAAGTGAAGGAAAAAAATCCGGATATAATTTATATTTAAATGTAAGTAGTATGAGGGGTTTTTTTTTTGTTGTTTTTTTTTTTTTTGAAATTTAAAAGACCATGGAGATATCATTTGGTTTATGAAAGAAATTTATTAGACTCTGAGAGGACCGGTTATTTTTCTCGTTCTTTTACTATTTTTACCTTTATTATTCTGCATTTTGGAAAAAGAAACGAAACTTTTATTTTTCCAAACACCGTGATTTTGAAAAGAAATTTTCCTCTCACCGTGTGCACATGCAGGAGGTTAGAATATTCATATTTTCTATAACAATTCGTACTATGTCGCATGGGATTGTATATTGCGTGGATATAGTTCGTCGTCTGCATCTCCAGTATGTCTCCAGTTCTACGTTATAACCGTATAGAAATACCGACGAGGAATTCACTTATCTCCTGAACGACTGAAGCTTCTACTTTTTCCCGATCTTCGTCTACATAGGTATACAATACGTACGTGCTGTGCCGCACTCCTTCGCTTTCGTGTCACAAAACGTTCAGATATAACGCCTGTATTATGTGGATCTACTATTCCATCCTCTCGAAAAATGTAAAAAAAAAATCAAGAAAGAACAACGTATAAGTCGAGAGCAAAATGTCGATAGAACTATAGGTATACACATCACATAGATATACACATGATGTATCATGTATATAATAATTTCGATGCATTTAAAATAATTTTGATACAGCTGAATCTTGCGAGACGAGTTTTTCATCCCTTTTTATATTTTTCGTACTCTTTTGTTCTCTCTTCTTCTTTTTTTCTCGTTCATTTTTTTGTAACCGTTATCTTCTAACGCGGAAGTATCTACTCAGCTTCTGCGGGTTTACATTTATAAACGTCTATAATCACGATTTTTATCACAACTCTCAACACATTTATATGTATAGGCACGAAGGTTTTCCATTCTTTATGCTCTCATAGCAGCGATGTGCATCCGAGCAGGCCGCAAAGAAGAGGATCTGACAAAAATCATTTCATTTCCGGTTCTCTGTTCCCTCACGATCTGCTCTTTTGTTCACCCATTTAATTCCCCCCGCCCCTTCCACCATACAAATCTCCTCTCTTTCCTCTTCACATCTCTCTCCGCACCCACATCAATTTATGTGAAGCTTCGTAATATCGAAACTCTGATATTATTTTTGTATTTCCTAAGTAAACGCGTAATCATGTTGAGACGATTAAAAAACTGATCAACATCAATTGGGATATAATACACGCATTATAAATGGTAATGTGAAATTTCAGAAATTTAAATAATATCGATGTCCGCAGATTCGATCGTTAACACGCGGACTTCCCCTTTGCAGTATAGGTACGGCGATCGTATATCTTCCCTTCGTCGAGTAGCTGCTAAAAGAAGCCCCACTAAGTATATCGAACATTGATTTTAAATGGATATTCTCTTGAACGTTGCCGTTGAATAAGGTGGTGCCGTGTTTGCTGGGAGCATTAAAAACCGAGTGTAAAAAAAAAAAAAAAAATAACAATAATTCCATCAACGCACTCGGGAGACTTTATTTTCAAATTTTCGATTCTGCAAAGGTACATATGGAATACACGTGCGTGGTTACGCGCAGATATCGCTTACCGCTTTGTGGGATCGCTTTCATCTCTGAATTCCCACTACTTCCCTCGATAAGTCGCAGGGCCAATCGTCTAATAATATCCGAAACCAAAATGGTAACCGATATAGTCGATTGATATCTCCCGTTATCCAAACACTTTGTACTGATTCCAGCTTATGCCTCTTTGTATGTGATATTTACCGGAATTCGACATCCTACGTAGCGTTTGTTTTAATATTTCCACCATACTACAGCATACGTGATACGTATCACGCGCACAAATACGTAGAAGGTAACATGTGCGGTGGAGCCAACTTCATGCGTTGCTGTTACTGCTGGTCAAAACAAAGAATACAATATTCCACCTCTCATGTGCAGATATCCTACTATACGAAATCCTATACTACAATTAAACGTTAATCAAATTACGAATTTCGCGAATCAATTAACGAATAATACGTATATAATTACCGTGCGCGATTGCGAACATTTTATAACCTGTACGAAGGAATTGGCTGCACTGTTCATTGAATGCCGAAAATTGCGCGTGCGCACATGAGGCGTAAAGTTTCAGAAATTCTCATCGCATTATAGGGTTACCGGTTACGTATAGAATGTGGCGAGTGGTGGTGGTTGAGCGAAGGTAGTTGGCATAGATTATGAGTTGGGTGACATTCTATGACATTTTAGTAATGTCGTCCTCCCCCGTTTTCCGCTTTTCCCCTACCGAGCTTGGTATTTCATACCCGACGGGGGATGCAGGCGTATAGTTTAACCGTATAGAGAAGTGTCTCCCATTCCAGAATACGTATACCCGGTACTCTGATAATAACGATTATTATATCTGTAGCAATAAATTTCCATCATAGTTACGTACCACTTTTCAAAACAATTTCATTCACTTACGAAAGGATCTCACAATTGTATGGACTTTAAAATTCAACATTTTTTTGTCTTGGTTTCAAAAATTTTAACCTCTTACAGGCTTCACGTTAAAAAAAAAAAAAAAAAAACAAGTCGGAACAAATGTACCGAATCTATGGATCCATTTTGAGAGTTAATTATTTGGTCTACTTGATTTTTTTTTTTTTTTTTTGTAACATGACTTGAACGTGCTTCGTATAAATTCTGAAAAGTAGCCCAAAATCAAATATTCGAGCACTTTATTCTTCAACGTGTCTTACGATCGGTCGTAAAATATTAAAAAGTATTAAAAAAATGCAAAAGTTAGGAACAAGAAAAACCGAGTCAGAGGATAATGAGGAAAAAGTAAAGAAAAACATGAAACAAAGTGAATAAAAAAAAAAATCTTTGCGTCGCAGCATCAATATTTGCCATTTTGGTCAGCGGTTTCCTTGCAGCACACCCATCTCGGTTTCCGCTTGGTCATCATATAAGCGTAACGACCGAATAAATAATAAAATATGTCCTCCCGTTACGTTGGTCTTCTTTCCCTACTGCCCCCCCCCCCCCCCCATCCTCTCTTTTCCCCATCAAAGCCGCATACCGTACGTGCTCTCACATAATTTCACGCGTTTCATACTACCGCACGACCCTCATTGAAATCATTTCTTATATTGTATTATTATACGCCCCGAAGTTGGCTCTGTGGCACTGTCACGCAGCTGCGATGAGAATTATTTGAGTAAGACTTTTGGATTTGGATTTTTCGGAACTCTTTTTTTTTTTATCACTTTCAAATAGTGGGGGACGAAAAGTGCAATTTTGGAGCGTTGGATGAAGGTTAAGGAGTGACCGATTCTTGATACCTCAACTTATATGTTGAGTACACAGGAGAACGAGTGGGGAAGAACTTTGAAGTGAATGCAGCGTTTCAGTTGTGACTTTCTTCAAAAACTTCAAATTTCGAATCATAAATTGCATCAAGTAACCTATGCAACAAGTCTGAAAAGTACCAAATCTGGTACGGGATCTTTTCAGAATTCGCCTCTGGCTGTGTTGTGTCACAGGAGAGCTCGTAGGGATTTTATCACCGTTGCTGCGTCCCCCACTCGTTCTCCTGTGACACAGCGCTGCCTATCGGCTTATTCTGGAACTCCCCATACTATAATTTGCCAATTGCCTCTTATTTTATTACTTGAGCAAAATTTAATGAAACAAATCTTACGAAAAAGTCCTTCCAAAGTGATTTTATCCACATGGAAAGTCGAGAACGAAATAGTCATATTGCGGCAGTTTAAGGGTTAACCTATACGTAGGTATGCGGTAGACATTTTCGTTCATTTCACGATTTCACGCCATTATATCGATGGGGCGTTGATAAAACGTTTCAGAGTGTCCCGAACCCGATGGGCGATGATTGATCCCTTCGTCATTCGAACACCTCTAGATTCGTATATATATGTATGTAGAACACAAAGAAGAAAGAAAACCTTTGGAATTTCCACATGCACGTAATTCCGAGGGCGAACTCAACACTTTGAGTTTATTTTCGACCCGTGTCTGACTATTGGAATACCGTAATTCTGATAAAAATTTTTGTTTCTTTCATCGTTACGTTCACTGTCGTGGGATACGCTCTCGTACACGCAAGTCTTGTGGTTTCTATTTTTTCACCATGTATTTGGAAGCCATTTAATTGCAAATCTGCTACGAAGAAACGGCCGAGTCTCGAAGAAATCGAATCCGCTGTTATCGAACCTTGCGAACTTTCATCGCGAGAAAGGGAACGAAAAAAAATTGGCAGGAGGAAATAGAGAAAATAAAAAGAAGGGCTGATAGGGAACCGTGTAAGGGATGAACCGAAGTGGGAAGAAGAACAAGGTTTTTAGATTAGGTTTACCAAACTCCTGCGGTAATTGTTACCCTCTATTATATACATATCTATGTATGCGTATGTATACATAGATATATAGGTATGTGTATACAATCGATGTACATATGTACACATACAAGTATCAAGGAATTGTTCCGAGAATTGTTCCAATCTCTTCGCAGATGCTTTGTCTTTACGGTCTTGCCATTCACGCACTCGCGGATACGAATCGCTGCATCCGTCTGCTAGAAATCGCAACCCCTCGATTCATTCTCTCTCTCTTTTCATCTGTACAGTTTTAATTTCAAATCCCCCCCCCCTCCACACTATATTCTTTCCGCGTATTTTCAATTCTAACGTAAGAATGCGTGCATTGTGTAGTGACGTACATATTTTACACCTCTTTCTCTTTTTCTCTCTATTCACAATACCAGAGAATAATCGAAAACACGTAGAAAAAAAAATACGAAAAAAAAACAATAAAAACTTCAATTAGGATCAAATTAATTACGGAAACAAGAATTCTATTCGATGTACAGAATTTTTCAAAACTATTCGGATCAATAGTTAAAATCCAAAGTTAAAATTACAAACTCGCATTATAATGAATATCAAATATTTCCGTTTCCTGAATCTTTTTCTGCTCGTTAATCAAGAATAGTTTTTTCACCGCGCCATGGGTTTCTCCATGTTTCAGTTTTTTCTTCAAATAAACCCGGTGATATTAATGTGAAATAATTATTCTTGGTTGAAGTGTATTGTTTCGAGTAATTAAACCCGTTTCTTATTTACTCAGGTACCAATAACTTGAACCACTTAATTAATGAATAAAAATCAGTCTTGATTGAAATCCAAAATTATTCTTGGTACACAAGTATACCTATTTTCTGCACATTCGTATCTAAATTCGGCGTTTACACGTACAGGACAAACCATACGTATGGATGCGAAAAAATCAGAAGCAATTAGGCCTTGTTGTAGGGATCGTTGTAGCCGACAATGAATAAGAATAAGAATCGCATTACCTAAATATACCTACAGCGTGTTAAGTGGGGGAGTATATAGGCGCGTGCATAAATAATTGGTAGAAGGAGGTGAAAGTACCTATATATTTTTTCATTTTTTTTTTGTTCAACCCTGTGGCCGAAGGAGAAAGGAGCCTTCGTTTTGTTCGTTCGATTTTTTTCTACGTTTTTTTATCCCTCCTTATTTCTCGAGCTCTCCCACGTGGGGTGTCTTCGACTCTTGGTAAAATATCAACCCTCTTGCCTTTTGCTAGAAATAGATATAGGTATAGTGTATGGCGTATCGCAGGGCGCGGGATGAGAAGAGAAAAAAAAAAAGAAGAAAAATAGCGCCAAGGAGAAGAAAGGGGGGAAAAAGACCGTACAGGAAAGATCATTATATAGTTTCTATCTAAAGTGTAGATAGGATAGGAGTTTTTCACACTTCCCCCCGTGAAAACATTTCGCACTCGCCTCAACTTAGGCAGTTTTCACACCGCTAGGATGAGCGACGGTTCGAGCGTTTTCAGCTTTCACAGTTTTCCGTTTCCCGTTTCCCGTTTCCCGGTTCCCGCGCCTACCGATATACATGTATATACGCATATACACACCTATATGTATTATATAAATAAGTTTTACGAAACGCCCCGGGGCTATTCGCTAACGACGGCATTGTCAGCTCTCCACCCATTGTACGTATACATAGCCACATAGGTATATGGTATACATATATTTACTTACACGTACAATATACACACACCTATACATATATACATTACGGGACCTAAACGTGCGGCTCTTTTCATTCTCACCACTTGACATTCGCGACTAAAATACCAATACATATTTATATACCCATATCTCTTTCAAAGGTAATAAATTTCATGTGAAATGTCTATGTAATACCCACGTACGCGTACATGCGTAACATATTTATATAAATCCTATGCGAATTATAATGTGCAATAAAAAATACACGTACTACTTATATGTACATTTTCATCAGACTTCAATAAATTTCGAAATTTCATTTCTCATAAACTCATATCTCCATGAGATTGAAAATTAAGCGCATTGAGAAAATAAATATATTTGATCTGCGTTTGTTTGAGGAGGGGGCTTCTTCAATTATTCTCTGTAATCACGTGTATCGGAATTGTCTCGGGAATCGTCTAGTAGAATATGGAAATTCGTACATATACATACGTACAATAATTTAATTAGCAATGATCGTCACGGATAGAATATATTTTTTTTTTTCAAAATGTAGTCGTCGTTGTTTGATATACAGGTACATAAAACATTAGGATATGTACAGATAATCAAAGCGTACCGTTAAATCATTTTATTTTTTGTTGTTTTTTAACAATACTCATACGTATAGCTGCATGGCTAGAATTAGAGATAAAAGTTATCCAACAAAGATGAGATTAATGGGATTTCCTCTATGTGTGTACGGTGTATAGGTGAGTGCGCGAAATGAAGTTTCCCAGACTATCGCTGTCCCGCTCAATCCCACAGGCGGTACTAATATACGCGACGTGTACCTACGTATACCTGCACATATATGTGCAGCTGCCGTACATATATATGTATACCATATACGTCGCGTAAGCTCCTCTCTCCTCTTTCCACTTCGAATTCCACCCTCATTTTTAGTTTCGCATTTCCAGTTTTTTCTCACTCATTTTTTTCTCTCTCTCTCTCTCAATTTTTACCCAATTTATTTGTTCATTCTCTTCTCATCAATTTGTTTATCAATTTTGTTTTTTGTTGAAATTTTGCTCCTACCAGTCCGACGAACGCGATACATGTACTCCTGATTTTCCCCCTTCCTCTATTACTCTCGGTAAACTTCGGCTCTGTTCGGTCCAGAGTACCGGAGCCAAACGAACCAACCCATGCAAAAGTAACGTACGACAACACATGTTGAAGAATTATCCGTCTCATCGAGGGGTACCGAACGACCCTTATATACAGTTGGCCCACCATCACAATCACCAACACCAACAACATCACATAACCACCATATGCGCCGAGAACGGATTATGGGAGCGAAAGGCCACGAGCTAGTCTAAATTATTGTGCAGAACTTTGGTCCTTTTACTCCCCTCCCTTTTTTTTTACCTCTGCCGCCCTTTTCTTCGCCTTTCGCTAGTTTCATTCCTTAAAGACTAACTACTCCATTATGCGAAATAACGTCCGATATAACATATCAGACACGATCGCTTCTCATTGATTTTTCCTTTTTTTCTTTTTCCAGATTTTACAAAGTTGGTATTCCGAGCTGTGCACGGTCTGCAAAATTCGAGGCAATCGCAGCGGAGTTAAAAAAATGAAACGACCAAAATATACCGATGATGAAATTATCAAGAGTGGGCCCATCAAATCTAATTTTCATTAGAATGAAGTAAAAATTTTTGCAAATTTGTATACTGCTATAAATCGTAGAACATGATAGAAAAATTTGCGACGAATGATAAGAATAGTATGGAACGAAATGAGGTATTATTTTTGAAATGAAAATAACTTTTACGATTATAAAATATAAATCGACTCACGTTACATTTTTCACCGATGAAAGAGTTGGGTAGAATCACAGAGCTGATGACCATATCACGTTCTCGTTGTTTGTATTTTTTTGTTTTTTGTCTTTTGGTTTTTTGGTTTTTTGTTTCGTGTCCCGCGGAATCCATCCTGCACCCAAGATGTAAATATTCGTGTGCGAGTACGCAAGTTTCCGGTGTACAAAAATATTTGATGATGATATTTTCGAACAAAAAAAACTAATAAAAGAAGAAAGGGTTTCCCATCCTCCGTATCAGACAAATATATTACAGATGTAATTCGTGTCCGTTATGTGCTCGATAGTTAAATGTGTAATACGTTTGATTTTGTAATGTGGAATTTGTAGGTGAATTTGAATTATATTAGTAGTTTAAATATATTATACGTATTCTTATTCTTAGAAAACGTTTAGAAAATATTTCCCAAGACGGAATCGACGTCACAATACGCTCCTCTTCAACGTACTGAGGTCTCCCCCCCACGTTGTACTCTTATATAAGACCCCCTCCCCTCCTTTCTCCTACATCCCCTGTGGCTCACCCTCATCCCCACTTTAAGTTGTTACCCCGTAGAGGAAGGGGATGAATGCTCTCGTGGTCCACCACCGCGCTGCTGTTCCTCCTGCCGCTGATGCTGATGCTGATGCCGATGCTGATGTTTCCGCTGCTGCTGCTGCTGCTGCCGCACGACGATCCCAAGTATCAAACGTCAGCCAAGAACGCGACTCAACTCACAACTAACAACCACAACTGGCTACCAACTCATCTACCGAACTCGAAACTCGAAGAACTCGAAACTCGAATATCGAAACCGCTAAAACCAAACTGTGCCTGCACCCCCTAGTTGCTCCCTCTCTCTCACGGTCGATCTCTCTGGATTTATACACCATAGGGTTGAAACATTTTCGGCTTTATTTTCTAATTCCAAATTCCACCAGACTCACGAAAGTAAAAATAAATCCTCGCTGACAAGTTTTAGCCGGACGAGAAATGTACAGAAATCGCTCAAGGGGTTAGGGAGAGAAAAATTCTCTCTCCTTTTTACCTTGAAAAATCGTTAAACTTGTTTCCAATATTCACGATGTGTATGTAAAATTTAGTACGACCGATCTCGTAATAGGTATCTCCGCCGTCCGGCTCGAACTTTGGATACGACTTTTTCTCTTTCTTTTTTCTGCTAATCGAGCATCAATTTCTCGCACCCCACTATCCTTTTCAGGACAAGATAAAATCTACAACTCTTGGGAGGATTTCTTCCGTTTTCTTTTTTTTTTTTTCAATTTTAAACATAATCGTCCGTTGGAATGCTCGGTGGTGATGATTTCAGGATTTTAGGGAGGTCCTTTCCTCTTTCAAAGAGATATACATACGCGACTCTGTACGTATAATATATACCTACAATACTACCCAGTCTTCCTGTTTTACATTGCCACGATAACACCAACAGCGTAATAGTTTAGACCGGACACCGTTATTACCTGGATATCAAATCCCCCGATATTATCCCATGATAGTATGAATAAGAAGAGGGACCACGTCGGAGACCTAATGACCGTAAAAAGAAGAAATCCGAAAACAAAAACATAACGTTTTGGTCTCTGCATTACATACATGTAATATACGTTACATACCTTTAATACCGCGATGCATTCTCCTCATTTTAATGATCTCGTGGATATTTTTTCATCTGTTTTTTATTTCTTTTTTGTTTTTATTTTATCCAAAATGGGGTCGGAGTTAAACCTGCAAGGGCGCGTGGGGATTTCGCGGTGACACAGTGAAACGTGTCTCTTCAATCTTGTTTCGTTTCGGACAACGCGCGCGTTTTACGTCCAGCTATTGCATACGTACAATTTACGTGTGCGTTACGCGTACGTAATACGAAGACAGAAGTTACGGGGATCATATGCGAGGGAAGAGGAAATGCTGTGCGACGACGCAAAGTAAATAAATCCCGACAGAGCCCCGGCAGTGATAAGTCTTGACGGATTAATTATTATTCCCATCAGTCTTCCACTTTCACGTATCACTGTTAGAAAAGCGGTGTCAAAATCAACACCGGTTCAACACCGCCGAGCATTTTATAGAAGTCCGCACCGATCTCGGTGTAAACAGAGGTGGTTAAAACCACGGTGTTAAAGGACGACACCGGTCTAGTAACCCCTTAAATGAATTTCGTCGGTAACACCGGTCAGTGTTGAATCAGAATAACACCCATATGACGTTATGCCAATCCGACCATTATTTACGGTGTCACCTGGGTGGTGTTGAAGTAGTGCACGGTTCGTAGGATGTGTACATAGTATATAGATATACACATATCATGTCTGTACCTGCAAATAATTTCTCAAATATGGAAGTTATTATAGCATGTATATATTACATTATATTATATTAAATTGTTCACTGTCTTTACTTTCAACCACTTCACATTACCGAGAAACTTTGACCGCTGCAGTTTGAATTCGGGTTGCGGAGTCTCACAATCGGTATTTATTATTGCGATCTTGATTAGCATCAGTGTGCAAAAGCAATGACGCCCGATATGTGTTGCGACTGCAGACGACTGACGACTGTTGGAAACGGTGTTTTTTTTAGAGCATCAATGTTTTGGCTGGCAAATATACTCCTAAGGGTGCTTCATTGTTGAAGTGACTAGAACCGGTGTTAGGCGAATCGAAGTAACACCGGATTTTGAATTAACGACATGCACCGGTGTTTTTTTACCCTGTCACCGGTGTGAAAATCAACACCGAATTTTTTGAACACGAACACCGGACTGTTTGACACCGCGAGATTTTTAACAGTGTATACAAATAATTGATGTACGAAATCCAAACATTTTCATAATAATATACCATGTATAAAATACCTAATTACCACGTGTACAATTACTTATACCCGTGCGTGAAGAATTTCTTTCCTTCTTTTATTTTTCTGTATTTCAAAAGCGCGGAGCAAGAACGAACGGAAAATTGAAAGTTAAAAAAAACGTGGCGAATGATTAATTAGGAGTGAATTCCTCCGTGTGGTATATTGATATACGTACGTTAAAACGGGTGACGTGCATAAATATCATTATCTCTGAACAGGTCGAGTAAGTTGGTTTTAGGGTTGTACGAATGTCGAGTCTTAGTCGGTAAGGTAGAGTAGACGGTATCCCTAGCCGGCAATTCTAAACAGGGGCGGTTGCGACCCCGACACGATTTTGATTAAAATTTTCTGTATTAGGTTAAACGTGCGCAGTCTGTATATGTGCATCATTGTATATATCGAGAGTCGAGAACCAGAGGGATGTAGCCCACGAAAAAGTATAAGAAAATTGACGAGAGGTATGGTAGTTTGTTTGAGATTTTTTCTTTAGTTGGATAGCTCGGAAATATCTGCAGATAGGTAAAAATCGAATTATTCAACTTCATTCGAATGGAACTGTAGTAACTTTCATGTTCGTTGTTTTTTTTTTTTTTTAACCTAATACTATTCAAACTTCCAGGGATTATGCATACACGTTTCCGGCGGAGTCCCCACTTTTTGTGGGTTACGCCTTTTCGGTTCTTACCCCCCCGAACCCGAATAGGGTGTGCTAAGGTGTTCGTCTTTACAATGCGACATGCAGAGAGAAAATTATACAACTAACTTAATTAGCCAGGAGCTTAACTCGATTTAGCTACCCCTATAGAAATGTCCAGCGTCAGGTCTGACTAGGCTAGGTGGTTAGGTAAGGTAAGGTTATACCTTATACACTATACATTTGATACTCGCTGCACCATTTCATTGGATTTCATTCTTTGATACATTGCAACGTACATGTAATTACCATAACCATTGACGTGCGACCAAAAATGAAAAACTTAGAAATTTCAAAATTTTGTTCTACGAAAACTACAGCGAAACAATTTCGCTATTAATCTTTGCATTCCGTATAAATTGATCAAAAATAACTCGAAGGGACAAAAAAAAAAACCACAAAATGAAATTTCAAGTGTGCCATGTATGGTAGAGAATATAGTTCGCGATCAAGGATTAGGGATTCAGGTATGGTATTATACAAGGGGACGTCCTGCGGATATAAACCCCGTCGAAATTCCTTACAGGAATCTTCCTCCCCGTTTCTCCTTTCCTCCCTTTTTCCACCGTAATTCCCACCACTGGAGCAAGTACCTCTAGGTGGGGATGGAGGGATGCTGTCGTCATGACAACCGACACTGGTGGGGCTCGAGCACAGAAGGGTCGTCAACATTGATCGTCCTCGGTCCGTTCGAGCAGCCCTGCTACTACTACACTACACTGTGCTCTCGTGCCAACGGCGGAAGGGGTGAAAAATCTCCCTGCCCCCTGCCCCCCGGCGCCCGCCCCCCACACCCCCACAAACCCTTCTTCACACTACTCCCCTTACGCCCTTTTACCGACACTCACATTATAGACATATTCATGGAAAGGTATGCAGTCTGCACCGATCACAGGTCATATATACATAAATCATATGCGTATGTATTTTATCTAGATGTATATATATGTATATGTATATATACATAGGCGTATGTATGTATCCATACGAAACACGAGCGGAGAAAATTGTTGATCTATACGTAGTCGATGCAGTAGTAGTAATATAATTTAGTGTTGGATATGATGAATGGATAGACTCTTTTATAGGAGTTTAAATTTCATTTGGCTTTCGTGCCGCTGCAGTGTAACCTAGATTGAGCGTAATTTGCGATCATCAACTATATGCTCAAACGATTCGAAGGTTGAAGAATGATTTTTTTCGAAGCGGATAAAAATACTCGATTTGACTAACAACTGCAGCCAAGGGTCGATCCATCCCCTGGAGATACGGCGAGAGGAATCCAATGATCGGGAATGCATGGTGATACAAAACTTCATTCATCAGGTGATATCGTACCCAAAAAAAAAAAAAACGAAAAAGATTCGGAGTTTTGCTCGGGGCGAAAAACGAACAATTTTCCGAGGTCAAGTGAGATTATACTTTGTCTTTGTACGTATACGTTGTGTCTTTTATCTTTCTCAGTGTTTTTTTTTTTTTTTTTCTTTTTCTTCTCATTATAGATTTTTCGGACGTATACGTCATACCTTATATCGGTCAAAGGATTTTATTCCCTGTCCTAGCTGCGATGATGGGAAACTGTAACCAGGAGGAAAACCACCCTTTGAGGTCAAATATGGACCCGTCGTATATGTACATACCATTCTTTATAAATATAAACGTATATGTGCTATGTACAGATACAATACCGAACACGTATGACGGTTATTTTCATTTTTCAGTTAACGCTAGCGTAGATAAGAATTTTTAGTGAAAGTTTTTTTCTCAACTTTAGGTTTTACAAATGATCAAATATGACGAATAAAAAAGAAAGGCCTGGTAATGAAAAAAAAACAGCCATACTTTTCTTCCGGAGTTAATAAAACTTAATTTTTCCTCCAAAATTTCGAACCTGTATAGTCTAATCAAAAAATTTTAAGAGACCTCTTTTTGTAGAGCGTTCGATTCCCTACAAAAAAAAATATATCTTGGTCGAATCTGTACATTAATTTGTTAGCGACTAACGAAATTCGAAAGCAACAAATCACATCATTTCTATTTTAATTTTATAGAAAAAAGAAAAGTACGATGCGGGACATGTAAATATTAACATTAAGAGCTGACATTTCTAACTGGCATCTTTTTTTAGGCTGTTTTCAAAAAAAAAGTTTTTTTCTGAAACACTCTAATACGTATGTATGTATAGATGAATGAAACTAACCCGAAGATTACCACGAAGTTGCGGTTGTACGGTTTAGCTGGGCGTATATATGAAATTCATCGGTGGAGCATCGCACGTTGAAGTTGAATCTGCAGGTGGAGGTTTCGCAGCATTCGTATAGGTGTACATAGCCCTCTTTCCCTTTTCCTTTTTTCTCTCTCTCTCTCTCTCTTCATATACTACTACTTTTATACTATGAATTCCGTGGGTTGAGCAACGGAAACCGTCGAGAAAATATAAAGTTTCATAATCCTCTTTTCTGAATACCGCTACGCTGTGCATCTCCCCCCCACACCCCCTGCCCCCGCACTCATTTCCCCCCTCTACCCTCTTCTCGATCTATTCAGATGTCCTGGACAATTTGAAAAACCACCCTCATACCATCGTCCTTTTTTGCTCACCACACAACGACAATAGCGATCCACCTGATAATTATTATCACAATATAACTTCCGTTTTTTCTTCATATAATAAAAATCTATATATATACATTATATTTATATAATATACGACATAATAGAAATATACTATTTACTATGATTCTATTTATATTCAGATTTATATATCATACATATTATATATATAATTTATTACGCGATAATATCCAATTCTTCGATAGAAATATATTATATACAAAAGCATATACAGCGAATATGTATATGTACATATTATATATATGTATTATATGGTTCTTTTATTGAATTTTTATATCGTAATGTGTATATATATGTATATAGGTATGATATTTTGTAGGTGTTATTATTGCGCGGTAACGTATAAGAAAAAGTCTTTTCTCAAGTCTCCGCATTGAATGAGTTTTTTTATTCATTTATTTTTTTTTAAATTTCTTCTCACTTTTTTTTACGGATTCCTTTTTATTTTCCCCATCGAAACCTGCAGCCTCTGACCCCTGACTATATTATACTTCGGGTTATACACGTGAGAATAGAGATATAGACGATAGCCATACAAATCGTATGAAATACAAATCAAAGTTATAATTGACCACTGCCACTGCAGACTCTTTGCAACAATATTCGCTTTTCATCGAAGCCTATAATATATAATTTTCAAACACCGCGATAAGTTTCTTTTTTTGTTTTGTTTTGTTTTTTTTCAAAAAGGAAAGAATTATTCGCGTCGGTATTGGAGTATTTTTTTACAAACGTATTTTTTGTTTGTCTTTCTTTTTGGTTTTTCTTTTCTAAAACCAACGACAAAAAATTTGCAAAATTAATCGTCAATTTATAAGTATAATAGGGGAGGGGGGGGCAAAGTGGGCCCCAAAAGCAAAAAATGGTCTTTACTTTTTTTGACTCGTTTTTTTCTTTTTTTGAGGGGCCCACTTTGCCCCTCAATTTTTTTTTCAGGGGGCCAACTTTGCCCCCCCCCCCCCTACGGAGTTTTAATTATAACCGCGTTAAAATCGTGCAATCGAATGAAAATTTTTTTACAATATCAAACATAAGAAGTTTATCAGGATAGATCGGTTCGTACGATACAAATTTGGTTTCGATTGAAATTTCGAAAATAATCCCGATTATTTCTGGCCCACCCAGTATAAGGAATAAGTATAACTATACATTTATACCATTGCAAGAGCGTCAGCTTTGTTATTTTATAAAACTGATCGCGCGAAGGTTCTCGTTTTGAATTAAATCGGGATTGTATGTATAATATTTTGGTATGCAACACCCGGTTGTATTAATTAAGACGTTTCCAACGGGTGGCAGGGGGAGGGGTGGGGGGGTGGGGGTGGAGGTGAAAGAGATTTTACTCCCATATCAAAAGGGGGGAGCGAAAATTTCGTCGATGGAAAATTTTCAATTTCTACATCGGGTTGTGTATATTATCTAAATATTATTCGTTACACGTCGTACGTATGTGTGCAGGTAAAAGAAAACTGAATATAAAAGGAATCTGCGCTACCCGCAAAGAAATGAGATAAAATAAAACAATCTACTATACATATATATTTTATGATATTGCAATAAATCCGAAGAAGTGTTTTTTTTTTCTTCTTCTTCAATTCCTTACGGTGCCGTGAGAGAAAAAAAAAAATAGAAAGAAAAAAGAACGACCCCCTGAAAATCGTGGCGCAGCTAATATCATCCGAAACAGTGCAACGTACGGTATCAGTGCCGATTCTCTTTCTTTGTATTGGTATATATAATATAAGGTATGTGAAATCGTGGCGATATATTCTTCTTCTGGTATTGCTGACCCCCATACAAGATACAATTATTGCTCGAGTGACCGGGATGACTGAACGTCACGCAATGCCCTGAGGCACAGCCCTTGGGCACGCACCAACTATAGTACCCGGTATTACTTAATAATGTCGAAACAGATACTGCCGAGAAACCCAACCTAACCTATCCCACGAAACCATTTAACGATACACGTATATACACCGATTATTCTCATTACTATTAGATCATTACTGTTAATATTGTTTTTGTTTTTGTTGTTATTGTTGTTGTTCTTGTTGTTACGTATACTCGCTCGTGTACGTATACGTAAATACTGAAAAACGATAACCTCCCCTCGAAATAAATTTCACCTATAAATGGATAGCTGCATAATATGTGTGTGTGTGTGTGTGTGTGGGTATACGTATAGATGCAGGGCACATATTGTATACAACAACTTATTAGGGAAACTTTGGTAATAATATCACTTATATATATATAGTACGTAAATAGAAAATGTATAGATATGTATTACATACTATAATATAGTATAAGGTGTATGTGTTTAGTTATAATTTAAAGTCTCGAGTCATGCAATTAAGTGGCACAGGGGTGGTGGTGAGAATATTATGTGTACTATATTCTATGATATGAAGTGGATAGCGCCGTGTACAGGGCGTTTCATGCCGACTCGATCGAACTCTCGTTATTACTGTTCAATTATTTTTGTTTTTTTTTTTAAGTTTTTTCTTATTTTTTTGTCCACCTGAAAAATCATACGAAAACAAGGATAATATATCGTCTATTCATGCTGTCGCCACTTTTGTTCGGGTCTGAAAATTTTTTAAACAAACAAATTTCTAAACCGTTTCGAAATGGGTAAGTTTTGAAAATTTGAAACATGTTATCTTTTCAGACAATCTTGAATGAAGGGCATTTACTTTTCGCGGCGTTGTATCTCGTATATCTGTATTATATACTATATTAATTCATAAACCTCCGGAATAACTTTCCTTGTTTCGAGTAGTTCGGACGAGCGTTGTGACCTTTTCGACTAATTGGAAACAATTGAGAAGCGACGCGAAGCCAAAAGCGTTAAGAGTTACCCTCGAACACATTAAATACTTCCCCGTTATATACTGAGCTATATAGGTATATAAGATTCGTACATTTAAATATACATATATACCTACACCCCATGTACTACGCATGGTAGTGCACATGCGACAGTCTTATATACCTACGTATACATACAGATATACATCGCATTACAGATCGATACGCGGACACTTGATTCGCCTGCGACTATATCTATGCATCTATGTACACATATTCATAATTATATACATATAAACACGTGTGTGTTATATGTATATATAGAAGTTAACCAGCAAGCGCCCGTGCCCATCATAGCATCGGATTTTTCCAGACATTCGCGAACGGTGCTAATTAAAAAATTCCACAGTTAAATCTGATTTTTAATTTTACCAACGGTGATGCAACCCGCAGGTAGATAGATATGTACATATATGTATTCTATATATCGTGTGCTACGATACGTATACGTAGTTTCAACCAGATAAAGTACATATATATATTACATACACCCCACTCGTTCTTCACTTCATCGTAACATATTCGTACTTACAACCGAGCCGAGAATATCTCGGGTCAAAATCCACCCTTATCCTCCCCCCCCCCCTTCCCCCCCTCTCTGCCTCCGACATACGTAATTGAAACCTTTTTTTTACGCTGCAGGAAAAGCGAATCGGAGTTATCGGGATTTCGAAACTGTCTTCTTTTTAATTGTGAGAAAAAAGCAAAAAAACAGAAAACAGAAAAAATCAAAGCCCGTAAGATCGTTGTATGGTGAAAAAAAAATGTAGATGAACGAATGAAATATCAAAATTTTTTGATATTTTTCTTTCCGTATTCAATTTGCTCATTTTTATAGGGTATCCCGTTCCGCTCTGGTCTCCCACCGTGCCAAAAACAACCCTGAACGATATAAGGTTGTGAATATTATTTTTCAACAACCCGAATTATAACTTGTTTCTTTTTTTCTTTTTTTTCACTTAACTTTTTCATTTTAGTTTTTTCGTCGAGTTTTTTCTTTTTTTTTTCATTTCTCTCTTATTTGGAATACCTAATATTATATACGAGTTCATTATTAAAAGTATGCGGTAATAATGTAATTTTTAATTTAAAGAGCAAGTTTTCTATGCAACCGTGATACACATGTACGTATACGTACGTACGTACCTACATATAGTATAAAAAATTCTTCTGTTTTGTTTTCGTAATTCTTTTTATTCTATTTTTTTTTTTTTTTTTTCTTTCATCCCACCACGTACCCTCCCTCCACACGTGATATGCGATCTCCACCGACCGTCCGAAGGCTATCAAGGAAATTAGCCCAGCTGTGGAGTGCAAACATGTTTTTTTTTTTTTTTTTTTTTTTTTTTTTTTTCTGTTTTTTTTTCCAACGTGTGGACGTAATCGTAACTATTTACATGTACGTACGTATAGGTGTGGGGTGAAAATGTTTTTTAATTAAAATTTGATCGGTGTATAGTTAAATACATACCTATACGGTTTAATCCCTTTTTATCTTCATCATTATTCTAGCGACCGCACCGGATGCGCTTTTGGGAGAATTCTTTTTTTCCAGATACATTCGTGAATAGATATATTAAACTTCGGAAAGTTCATGTACAACGAAGTCACGTATTACAGTCCCATTCACGATTCGACGTGTGCACGATGTGTGTATATAGAAAACGTAAATTGAACTTTATCACTAACGAGAGTGTCGTTGGATTGATGTACCTTCATTTGCTATCCATATACTATTTGCTACGTATAGTGTTGTATACTCTATAGTTTGCCATTCATTCGGTTCATTGGACGTGGAGATAATCTTGAATGCGAGTGCGTACATTCAGATTTACGCCTGGTCAGATTGATTCCGAATCGCATCGCGGCCAAGCGCGAGTTTGGACAACTTTCCGTATAGCCGGCCCAGCTACGCGAAAAATTTGTCCAAATGCGCGCTTGGCCGCGAAGCGATTCAGAATCAACCTAACCGGGTGTACATCGTGTCTAATTGTTCTTTCGAAATTTTCCAGAAAAAATTCAAACACAATTTCCCGTACATGGATGACGAGTGTATTTCGTCTCGTAAACAAAAAGCATATCATATGCGATGATTTCTAAATGCGTACGGGTACCAAAATCGGAATAAAAATCCAAAATTTACGGACCATTTCTAGCAAGACATGTCCATGATTTTCGAGCGGTTCCAAAGAAAAAAAACAAAAGAAGAGAATAAAATTGAAAAATTGGAAAGATCGTCCACTTTCTAAACAAAAACTACCCCGATGGTACATCCCGTATACATATAAATAGGTATATATAATTATGGAAATAAGATAGGCGAATAACGTATCTAGGCGTGTTGGTACATGCAAATGCGTGTATGCAGTGCAAAGCACGATGTCCGTATTTCCGTGGTTGTGTACGTCTGGTATCGTTGGGCGGTGGAGGGTAGTGGTGGGGGGTGACGTAGGCCTATTGTTTGGTAGACACAAAACAGTCGAGTCGCCTACAAAGTGGCTGTGCACCGCGTTCGCGGGTGGTTGGCAGCGCGGCGGAGGGAAGAGAGCGCGGGTGGTGTCGGGGGTTGGGGGTTGGGGGTTGGGGGTTGGGAGAGGGTGAAGGAGGGAATCACAGCGGTATCAGGGAGAGAGTATTGTCTACAGAGCTAATCAAAACCACCCCTTTCAACAAAACGGAATATATATACCGTACCTATACCTACAGTACCCCCTTCCCCCCGCTCCGCCCCCCCCCCCATCCTGTTCCCCCCGTCGCGCCTCTCCATTCTGCAGTACCACCTTAACACCGTCTGCGGCTGTTTATGGAGAGACATACGTACACTATATGCATCGATATACCGGATATTATACGCGGTGCTTTCGAATTTTTGAGAATTTTTGGGAATGACCCGACCTTTTTTTTTTTTTTTTTTTTCTTCACTCCGAGATCGAAAATTCTTCTTTGATTGGTTGTTTTTTTTCCCCCGTAGTCCGATACGGATGTATAGGTATATTGAAAAAAATGCGCGGGAAAGAATTTTCAGTTCTGCCCAAAGATTGAAGAATAATGAAGAGAAACAAAAGAAAAAAAAAAATTGTCGATTTCTTTCTTTTTCACCCCACCCTTTCGTCGTACGTGAAAAACGAGTAAGTGAAAAGTATATAAGGATAGGAATATATTATAGGTACACTAACGATAAGTGCTTTAAATGCAGATATATACCGCAACTTCGACGTGCTTCGCTAAAAGTATATCCACAAGAGAGAGAGAAAACAAAAAAAAAAAAATAGAATATTTCGGTTTGCGACATTATAGGTATACAGGGGTGAAAATATGTACGTATAAGAAAATATACGAGTAAGTCCCAGAAGAGATTTCACGCAAACAAAATATATTATAAGGGAACATATATATATACACCGTAGCATTACGTATGTTACGTTTCGCGTTGTTGTTCCTTTTTTTTTTTTTTTTCTTTGCTTTGACTTTTTTTTTCCCCCTTTTCCTCGTTCTTGGCCGTGTATAATATAGGTATACTCGCCGTGCAACCGAGACACACATATGCGCGTTTCCCAATTCCTCATATGTACGTCCGCCCGCATCCGACATATATGTATATGATGTATATGTACAGTACATTTCCATATACGCACAGGATATATATAGAGTAATTCTGGCAGCCGGGAAACAGTCTTGGGTCGGGGAACCGACGCGACTCGTGGGATACGGTAATAGATTTATTCGACACCCGGTACATGATACATCATGTATTACAGGGATGTGCGTGGTGCCTATATACCTATATATGTGTATTACGTAGACGTATAATAAACGCAAAGATTCTTAAACACACCTTGTACCGAACAGAATTGCATATATATTTGAATGTTGGTCGAAAACCGATGAAATTCGATATCGAAAAAAAACAGAATTAAAATTCAGTTCAAATAATTCTCATTGGAATAGCTGACGTTGATATATACCTATATGTATATACCCATACGTCTAGAAATCAAAAGCTTCGGGTGTACAATACCGTCGAATTATGATCGATTCGCATTGTGAGTATTCTACACCGACTGCAGAAGAGAATAACCACTTTCCAGGCAATTGTCAGAGACAAAAAGAAGCTATAAAATAGCTGGGGTGTGCTGGGGTGGTGGGGGGGAGGGGGGGGGGGGGAGGCCATCGGACGGACAAACGGAATGTATAGGTACGTACGGATAGATGATAGATGGATGGATGGATGGATGGATGGATGGATTGGCGAACGTCGGACGAATGAACAGGTATTGCAATGGTATAGCAACAAACAACAGCAGTTAATACGCGAAACGGAAACGTAAAGAGAGTTCGGAATGCGGAAAATACGCAAAAATCCAAAAAAAAAAAAAAAAAAAAAATAGATGAATGATAAATCAAAGAAACGAAAAAAAAAACAAAAAAAAAAAAAATACAAACCGAACCAACAAACAAATGAGTAAAAAACGTAGTGAGAAGGGATATGGAAAAGAACGGAAAAAAGAAAGTAAAGAGATATAGAAAAACTAAAAAAAAAAAAAAGAAGAAAATCGCAGAAATTGTCATTGTGCAAGAAGAGGTTCGAGATAACAATGACAACGGCTGACACAGCATTTCTACTATACAGATTATCCTTGAATATTAAAAAGTCGTCGTGAATCTGCATATAAGTACATACATATATACCATACACCCTCGCATGGTTCGACAAATTTTCTTCTATAACGAGTAGAGTTTCGATCGTTTTTTTTCTTTGTCCTTATTTCTTATTTTTTTTTTTAATTTTTTTTTCGTTTCGTTTTCATCCAAACCTATACGTATGTTACAGCTACAACAGATCGGTATTGGATGAATTCCCGTCGAAATTTAGACCTTTAAAATTCATTAGGTATTTCAGAATGACTATAGGTATCGGTGTCGGTGATTATTACAACAATGTTTCGCTGTAAACGTATGCGACCGCACAGTGGTTGGCGTGTGTGTACGTAGACCCGGTGAAATTGATTCTGAAACACGTCGGTGTTTCCACGGTAGACTCGAATAATTTATTCGGCAGTCTATAGGCCCTGTGTAAAAAAAAAAAAAAAGGAAGGTGGAAAGTTGTCCAGCTAACACCCTTTGGCGAAAACTGATTCAGGATAAACCGCAACCGTGCGTACATTCGTGTATTTCTTGTTGCCAGAGTTTCGCTATTCGTCATTAAACGGGGGTTGAGAAACAAGCGGAGTCACGTGTACAGGTAACATATATATTACTTGGTTTATTATACTCACGTTTGATGCAAATTTGTTGCATATATGACGTCGTTCGCATGGCCAATGACATCTAGTGTCCTGCCCGTGACGTTTACCGCCGTTATACGCCCGGCGTTCTCCACTATGTGGTGTATTCCTCGTACACGCATACATCCAATCATCCCTCGTACATATGTAGTAAATATGCATGCATACCTATGTGTTACATATGTACCGGGGCCAGAGAAATTTTGATACGCATTCCTAGTGATCCAAATTCAAACCCAACCCATTGACAGCGACAAACGATATAGATCCTTGGCGCCCGAAATTCAACGCTTAATTTTCATCATCCCGGAGAAAAGAGTTTACAACCAAATTAGCCAAATATTTACATAAATATTTTCTAAGAACAATTTGATTTTTCTATCGTAATCAAACTAATTCGCTCGTCATTCGAATACCGTCGTTCGATTCGCATTCTTCTGGCGTTTTCGGTTTTCTCCTTTTTGATTTTCACACCGCGTCATGGAAACTGCAGCAGTTTAGAGGGGCGACGATCGGATTTCATTTCACGTATATATGCCTTCGATATTGGGGAAAATTGATAACATAGGTATTCAAGGTATTCCAGTTCCATAGATACCGGTAAGCTTTATTAATTCGATGAACAATTTAATATTTTACAATGAATAATCTCTGGCTCGAGAGGCGTTACCGTATGGAATCAAATCCATCGACTGTAATACCTAAGTATACGCGATACACACATACCTATATGCAAATACGTTACCACAATGCTGCGCTGCCATTTCTCCAGCGGTAACACACAGAGAATTTATCCAACCAATGAATTTATAAGCACATGTATTGCATATAGTACATAACGTACGTACGTGCATGCGATACGATGCATAAATCCGATACCATTCAATGAGTAAAGTAAAACACGAGCGCGAATTTTGACGGATTAACTATCATGATTTTCACATCGTCATTAGCTTATACCAAATTATCACGTCATTATTATAGTTTCACCACAGTAAAATGGGGTAGAACCCAAACACAGATCGGTGAATGAGATAAAAATGCGTTTTTCACCATCTATACTCCTCTATGCATGCATAATACATGCCTGTACATACCTATACTGTACATAGAAAACAAGTTCGATATAGTCGAGACGACTGCAGTAGTTTATAACTCGAGTACATCAGCGGAAAAATTGTCACAGAATTTTTGTTCCTCCTTTTTTCCCTACCTTTTTCCAGATCCTTGCAACAGTCTTTCAAATTTGGCATCCATTGTTACGATCATGAGACAACCGGAAGTCGCTCACTCGTCTAAAAGTGGAAATAAAAAAAGGGACTACGAAAAAAAACCGAGAAAAAAGAAGGAGAAAATTACAAATAAAAAAGTTTCGCTACCGGGACACCGTGGCAGGTATATGATATAGATTGTGGGAAAAATCTATATATATATGTATAGAATGTATAATATAATCGCCATTTTTAATTGAGAAATGTCCTCTTTTTTTTTCTTTCACTTCTTTTAACCCAGTTTTCAAACCGTCCGCCAAACGTAAAAATTTGATGAAAACGCTTTGCAAATTGATTCCTGCACGCATATACATATATGTATACCGTGTGTCCGCGAGTTTACGCCGCAGTAACTCTAGTTGCCTGCCACTAAGGCGGTCACGCAGAGCTGCTCGTTGGCAACTAACTCCGTCAAAACGTTCAAATTAACCAGCGTTGATAGTCGAGTTGGAGATTTAACGTTGCATTAGGTCAATGCGACACTTCTACCAAACAAACAAATCGACAATGAATATTTGCGAAAGGTTAAAAATTCGGTAATTTACAATATTCTGGTTAACTGACATTGATGGAAAGTGATCAGAAGTGGAGTTAGTAAATCATTGGAAGCAGTAAGCGGATACACATAATCAGCAGGTAGGTGACAACATCGAATTTTATGGGCTCACTGTACGAGATCCTTTGAAAAAATTAATGAAATAGCACTGCATGTCAATTAAATGCCAATAAAATCGAATCTACAGTACAATATCACAGGATCTAGTTAGAGTGTGTAATATTGTATTGAAGATTCCATTTTATTGGCACTTAATTGACATGAGAGCTATTTTATTAATTCATTCAAACGATTTCGTACAGTGAGCAAATAAAATTCGATGTGCAATAGTTGTTGCCAACGGTCAGCTCTGCCTCATCTCCTCCGCTGAATCCGTCAGCTCTGCGTGATCGCCTTGGTGGCAGGCAACTAGAGTTACTGCGGCGTAAACTCGCGGACACACGGTATACCTACCGGTATATAATACGACGTACTCCGGACACTGTAGGTATAGCAACTAATTCGTTTTTTTTTTTTAATTTTTTTTTCCTCTCTTTTTTAATTTCCCTCCCTTACACACTTTGAATTTCACGTTCACCGCTCAAGTATATATCGATGTCAAAGGGGTGGAAAATCTCTTCGGTATCATCTCTTGAAACGGACCGAGCGAGGGAATAATCCCTCCCCCCCTCCCCCCTCTCCCCCCCCCTTCGGTCGCCCTCCCAAAAAAATGTTCGTAAAACAGTTAAAAGAAAGGAGACAAAAAAAAAAAAATAAAAAAAAAAAAAACGTGAGAGTTGAAACAAAAGTACAGGGAGCTGTATAGTGGAATTGAAAAAATTGAAAAAAAAAAAAAAAAAAAAAGGTAAAGAAGGCGGAGCGCTAATCGGACGTACATTAACATAACTCAGCATGGAATAATCGTCCGAGGGGGTGGAGAAGGATGACGGGGGGAGGGGGGAGGGGGGGGGGCAGTATTTCGATTTATCGCGGAAGAACCGAGAGTAGAATTGCAGTACAAAAAAAAAGGTGTAAAAGTTTCAACGATTTTCACTATACTATGTATAGATGTGCGTAAATAGGTATAACTGCGTTAGGTATATACATACCTATGTGCGGGTGAATGAAACGTATGAAAAATGAAAAATGAAATTATATACCTACAGAATTTTTGACTGTATACCTAAAATACGTATGTGTACATATCGAGGATTAGGTACGTATAAATAATCCCTGCCTATCATCGGGCGCAGGAGTCAGTTTACGGAATAATCGTATGCCCCGTATTACCTATATATACTGCAGTGATCTTTTTTTGGTACTGCATTTACACCGTATAAACGATGAAAATTATTAATTCGATCGGTTCGAAATTCGCAAGAGATATTCGTATATATCGGTTAACCGCGGTTTCGAAACGAGTCACGATTTTTCTCATGTTTAGAAAAATATGACAAATCCATATTAGTCGCGGGTTCCATATCCATATACCTGATATACTACTTTTTCAATAAAAAACGATCACGTGCAGTTGATTATGATTTATGATCGTACGTAGGTATACCGGTCACGATATTTAGGTATCCGCGCTCGAGTGATTCGAGAAAAAATATTTGTTTCTCCATTCGGAAAATATCGGCGATATAGGTATAGGTAGGTATATAAATCGCGATACATCCTGCGAGTCTCGAGACATATATTCGAACGGTTTATCGTTACCTGCAACGGGATGCAAGAGGGCAAGGATGAACTAGATTTTCATTTTCAATTTCTTTACTATTTATTCGGGTTTTATGCTGCACGTTTAGTATATGAAAGTATATACAGTATACAATAAGGTATGCACGTACCTGCAACGTATCTAAAATTCTTTCCTTCAGGTCGGTCTCGTACCGGCATCTGGAGCAGGCGGGGGAGGACGGGGGGAGGGGGGGGGGGAGGGGGAGGCGTCGTCTTATTCAATATTAAGTGGGTGACCACTGGCGCATTCGGTGGTTTTCGAAGGCCGGACAATACGTCTCACTATTCCCGTACCTCCCTCGAGACCTCCTGCGGGACGCGCCCGCGCTCACCAATTGATACCGCAGAGGGGTTACAAATAGCCCCCTAGGGGCGGGTATCTTTCGTATATAGAAAAGTCTCGCGAAATTAATTCCATCGACATTTCTATCCAAAAAAAAACCTGCTGTGTGGCATAATAAAAATATCAAATCCGCGGCCTCAATTATATACGTATAAATGTCTTGTACCTACAAATATCACCCTTCTCACCTAGAGTTCAAAAAAGTAGTCGCGTTTTGACTTAATTTTTTCTTTTTCTAATTTTTCTCATTCATTTAGGTAAAAACTTCCAAATTATACGATGATAATAGTAATTATTTTTATTATTATTATTATTATGAATATCTATTTTTTTTTTACGAAAATCTCGACGAGGAAAAGTGCGTAGGTTATGAACGGTAATTTTAGAACTTTTTTTTTGGAAATCTACCTGGATAAAGACGGGGTGTATTTTACATAAATTATATACCAGATATACATGTACGTATTACACCTATTCTTACACTGTTCAGCACCGTTGTAAAATGCAGAGAAAAAAAACGGGGAAAAAAAGGCAAAATGACAAAAACAAAAAAAGAAGAGAAAAGGAAAAATTGCTACCGAGAAATAGCGCTTTAAACAAGAGAAAAAAAAAGAAAAAAAAAAAGTGTCAGGACGAGTAGTTAAACAATAAGCGTCGCCGCGCAGCCTCGCTCGTATGTAGGTTTTTAGCAATGTATAACAGGTAGGTAGATACATGTATACAAAGTTAAGTACCTAATGTGCTGTGGCATACCAGCTGGAAAGTGAAGAATAGAATCAGTACGCAGTGGGCTTAAACTTGCCCCAAATCTTTTGTACACACCTCTCCTACCCTCCCCACCCCTCCCCTCCCCGCCCCTCTCTCCGCCACCTTTCCTTTAAAGCTTCGAGTATACAGTGGTTGAAGCATTGTGAAAAACCCATTTTTTATTTGGTTTTTGGATCGAAAAAGAAATTTGCCCCAGTTCCGAATTGTACGTACATATACGTAACGTACGTACCTACGTACACGTGTGTGGGACGCATTGGCAAGTTCATCTATATTTCATATATTGCAGCACATACACGCGTATATAATGTACCGATCATTATGATTTTGTTTATGTAGAAAATTAAGTCCGTAGAAATTAGGTAATCGATAAACGAATCGTTCGAAAGGGGTGTTAATGGTTAACGTCCGATCGTTCGCGTCGCGCGATCGTATCTATTTTGGATCTAATAAAGTGGCGGTTGTTTAACACTCTCATTCGGATGTGTATTTCTTCCTTTTTTTTTTTTCTCCTCGTCCATACGGATCGTCGACGACACCCTCGTCCTTTTTTTTTTTTTTTTTTTTTTTTTTTTTTTTTTTTCGCCGTGCGGAATTGCCCGGATACGACGTTAACGCGGCTAGAAAGAGAAGAAGTAGAAAATCAGGGTCACTTTCCGGGGGTGATATACCGCAGAGGGAGGGAAAAGGACATGTTATACAAATGTGGGGCAAGCCGTAATATATAAAGGGTGTTTCGTAAATAGCTGTATTATATGCGGCACTGCGGTGCTGAAATTTCTTCAAATTGTTCATATACGTATACGTATATGTATACCGTATCTATCGTAGGTAAAGGTTGCTTTATGTACACTGGAAGGATATGTGCTGCGGGATCACTAGATGAGGTTTAACTATTAATGCTAAGCGTGGGGCTAACCCATTCATGAATTTTTCAAACGAGCAATCGCCTAGACCGTCTTGTTCGTTGTCTTATTTTGCTTCTTCTTCTTCTTCTTCTTCTTATTCTTCGGGTGCCTTAATATTCGATCAAATAATATATAGACGAGTGAACCGAATTTGCATGACTATCCCCGCAGCCGTTATCTATATTTGCAGCGCAATAATCCTGGTATAATTTTTTCGTTTTTTTTTTTTTTTCGGACCAAAGAAAAATGCACGGATGTCTGCGAGATGAGAAATTAGAAAAAAAAAATAAGGAAAGTAATTTTTTTGGATTCCAGAAATAAAATTTTTGAGTAACAGGGTTATTTTTGGACTCGTTCGATTTTTCGTTTTACTATAAATCGTAAAATATATAGTCGAACGTATATCCTGCAGAGATAATATAATTCTAGTGGTTTCTAACCCTTCCCGAGTGAACTCGTATTTAGGCATATCCGCAGATAAAAAGTAAATTTTATGCAAAGTGCACGCGCGCATAGTCAGCAGCTGCAGCCTTGCACTTTGCGCTATCCTCGTTACACGTATACCTTATTCGCGTAATAACCTTCCACTCATATAGTTGCAGTATATGCTCAGACCAAGGACAAGATATGCCATCTAATCAGGGTCATTAATACACATTGAATTTAGATGCGATAATGCCCTACATGATATAGGGAATTACATGGCGGAGCAACGACGTGTTAAACATTAAAGTCAATCCAACTTTCCAGACAACGTTATAATACGCGAGGTATAACGCCTCGCGCTATTAATTCCTCTATGTGAATACAGGTATACTGCGGACGTTCGATTGCTCGGATAATTAATCAACCGCGAGTGCTCGTTAGAAAGATTTTCCCTTCGAAAAATCTATTTTTGATTTCAATTGTAATGACAACGTTTTATTCAATCATTATTTATTTTTGTTTTCACATGTCCGCCGTCGTTCTTCGTATATACAGCGATATAGTTCATATATATATACATACTTATGTAGGTATATATCCGTCATCCCGATGGTTGTAAGGGCAGAAAGGAGAGCAATATATCAGATACGAAATTTGTTTGTCTTCTTTTACGACAGGGGCAGGCTGCATCGCGCGTCTTATTGGATTTGGTATCACCGTCGAAGATAAAAGTCCACCTGATATATGGCGCACCAAGAATATTCTACATGTATGTATTACACCTCGTACATAGCTTGCGCCTGTACGTATATATGTTATACCTTATACGGTACAACGCGTACGAGGACGGAAAACCAAAAACATTGCGTATATATACGCGTATACCTACACTTCCGGTTTCCCTATTATATACCGAATTTATCCACCTATATCGGTATACTTTTTTAACGCGGGATACGCAGATGAGAAAGAAGGATATGGAAAAAAGAAACCGGTTTGAATTTAGCCGATCGTGATTGACCTGTCTTTGAATTTGCCGATCGGGTTTGCTTCGAACTTAAAAAAAAATAGTCTAATCACCCTTGGACCGCCATTTTGAATTCTTCTTTTCTTTTTATTATTCCAAATAAAAAGTTAGTCTGACCATATCCTATGGGGATTGCGAAGAAATGAAATTATAGGAAGAAATCGTGACGTGTACGTTATACGAAGCTGTATAGATATTTCTGAAGAAAAGTGATAAATTTTCAAAGTTATCCTTTTGACGTTAAAATTGCAATTGTTAGAAGGTTTAGGGAGGAGCTGGTTGTCGGCGTTACGTATAAGGAGGTATATAGGTACTCGTGCAGCATCGGAAATATTATATAGAATCTCCTGCAGAAGCAGGTGCGCGTCGTTTTGAGGTTATAATCGAAACACAATTATTAAGACGTTTCTCGTCTGGTGTTGGTTGGTACAAGAAAAGGTGGTCCGAATAACAAGCAGAGTCCCGTGGGGGGCGCACCAGGTGCAACGGGCTAACCCCCGTGGCTTACCAAAGCGAAACAACCAACGAGCCTCCAGTTCCGTAACCTCCTAAGGCTGAAAGGCTTGCGGCATACACGGCTTCCAACCACGATCCTGTCTAGACGATACGCGCGACATACGTGCTTCCAGTCTTTTCAGTTTTTAAGAGTTCTCAGTTCTTCCTCTTCTCACGATTTTCTTTTTTCTTTCTCTTTCTCCTTCTCTGTCTCGTTCTCTTTCTCTTATTTCTTAACCACCGCTGCAATATTTCCAATATTTTTCATAAGCTTAAAGTGCTGCTGCTACCGTTGCTGCTGCACCTAAGGGGTTAAGAGGATCATATGTATATTTTCAGAAATACATGAAAAACCATTTTTCGTCGATATACGTATATACGAAAAAAAATAAAAATGAACGATACGTATCTCCGTGTCCTGCAGGTATAAAAGTTCGTATGTAACGTACATTTCTTTTAAAATAGTTTACCTTTTATTTTATTTTTTATTTTTTTCGCACATTGTACAATTTTTATTCACCTTCTTTGTAATTTATCTAACGAGAATAAGCGGAACGAAACAAACAACACGAAACAGAAGAACAAAAAAAAAACTGAGAAGAAATAATAATGAAATTGCTCAACAATAAGATGGCTTGGTTATGGGTATATGTATATACATCGTTGCTGCGATGCATTTATGTGTACGGTATTCAAAGCACAGTTTTAAAGTTTAAATCATCAACGAAATTGCGGAAAATAAAAAGGGGGGTAAAAAGGTTTATTACTATTGTATGCTAGAAGCTTTTCATATTCCTTCATTTTCATTGTATACGATTGTACAATATAAACTGTATGTATATTATGTCCTGCAAGTGCAGAATTAGAGTGTTATTTTGAATATTCAATTCACATCGTACACCTGTAACCCCTCGAGTAATTGTTTTTTTTTTTTCTTCAACTTTTACATTTGTTTTTCACTTTAATTCTTATATACGTTCGTAACTATACGAATTTGATTTTTTACTGCGCTAATAATACAAGCACCGCAGTGATATACATTCTTACTTTTTATTATACCCTTAATTTTTCTTCTGCAAACAATTACATATTATATAACGCGTCTAAACGAAGGTTATATTTTTCGTTGCATATTAAAAAAATTTGTAGCCTATACGTGAATTGTTTACGTAAATGTGTAGTAGATGGAAAAATGAAGGAGAAAAAAAGAAGACTGCAGCGGTCTTGATTACGTTAAATACGAAAGGTGCGTAGTCGGAAAAATTTGTTAAAAAAATTATTAGTGACTAATACGTAATTCTGTTCGCTTATGAGGGGTCGTATATGTTTCTTTGTTATTTCTCAACCCTCGACATCTATGGAATATCTGGCGGTAATTGTCGTGCGGGTTGCGTATTAGAGACAAGTAGCGAGGGTTAAGTTAGCGATCGAACTACGTTCGTATGGCATTCGGGTTTTACGTTCCGGCTGGAGAAGAGCGGCAAAAAATAGGGATTTTATGGACAGATCTATGCGCGGATGAAGCTAGACGGATAGATATGTATATAAACGGTACTATACGTATCTCTACAGGATCCACCTAACATCGTATAATAAAATACTGCGGTCGCGTCGATACGAGTAACCAATGAGAAAAGGGATGCCTCGTGACGTAGTTGGACGCTGAACAGCGCCTGGAGGGTTGTAGGTGGGGCTTGGAAAGAGCGACGCCCAGTTTTACAGGTAGAAAATAGTTTACAGGTGAGCGACGGAGAAAGAGAGAGAGAGAGAGAAGAGAAGGAGGAAGGAAGAGACACGGCTGTTCGGAAACAGGCGCAGAAAGGGGGCGCGGTATTATACATTGGGGTTTGAGAAATGCCGAAGATATATAGAAAATATATTTCAATCGCGCGCGATAGAACGTGGTATAACGCTCATCTTTCGGCGATCGGTAAATTTTCTTTTTACAAATACTCAAAAATCAAAAAACGCTCTTGAAATTCATTTTTCAAATTAAGTCAGGTACAAAAACGTATAGTTTGGTGACGCTGACCATTCCATGAAGTTTCTTTTCTTTCTATATTCTTTAATTTTGTTGTTCTGTCTAAAATAAAATGACAAGAATTTTTGACAGTTTTTACTGATTAATTTTTTTTTTTTTTTCCGGTGAGTTATCAAAACCGGAAAGGGGTTGTCTAACTTCTCTATTTTCTTCTCGATATATTATAGTCTTCTCGATATATTTTACATGTAAAAGTCAATGAGTTTTTTCTTTTTTTTTTTTTTGAGCAAGTTTTTCATTTCGGAAAATATGTGATACGGAAATAAATAAAAATCTAGAAAATCTCCTTCGGGTATTGAAATCTTTTGGGAACATGCTTAAAAAAAAAAAAAAAACAATAACCCGGATAAATGTTTTACTTTTTATTACAACAGTTTTGAAAAGATGTTTTTTTTTTAATTTTTGAAATAGTGAAAAAAATTATTTACCGAGTTGAAACTGATCGTACATATAGGTTATATACGTGAAAAGAAGAAAGATCGAAAAAAAGAGGGAAATAAAACGAGAAGATCTAAAATGGTCGAGACGCGGACAGCCTAGGTAGATGATTTGTCACGGAATGTCCCATATATCCATATAATACAGGCGGAAACCACCGTTTTTTTTTTTTTTTTACCGAGTAATATGGGGTCAAGACATCGCTTCAGACAGTCTTGCGATATTCCACGTCCGCATTTAGAGTATGGAAGCACGTAGCTCCGTATTTCTTTACGCCCCCGCGTATATAGAAAAGGAAAGGGAAGTTGGCATAGCTGAAAGAGAAGAGGGGTGTGTAGTAGATGCGCGGAGGAAGTAACATACGTAGTACGTACTACCGACTACGTATATACGTACATACATCGCGTTGCAAACTTGCCTCTTGCACGCCGCCGGTAATTCTTTTTTTTTTCTTTCTTTCTTCATCTTTCTCTTTTCTCTTTTTCTTCAACCGGCAGAGAGGTGAAGGTAATATGGAGCGGAGTCATATATATACACACATATGTGAGGTTAGATGCAGATGTAGATAAGACAGGTAGAAAAATTATATATACATATATATATATATACATGGCAGGAATGTACACCAGGCGTTTCTGAATTCTTGCAATTTTCATAAGATTATAAAATGGCCGCGTCCCGACACGCAACGACGTTTATACGCGTATCGGTATTCCAATATAAAACCGTTTTCTTTCGTGCTGGAACAATGAGGAAAAATATACAAAGAGATCGAGATGAAAGAACGGAATCAGATCAGATCGCGTAGCCTTAATTAATAAATTCGTGCGAAATGTGTGTGTATCATACACGAATATGTACACCGATTTAACGCTGTTGCGAATCAGAAAATTCATCATTTCAGCGCATTAACCCGAATATAATAAAGAAACAATAAACCGTTGTTATTTTTTACAGTAATAAAAGGTCGCAGAAACGGAAAAGAAACGAGAGTAGCTGACGTCGAGCAGAGAAACAAAATGTAAAGGAAGGAAAGAATAAAAAGGAAAGGAAAGGAAAGAAAGAAAAAAAAGGTCACCAAACTACCCTCAGCTACAGCGTCATAATATGGTATATAAGATTACGAGATCGTCGCGCGCTGTGTCTACACTAGTATTAAAATGTCGTTACCAGATAGGTGCATGTACCGCGCGATGTGTCCGAGGCAACATAGAGAAGACGCCCACCCCATTTTTCCTTTCCTCTTTCCTCTCTCCTCTTTCTCTCCCCAGTTTTCCTTTTCAGTTTACTTTCCTCGCGATCCCCGTCCAGTTTTGTAGAGAGATCTAGCTGATTACATACCACACACACATATAGGTATACACCCACACTGTAAAAAATCTGGGGATTGAAAGTATTCGGTGTTGGTGGTTGATAATTTTGGAGTTAATAATGACACTTTTTGTGGGTAAAATCTACACTTTGCGTTTGGTACAATTTCAAGCGGTGTCACTTACCGCTTCTCAACACTACATGTTCGTTATTTCGGAACATTAACACATCCCGGTGTGAGTATCGTGTCTTCAGACATATATTCGACACCGATTGAATTCTTTGTCAGCTACGCATAATTCAAATTTGCAATATCACCGGTTTGTGGTTAATTTTCATAACCACCGGTGTTGATAAATGATACGCGACGGTGCTTTTTGCTACCAAAAGACTTCACAAGTTCTAGCTTGCGTTTGTTTGACACCCTTGCGGAGTTAATTGCGGAGTTAATTTAACACCGATGGTGTTAAATTAACAAGTTTGAACCTGCATTGGGTCGACGCAATGCGCAGTTCTTCTGTATTATGCAGTCAACGCGTAAACGCACAGTAGAACAAAGGTTCCGAGGAGATGGATTCTTCAACCGATACTGTGGCTGCGGCCGCGAATATATTGAATTCGAGTTTATTTGATTTGGATATGTTCCCCGTTGAGACGCATCCAGTTGTGAGGGATTTTGTCCTACGGAAAGCTCGTTTCTACGGGGAGATAAAATGGATAAAAGTGCCAACTCCGAATAATACTACGGTAGACTATCACGCTTTTGTCACCGCAGGTAAGTGTTGATGAACAATAATTTATCATACAAAAAACTTGTACTTGTTCATTGGTGTACTATGTGTACCTCAATGTATATACTTTTGATCGAAAGAAAACTAGATTGAATCGAATGCTCGAGATAAAAATTTCCAAAATTCACCTATTTTTATTGCGATCTGCTCAAATGTATCCCCTTAACACCCTAGTGAGTCAAATCAGCCTCAATTACAAATGTAGAGAACACCTCGCAGTGTTAGAGAAAATGTTTTCGGTGTTTTATGTAACACCGATATTGAATGAAATTCACAAATTTTATTTAATATCTACTCAACAGCTAAGCAATCCTTCGAACTTGGTGATGATGAGGACATAGTAGTTCGCGACGAAGATGGAGCAGTAATTGACTCTTCGATCTTCGAGTTATTTCCCAAAACTGTTTTTCAACTTACGCAAGATCTCCGAAAAAGCGAAAGATCGAAAATTCGGTAAGTGCATTCATACCTGTACCCATTTGTCATTGCACTCGCGTTATATATTTTTTTCTAATCTCTACAGAATTTACTACAAGAGATCAAAAATGCACCGGGGGGTATTGAAGTAATTGAGGAATACCAGACTACGGGCGCACTCACAGGCCAAAGTCGTCGAAAATTGGTAAATATCGCTGTCAACCTGATGGTCAGTGAATTCGGACATCATCCAACGGCGGAACATAAGTTGTCATTTGATAAAGACTGAATTATATTAAGACTGAATAGATACAAATAATGTATCTTTGCTATGACTAATTGTGAGTTATAAAACTTTTTTTGAATAAATAAATATATATTTGTATATGAATAAACCTGGACTTGTGATATTATGACCCCGTATAAGAAACAATTTTCTAATTTTACCGAAATTATGCGGACCACATCACGTGGTTAATGGGAATAACACCGTGTACCAGTGTTTTTTGGTATATGATACATTTAACCCCAAAATTGAGTCCTTTAATTAACGACACACAAAACGGTGTTGTCCTTAACTAGCACCCCGCTGGTGTCACGTCCGGTGTTTTTTTCACACCCCTGCATTTAACACCGTTAATGCGAATTCCGGATTCATTTAAACCACTTTATAGTGTTGAATTAAGATGACGACTTTGCCGGTGTCAACGAATGACGTCCAAGTCAGTGTCAAAAAACGGAGTTAATGATCAACACCGTTTCAACACCAATCTTTGAACACCGTCTATTAACACCAAAAACGGGGTGGACCTATATAGACCACTATTGGTGTTAAAATGGTGTTGATTTTGACACCAAATTTTTTACAGTGCAGCTTGTACCATAGAAAATAAGGTACGGGTCATACTTATAACTATATAGAAATGATCTAAACTCTTTTCTCAAGGAGACCGCGGCTTTCTTATTTTTTTTCTATTTTCTTCTTTTTTTTTTTTCGGCTATTCCATTTTTATATACCACACCCGCACATACTTTATGTATATATCTTACATACATATATATACACATAGTACCAAACCTTCCGGCGACACAACGGGTAACGCTACAACGACCAATAAAATCTGTCACTGACGTACATAAAGTATAAAAAGATTTGCTGCATTTCACGATAAACTATAATCTATATATACATATATGAGAGTCAATTAATCATTAATCGCTACACAATACACGATTTGGTATATATTAGCTTGAAGTGCATTAAATCGATCTAATTGATGAAATATTATTTGATTTCGGCTCGGCGTCTGATTTTTCACCCGCGGTATAAGAATTGAAATATATTTTACACAGCTGTGCAGACGGAAGATTAATTTATTCTGTATAATTTTATTGAAAGAAAAAAAAAAAATAATAATAACAACAACACAAGTAAATACAATGAATTTTCGGAACGAGATACAGCTCGATTCCCCTTATTATAATAGTATAGGTGTACGTCTAATTGCTTCTTTTTTTTCTTTGTCTGTTTTTTTTTCTTTGGTTTGTAATTCTGTTTTACTCACTGCTCTGCAGTGTATAACACGACGACGGGAATAAAGGGGTAAAGAAAATTGAACTTGCGACCCTAATTTCCATTTTCGTTGGATTACGTTATTTATTATGCATCGCGGGGAGTGGGGAGGGGTAGGGGAAAGGGGGGGAGGGGGGAGATCGGTGCTCAGGAGGCAGCTGCTTACCATTGAAGCATAAAGAGGAAAGTGAGAAGGGAAAGGAAGTTAGTTGAGAAGTGGCGAATGTCGCATGCGGCGCAGCGGTATTTAAGCAGCAGCGGCAGCGGCGGCGGCGGCGGCGGCGGCGGTGAAGTCGGCTACGTTATCTGTAATGGAATAAGTTGGCAACAATGGCGTATTGTGAAATGTTACACCGTCGGTTGACGGACACTATCGCCGGACGTTGCCTTTCCCTACGTTTCCCTCCGTCAGAAGACGTCAAATATCGTGTCATAACGGAATGTATGCCATACGTACGTTATATACATACTTACCTATACGACGACGACGTCGACGACGACGGCAAACGCGAAGAGAAACAGAAACAGAAACAGCTGCGAGTCGTATTTACCCGTTGTACGACGTTAATTAAATAGTCACACCCCCGCGTTATAATTATAATTTAATGCTTCAGGAATTACTATCGCGCATAGAGATTAGATTACACAGAAAATTGAACGCAACAGAATTCAGCTACGAAACTTCGACGCGATGTTCGGAAGCTGACGTTGTTTTATGTAAGCCACGATTCGTGAAATCCAAAGATCGTAAACTGCAGATTGTGAGATCGGATTTCTTCAGTTTTTCGAGGAAGACAATTTTCTGATATTATTGATTATAAGTATAAAATCCAAATTTCGGAAGGTTATACGTTTGCGAACTACCTTATACATATAATTTACGAAATTGTGTCGTAGTCTTCGACAAATGATCAATTTTTGGAAAACCTATAAATACCTATTTCCTTATACGAAATTCTATCGAACACCTCACTTTTCTTTTTTGTTTTTTTTTTTAATCTAGGTATGTACACAAAACCTCGCCAAATCGGAGATGAATTTGATGGCGAAATATTTTTTGATGAATTTTGTAAATCTCCCGGTATAAAAAAAAAAAAGAAGAATTTGTCAGGAAACCAAGCTAGTAATACAAGTAATGGTAATACAGGGAGAAATCCATCGCGCCCTCCCCCTTAAATCCATTCTCGATAAACGTCCCGTTTTTTTTCTTTTATTTTTTTTTTTTTTTGGTTTCTTCCCCGTCTACTTTTTTCACTGATTTTTATTCGATCGCATTTTAAACGGGAGCGTAATATACGAAAATTCATGGGAAACCAACAAAACCGACCCTGCAGCAGTGCAGTACAGCGCGGCGGTGTACAGCGGGGTGCAGATCTTCTGCTACCTATTTCGCCACCCCGTGTCGTTAGTTGGGGTCCCTGACGCAGACCTTGTCCCCTTTATTTAACTTTTTATTCACCTCTTTAAAAAGTCAAGGAGTTTCGTCCACACGCGGGGGGGGAAGATGCTCGCATAGTTCAGCGGCCGCGCGCTTCTCGATTTTTCTCAATGATCGTACACCGTACAGGGAGGGAGATTTTTGAGTGGTCCGATTCGACGCCTCAAAGTTCGAACTACAATTACCTAATTACCCCTATAAGGTCGTCGGTGACATCGATTTTACGCTGGACGCTCATCGCCATGGGGTATATAGGGGAGGGGGGGGGGGGGGGGCAAAGTGGGCCCCTCAAAAAAAGAAAAAAACGAGTCAAAAAAAGTAAAGACCATTTTTTGCTTTTGGGGCCCACTTTGCCCCCCCCTCCCCTACGAGAGAAATATTGTAGGAATGAAAAATGGCGCGGGAGGGGTGGGGGTGGGTGGGGTAATGAGGGTAAGTTGATAAATATATGACTTACGAAGGTTATGGAGGAGGAAGAATCCCTTGACTCATCATAGACTGCTTGTTCTGCTATTTAAAAGTGTTTTTTCCCCCCTCCCTGATTTTACACGACGACGACGACGACGACGACGACGATGGGGATGCAAATGGTCGGTAATATTTTGTCGTTTAAAAATCCTCATCGGTTAACCGTCGTTAGACTATAAGGTTTGACAAAATATAATCAACAACGTCAAAGAGCTTCTGCCGCACTGTTTAATATTAATAAGACGGGGAATGCTGCTGTTGGCAGTCACGTAGATGCATATCAAACCCTGCATTACGAAAAGACGCTACTTTCGTATACTATACATATACAGCGGAAAAGAAGATGGGAGGGAAGAAGAAGAAGAAGGAGGAGAAGAAAAAAAGAAGACGAATTTTCAAGTTTAAAATTTAAATATCTTCGGTAAGAATAAGCTGAAATCTTTAGCCCTATTTTTTCCACGTCCGTGTATAGCGCTCCTTTTTCCTTTGTATGTATTGCTTATCCATATTCTTCTTCTTTTCTGTTCATGTCAATTCGTGAGGTTCCCCCCACCCATATACACCCACTTGAATACCTGATTTTTATCGACGCGCATACGACCAATTCTCATTCTATTTGAATCCCACTTATACAAACCGACGTACCTTGTACTGTTCGGCTCTTTGATTTTGGCGCAGTGTTAACCCCTCGATAATATATAGGTGTTTTCATTCTAGACTGCCCGACTGGGATTCATCCTGCGATTATTATGCGGTAATTTTCATTAATTATGAACAATCATCAGTTTGATTCGGTTGATTTTTCTTCATCTGATTTCTCGTGCATGAAAATTTCCTGTAAAATAATCGGCACAGTTATAAACTAGTGTACGAAATCTTGTTCTGTTTCTTTTTTTTCTGCTTCTGTTTCAATCCCGATCCGTTCGAAAAGGACATCGCGAGAATCCGGATAAATAGAAAGAATGAGGGATGAAAGCTGGAAAGTAGGCAAATATATTGTAAGTTATTGGGTCTGGTAAAAGTGAGTCTGAGAATGAGCTTAAAAGTCGATATATCTGAGAAAGGCGAAGGCGAAGGTTCCGTAACTGGAAAAGCTCCGAGGTAGTTAGCTACGAACTTGTCCATTAAAACACTTAAGTAGTAATAAGTATACAGGCATAACTGACAGACGCTTAGAGACTTTTTGGATTAAAGTGTCCAACTCCCCTTCGCTGCGTTCAGAATTTATCGTTGAATACAATACAGACATAAACAATATGGCCAATTGATTTCCCATAAAAATAAACATTCCTCTTCGTTCGCACTACTTTCTACATACAATTATTCAATTATTTTTATATCCGATCCGTTTGAACTCGTACATTTCGGCTGCGTGTTTACAAAATTACGGAAAATAATTCGACGACAAATTTTTTGTTTCTCGTCTGCTTCTCCGAGACTTTCAAAGATTCAATTTTCGATTACACGCCCGTAACGGCACTTTTGCTATGGGGTGCTCGCGCCGATACGTGCCTTACCGATCACTAGGCTATCGGGGTATCTTAATAAGACGGCATAAAAATTCATCAACAAGTGGAAAAGGGGGGTTGAGCAAAAAGAAGGAATGTAGACAAAATATAACGAATAAGTAGGCCATCGCGCTCCCATGAGAGAATATCAATTTGAAATGAATAGAACGTATTATTTCGTAGAAGGTTAAAGGTATCACCATAAAATTCGAACGTCTTCTTTTTTGGTTCGAATCACTGTGCATTTCTTACTTTTCTGTGGGTTACGTCGTTTTGGTCTCGATAAAAAAATAGATAGTACGGATCATACCCGTTATACATGATGTGCTCATCTTAACATCGCAGGAAAGGGTAGGGGGTGTCTTGAATTTAATCCCCTAACGCGGTAATGCCGCACAAATTCCAGGGATTAGGAGAAGAACCCTTCCGTATATATACATCCGAAGCCAAACCAACCACCTTGTAGGTGTGTACATACGATACGGCGAGGCAACAGCCCGCAGTTGTAAAAGGGTGTAGAATCCAGCCCCGCCCCCCACCACCGCACCATTTTTTTCCCCCGTTCCCCAAAACTTCCATTTTCCAACAACACCAATTGTGGGGTTTCCCAACGTCAGATTATTAATGCAACATAATATTTACGTTGTATTATATAATTCAAATTTCTATCCCTCCTGTACACATATATATAACACCAAAATATATATACATATGTATACATCGTGTCGTGCATGTATGTCGTACACAGTAGGGTGCGTGCGGAACGCTAAAAAACCGTATTCTGTTTTTTTTTTGTTCAGTTGTAAAGAGCAATCAGAAATTTTCGTTGCAAATCTCTCTTAGAAATCGAATTTACCTTTTTGGCTTTCAAAATAGTTCATCCTCATATATTTTTGAAAAATATTTTTCAATGCGATTTTTATCAAAATTGAAATATCTCACTTCAAAAAATTTGCGGACCGCGGCGACGTACGTATGAAATATTGACGTTTTTTCCTTTTTTTTTTTCAGGTTTTCACGTTTTCCTTTTATGATCTCATATGGCTTGCGGAGAAGTTGAAGAAGAAAAAAAATCCAAACATACGCATCTCATGGGAACTAAAAATCGTTCAAGGGGTATACGATCATATAAGAGGATGTGTTGATACATTATAATCTTTTCTTTTTTTTTTTTGCTATCTCTTTCCTCATATTTATCCAACGTTTGATCTTTTCGATGCAAATGCACCTGTGCAGTAGTCATAAGAACTACTACTGTATTATACACGAAATAGATTCAAACACGTAACAAAAAGTCAAATTTTTTGTACAAAACGTGAAAGCAAATTGCAACGGATGCGAGTGTATTTACTATGAATTTTTTATACATCTACGAAAAAACGGTGATGCTCCAGAAATACAAATGTATCTGTACAGATGTGATACGGTGCAAAAGTCGAGACGACACAATAAAAATGAACAAAAAAAATAAAAAAAAACTATGTACTACATAAAGCAGATTCGGAAAGAGTCGAAGGCATTAAAATTAAAACGTGTTTCATGGAGTATGATATTTCGTTGCCGCGCGCATTGTGTTAGATTATAATAGATGTGTAGAAAACGGAAGGATGCAGAGAGAAAAAAAGAAAAAAAAATATGAAAAATTGAAGTAAATGAAAGAGAAAGAAAATCACGTTATATTCACGTGAACGAGTGAGTGAGATGTGTTAAAAAATAAAGATGAGAATAAAAACTGAAAATTTTTTAAAACCGAACACGACGATATGTAGGTAGAGAACGTCACCGTGGTCGGCGCGACGCGTTGCATGCAGAAGAAGAAGAAGGAGTAACAAGGAGAAAGAAAAAAAAAAAAGAAAGAAAGAAAAAAGAAAAGAGAGACTCTAGTGTATAAGTGCAGCTCAGTCAGAGATGAAAGATGAAAGCCAGTGTTACCCGGTCTCTAAAGGATAGATATATTCCCATTCTCACAGCGCGGCGTGCTCGGGATGATACAGAAGAATAAAGAGAGCTGAATTCGGCCCCAGACCACATCAACAGTTCCTGTATATACCCCGTTTTCCCGTTCCACCATTCTCCCATTACTCTATCCCCACCCCTGCACGCGTTACGGATGAAAAGTACAGATACACCTCTTTCGTCGTACGTATCATAGATATCTCGAGATTTACGACAAACGAGATATCCGTGTGAAAATCACTTCCATGACAACGGAACCCGTGTGAATTTCGCCCGAATTTTTCGGCACCTCGATTTACCCGCCAAAAAACCGCGCGTTCGAAACCTTATTTCGATTCGGTAAAAAGTTGAAAAAATTTACAATCGTTATATGATTGAGGCTTGAAATGTGGATATCTAAATAAGAATTAAACATTTTTTTCGAAAAGTCAAAAGATGTGCGTGTACGTTACATTTATATGCCGCTAATATGTACCGTTAAATACAAGAATGTAAAATGAAAAAAACCGAAAAAGAAATATAAATATATTTATATGTATACGTGTAATGTACATCGCAGATGAATATTTCGATCGGTTCCAAGAGCTTGTATAGCCGGGGGTGGAGACGGGGCCGTTGAAAAAGTTGATCCTACAAGACAACACACAGCCGTCGACGCGACGTAAGAAAATGAAAATGTCCTTCGTCAAAGAGTAGAGAGAATATAAACCGGAGAAATCCGCGCGTTATTTAAAAAGGAGAACGGGAACGGAAACATTATATAAGGGAAAATAAAAAAAAAACTAAACAATACAAAGAATAGGAAATTCGTTTTTTCTTGATCTCTCTCTTTCTCGATGCTTTTTTTTTCCTACAATTTTTCCGCACATCGCCCCGATCTGTTTAATTCTGCTCCGCGTCCGTACGAGTTGAGTTTATCTATAGTTGAAAACAAACAAAAAACAAGATTAACTCACGAGTAACCAAAAAACAAAAGAAAAAGAAGGAAAGAATAATTTAAAGTAGTAAAGAACAATAATAATAATAAATAAATAGAAATGCTTTAAACAGTTACACGTCGAGGAACACAGCGGATTACATCCTGCGGCAAGTTCCGGAATGCTGCACGCGCGGCATGGTAATGTATATATATATATATATGTGTACATGATACATATACATACACACGACGTATATAGTGAGAGTTCTTCGGGCCCTCAGGGAGGACTGAGGACAAGAAAAAGGGGGGCATGAAAAGGGGGATGGAAGGGAGAAGGAGATAAGAGAAAGGGATGTTATATACGAATAGAGCGACAAAGAGGATGGGGATGGAATTAAGCATCTCGCCTGAAGAGACTTCGAGTCACTTCAACGTACTTCCCTCACTCTTGCAGACACCCTCCCCCTCCCCCGCCGCGCCCTAACTTCCTCTTCTTCCACCGTACGACAAGGATTAAAATCTGCTTTTCTCCTCTTTTTCTATACACACATATACCTATATTCGAAGTGTTTCTCTCCATCCAGTTTTTCAAATTAATCGGCACTGGCTATAAGTGTGTGAAAACAGATGACGAAAAAATTTAAAGAAAAATTCGTTTATTTCCCAGTTTTTTTTTTTCCCCCTAATTCTTTTTTCATTCTCCTATTATCAGGAATGATTCGTTGGATTTTGCCGAACGATATGAATCACAGAAAAACAATAGCTGAAATTCGAAGAATCAAAGTAGACGGCACCTATATACGGCCAAGCGCGCGTTTGGACAAATTTTTCGTGCATAGCTGGGCCGGCTACGGAAAGTTGTCCAGAAGCGAGCTTGGCCGCGAAGCGATTCACAATCAATCCAACCGGGTGTACTTATAGGTATACATGTAAATGAATTTTCGTTTGTTTTCAGCTGGTTGGATCGAACGTGAAAAGTCGATGCGGTCAAAGAAAAATCTGTAATCGGAATGTCCGAACTTGCAACGCGGGAGGCTTCGAGGTTTCGAAATTTGTATCAAACGAAATGCGGCTACATCCTCCGTGCGCCGGATAGGAGTATGGAAGAAGTATGAGGTGGTACCGGCGGATAGCTGGTAGTTGGAAATGTTTTATAAACATCGTGGCCTCCTCTTCGATATCCAATACCATTAGAGGGGAATATACAGGCTAAAGCGAGCCGTACGAGTTATGGGCGTACTTCTCCTGGAGTACATGTGCCATGGGATCACCATAAGGTGGGGTATTCGCCGAGGTCGTATTGAAAACACATTGCAAGACTCTCCTCTGGAAGGCCGGGTGTGAATCCCAAGAGAGCATCGCGGGATCACCGGTTCGTTATCCCCTAGGATACACACATGCACATTCGACACATGTGTAACTGAAAATATACACATGCACATCTATACCGTCACAAACCAAGAAGAGACTCGAAAATAATTTACAGTTCGGCTAACCCGCTTGCCGATCCTACGGATGAAAAGACGTGTCATATCCGAGGAAAAGGAGGAAAAGTGAAGAAAATAAAAAAAAAAAAAATAACCAACCACTTCCCAATTTTCACGGATTTATTTTTGGCGAAATCTTTTTTGGTAGTAAAAAGGAATGGTACGTAGAGAATGAACAAAAAACACAACACTGTCGAGATTTGTGTTGCACGGTTTTCGAGCTTTGGTTGTCTGGACGCCGTACATCAGCTGTTGAGGGTGTCGCCCACCCCCCTTTCTGGTCATTACTATTGCAAAACGTTGCCAGGTCTGTCGAGGGCGAAGCTAGATCAGGGGATTCGCCGTTTGTGGAAAAACTGTGACAACGGCCACGTCAACGCTCCGGACGAACGTGAAGAATGAGAAAAATTCTAGGACACATGCGGTACGGCTGCAGGTGCGATGAATAAACTATCGACGCCGCAGGTCGTCGTACTCTATTTTCCGTCGCCTCCCCTCAAATTCGAACTACAAGTCCATACGGAGAAAGAAAATTAGAATTAAAATTAAAATCAAAATTCAAAACCTAATATCATTCGTCCCATCTGCGCCTGTGTCAAAAAACTAAGAATCTTCTTCTTCCTCGGTCAAAACTATACTCGACGTTAAGTTTCAAGTGGAAGTAAGGGGTGGTTTTTTTTATCAAGTTTTGTAAAACAAAAAATTTTTTTCTTCTCCAAAAAATCAACGCACTTCCATACAGTAAGGTGAGAAAAATGTCGACTCCCGCAAAATCGGAAGGCTCTGTAAGATCTTTTTTTGTTTTTATTTTTTTCTATTGTTTTGTGACAGTTTTCTGAGAATCGAATCGATGACCAGATTCTAGGCTATACGCATCGCACGAGATAATGAACTTCTGATAGATTATTTTTTTCCCCTGTAATCGTTCGGCGGTCGGACTAGCTATTAGAAATACGATGTAAGTTGTATAGTTGTAGTTCTGCCTCTCGCAATCTATCAAAAGCAACCCTTATACCTCTAGACGTATCGGGGAGCGGGGGTGGGGGGGAGTCGGAAAACGAGGGAAGACGGGGCGGGGGTTGCGCGTTACCCTCGGGACCTCGACTGGGCCACCTCGAATTTATACCCAGACCTAGAATATCATTTATTCATGCAATGTTACCCAAGAAAAAGATACTCTAAGTGCCCATGAAACGTTTAGTCACTTTGAATATTTTCTTGCTATAGTTATTATGCTCTTACGTTGGCATTGCTGCGGCTGCACTATGGGCTGTAACTATACCTATATATTTACAACATATATATGTATACGCGAAACATCGAACAAATTATAAAAAGAACAAAAAAAAAAAAAAAAACCACGTAACAACAAAGGGTTTACTCGATGGCAAAGTTTTCACAAAAAAAAAATGAAGAAATTTTTTTTTTTTCGAAAGGGGTAAAAAGGGACGAGATCAAAAATATGTAACGGGGTATTTTAAGTGGCGTTGTATCGTGCACCCGTAATGGCATCGGGGTATACTTATACATACCTACTACTAATAATAATGGGGGGCAGGGGGGGGGGGGTATGTATAATAAAAGGTAATTTTGGGTTGTTAGGGGGGGCTTAAGAGTGAAAATATTTTTAGGCAGCTGGTTTTTAGCTATGATTGATAATGCAATCAAACTTTTAAACGTGCCCGTAGTGTGTGTATATGAATATAATACGTATACATTTATATAAGGTAGTTAGGAAATGAATTTCGTTGCGTTTTGCACGGCTAACGACCCATTACGCGCTCCGGGGGCGGCCCCCTCGTTTACCACGGTTGTATCCACTTCATTAATAATCAATAAAACCTCTTTGGACCATTACAGTTTTCCCATGCCTGACGACGATTCGGGTACGGCAGTACGGTGTGTACCTTGCACATCGAAACCACCACCTCCGACCCCATTACTTGAAAAACTTTTCTCAACAACAATTAATTCGCATATCCACACCGAGTCAATTTCTACATTCGTTAATTCATGTGTCATGTAATCGATTCAGAAACGCATGTGTAAAAAGGAAGGGCTTCAAAAATTCCACCATTTTGTGTTAGTTTTGTTGTTGTTGTTGTTCTTTTTTCTTTCATTGTTCTCCTAGATTATAACCGCAAGCGTTGAATTTAGTGTGTGAGATTCGGCACTGAAAAAAATATAGATTCCAAAATAGCGCGAGCACCCCTACCGTGTGTACTAGACATACATATACCTATACATATATATATTTATTTACGAGTAAGATTCCTGCCGCGTCGTTCAGAGTTTGCGGATATCGTAAGGGTGGCGGGTATATAGATGTTACAAGTAATTTCATAAATAATTCGTTTTACGGAGGTTTAGAGACTCGCGTTTTATCCGTACGAGTTTTACAGTTGGGTGTAACCCCGGCGTATAAGAAGAAGATGAAAAATAAAATGAAGAGGAGGAAGTTGAAGTTGAAGAACGAAGAACGAAGAACGAAGAAAGAATGAGTGAAGAAAAAGAGACGGGGTTCGGTAGTGAGCAGTAAACAATTCGAGGCATTTTAATGCCGCCTTCAACTTCGTCCCGAAGCCTGCTTGGCCCAATGGGGCCGTAAGAAGAACCGAAACCAGCATACATACAACGTTTCGTTGTAATAAAAGTGTAAAAAAAAAACAACCACCAAAAAACAATAAAACCAAAAAAAAGACCGTAAACAGAAGACAAAACGTATAAAAAAAAAAAAAAAAAAACTAAGTTCAACAACTGATGTAAGATGATACCGTCTACACGTAGCGAGTACATTCTAGTATATGTACATATACATTTATATACACACCTAATATATATATATATATAAAGAAATATTTGGACTCTCCAAGTCGCGGAGAAAACGAAGCAACGACACCAATATCATCGTGGATCTCCTGTAAGTCCTCGAAACGACTATCGAAAAAGTATAAGGTGTCTCAACGGCCGTGTGTACCGCGATGGTATGGAGAGCTTGCATCCACCCTCCCTCCCCTTCTCTGCACCCCCCTCGTATTTTCTGACATTCTATTTCAGGGCTTATGACAGTCGAAGCACTACACACACGTTCGCTGTCTGCACGTTGAACCTTTTTCCGTATTATTTTCACAATGTACAATCAGTTCAGCCAAATTACATTTTTCATCCCTCCTCCACCCCATGAAACTGCACAAAGATCATCATCGATCTGTATATTTGCTGCGGACTCGACGAACTCCTAGAATAATTTAATATCCGAGTTAATAAACGTGAAAATTTATCTGCGATTGTATTTTTAGGATCGGACTATTAACGAAATGTGTATCGCGCGAAAGACTAGAGGTTTTTTTTTTTTTTCGATTTTTCTATTTTTCTTCCGAATTGGCATGGCGTAACGAAGTTAATCCTGGCCGATTATAATGCGCGGGTTAAATTGAATCGGACTGTTTGTTACACGTAATGTATACATATAGACGTTCCAAATGAATTTCAATACGTAACAAGTAAAAGGTATACAAAAAAAAAAATCTGTATTTCATTTTTCAATGTTATTTTATTATTATTGTTAGTATTTATTTATTTTTCTTTGTTTGTTTTTTTTTCAACGGTTCAGCGATAACGTAACGATGATAATCTTTCTCTCAGCTCGGGAACGTGATATACGATCGATCGAAAGTTAAAACTTAGATCGTCGGTTTTAAGAAATGAAAGTATAAAATTTTGTGGGCAGATTTTATATCTTGTCCAAATGTATAATTGTCAATTCTACCTAGCCCTATGCTTCCTTACGGTACCGTAACAGATGCGATTCCATGAGCGATGTGGTTAAAAAATTTTTTTGAAAGTTTTGCAATAAAATTTCGACCTGATAACCCGCCGCAGCATGAAATTCAACATCTGTGCTTTGGGCGATGATGGAAGGAGTTTTGTTTCTATGGGATTGGTCGGTCGCACGGGGTGCTCGTAGGTCGTAGGTGAGCGGAAGAGTAGTCGATGGAAAAGAAGGTAGCTGGGTAGGTAGGCGGATATAAGCGCGGGGTACAGAGAGGAAGGTTGTTCGTTGGGGGTGAGGCAGGTTGGCTGGTTTCAATTAGAAGCCAGTCACTCTCCGAGGCATTGTTCAGCTCACTCTAGATTTGTATTCCTTGTTTGTTTGTTTGTTTGTCCATTGGTTGGCTGGTTGGTTGGTTGGTTGGTTGGTTGGTTGGTTGGTTGGTCCGTTTGTTTGTTTGTTCGTTTGTTTGTGCCGACGATAGGAGGTACACGTACAGTTATGTATGTACGAGGTGATGCTGCACCCATCCATGCACGAATAAATGCCTACTATCCACCCCCAACCTCCTCCGTGCATTCCACGTTCCCTTCTATCATGTATACTACAGTTGCATCCTTTCACTTTTCCGTTTTTTTTTTTTTTTTTACTTTCTTTTTTTTTTTTTTTTATCATCCCTCAGCTGTTCCATCATTGCACCAGCTCATGCCATTCTCGGTAATCATCAACGTCATTCGGTGCAGCAGGTTCTAGTGGATTTTCCAACAATTCCACATTCTCATTTCCATTTTTACAGGCGCGTACTACGTTGTACCGGTTACAAAAAACCCTTTTTTTCTTTTCTTCTGTTTCCGCTCTCCTGTTTTTTTTTTTTGCTAATAGCAATTTTTTTTACGTTTAGTTTTTCGAAAAGGATAATCTTCTTTTCTTTTTTTTTTTGTTACTTGTTGTATATGTCGAAGAATGTCTGTAATTTGAAAATCCGAAACGCTGTCATTTTGAAAAAGAAAACAAAACTTTTGTATCTTTTCTTTTGTTTCTGATTATTCGGCGGTCATTATATATGTTTCAAGAAAACAGTGTGCGGCGTGATGAGGGTAAATTCGTTACCTAATACGCTGGGTTCGAGACCTATATTTTAGGTATATGAGCAATTAAAGCACGATGAGTTCTCTCTCTCTCTCTCTCTGGTGTTCGCGCTTAAACTTGTAGACCGTTATGTATATGTATGTAGGTCTCGGAGTATTTGGCGAGGGCTGTAAGCCTCGTAACCAGATCGAATAATCCCTTACTTATTGCAGTTTATAGAGCTAAGGCATATTGCTTTGAAAGTTCGGCTATACTACGATACGTATTATGTATACAGATATATCTGTATATGTAGGTATAATCGAAATTCAGAATTTCAAATTTTCATTTATTCACGTTAAACTGGAAAAATAAATTCGGTATCAGTAAAGTTGGCTATGAAAGTTGATATTTCTATCGGCTGTCAATTTTCTAGAGAAAAAATGTCAATCATATACACACGTACGTCAATTTTACCGAAATAAACTATTGGTAATTTTATTAATTTTTATATAGAAAAAAAAAAATTATTATTTACGATCGAACAAACAATCGAGAAGATATTTTTATACACATGGAATCAATCAACGACGCTGCATTTCCATCAGGTAAATGACTCAAACGTTCGTTAACATTCTGTATTTAACCCTTCATTCTTTTATGGTACTCGATGCGAAATATTATCTAAAACGTGCGAAAAGTACGCGAAGAGAAGGCGGAAAAACGCAGCCCTATAATTGACTCCGCTTATTTTATAAAGTAGCTGTCGTCGCGTCGCGTCGCGGTCTGTTGAATTCTGTCCATGTTGCGTTGCGCACGGTTTCTTCGCGTTTCGGTTATAACAAACCCATGCGTACTATAGTATGTGTATATGTATTATATATCTTTTCTCTCTCGTTAATTTTTGCTCCGGACTCTTCAAGGTCGTAGGCGTAAAAAGTTATGGTATAGTATAGTATAGTTACGATCGTGGTGGTCTCGTTTTTTTCTATCCTACCAGCCTTCTTATCAGCCTCGCATTTCTCGCGTACGGCAAGTTCCTCAGAGTGGGTGAAAAAATTTTTTTCGTCGTCGACGTCGACGTCGTCGCGTCTCGTTCATTCCGCATCGGAACGTCGAGTTATCATGGCTAATTTTCCGCCTTTGTTACCCGCTCTCCTCAACAACCACTCGCTGCCGGTCCATCCCCTCAAACCCTTTTTCGTAGCGCCGCCTTTTTAATAACCTAATGGCTCTTATGCGAAGCATTATGCACCACCCATTCCCATCCCCATTCCCATTCCCATTTCCTAGCCCTCTTTCCTGCATTTTATTTGTAATCGTCGTTCAGACAACAAAACGTTCAACTTTACCTACCCTCAAAAAAAACTTTCGTTTCCCTGTGTCTTTTTTCTGACTCTTTTTTTGTTGTTGTTGTTGGCGGTGGTTGTTTTTTTTTTTTTTTTTAATCTTTTTTCAAATTTTGATCTTCGTCATTCACCTCTTCGTTATCCGCATCGTTTCACTCGCGAAGATATCTAAAGGGGAGAGATACGCGAAAAACAAAATACTGCAGTATAAGAAGAAAATCAATGAGAAATAGGTGGAATCGTCATGTTTCCTGAAATTAGATAAACGGAAGAATTTTTTTTGTGTTTTTTTTTTTTTTCACAAAATTATAACGGTGCAGTTTTCAATATCTAGCGTAAAAAATGTAATATGAGAATTTCATCGTTTCATCGATTACAATTCAGACGGTGATTCCAGTAGCCCGGGGTACTTAATCTTTCGTTTCATACAATCGACTATTACATTTTATGCGATATCGGACGTTTTTAATTTCCCTGTTACCAAATGGAGAGGGCGTAAATTACGACGAGTCAGAAAAAAAAAAAAAGAAAAAAACCGACTGGGTTTACTCTGGTATATAAGCACGAAGAACATTTCCAGCTTTCGAAATATGCTGAACCGAACTGCTGAACAATCTTCGGTAAATATGTATAGGTATACCCATACATACATGTTATATCCGAAGAACAAAAGCCTTTGATATTCGACAAAGATTCTCTCAAGCTTGGGAAACTGTAGAAAAAATAAATAAATCGAAATGTCGAAAGAATGAATGAAAAATCATTTTTCTCGAAATAATTTTCGAATTCGAACAGTGAGATGAAGAGGCGATCGATAATCTGGAATCGGAGTTGGATACATCGACGATGGGATTTTTCCACCTTAGCCACCCTAATAATTCTATCGCTCGCAATATTTTCATCCGCAACCGCAACGGGATTTAACGGACATCAGGATAATGATATACGTGGTTCGTCGAAAGGCCTAGAATCCGTAAAAACTATTCGAGAATCGATTGCTTCGAAAAATAACAATCTTCGAACAGGAAGTAACGAAGTAAGTTTAAATTTTCATTAATTTCTACAGCTTCTAGATTTTACTTATTTTCCATATTAATACACCGATCATATTTTCCCGGGGGCGAATGAATGGTGGAAGGGGGAAGGGGGGAGGGGGGGGGGGGGGGGAGCTGCAGCCAAAACTGCGGCAAGCACAATCAATCACGGTCTTGTTCTCTTTCTCTCTCTCTTTTTCTTTTTTCTTTTATTTTTTCTTTTTTTTTTCCTTTCCACGTTGAGCGGGTAAAGTCCCGCTGCTTTTAGGGGCGCTGAGTTTGGGGGTTTCCTGCAGATGCAGACAGTTCGCATAGTTCGTTTCACGGATATATAGAAATGGCAATAGCGCGAGCCCAGGGCGACCACCTCACCGCCTGTCTACCTTCCTCTTTGTCATTTTGTCATTCAAGCCATGAGGAGAAAACGCTTGAGATGATCCCCCGATGCTGTGTGCAGCGCGCAGAGCTTGAATACCGAATCTATGACTATACCTATGTGTATATATGGATATATACTCAACCAGCAGCAGCTTCGAAAAGAAATTAATGCTGCCGCGATATTAAAATTTCTTTCAAATTCATCATCATGATCCGTCAACTCTACCGTAGCTTATTTCATTTCCTGTATATTTTACTTATTTTTCTTTTCTATATATCCGTTCTTTCTTTTTTCATCAGAACACGTTTAAAATTCAAGATCGTTCTAAGCCCGCGTCGATCTTGATCATGCGAACCCGTTATATCTTCGTGTTTCTAATTAACCATTTACACGCTAATTAATTCATCGATTATAATTAGTCAATTAATCATATTTAATCGTGCAACGCGCCATTTTATGTCTTATATTATACTAATTATGCATACGAATGTGTATAATATCGCCTACATCCTGCGCTCTTATCTGGATCGAAGTCAGTTTTCTCCGGCTCCATTTTCTTGCCATTATACGTCGGCTGTGCAATTACATCCAGCTAAACGACGTTCTACCGGCCGGTAAAACCGACATCGTGCATAATTAGCTATTTTCCTATTTTATTCTCATTTTCTTTCAATTTTTGTAAAATCACATGCGAACGACTGCAACACGCCGTGCATCCGTAAAATGATGATCACATTTTTGATTCACTGAAAATTGCCAAAAAAAAATGAAAAGAGTTTATAGTATTTGGTTGGAGTCCGATAAGTACGTTAAAATTAATTGAATTGGATTGAATTAGAAAATAGATAAATGAATAAAAGATGACGTGCAGTTCGTTCGCGTATACCTTTCTCCATTGCCCGTTGCAACTAATTGTAAGTTTCTCTACGATTTTTACATTTATTTCGGTCCAAATATGCCGCATCCTTCAATTACGATGTTCCATTTATTTTTTTGTTTCTTGTTCTTTTTTTGTTTTCTCTTCCGCGTTGCGTTCATTATACAGTTCTTGACAGTCGTCCGCCTGCAGTTGTCGCAGGGTGTCCTTTTCTCGCTGTAATATATATAAATATATATGTATAAGTACACTTACATTTATATATATAAAACCTATGTAGTATACATTACGTGTATAAAAATATCTACCATATACATACCACATGTATACATATCCTACGTACCCATGCGGTGGGCCACAGTACGAGAGCCTGCGGGAATGAGATGCAGATTGCCAGGGGCCACTTCAGCCACGAAAGAGAGAGGGAGTGGATTTTTAATAACAGCGCCCTATGCAGATACCATTGTCTTCCCGTGTCTCACGCAAGGACCGCGAAAGGAAAGGACTACGATAAAGGACTACAAGCCACGCGCGCGTGCCTCAGGACCAGAACGTTGCGTACTGAAAACTGCGACTCCTGCCCCTTCTCCTCCTCCTCCTCCCCCCCCCCCCCCCCAAGCCCCCCCTCTGTGTTTATTTCCAAGAATATTTTAGCTTACAAAACCTAGAGCACGCTGATGAAGTGCTTTATTATTATACTCTCCTACACACAAAGTGTGGCAATTAAATAATGATAATAAATTATAATTGAAGAGGAGGAAAAGAAAGTCCCGAATCCAAATTCATAAGATTTGTCGGGTGTTTTTTTTTTGTTCATATTCTACGTATATTAAATGAGATGTACCTATGCATATTCTTTATTTTTTGTCTTCGACAGGAATTCAACGGGGTTCAGTTTGGAACGGAGAATCGAAATAATCCAAACGAAAACAATCACGAGAATAGTCCTGCGTTAAATTCGTTCTTAGAGAATGTACTCCGAGCTAAAGACGAACTTAAATGGATCGATGAAGCGGTCAGAAAAAAGGAATCGCAGGATAAGTGAGATCATTGAATACAGGAGGGGGGTGGATATCAAAAGTCTTTTAATTGTATGCTCATTGGAAAGTGGTTACCTTGTTTTTTTTTGTTTTTTTTTTATTTCCATAATCCATAGAACTCGACGTTACGAACGAACACCTGATCGACGTAATCGAGCTTCTAGGCACCGTTCCAATTTTCGTTCGAAAAGATTTTTGGATCACGTGGATTCCAAGGATCATGCAGAATCTCCGTATACTTCTTCCGAACGTCGGTTCGTTAAGAAAACACCGGTGAAGGATGAACCGGTAATCGATGATTTGACCTTGAGAGACTGGACGATGGAAGAAGGAATTCAGGTTCCGGACAGCTGGTTCGAGGCTGATGACCAAGTTCGTAGTACGGATGAGGAAATTCCAGAAAATCGCTGGTCCAGAAGCCAACGCGAAGATCTTATTGGAGATTCTTCTCATCCTGATGGTTTGAAAAAAAATGAGGAAAATTTAGGCGATGAGGATTCGGAATCCGGAACTCCGACGTTAGAGTCCTTGAAAAAAACTGTTCTAGAGCTAAGCAGAAGTCTTAGAGAAAGTGACAGAAAAATGGAGGCGTTAAACGAAAGAGAAGACTCTCGAAATCATGAACGTCACGTCGAGGAGATTTCTGGAAGAAAAGAAGGACGCGCTAAAGGGGAACACGAAAGAGACAGTCTTGGTCGATCGTCCTCGAGAGCTCAGCCAGAACTTTCTTCAGGTTTCTTTTCATCGTTCCTTTCATTTTCCATCTAGCTGTTTCGTCTCGTCTCCTTTTTGTAAAATTTTATCGTTATTCTTAGGACCGAATTGGTGGGACGATCCGAGATCGGCAGCCGATATTTTTGACTTCAGAAGACGAGAAGAAGACGATGAAGAATTGGACGACGAAGAAACAGAGGAGGATCTTGATCCGGAGAAATCTGAGTTCGATTATCCGGTGCGGAAAATGAAAAGTGCGAGAGAAGAATACGAGGCTAATGAAACAGAGGATGTGGGGAAAAAGCCGAACGTTCGAATTTACAGAAGATCGGGGTTTGGGGAATCATACCCTGATTTTTCCGTGGGATATGGATATAACAGCGAAGATCATGGTCGTGAAAAACGCAGCGGTTACGAAAAGAGTGTTGAAGAAATAAAAGAGATCAGTGAGAGACCAGATAAGATTGGTCATGTAGTTAGAGAAAATGATGAAAGCGAAAGGAATAAAAGCCTTGCTGCGAATGAAACTGGAAATGATAATAATAATCCAGGAATATTAACCGCAGCAGGAGTAAAGGATGGAAATAATACTGAACAATCGTCAAAATATGGTGTGGAAATAAAAAAATCGGCTGACGATAACCACGCGTTAGTAATAACTGAGGAGGAAAAATCTTCCGGAATTAAAAATTCTGAGAAGTCCGGAAATACGAGGGCAGATGCCCCGTTAATATCAAAGGATGAAGAAAGATCGTCGATTAAAAAAGTCGACTCGTGTGATAAGGGAGAGAAACGAGAGCCAAATAGATCGTCAGCCAACGAAATTACTTTTGAAGAACCTCCACCGGAAAACGTTCACATGCGATCGGACGAGCTTCTTAAAAACGTCCCTGTTGAAACAATTTCACAAAATGATAAGAATGTAAATGTTGCGGAGAAAAAAGAGGTGGAAAAGTCTGAACCAACCGACGATGCGGTGCCTAAATTATTTACGAATGACAGTAAAGAAGAAAAGAACAATGACGTACAAAGAGTGAAGGTGGAGAATGAGAGTCACGCGTCGGGTGTGGAGAAGGCTAAAGAAAGCGGAAATTTTGAGAATATCACGAATGTCAAGGAAGAGAAATCGAAAAACATAGATTTTCTAGGAACAAATGGAAAAATAGTGGAGTCAAGAGAAGTTCAGAGGAAACTTTTTTTTAACAACGATGGCCTCGACTCCGATATTACACAAACTGGAAAAGATCCTTCGATAGATCGTGAAGGATCACAGCGAAAGCTTTTATGGTTATCCGGTGACTCGAAAGATTCCGAAATTCGTGACGGTCGAAGGGACTCTGCTTGGGATCAAAAAGACGACGCCACAAAATCGGTGCAGCGTCCAGCAAATTTAATCGACAACCTGTCAGCGAATCGAGATTTGAGATCAAGTAAAAGACGAAACTTAAAATTCGCCAAAAGGTCGATTAAAGCAGCGGATTCTCTGAATCACAAATTAGAAAAGTTCAAAAAGAGCCCGAAAATATCTGCCGATCTCTCAAAGACGGACAGATCGGGAACGCGGTCCTCAAAAAGTGCTGTGAAATCGGAGCAAAATAAACAAGAAGCTCCTCTCGACGAAGATCCGCTTTACGAGGCAATAGAAGAGGAAGAAGAAGCCGGTGACGGAGGTAGGAATCGAACATTATAACCTTGATAATAATTTCGCCTGATGAGATTGTTCGTTTTGATTTTGTACAGATTTTGAAGTTCAAGGACACCTGGCTCAAGTTCAACAAGGTTCGCAACGTCAGGATAGAGAAAGGGACCCAATGAGAGACAGGATAAATATGCTGATAAAGCAGAAGCTAGATGACAGAGGGAAAGGAAAGCTGACTCATGTGAAGAGAGAAGTTCGTGAAACCGACGCTGAAAATATCGAATACTACGATTACAACAATGACGTTAACGCGAACGGAAATTCAGACGGCGATTCTGTGGCATTGGATTACGACCAGAAACAAATACCCGGTCAACAAACTTCTCCGAGCGAACAAGGTGCGATATTATCCGAGTGGTTTCAAGGTCATGAGCGAAGTGGATTTTTCTACTTTTCGATATTTTCAAGGTGGCGGTGATTCGTCTGCAACGACCGCTCCCTCGAACGACCAACAAGAACCGATGTTGAAAAAGGACGAAAACGCCGCGGAAGAATTGAGACAGGAAACATTGCGCGCACAGATGAACTGTAAACCTCCAAAACAGGAATTTATTTCTGACACAAATGTTGACCAACCATCGAACACTGACAAGCCATCACCTAATGAAATTATACCGGAGAACTCACTTCCGGGATCAAAAGCAGAGGATGAGGGTGTGGAAGATGTTGGACATAATTTAGACGACAGGAACGATCGTCGTGATTGGTAATCATTGGAAATCAAAAATTTGAAGCATTTGTTATTTTGATTAATTATGTTTTCGTACCAAACAGGCCGGCGCAACCGATAGAATCAGATCATCAGGAATCTGAGCCAGGGGGAATTCCAGATGGTCGTTACCGCGAAAACGAAGATTCTGGAGATCGGTTTAAAAGTATTGAAAACGACAAAAAGGATGGTTTGAGAGACCCTTTAGAGTACAGTGTAAACGTGCATGGAAAAATTGATCCCGAATCAATCGACGAAATTTTGGGTACAAAATCATTATCGGACACCAAAGACGATGAAGAGAAACCCGATTCAATGAAGGACGACACAAGGTCCGGTGAAATGATAACGAAAAATAGTATAGTATTATCTAAAATCGCAAAATATTTCCACAGGTACGATGACCGAAATCGCGAGGGTGAATATGATAGCTGGAAGTACGATGGTTTAAGAGATCGCTCTCGATCTGGTTTGGAACAAAGACCTGAAGACGAAGATTCCGACGGCCTTGAACCAGCGCAGACTTACAGTGTTGATAAGAAATTAGAATCGCGTCGCAATTGGCGTTACGGTGATTCAGCCAGGTAAGAAAAATAGAAGAGCCGTTTCCTGGGGTGTTAAAAAATTAAAAATTAACACCTGTATGATCTGCACCAGGATAGAAGAGGAAAATAATGGTCTTCGGGATACTTTTTCATCCTCCCAAAATGAACTTGAAAAGAAAAAACTCCATTACCAGGACACATCGAATTTTGATATCGCTGATTCTTCGTCGTCGTATTTATCCCGAGAAGCCAGGCTTGCCGAAGGTAAAAAGAAAAACCCACGTGATTCAATCACCTGGACTTGACGGGCTCTTGAAAATCTCTTGAGTCGATACTTGGGTCTGTCATAGATTCATTGCCAACTATGCTTGACCGCAGCGGACCTCAGAGGAACCAGTTGGCTCCTTCAGGAGGAAAAGCGTACCTTGTAATTGCGCCACCCGCACCTGCTTCCGATCCCCAAGTTCAAGAATGTCCTAAAAAATCAACATGCCAATCTCAATCAAACTCCGGAAGCAACTATCTCGCCCTAAAAATAACGGACGACATGTTCAAGGGCGGTATCGAACAGAGCAATCCTGCTGAGGAAAAAATCACCGACCCTAGTCTATCGGGAAAAACGACGACGGAATGGAAAGTGATAAAAGTAAGTACAGTTTGCGCGAATTCACTTTTTGAGGAAAAGTTCAAATTTACACGTCAATGTTCACGTCGAAATGTACGTCGCAGAAAAGCGATGACAATGAAATCATAATTTCGAGGTAATTTCTCTTTCGAAATTCCAGGTAGTGCAAAATCCGATTGAAAGATCTCAGGACTTAAAAATAGCGGGAGAAGATCGAGGGGACCGTGGTAAAGATTTGTCATTAAATCTCGCGGATGTTGTGCACGAGTCATTCGTTGACCCAGAAGAAATGGCTGCGGATTTTGACGACGACGATACGTACATGAGATTTGGAAGGGACTTGAAATATTTTAACGAATATATGACCGGAAACGATGACAAAATGACTCCTCAGCGGCGGTCTTATTTCCGAAGAAATTTACAGTCAGTTTCAACGCCGGATGAAATCGATGGAGTAATTCATGTGTCGGAAATCGGGGAAAGGCCGGTGGAAAAATACCTCAGGGATAAGCAGATGATTTCTGAAGATGAATTACGGAAAAACGTGGAACATCAGATGAAAAAAAGGAGCGTTGCGATACCTGAGGAAAAAAAGGCGACGGATAATTCCAACAAAATCAATGCGATGTCGAGCCAAAATGACAAGGATCAGATGGACGAAGAAAAGCGGGGTTTGACTAACGTTGAAGAATGGGAAAACAATATTCCAACTGTCCAGAAACAACGGTTAACTAACGAGGGCCATGAGCGTGATATTCGAAGCGTGAAAACCGAAAATCGGAACAGTGGAGATACAAAATCTGAAGAAACGGTGGGTTCCGAGACAGTTAAGGAGACCAGAAAATCGTGGGACAAAATGCTTACCAAGGACGATGTATCCGTTGCAAACCCTTTCACCAGATTTTCAACGCGTTTAAATCCCCACGGTAACTACGCTCACATAAAAAACGAGAAGGGGAGGGATGAAAACTTCGGACAGAATTTCGGTAAGAAATGGGCTGGCGAAAGGCCTACAAATTTGCAAAAATTTCATCAGGGATGTGGCTCAGATCATGACTGGAAGAGAATCAATGCCAAAGGAGATACGGTTACCAATTTACATAATTTGCTCAAGAACGGTAACGAGAAAAAAATCTCGTCCAAAAACGGCGGAACTATAAATCGGGAAATGGGCAGCTCGCGTGGCGAAATTAGCAAGGAATCTAATCCGAGGCACTATAACAATAACGAGGAATCTGGTAGCGAATCCAACAAAAATACAATGCTGAAAAGCGTGCAGAGGGATCGCACGCAAAAGTCGCAGCTGAGTCATCAAGGTCAGGGTGCTTCTTTCCTGCAGCATATCAAAGACAAAAAAAAATTATCAGCAATATCTCCGGGCCACCATAAGCTACCGATGGAGAAATCCGCCCCAGGCCATAGTCAGTTCGAAGCTACTGCAACGGACGAGGAAAATCATCCGGAGAAAAAACAGCCCGATGAAAATGGCGGAGATTCAATAGTAGGTCAATGATTCAAGGTTGAATATACATAGATGGAAAACGTGTATACACATTAATATTAATGTATACATATTAACATCATAATTTAAGGAACCACAACACGAAGATGCGGGCCAGAAGAAAAAATTCAAGGTCCTTTTGGCCGCAGACAATATGGAAGACGAATCACAAATGGATTTGGCACTTCACGGTGAATTGGCTGGTAAAATAGTGGAGAGAATATTCGATCAAGTAATTAGAAATTATTTTGAAAAATTGATCAGGTAACTGATTAGAAAAAAAAAAAAACAACAACAACAAGGATAACCAAACATTCACAGCGATAATCTACAGGTTCAGAAAAATGATGTATTGAAACTCGCCCTCGGTCCAGGACTTTACCGTAAACATAAATCTGAGGATGCTGTGGCTACCGATAAAATTTATCGTCAAGGTCTAGACGACGATGAGGTGATTTCAATTATTTACTAACGTATGATCGTCACTAACGAGCGTCTTTATTATTTTCCCAGGTCAAGCACACGGAGGGTATGATGAGGAGAGTGATGGAGCTCTTGGGACGGCTAATACTTGACGAAGTTCAGAGGAAAACCTGCGCTTCTCTCCCGCCGGATATGAAAGAATTTCTCCAATGGATCTTGGGAGTTGAGGACGACGATAGGCAAACCGACCAAGTAGGAAATAATAAAATTAACTTTAATGAACCAATAAATGAATGAACAATTTTAATTCACCAGGTTCCATCTCTTCCCCTCGTACACAACCACGACGGTAATCCCCATCGAGAAGATAAATTTTTGTTCGAAAATGGTTCCGGCAATTACGATGAGGCGGATATTGATGAACTTTACAAAAAAGTTAGACTGTTAAAAGGTCTAATTAATGAATACAACGCTTTGACGGACAAAGAAAAAACAAAGGTCCAAACGGTCCACGATTATTTGGTAAGAATAACAGTATTGATAGTCGGATAAAAGCTCGTCGAACAAATCCTAATGGAATCTAATCGCAGGTCAGGCAATTGGAAGTTTTGCTGAAATATATAGAGTCTAAACAAGCTGAAGGAGGGCAACCCCAGGGAGCATTAATGGCCGGTGAAGGGAACATTTTGCAGTATCAGAACGCAGTTCCAAATAAAGGTCCGAGACAATCGACGATATCTCCGTTAGTGAATACCCCGAGTATCCTGAGGCTGAGCAACGCGACTTTTAACATTGACCAGCCATCCAAAGGTCAGAAAAAACGAAAAAAATAAAATAAAAATACGATTGGCAAAATTATTTTACGGGCTGTCGAAAAATTTCTTATTTTCCCTCTCCAGCGCCGCTGAACCACTATTATCTACGTCGTCGAAACTCGCGAGGAGTCAAGGTTAAGAACCACAAAAATCGGAAGCACAAAAATCACCGACGTCCTCATTCTGATGATCACGAAAATGAGCATGTGAAGCATAAGAAAAAGGGTAAGAAGGACAAGGGAAAAAGTGAGAAAAAGAAACCACATCACCGTAAACACAAAGGCAGAGAGTCTCCTGCGTATAAGAAATTAATTCGTCGCGCTGCAATGCTTAGAAAAAAACGGGTGGCAAATATATACGAAGATGATTGGAACCCCATCGATTCCGGGTACGAAGAACCCCTGATCTACAGCTCGATTGGTGAGCTCACCAACCGATTCGATCGAAAAACAATTCGGAAACGAGAGAAAAGAAGGGATGATCGATTTAAAAAAATGCCAAATAACGAAATTGAATCGAATCACAAAAGTCCGAACCCTCGTTCCTGGACTGACGTGATTTCCGGAAAACTTGACCATGCCGGACAATCGGAAGAAACAAAAAGTCCCAAAATGTTGGCTGAGGAATCATTGCACGAAAATAGACAGAAAACGGACGTTCTTAGCGCATCTACAGATCTTCAGCCTTGGCAGAACCAGAAGTCAGTAGTTCGATCTGCTTCCGGTTACCCGAAAGAATTAGGCAATAAACTGGCAGATGAATCTCTGACTCCTTCGGTTTATTCCGAGTCCGTTGCATCGAATGAGAAAAAGAGAAACACGGATACGAAGATCCCGAGTTTGGTGAATGACGAAGTCATGCTTTTAAATAAACGTGAGGCGTGGAAGAATGAGAATGAGCAACAGCTCGAAGAAGTAGCGTTCGGCAAGGACATGAGAGGAAAATGGAGGGAAAAAGAAGAGTTTGAAAAACTGACAAAAATTGATAAAAAAAAGGACGGCGAGGACACCACCGGTAAAAGAAGAAAGCGAGACGGTGACGAAAGGACTTCTTCAAAAAACAATTCAAAAAATTTTCCCAACGAAAAAAAATCAGCCAACTATAATCGAGAGGATTTTAAAGTTACTGCTGATTCAAAGTTTCCAGTAAATAAAAAATTCAATAAATTAGAATCGGAAAATAATCCCAAAACGAATTTATCGGTAGCGAAAGAGGCCATTGGAAATGTTCTCGAGGAATTGAAAGAAGCTAATGAAATCGCTGATACTCGAGAAGAAGAGCTAAAAAAAAATTCCGAAGTATCGAATCCCGATCCAGAAGTTAACGTTCCACCGATCAAAAAACGAGAAATGATAATCGCACGGAAATCGTCGGTTCTTCCCCGTTTAGAATCCGAAGGATCTGCAATTCTTCCACTTCTAGAAGTATCCGAGCAAAAAAAAAAGCAAAACCAGGCAGCCAGGACTGAAAAAGACGATCAGAAGGATATCGCCGATCAGATACTAGGATTGGAGTCCCCAACAATAGTCGGATTAAACACCTACTGAAAATCAAAAAATAGAATAACACTCTGTACATCAACCAATCGCCTATTAGATTTTTATGTATCACTCGTATAAGTATAATATGATAGATTGCAAAACTGTGGTTTTTATTTGCTCACTTGTTCGTATTATCTTATTTTTATTTCCAGATCAAGGTTCGTTTCAATGAAACCGAAGTCAAATATTTAAATGTCTAGAGATACGCGAGCCGATTGGATCGTTCAATAAACCTATTGATTGATCGATTATCAAATAAAAGAGTTTTCCAGCTGCTCGACTACTTCAACATCATTACTACGTGATATTTATAACTGAATTTGACAAAGCGTATAAATATTGAACACCGGTAAAAAGAATAAAAAATACACTTATTATTTCCACATCAAACCCACATAATGATTGTTCGACTTTCACCGACGCGTTGGCGAACACGTTCGCCAAAAGAACCGTCTAGAATGACCGACGATAAAAAAACAAAAAATGAGCACAACTTAATCACGCACTTTCATTATAATAAAATATGATATGACTATCAAAAACTCAACGGTCAATTTGAATTTTCAAATCGAAAAGAGATGCGCAGCAATATTGACATTTATCATACCTACATCCGAATTGTTCGAGAACTTTCTACACGCACTTCAGCTCAGATTGACGTCACAGCCGGTTAATTTGTTCCTGTTATTATTATGACTTTTTTCCGTACCTCAGCCTGCACTTTTGCGCGTATTGTCGGGGATTCCCGAATGCTTCGGTCATTGCATGCATTCGAGATAATGATGAATAAAAAAAGGAATTCTCCAATCTTGCGTCACTGAGGAAACTCTGTATAATCGTACGTATAACGTACCTACATGAACCGCAACTTGGCTTTTTTTTCCATGTAAGACAAACACAAATTCGTCGTAAACGAAGGTTTTCCACACCTATTGACGGACAATGTTAATATCTCGATTTCAATTTCCGACCACTTTGCACCTCCTAGAATATACACAAACTTTGAACTTTTACCTTGTACATAAATATTTTATGGTCGAATGAAATTACAAAATTGCGTAAATTATCAATGTCTATACATTATGGTAAGAAGAAAAAAAAAGAGAAATAAAAAAAATACATTCAATTCTAATTTTCAACGTAACAACACAATCCGCAAACATATTTCACATACGCGTATGCACGTGCAACATATTGTTGTGTATTGTTCAGTCTTTCATCAAACGGTTGTTCACATTACGTGGGTGAAATAGTATGAGGTCGAGATAACTGTAGGGGATTCTATGTAGAAAATCCCCGGCTAATTTAACGGTCATTCGTTGTCGACATTGTTTACATGAATAATTCGGTCTGAAAAAAAAAAAAAAATGTAAAAATGGCGTTAGAAAACAAAACTTATGATTATTATTGCACAGAAGCGCAACTGTAAACGTTGCTGTTACTAAAGTCGCAGGCAGGGAAATTTATTTTTTTTGTAAATTTCTATTGTGAATTAAGAAAAATAACGTACAATGACAATAGAAGAAGATAAAAACAATTTCTGCAATGCGATTCTTGGCTGGCACTCTATGGGGACCCTGCATATTAATTACAATTCTAATCACAATTGGATTAAAATCCTGTAATATCTGATAATGTAGATGAGTATGATATAATAAATAAGACGTGCGCAGATTTGAAGAGTCGAATAACTCTTACTTTTGCACAATTAGTATACATAATACGTTATACCTATAATAAACTGTATGTGGTAGTGAGTTCGACGCCCCTTATTCAGACCTTACGACGTTGTGCGTTGTAACTTAGGATAATAACTAGTCAAAGAGACGTTTGCTGATGCATTATCTCTACTTATTTCTCTCTTTCTCTTTTGCTTCGGTAAACACGTCAGGTTGCAGAGAAACGTCACGCGAAGCGGGCGTAAATAGGTGCAGGGTATGCAATAAGTATATGCGTACGTAGAACTTTTCTTATCGTTTATCGAGATACGCCAATGTTCGTGATATTAAATGGATGACCAATGCATATGTGTCACTATTGTTTCCACTGATATCGAAGCCTACGCCTTACGGTGATGGAAAAAAATGTGATCGCATCATTCCCCTGGAGATTCGGAAAATGTATGTCCAAAAACTTCGACTTTTCACGCAAGAATAGCGATGAAAAACGTATCGTCGATGTCAACCGGTGCAGGTCGTGGCCATGATGATTTTGCGGCCCCATGGCGATAGCGATGCAAAGAAGGTTTTACAAATCGTCTATCAAACCGATTTTGTATCCCTATCTGGATTCGGTTGCAATTTTTGACAGACTGGAACTCCGTCGGTAAAGACGGACTGTAGCATGCTCTTAATTTGATCTGATTAGATCTCATCAGATCTAGTATGAAATTCGGAAATCTGAGAGGTTCGATCTATTGAGATACAGTTTGAGATTTAGTCACATCTGATCGAGTAGAAACTAATTTCACATGAATTTGACGTTAAATTTGGGGGGTCGGTAAGCTCACAATGAAATCTGTTCAAAATACCATAGTTTGATCCGCACAGATTTGGTTGCACGAAGACTACTCTACAGATCTAGACCGTAGTGGATCTGGCGAGATCTGAAAAAAATTTCCCAGCTACATGTAAACATTGCGGATGGGATTTCGATAACTGTAGCGAATGGTTTGTCTGTACACAGGTATATGTATAGTATAATATTTAGCTATGTACCTATATCGGTATTGGTCGGAAAGCCCATTTGGAAAGAGAGTCGAGGGGGTTTTCCCTCCGACCCGGAGGTCGCCCCCACCATGAGCTGTTTCTATATACTCTGTACAGGAGATCTCTCGCCAGGAGCTCCTATATAAGCCGAGCATGTCATGTTACCGAGCATTGCGAGAAGCACAACCTATCAGAGAGAAAAGTACTACGAGTTCTACATCTTAACGCGCCGTACAAGAAAAAACAAACAAAACAAACAAACAAACAGCAGAATCAAGTGAATCACATCTTAATACGACGCAAATTGAAAGAGTGATTGCAAAAAAAAAAAGAAGCAAACTTCAAGAGTAACATCATTTTTTCAAAGTGCATACAATATCAGCCATGAATAATTCGAGGGTTTTGATATCGTTATTCCTAATCTTAGGCGTATGCGCAATCGTTTTTGCTTTACCATCTGATTACAAACCACGAAAAGGTGAGTGATCCAAAAATTACGAAGTGTTCATTACATTATTATCATCGGAGCGAAAGATTACGTACATGCCACACGTATAACGCATTTTTTTTAATCATTTTATCAATTTCCGCAGATTCTTCGATCTCCACAAAAGATACCTGTGTACTGCCAATGGAAAGAGGTTACTGCAGAGCCAGTATATCGAGATGGGGATACGATTCCCAAAAGAAAACATGCGTGAAATTTTACTACGGTGGTTGTTACGGAAACTCAAATAATTTCCGTACCAAAGAAGAGTGTATCAAATCATGCGGAGGTAAGCGATCGTTCACCTCTTAGCCCCCCCCCCCCCCCCCCGCCCTTGATCCACCCCCGCCACAACCCCCACCCGAATAAAAATGAAAAAAACACAAGTCAAAAAATAGAAAAGAATATATCGCGTTCGGTTTGAAAGTATCTTTTGGTTCAAAATAGTTTCGCATTACATTATAGCTTTTCATGCATTATTTATTTATGTTATTCCGTTGTGCGTATTACACATTCTATACAGAAATCTTTAATTTCTAACTTTCACCGAGAGAATAATATTAGCGACACATATACAACACATTCATCACGTTTCATTTGTTTATTCATTTTCTCTAGATTTTTATTATTACCTATTTATTTATTTTTTGTTCTCATTCCAGGAATTTGAGTACCACGAATTAAGGCAACAAACTTCCGAGTCCCGGTAAAAGATCATAAAAGCACCTGTAAATATATACACCAATCATCTTTACTACTTGTCACGAAGAGGAGAATAACCAAACCGGACGATCGATCCGTTTATATCGATCTATTATTATTTTTATCGATGAACAACTCGTCCAGATGAAAAAATCAAACCTAACTGTCGTGTATTTGTATACGTATTATGTATTATATGTATTCTGACAACGATCTTCGATCTCCAGTCACGAACTGTGTCGAGTAACATAATTTATTGAGTTTGAAATAAAAAGCGTAAGAAAAAAAGAAAAGAGAAAAAAGAAATTGTAATCTAAGCTCACTGTAAGAATTCTTTTCAAATCCATCGGAGGTGAATGTAACACGACCTGTAGATGGTACTGTGGGTATGAGTGTGTACAGAACGAGAACTACGACCTAGTCGAAATTGCTCATTTATGCAAGCTGAAGAATGTCTCGAAGCAATTTACAAAACGAAGTATGGTTCGTATACCGAGGAGCGATTACTTAGTCGATTTTAACGTTCAACGTTGTTATTCAAATATTCCTGTGCGCATCCTGCTCGCCTATGGTAAAGTATTCCGTTTTCTGAATGTATATTAATATCTTTGCTAACGTTTGAAAATTTGATTACGTTTTTAATAATACACACGGTGGCGAAGAAAACAGCGAAAAAAAATATTACTGATAAAATACTAGAAACTCAAGAATAACTGAAAAACGAAAAAAAAAGAACGAAGCTTCAAACTCGTATTGAAAATTGGAAAACATGTTGAAAAAATAGTGGGAATATAATTTTGTCAAAGATTTAAAAATATGTCATCTTGCAGGTAGTGAGTTTTGACACTTTTTTATTTCGAGTCTTTCTTAATACATGTTACACTTGGGTACTTATACCTATACCTATACCTATATATATCTCGAAAACTTGAATATTCGATAAGAAAAATGCGTAAAAACGATTCTTTAAAATGAAAAGAGACCCCGTAGCGCGGTGCTCGAACAGGCAGCAAAGCAGCACAGCTCTTTACCTCCCCCCAAAAAACTTTTACCTTCGCAACGGGAAGTGATTACGTTATACAGCTACGTAGTTACGTGTATACGTAGTGCGTATCTTATATGGTACAACTTAATACACAACCCACAACACAGGAGGTATGTGTACATCGAAAAATAGGGGATGAGGTGTACATTATAACACGTACAAGTATACATGTGTGTACATATGTATATATACCTTATGTACGTCCTGGCTCCGCTCACCCTTCGTAGGTCACTAATGGGGGTTAAAACGTAGACGCGGGCGAAAGCAAGGCGACATTATACTCTAGCGCCTGCATAAACGCAACCCCAAACTCGATTCCATTTCTTCCCCCACCCTCCGCCACACGGCGACAAAAAATCACCCGCTTTACAGGTGTTGGATCGTATCGGCGTGGCTTTTGAACAAATAAACGCATATATCGCCATTTTTCTCGCGTTCCCGTTGTAATTTTTAGAAAAAGAATTTAAAAATCGAATTTTGTTTTTTTGTTTTTTACTTTTCAGCACCTCGATTTTATTTGATTTTCTCTCGGTTCATCGATCCAAAGATTTTGCAAGGCTTTCGTATGTGTACACGCACGATTTTGTTTTTACAATCTTTTTCCATTTCAATTTCCACCGTTCGTTTCGACTCCGTTCATCCAATAAAATTAGGTTTAAGCCGATTCCGAAAATGAGGTGCAGGTTGTCCACATTAATTTTCATTGCGTTTGTTTCGAACCAAGTATATAAGTATGGGTATATAGGTATTTATTTATTTCATAAGGGGATTACGGGGCGCTGTATCGAGATCTATACAAGCGGAAAGCACGTTGACCAATGACAGATGGTGGTTCTGAAGCTATTTTAGTTCACCGATACCTCATCTCTGCGCGGGTATATAATGTATACCGTGGATACATGTGTGGCGTGTACATATATACACCTATATATAGAGATCCGTGGTGGTCGGTGTACATACGCCAGGAACCGACATGTCGATACCAGTCCTCGCCGATACGACCTCCGATGCTGCAGCCGCCAAACCCCGATCCTTCCCCAAAACCTCCCCCGTACCGGATCCCCGTCCCTTGCAGCATCGTCGAACCTGCAGCGTTGGAGAGTAACGCGACCAGAGGGAGGAGGTTCACCTCCTTGTCCCCCCCCCTCCCCCTGCCCCTGGAAAATAAAATAAAAAAAAAAAAATCCCCACACTCAATTTTTCTTCTTCCTGCATTGGCGATATACCCCCGAAAAAAGGCCAGCACGACCATGGCGGTATAGCGCGGCAGTCCGCCTCGCTCGACCGCTAAATGGCCGGCCACCCTACGATGCTCAATTATTGATACTTACGATATCATCCCACGACCGGCTGCCCGCGCCCTCCACCACTCATTTTCTAGTGCATGTCCCTGCAGTATACGAATTGATCCGTACATAGGTATGTGTGTACGAGTCAATATATATTATATATTGTTACAAAGCATGGCATATATATTTTTGCCCGCGGATAAACGGAATATTTTAATAGAAAGTTCTTTTTATCCAATTGTTCGAAGCGTAGTACGGTATACTTGCCTGCAGGTTTACGCGCCTTGAAAATCAAAATTTCGTATTTAGTTTTTCAGTTTAATCCTCGAGTGATATCAATCTCGCGTTCGATCACTTTCTCCCGCGCTGATATTTTCTTCTCATTATTTATTCTTTTTTCCATCTTGTTCTTCTCCTTTTTTTTTTTTTTTTGGTATACTTCTTTTTATCTTTCCTTCACCGACATAGGTATAGGATACATTTCGAGTGGGTGATTAAATTTAAGTGCGTCATTATAATCGCTTACGATCAAAGATATAAGTGTAACCACCACCGACAAGACAACCGTAATTATTTCCACCGATTCGAATCCATCTCTCTCTCTCTCTCTCTTTCTCTCTCCTTTGCCCCCGCACTACAATTTCTCCTTCAAAGCTATGTACGTGATATTACAAAAGTTCCCCCGAAAAAATTTTTTTTTTTTTTTTTTTAGCCCCATATAAAACGCATAAGGTATAATATAAAAAATCAAAGAGTACGTAGGATAGAAAGAATATATAAAGAAATGTATAGATATATATATTGAAAAAGATGAACTGCACCGTATACGTATGGCGGCGTAGTTCTGCGTTGAAAAAAAGGGTTGGTTTTTTTCCCTGCAGGGGAACGGGGTTCTTGCGAACGTATAGCTATCGCTGACTGTAGTAACGCTGAATTCCCCTTTGCCATACTTTCCCATAGACATGTCTTGCGTAGCGCCTAAGTGTATTAGACCCTGGGCCAAGAGGGGGTGTGCTGGCGCAAGGCGGGTTGCGCCGTACCCCCGCTAATGGCACCCTCGGGGAACCCCCTGGAAAACCAGCTCCTATTTATTATTTAGCGGTATCCGGGAGAACCCTGGCCCCTCCAACGGAGCTTCAAGGAGAGCCAAGGATTTATCCGCAGACATCACACATCGGTCCTCCTTTTGCTACCTATACCATTCCTGGCGGTGCTCCCTGAATCCTTATTTTTTATATACCGTGTATAAGGATTCACCTTTCAGAACTACCGGGCAGTCGCTTGATCAGGAAAAAAAATTCATATCTTCATACGTTTTAAAACTGACGGTTTGATATTTCAGATCTTTCGTTATAGATTGCACTCCACTGTGTGATTGATCGATCGATCGATTGATTGATTGATAATAATCTCCAAAGTTATTTGCGATATAGTTAGAAACGGTTTGTCAGTTTTCTTTCAATTCCCAAAACGTCAGATACAATACTTGTGTTGTCATTATTGTTATTGTTGTTGTTGTTATTATTATCATTATTATCATCATTGTATTGTAAGATTTAGTTTGGCGATCAGCAAAGTATATTTTCTCTAATTTTTCGCTCTAGCGATTTCCCTCCGTTAGACCCTCAGCAATTTAACCACTACCTTATTCTTCTTCGCCCTCTTTCACATACGTTCTTTTTCTACCTCTCCCCATCCTCCTACACCTAAACATTATATACTTACCTACCCATCCCCCCCTTTCGCGAAAAGTTATGGGTGGTTATAGTTTTACTGTGGGCAATAATTTGGCCGTTGCGGTATGAACTGCTACTGCTGCTGCCGGTGCTTTTGCTTCACGGGTTGGTTGGTTGCTCAACTCAGAGTATATTCGAGCCATTAGTCTAGTGCGGCAATTCGTCAAATTGGGCGAAATGTAGTATCAATAACACCCTGCAGCTGGTGCCGCCCAACCATGCATTTTACTTCCCTCCCTAATAAGGGTAGGGGAGTTTTGACCTCTTCGATTGCTTTTGCAAATATAGGTATACGAGTGAGCATCGGTCACGAAGGGTTTCCTCATCGAATCATTTCTCGATCCTTCGTTTGATTTCATTTACATTTCTTTCACAGGCATTTAATCCGGAAAATGAATATCAGGACTGATGAAAAGAGATTGGAGTCCGAACCCCGGAGGCTGAAGAATTTCGACGGTAAGATGAGATCAGCATCGTGTTGCGTATACCTGAAAGTGGCGTACTCTGTGAAAGCAAAGCTCAACTCAGGTGGGACTTGAAGCTCGAGTGTTTGAAACCTCGTGAATTGATAACTTACCATCGAATACGCGTTCGTCAATCGATCGATTAATTATAAACATTTTTAATATACCCCGTGGTCCTCAAAATATTATCATCGCAATCGAGGAAGGTGTTCAGTTTTCAAATTCCAACGTTTCAATTGTTTTATATTTGAGAATTGAACCTACTTTTCCTCCACCTCTGTGGATAATCCATATATTGTATTGTGTAAGATATTCTTCATTATACCATTATAATACTTATCAGACCGCAGAACATTTCGCCCGTTGACTGAAGAAGTCGTTTCGCCTTTCAGTTTCTCAGTCAAGTACTCCGAAAGATCGGTGCGTCGTCCCTCAGGTCGTTCCCAGTTGAGCGACCAGATGAGGCCCATAACCTGGCAGAAGGGGCAAGAAGTAAGAGGGGGCTTATGGGGCATGGGTGGGGGTACGGCGTGGGACCGACGGGGCCGGTGTTCATCGGTGTGCGGGCCCTTAACGGAAAGCGAAGTCTGGATGAGGTGGGGACCGGGGTTCCAAGGGGTTCGAAGGTGCATTCCAAAGCAGAACGCCTCCGAGTAAAGGCGGAGGGTCCCGCGAGTCAGAAGGCCCCGCGCGCTTACCTCTTAGGATATATATTCCACTGTTTGATATGAATACCTGAAATACGTTGTGAATATTTGAAAATAAGTAGCACTAACAACAAGAAAAATTATAGTGAAACGTTCGATGTGCGAAAATGTTACAAAGTTGGCTTCACTGCCGTTCATAAATGTGATAAAACAAAAAAGTTTTAGGTCTGCCCCTGGACGGATATCGAGCCGGGATCAGTTATCCAGTCAGTATAATCAATGAAAGAGTATATCATATTGTGTTCGGCTGCTGTACGATTGAGAGTAAGGCAAACTGCCAGTTTCTGATTTAGAGAATTGAAAGCGAACGTTTATCGTACTGAAAAGTGTGTGATCAGAACATAATGGGGAATCTCATCTTCCGAAGATTAAAACTGAATTTCGAAGGATCTTATTCGTCGATCAATAGTGGAGCGCGTAAAGTGTGAAGGAATGCCAGTACATGAGTATATTTCATCCGAAAGAAATTAACGTACAGAAAACGATCGAAATAAGAAGAGGACTAAAGTTCGGCTCGTGTTTCCGACTGGTCGTATTGGCTAACGAGATTAAAATTTTGCGATATGTGATACAGAAGAGATTCGCGTCGTCTCGTCGCAGGATTTGCCACGACGATCGACGTTCGTATCGACGTACGATAGAATCGTAACGATAATAAAAGTCTGAGAATTATAAGCCCATCGATTGGATTACAGGCAAACGACGACGTATGAATTGCTCACAACGATTGGCGAATCATTTCTTACCATACCTGCAAATTATAAATGAAACAAAGGTTGGTTTATAAAAATTAGCTACGGGCCACGGCGTTCTCACATACCTGTGTAATGAACCCCGTATTGTAGTGGGATGAATAAATGAATATCCGCACCTAATTAACAGCACCGACTCCTGTTCAAACAGATGTGTTTTTAAAAATGAAGAAATAGTTACCGTGTAGTAACGAGGCGGCGACCACGTTCGAAGTAAATTTTGAAAAATCGTTTAATATCCTCGTCCCTTATGCGACTTATAGTAAAACCCATTGTTAGTAGTTCACCACAGTTTGCACAGCTGACCTTTCCGAAACAGCCCTCCCCCTCCCCAGATCTACCTGCGTTGGCATACACCTACCCTCGATTTGGAATGTGAGTTAGAAAAAAATTTCACCGCTTAGTTCGATCGGTCATCGTAAATAAATGCTCTATTGACTTTCTGAAATACGGGATACCTGCCGTAAGAAAAGAATAAAATAGAAAATAACAGTCTACGGTTGATTCGTCAAACGTGCGTAACGTAGAATTCGGTTATTTTATCCTAAACGTTCATCTGACCGTGAATGAATCGTGAATACCAGAACGTTTGTCATGCGGTATTATTTCATTTGACGAATGATTTTTTCTGTTCTCTTTCACAGGATTTAACAAATGACAGCATAGGAAAATGTCGCAGCAACAATCTTCACCCGACTCGGACCTCGTCTCCGAAGGTTCTCCTCACCCCTGTCAATGTTCTGCGATGTCGTCGGTGGACTCGGTGAGAGCCCAGCGTGACAAAATCGAACGAGGCTTGATAAACACTCGTCCAGATCATCCACCTCGTGTTTTTGAGGGTATTCCAACGGCTTTTATCCCAATAAGAAGAAATGAAATGCCATCGATAGTATCTGGAGAAAACCAACAGCTGCAGATCAACCAAATTGACCAAGGTCAGATGAGCTCGCAACTTCAAATTTCGAGCCCAAGATCCCCTAGCAATAATCCCGGATCCGTATCAGCTCGCAGAGTTGTGAACGCTCCTTGTAGTCCTCGCAATTTGGACCTATCGAGAAATCTGGCTTTTGAGGCAGCGAGAAAAGTTCACGAATCATCATCTTCATTATCGAACGATAATCAACTGAGTTCTTCGCCTTCGAGTCCGAGTCCCATGGAGCCAAAGGATCTTGAAAAATCAGACCAGCAATCGATTAACCAAAAGCAAACAACAACTGGTTTTTTGATTAAAGACAAAGTTAAGAACATACAGCAAATATTAAGTCCATATCAGCATAATCACGAGCAAAATAATTCAACGGAAAGAAATCTTCATGGTCAATTCCACGTAAATGAATCTCACCTCCACAAACACGGTGATAATTACCGTGGTACAGTAAACCTCGATGGTAATGAGGCTGCTCTCATAGCATTTCAACGTCAGCAGCATCACTCTCATCATCACCATGTCAGCCCAAAGATATCGAACGTAAATCATCACCACCCTCATCCTCAGTCGATTATCGGTCATCACCACGTTAACGCAGGAGCTGTGTTTAACGATCCCGTAGTTCATCACCACGGGAATTCCGGCCCTTTGAGTGGCACGACATCGTCCAATTCAAGTTTAATAAATCACCCGCATGGAAATTCACCTAGTGTGATTCAGCAACAACAACAACAACAACAACAGCAACCGCAACCGCAACAACAACAACAACAGCAACAACAGCAGCAACAGCAACAACAACATTTGCATGTCGGTAGCAACCAGCTATCTCCATCATCGATGATAAGTCACCACCACGCCAGTTCTGGTTTGTCCTCGGAATCGTCATCTTCGAATGCCAACGTGAGGACGCACAGCAGGTTGGACCACGTTCACGATCTTCATCATAATCATCATCAGCAACAGCAAGCGCAAAATATCCACTCTCATCCTGGTCCCATGCCAGAAGCAAGGCAGAGAACACCGTCGAGTTTGGAACATCATCTCCATCATCATGGTCACATCCATAACCATTCTCATACGCATGGTAATCAATCGTCCAGCGAAAGTAAGAGCGTTCCATTGATCGGTGTCGGCACGATACAGCAGGTTTGTTTGATAATTGAAACGTTGAATACTGTACGTTAGTTTTCGCGATCTATCGATCGATTGATTGAATTCTATTTTTTCCCCAGGTTAATTCACCGGCAAAAAGTAAATGCCAGTGTCACGTTGTCCAACATGAGGATGACGGTAACAAAAGAGGTTCCGAAGACGAATGCGACGATAACGAAATTACTTCAAGAACGCATCAACCCCCCGCTCTGCCCCCGAGACCGCCGCCAAGACCAACGAGACACTACGCAACATCTTCATCCAGCCACCGTAAGTCCTCTTCTTTAGCAAATAGAAAAACGACGATCGATGAAATTATTCTGATAAAAATATCTGATATACCCAAAGAAGGTACACGCATTCAATTGTTCGTCGGTTCAAAATAAGATACCTTACCCCCGAGGATTTCATCCCCTAAAAGGTTCGTTCAGTCTCCGCGAGACGGCAGTGTTAACTCAAAAATATCGACCAGTACTAGGGGTAGTTGGGGTCCCTCTTCGGGGGCGAGAAGATGAACGTAAGGGATGGCACAGATTCTGCGCTGACTGATAAGTGAGCGAGTTTATCTCGAATTGTGCGGTGTTTTAGATATTCATTTGCAATATGGATGAAGAAGTGTTATTTATTCAGCGAATCAGTGTCGTGAGGTGAAATTGAATCGATAGATTTCAAGTAATCTAATAGAGCGATCATCGTACAAAATTTAAAACTTTCTTTTCTAACTATTTTCATTCTCGTATGATATGATGACGTTTATTAGGGACAGGTTGATCATTGGCGTTCAAAGTGTGGGTGGTGGTCGTGAAAAAACGATAGCTCATGAAAACATGTAGTCAAATTCTAGAATCACACCTCACGTGAGGACAAACAATTTTTTAGTGATAAAAAATTAGATTGACGTAAGAAGAAAACAGTGCTTCATCGTTTTATATATGTATACCTAACAATTCGAAAGGTCCACGCATCAGAATCCATTCGACAAATTATATTATATGATTTCGTAGAGATAACAAAAAAGAAACGTGAAAAAGGAGATTGAGCTAACCGCCTTTTAAATAAACAAGAGATGGACGGACATCCGGTTCTTCAAATAGTTCGTTGTCGTCTAGGTGGCGAGCTGGAGGGTGTAACAACTGGTTACCCTTTCACAGTCGGAACTCACGCGCATTTACCTTCGCGCCATCTGGGACACGGACACTTTTCACATTTGCCGAGACCTGCACGGCATCCACATCCTTGCGGTACGAGAAACAACGAATTACCCCCGCCAGTCTTTTGTTCATTTTTGTCGTTTTTTATTTCCTCCCCAAACTGCCCGTTTGTCTTATGCGGTTTTAGACGCGTCGACACGCACGTCATTGCCTTGGCCGGTTCGATCATTTTCATACTGCACTTATATGCATTCCTACCTTTCGCCAAACTATATACACATCTACGTGCATGGTGACTCTTTCTCAAATTACACACATAATAAGAGTACACGAGATTGAACATGAGTAGCTACCTTAAAGCGATTTCAAGGCAAAAAATATTTCTGAGGTGCTTCCCACACATTATATTTATATTCTGTAGCAAAATGGCAATTCAACATGTTTTTCCACTCACTGACTTACAACAAATATTCTATGCAATTCACGGTAACTCTGGGGGGTGGACAAAAGAACGATTGTTAGATTTTTCTTCCCAGAGATGAATGAACGTTACAGTGAGCAGGTACAGTGTACGTTCAAATGATGATTTTGGTGTAAACGTCAAAGAAACCGCGTTTGTCGTCCCGGCATTGAAATCCCTGGTATTCTTTTGTCAATTTCTATTTCGGCAACGTTCAATACTTACAATAATATCTAACAGGTAGAAAAGGTATTCAGTTTTCGTTTCATTGTAAAATTCTTTCGCAGGTATACACAGTATATATCCATGCAACCTGCACGGTTATTGTGTAAAATAAAAATTCTTGGTGAAAAAAAAATTTCACCCACACAAACATAAAAATTAAGATCTCTTCATAACGGAAGGGAATTCCTTTGAAGCTTTGGGAAAATCGATATTTTTTTTCACCTGCGTATAACTAAGTATTTTTCATTTTGTTTTGACAATGATTTTTACCCTAAATTCCAGGTCATTCGAGCGAAGGTGGTTGTTGCAAGAAGTACGTGGTCCTCTGTTGTCTATGCGGTGGTCTCAGCGCGGCTGTGGGAAGTCTATTTCTAGCGGTGCACGCGATTTTATCATCGAACACTGCGAGTTTAGCCCTATTCGAAACCGTCCCTTCATACATCCCAGGCACAATGGTGAGATAACAAAGTAGACATTCCGTTACACAATAGTTTTGTCAGAACTCAAACCGTTCAAACTATTGAGAAAGTTCTCTTTGTTTGGTCAGGTTCAATATTCTGACTTGAATTATGTTTATACAATCAATGTTCTGTTTCAGTTGATTCTAATGGGTCTTTTCACTATGCTGTTGGCAAGACGTAAACTTCGATATGGTCTTCTCGTGAGTAAAAAGAACTTGCGTTTGTTTGCTCGATACAACGTACTCTTATTTTTTTCTTTTTTTTATTTTTCTTCTTCTTTTAACCGGCGATATCTACATAACCAGTTTTAGTAATGGCAAAAGGAAGATAAAAATATTCATTGAAAACTATTCACAGATGAAAGTTTGCGGATCCGTCGGCGTGGTTTGCGCACTAGTTTGCGTCTTAGTTACAGTGACAACGACCGTAGTTCATATGTCAAGACTTCAAGGATTACGTGAATGTGTCTACACGGCGAGAGCTAGGTATCTGATCGGATCGGCTTTAAAATTCTTGTGCATTTTTAACACCGCAACTCATCATACCTTTTTTGCTCATAAACATTTCAGATCTTGTACCTGTTACGGCACACCTCAGTCAAGAGGAGATCCTGGAGTATTGTTCGAAGGTACTCCACATTGCGAGGCTGTTCACGGAGCATTATACGCCTGCCTTCGTGCCTTGTTTGGTGTATCGGTAGCGGGTATTCTTGCCTGTATATTTTCCTGCATGTTAGTTTACCAGCTGCTGAGTCATGAAAAGAAAAAAATGTACTGGGAGCAGTTGGAGTTGAGATGCAGGTCCCTATACGGTCAAGGAGGATCCGTCGGTCAAACGACTGGCTCTTGCGGATGCTGCAACGACTGCGGAGGTGCGAGTCCTTGGTGGGCACAAACTCCGGGGAATCTCTACACCCCGAATCCAGACTTGGCACCGGCAAGGTAAGACGTGGTTTTAAAAAAATAGTGGTATAAAATTTTATCGGAGAACCGTCCGGATTAAAATCGATCTATAAAATTTTGTAGACGCTGGCGTTTGCCATGGTCAAGATCTCGCGGCCCAGCGCCCAGTCCAGATTCTAACTACGGTTTTCACGCGCCATCTCGTCAAGTTGAATCTAACGTTGAACCAGCTGGTCCCTACAGTGTATTAAATTCCCAAAATGCCGGCCCCTATTCTGTTTTGAATGCACAAAACGGACCGTACACTCCAAGCACCGCTTCTTACAGCGTTCTGGAAACTCCCGTACCTTTATGGGGACCCCCGCCACCTTACAGTGATCCGAACAGCCCCGCAAGAAGACCTCAGGTACCAGAACCACGGCCGAGATTAGCGAAGAGGCTGGAAAACTACGAGGGAGTGAACGATGGTTGGTAGAAATTTTTTACATGCCTAGTGATGTCGGAATGTAAAAATGAAACTAGTCAGAATACGAGCCCCTGTTTTTAATTTTTTTTTTGTTCTCAAATTCAGATCACAGACCTCGAGCGACGAAACGTTCCTCTGGTAATTACGAGAACGCTGAAGAGATATCGAACAGCACTGATCCCGAAGGTGGTAACGAAGGAACTATGAAAGGAAGACGTACAAGAAAGCCTTTGAAGGGAGTTGAAAATGGTGCGTTTCAACAGGATCCAACAGCTTTACCAAAACAATCCGAAAGCGAGCTTTACTTCGGTGATGTATCTTCCTGTTGCGGTCCAGAAAGCAGTTTTTATGATTTAGCCGTCGATAAAGAGGGTAAGAAATTATACTCAAAAATTTTCCATCGTGCTATGGAAAATTCGCTCGCTAACCACTTAAATTTTTCTCCACGTATCAGGTGTGGAAAGTACAGAGGGCATCGACTATCTAGCTGCACGTTTGGGTAAACGTCAGTTGTCGAAAAGATCTCGACTTCCGCTTCCTCTTCCAGCAGACGGTGTAGACACTGCATCTGACAGTTACGCTAACAGCGACGACCCCCGAAATATCCGAGGTCCATTTTTGGCACCGGATGCACAATACGAAGTAATCCAACAGGGTAGATACGCCTACTACACACCCCGTGTCGAAGAAACGAATCAGGAGAGTCCAACCGCATCTGGTTACTTTCGTGACGAACAATTTTCGCACGGTGAAGAACCGGAAAGAGAAAGAGTTAGAGTTGCAGTTGGCGATAGGGAATACAGAGAAGAGGAAACGCCTCAATGTTGTCTCAGCGATTCTACAACTTTAGACTCAGGTTGGCAGAGTGCCGATCAACCGCAATCCGATGACAGCGTAAGACCGGTCAACGTTTAACAACTGCGTCAACGATTTTGTCTTCGAGATATACCTATATCACGCCCAGTCTTGCCTCTTTTTCGTTTTGGATTATTATTGTTATTATTATAATTAGTAATATCCTTATTGTTATTATCATTATTATTATTTTATGGAAACTAGCTTGAAAAGAAGGAACGGCGAAGAAGAAGAAATGAAAAGGAAAAACAAACATAAAATTAAACGAGTGATGTACAAATATTTTCGCTTCACATCCTGAAGGGATCATATATGTTATAAGTATATTTATAAGATTCGTTTTTAATTATCACGTTAATTTTTTATAAGACCTTTGACTATAGATATTGTTACTATTCTTATTTAGATAATACCGCAACTTTGAAAGTTGCGACCCTTACAGCATCCGCAGTGTGGTAATATTCATACATAGAGATTACTTAATAATTTCATCTTAAGAAATTACTCATTTTCATTCAATATAGAGACGCAAGAGCAAAGAAGATGGATATTGAGAAGGAGGGAGGAGGAGAAGTGCACTAAAGGACCAAGGACAATACCTAATTGTATAATGCGATATTCATATATAAATTAGATTGATTAGACTAGATTAAATACGAAATTAATGATATTATCTAATTTTATCACGATGATGAGTTATATATAATAATTGTTACTGTGTACTATATCAGAATAATTGATGACGAAGATCAGCCGATAAGAGCTGTTCACGATATTATTAAAAGAAATATGTGTGTGTGATTAAGTGATAGATGAAATAAAATACAAAAAATATTTTATGAATACTTACGTAAACTGCTGAGAAAATGAAAAATAAAACAACGATCTATTGATCAAAGGTCGTACGCGCATGATGTATCTATAATGAATAATGAATGGTTGACAAATTATGGAAAAAGTCTGTGTAGGCTATAAATAGTATATTAATACCCAATGTATTGATGAACCCGACAACTAGACGATCGAGATTATATATACAAAGAAAAAATAGTGTTCTCAAATATAACGTAACTTGGAATACCGATAATAACGATAATAATAAAATAAAAAGCCTTGTTATGTGAAAATTAAAAGCATCATCATGTATATGAACTATTATCTAATCGCCATCCATGTCTGCGGACGAGAAACTTGAGACGAATAAGTAGAGATTTAAAAAAAAAAAAAAGAAAATCTTCATGTCTCTCTATCTCACTCTCTATGTTTTCCTTATCTTCGGCGCCTTATTATATGCAACCCCGCATTGCACGGTAGACACCTTCGGTTGCATGAAATCAGGCGCTGTTGGCGCTTGATTATACATATGCAGATGAGGATGATACAGCCAATGATGCAAATCCGAGACTTTAATTATTGGGGCGCGCATGGCGGAAGTTTTAGGGGTGCGTGGCCGAATTGGAAGGCAAAGAGGAGGTGTCACCGAATACCGAATTTCTCCGGAGATCGCCGAACATATTCCGAATGATTAAAATTTACAAACAGCGATTGGTCAACCAATACGCAGCGAGGGGCGGCGAGGGCAAATGAGAATCTGGGTTCGCCACTCCTACAATTTCGGCTGTCCACATTAGTCGAGCGGCCCAAGATAATCGCCTCATTGTTGGTCGATCAGAAATTATTAGAGACCACTATAAGGTTGAAAGTAGATTGGGTTAATAATGATTTAAACTGCGAGATCATTTCGAGTGAATCGCAAATTTAGAGACATCAATAGGCTTATACCCATCGGGAGAACACTGAATACACCATATCTTGACAAAGAAATATAGTTATCCGCCTCGTGAAATATCGCACGTTATTGCCTGGAACTCTTATTTGATCGATATATTCGGGTAGGAGAAGAAAATCCAGAGCCTGATGATCTGCCCGCTAAACAATTCATACATGGAAATCTATATCATTGTTATAGATTAAAGCAGTATAGACGTGAAAATTGAATGAATAAATTTGGCATGTATATTTTCCCCTCACTCACATTAGCATTCGGTAAATGATTGGCACCGCAATAGTTAATTTGAAAAATATATACATAATCATATTTTTATCGTCATCGGCACAGCCGCGCGTGTACTGCATATTCTGAAGACTAAAAACACTTGCGTCAATGTACAACATATATGGCATTGACAATGAGAAGTATGTCTTTTTTATTCCGCATGTACCTATAATTGCTAAGCTTGAATATAATAGCACTAATCAATAATCATTTGACTAACAAAGAAGAACGTGAAATTTAAATTTTCGTGATCGATACTTTGTAGCCATCGATAGATCGAATGGAGACACCTATTTTCAGTGGTAACGATTCTAAAGAGCCTTTGCTATGAATTTTGTACTTCTGGACAATTCTCGCTGCTAAAGTCTTGACCAATGCAGTGGCATACTGACGACCTGCAAGCACAAAGTAACAGTGATTATTTCACAATCATTGTATGTACACAGTGGCGCAACAATAGATTTGCTGATGTGAAATTTCAGTTTCATTCATACCAATGCATCCTCTGATGCCAGCACTGAATGGAACGAAGGTATAGGGATGTCTGCCCTCTGAACATTCTGGCAAAAATCGTTCAGGAATGAATTTTTCTGGATCCTTCCAATATTTTGGATCTCGATGAGTCAGATACAGAAGAATTGCGACGGTACAGCCCTTTGGAGCGGTACATGTCTCTGATGCAAAAAGGTGCCCAATGGTAAAACACATACATTACGTCTAAGTTGTCAAATCGGTACATGAATATATTCGGGTATAAAAAATCAGAAGGACGTATGATCCACACTTCTTTCACTTTTGCTAAATTTTCATTTCATCAAGTCGCATATAGCTAGTTCAAAAAAAAACTATATCACTTCTGGACAACTGTAATCCAGGAAACAAAACTTCTCGGAATGTTTGACCTTCATGTGGTTTGTTTTGATGTGAAATATGCCCTTACATTGTTTCCGTAGATTTTGCCCCTCTAATCTTAAATCCTCGATTAAATATATGGATGAATCGTCCCGACAAAGATATTCACTTGTACTAACCAAAATCTATGTCATCCGTCAATTCGCGCAATATGATTGGTCCTACAGGGAATAAACGAACTGTCTCTCTGAATACCATGTCCAAGTATTTGAGTTTGCCGATTTCCGCTGTTGTAATATTTCCGTTACCTATAACTTCCAATATTTCGGCTCGTACTTTGTCCTATACAAAAAACATATTCCGTATCATAAACATATAGGACGCAACTATCGTCGTAACGAAAACGAACCTGAACTTCGGGATGCATTCCCAGCATTACCATCAGGAATGAAATTGAGAGAGCCGTCGGATCCTGAGCCTATAAAAATAGACCATAAAATTTAAAAGTTAACCGTATAAACTTTGTGAACTCTATTACTGATATATGTACTACTGTTATTCGTTAGAAGTTTTAAGTAAAATTTAGTTTTATTACCGGCATCCATATGTTACCAAGTTCATCCCTCATCTCTTTGTCGTTCATTAACATATTGTGCTCCATATTATGGGCAATTAATCGATCCAAAACCGCTGTTTGCCGTCTCTCTAGAAAATCTTTTGGCGATTCGGAATACTCTTTCTTTTTTAGACGTACAAACTATAGTGGGTATTTCAACAAAATCAGATTAGTCTCGTACCATAATATATGATATAACGAGTTGTGAAATCGATAAATTTTACCTCAACGGTAATAGAAAAAAAAAGACGAACACTCTTACTTTTTCTGCAAATTCGTTTAAGACGGTCACTGCCTTCTTAAATTCTCGTCCAACAGCTGTTCGATAATATATCCAATCAGGATATAACCAAACCTTCATACTCCGTTCGTGAGCCAGTGCAATTCCTCTGTGAAGATAAGAAGTTCGAACAAATTTTTAGGTTTTTAATTAGCATTTCGATTATTGTTCATTTAACTCATGCGTACTTAGCGGAATTATGGGTTAAACCCTTATAATCGCCATCTTGACAATTACCCGGAACTCCCATTACGGTTTCTGGAATTGCAGAGAGTGTGAGTGATAATTGGCACATAATATAAAACGTGAATTCGAAACCTGCAATTATTGAATTACCTACACATACCTAAAATTATATCTAAGGTACAATCATCCATGAACTCCAGAATATCAAATTCTCCAGTATCCACACGACTCTCCAAGCACTCGACGCAGCGTCGACTTTGTCGATCGAAAGATTCCATGAACCTATGAATATTTTTTCCATTGACCATTGGCAAGATCAGTTTTCGGCGGACTTTATGTGCGGCTCCTATTTTTCACAACATTATAGATCCAGAAGTTAATAGATTAGTAAAGTTATCACAAAGATTGAAACCAGATTTTTGGCAGAGCAGATGGCGATCTTGACAAACAACCATTTATATAAATTGTTCATTCTGGATAAATTTATAGCTCGTCGCAATGACTATAATGGCTGCATATTTGCATTTAGGTTTTAGATAGGTACGACTAATTTATGGTCATGAAGCTTTGAGCAGACATCATGCACCTACCTGAATTGGTGACAATACCGTGGCCTAAGTACGTTGCCAAAAAGTGGTATTCGTATGGTTTGCTTGTGGCCATCGAACTATTCATGACTACCTGAAAAAATGAATAACAAACTTGAAACAGATCATGCAAAATTATTTTCAATCGTATATATGCGTCGAATATTGTCAGTAGATATAAAATTACACTTGCTTTTTACCCACGATATACAATAACTCATAAACTATACTCACTTCTATTTCACGGGGATCTTTGAGTACCACAAAAAGTCTCGGTCCCATCCAGAAGCGAAAAGGATCACGGTACTTTTCGAACAGTGTGATAACCCGGCCCAGCAATTCTGGAAATATCTTTATGGAATTATCATTGCTATTTAATTCCATGAATTGTCTTAATTATATCTGCAACTTGAGTTTTTAGTTCACTCAACATAATATATGCTGGAAAAGCATGAATATCAAAGAAAAATAAGTTTGGTGCTGCGTTCGATCTGCGATATGACATATTTGAATAATAAAAAAAAAGAACAATTTTGCACTGCATAATCTGTAGATTTAGTGAATATATGTCTATGCTAACTCGTTATGTATATAAATGATGTAAGAAAAATAATTTATTAATACAATATAATTATGAGTTTAGAAAGTTCATCTTTACCGTCACCCTTGACAGCAAACTGGTGAGCATTTCCAATAAACGGTAATGCAGTTGGTCCGTCCATTATCGCAGCATATATCAGAAATTTCCACTGCTTCTGAAGCCATTTCCGATTACTTATCAGTAGCCATAGTCCAATCCCAAATACACTAGCGATCATCAAAGCATCTACATATCAAAAACTACTGTTATACGACAATTACTTTGCGGTATACATATCTAGTTAATATTATGAATATAGTGTTCGAAATTGAAAGTATTTTTCCCGCCAAGAATCTTCGACGAAATTCATAAAAATATACCTATATATATTGCATTTAAACTTTAATTCGGAGTTCAATGTACATCCATCACCGTTTAAACTAACGTTTTTTTTCTACTCACAGTCAGCACGTAATATAATTTTAAGTATAACTCACTTGATCTTTCTGCAAGAAACGCACTCACAATTTCAATGAATGCCATCTTTGAACGATTTACTTATTTTAATTCCGATTTAGAAACGGGAAATCGAATTATTGGTGCAATAATTAACGCTCGCAAAGATTGCAGACACCACCAAATCTACGTTCGAAGAATTGATGGCGGTAAATCCGTGTTATTCTTCTTCATGCATCGCATTTATGATACATCAGCGAGTTTTGAATGCAACGGCACGAGATGGACTGTCGTTTGAACGCTACTCCCTTCGTCAGACGCGCGGCACCTCTACTTATACCAAACGGGTATTACCTTCGAATTCTTCAGATCAACTGCTCAAGTCTTGTATGACCGTGGGCTTCGTATGATTTATTCGCCAGTTTCAGAAGAAATATATGCAGAAGTTATTCATATCAGCCTTATACAATGTATAATACGTGTATACGTATACAGTTCCATTCGCAGCAATCATTTTTGACAATAACGATACTCCAAAGTTTCAACTTCGTGTACCTATATCTAACATTGCGTATAAACGAGTCCCTTCGGGAAAAAATGGCTCACATCTTTTTTTTTTCACTCATTTTACTTGTTTTCAGCCTCTGGCTACGTTTTTGGTATTACTATGTTACGTCCATCAAAAATTAAAAATCTTTAAATGTAGGGCGAAACCCCCTCCCCCCTCCCCCCAAATTTCACAATATGAGTCTTTTATTTCGTTTTACTTTTTCTAAGTCGATTGCCACATATTGTTGGTGTTAATAGGCTAATTTTGGGGGACCCATTTTGCCCCCCACCCCCCTACCATTCGTTTGATAGATTACCGTTGTGTGTATGTGTATATATAGAAACTTATTTTACGCACTACCTTAGATCCCCGGTAGCAAACCATGTCCTCGTATAAGGTACTATTCTCATCCCGAAGGTCTACGCGAGAGGAGAAATTTCATCAACCAGCCATGAGTATTTGATTGACAGAGTTTTAAGCAGCATATAATGTGGATGACGTAGATAGATATAACTGGTGTCGTTATATTATTATCCTGGCATGTGAATCTAAATATCCCGCAAAATTTGCAAGTTAATTCATCATGTTCCTTTTTTTTTATCAAGTTCCAAAGAAGTCTCATTTATTTGACGCTGCAAACGATACCCCTCACCACCTCCCACCGCCCTTAAACTTAGTTGCGAATACACGCTTTAATTTAAATCAAACTTTTTATTCAAATTATATTAATCAGCGGAAAGAAGGATAAGAAATTACGTGGGATGAAGTAAGAAAATTTTTGAATCGATTAATTTTTCGGGCGACGTATGACGAAAGAACACCTCATTGTCATGCAAATAAAATCGAAAAAGCCTATTATTACGTCAATTTCCGAGGGTGCTGCGTGCTATAGCTCAATATAGGTATAACTGCAGAGCTAACAGATCACTTCGCAAAATCGCAGATATAATACCAATTTCATTACTCACATCAACCTCACTATATATGCGCGTGTTTGTGTTGATCGTAAGATTCAGGTGACCATCAAAAATGTACAAACTATCGAATGAATATATTCAGCTTCGCAGGTAAAGGTATGTAAATATGTAGCATTCATATATACGGAATATTCGTCAGAGGTTTTTTTAAATCACGTTTTTTCCAATAATGATAGAATTTATACAACATTCGATAATTGAATACGCGGTGTATTCCATCATGAAAATATTATAAACCATGTTTTAAACATTAAATAATATACCATGATTTCATGATTTCCTTGTGGAAGCTGACAAGTTCAAAGACATTTTATAATTTTTGCAACTATATACTCTCAGACTTATTACTGTTTACATTATTTTGCAATTTTCTAAGCAGCATTAGGATACAAATATTTGAAGAAAAAACATGGGAGAAATATCAAAACGCGAGTATTACATAAATTTTGATTTACTTATCAATACCTCATTGGTTCTCACTTCTCCCCTTACAAGATACTCCACGTGTTGTGATTGGTTGACCCGCTTCGAGTGGGAGTTGAGGGCTAAGGCCATCACCCTGGATCCATACCACACAATAAGGACTGTTATGTGTCCATACCCTACTGGCAAAACGACTATGGGGAATGGGAGCTCATGATGTCGATGGAGCTACTGTCGCTATCAATGATTCTCGTTGTAAGTCACCAATTTTTTAATTGGAAGCTATACATTATGGGGACAATGATGAAGGTCCGACACGGCTAATCAGTTGTATGATAGGTTGATGATGAGGGCTGAAGATTCAGAAAAGAGTCACTTACTTATGTGTCCGTTATTTTTTCGTTAGAAAAAACTAAGTATGAAAAGATAAAATAGACAATAAAATGTAAGATATTTTCGTAATGGGTTTAGAGTCGTATTTCTACCAACATTGAAATATAAATACATAGGCACATGTTAAATAATATTATTATAGCGTATATTTTGTACGAAATAAATATACGTTGCCACTAGTTGTCAAAATTATGGTTTTATTTGGCACCTTACATATACCGATTTAATGAAAGTAAAGCCAAATGACTTTTACAAGTAGGCATAGAGCAGATCATAGATAATATGGAATACCAACCAACTGTTGCACTACTTTTGTATTATTTCGGAGTGAATTTTGTAAAACCGTCTATCGATATATTTGGGTTAAATATTTCCTGGATGTCTTGTCAGATTTTCGTCTTCCTTATGTAGTCTAAACAAACTTGAATTCTAAAAAAATGTACTGTGACAAGAAAGAAGTGCTGACTGCTTAAGCCCAATGTTGCAAATGTAGGCGAAGTGAGTAAGCCAAGTGATTGAAGAAAAAAAGCCAAATCTCGTAGTGCCACCTTATTACACGGCAGTTAACGAAACGAATGTCGATTTAAAAACAGTTATTATTCTTTATTTAATTATTTTCTATGTATGTAATCATCCGCCTACTATATGTATAACATCATCATGTTTGTAATAACAACTAATTATGCAACGTCAAAAACTAACGTACATATTCCCTGAGTCGACAGCGATTTGGTCATACTTTAGAACGTTTACGAGCAATCGCATCTTCGACAGCCTTGAGCTGTTTTAATAATTCTTCACGGCGAGAACTTGCTTTTTTAGCAGCTTTAGCAGCAGCTGCCGCGGCGCTGGCTTTGCTGTCAACATGTTGAGGTGGCGATTCGGCTGGCCTCTTTTTACCAGCGATCGTAGCACTGCGATCAATTTTTTTAACCGGCGAAGTGTTATTCGACGGTTTTAAAGTAAGCTTCACCGGCTGCTTGGTTCCGCTCAACTTTAGATTGTCCATCCCTTTGGATTCTTTACGATTCTGGGGAGGTGACGATCCCTTTCGTCTTCGTGTACCGCTGGACGACGATGAGTAACTGGATTCACTTGAATCGCTGCTACTACCGCTGCTGTCGGAGCCGGAAGTGCTGTGCGATGATCTATCGAAAAACAACAAACGAATAGATTTGAAAGGAAACGAGTATTTGGAGAGGCCGTATGCATAACATGAAAAATAAATGAAATATGATAAAATAATCACCTTGAACGTGAACGACTCTTTATAACCTTAGCCACGGCAGCTGCAGCGATGGCAGCCTTGTCTCTTGCTTTTTCGTGGTGTCGTTGATGAGAAGAAAGTGGGCTTGGGGCCGGTGGGTTTAGCCCTGCCCGCCGGTGCAGAGTACCAGTTGTAGGGGAAATAGATCCCTTAGGTGGTCTCGGAGACGGTGCTGGTGGATTCATCAGCATGGCACCTCGTTGAGGTTGCGTCGTCACAGGTGCAGGGGTGGAAGGTGAAGGTGACGTAGGAGGCTTCCCCCCCTTACCGCCAGGGCGGGACCTAGAGGGAGGGGAAGGAGATCGGGACCTGGACAGGGAGTCATAAGAGCTGTAGCTAGAGCGACTCGAGCTACGGCTAGAGCTAAAATGATTATACCACTCTCATACTCTCATTTTTTGTCAAAATGCTAATAAAATAAAAGTAGATATTTATCATCGCAAACCTTGTAGATGAGTACGAGGATCCAGAAGAGTAAGACTGTCTTCTAGGTCTCCTGGTAGCTGTTGGATTGCGGCGTACAGCGGACGGTGATTTATGTCGCATCCACGGGTCTGCCCACTCATCTCCTCTACCTCTTTCTGTAGGAGGTGGTTCTTCTTCCCTCCAAGGTTTGTTGGGTGGTATACGTTCAACAATAACCTCTCTCGAAGGACGCTTGTGCTTCTTCTCATACTTTTCATAGTATTCACGCTCCCTGTCTCGTTCCCTTTCCCTCTCTCGTTCTCTCTCTCTTGGATGGGGAGGTGGTGAAACAGAATGCGGTGCAACCCGTGGCGGCGGTGGATGATATTCTATACGCTCTCTATATTCAGGACCAGGACGAGGCTCCGGTTTGTAATGTACTCGCCTACGGGACAAAGATTAATGAAAAAAAAAAAAAAAATTTCAACGAATACCTAATTTTGCGAATAAATAATGCACCTCCTTTTCGATTCATACCTATAATACTCTGGGGGTGCTGTGGGCGGTGGATAATAGCCTTCAGGTTCATCTACGTAACGTTCCGGGGTAGTTCTAGGAGGAGGGCCTCGCCTAGGCACTTCTCTAGCGGGCCAGCGTTCTGGCGGTGGCTCAGGGCTAGCGGCTCTAACATAATAGCCTGCTTCCCGATCCAATTCCTCTTGCCCCAGGCTCAGATTCATCTTTTTCTCTTCGAAATCCATGTCAGTTTCTTTGCGTTTATTGGCCTTTCGCATCATCTGTAAATAACAAAGTAACAAGGAATTATTTATACGAATTCGGTTTTGAACGAATTTTGTAAGAAATGATAAAATGAATCATGAAAGAGTCACCTCTTTGGCATGCCTTAAACCTCGTTCCCAGGCAGATTCAGCTGGAGGGTCTTCAATTTTTGGAGCATGTGGATGTGCCCCGAAACCGGGAGGTGCACGCATGATTGGCGGCCTTTCGATATGTGGTCTAAACTCATGGGGACCTGCAGCGTGTGGTGGATACGCCATGGGTCTCACCATATCAAACATGGTATAATTCCCTTTGTCAGTTACTCCGGGATGGAGAAATCTGCAGCTCACACCCCATGTGCATTGTCCTCTGTTGTAGAAGCGACATACAGGTCGTGGTTCTGTTTCTTCAGGACGAGCATCGTCCCCGTCACTTAACTCTCCCTCCTCTAACTCAGATTCCTCCTTCTCTTCACCATCCTCCTCTCCTTCCTCAACATCATTAATTTCTCCAGATTCTTTAACTTTCTCCTTTTCCTTTTCTTTTTCCTTTTCCTTCTCTTTCTCTTTCTCTTTTAAATCCTTTTCCTTCATTTCCTTACTTTCTTTCGCCATTACTGTATCAGTCTCACCTAAAAAATATTTTCAACACAGATGATACACTCATTCATTTTCGGAAGATGCATTTTTATCTCAATAATTAAATAAGGCCTTACCATCATCACGCTCGTCTTTCCATTGACCATCTGCTTCAAAGTCAAGTTGTTCACTTTCCTCAACAAGAGTGACCGGAACGTTTTTCTCCTCTTTTTTATCATCATTCACTCGTTGGTTGTCTGGTTCAGGTTCGTCAACGCCATCCATGCTGTCAAGATCTGATACATCGGATAAATCTTCTCCATGGGTCATAGGAGTTGGCTTTGATTTTGGCAACGGCTCAGGTTCGTCGTCTATATCTCCATCAGAAATCTGTTCTCCATCGAGTACGGTGAAGGCGTTTGTTTTTGAAGATGGTGAAGACAGAGGGGAATGCTTTTCAGATGATTTAGAAAACTCACGATTATCTGTATATGAATTCGATGTCGACTTTAAATTTTTAGAAGAATTACGTCCGTACAACGGTGACTTAGGCGACTTTGGCGAGGCACCTTTTGATCCGGGACTTTTAGGAGAGCTGTTTCTAGATAGTGGGGATTTTGGTGCATAATCAGCCGAATCGAAAGACTTTGGAGAATCGAGATTAGCCGCTGGTGAAGCTGGGCCCGATCTCGGAGACTTTGGGGATGCAGGACCAGATTGAAAAGATCTAGCAGATTGTACAGGGGATCTTGGAGAGCTCCGGTCCGATCGTGGAGACTCGGGAGAGTTGTGTTCTGAGCGATAAGACTTTGGAGAGATTGGAGTAGATTTTTGCGAGCTTCTGCTGGACCTTGGCGAGCCTAGATCAGATCTTGGCGATTTTGGAGAGGCAGGACCTGACTGGTGCGATTTTGGAGAAGTAGGACCTGACTTAGGTGATTTCAAAGAAGCATGGCCCGAATGTGCGGAACTAGGAGACTTTCCTCTTGATGATAAAAAACTTGCTGGTGATTTTGGACCGGAATGATCAGAAGGTGACTGCGGAGCGGACTGTGAGGAAATTGATCCATCGGGAGTCATTGCACGCCCCCGACGATTGCTGTAATCCTCCTCCAAGGAACTGTCCGATCCAGAGTCTGACATGGTGAACTATACTAGCCTGTGGACAAGCGGTTTGGTCATTGTAAATCCTAGGCATAATTTAAGGTGGAAGGGGAAGATCTCTTTGATGTGTGAAAGGTTAAAGGTTCCTTTAAGAATATCTATTTCTAATCATACCTACCCAATGTAGCAAGATTTAGCTACATGAGTAGCGTCGCAGGGCTTACCTGTATCGAAACTAGCCCATGGCGACTGGCTCTTGAGTAGGAAATTCACACTCCATGTCGCATCGAACATTTTGTACCAGAGAATCACGTACGTCGCAACTTTTTGTTTTGTACTTAAACTCTTTACTCAAACTGATGATGAACTTTATCACATATGCAAGGTATACTTTTTGTTGTTAAACCATCTCGTAACTTTTTTTTCCAACTTTCGAACTTGTTTATTAATTAGTTTTTTAACTTCTGACTCGATCACAACACAAACTAATGAAAACTTTTCAACTGTTTGACTTTTTTTTCTTTTTTTTTTTCTTTTTTTTTGTACGTACTGCCACTAGATACTGTACTAGAGCGATACTTATTATCAGAACTTTTATGTTTTCGACCTGAAAAAATGTATTTCCATATCTTGCGAGACATTAAATGGAAGGTGATATTATCTCATAATGAAACCCCCATGGTTGATATAAGGTGTAAACAAACACATATTCATCCACACGTCATTCACGGGTCAATAACAACGACAGACCTCATCGAATGAAATATTGAAAGGTGTAACGCATAACGGAAATACAACCATTGCAAATTTAATGCAAAATCGGTACTTTGATAAAACTTCATCTACGATTATCACAATCACTCTAAATGAGAATTTGTCGGGTTCAATGATCCGTTACTTAATAAGTCTACGCTGAGCATACATAGAGACAAAGTGATGTTTGTAGGTTACTGGTGGGCCGTTAACCGTTAATCAAAGGTGATAAAGGGGTGAATTTTTGGGTAACGTTGTTACCGTCTCACGGCAAGATGCACATAAATTATTTGTTTTAAATGTATTTTGAAAAAGAACTTTTTCTCGAATCTTACCTTCGACCCTCGTTCGCCGCTGTGCCGAGACTCCGAGAAGAATCAAGGCTCGGATAGGCGGCCGGCGTCGCCTAGAACACTAGTAGTTTGTCCTTCAGAATTTCAGCCTTGCTTCCGTCGCTTCAAAGGGAGCTTCGAATCCTGTGTCTGTATCGATATCGTCCCTTTTCAAAGCTCATGGGAATGATCCACGATTATTCACCGTCTGGACACAGCCGCAATGATGTATTTCACTACCCGAAAATTCAATAAAATCACACGACAAACTAGTGCGACAAACGAATCGCACCCGTATCACCCACCATGGATCCGCTCGGCTGGATTTTACCAGCGAGGAACTGCACCACAAACAAGATGGCGCCGTTGAGCAATCGAATAATCTAATGATACACTTCGAATCCGACGTGTAGCGCTGGGGATGATTGAATGTTTAAATTGACGTTTTCTATCTGCTATAGACTCGTTACTCCTCTGCTATCGTTGCGATCGTTGCTCCTCTTGCGTTGCTCCTAAGATTGTTTTCAATTACAAGGTGTCAAAAAATTGATGAAATCAATGTCCATTGCCAAACTACCGCAAGAAAGGTTACACAACTAATAAAGCACTAGTTTCGAAAATAAGAATTGTGGATGTGATGATCTGAATAGTGAAATAAGCTTCAAATAAATTTGAGTAAAGATGTCAATGGTCACAGAACACAGTGGGAAAGGTTACGCACCTCTTCCCCAAAGCATGAGTAACACCGATACAGAGAACGAGGATGAGGACCTCGGCAGCCCTGCTTACAGGTTGCAGAAGCAATCAAATCAACCGTTGAAGCACGATGGCTCTGCTGTGATACAAGAAAATGGAAGGTTCCATCCTCTGGATGAAACTAAGAACCTTGCTAATAGACTGAGAAATGGTCGTAATACTAATACTTTGGGTTACTGCAGTGATGATATTCCTATCATGGTCGTCGACCAGGATGCCAATGACGATTTGTGGAAAAGACCACACATGTCCTTTTTCAGGCAACTGTTTTTAGCTGCCTCAATCCTCCTCTGTATTGCAACGATCCTAATTTTCCTGTATGTCATTCCCTGTGAAGATGACGATAGCCCACCACTGGCTATTCAAAACCGACCTGCTCTACTCTGGGAAAAAACCCTTCAGGGCATTGGTAGGTTGTTTATCACAAGTAGTAGTTACCATAAAATTGAATTGCTTCTTATAATCTTCCACCTCTAACAGCACTACCTCTATTTTTTCCACAGAACTACATGGGCCCATCTCCGTTGTTCCCGGCACACCTTATAACTTGATATTCATGTACAGAGATCAGCAGTATGGCAAGGCAGAACCTGGGTCGCAAGGTCCAAAAGTGGGATCCGAAGGAGGTGGAGTTATTTCTGTACATGGTGGTAAAGGTCTGACCCTGTGGTGGGTCCTACTGTCGCGACTACCAACGGAGATAGACTGCGTAAGTCTGGACGTTGATGGTTCTGGAAAAGCTGATTGTCTCGTTGTGGGAGAGCATGGGCTGCTCGCAAGCATTGAGCCAATTGCTGGAACTCTACAGTGGAGTTCAATCGTCCGTACACATTCAAAACTGCCTGTATTCCTGCCGGATATAGACGGGGATGGAATTGACGATCTCCTGAGTGTAGAGGTCGGTGGAGAGAGCCTAGGAATCGCGCTCATCTCTGGGAAGAATGGTCACTTACTTGGACATCAGCTGAGGCCAGATTGTAGACGCATTCATATTTACAGCATTGATTTAGAGGGGACTGTCTCTTATCTTTGTCACGATTCAAATGGTAAACGTAAGTACATTTTTATATAGTGAATCTGTAATTGGGAGTTCAGTCTATTTTCTAGTTAAAAAAATTACAGAATCCATGAAATCAATATCCCTGAAGGACCTCTTCAAAGGGATTAACTACCTCCAGGTGAAAAAGAAGCTTGCCACCAAGCTAAAGGGATTACCTAATCCTTTTGTTATCCCGGAACGTAATCCTGATCACAGTACCTGGGGGTTGACACCATTCCATCAGTTATCTGTCGAACGCCACGGAGCTTGCCCAGGGGATCTCTGCAAGTCAAAAATGAACATAACTTTTCAAGGAATTACCAATGAATCACATTCAATCTGGAGCAGTTCTGGACCCAATATGTATGCTATGGATCCAGTGATACTTAACCAGATCGATAAGCCCCTGATCACGGGATTCGTAATGAAATTCTGGCAGTGGAATGGGCAGGGTTCTCAGCTCGACAAAACAAACTCGAGCATTATTTCGAGGTCGATAACAGAGCGGACTTTGGTAGTTATAATAAATCAGACCGAAGTTCAAGCCGTCAATGCCAGTCAGACCGAAATCAGCCAGATATGTAATAACGCAGATTGCCAACCAAGTTCAAAACTCCAAAGCCAATCACTCGTTGTTGCTGATCTCAACGAAGATGGTTCCAGAGAATTAATTAGCTACCAAACTTCATACGAAATTGACAAATTTCAAGTCTTGAAATCCAAAATACAGGTGGTCAAACTTGATTCAGAAGTCGCAAAATTGACCGAGGTAGTCATAGCCTGAAATTTTCAGTTTCATTAAAAACTAAAATAAGCCATTTCATATATTATAAAAAAAAAAAGAAAAAAAAAAAACTAATATATTCTTAACAAAGCTTCAGTCCTAGTCAAATTTTTATCGCTTTCGAGTTAAAAATTGTGCGATAAAAATACCTCTGACAGTATAAGTAGACTTTTTAAAACACTCCTATATTTTCTAGTCGAACGCATCAAATTACTAATTTGTATTAAGATTCTAGTTTATCGTCGTGTGTTTTTTAATTGTTGTTTTTCTCGCCACAACTATCTGTATTATTGAAAGTTTGGTGTGATAGTAAAAATTATTTCTGTACAAAGAAATATTATATCTGATTTTCTATGCTTGTAAATCCCTCCTCACCCTATGATTTCTGAAAATTATTGCATGCGATTATACGATATTACGCGTTTCTTCGCGAAAGAGATCACGAAAATCGAGTAAAATAATATCAGATTATCTTATCGCATAGAGGATTATGTATTTCCGAATCGTATTGCATATGCGCAATGGTGGTGCGTTGTCCTGACCGTTGTCTCCATTCGACGGATTTTCATGTCGAACCGCCATGTCAACAATCACACCTTTTATGGCTGCAACTCTCGAGTACTTATTACCCAAAAAACCGGAACGTAAAAACTGAAAAGACTGAAAAGGATTAAAACGCGACTGAATAGAAAATTTTAAATAGCATGCATATACCCTGGTGCAATTTACAGACGTGTATATTTAACCGCAATGTGGATCATTGGTTGAGGTATAAATGCAACGTTTCCGACATTAAAAACTAGTGCAAAGTAAACAAACTTTGTTAATCAAATAAAACTAAAACTAAGTACATAAAAGTGAATGGAATGTCATGATACATATTATTACATAGTGACGTTATTACGATGATATTAAAAAATAAATGAAAAAAGGCAGTCAAATAATTCATCGCGCTGCATAGCTGTGCTCCAGGTGATAAGATACTGTCTAGATTAGTAAACATCATAACCAATAAAAAGTAAATAGAAGTAAAAAGGAGGTCGCGGCAGTTCGAGACTTTGGCTAGCTTTGGCTTGAGTTTGAGCGTTATCTTTTTTGGGGACGCTTTTCTATTGGCGAGTTAGTTTGTTTGGTTGGTTAACGGTGGTTATTCGGGCACAACAATATGGCGGCTAACCTGGAAGAAGAGCAGAGTTTACGGGAGTGCGAGGAATATGTTCAACGGCATAATATTCAGCAAGTTTTAAAAGACTGTATCGTTCAACTGTGCGTCGGTCGACCAGAGAACCCTGTATCATTCCTACGCGAGTATTTTCAGAAGCTTGAGAGGGTGAGAAATTTTACTAATCGAAATCCTAAATCAAAAAACTCGTCATCTCGATACGAGAGCTTCCCGTCGTCTGTTCCCTGTCGTCTGTCGTCTGCCATAACTTATGTCATAATGAGGATATTTTTAATTTGTTCAGCCGAAAATAGCACAAAATTTTAGAACAGATATGAAATGAAATTCAGAATTCAATCCAGCAGGGAGTATTTTTCCTTTCTCATTTTCCCTACTATCTATACAGAGCCGATCGCTCTTTCTATTTTCTTCAACCTCTCTCCAGTTCCTTGTCATTTTTATTCAACTCTTTCTCGTTGGATCTTTTCATTTTGTTTTATCGATTTCTACCGTAGCTTTATATAGGGCGGCTAGCGACTATAAGGGAGAGATACTCTCGTTACACACGACGATGTCATTATCATTATAATTATGGAAGGCATTTACGCACAATTTAAAACGACCATCTAACTAGATACCAGTCTATTTGAACAAGTTACAAAAATTTATACACCGAAAAATTAAAAATCCTTCACTCATCCCCGAAGGGTGTCATCTCTGTTTACTTCCATTTAAATTCTCAGATTTCGTTAGATATCGCGAAGCTCAAACAGAATTAAACATCGCTGGAAGGCAAATATTATCAAATGTTGAAAAATATCGTGCCTGCGTGTGATTGGTTTTATATTGTCAGGCGTTTTCGTGATCAATGTTCTTGGTTTATGTTTTCAGCGGATTTCGCTGCCGGTGTGCTGCGATTCTAAAGATAGCAAATTCTGTATGTATTCAGAGTGCGGAGATTTGATGGCACGTATAGGTATACACGTTGAGAAATATCAACGACTAATAAACAGCCAAATCTTGCAGTTGGCGTTATTTTATCGAGTCGAGTGGTTGTCCGCGGAGAACTTATTCCCCAGGTGTTCACTTAGAATTCTCCGTATTTCAAACCACCACGCAATTGTTGGATGATTCGTGTTTGAATCCTCCCGCGAAGCTTATACTGGATTATACGCGCAATTGGATTTCACGAAAGCCAAGTTATACCTATGCCTATAATAAAATTAGAAGACCAAGTAACTTTACCCTAGTTCAAGAAAAATATATCGGAGTGTATACAAGTGCATTCATTTCTTTTTCCCTTGGAAAACAGTTTTTGAATACTTATGTCTGTAGTTTCTTACAGAGATAAGAGATCAGTGCAGAGTGGGCGATAGAAGTTCTTGACTTGTAATCAGAAATTTCGTACGGGCTATTGCGTGGGCAGCGATATTCTTCTTCCTTATATTCTTTTCTGTGACAGGAGAAAACCCATTGAAAGACAGAAGTCTTAAATTTCAGCGACACTATGGAGGTACGGTAGGTAGGCGTTTATACGCATTAATGCTTCGTGAAACACTTGCGTGATTTATGATTAATAATTGCCACAAAAATAGAGGTATAAGAAATTCTGAAAAATTCCGTATTTCACATAACACGAAATCGGATACACACATCTATATAAGTATATGTTTATTTTTATATTTATAAAAAAAAATCATGCGTAAATGTTAGGGCCTATTTATATCACGGTAATGTAACATTGACCGTGTTTCCCCATTTTTTATGCTCTCATAGTCTGTAGAAAATTAAACTGTGCGGTAATCCATCGCTCAGGCATTCTGCGCTCTGTTATTTGTTTATTTGAACAACGAATTAAAATAGGATCAAAAATAATAACCCGTGATTTCTAGGAGCTCTGGGTTTGTTGAAAGATAATTTCTCATTCAAACAAAATTCAATGGATTATCATTTTCCTAAATTTGTAACGAACAATAAATAATTCACCTATTTCTTTGAATTTCCACAGGAACAAGCACATGATGCAAAACAGCAGAGTGCAACGAGTCCAGAAGATACCGAGGACATGCCTGCCGGTCAGCAAGGGCCACAAGTGCCTCGAAGAAGAGGAGGAATTTCTGCTGAACCAGTATCAGAAGAGGATGCGACGAGCTATGTTAAAAAAGTTGTACCAAAAGACTATAAGACCATGGCCGCCCTGAGCAAGGCCATTGCAAAAAATGTTCTCTTTGCTCACTTGGATGAGAATGAACGCTCGGATATATTCGACGCAATGTTTCCCGTCACTTTTTTACCTGGCGAACCAATCATTCGACAAGGTACTTTGCTTTTCAATACTTGTTAAAAACTTATCTCGAAAATTACTTGAGAGTTTTTCTTATGTATTACCTGGCTATTTTCATTATCACAGGTGACGAAGGTGATAATTTCTATGTGATCGATCAAGGTGAGGTGGAGATATTTGTGAACAGTGAATTAGTCACGACCATAGGAGAAGGTGGAAGTTTTGGGGAGCTTGCTCTGATATATGGAACTCCACGAGCAGCTACGGTTAGAGCAAAAACTGATGTTAAACTTTGGGGTATCGATAGAGATTCCTATCGCAGAATTCTCATGGGATCTACGATCAGAAAACGTAAAATGTACGAGGAATTCCTTTCCAGAGTGTCTATACTAGGTAAATGATTTAGACATTCTTGTCATCATCCATCATTAATAATAATTGACTGAAAGTGTATATGAAAGTAATAATTCGTTTACTAGAATCATTGGATAAGTGGGAGAGATTAACCGTGGCAGATGCTTTGGAACCGGTAGTTTTTGATGATGGAGAAACGATAGTACGGCAAGGGGAACCTGGCGAAGATTTTTACATAATTGTTGAAGGGATGGCTTTGGTCCTTCAGCAACGTACGGAAGGCGAGGAACCCTCAGAAGTTGGCCGCCTTGGACCCTCCGATTACTTTGGTGATTAATTGAATTTCTTGTTATTCGTTATCGCTTATCTGCAAGGTAAGGGAGTTGAAATGATGCTAAAATTCTTGTGATTATTTTGTTCCAGGAGAAATCGCTCTCCTTTTGGATAGGCCAAGAGCTGCTACTGTGGTAGCTAGAGGGCCATTAAAGTGTGTCAAATTAGATAGAGCACGGTTTGAACGTGTCTTAGGTTTGTGCGCAGACATATTGAAACGCAACATCACGCAGTACAACAGCTTCGTGTCTCTATCTGTATAGCTGTCTAACGTACCACAAATTAGCGCCGTCACCATCTCCTACACAACATTAAAATCCTCCCTCCTCTTCGTTATAATATATTATTTCATTATCGATGAATTTATTTTGAATGATAATAACTATTAATGTTGTACTATACCGTCTATTGATTAATATTAATATATTCATATATTACTATACTACATTAGAATCTCTATATAATAAAATGATTATTACTCATTACCGAAAAGACCAAATTTTTCGATACACCTAGCACCCTGAAATTATAATTCTCTTCTGCTGTAGGTTTCACCGATACTCATGAACATCAAAAGAAGACGGCAGAGGTAATAGAAATAAAAATAATTTATTATGAAAACGATATCAGATGGGCAATGTATACCTATGTTATACATTGAATAAATTCATTTGATTAATTGTGAGTGGCTATTACCGTGCTGTACATAATTTCTTCTCCATTTTTAGGTATAATACATCCTCGTGCGCTGAATTTAGGTACAACACACATCAAATACGAACAAATTTCGTCTCATGAATAATGATATTCTACACCTCTGAGACACGCTAATCACTTTCTCTCTCTCTCATTCTCTCTCGTCTATCTTTCTCTCTGTTGTGATATAAATTCATTCGTCGACAAATATTATTCAGAAATTTAACATTGTGTATATAAATATTGGTGAAAAAAAAAAAGAAAAACAATGATCTATAATGCAAATATAAATATGAACGAACCAAATAACTTCCCACCATACAAAGCAAGACTAATTTATCAAGGCACCGCCTCGTCTCTTCGATCTTCTTCGTCGATTTACTTCACCATAAGTACGTTGACTCAATTATTATTCACAACCAAATCCTCAGCAGCCAATCACAGGTCATCCCGCTTTTAGTCGTAGAACACTCCAGGAAAAACGAAAAAAAAAAAGATCCGTGGCTCCGTGTCAATTTTCAGGATATTTCCATGTACCTAACATCTTCGTCCACGGTCATATCTTGAAAACGATGAAGCCTGCCAGCACCTTCCTAACGCGATGAATTTTCCGGTGTTGGAGAATACGACGCCTTCTTCTTGAAACACTTCACAGATTATCGTAGCCCGGAGGCGTAGACCATTGTATGTGGGGTGGAAGTGGAAGAGAAGCCTCGATGAGTTTGTGGAGCACATAATGTCAACAGAACTGCGATAATGATATCCATCACGAGATTTTGTTTTTTGTAAGTCAACGATGATAGTACTAAGGGGGAGCGAAGTGCTGTTTTAATTGATGACAAAAATATCTGCGGTTCTTTTACACGAAGGTGAAGAGTATTTTTAAAGATGAAAATCAACCGAATCTAGAACTCCTTCTGGCTTCATGCCAATAATTGTGATCCCAGTAAAACGAAGAGTATTAACTTGGCTTCTATTTCCAATGATGACAATTTGCTTTGCCCGTCGCTGCTGTTTGCTATTTGCTATTTGACAACAAATTGTGTGATATTTGTTAGAGTATGTGTGTGGTGATAATTATATACAGAAATGCGGTAGTTTGAATGTTTCTAAAATTCCGCTTTGAAAAAGTATGTCCCACACTTCGCGGGCTTTTTGAGAAGGGCGTCAATTCGTACGCGAATTGCGTTTTAGAGAAAAACAGCGAAGCATATGTGTCAGATATACATCGGAATGGTATTGAGTTACGAGTAGCTTCCTCATGAAGAAAAGAGGATCGGGAGCAGCTACCAGCTACCTAGAGAACCACTACTTGTCTTGCAGTCGACTTGAGTTCGCTCAGGATCAGCGTAAGCCAACCCTAGCTCGGAGACAAATTCATAAAACTTGTCCGAAGAATCAAAGGCCAATTCCGCAACGATGAAATCGACCGCCAAATTTTGCCGGTAGCTAGAGAGCAGAAGAAATAAGTTGGTTAGACAAACAGCAATCACTGGTTCCAGTGGTGAGAAATATTAATAATATTTTACTCCACTCTTTCAACTTCTGAAACAGAAATCTTAAACATGTTAAACATTGACCCCCCCTTCCCCGTTGTAGAAACCCATAAATCCCATAAAAATGTAAAGAAACATTTAAACTCAATAATTTTAGCCCTCTTGTCCTGTCAAAGCCCCGCCACAACTTGATAAATATCATAAGGAGGGCCATACCTTTGTTAAAAAAATACTTACACTCTTTGACATTGAAAATATCGATGATAACGAGTAAATAATATTTAAGTGGAATACGTACGACTTTATCATATGTTTTAGCGCAGTCTTGCGCTCCCTAGCAATGAACCAGTCCATAAGGAAGGCTGCCATTCGGGGCGTTTTACGGTACAGTTTGAAAAATACGTGGAAGTTACCCAGCCACCACGCTGAGCGCACTCTCAATGCATGCTTTATGCATTCATCCTCTTTGTCTTCAGGAGTCAGGGATGCTAAAATCGTTGTTAGATCTATAACAAATACTTGTAATTAGTGATTACTCTCAACTTTCTTCTTTTCATTTTTTTATATAAAATTCGATAATCATTTACATACCAAGTGTATTTTTGGTGAAAATATAGTAGAGTATCCTATAGGCGATGAACTCTGATCTATTTTCTCCACCGAGGTCCTGGTAAAGCATTCTGAGCTGTGTTTGGCATTGGTTGAACTCTTCGTGGTCTCCTCTCTCGAGGGCAACTCGAGCGTGTGTTTCGTACACATGCACAGTAAATGAATCTCTTATACCTTGTACCGTAAGATCTTGACGAATAGATTTCAGCTGATCACACGCGTATCTATAGTCTTGCTCGGAAACCCAACGCTTTTTCACATGAGCCAAGGAAAACCGGAGGACACTTACTGGCCTAACCGCAGAGGGTGCCGGGGCCTGGAAATGGGCAATCAAAAAACATTTAGAATGCATATATTACACAAAGAAGAAATTAAAAAGATTTTGAAAAAATAATCTACTCACAGAAGTGAGTCGTAGGTATGGTTTTTCAAGATCCTTGCAAGTACCGACGATGTGAAGCCCTGTAAAATCAAATTCAGCAGCAACATCATCCTTGATGCTATTGCCATTCCTGGAAATAGAATCGCTGAACCGGGCAGCGCGTTGCTGCAATTTTTCCTTAGATCCAAGTTCGTCGCCGTTTCCTGTAGCTAAACCAAACTCTGAATAGAAATGTGATTTATTTTGCTTAGCCTTCTTCATCTTTTTGCTGTTGTTGCTACTGCCACCGCCTCCGCTATTACTGTTGTTACTATGACTCTGCTTATTTCTGCTGCTCGATTTTTTTGACTTTGAAGACTTATGTTCGTGATCACGTTCGCTAGTATTTGACGAAGATGAAGTACTTCTTCTGTACTTCCTCGGAGGAGGGCTTCGCGACCTAGACCTTGACCTGGACTTTGACCTACGATGAGAGCCACCGGCAAGACGTGCGCCAAGCCGAGCTCCAAGGGAAGTAGAAAGGCCGGTCTTACGCTGGTTTCCCTGTCCGCCAACGGCCAGGGGATTAGCCAACTTCAGGTTCTGGTTCTGAGGTTTTATAGTCATTGTCATACGCTCGCTATGTATACTGGGAAGAGGCTCTTTGTCCCAGTCCTTTACCCATAGAGATCCGTCATTTGCTGAACGCGTTATTTTACCCTTCAGTATGATTTCTACTTGATCCTTGTCGACGGCGGTCTTGCATTTTTCATAACAACGATTAACATAGTTTTTTAAACTATCCGGCCAGTCGCCTACGGGGCTTGTATTTGTCATTGGAGGAGGAACAGTGCTGTTACCTATAGTGCTAGCTGGTTTGCTAGGAATATTATCTTGTACCGTTATCGGGGCAGGGGGTATTAACGATGGTAATAATTCCGAAGGTTTTTCAGATGGGGGGGGAGGTACCGGCGGTTGATGCTGCGATGGAATCGGGGGTAGGGGTGGCAGATCTGACTTCAGATTTGCTCCCGGAATAAACGAAGCCGATGCATTGTTTCCTGGAAAACTGTTGTTGAATTGCGCGGCAAGGTTCTTGTTTCTTTTACGTTTTTTTTTCGCCGCACCGCTGTTCCCTGAAGGAGTGAAACCTAAACCGGTCTTTTTGTTCTGGAGGTTGAAACGGATTTGTCCGTTAAATTCTGCAAAAAAAAGAAAAATGCGTTATTAACCAATTGGAAAAAAATTCAAATAGGTTCGACGAAAAATTCCTTGTGAACAAGAATGACAACTTACGAGTATGATCGTTTTGCATTCCATTCCATCCGTTATATGGAAAAGAGCTGTAAACGAAGGGTGGTGGTTGCTGGAGTTGTGGGTTGTGATTATTTTGTTGTTGAGCAGACTGCGAGGGGGGTGGGGGGCCTGGAGGAAGAGGGGGAAGATCAGAATCATCATCAAGTGATACAGGAGTTCCAGGCACAGGTGGCTGCTGTGTTTGTTGATTTGCCTGATTGTTTTGAACTGCTGCCTGTTGTTGTTGCTGCTGCTGCTGCTGTTGCTGTTGGTCCTGCTGCTGTTGGACCTGTTGCGCATTAAATGCCTGACCATAACCAGGCATCATCCCCTGATTATAGTAAAACATCTGGCTCTGGGATCCATACCCTTGGCCATACATATGCCTGGATAATGAACAAAGAAATATAAATAGCACAAAAAACAGTAGAAGGGCTGCCAAGGTCAATTCCGTATATGAAAATTTTTTAAATTCCTTTTCGGTTTAATAGCAGGTGTGCTAAATTTAGTTGAGTTTCTAACCATTAGCAAATTAGGAATTTGTTGATAATCACAGTATCTTCAAATATGAAACGGGCTAGAATTACAGAATGTCTGCAGTTGGAGTATCCTGATAACCCAGATCATAGACTATTAGTAATCTAAATCTGGTTGTGAATCATAAATGCTAACGAGCAGATGATTCATGCAAGTTTCAAATCACGCAACATGTCAAAAATGTTTAGTAGACAGGACGAGACCTGTGAACTGAGCTTCAATAAAAAAGCCATATGCTTCCGCCATTTTGTGTGAAAAGCTAAAGTCAAAATTGTCAACGGTCTTTCCTGAAACGCATAAGTACAATTCATAAAAACTTACCCTGCATAGGGTGAATAAAGGCTTGGATGTGTCGGGGGCGGATATTGCCATGTCATTCCTGCCATAGCTCCTGCTCCTAGATGCTGCTGCTGCTGCTGCTGCTGATATTGATGCTGCTTTTGTTGAGACGCTACGGCTTCGCCCTCGGACATTCCTTGGAAAGTTTCTGCGCCGAAATAACCTTGTTAGGCGTAGTAAATCAATAATCTGATTACAAATGAATGATCTCACGATATCCTGCAACGTTTTTCTCCCAAATTTCAATACTATAAATATCACTGCACGCGATAAAAACCATCTATCGTTATTACGTCACCGAAAACGATTCACAGAACACTAAACGGCCATTGTGATAATCGCCAGAGGTGCGTTTGGTACGTTTTCATGGAGGGGCTTGCTGTGAATAATGAATGTGCTCAGCTCGCTGCTTGTTTTACAACGGGCCCACCTGAGCGTTGGCGAGCGCTCCATGCGACGCGTTCGGTAAACATCGCGAACTAGCTCAATTCGATTGAATAGCAGATTCTTTTGGATTGGAAAACATTTTTTGTTGAACTTTTCATACCACTCATATCGAAATGATTGCAAATTTTCATAGTACCAAGGCATTGCCATAACTAATTTTTCTGACAGTGATTTCCAATGAACATTTTGCCGCAACGGCGGAACAATGATCGCGGGGGCGGTAGAGGGGAAGGAATCAGAATCGGCGGGAAACTCTGCTAGTGTCGTATTGTACAGGTACGGTAAAATCTGTAATCACACGACTTCAAAATGGCGAATGTAAGAGACAGTGATACGTCGTTGTGGCTTCATAATAAGCTAGGAACGTCAAACGATAGCTGGACTGGTAGTTCTATTTGTTCACAACTGAACGCTGAAGTATTAAGGAACATAAAAGACTGCTTTCCTGATTTACAAACCCAAGTGAAACTCAAATTATTGCTTTCATTCTTTCACCTGCAAAGGCGCAATGTCGAAGAGGTATGTATGTTTACCAAAATTCCCATACTCGCAATGTTACCATTTACTTATTTCCTCACTTAAAATCTCCTTACATTGTCTGACTGGGGCCACATGTTTCAATTCACACAAAATTATTAAAACCTGAGATAAACCCTAAGTTGTAAAATCAAGGCTCTAATTTCTTGTAGTACTCTTCGAAGAGCACTAAAAACGCTATAGACAGAGCATCGACAACTTATGGTTAACTCCTGCTGTCTTAACATACCCTATTATTTTCATTCATACGAAAAACAAGTGAAGGTTTGTGCGACTATCATTTGTTCCTCCTTGTTAAAAAGTAAGGCGATCTTTAATTAATGATGCTTCTTCAACAGTGGCGTGTTGAATTGGAAGAGATCATCGAGGTGGCATCACTGGACAGCGAGTTATGGGTATCGATGTTATCCGAAGCAATGAAAACTTTCCCATCAACTGGTTCTTTGAACACAGACATTTCAGACCTTGATGAACATCGTCCAATATTTGGCGAACTAGTAAACGATCTTAGAAAGCTTGTAAAAAAGCAAAATGACGCTTCCATGCTTCCACTTGAGTGTCATTACCTGAATAAAACTGCACTAGCCTCGGTAGTTGGGCAGCAACCGGCGCCCATTAAACATTTTACACTCAAGAGAAAACCTAAAAGTGCCGCACTCCGTGCTGAGTTATTACAAAAAAGTGCCGATGCAGCTAGTAATTTGAAAAAAAGTACAGCTCCAACTGTACCCGTACGAAGTCGTGGTATGCCCAGAAAAATGACAGATACAAGTGAGAATAATTTTGATTCATTTAATGAAATTAGAGTATTTTGAATAGACAGGCATGCCAAGAAAACTAATTTGTTAATTTTTTTAGCTCCATTGAAGGGAATACCTAGCAGAGTTCCAACAAGTGGCTTCCGTTCACCTTCTTTGACTAGTCCGTCTATGTCGAATCGTACACCCATAGGAAGTCGAATTCGTAAAGATGGTGGAATAAAGCTACTTGACATAAATGAGCAGCCTCTGGGATATGCGCAAGCTAAAAAACGAAAACGCATGCTTGAATTGGAAGAGCAACAAAAGAAGGCCGCGGAAGCTCAAGCGGCTGCTGCTGCTGCAGCAACAACAGCACCAGCTGTACCAGAAACGCCTACAACTCCAGAATACGCCCAAGGATTGGCTCCTCTAAATCCACCAGCTACTCCTGTTGCACCTACACAGACTTATGCTACACCTGGTAGTACACCTTCCACTGTTGTGGCAACTGTTACTGCACAAGCTCGTAAGTCTTGAATATTTTACCATGTTTTAAAGATTTCCGGGACTTTCCAATCTCTGATAATTTTTACTATTTTATTTCAGTTTCAACACCTGTAACGCCTACAGCACCAAATTCTGTGTTGCCGGTGGTTAATCCTACACCTTCGACTATAATCGAAACAACGCCTGTCAATGTACAAAGTGTCAGACCAACTCAAACTGTCACACAAATTCGAATTCAGACTACAGCACCACCTGCTAACGCCGCTGCCAATACTCGGAAAGGGTTATCACTTACGGTAAAATAATTTGCATTCCTATTCCTATGACACGAAATTCTAATTTTAACAGAAAAAATAATCTGTCCACTTTTTTCTTCACAGAGAGAGCAAATGCTTGAAGCCCAAGACTTGTTCCGAGGTACAAATAAAGTTACGAGACCAGAGAAAGCAGTCATACTTGGTTTTATGGCTGGTTCAAGAGGTGAGATTCCTTGGACAATGTTTATGGTGTATCTAACTTATAACTAATTATACGTATTTTTTCCAATTTTGTTTTCAGACAATCCTTGTCCGAAGCTGGGTAATATAGTAACAGTTATGCTGTCGGAGAATATTGAGGAAGTGACGCAGCCCGATGGTAGTACAGTTTCTATGCTTGTCGAGACACATTTCCAAATGAATTACACAAATGGCGAATGGAAACGGATAAAAAAGAATCGACGGATCGTTACCGAAGAACCTGTTCCAGCAGCAACACATGCGCCAACTGCAACAGCCACGGCTTCTAATTAGGTAAGTTGTGCTGTTTAAACCTGGCAAATTGCAGACCACACGGAAATATTGATGGTGAAATCTATTTCACTGTTCTAGAATCTTATGCCTAACCAAATTGTTCATTGAATGATTTCTGGAAAGTGAATTTTTCTAACTGCATCTTGCGAACATCGACAAGTAAATGACTGGCTTAATATAATAATTGTATAAATTTAATATAAATAAACTGTAAATATGTCTCTGTGCCTGACAGGAAAATGTATCTTTCCTGAATAAAACAAGAATAAATAAATAAATAAAACTAAACAAAAATATATAATATTAATCAAAGGAATGCTTAGAAATCAAGTCTAAGATGCATATTATTGGGAAAAGAATCAGAGATAGAATTTATTCAAGTATTTCTATAGAAGTACCGTTACCTTCCGATTTGAAATTGTTTTTTTCTTCCTTTGTAGTATAGAGATATGAAGATGTAAATATGTTATTAGCAGAAATGATCATAAACGGAGTTTGAAAATTGGTTTACAATTCCTACTTCTTCTATTGTTCAGATAAGTAACGTCATCCCCCACTCGGTTCAACTTTAACGGAGTTAATTTGCTTCCAAACATCACATCACACTACAATAATAACATACTAGAATTCAATTAAGTTTGTGATATTTTTGAATCTTAAAATTAAAGAAATGCGAAGCTTATTTATTAGTCATATTACTCAATGATGAACCCGTCACATATTTTATTTTGTCAAAAGATGATACCAAAAATTTTTCTGGGTTCCAATCGGACTATGATTTTATTTTGTGTATGAGTTATTTCTTGTCGTTCTCGCTTCCCTACAGCAATAGAATTCTTATCATTCAATATCCATTTTTGACAAAATTACCATTTTTTGCGATTGACTGTCTTTATACAAAGTGAAAATAAACCAACGAGTGAAGCTTTTGCTACAAAAACAAATAGAAAGTAAGTTGGATAATTTCAATACTGAATCGCATCGATAAAAATATTTTCATTCAAACGCCTTTAATCTTGAATTGTTCTTGTGCTATAGGCAATAAACAGAGATTGGATTCAGAAAATAATGCTAATCGCTTAATATATAAATGTATTATAATTGGATCATTAGTACTATATTCTATATCCATTATATATTAGGTATATATATTTACACAATTAACACAGATATAAATTGAATCATATAATAATGTTATTAAATAAAATATAATTACTTCATAGTTTCAACAAGTCATCTACATTTTTCATCCCTTCAAATAGTCAATGTTTTCTTCCTATATTATACCTGCATAGGTTGCCAACAGCAACAGACTTTGTTTGATCGCTATCGAGAAAGGTCTGTCATAATCTGTCACCGGCGAATCAACAGGTAAGCCTGAAATAACAAAAGTGACAAATTTAGTCTAAGTAAACAATAAGGTCCGGGAAGATTGTTTTACACTGTTAGATTTAGACCAACTGTGAATTCAATTCTCTGGGGTCATGGACAACAATTATAGAACGAATGTGGCCAAGTGGCTACCACCAGTTAATTCTATGCTCGAAGAGTGGTATGAGAATTGTTTATTATTACACAAATCTATGCGGAAACTTACAGAAGAAATTATTTCGACAACTGCAGAAATCGAGAGCTCAAATAATTGTTATCATAAGGTTTGTAGTATTGAGTACTGTGAAACAAATGGAGGTACCAATCATTATTTGTTTTACATTATTATGCATCGTTGTATTTTTAAGAACTTGAAAAACATCCTAACAAGCTTAGAAGCATTGTTGAAAGACTATGAATCTATACAACAAGTTGTGCCTCAGAAACATCCTGTTCATAAATATAAGGTTGAGCATTTTAACACTCTTATCAAACGGAGGCTCAATGTAGTCGCAAAAATCACCCGCGATTTAATTAACGATATTCTTGACTGCAAGCATGATGTGTTGATGAATAGCATTTTCAGGTAAGTGTTCAAGTTTTATTGTTGCCCCATGTTATCGGAATTTTTACCAAATTTTATCTACACATTTCAGATTTGTCAATATATACAATAAGATCCTTGATCTAGATCTTGACGTAACAGATCTTCCCACGAATATTTTCCACAATGATTGCCCTAGCATGGTCGAACCATTGAAAAAAATATCTATAACGCGATTATTGCAGGTGAGCTGCAAAGATTCATTTTTACTATGAAGCTGTGCTTGATATACTCGTTTCTAGAAACTAATTAACATCATTTTCCTTTTCAATTTTAGATTTTGGCAAAAAACAGAGCAGAAGATTACTGTCATGAACTTATAGAGTGTTTACTGGCTAATTATCACCCTGAGGATGGAAAGACAGAGTTAAAATCTGCTACTTTTGCAGATGCAGAGATTTCAGAGAACTCCAGTATAGAAATCTATCGGTAAGGTACTTGGACTTGATCTTTACAAAGATTAACATATACTCTTATTTCTTACAGTGCTCTTACAAAACACATGACTCCACCCATTGCAAGTGTAACTCTACCTGGCACTGTCATATCAAATATAGAGAGCATACAAACATTGGTCAATGCTCAAAACGACCTCATTGTCAATCTATTAAATGTAGCTAAAGAGTTATCTCCCAAGTTGTTTGGTCCAGGAGCCATAAAAGTGAATCAAGGTACAGAAACTAACGGAGCCTCGTGGCAGCATAGATTTCATAGCGTTGCTATAATTCACGATTGAATTTATATAAGGTGAATGCAGACTGCGAAAAGCTGCTCTTAGAAAAGCTACGGATTATTATCAAGAAGTAGCTTGGGGTGCTGTATCTAGCATTTTGGATCATGTTGTTCTTTGGTGGTCTCCAGAGGCACTTGCAACCCGCCACAGTCAAGGTGCCCTTCACCTTAAAGATTGGCTGCATCAGTTTATCCAAGCAAACGAGGGTAAAATTCTAATTTATCATTTAATACTGTAATCTGAAAATAAAAAGCATCGATTTGCCTTTCATAACAGTACCACCCACCGTATCACCTGCTCTACAAAACCTTTGTGATGCCTTGGGGTGCCATGTGACGACTACAGCATGGGATCAGATATTCCGAAGCGCATACACGTCCGCTTTGAATTGCCAATCAAAGCCACTGTCGACCGAGGTGATTAGTTTATGAATGATGGACGGTGAAATAGCAATGATAAATTTTCAATACTCTATCTTCATTTCAAGGGGACGGATACTGGTCAAATGTTTGCCGAATTGTTTGCCCTGCTCGTGTCGCTTAGTAATGAGTGTGAAGTTGGTGGAGAGTGGGTGGTTGGTGCACCGTTGATTGAACTTCCAATTTCGGAGCAAATTATGGTTTTGCATAGAATGGATCATTCTGTACACATGATGCGACTTTGGGCTATGCGGGAGGCCAGTCGTATTGCTCATACTTGGGACTTGAATGCATTTTTCCTCTTAGTTCGAGGGGACCTCAAAAATTGTATCGAGGAGCTATCATATCTCAAGGTAATGTTATATTCGCTGGTTTCATTTAAACCATATATTAATCGAATCTTTCGCAGCTTGCTGACCACACAAATGCCCTAGCCTCTGAGTCTGTCAATGTTCAAGTTTATGTGTGTACAAGAATGAGGGCTAAAATAGCTTCTGAAGTCAATGCCAACATCCAACTACTTAAGGTATAAAATTGCAAAGAAAAAGCGATAATATTCAGGTTCTGAATTAGTGAGTAATTTAGTATTATCTGCTTATCATACTCACAGGATTCGCCGTTAAAATGTATTCAGACTTTAGCAAAGATATGTCGCACGGTAAGCTTGGCAAATTTGCATATGTGCTTCCCAAGACCAATTTACTGGAGGAATAATACCGACGTTGCTCCTACAATGCAGAGTTTCTATGTCGCTACATATCTTGGTAAATTCAGTAGTTAGCTTTTCAAAGTATGACAATTTGATAATACTGTTTGAAATTCTTTCAGAAAAAGTTTTACTGCCTGTGTTAGAGGTTGTCGAAGATTATGAAATATCAAACATGATTTTAAAAATTATGTGCGAGTCCTGGCTTGATTACATTTACCTACATCGAATTAAATTCAGGTGCATCATAAAATATAATATCAATACAATTAAAATTCTTGACCAGATTTTAATTCTAGCTTTATTTTTGTTTGATAAAGTGAGTGGGGAGCGTTACAGTTATTGACGGATTTTGCTTTCGTCAAAACTTGGCTGATGGAGTGCTCAATTATATCGCAAACAGTCAAAGGTCATCTGCTGAAGAACGAAGTTCTTCGTAGATGCGAAGGAGTTGGTCGTCTACTTTTGAGACATCCTGGAGAAGCGATAACTATGCGTAAAAAACCAGGTAATTGCAGATTATCCCCAGAAACGAATTTAATGTGAATTCCTTCTTTTAGACTACTATTTTTCTGTGTCAGCTCGATCTAACAGTGCTAGTGGATCTCCAGAATCATTGGGCCTTGAACGAATGCCCGCTGAGATGTACGTTCCAAATCAAGAACAGTGGCTTGAGTTACGAGCGTCAAAACGATGCAGCTTTTTTTGCATAGAATAAAAAAATAAATACATAAACAACACGTGGCAGTTGTTCTCTCCAGTTTCACTTTGTTAATCTATTTAGCATTTTCTATAGTGAATATTTGATCAAATTACTAATCTCTGTAATGTGATAAGGTCGTTGGCTCCAAAAATACAGATACAATTATGTTCAGTCAAAGCATACTGGAATTCTTATTGGTTCTGAAAAATTCTAATAATATTTGTAATGCTCCGAAGAAATTGGAAGAGATTCCGTGTGGGTTGAGTATAGATTCTTGCTGATTATGTATCGATTTAAGAGGTATTGAGAGAAATTATAAATCCTAAGACCTGCACCTTTATTTTGAGGATACAGCGTACAACTCCAGGTGCAGAGTTGCTGTGTATTCCCATTTCTGAATTGATAGGTCTTCAGGATATCCAGTATAGGAAAATATAAAGCGGCACAATACGGACATGCGGATGACGACATTAAATACATATATAATATGGGAGGGTAGCATATAGACGAAGCCCACAGGGTCGAGAGTAAAAGAAGCCTTAGCAGAGGATATCATGTTACCTTTCACACGCCTTATGTGGATGGAACGAGATATCGATTGGATTTTCTGTCGTATCAAGTCAATATCACAGGGCATTTGACTTACTAACGAAATGAAAGAGTATCGAATCCGAGTTTCTAGCACTCAATATGATTTATATTTATACTTTAGCTAAGCAGTTTTTATCAGATGAAACTCATCTGCCAAAATATTAATTGGATCGATTTCTCTTTTCTTTCAACGAGCAGAAATTTTTATCCGTCATGCGGATTATAAAACGATTGTCTGCACGAGGGAATTTCGAAATCTGATCACCATCTAAAGGTGTTATTAACACTCCGCATGGTACAGATAAATCTTAATGTTTTATTTTCATTTTATGGTCTGTAGTCTCTGGCGGCAGATATTGCTCCCAACGAATATATGTGTAACATAAGGTATCCTCGATTGGCCACAGGAAAAAAATCCACTCATATTTCTACTTGCAGCCCTATAGATACCTTACGCAACGGAACCAGTCTTCTCTTGGACGCGCTGTGTAACGCATCCGGGCAATCGTTCGATAACCGGTACTCCGGATTAAATAAATTTCATTTGCGTTGATATCAAATTGTTAATCCCAACGGAAACTTTTTGTTTGTGTACGGTTTAAAATCGTTATAGACATTTGAATAAAGCTAAAAAAAAGTGGAGGTAATCGCGGTATGGATGGTTTTTCGATTCGAAACTGAAAGTTTTTTTCAATTCCAGTTTCGCTATAAATTCGAACCAATCCTTGGAATTGAAATTTGAATGGCTGCGACGGAAAGAACGCCGCTAACGCGGCCGACAGATTCCCCAAATTACGTAGAATTTTCAAATATTCTACGAACGCGAACCACGAGGGTTCGACATTTCCAGTGCTGTGTCTGTGCCGCTTTACTGTGAGTGTTCTGAATAGGATTACAATTCATTTCTATTTTTCTTATACATTCAATCACAATATATATTTTTCAAATTGCAGAGCTCTGTTCATGATGGCTCTGGTGATAACAGTCAGTTATTCGGTAAATCAGGCTTATAATGATTCCAACGTCACGTCTCTCAACGAGGAAAAACCACCTCATCTGCTTCAATCTACTTGGAAGCTTCCGCCATCCGATATTAATAAGGAAGAGCAAAATTCGAATGCATTAAGTGACCTCGAATGGCAAAGCGGTCTAACAGCAGGTCAAAAAGCAATAAAGAAGCGCGAGAAAGCTGATGCTGAAGCTACCCCGCTGATAAATCCTTCGCCCAATTCCAGGCACCAATTTGCCGTTAGTACAAGTGTTTTCGCCGGTCGTCTCGCCCTTGCAGGACTTGCTGAAATAGCTGCGACGCGCACTATCGAAAGTGGAAGGCTAATACTTGGAGAAAAATCCTCTATCGGATCATATTTCGATGGTGGTTGGGCACCAGATGGTAGCTGTAAAGAGTTTTCAAGTATAATGTGCACAAGGGACAAATATCGGAGCTTTGATGGCACCTGTAATCATCAAAAACAGTGGGGATCCGCTTTCACACCCTTCAGAAGATCTCTCCCACCAGAGTATGCCGATGGACTAAACTTACCGAGAGATGGGAAAATGGGGAACACTTTACCATCGGCAAGAGAAGTCAGTCTAGTGGTTCACCCACCTTCACCGAGTTCAAATCCATCGTTCACAGTAATGTTAGCTGTATTTGGACAGTTTTTTGACCATGATATAACAGCAACTGCTATAAGTCAAGGAATTAATGGTAGCTCTTTAGCATGCTGTCCGCCAGCAAGTGGACATCCGGAGTGCTTTCCTGTTAGGGTAGGTCCTGGAGATCCTGTTTACGATTACACAGGAAATACTTGCATGGAATTCGTAAGATCTGCACCAGCACCACAATGTAAACTTGCACCTCGGCAACAGCTCAATCAGGTCAGTGCATTCATCGATGCCTCTGCAGTTTACGGAGCAACAGAGCCCGCAGCCAAAGCTCTTCGTGAGGGGGTTGGAGGTCGCTTGGAAATGCAAAGGACTCCGGATAATCGAACTCTGCTTCCTCCGAGTCGAAATCCAAATGACGGCTGCAATCGGGCGGTTGAAAATGCACGTGGCCGCTACTGTTTTGCATCTGGAGATGCCAGAGCCAATGAAAACCTTCACCTAACGACCATGCATTTGTTATGGGCAAGACAACACAATCGAATTGCAGACCAGTTGTCATCGATAAATCCCCAATGGGATGATGAAAAACTTTATCAAGAGTCACGACGCATAGTTGCAGCTCAATTACAGCATATTACTTATAAAGAATTCCTGCCTATAGTTGTTGGTGAAAATGCTATGAAAAAACATAATCTCAAACCTCTTATTTCCGGCTATCGGGAGGAGTATAATCCTAAAGTAAATCCAACGATTGCAAATGAATTTGCTGCAGCAGCCTTCAGGTTTGCTCACACTCTGCTACCGGGTCTGATGAGAATGACCAACGCAGCGAAGGGAACTACCTCGTACATAGAGCTTCATAAAATGCTCTTTAATCCCTACAGTTTATATGCTCCAGGTGGCTTTGAGGACACTATCACTTCTGCTACTACCAATGTTATACAGCAAACGTCGACACATGTTACTTCACAACTGACTAGACACATGTTCGAAGACCCTGTTGCAAATAGTTCGGTCCCATGTGGTCTAGATCTGGTGTCTTTGAATATACAACGAGGCAGAGATCACGGATTACCGGGATATCCAGCCTGGAGAGAACACTGCGGTCTTAGTCGTCCGATGGATTTCTTAGATTTGAAAGATGATCTTGACCCTGATGCACTTGAAGCAATGTCAAGGTTATACAAATCTGTGGATGATATCGATTTATACAGCGGAGCATTGGCTGAGTTACCTTCAGGAGATGGGCTTTTAGGACCGACATTCACGTGTCTTATCACTGATCAGTTCGTGAGGCTCCAAAAAGGTGATCGATATTGGTATGAGACTAGCGAAGCTCCACAGGCCTTTACAAAAGGTAATCTATCGACTGCAAGTATTTACTTCATTGATTTCTATATTTTCTAATCAAACGAAAACTGATCTTTTCAGATCAATTACAAGAGATTCGTAAAATTTCGTTAGCAAAATTGATATGCGAATGTTCGGATGGAGTTACACGAATTCAACCAGAAGTAATGCGTGCAATTGGATCTGACAATCCAATTGAGTCCTGTGAAAATATCACAGGCCCATCCCTGGATCGATGGAAGGAAAGAAGAAATGACACATCAGTTAAACCAACGGTTAAACTAGCTTTGACTGGGTCATCGGATTGGGAGGTGCTAAAGAGAGATATCAATGAAACAATACAGGATATCATCGATAGGGTTAATGCGACTAGAACAAATATAGGTGAGCATGTTCGGATAGATTTACGTGATTATTTCAATGCGACTCTCAATGAGATAAGGAAAGAAATAGTGAAATTGCGTTTTAGTGTCAGTATAGTACCTGATGATTCAACTGAAACAAGGTTTGCGGATATCGAAGCAAATAGCAATGTCAAGAGTTTTGTCTCTGAATCTCTAGATCACATAAATAATCATATATTAAGTTTCCAAGATGAATTGACAGCGTCACATGATTGGCTAAATTTTAAAAGTGAAATACATGAGTTACTTAGTTCTACTATTCAATATTTTGAAGGTACTGTATATGTAGTTCCGGGAGACATGAATTGGCTTCTATTTGATAAGTTGGTTAGAGATCAAGTTGAACAGTTAAAATACCAAATCTCAGTTTTACGGGAATCTATTACGTATACAGAAAGTCTAAATATCGGGAGTGTACCAGTGTGGACGACTCAACATAATGCCACAAAGCAGAGTGGATTTGATGTTAATACAAGCCATCTAAAGGATGTCGCTTATTTCAGGAAGAACGTCAATGATTCACTCAGCATCCTTGAAGCTAGTATAAATGATTTACAACCAAAACTAGGGAAAGATGAAATACAAGTTATTACCAATGATTGGCTAGATTTTAAAAAACAGATAAACAAAACATTGACCGATGCAATAAAATTCGATAAAAAAAATAAAGCACTGCAAGAAGCTGATTTATCATGGGCTATTTTCACGAGTCAAATTCTGAATCATTTTACAGAGCTAAAAACGATGATTAATTCACTAAACATCAGTTCAGATTCAAAGGGACAAATAGGGTCCAAAAAAAGGGGCTCAATCAACATTGAAATTAATTCGGCTGATGATGACGATAGAACAATTGAAAATAGGACGAACGAAACTTTTTCTGATATCAAGAAAAACATTGCTCTCATAGAATTAAAATCAGTAGTTCCACTTATCACAATTAAAGATTGGGTAGCGTTCAAGAGTGAAATGAATAATTCAATAATGCATTTAATTGGCATTATGAGAAGTCAGGACTTGACAGACTTGAATAGTTTTGGAATCTTTGTGAATAACTCGTTTTTAGAAATTAAGAAAGATGTTTCTATCATCTTGATTAATAATACTTTCACAAATGAAAAAAATGGAACTAATATCACAAAATCTTCTGAGAAAAGTACTAATAGTGAAAAAGCCACGTTTAATGATACAGAAAAAAAATTGCCAAAAGTGGAAGCAATCACTAGTAACACAACGCTAGTCCAGCAAAACCCAAAGTTGATGAGCTACGGCGAGTATACTTCCGGACATACAAAATATCAATTTCATGATCCTGAATTTTACAGGGGACTGACTAAATCAAGTTCAAGGATTCTCGGTGATGCCAATTCTAACGACACAATAGACTTTCCTCGAGAAAACTCAGAGTGGTCACGTTACAAAAATTATATAAACCATGGTCTCACAGAATTGCAAAATACAGTTGATAGGAAGAAGGAGAAGGTCCTATGTTCGTCAGCTTCCATTTCCGGTGTTAATTATTTGAGCATAAATATTTATATTCTAACAACGGTGTTTGTTGCTATGAACTAGATATGGATTGAGTACATACTAATATACTCTTAGCGATTCAATTTGTGGTCATTGGGCAACAAACGCTCTCCTATTTTTAATTTGTTACGCAGAAACAAACTTGGTCATCCTAGATGACAACAATAGATATCATTTATAAGGTTACTTACGTTATTGTAGTACAATGGTCTCTGAGTCATTTCACAATAAATATGATGAGAAAATTTTTACCACGAACAAGGCCTACAACTTTTTTTCGAACTTCTGAAAGTTGTTTGTTCTATATCGCTCGAATGAATGAATGAATTTTAATTTTTTAACCCGAGAATCGAAGAAAATCGTAGACTACAGAGTCCAATTTTTCCGATTTTTTGGTGCCAAAAACTAAATCTTTTCTGAATCGCTCGTGCGACTGGGTTTCAATTTTTCACTTATTTTTGAGTTTAGAAATTGGAATCCGTGAACTTAGACTCTGCTACCGCCAGAATAATCTACAAATTTTCAGTCAACGATGCGATGTGTCAAGAATCACCGGAAGCACGTGACTGCAGAAGATGTCTGCAAAGTTCTGCAGATGACTTCGCGATGAGTAGGGTGTTTTCAGTCCACTGAACGTGTTTCAGTCAACGTTTTCAGCAAGCAGCGATGTAAAGCAAGAGAAATCGAGAGGAAAGCACAACAACTTCATATGTGTGTGTTATATTTCAGGGAAAAGTTTATACTTCAATCAAACTCTGTATAATATGGTAATAGATGATGACAGTTGTAGCTGTAATGATCCATCATCCATAATAATATACATACTATTATTACCTGGTATGTTAACAAATAAAATGTTCTTATACAGAGAGACTTAATAAAAGTGCGGTTCCACGTTTAATCCAAAAATCTGGCCCATCAGGCCCAGCTTTCAGATCTACAGCTACAACAAAAGCCGGTCTTCCCTGATCACCACATCTTTGAGGATAATAATAACAGGGGCAGTTGTATAATCCTGACAGAGAGAGCAAATGTAAGTTGTTACACAAATGTTTCATAAAATTTTTACTGTGTCGCTAACAGGATATTAAGTTTAAGGTTTCCACACCTTTGATCTTCTTTTTGAAGACCTCCATTGGTCTAAAGTAGATTACGGGCATATTGCACACAAGTTGCATCGGGGTAGGTTCTGTTAACATGCAATTCTTTTTATCCCAACCAGCACCTTCCAAATATGTAGATCGTATGTATACGCCATCCTGAAGTTTAGAATAAAGTTAATGAGAATTTATCATAGATCTTTGTTTGAAAAGTAGGCTATATTTATTACTGCTGGGGGTTCAGAAATTGCACTGTCGTCCACAGAAAATACAGAGAACTCCCAAGACAATGAGTCGATAGAAACGTTCCAAAGTCTTGCCGACGTCTGCAAGACTGCAGTGAGAAAACCAGTTGGAAATGTGTATGCCGCTAGCCAAAATAGCAAAGGTGGATGAGTTGTCTCTGCCCATTTTGTGAAGTGTTCTATACGACTTATCAAATCTCTCGTCCATGAGCCAAGCTGCTTTAACGAAGGATATACAGTGAGCCAGGGAGTTGGAACACGTCCTTCGTACATGCAGATGAATATTTCTTCTAGCTCTTCTGACATAACAACTAATCCTTTTATCGCACGCTGAAGATCATCTAAACTCATACGAGTTTTGATTAGGAGTACGTTGTATCGGGTTATCTCCTGCATCAGCACCACGTCCAAGGGCGTCTTTATCGGCCCTATCAACTTGTCAGTTGTCTCATAGTCAATGCAATTTGGGATTTTAGTTAAGATATCAATGGCAAGTTGCATGACCTAAAAACAGAAAACAGTTGAATATTTTTGTTCTAGCAGCAAAAAATGTGAAAATACCTTATCTTCTTTATTTGAAGTGCCTGGTTCAGACACAGCTTGAATTTGTAAGCTCATTAGCGTGTCGAACATGCTTTTTGTTTCATTAATTAGCGAAGTAATGTCAGCATTTGAATGCTGACCAAATGCCTCCGGTCTATCTGTGTTTGGTAATAGTGCTACAAAGTCTCTGTATGATTCTAATGAACCATCTCTAGGAACATAGTAGGTTGGAAGTGAAGAAAGCCGGTAGAATTGAGTATTGAACAGATCATCTGAAAAATATTGCTGAACGTATGTCATTAGCAAACGACGATCCCAATCGTCAGTCACATGACCTCCATAATTTACACCAGCTATTAGATATTTTAATGCATCCCATGGAGTTTCAGGATACTCGTCTAAATACACTTGTAGGAGATTCTCTGACACCTAAGACAATGAAATAGGCTATGACATCATCGCGTGCAATCTAGAATAAAGCACAAACCTCAAAATCTGAATCATTAAAACTGTATATCACATTCCATCCCAACTGTCGGAATTTTTTGCGTTCTAAAAGAACTGAGTGAAAGAAGACTAGCGTGAACAAGAGTTTCTTGTATTTTGCCTTGGCCGAGCACATATCAAATTGAGAGTCAGTTATTAAATGGTAGAGCCGTTTCATATTAGCTTTCAGTCCCTTTGGAGGCTCCGTCGTCATTTTTATTCCAGCTTGTAAAATAGATATGGGGAATTCTGAAGTTGGGCTTGAGCTCAACCAGAGTCTGTGGAGATTGTAATTTTTTTTGATTGAATAAATATTTTTGTGCAAAGCTACAAAATTACCTGAACTTGGGATGAAGCATTGCACTCGTCTGCAGCATTTCTACAATTTTATCTAACTTTGGCATCCAACTTAGAGATAAATGACAGTTTGCTAAAAACACCCAAGCTCCTTCAAGCGCACCGAGTTGTATCATTCTAAAACCAGATAATAGTGCAATCATTTCTGTATCATTTTTGTGAAGATTTTGTAGTTTTACTTTGTTGCAATAGGTGCCTGTCCTTGCCCCAGCGATAGGGTCATAAATTGTCCTGCCATATCCTGATTATCAGCAAGCTGCATTAAAGCACTGGTAGGATCAACACCGGGGGATAATACAAAAATCAGTGGAGTTTGCGCTACAGAATCGTCCAATACAGTTTTCATGTCAAGCACAGGTGGTTCGACAAATCTTTGTCCCAAATTATTAACGATAAATGATGTTATGCAGAATGATATCCTATCTGAACGGCAACTCCTCACAAATAACATACGTTGGAATTCATTGCAAGTGTCTTCCCATTCACCTACCAATCGACTCGATTCTGGCTCTGTATTGGTATACCTGAAAGATTGGCAGAAATTTTATTAGATATCCAGTTGACTCAATTTACCAAATTCTATGCTCTCTCACCAGTTCTGCCATTCTCTGGGGAACTGTTCAAATGATGCTGCAACACCATGAAATCCTGGGATTTTATCAAGTTCGGTAATATTGTCCCAAGATTCATCCGTCAACCATGCTACCGGTTTGTCAGGCTGATTTTCTTTGTCCACAACAATACCTCCTTTCAGAAGAAAAGCGTATTCGCCCCTTATCACTTTCCCTTGAGCGTCTAATATCTTAATACACATGTGAAATGAAAACAGAAGTTTGTGGTGCTCGAAGAGACCTCGGCACGTGTTTCTGTTTGAAGTGGAAAATCGGAGTGAGTCAAAGAATCGTAAGTTTAATTTCTATAGATCGTGATTAATTTTTGATTTTTTACCTGTACAACGCATAAGTGTGATAGTCGTTAAGAATGCTAATCCTATCAGATAATTTTTGACTCTTCTGACTTTTGTCAATAGAAATTATGAACAGCGAAATGTAAGCATCAAGGGAGAATTGGTACATGGGATCAATGTGACTCATATCGTTGAGTACAAAAAATAATATAGCTGCACGTTTCGAGCAAGGGCGATACCCTTCTCGAGCTGCGTCAATCTCAATTTCTGTTTCTTCCGAAGTGATTAAAGATTCCTGAACACTTATAGCTGTCGCCTTGGACACTTGTAACGTGTTCAGTAGATCTAAATCGTCCAAGAGAGATCCAGAGCTAACTCCAAGTAAACTGTAATTTTTTCTAATGTGGATTACGTGTCCAGTAGTAGCATGAAAATGACCGTTCATTTATGTTCATTTAATAACTAACGAGAGAATTTTATCCTCGAGATCCTTCAGAGTACGTTTTCCGGTCGCGATTGTCATTACAAGGTCATCCTTCTGCTCTTCTAGTTGAGGTTTTTCTTTTCTGACGACAATACCTAGAAGCTGGGCTTCCAGACCTACAGATTTATGATTACGGATAGTTATGCGATTCAAATTTAAGACTCAGATATTTCACCTTGTTCTTTGATGGCGAAATTGCATAGTGTCGTTTTAGTAGATATCTCAGGAGCGTAGTGAGGATTAGGTAGTTTTGTTGTAATGAACAACCTGAACTTATCATTGTAATTGATCATTTTATCGTTGAATTTAATCATGACGAGGTTGCCTGAAAGGAGTAATGCAACGATAGCAATTATCCATTATGAAAAACCGATTTTAAGTCAGAATGTGCCAAACCTGATTTCACCAAGGCTTTTTGAAGGATTGGATTTAATGCAGGGTCCAAAATTTCTCCTACATTTTGAAGCAAGACCGGCTCCCCAAATTGTATGGCACGTTCTAGAGTTCTCATAAAGTCTGGTTGGCCCAAGTCTATTACGTTCAATGACTGAAAAGCAAACAATTGATAGAAATTTTACGTGAAAAAGAGTTGTTCGAATTTGTGGTAACATACATTTTTAGATTCCATATTTTTAATCCATTTCACTGCTTGGCATTGCGGATCTACAACGAGAGGCCACCGTGCTCCTGTGGTTATGATTATACCATTTTCTGTGCTGAATCCATCCGAGGGCAGCCCTTGAATATTCCATTCTCGAATCGTCGTAGGGTCGCTCAAAAAATCCTTTACATCGAGAGACGTGGAGTAGGGAATTTCCATTTCTATCACCTAAAAGTGAATCAGATATTACGTGGAATGTTCATAATTACTTTCAATACGAACACGTGTGAACCAAATTATTATTATCACCTCTTTTCTCCAAATTTCAACCAAATCTTCTCTGTAATTGGAAACGAATGGCCCTAAGTAAGACACGAATGCTGTGGCTAGAAGACAGTCGCCGGGAAGACAGTCGAATAATTTTTCAAGCACTAGGACAGTTTCTTGCCAACGAATACGCTCTCCAGACAGGCCATCGACCAACATAGCCGCTCGCTCCAGCTTCAATTTCAGCAACTCTGCCTGAGAATGTGATGAAATAATTGATAAAATTCACGTGTCTTACTACCACTTTTTTAGCCGCAGTACCTGTGCAATTAGGTCCTCTTTCTCCTGCATTTTTTGATCATAATTACGTTGTAAGGCGTCCAATTCTTCCCTCAACTTTTGCAACTGTGCTTTAGCTTCTGTTAGTGCAGCTTCTTTTTGTCTCAAAGACTCTAAAGCAGCTTCCAATTTTTCTCTTTTAGGCGCTACAATTCTGATGAGAGTAAAAATATTTCCACTCGATAACATCAAAGTTCATTATCAAATTTTTTTTCATTCATACCGATATAGTTTTCCGTATTTTTCCATGGCTATGACCCACATGCATAATGATTTCGCAGCAATAGATACAATTCCGACTTTTATGGGGTCGAAATCTGGATTAGCCGTGTATTTGCCAATCGTTTTGAGTGTTCTGTCTGATATGTGGTCCTTATCAAAATCTCTTAACTACAAAATAGTTACATTTCCAAATTCCATTTCAGTACGTAATCAGTTATGAAAAAAACGACAGACTTGCGACTTACTGTATTCAGGAAGTTCACATCACCAAGCTGCCGTTTAGATTCAGCCCACGACGGCTCAGAACATTTTAATATCATCACAGCCTCCATGACCATCTCAACTTTTGCAGGTGGACGTGTAAATGATTTTATTTCTGATAAATCTTTTTTATTCAGAGCGTCGAGTGCCTGAAATTTTTTTTTCAATTGCTTCATCAGCTACTCCATTAACATTAAATACTAGATTCCACATTTCGGCCTCATATTTACCTTGATAGCCTCGATAAGAGTTGGCTCGACCGTGGCAAGGTCAGCACGTGCTATTTCTTCAAGTTTCTTACATTCCGCAGATTCTTCTGCTATTCGAATTGATTTTGCAGTGACTGCCTTCTGAGTCTCGTCAGCATCTCGTCGCTGATTTAGTATCGTTACTAAAAATTCTTCGCACTCTTTTGTCGAAGTTAAAACTTGCTGTTGAGTTACTTCAAGGGCTGCCGCCATCTCGGTGACTTTGACACTAGTATCATCAATCTTGAATAAACCATTTCGCAGCTTACTCGACTGTTCTGCTAACTCTCCTTGCTTTGTAACCAACATTCTAAAGAGAATATCAAGCTGATACATTTTATTTCAAGTTATGTCGAAAATAGTAAAGTCTACGAATTCACGTCTCTGAAAACCATTTGATAAAGGAGTATAACACTCTGTGAGAACTAATTACTCTTTGTATCCTGCCACTAGTTCCAGAAAATTAGTCGGTGTGACATAATTATATCTTTTCATTTCTAACGCCATTCGTTTTGAAAATTGGGAGACCGTGTCGTGGATCAGAGAAAAAGTAGATGCTATTCCATCACGAAGACGCTCTTGTAGGGGCGGTATTGGTATAGCCGTTGAGGATCTCCTGGGTTCCTATGAAGAGCAAAAAATGTCGTTTTCTGTTTTTCAAAGAATAATTTTCAAATCAAACGTCAATTACCACTCTATTTTCGCCGGTAATGGTCTTTATGAGATTGAAATTCGCCAGAAACTTGTTACCGACTTCTAGCAAAGCTTCTCTAGGCCATTCGAGGAACCAATCGATGGTGGTACAATTTATTAAGGATGGATATTGTCGTAATCTATTTCTGAATGCACTCCCGATTGGGCTTATGCATAAAATAATATGCAAATTGGCTCGTACTCTTTCTATTAAATACTGATATATCGACTCCGTAGTTGGCAAATATCCTGCTTTGATCGCTTCCTTCGAAAGCCTTCCTTTTATCTGTAATTTTGTGGTGATGATATTTTTATATATCTTTGTTCAAATTTTTATGGCTGAAACTTCGATTAGGTTGCAAATTTTACATTTTCCATCTCGTCAGGCTTGTACAGATTTGCCACTTCGCCTGTGCTCAACATATTGTTGATTATTTCTAAAAATTGTTCCTCTGATACTTGTGTATCGTTGAATAGGAAGCTTGTTAGTTTATTCTCCACTCCTACTATGGCATAAAGGGCCTTCAAATCCTCTCGGAATTCTGCTACTCTGTAATTTTTTGTTACTTCTATTTGGAATGTCGACAGTTCACACATGTACGACGCGACACGAGATAAAGATTGACGACCACTTCCACCGATACCGACGAGGAGAACATTTCCACGGGGCTATTGGAGAAAAATTTCAATAAGGTGACTGGACAAATGATTTTTTGATTATTTCAAAGGATATAACATGGCGCTGCAATGACTGCTTTTCAGCCCTTTATCAAAGCTGACCTGAGATATTACACGAACTATACGACAAACGTGTTCGATAGCGTCACGGAAAAGCACTAAATCGAGTCGAACTATTCCGGGCGAAGCGTTATATTCGTCCATCTGATTTTCTATAAATTTTCGTACAGCTACGAGGTCTGGTAGATCTTCATAGATACTCCAAGCGTTTATAAATCCACCTGTAAATAATTTCTTTTTCAGTTCATATATCCTCAGATTTATGTGGTACACTGTGATTGTAAGAATAAAATGATATAATTCTTACCGAAGATAGGACATCGTTTTTCCGGACACAAATTATTGAATGTTAACTCAAAGTGTTTTCCCAGCTGATCGTTGACTTCATTTGTGAACCATTCCCGATCCCTGTGAAATTATGTAGATTATAAATCGAAGTAAATCTGAACTTTGTTTTGTTATTTCATACCTTTCATCGATCAATCTGTCACAAAATACTCGGAATGATTCATGAACCCAAAGACGAAGGAAAGTTTGCTTTGAGTATTGATAATCTTTATGACTGCGAAGTAGACCTTGGAAAATCTGTCCACAAAGTAAGAAAAAAGTTAAGATGTCGGTGAGTATTTATTCTTCAGATTTTATAGATCATTCACCTTTGATATATCTCTCAAATTAAACAAATAGTGCATTTTGGCAGGCGTTGGTAACATTTTCTGGGTCACGTTATTGTACATGTCGATTGAGGCAGTGGTAATGTCGGTTGCTATAAGAAAAAATAAAAAAATAAATTAATTAAAAAAATGTACATATTTTTAGGCACACTGGATTTCCATAGTTTTACACGATTTATAAGTGACTGGAAAAGTATTGTATATTGTACGTTTATAAATCAGTTACTATGACCATACCGAGAGATTTGACTTCGTTATGAAACTCAAACAGCTGCTGATTCAACATTGTACCATAAATACGAACGATTTGTTTCTCCGCAGGAAACGTCATGTTGATAACATTAAATCTGGTCAGAAGACGGTTCGTGATTGAATTTCTACCACCTCCCGGTGGTCCCATTGCAGCTAATAGTTGCATTTTTTGTATATACTTTCTCGTTTGTTTCAGTCTATCATACCTAGAGATTTTTTATTTAATATTAGTCAAAAAAATGGGGAAAAAATGATGAGAAATTTATGATATCCATATTCACTTACCAAAATCCGTACCCTATCCATTGACGTATTAATTCTAACGGAGGTTGCGAACCATAAGTTTCTTTCATTGGCATGTTGAAGTCATCCATAAAAGTGATCATTGTTTTATCAGAAAATGGAACAAACACACCCTTAGTTCTCTTTTCCACCCTGCTTTCTATGGCTTCCTAAATGAACCGAAAAAATTGAATATTTTTGATCCTCTCACCCGATTCGGTTGGGATAAATTTACCTGAACATTATTAGAAGTCGTCTGCGCGGACATATTTATTGTAAGTAGTGAATATTTTCTAGAATCTAAGGACTCCAAAACAGACTGAGCTGTGGATGTTTTTCCAGTTCCCACAGGTCCCACGAGAAGAACCGGAAATCCATTTGACAATAGTATTCCTACTAAATAATCGTACCTAGCAGTGTCCACTGTTGGCACTATGATTTTGTGGAATGGAATTCTGCGATGGAGAAAAAGTAATTGAATGTACTGGACGTCTATGAGGCACATAATCATTCGAGTTTATGTATGTATTATACCCTATCTGATATTTCCATGTCGGAGAAAGTCTATCTTCCCACGAGACAAAGCCTCTTTGTCGAATATCAACGTAATACTCGTAGACGGTGTCTCTTATAGGAAAACTTCCTTCCATTTCTCTTATAAAATTGTCCATTTTTTGTCTTCCATTTTCATTGACCGTCGCACAAAGCGACCATATCATACTAGAAAAGAAATATGTAGTATAAAATAAAATATAATAAAAATAAATACGTATAAAATTGCACCTCTAATTTTTCCAACATACTTACCAGAATAGAAACCACATTTTGCATACAGCGCTGTAAGCTTCTGGGTCTTCGCCCATTACTACGCCATTTTCTGGAGTGGCCAGAACCTCCAAGAGTTTGCACAAGGATTGAACCGAATTCAATTCTGGAGCAGGTATAGTTTCTTCGCATTTTGAACGTTTGAATGCTAATGTAGAGTCCACGAAACGTTCCATCAATTGGGTCATCTGAAATTATGCATAATTTTTTGATGTGAAGTAAATGGCGATGAGGGCATTGTTGCAGCGAAACGGAAGGCTACCTCTTGGACGAATTCTGGCCTGTTTGCTTCGAACTTTTGCATCCATGAGGCGACGTATGGCCGCCAGCCAAGATCTTTGTAATCGTTGTAGACCATTCCAGCTCTTGATACTGTTGCTGGTGATGCGACAGCTAAATCTTGGACTTCAAAAAGCAACGATACTTGCTCAGGCATTGTTATACGATCGTTGTTGATGAGGGTCAAGATCTTGAATAAGAGATTTTCTAATTTAAAGATACGTTAGGTTTTGATTAGGCATCAAAGTCAAGGACATCGCGTGAGATTTAACCCAGAATTATTAAGGCAAAGCTTTCGACATTGATTTTATCATCGGAGTTACCTTATTATCATCCATTACACTGTTCATATTTTCGATCCAAACGGCGTCGACGGGACCATCAAAGAGTATCCATTTTTCATCTGGCGTATCCTCTGGTGGTTGAATCAGAATATAAAAAAAAAATGGGAAATTCAGCGAATCAAACTCGTCTTTGGTTTCTTGGAACAAACCTGAGCATGTTTTTCGCATAATCGAAGATATGACACCGTCTAACCATTCCCCAGTAGATAAATTATACTCTCCGTATAATTCACCAAGATTTAAAGCTTTCGGATTGATTGGATATTCAAAAACGATATTACTTCCAGGTTTTTCATCTTTTTTCATTTGCGTCAGAGTATTCTTCAACAATTTCCACGTTACCGATTTTGCGGTGTTCGATTGCCCAACAATCATCGTAGAGTGTCGAGAGTTCTTAGTTTCGTAAAGTTCGATCACTTTCGTTATCGTTATAGGAATTACCTGCATTTTTCAGTTCAGCCACATTACAATCAGTCATTTTTAATGTCAGATACACATTCATGAAATCATAACAATAATATCGAATGCGACCTGCAAATTGAACTTAAGGATTTCCGCGGTGATGTAACTATTCAGCTCCTCGTAATCCACAGATGGTACTTCGATGCCAGGAAATAAATCGGACGTTATTCCAATGAACAATGGCAGGTCGTCAGAAGTTAATTTTGCCATGTTCATGTCTTGCATTGCTAAAATAATGACCTGCAAAATTTCCGATGTTACGTTAAATCACCAATTTGATTTGAAATTTGAAAAAGAAAAACAAAAAAAAACAGCGAACCTCTTCATCCGGAAGATTCGGATATGATCTTCTTTTTTTACCCGCATACCTGGTCAAAGTTACAATACCTCGTAGCCCAAAGTCATAATGAAATTGTTTACTTAATTGTTGTTGGGCCAATGTATACAAAGTAAATACCTAAAAAGAGACAATAAATTAACAAAAGATATAAGATCACTTTAAGCTGGAACAAAAATCTGGGAAAATTAATCGAACTTTTTTTGCTAACGCGCGTGTATTTTGAAAGCCTTCACCGAATAAATTTATTTCTGCGATCATGCTGCTGTCCGGTACCATCATAGATATCGGTCTAAACATGGATTTCAGATTATCTGGGAGTTCAGTTCGACCAGCGTAACCAGGGTTCATGGTTATGAATATTCCACAGGTGTGTACGAGCGCGATTTCACTTCCTTCGAATATAAATCGTTTTAATTTTTGGGCCAGGGCAGTTAGAATCGACAGTATTTGCTGAGCAACCACAGACAGTACTTCTATGTTTATTCTGTAAATTATGAATTAGATAAGTAGATCAATCGTATCTACGAGAAGAAATTCCACTCTTGAAATTTCGGACAGTAATGTTTGAACATAACGTCAGAATCTCCAAAATTCTAAATGGTGGATCGAATAGAAAGGGCGGAAATAATAATTGTATGAAATACAGTCTTTAAATAACCTGTTAAATTCGTCGAAGCATCCCCAAGCGCCTGTTTGAGAAAGTCCTGAAAATTGTCTACCCATACTTTTATAATCTAATCCTTCGGAGCAGTTTTGAACAATGACATTGAAGCCTAAGGCCTTCCCTAAGTCCTTTACTGTTTCCGTCTTTCCCGTTCCGGCTGGTCCCTTAGGACTCCCACCACGGTGAAGGTGAAGGGCGGTGGTTAAAGTAATGTAGCAACTGCAGTTGGTGGTAAGAAAATATTTGTTTGACGATTTGAAATTTTTTTTGTTGAATTCCTGAAGAGATGAACTTGAGGATCGCTTACCGGTCGGTTAATGGGGTAATCACAAGACGTTCGGAATTTCCCAGGTACTCGTATCCATAAACAAAAAATGTGTTAGTCTGCCGAACTATACAATCGTCTATGTCCCGGTCCCAATAAAATCTCAATTGCGAAAGCCATTCGAATGCCGAAACGTCCATGCAACCTTTGATCGTAAGACAGTCATATAAGTATTGTTCAAATCTATTACCACTTCAAAATTCGCAGTTCTTTAACTCACCTATTTTGTACATTTTCTCTATGACATCCCTTGCATGGATTTCTATTATAACTATCGCCTTCAACTTCAAACGTTGTAATTTATCCAAATTCCCACGAACTGCTTCAGAATACTTGGCCAATACTTGATTTTGTTTCTTCTTTAATTTTTTCAATGGTTTCTTAGTCTCGAGTAATCTACATGGAAAATTGACGGCGTTGTTAAAGGTGAAGAACGAATGAAAACCGCATATTAAACATCACTATTTATTACCATTATAATTTTTCTTTGGTCGATGGATAACAAAGGACGAATTTGTGTGCGAAAATGAATAAACTAACTTGCAATGGAGAAGGGTCCGCGTACAGTCCGTTGTCCATTGTATTTGAGTAGAAGTAATTCCAGGTTGACCAGGCCATTCTTTGACCCACCTGTCGCGCTTAGCCAACATTTTTCTCAGGGCAATTCGACATTGTTTTAAAACCTCTCTCAAACAAACTCGCATCGCAGTTTCTACGATAAAATTTAAATTCAGTCGGTTTTTATTCGCTTAGATTTAGTCAGGCCATGTTCTATAGTTTTTACTGATTTTTTTGTCGTATTACCAACTTCGCAAAGCCACGATTCTACAGGTCCTGTCACGGCGACGTTGTAAACAAATTCCACGTATTCTCCTTCCGTTGAGGTCATGCCCTCGATGCCTGGTTTATTCGTAAGAGGTTGCTATATTTGTTTTAGAAATTTGAACGGTATGATTATGGAAGGAAAATCATTGTCGATTATGTTGGTTGGAAATAATAATGACCTTAGAAAATTTCAGGGATTTTATGTTGTCGAATAACTTTTTTATGTGAGGTTGAATAAGTTCGGGTTTTTTAGAATTGGCCAATACTTCCAGGAGGTCATCGTTTGAGATGAAATAAAATCGTGGGAAAACATGCCGTTTTGTTTCTAAATATGTTTCTAACGCGTGTTGAATTCCGTCCAATCCGTCGATGAGTTTGTTCAATTGATTCAGGACTTCAGCTTGAATAAAGTGAATTTAAAAGATAATGAAAAAACGACGAATAATTTTTCTCTTTGCAAATAACCTTCGATCGCTGTTTTATTTTAAATACTAACGGGGATCACGAGCCGCTTTTAAAGCGAGACCATGCGCTGCCATACGACCGCTGATTCTGATCCATTCGGTAGTTATCTTGTCATAGTCATCTGTTTCTTTTGGGAGTTGTTTCCTTATGTCCTCTGAATAAAAGATATTATCGAGGTACATGTAACTCCGTTGCACAAGAAGCACTGCGTCCAATACTTCGTTTACATCGGATAGTGCTCGTTCCCAAAAATCCACTTCCTCCGCGAATGGCTCAACAAATCTACCGATAAATACGATTTTAAGTTTTCGTATTTAAGTTTGGATTCGTGATCGGCCATTTCGAATTCTTACCTCGTAGATTTCATCGCTGATAATTGAATCTGATGATCCTCTAGCGCTTGAGTAATATCGTCGACTGTTTTGAGTCGGAAAATTCCTTTGTCTTTATACGGAATCATTTCGAGAGTCATTTTTTTCCATACTTCATCGATAATCTTCAAACCCTGAGATTTTCATTCGTTTGTTATAGCTTTTAGGTGCAATAATAAATGTAAAGAATTCAAATGTATTTAGAAAACCAGTTACGACCATTTCTATATTAAGTTCCATGGTCGCCGCGTTTGATAAGTCGCTGATTTGATCTGCGAACATTTGTAATTGGAGCTCGGCGATAAGATCTAATGTAAAATCTGGTGAATTTTGGTCGAAATCTCTTCCAACTATTTCTCTAACACTTTTCCAATGACGCTCTCTCATCGCTGGATTTTTCAAATCTGTTATCAGAGGTAAAGTACGTCGGAATTTGTCAACTCGAGATCTGGAAAATTATATCGATAAGCATTCTCTTCATTATTTAAATAAACTCGATAAAAATGAAGATTCATATGTACTTATATACCTGGAAGTTTCGACAATTTCCCAATTTTTTTCTTTCAGTTCTCTTGACAACCGAGTAAATTTACGGAAAAGTACGTTAGCCGTGGCATCCATTTCGTCCATTTCAATTGTCCAGAAATTTCCATTCTTATAACGTTCCCAAGCATTATTCCATTCGTCTGTGAGTTGCCAAATCAATTCAATGGCAGCGAGGTCCTGAAATGGGGGAAACAATAGCTTCATTTAAACGACCACCAAAAATAGTGTTTCCACTTCTTTCCGCGGGATATGTAAGTCTTTTGTCAGTTTTGAAAAACGTGCGTTATCTTGGAGTTCAAAGAAAATGTACGAACTTTTTCAAGTTTCGCAAGTTCCAATGAGTCCGGCTGGCTGATACCAAAAACTGCTAGATCGTATTTTAGTTTTCCTTCTCTTTCTCTGAGGGCATCGATTTCTCCACGGTACGCCTTTAGCCATTCTATGGCGTCTGTAAGGTAAGATAAATTCGAGAGAATGAGCGTTTTTTTTTATTATCAACTAGCATAACTATAAATTAAAATTTTGCCTTTGGATTTCCAGTCAGAAGAAAAGGGTCCACTAGCGTATAATTTTTCCGAAATTGAAACAGCGTCGCGTTTAAATATCGCTGCATCTTCCAGCAATTGATTTTTAAAAGTTTCCTATATTAACCAAAATTAATGTATGAAATAAAAATACCCGACCAAATGAAAATGATCGCGAAATACTTTTCTCTCCATGAGCATTGTTTCGCAGCTGGCAAGAAGTTCCAAAAATCCTGCCCATGCTTCGTCGATACCTTTTTCTTTTCTCTTTATGTCAAACGTCAAGGGTACTTCGTATTTTTCTGATATCATGTACAAAGAAATTCATTCTCATATATTCTAATTCCTTTACTCGATCATCATTTAGAATGATTCACTGACCTAAAGTTTGATATTGTTCTCGAATCTTCGGAAATTCTGCTTCAACAGTCGGCAATTCCGAATTAATCCGATTGTACAATGTCAAAGCTGTTTGCATGGTAACAAGGTCCTTCGGTTCTTGTATAATTCTGTAATACCAGAATATTTGAGATTCATATTTTGACGTCACTTACATAAATTACATTGAATGTTCTGATTTTAGAAAAATCACTTACTTCTGCCCATTATCGTTAATATAATTGTAGACGTAATTGATTTTTTCTTCCGTTATTCGCAACAATAAACTAGTCAGTCTCTGTTGCCAAAGTGAGCAATGATCAATAATAGCTTGTTTCAAACTATCAGAATTTACATCGACGAAATGAACCGTCGCCACAGTGTCCTGCATTTGAACGTTATTCGCAACTTCTGTATACCTTCCAATGTCAGCATCGAAAGACTCTACGGTAGGTTTCAATTTTTCGTATCTGAAATGTATTGCGAATTTTTGTTTTCTTTTTTTTTTGTAACTAAACTTTGAAGAGGTATTCCTACCATTACTTTATCGCAGCTATATACCTTTGCATAAATAGATCTTTGTTGATCTCCCACATGTCACGGAATGGTTCCCATGTTTTCAGATAAAGTTCCATTTGTGCAAAATTGTGATCAACTTCTATATAAAAAAAAGTGAAGTTTATAGAACATCCAGGTTTCCAAAATAACTATGCAAGCAACTTTTTCTATTCAGAATAATATTAATCTACTGACCGTTGATCAGAATTTTTTGCATATTTTGGCAAGAGGACTCTTCGGTATAAAGTTTCCATAGTGGTACTACGCCTTGTGATACTTTGAACTTTTGAGTTATCCTTGGAATGACCTTCAGGGCGTTTAACAAACTCGGTAGAACGTTACCTATTAGCGCTGCAACTTCAGACAGATCGGGCACGAAGCATATCTAAGTACAAAAGTTATTTACGGGAAAAAGGGCGTTTTTTAAATGTGGTAATAAAATATTATAATTGCCTTGTTGTTGACGAGGTCGGCACGCAATAATATCAATGGCGAAGGTGCAGTTGTACCATCGCCATGCAAAGCTTCGTAAAGGACTCTCAATGAATTTTGAATACACATTCTAAAAGCCTCTTCGAGAAGCAAATCGAATTTGTACAAATAATTAGTCCATTGGCTTCTTATCTGTGAAAGAAAGAATTCAAATAAGATTCTACCGTTACAAAGTAGAAGGAAATATCAGATTAAATTATTTTTTATACACACTTCATCTCTGACGGAAGAAAAACCCTCGAAAACTACCATCAGGTATTGGATAATCGTAATGTACTTTTTAGTCAGTGATTTCATGACGGTTGTGCTGGAACAATAGCATCCCAATTGGGAGGAAAAAATTAAAAATATTGATAGTGTTGATTGATCTTTGCACATTTATTTTTTATCCGTACCGTGTGACTCGTAATTCCTCGTCAAGTTCTGACAAAGAGTAAGCATAATTTGGTTTTATTTTTATCATTGGTGTGTCGCAAATCTCTTCACATAATTTCTGAATTTCAATATTCGACCGTTTGTAAGTATCGACGAACTCTTGGAGCTGACAAAAAATAATTAGAATTATGTTGATTGAGGTATAATATAATTGACGGCTGAATTCTAGAGTTTAACATAAACTATGATGAAATGAAAATTCTTTTAAGATATTTACATTGGCAGCATCGGTGCAACAATCTTGTATATACGTGTCAATATACTCGGAATTCCATGTTAACTTTTGAAGCCCTGGATTTATTTTTCTGTCCAATAATCGGATCAGTTCCTTGAATAGATTTCGTTCCTCGAGAGACAAAGCTGAAGTAAACCGAAAAATGAAGGTCAATGAATCGACACGAATCGAATGCCGAGTGTAAGAAATAAATAATATCGTTTTTACATTCAATAATTTTGTTGTAGGCCAAAACGACCGATAAAACGCTCTCGTATACAAATTTAAGCGTTGACCATTTGTCGTAAATTATTTGAATCGGAATAGGAATTTTAAATTTCCACATAGTCCAATATTTAGCCTCTTGACATGTGTTCAAAATTTTTGGATCGACGTTGCACTCCAGTAAGCCCATTTTGTTTCTGCTACGTCTCATCAAATAAACGTCCAATCTTTTATGGACGTCTTCGCCGACGTAGTCGATCCATTTATAAAATAAATCAGTTATCGCTTCTTGAATCGAATGGACTAATTTTTCGTATTGTTTGTTGACCTCGTTGCTAACACTGCAATAACTCAACCATTCTGCATCCTCGAACCATTTTTTTGTATTTTTCAAACGCGCAATTCTTAAACGCATCGTTAAAGCTCGACCAGCAAAATAGGGCGTCATTGATGGATACTCGTGCTTTTCTTCGAGAATTTCTTGCTTTGTATCCTGAATTTCATCTCCAAACATTTGCCACACCTAAAAAAGCAGATGTTAATTGGACCCACCATTTTGTTTCATGTTCGAATTCGAACTGGCAAATTCAGTACATGGATCTGTTCGAATTGAGATCCAAACTTGAAACTTCATTTGCGTTTGATTGTATTTTCATGGGCATTGGTAACCGACTGACTCAGGATTTGTTAAATCAATATATTATAATGTAAGATGCACAAACGAAAGACATGAAGACGATTAACTAACAGACAATTCCTGCTCACCGTTATAGTTTTGCGGTCAAAAATTGCTTTCACACTATCTCGTCTGGTGTAATTATAAAATCCATGGAGTGCTTGGATTCCTTCTTCAACATTTCGAACGGTTTTGAATACAGTGGTTATTAAATTTTCGATTATTATTTCCAGATCTTTGATTTCCTCTCGAAATCTGACCATGTCGTCAAACCAGCAAACGGCTTGAACGTCTAAAATAGTACCCGATAGTAATTCTATCACTCTTAAATAGTCCAAGAACATTCTCTCGATTTTTTCACAAAGCTTTTCGTACTCTGCGCCCTTAGTCCCACCAAATCTTGGTTTGGCAATCATCTGAGTCTCGTCTATCCTGCCATTGGTTTCAGTTATTTCGTTTTAACGGATATTAAAAAACGAAGATCCACAGATGAGAGATGGAAAATTACCTTGCGAAATCTATCATGGCCTGACAAATTTCAAGCGAATCGTTACATCTTGTAACGAATGTGTCGATATGGCAAAAAATGTATTCGTTATCAAGTTCCCATTCTTTTGTTGTGAGTTCGTTGTGAGCACCAGCCATCTGCGATATAAAATTCGAAGTAGGCAAAAATTACTTATATTTTTAATATTGAAATTCAGTTCCTCGAAAATTTGTACCGTTTCGTACAAATGTCTGTATTCCTGACAGCAGGCTATGCAAACATTTAAGTCTTTGATAGTTTTTTTGGTTTTCCCTGCGAACAATTCCTCAAAGTTAATGTACTGTTTACATTTCAATATTATCTCGTTACTGAGAGCACGAAATAAATTCGCCATTTTTTCCTTCGTCTTTAGGTACGGTGAATTCAACCAGATTACTCTGCACATATTCATTATCTTTGGGATGTATTCAAACATTGCTTCTGGAGAACGACACATAAGCAATTCTGCTGATGGTTTCAAAAGGATTTGTAAAAATTCAACGTTTGACTTTGCCTCCTCCATTCTATGGTCTATTTCTTCGCTTAAACTAATGAACTGGCGTACATATGTCGATTGGGTGATATTTAGAATATTTATTATCTTTTTCATCGTCGGATTCTGAAGCTGGAAATTCAAACTTCCAAGATTGTCATCTGCAAGTTAAATAGCAGAAGAAAGTAAATGCAAAATCCAGAATGACGTGAAAAATTTTAGAACGAATCCAGTGATTAAGTTTGGACAAACAAATTCAAAATACTAACAGCGATAGACCCAAAAATCGTATTCGTCTCGCGGTCCAAAAAGTTCACGAGGAGTTGTCTGATCTTGATCTCCCAACGACGTTTTTATCTGTCTTGTCCAGCCAATGACAACCTGTTCTAACCGTTTCACGAGGTCTTTATCAGCTGCTGCTTCTTGTATTGTTAAATTATACCCCTCACGAGGAATATACATGACGGTCAACCCCAGCAATTTGTACCTTAAGTCGGTCAGCATCGATAAAAAGTCGTGCAACCTCGTACAAAAATTATTTTTCACAGCTATAGTGATAAGCGATTAAGAAAAATTCATAATCAAATTTATGAAAAAAAAAAAAACAGAAGTCGATTTTCATCAACAATCAATGAAAAGGAATGACTCAAACAAGGATACTATCGGGCCATGAATTAATGTTTAAGAATATTGGAACAAATGCTGTTTCAATTGCATTCAAGATCGTGCCGTCTACGCATTCGTTGACTGTTCCAAAGGTAGTGCATTGGTGGAAATTTTCTGGTGTCAATATCTCGTATGGTTCTCTAACGAAATACGTAATATCTTGCACAGGCATAGTAGGAAAACCCAATTGAGCAGAGAGCCTATCATCATCATAAAATACTGTTAAAATTACGTGGGCTGGGTCTTTAAAAAATTCTTCGATGACTGAAATGCAACGATCGTGCCAATCGTCATCATCTAGCGCAAAGAGAGTCGTGCATTCTTTCACAAATTCGCACTGGGAGGGAAAAAAATAATTTTTTTTTGTAATTTGAAGAATACGTACGGTAGAACACCAGTAAAATAAAATTGCAAATAATCTACCAATTGCTCTAATTCGTCGTTAGTGAAATTCGGTTTGTATTGGTCTGCATTTTCTTCTTCAGGTTTTGAACGAAAACGACCTTGGAGAAATAATTTCATTTTCATATCGACAATAAATTGTTTATGTTTAGTAACTATTCATATAACTGACTCGGCAAGCTAATTTCATCTTCGTCGCTGGACTCAGCGTCCAAATATTCCCTATGTAGATCATTGGAAGACTTGGTTTCTAATTGTTCCTTGCGCCTCTGCATTTTCTCCTATTCACAAGATTCAGAGGTTGTCACTATATTTTCCGTTTATACGTTGTATGTGTCAAATTACACATCGCAGTTCATTCTCGCATGCAGCTTGAAGTTGCGTAAATTGAAATACGCAATAAAAAGAAAACAGGCGAGCGCGAACGATATTATCAGTGATATATTCAGTGGTAAAGAATAAGTCAAGTTTGTATCGTCTTATTTATTAATGAATGATGCTAAAAAGGTATTCATTACATCAATGTGACTGGTAATAATAATGTAATTTTTTTAGGCTGCTTTGCTAAGAAGGAAAATGATAATTCCTTGATTAAAGTTTTGACGATTCACCGTTGATGTTGTAGATAACATTTTCCTAAATCAAAATCAATTAATCTTGCATAAAAATATTTGAATCATCAGATTTAATACAGCTTCAAACATCGTCATCGTCGTCGTTACTATGATGAAATGATGCAGAACGTTTGTTCGAATAACCAGTTGCAGGCTGGCACTCGTACATCTTCCGATTTTCCATGTAACGACGATAATTATTCTCACGCTTCCTTCGCTGCTCTTCCGCTTGTTGCCGCATCTTTTCAGGATTAACATGCGTCGTCACCATGTGCCTTGTCAAAGAACTCATGAATTTGTAGGTTATACCACAAACGTCACAAGATAAGGCTTCTTCAGTATTTCCTTGTTGCTGTAAAAATGTATTCAATTTGTAAAAATTATTAGCTTTGACATTGAAATTTATGGAACTAGTCATTTTTTGGCGAAGAAACGTCAGGATGATGTGCATCAGGCTCGTACTATAAAAACAACTGATTCAAAATATATTTTGAAAATATTTTGCGAGCAAACTATTTTCAAATTTTCTTCTCCTTTCTTTTGATCGGATTTTTTTTTTCTTTTCAAACAATGATGAGCTCTACTGGTTGCAACATACCTGCTGATGCACCATCATGTGACGTTGAAGATTATTAAGGCGATTGAATTCTCTTCCGCAAACCTCGCAGTCGAATTTTCTCTCGGGATCATGATTCTTTTTATGAAGAGCCAGGTCGCTAGCATGCATAAATGATTTATGACACATATCGCACGTGTGAGTTTTTTGCTCTCCGGCAAGATGCGATTGTTCGTGTTTCGCCAAAACATTTTTATCCAGAAAACGACGACCGCAGTAAATACAAGGCAATCGACGTGATTGGGGATTATGTTGAGTGAGATGACGTCGCAATGCTGTAGAACTCGGAAACGTCTTGTGACATTCCAAACACTGAAATGGTTTGTCATTTGAATGAGTTTTCCTATGGCGAGCTAATGCGTTTTGGTCAGCATATCTGCAACGTGATGAAAGGTATTATAAATTGCTAGTCGTATTTATAATCATTCTAATGATACACAGAAAAATATACCGACTAACCTCTTTGAGCACAAGTCGCAAGGATAATTTCTGCTGGTTACGTCTTCTTCTCGCGTATGTTTCAGTCTGTTGTGTCTGAGTAACTGAAATGAGGATTTAAATGATTTATTGCATGTGTCACACTTGAGATTGTCTGTTGTTGGAATGATAACTTGTGTCCTCTTTTGCCCATTCTCGTCTTCGGAGATGATCAAAGATATTGTCACGGTATTATCTTCATTGTCTATCTCTTGTATTGTTGACGCTGGCACCACAGCAGTCTAGAAAGTAACAGCAAGTACCAGAGTATACCGATTAACACAATATTAATAAAAAAAATGGTGCAATTTTTCATTCAAACTAATCATAACTATCCAACAAAAAACATCCTCAAAGGTCAACGACACTGAGATCTACGTGTACAGAAAAAATTGTTCAAGGTAAATACTTTGGAGGAAGCATGTGAGACATAGTTGGTATCAGGTATGATCATAGCGCCTCCGTCAGGTTGTTTCAAATTTCCTGCCTGCTGGGTTTGATCGCCACTGTCTTGATCGTCGCTACTGTTATCAGCAATAGCGTAATTCCCATCTGCGGTAAGGTAGACTGGCTGCAGTTTTCCAGTTTCATCCTTGAAGTATAATTGTCCATCTTCGTCCTCATGCAAGAATATTTGCTCCTGAAAAATTAACAGATCAATAACCAAGCATTTAACATCTGACTGCACAATACTAATAACAAAGCCTTTTTTTTTTTCCATACCTGCGATTCCTCTTCCCGATCATCCATTTCTACATCTACAGCATTACTGTCTCTAGTTGACTCTTGATCACCCATTGCAACATCGTTATATTGATAGGTGTCGTTTCCAGCCGTTTGGCCCACATACAAAGTTTCCATATCTTCGTTTTCATAATATATAGTTGCTTCACTAGAGTTGGCTTCCAGTTGGTCGATCTGTGAGCAATAATGTGAGAATGAATAGGCATTTACTTTGAGGATAAGAATTTCCACTATAAAAATAATAAATTTTAAGGTGTATCACTTTACTTTGGTATAACGGGCACTGGAAAATCTGTTCTCTTGGTTCTGCTTGGCTGTACTCGGTTTTTTAGATCCCAAAACAGTGTAAATCAAATTATTTTCTGCATTTTTAACGATCTCGTGTTGCGAATCTGTGTTCTCATCATCCTGGGGACAGGATGATTCATCGGCATAGCCTAAGATAGCGCCTGGTTCCTCCTCCCAATAATCTTCTGCGTTAGAATTAGTCTGTTGCTGCGTAATTTGTGACTGCATATGGGATTTACTAGAATGAGATGTGCTGCCATAGTTCTTTAATGGCAATTTTTTTTTTCCATTCTGAGTAATATGTCTTTCATCTCTTTCCGAATGACTGTTTGCTGTGGATTTAAAAGCACGGCTATGGGAACTAGATTGGGCTTTTTGTTGTGGTCCATGTTCTATGTCCTCATCTTCCCAATCCTCGTCTATGTCGTATGAAACGACTTGTTTATTTTTGTCCTTGCCACCGTTATTCTTAAAATGATTTTTCAATTGGCTTACAATATAATCAGATCTAGATTGAAATTTTTTTGAGTCAGAGTCAGAGGATACCTGTTTTGTTGACTTTTCAGTCTTCACTACCTCCTTGGTCTCTTTCGATTTGCGTATTTTACTACATTCCGGTTCTTCTGAACTTTCATTAGCATTCCTGCCAAGGTGGTCATTGTTCGTTTCCTCTTCTTCCCCATGCTCGTTTGAATGCTCTTCGACTACTTCTATTTCTTCTATTATTTCCACTATCTCGACTTCTGCCTCATCATCATCGTCCCCAATATTAGATTCGTATATAATTTTACCACCAGAAGCAGCTTGCTTCAAGATCTCTGCCAGATCCTTACTATCTGCTTCAATCGTTTCCACCTCCATTCTGCGATGCTACATTTGTATTAAAGTTTTGTTATTAATACTAAAATAATATAAAAACGCGGTGCCTTTATTCTGACAAATTGTATTGCTTATACTCCGCCACATGCAAAGAACGAACAATCAAATCAATGATAAACAGTGAACAATGTGGCAGGTTAAATCGTTTGTTCAATTCCAACGATAATTAATTTTTTACATTTACATTCAAACAATTAATTATGTACGTCGCGTATGGAAATAACGATTTGGGAGTGGCTGTTACATGAGATAAAGGTGTGAAAAAAAAATTCTCTAATGAAACAAAGTTTGAATATCGTTAATTACTGTACAAACTCCAGTAAAACGTTCCATCTAAACAAATCTTTATTCGTATGGCCGGTTTTCGCCAGTCGGTACGAAATTGGCTTGTATTTATCAACGGATAACAAAATGGCTAGAGTGCTTCCGCGCTTCGATTTCAACCAAATTCTCGATAACGAATTGTTAATAATGGAATTAGAATCATAATGAGAATTGAATAACGCACCTATTCTCCTCGTGAAACCGCTATCGAGCACTTTGAAAACTTGAATAATAGTTGAAACACAATAATTTTTACTCGGTCGATACGCGTCAGTATGCCTTTCTCCACAGAGCAATGTTCGCCATCTTGTTTGACTAATGGACCCACAACTGGCAAGTACCCCTCATTTTCCATGCCCAGTCTACCAAGTGCGGCGCGTCACACAACGCGGCAAAAAGTGGACGGTGTGGCGGCAAATTCAGGGGCCTTCTTAAATCTTAAGATCCACTGATTATATACTGATGTATATACATATATCAGTGGTATGATCGCACAAAAGAGTCACCTCAGCACGAGCTCGTACGCTGAATGCGGTGTGGCGAACTAGGCGAACTAAATCCTCAAAAATTGACTAATCAGAGAACTAATTCTTCAATTCGGGTTATGGCAATGGCCGCGTCCAGAGCGAATGGCTGTCTATAATTTATCAATAGTAACCAATCAAAATCCTGTAACCAAAGGCAACTGACAACATTTATAACCTGAACTCTTCTGTCAACTTATCTGTCAGAATCAAGAGAATATTTTAAAAATGTTGTTTTACATATTTCTGGCACTCCTTGCAAACATCACTTTGGTTTCAGCCTCGAATGGTTTTGATTTTGGTGATACGTTAGCTCTTATTTTAGGGCTGTTTATGAGTATAATGGGATTCTTTGCATGCATGGGAGCTTATGCGCGTAAAAAGAGTAATCTCGAAACTCTTTAGGTACTGATTAAATATCTGCCCTCTATTTCCTAAAAAATTCTTCCTAGACTTCATTCTCACGAAGCAATCATTATACTTTTTTTGTGTTTACAGATTCTTGGATATTACGCTCAACTTACAAGTCAAAGTTGCAATAAATGACAACTGAAGCTGCAACGATAAAAGTGTTTGAGCAGCTGATCGTTGTCCAGTTAGAATAATAATGTATATTTCTACCAATAATTGTTGTTCTCTACAATCTTTTTCTTTCAGTAATTCAATTGAGTCATATTGTCACAATTTGCTAAAAACTGTTCAAATACTGAATGCTTCTTAATACTGAAACACCAAAATTTTGTACGATGCTAATAAAAAGAAATAAATATATATCATCTGACAAGCATCATCGTTTGAACTTATTGTTGCCTTCTTTTCTTGCCGTGTTTCAGAAGTTCTCATTAATGTAATGTTTTGCATTGTAATGACAATGGAATTAAGCCTCTTAAAATTATCCTTTAGCCACATATTTAACAAAGACAACTTTTTTATTTTTTGTCCTTTTTATTATAGCTTACTCGCAAAAGCACACCCTTTACAATACTATGGTATATGATTTACTCGTGCTCTTGTTATAAATTCAAACTCTTCTTTCTAATTATAAGTGATAGTGTTCTATGGACTGTTGGTGAAGTCTGCAGTAAATGACATTGAATAAGCACAAAGAAATATCACCAAAATCACGTTACAGTCGGTGAAGAATGAAAGTAGAAAGCTAACTTTGAAACGTAGGCTGCATTTATATTCACAAACAACACTTCCGTAGCGGTGCGATTTGAGAAATATTGAATAAGTGCCATAACAAAAATTCCTCATGAAATAGAGACGAGAAAGCACAATGATTTCATTGCGTAAGCTGTTTGTGGATGTGAAAAAAGGCGTGATTTTGGCTATGGAATCACTGGTAAGGATGAAACGACTGATAATTATCCCTGATAACAGATCAATGATTATGGACATATATTGAGAGGTAGAAAAAATAAGAGTCTTTTAAAACAATCCGACATCAACAATAATAATATTAAATAGAATGATTGATGTAAGGTAAATTATTGTTGTCGAAGCATGAATGCATTATTACAATTAACAATTATTACATTTTATTGAGGGTGTACGATTCTATCTTTTTCGGTGTGTTTATCTAACATTTGTGTCTTTTAATATCTTGCTAAAATCAGTCTGCAGGGAGTAGGTAATGGTAGTAGTAGTAGTAGTAGTAGTAGTGTAGTAGTCAAAGTAGTAGCAGCAGTAGTAGTAGTGTAGTAGTAGTAGTAGTAGATCGATTATTAAATGTGTAAGTAATTGTTACACGTGTCTAATGTTTACTATTTATGTAGGTATGCGTCGTAAACATTACTTTTATTATAGTATAAAGACTACTGAGGAGGAACTTGTGGCTTTTCAAAATTTATTACACGGTATAATAATAATATTAATAATAATAATAATAATAATAATCTGTTCCGTAATTAGCTATTACACAAGCTTTAACAAGCTGATAATATATTTATTTTATTTTTTTTTGTTTGCTTCATGGCTCTTGAAAAGTGACTTCTTCTTTCTGATCATTTTATCATTTCAATTCGATGAAACAGCTTATGGCAGTTGGCAATAGGTAAATGGTAATGGTAATCTTATAAAAATCAAATGTGACAAAAGCTGTAGAAGAATATTTTCATCAAGAAAAACCCCCGACCCACCTGCCAGCCTTTTTAAAAAGTCTTAACACTCGTTAACAGTCAGCAATATCCTTATTTACTGTTCAAATATTCGTATTCTGGTACATTGCCGTCGTCTCTCAATATTTCTCCTTTTTTATCTTTCTTTTTTTAATTCTGCTTATTGCTAACAAAACATGTTACGTATGAGTTCGGTATATTCTTTATTCAATTTTTTCTTCGTAGTTTGTTTGATTTCTTTCCAATTAATTTTCATAAAATAATAATAATAATAATAATAACAATAATATATATCTAGATATTATCTTTTATAAATTGCTTTTTCTTACTTTGACGACAAAAATAATGATCAATCTTACTAATTTTTTTTTTTTTTTTTCATGTTATATTAATGACAAAAAATATTTACAGACACGAAAAATTCAATTGTAAGGGAAACAATGATCTTAACAGCTTACAAAGGGTTGGTGAGGGTCGGAGATAACGAATGATTAATTTCGATAAAAAAAACTTAGTGTGGTGATAAGTGACAATTATTATTGGAAATTCAGTGTCAGACTTTTTCTTCTTCTTCAGTTACAATAATCGTTATAATTACTACTATTCTACTGTACACATAAAATTTACTACAATTTTTTGATTGTGTAGTATTTTTTCATTTCTTCTAGTATCAAGATTCTGTGCCAGAAGTCGGTTTTTGATTAAAAAAAAAAAAAAAAATAAGGATAAAATAACTATCAAATTACATAATGTGTTTAAAACATTAAATAATTTTTTATTTTCGTTCCTCAGATAGCTGAATAATCACCTGCCCTAAGCTGTTAGTATATCCTTTCTTTCGCGACATCCAAACAAATACCTCTTTACAGTTTCTATATATATATTTTCTTCTTTTTTTTTCTATTTATACCGGTATATGAAATATTTAGTTATCAAAACATCAAAATATTAATTCTCATACACCGATATACATATTCTCATTTACTTTAATTAGTTTTATTTGTTTATTTATTACTTTTATTTCACCTTCTTCTTTTTATTTTTATTTTTTAACAAACGTTTCGTTCCTTAAATCACCGATTTTTGTTTTACCTAATCAGTCTTTGTGAATTAACTTGCTTCGACTCTTCATCAGACCTCTAAACTATAGAATCTTCCCATCCGGCACAAGAGACATTAATTTACATTGATTTAGTTAATTATTTAAAAAATGAGTTTTCTTTTTCTTCGTTATAATATTTATGTTTACTTTACCTAATCGTTAATTCATTTCTTTCTCAATTAATAATAAGAATAAGAATAAGAATGAGAATAATAATAGTAATAATAATAATAATAATAATAATAATAATAATAATAATAATGATAATAATGATAACAATAATAATAAATTAATATTTTGATAAAATCCATCAATAGATTTACGCTTTCACGCGCATAGCCTAATTATTTTTATAGTTACCGTACAACTCTGTTTGTTTGTTGTTGTCGGTGTTTTCTTTTCTTTCTTTTTTGGTTTTCCTCTTTTGCTTTTTCTTTTCAATTTCGTCACGCTATCGGTCTATTTGTCTAATAATATATCAAATTTACACATTTTTTAAATTACTGATCTTACGCATGATCGAAATATATAAGCTTTGCGTTGAATATTTTTGAAAAGCAATGTAGAGTAAGTAGTGTTATATTAATGACCGCTCATGAAATAAAATCTATCTATCATGAAATAGAATACGTTCAAAGAAAAAGAGAAAAACAAGTATTGTAATGGTGTTCGAAAAATTTGCTATGACAATACATAGCGAAAGTGTATTTCTGTTCTCTATTTTTTGATTTAATACTATCAAACAAAAGAAAATCTCTCGAAGATTTTATGTGAGAATAACAATGCGACGCCGATAACAAAATTTTCATCATTTTATCATGATTAAACTTCTTTGCTCGTTTTTTCCTATTTCAATGATGAAGATAGTTATGGCGAAATACACATTTGATGTCGTCGCCGTCGGTATGTCACCGAATGTCTTCAATTTAGTAATTTATTACTGTATCGTTCGTCGTAGCATGAATATGAATTTGCTCTGTCATTTATTTCTGTTTCTACTTTTCAGTAAAATAAATTGCAGAGTTATACATTAGCAGATTTTCAATATCTCACTTTACGATACATAATAATACAACAATAAGCAAAAAAGCAAACTGTGTTTTATTGCTACTATCATTTTTGCTGATTTATTTTTTCTCCTTTCATTATTTATAAAGTTATTATGAGCACTGTTATCATTTTTCAACAGTAATAATGTAATTTCATTGCTAAATAGGAAAAAGAAAAATTAATCAGAAAACACTCAATATTTGCAGCTTCTTTGAACAAGTTTTCGACCTAATTTTTAAATATCTATTTAGGTAATAATACCAATTTCCAGCCTCCATCAAACTTTGATAGTGTTTCCATTTTCTTAACATTGATCTTTTCTTTCATACGATTACGCTACAACTATCAATTAGTTATTCATTTTATTATCATCGTTTATTTTTTTTTTCCGTAGTTTTCAGTTATTCGTTTACTTCTTGGTACTTCTTAGTACTAGTTAAATTAAAAAGCCTACGCATGATGACGTAGGTAGAAATTACCAGGAAAAACCAAAAAAAATTTAAAAAAAAAGGAGAAAATTAAATCTTAGTCTTATAACATGAGGAACGGACTAATTAAAATTACAATATATTATAGGTACGGTACATTGATGTTGATGGTGGAAACGCACTCAAAACGAATGCATAGATACTCAGCAAGAAATTTGTTTTGAACTGTGTATTTTTTTAAAAATCTATCAGTGTGCCGAATATTGTTTGTTGAAATTGGAAAATACTGCGACAACGCAAAGTAACTTTCAAACCGTTCAGTGCTCTGGATGATATTTTTTCTGCAACAGTAGAATATTATGATGGAAAGTTTTCTGTGATAAAAAGAATTCAGCACACTGTAAAATAAAACATATTTTTTTTGTAAATTTCTAACTAGATACACGTACACACAAAATTATGATACAAGAAAATTGAAATAAGTAACGTGTGAAATGTGGAGAGGAAAAAATAAAAAACATAAGATGACAATAGGCAGTAGCTAAATAACATGTTAAAAGTATTCAGAGTCGTTCAACATAGATTAAAGCATAACAGTGACTACATCAATGAAATTATTAATATTATTATTATTATTATTAGTTTACTTTTTATCTTTTTTTACTTTTCTTTTCATTCGCGTAAATCATTTCTCTATATAATTCGTAACATTATCTATACATAGGTATACGCCACGTGGAAGCTGCTCATTAATTAATTATAATAATAAGTCTTTTCAACATTCATACCAGAGACCGCAAGTGACTAATTATCTCGATAAAGGTCAAATATACTAAACCATGGCTATTACCGTTCCATGGTTTGCTGGCTATGTCTAACGATCAAAAATACAAAGAAATAAACAAGAATTGAGAAAACACGATAAGGATTAAATCTCATTTCTCTTCAACAGACTTATGTTATCATTATATTATTTCATCACATCAGGGATACTAATAAGTGATGTCGGATAAAACCCTCCGCCGTTGAAAAACCAAAAAAAAAAAAGAAGAGAAATTAATACTCATATAAATGCTGATTTTCATACTGTTTTTTTTTTTCTTTCCTCCTTTTCTTTCTAGACGACGCTCCTAATGAGACGATGTCTCTGGTATTAACGTTCTGTGATGTGAACGTCTTGTCCATATATTCTCTTAATATCTGTATCTCATTTCGTGGAAATTATTTTCCTTCGTAAGCCATAATAATCACATACACATAATGTATTACATTGATATATCGTAGACTCAATAGTAAATATGAAAAACAATTGTTTTGTTTTATTTTGTTTTCGTATTTTGTAGTTAACTGACGGCGAAGAAGAACGGATAGTTTAAAACTACTGGTCGGGTTGCATAGTCGTATTGTAATCGGAGCAATGCTGAGGTTCACTGGGTGGCGTACCATTATTTGAATTTCCCAAATGGGGTGTTGCAGGCGTAGCGGGTTGAGATTGAGGACTACTTGTAGGTGCATATATTAATCTGTAACCCGCTGGAAGGAAGAATCCACCATGAGGTGTGTATCCGAATGTCTGAAAGTTCGCCAATGTTGGTCCCTGATGATAATGGAGGTATCCGCTGTTGGCAGTTGAACCAGATATGGGTGTCGGAGCCACCAAACTCCCACTTGCAGATCCAGGTATATTGGCCCCATCTGGGATTATTGGCGCGAATTGATAACGTGTAGGATTTAATGTTGTCGGACCGTTTGTTGAACCGATTGTTTCTAATGTTTCATTAACGTTCGTAGCACCTGTGTAATTAGTTGAATGTTGGGAAATATTTTGAATGTTTTCAGAAGGCATAACTGGTATAGGGATTACATAAGCATGAGGAATATTTGGGGCCTGATGGTGGGATGGCTGAGGTGTTTGTTTTAATTTTTGCATCGCTAGCCTCAGAGTTTCGTCCGTATCTGGCGACTGACCAGGTACTCTTTGTAACGGCGTCTGAGGAGCTGTACTGAACATTAAATAATCTTCCATTCCAGTAGGTCTCGTTTGCCCTAGATGATTTGAGAAAATTTGTGTTAAAACTAAGGTGAAAAATCAACGATAAATACCTCTTCAATGTATGATACGAACCTGCAACTGTCGTAGCAACTGTGTGATACAGTAACGGATGATGTTGGTGCTGGTGCAGGGCAGCTTGTTGCTGCTGTTGGATCAAAAGTTGTAATTGTTGTTGTTGGAACTTTTCCAATTCCTCTCTGTGTCTTCTTTGCAAGTTTTCTAACTCCGTTGTTTGCCTGTTTGTAGGGAACAAGTTATTATTTGTGTATTCCATATCTTAAAATAATATAACAAGTTTCTGTCGTACGAAATCAACAAGCGCGATAGTGTACCTTTTTATCAGAAGTTGATATTCCTCGCTAGGTGTCAAGATCTGACTCTTTTCATCTTTTTCAGACTGAAATGTTGAGAATAAATAGTGTTATGCAATGATCGAAAGCAGTTTTCCACATTTTTTTTGATATCGCGTATCAAATTACAGGTTGAACATAATATGAGGTACCCATTTATATGATAGCTGCCTAATACGAACACATTCAGCCTTAAATACGAAATGTACATGATGCCGACTGCATAGGTCTCAAAAGTCCCTGAAGGCGATGAAAATCATCAAATAAATTTTACTTTGCTTGAATACTGACATCTGCTACAACATTAATTTCATTTTTGGAACATTGTGAGACATACTCAATCGCTGTGTCATAATGTTTTGTTCTTGGGGCTGGATGTGTTGACCCCAGCTATTGTTCCATGTCATCCAAATTTGAATAGAGCGATTTTAGTTGAAGCCTCGTGAGGAAACAGAAATGGTGTGATGATTTATAATAATTTTAACAACGTGTAAACCAAATAAAATAAAATAAAAAATATAGGTATAAAGGAATACGCATGGTTGCGAAGCTCTAAATAAGCAGAGGGATCTACAAGCAACATGCTAACATGGTTGTATAGGTATGTGTCTACATATTTTCACTATTGTACACAAAGTTGTCACGAGTAATTGTTTTGTGAAGATCACAAAAATATCCAAACTTGCGTTTCAAGTGTACATTACCATGAAATTAGCCTATGATAAATATCTACCATGAATTCACCCATTTTTGAGCCTTTCGTTACTCCACAAATTATTATAATCTGTCTACGATAAAAGCTTTCATCCAGTTATTGCAGCTATAAAATTTTGTTCTTCCAGCTGATGATTTCATCAAAAATTCATACTTCTGGGGGCGATCTATGGGGATTTTAATACTTGCCATTTTATTAAGAATCACTATTGCTTCACATCTTGAAAGATCTCCATTGAAAACGAGTTTCTCAACAGTATAAGATGGCTTTTTACATCTTTTCAGTCGTTTTGTTTTTGGCGAATTATACATGACGAATATTTCCAAAGTACTTTTTTTGCAATACTTTAACGTAAACAGATCGTATCCTTCACCACAATTGATCATACAAATATCTTAGCATCACCGTTCCACGTTCGATTATAACATATTTTGAACCATATTTATAATGAATTTATAACTTCATTTAATTCTTTATACACCACCCATTATTAGTCTAATAAGTGCACTTGAAATCAGTGAAAATTGTTAATATTCAAACTGACATACCCAGACTTTAATGGTCGATTTGAAAATTGAAGGACTATTATCAGTACATTATTCTTAAAGCTGAAAATTTAGGGCTGTACTTATCAAACATCAGAAGAGGTACACAACTTTACAGAATCATGATCTAATCCAAGCTCATTGTAAGATAGCATGCAGACGCAACGCTCCCCGTGGTGATAAATCTATAAATCTTGATATGTCAGATGTGAAATTTGTAATTCATTGAAAATATGGCACATGATATGTCATTACAGATTCGATTTTTTTGGTTGTTTTAAGCCATGGTGGTCTTACCCTATGCACCACATGATTCTGATGCGGTTGTGCTGCCCGTTGCGAGGCAGTTGCGCCGGACACCATAATATTATAATGAGGAGTAAGATCGTTAAAATGATTCGGTGAAAGTGGAGTTGCATTGTGGAACTGATTCTGAGAATAACTGATTTTCTCTAAAAATCTAGGAAAATGTGTTTTTGAGAACTGCATATCGCTGGTGGTGAAGTTATCGTGATATCGTTGGTAGTTCTCTCTTTCTTCCCTGATATTGAGCATTTCGGAATTAGCGCCATGATCTTCATACATGAAACATCGTCTCGGTGTAGCTGATCTATGCTGTTGAAGAAATACATCTTCATTATTTTCGTCTTTGTCAGAATTACTTCTCTGATGTACATCCAGTGCGTTAAGATGATGCACATATTCCTTTCTGCTTCTCCTGCGGTTCTCCCGGATTTGGCGTTCATAATCCTCCATTTTTGATAAAAATTCAAGATTCAACATACTGTTTTCTTCGTTACTAGAGTTTGTAATATCACCATCACTCCCAGTCACATCATATTCATCTCTATCGTCTGAATTCATCAAAGTCCCGAAATTTTGAAGTTTCATGCCATTATGTATCGTATGATACACCTCGTTCAGATGTCCTTTTTCTTCAAAACCACGCAGCGTTCGATCTGTCGGTGGACTATCAACTCTGCGATCTACGTAACCAGGACTTAGATTCACTAAACTTTTGGCATGCTTTAATTTAGCCTTGAGTAGGTTTTTAGGCTCCCGCGACAAATGTGGCAAACTGCCGGTAGTTTTTCTTTCATTGGTCCAACTATTAGACCTCATAAATGAGGGTGGGATTCTCCTGCTTCTTTGAGATGAAATATTCAGTCTGCAATTAGGACTCGAGCATTGCGTTGGAAATCCCAGTTCAACCTGTAGCGTGTCACTCCAACATGGATCATGGCGTTCTTTCAACTGCTCAAGAATCGTGAGATAATGTTCATCCTCACACAATTTGTAACTATGGGTACGTTTTATCGGTTTTACTCTATGACGAACGTAGTCAGGAAGTTGACTGTTCGAATATTTCCTACGTTTCATCGCTCGTTCTCCATAGTCGTTGCTTTTCTCTAGTAAATCACAAATAACAACTGATTTTCTGCCGAATCTTACAGGTCCCACAGATCTCTGTTGCTCCGGTTCTGGAATTGGGTACTTTTTCATTTGATTTCTAATATTCAATTGAGGTTGATCCTTTTCTCGATTGTGGTTTAGTTGATTCCAGTTTGAACAAGACTTTTTGCAGTTGCTACAGAAACATGGGTCGATGGACTCGGATAATTTCAAATTAATCATCGACATTGCAAGACGATTCGTACGCAAATTTGTGGATTCGTCATTTACAAAGTTTTTTGAATTCAGTTTTGTGAAGGGATTCGGTGGTCCCAATTTGCTCGAGGGCAGATCGCTTATGGAGCTAGCAAACCTGTTATCCTTTAATCTTCCAGAATTCAGTTCTGACATTTCCGAGTCACAATCCGCCTTGCTAAAATATCTAAGATCGGGAATTGAGTTCGAAGCTATTCCTGAGTTATTGAAGTGACGAAGTGAAGGTCTACCAACTGAATCCAGAGGATCTCTTCTCAATGGTGATGAAGAATTTGCAGTCCTCAAATCCCATTGGGAGCTTGCTTTTTTAGGGAATTGCAATAAGAGGGTACTTTTTTCTTGCTGTTTTGTTAGCTGAGACAATTTTTCATCGGGCTTCTTTTCATGGGGATTAGGCGAGATCGTTCTCAGGTCAATAGATGAGCTGGCAAGCCTTTTGGTACAGGAAAGTGAATTGTTATATTTTTGCTGTTGATTGACGGCGTATTTTAAGCGGTATTTTTCATAAGCATGTTTTGGATTTGGTCTCGAGTAAGCGCCAAAGCTGTCTTGATTTATCGTAGTCTCAGTTTTGAAATTGTTATTTATATACTGGGGTGTTCGGGCACTTTCTTTCGAATGCAATTTTACTGTTGAATGACTCAAACTCTGCATTGGAAAAAAGTTCATGTCACTTTTTGGTAAAGATGCTGACGAATTGGGCCGATTTTCCACTGTCGAAAAAGCTGATGTGGTCGTGTTATTTTGAGCAGTAGGAACTGAAGATTTTTCCGCAGCTCGCGAGTCATGGGGGAATATATGTTGAGCAAAATTTGAAGTAAACTTATACGCTGTAGGTGCATTTTGTGAGCCAGGTAATATTTTATCGGTAGCATATGGATTTTCCGAAAGTGAATTTTTTTCAATATGTATCGGTTCAGAATATTGTTCACGTATGCCTTGACTTTTCTTGTCAATTTGTATCTCATAGGACTTGCTAAAATTTGAGGGGTGAAAATTGGCTCGAAGATTATTTACATTATTATCCGTTTGATTTGTATTGAATTTCAAGTGACTCTCAGTGAAATTCGAATCTTTGTGCGGTACATTTGGAAAAATGTTAGGCAATTGAATCTTTTGTGATGAGATATGCCGAGTAAAACTATCCATCGGATTATCCGGTGGTTTTTGTGCACTTGTACAAGCACCATCATAAAGATTATGCATACTAATTGTGTTATTTATTGGCATGTTTTTTGCAGCGAATATACTTTGTGCGTTGTATGACCCAGAAGAAGTTTGTATATTTTTATTATTAATATGATAATTTTGAAAATTTGCAGAGGAATTTAGCGGTTGATTACAATTATTAAAGTAATGTGTCGTTCCCGAATTTGTTCGTGCATTACTAACATGCTGTGATGCATTTATTTCAGTATTTACATTTCCAATTTGTTGTTGGTGTTGTTGCTGTTGCGATGACGATGGTAACTCTTTCTGTACCTGATTATGTAAAAGTTGCTGGATCGCATTATCCTGAAGTCGATTCGTGATGGGCGACAAATTTTCAGCCTGTGCTCCGAGGTTTAAAGGATCGTGCGGGATATCTCTTTGCGATTGAATTTGAGTATGAGGTAATAAATTTTGTGTATAATACTCATGCGCGTTCTTAACAGCGATATCACGTGGTACAACATGCTGCTTCGAGCCCGGAGGGGGTTTCAATAAAAATATATTTTGTATTTGTTTGTCTAAAGATTGCGTAGAATATTGAGTGACATGTCTTTGACTGTTTTGTGATAACTGCGCAGAGTTATGCAAGTCACGTTGTTGCTGATGTTGAAAATTAGGAATTTTCACATCTGTTTTTGGTGATGTGGGTAAGCTATATTGCTTTTTGGAAATTGGACTTTGGTTGTGATAATAGGAACTAAAATCAGAGGTAAGAGATGAAGAGTAGGAAGAAGGAAAGCTTTTGGTGCCCGGCTGCGTAGCTACCATCAAACTTTCACTGCTCACCCTCAGAGAGTCCACCAATCTGCCTGGAGACTACAGGCGCCCAAAAAAAAAATATACCGCAAAAATGTTTTAAAATAAAAAATATTCGAACGAAGAATATTTAGAGAAAAAAGGACCTATGCAAATACTAATACTACTGATAAAGGGGGCCGGCAGAGAGGAGTGTCGCAGACACTTCTAATACTTTTCACAGCTGCTGCTGAGTTAAATTAGCGATTTGATTCTTACTTATAAGAATTAAACAAAAATATCTACGATTCTCTAATACACACGCTCCGTTGCTGGTGACAAAAAAAAAAAAAAGAAGAGAACAAATCTAACCAATCACAAATCTAATATTATGAAAAAAATATATATGGTTAGAAACTTCTGGCACTTTGATGTACACATTAGTTGATACAAAGAATTTAAAACAAATAATTAAAACTGGATATCAAAACAAATCTACCATGCCACTTCAATACCTTTCAAATTAGTAACTTACGAAACGTACAACACAACACTTTGTTAAATTACAAGAAGTATTTGTGGTCCCAGCAATGCTTTACCGTATTGAAAATTTAAATTTGTATTCAAAGTTTTCCAAAAATTTACCTCAGTTATCAACGCGCCTATCGACGTTGCCGAAGTAGCGGGCGGTAATGAACCTTCTCTGCTATGGAGCACCTGAACTTGTATACCTGCACCTGTAAAAAAAAAAAGAAACCCGGAAATTTGTTAGTAGATTAGCATAATATATGCAGCCATGATATGACCTTGGTCTAAAAATATGAGTGTTCAATTATTTTTTACTTACTATGAGCTTCGTCCATTTGATGAGTAGTAACGCTGAAACGCCCAGCCCTTCTAGTCATCATATCTTCCTGTTGTTGTAATCGTTGTTGATCGGACATCGTTTGTTGTTGCGTCGTTGTAACTGCATCAGCAGGTGGAGGTCCAGAAACTTTCGAGACCATGAATCTTGATATCTTTCTTACCGGTTGATCCGGCGTAGTCTGCTTCAAAACAAAACCAATCTCAAAGAATGTTAAAAAATAATTACAGTGAATAAATTTATAAATATTCTTACCTCGGATGCATTTTCCTGAGGCTGTTCCAGATTCACAGGTGTATTAGTTCCGGAGTTAGGATTAACCACTGCAGGTGAAACCGTTGCAACAGGAATAGGGTGGACAGTAGCAAGTGGAGTTTGTTGCTGAGGAAAAACTTGTCCTGTTGGCACCGGAGGAGTTGAAGGTTGCGAGGATGAAGACGATGCAAGCGGGCCTCTGTGATGAATCTTTGCCAATTCCTGTTCTAATTCCTGCAACCGAGATCCTGGTCTTTGGGAGCGTAATTTGACGCTCTCTTTGCTTGGCGACATAACATCTACACTTCCAGGAATCGAAGCGCTGTCCGTTGTACACTCGGAATTCTGTTACAATAAAGTATTCTTGTGTCATAAGCTGAAAGCGATGGACGACAAACTGTCGACTAAGAATAAAGTCTACATTGGATTTTCATTTTAATCTAGAACATAATCTGTACATCTGATCAATTGACAGTGAGCGCGCATTTGTATGACACTCTTCACAACTTTATAATATCTCATCGGCAAAGTTAAAACGTTTTAAGTATAGATATCCTCGTAATACTATTTATCTACACGTAGGGCCATTTCATCACAAACGAAATTAAAAAATCAAAGCTATATCATAAAATTAGATTCTAATATCTGATAAGCTTGATTATCTCTGAGGCTCTCAAGAGCCCAGATCACACAAAACACACTTTACACGTATACTTTTCGTACGGAGATTAGGTGAGTGAGCAAAAAGCTATGCAGAATGTGGTATCTTTGAATTTTATGAAAATACCCAATCGCTCAGCTGTGAGATAGCGATTGATTAGTATGACAGTTTTACTTTCCAACAAGTAAAACCTTTCCACTTAATAACTGAAGCTAACTCAACAACGCTATCGACACCTGATACCGCCGGAAACTGTATTAGCAATTGAAGCACATTTAATTAGCCCCTAAATTATAAAAAGCATGAAGTGATAATAGGTAAGCTCTTTGATGAAGAATGATAAGCTCATAATTACTCACAATTTGTGTAGCTGCAACTGTAGAGACTGATGTCTCTTGAGTATAAATGATGCCCTCAGAAGGTATAGTGATGTTAGTGAAATCGATGCATGCATTAGCGGAAGTAGTTGACGAATGTATCGTTGTTTGTGGAGACAAGGGCCCCTGAGTTCAAAAAACAGAGAATGTATAGCGTATGATTATTGGTAGTCGTAGATCTTACTGTATTGGATAATCTTTCGTTTTTAAACTGCACGTCTTCGTAGATGGAATAAAGTCGAATAAATAACTTGAAGAGAGAATTTTGCAAGATTGTCTAATCTTTTTATTCATCCGTACTTACTAATGACTGACTAGGTGTGACGGGCATGCCAATGTTGGCGAGTTTCTGTTGCAAACTATGCATGTAGCCATCGTATCCTCCTGCCACTTGATGAGAATGAGGTGTAGCGGGATGACTAATTGGCGGGGTTCCTATGGCCAGAGATTCGGAAGGTTGACTTGTTAGCTGTACTAGCTTCTGCTGCAAATCGGCAATCGTGTGCGGTCCACCAGCATCAGCAATTTTATCTAAAGAATTCTGCTGGCTTAATCTGGAATGCTGTTGTTGCATCAGTGAACCTGATTCGGTTAATTCAGTTAGAGTGTGTTCAGGTGTTGCTTCATGACTTGAGTTGTCGCACTCTGAAGACGGCAATTGACAGTCTGAACTAGTACGTCTGAATAACAGAAATAAAAATTATAGATGGTAAGTTAGATATAAAAGTAAAAAATTTTAAATAATATTGTTCGATGAATCACCTGCTCAAAGTGCAGTTATCTAAAGTGCTGCCTTCTGCTTCCAACGTAGCAATGATATTGCTACCAACATTGTTGTTTTGTTGCTGATCTGAACTGATTGGATAATCGGTAGTCTGTTGTTCTTGTAAAGGTTGCTGTGACATCGGCGGTACCTGATGGACTTGTGGTTGAGTTTGAATTGGATGAACATGCTGAATAGTTGGCATTTGTTGTTGTATACTTATTGAATTCTGAGAAATCGAGGTTGTTGTTGTTGTTTGCTGTTGAATATTCCACTGCTGCACTGTCGGCGGAGTTTGTAAATTCTGTTGTTGATTTTGAATGCTATGAGGCATTACTGGTTGTTGTTGCTGTTGTAATGTTTCAACGTTTTGTAGATTCGTTTGACTCTGCTGATGACTTTGGATAGATTGCTGTACCGTCTGCTGATTAGTTTGATACTGCGCTTGATTTGGTTGGACAATAGGCGGCAGTTGCTGTTGTGAATTTTGTTGATTATGGATACTCGGATGGATTGTCGGAACGATGTTTTGAATGTTCTGTTGGATTTGTTGCTGGTTTTGAAAGCCCGGTGGAACAGTTTGTTGATTCTGAAGATTCAGCGATACATTTTGAAGATTTTGAATACTTTGTTGATTCTGATGTACTTGAGATTGCAGTGTTTGAGTCACCTGCTGCGTTGCTTCTGGCTGTATAGGTTGAAAATATTGTTCCGAATGCAGCGTTGTCTTATGTTCTACAACAGTGGTACTTAAATTTGGTTCGTGACTAGTATTCACGTTATGTGGTGTAGTAGATTTAGACTTTGGATTAGAAAGTATATTAGCAAGATTTTGAGCCAAGTCTGGAAGTGTGGATGACACTTCTTTAGGTTTTGATGCTACTTTCGGAGGTACTTCAATGCTTGGTAATACAGGAACTTGAACTTGTCCAACGACATGATGACCCATCGGAGATTGCTGGGGAACGTCAGCTACTACTTGAGGTACAAACACGTTAGCTGCATGTGCGTCTTGCTGCTGCATTTGTAAAGGTTGAAGATGAATCGGTGTCGACATTCTTCTGTCTTCCGTAAGTCCTGAAACATCCGACAGCTGGGAGTCCGTCGAGACGTTTGAAATTGTTGAAATATTTGATACCCGACGATTTCTGTCATCCATTGTTTGTTGAACTTGTTGCACATGGGATGGCACAAGAACATATGGTTGCTGAATTTGTTGCGGTTGTGGTTGTGAAACAAATTGTTGTATAGGCGGCTGATGTTGGATTTGAGGTTGCTGCTGCAAAAGTTGTGGATGCATTTGGTGTTGTTGATTGATATTTTGTTGCATCGAAATCGGCTGAATTTGTTGCTGCTGTATTATAACGTGTTGTTGCAACAAATTCTGTTCTTGATACTGCGGTGGATGCGTTGCGATCGTGCTCTGCGGAGCTTGCGAAGCAGACATTTGTTCGATACTCTGTTGAGTTTGAAGAACAGCTTGTTGTATATGGGACATATTAGGTTGCATTTGGGGCAAATTCTGCTGTGCTGGAGTAGATCCCTGATGAGTTTGTTGATTCTGAGAAATCAAAGTCGTAGTTTGCTGCACTTGCATTGTACTTTGACCGATCGTTTGATGTATTTGCGCAATATTTTGCTGAATCTGGGTAACGTTATGTTGGACTTGCGATGGAACCTGTTGAGAAATAACTTGCTGTTGTGGGAATTGCTGGATTCCTTGTTGAACCTGCTGGTGAATTTGAGTTGTAGACTGCTGCACGTGAACTGTTTGCAAACTCTGATCCCCGTTTTCTTGGATTTGTGATTGTGAATAGCTGACCGTTTCACTAAACCCAGAGTTGACACTATTCATAGATTCTGTATCAACTATTGGCACCGGAACTGCCGACTCTAATTCAGTTACATTTGAACTACTATCAACTGGTTTAACCTGTTCACAATTTGCTTGCGTGCCCAAAGTATCAGTCTCAGTTTTCACCTGTGTGCTCGAAATACTCGAACATGAGTTAGTTTGACTGATTTGAGATACAGAACTGTCATACCGCCCCAAATTCTCGGTAGAAATGACCGGCGCAACATTAGCTGCAATATCCGATGCAGCTGATTTTTGCTCTATGACGGGGCTAACCAAAAACCGTGATATTTTACGTAAGGGTGGTGCGCTCAAAGTGTTACCATCAGCCAAAGATGCTTCCATGGATTTATTTGCTGGAATGTCATCCTCGTTTTGAGTATCTATAGAATCTTGAGTGGTGTCAGCTTCTCCGGTTGATGTACTAAGATTCTTCATTTCCAAAGAGCTGGCCGATCGTGCCACTTGATATTGTGCACTACCTGACATATTTAATTGTAGTTTATCAGCAATGTTTTTAGTTCCTTCTGGCGGTGGATGACTAACTTCCATAATGGTATCAGTGGTAGCTACAGAAGTCGTATGTTCATGTGTATCGGTTGGGTCACTTGGCATATTCGTTGGAGTCAGAGTGTCTGTATTTTGTGTCGATGTAGAAGATCGTCTGGATGCTTCAGATGATATGCTTTCGGGCCCCACTTGACTATCTGGTGTTTGAACACTTGGTTTCTCATTAGGGGCATTTGCGATGTGTGAGATAATTTGGTCAATCGGAAGTAATTTCGTTGGCGTTGATGTGTTGGATGTTTCATCTCTCTGAAAAAATTAGAAGACAATTGTTAGAAATCAGAGCAAATGGATTCTTCGGACTATTTCGCATGGAATCTCAACATATATTTTCTAGCCAGTAATTACCATCAACAAATAATAATTTCTCGCGTTTCATTTTAAAATGAACACGTTCCATACTACTAGAAAATCATATTTTACATGGCATGCAATTGGTGATAAAACGTTTCATTAATTCTAAATGACGAAAAATCTGGAAAACACAATATTTCATCGTCGATTAAGTCGTACGCTGATTGTATTACGTCGGTCTTTACGCCCTCCATGCACACAGATGATGGATAAGCCATCATAGAATGATCTGCAAATCACGATAAAGACCTAAAAAATATCAAATAATAATAGTAGATACAGCACACTGGAAAACAAAAAGTATGGAAAAAGTATGAAAGATTTTTCAACAACAGAAACAGATCAACAAGCACACCACCGCATTGTTCCCTATAAACCAAAAAACAAAGGAAAAACGGAACGAACCAAAACAGTGGAGAGAAGAGATAGAGACTCACCGAACGGTGCCTACGGTGGACTTTGTACGATGATCGATGGCTGCTTTGACGGGTTAACGAGCCGTGTCTCACCTGCTGCGTCCAAAACCACACACACTAATTATGCGTCCTCATTATCTCAATCCACAGACTCAAATATAATTCTCCCTTATATTGAAACACGATTTATTTTTTTCCTAATTGTTTTGTTCTTTTCTTTTCTTTTTTTTCTTTATCAAGACGAGATTTTATTTTGAGAGAACATGCACCGTGATCGCATCACGCAAATAAAACCAACGGTCTTATTTTGTTTCCACACATGCCATCACATTCATAAATAAATTGTGTAAGATGCATTATGTATTTCCAATAATAATCCACTCATCGTTCGTCGATGGCTATTGTAAAGTTGGATGAACGAAACGCTCTTATTTAAACATTTTGGCTACCATTAAGTAGAGATCGTTACTATCACATGAGATTAGAACAATGATTCGTGTTAGACATAATAATTGATCATGATTGTATTTCTTAAATCCATTACCTATGGTGTTTAAATTAAAATTACCTTGGATGTTTCGAGACTGTGGTCGCGATCTCTAGGGCGCCGACTATTCACCGGACTACCTCCTGCCGACTGATCTGGTGGTCCATGTGCGACAAGAGGCAGAGTTCTTTCAGGATCCAAACGGAGTTGCATAACTATGTCGCCAATCAAGTCCACAAACGTATCGCATTGCGACTGAGGTAACAAATTTTCCGCTATCTGAAATGTTCACAAATTATATTGAAAAAGTAAGCTACCAATATTTAACACTCTCATGTGAATAAAACCAACAACTTTTGAATAATATTGCTTACCAAATTGTTAGCGATGTCAACAGGAACCATGTCGTCTCTATCAAATTTAAACGTGACCGTTTTCTGTTTACTCGTATCTAATTGACACTCAACAGTCATGGCTTGATTCTCGTTACTGACGGACAAAACTGTCAACTTTATTCCAGGTTTCCGTCGCTTTGTTCCAGATCGTTTCACCCTGCTTCTTTCCGGCGCAGTAGCAGCTTCGGAATTCTCTGAATGTATTCTGTTAGGACAATTAATATTAATGATGATGACGTCAAATTTGAAAAGTTCAAGATTCCTAGTTAATAGGTCACATCGATGCTCACCCTTCGATAGAATTAGCACTTTGCACAGCAAAAGTTTGATCCGGCTGAGAAGCTGTTTGAACAGCGCCGATAGATTCACATGGTAAAGATTGTACAGAATCCATTGTATCCTGTTTCATAATTGTTCTGTCAATGACAGTTGTACACGATTCCATATTTGTCAAGACCTGTTGTTGCTGCTGTGCCGTCATTGTATTAACCGAATTTGGTATAATTGTCATGCTTGGGGTGGCAGGAACTGCAACTGGAATTGCATTTGAGTTTCCAGAATATTGTAATTGAGCAAGAAGATTCTGTTGCGAATGATGCTGCTGCATACTGCTTGAAGAAAGGAGTGCGGGTGAACTTTGTATACTAGATAATGAGGCGGGCTGACTTGCTTGGCATGAAGATTGGTTACTTTGTGTATGCGTTGCGGTTGTCGAACTTTGTACATTTAAATTAGGTGATGCGACTGATTGTCCCATTTGATTTTGACCTACCACCTGAGCATAAGTTTGAGACGGTGCAACGCCAGTGTTTCCTGGAAGATTAGGCTGAGAAAATACTTGCTGAGTTGTCTGACCGGATGATAAAATTTCGATATGAGCCGCTGATGAGCCACCAGATGATGAATACGAGTGATACACTTGTTGCCCAACGTTTTGCTGATAAATCGGTGTACCGCTATAGGGGGCATTTGATGCTGTACTTTGTTGGTAATATTGCTGGCCTTGAACCGGTGGAGATCCTACAGGATGTTGATGCATTTGCTGAATGTGCTGGATCTGGGACTGAGAATACTGCATTTGTTGCTGAGTTTGCTGGAGTTGCTGCTGCGGTTGCTGTAGAACTTGCTGTTGCGGGATTTGCTGTTGCGGAATTTGCTGTTGCGGAATTTGCTGTTGCTGCTGTTGTGGTTGAGTAATCGGCATTTGTTGTTGTTGGGGGACCTGCTGTTGTTGAGGGATTTGTTGTTGTGGAGTAATCTGCGGTTGCTGAGGAATTTGCTGTTGTTGAGGGACCTGCTGTTGCTGAGGGATTTGTTGTTGTGGAGCGATTTGTTGTTGCTGAAGGATTTGTTGCTGTTGAGGGATCGGTTGTTGCTGAGTTATTTGCTGCTGCTGTGGAACTTGCATTTGTTGAGGCATATGCTGCGGTACTTGTGCCTGGTGTTGTAATTGTTGCGGTACATTCATTTGATTCAATTGTATATACTGTTGTTGGTGAATTGGTTGTTGCTGTTGAAGGTGCTGCTGCTGCTGCGACGCTTGAGGAAATTGAGGTTGCCCTTGAATACTTTGTGGAGTGGAACATTGTGAAGAATTTGCACTAAGACTTTGTCCAACATGTTGACTGTACTGTAAAGGTTGCTGCTGCGGTTGTTGTTGTGGTTGGTATTGCTGCTGTTGGACATGTTGTTGCAAGCCCTGCTGTATTTGCTGTTGATATTGCGGCTGCGGATATTGATTTTGTTGCTGTGTGGTAATTTGTTGCGCCTGCTGGGGCTGAACAACCGACGTTTGCTGTTGCAAAAGTGGTTGTTGCTGAACCAATTGAACTTGTTGAGGTTGTAAATTATGCTGCTGCATATTTTGTTGCTGTTGAGTCATCTGTTGCAACTGTACTTGTTGTTGTTGTGGTTGTTGTGGTTGTTGTTGTTGCTGCTGTTGTTGTTGTTGCTGTTGTTGTGGTTGCAATGGCATTTGTATTGGCTGCTGAATTTGTACTTGGCTTGGAATCTGGATCGATCCTTGCATCTGTATACCTATACCAGACTGAATTTGTTGTTGCTGCAACTGGATCTGTTGAATCAACAGCTGCTGCTGCTGCATTTGTTGTTGCTGTAATAAATTATCCGAAACTGCATTTGATTCAGCTTCTCTGTCAAGTCGTTCTTTCTCTTCTTTAGCTTTCCTTTCATCTCTTTCTCTAAGCAGAGTCGCAATTTGTGATTTTAACATCTTTGCGACAGCTTTAGCATCCTCCTCAAGAATCAGGCTTGATTTAGCCATTTCCGATGCAACTTCCTCCGCATTATCACTTAATATATCAAAGTCGAACTGAATCGCCTCATTCTCTTTGTGTTTATTACTTCGCTTTTTAGGATCAAGTACTCTGAGCCGAAACTCCACGCGTGACAGTTCCGAATCCGCAACGGCTGTCTCTCTGGACACCATCTCTAATTTGAGACCGACATCGTCCGCAAAAAATTCATGATTCAACAAATCTTTGACTAGAGGACGTTCTTCCTTTTTCAATCGAATGCACATCTCAATTATATCACGGACTTCAGGATTCTCGACTTTTTCGTAGCTCTGCGGTTTTACACCCTGAAACATACAATGCAAATACTCAAAATACTGTAAAGATCTAAATAAAGAGGCTGGTTTACAAAAATACACAATTCAATTACCGATACAACGCGTTTGTAAATCTGTGCAGGTCCAGTACATTCAGAGTATGGATACTCGCTGGTAGCCATCTCTAGCATGCACATACCAAAGGCATAGACATCCACCGACTCGTCATAATGTTCTTCATACATCTCAGGAGCCATAAACTCTGGAGTACCAATAACACTTTTAGCAAAGCTTCGGTTCTTGAGAGTCGCCAATCCCAAGTCACCAATTTTAACACTTCCTGTCGTCCCTGTGATGAAAATGTTGTCACACTTCAAGTCTCTATGAATTATTGGTGGCGATCTTGAATGAAGAAAACTCAATCCTTTCAAGATCTGACGGCACCAAGACTTGACCACCTTTGGATTGATCTTTTTGAACCGGCGCAGATATCTGGTTTCACACAAGTTATTAAAACTCAAATTAGTGCAAGTCATTTTTACCGATACATACAGAAACATGCTTAACTTACGTTTTTAAAGTTCCCGATGTCATAAGCTCGGTAACAAGTACGATGTATTTTCGACGTGTAAGCGTAACTTCCCAGTAATCGTAAAACCTTACTATATTAGGATGTTGTAACCCTTTCAGCATTTCTGCTTCCTCCCGAAATCTCAATCGTTCAGTTTTGTTTAATTTTTTCTCCTGAAAGACGGCAATTGTATAATATACATGATATAAATTAAATAAAATGTGGTATACAGGATCGAAAAATAATAAGTGTGAAGAAATACACACCTGTAATTCACACCAAGCAACGGCTACACCTGTCTGAGTATCAAGACCTCTATAGACGGTTTTAAAGCTTCCACGACCAATTTCTTCTTCAAATTTCAAAAACCTCCCATCAGGTGAAATTCCAATAGCCTTTTCCTCATCCTCATCTTCTTCAACCGCCTGTACTTTGACTTTCATAAGTAGAGTTTTTATCTCATCCATAGCCATTGTCTTCTGTGTCAACTTTTCATCAGCTTTAAAATTTTCATCAAGTAAAGGTCCGATGAATCCTTCAACTGCTTCATCTGTTCCTCCCTCGCTATACTTGTTGTCATTCTCATTAGTGACCTTTTCTTCTTTGTTAGGAATTTCTTCTGTCACTTCTTCAATGATGACGCTGGGACTTTCTGTATCCATAAGAGGAACCTTCCCTAATTTAGTTAACGATTCGTGCATGGCTTGCGCAGCAACAATGTCACTCATACTAGTCCCGTTATCATCCTGATCGTAAATTGTTACTTGTTCATCTTGATGTTGTGGCTTTGCATCAAAGTCAGCATCCTCTGATACTCGAGAAGTCACAAACCTTGAGTTTCTCACTTTTTCTAGACTAGATATTTCCCCTGCATCAGTTTTCCCACTATCTACAGATTCCGTTGAGACTTTTCTTGTCAATTTTTTACTATCAGTGTTCGATGATTTAATAATTTCAACTATTTCCGTGGACGATTTTTTAATGGAAACGTTAACGTTTCTATTTTCCATTGATTCGGTTGATATTTTTCTACTTATAGACACACAACCATCCACTGTTGTCCTTTTTCCTTTAATTGTATCTGCACTATCAACCGATATTTTACGCGCGGTTAACAATGATTTTGAGCCCTCTAAAATTTCTAACGACGTCTTTCGACTTTCAACTAGACTGGTAGGAATATTTTTGGTTGTTATAGCTGTCCTGCTACTGTCGGAGCTGTTTTCACGTCTTGTTTTACTTTTTTTATCACAATTATCACCAGTTTCCAAGATCTTGGCACTTTCAGTTAAACTAGTCGATGATTTTTGTACAGTTGAAACACTTGAAACACTTTTATCATTTTCCGTACTATCCATCGATGTTTTTCTTGGAGTTGAAGATGTTTTCGACACTTCTCCAGAATCCACAGATGATTTTCTTGGACTTTGCAAGCTATCCGCACTTTCCGAAGTCATCTTACGAATATTGTCAGTACTTTTGGTCCCTTCAATACTACTTTGGCAGGACATTTTCTTTTCAACCTTCTCGTCTTTACTTGTTTTTCTAGGTTTCACTTTACCGACGGGGGTGGAAGGTGTAGAAGAACTGGTACCTGGAAATGAAAAATTAAAATAATAAATTCGCTGCTATGTTTTCCAAGAACAATATTATTGGTCGGTTACAAAACATGATGCTAGCTATCGAGTGTAGAAATAACACACGGTTTCAACAGTTGTAACAACACAACGATATACGGAAACATATAAATATTTCATATTATAGATAGATTTCATACAAAAAAAAATTATGACAGTTGAATTATATAATAGCTACCTGGTATCCTAGAGAAATTTTCCGTAGCAGTGATCGCTTCTTCTGCGTCGCTAAAGCTTCGGTCATTCTCTTGTTCAAGAGGATTCAAAGATAGGTTCTGTGCCACAGATTTATCAAGGATATGGAGTCCAGACGGAGCCTTTTTTTTTGGTGATGGCGAGCTTCCTGTAGATATTGAATCTGCACTGTGTTCTACACGACTCGTCCTTGTCTGTCTTTTACAAACTGCAACTGATGAACGATTCACACCTGGTGATATCTGATTGAAAAGAGAAAAAATGAAGACAGTCAATATTATGGAATTTCAGGATAGAGAAAATATTTAAACAATATGTCGAATTTATACAGCTACAAATTCGTATATGTTTTGTCTCCGACTATCACCCACACCATACATTAAATGTACGTGGTTGGATACGAACTAAACCTCGTGTGGTAATTTCACCGCTTAACATGATAATACAACTTGGACAACTACACAAACACTCTAGTATATATTAAAACTGGTGTAGGTGTCGGTCTTATCAGAATTGATACAGGATACACCTCATTGATTCGTAAACTGAGTAACTTGTGAGACGGCGTAGTTATACGGCATCGAAGAAATTTTTAGTGCAAAGCTGTATTAATCCACAGAACGTGCGTTGTAGCAGTCAAGACTGTGTAACTCATGTGTAAAAATCCTATTGATCGTAGACGAAAGCTGTTTTCAATTAATTTGGTATTTGTCTGCAGAAAAAAACAAGGAAAAGTGCTTACCTTTTTAAATCTCAAATACAAAGCGCGCAGTTTGCTAAGGGTAGAAGGCGGTTTTATTTTTTTTACATCAGACATATTGAAGTTTCGAATGATCAGTCAAAACGCTTGTTGATACAAAAAACGTTTGTGGTCTGATCATTTAGGAGCTCGTTCAATCTTTGATTAGCGATTGCGTGATTAATTTTACATTCTGAAAACTGATTAGATTGAGACAGCTTCTCGAAATATATGAAAAGATAAAGAGCCACAATCAGATCGCGAGTAAGCACTGATTATAGTTTTGAATTTGAATTCAAAACGATTCAATTAATTGCGCCATGCATCTGATAGACAACACGTGTGAAAATAGTTTCACCTATAAAAACATAAGGATATAATGACATAATAAATACAAACCTTACGATCGGCAGCACTATTTGTACTGGACCCAGCTTGAGAAATGACGGAGAGTTTACGTTGACGCCTATGTCCGTGGTTGCTGTTGTGATTGTGGTTGTGGTGTCTTTGCGTGGTCACGACGCTACATGTGCCTCCCGCCTCCTGGGGGGCTAGGTGGCCCACCCCCACCCCCACACCACCCTGGCTGCCAGTACCACCGCCACCCGCCACCAGCCTTGGACACAAGCCGGACAAGCCAATGCCACCACCGGTCCCTCCTGGGGAGCGCTGCCTGCTTGTCTCATACCTGCAAAATTGATAATGTCTTATAGATGCTGAATAGATCCCAAATTGATCTCCAATTTATCAGCTATAAAAAAACGTCTAATACATGCTTACGCAAAGTTTAATGTTTACATGAAAATTTCTAATAGATGTGCGGTCACTTTTTAGTAACTAAAAGCAAAGCAAATGAATTCTTTGTTAGGCAGATAAATGAAAACGCAATCAAAGAATAGATGTACGTAAGGTTTGTTTTGAAATAGAATAGCTTCTGATGCACTTTGTTTCTACCGATATTACTGTCATTATGAAGCAACAAGATATTAGCCAAAGATTTTTTATTCTGCCGCTACTTGTGGTCAAATTCTCGTCTTGTCTAGCCAGCTCGATATGATGTAACATTTGAACAGCTAACTTGTTCCGAGGACACTACATGACGATAGAATCAAATTAATTACTTCTCGATGAAAACGAAGTCAGTGAGTCAATTGACAGTCGAAAAATCAGAAGATATGAACAATGAAATGATGAAAAAAAAATGTGAATATGGTGGTGCATAAAAGCATGGTTGTTGATACAGACATGATTGTACCTGTCCTGCCTGCTATGGCCAGATGGAAACAGTCCACGCACCGCGTTGCCTATAGCTGCTTTCTTTTTGCTTTCTTTATGCCAACCACCACCAACTCCACCACTACCACCTCCACCACCGCCACCACCACCACCACCTCCGCCACCAACGGTTCCGCTTATCACCTGTTGTTGCAACTGTCTCGATTGATTTCCTTTTTCACCCTGTAAATAAAATACCAAAATTAATTTTTCAGATTCATAAAAATTCAGCGTTGAGTACTTCATTCATGTAACTTTCGACATGCCAAATAATAAATGATAAGGAATATGTCGAATTGGGAAGATTACTTAAGTACTGAAGGATTTTTCTTATATTTATGTACCTAGTTCATATTAAAAGCGATAATGAAAACTACTATTAGTAACGTCGCGTCCGATTTGTCTATGCACTAAGCTCTACATGATTCGTAAAGAGGATAGCAGAAAATTCAAGAACACTTGTTTTGGTTGTGATAATTCAAAAACAGAATCCCATATTCCATGAACTATGAAATGAAGAAAAAAATATCAGCTAAAAGTGAATGCAGTGAAATCAGATGACACATATCTGTGAATGAATTTCTTAGAAGCTATTTTGGAAATTTATTATGAATCATACCAAGCTGTAGAGGGGAATACTCTTCTCTGTTAAGTTGGCATAGGATTAGGAGTAATAGAAGAGAATAATATGGAAAATTTAAAAACATCCGTTATGAAATAAACAGGGATAAAAATTGTCAAAACGTTTTTCTGAGATGTTCATAACTTAATAGGGAAAGAGAAAAGAAAATGAGCAAACTATAATATTATGAAGTCTATGTGCCTAGGAAAAAAGTATGTAATACTACACTAAAAATTACTTCGAGATTGATGTGTTCAAATCCTATTAAAACGATTCAACATTTGTTGATTGCATACCTTGATGCTGAGAAGTTTAAAACTAAGGCTGGTGCTAGTGGGTACTGGACTCAAGTCACACCGTAGTCTTCTATGAGACCTTTCTACGATTGGTAGGTCGTCGTCCAGCTCCGATTGGCACGGAATAGAAAAGCTATTACGTTCCAAAGTATTTGAACGTAACAGTGATATATCCTCACTGTTGTTGCGGTTATTGTTGGTCACCGGACTCGATGTTTTTCTCTCATTACAGCATCTCGGCATTGCACGTACACAACCAACTCAAAAGTGAATATAAAAACCTTTTTTATATCGTTTTACTCTACTCTATTTTCTTTTTTTCTTTCAATTTTGCGTTCTGAAAATTTACCAGAAGCATTTGCGCATGTTTTTCAGCTACTATTATCTTTTTCGATACAGAAAAAAAAGGAACAATAAAATAAATTCTATATTTATATATATATATATATGAACTTTAAAATTTATCAATCAGATCAATTTTGGTAATCTCTTTTCTTTTCTCTTTTCAATTTCCTTTCTACTTCAGCTTCTCATTACTTCAGAAGTAATCCCTGTTTACGTTTGTACACTAAAAACAAATGTCTTTTGATCGTTTTGTGGTTCAGTAATTGCTTGTTTGCTTGTCCTTAATTAATATGTGGATATTCAAATACGTTGTTTGTTTAAAGTCTTCCCAATTTAACGAAAATTCATTTACTCAATCAATTTCAAATTAGATATTTACACTTGTTTTTAGCCTAAGATTTAATCCATGTCCATTCCAAGTGCTCCAAAAAATTTTCTCGAATGATGGTCATACAGTGTACAGAACATTGTAATATTGAAGACACTACATAAATTCGGTACTGTTGCAATGTGATTAGTATGGATTCAAGATTCTTTTTTTTCTTCAATTATTATTATTAATATTTTATTAAGTTGGTGGATTATTGTAACAATGTTGTAGAGATTTTAGTTTGGAAAAATTTAGGTTTATTTGTTGTTTAATCAGCTAAAAATCATACTGACATTGTTTAGTCGATTTTGCTTGAATGATTTTTTTTATTAAAACGAAGAAAAGTTACGGTGATAAGAGATTATGTTTGTGATAAAGAAATTTAAAGGTTCTCGTCAATAGTGATGCATTCTTCTGTGATGACGTAGTGATATTTAAGACTGAGTGATTCAAAATTGAATGTCAAAATATCTGGTGATATTATGGACCACGTGTTAATCGACGACTGATGGTTAATTGCTGGTCCGTTGAAGCTGTTGTTGCATCGGTTGTTGCAGACGTAGGTATAGACGGCACACCGTGCTCGGTAAGTTTCTGCTTTTGATTTAGTCCTGCCTCTGCAGCAGCTTCTCGTCATATTTATTTTGCTAACATTCTGTGCAAACAAATCAAACACAATGAATCATTTATTAGGTCCATATTCCCATTCATTTATGTAATCTCTACAACAATAAGTATGAAATAAAATTCTGCTTCTGGAAGGATCACTAAAAGAATTTAAGAATTGTATAACTATAATGAATAGATTAACGGATGTTGGAGGTTGAAGTAATAATAAAGCAAAACCTGGCATGCCAAATTAACGACGCATTAATAGGAAATTGCATAAATGCTCTGTTTAGAAGAGGTCCAAAGACGTAAATAGAAGTACAGACGACAAGCGCCGTATGGTCTTTCTTTTGCATGATTGTACCACTTAATTAAATGGCTCGGGTCATACGCCTATATAGATGGATGGTGCAGCTTATATATTGCAATAAATATAAGATACAATACTGTCTGACAACCGTAATATAGGTATACAGTTTGCAGAAGCCAGTAATTCTTATTAGGTAATGTATTATACCTATAGTCCTATGTTACTGCATAATACGGTACTTTTAATATTGAATTATGAACGTCATCTATATACAGAATATAACGTTGTAACAAATACGCCTTCCACCTTATAATTTCAAGGTATTAATTTGCATATTTATTTTTATCAAAGAAGAGGCCTGACTATTAAGTTCTTTGAAAGCTATTAAAAATCTATCACCAATGTTATTCGTTTACATCAACTTTTTTTTTTTTTAAAACTATCATCGTGTAATTTCTACATTGACCTTCTACTTTCATAACACATCTGATCACACCTTTTCACATTCTTTTACTTACTTAAATTCGGTAAAATATCCTACACACATACCTGTATGTACACCTTAATGGATAATATCTAGCATTTTTTTAAGAAAATTGTATCGACGCATCACGTATGATCAAAGAAACGATCGGTACTTCTGATCAAGGATTAATCAAGTGATAGAAATTTAAAAAAAAAAAGTTTTTGACAGATGTACCAAGTGTCAAGGCTTTCGCATTCTCATGCGTACTTGTGATGGTGTGTAAAGCAGTGTGTTGTGTATGTGAACATTCTAGGTTTACGAACACTTTCAAGAGTTAAAATCAACCACCCACCAACACATTTATACCGCAATGTGACATCTATCCCAAAAATATCGCATTCAGTGTATATTTTACGGGTTGTCTTAACCCAAGTATTATAGAAAACAGTGATAATATTAAATTTCATCAAACTTGCGGCTCGTATAGCGATATTATCAAAAATTTTTACTAATAAAACTGTCTAAAGGCCATCGGTACTTGTCATGCGGAGATGCACGAGCGACAGGACCACACGACTGGGTGTTAATATTAGAAAAGATAAACCGCCTCACACCGTTCTCATAAAAATATTTAACCTCAGTAATTATCCTCATTGATTAAGCTCATTATTTAGATAATTAACAACACAAATCCATTATTTGTTCACTCTTTACTCACATTTATTTTGCAGAATATCACCCTGACTACACCCAAATCATCACCATTTTTTTTCTTTCACTGAAAACTCAACTGAAGTCTTGAGAGGTCTGAATATTGCTGCGCACCCTTGTGGTACTATGCGATACTATCACTGGCGCCATTCAATTTTTCTCTTCTTATTTTTCTTTCTCACCTATATATACATATGTGTAAGTATCATACTTAGGTACTATACACGACACATTTATGCACACATATACACGCGTTATGTATCATGTATGTATAAACCTATAAACTACAGGAGAGCGTTTAATTTTAATCCAACCCAGTCATCAGTTTTTCTCTCTTCTTGGTTACGTGTAAAAGAAACTACGCTTCTTTGATGTTCTTCGCAGTTCGACCGCATAACGATCATTATTAAAATTTTATAAATATCAGCCGCAATTTCACGTCATTTCTTTCAGTCAACAATAATAATACTCGAATTTTTCATTCTACGCCATTGAAGAGAGTTGCGAGCGGGGTTGGGAGTTGGAACATTTGGTTTTTTTTTAATTGCTTCTTTTTTTTTTAGGGAACAAACGTCGGTAATCGAGCCGAGTTGAGCCACTGAGTTAAGCCAAAACAAAAACAAAAAGAAACGGAACAAATAAAATAAATGAGAAATACGTGCTATACACCTATCATCATACAACTCATACAACCATACCGTTTGAGAGTAGATGTTTATGCGTACTTGCTTTCTGCTGTTGCCAATTTCTCGTAATCAACTGAAACGTCAAAGAAATATCATAATACGCGTGTGCCCCGTATTTTATCGCTACGCCAGCATAAAACTTGCCCCTGACTATCGTAAATAATAGTATTTATACATTTTTGGATATTATAATGAAAATTCAAGTGTATACTTGTTCTTAAGTGCTACTAACCTCAAACGATATACGTTCTTTTCTCACATAACCGAGGTAGGAAGTACTCTACCACCTAATTGCTTAGAATTAAAGAAGAATATTAAGTGGCAATGGTTGAGGTCTTATAGTTAATCATATTCTGCACAAAGTGTAGTGTTTACACTAGTCATACCCGTAACTTCCTGTGCCACGACTTCTACAATTTTATTCCATAGTTTATCTATTAATGATTTTATGCCTCAGATAAAACTATGGCGGACATGGATGCAATGTATTCGAACAACTCGTTGTTTTCTACCAACTCGACATTCTCATCGACACTTCTGAACGATCTCACTAATATATCATCAGAATTCACAAGCGTGTTATATGACCTCACGACTGAAAATTCATCAACAGAATACACAGAATCTAGTCAAACTTCGATGCCAGCTAGCACGGAAAATATCAACAGGATTACAGACAATATTCAGAATTTGACCAAAGTTGTCGACACCACCGTCAATTCCACTCAATCTTCTCTCATCAATTTAACTACAAAAGCAACGATCTGTTCTACAACGGAAGAGCCATTTGATGAATTTGGTCCGCCTGAAGGAGTACAATATATTTTTGTCCCATTAGGAGTAATGGTCTTTGTTATAATATTATCTGCTGTGGTAAGAATATCCTCAAAGAGAATAAAGTGATCAGTGGTTCTTGACAATTAATTTTTGTTCCTAATAATTGTAACATTCATATTTTCAAAGGTGTTAATCATATCTCGAAAACGTAAATTGGAACGACTGAGGCATAGGTTAATGCCATTGTATAATTTTGATCCTGGAGAGGAGGGAGAAGATGATTGGGAAACGGAGTTACTCGATGAGACTGTCGATAGTCGTCAAAAAAGAGTAAGTAGCACAGAAAAAGCATTCTATTTCAAATATTGACGTGTAATATCGTTTATAGCAAGGCTATCAATCCATGGATACAGAGGAAAATGCTGAACTGTTCAGTGGCCGCTGAACAGATAGTCTTATGAAACCAAAGAGTTGAAATCTTTTCATCAAATAATAAAAATAGTAATAGTCTTAATAAGAATAATTAATTACATGATAGTATTCACTCCATTTTCGACATTTAACAAGAGAATTCAATCTAGTGAAAAAAAGAAAAAATTTTATTCATATGAACAGATAAAAAAGTACAGTTCAAAGGTAAAGGGGCTCAAGTAAGTTTTTCGTAACTGAATATGACCTACGTTGTACGGTATGTAGAAATCTGATATAACAATAATTATAGAAATCTTTTTCAATTAATCACAACACTCACATATTCTGCACCACACGTTGTAGGTTGTATATCTACATATACTTTTAGTTCTTACCACAATGTGATATAGATCATTAATAGTATTCTCTCTCACACTAGTTCACGGCATCTAATATTCAATTTTGAATTATTACAAATTTGAAAAAATAGGAGATATTGTTTTTTGTTGTTTAAGCTATAGAATTTCTAGAATTATTTTGCTTTTGCTTATTATGAATTTATAGTATGAATAATTTAGTATTTAGATGTACAGTAGCATTAATTAATTATTGCTACGTACAATCAGCCAAAGATAATCTAACTTTTATATCGTTCGTACATGTGATTTTCATTATACAGTATATTATAATAAATTATGTGTATGCCTATGTATACTTACACTGACAATGAGAGACAGACACTCGTATCATGTGTATCAAAATTCAGACATGTATAATTCATTGACGTGTAAAATTGTCTAGTCCATAGTGTATAACAAAGATAAACCAAATCCAGTCGAAAAGTTTTTCGAGTAATATAGATTCAGTATTAATTACTATATTAGTTTAATAGACTACACTGGTGTCATTATTATGTATCGTATTATGCCTATTTTTGCATAATAAATGCACAAATTAATTTTAAATAGTTGTAATTATTGTGTAACAGCCTTGCATGAACGCCTAGTCATTGGGATTTATCTCACATTGAAACATTCAGAATATTTGTAGAACCAGACATGCAGTCAGCTAGAAAGAAAAAACGTTTAGCTGAAAATGATCTGATAGGTACGATTCGGTACAACACGATATCCCCAAAAACTAGTTGATATTCTCCATGATTCATACCAATCGATATTTTCCCAAAAACCAATGAAATGAGATTCCACGGAGATTTGGGATCTCGTACCATACAAAAGCTAGGTTTCCGCAGTTTTTTCAACACAGTAGAAAAATAAAATTGATACCTTATTGTTTTGTTTAGAGTTTATTTAATACAAATTTGACATTCACACAATGTAATGTTTGTTCTGAAATAAGAATGTATCGTTTTACATTGACGTAATACTTTCTACATTTCACACATTGAAAGTATTACAACAGGGCTTACAATATCAAGTCATATCAGAATTATTTCTTATTTCGGAGCCGAGCATTTTTTTTTTTCCATTTTACTTAGAGAATGAGTAATAATATATGTATAGAAGAGTGCCACAAGGTATGTAATGTAATTTTAAACTGTACTCTTGATACTAAAAATCACTTTTTAAAAATGAGATTGGGAATTACAATACAGATTAACTCGGGCTTAGATTCTTATAGCCTTGAAAGTTTGTTCACTTTGTTTAATAATAATTAGTTCTAAATCAAAACGCGTCTAAACACTAAAAAATACGATACATACGGTTTATACAAGTATTGTTCTTCGAACGCTTTGCTTATCAAACAACTTTTCCGTTAGATTTACTCATTTTTTAATTTTCTTTCTTTTTTATCTTTTAGTTAACTTTGTTTACTTTTTCTTCGTTTTTTCCTTGCTATATTTTCTTAATGAGTGTCGGAATAGTATGAATTTTGGAGTCACTGAGCCTGAGCCTATGCTTTCGAGGATTATGGAATATAAAAACTTAGGAGTTAAAGGAACGAGGATTTCTGTTGGGGGCTGAGAATGAATCAAAGCTAGGGAGACTCAGCTACTTCAATTCTCTTCTTCTTCCTCTTCCTGTTCATCTTCTTCTTCTCCGGTACTTTCCGGTTTTTCTTCTACCTTCTTTGGTCTCCCACGTGGACGGCCAGATGGTGGAGCCGCAACTTTGACTGCGCTTCCCTAGAAATCAAGAATAAAAAAAAATATTAGACATCAAAATTGGTTTTGGAGTTACTTGCTATAAAATATGGAAACTTCAAACAAACGAATGAGGATAAAATGAAAGAAAATAGGAGTTGAAGCTAAGGCCAACCTTCTTCTTATTCGTTCCCTTGGGACGCCCCCTTCCCCTTTTGACTGGTGCTGGGGTGTCATCTTCATCATCAGACTTTGCCACAACATTGTTTTTTTCTGCTGGAGGTCTTCCTCTCCTTTTTGCTTCTTTAACAGGGCTTTTAGAGGGACGACCACGCTTTTTTTTGTCTTCTACAACTGGTGAACCGTCGTCTGACATGTTTATTGGTTTTGTGGAGTGGACGTTGACAATCTGAAAGAAAAGAAGAAAGTCAGTTAAACATGATGTGGATCACAAATTGCATATACACTGCCCAGTATTTTTGATTAGAAGTTGTGACATTGGAATAATCATCGAATCTAAAAATAATCAATAATATATGATGAAAAAAAAAATGTAGATATAAGCCTAATTATGCACTATTGAGAATAAGAAAAGTGGGTTAACACGACTTCAAGGTAATATGGCTCTCAGTCGGGCGGGTAGGCATCCGACAATCAAAATCATTACTTTAGTAAATTAATTGGCAATCAAATTTACCCACTTTATCAACAAAGCTTGCTGAACTCTCCGTAAAATCGCTAACGTCGTTCCATATTACTCTACATACTACAGTAGAAAAAAAACAAAAGAAAAAGAAAAAAGGCTACATTGTCGTAGTAGCGGTATGTCATTATCGCAAGCAGAGATTAATTTGTTGTTTTCTCACCTAGCTAAGGCGCGTCTTCATTCTATTTTATTGAAAGAATAAATAATCCCAGATATAGCTCTTTTAACGTCTAATGGAAGCAAAATTCACTCTACCGATTGCGATAATACAACACGAAGGGAATCGAATTGTTTACGTATTTCATAAAACGACGCTGCCTTCCCAGTTTCCATGATGGTGAGGGCTGACCGCCGAGACCGAGCATCGGGCGCTACGATCGGGATTCGGGAATCGGGAGGGAAAGCGTTGGTTGTCGGCGTCTCTCATAACTCGCGTGTATAAACAATAATGAAATACATTTGATATGACGTCATTTACGACAAAAATATTGCACCCACTCAACAGGATGAATTTTATTAATCAAATATATGCGTCGCAATAATCACGTTTCAAAAGTAATGAATTTCAAAAAAGACTACACGTATAATTTTACGGAAAAGCTGTTAAATGTGACAAAAAACATGTGAAAGCTGTAGACGAAACTTTTTCATCGTTCTTACAAAATTAACCGGTGATTATGGCGGATTGAATTGATTCGCTGATAATTAATGAGGAATTAACAACTTCTTCCAGTAAATTACATACTAATTATCTATCAGCGAAGGTATCTATCGATTTTCGCAGGTTCTACACATACCTAGCCTATGTATCCTAGGAAAATACATTTTTCGAAGCGCGCGCATCTTCCGAGGAAAAGCTAGGACAAATGTATACACACTAAGTTCCCGAAGGAAGGGAAGCATCCAGATCTTGGGAGGAAAAATGTATTCAAGTCCCGCCGAATTCGCGCGCCGTTTATTTACCCAATGCGGAGAAATAAAAAATAATAGAAAATAGACTGGATGAAAACGTATGAGGAAAAAAAAACACAAAATAGATAAATAAACCGTTCGAAATGAAACGTGTTTAATTTTATGAAAATTCCGCGCCCGCCATTTTCAAAACCTACTTTGGTTTAATGCGATATGTGGATTTGGAATATCAAGATTATAATTGTATACAAGAATTGTAGAGTACTTAAAAAATAGAAAACTACATCATTAAATTTTAATCGAGTGATAATTTGCAAGTAAAAATTGAATTGGGTACTAGGGTAAATAAATATCAAAGATATTCGGTAGCAAAATAATTGAACGAAGGCTCCAGACAACCGAAAGACGCCATAGCTACAAATGGCATCACCCGTATGCGTTTGGTGAATATAGTATATTTAACGTATGAATTAATATCTCTGTTAGTAAGTTATATATCTAAAAAATAAAATGGAGGTAAAATAGAGTGAATAAACTAATAATTAATTGCGATTTTTAGCTTTAGATTATAAATTTACCGGACTAATAATAAAATATTTGTAGGGAAAACGCAGACTGGACTCACCTCAGGTTTTCGTTGCGAGACAAAGGCCTGCGCGCGGGACGGGAATTACGGGAGAACGCAGTTGTTGGGAACCGGGAACGCTTTAGCTCCGTGACGTTCGCGTACCAAGAGAAGAGAATGACTGCGAGGTGCGCCGCTAGGTTCTCCCCTGTTTAGTATACTTCCCGCCAAAAAATTACCTCCAATAGAAATATTCGTTAAATTTATCACGAGCTAATTTGTTGCTGTAACCCCATCAAACGGGTCACTAAAATTGGATTAAAATTTTCTAACCCTAAGGTTTTTTATTACAAAATTTATTATACCATGTATTTCCGTTATTAGGTTCTTGGATTGCGACCGTTTATACACCCGCCATCATTGCAACAACGCACCGACCTCCTCGGATCGATTTGCTGCTTAGCTCTGTTACCCCTAAATATATATATATATATATTTTTTTAATGAATAATGAATTACCTGAATATTATTTAGGGGAATTTCGAGCCAGGATTTATGGAATAAAAATTTTTAACGGTCATATTCCGTTGTTGATTATTATTGGAGTTTATTTTAGAATCCTAATGGTTCCAAAATCTAGACCCATAGTATTGATGATACGGGAATTTAATTAAATTATTTTGATGTTCAGCTGGAGGCTGGATTTTATGACCGGCTTTATGTATAGAAAACATTTTTTTTTTAAATTATCAAAATTACTTGTTTTACAATTATACAACAATCGTCGTGCCTCCGTGGCGCAATTGGCTAGCGCGTTCGGCTGTTAACCGAAAGGTTGGTGGTTCGAGCCCACCCGGGGGCGAATTATTTTTGCATTTCGTTTTTTGAATCTTTGGGAAACTTCGTGTCAACATTTGGACAGGGAGAAACAGTGTTTTTGTGACTGAAAAAATGGCAACGGATATTCTGGAAATACTCCAAGAACCACGATTAACCAAAATCTGTGCTCCAATGGTTAGATATAGCAAGTTCGTGAAATTGGATTTGATTCAAAAGGGCTCAAGCAATTTAACCTCAATTTATGCTCCAATATTATTTTTTTTCACAGATTGCAGTTCAGAACTTTAGTTAGACGATATGACTGCGATTTATGCTTTACCCCGATGATATTGGCTGATTCTTTCGTACAGTCTGCAGAGGCTCGTGATAATGAATTCTCAACAAACAAATATGATGTGCCACTTGTTGTTCAGTTTGCTGCAAAAACTGTTGATGATTTCGTAGGAGCAGCTGAAATGATTGCACCGTAAGGCTGTCCATAATTAAGACAGAGTATTGCCTGATGGAATATTTATCTGAAGTGTGTTATTAATATTTTATGCTGTAGTTCACTCTATTTGTTAACAGATATGCCGGTGGCGTGGATTTGAATTGTGGATGTCCACAGCGTTGGGCAATAAAAGACGGCTATGGCGTCGATCTATTGGGTAAACCGGAGCTAGTCAGGGACCTGGTACTGCAGGTTCGAAATCGAATACCAACACCCTTTACTGTATCCGTGAAGATACGGTTATTAAAAGATATCCGCAAGACGATTGAATTATGTCAGATGTTGGAGAAAGCAGGTTTATCTTTTATCACTGTTCACGCAAGAACTCCACAGATGCGAAACGAACCTATTGACTTGGAGGGCTTGAGAATTGTCAGAGACTCGATTAAAATGCCATTAATTGCTAATGGAGATGTTAAGCAATTAGAAAATGCTGAATATTTGCATAAAAATTTCAATTGCCAAGGTGTCATGTCTGCCAACGGACTATTAACTAATCCAGCTTTCTTCGCTGGTTATTCAAAGACTCCATTAACTTGCATTCAAGATTGGTTAGATATTACAGCCAGCATTCCCACTCATTTTTTGTGTATGCATCACCATTTAGTATTTATGCTTGAGAAAATACTTCCAAAGAAAGATAGATGCTATTTTAATAATTTACAGACTAAGGAATCCGTTCTTGAATTTATAGATAATTATTATGGTATAAAACCAAGAGTTGACAATAAGTGCAATGAGTTAACTGAATGCTATTATGATATCAGGCCGGGTAAATATTTCAAAGAAATTTTGAAAAATTGCAGCGATGAAGTCTCTGAAGATTTTATGGAGAATATCTTTATAGAGGTATAGAAGATAACTTCTATTTTCGAATCTTGTACAAATATTTCATTTCCAAAATGTATTAGGTAATAAAGAAGTTCAAAAGTATACACTGTGTGATTATTCCTTATAGTCTGAATTCTGGCAATTGAAATTTCAGCGTTTATTGGATGACGTTGGCGCCGTTAGTTGTGCGTCGTTGGATAGAAACGCGGGCACGTGTTTACTTGCCGTCCCGCCAATTCACAAAATTTCAATGTTTTCAACCGTAGATGCTACATTTGCTGTCACGTTTGCAATTGTTTATACTTGTTGACACTGTTCACAAGTAGTATACAATGTACTGATTATACACAAGAATCCACCAAAATGGTAAATCATAAGATAATTTGGATCCGACAATTGGAATTTCACGCGATAAAATAAGCATTAGAAAATCTAACCTAGGTTCTTTGTTTTCGTTACTCTCTGTGATGTTGATCATTCAATGAAAATACGGTCTATTTATTGACAGATGACAGTAATCGTTTTTTTTTGGTTTAATAATATCCATTATCACTACTATTGCTGTTTATTACAGATGCGATCAGCAGCCCCTAGCCAACGGGGCAAACGACCTGGAGAAATTTCTCCCATCCAATTGAGTGGTCTTGTTTTACCTCAGAGAGAGACCAAGAGGAAAAAGACTGAAAAAGAAATTAAAATATCACGAAAGCCACTCATGCAAATGGCAATCCCATCAACGCCTGAATTATTATCCGAACATGTAAATCACGATCATAGATAACTTCACTATAGCTAATAGAGCAATGAGCCTTTTCAATTGAATCGTTCTTATACACAGGAAGAAAGAATAAAGAAGTTATTGAGCAAGCCATTCAAAATTCCCATACCTGGATATAAACTTTCGGGCCGAAGTTTGGGTATGCATATGGCAGGACCACGATGTGCGCTCCATGACCCTGATGAAGCTAATGCTTTAGTAGTTTATACACCTCCCGAATTATCTGAACATGACAAGCTGAAATTGGATACGTATGCATTTCCTATTTTTCTCAAGAATTAAATGGAGTTTTTGTCTTTTGATGTGACAATGAGATATAATCTTTTCATGTAGCACTAAACAACTGGTTCACGTAGTAGTAGATCCAGTACTATGTGATGTATTACGTCCCCATCAGAGAGAAGGTGTTAAATTTATGTACGAGTGTGTCACAGGAAAACGCATAGAAGATGCTTATGGCTGCATAATGGCTGATGAAATGGGTCTTGGTAAAACTCTACAATGTATTACCTTGCTGTGGACTCTTTTGAAGCAAGGTACGTATCAATACATATATACGATCCAGTAATAAGTAGCGACATCCAACCCAATCAAGTTTTGCCAGCTATAATTATTATATTTTTGATGGTGAAGGACCTGAAGCAAAGCCATTAATCGAAAAAGCAGTGATTGTTGCACCTAGTTCTCTAGTCAAAAATTGGTATAATGAGATACACAAGTGGCTTGGTAAACGAGTAAACCCTTTGGCTATTGACGGAGGAAGTAAATTAGACATCGATAACAAATTGAAAGGATTTATGAAGACCTATGGACGTAGGTATGTTTTTCAGATTTTCCATTATTATTGACAACATTGTTTGTTGTCACAAGTATCATTTCTTATAACATAACTCTTACTTCATGTATACAGGTGCGCAAACCCAATTCTGATAATTAGTTATGAAACTTTTCGCTTGCATGCATATGTATTGCATCAAGATGAAGTTGGTTTGGTGTTGTGCGATGAAGGACATCGTCTCAAAAATAGTGAAAATCAAACTTATCAGGCATTGATGGGCCTGAAAGCCAAAAGGCGCGTTTTACTCAGTGGAACGCCCATTCAAAACGATCTTCTAGAATATTTCTCACTAGTTCATTTCGTAAATCAAGGACTTCTCGGAACTGCACAGGTAAGACCTGTTCACTATTTTATTTTCCCAAATATCTTCAGCAACCGATTTATGTTACATTAGGAGTTCCGTCGGAAATTCGAAATCCCAATTCTCAGAGGTCAAGATGCCGGTGCAACTGACTCGGAGCGCGCAAAAGCTCAAGAATGTCTTAATGAGCTGGTAACTATGGTTAACAAATGTTTGATTAGGCGAACAAGTGCTTTGCTATCAAAGTATCTACCAGTCAAACATGAACTAGTTATCTGCGTGAAATTAAATTCGCTACAAACCAAGTTATACCAGAATTTCATAAAAAGTGACAGCATTCGCAAATCAATGCAAGGTCAGTTCAATTAGAATTTCACTGTCTTCATGCAATCAATCTTCCTTGACGATTCGTTAATGGTATGCCGATGTCTGTGTTCAGGTGATGAACTTGGTGGCGGCAAGAAGGGCAGCCTCTCAGCATTATCCGCGATCACACTGTTGAAGAAACTTTGCAATCATCCCGATTTAGTATACGAAAAAATAATGGAAAAATCTGAGGGATTCGAAAATGCTGCTGAGCTTTTACCCCCAAATTATAGCACAAAGTAAGTTCCTCGCAGTCAGTTTATTGGGATGTGACGTTTGACGTTGTGTCATCTTATTTTTACAGAGACGTGCGGCCAGAACTATCGGGTAAATTAATGGTACTCGACTGTTTACTGGCTCTTGTAAAATCGTCGACTACCGACAAGGTTGTGCTAGTGTCAAATTATACACAGACATTAGATCTTTTCGAGAAACTCTGTAGAAAACGTACCTACCGTTATGTTAGACTGGATGGAACAATGACCATAAAGAAGCGATCAAAAGTCGTAGATAGTTTTAATGATCCAAACAGCGGGGACTTTATCTTTATGCTGAGTTCCAAAGCTGGTGGATGTGGTCTCAATTTGATCGGTGCGAATCGACTGGTTATGTTTGATCCCGACTGGAATCCCGCCAACGACGATCAGGCCATGGCGAGAGTCTGGAGGGATGGCCAAAAGAAACCTTGTTTCATTTATCGATTGCTTTGCGTGAGTGTTGAAAAAATTGAAGTCAAAATTGTTGAAGAACGTTGACTCACTATTCAAATTTTCAGACTGGTACCATAGAGGAGAAAATCTTCCAAAGGCAAGCCCACAAAAAGGCATTAAGTTCTACGGTTGTTGATCAGGAAGATGACGTTGCCAGACATTTCACACTGAGCGATTTGCGGGATTTGTTTACCTTAGAAGAAAACACTATCTCCGATACTCATTCAAAGTAATGCATATTCTCTGATATCTGCCTTGATCACATTTCGTTCAACTCATATTATTATCCTCAATTCTTACTTTCACAGATTCAAGTGCAAGAGATGTGTGAATGGAGTCGAAATTCGGGGCCCACCAGAAGGCACAGATTGCAACTCCGACTTGTCAGATTGGAGACATGCTCACAATTCTCGTCACTTGCCAGATATACCGCTTCGACAGTGTTGGTCCAGCGGCATTTCTTTCGTATTCCATCATCGATCACACGAGCAGATAAAAGCGAATGAGGGATAAACCTCTGTGCACCAGTATTATGTTTTAATTTTGACCATTCTTAACAGGCCAATGAATCAGCCAATATATTTCGTGAGAGTAATCAACGAGGTGATAGTTGGCTAGACAACAAGTTATTGGTTTCACCTATTCGATCCACAAACACCGCAATGTGTTTCAAACCTTAGTAAAGAGCAGGAAATGACCAAACTTTGAACTATGTACAGTTAAATCTTAATGCATTAATATGTATATTTTTTTACAATTATTCGAGTCAAGTATTCATACGGGTGGTCGCTCACATCCAAACTTGGACTTTGATGAGCCCTAATGATAATGTTAAATGAATAAAGTTGAGCCATTATTTTGTAAAAAATCTTGTTCTTCCCCATGTATATTCATCATGATTTGAATTAACTCCGCCAGTTTTCACGACGCACGCGTTTTACCCAATGCCTGCGCTTCACGTATGGATTTTTTTTGCGCTGTGCGCAGTTTCCGTTGTTTCATCTACTTAGCTTGGCGAGGTGAGGTTAGTGGGGTGAGGATTTTCGAAGCGAGTTGAATATCTTTCTTAAACGTGGTATGTGCTTCGGCTTCTGACGGTTCCCGGTTTCTGAGCTTTCGCGTCTTTTTGGCGGGCGCAGTCTGTTTAGAGGTAGCCTAAAACTCTCACCGTTTTTCTGCATTTAGAAAACACAGAAATGGGAGACAAAGACGGAGGTAAGAGTTCAATTGAAATCTCAGAAATACAATCCGATTACGTTTTTCATGTGCATCAAGCTTTGTCTACTCTCTTAAGTGTCACATTCCAAATATGCCGATTTATGTATATTTCATTACATCCACTTTGTGTCCCGACTAATTTACGCATGTTGGCGTTGATATCATTAGCACCTTATGAATAGATTCTGAAACTTCAATAACCGATAAACCATGCTTTCCTTTCACCCCGATTCATAAACCATCGCATTTTGAAATAGCGCTGGACGCGCGTTGTTATCTATGCAACTACCCTGCATCACAAGGCTTTTTTCCTGTTGTTTTTTTGTGATAATTCACAACAGGTTATACGAAAAGTATTGTAATACTTTTAACCGAGATTAAAAGACAACTATTAAGCACATACATAAGGCTTCATTCTCAATTTCGAATTTTAGAGGCACAGACACTCCGTTAATGCATAGCAATCAAATTCCTAATTGATATTTTTCAGAAACTTTTGACGATGCAGTTGAGGAACGTGTCATCAATGAGGAGTACAAGATATGGAAGAAAAACACTCCATTTTTGTACGACCTAGTGATGACCCATGCATTGGAATGGCCTTCGCTCACAGCTCAATGGTTACCTGACGTGACAAGACCCGAAGGCAAAGATTATTCGGTGCATCGTCTCATTCTTGGTACCCATACCTCGGATGAACAGAATCATCTTTTAATTGCCAGTGTACAGTTACCTAATGAAGATGCACAGTTTGATGCTTCTCATTATGACAATGAAAAGGGAGAATTTGGAGGCTTTGGCTCTGTCAGCGGCAAGATTGAAATCGAGATCAAAATCAACCATGAAGGAGAAGTTAACAGAGCACGATACATGCCTCAAAATCCATGCGTCATTGCTACTAAAACACCATCCAGCGACGTATTAGTTTTTGATTATACTAAACATCCCAGCAAACCTGATCCAAATGGAGAATGCCATCCTGACCTTAGGTTACGTGGTCACCAAAAAGAAGGTTACGGTTTATCTTGGAACCCAAATCTGAATGGTTACTTATTGAGTGCATCGGATGACCACACTATATGTTTGTGGGATATTAACGCTACACCTAAAGAACACAGAGTAATTGATGCCAAAACAATTTTTACCGGTCACACAGCTGTAGTTGAAGATGTTGCCTGGCACCTGCTCCATGAGTCTCTTTTTGGTTCTGTAGCAGACGACCAAAAACTCATGATCTGGGATACAAGGTAATTGATTTTACGTCAATTCATAAATCAATAAATCAAAGTATTCTTCAAATATTTGTCGACCTTCTGAGTATATTACAATCTTGTACTTTAATCTAATATCACACCATTTTTTCAACAGATGTAATAATACAAGCAAACCAAGTCATACGGTTGACGCCCACACAGCAGAAGTAAATTGTCTAAGTTTCAATCCCTATTCCGAATTCATCCTAGCAACTGGAAGTGCTGACAAAACAGTAGCTTTATGGGATTTGAGAAATTTGAAGTTAAAGCTTCATTCGTTCGAGTCTCACAAGGATGAAATTTTCCAAGTACAATGGTCTCCGCATAACGAAACAATTTTGGCTAGCAGTGGTACTGATCGACGTCTACATGTCTGGGATCTCAGCAAAATTGGCGAGGAACAATCCACTGAAGACGCAGAAGATGGTCCTCCAGAGTTACTGGTAATTTTCAGTCTCAATAATTACATCGAATTCAAAATCCGGTTCTATTAACTCTGACGCTGACCCAAAAACTTATTTTTTCATTGCAGTTCATTCATGGCGGACACACGGCTAAAATAAGTGATTTTTCATGGAACCCTAATGAGCCTTGGGTGATCTGTTCAGTTTCCGAAGACAATATAATGCAAGTTTGGCAGATGGCGGAAAACATCTACAATGACGAAGAACCAGACACGCCAGCAAGTGAACTTGAAGGCGGAGCGTCATAATTTTGTTGCAAGTAATTTATTACCATAAGGTTTTTACCTAATATTTCTATGATACCGAATTATGGCTAATTATCATCATTTCATTTCATTTATCACGTATCGAGTTGTACTGCGTAACGTGCTTATCGTCGTTAATGTTTACTTCCACGTCGTTGATCTCAAGATTTCCAAAGTAAAAAAGTAAAAGAAAAAACCTTGAGATCAAAAATGCTAATTATAGGTATCTACGTTACAGACCATTTTAATCCACGTCTATATTTACTCTGATATCTTTCATTCTTAATCCGACCATTTGACCCCTCGGGCATTTGAGGTTTATAGCAATAAAACTCATCGTCAATTAGTTGATGTTGTTTTGTTTTCTTGTTGGCTTGGAAGGAATGGAATCCAATGCTAAATAGAACGAGATTGAGTGTTTTCATGGAATTTTTCGTTTTAATTTCACAGGACACAAGTTATAGCGGAACAATCTTGTACGGTTACAATTTTCATCGTTATCATTGATTCAAAATGAAGTAAAAATATTAATGCAAGAGTGGCTAGGGTTGTGATGGTTACAAAAATTCTCTGTTCAATGGGTCAAACTGGTAACGTTAGTAAAAATATTTTCATAGAGTAAATTAGTGAAATTAGTAATTAATTTTTCACGAGTGAAAATATTTTTTTTTTAAACTGATTATTTGAATAAACGATTAAAAACTTACGATCGATGTTATCTGCGTCGTACTATGCGTGTCAAAAATTATTCATGTTGTCGACACATTTGTGTGAAATTAAATTAATTTTTCAACAATTTCATATAGTTTAATTTGTACACATTTATAACTGGAGAAAAAAAACCGCACTCAAAATACGTATGCATGAATAATTATAGTAAACAAAAAGGCGCTATTCGGGGGAAGATGAAACTAAGCTCTCTTTGAGAGATAAAGATAAAATTACATTGGGATCAGTATTTTGACTGCTGCGCTCTTGATTCAAATCGTTGTAGTTGAAAGTTCGCCGTAAATCTCAGCAAGAAGAGAACACTCCTTAATTTCTGTGTTGCATTCCAGTGAAGGACTATCAAGGGATATCATCTCCTCAGTTTCTATACTCTCCAGTCTGAAGACAAAACAAAATAGCACTGACAATATTTGAAATTATATTAACGATTTCACTCGTTACCAATGACTTCTCCGCGCCGTCGGAAGATCACCTGCAGAATGAGATCTGTGCCTGCTAGCATGCAAAAATAGTTAAAGTGATTTGAAAAATAACACTTGAAATCAAAAAATTCACGACGGATCATAACTGAATTGATATTTTTCACACTACAATTCATATTTGCTACCATTTTGTTACAAAAAAAAGAAAAAGATGTTCTCAATGTTTTCATATGAACGAGTTGCGATCAGAAAAAAAGTAACTACTAATTATTTACGACACTTCTTACTGACATGATAAAAAATTATTTCAACATCCTTATGTGAGGGTGGGAAGGAAAGCTAAAGAAGGTTTCTTACCTTTTGTTACCATTTTTTCGCTTTATTCCATCAAGCAGGTTGACTACAGGAGGTGATAAAGTCGGACGGAACATCTGAAAATGTAATAATTCAAAGCTCACTAAACCCTGTCAGCATTTCATTTTAATTACTTGGCGATGTCTCTGTAGAAATATTTTGATTTTAGCCGTAGAGTTTAGTAGCTATTCAAATTTTCTATCTACCGTTACTGGTGCGCTTCGCATTTCACGAAGATCAATGTTGCGGAATAGATCGTGTAACAAAAGCTCCTCTACAGTCGGATATTGAGCTTCTTGCTGTTCGAAAATCAGTTCCAAAATTTCTATGATCTAAATTCGGAAAAATTATTAGCTATTTGATCACAATATACATTGGATAATTTATAGTAAAGCGATTTCGATCGATCGGGTAATGATAAACAAACCTGAGGGTACTTAGTGATGTCCGACAGATGAGTTTCCATTGGTTTAAACGAGCATAGTTCGTAGCCTGCGCACATTTCGAATAAAACATGCCCTAAAATAAGAATTTTAATCAAAATGAATTAGTAATCGTCAGGTTTTGGATGAACTGAAACCTGTCAAATCCTCACCAAAGCAAATGGTGTCGATGTAGTTCAAGTGCGAGGATCTTGAAGTGACGACTGGATAAATCCTGCTCGTGAACCCAAGAAGAGTATTTTCCAAACCTGCAAGTCTGGCGACTCCGTTTTGAACAATCACATTGCCAGAATGCAAGTGTGTAACTGTAGGGAATCCACGTTCTTTCAAAAATACCAATGCCTCCAAAATCTGACGTCCCAGTCGCTGCACCTGAGGAAGAGGTAGTCCCTTCCCTCGTGTAACATATTTTTGACTCCAATCTTCATTCCAACAATTTCTCTCTATCTGAAGAAATGAAACAAATTACGTCTTTTGATTTGAAATATTGCTTTGGCTTTCTACTCACCCCGTAAATGAGGTCTTTCAGGCTTCCTTGGTTGATGGGTTGGACAAGGATGACGTAATTCCGTCCCTCAAATTCGTTGAAATCGAGATCAAGCACTGGACAGATATAGGGATGTTGCAGAGCACGGAATAAATGGTTCAACGTCTCCTTAACAGATGAGCAAATGTTTATTGGACAATTTCTGCTCAGTGGTGCAAGTGTTAAAAGCCTGTCAGCCTTCAGCGAATTATCCCTTATAGCAAACCAATGTTTGTCCACTCGAGATCCTAATAATCAGAACATTTGTTGTTGTCGAGCAAGGCAAAATCAAGTCCAATTTTACCATAAAGTTTACGAGCATCAAACAACTCACCAACGTTATTCAACTGTTTTGTAAGATTGTATCGCCCCGAAATTCCCACGTAACTTTGACAAATGGTCAAAGCCAAATCTCTAGATCTTTTTTCCATTTCCATGCATTCACCCACATCACTGCAGACCGATGGACCATAACAATCCAATGCGGTGTACTGATGTCGTCCATTTCTGAAATTACACATGCATAATAATGACGTTAATAGAGCGTTGTTAATTACTATTGGTTTTTCGATACTCCAATTATTGCATCGTGCCGCCGCAATTAGAAAATCTGGTCGATTTTCCTCTTAATTTATTTTCTTCTCTTTCTAAAAATTAAAGTCACGGTAGTTTGCTGGTTTTCAGGTGAAGTCGGACGGCATCGAAAATTTGATCCTATTAGGATTGTGACTACGTTTAAAATTAGAACACTTCAAAGCTTTCTTCAAGCTATTAGCCTTTAAATCCTGTAGATAACTAGTAATTATTTGATTAAGATAGATAACTTATAATTATCTGATCTCTGCGATTTTTTCGTTGTTCGAAAATCAGGATCCTGTTCTAAACAACTGTACCTTATCTGATTTAGGTAATTAACACGCATATGAAGCCTGCAGACATTTCGCTGCGTTAATTCTTGATCGTCGTTTGTTCGGCGTCGACGCCAGCATCGGATTAGCCGTGCGAAACAAGGATTAGCAGAGTCTGGAGTTCGCTGCTTACTCCAAAGATTATAGCGATCAGCTTCATCGTCATTATTATTATGCCACAATTCAGGACGACTGCAAAGGTTTCATCATAGATAAACTTGAGTACATAAACTGTCAAAATGAACGCAATACGCGACGCGACGCCATACAAATGATGATGTTATATCTTGTGAATAATTTCGAACGATATACGACAAAACAAAAGTGAAGAAAATAGAAGAATACCGGAATACATTAATGAAAGTAGGACGAAAACGTGTTCTGAATTTATTTATAAATATGCAAATTAATTCGAGCGTGCTTTGAGTGCATCTGAACATCGAAACACGTCATTATCGTAGAAGAGATTTCAACGACTTATACATGTACAGAGCTCGAGTGGATCGTGCCTGAAAATTTTCTCGCGTCAAATTTATTTGTTGCTACAGATATAATGATAATATTCATTTCCATCGTTACCTTCGTGGTCGCCTGGCTTTTGGCATGATAAATTATTAAATTACTCAATTCCTACCCGCATACAATTCAAAAGATGCAAATAAATAAACGAAACGCTATACAGCGCATTCGCATTTAACAAAATGCAAGTGGAAATCCGAACACGTGTAACAGCAAATTTCTCTTCACATTAACAATTAATAAGGATCGATTAAACTCCGATACTAATCGCTGGATTTTGTTTACACACTACTCAACAGCTTTCATCGCGTTGACCTTTTAGTCAGCTATATAACGATCTTCAATAAAGCGCCTATTGTTTCCATGCCTATGACACTTATTTTACCGCTTTTGTCACGTTCACAGTATTAACACAGAATTACGCACGAAAAACAAGCATTCGATTAAACAGTCAATATTGATACACAATTATTAATTTTAATAACGTTCTGTTCGGTAGTTCAAATCCTTTTGTGCCTTATGTAAATCATTTCATGCGCGTTTATTTGCTATCTACAGGTCACAGTTATACGGGGTGACAATTTCAAATAAATTTCTGAAATACGCGACTATTGGTGAGAAAATCTTGAACCATCAATCAACGAAACAAATTTCATAATGGAATTCTCACAAAAATGCGTGTTAACGATGCTCAATTAATTTTTCTCCCTAATTCAAATAATGCGTAAGTCAATAACATAGTTCTGTCATTTTAGAGTACCCCGTATATTCTTATAGGCATATATGCATTTCCGTTGCGGTCAGTATAATATTCTAATCGAATAATCGCTTTCTAGAGATCACGTGATAATCAATTTCTATAATTACATAGTAACTTGGCAGTTCATGATATTTACATCGTTACTTTTTTTTTCTTGAACCTGCAAACTTTTATTAATTTGGTGTTCTTATGTGGGATGTTGTGAGATTTAAGGGATGAAGAAAGTGATGCACTTCTGATTTTGACATTACAACAAAAACAATCAACATTCGATATACATCTGCAGACGTCTTTGCTCTTCACTTGCATTCGTTCTCTCTCTCTTTCGTACTCACGTTTTTCATTTGTCTATTCACTCACCAAAATCCTACACTAATCTTGATAGATTTTAAATTACACGATGATCAATGGTAGATATTCAGATTTTCGCATCTACGTTTACGCCCCCCCCCCAATAGGCAAAAATGAAGAACAATAATTTTTGAAAATACTCACCTGATTTCATTCTGCTCTCTATTCCTAGCTGCGGTGACCCTATTGAATAAAATTTTAGCTAAGTTGTCGATTTTATTGGTAATTTGATATCCTTTTTCCTCTTCGCTTTCTTCAGCGACGTCCAATTCAATGCTGGCGCTTCTACCGCGCCTAAAGGTTGTCCCTCTTGCTGAAATCATAGCTTCGGTATCAAGTTCTATCGCGCTTTGAGCTCGTCTTGTAACAGGTCGACGTTTACGACGCGTTTTTGGACGTTCCTGACAAAAACGATCGTGCCCTGTCAGATCCGGTTCTCTACGACTTTCAGTATCATCTGCCGAACGACGATTCATGTTTTGGTATAAGTTGAACATCTTCACTCGACGGATTTGGTCCCAAGTCTGCGAAAATAATTAGAAGATTGATTGTTTTTTTTTAAATTTAATTTTGTTTATTTCTAAATTCTTTAATGTTTCTTTGTTAAGTGGAAATGAAAAGAAGAAGAGCAGTAAAATCGTTCTTTCCTTTTTTTTTGTATTTTCTTTCTTAAACCAATAGTAATTTTCAACCTACTATTTTTCTACGGAGATTCCAATTTTTATACCAATTGCGAAAACGGTGACTATATTCAATTTCTGGGAAGGGATGGTGCAGACTGGAAAACCGCATTTAGAGTTGCTAGGGGTAATTTTTTCGTTTTGATAACCTGAAAATACCAATTTTTTATACTATTTAGGGTTGTTCTAGATATATAGAACGCAGTGGTCGACAAAAAAAAAATTGAGAGGTATAAGATTATGAAAGAAAAGAAGAGCTCGATGTATGAAAAAATCGAATGATTTTCAGAAAAGTGAGGAAAATTGTTTGGCGTTTTTTTTCCCCGCAAGATTTCAAGTATTAAAAAACAATTGAAGAAGATTTTCGAAGAACAGAATCGAAATATCAGCCGATCCAATTTACCGTAATTCTATGAATTCTAAAAAAACAAAACACTAAAATTTGAATTTGAAATTGGAATATCTAAAGATACTCACTTGTAAAATGGAATCAATGATTGTGTATTTCCTTATCAACAGTATAGCTTTTCTTTAACAAACTCTCTCAGACTTTGTAGAAGAAAAACGCCGGGAGAATGACAATAAAGCGCGGTTGGTAGAACGTGTTTTATCTTTCTTTCAAGCACATTCATCGCTGACTAGACCCCCGCCACGAGACATGTGGAATCCAGGAATACAGAGCAAAAAAAAAAAACACTCCCGCTTTCAGAGTGTGTAGCGAAATAATTTAATGCTGCTAAACCATCACCACCACCACCACCACCGCCGCTGCTGCTGCCCCTCGCGATCAGGTGATCTAGTTTGTCTCCGAAAGTCGAGGCTACTTTAAAAAAATTCAGAGTGACCAGAGCGGACCTCCTATGACTGACGAAAGCTAAAAATGCACTGAAGTGACATGGATTCTGAGCTCCCGGTTCTCCCGGAACGTGATGCTTCGCCTCCGGGGGTTGAAACGGGAGGATTCGTGGGAATGGGGATGATAAATATACACCTATGCCAACAGCGCGGTAAACGGAACCAATCTGAATCAAAATTTATTAAAGCTGATTATTAAATTTGTGTAATAAAACATAGCGAAATTGGGTTGTGGGGGGGGATCGCGAAACGGACAACCCTTATGGACTGGATGATATTCAGTTGTTTTACTTTTACTATGAACCGTAGCATAATGTAGTGGCTATGGGTCAGTTGCTGTCTAGTTGGGAGGATTAAGCGACTTTATTCCGAAGCCGTGCAGCTTGTTCCTTTCTATTATCCTACCTGAAAATCGGTAACGCGAGCGGCTTATACCAGAGGGGCTACGTATCTTTGACCTCCTGCACTTTGAAATAACGAGAAAAATTCCGAATGCATGTTCATAGGGTGATCGGAAGACACTGTACTCCGTAAAATGTTGAACTTGATAAAAAAAAATTTCAGCAAAGAAACTCATCTACATTATGCATTCATAAATAACGTCTTCCATAAGATAATGGAAGGCAGAGTCATAGCATTAATAATACAATTAGGGTATCTGCGTCGAAGTATAATGCGGTAAACTACCACTCCACACAGATACTACATCCCTGACCTCAGAGTGAACTTTGACCACACCCCATCCCGTACCTAATCTCACCTGCTTTAGTACGGTTGCCTCCCTCCGAGTAGCTGTTATATTTCCTGCCGCCCAATGTGCCGTGAGTACTGTCTATAAATTTGGACATATGAAGTGGATTGTAACACGAAATGGAAGAAAAAAAAAAATGAAAGGTATGAGAAAAAATTAACAATTTTTTTATCTTGTTTTCTATCACAAATTTTTATATCTATCGAAAAGTACAAAAATAATCTTACTCGTATAGTTTAATGTATTGGAACTTGGTGGTCTATTTTTTTCTTTTATATTCTCAACTACGGCTCTTTTTTGTCGTCTGGCGTTATTGTAGTTCAGTAGATTGACTTACTTCCATCAGTTATTGTGTTCTTCTGCTAGCATGGAGTTGTACTGACTTGGCCACGAGTTTAATGAGCGATTGTCAAACATCTAGAAATCGTAAATCAATATCAAGGTATTTATTGTAGGTAAGAGATGGAAACTCAATGATAAAATTTTCAGTAAATTTAGTTAAGTGTATTATGTACCTTAGAAACGAATGCCAGCATATGACGTTTTGATACTTCTAATTTGGCACGAAGACCCCATTTCAATTCGTACTTGGGTGGTTCCATAGAGCCAATTGTCGACCTACTCAGATACTGCTGCTTCACGAAATCCTAAAAGAAACAAACATAGGCAATGAATAAAACTTCATCATCTATGATAGCAGCATGAAATGCAATATAAAACTTTTTTCATTACTCACAGTGCAAACTAGTTTCTGAACATCACCAACATATGTACTGTCAAAATTCTCTTCGCCAATTATTCTCAGATGTCTCAAGAATGACCATAATAAATCTGAAATGTGATTCAATTTATTAACTGCACTAGGATTCTTAAACTTCCATGCTCTCCTTGCTCGAAATAATGATCCAACAAGTAGAAAACATGCAACAAACCTTCACTGCATGTGCCATCTAACATGAAAATATGGGTGAGTACTAGAATTAGTAACGTTCTGCAAGGTTTTTCCTCCTCTGGACAACGTAGATGAGGCAAATCATTTGGAACAGCATTAACTATTATGTATTTACCAGATTCAAATTCAACCAATTTGAATCCAAATATCTGAGGATTGCAAATAAATTAACGTTAATCCGGGTTAATGTCATAGATCAAAGTCAACTCATTTACACTAGGTAAAGAATCCAATCTGATTACCTCTGACAAATTGTTTTTAACAATAGGCATAACTTGGCGGTAGTGTTTGCCATAATTGCCAAATGCATTTTTCAGCAAATGTTGTCGTTGAATTACATTCTTGGATCTGTCTACGGATAATAAGTATCTGATGATACTTCCAACTAGTTGATTTGATTCCTCGGAGCTCAGTACCTTGCCCTGTGTTGCCGGAACTTGGTCCGATAGTTCTTCGTCTTCCGAGTCATCTGCTGTAGTTCGCTTCTGAGACAATTGGGTCGGCTTCTGAGACAATGTGCTCAGCCTGCTTCTATCGTTTCTTCTTTGTGTCATTGCTGTAATTATGTCATTTGATTGATAAATTTGTGTATGAGAATAACTTCGTTAATACTGTACCTGTTTAAGGTTACAAACCAAAGATAGAATTCTCTTTTGATCTAGGTATGCTAAATTCGCCGAAAAACAACAGTAGCTACCGTACCCCTCTTACAGAACAATCAAGTTTATTTTTCAAAATGAAGCAACCTTTGTGTCCCGCTTCTAAGCGAACTGTTATTCCCGCTCACATTAGTTGAATATCAAACCCACTGAACTATATTAGTTCAGTGATCAAACCACAGTTACTGTATATACCAGACCAAAATGAGAACACTTCCGATTTATCATCCAGAGTTTTGTTAGTTCGTCTTGCCGTTGGCGTTTACCGGTTACTGATTCCTGTGTTACCGACGCGAACCACCGTTGATAACATGTTCAAATTTAGATAAAAAAATTACAACAAATGATATTCATGCCGGTAGAGTGATCACCGCATTATTGAATTTATTTTTAAATGAAAATAGAATAACAACAACATTGATACGTGCACTGCTTGATACTTGCGGCACTTCGAACATATTCTTGGTTATTTCAATTTTACAGACGTACAAATTACTGCCCTGCGCTGCCAGTGAATTACCAGATTGTGAAGTTGATTGCATAACCTCTGTGGTAACCGCTAACTCATTGAGAATCATCTAAAAGTTAAATAAGTGGGAAATTATTCTTTGCATAAGTTAACATCGATTCACCAGTGTGGTGATCATATTCTGTGGAACCGAAAATATAGAATAACTTCATAATGTCTGGGCTGCTAAGAAAGCTATCGCTTCAAGCTCAGCGCATGGTAAGATATGAGTCTTTTTTGACTTTGGTTCCCATTTTTTTTATCTACTCCTATACATTTTTTATGCAAATTTGGCTATCGTATCAATCAATATAGGACTTACATAATGTATCGTCCATTCCGTTTTATTGAAACTTTCACTCTAACTGTGAACCAATGATGCGACCAATAACTTTTTTTGGCAGACAAAACAAGGAATGACGCAGCACGCTGTGAGCACGAGTGTTCGCAGTTTTTTCATCAGCTCTAGGTTACTCGGTGTTGGACCTCAGATTCAAAAACCAGCTCCAGACTTTTCTGGAACTGCAGTAGTTAACGGAGACTTTAAGGACATTCAATTAAGTGATTATCGAGGAAAATACATCGTCCTCTTCTTTTATCCATTAGACTTGTAAGTGTTGAAGTCACAAACTTGTTTGTCTTCTGTTTCTTGATTCAGAGAACTTGTTCTTCAGTTTTTTGATTCCACAAGTCTAAAGCAAAGCTTTAATATTTCAGCACTTTTGTTTGTCCGACTGAAATCGTGGCATTCAGTGATCAGATGAGCAAATTTGCTGCATTAAATACCGAAGTTATTGGAGTATCGACAGACTCTCATTTCAGTCATCTAGCTTGGATAAACACCCCGAGAAAGCAAGGAGGTCTTGGAGGGCTTGCTTACCCATTGTTGAGTGATTTCAACAAGCAAATATCAGCCAAATATAACGTTTTAATCGAAGAATCAGGCATCGCTCTACGTGGACTTTTTATAATCGATAAAGAAGGCATACTTCGTCAATTTTGCGTCAACGATTTACCTGTCGGTAGAAGCGTTGACGAGACTTTACGGCTGATAAAAGCATTCCAGTTTGTTGAAAAGCATGGAGAAGTTTGCCCTGCCAATTGGCAACCTGATTCTAAAACCATCAAACCCAATCCTAAAGATAGTAAGCAGTACTTCGAGTCTGTCAATTAAAAAGTCAACTCTAAATTCAGAAAGTTGCTCTTGTAAGTACAGGCACGAAGGACCTCACAATCATTTCCCACACAAACCACGAACCTCATAGATTGAAGCGTTGACTGAAGATTAGTCAATCTTCAGTCAACGATTGAAGAGAATATATCCTGTGCAGTGATTTTTTCTTTAGTTACATTTTTATTAAACGAAAATGGAGTTCTGCTATCTTGTCCCCAAAAATGTAATATAGACTAGTTTTTGAATAAAAAAATACCGTAGAACGACATTGCTGACGTTGACTGATTGGATTTGAGATCTGAGTATTCGTTTGAAAACTTACCCGCGCATTACGGTAAAGTTAGTTTATTTTTTTTCTGGAGGGTGGCGCTACCATTCGCACCCCATAGAAAATTAAATTTTGCACAACCGCACCGAATCGAATGAAAATATTTTTCTGATTTTGTAGAAAAAAAATAAAAAATTGGAGATATTACATCGTCAACTTTTTCATTTTCAAGAATTCGTTGATTTTAAAAGGCCTGATGGATTATTATCCTGAAATGTGAACCATTTACTCATTGTCTTATGTTTACGCAACGTATATTTTATTATCGTAAATTTAGTTTATCTGATCCGGAATTCCAGTTGGTGATGAAATCTGTGCTCTGTCCATATTAGCTGACGTTTGAATCGTTTAACTTCCCATTAAGTTAGTAATCCCCCTTTTCAATGTGTGGGTTTCTAACCGATGTGCACATATATAGTTACATATAGAATGTACCATATAAAAGCTTAGGGCTTTCGGCGCGTTGGGAGCACTAGATAGATCCGCGGGGGTTGGTAACGACTAACAGTGCGCGACCGGGAGTTAAGGGAGTTTATGAACGTGGAGGGGATGAGAGAAACGGGATAGAGAGCTAACTGGAGTGGGGGAGTTCCCGTTTGGTTCAATCAGACGCAGGAGTGACGAGGGAACCAGGAGGGGGAAAAAACGGTATGGGTTGAATGGAGAGCAATCTCTCGCCGGTTGATTTGATTCTTTGTGGTGAATGGTGATGGGAGCGATAGAGGATTCAGTCACTGGATGTGGTATATGGCTATATACCCCACATAAATATCTATATCTATATATAGAGATACGCATGTGCATTATGGACTGGATTATCCCATCCTAACATATCTCTCTCAATTTCTACTTACACACCGTAATTACACGTAACGTATCATGACATATTGCTTTATGTGGACATTATACAAAGCTGCAGCTCCGATGAATTAACAATTTTGTTCGCAGACATTTTTCAGAGTTAATCGCATTTCATCAAGGGCTCAAATATATTTGAGTAGCTGATTTTTAATTTACACGCTATAGGCGATCGATTTGCTCTTGGACTTCTGCAGTACGTCGGCGAATGGCTGATTTTTAATTCTTTGAACTTTATATAGTATTTGAATTCTCTTTCTAAACCTACCCTCTGCTGTCATATCGAAGCTAGGAACCGGAAGGATGCAACGCTTGATAGTCAACAGAATTAAAAAACATTAAAATTTACTCCACTCTGAACGAAACGTCATTCAATAATACAACAATCCCAGATTCTTATAACTTCCTTGATAGATATGCTCTTATGGTAGATAAGATTGTGTCATGTTGAAAAATAATTCAACCCTTCCCTGCAGTTGAGCTCTTTACTGAAAAAAATTGAAAGAATCCCAAAGATTGCGTTTCCATGATGCATTCATTTTCAGTTCACTTTTGAAGGACGCGAGTCACCTCGTTTTTATTTTGATCACGCCCCTCTGGTTCTCAGCCCTCGATAAATCATATAAAAACGGCTCTATGCGTCTCATATATGGGTATGATGATATTAAATGGATGCGGATGGATGGTTGGATACATGTTCGTTCGTACTTCCGAGGATTTGGCATTTGAAGGACTTCATTTTTGATGCTTGGCATTTTTTGGCTTCTTAGCATTTGCCGGCCCATTTATCCTCCTATATGCAATAGCTACAATATTCATGTACGTATAGATTATCTACGTTGTATGTAAGTACACTCATATACATATATTGGTACGTTGTTATATATATAGGTATATATTAATACATATATTAAAACTTACGTATACGGCAATTATCCTCGAAACACGCGCACGCTGCAGATTAGACGAAGAATAAAAATGCAAAATGTATACACAAATGCTTCTTTTTCTTTTTAGTAATGCATTATATGAAGATGTATGTATACTCAAAAGCCGACTTTGGATTCACATAAAAACATGATTCGCAAAAATTCTTATACCCAGCGATAGTTGTGACAAAGATGAATTTGGAAAATTTTTGACACCGCAGATATTTGTATATATATGTATGCATATATACATATATTAATGTGCGAGGCCATAGGGAAAGCTTTGAAGCATCTAAAGTAGGAATAATGGCGCTTTTTATATTTTATATGTCCTTATATACTTTATTTATACACACGGACGGTTTTACCGGGAAATTTGAATTTATCGTTGGATATAAAATATGGAGGATCTGCGTGGATAAAAACCAAAATAATAAAAACAATATCAATGTATGCGATAAGGTATAGTATTTCATTATTTTATTATTTAATTTTCTCGAAGTGTATATTAAATTAAAATTCTTCCAAGATGGCGTATGTTGAGGAGAATATGATGATATAATTTAACCTGCAGTGATTGATATCTTTCATTTCTCATACGCGAACAACGAGAAACACAAAAAATATATATAGATAAATAAACCTCATGTCTGCAGGAGTAACCGCGATAAAAATCAATACTTGACGCTATACCTATGTATACCATAAAGGGAAAGATTCTTCTAAGAAAGTCAAAAAACTGAAAGAAAAAAAGTACACGCAGTGAGCCGCGGCACGTGAGCGGCAATTTTTGCAGGACAGATAAAAGTTCAGATGAGGTTAGGTTAGATTGGATTGGGTTGGTATGGGTGAGTGAAATAGAAAGACGGTTTTACTTTTCGTTCCCTTATTCTGCTTCTCTTTGGTGATATTGAAGGGAGTATCTTGGTTTGATAGCCGTAAAAAGCTACCTTCTGCTGCTGCCACTGCTGCTGCTGCCGCTTTTTCAGAGGACGGAAAAACGACACCAGGGATAAACGGCTCATCTCGTCCTTATATCCTTATATCCTTGTAGCCCCCAAGCTATTTCACGTCTCCTTTAGACTTTTTACGCCCTCAAGCAAAGGGGGTTGTGTTCAAATAAGAATCACGAGTGAGATATCATCGTCGTGATGCGGTATGTATAAATAGTATATAGTACAGCTATTTATAATGAGAAAATTATGCGAATATAAAGTCAGATTACATTATTAATGACGTATAATTCAACCAGCTGGACTTCAATTTTTTGTGCGACAAAAAATGAAAACTTTATGTAACATTATAATTTCTCATTTTCAATTTTATTTTGCATATAATAGAGAAGATCCCGATTTTTCATAGCAATCTACATGGTTTGGTAATTGTATAAGTGCAGACAAATTTAATTGGTTCAACTTTTTCTGACTGTCAATATATAATAATTAGCATCTGGACTTGCGAAATTTGAAAAAAAAATCCTGAATGTTTTTCATGCCGTTCGATTCAAATCTCGCAATGAAAATTTGAACATTCAAAAAGTCCATATCCTTATACCGATTTTACCGAAAACTATAAAAATTTAAAAAACCAATTTGCACATCACTCTGATTGCAAATCGAGCAGCTTAATTTTAAGGACGTATAATTGCGCGACTCGGACGTATTACATATATATATATATATTTAGAAAGAAACAAGTTATTCCCGGAAGCAATCGTAGAAATATCGGGAGGCGCGTCGCGCATTTCACAGGTTTTTATTATAGGTTTGTAGGAGCAGCGAATGATATATGTATACATATTTGTATATAGGTATAATATACGTACACATGTGACATACGTGTATAATATACTCTAAACGCGGTAAAAGGATGTCGTCGTATCGACGGGGAGGGACCAGGCCGCCGTCGCACCAGCTACTATAGGTGAGTGGAGGGGGAAACCGGGAAACAGGAGTCTCCGGAGTCCTGAGGGGAATGGGATAGTGAAAAGGGAACCGGGACTACGTGGGACCCTGCGCGCCACCGGAGCTTTGATTACTTGTTTTAATCTTCTGACTGCCGGGCGAGCATCTGTCCCTCAAAATCCTGTAATTGCAAGGCACCCCTTCGCAGTCAATGCGCTCTACATCCTCCTTCTCATCCTTAAACGATATATATACATATTATATACATATCGTATGTACATATAATCTATATACACATAAATATATGTGTACTTTATACATATACAAGGCTTACCTGCTTCTTCGTTTTTTCTAAAATTATTCTTCTAAATTTAATCGCTCTTCCTAATTTCTGTTTCTATCATCCTTCATATTAGATCCGCCATTTTGAATTTTTTGAATTTTAATCTTAAAATTAATTCGTGCTATGATTTTCTGCAAAAGAAAATCTATATATAGGTACAGCGTATACTAGAAAGCTCATTATATTAAATGTCGATTAATTACTTTATAGCACTCTATAAAATATATATATACTACATACATACATACCTTCATATCATAGAAAGCCTCTTCACCTCTCTCCAAACTCGAAACTCCTAATCGGGATGGCAGTAGAATATAGTGAGTTCGAGTGGACAGTAGAGGTCATTAGATTGATGAGAAGATTTGCGACACGCTATTGTGGGGTTGTAATTCTCGACGTACACATTACACACACAGGCATCATCTATATATACGTGTATACTATATTGCCCATATACCATATATAGGGGCTTCTTTTAAAACGAGCTAAAAAGGGAGAAATTATCGGTGAATGAGAGTGATCTCATCGTCATGCAATAATGAATACATAATATGTTCATTCCATCCCCCTGTGTCACTGTAACATTATACATATATACATATATATATATACCTATATACATATGCACACATGTACATAAACATACACGAAACGGTTAAATATATTTGATTTTAATGGAGGTTATATAGGTGAAAAACCGTACGTATATATCTAGGCGTTACTTTTGCGTTCAAAAAATGACCCCTCATTTGATGCCCCTGCAGGACTTCAAGTAGTCGTTAGTTACTCGGGTTGGGTTATAGATGGGAGATTTGTTTCATCGGAATCATCGTTTCAATTTTAGAGTTAGGATGTAAGTATTTACGAGATATACGCGTATGCTGCAGGAACTGTCATGGTGTAATTATTCTTTTCACGCCCTTTGAAGACAAAAAAAATAAAAAAAATAACCAGTCCAGTGCTATCTGCAATGCGAGCTCTTTTTCTTTGATCTCTTCTCCATCGATCGTTTATCATTATAGTATAAACCTTCAGGGTTAAAAATAACGACCGTGTCACGAGGTAGCCTTAAACCTCAATTACAGGATTTTCTCGCTGACAATGAGTATATGATTTATTCATTGGCTGTGTATGTGTAATTTTTTTTTAATTAAATTAAATCCGAGATGTTCAGATGGGAATGTATAACGCATATATATTATGGTATATAATATATATATATGAAATCAGTGTCATAACGATCTCCACTTCACGAATCGAATGGTTTTTAAAAAAAATATCATACAAAATATACATATTGGTTTTTCTAGAAAGAAAGCCAAACTTAAATTCTCGTAGGCAAAAGTTTTGAATTTAGTTATTAGATTTAATAATAACAAAAAAAAAAAAATCTGACAATAAGATCGTATGTACTATACAATAATTGCAGATCAAGAGGACAATAAATTTCCCCTATCATTTCGCGGCTCACTTGTTTTGACTATTAAACGACGATTGACATGCGAGTGCAGGATGATGGGTCTCTTAAAATTGATGTCTCCAGCAACCGCACGATATGCTTGATATGTATATACATACATATACACACAAACATGCGCGATTGGGCGTCGATTAGATCGGGGAGGTTTGGTTAGTTGGTTGGTTGATTTCAACGGTAAATCGTGAATGAACACAAACGAATGCCACTGCTGTTGCTTCTGCCTCAGCTCCTGCTGTCTATACGGATATCACATATGTAGTATTATACAATATATATACATACATATATATATAACACATTCACATACACACATTTATCCGTATATATACATATAAGTCGAACAGATGCCAGAGCGTCGAGGGAGTGCGCGAATTGTCTCTAGGGGTTATTTTCGGTCAATTATCATCCCAGGGATCGAGTATAGGTATAGAAGGAAAAATCACCCCATCAATCCCCCCCCCCCTCTCCCCCCCAACAGCTTAGGCCGAGTGAGTTTTATATTTAGTTTAGAGCCTCGACTTACGCACTCCACCGTGCACATAGAAATATACATAATACATAATACATACATATGTATTGTGTATTTACACTTGCTTTCAAGAGTCATCGTTGAATACTTCCATGCAGAGTGCGATGCAGCAGGTGATTTTTTCATGTAATTTTGTCCCAATAAATGACGCCCTGTAGGTCATTACCTTTTTAAATATTATATACTATATGTTTATATTAGGTATACTTACATTTGTATGTTATACTGTATTTACTTTTTACTTCTTGTACGTATAGAATATATGGCCCACGGGAGCTGTTTGAGGCTTACAGAATAAACCACATACATATATCACCATCTATATAATATATATAGTACGTATATACGTTATGTACATTATATACACAAATCCATGTATCTATCAATCACGTTTACGAGTTACGACCCCCCATGGTCAGAAAAATCCAAATGGTGTGGCTTCTTCAATTCTTTTTTTTTTTTCTCTTTCTTTTCTCTTCTTTACATCGAAAATATATTTGCGATTCGAAATTTATTATAGGATCATGGTGAAAATATCAATGAAAGTATATTAAAAGGCACAAAATTAATTAATGCGAAGTAAAATGTAAAATAAAGTATCAAAAATTAATAAATGCAAAGAAAAATAAAAATAAAATAAGATGAAATGAATATAAACAATGATCAAAGATGCTTGTATACATATAATGCCTATGTATACATATCTATGTAACAATCATCTGACTTTCATTTCCCGCGCTATCAACGTAGCGTGTATAAGTTGTATAGTATACATACACCGAGAGAAAGAATAAAAATAAAGTATAGAATAATAAAAACGAGCAGATAATGTAAAACAAATGAAAGAATATGTACCCATAAGTATAAAAAGAAAAAACACATAGTGTATACACACTCGAAGGTTGCATTCGCTTTGGCGAACCTTTGTCGTTTGTCTGCAGCAATTGAAATTTCCGCATTCGAATCGAGATTTGAACTTCAAAGTTTATTCTCGTAGTATTATACGTATTGTGCAGACATCAGAGATTTGTATATGAAAAATATTACACATATATAGCTTTTTTATTTTTCAAATTTATTGAAACGCTAATATCGATTGGCTCTATATAGCGGCTGATGCTTCGCCAAGTCTTCCATAGTAAATTTGCAGGTACCACACCTTTCTTGATAATGCCAAAAGCTCATTGTCCTTAGAATATAAGTCTGCATAAAAGTAATTCCCTGTATATAGGCATATAAGACGCAAAAATTATTCGAAAAATCAAACGTCTTTCGAAGTTTTTATACCATTTAGATTATACGCTTTAGAACGTCTTGTTTGTATGCATAGTTACTTCTTTTTTTTTCTCAAACCGAAGAGCTGCGAAGATTTTTGAAATTTAAATAAAACAACGAATAGACACTCCAATCGGTGTTATACAGGATGCGGTGAAGAGAACTCCCTGTATAAAAAGAACAAAAAAAAAAGGAATCTTTCATCTCAAAGACCTATAGCTCCAGATTTTCGGAGGTTCAATTATCTCTACAATAATACAAGCGCGGGAAACTCTAGAAGAAACAAGAGATACCCCATCACAGCTGCTTGGGGCAATTGCGATAAAAAGAACACAAACAAACAAACAAACACCGTAATTCTTCTTTCGGTTTTGTATTCTTGTTTTGATTTTTTTTTTTTTTTATTCAAACGTCGCTCTATAAATTCCGTTGTTCGACTGAGAAGTTTTTCCTATACCTTCATCCCTTTTTGCGTTTGAATTTTACCACAAGAAAAAAAAATATACCTATATATTATTTATCAAGTACGACGCAATTTTGTTCCGCGATTTTGGATTTTCTTCTGTTATTTTGTTTATGGAGAGAATATATAAATGAAAAATCATTTCTTTTTATCAAGGTGAAAAATGCGTGCGGATTATTAGTTAGATGTGATAAAATGGAATATATATACATACCATGAGGATATAAAAGGTACGTAGATACATGCGCTCACATAGGTATATATGTATAGATGTGTAATGGAGACGCAAATCCTCCCCGTTCTACGAACTTAGCCCCCAGGCGGGCACTGTGTTAATTAATCTGACAGCTATGAGCTAACCCAAACACCCTTTTTACCGTGCTTTCAGGATCCTTCGTGGTGTTTCACGTTGATTCAAACATACCTATGTGTATAATATAGTATATGTATCTGTACATTAAACACGTGATTAAAATAAAAAAACAGAAACCTAAAAAAATGAACAGGGAGAACGACAGATTTTCGCGGAAAATGTACAAAAATCACAGCCCGGAGACTGTTTGTATATGGGGATACAATTTTCGCGACACCCTATCGCCACGTTCAATCCGAAGTGGAAACAAAAAAACAAGAAGAAAAAAGTATTCATTCGTTCCCTCTGTCCTAATCGGGTAATTAATCATAAGTGATTTAATATGTAATTTACTTACTTTTCATCCACCTTTATATAGAATTTGATACTATTACACCCCCGTTTGAACTGTTGCCGCAGTGGTTGTCACTTGTCACGGCAACAGACGGCTGTCTCATGATAAACAAAGATGGCGGCATCGCAAAGATCTGCGATCGTTATTTTTTTTCTCCCTAGTTATCAGGTATTCCGAATGTCATTTGTATCGCCGACAGTTATTCGTTGGTTGTGTGGTGTAGTAAGCTAATTAAAAATTCAAGCTCTTTTAACTAGTATATGCTGTGATGAATACCGTGTCAAAAACATGCATGGCTTAGAATCGCTGTAATCGCTTTATTGGGTATGTAAATACACATAGATTTGTATTTGTATGAAGTAGATTCGCGTGTTGCGCGTTCGTACGTTACCTATTATATCGGCGTGTTTCTAGGCTAGGATCAATTGGCTAGACATTGCGTGACTTTTCAACGCAACGCGCCGCCTCATGTACGAAATTTAATACCTAATTGTGGTGTATAACTTATACGCGTTGTATGTGATTCGGAAAATCGATTTTTATAACTGACAAAAGAAACCAAAAGACAAATTGAGGAATTTAGGAATCTGAGGGTTTCTAATTTTAAGAAGTATTTCGGGATTTCGATTCAACGATACTTTTTTTTTTTTCCTTTCTGCGAGCTTGTTATTGATATCATCAACGTTCGTGTACGTCCGTATATATTTATACGACCTGTGTAATTCATCATACCTATATTTTAACGTGATAATATTCGTTGAGATACTAATCAAATTAATCTGATGTGAAAACCTGCAGTAGCAGCAGCAGCAGCAGCTTGTAATCATTTGCCTCCTTTTTCCATCAGCCGAATTAGCTCCTAAACTGAACCTACTCAATGCTGAAAGTCCATCCAACCCAAACCCCATTCCACCATCGCGCCTTGATCTTCTCCTCGAGCCCTTAATAACATTTCTCATGAAATTCGCTCTTTCACGCTTGTTATTATACCGTATACGTATATACATAATTTGTTATAAGGGTAAACAAAAAAAATGATAAACTTTTGCGAAATTTCAGAGCATTTCAATTTCTTAATTTTTTAGGCGCGCGTGAACAAAAGAACAAACTAATAATAATAATAACAATTATAAATAATTGGACAAACAAAAATAATGAAAAATAATAAAATATAGAGTGAATTTTATTTGGGAAATTTCAAAGTTGCAGGCAGTGATCACTAAATCGTTGCGTTATATGTATATCTATAATACTCTGAAAGTTTTTTACAATTTGTGCGGGCTTTCATACATTACTCGAATAACGTACGGTGCCATGGCGGTGGGTGGTTAGATGCTAGCTTTACGCATATAGGTATACGTATATGGGGCATATGGGGGGTGCAAAATATACAAAAGAGCAAACGCCGAAAGGGACTGAGCCTCTTTTTAATCTACCAATGATTCGTTACCCCATGGTGTTCCCTTTGTCAGTTTTGCTTTTACTCGCGTTGGTAGTTCAATACCTACAGTATATCTAACCAAACCTTATAGCCATTCGACTTTATATCACGTACCGATATATGATTACTTTAATATACCTCGAAACAATTTATCGCGTCATTCAGCCAGAATATGCGACTGGTTAAATACCTCTGATACTAATAGTAATAATAATTACGTTTTGATTTTTTTTTTCGCGCTTTTCAAGTATATACGTGGTTGTAAAAATATATGCGCTATATTAAAAAAACCGTATGATATATATGTCATCTGTCGTCCATCGTGATGTATAGATTTATGTATATTATTTGAACCTTATTCCATTAAGGTAATTATTTAATTAAAAGGGATTCCCGTATATATGTATATATGATATATATGTACACCAGACTTAATACCGCAGGTAATAATCGACACGATATATTATACTGTATATACCTTTCTACGATAACGACTGCGATAAATTTAATACTTACAAGTCCACCACGTTGCAGTATCATAACCTATACACAAGTATAAATATAATACCACACTATATATTTTTAGCGTCATCTGGTACCCTCCTCGCCTATTGCTGACTTCACAAAGTACCCATATAATGTGCTATGTTTCAACTTAAAAGCCACACCAGCTGTTGTAATTAATTTTATAATTTGCTAATTATTTTTATTTCTTTCACCCTCTCCTAGGCGGCTCACCTCTCACCTCCCCAAAATTGTTTAACACGTCATCGATTTTTTGTATTCGTTTCTTTTTTTTCTGCATCGCTACAACCGTGTAACTTTTCATGATTTCGATAATCGCACGAATAAGAAGTATCCATTTTTTTTTTCACCATTCGATCGTCGCGTCAAAAATCCATGTATATCTCGATTCGGTGTAATCGCATGTATTTTGAGCCCAGGAATCCGAATGTGCAGGCAACTAAATTGATCTCTGTATATCGAAATGATCGAGTTATTTTCAATTTTTCGCCCTGCAGAGCAGAAAAATTGCAATATCTCGATTGGTTTCAGCATATCTCAGGCAGCTATATATCTTTTCTCAATTGTTTTAGTTTTTCCCTCGAAATTTCCAGTTAATAGGTCCATATAACGTATATATATAGGTATACAATATAATATGCATGCAACACGGCATCACGTGGTGATTGAATAGGATTATTATTTTTCTTTCTCCTTCTTTCTTTCTTCATTTCTTTTTTTTCTTCTTTTTTCATGGTTGTGTATAACTGTATTATAGCTATACTTATAATACGGTATAATAGTAGCGTCTGTTATTACACAACCTATACCAATAGGATACGTAGTATAATCGGGTTTAGAATTCATACCTTATGTATAGCGCAAGCGTTAAATTACTGCATTCACTTAATATATATGTGTTGTTATTCTTATTATTGTTATTATTCACGCCTTGACACTCGATGTAAAGGTTTTTCTACCGCCCGGAGAATACGTTTGGGATTTGTTGGGCGGGTACAGATTTTAAGGTTATATACTATAGGTATATACCCTTATATGTAGGAATAATACGTGCGAGAGGGAGAGAAGAAAATGAAAAAAGAAAAAAAAAAAAAAAGAATCAACACCCGAATATGGAGGTGGTGACTGCAATTTGACGCCTTCTATACATAATCTCTTTTTCTATATATTATACATACATACATATATACGTCACTTCTATGTGCACTGAGCTTTTCTGCACAATTATACACACACAGCCGACAAACTTTTAATCTGTCGTCAATTCAATTGAGTATACCTATATATATCTATATATACAGACCGCGCCCCGCCTTTATATGTATAATAAACATACAACAATTCGACCAAATCTTTTTTAACTGCAGAGACTCATGAAGGGAAAAAGAGAAAGAAAAAGAGAAAGAGAAAAGCAAAAAAAGAAGAAGAAGAAAAGGAAATTTAAAACGATACACACGCATGTTTCACGTATACTATACATATAGGTATACATATGCTACACTGATCCATACGGATGTGTGCGTGTCGAGGAAAAAAAAATTAGGATTTCAAGCTTTGTAATTCTACTTTTGCAGCTTCGGAAGAGTGAATATATATTATACAGTATTTATACAAATTGTAAGCTGAGAACTTGAAACTGGATGCTGCATCAGTTTTTTATTTCTTTTTCTCTTTTCTTTTTTTCTTTTTACATTTTCTTTTTGTAGTCAGCAATTTAGAGTTTCTATATAGTAGACGCTATATACGTATTTGGGTACGATATAAAATTGCTTACCACCAATTTTGAGGGCTGCGAAACTATAATCGCGCTTTAGGTCGGGCGTCTTTACAAAATGGCGGACTCAGCGTGTGTATGGTACGTACATAATATGTATATCGACTATACGTATAATATATAACATTTATAAATCATAATGAAGTATAGATCATACATCAATAAAAACGCCCGCACGTTTGATTCTTTTTAACGGATGATCGATGTTATCTTTTGTTTTTTCTTCATTCTTTCATTTTTTTTCGTTATCCTCCTTTTCTCGTTCGTCGTTCAAAAGCGCATCCGCATGTATCGCACAAAATGGAAATACATACGTACATGGAAAGGGAAAAATAATTAAAAAGAAAAAGAAATAAATAAACAAATTTAAAAAATATATACGCTGACATGTAAAAAAAAGACAAACAAGTAAGAAAAAAATGCCAAAGAGAATAACACCTGTTGTTTGTTACATATACATGTAGACATATATGCAGTGTATGTATATAGGTACAAGACTTGTGAGAGAATATGTCATCAGCGAAGTGGTTGCGACCCATTCATATTATTGTAAATAATAATGTAAAGTCACGCGGGATGTGAAGATATATATTTTCACATATGCGCATATGCATTTGCATATGTATTTGTATATGTGTATGTACACATAGTACGTAACGCAACGGATTAATCCCTGCCGCACTATTTGCGAAATAAGAAAAAACAAAAACATGCAAGAAGGAAATGAACGTTGCTAGGGATGAAAGTCTGCATGTATCTAGGTATCACTGCATACACCTAAGTATAGTGAGTGGATGAATTTTATCGAGCGTCGTTCAACCGAGAACACCTTTTGTCCTCAAAATGTTTGTTGTATACATATTTATATTATACCTATAGTATGTACATCTTTTCTTTTATATCTTCATATATCTTGGAGACACACGATATCGCAACAAAACCGTTTATATATTGTTATCACAAAGCGTTATACCGGAGAAAACAATTTTTAATGAATTTTTCCATTGATGTACGCCCGGTTAGGTTGATTCTGGATCGCTTCGCGGCCAAGCGCGCGTTTGGACAACTTTTCGTAGAACGCCCAGCTACACGAAAAAGTTGTCCAATTAACGTGGGCCGCTTGGCCGCGAAGCGATTCACAATCAACCTAACCGGACGTATTTAAATATAATAAAGGTAGGTATACATATATACGTACAATACATGCATCAAAGATATATACAAATATATACTAAATATGAAAAAAAAAAAAAAAAACACTTCAGAAGAATAAATAAATAAAAACACTATACTGAACCGCGAAGAAAGTAAAGAAGAAGACTGAAATGTATATATGTAAAAAAAAAAGAAAGAAGAAGAAAGAAAAAAAAAGACGTCACATTGTACTTGATATCAAGTGTGATGTGATGTGATGCGATGGTGATGCGATGTGATGTTACGTCATGTTCGTGTGGGGAAAGCGAGAAAAAAAGAAAGAAATAAAGAAAGAGTGAGCAGCGAGGGTGGGGGGCGGAGGGGGGGGTGGGGTGTTTGGGTGTTACACAGGAGAGACCGTGAAGACATAAGAGCAATAGTTAAATAAAGGGTGGAGCTGAGATCACAGAGGGTCGCGAGAGTGAGATGATTGAAGTGCATCGCGTGCCCTCTTCGGTTGCATAGCGAAGAGTTCATTGTTACACAAGGAGCTGTCGAGTCCCACGTGACCTCGAGTTCACAGCACACGGTATAACGTTCACCAAATCCCCCCCGTGCGCACGCGTTCGAACAGTTCTTTTTTAGATAGCGTATACGGTCTCTCGGTACCACCTCTAGTAAATACAATGTCTACGGTTTTACACTTGTATGTGCTGCAACGCGTGTATGGTATAGTATAATCAATGGCTGAGAACTAGAAGGACGCGATACACAAAAGTCGAACAAGAAAAAAAAAAACAAACAAAAAAAAATCAAAGAATATGGATTTTTCCAACCCCATTCCGATGAAATTAAAACGATTTTCATGCTCGCTTCTGCATTTTTTTTTTGTTGTTTTTTTTTTATTAAATTTCATTCAATTATTTATTTTCTTCTTTCGACCGCAATATATTACTATTTATAGGAATGGCAAAAATTAAAACAGCCAACGCATCATGCACATCTATTTCAATACATGTATTATTACAGTATATCACGAGATGTGTATAATATTCTGCATATTTTATCTGTAAAATAACAAAGCTTTCGGTGTTTTTTTTTTTTTTTTTTTCTTTTTCTCATAATTCGTTTAGTACCTTTCACAATATAATATATAGATATATGAGATTTTATTTATTTTATTTTCGTTAATATATCTATATTTATATATATATAGTAATTGTTTTTTTTTTTTCTTTCTTCTTTTGTATGCGATAGACAATGAACTTTGTTGTTATTGCGTATTGTGTTTTTGTGATCAAATGATGTATGTATGTATGTATAGCGTTTATATAGATGATCGTTTGTGGATTTTAATATTCAATTGTTTTTCTTTGTTACTTGTTTTTTGTTTGTGTTTAATCTATTCCGAGATCACGATAAAATGAAGGATATGTATACCTATACAACGGATGTATCCTCTTTTCAAATAAATTCAACATATCATCCTTAGATATATATTATTATTATTAATATTATTGTTATTACTATATTATTATTACTATTACTATTATTAATATTAATATTATAGATATCATTATCATTACTGTTGTTGTTGTTATTGTTGTTGTTGTTATTATTATTATTATTATTATTGCGTAGAGGGTTGCGGTGGTGGAGGTGGTGGATGAGGATTGGGTGGAGGTGGCGGAGGTGGTGGTGGTTGTGGGTGAACTTGGTGGGGTAAAAGAGCGTGCTGAACGTGAGCAGGATGGTGATGGTGGTGGTGATGGGCGTAGAATATGGCCTGATTCTGGGGATGAGGTGGGTTACAGGAAGATCCTACCGAGTGTGATAGGGATGGCTGTCCCGAGGGATGTGCCGAGGATGAGGATGAGGCGGCTGAAGAGCTTGCGGACGCTTCGTGATATAATATTGGAACACGTACGAGTCTCTGTGCGGCGTGTGCCATGTTCGCCGCTTCCAATTCGGCTGCTAACTGACGTTTCCATTTGTTACGACGATTTTGAAACCAGATTTTTACCTGAGTTTCCGTTAAACGAAGAGATGCTGCTAGTCCGGCACGTTCGGACGATGACAGGTAACGTTTCATATCGAATGTACTTTCTAATTGAAATACTTGCGAACGGGAAAATACCGTTCGTGTTTTTTTCTTTCTTTTCATACTACCGGAATCTCTACCGTCAACTGCTACACCCATTTGTCCACCACCGCCCGAAGAATGCAACGTTGAATTTCCATCCCCGTCTACGTCACCGTCAACGTCACCGTCCACCGCGTCGTCGTGACCATCGTCACCGGATGATGGACTTCGTTCACGCGTCATCGATACTCCGTGATCGTCATCTTCGTCCTCTGGAAAGATAAATGAACGAGAAAACAAATTAATAAATCATACGATACAAGGGAATTGACAGGTATCGTGAACAGAGGCGAAATTTTCGAAAAGAAAAAGACGTTACCAACGATACGACCTCGAACGCTGCAAGAACGACGCCGGATAGAGAATTGAATTTCCTACACAAAAGTCCGTGATAACTGATAGCCCATATCTAGAGTGTTCGGTCTTACCGTGACCAGCGATCAAAGTACGTGAAAAACATAGACGAGGTGACAATTCTAACGATTCAAACCATGTTCGAAAGTGGCTTGAATCGTATGGAATGAGTCAAAAGCGATTACCTTTGTTTCGGATTAAAATATCGACGATCTTTGGAAGCGGAAAGAAAGAGAAATACATCGCGTTTGTAAAAATGCTCGAATTGTAAAGACGAAAAACAGACTGTTTATATAGCTCGTTAAACACATCACCATACAGACGTAGAAATTGCATCGATATCGATACATATCGTAACATGTTTTAAAGCGAACACAGGTGTACGATACGTTCGCAACGCATGGCACTATGACATGTATACGTATAATGGTAACCGCGAGTTGTGCAAGTCGTAGGTGTGCTAGAGGGGGTTGTGACGTAAGTAGTATATACGAGTAGATATAGAAGGAGACCCTTGAATAAAGTGGGTGCATTGCCGATGATAGAAAACAACGACGGGGTGTTGCTGGGGTGTAACTTGTTACCAACTTAAGTAGACAACGTTAGTCGTATATGGTATGTGTACAGCTACTTCCACCGACTGTGTTCTTTGTTTTTTCTCTTACTTTCTTTTTTACTGCAACTTTTTTACTGCTGCTGCTGCTGCTGATGATGCAGACGTATGTATAGGTAACCGATTGATAGATAAGTCGATCGGCGCTGGCTTGTCACTGCGGAAGCCATGGAAGCCATAGGCTCTACGGTTTATGGCAGAAGGACGGGGGGGTCTTATTCTAGAGTGGACGGTTATGCTCAGTTGTCCCTTTCAGTTACGTATACTATACACACTTTCTACGAACACATACGAAATCATTTATACATACACTTTTACATAGATATATGTATGTATCTGCAGTATGCGGGCCTATGCTTCTCCAGATATGTACGAGGTACTATTTTTATCTTTTCATAACACTTTTTGACTTGTATACTCGATATTATATAATTTTCAAAATTTGGAAAATGGTTCACGGAATATGAAAAATTTAATAAATTATACCCCATATACTCCATATGTGGTATTATACGATCGAAATGGTTTTTCCAACTAATCGGGAACACTTTTAATCGGATCATATAAACTGAATATGATTGAAAAATTGTTTTATACGATATATATATTTACCTCTGTGGAGGAACGCCGCCGAAGGACTTTGTCTGTGTGAATTTCCATCGTTTGACGAATGATGATTGAGTGTTTGAAGTGTGTGACTTGGTCTCCAGTGAAAAGGCCATCCTCCACTGGTAGGAAGCATTCCCCGTATATTTTCAGCATCTGAATTTTCCTGACCTCCACCACCACCGCCACTACCGGTGTTAACGTTTGTACCCGTGGTCGTTAGACGGGGATGATGTTGATGTTGATGAAGATGTTGCAGTGGCGACGGGAAGAAAACGCTTCCAATTCCAACGGGGTATCGTCCAGCTATCAATGAGGACATCAAACCCAGTCTGGAAATTTTTTTTATAACACAACGGGTTTCAATTAGTATACCGTAAAAAAAATAAATAAATAATCTTACTCTGATTTTCCCTACAATATTCCCCCCTTTTAGCTCGATCCATTAGCTTTTCAAACCGACCAACCAACCCAAACTAACTGAAGCTAACCTTACCTATATAACTCCCCGTTTATTTCGAGCTGCAGAAGGAGTCGAGCCCCCTAATCTGACTGAAATCGTTTCCCTAATCGGAGGTTCAGATTCCTCGTCGCTTCATAGCTATATAATAGCTTTGTGGAAAGACGAGAAGGGACATAACTTGAATCTTGGTACACCTAATTTATTCCTTTTATTACAAATAATAGACTTTGCTATTTTATTTTACTTTATATTCCAGAACATGTATAACGATTTTATCGTATCGTATAATGTATAACGTTTTCACGTTTTTATCCTTATTTCCTTTAGTCTTTTGATTCTTCTTCTATTTCTCATTATTATTATCATTGATGTTACTCTCAGCTGTTCTAAATTACTCGCTATATTGGAATTTGTTTTTAAAATTTATAGTTTATCGTTTCACCGTTGAAATAGTTATACTGATAATTGGATCACAGAGTTTTAGTGACGAACGAGGAGGGTAGTGCAGTGTATAGTGTACTTGTATTGGAAAATAGAAAAAAAAAAAAATAACAAAAATAAAAGAACAATCGATACCAATACAAAAGCTATAGCTGCGGGTATACCCACGAATAGGGAAGAACACAAAACAGAATCGCTTTCTTTATAGTTAGCGCGTCAATTGCGACCGTTATGTGGCTGCGCAAGTAAAACATGTATATATGTATATTTATTTCCCTTTTTTGACATCCGTTCAACCAACTCAGTTTTATTTTTTTCTACCAAATTTACAGAATTTCATTTATCTGCGTATGGAATTCTATTTGTTGGCAATTTTCCTAGAGACAATCCAAAAGCCTATATTATTATTCTGCTTGTCCAAATTTCTGATCAGCTATATTCGAAGTATACCGTCGGATGATGACATATTCTGTTTCTGCACGACTATGGGTTCCTTTTAGGTGTCAGCATGTTACAACAATAACAACACAACAGTCATAATGTAATAGAAAAAAATTGTCTCGTCTTATTTATTTATTTTTATTTTCTTTTGGTTTTTCTTTTGTTATTCGAAATTCCGAGCTGTCATTTTCTTTGGCAGACTGATGTGCGGAGCATGGTACGAACATATAGGTATAAGGTACGTATACGTACATTGGGCACATAAAACAACCCTGAACCCTCAGCTGTGGAACGGCAGCCATTTTGGGCAGCGTATAGCAAAATCGTGGACGCGGCGTCTAATTTCACGCCTCGGAAAATATATGTATTTATCTCCGAACTGTATATAGTGGAAAATGCGAAGAGTTGAGCGAGAGTTCTGCGGAATTTCTATATAAACGAAAAATACTTCAAAGACCACCGGTGTACAGCTATATGCCGAACGATATTACTTCTCCTTTTGCAGCTAAGTGATGATTACGACCGTTTCTACAATCCGCCCTCGCTTCGTGTAATTTATAAATTTATATATATGTATCATACACACGTAACATTTACATAAATATATATTTATGTACAAAAAGGTATGTAACGTTTCTACAATTTCAAAAACTTTTCCAAAGTAGAGAATACTCATGCCACTGCGCTGTTGCTATACTGCTACTGCTGCCGCTGCAGGGAGAGTAATTAATTTAATTACCGCCATTAGTTGACCCGTTTACCTCCTCATTACGCACATAGCTTGTTATACACTCTGTAGTTCATGACGCTGTATAACTGCAGTTGTATAAAACGCGCCATCTTTATCTCCGATGTTAAAGGAAAAAAAAAAAATTCATTTCCATTTTGCCTTACATTATACATTTACTGCGTATAGTTCCGTTGTAGTGTAATATTACTCGAAATGTATGGATTTGAGTGAGGGCTCCTTACATAGGTATACATACGACGGAGAGTGAAATTTGATACCACTATATACATGGCTCTGGTTAAGTTGGATTAGGTAAGGTTAGGTTCATAGTCATTTATCCCTGCAGCAACCACGCATTTCGCTCGTATAGGTATAGAATTTAACAGACTAAAAAAGCTGTATAAGTGATCCAACTTTAGTTTAAATTATTTTTTCTTCTTTTTTTTTTTTAATGCAAACAAATTAACATGGATAATCGTTTTTACCGTTACACATTTATACAGTACGGAGGATTACATGGAACGTTTACACGTACATAATCTCAATAGTAGTTGGATACTATTCGTAATTTTGAAATTCACGCGCGACATGTTTAAATATAGAGTATACCATAATAGAGGGTACAAAAGGGTCTCTCGAGAGTTGGCACCCCTGCAGGCAATTACCAGCTCTTTGTACATTAGCAAAGCCGGCCCTGATGATAGCAGCAGCTGTACATATATACCTACGTTCGTCGTGGTATATAAGGTGGGCGGGACTTTTACGATCGATATAAGGTGTAGGCACCTGCATAGGTATAGGTGTGTAAGATAGGTTGGTTGTGATATGGACGGTATAAGCTCCCGTTTAGGTGGTACACCGTAAATATTTGAAGAGTTTTCTTTTTTTCATCCCCGAAAATCTGAAGGAAAAAATAGAGAATGAAAGTATACAAGATTCCTGCACGCGCGTTCCGACTTATCACATTGCAACGAAGAAGTCCTTTACGCGCTATATTTATCACACTTGAAAATTACACGCGTATATTGTATACATACAGCTGCGATACTCGTACATGAAGATATTGTCAGAAAGTGGCAGGCTGTCGATCTAAGGTGACAATTGCTCGGAATTACCAGCTTGGTAAGACGAAGATACTCAAAACGGGGCTTCGCAGAAGCCTTAAAACCTCCCCCGCGGGCGACGCGAACGCTGCTGCTGTTATACCGTTATACTTATATTCTCCTCCTTCTTCTTTGTCTGTTACCGCTGGTCTTTATATACCTATGTATATATATTTACTGATAAGTTATGTGGAGTTTCGATCCGTTAACCGTTTCAAAATTGATATCGTATATTTTCTTTGATATTCAAACCGCGATAATAATTGTACAAAACTACGCGCGGTTACACGAGCTATCGACGCCATCTTTGATTCTTTTGCAAACTTCAGACGGGTATAAGGGGCGCAGTGGTTATAAATCTAACGGAGTTAAGCTGGTTCTGCAAAATTAAACGGACGTTGGACGACTAAAAAAACGGTGGAACAGGATCAGGGGTATCAAAACTTCAAATGCAGGAAAATGGCGAAGCACACGACACAACAAACAAATTGACAGTTTCTACACGCTGCGCATCATCCAAGAGAATATATAAAGGTATGAGGCTGTACCATGTACAATGCAATCGGAAGATGCGGGATAATATAATATTCTTGAACATGAAAGCGCAACCGGCTGGAGCACAACGAAAAGAAAAAAGTATAGACTAATTTTGACGTATACGCTGGCTGCTGCTACTGCAGATGCCTTCGTGAGATAAAAATCAAATCTGACGTCTACTGTTTGCAAGCATACGGCTATATGACCATCGTTCATCGTAACCCTGGGTATACACATAGTCGGTTTCCAGGTACAAACACCCATCTCTAAAGGTGCATGGAAGCAAAATTTATCCTATGCCCTTTTGCAGCCCTAATTCTTGCTTTAGATACTTAAATTTCACCCGCCGCCGACAATCGAACGACATAACGTTTTACGCGCTGCTCATTTATTGTTTTTCACATTCAGATTTGAATTTAATTCAATTTCATTTGATTTTATCTTACACAATTGAATTCAACCGCAAGCGCACTGTTCATTTATTCATTTATCTTTTTTTCATCACGGATAACGATTTCCAAAAGTGGCTGGAAACGCGATCCGCGCGGCAATAACTTCACATTTCTCACTTCACGGGTTTCCGACGGCTTCAAAAGACGGCACCGTATAATACTTATCTATATAATCGGTATATTATATGTCTTGATGTGACGAATCTCAAACAAATCTATATCAAGAAAAAATAAGAGAAGATATGAAAACTAAGAAAAATAAACGAGAAAATGGAAAATGCGACCGAAAATAAAATATTCCGGAATTAGCGCACGCTCGCGTTAGATTTAGTGTCAAACACTTTATTCCTCAAAATCATTCCCCTTTAAAAGATCTGTTTAAGCGACACGAGATCTTATTGCCAGAGATTAGCTCTTCTCAAGTCTTATTGTATATCGTATAATACACAAGGTGCGTATATATTTTATCTTCCTTCTTTCTTTCTAGTTTTTTTTCCCCCAATTCCGACGGCATTATATTATTCGGTTGCATAGAATCCTCTCTCGGCCGGGGTTCTTTAATCTGGGCTCATCTCGAGGGCTCCAACAGAGGCAGTTTTTCTAAATTTCTCAAGACGAGCTCTCGTCAAAGCTACTTATACAGATGTACCGATAGATGTATAGTCTGAAGAAACCTCGCAGGTTCTTACTGAAATGAAGTTGCGCATTTTATATCACATGTGCAGATCAACCGCAGTCCACGTGTCGGATGTCACAAGTCAATTCATTTTCAATATTCTTCAAAAGTTTACTTTTCCCAGTCAGCCTCCGCCACCTTTGACCGAAAGGATGAGCAATCCGAAGATGAGCTGCTGCTACATGGGTCATTACGATTGTACGCCCGGTTAGGTTGATTCTGAATCGCTTCGCGGCCAAGCTCGCGTCTGGACAACTTTTCGTAGCCGGCTCAGCTACACGAAAAAGTTGTCCAGACGCGCGCTTGGCCGCGAAGCGATTCAGAATCAACCTAACCGGGTGTACAATATTCTAGCATCTTAAAAGCTGAGATAATATCGACAGATTGTACGGTTACTAGGTATATACATGTATATATCTTCGCACTAACGTTATACCGTGGGTTTTGTTAAATAATAAATTAGGTTTGAATATATATACTTCCTTCCTGTGAACAGGCAAAAGACGTTCTTCGAGTGCTCCTGCTCCCGCTCTTCATGCTGCTGCTGCCGCCGTTGCAACGCGTTGTACGGCATAGTGTAGTGTAGGATACACTCTGAGGAAGATATTCCCGGGGGATTCTCTGGCTTCTTACATCCGCGACGTTATATATTATATGTACGTTATACACACTCGATTGCTATCTCTCTCTCTCTATCTCTTTAGCTTCCCGCATATAACCGTGCAGCGTATATATATATATATATATATATTATAGATATACTGTGTATATACCATGTACTCTACCCAACTGCATCTATTATGCAAGTATCCACCAAATTGATTCCTCCCGGATCCGAGACTCCCTATATTCTCTGCAGCAACCTCAGCTTTTTATTTTGCTATTCTCGGAACCGGCACTTCGACGAAAGATATGTATATATCATATTATCCCGTTCTTTGTACGTATTACAGCGTTTTGCTACAGTCATTTTTAAACATCAGCCCTTTTATACCTTCAACAATGACTCGATTGATTTTGAAATCATTATAAATATAAATATGTATAATATGTTTTTTCTACAGAAAATCAGTAAAATCCTTGTAGAAAATTTGAAAAAACATTTCCACAAAGAATTTATCATGTTTGTTATTCAGGTATATGTATATCATGTACACATATACGCGAGGGAAATGAAATCAAGCAAAAAAAAAAAAGAACGGAAGGAAAATAGCAGCCATTCGTTTTTCCTGTCTAATTTTTTTTTTTATTAGAAGAGTTTTCTCTGTAATACTCCGTGTATATAATATACCTATATTTCACGGACGTGGTTGCACATAATTGCAAAGAACGAAAGAGCGCGTTGACGCAGGGATAATACCACTCGCCGACAATTTCAGAGAGCATTCAAATATACCGACGCTAATTATCCTGTAGCATGAAACCAAACTGTAGAAACGGTAACTGGCATTGAACGAGACGCAGCACAATCGTGATGATGATGATGATGATGATGATAATAAGTTTGAAATAATAATCATCGTTCGTTATACTTTATACATATCTACGCTACGATGTACACTGCATATATGAAGAGGGACGAGTTTTGACGTACTGCAGGAGGATGCAGAAATGTAGGATGTATATATTATACCTGGAGAACAAGGAATCATTCCTGTGCATCGTATGATGTAGGTATATTATGAATCGAAAAAGAAATAAAAAATTTTTTTTACAAAAGATACGAGTATAATTGCAATATTATTATATCACTGTCAATATACATATCTATATGTACATATGTATTATAGGTATTATACTTGGAAGTTCATGGTGTGCAAAGTTCAGACGATAATAGGCAAGCTTTTATATAACGCACATATATGTAGGTATAAGTAATCGTATTTTGACACTCCCGGAAAATGAATGATGTGAAAATGTAATTATTCTTGATGTCATAACGTAGGCCACACAGGACATTATTAGGGTCTTATATACGGAGGCGGGGGTCTGAATACCCCAATAATAAAATGGTAAACGGGTGGAAAACAAGCAATTGGAACCTGCATTGGGGGCTTTTAGTTTGGGGTTAGAGGGTGCAAATCTGATAAAATCATCTCGAAACCACCCTCGTATATAAGAGGACTCTTCAATTTGACTATATATATACACATATATATATGTACTATTGAATTTGCCGATGCTGTTCTATTGGCTGCACGGTAGCTCTTTCCGTGCAGCTATACCCTACACACATCGATATACTAACTACTATACCAACATACATCTCTAACCCCGCAAACTTCGATCTTTACGAAGCTTTTTTTCCCCTCCACCCTTCGCAAATGATCTCTATATATACTCCTGCGCAGAAAACATATACGCACAACTATACCTATATACACGTATACGTATACGTATACACATAAAGACTGCACCTTCACAAACAGCTTATCTATATATATACCTATATACTCGTACAGGGATTTAATACCAGATCTATCTAATGCCACATGATGTAAGTAATGCAATGCTCTGAATTGTGCTGGGGAAGCGAGGGATTCGTTGTTATTAAATGAGACAGCCTAATAGACCCATTAACGTCCACACTATACCTATACACATGTACTCCCCTATCGCGCACATACGTTTTTGGAAAGACCCGGAGGTGAGAGGATGTTCGATGGAAGAGGGGGGAGGAGGGGGGAAGGGGTGTAGAGTTGTTGGTGAAGTGTTGTTACGAAGAGAGAAAAATTGTTGAAAAATTGTTTTTCAATTAGTTAGTGGAAAAAAAATAAAAAAAAAAAAATAAAATATATAAAGAAAACCATCAATTTCGTGTGTAAAACGTTTCGATAAAAAAAGGTAACATGAGCACTGCACTCTATGGCATCGTGTTCCACTCATCGGCTCCTATATAATACGTATACCTACGTCTGTGTACCGCAACACTCGATGATTTTCGATAAAAATCGATCATTGATCGTTGTTGAGCAACGCGATCACTGCCTTCGTTTGCGGTACCGGTGTATATACGTGTTATACCGTAGATTGTAGGGCATATCGGAGCTATTGCAAATCCAGACCTACTGTTATAGGGTGTACAATATAGACACCCTGCACCCGCATTTGATAGGTAGTACCGTAAAAGTGTTTTCGATCTTCGCTATATACATTACGTGGCTGCATGCGGCTTTCTTTTGTTCATCCACCTCCATTGCGCGCTATCCTGCAGGTATTCGTGAAAGAAAAGCGATCGAAAAACAAAAACAAAAATACACAGAAAAAAAGACAACGAACAACAACAAAAAAAACTGCAGCAAAACGAAGAGCTATATACACACGTACAGTACGTTCATCGTACCTATATATAAAAGCAGGATTTGAATTGTGGTAATTCTAAAGGATAAATGATGTATAGTATTGTTACGTCGAAGAAAAAAAAAAAAAAAAAAGAAGATCCAGGGAACGAGCCACTATTTTTTTTAAAACGGTGTGATGCGCGCGGTATAGCTAATTGGTTTTTTATTTTTCTTTTTCTTTATCGGTGTCGCGAGCGTTGTACAGTTCGAATTCGATTGTGTATATATTTTATTTTTTTCTGTTCTTTTTTCGCGTTACATTGTAAAATGTATACAACGTTACCCACAAACTTGATACGCGATACAGTCGATCATACCTACATGTATGTATAGGTCTAGACGCAAATTAGCTTAAGACAACCTTTTCTAAGAACTTATTATTGTATAAGGTTAGGAATTAAGTCGGGAAGAACTTGTGTAATTGGATTACTAATAGTTCGTGATTATTTTTATCGCGTGTATAATATACCACGCCCGGTATACCTTCAGACATGTGAATGTACATTTATTATCGGGTATAATGATCATTTTCGCAAATATATTTGTTTTTGGTTTTTGGTTCTCGCAGACTCCTTTTTTTTTTTCATCCCGTTACTTTCGCGCTCCTATATTCACATAGGTATTCGGTATTCTCTGCAGGGTGCAGTAACTGCAGCGGTTGTCGAATTTTCTGATGAAAAAAAAAAGAAAAGAAAAAGAAAGAAAAAACGACGTACCTAGATAACATGGCTAGATCAGCCGTGGCGTGCCCCATAAGTGGATTTCCTTCGGTTGTATTAAAACCTGAAGTGTTTCCATTCACGGTACCATGAAGATTTCCAGCGCCGCCGGCGAGGCTGGATAGTCTAGGTAGAGATCCAAGAAGTTGAGAGGATTCATTTGGGGATGTTGAAGATGTTTGTTGATGTAACGTTTGGGGGGGCGGGCTGACCCTCAGACCCTGAAGAGGTTGATCTCTGGGGGGTGGTGAAGAGGAACCAACGACTATTGGGGACTCCGATCTTCCAAGGATACTTGATATACTGAAGGACGTATACTGAGGTGTACAAGCTGGCCTCAAAGGAGCTTTGCCACCATTTATTGTACACGAATTACTTATGCTACAGTTATTTTTATCCTGATGAATCAAAAGTTCCGCCGGTGCCGAACTGCTGCGAGATCCTTCCAGTTCCAAATCTTCCTCGGAAACAACCGACACCTCGATTTCCGTTTCACCGGACATATTGTTCTATTTAAGTTTTTTTTATCAAAACACGTATATATCTTTTTCCTCGTGTTTGGCTCCTTGGGTAAATTTTCTTTCTCTATTTTATCACTGTTTTTCGATCGTACGAAACCAAATACAAAGAACACTCTGATTATTTCATGTAATATACAATATATATATATGATTATTATATGTACACTAGAAAAAATCGCGACGATTTCTACCGGTCGATCGACTCATGGTTTTTTTATTTCTTGATTCTTTGGTTTTTATTCGATCGATTTGGAGTATCGCGATGATACCGTATCAGTATCGATAACACACTTAAGCATTTTCTTTATATATTGCACAAAAAAGATTTTTTCTTTCACAACTTCACGACAATAAATATAAATTCATATTTACAGCGCACCATTGAAACACGTTTAAAATATTATATATGTATATTTGTTTTTTTTTATATTATTTCCTATCTTTCTCTCTGTCCTGGACGTCGAAAAACGTCGACGCCAGTCACTTCATTATATACATATGGTTATAATCTTACTCGACACCTCGTATTACAACACGTCTCACATTTTCACGATTAACATCGCGGAGGTATGAAACAAACCCGCGCTATATGTTATAGTTGCGAATTGATGTGTCGTTTTTTTGAGTTTCTGTTTTTTAATTTAGTTCTAAAATTAGCGCGAAATTATTAACGTCCTCCAGGTGTCCAGCAAAACGTGTATACATAAGATCAAATTTCAGGGTGGTGTGGCCACTGTGTCCCCATCAGATTAAAAAAGAAGTGCTTCTTTCGCGTGTACGTTACACATTTCATATATTATACAGTATGTAGCAATAATCGAGTTCGGGTTAAAGCGACGATCGTATCGAACGTGATTATTATTTTAAATCGTTATTTCGCCACGTACACCAGATTTATTATGTGTTATATATACGAAGAACTTGAGATCGTATACCGCGTGTAGTTTAAGGGTATAACAGATGATGAGTTTATCAACCTTATATTATAGTTTTAAGTGACTGACGCGGGGTAGATACTGTTTGACTACCGGCGGAACAAGGAGCGCCGGACAGAAACCCGGTTACAAACACCACTAGCGTATAAGGGAAAAGGGGAGGAGAAGAGAAGGGAATGAAATTGAAGGGTGGGGGGTGGGTTTTGGGGTTGGTTGGTTGGAAGTTGTCGTCGTCGTCGTCGTCGTCGTCGTCGTAGTCGTAGTCGTCGTAGTCGTAGTCGTCGGCGCAGTAGTAATCGTCGTATTTCGTCGGGATATCTCGTGGTCGCTTCGGTTTATCCGATGAAAACCGTATAGAGAGAGAGAGAGAGAAAGAGAACGAGAGGGAAACTGGAGGTGAGGTATGGTATATGGTACATGTTATATGGTACGGAGTGGAATGGAAAGGGGGATGTTAAACCTGGACAGGGAGAAATGTCGAGTGAAGAAGGTTAGGAGGGTGTTTTTAGTGGGCGTGGTTTTCGGTGTTAAGGGGTGTATTTTAGCTCTCTCTATTCGTTGACGTTACGATCGATCCTCTCGAGTACCGGCGCACAGTAGGGGGGCAGATTTCACTCGTTGACCAATCATGGAGAACCTCGGCTCACCGGCGCTTTCTCGATTGTTGCTTGTGTGAATTTACTTCCAACTCTACTATCTACCGTATCACGTTTTCTATGTATGTACATATATGTACAGTGTACACGTACACGTGGATACTGAATTTCTGCGTTCGTATGCGGCTTGGCAAATTTTATCTACGTGTGTTTCCATGCACGGTAGACTCGTGTGTTACTTATCCATTATAACACTCCAAGATCTTGATTCAGGCCTGTAGCGCGGCAGGCTTTTAACCAATTAGCTTTTATAGCTCTTGTACCCCTCCTATACTACCAGCTACTCTTCATCCTCTTCCTCCGACATTATCTCCACCTCCTTCACCACCACCACCACCACTCCAAACAACCTCCCCTGACTCGCAGTCGCCTGGCGTTTCCAAATACCTCAAGCCAACGGTGTATATTCTGAAGCACCAAACCCAACCATCCAACTAATCTACCTTTATACAACGTATATTTTCGTATTATATCCTCAAGTCCTGCAAACTTACTTGCTCATGATTATGATGTCTCTTTCACGCAAACTGCACAACTATACCCGCTGTTCATAAATATGCATACATGTACGTGCGTATAAAATGTCAAAATATGAACTTGAATTTTTCCAAATTTATGCAGCTCTGTACAATATTTCAAAACTTATCACACACATGATCAGTTTATCGTGCGAGCCCATGAATTTTGCACATCAAAGTACCCATACTGAGAGAAAAATCAAAAAAGCAAAAACAGGAAAGAATTAAATTACTCCTGCAACTTTATAGTCGGCCAATAATATTGTGCATAATATAGTGGTGTGTTTTGGCGGATTAAATTGTTACTCGCGTTTATACGATTTCATATAGAGGTATATAATATACGTCCAGTAGTATTTATTTGTTTGTCAGTTTGTTTTTGTACACACATAGATCAAAGTGCACTACACACTGTTATATTACACCATGTCAATACGGCGCACTACAAAATCCGTTCAAAAACTACCCTTCTCCGGGTATGTAGTAAAGTAGTAAAGTGGGCGTGTCTCGCGGTGTAATTTCCCATACCACCACCTAGACAATTGAATAAACCTTCAAAATAATCTGCACCACTGCAGCGACGAATCAGAAGTTTTCAGAAATTTTTATGCACGTGCATATGTTATAAACCTGCAGTACACATCAAAGAACGGGACGAGAGCTGAAAAGCTCTGTAGGGCGAGCTGTTTTGTAAATTTTCTCTTAAATTATTATAGCATTTTGAGAAATGTAGATATTGCACTTTCACCATATAAATCGGAGGTAGTAGGACTTGGCGGGCTTTTCATATAACATTATACCCATCGAGGACCACGTACTTCAATTTTTTTTTTCTTTTCTTTCAAATAAATTTTTGCTACCATCCCCCATGTATGAAAAAGTGCAGAGTGCATATATCGTTCACTGCACTGCACCACAGCCTATCCATATAGTTGGCGGATTTAACAATTAACTTGATTCAAAAAAATTATAAAATTACAAAAAATTGTAAGCACGATATACGCGTATAATATCAAATGTCCGTAGATTATTATATTTTCCCTCATGGATTAAAGAAAACCAAAAAAAAAAACTACCCCTTCTAAAACGAAAAAAAATTTCCGTTCTTGTTTTTTTCGATATTTAATTTCTCTCCGCAGAATTTATTTTCACATTTACCTGTGTTATACATTTACATATATACACAAAGCAATAAGTAAATAAAAAATTTTCATTTCCGTGTTCAACCAACTCTGCATATATGCTGCAGCTACCCCCGCACAGATATAAATCTATACGCGTATAATCGATTCGAATTTCTTCTTTTTTTTTTTTTTGTTTCCAAATTTTACGTTACGTACAATCGCAATTTAGGAAAAAAAAACAACTAAATTGAAATGAGAAAAGAAAAAATCAAAATTATCGAGTAAAGATTAGTATTTTTCGTTTCGATAATATATATGGATGGTATTGAGCAATAACGTCTTAACGAATATTTTGAAAAAAATCGAGTTATGATTTTACGTTGAAATCTCGAAATTTTCTTTTTGTTGGTCGAGACATTATTGCTCGATACCATCCATGAAATATATAGTAGGTATTTGTTCTCTTCATTTCTTTTCATCATTTTTTCTCTCTTTTAGTTTCCAATTTCGAAGAGAATTAGAGACAAAGATTATAGCGATGAGATATATTATGTACATTAATATAGGCGTAAAGAATGGGACGATGAAATAAAGGAAAAATGAATATGATTTATAACGAATGAATTCGGAAAAAAAGAAATGAATGAAAAATAAAATTAACAAAAAAATGAAAAGCCAAAGCTTTGGCCGCTTCACCGATAGCCCCCTCTTCCATCCCATTTCTATAGTCGATATAAGCGTACCTACATCGGAAAGGGATTGCCTTTGATCCCATATACCTATATATACATATATACATACACGCCATATACGGCCAATACATTAAGCGCAATCACAATCGACGACGTATCTGTACCTACGTACATTATATGATTGTATATGTACCTATAGACATATACGTATATGGTATAATGTAGCATATTATATATGTAACAATTTTTATAATCAGAAAAATTTTCATCCCCCACAACGTGAAACCATATCATCCGTCGCTGCTACTGTTATGCTGCAGCGTCGCGTATCGCTGTGACAAAAAATACAAAATATATAAGAACAAGAAAAAGCGAATATATTAGAAGAAGAACGAACTCATATGTGACGTATACATGCACACATGTGTCGTCTACGTTACATACACACTTATACATATCTATATGTACCTTTTGGATCCTATTCAGGAATAGCCGCGGCAATACAGCACATAGTTTTTGCTGCAGCTCACCGCGGTGTGCAAAGTGTTGGCATACCGTATATATATATGTATCGGCATATATGTATCTTATACTGTACATATCCATCTATTGGGGGTGGTTTTTGGTGCCAACGCGTATAGTATCTGTACTATGTACGTATAAAGTACAGAAACGAATGCCGAACAAAGGAGCATCGCGCCCCGCCCGTCCCGCCGCGGCAACGCGTACATACCTATACGGTATATAATATACAATACAGATATGTATATATAGCTGTACATATTTTTAATACATATCAGCTCCCAACACAAAGTGCAGCAAAACCTCGCGGGATTCGCGCGCTGTTATATATATACATACATTACACACACACACACGTACATACGTATATATATACATACAATATATTTAGGGTGCGTCATTTTTTTATTGTTTTTTTTTCAAAGTTTAGAATTTCAACAGTACCCCCTGCCCCCTCCCTTTGCCCGGGACGATTCGAAATCGCATGAAAAAATATTTCGCAAAAAAGATTTCGATATATTTTTAGCGAAGAACTTTCTGTTTTTTTTTTTTTTCTGTTACTGATCATGTTAATTATGTATTTCAATATACGTACGAAATTTTTTTCGCCGGAATTAAGAGATTTTTCAAAAATTCCGCACGATTATCGATGCATGTACGTGTACTATACATGGGTAACTGACTAAGGTAAACCTTATTTACAGTCTTCTAGGTATCTTATACATATACGTTATATTTGTTGGGCGGCACACTTTTGTGCGTGTAAATACCTGCCGTTTTACAATAGTTGGCGGCACGTCGCTATATACAAGTGAAAATATATGTTATGTATGTATACGCATATAGTATACATATAAAACTGTGCGAGGCTGCATTTGAAAAAAAAAAAAAATGAGAAAAAAAAGAAGTTTATTTTTTATTCATTTTTTTAAATGAAATAATCAAATGAACAAATGATGGATTGTTGTAAAAATTCCGGTTCGAAACTCTTCTCTCTGACCCTTAAAAATCGAAATACGATATCAGAGTGGGTAATTTTTTTTTTCGCGATATTCAGTTTTTATTTTACTTTTTTCATTTTCATTAGGTTTTTTTCTCTATAGATTCACGTCGTATCGCAGACCCGGTGTTTCCGAAGAATCGTACATTTCGTAATACAATTATTACTGAACTGTTGTTTTCAAATTCATCGAATCCGCAATTTAATATTCTTAAATTCCGATTATAGATTTTGAATGAAAAAACGAGGAAAAATTGGCATACATGTTCATATGCAGAACTGTGCGACGACGAATTTCTGGGTAAAATTCAGAAGAGCAAATATATAATAGGTATATATAGCAATAAATAGGTTAGGTATATGCGTGTATATATGTATACGAAATATCTATGTGTACGTGGATACATAGATACATATATAGTGAGCCAGGGAATATCTGTATTCTATTTTGTGTTCGGGGCGTAAGAGGATTATCTGCTCTCAAGAGAAGTAAGTGGTAGGTATGCTTCACTTTTCACAGGGGTTGCATTATTCCCTATTATGCCATGTGATTAGTAAATGCAGGTAAGCTGCCGCGGGGGGTCTCCATTATGTTTACAACACTGAATCGCATCGTCTCCTATATACTATAGTATACGTATACCGAACTTACCACGTATATTTCAGTAGCTGGATAGCCACGAAGGAGACGCCGCTGCATCCAACAGTACCGCAGTTCACTCGCCCGCAAAACTTACCGACTCTTATATGAATTCCTCGTGGCTTTTCTCATCTCTTTTTCATATTATATAGTTAACCATATTCGCTCTATTGCACCCCTTACATAGGTATATTATACCCCACTATAATGCATATATACTCAAGCTGCACAACGTAGCAATCGCTTTTCTTTTTCTTTTTTCTTACAAATTCTCTTCTTTTTTTTTTTTTTCTTCGATAGGTAATACTATATTTTTCCATTGAGACACGCCGCTCGATCTCCTATGTACATTGCTCTTACTCTTCGTCAGGCTAATTTTTATTCATTTCTCTTTTTTATTCGGAATCTCTCGAATCATTACATATGTATATGCCATATCACTTATCTGTATTTTTTCTCGCAATGAAAAAGATTTTTTAATTTAATTTTATTTTATCCAGTGAATATATACATATATGTATAATGTTTGTATATATGTATGATATAAAAAATTTGGAATATATGTAAATATATGTAATATGTACATGTCATGTATACATAGCTGCAACAATAAGCGTTTATTTTTGTCTATACCTATAACATATATGTATACGTTTTGATCCAATTAAAACCTTCCACCCTAATAAACTCGACGTTTTGCTAACTGAAATAGTAGTAGCAGTAGTAGTAGTAGTAGTAGTAGTAGTAGTAGTAGTAGTGGGTATGGATCTTGTTGCTGTTGTTGCCACTTTCTATTCTACACGCGGTATTATTATCATTATTATTATCGTCATCCCGCTGGGTTTGAACAAGCCTTCATGCAGCTTATAATATACCATCTACCATACATATGTATATCGTATATACCTCTACGTATATACGTATACCTATGTAGAAATACGGTGCGTACACACATGTAGGTATAACAGGACACTTTACTAATTCCCATTACCCGAAGCTCGTACTCTCTGTGACTATACCACGGAATCGACTATATTATGTATAGTATATAGGTAATGGCAATATAGTTATATATGTCTACATATATACGTACGCAAAATATACATATATCCTTTACAAGGGCCTCTTTCTAGAGGCCACCCTTTGCCACGGTGCACCACGTTTTGGCATCGATACCGTAAATCTATCTTATTGTTCTGAAGCAACGCGCCGCTGCTGCTGCCGCCGCCGCCGCCGCTGCCGTCGTCGGATATTTCGATGGGGATCACGTGTCGTGCTAATTTTTGAAGGGTTCTCATTTATTTACATCCTACCTGAGTATATATGTACTATATACATGCGTATCCATATCCGCCTCGGGTGAAATTCATATATCCTTATACATACATGATTATATAAAAACAAAAGATAAAAAACAGTTCAATTGGGCATCTATCTTACCAGTGTTCGTACAATTTGTTGCTGTTGTGGAGATTTGACAATTTTTCTTTTCCTTTTTTTTAACGACAAAAGTCGCAGAAACGTACCTAGGATGTAATTTTTACCCCTCCTGACGCTGCAGCTGTTGCCCACTTTTCTTTTCCCTTAATCACCGTCAGTATGCGTGAAGGAGAGAAACGGAATTGGTTGAAACAAAATGGCGACGATCAGATTGATCAGCTGATTCACAGATGTACGTACCTATATACCAATTTACGCTCATGAAACAACCCTCGTATAATAGATGCTAATTATCTGACTCATTCGTTACAAATTAAAAGATTTTTTTCTACTGATATATTCCAGTGCGGATACATAGATTGTAATCAAATCAATTAAAAAGTATGCCTAATGGACGCTCTGAAGTACGGGAAAAAAAAACAACATTTTTTTTATCGCGCAAAATAATGAATATAGGTTTATCTCATTCACGTGTATAATTCCCTACGATTCACTGTAAAAAATGGAAACTTTAATAAAAAATAATTTTTAAAAAAATCGATGCGTGAAGTACGACCTAATCTAAAACAAAATATTGATGTTAATTTTTTGGTATGAAAAAAATATATCGATGTGGATGTATAGTTGTAAAAAAAAAAAACACCCAAAAAAAAAAAAGTCATCAAAAGTACTTCGCACAAGAATCTCCGCGTTGGGTATAAAATATTTGGTTTTTTTTTTTTTTTATTATATTATATTTTAATTTTCGTTAAGTAGATAAAATATTAACTCGATTTTAAACGGAGTAATTTGTACCCCGCAGGCAACGAGGAAGTGAAGAAAGCAAATTACGCTGTGTAAAAAACGAGGCAATATGACATCCTCCCCCTCGATTCTGTAGAAAATAAGAAAAAGGAAAAGAGGTCTTTATTCTTACGCTTCGGTATCCGGTTACTTGGCGTTTTAACAATCATGGAAAAAAACAAAAATGAAGGTAAAGAATGAACTAAAGAAAAAAAAGAGCAAAGAAATAGAGCCGAAATAAATTTTCCAAGTCCTGCGGAAATCATGCGCATTTCTCCAATCACAAATTAATCGAAATTCCCACGGAATGATTATTTCGCATGCATTTAACAGACTGTTATATATATCGACAGCAACTCTTTAAAAAAAACGCGATTCGTAGTTTTTTTTAATTTTTTAATTTTTTTCAAAGCCGCTTTGGGTTTATATGAAACTTTTTGAAAACGATACGTATATTCTCTGGAAAAAAATTGGCCGAGTACAATCGGTTTTTGCCGAACGATGAAAAAATGAAAAAACTAACCACGAATCGCGTTATAAAATTGGTCAGAAAATCTGTAAAAAAAAAAAAAAGAAAAGAAAATAAGAGAGCGAAAAAGGTTCAGAAATATACATAAAAGATCGATCTGCAGGGATTCGTTTGTGATGTGGAGGTTAGCTGGTGAATACGTATTAAGGTTGGATGACAAGCTGCTAATCAGAAAATGTTGGAACGAGCGACTGAGCCCCAGTCTAATAGAGCTGCTGCTATACTAGATGGAATGGGGTGGTGAAAAAAAAAAAAAAAAAGAAAAGAAGAAGAGAGGATACAGTAACCGTATAAAAGGTATATAAAGTAAACAAACAGAAGTAACTACCCATCCTGTATATATTACGCGATGCCAATGGTTGTGCAAAGTCGAAGAAGGGATGAGGAACGAAGGGAGAAAAGGAGAAAAAGAGGGAGAAGGGACGAAGGGGGCAGGGAGGGACGATGATGGCGATGACGGTTGTGCTACTGCCACTGCTACTGCTGTTGCTGGTTCAGAGTCGAGTTGGAAAAGGCAAGGGCGAGATAGGGCTATTAGGGTTTCGGTGTTGGCGCCGCCCCGGCTATTAGAGGGTTGTTTCACCCCGCCACCACCACTACCACCGCTGCCGCCACCGCCAACGCCGCGATTTTGATGCTGCTGCTGCTGTTGCTGTTCGTCGGAGTTTCCTCCACTCCTCGATTCGGGCTCTTTGCTGGATATGTGTGCATGTGGCAACACTGGTTGTCATGGTTACCGCGGTAGTTGCTGAGAGAAGAGGTACAGAGGGAGAGAGGATATGCCTTTAATAGGTATTTCTCCAGTCCTCCTCCTACTCCTCCTTCTCTTCATCCTTCTGCTTCTCATCCTGCAGGAATATATCTGCGCGCGGAATATTTCTCTGTATATAATGCGCGTACATTTCACCTACGTAGATATCTATATCTATATATACTTATTTAACACATGTAGATATACTCGCCATACATATATTTATGTGTAACACATATGTACACCGATGGATATATACCATCACCACATACTTCATACATACATATATACTGAAAAATCTCGGGAATATATAATTTTACCGGTAGATATCGAGTATACAGGATTGTTCAATTTTTATTATATTCGTATTGCGGTTCACTTCAACAATTTCCTTTGATGAAATTTTTATCAAGAATCTCATCGTCCATAAGTGGGAATTTCATTTCACCCTCACTCTGCGAGGTGTTTGGAGTGATGAAACAGCGTTCTTGGAAATTGAACGCCACTTTTTTTTTGTTCGCACTCTGCTATCCGCCATTTTGATATTAATGGTCGGAGAGAATGTTCGCGATAAATTCTCGATTTGACATCATTCAGCCCGTTCGAAATGCGATTCTTTCGATCCATTTTCTTTCATCGTGACTTTTGACATAAAGTAATTCCGATATCTAGTCGTTGGAAAGAAAATTTTTGCTTGTGTTCTATGAGACGCTTTGCTTTGTTTTTTTTTCCCCCCAAATGGTCTACCGGCTGTCTTTCTCGAGAGCTTAATACACCTATCGTGGTACCAAAATTTCGAGAAGATGAAGAAACAGAGAAATCAACTTAGAATTTTGAACATTTTCTCTAACCGTATAATATGCCAAATTAATCTACTGGCACTCGCCTTCATAGGCTTCCATAAAATGAATCCTCCTGTAGCCATTTATCCGGATACCTTCATATACGTATTTACGGCTAGAGGGCGCGCGTTTCCGATATCCACGTTCCGATGTGAATATACACCCACGCATACGTATATACATACATGTAGTCTATGTATACATACGTATGTACCTATGTACTATGTAAACTTTCACATAACACATATACATCTTGCTCACGGATTTTCACCGCGTCCGCCACCCATCGCAACGGTATGCATTTCAACGACTCTCTTTGGTATCTCACTCTCTCGGGTTTTCACGTGAAACGTTATCTACGCGATCGAGAGAAAGAGAGAAAAAGAGAGAGAGAGAGAGCGAGATATAGTTGTTAAAAAGCAAAAGTTCCACGACAGCCAGTCTAAATGCTAATAGCCTTGTCGGATGGGACTTTGTCGGAGATTCTCCGGGATATTCGCAAATATACATGTAGCTACCCATAGAGGTAGGAGTCGTTGGTTTAATTCGGTATAATAAGGACGTCTACATAGACATCACCGAGCTGCCAACTTGCACGTTGCTGCCAGGATTATACGTATCCTACAATACATATTTCTGTACATGTATGCCCGTAATATATATAGCCAGCAAATATCGGTTGATATTCTATCCTTGCGGTGATTCCCTTATATAGGTATAATATCCTGTAGTAGAATAGATTAAATAATTTGGACTGCGAACCACACCGTAAGAAAAAAACATTTCACATATTACATCATATATCATTATCCACAAGAAATTACATCGCGGCAAAATTTATTTATAACTTACATTTATAGGGTATACTCGGAACAGTTAAATATCACCAAATAAAAAGGAATTCCCCTACTACTGGTTCAGTTATAATAATAGAACGAACAATATATAAAAATCACGTCACTGCAGTACACAATGACCACTTCAAGACTCCCGCAGCTTCGTCTGAACTAACCTAAACTCGATTTTTTCCCCCTGCCCAATAAATGGCACGCGAATTAGTAGCTTCGAGAGTACTTCTGTGCCTCTCGTACGTAGAGATTCAACAGCCCGTGTTGTTCCACTAGAGATATTATATTTTGTATCCCCAGGCGATAATTTGCTGAAACTTTTTCAAGCCCCTAGAATTCAGGAATATTCTCGATACGTATGTTACTATTTTTGTGCCATGATCTCCTATGATTCGAGCGGTGATTTTTTTTCGTTTTATGACGGAAATATCTATTCTAGATACTTTGGAATTTTTTTTTTCATTTCTCTAAAAACATATTTTCCGTTTCCAAGAACCACATTCGAGTCATATTGTGTTCGTACTTTCAGTATAATTGACGTCGCTAGACTCGTTTTCAAAAAGTTAATTTGGAATTTTTTGTTACAGAAATAAAGATATTAAATTACCAAAAAAATATCAGTTCAATTTACATGAACTGTGATATGAAAATGTATAAGTTTTCGGAATTCGGAAGATTTTACTCTCTAAAAATTTCTTCAAGAAAACGCTGCTACGGTAGCCATTTACCCTATATTTTACCGAGTTCCACCCTTTTGGTCCTTAGCCATCGAAATACCATAATGGTCAACCGAACGATATAACGTAGGGGCTAAAACGACGGCGGCTACCATCATCCAGGACTTTATCATATAGATATATACATATGCACACATATATATTCGACATAGCTTCGTTTATATCTGTCTCGGGGGCGTCCCTGTAGACATATTATTCCAGTATATTATACCCATATGCATATACATGTATGCAACTATGTGTACGTAGCTATATGAATACACGGACAAAATTCTACCACCCCCAGCAGCATGAGAAGCAACGGCGGTTGCGGTGGCAGTTCTCGAATAGGAGGCGCCTTCCGAGCTGCTGGTCGAGCTGTTGATCCTGTGGGGTAATTTAGAGCAGCGACCACCACCGCAAACACTAACATTGTGGTACTGGTTGCGCTTCGTCGAGCGCACATGTCGCCGCGTTGCGGTGCGCGAGGCAACGACTGTGAGCACCTCGAAATTCTGGTCCCGGGTACACCAGTGAATCCTGACGCTCCTGCACTTCCACCCGCTAGCTGGTACTGCTATTGCCACTGCTACTGCTACTGGATGGATGGCACTAAGTATCTTGTTGTGTCGGTGCGCAGCGAGGACATTAGGCGTGAGCCCCAATCTCCATTCACAGCTATCCCATTCATCACAGACGTGTAACACAACTACGACGCGACGTCATGGGTCAAATTCTGTTTCTACCGCCGCTGATGCTGATGCTGATGCTGATGCTGCAGGTCGCTAGAGAATACTCCACATATACATATATATACATAGTTGATATATGTATACTTCCCTTTAGTCCACGACGTATAACTCCTTAGGGATATAATTTACCGACCACACAATATTTAATGTCCTTTTTGAAAAAAAAAAAAGAATAACGATCCAATTATTACCACCGTTTATACGCATAGATCTTCATACAGCCGATTTTCAGAATTTGTCAAATTATACTCATGCATAGAACGTTAAAATTCACCCCCGTGTACGACCATCTTGAATTTTTTATCGTACTTTTCATTCAATTTGTATTTTTAATTTTTTCGGGTCTGTTCGTTCTATAGCCTGAAAACCAAAAACGAAAAGATGTTTGATTCCACAGGTAAACCTATATGTATAAATAAAATTCAGACGTTTGGAAAAAGAAGTGTATCATGAGAAAGTATCTGGAAAAAATTACATCAGATATTTCATACGGGCGATTAATTTTTGCGACTGCAATTTACAGATTTTATTTTCTATCATTAGACAATTTTATGTAGTACCTGTTTTTTCCGAAAATGGTATAACGATAGTCGTACCGAACTATATATACCTATAGGTATAAGTGCGCCAATGCAGGAGAAATGATTATTTGTTGAAAAAATTAAGCGACCGGATGATCGCTTTAGGGTAACGATTTAGGGGATTTTTCGTTTTCTCTACTACAGCTGATGGATTTGCTTGTATCTGTACGTACGTTTTGCACGTTACGTGTCGGTTTAAAGTAAAAGTAAGTGGTCAGCTGCTATATCGTTTTTAGACAGGATATTTCTAGTTCGGTATTATTCGGCACAAAGAAAGAATAACCATTCAGGATTATTATATTGTGTATATTCAGGACGATCTTCTACTCCACATTCAAGTATCTATAGATATTAGAAGGTACTTAATTCTGAGGTTATGCAGCGTTAAGCCGCATACTTAAAACGCTGCTGGATATTTCCGCTTGCTCAAACGAAATCGAATATAATGGAACGATTTTTCACACTGATTAAAAGATTTTGAAAACCGCCCACAAAACTAGATCTTACACTAATGGTTACCAAAATAACAGGGCGTAATATTCACGCATTTAGCTATTAATTTTTTTTTCCATTTCATTTCATTTCTGCATCAGTTTTTTTCCTCGCATAATTTAAATAAATAAATCTCAAATTGTAACAATTTTACAAAAATCTTATGTCCTCTGAAGAAAAAAAAAAGAAGAAATCGGTAACAACGAGTTTTAATTTCAGCAGCTGTATATCATGGCGTTATCATTCAAAGCTGCAGGGGGAAAAACGGATAAAGAGAGAAACTAAAGAAAGGAGGATTTAGGGGGGCGAAAAATATTAGCCTTAAGCCACCCTGCGTCCCCAGGACGAAAATCACCAGACGAAGGAGGAGCCTTAAAGATACGAGCTGTTGGACACGCTGTAGCCTTCACAACTGAATTAGAATGAATCGACCTACCAGAAGAAAGTAACATCAGCTATTTTATTTTAGCGAGCCATACGGTGGTGCAGGTCACCCTCGCCGCGCCCTTCATTTTTTTTTTTATTTTTTACTTTTCTTTTCATTTTTCTTTGCTTTTTTTGTTACCACGGCGAGTGTGTTTTATTTTTGATACTTTTCTTGTCTTTACCCTGTTTAGCTGCAGATCCTCCATAGGGAAATGGGGAAAAAAAAGATTATCTTGAGGATTTTTATTAAAAAAGAGAATAAGGTGTAGGTATCCAAATAATATCCTGTTTGCATAATCCGTTTTGTTGTCTCAGCGAAAACGTGCGCATTTGTATACGCATTATATTCCCCCGCATTTCGGACGTGCTGATGTTGCTTTGCAAATTATTTTATTTTTTCGTCTTTTTGGTTTTTATCAAAATTTCGTAGATCAGAAATATAATTTTTCAACACGATACATCTGATCTGCGAAATTGAAAAATATCGTTGAAAATATCTACGTTAATCTAAAAAATGGTGAAAATATTTTTCAAAAAACTTGTGTCTCGGATTAAAAAAAAATCCTACACTCCTAAAAGCGTTGTTTTTACCTGCGATCCTTTCTCCTCCATCCGAGTGTCTACAGGATTATAGTATTTATCCGATGGTTCTAGATAAAACAGCTTATATTTTGCGAGCGTTATAAGTGCTGTGAAAGGTGGTCTCACAAATTTCTACGAATTTTTGCACATTCTCTTTTGTTTTTTATTATCTTCACATGAGGATCGATAGTTCTGTCATCGTATCCTGAAAATTGAATCGTTACAGTACATTCGTTTCTATTTAAATATCGTTGAAATTAAAACAGGCGTTCGTTTTTTTTTCTTGTTTTTATTTTAATTTGTATTTGTTTCAACTAATTTATTATCTGAAAATGTTGAACCCGAGCGAGAATATCGTTTTACAAATGAATTGAAGTCGGTTGTTTGTATTTATATTTAACGTCGCGCGCAAAACTGTAAAAGCCTCGAGGGCACGAATAACGTTGACGTTAAAAATTCGAGGATCAAGGAATCCTCGATGTTCGCTTGTTAGTTATTTGTTTATTAATTTAAAATTTCTTTTTTCCTTGAGGGCGAAATCTGAGAAGAGTTTATTCAAAATGACACTTTATTTTATCTAATGCGTAACGAGTTATTCAAATATACTTTATGTTCTCTCATTTTTAATTATTAATTTCTTTCTTTTTTTTTCTCATCCAAAGTGCAGGGTATTCAATTTCGAACGCGTATTCCATATTTTTGAGAGCCCTCATATCCTCAAACGACATCACCTGACCCATTTGATATCCGATGTGTAAGAATGAAATAGGTAAATAAAATCCAGAGTGAATGTTTAATTTTTATCGGAATTTTCAGAATCATCCTTTTTTCATTTTCGCAACAACAGTGCCATCTGAAGTTGAACCAGTGCAATTTCATTTGCACCCCAACGACAAGGGAGAGTCGCTATAAATAAAATCAATAAAATCGATGTAATACTGTAAGTGCAACCGTCAGGCAATTTCCGTCTTTTGTACAACCCCAATGATACTTACCTGCGATAGATGAAAATTTTTTCTTATTTTATTCATTTAATTTAATTTTTTACCTTGCGATCGCGAGTACGATAGACGAAGACAGGATACAGCGACGTACAAAAGTCTGCTTTTATTAGAATACATTTTTTCCACCGATAAATCATTCTTAATCACTTTCGACGTATTCATAGTCGAGAAATCTATGCGAACTTTCATTCTTTTAGAACGCGAGCAGCGCAAGTAGAAAAAGACACGTCTTGTCCGACCGTCGGAATCACTAGTAGTAAAGACAAGCGATGGTCAGACTTTCAATGTATCTTCGACCAGAGTGTAGAAATTCTGTCTGATCGTAGTCCGTAAATATCACTTGCTCTCTCCTGTATTACCATCCAAGGGCCATTTCAAGGTCAGTAGAAATTCATCCCTCGTTCATTCTGCAGAAAACTATCGTACCGACTGAGAAGAAAAAAAACTTAAAATCATAACTTCAGGGTTACAGTTAGCAGATGGTTAGGGCATGTTTAAGGGTTGTTTTTTTCGTAGGTCGGTACTGTTGAGGTTGGTTATTCGATAATTATCAACAGTTGATTCGCAGGATGTTGACTAACGTTAAAGACGAAAAAATCATCATTTTATCTCTAAGGGTGGAGATGAAAAATAATTTTCAATTTTCAGTCTCGGTCGGTAATTCAGGGAAACTGAAATCGTTAATGAATCCAAATGCTTACCTATTTTTCTTCAAAAGGTTTTCGATGGGAGTATTGGATTTTATTCGCTTCGAATAACTTACTTTGCAGAGATTTATCTGTTTGAAAAAAAACAACAAAAAATCGCCTTAATTTACAAGTAGAAAAAGAAAGAGTGAGGTAATCTGGTTTGCAGAGAATAATTCAGCCGATCGTTTCCTCGAATACGTCTACAAAAACGAAATCCACTTGAATCCTGTTTTGTAAAGGATTAAATAACTAAGCTGTGATCCTGCAGCTAGACAACATCTTAAAAGCTTTCGACAAGCTGAATTTATATATTATACAGTGTTAGTTAACAGATTTGAGATGCGAATAAGAAGAGAACTCGACAAAATCAACTGCAAATTACGTACCTCGTAATTTCAAGGATGCTGTACGTAATTGACTTTCATTAATTTTTTTTTTAACTCTTGGTTCAAAAAAATTTTGTTTAAAATCTGCTGTAGTTTTATTGTAATTTTTTTCAGAGCCTGTATGAACGATAAAAATAATCTCAAGTACATAAACGAGTCCTTGGAACGTCGTTTGTACATACCTATTATCTCGTCCCACAGGATCCGTTTCCTTTCCCATTTTCGAATCCCATAGAATTGGAACCCCGTATAATAACCATAGTAATGAATTGCTGTCAATTATCTCCATGGGGATGAACGGGTGCTGATAACGGGTGGACGAATAAACCTGATGGGGGTGGGGGAGGAGAAAGGGAGAGACCAAGTCCTGTAGGACACATAAGGGATAAAATATAAGGGAAAATAAAAGAGTCCAATTGAGGATCAGGTTGGAATAGAAATACGTACAGATAACAAATACTGGGTACATAGAAAGCTATATACTCGCTGATGCTCACAGATTTTCGTTCCACAAGTTCACTGTGGGCAAAATGTAACCCCGTAACGATATGGACGGTTTGGAAAAAAAGAAAGGACAAAAAATGGTGATTTAGATCGTAGGAAATTTATAAAAATAGTTTATTTAAAAAATCTCTAATTGCTTTCCGATATTTATCAAAGGTTTTATAAGGTGATGAAATTTTTATAATTCTTCCGGCCGTTCTCCACATTTATTTACGAGATTCGACACGAATTTCTATAATGACTTTCCGTATTATTTTGGTATCTTCAATTATTAATTGACTCTCTAACAAGGTAAACCTCCCTCTCCTTTTTCACTTGGATTTAGTTAATTCGTTAAACTCGTAAAAGGCTGATAACTCCCGGATTGGCTTTGGAACGAATTTGAGTTTCCTCCCGGAGAGTTTTCCCTCCGAGTTCATTCCCACCCCTTTCCTTTTCCCACCCCTCCTTTAACCAACCCTTTCTGGTGTTCCAAAAGTGTAAAGCCGACGAGAATCCCTCGAAAATTGCAAGTTCACCGCTCCTGGGTACTCGCGGGACCTTGCTGACGGCCAAATCACCTAGACGCGAAAATCCTCCGCAGCAACTCCCTCAAATTCACATCTCCCTACACCATCTCCTCAAAACTCACCCTTATTTCCCTATACACATAGATTCCTGTTTCTCTCTCTCGCGATTTTCTTCTCGCCACTTTTCAAAACCGCAACTCCCTTATTTTCATCCCGAATCAAATTTACTTTTTTCATCATTTTTTTGTCTCTTTTACCTTTTTTTTTGCTTCTCCGAAAGCGCATATCAGAAAATCTCATCATCTTCCAGAATAACTGAGCATTTCCTCTTATGATTTTTTATTCATGCATTTTTTTTTACCTTTCGTTGCAACCATTCCATTAAATATTTTCTCTGCATGTATATATTTTCGGCAAAGAAACGAAAAAAAATAGAAGAGAAACATATCAAAGATGAAAAAGGATTTTAAGAAAAATAGAAAGCGATGTAGATAAGGATAACTATATATTTGTACATCCAGGCTAGAACGAAGGTGTGGGAATGAGGTTATATGGTATATAGAGGCAATTAGACAAAGTCGGCCATAGGTATACGTATGTACATATATATATATATGAGGAAACCTGGAGAGCAACAATAGGAGTAGGAGAGAACTGAGAAGGTCTAACGAATTATAGTCGCGAGTGTGTAATTAAGTGGTCTTACTTCCAAGAGAGTAATGCGCCTCGTTATTCCGTGGCTGAGGATATCCCAGAGATGCTAGGAATTCTGTAGGAGGAAATAGAAGGGATGGGGAAAAAGGGAAGAAGGAGGGAGAAAACGAAGAGGAATACCGCACCTACTTTGTCGACCCTTCGTTCCGGAGGAACTTTGGATCAATCTTACAACCCCCTGCTGGATCAGGATCAGCTTTTGGAAAAACAACGCCATGTTTCCCCGCACTCATCCTACGGGATAACGGTTTTCAATTTATATGTGTTTCGCAGATCTTGTATGTGACGTATATTTTTGAAGCTTGCAGTGTCTTACCCATGTTTTTAACTCTCTGGTTTTTAGGACCGCCATTTTGAATTACATGAAAATCTCGTGATCTCGGTAATTTCCGACATCAAATTTTTCACGTGCTGAATGTAGAAACTAAACCACGGATCTACTAAGGATCAAGAGGTGAACTGAAAGTTTTGAAATAAGAAAATTCTAAATCTGTGGAATTTTTCAAAGATTTGTATGACATATACAAATGTGGTGGTTCAACGTGACATATGCGTTTCGAAATTCCATCCCCAAAAAAGGGTAAATTTAATGCGAAATTCAATTTCATACGAATTTGTTAAAAGAAAAATGGTTCTCAGAAATCTGGATGAGCATGAAAATGTAGAAGACTTTTCTTCTTTTTTTTTTTAAGTATAAAAACCGTTGAATACAACGTTTAAATGTTATAGACATAAGTATGCCCATACACATGTAAAGTCGGCTATTGCGCACCCCATACGTGCTACGTATATGTAGAAAGGCTTTTATACGATAATCATATACCTAACACCCGTATCACCAGAAACACGTCGACGACGTCGCGACGCGCGTCGCGTCGTTTCGGTGGAAATTGTCGGCGGTGGGGAAAGAGAATCAGCAACCGCCCAACGGCGTATACTGTGGTGGCGTTGGTGGTGCAGGTGACTGGAAGTAGGAGGAAAATAGGGTGGTGAACGGGGAAGGGAAGAGGATAGAAAACCGGGAACGGGGAGGGATCGTCGAGTGTGAATAATGCAAGGCTGGGTAATGGCGCTATCTCTGCGCATCTTTTATTAAACGTCCTGAACCTGAACTCGTTGCATACGCGGTTATAGGTGGCGCGATGCGGCGTAGGAACTCGAGTCACGTGATCCCGAATCATACCTACGTGTACCTATACATATATATATATGTATACATATATGCACGTACCTATCTTCCTGCAGAGGTGTTCGCCAATGGTGAGTATATAATATTATGTACACGTCGCAGACGAAAATTCTGGAGAAACATCATGGAAGCTGCAGTACCTCTCAAATTATACATACATGTAAATAGTTATACGCGTATATATGTATACTCCTCTATTCCTCTCTGCATATCCTGTGGGATACGTATGTATATGCATATATAGAAACCCTCGCGCATTGAAGCAGACGTTTTCCGAACCCGGTGAAATCAATGCCACTGTTTGCACTGTCGAGAGGAGGTCGAACGGTATTATCTGAACCTCCTCCTTTCGCTCCTATACAGCCTCCACCTGCGACCCACGCCACCCCGTCCCTCAGGATATTTCTGTCTCCTTTTTCTTTTCCTTTCTTCTCCATTTTCCTTTCCACCTATATGAAAATCCATGCGTTTATAATAACAGTAGTGTATTGATGTACTTTTTTCCTCATCGCTTTCTCCCTCTCAATTATTATTTCTATTTGTGCAGGAATTCCTGGAACACCGTATAATAATAATGTCACGCAAAATTAAACAATTCGCTGTATAAAAAGTCACGCCTACGATCTTAAGCTGATTTTTTTTATTCTTTCTATTGTTTTTGACACAGACCAAAGAGCAGAAATCGAACGATTTCCTCTCCCTGAGGATAAAAAAAGGACATCAGGGTTACCACTACACACACATACACAGGTGTGTACTGCCCGTACCATAAAAGAGCGAATAGAAAAAAAAAAAACAGAAAAGCAAAATGAGAAAAGAAAAGAAGAAAAAAGGTTGGAGGAAGACCGAGATGAGCGTGCCCTCGATCAATCAATTCCCGATAAAGTCCTCCCGCGGGTGGTGGTCGTCTATGTATTGCAGTCCTGTGGGTTGGTATGTATCCAGAGTTTTATATACAAACCCATATACATATATAGGTACACATGGGAGGACGTCGTCCTTTTGTTCTGCATTTCTATTCGCGGGAACCAGGGGTGACAAAAGATATAGCTGACAATGAGAGAGAAAGAGAGACGCAAGGAGAAAGAAAAAAGGACGAGAGAAGTAAAAAAGGAAAGAGGAGTAGATTGTAGGAGGTAGTATTAGGGCTCGATTTAACTGCAGGGAGAAAAGGGGATAAGGAACAATTTTATTCCTGTGGACTGAACGAAGAGTTTCTATGTACAATATATAGATAGATATATACATAGGTATGTACATACATATTCTACACGGTAAGCCAAAGTGCAGCCCGGGTGACCCGGAAAAAAAGAAAAGAAATACAGAAAAAAAAGGAAAAGAAAAAAAACAAATTTAGGGAGAGGAACGGGACGAGGGTGACTAAAAAGGGGGAAGAGATAGGGACCTTATTCCCGATCCACTTGGCGTGACAACTATTACACGCTCAAGTGCCGGAATCGGTTGAAGATTACGTTGTATACATAATTATTATATATATGCGTGTATTTTGTGAACGATGTAATGTGTTTTTTTTTTTCTTTCCAAAATCATTTGGTTATATAAGAATGAAAATTTGCAGCTATACGAACTATCACGATATCGCGATCGCTGATACAAAGTCGAAAATTGTAGTCGATCGTGAATCGATTACTATAGTTTTTTTTTTTAATAAGAATAAAAAATGAAGCCGCATGAACAAAAGAAAAAAAATCGACAAAAAACGAAACTGCAATTTTTATATTCCGATTTATATGTACATATGTATACCTATATGCTCCGTGTACGTAGTACATAATACAATACGTAAAAAAAAATAATATATATAGAGCGTATAGGTATATACGTATTTATATACCTAATAGGAATCTAAAGGAACGGAAGAGATAAGACTTGGCTGTGCCCGCGCCACTGGAGGGGTTATTTCACGGTCGACTCGTCGCTCTCGCGCGATCTACCCCCGTCTCCCGTGAAATCCTCCACCCTAAGAATTAATTCGAGAGGATCGGCCGGCGGCTGGCCGTCCGTGTCAATTCACCCCTCAACCCTCAACCTTATCCCCCCACCCCCCTGCCCCTTGCCCCTTCCACTTCCCCTTCCCCACACCTCACCCCATTATCCTTAATCTGCAACCCACCCACCGCTTTACTTACAGTCCTTGTGTTTTATTGTATAATACGTCAGTACGTACGCGCTGCCACAAAAGGGTTTCTATAAATTGTATAATCCGTCGATAAAATTCAAACAATTATAATATTCAAGTTCATATGTAGATACGTAGAATTATCTTCTTTTTTTTCATGTTCCATGTAAATTATATTAATTTCTTATTGTTCTTCTCTGCGCTTCATTATGATTTAGGTCATATTTCTGTATACATATAATATCAGTTGGGTTAGGTACGCGCGGGTGTTTTTTTTTTCTCAATTCTTGCACTTTTTTCAACATTCGCGTTATATAATTTAAAATTACATTATATAGGTAATATAAACACGCGCCGCGGGGGATCAGATTGAATGGAAGAAGAAGGAGAAAAGAAATCCCGATGACAAATTGTTGATGATTATTAATGCCGTGGGGATATTAGTTTTTGCGTATCATGGTAAGGTAGGTATATGAATATAGCTGGGTATATCATAAACGGTAACCTGAGCTCAATCAGCAGAGAAATTGACCGGTATCAAATACGATACCCTCCACCTATATACTGTCACTTGAGTGCGATAATTGGATGAATTACCCAAACGGGAAAAATTCCCCATGGACGTAGTTATGATGCGTATAATATAAGAGATGTAAGACCACCCGTGATGAGATATAAAAATGTAAAAAAAAAAAAAAAAATGAAAAGAAATTTAAATTGTTATTATATGACGATAAAAAATATGATACATATTACATAAAATCAGAATATGGAGTATGAAATATCGAAGAATTTAAATATGAAAAGGTATATGTATACCTAAATGAAAAAATTATAAGCGCGGCGATATACAAAAAAATATGTAAAAGTTAATTGAAGAAGAAAGAAAAAAAAGAAAAATATATGTAAACGTATATATAAACATAATAAGGTTTTTGAAAAGTATTCGATCACGAGAGACCTTGATCGCGATGGTAATGAAAAGTTATCGAAGAAAAAAAAACAAAATTAGAGACTTTATTTTATCGATATGAATTTTTCTTTTTGTCTCTATTTCCCGAAAAACATAATATAATAATTAATGAGACTATGAGCTGTTATTAATTTTTTGTTTCAGAATCTCAAAGCTCTACCTTATCACGTACGTATAATATAATTATGTATACTTACTCCATGCTTCGCACGGATTTCTATCACACGAACGGCGAGAACACGTCAATTTGTCGGGTGAGTTTGTTCAGCATACTCTTGAGGCGTGTTACGAACCACCTCATTGACAACATCGTATACACACGCTTTGATAATGACATAATTAGATACACGAGCAGTTTAGATACTGGAATTTAACGAGCTCGTAATTGATTCCGCCATGATCGCGCTAGCTGGCGACAAAATGAATCAGGCACTTAAAATTGATGATTTGATTTTGTTTTTTTTTTCTTCAACACTTTGGAAGAACTTTGAAAAATTCAAACCTCTTCACTTTCGTGATAAGAAAGAAAAGTCAAATTTCGAATGAATAAATAATTTCTTAGAATATATAAGCACTTTTGGATGAAATAAGAGTCACGACTGATTTGGTATCGTGAAAAAAAAAAGAAACGAAATTAAGATTTTGTCGGTACGATTTAACGGAGTGATCAAAGGTGCCGATCACTTTACATCGTTAGACCGATTCGGCAGGTCGGTCGCCTAACAATCCGTAACGTCGTTCTATACGTTTTCAAACACGTCACTGCAGGATGCGGTGAAATGATCTGGACACCTCGGCGGCAAATCGTCGGGTTATAAGGATGTAGGAAGTTGAGTATCGTTGAGTAATTTGTTGGATTCTTCTTCGTATAGAAAGTTTCTACCGAGAACACATGAATTAACAACCATTATGTATACATTGATATGGTATAAAAGAAACGCGCGTGTCTAATTTAAGTTGTTCGGCTCAAAAACGATTTTACGTCAATTTGAAACGTCCTTATAGCTTTGCAGACGATGGAGCTGCACACTTCACAGCGCGGTGCGTGTCTCACCGGTAAAATAGAGAGGGAAAAGAAAAATAATAAATAAAATAAAAGAAAAAAGTATGAAAAAATAAAATAACATAAAATAGCGGTAAAAGAGGATCGGAGCCGAGCGTTGGCTTTAGGAATTCAGAACGTCCTCTGCTGTATTTTGGAAACCGAGCGTACCAAGAACCCGTGACCATTCCTAATACAAAGCGATGTAAAGTTCGTTACCAACCGCGCGTCTAATGACTTACTGCTGCTGATGCTGCACTGCATCAGCCTTAGAAGACAACCCCACTTTGTGCACTACACGTAGTTATGGGTTAGGGTTATTTTTGGTACCCGGTTTTCTTCAGAGAAAAACCGACGGCTCGGTTATCCACCAAGACCAAGTCACCGCTAAACTCGCCTAGCTGTAACACCTGAAGCCAGAAAGAAGACTTCTGAACTTTGACTATTTGAAGTGCTTTTTTTCTTCTGCTTTTTCAGCGGTACACGTTGTTTATTAGAAAATGCATAAAGTCGTTAAGCTGCACGGTGATTTTCTTTTGGAGATATTTTTAAACTTCAACAATAATTATGCGGACAGATTTTCTTTCGAAGAATTACTTTTTGGTAAAGTGGAACGAATTGAAAGTTTAGAATCTCATCGACTTTTTGATTCGATGATGATTCGGTCACGATTGGGAATGTAAAATTTACGAAGAAGGTATAATATCATCGAAAAACACACAGACACAATAATACTAATTATTACATGACAACGTATGTAATTATATATTATATACAAGCGTAATTTGGCCTTTATTTTACATCAGAATACTCAATAAGTAACTATAGTCTTACCTGTAACCTAAACCTATTACTATATCCCTACTTGTATATGTATAGTCTGTAGAATTGAAACGATAATCGTTCACGGTTATTTCGTTCACCACACATAATATCTATAAAAAATCACCCACGTCACTATCTCTTCAACTTTTTCATCACGTTACAACGAAACTTACACTGCACAGTCTGCTGAATCTAAAATTTATACACACTTCGTAACCTTTGAGCAGCCGGAAGTTTTCACGAACGTTTACAATATGGCGACTCCAAAATGGCTAAGATCAAATAAACTGAATATTTCATCGAATTTCAAAGTTCTGATACCGTCTATCGATTCAGCGACTTCGAATACTACCAGATACTATTTTTCATGGCAATCCGTCGACTTTTTTGAAACACCGCCATCTTGTATCCGTTATACCAAATTTGAAAGAAAAAAATTAAAAAAAATCGACATTATACTCAAATTTCTCAGAACTAAAACGATGAATCGATCTATCGTTACGAGTATTTCTCTGCCCCCGGCCCTCTGGAAGTTAAACCCTAATTCCCTTTGATTTTCGAACTTATGAGGACGTCGATGAGTCGCTACGCGTGTGGATGCGTGTGGGAATGTGAGTGTGAAAGTGCGTTGGGTGTCGGTGAAGTAAGATGATGTCCGAAGAACGTGGGTCCGGTAGTTGGATAAGGTGTTGGATGATGATAATAACCGGGAGGTGGATGATGCGTGTGAGTAGCAAAAAGATAAGGAGGTGCATAAGGTGAACCGTGAGGATGAGGATGAGGTGGTGTAGTAGGTACAGTTGGACTGTTGACATCGAGTCCTGGATTTTGTTTCTTCCATTTGGTACGTCGATTTTGAAACCATATTTTAACCTGTGTTTCCGTAAGTGTCAACGATAACGCAAGATTTAAACGTTCGCATACCGAAAGATATCTTGTTGTTTTAAATTTGTTCTCCAACGCGACGAGTTGTTCATAAGTAAAAGCCGTTCTAGCACGTCGTGGTTTACCGCCAGCGGAACCACCTTGATTTTGGGAAGACGATGAAGACGATGATTTCTTCTTACATCCTCCAGGGTTACTCGATTCACCGACATCACCGTGATCTTGCATTTCAACATCCTCGTCTTCGTCGTCATCCAGTTCTTCCGTGTCACCAACTCCCTCGTCTTCTTGACCGCTACCACAAGCATATTCTCCTCTCGAATCACCGTCTGGAAAATAATGATAATTAAAAATAGATACTTTTTATATTCTTACAGGAGATCGCATACAAAATGCCGGACTTAGGATCATTGGTTATCTGCTTTATATATTTTTAACACCGTATCAAAACGAAAAATAAATATGTTCCCAATATTTTGAAAAAAAACAAAAAAAAAAACAACAAATATCATTGTATTTGACGAGTGTAATAAATAATCGACTGCCGCGTCGATGTAACCGCAATTTGCGTGAACGTTGCAGATAGTATAAATTATATATAGGTAGGTATAAAAAGCGTTAAATGTGTGTATATGTGGCTTCGGTTTTTGCGGGTCAATGATACAGAGGCGATATGGGCTAGATTGGAGATTCAATCAGTGCGCAGATGTCCCTGGGACAGATATTCCCTGGCCGCCTCTCGACGCTACGCGCGGGAACGCTCGAGGGAAGGAAGGAAAAGAGGAGTTGGGGTTCGGGGGCGTAGAGGAGAGGAGAGGAGAGGGTCTTTATCCGAATTGGCATGGTCGACGGGGTCCGCAAGCGACAGTGACAGGGAGACCAGGGGAGGGATAAAAGGGGGAAGGGTTCCACCGAGTAATGGGATTTGTATCTCGTTATCGCGCAATCATTCTTCCTACTTGGGACCATGAAATATATACAAACCTACACATATACATACTATACATCTCACAGGGTCTATTATACATCGTATTTAACTACAATGGTCATATAATAGTCTCCCGAACACCTTTCATTCTCAGTCACTTTTTTTCTTATACAATTATAGTTCTCTTATAATTAATTAATTTTCTGCATATTTGCGCGGAACAAAACTAAATACCCATTTAAAAAATATTTTTGCCAAACAATACCAAAACGACAGGCAATTATTTTCGATGGGTCATTATAATCTTTCTTTCTTATTTTTCACTATAATCGAATCAGAAGTTCTTCGTAATAAGATTTTCATACCGGGTTGGACCCAACATATTTCGCCTCTTATGATTTCTAGTCTTTTGATCAAACGATCTTAATCATGATCTTAATATCGATACCTATCCTTATAATTTCTGTTTTTGGCAACAGCAAAATAATTGCCTGTATCAGTAATTATTCTCCAATTTTAGTACACCCTTTATATCACGCACTTGATCTGCGTCTCCCTCTCAATATACCAAACTCGAGTTCATCAACACCTCAGTAAATATATATATGTATAATAAAATAATTAATTAACTGGTTCGGAATTCGAAATTCATACACATATAAAGATATCGGTGTGGTGGTGGTTGTCGTCGTCGTCGTCGTCGTTGTCGAATTACTAGAATTAAGGAATAAGGTGGGGACGATGGTTGGGTAACCGGGCGCAAGTGAAATGGAGGGAAGAAGGAAAGTAGGGAGGGGGGAGGGGAGGGGAGAAGTGGGGATGGCCCGTTGAGGGGGTGGCAAGAGGGGGTGGGGAGAGAAAAGCCACGCCGAGGGTGAGAGAGTCATTGTGATGCAGAGGAGCCAATTTTCTGCGCGGCTTGACGCGATACGGATGCGATTATCATAACAACTAACAATATTATTCCAGCGTTCGCGTGCTGCTGCTGCTGCTGCTGATGCCGATGCCGATCCTGATGCTGATGGCACGATGATGTGGATGTTGGTGTTGCGCTCTACAGAAAGAGGATTGCTTTTTGGTTCTCTCTACGAAGTTGATTTACTTTTAATACGAGCGTTAACGCGGGGGGTAATTCGTTTAGAAGTGGGTAAATATATAGTATATATGTATCGGAAGAATCAGAGTTTTTCTCTGCACCGAATTGAATAAAATGGATCAGATATATCTATAAAATATCTACGTTATAGTTGGTTTTATAAGTCGATATAGATATGTTTACAACATATTTTACGAATTTTTATCTTATTAATTAGAATCATAATTTTTATTCAAAAAAAAAAAAAAAAAACGCGCATTCAGAGGTATAGAAAAATATCATCGAATAACAAGAAAAAAAAAATCAAATCGCAGTCTCAATAATTGAATATTAAAGAAGAGTTATAACAAAAATATCATGGAGGACATGAGCAAGGACATGTAAAAATTGAGGAGGAAGGAGGTGGATGAAAAAAAAGCCCTGAAAATCCGTGAGAATTTTGGTAACTGATAGCTGAGATTTTTTGCAGGCATATGGCTACTGCAGTTTTCATACGTTTACACATTGTTACATAGTATATGTGTATGTATATATGTATAGTCGCACATGTAGTACATAATACAGCTTGGGGGAGATCTAATTCCTGGAGCATTTCGTTCGACGGCAGCGTTGCCATTTATATAGAGAGTTTGGGGGGTGGAGGACGACCCGCGACGACATAGCAATAGTAGTAGCAGTGTGTGGTTAACACAGATTAGCGAAACGATTCGTCAGCCGCTGACAGGTCATCCCACTGCATCAGGTGGTGGTCGACAGCTACTGTTTATTTTCCAATCCTTCATTCTCCTCCTCAGTCCTCATTATTATACTAATATTATTATCATTATATCGCGACCATGACGTCAACGCTGAACGAGATTTATTTGTTCTGTAACACGATATTACGTTCATATGTGAGTAATTAGTGGATTTCCCGCGAATTTCTGACCAGCGCGGCTGTGATGATATATATTTTTTCCCCTGCCTTCGGATTTTCACTAATCTCAGTTTTTTTTTTTCGGGGGTTAAAATTTTCAATGACGAATGAATGTTAAATTTCTTTTGTTCTCCATTCATCGTGTAACCGGATCCGACATTTTTATTTTCAGAATATCATATAAATACGTAATTCACATTGAAAATAATTAGCGACTCTAAAACGCAAATTGAAAAGAAGCGAAAGAGGATGTGAAAATAAAATAAAAGGAAGCGAAATAACATCCTTTAATTTCAAAGGGTTAAAACCCTCGATATATACCGACGGTTTTCGCGAGCTGGCTGTATATATGGGTGCAATTGGGAATAATTGATTGGGGGTTCAAAAACCGATGAAGGGTTGAATTAATTCCTGGCGATTACAAATATATCGTTCGCAAGCAGTACATACATATATACGTATCAACTCCCTATAATTCGTGTAAATCCGCGAGATAATTAAGAGGGTGATATACCATATTCGGAACAAAAGAAAAAGAAAAAATATAATAAAAGTGAAAGAAAAACAGTCGCATCATCCCGCAGAATTCCCGAGTAATTATAACCAGACCAGAAATTTACTATACTCTTATTGCACCGCTCGCGCGACGGTCTGCACTGCAGTTTAAAAATAACGTATACTATAAATACCCATTATATATTTTCTCGTAATTGAAAATGAAAACAAAACAAAGTGAAAAATAAAATAAAATATATAAGGAAAGAAAAATAAGAAATTATACCTTCGTGTATGCTGCTCCCGCGCCTGTTTCTATTATGTCCAATGTTATGCAGATGTAATCTTCCTCCGGTAAATTTGTTGGGATCTAAAATATTTTCAACCGAAAAAGCTAGCCCCCTTTTATGCTGTTGTCCCGAATTTGTTGTACAATTTGATGTTGTCGTTGTAGTAGCTGGTGGTGTCGGCGTAGTCGCGGTGGAAGATGTGCCCGTAGTTGTGCAGTAGGTTAAATATCTGGAAGTTCCGTTTCCTCCGGTAGAATTGTTTCCTTGATGTTGTTGAAGACAAGCAGATAAAGCGTGAAGGTGAATCGAAGAATCGGTCGAAGGTGTCGTCGTTAATCTACTTCCAAATGTTAATACGGGGCTGCAACCGATTCCGACAGAGGGATGAAATTCCGGTTCCCTGGAAGAGTGCGTTAAATCTACAGGACTTGGACTACTCAGATCCGCAGGTGAATGACAAACGTCGACTTCGACCTCTTCGTCATCTTCGTCGTGATCCTCTCCATCCCCTTCTTCACCTTCGTCTTCGTCCATTTCAATATTGACTCTACTTATTTCGTTCGTATTATCCTGATGATGCAGGTTATTATCCAAATCACCTCGACGAACTAGTTTTCCTTGAATATCTTGTTCGGTAATTTGATCGACGGATGTCCCAGTAGTTTCGATTAATTCTCTTCCAACATTTTGTACATCCGTCGGTTGAACGTCAACGGCTATTCTTACGGGAGATCGACCGACGGACGATGACGATGATGACGTACCGTAAATAAAATGATTATTCGCATGTACGTGTAAAACAACAGGATTATGTTGATTTCTGCTTACGGAAGAAGAATTGGAAGAATTTGGGGACACTCTATCCCTGTGAATAAAACTGCTGCAAGGTGTTCCGGAAATAATTAGTGATCCTGAAGGATGTGGTCTGTGAATTGATCGCTTTTCAGTCTTCATCGGTTCTTTGGTAATCTCGGAAGGATCAAATAAGGATGAACCGGAGATTGATCCGGAACAATTATTATCCGTGATATGTTCTTCTTCGTCAACGTTCAAGTCTTCCGTACTACAATTTTTATTCGATATTATCGTCACTCCGGTTAAACCAACGAGTTTTTTTATTTCCGATGAATTTGAACCCGCAGTGCAGTCCTGATGCTCTGATGCAAGAGGCATAATCGTTCAAACTTCTTCGTCCTTTTATACTCCTGTTTTTTCCTCCAACAGATTATCAATCAATAATCACTTCACTTATATTATACGGATTTTTATGCAAAACCTACAATATATGTAACTGCATTATCAAACGTTCGAAATTCTCTGACTATTGTTTATTACACCGTCAAGAAAAAAATTATCGTCAACACCAATGTACACTAAATTATTATACATGTCACTGAAAATTATCACACCTCACATAACACACAAGGAACAAAACAAACAAAAAAAACAAAAAAAATCACTCAGACGAAATTTTTCCATACGGACTTTTACACACCGCGGTAATGTTACAGTCATCGTGAAGGCAATGCACACTATAATTACATTTTTTTTTAATATTATTTTCCAACCGCGTTAATATTTTCGATTTGATTTAGATTTTTTTTTTTTTTCAACAGTAACACGTCGTCCGGTGCCTATAGCAAGAATAAGCAAGAACTTTTCAGTTTAACTCGTATAGTGTCGGTGGCGCACAGTCAAAGCCCTTCTTCTTCTCTTGGTGGCATGAGCTGCGGCCTGGTGTGGTTAAATAGGATGTATATACCGTATTATTAGGTCTGGAAAGTGGCCTCTGCCTGTGGAGCACATAGAAACTTGGACACGCCCCCTTGTGGGCGTGATTTATAAGCGACACGCCCACAGATTTAGCTTGAACCGAATCAGAAACGTTCACCAGACGAAAGAGCTTTCGGTTTGCCCCCCCCTTCCCCGACATTCAGAGTGTATACCTATAATTTCGTACCTCTCATCTCACCCCCGGACGTAAAGTAGGGAGAACACTTGACTCCGGATACCACTTGGAGGGGGGAGGAGGGAGGGGAGGTGGATAACAACGTTATAGTATATGTACAAAACGCCTCTGTGTGGCTGTACACCCTTACTCTCTATGTGGTGGTCGACGGCTCTGTCGCCAGGTAAAGTGGTTTGTCTTTGATTTAGCCTTCCCCTTCCCTCTCCTCTCCTTCCCTCCCCTCCCCGTGTTACCGAGGCTGCGGTGTATATCCAATAAAACACATAGAAACCTTATTTTCGTATAAACCTAACCTATACGTGTAAACTTCTAGAGGGCGGGGCTTCCATTTTCAAGCTTTGGGAGTTTCGCATGGGGGTTGAAGATGATTTTTTTCATCGTTTTTCTTTTTTTTTTTTGCTTTTTGCTCACTTTCTTTTCTTTGTTCTAGAGGTGGGCGAGTATGGACGCTGAGAGATACTCTCTAGCTACTCTCTCTCTCTGCTGGTTGCAGAAGAATATACCGGTCGTCCTACTACCACCAAAGCTCTTTCGATGCTACTGCTGCTGCTGCTGCTACGAAATCCTTAACTTTAGCTCGGTGTAGTCGTGTTTACTCGACCTTTTAGGTAATTGCCATACCCACACCGGTTTATATAACCTATAAAAGCGACCGCCCCCACGTCTCCCGCATATACAGTATAAACCGTGTTGAGAGGTGATAACTAAGACTTCTTATTTTATCAGGTAAGATCAGAGACGACAAGTGTAAATCAACTTTGAGGTCGTTTAACTGTTATAATTATTATACAGTCTTCGCTATCAAAAAACTTGACAATGACTTCTTTTTTCTTTTTCTGTGTATACCTCGCACCCGATATGTAATTAACGTTCGCATTATTCTCTAGGTTTGTCGGATAAATTAATTCGTTCTTCCGTGTTATTATGGACATTTCTTTTGGATTGAAACTTTGAGAGAATAACTTAGAAATCGAAGTTCGAAGTTGAGGATATGCGCGATGCGATACTATTCCAAAGATGTTCAGCTGTTGGTGTCAAGATATCTCTGTGAATGCATATAATTGCACATCGCGACCACCGCAATTAGTGTTCTGCAACAAATTTCACACCTATGTAGAACATTGTTAACTTATAGTTGGTATAGTGAGATTGTTATACAAAACATACCACCAGCCACCGCGTGCAGGACTATAAGAAAATCTTAACTATATTGGACAGAAACGTATAAGTGAGGAACAAAAAATCGGATATAAAATGTCGCGCAAAATTAATTCGCATCAGCAAGATTGAAATGATTTCGACAATGTAAGAGCTGGTTATTTTGTATTTTTTATCATTTGTATGCGTCCATATAATTCGTAACGCACTATACACGCTTTCGAATTTTCGAACGTCGCGTGCAAAGTGTTGCGAATTGATTCGTGCTAACGGCAATTATACGTCACTGACGTTACTGCAAGTCGGACTGCCAGTAGCTATAGTCCTGCAGAAGGGACGTAACTGGTATGTATACAGCACATTGAATACATATACATATCCATTATACCGACCTACACATCGATGTTAAATTTCTGTTTCGTCAGCCACGACTGTATACACGAATAGAGAAAAAGGCTCCAATGAAGCATTTCAGCGTATAGAATCGGGGAGAATAAGGGACCATGCGATATCAACCAGGGTGGGTGTTTGTAGCTGGAAAAGGAGAGTCGCCAAGCCTACCAAGACCCGTGACCGATACGCGCCCTCGCACACCAACGTGTACACCCCTTAATACCGTGCACAGCAGCACCAGAAGAGACGCGGCACCGGCGTCAGAAAAGAAATATATATAGATATATATATACTTATACACCGATCGCAAGATATTTGTCACTAAAGTTGCGTTTGTCACCCCGGTGAGTTAGTAAGTTGGTCACCCCAAAATTTTCACGCCTCCCTAACCTTGCAGAGCCCCCCAGCTTTCTACTGTAGGACATACCAGTTACTCTATATATCGTAATAATTGGCCAATTAAAATTTACATAGGTTTTCACGAGTGATGAGGAGACATGTACTTATATACATTATACATACACATACTATGTGCATCTATATATACGTACGTGTATGTGCAATTATCTGTACTTAATATAGAATATACACGCGGATACGACTTGATCAATTTTTCGTTTGAGAGTAAATTTTCTTTTGTCTTTTTTTCGCCTTTCACATTTGCAAAAATTCAAAAATTCGTCGAAAACCACATATTCTGACCTATCGTCTCGCTGGGGTTTGGACGTAGCTTTTAAACGAGTATATAGCAAAACCGTTTTCATGCGTGATTAAACAAACGACGATCTCTTCACGGCGCGTTTAGGGCGGCGTTTCGAGCCAGAAAATCTGAAAGCTTTCTTTACGCTTCGAAACTCGTTCTGTAATTTACGGCCAGCTGTATCTAGAGGTTTCCTACTGCAGGAAGTACATAGAAACGGTAACTACTCGACCATTTTATATACTCTTAAAGTTATACCGTTGACGTCTATATTTTGTTCTCTATTATATTATACCTAGTTTACGTCTGGTTATTATATGCATTATACATATAAGGTACATGCGGTGATACCGAAAGCGAAAAAATTACAGAATATCTATACGTCTTTCATAATTCCATACATTACGGAAAAATAGAAAAAAATGATACGACATTGGTTCGATAAAGTTAAATGTATAGATTTGCATCTGTTATTGTTGGGGATGATTTAGAAATTCTATCTCGCTATTTATTGTATAGTCCGATGCGAGAGAAAAAGATTTAAAAAAAAATGGGATAGACATGAGGACAGGAACGTCATCCCGTCCCTTAAGTCGCGTGGTATACCTATATATGTAACGTTCCCTAAGGATGCGATTACGTCTAACGATGTATCTGTAATGTGACATTAGGAGTCGAAGCGACATATACATATAGTCCCGACTTCAACCATGACGATATCTATCGACGATCAGTTTGCCTTATTATTGTCACGGTAGTATGACACGGTGTCGTCATGACCTAACCGTCGACCTCTTCGCACACCCCAAGGGATCGACTAACTTCTCACTGCAATGCACATCGTATAGAAATAGTACCAACTGTCACGCTGTAATACTGCAGTATTCTAGCAGTTGCGAACTCCGCTTCATACGTAGTAACATTTTATTTCATACATATGTGCATGTACATGCAGTGGTGTATATATATGTACGAAATATACACGATCACCCTCATACCTCATGGATCATGATCTCGAGCTCCTCCTCCACGATATTATATGGCCATCAAAGTCCTTCCTTCACACCGTGCTTTATGGCGCGGCAAATTAAAAGATTCCCTTATACTTTTCCGACTATTATACACGAGATCCCCCGATGCGATTATTACAGTTTCACTACTGCAGTTATATAAGCTACCGTGGAGATAATCATTCATGAAATGGATATAAAATCAAAAGTGACTTTTATAAGTTGCGCGTTTTTATTATTACCGTTAGTATATCAAAAACGATATTCGCGATGATTCTGAAATTTATTCATTCATATAACATTTGAAAATTTGCTGCTAAAAAATCGTGGAAATCTTTGTTTATATTCGCACAATAATTGCCGACGTTTATATAAATTATTTTCGTTTAATAAGCTGATATTTTTTCCTTCCTAATAAGTTTTCCAATTCCTGGTATAAACCCTCACATTATAATTGTCCGGCTCAAAAATCTGGAGTTATAATCTTGGTACGTCAGTCATTCATCTGTTCTTGGCGCAGATCTTTGAAATGTTTTTTTCTTTTCATTTTTCGTTCTCGACGTATTTCAGATTAGTATTTCATGTACACATACAGGACACGACGACTGTCGGTTGTGTGAAGTGGCTACTGCAGTGTCAAGTGTCAAGCGAGCCGAGCTGAACATATAGGAGGATTTGTACCGCGGCAATGTTAACGTTCAACAAAGTATATATAGTAGTAGGCGTGCCCGTTAGGGGTGGGTATAATTTGTCAGGAAATCACCCAATTAGCCTCCCAGTTATGCGGCCCAACAGATTTAACCAATTAGTTAAGCTATGCGAGCCCACAGCTAATACATTCCTAGTACCGAGGAGAAACCAACGCTCTGAACGCAGCTCAATTCAGTTCAGTTCAGTTCAGTTCGCTTCCGTTGCGTTAATTTTGCTACTAATATTAGTAACGTCATAACCCAACACTATAATACACATATACATATGTATATGTGCATACTCATCTCAGTATCAGACTTCGCGCACGCGTTAAAAGAAGAAAAGCGTTATAATAAATTCATATGTGCGCGGTTTTTGCTCATTTATTATTAATTTTTTTGAATTTTTTTTTGTTTCTTCTCACTTCTTCCGTTTTTTGTTTTATTTTTCTCCCGTGTGCCGGTGTGTATAGATCTAACCTATAAAAGCTGCGGTTATACTCGCGTTAAATCTATATATAGGTACTTACCAGTGTTCCTATACATATATATATGTTACATATACATATGTACACGTATGTGTGTATCTCCTATATGAAAGAGAGAAGCAATTTGTCTCTTTAATGAGATGTCACCCCATCCATATCACTGCTCTTCTCTTCTATCTTATTTTTTTTTTCTTCTCCTCTTATTTTTCTATTATAGCACCGGCCCCGACCCGATTGGTTGCTATGTCGCCCTGCTGCACACCGACGTTGCCTGCCCATCGCGTCTTCGGCAACTTTGAGTGAACAAAAATTTGACAAATCATGATATCTATGAATAATTTCCAGATGCAGTTTTTCGATTTTATATTTATTATCCAAACGCATACCTTGTACTTTGTTTTCGATTTTTATTTATTCACGAATTATCTTTTTTTTTTTGTTCAATTTCACTTATATTCGCATTTATTTATTTATACTTGAGAAAAAAATAAATCAACATCATCGATATATGGTAATTATAAAATTTCAAGAGATAGCTTTTATATTTATTATGTATAGAAGATATAGAAGTGAAATGCAGATAATTTATCGATGTGCAGGCGCATCGGGATTTTCTAATTAAAAAATTAAACGCTTCCTCGCTTTTTAGGAATGTTTATTTTTAGTCCGAAACTATGTGTAGTGTATATGTATATATATATGTATAATGTACGTACGTGTATTATATCGTGACCAAACTTCAAGCACGTTGACAAATGACCGCAGCAGCTTATAATACACATGGTATATAGGCATGTGTATATATATATATAAGCTAATGACATAGGGTTTACATAAAGACGCGTGAAGAAAGATCCTCCTGAAGCTGACGGATAATATTATACGCTAATTAATAAATTCATTAATTGATTGATTAATTAATTAGCGTTATATCTCGTTGTCATATATCCACGTCATATCTTATATACTGAAAAGCAGGTGATTTGGTTACAATAAATTATACGAAATTAGCATTAATTGGTTGTTATACAGGGTATAGGAAAAAATTCGCATCACGTGCTTGTTAATTATCTGTAATCGTGTTCCTTGGAATACTTAATTAGCGCGCAACTAATTATACAAGAGAAACAATAAAAGACTGCGCGCAAAGAATTCGTATATACCTTGATAACTTCGTAATTATATAATTGAGATTTTACCCGTAATATAGATAAGATTTTTCACATTTTACAGACGATATACTTGCTTCTGTTTTCGAGATAAAAACAAGAATATTTATATAATATGTATAATAATAAAATTTGAGATTCGTCAAAAAATTATAAAATAAACTCTTCAGTTTCGAAGTGCAGACTGCAGCAGCGAAGGAAAATGAGCTGCAGACTTTATGGGCTTATTTAAGGAAAAAAAAAAAAAAGAAAAAACTCGACAGGCACACAACATGAAATAAACTTAATGTTGGCAGCTATAAATTTTCGTGAAGTGACTAATAATGATGAAACTAGGTATAGGTACACCACACGGTTGTTTTCGACCGGTGAATAAAAATATTTTTTCTTCTACTTTTCAACGACGATTATAAACAGGCGTTATAAATCAATTTAACGATTTCTGATTTTGCGCACGTAGGTATCATGTATCTCATCTTGACATAATTTCCGTTTATCCTGGCCAAGTATAGATTAACATTAACGAAACATATATCTTGAAATACATATGTTTAAATATCTTAACGTCATATTGGTATACGTATATGTTATACTGTATCAAATTTATTTTCATGCGTCATTATCGTAAAGTACGTCACTAAAAGTCCACGTCCCTTTTCAAAATATCCTTAGGGAGAGCCTTGTAAGGTCCCAAAGGATGATGATCACGTACGACGCAATATGCAGCGCGCGGCTATCATCAAGAATTAAACCCTATTATAAGTCGAAACGGTTTCTAAAAAAAAAATATGAAATCATACAAGCCAACTTACAAGAGTATTTATGATAAATTATCGTGCCAACAGAAAATCGAAGAAGATACGATATTCTTTTTTTGTGTTTCTTTTTTTTCATTTTATAAGCTCAATTATTTCAAAAAACTCAAGTTTGTGTGCTATTTTTTTTTTTTTTTTTATCTATTTTTTTGTCGCGATGAAATTTATGTATAATACATTTATGTACTATAATAATGAGAAGGGAAAATTAACGATAATACGCATAAAATACGAAAGAAAGAAAGAGAGAACGAGAAATTGTTGAGAGAATTGAAGGCGGCTGTGGTTACATCGTATAGATATAGGTATAACTAACGCACGCATATATAGATTCGCACACATACTTTTCGAGCGTCGTTTTCGCCCACTCACACAATTTTCGCAATTTAATACGTGTATCTAATATACTATACGTTAACTATACGTTTACTATGTCGGGAGTTCTGCAGAGAGGCGAAGAGAAGCGAGCGAATGATGGTGGCGGCGCGGGCGGTCGTTCGTGGTGGTGGTGGTGACGGTGGTAGTGGTAGTGGTAGGGTAGTTGGGAGTGGGCTATGGGGTGGTTCGTTCGCTGAATGCGGTTTAATATTAATGGGAGCTGATGATAAGCAGCGCAAACAAGCGTCAAGTCTCCAGGGAGAGATCTGCCTTCTGTTCCCGGTGTGCGCTGCGGGAACTATGTTGGTATATGTGTATACACAGGTTGTATATAAGTACATGTATATAACGTTCTAAATACATAGGTATAGTATACATATAAAGCAGCTCAATGCAATAAACGGGTGGTCGACGTGCCGTGCAAAAATATATTCCGTAAAAACTTGGTTTTTTTTTCCAGTTGGGACGTACATTTTTTCTTCATCTTTTTTTTTCTCCCCCCTCCTCTACTTCGAATATTTGTGAAAATGATATAACGTTTTATTTTTTTTTCAAATCCTTAAACTGATTAAAATTAATTTTTCAAAAAATTTCTTCACCCGATTATCTCTCGCTCCTGATTCCAATTTTCAAAAAGTCTACCGTACATAATAATACGTTCTTTTTTTACATACCTTATCGGATTTTTTTTACTTTGTATCTATTCTCAAAAGAGAAAAAAAATGCAAAATCTACACACGACTTTTGAGAATCCATTTGTTTATTTATTTTTCTACCGCCCCGAATTTTGGAAAATATTATCGTATATTTTATTCGTATCAAAAACCAAAGAAAAGGATTTTCATCCCGAGTATATCTGAAATCAGTTGAATTGGCTTATAGAAAATTCCGCATCGAACGATGTATCCTGCCGTACGTTTTTGAAAAAAAAATACTAAGAATAAAAAAAAAGAAAGAAAAAAAGAAACCGAAGTAGGTAAATATGTCGTACCAATATCTAACGTAACTTAACCCAACCCCGAGCAATATATATGTGGAGTGGCGAGAGTCTTTCGGCCCGCGGGGACCATCCGCGTGATCGTATAGCTGAGGGAACTCGCATTCGGATAATGGTAAAACCGGGAACGGTCGGGAACCGGGAACAGTTTGCATTGTGGGAAGGGAAAAACGGCGGAACAGAGAGACGCGCGGTTATAGTGGATGTATTATAGCTACCCCTCTTTACGACGCATACGCATATATATGAGGTGTGTATATATGTTGCACATATACGTATAATATACCTACGGTTCTCGCAGCCTCCCCCCTCCCCCCCCCCCCCCCCCCCTCCCTCCACCCTCCTTGCGCCTCGCGCGTGTTTACTCGCCAAATTAGAAAACGATCGACACACACTAACTGCTGCTGCTGCTGCTGTGCTGTTGCTGCCCGTTGGGATAGATTTGGAAAGGGGATAAGAGAAACGACGATTTATCCCCGGTACAGCTATCGTGTATATTCCTTCTCTAATATGTACTTATTCTGCAGGTTTCTTCCACTTCCACCTCCACTTCCACTTCCACTTCCATTTTCAACCCTCTTTGAACGATCGTTCTATTCACATATCATTCCGCAATTCGCATCTCTGATGTATGATCGAATTGACGATTATGTTGTTAAGTTGTATTCCCACAGTGAAGTAGCAGCAAATATTCCGGAAACGTTTCAGAAAGATAATAATTAAACTATGAAGATGAATTCGATTGGTTCATTCTATATAGGGGCCTATGCGTATAAAATTTTGAAACAAAGTTCATCATGTACCATGTAGTATATTAGAATATGTGAGCAACTTTATTGTATACGCGTCATCTAATTGAAAAAGACGCTATCGCGACGCCATTACGACAGTGATATAATAATACATAATGTATAGTTATGGTACGATACTTACATTACTGTATATTATATTATGTTATTGAACATATTTAAAGGACGAGAAAATAAATTGGCATAATAATAAAGATTATATATCTACTCGTTAGCAACTTGCAAGTTTCTCTGCAATAAGTATCGCTCTGATCCTGCTGCAGGGTTTGTTACTTCTATAGAATGTTATCCAATCGTATGCACATAGCCCTTGGTTATACTCAAATGCTCCCCTCTTATTATTACTTAAGTAATTCGTTCATTAATTCAACTGACATAACGAGCGACTCTCCCTTTACTCTTTCCCTCCCTTTTTCTCGAGCTTTCTTCTCGCAGCTATTTTACCTACCTATGAGTAGACGTACCTAATTCTGAAGAGGTGAAATTTGAAACATGATTTGACCCTAACCTTAGATAATATTTAAGACGGTATCTAAACTAATCTAAGATGCATATTCTAGGGTAGAATCTAACCCGAGCTAAGATACGTAATTCAAAGTATATCTTCACCTAACCTTACCTGAACGGGTGTAATTTAACCTGATTGTGAGCTAAAATTGTCGCACGTAATCAACTCGACCGACCATGAAAATATAACCTAATCCTAACATGAATTCAAAATTTTGAAGGTATTTTTTGACTGCTTGCCACTGTTGTATCATTTTTCATACAGGTATGTATACATATACGGTATACATCTCGTATAAATATGTGGCTCGGTTGTGTAATTCGGTTGGTTTGTTTCCGACTACGTACTCATGTTATATGGAGTGTAATTTTTTTTTTTTTCGTTTCTTTCTCTTTCTTTCTTTCCTTTGTTTTTGCCTTTTATTATTTAAACCTGCACCACCGCTACTACCACCACCACCACCACCCACCCTTTATATATATCGTATATATATAACGCCGTTTTATGTATGATATGTAAGCGAAAAAGGGAGGAGAGAAAGCGTAGGAGGGCGGAGCGACGAGGAATGGAGCTCATATCGTATTAATAGGCAATCTGGGCAGCCGAGGGGTGTCATAAACTCGAACCCCTAATACTCGGCTAAACTACCTCGGTTAAATAATAGAACTCGACTTGCTCTCTCTTTCTCTATTTCTATATCCTATTCGCTCGCTACTACACGTTCGCCTTTTGCCGTTCGTTGCGAATTATTATACGAGCTGTATAACGTAATCTCTACGTGTTATTATACGACTCATCAAATTATTTTCTCAACACCTACGAATAATAAATATACAACAAATGATAATCGACGTCTGCCGTGTTCACCGTATCTCGAACGAATATACTGAGACATTATATAAAATAATAATTGAAGTATTAAAACTAAGAGCCAAAAGGGTGTAACCCACAAAAGTGTCGATCCGCATATTATGCTGTCTCAAGAGCGTATTGTACATCCTCTAAAAAAACAACCCAAAAAAAAGAAAAATCCATCTAAAAAATGGAAATCTACTTTACGTGGGTTTTTTTTTCAAATTCTACATCTTCACTTTTTATTTATAACTTTCCGTGTCCTACAATGAAATTGTTCGAAAATTGACTCATCTTTGGAAAGAAAAAGAAAAGAAAAGAAAAGCAAAGGAAATGCGAAGTGATTAAATAAATAAGAACATTAACAGCTGATACACAATTTTCTTTCCTCAATTATAATCATCGTCAGATTTTGATTACCACTGCCATAATTTAAAAAAAAATTAATTTTCTTTTGTTCTTTTATTTGTTCATTTTTTTTTTTTTTTTACTTTCGCTAATGGGAGATATACCCACTTTATGTATGTATACTTGCGCACATGTCTAGTGCACACAAAGTCCGCGTATACCACATGCCGGTTAAAGACTGGCTATATGGATTTTATTGTTAGTTTAATTCGAGTCAAGTTTCGAGTGTAAACCAAAGCAAGCCCTCTATCAACTATATAACCCCAAATTGGGTAAACAAGGTACAGTATAAGGGTATATAGGAGAATCGGTATCAGAACTAAACGTGAAGAAAATACGAGTTCTGTGCAGAAGGGTCGCTCTTTGCAGGGGTCAGGAAGATTTCGTTTTTGTTTTCTTTTTCTTTTTCTTTTTTTCACCCCTCGACGACACGTGTTTGGGATATATCCTATGTACCATATAATATACCTATAGTGACTGCGGGAGGATAGCAGGGAGAGAAGTCGAGGCGAAACTCTTTCAGGCTCGCCATTCATTTTTGCGGAGGATATACGATTCGACGTGGTAGGTTATCGAGCGGACATTTAGACGCGTGGTACAAAGATTATACCAGCTAAACTCACGATTAGAGGGTGAAATTGATTAGCCAATGGCCAATGAACATCGCTATACCATCGACAACCACGCGATCATCTTATACTCCAACTTTCTCTTCGTCTTAACTTCCTCTTCTTCTTCTTCTTCTTCTTCTTCTTCTTCTTCTTCTTCTTATCTTCAACTCACCGCGCCTGCGATGCAGCAACGCCAGTTTCTTCGATTCTCACACTGCAGCGCACATCTTGGGGAAGACTTAAAACCAGCGATCGTTTATATCCTCTACGATTCAGTTGTTGGAATCGTCCCATCCAGAACTAGAAGAAAAAAGAAAGAATAAGAATGACAAAAAAATTAAAATTATTGACATCGCTAGGACTAGATTATAATTCTACTCTTTCGCTCTGCAATATATTTCCTATGGGTTTTTTATTTGTTTGTTTGTTTTTTGTTTTCAATTGTTTCGAGGCTATGGAGAACAGTGAAATAAGAAATGGCGGCGTTGACGCGCATATAGGAGCGTTTTCGTGTAATGTACGTATCCGTTTTGAGATTATGTTCACCGTTTTTTAGGGCTCAATGGTGCAAATTGCAGAATTTATAAACTTGAGGAAGTACTAAATTCTCTTTCTGGACTACCCAGAGTCAAGTTATACCTTCCACAGTATAGAGTCTATTTTTTCCTCCTTTCATATCCTCTCGACACACAAGAAGAATTCAAACCTACAGCAGACGTGAGAAACTTTTATTTATATTTTGTTTTTTTAATTTCTTTCCTTCTTTTTTCACAAACACCTATATGCACCTATATATATATTTTTCTTACCGGATGTTAATAATTCATTTGTTTGTTTTTTGGATCTATTTTTTGTTGTTATTTATTTGTTTATTCTTTTTTTTTTATGCAAACTTTTCTCACGTGCTCATGCAATTTTTTTTTTTTTTGCAAATATTTAATTAAGACTATTTATTTGAAAAGGTGCATGGAAAAAAAAAAACTTCTGAAGGATAATGAAGGTATGATTTTGACTTCAACGCGATTTGTAGTGATATCAATGCTTTATTACTGAAAGGCTACCGCAAGTGGTGATCCAGGACGGAGAACAAAGAATAAGAGGGACCTTTTCTTCATCCAACTTACCCCAGAGTATACACAACTATATAGGTATATGAATCGTTTAGATGTTTTTTTTTCTTCTTATACCTGATGGAGATGAGGGTCATTCAATGGCTGCGGAATGAGCTGCTTCTGCAGGGCGCGGTAGAATTCAATTTAATGTTACAATGAACGCCAATTAGTACAATTTTTATTGTAAATTAGTAGAACTACATCAAACTAGAATGTTCACTCCGGTATTTCAATACCCGATAAAAATTGATCACTTTGGCAATTAATGCAAGTCATTCGCACCGCATAACGAGAACAACCACATCTTCTCCAACATTTTAGCTTTTCGACTCTTAACGCTCCTCTACACAGTGTTATTTTTTCCTCATGTTTTTTATCGTATTTTTTTTTTCTTTACCACTTCATCGATCGACCCTCTAGCTTTTACTTATTTTCACAGACACGTTTTTGTTGGCTTAGGATTCAGTCAGCTTCTCACCAGAAATGTAATAATAATAAAAACAATAACAACAAGCTAATAATTAGCTGGCGTTAAAGATCGACCCGGTCCATATATGATCTTCGTCTATTTGTTAAGTTTGTTTATTTATTTATTTTCATGAAAAACATTTTCGACCCCTTATAGTATATAATCTTACCCTGTACGCTGCAGCTGCAGTTAGAGAATCTAAGTATAGAAAATGGCAAAAGTTAATTATCTCTAAATTGTCTGTCTTAAAAGTCTGACAAATTAAGATATACATATCTTGATCTTGTGCTACAGTATTATGTGGAAACTAGTGATGTTAGAAATAATTGTTTGAGACGGGACGTGAATGAAATGTATTTTATTTATATGTATGTACACATGCCTATGTGCATACAGATACCGGAGGAAAGTATATAGTCGTGAAATGCATCCAATACGAAGAATAACGGGAGAAGCATGCATGAAAGGAAATCATAAACTCCTCGACACCTCCGTTCTCCTGGACAAACAAGAAGCTAGCTATAGGATGACGTTAGCTCTGGACGACTGAGGCGCGTTTGCAGACTAAACGAGAGGAAACCTTAATAATATACTATGAGAGGAAGAAGAGGAAGAAGAAGAGGTCAAAGAAGACGCGTCCATTAATTCACCACGGGTAGTACGGTGGCAGCTTTTCAAGTACCTAAATAATAATTCTCACTTAACTAACTTAGCTAACTAACTAGTAGTTCGGCTAATAATACAAACTATATACTACTACGCTATCTAGAGAGAAAGATGGAAAAGTGAGGGGGCGTTGTTTCAGGTTTGAACGATGAGGACAGTCGTCGGAGGGTGAAGAAGAGAAAGGGAGACGAAAAATGGAGGAGGAAAGGGAAGTTTAAATGGAATGAGAGGCTTTCGGAGGACTGCGAGCTAATTCTTGTACCGCTTCGAATACACGAAGAGGGAAAGAAGAAAAATAAAGATCACGAGAAAGAGGAGGAGGAGGAGGAGGCCTGAAGTCAATTTGTCGGGGAATGCGTGCGGTAGCAACACGTGCGCACCACTCTGAAGCATCAAGAGCAACTCTCTTAATTTTCATTCTCTTATAATACCTATAGGTATAACATATCTATATAACATTCTCTCTTTCATCAGAGAAACGATAAACGAAAAACGAAACCAGACGAACGAGAAGCTGACGGACTGCTCTTTTCAACTTTTCAAACCAACTTGTATAATAAAAATGACGATTGGGAAAACATTCTCATCCGCACGTTCTTCAACACGTCAATTCTAATTCCGTTTCTTTCCGTTCTTTTTTTTTCTTCTCCTTCGTTTCTTCCGTTTCCAGTGATCTTAAAAGTTTGTCCATACAACGTGAAAGACGTTGGCGAATCGCTAGTTTAATTGATCGTCTATTTCAAAGTCACTGCAGTTTATTAACTTCTTTTTTTTCTAGGTCGTGCCAGTGTGGTGCCTTTTTACCGATGACTCTTCGGACTCTACGTCCGGACCCATGAAAATCAATTAATCGGAAAAAAAATGCACAAATCCTTGGGACTTAGCTTGCACAAAAGAATTAACTACGCTGACTTTGTGCAATGACTTAACAAGTTTATGTATACTTCGAATGTGAAAATCTCCGTTATATTTCAAGCAGCTAATATACGATACAAAAATTTATAGAATATACAAGATCGAATAAATCACTTATAAATGATAATCCCAAGAGAGTATTACGATCCCCGCATCTAATGTTTACCAACAGGGGATGATCTTTTGAAAAAAGAAAAGTAGGTACGCCGCGTTGCCCTGTGATCCGCACGCGGCAGAGTACATAAAATCTATATATTATCTATATGCATGGATGTACACATGTATAATACATGGAGAAAATATATATCTACGGGGTGGATCCTTCGTCCTTTCTATTTTCCATGATACAACTTTCTCTACACTGTATTCGAAAGATTGGTCACACGACTTACATTATACGTATAGTTCTACAGCTACGTATATTCGTATAATCAGCATCATAATAACGTGTGTTAGCATGAACTTGTATATAGTATGAATATAACTATACATATGTATATGTAAACGTGTTGTATATATTCGCGTGTTATACTATAGATAGTATTAGTAGGTATTAGGTGTTGGCCTGGGAACAAGTGCACATGCTATGATCCCAGCCCATCCCTTCGAGTTCGGATAATTCTTTAAGTGCTTCCTCCCCCACCCTATTTTACGCCCTGGAACATTCTCTACCAACCAACCAACCAACGACCTCCTCGACACCTGCGACAACCCACCCACAAGAAAATCGAAAAAATATCTTTTAGTCTACGAGTTATACAACAATTTTTATCTATATTATATAAATTGCTTATTGTATACAAATACATCGATATACTATGACGCGAAGATTATTGTTTTTTCAATATGAGATAATTGATGTATGATTTCGAAAAATTCAATATTTATTCGCTCGCGATTTTCATCTTTTTTTTGGCATCTTTTGCAAACACTCTCGTCAATTTTTCTTTTTTGTCTTTTAGAATCTTATACAATTTTCCTGACTAGAAATTTGGAAGGAAATTCGAATGTGATGTTCATATAGGTTGAGAATACATAGGGCGATGCGTTAGTTCCTATATTTCTTTTTTCGTTTTTTTTTTTTTCGTTTTTCCCGAGCAATTTGTTTGCGCTAAAGTATATTGAAAGGGGAGATAAAGAGAGGAAGCTATAGAAACTGTAGAAATATTGGTTGGTTGGTTTGTTCTGTCTCCATCCGTGCTATAACTTAACGCCTGTGTCCGTCGTCTGTTTCAATATATGAGCATATAGCAGAAGAAGTAGGAGAAAAAGATGGAGACGGAGAAGAAGAAGATGCCCTAGAGGGCCACCCACAGACTCCACAGTTCAGCTGAAGAAGCATCTGGAGGAAATTAGCTGCTAGCTACTAAACCATATACCAAAACTACTAAGTGAGAAAGAAACGAAAAATGAGAAGAAAATGAATAAAAGAAAATTAAAAATAAAAGAATAAAAAAAGAAAAAAAAAAAAAAACGGATCAGGAAACTTTCTTCTTCTTTTCTCTTTGATCGCCCGTGGCCTTGTTTGCAGCCAGTATATAGACGTCCTTTACTGAGGTTATATAGTAATACTTTATGTATGTAACTATAATAAAATTACCATGCTAAAATAAATTCGCATTCCAACTATAGGCCCTTGATCTCGAAAAATGACGCCCGTTCGCTGGAAGCAAATTTGTCCATTAAATAAATTTTTCTCATTTAAGTATAATACGTCACGTATAATAGGATGTACGCGTTCTTTCTTTTCTTATTTCTTTTGTTTTATTTTAAGAAAATTCCATTCTATGACGAAAGACATGAAAAAGAAAAAGACTAGAAGAAAAAAAGAAATAAGTTTAATAAGACTCGAATGGAAGTGAGAAAAAGATGCACGGTGAGGAAGCAGGGGATCTGCCAAAATTAGCAAAGTTTCCCCTTCGAGCACTCTTTTTCTTTTTTTTTTGTTTGTTCATTTTTGTCTTCCTCATATATTCCGTATCAAATTATACCTACGTTCGATCATTCATCGCTAACTACGATGAAAAAACAAAAAATTGAAGCGTATATAATATGCAATGATGCGTGTGTTATGCAATTATTGAAACGCGAGAAATTTTGTGGTTTTCCATTACGTATAAATGAAGTTGTTTTTTTTTTCTATTTTTCATTATATAATGTATATAAGATTTGTCATACGCCGATGAATAAGATTAAAGAGCTATGTAAGCAATCTGTATATAATTGAACTGTAGTTTGTGTAGATACCTATTATTAGATATGTATAAGTTAATTAGCGCGGAGAGTTTATATCTTGAAGCGTGTAAAGCGTATAATTATTGTAATTATAATACTATGCGTACAGTAGATGTATTATATACATTTTACATGGGACACTCGGTATAAGGTATCGCATGGGGACACATTAATCATTCTTGTAGGGTCCTTACTACTATACGCAGTACATGAGGAGGTGCGCCCTCTAAATTGTATATATGTATACACCTTTGCAGGGATAGCAGTACACGTAATTACAAGTAATTTTGGAGAACACACGTCCTTAATTGCCACGCAGTATAATGTACATACACAGGTATTTCATATAATATACCATTTACATAAATTAGATTCTACACAAATGTATACCAATTGTTTTTCGTATTTTTTTCATCATGTAATAAGTATAATAAATGAGGAATAATTTTTTATTAAATGCTGAAAGTTTGAAAATTGATTCGTCATGTGAAAATATAAAACTGCATATACTTGAATTCGGCTGATCCGCATGTATATATGTATATAGGTATATTTTTTGCAAAAGTATATTCGAGTATTATTTTTCAACTGTTTTGCAAATATTGACGATGTACCTATCTATATAAGTTTTGTTGAAATCATCGATGTATACTATGTGTTATAGAAGCGGTGCAGGTTTTACGAATATTTACAGAGTTTGACGGATATTTCGAATTTTACTTGTTCCACAAAGGTACATGTACACGTGTATAAATGTACGTAAATAACTCGCTGCGGGGATTCCGACGATAGTGCAGTCAACCGAAAATCCATCCGTCTATCCATCCATCCATCCATTCGCTGGCTAATTCGTCAATTCGTTAATCATCAGCGCGCGCGCGGGCGCAGAGAATTATTTGAAGCGGTAATAGCAGGCGCACGGCGACCACATTTTACACCGTTAAATATGTATATAAACGTTGGTGTTAGGTAGGAGCGACGATAACGATTACCACAAAATGAGATTTTAATTTCAACTTTTCACATTAAAACACCCTTTCGCTTTATGCTTCTTCTTTTTCTTCATCTCATTTTACTCCTCGTATTTCCTCGTATTGTGTATAGTTATAAAGCTCGTTATAATGAAACGCGCCGCTCTATAAAAACGAGGTGAGGTTTAACCCTTTGAAGCTACTTGAATTATATTCGGTATAATCTAAGGACGCCGAAATTAATACTCTGCCTCTCTCACATTTACCCTTCATAATTTTTTTTTCTTTCTCAAGTTTTGAAACAAAATTTCCTCACCAATTTTTCGTCATCCTCATAATTGCACGTATTGAAAGATTCTAAATACCTACTCATCATTGAGCTTTTTAGAGAATCGAAGTATGCAGGGCAGAATGATACATCCTCATTTTGTATAGATGTTGTATAGAAGAGATACGAAACTAGAATCACGTTTTTTACTTATACTACGTGTCATAAATCCTACATACATTTACATCTACGTGTACATCATCACGTTATATGCGTACATTATAAAATAAACACAACAATATAAACGCCATGACGATAATATCCTCGCCGCAAATTTCTGGAATAATTACAGAGCTGGCACTTTACACTGCACATATATATATATATACAAAGCGGCGAATTGTGTGGGTGTTATATATACATACCTATATCGGTAATATGGCGGGTGTATAATATGATGGTTTGGTACAGCCCTGCGGGGTGGTTTGTAATATTATGATAACCTCCTCCTCCTATTCTCTTCCTTCCCCTTTCTCTTCTCTGGTATATTCGCTTCGTTCGCTTCTCCCGCATCAGTTCCTCCTCCTCTTTCTTTTTCTCTCTCTTTCTCTTCCTCTCTCTCTCACCCTCTCACCCCTTGCGCAGTCGTCCCTCTTCCCGCGGCCATGTTGCCTGGAAATATGATTATTGTTATTATTTCGCACCCTCCTCTCCACATTCTCCCCTTTTTCTCCAACTCTCTATGAGTATACCACCTACTTCCTCTTTTGCTGCATTTTCAAACAATATACCTTGGAGTATATATAACAAGGGGTGAAAAGAGGATCTCATTTCATCCTAATTTCGTTCTTCTTTTCAACCTACAAGCAGCCGACCGTGTAACAAAAATTTTTACACATTAAAACTGAAAACTCGCGGATATTATAAGCACAGCTGCTTATCAGTCATCCGCAAATCTCACAATTATAAAAAATTAGTAATAATTCAGCAGATAAGACTAGAGTTGAAATTTTGAGAATACCAACCTGCTGCAGTTTCGACGAATCGTGCTTTTCTTGAAACGCTATTTTCTTGTTGCTATTTGAGAAATAATCTGTAAGCGTACTAATTGTTTAAACTTAAACATTATTTAAACTGATCAGATAAATATATATATGATCAGCATCCTTTGAAGAGTTTTGTCAAAGGGCCAAGGGGTTAAGGGCCGCGATTGAACGGGCGATATTGAAAATGCTTTGACAGTTCCGAAAATGCGATTCAGAATAATTTCTATGTACGTATGAATAGAGGCAGAAAAAATAAAATACTTGACAATTTTTTTGGCAAAAAATTCGCAGAGTCGTTTCCCAAAAGTTTTCGAAAAATTGCGTTTTTCAATCGGTCCCTCAAAATGCCAACAAAAATTATAATCGTGGACAGTTTCTGCCATCATTATTGTAAGTTCAAAACTGAGGACTACACTTGGGATATAAAGTGCAGGCTTGAAATAGACGTCCTCATTCTTAACTTCATAAGACGATGTGATTTCAGATTCTGGGTGGGTTATAAGATAGGTCATGTAATTTGTATAGAGCGAAAAAGAGCGAAGCTGATTGTATAGTATAAAACCTTACAACCTATACTGCATCCGGCGTTCACGAGTCTCTCTCTCTCACTCTGGATGAGATAAGGTTAGTTCAGGTTATGGTGATGGTGATGGCGGCGGGGGGTGGTGGTCGGTTGAACGGGAAGGCGACTGTCGTCTTCTTACCCTGTAATAAATAGGCAACACGAGCGCTTATAAGGGGTAGGTAATCTGGAGCTTTTCCGCTTCTCAAGGGACGCGTGGTGGGAGGAGTGAGACGGAGAAAGAGGAAAGATGAAGAGAGAGAGAGGAAGAGGGAAAAGCGAGGAGCAAATTGGGGTGCAGGCCGCGAGAGTCGCGAGGTAAGGTATAAGGTATAAGGTGGGTAAGATGGCGGACAATTTGCCGCTCGACTACCCTCACCCGCACCCTTATACCGATTTCTATATACCCTATCACCCCTACAAACTGAAGTTGGCTACTATCCTCTTCTAGGTTCGGTGTTCATGTGTATATTATACTTATGTACATACATACATAGCTAAATTCATGTGACACTTATATACATGGATACCTGATACTTACGTTGGGGTAAATTCGTCTGATGCAGTATAGGTATATACCTATGTAATATACATCCATAAAATGTAACGTTAAGTGTGTGTCTAATGAAGATAAGTAACGGACGTTCTTATTTTCCAAGACTGCTGCACTGCAATTTGACATTAAAATTTCACATTGTTATTATCATTACTTAGGATAGTAAGAACTAAAAAGTCGAAAATTGAGAATTTCAGATCAAAAAGTTGTAGCTCTGAATATATTACCAAACATATATAACTATTCAGTATACATTGCACGTGTATATTATGAGGTTTATTGGGGGCGTATTTGTAAACGTGTTGTATTAACTTAAGTACCCAAACCACCCTTACCTCATTTTATCGTATATACATTACGTATAACTGAGAGACGAATTCTGTAGACCTCTTCCTCTCTCTCTGCAACGCCGCGCTGTTAGCATTCCGGCCGCCATCTTCTCACTTAATAAAATAATTACCCAGAGTCAATTAAGCCTCGCGTCCCGGGGCGCCGCGCTCCGAGACCTCCCTTGTATTATATATACCTATATATATATAGGTATATATGGTATATAACAAGGGAGTGAAGTGAAGTGAAGTGAAGGTGAAGTTGCGTTTTGCTGCTGCTAATTCTGATTATGATGCTGATGCTGCAGACGCCGTGGGATCCAAGACGCCATCAACGATCATTATGTTATGAATAATTTACCCTCGATTTTCAAGGAATCTGTATAACTTGTAAATTGCTGCTGCAGAATCGTTATTACAAAAAACATCATATATGTTATGTATTTTGTATATAAATACCCTGCAAACAATTATCGCGGTGGATTTTAGGATCGAGCGCGACTCGCTCAAAATAATCTTGTCCGCTAATTTTGTCGCTTTATATCCATTCATTATATTATTATTATTTCTTAAATCCCGCTATATGGATAATAAATGAAGATGAAGAGCCAATTAATCATTATAATACACATACGTAAAATTTCGAAGAGGAATCCGAACCGGTGACAGTTTTATTATCTGACATCTTCTATAGTAACGTGTCATGTAGTTTTTATTTATAGTGTATAGTTTATTATATTATTGTACGGTGGAAGCAAAAGGAAATAGTTATATTTTGACGATTTATCAAGAAGATAAAAATGGATATGGAATAATTAAAATAGTAATAGCTGTACAGTGATTACAAGAAATAGAAAGGCAAATAATTTTTGTGTTTTAAAAAAACATTATTCGAATGAATGTTTACTGTACAAATATACACTATTCTTTTATTCTGAAATTCCTATTTTCTGTTATTGTAGGAACAAAAACAGCAGCTGGGAGGGTTTGCTATTTTTTATAATCTAATCAAATCGACTTATTACGTGGGTTTATTCTTTTGATGAAAAAAACCCGTGGCGATGGAATGAAAGTAGAAAATACAAAGAACAACAACGATATTTGAGTGGAGGTATTAGGGGTGTTCTATTTCAAATCAATCATTTTGACGAATCTATATCCACACATCGTCAATTTATTCTCTTTACTTTGACGATGTGTTGGGAGGATTGCAATGTTTTTTTTTTAAATTCGGATCAATATTTATTGTAATGAATTCCACGGTCTCCGAATCGCCAACACAAATGAAGACAGTAATAAGCGAATTCAATACACCTCGTTTATTCTGAATATAACTGATGGCTTCATAATTATTTTCTATTGATCAGGAAGAAATTGCTGGGTAATAGGTTACATGTATCGACTGCGAATATTGGAGTTTAAAAAATAAGTAAGGGTTAGACGTTGGGTAAGGGTGAATCGAAAAGGCAATGGAGGATAAAGTAGGAAACTTTCTTCTTGGGTACAAATTTTTAACAGTAGAATCACAAAGAGTGGGATCTGAAAGATTTGTTGTGAAAATAAAACGAATTTTCACAATTCTAGTGTGTTGAATAATTCTAACGTGATATTAATTATGTAAGAAAATCCTGCGAAGTGCTTTTTTTTAACTTCTCAGAGTCTGTCACAGCTTCTCTTGCTGTTGTGACATTCCGGCTTACAATTGTAACCTACAATTTATGTACTTTGTCAAAACACGATAGCGACGACGTAAGTTTAATGGAATAATTTCATAAAGAACTAATCATTTTATTTATGGATTGTGCTATATTTCAGCCCAGATAAAATTTATTGAGTTGAAGCGGTCGAAGCTTCAGTCAGTGTAACATGACACGGAAATGTGCCCTTTGCAAGGCAACAAACTATAAACAAACCTACAGCTTTTTCTCTGCGCCAAAAGATCCAGAGATTAGGAAGAAATGGCAGGCGGTAATTCCCTTCCCGGATTACAAAGTCTCTGACGATACTTTTGTTTGTAGTAAACACTTTAGACCTAGTGACATTATTACACATTGGGTCAGCGGAGTCCCTCCACACGTTGTTACAGTGCGTTACTTTTCTGTATTTTGTGTTTCCAGGATACATTTTGCGTTCTAGCTCATAAATAACTTATTTATTATAGATAAAGTACAAGAAATGCAGGTTACGGGTAGGAGCAGTACCTTTTGTGGACAATGCAACCAGCGATAATCAACACGATCAAATTAAGTTTGAGCAAGCCGGTTCCAACGATGGAATGCCGACAGATGAAATAGATTTTCTAATTCCTAAGGTAAAACCTCAGGAGTCTATTGCTGACAATGAAGCGGATAAAGACAGCTATGCTATCACTAGGATTCCACAGTCAAGTTACGACGAGTCTAACGGAACGACAAAACCATTGATTAGATTTACACGTGTTGGTCAGATGCAGGATTCTGTAGAAGGCGCAAAAGTGAGAGGATTCGATGAGCCTGAAGAATTATTTGACTATGATTATGAACCAACTCATGAAGACAAAGCCGATATATCCCTTGTTACAAAAGCATCAGAAGAAAATTCAGATAATCAGGTTAATAGTAAATTACTCAATGCAAGGACATATCGAAACGTATATACTAAGCGGGTCTTGCGGGTTCATAGTATCAAATCCGAGCCAACTACCCCAATTTTGAGTGAAGTACAACAAATGGAGGTTGATCCTTTAATTTTGAACACTGAGTATCTCACGGAAATTGATATCCCTAAAGATGAGAATATTTCGGAGAAGGACGATAGAAAATCTCAAAGACAAGATCTTGGGAATCATATAATGGAAATATTACAATGTCAAGTTGAAGCAAAGGATGCTGAAAACAAACCCACCTTGAGTTTGTGTGACACTATGCTGTTCGAAGATTTACTTGAAATTTATACAGAAGTAACGCTTCCGCGTGGTTGGGCATGTCTTGTAACTTCCAAGGGACGTTCTACGACAGTTGTTTATCTCTACATGAACACGCCGACAAATCACATACCTGTGGTTGAAAAAGAAGTATACATAAAGAGCGATATGATCATGCATTGTGGGGTCGGAAGCAAAGAAATCGACCTCTTTCTTCACGGTCTCATCAAAGATGGCAGGGATAATAAGGTTCGCACTTTATCCGACATAGAGGAACTCATCGATGAATTAGATCAACGACATATTTGCGAAGGTATTGATACACCATTCTTTTTCTTATTTCTACCGTCACTCTTCCAGTTTTGGCAAGCACATCGCCAGTGTGTAAATATACTTTTTTGTTTCAGGCGGTCCGATTTTGCACAATTTTGACGACGTAGAAGTCGGTGTTGCATATATCGATGGTATGAAATGGAGGCACACAGGATGTCCGATTGTAATTAATAACGGATCAATGAAATGTTCTAAATGTGTCCGTCTTAATGGTACAATTGCTCGCAGAAGAAATAGAACTTCAGGAGTGTCGAGAATGGACATGCTTCTAGAAAAAGAAAAACAGATAGAAAGATTACAGAGATCTTTGGCAAAAGTGGAAAGACGAAATGAAAAATTAAAGAAGAGTGGAGATAGTTTTAAAAATAGGGTCAGACTTATGGTCGATCAAGAAACGAAAAAAATACAAAAGGCCATACAAGTCAGCTTCACCAAGGTAGCTTTAGATCTGGTTTTCTCTAATCCCAGTTTGTCGTAAAAGAAACCTCACTTTCTCATCGCGTAACTCGTTATGGGAAAATGTCATGGTGTAAGCTGAGTAAATAATTGAAAGTGTTTCATATTTTGTATACAAATTGAATTGCAGAGCTCTGTACAGATCTTCGACAGTCGGATGAATTGAGTATTAGACCAGGAAATTTTACTCTTACTTTAGATGATAAACTGCAAGAAATTATTGCCAAAGTCAACGAAATCGTATCGTATGAGTAAGGAATTTTTTTTCTCGCTCATCGTGACGTGCGAATTCTCGATCATATGACTTTCCTCATTAGGCTTTACAAAGTATACCCATTGTTAATTTGTCCGGGCTTCTTTAGTTGTCGCCTAATTTAAAGGAGGAGAAAAAGAACTACTATTAAGTTTTATTTGACAAATAAAAGCTGGGATATAAATATTCCAATTTAAAAATATGTGATGCGTTTTTCTGCGTTTTTATTTCCTTCCAGCTGTGTTCAAAGTTCATACGTCTTTAATTTCTAGACTAAAGTGGTCAAATCTATTTCGGCTTACGGGTTCGTTTTGATCTTCGTGGGTCATCCGTAATATGGTCAGACTTCTGGACACAAAGAATCAGTTGATGTAAATATGATGAATCAGTAAATAGATTAATTTCTCGCACAATCATTTTTTCTCACCTGTTCCCATTCTCTACGTAATTCATCGAGCATCTGCGCTGTAAGAAGTCCTTGGTCTAATAACCTTTGCGCTAATTTGCCTTTGCCAATCATTTGAGATGTTACGCTTCTCGAACCTGTTAGTGAGGAGAAATTATAAGATTGAAATACATTATTGAATTACTGTAATCAACCTTATCACCTTTATAGTAATTGTTTTTCTGCGTGTTTAATACAAAACGATCCTCGTCCGGAGCTGACACTTTGCCATTAGGTCCGCCTGCATATTCAAAGTGCATATAAATACAACAAAATCTAATGGAATAAGTTCCTCGATTTTTTAAATTTTCAACAAACCTGACTCGGAATTTTTCAGCAACCTCGTCAATCGAAGTACACCATCTTGGATGACAGCATCTAATTCTTTTTGTGTATCTCTAACGATTTTAGCATCAGGAAAGAGATCTATAAATCGATAGCTAGAAAAACAAGGTATTCCAACAGTTAAATATAAATGTCGTGAAATGAATAATTTTGAGATGTCTTCTTACCTGAACCAGAGGTAGAGATCCATAACATCAAATACGGCTTCCAAGTGGATCAAATCAATAATTGTGTTTGGCGTAGAAACAGGCCAGCCGATATTTTGACAGAGCCAGTCAAATGTCAACATTTCATTCTTACTATATTGTCTAGCGAACTGCGAATGAATTTAATGGGTATTATTCAGTCAATAATAAATACGCCCTAACATTGTGTAAAGCAGATTCTCACCTTTAAGAACATTGTACAAACAAAAGGTAATTTTTTGTTCACTGGTGCACAGCAAAAAACATATCGGGCACGTAACGGAAGAGGTACATGTTGTATCATGTCAGCGAGAAATTTGAATTCGTCCATATTACACATGAAGTATAAGGAGTCATCGACTATTGATAACGACACAAATATATCCTGTAAAATAAAAATTTATTTGCACTTAGTATCTGGTTTAGTTGCATTTTGTAAAAAAATATAATAAAGAATTATGAAATGTGGTTACCATTAAATTCGATAGCGTAGAGTTAGGTAGATAGTAAGCATAGAGTTCTATTTGGTCGGGTGTAGGATGTAAGCCAGCTTGTGTGATAATTTCCGGTTCTTGACTAAGTAACTTTTCTAACGTACGCAGATCTTCAGGTCTGTAGGTAGTCACGTAACCCTAGAATGCAGCGAAGAAAACTGTAATTATCAATTGGTTTTTCGTTATTGATAAATGCAGTAGAAATAAAAGAAAGTGAATGTACTTTCTCCCATTGTGTTCCAAACCGTCCTGCTCGACCAGCTATTTGCAGAGCAGACGAAACCGATATCACCTCCATCTCTTTTTCCCCTTTTTCATTTATAGTCGGTTTCATCAAAGTGTGGAAGATTATTCTTCTTATACTCCTGTAAAAGGATCAGATTGAAATTAATTGAATCGTAAAAGATGTGACAATTTACACCGTAAATTTAAGAAAAGCAAAGATATAATATTTGCACAATGTGTAAATAAAAAAAGGTACTAACAAATTTAATCCCATCCCAATAGCATCTGTAGCAATTAAAACTTTACATGGATTATTGACGTCATTGAATTTGGCAGCTTGTGCCAACTTAGTTCCTGGTGGAAGACTTCCATATATTACCGCCACTTCAATTCCACGGGCTTCAATTGCACGCGAAACGGAATAAATGTCGTTTTTACTGAAACAAACTATACAATCTCCAGGCAACACATTATCTGTTGATACTAATGCTGTTTTTTCCACTTCCAGAGGTGTTAAGCGCTTATATCTTCGGACCTCAACGTCCTCCCCTGTTGTTACACATATCGAACGAACCTGTCAAAAAGTTTGTTGCATCAATAATTTGTGGCCTGCAAATTATGAATATTTACAGAATTGAACCCACTAAGTCTATGGCAGCTGCTTCCCCACAAAGATGAACTTCATCTGCTATTACCCCCAGCAAAGCTCTCGTCCATGCCCAACCTCTACCCAGATCCTTCATCAATTGGATCTCGTCTATAACGGCAACCTCGTCTAAAATCAAATAGAGCTTGATACTAAAAATTTCAAAATAACCACTACCTGAGTATGAGAATTCAGAACTTACAAGGCGTGGATATGCTGCTCATCTCAACTGTGCAAGACACGTGATTGGACGGGTTTCCTTCTCCTTGTGAATAATTTCTTTCTTCTCCTGTTATTAAGTCACAAGGAGTGCCCTGAAGGACAGACGAAAGTTATGAATTACATCTAGATCAAATTTCGAATTGAAATTGAAATGAATATTCACATCACTCACCCTGTCATTGCATTTGCTGTACACTTCTGTAGCTAGTAATTTAAGCGGTCCACAATACACCCCGCTCTGCGATGTCATGAACCTTTCAAGAGCATGGTAAGTTTTACCACTATTTGTTGGGCCAACATGAAATATGATTTTTCTCATTTTAGCTCGCGCTAGAGGATACCTGTGAAAAAATAGACTTTGGTTACTGTTTCCTTTTTGAATTATGTAAAAAATAAAGCGTCTCGAGTACCAGTTTGCCGGTGTTCGCAAGTCACTTATTTGCTTTAAATCATCCATACATTCTATATGTGGGAATATTTGTTTTGCATGACGCAGATAATATGGGAATATGTCTGCCACATGACCACTGCCTTGAAGCACATCACTAATTACTACATGTAGATCTGATGACAATGCATCAGCTTCCAGGCAATATCGTCGAAAGCTAATAAATGCCTGATGGTGTAAGTAGGCTGAAAAATATTCAAATTTGTAAATATAATGATTCAAAAAGGAATGACAGTGGGCTTTGCTTCTTGCAACACCTTATATACTCACTGTCCAGTCCACTTTCCTTGGCTAGTACTTTGATTTCTTTTCTCGAATAGAATTGGTTAAGCACCTTGAGCAACTCTTGTTTATCTAAATTTCCACTGAGCTCTATTCCGACGTTAATATCATCTGGACTTGGCTTGACTGAAACTGGCTTAAACAACGAACTAATTGGCGTTGAATCATCCTTCCTACCTTTCAAAGGTTGAGCAAAATATACCCCAACTTTGAAGTACCTAAAAGAATAACATTAAACCTTATGGATACCCATAACAGCGGGCCAGCTTAAAATTCAAAACCCATTGGGTGTTTCAATATGCGATCAGGTAAGTTTTAGCGTGACAAACATCATTGGAGTTTGAATAATATTATACGGATATAATAATAGGTATTAATGAAATGTTGTTCAACCTTTAAGAAGAACGTACCTATCTTGTAAGGTGGAACAGAGGACACTGCTCCTTCGAAGTAGAGACTCCGAGATCCGTCGTGTTGTTGGTATCATTGAAATATTTTTGTTTGAAATGATCCAACCAAAGCTACCAAAGCATCAATTAAATCCAAGTTTAACAATAGTTGATGTTGATGAGGGAGTGAATATCACGTAAAATTCACATAAGACTTATTCATCGCACTTATAGGTTATGTTTAATAAGTAGTCTACCCGAAAATAATCAAATCGAAGACGAACACAAGATGGGGTATTGATATTTCTGTCACAAAATTTACGTGTAATGCATCCTAATAATAAATAGTTGCAGCATTATCTTCGATTTCACTGTACGACGGTTCACGAAAGACCGACTTGTTAGCGCCACTGTCAAAAACGTGGTCACCCCTGAAATTTGAAAGTATGTCGCCCACGTTGTCCATGATCAGGCGCCAGAATTTATTGAATTCCCGCTGTTTTTAAAAATATTCAAATATCGCATAAATATTGAACAATCAAACACGGAAGATTTCTTTTCAGACTTTTGTATCAAAACTCATTCTTATATTATCATAAATCTCACAATATACAATTAAAAATGAAATACTTAGGTCAATAATATTTTGTGGGGTCACGCACTTTATTCACTTGAAAATCCAAAGACCTTCAAGCTCCCAGCATCCCGCTTTCTATCATAAGTATCTTTGTCGTCACAAGCATACGCTAACAAATATTGTTTTGGATGCCATGCAACTGTGAATGTTGCAGCTTCAACCGGTATGTCTGCAACTTTTTCTCCTGTTTGTACTTCTCCTATATCTATAACTAAATCTTCGGAAGCTGCAGCTAGCAATTGTCCATCATGAGAGAAAGATATTGTCCTGACAGGCCATTCTAAACGCGAGAACGTCCTCAAACAACATAATTCATCAGCATCCCATAATGAAACCAGAGCATCCGCTGATCCAGTTGCAAAATAACGACCGGTAGGGTCAAATTCAATGCAAATACACGTTCCTGGATGAGCTTTGATCACATGTAGTAACTCTAAGTCCGGATAACTCAGTATATGGACACATCCTTGGCCATTGGTTAGGTAAAACGTGTCTGAATCTTTGTTCCACGAAATTTCATTAACTTCAAAATTAAATTGTTCTTCAGCACGGATTTTCATGACTCTAGCATCGATGAACGTAACCAAATCCTCCTTGTTGCCTACTGCTATCGTATTGCCGTCTGGCGACCAAGATATGTTTATGTTCTCTCCTCTTGTTGCAATGTTAGCCGTACATTTTTGAGACCTTGTATCCCAGATGCGCACAGTCTTGTCTCCACTTGCGGTTGATAACAGCTCCGGGTGAAAAGAATGCCAGCATAGCTGATCGACACTCCCGCCATGCCCACGAAAGGTGGTTTCAGGTTTCTAGATTATAAAGAACTTATTACTTTCCTCAATTTTGGTATCGGTCATTTGGATTATGAATTGTGTACGCGATAGTGTTTACATAAGGTTATGTCATGTTTACCAAACGATCGGTTCCCAGGGAAAATATACAGACGCACTTGTCAAATGAACCAGAAGCTAATAATTTTCCATCACAACTCCAGCCCACGCTATGTACTTTTGCAGAATGACTTTGTTGCTCCTTTATTTTATTATGAGACTTAAAATAACTCGTCAACTCCTCAACGCGGCTGTTGAACGCCATTTTTATTTAGCCGGTCCGTGTCGCGCCAAAAAACCCAGCTACTTCTCAATGATGGATTTCAACATTCGAGAGTTGAGTTTTTAGACATGATGGTTCGGGCACAGAATAAGAACTGTGGTTCGGGGTTACTATCATTTAATATGTTGAAACCAAAACAATCAATGAATAGAACTCTATATTCACGATAATTTATTATTTGTACAATTTTCGTATATTACAGCGTTCATCTAACAATGACTGGCTATGGCCAATAACGTTATAACGAATTTACTAATATCATGACTTTTTGGTATCCCTGTATTCGTAGGGCGATCGAAAATACTGCATATCAATGAACAACGCACTATTTGTGCACGGATTTCGACGATGCATTATGTGTCTGATAAATATTTCAAGCAAACGATGACCCACGGTGATTATCACATGATTAGTCGATAGTAAAGAAACGCATTAACACAAACAATTAGAAACAAATCACATACTAACACATATCAACATTGATCAATAACGTTACATCAGTTTTCTAAAATAAACTAACAAATTAAATACAGCACCAATGTCTATGTAAACTCTCAGCGTTACATATAAATAACACCTTTGATTTTTATATCAGTAATCATACTTGAAATATTTTTGCAGCTGTAAATGCATGTGAAACGCCATGAGGTCTATATTATTCTATTTCTTTTTTCTGTATAAACCTAAAATTGGCTTAGCGGAGGCTGTAGATAACCGCCTTAGTAAAATCTGTTGAAGAACTTTGTCCACCCAAATCCTTAGTACGAATCTTTCCATCATTTAGGACACGGTTGATAGCATCTCTGATTTGCTCCGCATAGCTTCTCAAATTTACATGATTCAAGAGCTTCACAGAACATAAAAGCATTGCAGTCGGATTCGCTACGTTTTTACCGACAGCTTCGGAGTATGTGTGACGCGCACCCTGAAAATTTGCACCAATGAAGATTAATGATAATTGTGCCGATGATCCCAAGATTGATTTTTTGATATTATTTAAAAATTCTTACGGGTTCAAATACGACACATTCAGCGCTATAGCTTGCACCAGCGACAACTCCGGCACCACCGACTAATCCAGATGCCAAATTGTCTACGATGTTACCATACAAGTTTGGTGTCACCATAACGTCGAATTGACGTGGGTTCGACACCATCTGCATGGTGCAATTGTCAACAATCATTTTTTCAAATTGTATTCTAAAAAAGAGAAATTTCAAATGAATGCTTTAGATGAATACTCGGTAAATGCATTAGTTTAATTCTTCGCGTAGTTGCTTTTTTTTTACCTGGGATACAGCTTTGCGATCTCTTCGCAAGACCGTAAGAACAGTCCATCTCCAAGCTTCATGATATTTGCCTTATGGACGCAAGTAACCTTCTTGCGATTATTTCTAGTAGCGTAGTCGAAGGCAAATTTAGCAATCCTTTGAGACTTCCTTGCAGTTACGATTTTCAGACACTCAACAACTCCTTTAACACTTTCGTGCTCCAGGGCTGAATATTCGCCCTCAGTTTGTTCTCTTATTATTACACAATCAACGTTCTGATGACGGGATTTTATTCCAGGAAGAGATTTAACATGCACGACATTTGAATATAAATCCAAGCTGCGACGCAGCTTCATATTCAAAGTTTGAAGCTCTCCAGTGTGAGAATGATCTGGTGTTGCTAAAATACCCTAGAAGATCAAATACTTAACATTGTTGCATTCATTTTTTGTATTCATTCAAACGAGAATTCACAATGCAAAGTATCTGAAAGTTAAATACTCGGTTCATGAAGGGAACCAATTAATAGGAAAATCGGTAATGGAAGCCTATATAGTTGCTCAAATGTAAACATGGATGTTAGGCAAAAATGAAATTGAGATATGTTATCTCAGCTTTTGCTATGTAACCTTGGTAGCAGATTGGGTATTACGTAACTGTTGCCAAATTTAAATATAATAATTTGATCATTTAACCGATTTACAAGGATAACAACAAAGGTTGTTTGATAAAAATTTGCTGTATAAATTGAAGGGATTTCTACATGAGGTTTTGAATTCAAATGTGGCCAAACTAATACTAGTTACGATGGCTGATATTCATCAGAATAGATAAAAGCACATCAGATTCAACATAATGTTGGATGAGGTATCGGAAACAGGTACTCAGTTATCATCACTAAATTGACAGGTAGTAACTGAGTTTATTGCTCGCATATCCCGATCTAAATTGATCTAGATAATTATTTATAATCGTTGGATTTTTGAGATTTCCCAATTAGACTGACCACAAGGAACGCACGCAAACAACGATGCTGTAGTCTAGTTAGAAAATTTGTCTTGAATCAACAAATTGATTCAAAGACATTAGTAGATAACATCATAGGGAAATGAATAGAAATTACCTTGAGGCAGACTCGATTTTTGGCAATACTGCCAGAGACTCGTTCCAAGGGAGCGCTTAGCGTAGGGTTGACTTCAGACAAAAAGTAAGTCTCAAATTCGACGGGCACGCTTGCAGCTTTGAAAACTTCTTGAACAGAGTAGACCAACTCCGGTCCAACTCCATCTCCAGGAATAAGCGTACATTTTGTTTTTGTCTCTTGAGCAATAGTCTGAATAAAAATGACAGTGTAAACAAGGGAATAACAGAATAAATTATGTCATTACTCACTGCATCCTGCTGATGCACAGCTCCTACGTGGAGTGTCCTGGTCACTGGGCCTTTTTGAGCAGCCTAAAAAAATTAAATTGATGCATAAAATAGCTAAAGACATTCCAAAAAGCTAACGATAAAGTTTGAATGTCAGGAATAAATACGTACAAAAAATTAGAGGTAATTTGATTATAAACTTTCAATTAGAGTAATTTGCAAGAAACTGCATTTGGCACTGGTGGAATAATTTGCCGAGCAGATTGAATTTCTGTAAATTTTGAGCATTGATATTCCACTTTGCTTGAGAGCTCCGCTAAACACTAATCGAATAGCGAGAAAGTCACGACTTTTGATGACGCTTGTCAGTTATTATGTAAAACAAATGCAAAATACCTGTGAGAGAACCTTGCAGACATTCCTCGCGAGTAGCGCCATTTTTCACAAAGGAGACTGAACGAATGTCGGACGGGGATGAGATATATCTACAAGCTGCTAGGGTCTTCCCCGAAGTTGTCTGTAAGTCATACTTTCAGTGTAAACAGGTTATAAATCCTCTAGAAAAAAAACGAGGTAACATTTCGAAAACAAAAGTTTAAGTCAATTGATTTCGAATAATACAGTTTCAACTGTTTCATTTGAAAATATTGTGGTGACATCGATGACTGCGTGATAAAATTCGTTGAAAGTTGACCAAACTTCTTCAAATTTAATCAATCAATTTTCCATATTCCATTATAACTGCAAAGTAGGGAATCCATTCCCGATATCGTATACAGTTACTTTTCATCTCAGCGTGTCTGCCATGACTATGAAAAACTAACAATAAACGAAAACTAGCAGCAGAATATTCAGTAATAAAAAACATGGCGGAATAACACTATATCATCTATTTTTGTGTAAAATTCTTCAAGATATTTTTATAGTTAATTATCGTTGACAATAATATTTTTCTTGTTTGGGATTCTGTTAATAAATCAAGCGAAATGTCTGACAAGAAATTACGTGAGTATGAATTTTCTATTCAGCTTTATTTATAGCCGAAAGTACGTGCGATTTTCATGAGCTATAGCAGTCCGTACACTGTACAGTATTATGTATCACCATTATAAATAAACTCTCACCATATCCATTTAAGACTTGGATTAAAATTTTAGCTCTTCCGATTCGGAATTTCATTCGATTGAATAACTCAGATCATTAGACCACCTGATTAAACGTCATTTCGTCAGAGATGTTCCATAAGGTGTAGAAAGAGCTCAAAAATTCCTTTGAATCAAGAATAATAAGAATATAAAAAATTTAGAAGCTAATTATGGGTGTGAATCAAAAAACCATCTATAACATAATGTAATTTGCTATTCCTTTATTATTACAGAGCATTAGAATCGGTAACATGCATCACAGTGTTGATGTCGTGTTATATTTCATGAGCTGAACATAAAAAATTATCATCCATTTCACCACAGTCAAATCTTATCTGAACACTCTTTGATCTAAACTTGTTTCTTGCTGCTGATATGAAAGATCTTATTACATCAATTTGTACATTAGTACATAGATGTGGTGGATATCATGTTTGCAGCATCTTTTTAAATTAAAAGTTGCCCAATAGTATTTAAAGTGATACATTATGGAACTAAACTCTTGAAGGGAGAAAGACTATTGCTAAAGATATTTCGTTCCAACTGTTTTTCCAATCATTAAACTACCCACGTATAATCGACAAGAATTGAAGAAGTTTCGTAACTCATCTTTGAAAGTCATTAATTTAATATTTCTATATGTAGGCCAAGATGTTACGTTCTTGAATGAAATAACATACGTATTGTACACGATTGGTTAGTAAATTTAGTTTACAAATTTAACTTAGCAACAAAGGTGTTAATTGTTAGCTAAGCAATGGCTCAGAAAAATTTGTTACAACTTCTTGAAGAAAATTATTTGCTCCATTTTCAAATCTGGAAAGATATCTGAGAGCTATTGAAGAAGTATACAAAAAAACCTGATTATGTTTTCAACTTCTTTGCACAGCTGAGGAAATAACCAAGCAAGGTTTCCGAAAACATATTTGGGACTATATGATGAAAAATGAGTTAGCCAATTTTCCTTTGGTCGTCACCAATCGTATACCAAATTTCAAAGGCAATGTAGAGGCAGCACAAAAATTATCTGAGTTGGACGTATTTAAAAATGCCAAGACTGTCAAGATTAATCCAGACAAACCGCAGGAAGCTGTCAGATTCTTATGCCTGGAAGCAAATAAGGACCTTTTGGTCCCAAGTACAAGATTGAAATTTGGTCTTTTTCAACACATCGTACCACCAAGTGGTGCTAGTAAAGAAGAGTTAAAAAATGCAGCTATGCGACGAGGTCTTGAACAATGGGGCAAGCCTATTGCTTTGGATGTAAAGATGAAGGTAAAAGCGATTCACCTGATGCAGAAGTTTTTCACAAATAAAAGAAAAAACGCTAATCTATTTTTCTATAGGTTGACCTGGTAGTCTTAGGTTCAGTATGCGTCAGTCCGAATGGATACAGAATTGGCAAAGGAGAAGGATCTACAGATTTAGAGTTTGCAATCATGTTGGAAATGGGGGCGGTAAATGAGGATACTGTGGTTGTGACGACGGTTCATGATTGTCAAATTATCGACAATCTACCTGCAGAAATATTTGAGCAACATGATGTACCGGTAGACATAATTATTACGCCTACTCAAACAATAATAGTTAATCCGAAATTGAAGAAACCACCTGGCATTATTTGGAATATCCTGAGTCAAAGGAAAGTAAAATTAATGCAGATTCTCCAGCAATTGAAAGAAGAACAGGAAAAGTAAGCTCTTCTTAAATTTTTCATCACATGAAAGTTATCCGCTCGCTCTTACCGTTAACAATTTCTTCTAGATCAGGGAAGGTGATTGTTTTAAAAGAAGTTGACTCTGACAAAGAAACTAAAAAATATGAAAGGGATAATAATAGACGAATGAAATTCCAAAGACGCACAAAATCAAAACGCAAAGAGACCAATACAGAAGCAGCTGGAGGAGATGAAGAGAGAGGATCCAAACCTCGATTCACTAAACGGAGGCAAAACTTCTGGCGCAGGGGTGACGGAGACATCAAATCTCCTGCTGGCGAGGTAATCATTGCTAAATTTGAATAATAATCAATAATTCCTTGCTGACAGACGAATTATCAAACATTCCGTGTTCACGATAGGATAACGAAGCTGAACCTAGTAAGGAAAAAACTGGTCGTCGTAAGCCATCGAAACCCCGTTCCAAGCCTCAGATAGACTTCTCTTTGAAGTTATCGAACATCGCATCGGATGTTCGTGTCAGAGATTTGAAAAACGCATTAATCGAACGTGGCGTAAAGCCTAGTGACATAACCTGGCGAGGTCATCAAGGATTTTGTTACCTCCATTTCGGGAAGCTGCGAAATGAAAATTCCCAGCCAGATCAACCGGTTCAGGTAGATTCTATCGTAGCTAATTTGCAGGAGTTACGAATTGGAGAATCGGAGCATGACGCAAAGGACTACATTATAGTAGAGCCGACAAAGCCTATTACTAGAATTGAAGTCACGGATGTGACATCCGTTTAATCGATTATTATTGCATTAGAGTGCACACCTGCCATAATAGTACGTGTTTAACTGCTCTTTCTCATTATTGAGAATAAAATCAGAAACAAAGAGGAACAGTAAAACACGTGCAATTTCAATTGTGTTTTTCTTCATAAGCTAATTGATTAGTCTTTGACGTAACTCATTTAACTTCTTTTTTTCTGGCTTTGATTAAACACTGTTTGCTATACTAGACGAAATACTGGAGAAAACAATAAATTAATGAGGCGCAGAGAAATAGATCCCACTAGAATATGATAAGAAAACAAATTAGAAAAAAGATCTTATGAAAAACTTACTAGTGTATAATAATAATAATCTTCAGGTGTGTGTGGTTAACATTAAAAAGAATTATATGTAAAAAATAATATTCGCTTCCAATTTAGCGTCTTCAAGCTCCCATATTACATTTTATGTTTTATGGCTAGCAACATTCGAACACATCACGTATTTGCATTTATTTGAATATTTGTTTTCCTCGTTAGAAGATATATATACCTATTTAGAAAAATTTATCCACCGCCGAGTGATTGGAAGTACGTTAACTCGCGCGCTCCTCGTCTTTTCTATTATTCGAATGGTGAAACAACAAAATAATAATGAATAATAATAATAACGAATAATAATAATAATAATAGTAATGATAATAAAAGAAATAGGGATATTTTTATTATGAAAATTAATATTATAGTATGATAATATTGAAAGGAAACATTTATTTTTTGGTAACGAAAGGCTTTTGATTTGCAATATATATACATATGATATATAATTTTAGAAAAAAAAAAAAAAAGAAGAATCATATTGATAAATTTGAAATTTAGTATACTTTTAATATCGGACAAATAACATCTATAAATTAGATGAAAAACAGAGATCAAGTAATACAAATATATTTTAACGCTCTAACCATTGGGGTGGGCTTCCATTTTTAAAGCAAGAGCCAAATGGTAGATTAAAATAATATAAATAATTACCGAGCCATAATAAATTTATTACGGCAGTACTTTGTGATATTAACAAATATAATTTGTTGTTTTTTCTAAGTAGCTTAGCAATGCATATACATATTAATAGAGACTTTGAAAAATGTAATAAAAAAGGACAAAAAAAAAATCATCATTTATCATCGTATGACATTTTTGATGCCACACTAACATGTTCATCGGTTGTTTATTTATTTATTAATTTTTTTTCAATACATCAATGAAAGATCATTTATAATCGCCTTTAAACGTAGAATGTATCTTCTATTGTTCTCTTTTATATTTTGGGGGTTCATTGATAAATATTGTTATTGAAAAGAAATGATGATAAAATTACAAAAAAAAAAAACATCATTTTAAAGCTATCAAAACTTGAATAACTTAACTTTCGTTATTTTTCTATTGAGATTTTCATATTTAATTTGTTATACATCGTTTTATTCAATTAATTGCTCGTTCTGTACTAAAAAGTAAAATGAAACATAAAAACATATATGACTACTTGGTATGTATTCATGATGCCAATAATAATTAAAAAAAATAAAATTAATAAAAAAAAGTATACATTCAAAAATTTGACGTACATTACTTATTTACCCATACGTTTTAATTACGATTAAAAGTTATTTGTTTTATCCTTAACCTTTGGTCCTTTAAGTTTTTCAAGATTTCAGTATGTGAGGTTCGGTTCTCTGGAAGAATTTTCAATGGGAAATCGATTGGTCCTAGCAGCAAGCAGCCCAAATTGGGGTGCGATGCATTGTTTCGAATATATATATATTTTTTTTCCAAGGAAATTGATTTTGAAATTGATTTTCGTAAAAATTTTTTACGGGAAATTCTAGCGTACACAGTCCCGAGATCTCGTATAAAAATTTTATCAATACCTAATCAATTTTTATTTGTTTTTTTTTTGTATCTTTTGGTTCCACAGTTTTATATTAGTAAAGTCGTTATCAAGCCACGAAGGTTCAATAAAACTCGTATTTTTACGAAGGTAGATCGAAAGCAAGGAGATGATCAGCCAAGAAAGCTAATTTGGTTTAGTTGTCTGAGCTACTGGCATCTCAGACTCTCCAGTATCATCTTCCTTACTCTACTTTGCCCCTTCTCATTCTTGCCTGCACCCCTATAGCGAAGATGACGAAGATTGTGTTACCAGCTGTAACTCAATTTATGAGCTCCGCGTAGTGGAAACAACTTTGTCCTCAAAACAGTGTGAAAGCTTTCTATCAAATCGCGTGTACCTTCAAAGTTGGTTGTACATGTGTATACCTTGATATCAGACTAGAAGGGAAGACATACTGCAAGTTAAAAATGACATTCATTCGTTCCGAAATACGGAGTCAAAAGAAAAATGTCACATTTTTAAAGTTGTGGAAAGTTGTTTTTTTCTTTTTTTTTTTGGTTCAATGAATATCTTTTTGTGCTTTTATCTTTGTTGGAGCTAATTATGAACTGGAAGGCTCAGGACTCGCATCAATGAAATCTATGTCGGAGGACGTTCCTCCCTTCCGACGATTTGGTCTCGGAGAAGCGTTGATTCGAGCTTTAACACTTGCTGTCGACACACTCAGACGACTTCCGGCCTTGGTTGGCAGTTGCTTAGGTCTAAAAAATCAAAATCGGTTGTAAAATCGTATGAGTATTTCCAAGGAGAGATTATTGATGATGATTACCTACAATAAAGCTCACCTCAATCTTTCTTCGGCTCCCATCATTGCGGAATTTAATTCCTCCTCCCACAAACGCTCTTTTTCTTCTCTCTCTTGTCTTTCAAGCTCACGTTCACGATTATAAACACGATATTCAGGAATGAATGCTAGTCCTCGAAGTTCTGCACCAGTACCATCTGTTGCTAAAACGTCATCTGCGGCTGCTGTTGGTACGTCAACTCTTATTGACCTAAAATTGGGGATATTTATCATTCTAAATTCATCGCCAGACAAAAAGCAGACAGGTTCCCCTTGTATTACCTCTGCTTTGCGAGCCGTTTTTTCTTTTTATGTAAAGGTTTTGTTTCAATTATCATCTCCTCCAATTCAAAGGTTGGGTCACAGTTCAAGTGATCCTTTGGTGGAGTAAATGGAGGCTTCACCTGCTTGGCTAGCACCTTTTCAAGGTCCACTCCGTTCATGATTTTAACCTGCTTCAATTCCTTCAACGTTGAGATTCTCGCACCTGGAGCTTGAATCAGCAATCTATCGAGGAGTTCGCGAATCTCTGGACTCCTATGTGCCAGCGGTTGTCTCTCTTCCTATAGAAAACAAAAGCAGTGGAGGGCTTACACATCAAGGACATTCGGTTGTTTTTATTGTCTTCCAATACTGGACGCAACTCTCAGAATAATGACTATTACCTGTAATATGGCCAGTGCTTCTCTATGAGATGTGGCAGCATGTAAAGGATATGGTCTAACTCCAGCTAAAGTTTCCCATGCAAGAACGCCAAGACTCCACCAATCTATGGCAAATCCATAACCAAGGACACCATATTCCTCACACGAACACATGTAGACCTCAGGTGCTAACGAGAATTATTTTCAATTAACAAAATACGGTCGATCAAGAGTCTGTATTGCCTTCTTTTTTTTTGTTCGCAGACAAAACAATTGTCGGCTACGGGTTTACTATAAATCTAATCAGTCCTTTCGCAATTCACTTCAAGCAGCTTACCAGCCCAGCTGACTGATAATAAAATTCGTAAGAACTCCTAATTTCCTTCGGAGAATAAAAATATATTTTATTTATCCTTTCGAAATTGCCTCATTGTTATGCTCTCTATGAAAGCGATGGTGATCAAAGTCGTGAGAAAAAAAACTAAAAATAGAAAAGAGCCTACTCGCGTTTCAGGTTTCACGGACTTTTTTATTTCCTCTTTTTTACTTTTTATTTAATTCTTTTTCTTTCAAGAGATTATCCGACACGCGGAATATCTTTTGTTATGAAGTTTGTCTCAAGTTGAAATTGAAATTTGTAACTCCTGCAGCGCACGATTCTTTTTACAAAATGAAAACTGAAAAACTTTTCAGTTTTTTCCGTTCGCGTATAATTTCTATACGTAGTTATTACAAAAAAGTTTTCATATACTTTGCTTTTCATCTGCTAGCTTTTTTTTTCGGTTTTATCAAAACCTTGATTTTTTTTTTACAGTTGATGCGATTATAGAGTTTTTAATATATTTATATGAAAACATTCAGTTTTTTCCATCAGGCACTGCTGCGAACGCAGATAATTCAAATAAATTCATAAATATGCATCACAACTTTGCAGTCAAAGAGGCTTGAACTATAAAGGAAAATCACACAATTGAGGATGATTTATACAATTCGACACTGAAATAATTACCTATGTATGGTTTCGTCCCAGACATTGAAGTCGCTAATTGTCCCTCTTCAAGAACTGTAGCGATATTGAAGTCTGTTACGTGCGCGTGTCCTAAAAATACAAAAATCAGCAACTTTGAGATATTTAATGAAAAATTATCGAGTTTTTAGCTGGATAACAAACAGAGAGAACACTCTTTCATTGCGTTATTTATTTGTAGTTTTTTGATAACGTCAAATTTGAGTGTAATGTCGATATATTTGCAGAAGTTAAAAATAAATCGATGGGTTCTCGTGAAAACTTTTTGCCTGTGTTTATAGCAGAGATCAATGAATCGGAATTTGCCAACCAAATTCAAGAATTGACCGTAAAACTATTCAAATTTTGAAATTCTGCTTTCGATCTCGTATCCAACGATCTAGCAAAGCCTATGACAAAATTCTCCGTGGGCATTTCAACTGCTTCGAATTGCTGTTTTACAACTGCAAGCGACGCAACGGTCGTGAAATCGTAATGTTGATTCCGACGCCAATATAACGTTCACCCGCAAGCACTATTACTGACGATATTACAATGGCCTCTGGTATCCATATGTATGTACTTCATATACGTATACGTACAACATGTTAGGTATAACCATGTACCGATCTATGTATATCCATCCATCTATCCACATTTCAATCTACCCAACCGCAAGAGAATTTCTGTTAAAATGCAATGCCTGCGTAGCGTGGTTTATCCAACGATCTGGAAATACACCGAAGAATATACGAAACGTAACGGCCGAGACAGAGGACACAAATACTTTACGATTCTGCCAACCACTGTATTAGCGATCGACAGAACTCTCCGTATATTTCCATCTTTTATTCTGAATATATATACTACCCATATGTATAAATACACATTGTGTACATTATCATTTATATATCAGTACTACCTACCCAATCCGAGTTCGATTCTGGCAATATATATTTTTTTCCATTGAAGAAAAATATCTTACAAATGAGAAACAATGAGAAATCGTTCGATAGAAATATGAATAAAATCTTGTGAAAGACGAGAAAAAGAAAGAAAGAGAAGAGATCCCAACTGCAGAAGAATTTCGGATTTATTTTCGCCCGTAAATAAATTAAAGCCAAGAGATCTTGAAAAAAATAAAGTTAAAAAAAAAGACACTCGACTAATGTAATTCCTAACGTAATGTGAACTTATTGTTCGATAACTCTGAAGTACAATGCATATAACCCACATGCATTACATCGAACAATTCCGTTAATTAGTAATATGCGTGGTATAACACATACATATACGAATGAATGTCAAATTTCACGTCTATTGTTAGCAAGTGTAAATTTACATAAAACTTTTTTCTTCTCTTAGTTCTGTAAGATAAAGAGCGAGAAAATCTCGCGCTACTGGCGGTGGTGCAGTTTAAAGTTGGCGAATAACGAATATAGTGCTTCTTCAGTCGCGCAGTTTGCATGATGCAGAAGCAATCTCAATCCTCAAACATCCTTTATATATTCTACTTTATGTCAGCTTGTGCCCTTCACATACCCAATGTACTATACTATACATAGGCACATGTATACATGCTATACTTATATACCTATGTGTATGAAGAATACGCGAGTTAAGTTGCTCTGCAGAATTGCCTCACGGAGGTCGACAAGCACGACCTTTTTTTTTCTGTTTCTCATTTTGTTTCCGCCTTTTTTTCTAACAAGCTTTCTCCTCCTAGTAGGTATAATATTGTATAATCTCTGCTGAATTATAAAGAGACGAAAATATTCTTTTTGTCTTTTTTTATCTTTTGCTTTTTGTGTTGTATCGCATTGTTTTTTTTTTGCTTCAAGGAAAGGGGTGTAATTTATGAAACGACCCTGCACCCCGCAGCCCCACGTCTCTTTTGTTTTTTCGGTTGCCATTTCATACAATTTATAATACTAATTTCAGCTTATTACATAAAATTATTTTTGATTAACTAACAGAAATTATTTAAAAATTATATACAAAAAATATTTTTACCAATGTCCCACCTTCCTGAGATAGGTATACCTGCAATCTAAATACACGTATGTAATACCTACATAGATATATATGTATGTAATGTCGTTTACGACCCTCTATAACTACAATACCTTTTATAGCTCTTGCGGTTCATTACCTCGATTAAACCTACAGCATATATATATTCCATATACATAGAACAACACATATGTATCTACGGCACTTCGAAGAACCCTTATGGTATATTTAACACGGTATATTGGCAGCCATATTAATTTATGCTGATAGTGCACCCATAGCTAGGTATGTATCTGTACATAATGTAATTACAAATATAGGTTACCACGCACATCAGTGTACAGTAATTAAATGAAAGTGCAAAATTACTATCTATTCTCTAGAACACATTACTCTACTATCGGAATATTGCAAAATTTTCCGTTACATGGCTATGAAAATGATAATAATAATAACAACGGGGAACGTAAATGTATATAAGGTCTAAAATACCTAGTAGGATATACATACATGTACATGTACAGTTCATACCTGGAAGACAAACACTTGAAAAGTTGCAGGACTTTGAATTAAAAATATTCCGTTACTAAAAGCAATGAACAAATAATGATAATAATACTCATAATAATAATAATAATAGTTAGTTATAATATAAATTTGTCAATTACCTTCTTCATCCAGAAGTATATTGTCTGGTTTAATATCCCTATGTATAATTTTATGTTCCTGAAGATATTCGAGTGCCAATGCGATTTCAGCGACAAAAAGTACAACACTTTCCTCACAAAAGTGAATCTCTTGTTGAATATGATAACGTAAATCACCCCCGAGAAGTAAATCCGATACCATGAAAAGGTCTTCTTCGTCTGTACAAAAAGAGGAAAGGAAGGAAAAGTTTATAAAAAAAAAAAAATTGCAATTCATATTTCATGCTCACAAAAAATATAATCATATACATATTAGAATAAGTAGTTACCTTGAAAACTGAACCAAAGATTGACCAGACATGGATGTTCAAGTTTTGATAATATTTCAACTTCTCTCGCAATATTTTTTAAAGCTCCACGTTCAGCGCATTCGCCTTTATGTACGTATTTCATAGCGTACATGTTACCCGTTCTATCTCTTTTCTGTACAATGCAAACCTGAAAGACAAATAAACAAGTAAAATTTGAAAAATGACTGAAACGAAAGTTCACCCAGGTTCCCAAATAACATCTTCTTTTATTTGTAAAACGTGGGTGTGTTAAATTACGTTGAAAAAGTGTAGAGAGTCAAAACGTCAAAATTCTTTCCTCGTAAATTTCATGGGGTTCAAATATCCAGCCACCACTAAAACTTTTTCATTACAAACGAACACTTGACGTAGGTAATTACAGGTATAATACAGTTACCTACGGACATACCGCGGTCGATGTCAAGTAAGTAACATGGAGAACAAATTTTAATTAACTCTCACTCCCTCTCTCTTTATCTAATGCTCGACTCTGATTTCAGATCTCTGAAGCAATTTGCTGCTCACGTAACGAAAAGATTGAAAAAAAAAGAGGAGAAAAGATACTGATTGATCCCCGCGCGGTTAATTCCCTGTATAGATACTTTTCAAACAAACGGAAAAGCACGGCAGTAACAAATTGAAGAAAGGATAAAATGAGAAGAAAAGGAAAATAGTAGAAAAATTAAAAATTAAACAATCTATCGAATTGGAAAAACACTAGCTATACGATATTTTGTAGAACAAAAAAAACATAATTAAACGAGTTATGAATAAGAAATAGACGTGTTGTATAGTTTGACCCCACGTCTTCAAAGTAAGCGTGAAGCAAATTTATAGGTATTAATAGGTAATTTGCATAAAATATATTAGCCAGCAACTAATTCGTCGAGACGTGCGTTTGGCGATTTTAGTTATCACATTATGTACCTGTAGCTTCTTTGTAAAATGAAGCAAAAAAGCGACGAGTTCTTTGCCTAATTAGGTAAATTACGTTTAATACCGGCCTCAGGAAGAAAATTACGAGTCCCGTTTTCGTGCTGTAGACGCCAGAGACATGAGAAAACTAGACAGTTTGACTAGAATAAAAAATATTAATTTATTTCTATACAGGGTGTTCGAAAATTTATCAAATTGCCCTATCGCGTATTCTGAATTTGAAAATTTAAAATCGCGGGGTCCGACGAGAAATCGTGACACAAGAAATACTGCGATTTCCGAGACTTTCTTTTTTTCTTTTTTCGGCTTTCCATCCCCCGTTGCTAGATTTTATTCTGGTTATACCGTTTTTTTTTTTCTTCGAGTGATCGAATGTGGGGCGTTTTCGGGGTTCGTTTGAAAGGTCGAGGGATCTGAGAAAGGTTCCCTACTAATATTTGATCCCCGCCCCCTTCTTGAAACGAGCTTTCGCAAGGTCGTTTTGGATTCGGATTACGTGCAGGAGAATTCGATAGCCAACGTTCTATATGTATACGATAACGATTATACATTATATACGCATATGTGATGTACGTATATACCTATGTGCATATATGCCAGGTATACATATATACAAAAGCCAGGATAACAACTAATTGAGGTCGAAGAAAAAATGAAACTTTCGTTTTAGCCCCAAAAATCGTGCTATACACATAGATATATGTATAGGGTATTTAATAAGCAGGTAATTTGTATGGCCTGATATTTATTGCAAAATTTCAATTACTAAGGAATTCATATAATCGGATTTTACCTATACTCTTTTGTAACTTCTATATATGTATAAGGTAGAACGTTTTCGTGATTTGCGAAACTCAATTCCTTTGAATCGGCGAGATCAATTTTCACTGCGTGTATATTGTACTAAAATTATAGAATTCCTAAAATCTTCGATCGTTTTTCGGAATTCCAATACAAATTGTAGAATTTCATCATATTCGCTTGATTTATAAAAAATAAAATGCATATTTTCATAAATTCGATTTTCTTTGTTGATTTTATTCCCGGTTTTGCAGAAGGATATTTCTGCAATCTTGCAGAGATGATCCTTAGAAGAAAATAGAGATTTCAATTTTATATATTCGATCACCGCCAAATTTCCGTTGTACAGACAAAGCCAGTTCTTATGTACCTTATCTTTTATCCCTCTTCTCAAACCCTCGCCTCGTTCCGAGGAGATAAGGGGGAAAAGGTTTATCGGCTTTTATACATTTATCTTATTTAAGCCTTGACGATCGTACATTTCAACTGTCTAAACAACCCGCAAGCTTGCAGCGGTACAAAAGAATTCTGTAAGTATAGTGGTATGTAATTTTCAGTATGGTGTATACGCACCTTTCCGAAGCTTCCTTTCCCAATGGCTCGTAGAATTTGAAAATGATCAAAGTTTACTGCAAAAAAAAAAAGAAAAAGAAATAGAAAAGAAATTGTATTAATCAAATATTGACATGTTAAATTTTCAAATACTATATACACCTTTGTAGGTTACACCGTTCTTGTTTATACATCCTCGTGGTATAAAATTCAAATAAGCTTTTCCTCCTCTTAGTTTCAATTTTCTCGTATATCTTACCGATATACCTGTACTTAATATGTAAATTGATTTAAGCTTCTCCATGCACAAACTATAAAACTTATCGTTACCCACAGTTGAGTTTGTGTGTTTTGTACCTTGGAACGGTTGTAAACTTGGTATAAGCTTTTAACTCGCGGAACAAAGCAATAGCTATAGATATATTAACAAAAGTTTAAGTTAACTTGGTTACATACACATGGCAAAGGGTGAAATGAATGAGAGAAAGAGCGGAATAAGATTTCGAGTCATTCGATGAGGGAGTGTTTAATGAAGCTGATGGATTTTATACGGAGCGAGTTATTCCGAAGGTCGAGAAAGGGAGGAGTTCGAATCAAATTTTCATTCATTCAACGCGGTAGGGTCTCGAAAAAATTTTCGAAAGTCACTTGGAGGCGATTGAAAGAGAAAACTGTACATTTGTAAAATTAGGCTTTTACCAATCTCGGTGTTTTTATACAATTCACCGTCTGTACATCACCAAAAAAAAATAAAAAATTTAACGGCGACAACTTCACATTTTATATCTAAAAAGAAGAAGAGAAAAAAAAAAATTAGAAAGGAGGAAAAAAATAAGGCGAACGTTTCTCACGAAAGCTTATAAAGTTTAAACCTTTCCGTTAGACGAGTGCTCTTCAAATTTTTTTTTCTCTCTTTTTTTTCTCGATGGGCCACTTTTCCAACATTTCGATCCCCGTCCCTCTTATTTTTTCCTTATTTTCTTTTTATCTCCCTCTGCTTCGATTGTTTTCTTTGTTTTTTTTTATTTTTTTTTATCTCGCCTTTTGATCTTTCATCGCGCCAGACTGCAAGTGTGCAGGTATAAAGAGTCTACACCCTTATAAAGCTTTTCCTTTTTTTCACACACTTTTCTTTTTCCTCCTATCTTCTCCCGCGTCTTCTCCTTACCATATCGCCTGACTGGTATAAATATTATTATTTTATGTTCCCGTGCGGTATAGAAATGGAAATAAAAAAAGGATAATTACAACAACAACGGCACGGTGTCTAATTGCTTTCTTCATTCTCTTCATCTCCATTATATAAAGATTCCCTAGTTTGAAAATAATTCAACTTTTCCTATCTAAAGAACAAAAAAAAAAGTATGAAAATCCCTCTAATTTACTACACAGCTATATAATTATGTGTGGAATCGTTAAACCCTGCCGTGCTTCATTTCTCATCTTTCATTTACTTTCAAACTTTTCGTATACCATTTTCGCACCTATACCTATACTTGTTATCGAAATAGGTAGTCACGTTTATTTCACGTTTTATCCGTGTAGACAATTTCGATCCTGTTTGTTTTTTTTTTGTCATTTTTCTTTTTCTTCTATTCAACTATCTTTATTTATTTTTATTTTTCTTCTATATAAACGAAACTAATGCAACATGGTTCTGCTCTTCATCGTTTTTTTATTTTCGTTCGCTTCCTTCCTCCCACACACGACTCTTTTTCTTTTTTTTTTTCTTCTTCTTCTTCTTCGAGTAAACTTTCGTACAGGCTTTATAATACCTAACGCGTGATTGATTCGGAAGATATCTTGGAATATCATAACATTATCACCTGACGTGGGTTTAATACGTGATTCTTATTTTTTATTTATTTTTTTTTGGCTTCTCAAGGGCTATGAAATCATCAACATAATATAAAATTTCGATATACTCACCCTCGTCCCCAGGGCTGGGATGACTTCTTCCCGATTGGTTAGCTCCCATTTTTTCTATTTATTTTAGTTTCTTCCCTTCCTTTTTTCTGTTATTCGTTCGTTTTTATTATTATTATTATTATTATTATTCGTTTTTTTTTTATTGTTTCTGTAACTTTTTTCCTCAACTCTCTTGTTTTTCCAGGGCACAGAAGTTTAATCCCCGCCTAAGAGGTAGAACGCAATCATTTCGGAATAGACGTTTCTAGCAAAAGCTGCAGCAGTAGCAACAGGATCGTTTGTCAAACTTGACTTTTCCAACAACTCTTGCCCCGATGAATGACGGCGGTAGCAAAACGAATCTCCGGATATTAATAACAATAATAATAACGACAACAGAAACGAAAACATCATCCGCATTGTACGTACCTCATTACATGATTAATTTATTTTTTGGGTCTATGTAAATTCATTAAGTCGTTGTCAGACTTTTGTTCGATTGTTGATTTTGGTTAACTGTTTTATATTTATTCTTGCTATTGTTGTTGTTGTTGTTATTTTTTCTTTGTCAATAGTTTTTTTTTGTTTTATATTTATTTAATCATCCTCTTCATCATAGTTTTTCATCGCACTGAACTTTTGCTGTTTGAAAATAATCGTTAGCAATTTATTTCTCATTTTTTCTTTTTAATGGTCATATTATATGCATCGAATAATATATTATGCAAAATTATGTATAAAAATAATAATCTTTCATCTATAAAGTTGCCGTAGTGTTTCTGCCTACCCAACCGGGATTTCCCTAATTCATTTGATTAGTTCGTGTGAGTGATCATATATATACCTGTATTATGTCTATACATAACTTACATTATATATATTATGCTTATATCTAGTCTGAAAAGGGATATAAGTTACCATAGGGTTAGGTTATATATTATGTATTCTGACTTCGTGTAACGCCAAACTTTGATGAACCTTGTAGATTGATAATCAGTATAGGAACCTAATAATCACCAGAAGATAGATTAAAATTACTCACAACGAAAACTCTTTGTAATCGTTCTTACACTATATCTATTTCGATCCCCAAATCGAAAAACTAATTTTTCAATTTTTTTTAAACGCTCCTGTTTTGTTTTTCGGAATCGCGTGATGTTCTTTCGTTTGTTTTGTTATTCGCCGAATGATTGGACCTGCACGTTTATGGTTCTATGGGGACAAAAAAGCTCTTGTTATTTAATCTCTTTACTGGGTATTTTTTTTCTCTCTAATTTTTGTGTGTTCGTACGTGTTTTGAATGTTACCAGAGATTCGGAGCGTGCGTATATCAATGTGTATGTAACACGGTCATACGTGTATAGCTGATAGAATAAACAAATCAAAAAGTGACATGGAAGAGAAGAAATACGAGTCAGATGAAAATTGTTTGTTACAAGAATAAAAAAAAAACTAAAATGGATAAACAAAATAAAAAGGAGCGAATCACACGAGACAATAGTTTTAACGAGAGATCGTAAATCCGCGGAATTCAACAGCCCAGGACGCGACAACGTGACGCCGGGTATGTCCTACCTATATTTATATGTAAAACTTGAAGGTCATGATTTCCGCATGTGAAATGAAAGCCCGTATTTTCACTTAAATTCTACAGTGCATGGACATGTGTGTTATGGGGAGTATAAATTGGTTATGTAAATGTTCATCCCTTCACGTGAAAAAATATACAGGAAAGCTCAAAAGTATTTTTAGTGTATACCTATGTCGGTAATCATTGTACGCGCTTTTTACGGAAACTCAAAAATGGAAAAACTGTTCCGTGTTAAATTGCAGAAATTAAATTTATGATCAAAGAAAAAATAAATTCTGTTGAATGACTGGACTGTTTCTTTTTACTTCTCGTTTTACGATTATTTGTTCAGCAAAATAATTATAACCTAATTCCTGATTCGACCGAAGTGGAGTTATTTATTGATTTGTTTCTTCATTCATGTTTTGTTTTCCTATTTTTTTCTAATATTAAATACGTGCAAAATTAAAATTTTGGATTATACTGTATTCAGATACGATACCCCCATTATTCTCCCTAGCATCTGTTCTCGACATTAAAAGAACTCTTCAATTCAACCCCTGAATCTGATGGGAATGAAACGTTTTTCATATACAATATCACACAATCCCCTATTAGAATGAAGCTAGTGAAGGATTGATTAATTACTGTACAAACTTGTAGCTTATGATAAATCAACGCAATTTAGCCCTCTTCTATTTGTTACGAAAATACATTTCCATTCATCGTAAACATTTATACAAGTGAAATAGGTTCCCAATCTCCTATACCAATCCCGGGAGTTTATCCAATAAGGTAATAATTATAGTGCAAATTAATTCCAACTATAATTAATTTAGTCAATCAATCATTCAATCAGTTAACATTACTCGTAGAATTACGTTCTCAACTGTCAGTATCTCATTACAGTATGTAAAATGATTACTCTTATACAAGGCAACTTCGTGGTGAAGAGAAAAAAAATAGACAGATTTCAATTCTATGAAGGGTGCAAGTACCGGCACAACGCTACGGAAATACAGAAAAAGAAAATTTGATTTTATCCTTTTCAGAGACAGAATCTTGACCGTCGATTCCCAACAATTCCTGAAGGGATGAAGAAGAAAACAGAAAAATAAAATCCTTGATTCTTTTTCTCTTTGCTCTTTTTTTTTCTTTTTTGTTTTTTTTCTGCACTATCCCACGGACATACCACTCAAGTTTCGAGAATTGTAATCGCGACCGTTTACCCGCGTTTAAAAAAAAAAAGATAGCGATAAATAATAGAAAAATAAAAACGTAACCTTCCCTTCATTTCCGGTATGGAACAATCTTACGATATATTATACGTGATATAGCCGTGCGATGTACAGCGAGCGAAGTAAAACTTTCTCAAATCACGCGACTGACGGAGTACACAGGTACATAGAGTAGTTTTTTATACATATATAATGTTTAGGTATGTATATAGGTACGAACACATGCAAAATCTTGAAAGTTCAAAGTTCAAATGAGCACGCGATATCGTATATAGAAATATAATAGATATACATCACATGTGCAAACCTAAAATGCTATATTCAATTTTCAACGTGCACACGCGATTAGTATGGAAAATTATTAACAAGGAAAAAAAGGAGAAAAAAAAAACAATAATATCTTCAAATCGCGCACAATTAATATATTTGATAAATATTGTGGATGCCAAAAACAAAAAAAAACAACTTTTAATCCGCAAAAAGTGCCCGCGTGGCTAAAACACAAATTTTATTAATAAATTCAACTTTGATCCTATATGGTAAAGTGAGCAATTGTTTGTTAAAAAATCGAGGCGTAGCAAGTTGTTGATTTTCGCGATGAATAAACTCAAAAAAGAAGAAAAGTTTTTTGTTTTCAAAAACTAAAACAGAACAAAACGAAGTGAAAGAAAAATAAGCAACAAGGAAATTCGCAGATTATGAAATTTAAAACAGAAGACAAAAAAAGCTTGGTGTTCGTCGCTTATTCTATAAATACGCGCGCAGTAGATTTAAATATAAAGCGAAAAATTTTTCGTTTGAATTGTTACGGTTTTGAGAACGTACAATATATATTTTGAAACAGCTGTATTTGTTATATAAATTATTATTCGTGATACAGATCGTCTGGGGGATTTTTATTTTAGATCCTCCGTTCGGATAAAGCTTCGATAATGTGAAAATTGGTTCGTCAGCTGTTTTTAGTACGAGCGTCGAAGCAACACTGGTTTGTCGGTTTTGCGATGAGAAGCATTCGGCGTTGGTTTCATGGTTTCGTTTCGCGTCGTTCGAAGCGGCGTCGAGCAGCGTCGACGGCGGCGCCTAGATCTTTATACATAGGTATACAAACCATCCATAATAAGCCACCCTCTTCAACGACACGATGCGACGACGACGCTCCACAAACGCTCGGCGTCTGCGCCGCCCGCACCCTTATAGTACACCACCCTATAAACTAGTGTCGAATTCTTCACTCCTGTATAAATATTTTATCATTTTAATCCATTATAATACACGTCATTACGATATTTACCTATGTTATTTGACGCACATGCAGGTATACATATTTCAGAAACTTTCTTATATATTGTTATATTTTATATCAGTTTATGAATAATTCTCTCATTTTCAAAGAAATAAACGAAGAAAATCAACGAATCGTGGGTTCTTTCTTTTTGTTTTCTTTTCAACGTTTCAATTTTTAAAGAAATTTCCCTCCATGATTTACATTATACCTTATCTTTGAATCTCTGCGTAACATCGGTTGCTTTTTTAGGTTCATTTTTCTTCTTTTTTATGATTCGGACGTCAAACTCCGCGTAAAAATCCCTCGACTTATGACACTTACGTACATACGTATGTCACGGACTACCGCCGCTGTATAAAAAGGTAAAAACTGAAAGAGTAAAAAATTTTAATTCTGAATTTTATAATAACACTGTAAGGTAGGTATATGAAAAATTTGGTGGGTTTTTCTCAATTATTTCGAAACATTTGTATAATATGAGAACGTTGAACAAAATTTACTGTGTTTTATATCTAATTAAATATAATTGTACGTACAGATAATAATGACGATATAATGAACTACGGGAGTGAATTACAGACTAATTAAGACTTTTGCATTGTTGTTGTTGAATTAACCTTCTGTACGAATAAGAGCAACCATCGAGCGAAGTTTTAAGTAGCAAGTGCACGGCCTTTACAGCGTTTCCGTTAGACAAATGGCTGGATATTACACTCGAATTAATTGAAGATTTCATGTACTTGTACATTTATATAGATACTGCAATACTTCGGTGTATCGTAGTTCTGAAATTCTGGTTAATTTATAGTAAAGTGCAGCAGTAGCAGCGACGTATATACCTCGAAGGAACTTGTAGAACAATGTGCGCAATGTTTCATCTTCCGCCGGTTCTCTGCAGCAGTATTCCAATAATTGGAGCATACTATAAGTATAAGTGGAAATTATTTACATGACAGAATTCCAACAATCAATCGCACATCTTCATCTCAATCTTGTTTATTTGATTATACTTCTTTTTTTTTTTTTCTTTTTTTTTTATGTACGTATACTTGGCAAACATGGATATTTTCTGCTGCTTCCCTTACGTTACACCATAATATTATATGTCAACTTGTATTTTTCTCCATATAAGCGCCGCTGCTGCTGCACCCATATAGTAATATTAGAGGGCAAACATTTTACCACTATAGAGTATGATAAACATGACGAAACGACGAAATAGGAGAGAAATCTCAAGAGCGACTGGGCCTGGTATACAGCAAAATTTTCTCTACGTCAATCTTTTTTCTTTTTTTTTTTTGTTTGCATTTTTTCAATACCTATACACACTGTCGAAGATCGATTGGTAGTACGATTCATATATGCTATGTACGTGTACCTATGTATACTATGTACAAATAAATAGCTGAAACCGTGGTGGTTATATACGTAGAAAATTATTCCAGTTGTGTAAGAAATAACTGAATTTTTCCATCTCTGCCTTCAGTTGATGTAATTTCCGCTCACGCTCACTGGTGTTACAGCCAAGCATTTTGGTCTGAATAGCCGTTCTCTTCTTTAAACTAAATCGTTCCAACGGATTATCCGAAGGATTATCTATAGAATACAAGGTCATTCATGCTGGAAAATAAAATTTTGCAGTTATTCGGTAATAGATTTTTATACATGAGAAAAAAAGACGCGGTAGTTCGTTGAATTCAAAAGACGGCACACGCGTTAAAAATTAACGGGGGAGATCCGGTGTAATGATTGAAGATGAAATTTGCGAAACTAAATAAATAAATATTGGGCAATGAATTCCAGGTATTTAACATCAGATAGGGATCCAGAAACTCCTGGTCTCTCGGATATAAAAAAAAGCAGCCCTCCATTTCGAATTTTAAAATTTGGACATTATATACTTGAATTTTACGCAGTTGGGGAGATGAAAGTATACGTATACCCAGCGTGTATCTATAGAGAGCCGCGTTTAATTTCATTTAAAATTTTTTTCAAAACTACTTGAAAACTCGGAAATTTGAATAAACGATGAGATCAAGATATCAAGACTTGAAAGTGCACCTTTTTTATAAAATCAACTGCACATACATACCTATACTTCAGATTAATGAATTTTCACGTGGGATTTCTAATAAAATTCTTCTCATTACTGAAGTAGTTTGAGAACTACTGCCTTACCTGGCTTCCTCCCCACTAAAATACATGTATAGGTATGTGCCTACCTATAAGTATACCTACACAGAAAATAAGTAGTGTATACTACGAGGGTGGAACCTTCTTCCCTATACCTACCCAACCTCTAAGTGAGACAAACCTAACAAATAAGACACTACGAACCCCTTAAAGAGCAGGAGAGATAAAAGGCTGAGGAGATCTTCCATTTTACTCATGTTAGCTGGTCCGTGATTCGTCCCTGTCTTACCAACGACAAATAAATAAAGGAAGGACGAAAGAACGAAGCTTCAATTTGAAAAGGAGACAAGGATATCTCTTGCTTAAAAATACACTTCTGTGTCAAGATGTGGGTATTAACACACATCCGTATACACGTGTATTCGCGCTGCAGTAGAAGCAGAAGCCGAAGTCGAACCTCTTAGAAGCAGCAGCAGCACCAGACGAAAGGCATTATACTGAAGAAAACTGAACTGAACTGAACCCGAACTGAGCAGCAGCGTCGTGTCGTTCGTTGTAGTTACGATGCCCCAGGTGGCCGGTCGGGCGCAGCGACGGCAGGCAGTCGACATCAGAATTCGTTTCGAGCCACAATAAGGCAAGTTTAGAACCCGCCGCCGGCACGGTTGAGCGTCGTTTTTCTCTATACCGCAACATTATTAAATATTCGGCAATGAAACAATTAAACATAAACGATCCGAACGCACTGAGAAAACTGTACAATAAACGCACAGCTTTCAGCTGAATCTAAAATCTAAAGCAGAAGAAGAAGGACGAACTAAATTAATACGATAAAAACAAAAGAAAAAAAAGAAAAACATTATTAAAAAAAAGAAGATTCGTGCGCGCATGTAGTAATTCATAAAATACACAGGTTTGGTTAATCATTCTCGTCGCATCACGAGTTAGTCACTTTTATAAAACCGTTGCCTTATAACATTCTGTTATTATTGTTCGTTGAGAACACTGCATACTTAATACGAGTGGAACATCCTGAACATCCGTTATTATTGTTACGCCTATACTATAATACGCCCTTTGTTTAACCTGTTTTTAATTTTTAATTTTTTCTCTTATTTTTTCAAAAGTCTTTTGTGTAGCAACAAAATTTTGAGTTTCCTTGTGTGTGTCTTACATTGATCTGTGATCCTAATAAGAGAATGTGAGGTGCATTAAAATTATATTCCAATAATGAAATTATCGGTTTTCTTTTCCTTTCTTTTTTCATTTAAACTGTGCAGTACAACGAACGCAATAAGTACAACGATAACATCATAAGAGTCGTTGCACTGCAGGAGTATATTAATAATAACAATGACAAGAATAAAAATTAGCATGTTCCAATAACGAAATAATCAGTGACTAATTTTTCGCCGTTATTGCATTACGTCGGTTTTTTGTTCGTGTCATCTTTTCATTTAAAAATTAATCCAGAGTATAATGAAAAGTTAATTTCCAACGAGAATAAGCATTTCGTATAAGCAGCAGCGTGTCAGTGTTTAAAATCCGAAATGAGGATATAACGTCATTACAATACAAACATTGTTAATTTGCGGTCAACGGAAGAGCGACATTTCCGTATCATATAGATATATGTATAATTTTTCATATGTTCGATGATGATGATGATCGTGATTGCCGCGTGCTGCATGCGGTCGGTTATCTGTACAAGTGTGTAGTACATGTATATGGTACATAAAAGCATAGGTAAAGATCGATACTACTTGGCCAATACATATATACCATATACCGCATATTATCATACATAGACTGTGTAATTTATGCAATTTTACTTGCTAAAAATACACCTGAATTCAGTTTGAAAAAAAGTTCTACTGACGTCTGATAAAAAACCCCTTAGATATCATATCATAATAATATAATAATTATGAGAATATTGACTTCATGTCAGGTCGTCAAAATATGCAAAGCCGGTTTTAAATATATCGATTAATTAGATTATCACACCGTGTCTGCACCTGTTATAATTAGACGTTATAATCGCGCACAAGAAGATTGATCTCGGAGACGTTATTTAAATTCTTTTTTTTTTTCTCATATTTTATTAAAAAAAGTTCCGTCAAAATATTGCTGCGTTTATGTTGGGTAAATTACATGAGATAAAACCATACATAATTTTTCCATTTTCATTAATCTATCCATCAAATTTCTCGAGTCTCATGTATATTTTTCCACGAACCTTTTTGTTCCTTCTCTAATTTTATAATAAAAATTAGTTGTGCAGATCAACATTCCTCACGAGACTTCGACGCTCTATCTACTTTCTTACTCCGCCATATTGAATTTTACAAACGTACGTAAATAAGTTTAATAAATTTATCACCCCGTGTGCAACAATTACTCGCAGTTTTTGAGGGGATATATTTGTAGTAAACGGCCAACTAGAGTCGCTGTACTTACGACGTAGACAGACACCTCAGTACTATACAACGTGCAAAATGATGAACCGACTTCTTTGTCCCTGAGGATTTTTACCTGCTCCCAACTAAAAAGAAAAACTAAAAAAAAATCAAAGAATGCAGCAGCAGCAGCAGCAAGAACGTTTAAGAATTAGCTATAGCCTGGCTAGTTAGCTATAGCTGCTTGTTAACCTATCCATGAGGCAGGATCGAGCAACTCACGCGTTAAAAAAAAATTCTTTTAGAAAGTCAATCCTGAGTCATAGGAACGTACAGCAGATTATTATTCACCGCCGGACATAGACTGGCTGTATCTATACTTCGTACACCTCTCCGAGGATTTAAACTCGTAATTCCGATTACCTATGTAAATATACATACGTATCTGTGTACGTACGTATTTGATATATGTACTTAGCAAAAGTAAAATCTACGAACGATTAATTATGTTGACATAGATTTTGCTTTTTAGATTTTTCTTCATCATTTCGAAGAATAGTCAGGATATAATAATAACGGAAATGAATACTAATACAGATCTTGGCGAAATCATGAGCGGAGAAAAAAATTACCGGCTATTGCGACTTTTCGTGTATACTTATACAATAAGAATACTTCTGCGTTGGAGAAAATGAGAACTCCCAAAGTCTTCGATTGGGATTATATTGTAGGTTTTCATCTATTTATTTGATTTTTTTTCATTTTTTGGTTTCAGAATGGCTTTGCCGGTTGCGCATGGAAATGCAGCAGGAGCAGCTGCTGTTACTGTTCCATCTGCACCTGGAGTAGCACCTGCATTATTATCATCATCATTATCATCATCGCCAGGTCAAAATTCGTCGTCCTCTCTGCCAAATATGTCGAATTTTCAAGTTCGAAGTAACAAAAAATCGTTGTGTCGAAGAGTCGCTCCTTGTTTAGCATTTTTATTTGCATTCTCAACTGCCATGGCTCTTCTCATGTTTTGGAGCGTTGCCGCCGATATGAGGTAAGTAATATATTCAAATTAAACAAATCTATAATCCTAAGAGGAGCATAAAAAAAAGTGCCGATGCCAAATCTACGTGAATTCAGTAGCAACGTGAAGGAAATGTCGATACCACTAAAAAACAAAACCTAAAAATAACACTTCTTCGACAAAAGAAACGATAAGAAATATCCTTATCGTTAAGGATATTCCACGCTGCAGGACATTTTGTTTATTTTTTTCCAGCACTTGGTTTGCGACCCCTCGCAGTCAGCACGTTATTTTGATTGTATGGCTATGTACACCGCGTTGAATGGTTGGGTTTAAAGTGGAAAAGGCGTAAAATGACATTATTCGAATCAGCGAATTTCCACCCAAATGTCTTTGCAACCCCTCGCGGACTTCACTTTGAAATAAGAGAGAGAAAGATAAAATGGGAGAGGGAAATTCAAGGAGTTCCCTTGAATGAAATTGCTTCTAATTTTGATTACGAATTTATATCTCATACCAATACCTTATACTCTTTGATCTGATAATTTTGCTGCGTGAGTTTAGCATTCTTGCAATTAGTCGTAGATGGAAGTTCCTAATTTCAAAATCTGTCACTGATGGGTCTTCATTATTTATACATTAAATACAACGCCCTTTACACTATAGATATATCAATGATATTTGGATGTCATCCGCGGGAAGCGAAAAATCGTTTTAACATTCGTAAAAGTTGTTGATAAAGAAAATGGTGTATTAGAATAGAAATATTCTAAACTCATTGTCAGTATCGCTCAAAAGTGAAAGATATAGCATTTTTTATTCGTTGATATAACGAGATTCAAAATGGCGGACCCATTTTAAATTTAATTGCAAAATATCGATGGTGCACTCAAACTTCACGTTATCGCTAATGCCATGAAAATATTTTTCTCTTTAAAAATAAATCCAAAGATATTTTGAGAGATAATGATCGGATCTGAATGATTTAGACGGCAAGCTTTCAACGCTAATATGACGATGGATCACGTACTGAACAGTGTTCGAATGGATAACCCTGATTTAGTAACGTACATAAGGGAGATTCACCTTCTTCCAACAACGCATCAGGATCCTCTAAACGCGACGCAGACCGAGGAAGAGAAATATCTGGCGGAACGTTTGCCCGGGAAACGTCACGGAATTTATCTGGAGTACATAAGCAGGGTGAGTGCGGGTTTTGATGCATATCTTAATCGGATTTGATCACTAATAGGGTTGAAATCAATGTGGCGTTGGAATTCCGGAAATTCAGAAATTACGGATTCAAGGAAGTGGATAATTTTGTAATTTCGGATGTGTGAATAAATTTCACCGAATTTTAAACGATCGTTTTCAGGTGGGCGCCGTATCCTCGACGACGTGGTTAGAGTCAAATATGAGCTGGCGAGGAGTTTTGGTTTTGACAGATCCACCGAGTTTTTTCGAAGCTCACAGAAGCTCTAGAAATCCAAAGACAAGAGTACTTCATGCCTGTCTAAGCACAGACAAGGATACCAAAGAGGTAAGCTGGAACAAAGTAACATGATCCTACCTTTGTCTTTATAACAATATGTATAATAATCTCACCAAAATATATACATTTCTTGCTCTCCTGTTTTTTTTTCTGCTAATTTGAATAACAAAAGCTCATTTTAGCAGCTTTCTGGTAAGAAAAGAGAAAAAAAAAAAAAGATGAACAATAAAACGAAAATTACTTGTATTTGAAAACGATCAAAGAGTTGAACTTTATTTCAGCTCGTGCGGTGAAATTTTTTCATTCTTCTTTTATGCCACGTCAAAGAACACTTTATGGTTGTACACGTATACAAATTTTCGTAGACTTCCATCAATTTATAAATTGAATTGAAATATACACACAATAGCTATTTCTCGCGGTGCTGCGCGAAAAAAAGGTTTTTCAACTTTTGGAATGAAAAAAGTGATCGATCAATCATTATAACTTTCTTAGGATTTTTTTATTCATTTTACAGACTACGTATCCCCAGGATCAGTCAGACGTTCAAGTTACCAAACTAGGAGAAGGTCCAAACAGTCTAGTGAATCCAGACGATACTTTGCCACCAAATAGATTAAAATGCTTTCCATTATACAGCGTTTTATTGGCCTACAATTGCACCAATTTGGATTACCTAAGTCTCGACAGTCCTGACGCTCAAGACGCGCAGGTAAAAAAAAGAACGCTACTTTTCCTTGAATACCTCGAGTCTCATTTTCTTCGAATGAAGATTCTCCAAATAACTTCAACTGCGAATCGTTTGACGAATCAACTGCTTCACAATCTTAATTTCATTTATTTTCATTATCTTACATCCTGCAGGTATTGGACACAATTCCTCGTGAAGTGACAAGGATATCCGTATTGTCAATTCGTTGGAGCCCTCATCACAGCGAGGCGGAAACGAAACGTCTGATACAGAAATTAAAGGAGCGAAGGTATCAGTTAATTCATACCACAGATACTGGGAAATTAATATTTCGTTATGACAGACAACTGAAAATATAGAAAATAAAAACACAAGAGAAAAGCTATACGAAAGCTAATTCCACATCAAATTTGATGATGAAAATCTTGAGACTAAATATATTTTAAATCGACCCCACCCACGTTTATCGTATAAACCATTTCTTGCTGTTTTTCTCTTCATTTTATTTGTCTTCTTTTCTTACGCTACCAAAAATTATCTGATGCATAAATCTCGACGGTGATTTATATCATTCGATTGTAATAATAAGGTAATGATCATATTTTTAACGATCAATATTCATACGAAAATATTATTGCTGATCCATCGACTATTACGAACGATAATTTTCGGACATTCAGTTTTCAATATCTGATCTCTGTTATATGCATAATTAGGAATTAACGTTCCTGCAAATGGTTGTTAACATTGAACCTGTGTGACTATATAATTTCAATATCGTAAAGTTATTTTTTTTTACGTACGGTACGCGAGGAAACCAAAAAATCTGAGAGTCGGCAACCATGATTTCGATCTATCGAGAAAAAAGTAAAATAAAAAATTCAGCCATTTTCAGTCGCGAAACAATTTTTCAGAAAATTTTCATCGAAGTCTTTCGAAAATTGTTCGCTACATGTTGAAAAGAAGAGCATCGTTTTTATTTTCAAATAGAAAAGAATGGCTTTACAGTGCCGTTCAGATTTTTTCTCGAACATCCTATATAATACCGATGTATCTACCTATTTAAAAAAAAAAAACTCATAAAAGAAACAAACAAAACTAAACTGCAACGTGTATCGCGCGGTGATAATTCCAGTGATCATAATTAAGGAATTAATTAATTAACCGATTATCATTATAGTTGTGAACGGGCCTTATTAGATTTATAGTAAATAGGTATAACTATACGTATCTATAGAATAATATTTTGCTAAAAAAGTTGAATACAATAAGTAGGACGTAAATAGTATTATCAGTAATCGGAACTTAATCATAATTAGAAAAATACAAATGATTATAACTAGCGTTTATAAAAACACCGACTGATACTTAAACACGTAACTATTATTATTATTATTAATATCATTATTAGGATGTATAGAATATTTTGATTATTTAAAATCCTAATATCATATAGTAAATTGTCAAACTAGTTTCTTTTTCTTTTTTTTTTCTTAACATTATTAATTTCTAAGTTAAATATACAAATTTTTGTTGTACACGCTATAATAGTTTTCCCAATTTTCGATCGTTCGATTTTCACTTACTTTTTCTCTTTCTAATGACAGTTCATTCCATGACCGTATGATTAATTATAAATATACGTATAATAAATCTTCATCTTTTTTTCCCCCCTTTCTAATAGATAATTATTATATTAAACTAAAGCGGACGTTTTTTTTTTTGCCGCACAGCACGAGACAAAGATCTTCGTTTTATTCTGCATAATATAATTGATTAATTAGTATAGAATAATTTAACAATAATTGTAATAAGCAATATACTATTACTATAGTAATAACTAATAAATCTGATATTATATATTTTCAACTGCAATGCATTACAATTATTATTGCTGTGATTGTTAACATCGTTATTTCCATTAAAAAATATCCCCCGCTTAGAGAACAACAATAAAACAAAAAAACAAAAAAAAAGGCGGAATGATGTAACTATAAAAATGAAATTATACATCAATTTACAAACTTCTAAATGCAATGTATGTATGTATTCGAGCGGCCAAGTGGGGTCTGAATCTAATCAGCGAATCAATAAATCAAACACTGTGTCATCATCATAGTTTGTTATCAGAAGAATTTCTTCTCTGTAAGTTTATTTTTTCTTTTTCCTTTTCATTTTTTCGTCACGCGCGCTCATCGCGCTTAAACGTGGAATAACACCCGGTCGGATATAAAGTAAAAGAGCAACTGATCAGAATATCTATGGGTGGTGGTGGTGGTGGTGATCGATAAGTTTACAATTTTTCAACTTTAGTCGATAATAGTGCAAATAAAGTAAAATTAAAAAAAAAGAAATAGGAGAAAAAAAGCAATTTGTGAACTATATCGGATAATTAGAACGGGTATGAGTACACCTACCTATATACAATAATATGATCGGTGCTACTGCCTGTTGTGAGATAAAAGCCCTTATATAAACTGTACACTTCGTACACCTAATACGTAACAAAACATACTTAAAAGCAAATATTTGTTCATGCGATCGCTGATTTATATTACATGTATAGAATATTATTACTCATTCCCATCCTATTTCCGTCATCTGATTATCATCCGTATAAAAATTTGCTAATTATTATTGGATATTTTCAGAACCTCACTTTATACTCGACGCTCAATGAATGTTTGCTTTTTTTCTTTTAATTGATATAATTGATCGACAAAAAAATAAAAAAATGCGGAAAAGAAGTGATTTTAAGGAAATTTTTCTATCTTAATTATTTATTTGAGTTTTTTTTTTTATAGAATTTAGATTCCATTACTAGCCTAAATTTACGCTATAAAAATGTCTTGGTTTTTAGATAAGGATCTCAATCTTTTGTGTCTGTTTTTTTATTTTTAGTTTCTTCTTCCTTTTTTTTTTTTCTTCTATTCTCTTTTTAGTTTTGTATAATACATTTTTATCAGAATCACTAAACAAATACACATACATATATAGTCATGTACTAATATTTATTAAAGTATACTCTAATATTTCGACACTCAGAAAGTATATGAGGTAATTACCTTGTGTGTACAACCTCTTTATTCGTTAAATTTTTCCGTTAAGAAAAAAATGAATAAATAAATAAATAAATGAATGAACAATTGTAGTTTTATATCCGTACCACAAGTTTATTTATTACTTTACAGGTGAATTAAAAAGAGAATTACGAGGTCCATGCGTGGCGCATGTCATAGGTCAGAATTTAACGTATTGACCAGGTGGATGTTCGGCAAGTTGAAGTTGATTGTTGTAAAATTTATAAAATCAGTTTTTTACCGATGCGTTAATATCATTCTCAATGATTCCACCTTTCTACCTTTAATGATTTCTCGAGATTTCCAAAATTTCCAGCAGTCACGTGATTGAGTTTTAATTTATACCGCGTTACTTGACGTGTACGTATATGTCTGCCTGTTCAAATTTTAAAGCAAGTTTAATTTTCTTATTTTTTTTTTCCTTTTTCTCTGATTTTATTTTTCTTTTCTCGTTAGAGACTTCTTTATGAAAGATAAGTTGTTAGGTTTTGTGATAATGAAGCGCATGGCTGTAATAGATAATGGTATGTGATCGTCTCAATATACCCACTCGACCACCATAGTTTAACTGGCATTTCGCGTCAATCTCTTAGCACGATCTGAACCGGAGAACCGTGAAAAAGATTAAATATAAATATTAAATAAGATTTGCAAAATATAAAAACGAAAAAGGGGGGGAGAAGAACGGAAGCAAGAGAATCGAGCTGCACTCTGCGGGCACGAAATCTTTCGCAGTTTCATTAACTCATGTGCGAAGTATTTGAATATATGCAGTAATCGGGAATATTGAGCGTATAATTAACTCCATTGATAGTGCTGAGAATATACTTAAGAAAATTATTGAATAATAAAGAAGTGAGATTATAATAATCATCATGGAGAGCACTGGAATGATCAACGGGATACCTATCCAACAGGAAGGTCGAAAATTATGGCAATACATGGCAACCATTTCTGGTAATTAATCGATAGATTTTTGTTGAATTTGTTTTCGTTTCTTTCTTTTTTTTTCACAACAATTTAATTGTTTGATGGAAAGAAGAGGAGTAAGATAGTCATGACTTTTTTACACATTTTTTTTCTTTTTAGAATATCAAAAGATCTGGTTATATTGGATTTTTGGTTTTTTAGGGTGTCTTCTTTCCGTCGGAGCTGGAACGATATTATCGTGGACGTCTCCGGTTCTTCCGAAATTAAATAATCCTTCAGCGTGGCTGTACGTCAGTGAAGAACAAGGTTCATGGGTCGGTTCTTTGATGGCAATAGGTGCAATAATAGGAGCAGTACCAGCAGGAGGTTTGGCCGATAAATTGGGTCGTAAAAAAACGATCTTGGCAACGGCAATTCCTTATGTAACAGGGTGGATAATGATAACATTCGCAAAGAATGTATTAACTCTGTACTTCGCTAGGCTATTGGGCGGTATAAGTGTCGGTGCAACATGCGTTTTGGTTCCAATGTACATAGCGGAGATAGCCGAACCGGCGATTAGAGGAGTTTTAGGATCAATTTTTCAACTTTGCGTAGCAGCTGGTGTACTTTATGGATTCGTTGTTGGCGCGATCGTCTCATATACCGGACTCGCTATCATATGCTGTTGCGTTGAAATCGCATTCCTCGCAAGTTTCTTTTGGATGCCAGAATCACCAGTTTGGTTGATGGTGAGTTCATTGAAATAAGTTTTCTGAATATCGTTTTTGTTTCTCTGATTACACTGACATCGCGCAGATAACCTCAGATATATGCAAAATAGCACGATCAATGACTCCGTATAAGATAATGAACTTTTCAGTGTCAAGGAAGAAAGTCGGAGGCTGCAAAGGCGTTGAAAATATTCAGAGGGGAGGATTATGACGTGAACGAGGAATTGGCAACGATGCAAAAAAGCGCCGAAGAAACGGCATCGAGAAAATCATCACCTGCTGATTTAATTAACACTAAAGGGGCCCGAACAGCTCTTTATAGTGGTTTAGGATTGCTCGCCTTGCAGCAATTCACGGGAATTAACGCGGTCATTTTTTATGGCAGCACTATATTTGCGGCCGCAGGAAGCTCCATGGAACCCGACATAGCCTCAATAGTGATCGCTCTGGTCCAGGTAAATCTCCACTTATTTTTCTTCTTTCTTTCCGCAGATCGAATCAATTTTCAATTTCGCTGTAGTTGGTTTTGAATAATCGAGAGCGTGAAGTTTGAGGAATATGATGTAAAAATTATAAAATCCAAAATGGCGAGGAGCTTAAATAGTTCACAAATTAAGTACTGAACATTTGTTCGCCATTTTGTGCCCTAGATCGCGATTTTTGGAATTCATATTTCAATGATTACAATACCACTAGATACAAACCTCACCGACTATATACTGAACTTGTTCCAGAAACAAAAATCTTTACAAAGATTCTTTTTTTCACCTAATTTCAGTGCGTGATGTCGGTGATTGCTGCATTTATAGTGGACAGAATTGGAAGACGTGTTTTGCTGATGTTTTCATCGACCGTATTAGCACTCTGCTTATTTTTCCTCGGTCTTTATTTCCAATTGAAATTAACCAGTGCGGGATGGCTTCCACTTCTTTGCCTCACCCTCTTCATGGTAGCTTTTGCAGTGGGGTAAGCAGCGACACATCTATTATAAAATTGAAATTAACAAACGAATCATACAAAAATAACATCAAAACTTATTTCCAATCGATTAATTTTCGCCTTTTTTTTGTTCTCTAAAATTTTTCCAGTTACGGTCCCGTTCCCTGGATGATGGTGGGTGAATTATTTCCACCGGAAACAAAAGGTTTGGCAAGTGTTATTGCCGTGATAATAAATTGGGGCTCTTCGTTTTTGGTAACGAAATTTTTCGCCACGTTGAAAGAAGCTTACGGTGACGGAGTAACATTTTGGTTATTCGCTGCAATAATGGTGGGGGCTACAGTATTTGTTTTCTTCATCGTTCCCGAAACCAGGGGTAAAAGTCTACAACAAATCCAGGATGAACTCAACGGAAAAGTTCGAATAAGCACAATCGCCTGAGATTTTCAACTCACCCTATATATATTATACATAACATATCATCGTGAAAGAAACAAGAAAAAAAAAACCCTAATAATAATAATAACTACAATTTCCAAAATTATTTCGTCTTCTAACGTCATCTCACATCATATAATATATGATTCATCTCTCTCATATTATCTGCAGGAAATAGAAACAGGGATTCAGGAAAACTTCATTTCAATTTTGGAAAAAACTTTAAATTATAATAAAAAAGGAAAATGTCCTCCGTGAGACGTCAATTTGCGATTAACAAAAAATGAAAAAAGCAAAACAAGAAAAAAAAAAATCAAATTTGTTAATTTGTACGCGTGTAAATTGTACTGTACATATCAAGAAACGTATAATTTAACTATTCTTCACGAATTTTGTAAATACTATGTATAAAAAAAACTATATATATGTATGTATATTTTGACTAAATTTATAGATATGTACATATGACTGTTACAAGGTTTTCGTATTGAAAAAAAATCTCCAGCGAATGGATCTATGTCGAAAAAATGAGCGAATGAATTTGAAAGAAAAAAAAGAAAAAATTAATGTGATTTGTAATCTTAAGAATAAACAAAAATAAAAAAAAAATGTACGTTTAAAAAGAAAAAATGATTTTCCAAGGTAAAAAGAAAAGCGAACGTCGTTCAAGAATCACAGGAATTTTGCTGAACGATAAGGGATGTTTTTTTTACTTAGACTTTTTATTTTGTTTATTTATTCTTTTTTTACAAACTCCGTATCGATAATTGTTGTGATTTTGCAAAGTGCTGCAGAGTGAATCAGTGCGATTGTTATAATCACTAATGGTAATCGCGCTGATAATAAACGTAATAATCGATTAAAAATAAAGAATAAAAAATTTACCAATAAATAAATGAATGAAAATATAAGAGAACTGTAATACTTGATTATAGATTACCGATCAATGAATACTGCATCGAACTCTACATATATATGTATACCTGCAGCTGTCTCACTTCGATCAATATAACAATTAAAGAAGCTTCAACTGTTTCGATTTTTCGGGAATCAACCAATTAATCAATTATAATCAATCGATTAATTAATTAATTGATTAATTATATTCAGTATCACGAGACGCTGTGATAATCACATATTACATTTGATATGCCAATACATGAATGAATAAAAGAAATTGCACACAGCGTGAGAATCAATAAAATAATAATCAGTTATAATGAGGATCATTAGAAAATCTGAACAATCGAATCGATAATTGAAAAAAAAAAAAAGACCACCGTTAAACCTCTTCATTGCTATTAGTTCCATCTACATAGATAATTAAGTACTACACGACAAAATAGGACCAAAAAAAAAAATAAAAAAAAAAATAAGTAATAAAATAAAGTAATAAAACTAAAAATCACGGGTAACGATCTGATACATATAATAAAAGAATTCACGCATCACATCATACATAAGTATATAATGTACGATTATTATCAGCTGCATCAATAAATTTTTCTTTCTCAATTCAGATTATGAAAAGTTTTTATGATTTATAATAATTGAGTGATATCGATATTATATTTATAAGCTCCGTCGCGTTATACGATATGCACATACCATAGGTATGGGTGTAATAATAATAATAATTATTATAATAATAATAATAACAATGATAATGATAATTCGTGCTCCTCTAATCACTTGCGCGGTAGCGCATGTATATAGCTAGCTGCTTCTTCGAGTACAAATTAATCCAAATCTATACGATAGATAAATTAATTATCTTTGATGCGCTGTACGCAGTGAATGTTTATTTTAACACGTGATCTTGTCCTTGGCGGTTACTGTATGTCATGTAATTGGTGCGGCGGTCAAGTTATGAATTTTTCAAAATTTCGGATTAAAAATAATCTCCACACCGATAGGTAAACTATGAATCGTATTATTTTACTGGAATTCCAATTCATATCGATTCCTGTTAAATCAATCAGTCGATAGTTGCAATATACACCGGATATAGGTACGAAGTATAAGTGCGAAAGTATATAAGTCACCGTTTGTCCGTAAAGAAAGAAATTGTAAAAAATTGTAGAATTAAATTGAAAAAAAAAAAAAAAAATGTATTTAAAAAAAAAAACGGAGATACAAAAGCCAAACGGTATACGATTTGACCCAGAATATCCCATACATATCTGTGTCATATAACATTGATTGAACATTATCAATTTTAGTATCGGAAATCTTGTGTTTTTCTTTTCTTTTTTTCTTTTTCTCTCTTCGTCAAATTATTATCACCTCTCGAGTATAATAGATAAATCTTAGTATCGAAATGCACTGATATATATAATATATAAGTATATGTATATAGATATATATGCACACATGTACATTTTATTACCTAATCAAATTACATATCAAGGTATAACGAGTTGATATATTACTCAGTACTCTTTCGGTGAAAAATCCACTCATAAACCGACGACTCTTCTCTCCGGTAAGTTCGTTGTACAGTAATTATCGTCATAAATGGATATAAAAATAAAGCTGATTTGTTTAGCAATTCCAATCGTTCGTTTTTCTTTCCATTCTTTTTTTTTTTTTTTTCTCTTTTCAAAAATCTATATTACAACAATTTTTTTCGAACCTAATCTATGATTGTTTGCACGGAAGCTCTATCGATGCAATTTTCACAATGCTACAACATAATCGTCTATCAATTTCATAAGTATCTATATACATATACATATATGTATTATGTACACATAATTACTTTGCGCTACCTGTAATATAAATCTCGAAGAATATCAGCGAGAAAGATCAGAGTAATATATAATCGCATCACGATTGCTACCGAAAATTTCGAAGATGGAAAAGAAGAATTCGTAACGTTTTGAAAAATTGCGTAACTCAAAATGGAGGTGCATTTAAAAATTTGAAAAAAGTGACATTCTACCATTCGATGAACATGACTGATGAAGAAAAAAAACAAAAGAACTTTTTGCTAACAATGAAATATAAAGCTCATGCATTCTCCTACAAGTAGTTTCGACGCGAGTTTAGGGTATATGAAGGTAAGAAAAGGAGGAAAGAAAAAAAAAGGATATGAAAAAAAAAAACTAAGGTTAAGGAGGAATTCCCGGAAGTCCTCATTATTCAATACGTTTATATATATATATATATATATATATTTGTGTAAAAAAAATTATCCAGTCCATTAGGTATATGATTTGACTTCAATTATCGCTTATATTATGAAAAAAAAAATTATCTCTTTCGAAATATGGTATTAGTTAATGATAAAGAGAATATTTCATATCTGCGGCGGTTCATCTTCGCGTAGATATTCAATTATGATCGATGTCAGCTGTCTGCGAGGATCCAGGTCTATGAATGATGTGAAAAACTAATTCGTATAATACGACAAGAAATAAAACAATGGAAAAAAGAAATAACATAATTTATACTGTACATACATATGTGGTATATGATTTCAGATATTGGAAATAAATGAAGATCTGCTAATCGTGAGACGAAAAAAAAAAAAACCAAACAAATCGCATCGGTTTCGCAATAAATTATATATCTATATCGATCGTTATCGATATAATTTTTTCTACAACAAAGTGCTGCCAATCTCGATATAACGTCATGGTGAGTAATTGAGTATATCTATATAGTATTATAGATATCATGTGTATATTATATCATAATTTTCAACGAATCCTTGAAAAAAAAACTTAGAATTTTTCAAAAAATCAAAAAATCAAAAAATCAAAACAACAACAAAATCGACATCGATTAGAAACGATGGTGGAAATTTCCTTCCGTGTATTTTCACTAAACACTGTATATATAGATTGCACAGCCAGGAGATTGTACAAGCAGAAAAAGGATTTGTTGAGTCAAGTGAAAATTATTCAACTAAACAAAATATGGCGATCGCGGGCCGCGAAATGATATTTATGCTTGGGATAACAAAATGATTTAGTCGACTGAACTACTTGGAGGGAACAAATATTTTGTTGAATCAAATCATAGACTGGTAATTTTAACTTACCGATACTTTCAAATCGATGAGTCGATAATAAAAACAGTTGAATCAACCGAATGTTAGTCAACTCAAATACGGATCGAGTTCTTGTCAATCGATTCAATCAACGTCCACAACTGAATCATTTATTCAATTCAACTGACAATGAATCGAAATAGTTAAGAATACTAGTATTTATTTAATTCAAATACAAGTTGGTTGAATCAAAAAATTATCTCTTGACCAAATATATTTAGTTGGTACAACAAATCCTTTTTTTTGCGTGTATGGTAATTTTTCACAGAATTTCCAAAAGACACGTGACATCGAGTAAAAAAAAAAGAAAAGAAAAGAAAAAAAGAAAGCATATTTCAGTTAATGTAGAGAAGGAAGAATGTTTTTTTTTTTTATTTTTTCTGTGTTGTTGTTTTTTTCGTTTGCAAGCAGAGAGATAAGAATCGAAGATATATTTGAATAGAAATCTATAAGAATTGTCAAGTATGGCATGGAAATGTTTTCCGTCGTTTATTATCTCACGATTACGAGTACATATCATGGTGGAGATATATAAGCTATACCAATATTGATTCGCTATTACCAAACATCGATTTCTCTGTATATACCTTATAGATATATGCATACATAATACAAGTGCATCGAAGATGTAGAAGGGAAGAAGGAAATAAAATAATGATGAGAAGAAGAAAAAAAAGAACTAGATAAATAAATAAACTAAATGAAAAAAGAACGAAGGAGACTTAAAATTCATGGCCTATGGCCAATATTACAATAGGTATATCTGTCGTTGGTCTTTGAATTTAGCCTCGTGCAGAGACTATTGGCAAATAACTATGGTCACGTGGTAAACTGTGTGAGAAACAAAAATATGCACCAACATATATATACATACACATTAGCTCAGGTATATAAATCAGCGAGGCCAAAATTCTTTCTTCATTCAATTATAACCGGTAAGGGCGGACGATCGTCTTTTATTTTCTTTCTATTGTTTTACTCCTTCCATCCTGCACATCGAACGTTGTTGAAGAAATTTTTCCTCCTATTTTGACAATAATATCACGCGCAAAGTATTCTACGCCACATATCCCGATCGAAGAAAAAAGGGGGAGAAAAAGAAAAAATTGTAAATCATTAACGGTGAAAAACAAGAAAGATTGAAGGAATTTGAAATTGAAGGAAAAGAAGAAGTATATAAGACAGAAAACAGTGAGATCCGAATCAGTAGATATATAAAACTAAGTAAAGTCAGATAAATCAATATCTCTGTAAACGAGTGATAATAATAATAATAATAATAATAATAATTGGTGTTTGACAGAGTAATAATTCGATTTCGGTGAAAGAATCGCAAGAACCACCACCACCACCACCGTCGTCGTTGTCGTCGTCGTCACCACCATCATCCGAGATGTGGAACGAAAGGCGGGAAAGCTCCCACCATCGGGGTTTAACATCATCAGTCGCTGGAATAGTTCGAGAGGGGCGTACGCATAAAGAGTACGAATACAGTTTAGTCCCCACAAATGATACGGAGACCGTACGAGACGGTTCAAACGAACCTGAGGATAATCGACAACAATCCGAAGAAAGACAATTATTTCTAATATCAACCGACCTCGATCGGCGCAACTACCAACGTTATTTAGGACCAGATATGACGGAAAAAGGATCACGGGTCACACAGTACGCCGCCGCATGCGCAGGTCAGTTAGTTTACACTACATAACATAAATATCGTATCCAAGCACATCGTATGGAACGATCAACATATTCATTTATTTATTCATTTGCTAAAATATGTATTTATTCATATAAAACACCACTTTAGGTTATAAACATCTTCATCGTCCGCGCAAGAACATTCTTTTATTTCACATACCCTAAAACAAAATCAATACACATATATCTACAATGTGCTATACCTATACACGTGCGTGTATACATAAACAAAATTTCATTTTCTTTACGTAATTTTTAGTCAGATCACTTCAGAGATGATTTTTCGAAATTTTTACTCAAATATTCGACTTCGTGCATTATATACTACATGTAAATGAGAATAAAAAAAAAAATAAGTAATACTGACGAAACGAAAAAAACTATATCGCGAATAAATTGGGCACCTGTTCAACTTATTTCGGTCGAACTACTTATAGGATATGTAACTAACATACGTACCTAACGTACTTTTTCCTTTTTTTTAAACTGCACAGCATGCGAGTAACGCGTAAAATAAAAATCAGAGAGGAATTAGCCGGGGCTTTGCGAAGTTTTTTCAAATTTTTTTCTTTATTAAAGGCCATTCGATTTATCCGATAATGCAGGTATATAAATATTAAATACGGATTAAAAGTTAGTTTGTCGGCGGATGAGAAACAAGAGGCGTTAATTTTTTGTTCAAATTTTTTTTGTTTTTTTTGCAAAATTATATTGGTACGAAACGAAGATGCGAAGAAATATATAGTTTAATATTCGACCGAAAATTCTTGCGGTTTAAAATACATGGATACATACACGTATACATATGTACAATGGATTACAAGGAATCGATCACTTTTCCTTTTGATTAAAACAAACTTTTTCCTTTTACATAATTCATTACAATTCCTATGTACCTATGTATATTTATATTAATTATAATACATGCGGTATTTATATACGTATAAATAGATGCGTCGATTTAATATATAGTAAAAAGTTCAAGGTTATCAAAACGTCGTAAACATCTGTTATAAAATTTGAACCAAAAATGAAACAAAAAAAAAAAAAAAAGCAGCAGCAGCAAAAAAAAAACAGAAAAATTAACGAACAAAGTGAAAAAAGTGAAAACAAAAATGAAAGAGAATAAAATTGTAATGGTAAAAATACCATGTTACTTTTACTTTCTTTTCAATACATACCATGGATTGTATTACACATATGTGTGCGTGTATGTACGTGTAAGTACATGAGATAAGATACGTCATACGCGTCGGGATATCGATAGCTTTGAAAATATAAACAAGAGAACTAACGGAAAAACAAAAATTGGAAGAATAAAAGAAAAGGAAAAATCATTTATATGTATACGTTGCAATCCTGTTTTATCGTACGGTACGTTATACGAATATGTTATATACGCTGCCATTGAAAGCCCATGCAACTAATAATCGCGTATCAGCTGTGAATATTATTAAGCTTATTGTATGTGTGTATATGTTTTATAGAAAGAATTAAATATATGTACTCGTGATGCGCGAATAATGATAATAATAATTGATCTGACTGCATCATCATCATCATCATCATCATCATTAAAAGCGTGAGCTTATCGAAAGCCATTGATCTACCGAAGGATTGGGTTGTTAACTTATTTTATTGCACTGCAGCACCTCACATAATCGTAATTGTTAATGTATATATATGTATATATAGACACACACATATTTATACGTCTATGAATAAGGTATCGCAATATTTATTTTATATTTATTTTATTTTATTTTTATTTGCCATTTTGTATTTTTCAAGTTTTCAACTGCACCATATACGTTTGTACATTTGAACACATATCGTAACGCTGTCTCTTTAAATCGACAATAAAACAATATAAGTGCTGTAGTTTAATGACGAAAAAGCGACGTATTCTTCTTAATCTCTCTTTTTTTCTCTGTCTCAAACTATGAAAGTAGACTGAATTATTATTAATATATTCATGAAGATTCATTTCATAGAACGCAGATATATAGTGAATATCTACAACTAAACAACAGTTACGTAAAAATTTGAACAAAACCAAAAACCGGTCCGGTAAAAACGCTTCTTTTTCTTTTTTTTTTTTCTCCTTTTATTTTTTGTTCTTTATTTTTGCACGCGCGAGACATTGAGGTAGGTATCATATAATTAAAGAACGGCCATTTTGAATATTTAGGTATCAACGCGGAATGAAATTATTATTGACAATATTATTTTTGGATGATATTACCCATGTATTTTTATATGCGGCGTATATATACGGGCGCGAGTTGCGTTTCAAATTTCGTTGAAATTGTTCGTTTGTCTCGTTTTTGTCTTTTGCTTCTTCATTTATTTATTATTATTTTATTTTTCTCTCGTTTTTTACATACATATAGCTGTCACGTGAGCTGAAACGATGATCTAAGTTATGGAATGAGAAAAAAAAATTAGAAAAAAAAAATCATCCCGCAATTATCGCGGTCAAAATAACGGACATCTGGTACGATATACATATATGATATATGTTTTAAATATGTACATCATATACTGCTATATATGACGAATGTAGATCGCATTTTTCTTCGTGATTACAAAAAACAAAATCAGAAGAAAAAAAAAATCAAAAAACAACGACACATGGCGAATCCGAAAGGCATTTCGTTTTTTTCAATATAAACTGTCATATATTTATACGTACGTACAAACGTCTAAAAACACGCGAGTCACATGATGATGTATTCCTGTGAGGAGACGAACGGAAAAAGAAATGAAAAAAAAAAAAAAAAAAATTAGTTATTTTTACAGACTTCTGCGGTATCTATAGTTTGTGGCAGAACGCATTCGTACATTTATATATGTATGTATAAATGTAATACATAAAGCTTTACATACTGAATATAGTTTGTGAGAATTCTAACGAACTTTTAGATTTTTATCTACATACCTATATACGTATAACAAAACGCCAGCCGTTCGTTTTCCCATAACGATATCATAAGAAATAGTAAATATAAATGAAACGAAAGCATTTTTCTCCAATATTCTTTTTTTTTGCGTCGAAAAAAAGAAAAAAAATTTATTTCTTTATTATTTTTTTTTTCTACCGTTTATTGAAAGTCAACGAAATAAATATATCAAAAATTCTATCTTCTTATCTGTTTTTTTTTTTTCTTAGCTCTCAAGATGAATATTCTCATAAATCTACGTTTATATATTCGCGGATAACTGATCGAAACTGGTTTCTCTCTACATCTGTACAATTTTATTTATTTATTAGCTTCGTTTTTTTTTTCCAACCTTTTTTTTTTTTTTTTTTTTTTAATTTCTTCATCCGATATAATCTCACGCGATTTTTATGGTATCTTTTGAGCGGATAAATTTATTTTTAAATTTATATTGCAAAGATACAAATCTATATCGAAGGAATAATTCTTTCAGGAACCACGTGATATCCTATCGACACACGACGCGTTTATACATATAATATTATTATGATTATTGAAGGACGTACGTACGTACACGTATAGTGCAGTATAATTTATACCACTAAACATTATTATGTATACCTTAGATGGATATACAATATATATTATGTATATGCGACATTACATAATATAACTCTCGTCTATAATTACATTATAATGTATACGTGACGCGTGCCGAATGAAGTTGACGGGAATGCCAAATAATTACGATCATAGACACGTGTATAAGGTTTTGTACTTATCTTGCTATCTGCTAACCTGCGCGCATTTAGTAAACGCGATTTCTAGAATCTCTAAGAAATGCGACGCAGCTTTCGATTCATATTTTTAAAAGTTATGGGAAAACGACAGCTGATATATTGGCGGAGGAAAAAAAAAAAATATACATCAAAAAATGAATAAGAATGAATAAAGTCGAAGAGATTTTGAGAACAAAAGAAATTAAAAAGATGTACCCCGGATCGATTAATTTTTTTTCTTAATTTTTTTACGACTTTATAATCTTTCTATATGCGTATAATATAATGCACACCGCGCCATATTATGTAATATAATTGATTAATTTAAAATTCAACCGAATCATATAATACATATACTTATACTAATATATGTCTCGTGCGATAATTATTTATTGATATATATATATATATTTTTTTTTTGATCCGCTGACATCTATGCGTCCTAATAATCTAATCACGTGTATAATATACATACGCGATAATACGTCTAATTATAACTTTTTAATTTCGTTCTATGTAGTTATTTATAATTATTATATATGCATATATGTATATTTATATATCGTAACGTGTCGCGCGTTGAGAAAGAATTTTCTCTACATATCATGGTTTTCGTACATGGTAGACTGAGTGTATAATTATCATCGTACGATTATATACGAACTATATATAGATACATATAGTTATTTTTGATAAAACTGCGGTGTGCCAAAATTTTTTTTCTTTCCTCTTACAGAAAATTGGCGCGCATTTAACCGGCGTCGGAAATTTATATTTAAATATCATATTAAATTAGAGATATTACATATACAACTACATATTTATATACATTTTTATCAAATGTATATAAATTAATGTATTATATACGTTCATTTTATGGAAAAAAAAGCATGATATAGTATAATTAGATATTATCAACGAACAAAGTTCTGGCGTCAGAATCATCCGGTTTCTTATAAATTCCATATATGTAATACATATATACTTCTCTACGTTATACGACTGCAGTGTATATATACAGCTAGCCGCATGTACATATATATAGCGATTAAGAATTGAGAGAGAAAAAATTGATTAACAAATAAGAAAGTAATTCTGCTATCATTTACGTTATCGCTATAATTATAATACATATATACATCATATAAGTATTATGTCCTAATTTACCATATATGTACATTATACGCACTACACATATATTTATTCGCAGTTAGAAAAATTCCCATTCTATAATATAATTAATCCATAAATAGAATATTTATTATTCACTCATTCTGCGTTATACGCAGTTGTAAAATTTCGAAAAATTTCAAGAGGAAAGAATAAATTTGAAAAGAAAAAGAAAAAAAGGAAAAATATTAAAGAAACAGTTGAACGCGCGCCATTTCCGATGACGCACATTTTGAATTCGTCGAGATGCGATGTACCTAAAGATATACGCTGTATACGTTGCCGCCAATATACGTCATTTCGATTAGTAGTCCGGCATCTGGTTGTAGAAGAATGAGAAAATTTATGAAATGGAAAAAAAAACAAAAAAAAAAACGTCGCTACTGGTTGACACTAATTCGTTGTTTTCTTTTCTTCGTTTTTACATCGCTATTTATTTGGTTTTATTCATCTATTATTATTTACTGCGACGAACTATTGGTATTGTCGCGTAAGAGACTATATACATATATATGTATATGCATGTTGAACGGTATTGTTGTATAATTTTAGAAATAAAAGGCAAAAGTTATATAATAAACGAGCTGTAGTTTTTCCTCTTTGTATAATATAAAGGGGGGGAAAAAAAAAGAAGAAAAAAGCTTGCATAATACAAAATACCGAGTATACAATACGGGTACATTAGATAATTATTTGTTTATACTTACAATAATACGCGAACGGTATGAAATTTTTCCTTGTTCAAATATCTTCAGATGTCGAATAAATTTGAACGCAAATTGCAGCTGCAGCTGCGAATAAGGGATCGTTTATGTGGTTCACATTGCAAAAAGATCATCTAATCTATTGAACAAGAGAAAATTTATAGATTTCGATATCGAATATTATTCGCATCGTTGTACCAATCCTACTCATCCTACTTTCATTTTGTCTGGACGTTGTTTAATTTTCTTGCTTTTCTTTTTCTTTTCCAAAGGTAATCTCAGCGTATTTGCGGGCGGCGTAGTGATGGCATGGTCGAGTCCGATATTACCAATGCTTAAAAAGGACCCGCCATTTTCCGACAACCCATTGGGTCGACCAATAAGCGAAGAAGAAGGATCGTGGATCGGATCCTTACTAGCCGCGGGTGCAGCGATCGGAGGTTTCGCTGCCGGATACTTAACGGAGAAGTAAGATGAAACGAAAAAAGCAAAAGAGAAACCAAAAAAAATTTCAGAATTTCAAAACTTTCACTTTATAATCATCTGTTTCTTCATTAATTTCTTCATACAGATTCGGTCGCAAAAATGCTCTACTATTCAGCGCGGCACCGTTTATACTTGGATGGATTTTAGTAGCTACCGCTGGAAATATAGCTCAACTTTACATAGCTCGTATATTTTTTGGTATGGGCGTTGGAATCGGTTATACAGCTCTGCCGATGTACGTTGGTGAAATTGCCGAGGTAATTTGACTAACTTATTTGCTCTGACTCATTTTCTTCCGCGTAAACGCCGTTTTTCTCCTCTTTACCCCCGTACCTCGTTCAATTAGCAATTCTGCTGGGTTAAGGAGGAAATGAGGAAAAAGACAAAAAAAAAAGAATAGTCCTGTAGACATTCATTATATATAATAGAATTCATTGGGCCACGCAACTTTTGAAGGCACGAGGATTTTCTTTTCTTTTCTGTTTTTTTTTTTTTTTTTTTTTTTTTTTTTCAAATAATAATTTTCCTTTTTGTTTCTCTTAATTTCAGACATCGATAAGAGGCGCTCTAGGTTCGCTGATGCAGCTTTTTATATCAGGTGGTCTTATATACGGGTATGCAATCGGCCCGTACGTATCGTACTTAGCATTCTGGATAGTGTGTGCCTGCGTCCCGGTAGCTTTTGTCTTTCTATTCATAACAATGCCAGAAAGTCCTCATTACTTCATAAGTAGAGGACGAAAAGAAGACGCGATAAAATCACTGGCAAGATTGAGAGGAAAGACGGTAAACGGTGTGCAGCAAGAAGCCGACGATATCCAGGTCCGTGAATTTCTTCATTTTCAAAGTTCAAAGAAGAAAAAAAAACATCACTCAATTTTAATTTTCTCGTGTTACAGATGACGGTTGAAGAAGCGTACAGGAATCAAGGTTCATTTATGTCGTTATTCAGAGTTCGTGCAAATTTCAAAGCTTTGATGTTAACCTGCGCTCTTGTCGCGTTTCAACAATTCACGGGCATCAACATAGTATTATTTTATACCGGTGACATATTCAACAGCACCGGAACAACATTAAGCAGTGCAATTTCAACGATAATCGTTGGCTGCGTTATGCTGATCGCATCATGCGGCACGCCTGTAGTCGTCGACCGACTTGGACGTAGAATATTATTAATTATTTCCGGCATTGGGCAAGCCGCCACGCTGGTGAGTATATTCATTATCGCTATAAGAAAATACAAAAAAAAAAAACAAATACCACTTCGTTTCAAAAATATCGAAAATAATATTTTCGCCAATTTCTTATCATTCTAAATATTATCGTTATACCAACATATCTATATATCTAGTGTGCAACAATCGCGACGCGTTCATAGATAAGAAAAAATAAAAAGGAATGCACGTAGAGAAAATGAGAAAAAAACAAACAAACAGAATGTTCTATTGACTGCAGGTCTTATGTCACAAATTGATGTCGTAATTAAGTGTGATCTATAGCGCACGAGTATTCGATCGTTGATTATCCGCATCAACCTTTGATAAATGTAGAGCGAAACGGGAAAAAAAAACAAAAAGAGTTAATGGTGTTACGAAAGTCTATACGTTAGTGAAGATGCATGACACTTTTGATTCTGTGATTATTGATTCGATTGTTTTTTTTGTTGTTTTCAGATTGCCCTTGGTTTGTTTTTCTATTTGAAGGACGTATCGAAAAGTGACGTATCGAGCTTAGGTTGGCTCCCAGTAACATCTTTAGTAATATTTATCGCAGCGTATAGTATAGGTTGGGGTCCATTGCCATGGGCAGTAATGGGTGAATTATTTGCATCCGATGTAAAATCACGCGCTTCGAGTATAACCGTTGTATTTTGTTGGGTATTAGCGTTTTGCATAACGAAATTTTTCACAAATATTGAAGCGGCGTTAGGTACCTATACGGCATTTTGGATATTCGCAGGTTTTTGTCTAACGAGTGTAGCATTCACGATATTTTTATTACCCGAAACAAAAGGTAAATCGCTTAAACAAATTCAGGACGAACTTAACGGTTATATTAAATAATAAATTACACAGAGTATCTTTTAATATATATGCGCGTATAAACAGCCCCCCAAAGAAGAGAGAGAAATTTTTAAAATTGAAAAACAAAAATTAGAAAAAAATATTCGTTATTAGAGGAATTGAAATTTTATTTATTATGAAAATCTATAGCATTATATTATATTATCATTTGTAAATTATTATTATATATATTATCATTATTATTATTATTTATACGAATTATACAGCAGCCTGTGATATGAGTGACACACATTCCGTAATTATATTGAATTTCAATAAATTTAGAACACGAAATAGAGACTAGATAAAAAACAAAAGCTCAATATAATGTGCAGCGTATGGTTACATATAAATATTATATTAGACATGATCAAGTATATAATACATTACACAATATATCATGTGTAGTATTTTGAACATTGATAATAATCCATGTCAGAAGCGAGAGGAAAAAACAAAAAAACAAACAAAAAAAAAATACGTATCTTCCAAAAAACGAAATAAAAATCAGAAAAAAAAATAATAAATAAACGAATAAATAAATAGATAAAAATTGTTCGTGATGTGCAATTATATAATTTATTTACATATGTGCAATTCGTATTATCTATATATTTACTATAGTTTTGTTTGACAATTTAAAGTATAGAATGAATTTGTATAGTGTATATTTGAATATAATGTAAATATTTTACCTTATTTCATCAATATCATTTATATATGTTGCCTAAAGTATCCTCATTTACCGTTTTAGTATTTACCGTATATCGTGTGTTAAGTTGAAGTTGAATATTCACAGCAAAGAAAAGAAAAAAAACAAAAAAATCAATTTTGTAATAATTACAATTTGAAGTTTGTCGAAAAGTCGAGTCTAATTTCCATACAAATTTGTATTCTGGAAGCTGAAAACCAAAAACGATAATTGAATAAAAAATAAAAAATGCAAATCAATCTCTCGTACTTAATTTTCAAATTTTTTATTCCGCACACGTGACTACGTGACGTAACACAAAGGTACGAAAACAGAAAGAAATGGAAAAAAAAAAAGAAGGAATTTTGAGATCTGAACATACCTGTGAGTACATTCACGTGTCTATGGCGTCATTGAGGTTATTAAAAAGAGGGCTATTATTTGCAAAAATATGGTGCTGGGAAAAGATTCGGAAATGGTAAGCAAGAATCAATGAAATGAAAAATTTTCACTTCACATCGATTCTTATAGATTATAGAATAAATAAATAATTAAAAAAACATCATATTATTTATTTTATTTTCTTAATTGCTACTTTTAATCTATAGTCTGATTACGACAAATGCTTGCAAGAGGAACTCCTGAACTTAACAGAAGTGTTATTGGTAAGTAGGTATAACAACAACAACAACAATAACAATGATACAACGCGAACAAGACCGAAAAAAAAAATAATTTAAGCAAGATTTTTGAAATCTTGTTTATGAAAAATAATAATGGATTTTCAGAAACCTGATGAAAATCATTGGCACGATGCGTTATCAGATCTCCGTGGTTTGATAATGACATCGACGACTTCGATGACATCGGTACCAAAACCATTGAAATATTTGAGAAATTCATACGGTGTTTTAAAGACAGCATACTCAAGAATCAATGGTGAAGAAAAAAAGACTTTGAAGAAAGATTTTTCGGATATATTAAGCGTTCTAGCAATGGCGGGATCTTCCCCTGGGTCACGTGAGTGTCTCAAATATTGTCTTCAAGGAAATATGAAAAATCCAGGAGAATGGGGACACGAATATGTTAGACAATTAGAAGCGGAAATAGCCGAAGAATGGGCCCTCATCCCGATAAGAGAAGAGGATGAAATTAGGTGAATATTTTGTGAGAGATGTTGTAAATTTTTTCGAGAAGTTCGATCACGTCTATTTTTTTGTCAACGAATTGATCGGAATTTTAATTTCAAATCTCGCGAGGGGATTACCTAATTCTGTATAACGAAATGCGGGGACTGTACTTAACACGTCATCCGGATAGGTTGTATTTGAAGTCTAATTTGGGTTCACCGAGCCATTTCCTAACTATCCTTTCCCTTCTCCTCCTCATTCGGAGTCCCGGATATAACGAACGAATGGGATATCCTGATTTAGCAATTCAGTTTAATTCCGGTTCCAATTAAATACCCTATTCCAATCCCAATGCCAAAACGGTATTTTGAGTATATCGTGTTCCTCCAATTCGATTTTCAAATACAAATTTCCGGAAGTATAATCGAACACGATCAACCCCCAGGGAATTATGAAATCGAACAATTTTTTGTTTTGTTTTTTCGAACAACTTGCACCTGATGGCACAATTTTGCAGGAAGAAATTAATACCTCTGGTGAAACAAATCCTCAATTTCGATATGAAACATAACGCTGAAATACAAGCATGCGATTTGTGCCTAGAAATCGATCAACTTTATCTCATAGACGAATATCTGGATAAAACAAATTTTAAAAGAGTTTGTTCGTATTTAGTCAGCTGCGCTTCGTACAGGTGACACGCTATTTTTATTACTTTCAGTTTTTTTTTTTTCAAACTCAAAAATGACCAGCATGAAATTGGACGTTTTGAATACTCGTACTATGATAATGATAATATTAGAATTGATAAAATAAATAATTAGCGAAGAGATGGAACGTTCTCAAATATTGGAGACGGTGGTTTCGGATTATTTGAAATTCGAAGAATATTCTCAAGCGATTTTGGTCGCCTTGCAACTTGGAGACGATGAAATCGTAACAACTTGCTTAGAAAAATGTCAAGATTCTACGGTCAGAAAACAACTGGCTTTCATTCTCGCCAGACAACAGGTTAGAGCTGAAAATGCGATCGAAAAATATACATCATATGATTTTCTAAAGTGATTTTTAACATTTAAATTAAAGGGCCGTCCCTTGAAACGCGTCTACAAAGGCGAAGATGCGAAAGAAATAGAATTAATTTTGAGTAACGTTCACGTGAACGGCCATTTTCAAATTCTGGTAAGAGAACTGGATATTTTGGAGGCTAAAAGTCCAGATGAAATCTACAAATCATGGTTAGAAACTGGATCAGGATTGAGAAGCTTAGTAACGGATCTTCGTGATTCCGCGCGAGCAAATTTAGCCACAAGTTTTGCCTCCGGTTTTGTTCACGCGGGTTTCGGAGCCGATAAGCTCATGTCGAATACCGAGGACTGCTGGGTGTACAAAAATAAGGTATGTGTACACGATCTTTTCAATTATTCAAAACATTGTTGTTAATTTTGTTTTTGTTTTCTAAAGGATCATGGAATGTTTTCCGCCACTGCTTCTTTGGGATTCATCCATTTATGGGACGTAGACGGTGGCCTTGTCCCGATTGACAAGTAACAGAAAAACCAAAATCAAAAAAGAAATTTATAACGAGGAAAATTTAAATAAATCCAATAATGATTATTATTCCAGATTTTTATATACGTCGGATGATTTTATAAAATCGGGCGCGTTATTGGCGATTGGAATTGTAAATTGCGGTGTAAGGAATGAATGCGATCCAGCATTGGCTCTTTTGACAGATTACTTGTGCGATAACAGTCAAACTTTGAGAATTGGTTCAACTTTGGGACTTGGATTGGCTTACGTTGGTTCTCGAAGATCCGATGTATCCGAACTTCTGATCGGTCCATTGTCGGACAGTATAAGTGAGGAGAATATATTCACGATAAAAAAAAAAAATTAAGCCTCTGTGACTACAAAGTTCACATTTTTCTTCGACCGCATGTTTTAATTACAGGCAATATGGAGGTCGTTTCAATAGCTGCGATTTCATTGGGATTAATCAACGTTGGTTCAGGTGACGCTGAAATTTCAACGACAATTCTTCAAAAACTGTTAGAATTAACACCCTTTCAATTATCGACGCCGTATTTTAAGTAAGGCTAACAAGAATTGATCTACTATACAAAGAATTTCCGCGTTTATAAGTCTTCGTGGAATAATTCCAAATTTTTTAATAACGCCCTTTTGTATTTTCAAAGTTTTCTGCCATTGGCTCTTGGATTGGTTTACATGGGTCGTCGTGACATGATCGAAGCTGTATCAGCTGCTCTAGAAGTACTACCAGGTCCTTACAAACTATCGGCACAGACTATGCTTCAAGTACGCAAAAAATAAATCGACCGAATTTTCGAAATTTAAAAATTTCAAGCTAATAACCTTTTCTCCCCATTTTCTCCGAATTTTCGAAATTTAAAAATTTCAAGCTAATAACCTTTTCTCCCCATCAACGATTTTACCAAAGATCTGCGCGTATGCGGGAACAGGGGATGTATTGATAGTTCAAGAACTTCTAAGAATTTGTTCAGAACCAGTAGATAACGGTGTTCCGATCGATTTTCAAGAATCGGCTGCCAGACATCAAGAACCGACGAGTTCGAAGGACGCGAATTCTTCAAATAATGACAACGAACTCAACAAGTACGTTAGAATCTTCTTTTTTTTCTAATGAGAAAAATATAATAATTATTAAATAATACACAGAGACGCTTCATCGGCTGGGGTTGTACAAGCGATAGCTTCACTCGGTGTCGGAGTTGTCGGACTGAGCGAAGGAAAAGAGAATTCCCGAATATTTGCACAGGTTAATATGAATGCGTGAAAACCCCCCTGACAATTTATAACACCGTCATCGTCGCCATTCCGTAGTTTAATTCCGTAGTTTCAGCTAGTATTTCGCGGAATTAGACCCGGGCGAACGAGATTGCTAAATTAATTAAAGAAATAAAACTAGTTTTAATCCAGAATCCCCAGAGATAGTAATAACCTAGAATTACACTCCAACCCCATGGATAATCATCATGTAATAATTTCATACTGAACCTTTTTCCTTATGGTAATGGTGAATGAAATTGTTTCTCTAGATCGGTCGTTACGGATCACCGCCGGGAAGACGTGCGGTTCCTTTATCCTTAGCACTTTCTTCTTTGTCGAATCCAGATCCGATTGTTGTTGACGTTTTAAATAAATACAGTCACGATCCCGACGCCGACGTCGCTTTCAACGCAATATTTGGACTTGGTTTAGTGGGTGCCGGTACGAACAACGCACGTTTAGCAACAATGCTAAGACAACTGGCTGCCTACCACGCGAAAAATCCCCTTCATTTGTTTTTGACTCGAGTCTCGCAGGGATTGGTGCATTTGGGAAAGGTGAGATTTTAGTTTTTCCAGTTTTACCAATATTTAGAGTGAATCGAAATCTATACATAAGCGAAATCCTCGTAACAATTTATATTCCGTTCATAAATTTATTAGGGCACTTTGACTTTGTGTCCGCTACGTTACGGATCGAAAATATTGGACCAATCTGCATTGGCAGGATTAATGATAGTACTAATAGCGTTCCTCGACTGTCGAAATTTAATCCTATCAAGATCTCATTACTTGATGTACTGTTTAGCGACAGCTATGCAACCCAGGTGGTTGGTAACCTTGGACAAGGATTTGAAGGTGACAGAAAAATAAAAAGGAAACATTGATATTGTCGCAAATTCAAAAACTTGAGTAGTAACGAAAGTTTTTCTTTATCTTTGTGTACCTAATGAAATTTCTTTTTTTCCTTTTTCTCCAAAAAGCCACTTCCGGTGTCCGTTAGAGTTGGTCAGGCAGTTGATATAGTTGGAAAAGCAGGTAGTCCAAAATCAATCGCAGGTGGTCACGTGCATACAACACCGGTGCTTCTGGCATCGGGTGAGAAAGCTGAATTGCTCGGAACAGGAGATCAGAATTTTGAACCCTTGTCCGACATCCTAGAAGGCTTCGTTATTCTCAAAGAAAAACCGTTGAAGTAACTATTTCAAAGTATTTGATCGAAGGAAAAATGTTATATCGATCGATTGAAATATCTAATTAGTTAAAGAAGGATCGGTGATGATCGAATAGTTATTAGATATTGTTATTAGGGAGACATTCTGCGATGATTATTTGCTAAATTTTATATTCATTAGCGATATTAACCGTAGAAGTCTAAGAATGAAGGAGCAATGTTATCGGATTAAAGAAATGCATTTTCATAGAAATAATAAATATTAAATACTGCGTAATGTTTGCCTTTATTTAATTTCACGGACTAGCTGAAGCGATGTGCTTTTATACAACGTACGATACATTATCTGTTTAACATCATAGTAAAAGCATTAGTAGTTTCTATGTCGCAGTCGATATGAAAAGTCGATTGGAATATTTATCAAAAGATAAAATAACGCCTTGGTCAGGAAAGAATTTAGGAATGAATATTGAGAAAACGAAAGAAATTGATCCTTTAAAAATTGTGCAAGATTTTAATTTATGAAATTAATACAAATCAATACACACCGATAGAATCCTACCGACTTTGCATTTCAACGATGACATATGATCCCGTGTTGTGGCCACAAAATGTTATTCCATTTGAGTGAAGACGTTTTTCAAAGGAAATTTCAGCATGATTAGCTATCTTTTACTTAAGTTTACTTGTAACATAATTGCTTTTCAAAAATACCTCGAGCCGAAATTTTTATGGACATTTTGCTGACCGGTGATCAGGGCGTTTCTCACAGTTTACAATATTTGAAAACCTATTTTGAGAAGCAAGAAAAAAAAAAAATATGTATAATAGAATAAGAAAAAAAAAAACCTGACAAAATCCAAACAGAAATATTTTTCCCTTGATACATGAACCAAAAACTGAATACATTTTCATAAAAATCTCCATTTCCAGATATTCGACACAGAGTAAGTTGGCCTCCTTGACTTGCGATATTTTCAAAATTGCAATTACATAGTTTTGGTACGACACATTATTGTTCAATTATTAGGATAATTATTTTATTGCAAGTGTGATACTAGTTGCGCTACCAGAGCCTCAACAATTCATTAAAATACCTCCAACTCCATACAGTCACATATTTATTTAATTAAATTAGTTTCTCTATACCCAGAAAAATGACAAATTTAAAGCGTGGCCCTTCTCCTTGCGCATTCAGCTTGCGGTTTGATTTGTAACCATTAATAATTCATCACTTATTCGAACCATATTGATGATAATATTTTGATCGGATTAACGATTCGGCATCATTTCGCAAGCTGCATCTCCTATCTAATGTTTCGATATCTTTGTTTTTTTTTTTTCAATTTTTTTCTTTTACTTTCCTTTTTTTATTTGCTTATAGTAAAATATAATAGTTATTAAAAGTATTATTAATAATAATAATAATTGTTATTATTATTATTGTTTTCTAATAGCATTTTATTTGTTTACTTTATCTTCAAATTTCGATAATATATATTTTATAATCCATAGAGTGTGTGTATGGATGTGTGTGTTTGTGTGTGTGTGTTTGTGTGTGTGTGTGAGACGGTGAAGTATTATTGCATACGCGTGTAGTTTCTGTTTCCTTCTTTAGCATTTTTTTAATATTTATTTACAATATTTTATTGTATTGTAACGTTATCTCGTTTGAACCCCTGAATCTCTGGGGTTACCTGATATTTTTCAGCCCTGTTTATTCAAGATTTGCATTGTCACGATATTACAAAGAGATAGAATATTTTAACGCGAATAATGGGCTCGCTAAAGAAATAGCTCAGTGGTCGCTTCTTAACGATAAAATAGAAGACACTTGCTAAGAGTTGTAGATGCGATAAACAACCTGGGATGATGAATACTTGTATGATGATATGAATCATCGAGCAAAGAGGAAATCATCGTACTCATTTTAAAAACCTAATTTTAGCGCGCAATTATACAAGTTTTACAAATCTAATTCATAGTTCGGTATAAAATTGGTTATTCTAATTTTTTTGCCCTGAATTTTGCATCGCTAAAACGTATAATCACCTAATTGACGTAATCAATACCGAGCAGAAGCAATTTGAAAGCTTCTTGTAGAGATATTAAAGAGTACCCCAGGATTGTTAACTTTGGTGTTCAAATCTGTACGACGTACTGTTTTATTTAAAAAGTAGCTCATGCATCTATATATGTCGAATGTTAACTTCAACATGAACAAGCCTTTGTCTAGTAATTGGTAAAATTCCTAGGTTTAAGGGTGATTTGAATTACCCTGATAGTCGAAAAAAATGCAACAGGTATCGAATCATATTTAATATGATAAATTTTTTTTTTGAAATTGGCAGTAAGAAGGAGTGTTCCGGAATACCAAAAGTTTAGTACAAGTAACCGTGCTTTTCTACGCGCAAATGAGAAAACCAAATAACTATGAAATATCTGAAAATTGTTGTTGCTTTTGTTGTTCGACACAGGATGACCTCTTGATGCAACATAACAAACAAATATCATTCATCGTTGTTTCCTCCTCATATATTTGTTAAGAAATATCAGTTCTTCAATTTCTTTGTTTTTTCAATATTATAATAATATAATACGTTGCGCTCAAAAATACACCCTGCAGCACAAATAATTATTATTATATTATGTTTATAGTAACTTATGATATTGTTATTATAATAATAATGTAAATAATATTCGTTCGTAAAAATTAGAAAAGCCGCGCTTTCCGTTTAATCTCATTACGACGCCATTGTGGTAGCCGATAAAATTCTGCCCGCGTGTATTGCAGGATTGCTTCAAACTCTGCGTCCGATAAATGCCGCTAAATTTTAGAAAATAAAAGACGACGATGAAAAGTGAAAACTTCTTGGCGTCCCAGAGTTCAAAAATAAGGAGAATTATTTAGAAACTCACCTCAAGGTTGCAGCGGTCTACGTCACCGGGCAGCCTGTAATTCGTGATGAGAAGGAGATGATAAGGATATAATTTTGGAGGCTCGCCTGGATTCGCACCCATGTCTGGTAACGAACGTCTCACATGATGTCCGTGACCCACCGTAACGGAACCCAGACCTCCCGTATACGTTGTAGACGATGGAAGAATTCCACCGTCATTCTAATGTTAATCAATATAAGAAGAGATATTTTATTTCACATCTGAGTTCTCTTTCTTAAATTTGGTGCTCAGATTCATGCGCATAACATTGCACTCAGTTTCACTTATCGACAATAATACATTAAATTTGAACTTCGACATTTCTTCTCTTTTTAAATGCAAACTCTGTGCGGTCTTATTGGTGCTGAATAAACATGACATAGACCGAGTTTGAGTTTCTCAAATTGTACGTGTTTTTGAAAAAAAGAAAAAGAAAAAAAATCAAATTACATTCGTCGAGCTACCAACCATTCACAAAACAGGACTCCAATTTAAATTTACACCGAGACATCGTCAGATTACATACATGCAAAGTCTGCCCAATCATTTGGCATGCTAAACTTAGGTGTCAACATTTTTGCATGTAAACTCTGAGTACCACATCATGCAACTTGTTCAATATACATGTTCCGTAGACTTTTGTGCATTTACAAAATATCAGTCATGCAAAATATCATATAATATGTACATTTACGTATGCTCAAATGCTTGTCAAGAGTTTATGTGATACGGATAAACAGAACATTTATATACATGAAACATAATTGAAGCTTATCGTAAGAATATTCATTGATATAATATATACACAATACAATAGTGCAAACAGCAAGCTACAAACCATGCTAATGCGTCGGGAGTAGTAGGGCGCTGTGGTACATACCAGTGCCCGTCGGTCAACGTCCGTGATACTGCCTGTTGAAACTAAATTCATGGGGAAAAACGGGAAAGAAAACGATGTGTCAAACCATTATTCACAAATCGATATTACGGTAGAATTATCCTTCTTTGTTTTTGTTTTTCTTTTTTTTTTTCTTTTCAACTGCATCATTTCGAATCGCAAGAATATAAGTAACTCCGGTATATCGATTGAAATAAAAAATTATGATAATAAATTAAAGAAAATTTCAAAAAATTGAGTATAAAGAGATGTATGGAAAAAAAATAAAAATAATGTTACAGTATCTGAGAAGAGAAAGAAGAAAAAATTAAATGTTACTAAACTGAAGCAAAGTAAATTAGGTCATGCTAAAAATGAAATAAAGAGAATGAAATTTTTTCCTTGGCTAAATTAGCAATAATAACAGAAATAAAAAAGTAAACATGTTAGTTAACGATTGAATTTAACGTGTGAAAAATTTTTTTACTCACTATCAGATTTCCCAGATGAAAAATCTGTGCTGTGCGTTTTATCGCCCATTCCACTGAACGAGTAATCGCCCTAGATAACAAAAAACTTAATTTAGTAATTAAAATTGACGAAAGTTCTCCGATGATATCTTAAAATTAGAAACTTAAAAACTACGTATAGATCAAGGGACTTCTAACCACATGATGACTAAATATAGTAAATTCATTGAACTGGACTAAATCCCTGATTACTCAGTTTCATGTATTGAAAAGTTGAAAATAATTGAATGTCATTAAAATTTCTTTACCAAAGAAATTCACCGATCTCAAGCTATGTTCCCCGGACTCAAAGCGAATAATGCGTATAAACTAAAAACATTAACTCGTGATTGTCATAAATTGAGCTAGAAACAATAAAAAGACAGAAGAATTGAAAAATTCTCTTCGGCACGGCATTATTATACTTTGAGGAAGGTAACGGTTTCAATAGAAATGGATTTTGCGGATAACTATTGAGCCACTGAATGCCCGTTCCATATTTCAATTTGTATATAGAGGCCCCTTAAAACGGCGTTTCGACTTACGGGGAGGGCGGAAACAGAACCACCAGTTGAAGAAAAGGTGTGACTTCGCGGTGCCAGACCATATCCGGGCTTCGGAATGTGTCGAAGAGAGCTCACAACTGGTTTTAATCACCACAAGTACCAATTAGTTTTAACAACCTTTAATTTTCCTTAAAAACTCCCATACGAATGCCCAACGTTCGCAATTTCACAAGAATCACTAAAACTTACACCATCGTAACAGCCTTACAGAATTTTCATTTTACACGCTGTATAAATATACATATATATCATTTATTTTCTTCTCGAACAATCGGCGTCGAAAAAATGTCTTATATCATCTGTTGCTTTACAAAATAATTGTGGAACAAAAAAAAAAAAAAAACATGCAGTTAGAATTACAACGTGAGTTCAACTGTGTACATAGGTGTAATACCGTTATCGAAGAGAGCTAAATATTTACAGCCGTCAATTATTATTCTATTTTATTATTTATCCTGAGATCTATCAACTATTTTAATTAATATTTTACAACCCTGTCACAACGGCAACATGAATAGAAGAAAAATCAGGAAGGATTATGCCCTGGGTTTTTTTTTTCAATTATTATTTTTATTATTTATTAACTATGTGTTGCATGTGGTGACAGGGTTTAAAAACACTTTTTGAACTCACCGAGTGGTAATGCCTAGTGGCAGATGGTAGAGTAGAGGCCCGTTGGGTGCCGAGAGGTGGATAATTTCTGGGCGCCGGGGAGCGAACAGAAGATCTCCCAGCTGTAGCCCGCACACACACAACACAAACACAAAAACACAAATAGAGACAAAACTGTACACGATAAATAGCTCGTAGAGATTATGTTCAATCGACTTTCGAATATTAGGTCCATTCAAAAAATTTCAAAATAATATTCAAACACAAAACAGTAACAAACGTGATTTTACAAATACATAGTGTAACATATTGTTCCAGTTATAAACCCAAAGTTGTATAATCACAAATGTACAAGACAATTATTGTTAAGAATAAAAGTTTGTCAATTAAAATTAGTCAAAACTAAAAAAAATTCAACAAAACAATACCCATACGATTTTACTGTGAAAATAACTCAGATGAACTGTTCAAATATGTACAATAATGAAAAAATAGTCTTAGCGATCGTCAATTATGAGAATGTCAGCATTAATGAAAGTAGATTTTAAATATTATACGTACGCTACTCGATGCTCCAAAGGCTTACAAAAAACTTTTAATGAATATCGTTCACAGAAATGTTTCTTGTCAGTGTAATATTGTGTATAATACTGTAAAATTCAGTGATACATTTATGACAAAGTTTGAAACATACAAGATGAAAACAACATGACGTAAGTAAATACATGAACATGCAGTAGCGGATGAAAAAAATAAAATAAATAAGCAAGCAAACATGAAGTAATAGTACATCTATCGACATTTTCAGACTGAAAACAAATCCAAAACCTAGACTACAAATAATAACGTAATGCAATCACGCGAATCTGGTGTAAACAGAATTTTTACAGCTATGATTTATGAATTGTTTCTAAAATTTGATCTAAATTTACAGAGGAAAATAAAAACAAAACTGGTTCTACGCAACGAATGACATCGGCAGCTTTGATTTGAATTTGATCGACGATTTTTTTCTAGACTTAATTGGGTCTGAATTAATAATACACTAGACACACGGAGCAAAAAAATCATGCAGAGGCGTAATACATCACCTGTGAGTTTATTGGGCGTACACCTGCGTGGTTTGTGGTGCTACTGGACTTGATCTATACTAACTACATAAGAATTTTTGGAACTCCTATTACCTTATTTTTTAAAGGCATTGTTAACTTACGATAGTTAAATAATTGTATTTAACATGATAATTCTCAGCCTGATCACCGGAGAAGTATTCATTCATCGAATTTCAGCTCTTCTTGATTTGCCTCATTATAGGTATGTTATGTACTCGAAGACACGTGCCTACCTCACAAGTAAAGCAAGTGCGATTCTGTTCTTATTGCAACTGCAAGAACCATACCACATAGATGACAATATTTTTTTAATCGTTATACAATAGTCTCTTTCGCCGAAAATGTTTTACATAATTTTGATTCGTCAACCTAGGTATTTTTGATCGATATTTATATCATCGGCATATTCTTTTCTCATTTCTTTTTGTTTTTCCTCCTCCAAAGTTAACGATACCTCTAAGTTTCAGTTACAAAACATTCAATAATAGAGTGAGTTGTTAGTGTCATGTGCGAACGTGTGGACATGTATGAGATGATAATATGCTTACGGTTAAACACACCATTTTAATTTTTATATGATATTCATGATTTGGAAAAGGAAAAGAAACATAACTCACCGTTGTAACTAGGCCCGACACTCGATCTATAACTAACACCGTCTTCATCCTCCCACGGACGCGCATGATCTATATTCCTCGAAGGCGCTGAAAAATAATTAATTTTCTCATTCCTTGAACAACTTTGAAACACGTGCTCTCGAAAATAAAAAAATTATTACTAAAATTATACTCACAGGCTCCGACAGGACTTTCGTAACGCAGTCGATAGGCCGGTTCTCTAGCGGCGGATGGTGTTCTGGATGCATTTCTTGGATCGACATTGGCAGCTCTATGTCGTAAGTTCTCCCTATCCTTCTCACGATCTTGCAGAAAAACTTTGGCTATTCCTGTATCGATTTTGCTCAACTCGGCCTGCTCCTTTTTCAATTTTTGTTCAGCTTCCTGAATGTAACCTTTGTTATCTACTTCATCTTCATCATCTGACGCTGGCACACCCTGAGACGATGAAGACCATTGACAACGTTTAATTTTTGTCATTGACAATAGAAAAAATAAAATATGGCATTTTCATGCTTCATTTTTATTACCTTGTAGGTATCGGACCAACGTCTGCGCCTTTCGGGATCAGTATAAGGATATGGCGGAGCGGGAAAATCGTCTCTTTCTATGGGAGGTTGCGCTCCAGGCGGAGGTCTCATGGCGTCAGGGTAATGAGCTAATTCAATTGGTTCCTCATTGTCTGCTTGACTTGCTGCCGCAGGTGACTTTGGTCTAGCGTCACTGAGAGCATCCACCAAAGCACGCATTCCAGACCGGCTGCTCCGCCCGCCGCTACTTCTGATAGACCGTGAAGCTGCAAGCATTAGAGTAATGAAAAATCACATCTCCAGTATTCAGATTTCCTCTCGTTATTGTTTTTCTTTTTTTCTCTGACATAGGAACTCACAACTAGGTCTATGGAAATGAGGGCTCGTAGGCGGTTTGTCGTATGGTTGTATCGGTCGTCTCAAGTATCCCTGACTCGGGGTCTCCGTTAGATAAGAATATGTACAAATCCTAGACACATCTTCGCCACCTCTCCCATATTCCCTCAAAATCAGTCCCGGGCTTCCGGTTCTTGTTGGATAGTACTGTAGGAATTAAAAAACCGATGAATTAGCTGTTGCTAGTGGTATTAATGTTATCACAAGCGAAGTTCATTAAAACGGAAGCTTTGATTAAATCAGGTGTTGAATTGCACATGATCCCAAAATTTCATTTCATAAAAATACCTTTTTTTCTCTTTCCAAATTCAGTATCAATCGGTATCATTTAATTATCCAAAACAGAGACTCGAATTGGAATAAATGTGCATCCTGTTGATTCAAAATACCATCTATTCAAACGCTCAGAGCGATTTTTATGAATAAGAAAAAAATGCAATTTTTGGAATGCTTTAAAATTTATTCAAACCTGATTCAAATTCTGAGCATTTGAATGGATGAGTACAAAAAAAAACAATTAGCGTACCTTGCGGCTGAGGCTGTTGTAAGGGCTGTACAAGGATCCATTGAGGCTTGGCGTGCGTGACCGTATTGAAAACTACACACAACATCCGTGCAGAAAAATAAATAACACTTAACGAAGCGATACAAAAAAATAAAGAAAAATCATATCAAATGTAAAAACTATAATAAATGTTCAAAGCGTGCAAGGGTATAAAAATAGCATGATAAGATGTAACTATTAAAAAACACCTATTTAATTATTTGGCAATGATAATATTACTTCAACAATGAACTCGTTAATACGTATTATATACTTTAAAAAACTGACAGAGTTCGATCACAAGATAAAAATATTTTTTAAACCTACCTGCATTTCTGAAGCGCTACTACAAATGCGTTCCGAATCTCTATGAGGAGTAGGTGGGTGACTTTCCGCGTGACCATTGATAATGCCGTTGGGGCTGGTAGGACCCGGTCCGCAGCGTGGGTGCCAAATGGCGCCGCCTTGCAAATACATCTCTTCGCCATCCCCGAAAGGATCCCCACATTTCGTGCAACGCGCACATGTCGGATGAAAATGATGATTTTCACCAGCTTGTAAAACCTTGCCACTTATATATCGGCTGCAGTATGCACACTTAACTCCGAATTGTTTTTGATAATCTTTCTCACAGTACGGTACTCCATCCCTATTTGGAATGGAATAAAAAATATTAGAATTTTTAAGAAACATGTTATAAGTCAATCAGTCATTTATTACTGACGTATAACTCCGCGTTCAATAAGTTGTGAAATGCTGATAATATTTAAGATAACATTATCAAATTGTCCATTATCAGTTACTTTGAAAATTTGGTAGCAATTTGTCGTCATCGAATAAACGATATAAAATTATATGACATGTTAAATAATTCGCTTGATCTTGACCTTTTTCGATTCAAGCACCTTCTATTGTAAACTAGATGATTCAGAAAAATCAGGAAGATTTTTACAAGCGTTCAGATCATTATACTTACTTGCCCATGTATTCACCGTGCAGTACAGTTTCACAGCTATGACACTTGAAGCACCAAACGTGCCACTGACGATCTAGAGCAACTAAAGCTTGACCTTCACGAAGTTGCTGTCTACAACCAGCACATGCACCCGGATCTATCTGACCCTCTCCCACAGGTGGAGGTCCACTGCTATTGACAGGTGTAGCAGCTTCTCTTACAGGAATACTGACACATCGATGGCACAGTGCTTGGCCTTGAAAAAAAATGGTCCATTATTTTGACTGATCCATAGGTCACTGTTTAAGTAGGACAAATGATTTTCAATTAAAGAAATCATTGATCTTACCTTGTACCAAAGTCACTTTTGCTCCTTGACCTAAGAGCGGCTGTCGACACCGTTGACAATGGAAACAATTGGGATGAAACGCATGTTTTTCTCCGGCAGTTACGACATCACCTTCAACGTACTCTCCGCAACCTGCGCACTTTGTACCCCAACGTTCGCGGTAATCCTGCATTTAAATGTTACATGATTGATATGTGATTTACATAAGACGATGTTATTTTGTCATATCAACTACCTACCTTGGTACAATAGTAGGAACCTTCACGAGCAAAAAATCCACCCTGTGCTAGGCTAGCATTGCACTGAGCGCATTTGAAGCAACCAATATGAAAATATTTATCTTGTACTCGTAGCACCTCACCGCTACACTTCTTCTTACAAGCTTGGCAGAAAGTTTTCCCTGTAATTCGACAGAATAATACAATTTTAGGTCTCATAATATAATGCTGCTCTGCATAATTTCAATCTAACTGGAGCCAGTTTGCTGACCCAGATAATCAAAATTCCGGATGTACTACAAGGTAATATCTGTTTCAATGATCTCTTTCAGCTTAGGGTTCAATTGTTAGTAAACAACGGTGACGAGGTATCTCATTAAAATTTGATTAGTGTTTTTAGCGTTTCTGTAAATGTAGGTGATGACCTTCATCGGTAGTGTGGAGGGGAGAATGAGTAGTTGCATTTATGTGTATGATTAATAACGTCACTTGAGGAAACAGATATAATTCCATAGGACCTAAACGGAGTCATTGACTTCAGTCGAACTGTATGATAAAAATATAGTTGTAGTGTTCTTCTTCACAGTAATAATACATTGTCTTTTTTAGGTCCTCTAATCAATAACGTTACAAAGAATACCTCCCAAGTAACGAACATTCCAGTCCATAATGAGTATAATCATAAAGTAGTTAGTACTATCAGTATAATCAGTAGATAATTTGCCTATACTTCAAGCCTTGAAGAATCTAGTGACGGCTGGGCATGCTTTAACTCGCCGTTGAACAGTAAAATCTTATTACAGTTCATCGTAACTGAATTTTGTTTTAACGACTGCTTATAAGCCGATGAACTTTTAACAAGGTTTAAAGTTAGGGTCAGAATTTCCTCGCTCTATATTATCCGAATTTATTCAACATCCGCTATACGGTTCTGTCGCTACTTTCAAACGCGGCAAAAATGTATAAATAAAATTACACAATCTCTCAAGATTCAGGTATATATGCATGACTCATCTCATTCTCAACAAGCATTGGAGCACACGAAAATTTCAATGCTAACTTTATCCCCCCTTCACTGATCGCGAAGCCACAACTATAGTCAGCAGGCGTGCCGGTCCAACATCGCATCTGACGAACAAAATGAGAGAAAAACAAATTAAAAAAGAAAGAGATGACAAAAAAAAGAGAAACCATTCGACGTTATAACACGTAACATCGTGAAAGTCAACCGTGCGGGTATACATATAAAGTACATACCCCGATTGAAGTATGTACTCCGAGTATTTAATAACAGGATAATAAAATTGGGGAGTTGTTTATTCTAGCACTAGGTGGGGATTTTTTTACGCTTTCTCAATTTCAAACAAATGAACGAGGAAAATCATTGAGAAGAAAAATTGAGATTTCGTGTAAACGTAAAGTTGGAGGTATGCGTATAGAATATTGCTATTTAGCCTTCTAGCTCGGCAGACCAAAGTTTAAAAATACACAATGACATCATAGTAACACTTCGATATGACGTCATCACATCGTGTGTGTCGCTAACTATATAATACTACGTTGAAACGTTAAAATCTGCAACAGTTAGGATAAGAAGGAATTTTTTTTTTATCGTAAGATAGAAAAGTTTAGTTTATAGAGAGAGGAATCTATGTAGGCGATTGTCATTTTAATTTCTAATCATGATGATATTATGTTAATATGATTCATGGCGTCAAGTTAAATAGGATGCTGTCAAGTGGGGTCAAATATAATGACCCAATGCACTTCTGAGGTCAGCGGCGGCTAATAGCAGACTAATAGAACTGTACAAATTTTAAATAACTTCGTTTCGCTAACTGGGTATTTTTTTTCCTTGTTTCGGATCACCTTATAATTAATCGAATCACGAAATTAATATCATCAGATACGCTAACCCGTTATTATTGAAACAACAGACACACAATTTTTTACCGACACACCTTACATCTTGAGATACTTGATTGATAGTGAAAAAACAAACAACTATTATTTCTACCTAGTTTAAAGTTCTTATTCATTCCTCACCCTTTTTTAGCGATTTTCCTTCATCGCCAAACACACTTTTGCTCATTTTATTTGAATCACTGAGATCTGGACCGATAACTCGTCCGATTGATTTTGATAACTTATCGTCCGCTTTAGTTTTCATACCTATTATTTTTATTTATCGATAAATATGTGTATCTCGTGTTATGTAACAAAAGATGATGTGATACACCACATTCACGACAAGTCTCACCTTTAAAACCGAGATAAGATAAAACGATAGATACGATTCAACGAAAAAAAATCTATGCATAGAATAATAGGACCGGCGTTCGCTGCAGCAAATTGCAAACTGCGGTTCGAATCTTCCCCCCTTTCCTATTTTTCTTTCCTCTGAATAATGATGATAATGAATCTAATTTGCAAGGATGAACATGGCTGACCAGCGAGCCGCACTTATTTTTTTTTTTTTTTAATTGTTAATTTTTTTGTTTCGTGTTACACTAGATGGAATGAGGTTTGCTGCATTATAATCTATCATAAGGTATACTACACACCTAGTCCAGTTTCGTCATTCACTGTAATCCGTGTGATTGCAAAATTTAATCAGTGGCAAACCGCGTCGTTCCTGATGACTCAAAGTTATCCTACTTTAAGATTTATCAATAATCAATTGATTGATAAAAAACAAAGATTTATAAAAAAAATTAGACGGTATACGTATTTTATGACAGACATACACCTAGAATTTTTGCATCTGATGATGAATACAAATTCACATTGGAGGAAAAAAAACTGAAGTTTGTCTCTTCGACTGGTCAGCACAGATTAAATTAATACTCGAACTTTAGCTAATGGGAGTTTTATGTTACCTATACTAATAATGAATTATAAATGAGAACATACTAACGACGTTATCTGAACTCTGAGTAATGATAAGATGCAAGTAAGCAACCGGCAGAATCAATCTTGAATTACATATTTCTCAGACCGTATATTATTATTGCATTAAATTACATCAGTAAAGAAAACCTCATTCACATAAGCAGCTATACTCGAGATATAAATAATGGGAATTAATAGCGCGCTGCAATGTGCATATAAAATCGAATGCTACAGTGTTGACTAACATAAGGAAAGGAAAAGAGCTTCCTCATAGATTGGATATTATGCAACGTAATTTGGATTGAAAATCGCACCTGCTTATTGCAGAGTGCCTAAAACACAACTGCGAACCCATTTTTTTTTTTTTTTTTTCAATAATTATATTCCACTTTCGGCCTCAAAAAATCATTTATTCAGACTGCTTTTTTTATTTTAAACCAAAACTATTTCTTCAGGAAGAGATTATTGACAAGCGAGTTTCCGATACGCCCAATCTATTAGAACTATCCATACAAGAAATTACTCTGCAATAGGTTTGTCGCAAAGTATAATACGAAATGTTCTTTATCTTATCTGGGTTTTATTATATTCTTGAAAATAAAAGATAAAAAACATATTTTTAAACTTCATAAATAATATATGTACACATCAACTAGGCACGATATAAAATGTTGAACAAACGAATAGGAACTTCGACGACAATTCAAAGTTGTAGATATACCTATAATATCAACGGAATTGTTACGTAATGATGATTATCATAGAGTTATATTATGTAGTAGGTGCGTTTAAAACTCTGTTTATAATAGACTGAATTGTAACACATCCTAGGCGGAAAAGTAGCTGTACGTTACATGCTGAATTAGATTTTTACTTGACAATAATATGTCATAAAAATTGCAAATAATGCCCTCAATACCGAACTGCCGAGATAGTTCGTAATGTTCTGTTGGCGACGGTGAATTTGATGTTTCATGTAATGAATAGTTTTATGGCAGTAACAGAAAGAGCCAGCACCCCTTGTGCTATAGAAATTCAGAAATACATGGGGTACAAAAAAAATCAATATAACTATAATTTCGGGTATTGATTTTGTAAGTTCTTCTAACGCCTGTGGAAAATAAGAATGATGATTTTCGGTTCGCCGGATACGAAGTTATAAATTAGAGAAAATCTATTTATACGTCGCTGTGCGTGTAATAATTGGGAGTCCAGAAATAAAATTAGAATACTTTTTTCTTTTTTTAACTTGCAGAGAAGAATTTCTTTTTTGTGAAGGAGTGAAAATTATATGGAAAATGAATTAAATTTTTTAACGTGCCCAACCCTCGACATAGGAATGCAGGTCAGACGTAAATAGCGCCTGGATCTGAAAAGAGGAAAATAAGCAGAAACAAAAAGTAGTAAAAAAAAAGGATGGAATATGTCCTAGGAAACGTCAATCTAAGAATTTTCTCGTTAAAATGATTGAGGGATTTAGTTGTTTGGCGAAAATATCTGAGCAGATTTTTGAAATCGTTATTACTGTTCGAATATATTCAACAACAGTGAGAAATGGTAGTACGAAAAGATATCGTACAAGGGGCGTATGCAGGCCAACGAAGTAGTGTGGTATAAAAGTTAAAGCCGGCACTTGGACTCACCCATTTTTCAACTCTTTTATACGACTGCAGACCGTTGAAAAATCCACCTTTGACTCTAGACATTCATTGCTGTTCACGGAACACGATTATTATTCAATAAACCAATTGTTATTTCACTTAGAAAATCACTTCCGAGCATCTATGGAACGAGATCATCTCACGGCACTCTCGCTGTCCGACATCATCACTTTATTTCTAACACTGCACAGTCAGAAACGCGCAACGAAGATTTTAGTAAGAGAGGGGGGGAGGACATGTCATTTTTGACACAGTTCACTTCTACTGTCGCGCCGTTGTGCCTACGAATTCGAAAGTATTAATGGTTTTAGGGTAATATCTCACACGCGTAATGAGCGAATCATGATCGACCAGCGACCGAACTAAATAGAGATTATATTATTACTGTAAAATAAAACGAAATATACCAGGGAACGTAGTATATGAGAAGCCAGTGACGTCGAATACGATTGAACCAATCCGTATTCGACTTGACTCTTGAAACGAGTCTGCTGTGTTCAAGCACTCCTGTGAACCCCGGAGAGCTTTGATTCACCCGCTAAAATTTGAATCAACCATTATTGGATTATTGAATTTCACCCTTAAGACAACACGAAGTAAGTCGAAGTCATAGGAAATCGAACATCTATTTATCTTTTTCTGTGTTTCACTATCTGCTCTCCGTATCTCTGTTTGTAGGGGGAAAAGAATTGAGAGATGTTTCATCGGCAGAGGAGATTGCGGATGAATTTCTTTCCTTCCAAGCGTTGACTGAAGATTGTACTTCAGTCAACGATCCAAGTTACCAGTGATATGAATGATCAAAGTTGTCAATCGTTTCAGTTGCAGTATCAGTTACAACTCTGGCCGCTTTAATCAAAGAAAAGGAAGAAAAGACAAAAAGAGTTGATGCTCGAATGAATAGTTTGCGTAAGTATTGTAAGATACATTTTAACTAGAGAAGAAAAAAGGCAGAAAATTTTTCGAATGAAGACCAGATAAACTGTACAAATAAAGGCATTTGAAATGTGCTACTTTCTGAAAACAAGTAATCGTAGAAAATTTTAGATATTTGTTTGGGTATATCACAATGGTCAGATTATTCTAAAAAAAAGCTCTCATAAATTGTAGTTGTTTTTACTCTTAGGTACTCGTAATAATAATCAATGTTGATTTAGAATTATTGTACATCGATATATTATTCAATATAATCCATTTTATATACTCTATATTAATATAGCCTTCTATATTTTCAATCGATTAAAATTTTTTTTTCTTCCATTATCATTATCAATATTAATATTATTCTTATTATTTTATTCATATAATTCTGAGAAGAAACCTTATCGACGAGCAAAAATAAACAATCGATCACACTAACAAGAATTTTTCGTTTACTCTTTCTTTTTGTCCTATTTCCTCGATCCAACGTCTCATAACGAAGATCATGAGAAAATGAATACACCTGTATATTTGTTTGATAGGCGTCGAATTAAGATGATAGAGCGCAACAAAATATAAAATTCCATTCAATGCCTAATATCATGCATATAAATACTCTTTAAAAAATTTGTTAACCCCCGTAGCTATTTATGACAACAATATTGACCTTACCCTTAATTTATAATAACATTTACATTAGGAAGTTGCATGATATAAGTTATTGAATGAAATATTAATCGGCGAACATCAATAATAACCGAGAGTAGTTAGCTGTTGGTTATTATCCTAGAAACTGCACGGTATTTATCACAAAATGTTATTTTTTCCATATTTCAATATTTTCGACACTCTCTTAATTGTTTTAATCTTCTTTCATAATGGAACTTGAGTAAATTAAATAATGAATTATTTTTCTCTTTATATTTTTTTTTGTTTCTTTCTTCCTGTTTATTGATGGTAAGTTTTTTATTCGTTCGTTTGTTTTATTTTGACTTAAAAACTACTAAATTAGATCACATTGTGATTGCGAAACGACAGTGCTAGTAATATAAGACTAGACTCTACATCGGAATTAGTAAAAACGAATGAATTCATAATATGAAATAAGCAAATCTGCTTTTTTTTTTCTTCTCTATTCTTTCTAAATAAACTCACGCACACTTTTTTGTACTTTTTTGATTAGGGATATATCATTTGGATTTATGATCACTCGTACGTACTACTCTCTTAATACGGGATGTTGTAAAAGTTATCGGACCACAGCAGATGGAGTCATGCTTTATTATTAAACGGTGCTAAGTCTTCTCTGTCTGATTTTCTTGTCCATTTACTTTTTTTTTAATATAATTATATTCTGCTTTCATTACCGCCAATAAACCTAACGTTAGCTCTTAGCTCGAATCTCTGGTTCAACGTGTTCAACCGGTAAGAGGTCTTTTACGCAAAGCAAATATACGACTCTAGTTGCGTAATGTGATAACTAATAAGCTATAAATTCAATTAATATTAATATAATATCTTCCCTAGGCAAAGAATCGTCATGCGCCTTTTTTTTTCTTTTTTAGTAAAATGACTTCTTAGCATATAAGTATTATTTTTACCTTGTGTTAGCTTCGTCAGTAATTCTATATAGAGCTCTGTTAGACTGAAAGTGTTCAATACTGACTTTGAATTGATATTAATGAAAAAGAGAACTCGTCAATTCCAGGATATGGAAATGGCTCTTGTTCCAAGCTGCCGATAATCGGATGAATAAAAATGCTTGAATCGATTGAATCCAAATTCATGCCGACAGAAGCTCTGTATAAAACCGCTAATTACTGTCTTACTTGAACAAAGTGTGTCTACATATTGCATTACATTGGGCACTGGTCTTTCATCACATTCTAAAAGATAGAATATTATCAAAAGAAAGAGCATAAATGTTATGTCCAAGATACTGAATACATAGATACTAAGTTTTTTTGTTTTTTTTTTGTCTAGGACGGCTTTAATAACCACAAAATTAGTGGTGTATAATTTAATGGCGCAATCTAATATCTAATTTAACAACGAATATAATTCGGTAAAGCTTGAAATATAATGAAAAAACGAACAAAAGAAAATCGTCTCCACCCATCGATAGGATATCATTTATTTAATTTATTACGCAAATCTTTCTATGCTAAAATAAACCAAAATAAGAAATAGAAAAAAAACAAACGTACTAACGTTTTACGCGTGCGCCGGTTTTGAATAAATTAATAAATTAATGAGACATAATAATCATTCGTAATTACTAAATATAACTACTACTTCGAATCAATAAGGATTCAAATATATATATTTTTTTTCCTTTAATGAGATAGTAATTAATATTTGAAGTTTTGAACTTCGTACTCGCACCGTACATGATTAATATTACGTAGTCTAGGACTCTAGGCACAGTGACTCGGTGGTAATCCTATATCGCTGCACCTATGCAGACCTTTTTAGTACAGTTCTAGTTTGTTCGATGATGACGAACAGAATTTTGTTTAACCAAGTTCCAAGATTTGATTATTATTATTTTTTTCATTTATCAATTAATCTGAGCTTATTATTATTCATCTTCCGTATCTCCGTCACTGCTGTAGTCTTGCAGAGTTGCTGGTCGAGAAAATGGAGCATTGTTCATCTGTCTGAAAGATTTGAACGTAGACTGACTATTTGTATAACATCAACAACAACAAAAAAAAGAAATATCTTTTGCAATTGAAACTCTTTTAAAATAGATAATATTGACATTACCTAACACATTGGCTGAGTCAGAGCATTGTAAATATTTTTAATCTGAGTTTGGAGCCAAAATATATATGTGTTATATACTCACGCAAGTCTTCGATAATGGTTGAGCCATTCTTCAAGCATTTGCGCGACGAGTAAGGGCCTTTTGTGAAGTTTTTGTTGAGCTACCAGAATACCACCCTCCGTCGTGCATACGTCGAGCCACTGTTTTAAAATAGTCTCTTCTCGTCCAATTTCTTCTGGACTTAAAAAGTGGATTGGGAGGAGCTTTCGATCTCGATCCATCAATGGCATGAACGTTGTTTGCATTTGCATCGGAGGCATTGCACCCACTCCACCCACCCCAACACCTGTGTGCGATGCTAGAGGTGGAATTCTAGACGAAGGATAAGGCTCTATAGGCACTAGAGCTGTAAAATGTCCACGTGTATAACCCAGGGCAATGGGTGACCTGATGCAGAACGACGGTTCCCATAACAATGGTAAATAAACTCCTTCGAATCTCGCGTATCCTGTGAAAATCGAAGTGATATTTTAGTTGGCATTTTACATCAGGACACAGAAACTATAATTTATGAATGAGACAAACCTATATCTTCACCCCGAAAACTTTTGACGTATTTAACGCCATAAACTATTATTGGTCTCCGCAATATGTGAGCTAAAGTGAAGACGTGTAGTTGCTCGAGAGCGCTGCCAGGTTGAGCCGCAGTTGCAAGCAAACTTTCCCAGTCTTCTTGCCATTGAGTTTCCTCCAGAGTAAAATCTAGCATTCGCGAAGCTTGCGACGCTTCATATTCTCTCCAACGTGGATAAAAACTGTTGAATTGATAACATGATGAACGAAACTCTAGTGAATGAAACATATACCGACAACTAGGATACTCACAATTGTCCGCCTTGTTGTAACGAATCAGCTAATGCTCGACGCAAAGCATTGTCCCTATCAAAGACACCCCAAGTTGCCTGCATTACAGAGTCCAATAAGCAATCCCCAGCGGATCTATTCCAAAGAGCGTGTAATCTACTCCCGAGTCTTTCCGTTACTTCTAGCGACCAATTTAAGGCTGGTGGTTCTCCACCTCCCCCTTCTAGCTGTTGTTGCGCCTCTCTGTCCAATAATTCTTCCAGCATTTGTTCCTGGACGATACTCGGCAGATCTTCAACCTTCAATTGATGAAACTATCTTTTAATTTTATTTGTTACATTGACTCGACAATGGAATTTTGACTTTTTATAACCTCGATCACAGCGAAATTGCAATACTTGATGAATAATGCTAACCTCTGCAGGTAGGGCAAACGTAGCCGTATCCGTAACAAAACAGCATGGAAATGAACCTTTCCGTAGCCGGATGCTATTGGTTACGTGCCGTCGTACTTGCGCTGCCAAATCTGGTGCCACATAACTGGGTACTCTTTTCACTCCAGATCCAGATCCCTCAATTTGCGATAGCAGTATAGCTAGAATATCTTCTCGCTGGAATCTGAAAGAAAAAGTACCCTTTGGTATAATAGAAGATTTGGCAATAACATTTTAGGAATGACAAGAACATGAAAACTGATGAGAGTTAAATGGTAATAATCTATTTTTGTTACATGATGTTGAGTAGCGTCCTGTAATAGGGATTTATTTGACTTGATGGTTCTGTTATACTTTCACATATTAATAGCATAATTATCAAGACTATATTTGACATGTGATTTGATACTAGTCATGGATTGTAGTCATAAAAATCGATTACAAGATCTAACACATTAATCTGTGGAAGAGATGATATATATTGTATACATACGTCTGTCATGATGTCCGATGTGTGAATGTTAATGATGAAATAAGTGATAAAATAAAGAAGCATGCTTACCGAATAGCGAGATGAACTAGAGTATGACCAACGTCAAAAGCGCTGCTCCGATTCAAGAGTAAGACTTCGGAATGCGTTAATTGACGTGCAGGATCTCCGCCACTTGCCAAATAAGCTTCGACAGGAGCATTGTCGCCTTCAACTATTCCAAGGCATGCATTCAGCCAACACCAATCTGTGTGGCGCCTTAGCTGTTTTAATCTACGTTCATATTCACAGTTGTTTGGTGACTGTGGAGCCGGCAGACTATCGTTTCTGTCAAATCTGTTCGAACTTCTGTAAGCATAATATATTGATATAATATACCATAATATAATATATACAAAACAGTTCTAAGTCAAGCGACTCCGAACCCTGGAATATTAAAAATCTATTGACTTTAGGTACCTTTTAGCCATTGCTAGATTTTCATCTCGCTGGTTTTTATGGATGTACGGAGTATGAGGCGGTGACGGTAGGCCCTTCTGACATTGATCTCTGTCGGGGCTTGGTAAGATAAGTCCCAAGTTGGTAATTGATCTATCTTTTCTTTCTTTTTCTTTTTGATAAGCGCACATTATGCATTTTGTGGCTTTTGGCCAATTTTCATAGGTACAAGAAGGACACGACCACTTTTCTGGTTGCATGTTACACAGCGGTGTGTTAAGCTGGGCAGTAGAGTACTTTTCAGGGTGTAAACTAATCAAAGGAGGATTTATTTGAAGATTTGAACCAGAATTAGGTGGGGGATCTCCTAGCCTTAGTGGTGCTAGTTGTTCGTGCAAATTAGATGCAGTAGAGTGTATGGTTTGTGTATGATTAAGTGGTTTCTTGTATCCACACTGCGAGCAGCGATTAGTATTTTGATAATTGAGGTAGGTGCATAAGTCGCAGGCCCATTTACCTCCCGAAGGCAAGTTTTGGCTATAATTTTGTGGACTTAGATTGCAGGAATCATTCGATTGACTTATTTGAGGTACTGGGCCAGATGCTACGTTAGAACTTGATCTCTGAGGACTCGGATCACGTAAACGATAAATATCTTCCCCCAACAGAGGTTTTGCTCCTCTGCACATCGTGCACTTCAAAGACGATGGCCAATTTTCATATGTACAGTACTCGCAGTTCCATTTTCCCTCCGTCTGCTCGCCTTGATTACTCATTTTTTAATTTAATTGTTATTTATGTATATAGTTGTAAATATATATATATATATAATTCTGGCATACATAGATATATATATGTACAAATATATATGTATATATATTTTTTTATATTCCTATACGATATTAATCTAAATAACACTTTATTCGATTCATATAACTATTGCTTTGTGAATTTAGAGTGAATTCTGGGAAATTTAGATAGATTAGACAAATTTTTACGCAGAAGATCTTCCACTTGCATAGGGAAAAGCATTTAGCTCGGTGTACAAATAATTTTTAATCTAAAGGCCTTTTGTTCAGATTTTTGTTTTTTTTAACTGTACGACGAACTTGTGTATGGTTTCTAAACTTTTCGGATACGATGTTACAACCGATGTCACGTGATAAACATCTCGATGACGGTGTTTTTTGGGGTTGAAGCTGCTGTGAGAACAATAATACTAGCAGCTGCTGTTATCTGAAATAAATTCCAAACAAACGTCACTTATTTGATTTACTTATTTACCATCTATTTAAAATTCTTAGGGCATGAATGACAACAAAATATTGACCTAGATACGGAAGTTCCAGACGAAAACCATAAGACCACAATTATCTGAGGTTTTGGAGATGAAAAGAAACGAAAAAAATTATTATACAACACTAGTAGTGTGTCTGTATACAAAATGAGTTACATGATGAATCGCGAGAAAACAACACATCGAGATATTTGACAAGATTCGCGGATGGGGGAAAAAAACTACTAACCTTGAGCGACTCTGACGAATATTGACGAATTTCCGTAGGCGTTGAATCCACGAGATTCCTAGCCTCGTAGGAGATTCCCCAGGTTTGATTTTAGCACGTTACATGTCAGAATTCTCCATTTGATCGTGAAACTTGTTAAGGTTGACTAGTAGGCTGATCGAAGGACACTGCACTGGACAGCACCAGCCACCCCACTGCAACGGGATTGCGTGCACTTTTGACAAGTGTTTCGAAAGAGTTTTCCTCTCCGTTAAATCATATATCTATAAAATATATGATGAAATAACTGATAATAACATCGTTACACTCACTACTTGATAAATAGACACGAGTCTCTTCTACGAGATGGGCATCATGATATTTCGTCGCGCAGACCAGTACTTGTATGGGAAAGTAGTTTTGACAGTCATTCGCAAACACCAAATCGTACCAACCTTTGGCGAAAAGTAGTCCCGATTTTCGCATTAAATTGAGCGTTTTACATTCCTATGTAGTTTGGCAAACAGCCGAGATCATCAGTTAAGTCGTATTTCAACCCTCACTCGTGGTTTCCAATCCTTTTCACTTATTCTGTAATGTAAAATTACAAAACTACGAAACTTTTACGCCACTCGGTAGATGCGTTTCTAGTTTGGCAGTCTCTTCTAGCTCATCCGCGTATCCGTATCCCATGTTTAAACACCGTTTGAACCATCACTCGTTTATATGTTTTTATACACTTGTTATTTGATAGTAGATTCGTGTTTTGTTCATTTTTTTTTTACTATTGTTCGATCAATTATTGACGTGTCATTCGAAACGCGTTGGCTCAGGACCGTTTATTCCGTACAAATAAAATTGAACGTAAGCGATTTGCGGATCTGAACTGTAACTGAAGAACGTTAAAATTCATTTATTTATAATTTCTGGCTCTTGGCCATATGAGTCTTGGCCTAGACATTTACCCTTGACATTTCCATGTCAAATAATACAATAGACTAACAATTGAAACAAATTGCAAATATTTTAAATCAAAATTATACTGGCGAGGGTCAAGAAAAAACTATCATCTCTTCGTCACACGTCGTCTGCTGTATTAATGACGTTTGGTGGGATGAACCCACTGCTGAACCAGCTGAAAAGTTTTTAACCCTAAAACATATTACTTTTCGGTGCCTAAACGAAGATTGACAACTACGGAAAATTATTCCAGCTTCAAACCGTCCGAAAGAGATTGAAATGCCGAAAAAAATTCTAATTCTGTACGGAAGTGAGACCGGAACCGCCCAGGATACGGCTGAACAAATTTGGAGAGATGCCAAAAGGTTAAATGCTTGTTTCCTAAATTTCAAATTATTGATAGCGTGTACGAATCCACTGACAAATGCTAATTCGATCGGTTTATTTGTCTATGAAATTTATTGATACCTTCACTTTTTCTGTTACTTTTGAAAGCCCCCTCAAAGAATTATATCATGACTTTGAGCTCATTCATTTCATTTTTTCCAGAGTTGGCGTCGATTGTTCTGTAATGTCAATGGATGATTATGATGTTACAAAGTTAATATTTGAGGAACTAGCCATCTTTGTGGTAGCAACAGCTGGTCAAGGAGATCCACCAACAAACATGCAGAAGTTCTGGCGTTTTCTTTTGCGCAGAAATCTTCCGGCTAATTCGTTACAGAATTTGCAATATGGTGTACTAGGTCTAGGGGATAGTTCGTACGAGAAGTACAACTTTGCTGCAAAAAAATTAAACAGACGACTCGCGCAGCTAGGAGGAAAAGAAATTTTATCCATCGGATTAGCTGATGATCAGCATGACTTGGGTATCGATGCGATTACCGTACCATGGATGGACGACTTGTGGACAAAATTATCCTCTCAGTTTGATATTCCACTGAGAGTCCCAATGAGCAATGAGAGTAACATCATTATGAAGTTTAATGTTACTGTAGTTGATGGCTCTATCGAATTTGAGGATTCAAATATCCAAAACGATATATACAGACATGAGTTATGTATGAATGATACGATAAAAGTGGGCAGAGTCTTGGAAAATACAAGAACTTCTGCAATCGATCATTTTCAGGATGTTAGATTAATTGAATTTCAAGTCCAGGATGTTGAATACAGCCCGGGAGACATTGTATACCTAAGGCCAAAGAATTCAACAGAAAAGGTAGACCAGTTCTTTGAAGTGCTGAAAAATAACAAAGTTTCTTTGTACCGAGATACGATTATTTGTGTGAATAATTCTGAAATTCGAATTCCTAATGTGTTACAACAAAAATTAACTCTAGGACAAATAGTGGAACAGTACTGGGACTTGAATTATAAGCCTAGAAGATATGCAATGGCGCTCCTGAGCCTGATCACGGATAACCAACTTGAGAGAGAGAAATTGTCAGAGTTCATCACGCCAAATGGGCAGGAGGAATTGTATAACTATATTAATAGACCTAGAAGAAACATCCTCGAAGTTTTCAATGACTTTCCAAATGCAACTAAGAAATTGAATATACAAATACTATTTGAAATCATGTGCCCTATAAAACCAAGAGCTTTTAGTATAGCATCCAGCTTGAAAGAAATGCCGAATCAAATTGACGTTCTTGTAGCTGTTGTTAAATACAAAACGAAACTTTTTGAACCAAGACTGGGTTTATGCTCCAATTGGCTTGCTGGATTAAAGAGCGGAGATGAAACAACATTATGGGTTCAAAAAGGGACATTCCGTCTAGAATATTCTAAACCTGCAATCCTAATTGGTCCCGGAACTGGGATTGCTCCATTCAGATCTTTTTTACTGGAAAAATCCAGATTGAAAAAAGACTTGTCAGACTGCCTGCTCTTTTTTGGATGTAGAAATAAACTGAAGGATTACCATTGCCGGAAGGACTTTGAATCATTGATAAAAAATTATGGTCTAAAAATGATTCATGCTTTTTCTAGAGATCAAGATGATAAGATGTGAGTTGTCTGCGTTATAAGACCTAGTATAGTTAGACCATTTGCTCATTTATCACTTCTTCCAGATACGTACAACACAAGATAAAGGAGCATGGCTATATTTGTTGGCAATTTCTAGAAAATGGCGCAAGCATCTATTTGGCCGGTAGCTCAAAAAATATGCCCGCAAGTGTACACGAAGAGGTCGTCGCACTTGCTAAACGATTTGGAGAATTAACGGATGCCGAGGCAGAAAATTATGTAAATCATTTAGAAAAAGGTGGACGCTATCAAACAGAAACTTGGAGTTAAAGTACTCATCATAGGCATTCACATTGCATTTGTAATGTCCGTAGTAAATTAAATGATGTATTTTCACAAAGACTCAAAATTTACATTGTTCCGACAGATCGTTGCACAGATATATCAATCTCTCTTTCTTCCTGATCAATCCCTTTGTCTGAAAATTAAATTCAAATTTGTCACCAGAATAAGTTACCAAGCGGTTGGCTAGAGTGTTTGACGATAATCTTTTCACTGCAGGGGAATTTGCTTGATTTTGGCCAAGCTGTTGGTCGCGCATCAGCTAACCGAGTGTGGTTAATGTGCATGTGCATCGCATTGCGAAATGTGGATCACGTTGTTCTCCACGGTCCTGTAATATAATCGTTTTAAATCCGCCAATAGTTGTCACAAAAACTTGGAATAATCCCGATACCTCTAATCAAATGTATTTCTCGTAACACCGCCGAAGTTATTTTAGAGTTTTTTTGTTTTCTTTTAATTTTTTTTTTATTCAAACCTCAGGGTCCACCCACTATTTTTGCGCGCGAATCCGAATTTTTCTACTTGTTTCATTAATTTTGTCGATTTTGAATCAGCTAGAATTAGAAACAAGAACTGACATGTTCTAAATATTCGTGCGAGTGAAGTGAATTTATTTAACATTATTTTTTGATACTTAAACAGTATTTCCAAAAATGTCGGGAAGCTATACGAGAAAGGAATTCGGTGCTGACCACGAGGAAAAAACTCCTCTAGCGAAAGGTAAAAACTATAGTTACGATATTTACTCGTATAACGCAATCATATCTACTATTAATCAACAGGAGTGTATCACATTACGTTGTCGTCGAAGAATTGGAAACTATAACCATGAATCTCAGGCCCCCAAATTCTTGACTTTTCACCCTCTTTTCTTTTTTTACACACGTATTTAGCTACGCTTAGCAGCTCGTATATAGTTACGTGCTGTAATGTAATGAATGAGAGATACTCAATGTGAGTATGTGTATACTATGCGTACATGCGATCTGTGATGCGGTCTGGTCCACTGGGCAATATAATTTAATACTATCTCGTAAATAAATCGATAACCCCTTGACATTTCTTTATTATAACTAATAAATTTTTTCGAATGTAATGTCAGCATTTATTCTTTTTGTGCCTACAAATTAATCTTGAACTCTGGCATTGATGTATTCTTGAGAGTTACGTTATCAAAATTTTAGTAAATCCTACTCAATTTTTCCAGTATCATTTGTTTACGTCTTATCTTTTGTAATTTACTGATGATACTGAGATCACAAGGTAGTCCAACACACATCCTCCAAGAATATGAGTGATATTGAGATTCTTGCACTTTGGACCGAGACTTCCATATCATGTTATCTCATGGGTTTAAAATTGCAAGTAAATATCATGTTTTCAAAAATGAGTATGTTATTGTCTTCAAGTATCTTAGGTTTCAACCGCGCAACAACATGGTAATTGAGACAGAAATTTCATCAAATTAGGATATAAATATTTTTGTTAAAAAAAAAAAAAAAAAATTGTAATATTTGCATTTTTGCATTTTTGGTAATTTTAGATAAGAGAAAGCCAGACTCGGCTGTAATTATTGCTTTTCCAACTTCGAATAGCTTCTGTACAACGTATCAGACATTTGATCCTTCAGTTATTTCTGGTAATTAATATAATTTTCATACGTTAATTCACTCCGGTTCATTCTTAGGCTCATTTCAGAGCTAAGTAATGATATTTGCAACTTGCTTGCCATGCATCTCTCTTGAAAGTATTTGCAAATAGTGCAAATATCCCAATATCATGTTACAAAGTTTTGGCCTTATGCTAGCGGCTCTTATTATCTGAAGAAAGTACTGTATTCTTATCCTATGCTTGTTATGATAACATTATGAGTTTTTCTCATGGATCAACAAAGTTGTTAAGAAATTGAACAGAATTTCGAATTGTAGTGGTATAATTTGTATAATTATCACAAATCATAACTGTCCTACTAATAATTTTAGAATACTACTCTAAATTCCGCTGCTCCAATTGGAGAACTATCTCACTCGGGCTGAATCATTATCACGGTGATACTCCAGTATTCTGTTTTTTAAATTAGTAAATTCATGACATTTTAGGTACTGTTCCAGTACGACTTTCCCCAGGATGGGAAGGTACTGGAAGACCCGAAGATGAGTTGAATTTCAAAGGCGTTACCATGGACCAAGCAGACTTAGAAATAAATCCACCTACCGACAGGTTGGTTTTATCACACTAATTTTTCATTAAAAGGTGTTGTAATCTTTGATTTTTCAGGTGGAACTGGGTTGCATTGGTATTTGTGTTACATGGAATCGGCAGTTTGATGCCATGGAACATGTTCATCACTGCCAAATCTGTAAGAATTCCTTTATTTTTTACTGGAGTAAGCCGAAATAGAAAGAATGTTTCGTTTGTTTGTAAAACATTTGAATAGACTCAATTCTAAGCGCGTCAAGATTTACACAATAAAGTTCGAAAATTAGCGATTGAACTTTAATAATTAATCTATGAAGCTCTTCTAATTCTATTTTATTTTTGCACAGTACTTTGCTGACTACAAGATGGCAGAGGAATACATAGGCTACAAATCGAACTTCGACTCGAATTTTCTGTCATCATTAGCATTTGCTGCACAAGTCCCAAATTTCCTTTTCAATTGGTTGAATCTATTTATCCAACTAGGGTTCGTAAGAAATTTCAGATCTACTTGATTTGAGAGTTATATTTACTTCCGCCTTATCAAAACTCATACATTCTGTTCAATATCACTGTTTATCATATGCTTAGCAATATTCTCACTTTCCTTTACCTCGAACTTATTTGAATTCAAATACGCTTACTATCAGCAGTAAATTGCCTCATGTCTGCACACATGAATATTATTGGTCTTGATTCTTAATCTCCGACTGAAACACCACTTAACACTGATTACAAAAAGGTCGAATGATCTGCGATTGCGAAATTGGCCATCATCTTATGCTCTCAAATTTTATTAGTGGACAGGTGGCTTCAATGTCATTTTTAAGCACTGAAATTACTTTAGATCGAACTTTGACTTTAATATCTTGTTAATTGCGTCATAGCAGAGTTAACATCATACACCAGTTGTAAAAGTAACCATGATTCATCTTCTTCGTTTTGTATTTATTAACAATTTACCATATACAACATTCTCTGCATAAATAAATGTATTCATGTACTTTTTTTTGTCATACAGGGACAATTTAACAGCACGAATTGTATGGGGACTCTTAATACAGGTCACAATGTTTGTGCTGACAGTAATTTTGGCAATGGCAGACAGTTCTGGGTGGCCTGGTGTATTTTTCTGGATTACGATGATCTCTGTTGTTATTCTAAACAGTATGTTCATCCTCTTATTATTTCACCAATGACTACATTTAATACATATGGGTCGCAAATAATTGGAATATTGGCCACATTTCATCCACTTCAGTGTTCACATTTCTCGCACTATTCGCTTCATCGTTATCACTTTGGATAATTGCCGATACATATTTTCGCTTGGCAATATTATTATGAATAGAATCTAAGGGGAAAAATTGAATACCAAGCTGCATATGGATTCAATGAAACCCTGCAGATTTGAAAATTGATTTATAACTTTCAGCTGGCAGTGGGATATATCAGAATTCGGTATATGGAATGGCGGCTAAACTACCTGCCAAGTATACTGGTATGGTGATTCTGGGCTCTGTAAGTAAATTTTATTTCATCTTTTTATGTTATCTCAAAGAGCGGACAAAAATAAGAATAAAATAAATAGCTTTTGCTATGATTTATTTTACTGACTTTATTCACGTATCTTCTTATATTCCTTGTAGATGAACTTTGCAGAGTATTTTTGTCAGGCTTTCAATGTACATACGTTATCCATTTCAGAATATCAGTGGAACCTTCACAGCTGTAATAGACTTGGTGGCCTATGTAATGTCTCCAAATAAACGCACAGCAGCGATATATTATTTTATAACAGCCCTGCTAGTACTTCTCGCATGTTTTGATACATATTTCGCATTGCCATTGAATGTAAGTAACCTGATCAAAATTTTCCTATAGATTGATTATTAAGTGACTAATTACATCAACGACAATGCAATTAAAATAAATTTACAGAGGTTCTATCGTTATCATGAGTTATTGACCCAGAAAGAAAGTAACAAAAAGCAATTAACGCCCGCAACTAGGGGAAGAAGTTCAAGACCACCGTACTGGAAAATATTTTTACAATGCTGGCCGCAATGCTTTAACATATTCTTCACCTTCTTTGTTACATTGGCCATTTTTCCCAGTGTACAATCTGACATTAAGCAATCCAGTCCGACTTTTTTTGTTGCCGAAGACTATTACGTCAACATTATGTGTTTTATGACGTTCAATGTTACAGCAATGATTGGTAGCTCAGTCGCTTCTCTTGTTCAATGGGTATGTTGGAATCGTATTAATAAACCTTTTTCTGCAAACTGGCGAAATTTGATACTGTGATAATCAATTACGATTTATTGCAGCCTTCGAAAAAGTACACTGTCATTCCAGTGGTTCTACGGATACTATACATACCGTTATTTTTGTTATGTAACTATAAACCCAAGGACTACGTTAGAACGATGCCAGTTTTAATCGACAATGATATAATATTTTGGCTTATCGCCTTATCGATGGGTTTTACAAGTGGCTACCTTTCGTCCATCGGCATGATGTATTGTCCAAGGTGAGCCAGATCAAAATGTATTATACTTCACAACTACAGTTATTACTTTATGGATCATTTCCGATGCTATAATGACCTCGAAGATCATTCGAGTTCAAATCATATAATAAATTCTTTTATTCGTATTTCAGAGAGGTAGAACCTCAGCATCAATCGACTGCTGGTATGTATGGCGCTGCATTTTTGATAACTGGTATTTTTGCAGGGGTACTGTTCTCTATGTCAATGCCTTACATTATTTCCAGTACATTGTTTTCTTAATAACGTTTTTTGTTTTCCCAACAATTGTACAAATAAATTGAAAACTACTCGCCTTGCTATTTGTTTTGTATGCAAAAAGATTGTACGTCCACTGAAAAATCATATTGTACATATAAATCTAGAGACAGCTACAGACATTTGTATTAAACGTATTAACCAATTAAAAGACCATGGAAAATCATTTATATTCCATGTAATTTCATTTAAATAATTTTACGTTGAACAATACGGATTCAATCTTGTTGCATCCAATGCGTAGATTTTCGTCTTACACTGGCAAGGAACAGAAGATGAATAGAATTTTCATAAACGATGTTCCAACGTCTTAGAAAATTCTCATCTCATTTGAATCGCATTTACCATTAGCCATGAATCGTACCATTTACACGTATTTTCCCAGTATCGTAAAATTCTTAAAAAATTCTCCTTAACAATTTTGCTGATTCGAAAAATCAAACACAGCTTCATTCTACATTGATTCTACATTGAACAAAGATAGCTGTATTCAAATACAAATTCCGTACTCACAACTTTCTTATGGGACCCATTAAAGCCGCTCATGAAGCACATCTATGACTTGCCAAGTGCATAAATTTTGAAATTCTAGAAAAGCGCAATATTAATGAGCGTTTTATTAAAGCTAAATACATAATTATATTCTCTATATTTATCGCCAATTAACAACTGCATGTTATCCATTTCCTCTAATACATTAACTTTTTAGCTTCCAGGCAACTTCCCTAGAATCAAATGGTTTTGATGCTGTTATAGATTTGCTATGTTATGTTTAGATAGCTTTTTTTTTCAATGTGTGCGTGATACCTGATAAAGATAGACTGAATATTCTTCTGATTCTGTGAATGGTTTTTAACATTTAACACGTCTCTTATTTTATTCAGTCGAATATTTCTGGCAGCAGGATTCGAATAACGATTCTATTATATTGGAGTTTTGTTTTGGATTGAATGTAATCATTAAGTCATTATCAATCTCGTAGAAAAAATCATTGCTTTTTTCTTGTATGTGTTCGTGTTCTTTTGTTTTGTAGTAGTTATCGTTTTCCATAAGCACAAAAGCATTTATACCGCAAACTTGGATTTTTTATTTGACCCTTGGTGAATGAAAAAATATGTTAGATGGATTTGAGAGAACTTTCGGAGCATTGCATATTTATTGTGGGGTTTAACGGTTGTGGAAATATCATTTCTAACATAAAATTTAGCTGACTAATAGTGCATCTCGTTATATTTTATGTGAGATACATTTTAGAAGATATTTATTTATATGTACAATGGTATTGATGTTGCACCGGATATAAAATTTCATATGTAAACATTTATAATAATTTATGCATCGAATTTTTTACTTTTATTTGTGAGCCATAATATTTGAAATAATTTCTATAACTACCATTTCAAAATATAAGGGTAATTCTCATTTTAGATGTTATCAATTAAAACAATTGGGTTGCCGAATAAAAACGATCAAACTAGGATAGTTATCTTGGAAAAGAGGCCTTAAAATAATAAGATTTGGAATATTGTAACCACAAAGTTTTTTCAACAGAGTTTGTGTCACAGGCGTGAAATACCAAAATGAGAATTAGCCATTACAAACCTAGTGAACAATTATGTAGTTGTAGTAGTCGTGTAGTATGTAGCATCACTACACAAACACATTTACCTGATATAATGACAATTTCAATTAGTACACCAGCGTTTACTATTTTGACGGTTGCACCTTTCGGAATTAGATGTATAATATATCTTGGAAACTGCAATTGATACTTGATCAAGTCATAACAGTATATACCATGTACCTTTGATCGACTGATACAAAGCGTACGTTTTACCTTTGACCTGAGTGAGAATTGAACACACTAGCAATTGCATATTAGAGTTTCGATTTTCTTGATGGACAATCCTTCATTAATAACTTATGCAGACAATAAACGAAGAATATGAGAGAACAATATATGAATGAAACTGAATCAGTTCAATTACTGAAAAAACCATTGAATTTAAAGGTTCTTAAAAAGCTGGTACAACGTAGACAAGGTATTTTTATATTGAGTCATTTAATTGAATGTCGAGCTAACATTCTTTAAAGACATATCATGTTATTCATTAAACTTCATTAGTGCGTAGTTTAATAATCATTATTTATATGCAATATTACCCATGCCTTATTACAAGAATGGTATAATTCGTTATTACGTATATTATTATCGTTTGAAAACGTCATGTAACTTTCTATTGATATCCACATGAAGTTTATGTTAGAACATCAATTCGTATTTATGCCATTCTTGCATTGCGACGGTCGTTCATTCATGTTAGAAAGATGAGCCATTTGTGTGAGGCGATGTAAAACACATGAGAAAAAAAAATCCTACCGCAAGATTTTGATGATCTGACCCTGCACCGTAGTCAACATAAACGTGACTATGTATACGTAGAAAGAATGTTGAATAAATACTGATGAAAAAACATTGTCTTTTCATTCACAACATTTCAATTTATTGTCAATAATGGAATTGAAAAAGAATATCATTTTTTTCACTGAAAATAGATTTTATTTTAGTATTAGTGTAAGCATACAACAAATCATATATTTGTAAATCAAAGTTTATATATATATAGAGAGAGAGAGAGAGAGGAAAAAAGATTCTACTTCATAATATTATACAGTTGTAAGATACGAGTATTCTTTTTCGTTTACATGACGTAAACTTTTTCGATCTTCTTATATGGGAATACTTCTTTGGTTTTTGGACAGACCACAGTCCCATTATTCTCCAGGGCCATTTTCTCTAGAGCCTGATAAAATATACAATTTTAACCACTATCGACAAAATATTGCATTAGGCATTTTGGACTTGAATATTTGAAATTACTTACGTGTTCGCCATAAACATATCCATTGGGCATCATCATTGGCTGATTATATTCGTTCAGCGGTTTACCGCTGATGCTGCAGACAAGTCGAGATTGCGAGCAATGAGCAAAAGGTAGAGTAGTAGCAAGTTCATTCAGAGCTTCGTTGCATACTGGGCAGCTTGGATTTTTGCCCTCTCTGTTAGCGCTGTAGCATTGGGGTGTTTTTAGAGCTGATAAACCTGCCTGCAGAGCCACTGTGAACACGCTCTGACTGGCCAATTGGAATAGTCTGTAGTTTTCGTGCCGGAATTGTTCGATCAACCTCTCCCACCTGGTAGCATTGATTGGTCGTTAACGAAATTTCACAAGACCTTGCAATTCAATAGTTAAAACTCCACCTTTTTTCATCGAGTAAGTCCTTGTAAGGACTCAAGTCTGTGTTGGCTGGGAAGGCAAGCAATCCCATACAGCACTGGATTTCTTGAAGCTGATAATCGTCATAGTTGGCAAAACATTTTCGGGCATGTTTCACAGCATCAAGTCTGCGATCTGCACGTACTAGTTCAACAAATTCTTGAACGCGTAAATTGAATTCCATTGTGCTACCCAATTTGCGGAGCTTGGAACGATTATCGTGACACCACCCAAGGCATCTGGCTGTTTCGTGATTAGCCAAAGACTTCTCCACCTCTCTCGAAACCATGAAGACATCTGTAATACATACCAGTAATTTCATAGTTTCCTGAGAACTCTAATCACTTGGAAATTTGAGAATTAACTCAATTTTTTCATGTTTGTTTTAATCTTGCTATACCAATGTTAGTCAAGTCCCTTAGTTCGCTGTTATCGGCCAATTTTGTAGCAGTTTTATAATATCCCTTGCGTAAGAAGTATTCAATTAGCATCCTGTCAAGTCTTTGTCTTCTCCACTGATTAACAGCACTTGGTGCTGTATTGCCATGTTCTTTAAGATGATCAAGACGTCTTTTACAGACCATGCCAGCTTGCAGTTCTTCTGCAATGGATTCTTCTGCTTTGCGTTTCAACACTTGAAGTCTAGCGACAACCCCTCCCAAAAGACGAGTTATTTCCCCACTAGCTACCCCTGTGGATTCTCCTACAAGGCCTTTTTCCAATTCACTCGCAGCTGTTTGCACATGTGATACCTCACGGTCCAATGTCTTTTGTGCAGATCGAAACTTCTTGTTCAAAAGCTCATATGGCACCTAGAAAACAGTAATATATGTAACAAATGATAGATCTGAAGCACAGGTGAAATTATCAGTTATAATTTGTTTATATTGTGAATAATTCGAGAAGTTCTTGTATTTCATGATTTGCAAATTTGCTAAAAACAGATTGTCGTGGACTCTGGCCAATTATTTTGTAACGAAAAATAATGATCCTACGGCAGAATAATCGCATGGCATAGAATGCGGCATTGGTGTTTAATCATAGAATAAAATCCATAGCACGTTGAAAATTGTGTGCATAAGTATGCGAATGCACATCTGTAAAGTAATTCAAGGTCGGATGAATAAATTTTACAGAGAAAAAAAAAGAGGCATTGTAAGGTATATGATAATTATCTGATTTCAATGACTATACATTACTCATTCTTTAATTCGTCGGTGCATATCAAATAACGAAATTAAAATCGCGTTTGGAGTAACAGTTTCATCGACGTTTGTTACCTATGTATTCGAGAAAAAAAAAACCCAAATCGGACTCTATGTATTCATAAATGTTGTAATATCCCAACGATCGTAGAAAAATGCTTCCAAAATGAAATATCATTTGACAATCTAACAACGTTTGACGAACGAAAATATTTCCAACAACTACAGAAATATAATTCAATAGGGGGACGTTCGAGCGGAGGCTTTTCAGCCATCAAAATAAATTCTGACATTTGTAGATGGTGATGATAAAAACACATAGTTTTATTTACCTTTAGTGTCGGGTGCTCCAAGCTCTTAACGTCCGACATTATACTTCGCTTTATAACTCACTGCAATTTTTTTTTAATAAACACACAGTTAGTTAAAATAAGATTTAAAAATGCAAAACGAACGCACTACGCATTAGATGTTGAAGAGGAATGAGGAAAACCTTCTCTCCATTATCTTCCAGCTGACTAGTGTAAACAGACGATGGATGGCAATCGTACGAAATTCACAACGCTTCAGTTTTCTAACATCACGAGTGAATAACGAACTTGACATTTTAACCATAACTACGAGATGCCGCCACTTTGAAGCTTCGCACGCTTATCACCCACCAAGTCAGCCGAAACCAAACCGACAAATGAATCACGACGACGATCTGATAGATTGTTTTAATACTTTCGAATTTAGAACAACACTATTTAAGTAAGTGTGAAAAATGAACTGTACATTCAATTTTTACATACATCTTTTATTCAATTTTTAAACACAACCCAGTACCGTTTTTACCGCACATTTGTAAATCAAATACGAAAGCACGTTGTCGGTACAGTGCGAATTAAAAGACCGTTGCAGAGGTTTCGGTAAAAAGATAGAGAAAGAACCAAAATAAAATGAAAGAAATGTAAACTTCAAGCCGGATTCGCACACTCTCAAATACACGTAATACAGTGTTATAATTATTGCGATTAAATAGTTGTAAATTAGAATAAATTGGCTCTGATATTCGGTACATGTTCGAACGTTATAAATCTGCATAGTGTGTGAAAATATTTGTAATTTTTGGTTCGGCGTATTTCGGATAGGATCGGAGGCGCGCGCTCGCTGGTTCGGTGCCGCCATTTTCCTCCAGTGAGGGAGAGAGTCGTTCGGCCGTGCTTCACAAGCGTTTCTCCGTTAATTATTGGTTCTTTCGTTTGACAATTGTGTAATTATCGCGAGTGTGGGGTGTCGGGTGGGTGTTTGGGACCCTTGGGCCCATATTTGTGTAATAAAAAGCCCAGAATCTATAATAAAATCCCGGTGAAACCGGGACCAAACACCGCCAAGTTGGCCCAACGTTGTGTACCCGTGAATTCGAAGGGTGTATGCCAGCTAATATACCTCTTAAATCATCTAAGAGAAATATTTATTCCTATTAAAAAGGTCAGTAGACTCATCTAAAAACCATTCCGCCGATTATTTTATCATAGTTTTACCGGTAGCTACGACAATTCTCCATGCGTCCACACCGACGCATATTATATTTTAACACAATATGTCAGTATGTGTTTGTGAACGTTTTGTGGGTGTATGTTAGAAGATGCGTACACGGTTTCGTTTACGTTAGTTTATGATATGGCGGGAGACGCCGAGGAAACGCCGAACTAAAACCACGCGCATTTTATCCCATTAACAAAATACATTTTTCTTTGAGCAATCACGACAGGTTCAAATTTACCTCCTCGCTACATTCATAAACACAAGAATTTTACTTTAACAAAATATACGTTTAATTTACTTTACAGTTTATCCTCATCTTCTCGATTTTCGAGTGTGCGAGACTTGCCGCCGCCGCCGCCGACGCCGCTCGTTCAATTCGGTTCGCGTCATCCAGTAAAACTCTCATTAACCCATCTATAACGGAGAAAAGTGGAGCTCAAATTTTGAGGATGTTAAACAAGGACATTTTTGAGGGAGATACCCATACACAATCACTGATATGGATCAGAGAAAGCGTTCGATATGCAAATCTCACTTTTATTCAAAAAAATAGTGTGCGACATTTGTCAACAATATGTTAAAATTCATTGACTAATTAGTATTTCTAATCAGTCTTGTGTTAGACATATGAGCTCCAGTTTAATCCGTGCTAAACATATGCAGCGTACATTATAGTCGTTGCTTTTCACTTTTGATAATGATTTAACTCCCAAGACTTGACTGTCTTTAATACTACACACTTGACGGAACAAGAATTTATCCAATCGTTATCTAATTTTTCATCGAGTCGCTTTTACCGACGATTATCCAACTTGTTAACAAGACTACATGAATGTTATGATCGACCCAAAGAATTTTGGAGCACAGATATATTTAGTCGATTTCATTCTACAAGTATTTTACTCATCGTTATTAAATCTTCAGCATCAATTTACACATTTTCAAATTAACCGATATTCTTATATCCAATAAAAAAATATACATATCTCTGTAACAACTTGAAGAGATTCTTGAATTAGTAACGCCACGCTGAATAGTTTGCATGTGATCTATAAATATACTTTGAAGTCAGAGCACATGTATATTTCATATACTATATATACGTACGCAATACATATATTTACACGTGTACAATAAACGGCATTTAAGATAAGCGTGAGCGACGGGATTAGACTATATTATACTACCTTCAAACACATGTTCTACCAATATACATACCTTACTGATAGAAATACCTTTATCCATGTACAAATCTGAGTATTCAGATATGAAAATTGAAGAGCAATAATTTTTACTAGTTTTCGGATGAAAAATATTTCATACAAATTCTCAACGGTAGCTTTACAAAATTATGAAATTCAATCGTGATGGATAATAATAAGTGCAGAATATCTTATCCTTAAAAGCGTTCAATTGGTAATAAGCCTCCGCCATTCAAATCGACGCTTCCAGAATGTCATTCATTTCTACTATGCATATAATAGTATTATATACATAAACGTGTTTCTCTATCTACGTTTGCCTACGCTGTGTTATACACTTATCCCATTTCTCGCTATCTCTCTCTTGTCTCGCGTGTAATTTTACCTCCCTACTAACCGTTTTTCTTTCATATACTATACATATACTAATAAGTCTATACGTTATCATAATAGCCTATATAGAAGAGCTTGAACAGCATCATTATAATTATCGGTATAAGTAATCATGAAGTTTGTCTTTAATTCTTAATGCGTATGATAATATGCACAGAAAGCAAAGTTTTACATTTATCAATTACTTTTCATATTTTCTCTAGTATCCCAAGAATTGAAGATTATTCTTTGGAAAGAAAAAGAAAAAGAAAAAAATCCTTTCCAATTGCGGTTAAATATCATTATTGTTATTATAATCATTGTTTTAAAATGCCGCACGCATCGTATACGTTTATTATTATTATCATCATCATACTCTACTACCATACGGAAAGTAATTATCGAGAAGAGCAGCTAGTCGCCGTGCGCCGTTTGGTGGGATGAACCGTTATAATAAAATACGTGTTACAGAACTTATAAGTACCTATATACATATATACAGCTTACATGCTCATAATACATACGACCAAATGTCGGCGTTGTCGTCGTCGTCGTCGTTGTCATCATTTTAGTCGTCACCGCGCGCGCGAGCGCAGTCTGTCCGTTCCTTTAGCTTGTAAATTAAACGGTCACTGCTGATTATTATTACATCGTTTGTCGTCGTCGTAACAGAGTCCTAGTAGTTTAGAAGGCTTTACTATAACTTACTTCCTACAAACTCTCTCAACTTTGCTTTACCACCGTTACAGCTCTGTTCAATTTTATTCCACGTATTCGTTCGAAGTACTTGCAATTAAATTACAATTAAACATTTTAAAAAATCTAATGAAAGGGGGAGAAAACTCATCGTTTGGAAAAAAAACTTCAAAAATAGTTCACAAAGTTTCACACTGCTATATTTGAACGTAAAAAAATTATTTTTCTTGTATTATTATTGAAGAATAAATATTAAATACTAATAATAATTATTAGTATTAAGTAATTTTGAATAACAATAATTTTCCTCTTACGTCATTATATGTGTTTCACGACCTAACTTAAGGTAATAATAACGTAAGGGACCGGCTACACTCCAAAACAGGTTAAGTTAGGCAAGGTTAGATTGGGTTGCGCTGTGCTTCGTTGCGTCTTGTGTTATACCTGCACCTACTGTGTACTTAATAGGAGTATAGAACTTTGGAGTAAATTTATGATGAATTTAATAATAAAAAACAAAAACAATAATTTAAAAAAATCGAGAAATCGTTGAAGGGAGAGATGTTATGACGTCGGAGTAATATCGAACGTTCGTTTATAAATAAATGAATTATTGAAAATTGTTTATCATTACATACGAGAAAAAGAAAGAAAGATGGACGTCACAGTATTTCTATGTTTTCAGTTTTTTTATCACCGGTATGTAACGAGTGGTAAAAAAGTCCGTCTATCAAAACGTTTTAATTCCGAATATGATATAATTTCGCCGAGATTAAAGAACGCGTTATGAATAATTATTTCGAAGCTATATATACCAACATTATATCCATATGTAATGATATAAAAAAATTGAGTCTGGCGTATATTCGTTGCGTAATTTAGCGAAAGAGAGAGAGAGAGAGAAAAAAAAACAGAGAGAAAAAGAAAAAAACGTGGCAGCAGCGGCACCAGCAATTATTCACACGTATGTAAATACGTTTACACAGTATAGAGTTGATGACCCATATTCTCAAAAAGTAACGCGACTCGACGACGTTCTTCTTAAATAATTGTCTTTTTTCGCTTTTCATTCGCACTTGAAATTTTTCTTGATTCATTATGACATAATCATTTTTCAATACTTTTTACACACTTTTCGCGATAATACGCATGAAAAAGAAAAAGAAAAAAGTATCTTGAAACAATTATGCATGTATTGTAACATTATAATACTGACATTCGCACACATGACATTAGATATATCGAATGAAAAAAACAAACAAAAAAAAAAAAGAAGTTTGAATATAAAAATTGCGACGTTTCATTGCGTCGTGTAATTTACACCACCGGGTTTACATACATATTATTATGTAGTTTATACGTACGTATGTACGCGTGTAAGTAAATATATACATAAACTTATGTACCTTATATGCGAAACACGACGCGAGCAGCCGGTGGCATCGAAAAACCACCACGTAGTCAGTCGATTACGCTCGAAAGGATTAAGGTCACGCGAATATCAGCGAATGAATTCAATGCCTTCCGCGACAACAAAAATTTTATTCTATGGATACATGTATGGTATGGATTTATATATATGTATATGTACACACGCTGTACACACCTACGTACATAACTTTCGCTCATTATTATATCCATATATACCGTTCCTTCCGAATCGAGTTCCGAATTGAAAAATTTCAATGAAACTTTATGCTAGAAATTATAACGAATGCTTATTTATTCACTATACAAACGAAGAGATTCAATTTTTTTTATTATGGCTTCCTCCTTATATTAACTTTTTTTTTTTATCTTGAAAGTAACTAAATAAGTAGTTTATTGTGATATTCGAAGAGAAATTGTAATACCTATACGCGCGTACATCTTAGTTGTGATTTTTTCGTTTCTCCGCTCTTTTAAATATGTATATTGAACCGGGCCAAGAAAATGCTGAAGTTTAAAAACAAAAATTTGAGTTTTAAACATTCTTAAATCGGTCTAACGTCCATTTTATGGTAACAACTATTTCCATCGATATAGGTAAAATTTTGACAATGAGTGTGAGAAATAAGAGGAAAGAGGGAGAGAAAGGTAAAAGAATTAGATTATAAGGGTTTGCGAATTGTAATAATATTAGGTGAGTGTAACTTAGAATTACGTAGAGCACATATTCCTCCTACTCCTATTTCTACTACTCCACTACTACTACCGGTACTACTACTACGACTACTACCACTACTAACTACTAACTACTCTTTGCTTGTTCTGCCTTTGTATTCAACCCCTTTTAAACGTCAACTTTGTAACACTCCCTCTGGCGCAGCAGTGTGAAGCGTGCTACGTTTGCCTAGGATACATAAATGCACGGTATAGATACGCATAAATAAATTCAACACAACACAACACATCGTAACAATCAATGAAGATTCATGAAAACGACTTATAGGTTATACATATATACTGATTTGAGTCACGTGAATCGTTTATGACATTTACCGTATAAGATCATGATCACGTTTACATACAATATTAAATATCCACCGTTCTCATATGAATCCTCAAAGCAAGGCAAAACGGAATTAAGAAAAACAATCAGAGCGCCATTTTTTTTTCATCGACAAATTGATTTCACTTTATTCAAAAATACTGTTCAATGAATACACATATAAGTATACACAAAGGGATAAAATTTAACTTTTGTTTTTATTTATTCATTTATCTTCTTATTTTATTTTTTATTTTCCTCTTGCCGAACGGCGAAAGTTTTTGGTTACGAAAACTTCGTTTCAAACTTGTTACATACCTACCCCTATATACATACTCTTGGCGTTGAAACGCTGGTTTGGCACGCGGCATACGTGGTATATATATATATGTATATAACAAATAAGGCGAGAGAACTTTCATTCTCTAGAACGTTTATATGTACATATTATAGATATGTTTTAAAATAGTTTTTTTTATTTTCTTAGTTTTATATGTATTCATATTTTTTTTTATTAGAATTTTTGTTGTACATATACATACGTTGCGTATGGGGGTTACATGGGGATTGCGTAAGTCGCCATTACAAACAAACTTCTTGTTTCCTATAAGTAGATATAACCAGCAGCAACGGAAACTGAAAGTGAACATTGCTGCCTATAGCCTTTCTTTCTCTTTTCATCCCCTTTATCACGACGACTCGCTGCTATACTCCATCCCTTTTCTTTGGCGCTTTTTCTTTTCTCTTCTTTTTTGTTGTAATGGTATGCACCTGCACTATGCCATAGAATCTCATGTATTTCTGTCTCCTTTACTACTTGCTAACACCCCTGCGGCAGCACCAATAGCAGCAGTTAGATTGCTAGCTAGCAGAAAGCAGAAGCAGCTTAGTATAAGGGTGTGGGGAAGTTGGCGAGACATCGATCGGGGCCGGCCATTGCTTGCCACACTCCACACTAGGAGTCAAGATGCCACCCTACCTTTACTAACTATACCAAAAACCCCCAAACTCGGCAGGACCTTCTCACTTCCCCAACGATTTACTCCGTCACCTGTTTTTTTTCCTTCTTTCTTTTTTGTTCTTGTTTTTATTTATTTATTTATTTTCTCTTTCCTCACTCTTCTCATTCACACATCTGAAAAATTTGTACATTCTTTTCCAGTTACGGATTTATTTGAGATGTGTGCTTTGGAATCAAAGGTCATAGGTTACAACTAATTGTAAGTTCGTGATCATGAATTCGAAGAATATTATACATGACGCACTCCAAAGGTGCATCGGTATCGTATCCGAGCTTTTTTGTTTCTTTGTTTTCTTTTTAACATCCTAATTAGCTGGTTTTTACATACCTTTCTTTCCGTAGTCATTTGTTATTATATCGTGCTATTTATCATGTGTAGAATTAGATAAAAAAAAAGGAAACAAGTCTCGACTACCTACTATACATTTGTAATGGAGTTTAGTCGCGCATCGAGTTCGAACAGGTGTTTCTCTTAATGTTAGATTAAGTTAGGTTGGACAAGGTTGAAACGTGATAAGTTATTCGCCCATCATTTTTTAACGACTACTCTCTTATCTGTTTGATTAAATCGTGAATATTACATATACGATTATGAATATTATTTTCAGGCGAAATTTTTAGAAACTATATATAAAATTTATATAATTATCATAATTATAACGATATTGGTAAAAAAAAATGTTTTTTTCTCTTTTTCCCATCGATGTTCCAACGATGTCAGATTTTCGCAATTTATTTATTTATTTATAGATATTTGTTTAATTGAAAAGAAAAAAAAGTTACCGAATATTATTATATACTTTTCCATCGACATTCAGGTATTGATCGACTGTATTTTTACAGTTTTTACATATTCTCGGGTGAGTTTTAATTTGCAAATGATTGATATTCCGAATCAGATGATACGGGGAGTTTCCTCCCTTCTCTGGATGACGGGTTAATTTTGACTGCGTTCAGACATGACGTATTATGCGATAGAAGAAGCGAGCGTCGTCGTCGTTGCCGGCGTCATTGTCTGGTGCAACTCTCGCGACCGTCTCGCGGAAGGCGGTGACCAATTCCTTTTCTCCCCTCTCTCCTTCTCTCTGTGCTCTTTTTTTTTTTATACTGTTCCTCTTTCTCTCTCTCTCTCAGAATTCTCCCCCTTCACCCACAACGACGACAACGACTTCTCCCTTATACATATCTCTCCTCCTCAACCTCCTCCTCCTCCTCCTCCTCTTTATGTACTAACCTCTCACCATTTTGTACTTACCTATATATCCGCCATCATACACTGCGACGACGAAGGACTTTCACGCACTTGTCGCTCAATTCATTTTCTGTTTGTAACGCGCGTTGCTAAAATTCGAAAAATTTCTTATTTCCTTCTCCATTTTTACAGCAGAAGTTAATAAATCAAAACGTCGAGTCATTTACATAGGCGACCCTCTAACCGTGATCGAATATTGCAATAAATTATATTACGATCGATCGTTATAATTCTTGCCAATCCTCTCCTTCGATAATGTATCACCTTTGCGACATCGATTGGAATGTTTTTTTTTTTTTTTGTTTTTTTTTCTACAACGTATGCATAATCGCAAAATTTATTTGCAACCGTGCTAAGAATTGTCGATTTCTTTTACTTCCTACTTTTTTTTTTTGTTTTTTTTTTTTTTAATTTTTTTGTCTGTTAGTCTATGAATATATCATAAAATATATTCACGAGTGATGTACGGAGTCACATATAATTAGTTGCAAATCGTCCGTGCGTACGCTTTTTTATTCTTTTCTCCGCTTGACGTTAAGTAGCGGTAAATTAAAATAGTATATTTTCTAACAAAACGTACTTTAACGCCAGCCCGTCTGTGTTCCGAAGCGACGCGACGCGACGCGTCGCGGTCGTTGTTTCATCCGTCCTCCTATTCTCTATGCCGTTGGGATACAGAGATCGACGATTGGACGAATGGGATATACGGAAGAGAGAGAAGGCGATAGAAACCAAACCGAAACGAAGCGAACGACGACTCTCTTATATTATTACAACGTGCGTATGGGTAGAGAGGAGATACGTACGTTACGTTGCGTGCGTGCGCGCGCTCATCTCATCCCATTCCATTTCATTTCATCCTATCGTATCGTATCGTATGGTATCCGTGTGCGGTTTTGAGTTGCGCGGGACTCGACGACGACTCGGACCTCGACTCCGATTCTTCTGATCATAGCGGCGCTTCACACTCAAGGCCGAGTAGCTCGTTCGACGTGCATTCCTTCAATCTCTTACATACGTACCTATCTACTAAACCTTATAATATATCTTATGAAGATTTTAATATACTTATAGTCATTTTATATCTGTTTGCCGACAAAAAAAATGTTAAAAAAAAGAAATAGATAAATAAAAAAATGAAGTTAGTAAATCGACGTTTAAAATTCTATAACACGCTGATTTTATAAACTCATGACCGTTATAAAATTATGGCAATCGTTCGGTTTTTTTTTTTTTTTTCTTCTTTTTTTCTAGTTCTTCAGTTTTTTCTTTCCTTCAACTCATTTCCATTTCGGTTTTAATTTAAACTGATATAGGAACGTATTTGAAAAATTTTATTTAAATTTACGTTCGCGTGTGTCAAAAAAAGGTATTGAAAAAAAAAACATGTTTCAATTCCGTAAGGCTCAAGTCAAGTTCGTAAAGTTAACAGAACGAGAGTATCAAAAAACAAAAAAAAAAAAGGAAGAAAGAACTATGTTTATTATTAGATTCGAAATTTTCACAAGATTCAAATTCTGGAACAGATTTTATCTTTTTTCCGAGTCACCGCTGTATGCGTATCATGCTTATAACCATGTCGCGTGCAATAGTAATATACATATACATATAAGTACGTACAGTCAATAGTTGGTTGTCGCGTCAGTTAACAAGGAAAGGAAATGGGGTGGATACAGGCCGGATGCCGGTAAAGTAACAACAACGATCTTCAACGTTTCTTTTTCAGCAACATCACCACCGCTAGAAACTTGAACCCGCACAATTTTACGCACGATCCACGTGTACATCCATAACGTGTTGTAATAGGCATTGTTTATCTATCCAGTATACGGGGAAGCTTGAAGAATGGACCCATATAATTCCTATAAGACTTGGCGTTACCATAGGGGGGGGGGGGGGAGAGAAAAAAATATATATATAAGTTGGAGTAAAGAGGGAAGTGGTCCGTACAGGGTGTTTATTATTTATTTATTTTTCGATCTACATACGTAAAAACATCATTTTCATTTTTGTTCGCTCATAGTTAATGGCAAGAAAAAAAAAAAGGAAGAATTTCACGATAAATCAATCTCGTCTTCCGCATGACAAATTAAATGCTTTACTTTTGTTAGATCTACACAAACAACAATATGTATGGGTATACGGTGATATTTGAGGTACTTCTTACCTTATCTAGACAACTATACATTTGTAACAGATGTATACGTAGCAATGGTATAGAAGAGAGGAGGTAATTTTGAAGGCAGCTGGGAAAATGAGCGGTATAGAAAGAGAAAGAGTGAGGGCGCAGGGGAGTTCGGGGCCAAGTTTCCCTTTAAGAGCGCAGAAACTTAACTGAGTTAACTTTGCTGCTGAGAAAAACTTTCATACAACTTTAAGTAGTCTTCCTTCTTCTGAACGAAAGAAAGACGGAGGACTGTTGTTGTACTCTTTGTAAAAAAGGAGTGAGACGACGAATCAACCAACAACTGAGGAGTTAACAGCAAAAACATTTTTTTTATTCCCAATATTCTCTTCACCCACGCCCTTATAAATACTAAAATTTTATATTAATTTTCCTATACGTATATAAAGTTTTAAAAAGACTTCATTAAGACCTATTCTCTATTCTCGTTGAGCTATTGTTGGTTGTTTTTTTTATCCTCGCGATTTGATCTCGATTTTAATTCATTATTTGAACGGAAAAATCATGCAAGGACGAAATTAAAAAGGTAGAAAACGGAGAAAAAACCAATCTAAAATCTGAAGGAAGAAAATTATTTAATGAAATGAGTACAGTTTAGTAAAGTGGAGTCACATCGGGGTAGTGGAAAAAAAAAAAAATTAAATAAAAAGAAAAAAAAATGAAATGATATGGGGGAAAAAAACTTATAAAGTTTGTAAGAGTGAAGCCAAAGTTGCAGCGGGTACGACGAAGAAGTAGAAGTTCTTCGGACTGCGAAAACTATTTTTCGTCAAGAGGTTCTCAACTTTGAACTTTATTTTTTTGTTATCTAGGGGTTGACTTGTATTACAACATGGAAAGTAACTTTGAAAAGCTATAGCCTGCAGGGGCTGCCGCTCGCGTGTTGGTGCAGCACGCGAGTAGCAACTTTTATTTATTATATTTTATATAAATATATCTCTTAACACTTTTCGCAGTAAATGCGTTTTTTTCACATTTTATACCCGTTTCAAATATGGCTGATCTGTTGTAACGAGTTTTATGAATTACTTTAAAGACAATCAAGGTGTTCGAACGTTTTGCAATCGGTGTGGATAATATGTCAACTGTAGTTACTTTTTTCTTTTTTTTTTCACCTTTCTAATTCCGTTTATTCTATGATTTATTGATCGGTAATTCATCATAAAATGATTAAGTTTAGATAAAAGTGAGAAAATTAAAAATTTTCATTCACCGTTTAAAATCTAGCGAGTATCTAACTAATTGGTATCGTTGGTTTTTTTTTTGTTCTTTTTTTTCTTTTATAATATGTAAATAAGAAATGTAACACTACATGAGATTTGTTAACTTTATTAAAGTCAGACACGTAATCGCGCGGTCATATTTACACCTTACTTATGTAGTACATTCATATATGGTATATATACATAGATAGGTCTTTATATTACGGTATTAATATACATACGAAACGTAACGCCTACATAATACTATAATGTATGTTCTCTCTAGTAATTGTGATTATATATAGTGCAATGAATTACACATCTATTTTATATACATAAACCTATATATATATACACATATTTATACGATGAGTTGAGGACGTCAGCAACAGCAACAGCAGCGGTAGCAAGCACGCTTACTTGGCGAAACATTCCGAATGGAATCGACCCAATTGTCAAACGAGACCATCATTGATTACAGGTTTGCTAACCGAGCGCTCCCCCCTTCCCCCCAATCTTTCCTTTCCTCTTTCGTGCTCTCCTCGTACCCCCTTTGTCTCCCCCGACACCGGTCCAGATTTAAGGATAATTTAAATCTCACGTTTCACCAATAACAGTCGGAGAAGGGCACCCCTGCGTCGAGTTTTGAAACAAACTTTACTTTATCGTGCCTCGATTGTACAGGGGGGTGAGTTTTACCCTCGCCAACTTTCTATGTATAGCTCTCGCTTCGTCCAACACCAAAACCTTCACTTACTGGTTGCTGCTACTGCTACTGCTACTGCTACAGCTTTCCTCCTCACTCTCAAGCTTACCCGGTAAAGTTGCTCCCAGGTTAGACAATAATTGGATAACTTCGCCCGTACTCCTCTTCTTCCTCCTTCCCTCACCTTCACCTCCCCCTCCTACTACTACTACTTCTCTTTCCTCTACTACTTTCTCCCAAACTCCCCTACTTTGGTCCTTAAGTCTGAAAACTCTGTTGCACATCAAGTTTTTAAAATGACAAGGTTATAAGGGTTGAAAATTTAGGGTGTATCTATTTACATATACATATGTATATAGGACGGTATATTGTCATTCCATTGAGACTGGACACAATCATAGTTGTCTTCTTATCATTTTTTGTTTTGTTTTGTCATTTTTCTTGTCTCTTGTCTTTTTACTTCGTGTTGAATAAGCACTAATAAACGTTCTATGCATTTTCCTTGAGATGATGATATGAGCTTTATATATATTTCACGCTGAGTTGGCACAACATGTGCCCAAGTGCTGGGGTTGCATTCTAGTGTTAGTAACGTATCTGCACATTTTTAGCTGATGCTAGCAGTGATCCAATTTTATAGCCTCCGCGCGGGCCACATATCGTTTTATTCCTCTAAATCAACCTTAGTTTCTTTTTTTTTTTCTTGTCTTATTATTTTTTTTTTTCATCCGCCCTTTTCGTTTAGAGATTTTTGCTCTGTAAGAGATAAAGGATTATCATTATTATAATTACATTGACGATCTGATTCTGCATAGTCAGAAAATAACTTGCAGAGTATACAATATATTATAATTAGCTTGTCTAAAAATAATATTTGATATTACGACTGACCGGAAATAATAATGAAAAAGGTTCAAATCGTTCGGGATCACGAACAGTCCAGACTAGTTCAAGAATTACATTTCTATCGGCTCACGAGGGGGTGGAGATAATAGTGGGGGAAGTGACGTGCTGACTATTGAAGGGCGCCACCATTCAGAGTTTTGTGGTTTTTCTATAGTGTGTTGTGTTAGTTCCAAGTTTTCCCGCTTCTATAACCCATCGTAAAAAGCACAGGAAGGAACTTATGCCGCGTTCGCGTCAACTCGTTGAATCGTTTCAAGTTCAAGGAAAGAAAGCAAAAGAAACGAAAAAGAAAAACGAAAGGGAGAAAGAAGGACGAGAGAGTGGAATAAAAAAATATTTATACGTGTTGTTGGATGTATTGTTGAAAAGTTTGAGGTGGATTAAAATTTGTTTCATTAATAATTGATAGATTATGTGAAATATTTGTGTAATTTTAATAAGAGGACTAGTTAGTGTTTTGGGAGTGTGTGAAATCGTTCACCCACTGACCAACGCCATCGGTACTAACCTTTTCAAAAACATCAGCCCCAGCCATTTGCTCTCTCCGCGTTCAGTGTCTTCCTTTGATAAAACACGGACTTTTATTGAGGTTTTTTTTATTGTTTTTAATGTAACGCAAGTTACCTATAAATTATTTTGTTTATTGTGAGATTGCAGTGTACGTTTGAAATAGAATAGTTTGTGTATTTCAACAGTGGTAACCCGGCGCGCGCCGAGGTAACCTAAAAGGTAAAGCGGTGATCCAATAAGTCGGAAAAAAAATTTCTGTGTTATATTAAAATAAAGAAATCTTGTATAGGAATGATTACGTATAAACTTTTCGATGTATTTCATCGATATATTGTGGTGGAGCCAAATTAAGAAAATTATTTAATCAGAAAATCCATTGAATGCTGTGCATAGTTGTTGGGTGCTTGATGTTCAAAGGTCTTTGGAATTTGAAACTGGCATTCAGATTTCTTGAGTCGAGAATTCTTACACTGTGGTGAATTGAATCTAAGAATTGTCTTCAATTTTTTTTTTCAGGAGCTGCTCTGCAAAAAATCGTGATGCGTTGGAGGTTCGGCGGTCCCTGTCCAAAAACCGACCGGAAGTCAGCTTTGCAAAAAGAGTTTGTGTGACAAAAGCAAATATTGCGAGTAAAAAGAAAAAAAAAACTTTTTTACAAAGACTTTGAAGTAAAAGTAGTAAACGGGGAATTAAGAATCACAAGAGGAAGTTACGAGAGATTGTGAAACTCCTAGCATAGGAGTTTGATAAAATTTAAAGAAAGATATTGAAAATAAAATAAATAAAAATAGGGGGGGCTGTTTGACCGATGGACAAACGGAAGATGATGCCCAAACGCCCTCGTATGGATAGCCTGAGGGGTCCGATTGCTAATGGACCCATTCAGACCAGACCGCTTGTTGCCCTTCTCGATGGCCGAGACTGTTCCATTGAAATGCCTATACTCAAAGACGTTGCCACAGTGGCCTTCTGTGACGCTCAATCTACTTCAGAGATTCACGAAAAGGTGAGTTCTACTATGATTGCCTATGCCAACTATGATACGCTCTGTAATCATTCAGTAAGATATTCTTGCTGCTTATTTCTTTTGCTACAAAGAACTGGTTTACTATTCTCAGGTATTAAATGAAGCAGTGGGTGCATTGATGTGGCACACTATTATCCTGACAAAGGAGGACCTTGAAAAATTCAAAACTCTTCGCATCATTGTGAGGATCGGCTCCGGAGTGGACAATATTGACGTAAAAGCGGCTGGTGAACTTGGTATTGCTGTATGTAATGTACCTGGATATGGGGTCGAAGAAGTAGCAGATACCACTTTGTGTCTGATTCTAAATCTCTACCGACGTACCTACTGGCTTGCAAATATGGTCCGTGAGGGCAAGAAATTCACAGGGCCTGAACAGGTGATGAACGCCATAATATAGTAGCTATTCAAAGTACCTATTTTGGGGCAGAAAAAGTTTGTGTAATTAAATATTTCTTACATCGTTAATAACTCAGGTGAGAGAAGCAGCGCAAGGCTGTGCAAGGATACGTGGAGACACACTCGGTATCGTTGGGCTCGGTAGGATTGGCTCAGCCGTTGCGCTACGTGCCAAGGCATTTGGCTTCAATGTCATCTTTTATGACCCGTACCTTCCCGACGGCATTGAAAAGTCCCTGGGTCTCACTAGGGTTTATACGCTACAGGTAAAGTCGTTGAATTTGATGATGTGGAGGCAAGAAATTGTTGATCGTTCCCCAAATTACATGGTTTTGAGTTTAAATGTTTTTCTATGCTTAGGACCTCCTGTTCCAATCAGACTGTGTATCTTTACACTGCACCTTGAACGAGCACAATCACCACCTAATCAACGAATACACGATCAAACAGGTAACTATCGATGAGAAGATAATAAGATCTGCTATCGAAGCCTATGCAAGAGGATTTCACGGTAATGGGATGGCAATATTAATAATTTTTTAATATTCCAGATGAGACCCGGTGCGTTTTTGGTTAATACAGCGCGAGGTGGTTTGGTCGACGACGATGCACTAGCTGCAGCGCTCAAACAGGAGCGTATCCGTGCTGCGGCACTTGACGTCCATGAGAATGAACCCTACAATGTCTTTCAGGGTCAGTCTGCCCAATGTGAGTCATTTCTGGCCTAATGGAGAACATTGCCAACTAATATGCATCTAAAATTAGCACTAATATTGGCATAGAATAACTCAATGCGATATTTGAGAAAGATCGACTAGCTTGAAATACTTATCGAGTAGTAAAATGCTTATCGTTCTGCCGGTATCGTTCTATTCCTGGTTTCATTTTCTTGTGATTGCATGGCCGTGACTGATACAAAATTTTTATTGAAACAAAATATCTATGAAGAATTACTGGGACATTTTGCATGCTGGTTATCTGACTGTCTCTTTACTTAAAAACACCTTATTTTTGCTATCACAACACATTTTGCAATGCAATTTAAAAATCGAGTAAATTGATATTCGTTGTTTAGGTCCGTTGAAGGATGCACCAAATCTGTTGTGCACACCACATGCTGCGTTCTATAGCGACGCAAGCTGCACAGAACTTCGTGAAATGGCTGCCAGTGAAATAAGACGTGCTATTGTCGGTCGCATTCCCGATTGTCTTCGCAACTGTGTGAACAAGGAGTACTTCCTATCATCTACTGGGTGAGTTTGATAATTTACCGATCCAGTATACTATAAATTTTGAAGGGGTGTTTGTTACATCGTTGAGAATATAATTCAGGCGCTAATCTGCTTGTGATTAATCCTCCCAAGAAAGTTTGTAGCTTATTTAATTGGTCTGAACTAATGATAATGATAATATTGAATAATTAAAAACAAGAAAAAGAAGAAAACTAGAATGCATAGTGTAAATTTTCATAATTTAGAATTAGGTTGAATTAAAAGGTTATAGTATATGTTATACGGTGACAGTTATACATATGCAATCTATCGATATAGAGGACCGAGCGAAGACTAAAGAAACCAGTGTATTGTTTTCATCTTGTTTTGTTCTTTTTTTTTTTCCCTGGAAAAATAATGTTATGATGGAACTATCTTACTTTTACATTTGTAAATTTATTCTGTATTTTTGATAAATTACTTTTTTGCAACCATATTTCAACCAAGTGTATTATTATAAAGTACACAATTTCACCTTCATTATTTGTTTCTTTATTTCTTTGATTTTTTTTTTTTTTTGTTCTTCCTCTATAACGAATGCTGCTAATCGCTACTGACCATAACATTTAATTATTAATATTCCTGGTGCTTCAAATTTCGAATGCATACTTAATCTTCACAAGGCTGCCTTTTAAAGTATTCATAGTTTACCAGGTGTACACAATTCACAAATCAATGGAGAATCCCGTTACATTGTAACCATTGTCAATGAATTGCTATTTTCATTGATACACTATCCGCACTAACTCGTATTTGTCTGTAATTGCTTCGATACTGAAATAATTCTCGTTCATCGACCAACTCAGAACATTTTTCTGTTACCTGAGTCGCATACAATATGTTGGACAACATCCAAAGCTCTTATGGTCACGACATCGTACTCATCGACAGGGTTCATACAAAGGATGTTCATACTTTAATCTATTAGGAAGATTATCAGCTTTCATTATTAGGCGCAACTATTTCCAGTTTTTTATTTCTTTTTTTTTTACGGATATAATGTCGAGTCAGCATGTCGGAATTTATACTCACACCTAATATATGGAATCCATTTCGAGCTTATGCAAACATTCGACCAACTAATAAAATATTTCAAGTCATTATGAACAATGACAAAATATAAATTAGCAGTTTTCAATTAGAAGAATTATTTTCATGGCGGCTTTTTTTCTCTATGACTTTCTATTTTGCCGGTGGAATGTAACTGCTAAGTGTTTTGAATCTATACATACGATATCAATGCTGTGCGATGTTAATTTTTTTTTTTTCTTTTTGGTTTTCTGTTGAGTCGAAATTTAATAAAATCAGTTCTGCATTATTTGTTATCTGAATTTCGTCTATTTAATTGTCATTTTTCAATTCTACAGGTCAAAAGATGTCATATATAGATCCCTTGATTAATTCCAAAGGGGTTGAGAATTTTGCCCAAAAAAAATAGGTAAGGCTATAGCCTTCAAATTAAAACAAGAAAAAAAGCACAAAAAAAAAGAAAAGAAATCATTCAGATGAAAAATGAAACAAACTTTCAAGATGCATTCGGCCAAATACTGCGACAATCTGGTATCATATATTTTCGTAAAATGCCGAATTCTTCCAGTCAAATTATTATTTTTTTTTTGGAAGGAAAAGTTCGAATTATTTCCAAAATATTGTACGCACTAAACCGATGAGAATTTAAATAATATGTGGAAAAGAAATTATTTTATCCATAAAAAGAGAAAGTGAAATAAAATGAAAATGAATTGAATGATCATCCGCAAAGAGAACAAAAAAAAAAAAAAAAGAAAAAGAAATCCCCCTGATTGATAATGAAAAACGTTGAGACAATTGATTGTTCCTCCCTATTTGTATTATTATTCTCATTATTCTAATTATTATTATTATTATTATCTTTTTTTTTTCACATTAATAAAAATAAAAAACACACGTAATCAAACAATACCTTTGTTTGATTTTATTTTGCAGTAGTTATCCAGAAGGGATTAACGGTGGTTACTACACAGGAGCTCTACCTGTACAGCAAGCGCATTCGACGACCCCTCATGACTCGGCCCCGCCGCCTCCCGGTGGTCATTCGGTTGTCGGAGGGGGTGGAGGAGGCGGTGGGCCTAATTCTTCCGCAGGGGGTGGCGGTGGAGGTGGACCCACGGGACCAACTGGCCCCTCAGTTGGCGGCGGAGGTGCGGGAGGTCCAGCTTCCGCGCCTCCAACCGGTGGGTTGCCTGTTCTACCCCACAGCATAGTGAGCGAGCCTGACCCCCGACCCAGTCCTTCTGCCCCTAGCCCACGTTGACCTTAAACCCCTCGCAGACATCTTTAAAATCTTAGCCCTTGCCCCCCGTTTCCCGTTTTCCCTGGATTCAATCACAATATTCTCCTTCGATTCGTTTACAATAGATGCCAATCCGTTTACTTATCCATACTTCCCCTCTCCTCTACTCCTCATACAAGAAACGTGAAAAATTCATTAACGATACGTTTCAAAACAAAACGCCGCATCCTCCCCTCACCTCCCCCCCCCCCCCCCAATATTTCCATTTATCTTTGAGAAAAAGAAGAAAAAAAAATTACAAGTTTTTTCGTCAAAAAAAAAAAAGTAAAAAAAAATCACAAAAAATATTCAAACTACGTTATTCATAGCATCTCTTGGTAGTTGCTGTTTACATTTGTGGACCTTTTTTTTATCTTTCAAAATGCGTTTTGAAGAAGAAAAGATAAAGATGACAATGATGAAGATGATGAAAAAAAAAAAAATCCATCAAAAAAGAAAAAATACAAAAAAAAAAAATACAAAAAAAGTAAATAAATAATAATACAAACTTAATGAAAAGAAGAAGAATCATGATGATAACAAAAACCTCTCCTAGCCAATCGGAACGTTTTATCTATATGTGGAATTGAATATACATGACAATTGCAAGAAGTGTGTAAAACTGTGGATAAAAAAAAAAAAATGAAAAACAAAAATGAAAACTAAGAAAAAAGAATTCTAATCGATAGTAGCACATTGACGAACGAGGATGGGTGACACTGACGAACATCACGCTCGGATTTAGATTTAAAATATATCACTTGTGTCTGTAAATCTTTTTCTTGTTGGCTAATATTTTTTTAATTGAATTCTGCATAGGTATATGGAATTGAGCGAATGTATATCTACTTTTACTAACTTGCCCGTCATCTTCTATTTCTCCGATGAACGATCAATGGAGCGTCGTGGTTATTTCTATATTATCTGCACGGTGTTCTCATGCTTCGAAAGTTTCGATTATGTATATGCAAGTTGAAGTGTAACCGATGAGGTGTTTCGAAAGTGTCACGCAAAGCCGATTCCAATTATAGCGTTTAAATATTTGTACCGGTAGATGAAATTTCATGGTTTGTTTAGTGCATTTGACTTGTAATTTATAGAAGAATAGAGAGAGAGAGAAAGAGAGAGAGAGAAAAAACTGTAGATAGAATTGGTTTCGTGTTTTTTCGTTTTTTTTTCTTGTAATTTACAATATTTTTCTAAATTTACATATTATAAGAAATAACAGATGGCCTCCTCCCATTTGACTTAATTCTTTTACAGCTGCCCTTGTATACTGTATATCAATTGAGCAAAGTTCCATTTAAAGAAGTGCTGAGAATTCAAATATCTAGCGCATACAATTATAGGGTGGATCACAAAGCATTGCATTGCATCATAAATACGTACAGTCTCTATTTTTCAACTGAATAATCAAAAATTATGTGCGTTGAATTGGAAAGTACATTCGCGTAGATATTTTTATCTATGTCAACGACTGTGCGGTAATAATTCCCTTAGAATTTAAATTGAAAATCATAGGACTGTCAACACATCAATTTGAATTTGTTTATTGAAAGGGATTGCGTAACAGGACTAAAATTTTTTTTCCCTCTAAGTTTGAAACATTTGTTTTTGAAGTTATTGAGAATCTGACACAAGATATTATCCATCGAGAGTATTTTTGTGTTTCTGAAACCATGAATGGGGGAAGAAAAAAAAAAAAAACCCATAAATAAACAGTAACTTGTGCTTTGCAGTGAATATTATCGATTAAGAATTTTAAGAGCGAGAGTAAAAAGTGAGAAAGTGAATAAGTGAAAAAGTGAGAGAGAAAAAGAGAGAACGAATTATAGAACAAGCAGAAACATGGTTTATTAATTGATAATTATTATATGATTAATTATTGTATTAAGTAAAAGGTAATGCGATGTTACGAACACTTGATGAAGTATATTATCGAGAGGCAAATCATGGAGTTGAAAAATGGAGAAGAAACAATTTTTTGAGAAAAAAATTATGGAAAGCGATAATCATAATAATTGAATAAAAAAACAAAAAAAAAAAATACAAAAAAAAAAGAATATACGAAAAAAAAATATGAAAACATGACAAAATCTATTTTAGAGACACACATATCTATCCGGTTGTTTCGATCTGTTGTTTTTCTTTTCTTTTTTTTTTCCTTAAATTTTCAAATTAAGTGGCATTAAAAATTAAATTACTCGTAGGGTAGATCTTCGAGAGATCATACTTATGTGAAATGCTTCCAGATGGTTCGTCGTGTAGCTGGAAACTAATGAGAATTTTTTAGATTTATATGAATTATATTGGTGGCAGCTGCAGAGAAAGTATGGCATATCCATTGATCCAAAAATGATGAAAAGTGAGAAACGTCCACCTTATAAATATACACATTTATACATCTACCTACTGTTCGGTAATTTGAACAAGAGTTTTTTTTCTTTCACTTTTATCGATTGGATAATTATTCTGTGTTGACTGGTAGTCACAAAGGTAGAGAGCTGGATACCAATGATATCGATTTTCCATTTTTTTTTTTTTATACAAAGCCACTCTGAATTCATGAAAAGTTGGAATCAACACTTTTGGGTTGAGGTGATTTTTTTCCTGCATACTTCGATAGACAATGATCGCTGGTGATTTGATTCAACGATTGATTTTTCGCCCTATCCTGTTGGAGAATGAAAACTTCGACTGGTATCTGGCACTTTGCAGTTCAAGTAAACAAGTACAGCGAAGTATAGGAATCTGCTTAGACCTGCTCATCTGGATGCTTATCACCTAATTTGATTCCTATTCATCATGTATCTGCGGTTATTCATCAATGACACACACTATCAGTAGTTAGCAGGTTAAAACTTGGAAATTTGAGATTAAATATCGGGTATGAAGTATCTGCTGTTCATCAACAGCCAAATTTAGATCAACGATGGTAAATCGCATATACATATGTGATTGAATAGGGTTGATGTGTAACTTTTGTAGATCCGCCCTACCACGAAGACCTTTCTTTTTTTTCCTTCTTTTTTTTTTTTTTTGTAACTTTTTTTTTTGGTTTTAATTTTCGCAAGGCTTTTACCGACGCACGCGAGGAAAAAGGAAATCATTCCAAGTGGTATAAGAATCTGACGCTATAAAAAATCATTTGACAACTATATACTGTATACTATACATGGTATAAAATATATATATGCAAAAAAGAGAAATATAAAATGATAAATAATAATAAAACTATGAAGCATCACACAACATAAAAGAAGGAAAACACAATGAACAAAAATCACACATCATACACAAGTAAGGAGACATTATAACAAATTAAATGGATAAAAAAAAAAAAAAAGAAAATTAAATTCGAATAAATAAAATGAAACAAAACGAAACACGACGTGTACAGTCTGCGCGTGACGAGTTAGTCTCCGAATCACATGATTATTTGGAAAATCTTAGACGGCAGGGCTCAGTATTTACGACAGACTACGGCAGAAGTCCATACACTTAACGATAGGAAACATTATGTAATTATGACTTTCTTTCTTTCTTTTTTGTTTTTGTTTTCGTTTCTGTTTTTCTTTCTTCGGTTCAACAACAAGATCAATGAAAATAAACAGCGAGACAATGCGACGACGGAGTTCATCTTATTATTATTATTATTGTTATTTATTTTATTTTATTTTACTTTATTTCATTTTTATTTTTTATTTTTTTTTTTTGTAAAAGGAGACAAAAAGTTATAGTTGATGAGAAACAAAGAAAATCGTATTATATACAAGATTTAGTACCATCGAGACTCAACCTGTGCACTTCTAATGAAATTTATTGATATTCTCAAGGTTTAATATTTGATCTTTGGCCTTGAGTTTGTTTCGCGTATGATAATGTTGTGCACATATAGACGTTTTCTTTTGGTTGCATGAAGATTTTCTTTTGCTTTCTTTGTTTTTTTTTTTTTTTTTTTTTTTTTTTTATTGATTTTGTTTCCTCTTGACGAGCAAAATGAAACTATAACGTCGCCAAAATAGGATGTTCTTAATTTTGCATCAAAGAACTAGACGGACAAAAAATTTGAATATGCATATACTATATTACATAAATAATATATTATATAATATAGTATATCGAATAATGAATAAAAAACGCAAATTGAAAAGGAAGGGAAAAAGAAAAATAAGAAGTAGATGAAAGAAAAACGAATTTGAGATGAGAAAAATGAACATAATGAAAACAGCAACATTGATATTAATTATAATTAATAATTGATAATTAATAATTAATAATAATAATAATAATAAATACAATATTTGTACAATAATCAACGGTGCTGTGGTGAATACTGCAGGCCTACGAAAATCCTGCTCACCTCTCCCGACCTTACTTTTTTTTTTGCTCTTTTTTACTATTATTATTTTTTTTTTTTCACTTCTTCATTTTCTATCATTAATAACACATCGCATTAATTAAGTTACAGTTACATTCGTTAGTTATTATTATTCTCAGTTTTTTTTTTTTTTTTTAATTTTATTTACTTTAATTATTCTGTTTGTTATTTGTTATTATCGATATACGTAGGTATTACTAACAAATATATTCTTATAATTTATTTTGAGATTTTAGACTAGTATATTCGAACACTTTTTAAAAGGCTCCTTTTTAGTTAGTTTTGCCAGTATTGAATTTAATTTGACAATTTGATTTATTGTATTTTTTTTATTTTATTCTTTTTTTGTTTAATTATTATATTGGGGATTTCTTATGGTAGATTATTCTTTCCGTGCTCAAATATTTCTCAAAATTAATTTCATTCGTTCATCACTTTTTGGATATTGTTATATACTTGCTTTACGATTATCCTTGATTAGAAAAAAAGAAAAAGAAACAGGTAATTAATTGTTTTTTGTTTTTTGATACATTCAAAATTTTGTGATAAAAAAAAGATAAGAATTTCGTGACTAAATCAATTACCAATGAATTGAAAAAAAGAAAATTTTCAAATTTGAACAGACGTAGGTGTGAAAAATTGAAAAGTTTTCACTTGCAATTAGCTGATCTTCGGACGAAAATAAAGAAGAAAACTTTAATAGCACGTGAATATTATTTTGATTTGCATTGCTAATCATTAATTTTATAATGTTTAAAAAGTTTTTTTTATAAATATTTTAACTGCGGGCGACAGAGAGAAACAGAGAGACAGAGATAGAGCGAGAGAAAGAGAGAGAGAGAGAGAGAGAAAAACTCATTTTGTCCATTTTTTTTCTTCTGTCTTTTTTTTTTCGTATATATTTATGTGTATAATATTAATTTAAAATATTGTTTTCGTTGTGAGGACGTTGTCACCTACTCGAATCACAGGTAATCGACAACATTGCAACCAATTTTTATCAGATAACGTTGCAGCCGGTGGAGGTTGTTGTTGATGTTGATGTTGTTGTTGTTGTTGTTGTTGCGGTGGTGATGCAGGTGATCCGGAATTGTGTCACGTTAAAGATCCTCCATGCACCCTCATATGCCTATTTAAATTACCACTTTGACTGAACCTTAATAGGCATAATTTACATTGGTAAGGCTTTTCTCCTGAATGAATTCTCAAGTGTTTTGTTAGGGTTGAACTATCGGAAAATGCTTTCTTGCAAAATCGACATCTGAAATTAATAATATAAGAATGATTTTTTCTTCATCGTATCTCTTTCAGTTTTCAATTGCAATCATCATTTCCATTTACTAAATAAGCAAAACTTATGATAACGATGATCATAATTGGTTTCCTTTTTTGTTCAAATTATTTTACTTGATTAATTTTATTCATATTCTCACCTGTATGGTCGTTCTCCTGAGTGCGTTCTCATATGGGTTGTTACCGAACTACTCTGTGAAAATCTTCTGTCGCATACCGGACATCTAAACGGCTTCTCACCGGAATGTGTTCTTGCGTGAGCCGTCAAATTTGCAGCTTGACTAAATGCTTTTGAGCAGGCGTGACACCTTGGGAAAGAAAACAACGGAGGAAAAAGTCAAAATTATTGTCAATGTTTCACGTTAATCATCTTTGGAGACATGAAAATACGGCAGGTACGACAAATCTTATTCTAAATATAGTTGGAAACTCTGAATGCGAGAAAATGCGATGTCTTCTATCCAAATCTGGACGCTTCATTAACGCACAGAGGTCACGACATTTGTTTGCCGATTAGCAATGTCACCTTTTCGTTCACGTTTCGATTGGCCGTCGTGATATGCGCGGATGAGCTATGTACTTTTTTACTAGTGTTTTGATTGACTCCACCGAAAAAATTACGAAATGCTAATTGAAAAATGTGTCTATCAAAAAATTGGCGATAACGCAATCATTTCGATAGTAATATCAATTTATAGTTAGCAAATTCGAATAATTCCTGAGCTCAAAATACGTAAGAATACACCAAAAAAGATAGATAAGATTTTGGAGCGAAAATCGAAAAATATCAAAGGCCATAGCTTTTGAAAAATCTCAAAGTATAAACTCCACAATGCGATGTGGCGCGCGCGTGCAATTATGCTAGTTTGAATAACTTTTATGATTAATCCTTCGATAATTGATCGTAGATTGTTGGCGAATAGAGCGGCATCGATTTTCACAATGTTGCGATCTTATATGAATTGTACAAAATATTTAGCAAATTTCGTACAGATTTATAAAAAAAAAAACAAATTACCTGAACGGTTTCTCGCCGGAATGGGTTCTGAGGTGCGTTTTCAAAGTGCTTGGTCTAGCGTAAGTTTTTCCGCATATCCTGCAGAGATTTGGTCTTCCATTATCGTCGGTTGTAACACCACCCCCGATGCAAAGGGCGTGTTCGGAGGTTGGGATTCGAGGGTGATGCGGGTGGTTACCAATCAGAGGAGGCTGCTGCTGATTCACCCTCGCCTGAACTTCTACTGGGTTATATTGAGGGGCGGGGCTTAGCAGGGGCTCAACACCCCATGCCGAGGGGTAGTTCTGGTCATACCTGTACGCAAACGCCAAGAGGCCAAGGGCTGAGTCGGGTATATGGTACATAGAATAATAATAATAATAATAATCTAACTCGCGATGTTATGCGATGTTACAGCTTCTATTTTAATATAATACCCGCCATTTTTGTAGGGTTTTAGCTTCTCCAAACACTACAATTTCTTCTAACAATTTTTTCATCTCTGCGAAACCACCCTGGGGTCAGACAATTATTAATGTTAGGATTTCATGTAAAATTAAAAATTCACCTTCCATAAACTTTGTGTCAGACAAATTAATTCTTGATTTCAAATTCTAGAATTATACTGCCACGATTTTCGGATATGAACGTTCGAGAATGATTATTTTAACGACTAATTTTCTTACCCTGGATGCATGTTCATGTTCATGGTCATGTTCATGGAGACATTAACGGACATCGCTGGTCCCGATCCGTAATGACTCGGGGGTACCGGAGGCCCCAAATTCTGTGCATAGTCTTGGGAATAATGATGCGGAGGAGCTCCGGCGTAGTAACCACCGGTTGGACTTCCGGGATGGACAACAGCGTGCTTCAAGGATAACAAGACGTCGGCTACACCTTCTCCATTTCCGGTACCAGATCTCGGAACGCAATCCCCTCTTGGACAACCCCAACTAGTGTAATGAGAATAAATGAAAATGGAAGATTTAAAATCGGGCTATCAGCTCTTAAATCAATCAAGATTTTAAACTGTAAATTCTCATGTCCTGAATAATGAGAATATATTATTTTTGATAGTATCGGGACTTTAATGGGACTTTTTTTCTATATGTTCATCAAGAATTAGAAAATTTATGTATTTTTTCCCCCGATCATCGGCAAATATCCGGGAATCCGTGTTGATCGCGAGGTGTTGAAATTTAATATTATTTTTGTTCATTCAAGTGTGTCTGTTCAGTGTCCTGGTTCACATTTAGAAGTTCACGCGAGAACTCTGAGAGATTATTCCAGACGAACTGTCGTCTGCTAGTTTTTTGTACATCATATGGTTTGGTCATCAGGTGCACAGATAATTTCCTCTGCACTTGTTAATAAAGTTTGAACCAAAAAATTGACAACTTACTTGTAGGTAGCAGAACATGGACTAAAAAGTCCTGGAGGTAAAGGATCGAGATCGAGAGACGGAAGTGGAAATCCTGCCATGTCGTCGACCCAAAAGCTAGCTCCGAACTCGCTGACGACTTGATTTTGCCCCGAATTATGCAATTGTTGATTATGTCCACCCTGTCCGATGTCTTCGGGTGAATTTTGCAGGTCCTGCAGCGTTCCCTGCAGCGCACCTAACGTCTCATCGTTCTGATTTTCTCCTAACGTGTCTTCGTTTGATAAAACTCCTAGAGCTCCGCTGCAAAGACTCGAAGGAATCGTTGCCTCGATGCTTCCAACTGACCCTGATTTTTGTTTGTTGGAGGTAATAAAATTTATATTAGAATTTCACTTATTTTGTTTTGCTTTTCTTTCTCAACGCGAACGGAAAATTGTCTCGAAATATGCGATATGAAATTATTTGATGACAAATTTATTAACAATATTAAAAAACATTTCATCGACTCCACAGTAGCGACCGTTTTATTATATTCATATATTTCGGCTGAATTTAACTGGGACACTTTCTTTCGAACAAAATTCTTATTTTTTTTAAATTTGAATAAAAGTTATTCGCGTATTATATTTCTCCTCTATCTCACCTGTACCGAGTGTATATGGCGACTCGGAGGTGTTCGCCGAATGATGGTTCTGCAGAAACTCCATCTCTGCAAATTTTCGGGTTCCAGCAGCCTCCCTTGAAAACGTATATCCGCACCCCTTTTCCCACCCCTCCTCTGCTTCCTCTTTTTTCCTTTCCTTCGCCGCCTTCTCCTCCTCCTTTTCTTCTCCCTCCTCTGTACAGATATGGACCGGCCCTCCGTTGGTTGCCCTGACAACCAGATATATATTTCGCCATAAGTTCACCTCTCGAATCAATTTTATTTGTATATAGGTATATTTAAACCATAATATGTTTGCCGAATATTTTTCGGTTTATTTTTTTATTTTTATTTTAACCTACGAGAAATGACTTCTAAAACGTTTATTTTGGAAACTCTCCGCACACCTTATACTGTGCCCGAATAAAATTAGAATATTGTAGTAATTAATAATTAATTCGATCTTCGAATCGTCTACCGCGATGTGATTTGTTTATCACTTTGCACGCGAGTATATAGACTACAGATCGTGATACTCTTTTTACTGTTGTCCTCGAAATAGTAGAAATCAGTTTTCGGGGAAAGAGTGTAAAGCGAAAAAGGCTGAAGATGAATCGAATCAAGGGGACAAAAAAAGAGAACAACGCTCCTTGCAGTTCTCTTTTTCAATACAATCAAGCAGTTCGAGCGTTTGTCATAACGTTCGCGTTTCAGTGGTACTTTTGCTCCTGAAGGATGGGCATGGGAAGTTGAAAATCTATAAATTTCAACGGTATAAAATGGCTATGCATGAGCAATGTTTATGAATGAAAGAATGAATGAAAATCACGTGTGCGTGAATAGCATAAGAAGTAGAGTTTCTGGTACACGTGAGTGGTAGATGGGAGTATAGTATACGTACCTTTATGGCTTTGGAGACCAGCCCGCGGTCTCCTCTTCTCAGGGCTTCTGGAAACCTCCCAGATATATTTTCATTCATGGATTTTGAACCATGTGCTGCATCTCCAGATTTTTAGCTATATTTACTATATAAATTACACTCATATAAACCTAAATATAAACCATATCCATTCACACACCCTGCATCACGATTTTTTTTCTTCACGCCTTTTCTTCTTCTTCTTTTTTTTTTTTTCTTCTCCAAAAAGAAAAAACTGAACTGTTTCGCAGCGTCGTTTGTTAATACTTTCGCAAATATACGATGAACACTAAAAAATATTCTTCACCCTATATATACAGGTAGAAAAAAATCAACAACACACTTTTAACGGGCACAACTCTTCATCGTCACACTCAAAGCATATCACGGTAAGCATATTGTTTTTTTGTTTTCCTATTGTTTATTATTATCACTCCGAATTATGTGCATAGTTGTACATTGTTTTTTTTTGTTTTTTTTACGTGTATCAAGTTTCGTGAGAATTCATTTGTATTTGATATAAAGTACAGTCGTTCAGTATAAGAGTTTTCGAATGAAACAAAATTTGAATTACAGCTGATCTTTTTCAACTCGTTACATCCATTGGCGCAAAATATTTGATTTCAAGAACACCTTCGATTCACTTGCGTAGAGAACGTGAACTTTCTTGTTAGTAGGATATTATCTTAACAATTTACGAAAAAGAAAGAAAAAAAAAAAGCTCCAGTCCACTTCGGTTCAGCACGTCGTGAATAATCCTCGTTGAAAGCACCAATATTTAGAGTGTTATTATCAATCGCCGCAGATTCGCGTTACGGTACACCATAAAACCGACTAACACTCAGATCTTTCACACTTGAAAGATGAAAAAACTTTAATTACGAAGATAAGAAGGTGATTAATTTTTAAAAGTCACTTTTCTAGGCCCGGTCAACAGGAGCTGTCGAACCGAATTAACTTTAATAAATGGCGCTTCTTTCTCGTTGACATTTGAAGTTGTAAAATTCACGCGCGACGGTTGACGAAGTTTGAATTGCACCCTTAACCACAAGATCGTTTTTTCTCAAGGTCGAAGGAGACCTGCACGCGCACGGTAAATAAATTTCTATACTTTCCAAACTGAATTGACGAAGAAAATTTTCTCAAAAATATCGACAATGATAATCGGGACTGATCTGCATCTTGTGGGTAGAACTAGGTGCTACTGTCATGCTGGCATGATAGACTGACAGTGCGTCTTCGCTAACAACCCCCACCCCTGCATTATACTGTCAGAACTACCCCACTACCAATCCCCGTCTCATGTGTTACTATCTCCTTTCTTCCTTCGTACGTTCCTCGTTTGTTCGTTGGACATACACACGTGTCATTAGTTCTCTTTCCCTGGTGTCCTCCTCCCTCCTCCTCCTATATTTTCTCATTCTTTTTTGTCCTTTCTCCTCCCTTTTCACCCCCATTCCCTCTTTCCTTTGACTTTTTCGAGTTGTTTTTTTTTCCAAATTTCTTTCTTTTTCCTTTTGTTTTTTGGTTTATTTTTTACATGTGTGTAGATAGATACCTGCGTGTGCGTAAAAGTGTTGCACGATGACACGAGATACTAATCGGTCATTCAGCGATCGGCGATCGAACCGCTCACTCACCGATCCATGCAAGATCGGATATTGTTTACTTTATACTTTAGACACCACCTAGGTGGTCCGCATCCCTGATATATATACCTCTTATAGTCAAGGTAAAAAAGATGATCACTCGATTGTAATGCCTTCCCTTATAATATAAAACTTTTACACGTATATAGGATCTATTTTACAAGGGGACGAATACATTTGCTTCACTTGACTACTCGAGAAAGGGATCGAAGAACCCTTTTTTCAACTTTTTCGAGTTTTTTCTTTTTTCTTTCAATCTTGCAGTTTCTTTTTCTTTTAATTTTAGATTCGCTCATCCTTTCGTCAATTTCTCATATGTATATATGTATATCGGATCTTCGTTTGATAATCCAATTTTATTTCCCATCGCTTCTGTGATACTCTGCACTTTAATTTTTTTTGATTCTTCTTTCTTCGGTGTAAAGTTAGTTGTTTTAGCTGCACTCCGGGTCCTTAGGTGCGATCGGTATTTTTTCTTATAACGGATCTCATTGAAATATGATACAGAACATGTCATGCTGCAACCGTTAAAATAAGAAGCTTCGAAAGGACTTGGGAAATTTTTGAAAATTCCATCCCGCATGTGTTTTACTATTAGGAGCAGAAACGTCGATCATTTTTATTGTATATTTGGATAGACTGATATTCAATCGGCGTTTGATGGAATCTTGAGAATTCTCCCATAATCCACCTCGCATGCGGTGTACAGCGGTTACAAATCGGTGATAGAAATTATTTTCAATGATCATTTTTATTGGTATTCGAAAAGTGATAATGAATATGTACAAAAATTCTACGTATTTTACATTTTATCCAGAATTTTATACAGATAATTTTCATTTCAAACTACATTTTGCAATTTCAAGCATCTGTAAAAACACGTTAGAAGGTAGAAGAAAGTTTGAATATCTAAAAGTTTTCTGTCCTCGACAATTCGAGAGGAAGGATTACTGTCCAGTTTTTAAATATCATAAGGTACAACGATGTTTAGAAACACATCCCCTTTGTTTTCTATACCTCTCTAAATGGGACCTGATCAATTTTTTCAATAAATTTGATATGTGTAGCATGATAATTTCAGTTTCCGTTTTGCCAATATATACACACCAATGTATACATGACCTATCGGAAGAGGTTGAGTAGGTATTATGTAAGTATAAGCTGACAGAGAGCTCAAGCTCATTCGGGGTTCGGTTTTGGGAGCGGAGCTCAGCGCCTGTTTTCTGACACCTGACTGTAGTTCCGATGCGAACAGGAAGAGGAAGTCAGCCACACCGTGCAGCGCCACCTCCACCTCCTATTTTTATAGATATAAGACACGCTGGTCAACTGGTTCTAACTGATGGCTGCTGTTGCTTTTGCTGTTGCTGTTCCTCATGTAGGATACGTATGTATATATGTGGAATGAATGAGGATCAAATTCTTAATTCGGATCCGATACCGCCCACGTCCCTCCCGAGCCTCGAGGTATTGTCTTACAACTTCCAACCCAATGGACCTTCGGTATTCACGTGGAACACCAATGTATAAATAAAATACATATATACATATATGTACATCATATGTGACATGTCATTCAGGTGTACACACGACACACATAGCTTATCAAAATTGTTGTATAATATACGCATTCGTTTACCGTTAGAAACAATCGAACGATTTCAATTTTTAATCTACTACGACATTGGAATTAAAATCAAAAAAGAAATCCTAATGATCTGAAATATATGTACAATATTTGGTGCAAGTCGTTAAAAGCATCGGGGGTTGTGAAGCTTCGATTTTCAGGCCCTCTACTTTTCGAAGATTATTTATATAATTGGCTCCATTTTCCATCTGCGTTTAACCCGAAATGGTATAAATAGAATAATCTTGGAAGTCGAGAAATTTCTTACAATAATTCCGTTATATATTTGTGATTCGGAGATCGAATTTGATTTAAATCGTCGCGTCGGTTGTATAAAAGGTTGAAAAAAAAAAAATGAAATGTAATTTCGCAGACCAATACATCGAATTGATATGAAACACTGAGGAAAGAGAAAAAAAAATTAACAAATATAAAATAGGAGAACCAAAAATGAAATTCCTTTCCAATTATCTCAAGTTTCAGGTATTATAACGCATACCTATGATCTTATTCTTTTACGAATATACGAAAATAGAGAAACAAATTTTGTCTTACATACCAATGTTGGCAAATATATAGATATATATGTCAGGTGTATATACTTATATACGTTATGTAAATTGTTCTTAATTTCTATGTACATCGAGTGCTTGCGGAGGCGGATGATCGATTTTCAATAGATATAACATATAATACGATTCATTCCCTCGATCGTATCCCTGCAAATTTCCCACCTGTGTTTGTCTGCACCTGAAATCAAAGTGAAACACACGTAACGAAGAGCGATCCCTCCCTATAACTTCAAATCTACCCTAACTCGCGCCCTGCTGCATTCTCATCCCATTTCAAACAATTGAATCGCGCAATGAATGCATCATGTTATATACGCTATGATACATGTAAACTCATGTGCAACCAGCAAACAAACCAAAACGATTTGCGCATACGTATAATGTGCTTTCATGTACATATATTACAGCAGTGTGAATGTGAATTTATGTTACACGCAAAATCTACTTTCATTATAGACAGTGAAACAGGTAAGTATAAACATATACATCAAGGGCCAAGAACCAGAAGGGCGTATCCCCTGAAAAATTGGGGATAGTAACACATAAAGGTTGTATCCTTGAAAAATAAAGAAATTAAGAAAAAAGCAGCGTAGAAAGAAATTCAATTTTTTTGGCAATTCGAATTTTTCCATAAGGAGCATCATGAATCTTATCCTGGTAACGTACACGGAGGACATGAGTGATATTTTCTAAATTTATCTGAAAAAAATCTGAGAAAAATAATCAATTTCAATCAAAACTATATATAGTGAACTAATTGTCATGTTTTTTTTCTGATTTTTCTTTCACCTTCAAAGGCACGCCTACATTTTTTTGCGGGTTACGCCCCTCTAGCTCTTATTAAGCCTCGATACACTTATGCTATAGATGTAAATACATGTGTGTAAGAACTGAACATACATATAAATATAACAGCATTCAATTTTCTTCCTGAATGATTAGCTGGGGGAAGTAGATGACAGCTCTTTTATTGTTCGTATTATACATACAAGATATTATGCGGTAAGGGAGGCCGTTATCTCCTACCACTAGATATATATACATAACTGGTACATAAAGTTATATGTATTACACACATCTACATATTTTTATTTATATAATACATACGTTAAGTGATTGGCACAGGCAGATAATCTGTGCACGTGCTGGACCGTATAACAGTATAGTCGTGCTCCTGCACCACACCATACAGCATCCGATCTGATCTGATCTGATCTGATCTTCGATCTGCTTTTATGTTGTATAGTCTATGTAGAATATTCTATCACATAGTCAAAATAGTAAATAGAGACGTTTCATACATACCACATCAATAGGTGGCCGAATTATATAAACCACCTCTTCATAGAGTGCACCGCCCTCCATATACAGATGCATGTGTATGTTCTTTATCGTATTCTGTACAACGTTTTTAATTACTTTTCCAGACTCCTTAAGTTGTAGTCCTGTGGAGTTTCGCGCCGACGTATAATACTGCAACGTTTTTTCCACTCATCGTTTTTGGCATTTGGAATGGAATCTGCAACTGCGTCTACATTCTAAAACATATTATATTTTTATTATGTGGTTAGCAACCTGTGACCGATAAAATTATCTGCATTTCTTTCAAAAGAGGAATGTAAGAAAATTATTTTTTTCTTAATCAAACATAATATAATTTGCATCTATAAGCCGCGCACTCAATTAACACGTGATTTAATTAATGAATGAGTTCTATTTTTTTCATCATCTATCCAACTCTTTTCTCATTATGTAATAATGAATTATGAATATCTCGTAATCTTTGGCGAGTGTCTATTTTTTCTCTAAATTCTTTTTTTCTCTACATTTTTTCGCGTGTACCACTTACCAGAGAAAAAGGGGACAGTGTTAAGCGAACGAGTTGAGCGCTTGACAGCTTTTTACACGTTTAATTTCCTTGACATGGTTTACTTGTTCAGAAACAATTCTATAAGTAAGAATCAAAATTCTTTTTACGCAGATATAAATACCTCAATTAACGCACATTTTGAAAATTCTCGAGAGCGTGTATGTTTCTTTTTTTTTTCTTCTTTGAAATTTCATTAGCTCTTAATTGGAGAAGTGTATTGGAATTTTGTTTAGGGAGGGTTTGTCATTAATTTTCTCTAAATATGTGATTAATTGTAGGCTCCAGAATTTGCGAAAGAGCAAAAAATTTGCGGTAAACCACTGTTAGTCTATGGTATGCAGGATACCTATAGATTTTCGGATTTTTGGACCCCTGTAGTAAAACGGGCAGGACATATAGATAATCAAGTAGCTGACAGATATAAAATCTGATTTGACGATGACGACGACGATGATTATAATTCTCTTTTCGACGACCGCAAGAGTATAATATTAAGCGCGTTGCGAGTAGGCTTATTGCAGCCGACCACGAGAGATCAGAGCCGGGTGGCACGCGCTGGGCGTAATTCAATCGGGTATTTAGACAAAAGGGGACTTTTAAGCCTTGAAAAACTGTTACAAACTACTGCATGCTTACTCTCCTCTTTTCTTATATATTCACTATAACGGACGAGAAGTTAATCTTGCTTGTATTTACTTAGCTGGCTCTCAAAGGCAGATGCGTTTCTTCTTTCCCTGTATTATACTCAACATACTATATAGATAATTATCTCAACCCCTTCTTACATTTTTACACTATATAGATTATAATAACGCTCGAAATTCAAGCTCTGTTTTTTTGAACTGAATCTTTATTTTTATTTTTGATTTTATTATACTGTTCAATGTCTCGAAAGCACGTGTATTATTTTTGAATCAATTTTTATGCACCGCGCTTGCGTTCTATGCATTGTAGAAGTTTTAATGCAGGCAGAACTGAATAAAAAGAAAAAAATTAAATTTAGTTTTGGGTAAATATCGTTAGTAACAAAGTTTCGATTGAAGACGTTGAAAATTGAGTATTGTATGCCATGCTATATGTTATATTGTATATACAGTGCGGCGTACCAACAGTCTCAACATGGCGGCTGCCGGGCGTATCGACGTTTGACGTTTAGAGGGTTTCCCCGGAGGTAAGCTCATCGGAAATTGAGGGTCTTCTCTCCCCTGAAAACCTCCCTCTATCCAACCCCCGCACAACCCCTCCAAAACAAAGAAACACACGTAATTGAATTTTTGCACCGGCTGAAATTAACCGTGGCCGCGCGACCTAACTCAACCTCATGGATATTTTTATTTTCAGTTTTTATTTGTTTATTTATACGTTTTTTTTAGATTTAATTGCAATTTGTTTCTTCCTACGCTCCTCTAAAATTATAAGTATGTACCCATCGCATGAAGATAAGTCTCTGCAGCGGTTAACAAGTCGGTGATTAATTTGATCAATTTGAATCGAAATTATTCGAAAAAGATTCTGCAGTCGTTAATTGCTGGATATAAAATTTCTAGCGATTATCTGAATCGTCCTTTCTCAGATGCTGCATAATTTGAACAAAATAATTTACATGGTAGATACACATTTTTTAATTTTATCGAAAAATCGTACATTTCAGCTGTACAGTGCGAGCATTGAGATCTCTCGCTTTTGTATACTTTTTTTCAAATGTATTTGTTTCGTTATCAATTCCTAAAACAACCCAGAGTTTCGGACCGATATGAATGAAGGAGACTTTATGAGGAAATATCAAATACGTTTTATTCATCAGACCGCTCATTCACGGAGGCACCCAAGGAGGAATATTCGCGTTTGAACGGGCGTGTCCGAGAACGCATAAAATTTCATATTTAACACGTTTTCCCCGCGCTATAGATATAAAAGAAGAAACAGTGGAAAGTGTTTTTGGAAGTCGTTACTAGGGTACGCTAGTAACAAGCTAGGTTACGGTAACCGTGTAGTTAATAAGCGTCATTATTGTTAGATTGCACCACCGAATTCCCGCCACTTGTTGCACGCTTGTTGCCACCCTTACCGGCATGTTGATCTGTCAAAGGTCGCAATGCGTTGTTGTTGATCTGATCGTTGTATAATTAAACTGAAATGTTTGTGCCTGAAAGAAGTAGTAGTTCCATAGAACCTCAGAATTCTAATACGAAGGATGACTCTTTATTGGTGCTTTGGCTTCGCTCATTGAAGTTTTCCAATGCCTCCAATGATCCCTTGGAAAGTGTACAAATTGAACGGAGATGTCTTGCCACCAAGTACATAAGTTCTAAGAAATCGTAAGTTCTGATTAATTGTTGTAATAAGTTGTCAGTTCAATAATTTTTTATATAAATTTGTTGGGTCTCTATTTTATAGCGATAACGAGCACATGGCTAACCACTTGCTGAAAAATGGGCTGGAAACCTACCAGCAGCTGATTGATGATAAAACAGGTGTAAACAATTATTCATCACACATCGAAGCCCTGAAACCCAATGGATATAAGGGTAGTATTAATTGGAAATCTTCTCTCAAAGATCCAAATATAGCTCTGCAATTTGTCAAGCCTGTGCCATGTCAAAAAGACAATTTGCTAGATTGCAAAGGCAAGGAGTTCAGTGATCAGCATGTAAAAAACATTATTGATATCTGGAAAAGTGAAGGAGAGTCAAAAGGCCGTAAAACATTTGTTCAAAAACCATTTTCCCAGAATACGGTAATCGAACAAACAATTCCGTCAGGAAATCCTACTACAAAACCAAGTGCAAGTATTGTCTTTGCCAATACTCAAAATCAAATGAACTTTAACAAAGGGGAAAATCAGCAACGTGTCCCTACGAATCCAGTTGGGCAATATGGGAGAGTTCCTCAAAATACACCAAATTCATCCACTTCAACCACCAGTAAGCTGAACCTCAAAGTACTTAATAGTAATTCAGGTACAAACAGAGGCATAGGCAGCAAAAATAATGAGCCAGCCTACCGACGGAATATTCGGCCGTTGTATTCGAAATATGAAACATCTAGCAATTCCAGTCAGGAAGAAACTGAAGAACCATTTTTCAAGAAAAATACTCCTCAAATGTTCAAAACTGCTAAGGAAGAGCTCCATGCACAGCAGTTGAAAAGAAATAAAGGTGCGCCTCAGAAACGCACGTTAGGGGGTAAGCCTCCAATCAATAGTCAATTCGTCTGTCCGATCAAACGAAACGATGAACAAGAAGAAGAGTCAAATAGTTGCGAAGATGAGAGATTGAAAAACATAGATCCAAAAATGATTGAATTAATTAAAAATGAGATCATGGACTCCGGAGCACCAGTTTCTTGGGATGACATCGCGGGGCTGGAGTTTGCTAAAACAACCATAAAAGAAATCGTCGTATTTCCTTTATTAAGACCAGACATTTTCACAGGGTTGCGTCGACCCCCAAAAGGTATTTTGTTATTCGGCCCTCCGGGTACTGGAAAAACATTGATTGGAAAATGCATAGCTTCACAGAGCAAATCTACCTTTTTCTCTATATCTGCGAGCTCTTTAACATCCAAGTGGATCGGAGAGGGAGAAAAGATGGTACGAGCGTTATTCGCTGTTGCACGTGTCTACCAACCAGCCGTCGTTTTTATAGACGAAATAGATTCGTTGCTGAGTCAGAGATCTGAAACCGAGCATGAAAGTTCAAGACGCATTAAGACCGAGTTTTTGGTACAGTTAGATGGGGCAGCGACTGCCGAAGAAGATCGAATTTTAGTAGTTGGTGCAACAAACAGGCCTCAGGAACTAGATGAGGCTGCACGTAGGAGATTAGTAAAACGTTTGTACGTTCCTCTACCAGAATTTGAGGCTCGAAGTCAGATAATAGAAAATCTTTTGCGCTGTGAGCGTCATAATTTATCATCTCAAGACATTTCTGAAATTGCAAAACTCTCCGAAGGATATTCCGGGGCTGATATGACAAATCTTTGCAAAGAAGCCAGCATGGGACCGATCAGAAGTATATCGTTTGCTGATTTACAAAATATACAAGAGGATGACGTTAGAGGGGTCACCGCAGAGGATTTTAAAAATGCACTCAGCTATGTTCGTTCTAGCGTCTCACCGGATGATTTGGCAACGTATGTGTCATGGGATCGAACCTACGGAACAGGTACGGCACAAATGTACCGAGGGGGGACTTAATATGTATCAAAATCGCATCGTTCAATGTTTTATACTTCTTGTTCAAGTTTGAAGAATAAAGGCTGTATGTTTTACATTTGTTTTAACGATTCTGTTCAAAAAAATTTGTCTACGTTAAATGGTTGACTGAAGATTTGTAATGACTAAGAGAAAGACCGTAGCCCTGGGTAAAAATTTGTCCAGAGTAAACAGGTTGAATTTGACCGATTTACCTGCAGAATATGCCAGATTTCAGCCGTGGCTTTGACTTTAAATAAGGTGCCTTGAGTCGCGCGCATTTATCATATGATCAATGTTCAACATGGCTGCCGAGTTGGAGCTGTCAGTTGTCACATAAATGAGGTTGTCTCGTAACTGACATTCTAAAATTGATTAATTCCTATAAGTCAGGATAGATTTAACGAGTCTGATTATTTATCATTATTTATGAGATACCTTTTCTATAATCATAAGTATTTATTTAACAGTTGTATTTCTGAAAGAGAGTGGTCGTGGGTGTATCATATGCGGCCACTGTCTTACTATTTATTTTCAATAAACGGCGTTATATCAGTGTAACATTCTTTAAAATGTCGTACAAAATTGGTCAGCGTGTTGAGGTATCTGGCAAAGATTGCCAGGGTTCAATTGCCTACATTGGTCACCCTTCATTTGCTACTGGGAAATGGATCGGAGTCATTCTCGATGAACCAAAAGGAAAAAATAACGGCACCGTTAAAGGACAGCAGTATTTTCAAGTAAGTATCGGTGCTCACCTCAGTTTCGATACTTGATTGCGGCTTGTATTTTTATCAAGTATATTTACCACCAATTTTCATGCATATGACATTATTTCAGTGTAAGGAAAATCATGGCATGTTTGTCCGGCAAACACAGCTCATCTTGCTCGATGATTCTGGAAATCGGACAGAACTTATTAGTCCATCTTCAGCAGGCAGTGCACCAACTACTCCTGATGACAGTGGAGCAGCTAGAGCCAGAAGTCGTTTGAATAGGTAAATATATTCAGCAACGAACACTGATAGAATATAGATGAATTTGAGATACGTCCTGATAACATCTAATCGACTGGCAAAGAGCGATAGCTGTAACAATGTGTGGCTGGATGTCCAGAATTCTTAATTTATTGAAAAGTCAAGACTAGAGCATCAACTAGTTTTTCTCATGATAAAACTAGAATAGAAATTATTAATTGTTATAAAAATGCAAGATTCTAGTCAACTAAGGCATAAGTTTTGAATAACTTTTTCATGCTAGCATCAGCATGCGTCGACGGAATGAACCCACTGCGTAAGTTCCAATATTCATAATTCAGACACTGCACTACACATTCCTTGAATTATAACACTGTCTCTTGGTCTTTGAGTTATGCAGCAGTTTTTTAAACAGCATCTTGACCATATTATCACACTTTGAGGATAGAATCTAATACGCAACTAAGACCCATTCTGACCCTTAATCGCCATAATTTTGTGTAGTGTAAATACTTTACAAACCCTTCACATATCCATTCGAACATTTGAGGACACTGTAAGATACTTGATTCTTATTCAAAAATATACATGAAATATAATGCTTTATTAAAATGGTGAAATTTGAAATGCTGCTTATTAAAAGCGTTAGGAGAAAAACATCTCCGGCACAAACGACACGCCAGCGACCGGACAAGCTGACAGGGTAAGAATAATATAAAAATCCAAAACAATCGTGGTGACTAATCGAGTAAATTATTTGTATATAAATGTGCTTAAAATTCTGTTCCACTATTGAATAGGCTAAGCTCAGCAGCTAAGACTTTGGTTTTTCTCCACTATACCAACGAATTATTGCCCATTTTGCATCTATGAGCATGCTTTTGCTAAAAATTGATTCAACTTATTGTTAGTTAACGCACCGCTATATTGTATTTTATTATGTCAGCACCTGTATTTTTTGTAATATAATTCCTGTTTACAGTGGACCAACTGGTGGAGATACTTAATTACTCATGTGTTACTATATAACCAGTATTGAATCTAATGGAAAAAGCTAATATTAAATATAACATTTTTTTATTATGGATTTACGTAGTTCCCGTCTATCCCTGGGAGGAAGTAAGACCCAGTTGAGTGCTCCTAGTACCGAAAGCCTCACAGGATCACAACATGAACGTAAGGAGGTTGGAGAATCCCACATACCAGCTCCATCATCGACAAAGCGTGCATCCTTTATAGAGGTAGATATTAGAAAGTAACAAAATTTCTTCCATGTCGTAGGTTTGTTATATAACGAATTCAGTCCTTGGTTGTTTTTTTTTTGTCTTATATATTCTCAGTACAACCTATGAGATGAACGATTGTTTGTAAAAAAAAAATTTTCAACTTAACGAAACAAAAGATCATTCTCCGACAGTTGTACTGTAAATGTTATTTTTTTGTCCTTCGTAACGTGCGATACGTGTATGCACATTTATTATCATGGGGGATCGAAAAATTAACTGATATAAATCGGTGATGGATGTAATAAACGAATCATTATTTTCCCGCAGTTTAAGTAATGGAATGTCAATGCTAGGTTTAATCAAGGTATTTAATGTGGGAATTCATATGGGAATGCACGTACGTGTTTCAGAAGTCCTCTAGCACGAGCTCGCCTCCGGGCAAAAAGTCAAAGGCCCCAGATGATCAGAATAATGTAATTAATATTATTCAATAATTCTAATATATCAGTTCTTTAATTACCTCTGGTCTCGTGCTTCTTGTGATAGCTGTTTGTTGATCATGATCTTTCATAACATCATATCATTGAAATAAAAATACATAATCAGAAAACAATTACAATTGGTAACATATTACATTCTGTCTCACTTTTAATTAACAATTATTCACCGATTCTTTCCATCCTCTATGTTTTTCATCGTCATATCAGTCATTCGCTTTTTTCATTGAGTTTTGTGATGCTTAGAAATAATTTTTTTCAATAACAATCGGCAGGTCCTTTGAGTGGAAATGATAAATTTGTTCAAGAGGAGAAAATAAAATTAAATAAATAAACTACTTCACATAGCAAATCGATCACAGTACTTTCACTGCACTCAAGTTGAAGTTTTTTTTTTTTCTCTATGGAAAAATAGTTTCAAGTTCATTAGAACGAGTTTGTTGTTTGCATTTGAACTACCTTCTACAATTCTTTCAAACTGACAAGGAAATAACAAGTCTATAGGACCTGAAAAACAGCATACCTAGCTGGATTTCTGAATTCAGAAACAACCCTTTGAACGGCTAAGTTAAACATTGACTAATTCAATTAGCTTAGATTTCATTAGAAAACCAATAGAGAGAATTGATTAGATGTAGCTGATACTGTTCTTGGTGTCTGTCGTTAACTTAATATTAATTACTATTTAACAAAAAACTGATTTTCTACTGGGTGTACACAACAACACTATGTAATACACACTTTCAATATAGATAAATGCTGTGGGGGTATGTTTTTTTTCCTTAATTAGTGCAGCCCATGAAACAACGAAAATTTTTTGACGTCAAAGATACATAACACGTTGCACAGGTCCTCCTAGCCGAACACGAAAAATGTGTGCCGCCTGTAAATAAATGCCGCAGAAATTATTTTGTCTCGATAATCAAATCTTATTATCGGAAAAATGGATATTATATTTTTGTCATTGCAGAGAAAAATTACGTCTGATTTTCCTAAATAATAAAAGTATTTCATTGCACTAGTTACAACAAAAGCAGCATTGTCCAATCATTCTTTCAATGATTAATCACGGCAGCTGAGCTCTTTTCTCTCACTATTTTATTTGTGATTTAATAACTGTTTCGAAGACGACCATTCGTTGGTGGCATCAATAAGAAAGGAAAAAAAAACTAATCAATCTGAAAGAAAAGATGCAACCCCTGTCCACGTGTAATACATTCCGTTTTGAATTTATTTTTGTGATACAGACTGGTTTTGTGGAGACGTTGAAACCACAATTTGTGCCTGGACAAGCAATTGCAAGTCAGTCGGTAACGGCAACTGGAGGTTCCATAGAAGAAAAGCTTTCGCACATGCAGATGATGCAAGAAAATGATAATCTGAAAGCTCAGGTGCGCTGATTTTTATTATTCAATAAGTATTTAGATGTTTATTTTTATTTCAATGGTTGACATAAAAACAAATTATATCTTAGGTTCGTGATCTGAACGAGAAATTAGAAGCCCTCCGTATGAAAAGGCTGCAGGAGAAGGAAAAAATGAAAGATTATGAGAAGACAAAAATCCAGTTGGATCAACTGATTGAGTTCAAGACAAAAGTCATGGAGAGCCAGGTATGCAGAAACATTTATTGTCGATCTGTATCATTTTCAAAAACACTAACTTTTTATCACAGGCTAGTCTGCAGCGACAGCTTCAATGGGCTCGGCAAGAAGCTCGCGATGCTCAAACTGCAAGAGATCAACATCAAGAAGAAATGGCTGATCTCGTAGAAACTGTCGAAATGGCTACATTGGATAAAGAAATGGCAGAGGAGAAGGCAGAGACACTCCAAATAGAATTGGATCAAGCTAAAGAAAAGCTTGAGGAACTTTCTTTAGATTTGGAAATACTGCGTGCCGAGATGTCCGATAAGGTAGATTATTTCTCTTTGTGAATGTGTGACTTTGAAAGAATAACATCTGGGATTGGTATCTTTTATTTCTAATCCGTTTGACCTTGCTTTCGACTTCTCTTTTCAATTCTATTCACATCAGTTGTTTTCATTACAGACTGGAGGTACTACAATCGGGTCTGGGCCTTCTGCCTATGAGATAAAACAACTGGAACAACAGAATGGTCGTTTGAGAGAAACACTGGTAAGAATGCGAGATCTTTCGGCTCACGAAAAACATGAGTTTCAAAAACTCCAAAAAGATCTTGATCAGAAAAAGTCGGAAATTCTTGAATTGGGACGTACCAAAGAGAAACTTTCTGCCCGGGTTGAGGAAATGGAACATCAAATTGCTGATCTACAAGAACAGGTGATCAATTGATCCGAACATTCGATAATGAAAAAATTGAGTGCAATGTGTTACTCTCAATTTTGAACGACTTTATTAAACAGGTTGATGCCGCACTCGGTGCTGAGGAGATGGTCGAGGTACTTGGCGAACGTAAAATGGCATTGGAAGAAAAAGTCATTGAACTAGAAGAGGCAGTAGCTGATTTAGAAGCACTGCAGGTACCAAAATGCTGTATTTGATTTCCTTGTTCAGCAGATTATCAATATTTCATTGTGGACGTATCAGAGATATTCCAACATATGCCCTTGCCAGAATATTGGCTCAGTGCCAAGTATTACCAAATGGATCAATAACGTCATACTTTGGTCAGCAGTGTTCTAAACATTGAGTAACACTTCCATAGATTGGAGTCAGTTACCTAATTACTTATATACGTGAAGTTAGTTGAAGAAGTAGGGCTGATTCTTAAGAATTTTCATCGATTTTTAGTGTATTACTGTCTTATTTTTGAGTGAGACGGAACCTTGCCGCAAGATTCTATTAACAAACTGTTTATTTTTGTAAAAGGATATGTCAGACCAGTTGGCCGAATCCTCTAAGGAATTGGAATTAGAATTACGGGAAGAATTAGATCTCGCTGTTGGCGCAACTCGTGACGCTCAACGTCACCGAGACGCAGCACTGGAGACTCTGGCAGATCGCGAACTCACAATTGCCAAGTTCCGTGACCTTACGCAGCAGCTGCAAGAACAGTGTTTGCAATTACAGCAACGATTGCAGACCAATGAGTCTACCAAATCGGGCACACGGGGTAAAAAACTTTTGGGTACTGCCCTCGAAAAAGGAACTGGTCATTTTTATAACATCAACGTTCGATTGCAGGAGCGGAGCAACAACTTGCAGAGATACTAGACTTCCAGAAGACATTTGCAGAAACCAGAGCACAGACGAAGGCTGTTGACCTTGAATTACGTCGATTGGATGCTGAGGAAGCCAGATCACATGTTCGTTATTTACTCGCTTTTATGCCGCCTCAATTTTTGGCACGAGGAGGCGATCATGACGCGATCCTAACTCTGCTTCTAATACCAAGAATGACTCGAAAGACCGAAATCTTGATATCTCAAGTGCGCGATAAGTATCAAGCGATCGATAAAATTGACAGGTACGCAATTACTAAATATTTGCTAAAAAAAAAAAAGAAAAATATCAGACCATTCTTTCCTATTTTTTCAGAGCATCGATAGTGAAGGGACACTCAGTGGCGCAGTATAGTTTCAGATCTCGTCTTTGTTCCCACATGTATGCCTTGCAGGGAGCACTCGGAAGTTTTGACTCCGCTTTGAACATGTGCAGTCCCGAAATATTGCTGAAAGTAGGTGTTGCATATCCCGAAATGGCAGCGCAAGAAAAGTCTCTGGATTCACTAATAGAACTAGCTAAGCGTGATCAATTAGATGAAAATTTGCCCATGGATGCGATAGAAAAATGTTGCGGATACTTTACCACCATGTTTTCTATCCTGTTCGGCGATGATCTTATGGCTAATCAAGCCAGACTCGTTACCGATGGTACAAGAACTTTGGCTACTGCTTGCGACGCTATCGCAACAGATGCTTCTGCAATAAAGGTCCTCATCGACGGAGAAGGTGGCGATATAGGTCTACTTTGCCAACATGCAGAGACAGTTTGCGAAGTTATTCAACAGCATCTAAAGGCAGCTAGAAGACGAGTGCCACGTGATCAAATTACTGCAGTTGTTTCAACTTTGAATCTGGGATTAGATAAAGATTGGCCTGAGCAGTTGTCTACTTGCGTTCAACATTCTGTCAAGGTTATGAAAACGTTACAGGATTTATTGAAAAACGCTCTGCAAGCCATTGTCACCAGTGGAGGTGAGTCAATGGCAAGTTATTTGCTATGTGAATTCTAACTTTTCATTCATCATTGTCTAATTTTTTCCGCCAGATTTGGATTCTGGATTAACCACAGAAAAGTTAAAGGATATGGCAGCTATATCGAGTGAGAGAATTTACGATACGGAGGATTTAGGCCCTGTCGCTACTCTGAAAGCTAGTTTAACAATTATTCAACAAATGGCAGCAAATTTAGCACAAAGAATGGCTGAATGCGAGAATGAGTTGGCTATGGCTAGCCAAACTCCTCAACAACAACAGGGCGCAGAAGGCGGAGATGCAATGACTCCGATTCTTCAGCGTGCACAGGTTGCTAAGAAAGAATCTGAGGAGACAAAAATACTTAGCAGGTACTATCGGCAATCACACGCATTCACGTATTTGTTATGTAACCATTACTAAACTGCATTGTATTTTTTCTGTACGAGCAGAAAGCTGGAGTCTAGAGAAGGAGATCTCAGGGAGGCTCGACTTGTCTTGAGAGAGAAACAGGAAGAGCTGTCAGAAATGATGTTAAGAAAAGAATTAGCTGAAAAACGTTTAGCTACTCAACAACATGAGAATGAATTGAACATCGAAAAGGTTAAAAGAAAATTGGAAGAAGCTCAGAATCAGCTTAAGAGAAAGGTTTGTTTCAACCAGTGTATCAATTATCAGTGAGAATTTTTATCAACAATGCACGAAATAACTGATTATCCATTTCTTCTCAACAGGAAAAAGAATTTGAGGAAACTATGGATCACTTACAAACGGATATCGATAGTTTAGAGAATGAAAGGGGTCAGCTTAAAGAAAAATTGAAGTCTTATGGTAAAAAACCAAGCACCGGGCCTACTCCCGGAGGCCTTGAAGGTGTTACGGGTAACACGACAGCCGCAAATACACCGATAAGCACACCGTTGGAGAATAAATTCCTGATACAAGAAATAAATGCACTGAGAGAAGCATTGAAAACTGAACACAAGCACAAGACTAAATTATTAGCGGATTCGCTTCAGCAGAAATTGAACGCTCTTCAGCCTTTATCGGTCATAGCAAATCAGAAAATCGTCGACTCTAGGTTAGAAGAATTACAGGCAAAGAGGAATGCTCTTCTAAAGGTGAGTTATCTGCTATAACTTTTATGCACTATGAGAGCGTTGACGCATTGCATAAATTCTTTTTGTTTTATTTTTATTTTCGTTAGGAAGTACAACATGCCATGTTATTCCCTGTCGTACCTGATTTGAGTCGGAAACGAGAAATAAACAGAGAAGGAACCATTCTTGAGAAGGCGAATCCAGCTTATCAATTATTCCATCATCAACAGATGGTCAAACAACTGGAAGATCGAACCGAACAGCTTGCGGTAAGTTTTTCGTATAGGATCTTAATGTTTTTCCACGACTTTATTCGATTAAAATATTGATGAAAAAAATAAATCCCACCTTTCGCCCGTAGAGTGAGATACGCGAGGAAGCAGTGAAACGAAGATTAGGTGGGAGAGCGGAAGCAGATTTTGCCATATTCCCGAGTCTTGAAATGGCAGCAGCAATGGGAGAACGAGATCATTTGATGGCTGCGAAAATAAATATCCCATACAATGGTCCATCGGAGAATCTATCGCTTAATCTGAGCATTCAGGAACTTCGAAAAATTCACTCCCTGCTTTGTTATTAAAGATGAAATATTAAATCGCTTGACATCTATTAACAATAGAGATTTCATTCAGTTTCAGTGTTTTCAGCCTGATGACTGGTGCATCAAAGTTGTAAGACTAGGGATAAAAAAAAGCAATTGTATTCTGTATTTAATTATGTCCACGTATTTACAAATAATAAATCAATCGATTCTACTCTTCATTTTCTTTGTGCTTTCGTTAAACAGAATTTCACCCACCACAATTGCGATCTCATCACTTTGATATTGAAAAATTTGAGTTTTGAGAAAGTGAAAATCTCTTGTCGCATAGGTATTATAAATATTTCACTATTTGGAGAGAGATACCGACGTTAATTCTAAGAGAAAGAGGGAGACTGAGAGAAAGAGACGGATTTCATTTTTCGTTTTTTTTTTATTTCATTTTTCATTATTATTAATTTTTTTTTGTTGTTTTTTTTTTGTATTTCTTTTTCTTTTTTTTTTTTTTTGTTTATTTCACGGAGACAAAGGGAGCAATAAACGTTCAATATTTATGAAATAACTCATATCTTAATTACTGTCATAATTTTTTTTTTTTTTTTTTATAATATATAATATACCAGATAGTTTCATGTGTGCATGTATCATTAATTATTAATTAACTTATCACTCGTACAAGCACTTACACATTATCCAGTCATTCATTCATTCGCATACATTCGATTTCGTTCATTTGTTTTTGTTTATTTATTTTTTGTTCATTTTGATAATTTTTTTTTCTTTTGTTTATCTTTCGTTCTTTTGCTCTGCTGTAATCTTACTCACGTTCGAATATGAAGCGTGGTTATTGTTTTTTTTTTCTTTTATGTTTAATCTTTGTCTTCCTTTCTTCCTCATTTTTTGTTTCTCTTATACTTTTCGTTTTTCTTTAATTTTTCTGTTCATCTCATTGACGGCCCGCCTATTGCTTTTAAGGCTCTCTTTTCATTTAAGGATTATACATGTATAAGTATATTCTATCCTGGGTGCAATTGAACATATTGAATTTTTTTTATAAACGCTCTCATTAGCCACCCATTGGGATTGTTTCCGAGACAAATCGACTAAAGCAAAATGTGAGAAAAAAGAAAAAGAAAAAATGGCAAGAAAATAAATAAATAAAAACCAATAAGTGGGTTACACACAACCAGAGAAAGAGAGAGGTCAGCCTGTAATTCCATTCATTCGAGAAAATTCGTTTTTGTTTTGCAAAAATATTGTATTTCTGCGAAACAAAGTATAGAATCGAATTTGCTTTGTCATCAACCGAAAGCAAATAGAATTCCGCATTGACCCACGGAGAGAAAATTGATAGTTAAATATAGGATAATTAGGAAGAACCAAGTTACGAGTATGTAAACAAATCTATATATATGTATGTGTATATATATATGCAAGTATATAGAGTATCCATATCATTCGATTTGGAAAAAAGACAGACAAATAGTGGTATTGATGGATTGGAATTTTTTTTTCTATAAAATTCATTGGTTATTACTTCATAAAAATAAGTCAACTAAATGGATAGAATCGTAGTACAATAACTAGCCAACCTCACGCCTAATCTCATCCAGATTACAGTTAATTTCTTGGGCTGAATTTAATGAAGCTTTAAATGCGATAAAGTTAGCAAAAATTGAGCCATTGCCAATTTGTTGTTCTTCTTTTATAATAGGTCATAAGAAAACCTGCCTGCATTGAGCATTTTTTTCAGAAGCAGTTTTTTATTAACAACACCCATCAAAACTTCAATCCGAACCTCTCGAAACATCATGTTACACGATGAAATAATTTTTCTTTGTTTTTTTCTTTATCCTTTTTACCATAAAAAAGCCTTCGTTCAATTCAGCTCTTGGTTCAGTGTCAGTTCTATATGTTAAAGTCTCGCAATCGGGACACTCTGTTTTTTTTTTTTTTTTTTATAGCAATCGCAATTGATTCAGGGCTATCAGGGGGCATTCGGAGCTTTAACGCGTTCCTGAAACAAACGAGAAAAACATTTTGTTGAATTGTTAGCATCAGTTAGTCACAAGAAAAAAACAAAAAAAAAAAAAAAATTCAGTAAAATAACATGTCCGAAAAAAGCAGCGACTTTGGCAGGCTTTCAGCCGTATAAGTTATCTTTTGAAAACAAAATACTAGCAATGAGTGATAATTCTTTTTTTTTTTCAGTCCTAGCAAGTAAATAAAAAATTCCTAAAATAGTTGAGTCACGGAAAATATGTGTTCAAACACCAAAAAAAAATATTAAAAAGAAAAGTGTTATTGACAAAACTAGAAACGACTCAAAATAAAGAGAAAAATAGATTGAAGAGAAAATGATAAAGAATATCATTTTATTTTAATATATACAACTTCGTTTTGATTTATACTATTTGAAAAACTACATGTGATCGCAAGAGATAATCGTTGACATTATTTTGATATATATTTTTTGTTTGTTCTACTTTTATTGCGTGGATTGTTTCTTTTCTTTACTAGGTTTGTGGTGTCGTAGTAGCAGCAGATAGCGGTAGTAATAGCAGTAATAAATAGGAAAAGAAGAATTTTATCATCACATTTGATTGACATAAATAAAAGTAAGAGAAAGAGAGAGTGAAAGACGAAGAAAGAAACACAGAGATATTGAAAATACAAAAATAAATAATCGATGGCCATAGCTGTACCCAGGGGTTGACATTGATCGATCAGGTAAACACACTTGAAATTTGGCAACACACCTCTCAAGGTATTTCAAGATTCAGTTTTCCAGTTGATAATTATTGATGTTGCTTGGTATCGGAGATATTGTAATTTAGATTAGCAACTTCAAGATTAGCATATTCAATAAGTCAATAAAGTCAATACCCCTGAGTACAGATATAAGCCAGCGATCGAGTGTAGTGCTTCGTTTTTTTTTTTAATTTGTATTTTTAAAGAGATTTTCCGACGTTTTTCTTCAACATTTAGGGAGTTACGGCTGTATACGAGGCAGATGTAAGACGGAAGACGGCGTAGCTAGTTGTTTTTGGTGGAGTTGTTCGCAGCATGGTGGGTTTCGTTGACACCTGACGAATGAAAGTGTGTGATCACTTTGCTTCTTTCCAAGGATAGTATTTCTTTTATCCTCTTTTTTTTTTGACTAATACGAGTCAGTTTGACCAGTGACAATGGTGGAACAATGATTCTACGTGCAACAAGGGATGTTTTATGGTTCTTCTCTCTATTTTTTTGTCTTCGTTTTATTTATTTTTTTTCCGTTCAAATCTGTATCTCTCGATTCTCATTTTGGATAAAAAAAAATGTTGAACATGAAGAAAACGGGGGAAAAAATGAATAACAATGATAAAAGAAATGGAACGAATATCAGGATTCATAACATTTCATTGTTGGGAAGACTCTAATTTTTTTTCGCTAAATTATCCACTAATTGTCTCGGTTAAATGCGGTACGCGGAGAACTTCTGCACTCCACATAGACGTAGGATATCGGATGCTGCACACTACCGACGTGCGATACTAACCTGTTACCGAATAGTTCGAATCGCATTTACAACCAAATTGATACAGCAAAATTATTTACGTGACCCAAGAAATTGAACAAACAAAAAGTTTATATTTTCGTAGAAAAACCATAAAGGAAAAGAAAAAAAAAACAAAAAAAAAAACGAATGAATTTACAGCTAGTGAAAGTTATAGGTTCATAGGAGAAAAAAAAGAAAAGAAAAAATAAAAGGTCTTTTACTGACTCACTTAAGATTTAATTCAAATGTCATAATTCTCGGTGTACGGTCTTTCGCGCACACCTGTTTGGGCATTGGCTTGAGTTGGTGTTTGACCTTGTCCTTGACCTTGTGGTCCTTGGCTCGATATACCTGGACCTCCTGGAGTTCCACTAACCACCGTCACGTTGGCAGCTTTCTGTTTTAGCATCGTCCAGTCGAATGTGTAATCGTATTGATGATTCAAGGTGCGGAACAAAATACGGAACAATTGGCGTAGGTACATGTAGTCGGGACTCTCTTCAAACCGTAATCCTCGTGTGTAATTCAAGTACATTGCAAATTCTGCTGGGAATCCCTGAAGTATTAAGGAAATATAATATGTTTAATGATCAGGTAGTAAAATTATGATAGTTTTGAGATTGAGAAGTGTGCAATTTGTTTGAACAGTATGAGAAATAGTAGATATAAACTAACCTTGCACAAGACCTCAACTGGGGTGGACATTTTCTTTTCACTGATTTTTTCATACTTTTGTTTTTTTGTCGCTGCCTTAAGACCTTGCCATGGCAAGGATCCTCTATTAAAGTACATCAGAACATAGCCCAAAGATTCCATATCGTCGCGACGGCTTTGCTCAATACCAAGGTGAGCATTTATTGAAGCGTACCTAGCTGTTCCCGTTAAGTTTTTATCCTCTCGATACATTATGTGTGATCTAGTACGACTGTCTCTGAATTTCTTTGCTAATCCAAAATCTATCATGAAGAGCTGCAACATTTATATGGAATATAATGAACTTTGATTAGGTTTTCCAAAAACGGATAATAATGGGTGAGGAGATAATAATCTGTATTACCTTATTGCAGTGGCGCCCAATGCCCATCAGAAAATTGTCTGGTTTTATATCTCTGTGAATAAAGTGTTTGCAATGAATAAATTCGATACGCCCAATCATTTGGTCAGCCAGCATCAAGACGGTCTTTATTGTAAACCTTCTTGAACAAAATGTAAATAGATCTTCGAGCGAAGGCCCTAGTAAATCCATCACGAGCACGTTATATTCACGTTCTTGACCATACCTGAAATGACGATATTGTTATTTTTTTAGTCGCATTGTCCCATTAATCACGTTTAGTTTGATCGGTCAACCATTGATTATGCTAATGACATGGGCGATACGCTTCTGTGGCTTGCATATAGAAAGACATTTACGTCTATTGATTGTCTTGAAAAATTGATAACAAGATAGAGATGTGACATGTATAATACCATCGTATGTGGGGAATCCCGATTCCCCCATGTAAGATCTTGTATAACTTTGATTCATAAAGTAGCTGTGGGTGGCGAGCTCGCATATTTTCCAGCTTGACCGCAACTTCCTGTAGAAGAAGTATGGATTATTATCTCAGTATAAGGTTGGAGCTTAAATTCAGAGAAGCCATTGAACAATTTATACGAAAATGAAACCCTATATTTTATTCATAGAACATAATAAAACCGACGTTGATAATTCTTGGAATTAATCTTACACCCAAGTTAAAGTCTGGTTTCAATCAAGTAATAACTCATAACGGATTGTTTATTATTTCATTTATTTCGAAGTCTGTTTGAAACATTCCTTAATCGTAACGGAGTATCAAAATATACACCTAAGTTCGCTTGTGTAAATGATTCAACCGATTTAAACCCTGCCAAGATATAACCACTATATCTAGATTTTTCTTGGCGATTTTAACACGTTTTAAAACTGAACTGAAAAAATAATGTATCCTATGTACAACACTACAATGCGTGTTAAAAAACTATTCATAAATAATCATTTTCCTTAGAAAATACGTCAAATAACATACGACAGTTGACGCCTTTGATCTATTGACACAACACAAAGTTGTTGGTAAACAGATAAGAAAGCTGATGTTTTCAAATGACCTTTCTTTCATAGTCTGTGTTAATTTTGTAAACGTGCTATATTTCTATATTTACAAAATACTTCATTTTCAAATTGTTAGATTGCATTATTATGAACCCATGACTATTACATTGTTATCCTAAGACAATTGACACATAAGGCGTGGGCATTAAAAACAGACGCATGTATTTTTTTTCAAGTCATCAGACGACCACCAGTTATTTTTCAACAAAGCATTGCCAAAGCAGCAATTGGAGTAGAATATGGAAGGACTAAATTTGGAGCGTTATTAGTCAATCTAAAATGAGAGATAGGTTTTCTCTTTTTCATTACTTGCAAGATTGCGCATTACTGAGTTTGTTTCGTCAATTATCACGCTAATTAGTCATTTAGATTTACCAATGAGTTCTGAGAAATGAGTTTTGGTGTAACAGCAAATTAACGCTTAAACAAAAGTGAAACTTTCAATCCAGTTTACAGATAAAATATGCGATCAGAATTTAAATTGAAATATAAATTCAAGAGTCATAGAACATGCTGAGGGAAATTTGGTTTCCTTTTTCGCCTATGGCAAAAGTGCAGGTATCATATGTCACTCACTGTCCCTGATGACTGTAGTCTGTAACCTACTTTTGAATATTATTCTATAAAATAATCATCAGTCAATGGATTCCCCCTCCCAGCTGATATTCTTTCCTCCTCATTATTAACCCCTCAGCTGGGGAATTCGGATTCAAAGGAAAAATGAAATGAACAGAAAATAAGAAATGAAACTTTGACTTGAGCAATAAAAACCACTGTGATTAAAACAGGTAATCAAATTCTCCGTCTATCATGACATAACGGTGATAAGCGTTAGGGTTTTGTTGTGTCGATGGCGGAGGTGAACCAAAAAAGTTAAACGGGAATTGACAGAGGATAGCTATGATGAATGTTAAGCTGATTTATTCTGTTCTTACTTCGCCATTTGAGATGTTGATTCCGAGATAAATGTCACCAAATGAGCCGGATCCGATTTTCCGCATCAAACGGTATTTTGCACCCACGATAAATTCAACCTTCCCGTTGGTGAGCGACATGTTGGACTCTTTTTTAAGTTACCACCACGCAACACGAAAACACAGATAACTCCGTCTCGCGTTCACTTGCAATAGTTTATGCGAAATTTTTTCTTATCTTAATTATTTTTTTTGTTAAACAAATAAAATCGCGGGCTTATGTTGGGGTTTGAAATGAACGACTATTAATTAGACAAAATTAATTAGAAACAGAGGCGAGATGGGCAACAGTCACTAGTGGCACAGCAGCCCCCAACACGCCGACATTTTCCATTCGCTTCGACAGTCACAACCTGACGTTCCGGAAACGATGCATCATGGGAATTTTAGTTATGGGATCAAAAAGACCTTTTTTTATCTTCTTATCACGTTTATTTAGTGAACACGATAATTTTAAAAGTTATTCAAAACTATAAAATTATTTAATAGGTAAGTACATGTTCAGAAAAAATTTGAAAAGTTAATTAACCCTCTAAAATTTGTCAAAGGTTAAGATACTGGTTTGAACACGCAGTCAAGGTACCGAGAGGTCAATTCAAAAACATTTGAAACAATTGACGTGAGGGTATTTTTATCAGTGATACTATGATTCTGTTAGAAATTAATGAAATAATGATTTTTTAGAATTTCAGTCACCTGCTGAATGATTTTTTTGATCCCCAAGTGATAAACTATTTGTAAATAAAGATCATGAATGGCACACTGTGGTACCTAGTTCCAATATGGAGGGATATTGTCTGAAATGAAAGGTTATTCGTTACTATTTAAATCATTACGCAATTCGGAGCTGGTTATTTATTAAAAATTAATCAATGGCAGTTGCTTTGTTCCACGTGGGACGAAAGCTGACCCTGATTAACGGAGTGAAGAATAATATTCTGGTTCAACGAATCAAGAGATCGATCATGATGTCCCAAAAGAACATGGAAAAAGCACTGGATGAGTTGAAGTTGAATCCTTATTTCGAGAAATATGCGCACAAAATTTCTAAGATGCAAGAAACTAGCCCTGAGGAGTTTCTTAGTAAAATTGAAGCAAAAGAGAGGGAAGCCAAAGCAAAGAAGGAAGCACTTGCCCAAGAAAGAAAATTTCAACCAGCGTCAAGGGCAAAACCAGCTCTTGGAGGCTCCGTGGAAGTTTCTCAAGAAAAAGAATATCGTTTGAGTGATGTTATGAAGGTTGAGTTAATTGAAGATAAAACTAGAGATGAAATTATAAACATTTGGCATGAGTACCATAGACAAAAAGATTGCATTTCAGGGGCAATGACTACTGAGCAGTTTGATAAGCTATTCCAACTAGCAAAAGAATATCCAACGTTTTTGCTGCCACTGCCGCGTTCACAAGGGTACGAATTTATAATGTCCCAGTTTCATGGTACAAAAATCCATATGACCCCGCTGCTTTGGTATCAAGTGCATAAGGAAAACGCACCTGAGTGTCTGTCAATGACGCATTACATAGAACTCTCACAAAGTAAAGACCTGGTATTGATGAGAGGAGAATTCGATACAAAATCGATAAATGCCCAAGAAGCTCAGTGCTTAGCAAACGAACTACAGCTTTATTACTCCACTGATAATCCCCAGCGGCTACAACTCCTTGAAAAGTTCACAAAGACGCCAGATGAATTCAAATATATGGACCTAATCGCTAATCTAGAAACTATTTCGCTCACCTCAGATGCTAAGGCAGCTAATACAAGTTAAAATGTATGAGGTGTTATATTTATTGATTTTGTAAATATTTTATAAGGAGACACTTTATTAAATAATGCCCATAGTTCATAGATCTATAGATTCAATTATTCAATAAATTTTTGATCCGATTATTATTCGAACGAATATTTTGTCTGCTTATTGTTTCTGTCATTGTTGAGCCGGCATTTTAGGTTAGGTCTGTTGCTGATTGAGAATATCTCCAGGTTAGACTAGGTTCTCAATGGTATAATTGTGTTTACGATTTAACGCAATGAAGGGAGCGCTTACTACCAAGTTAATAATTCAAAAATTGAACAAACTGAATAAAAGAATATTGAACAGATATTATTCGAAAGGTAGCACCTCAAATTTTTACGTGACAACACCCATATTTTATGTAAATGCCGGTAAGCTTATATAACCTCTCCACGCACGATAATCAAAGGTCTTTTAAATGATTATTTCATGAGTTCTTTCGATTATCGAGGAATTATTTATTTTATTCACATTATAACATGCGATGTGGAATTTTCTTGCATTACAGGGCCCCATATCGGGCACCTCTACAGTGCTGTCTTGGCTGACGCAGTAGCCAGATATAATTCGATGCTAGGACATTCTGTGCGGCTCACTACTGGTACTGATGAACATGGGAATAAAGTACAGCAAGCTGCTCAGGTCTCAAAGCTATCAACGAGCGACTATTGCTCAAAAATCTCATTACAATTCCATGAGATGTGCGAAGTCTTTGATGTCGGCTATACGGAATACATTAGAACCACACAAGAGCGACATTTGAAGGCCTTGAATCATTTCTGGGTGAAGATTCGACTTTATTTTTTCATTTAGACTTTACAATAATAAGTAATTCGATTAACAAGGTTTATGTGATTCAGAATACTTTGAGAAAAAATGATTACATATATCCGGGGACCTATTCTGGATGGTATTGCGTACCCGATGAAGCTTTTCTGTCTACCTCGCAATTAGAAGATCGAAAAAATGCCAATGGTGAAACTGTGAAGGTGTCAATTGAGTCAGGGCATCCAGTTGAATGGGCAGAGGAGGATAATTACAAGTTTAGGCTCAGTGCGTTACAAAAGGATCTCAAACACTGGCTCAAAGATGGTATGTATGAGATGAGTAGACTCTGGGTATTTGGCAAGTGGAAAAACTACCATTGATTCGTTCTGCTAGATACTCTGAAATATATCATATAATTTTCAGAAAACACTGTTAGACCAGCCAAATTTCATAAGATTCTATCAGAGTGGATCGAAGAGGGATCTTGTTTGGAAGACTTGAGTATTTCAAGGCCGATTGATAGGGTATCATGGGGTGTTCCAGTTCCTGATGATAATACCCAAAGTATTTATGTTTGGCTAGATGCCTTGGTGAATTACCTGACTGCCCTAGGATACCCTGAAAAAAGTTACAAAGATTTCTGGCCTCCAAATATTCAGGTAATTGTTGGAAATTCAACTATTCATACTGTACAGGTAAGGACTATTGAAAATAATCTCAGGTACTTGTTAAAGGTAATCGGGAAAGATATTCTCAAGTTTCACGGAGTTTATTGGCCAGCATTTCTGATAGCAGCAGGACTAGAGCCGCCGAGGAGTTTGTTATGTCACTCCCACTGGACTGTAGATAGCCAAAAAATGTCCAAATCAAAAGGGAATGTTGTTTCACCATTTGATGCAGCAGAAAGTTTCACTGCGGATGGTCTGAGATACTTTCTTCTGAGAGAAGCTGTACCTTACAGTGATGCTAGTAAGTTTAAATTTAATTACCAACTTCTAAGACGTTGTAGAAACTCTGCTTCTATCATTCTTCTAAAGTCTGTCAGCATGGGAATACTTTCTTGCACGGATGTCATAGAGGTCGATATCACAGAAGAACCTACATCGTTTTACTCTTTATTCATTTCGAACAGATTATAGCAAAGCAAAAGTCTTCAACACTGTAAATTCGGAACTAGCAGATTCTCTGGGTAATCTGCTCAGTCGATGTACAGGTAAAGCGGTTAACCCTAGAAGAGAGATTCCGCATCCTGGAAAATACGTAAACACTCTTAAATCAGACTCAGCAACGAAATTGAAGCATTGTTTGGAAACGCTTCACCTCGAAGCTCGAGACCATTATGAAAAATATAATCTTCACCACGTCGTTGACTCTGTGATGAGCACACTGCATGCCGCTAATCAGATGGTTGAATTTCACAAGCCTTGGCACCTCAAAAAGCAAGCCGATGACCAATCATATAATGAACTACAAGCTGTGTTATCCCTCGCTTTAGATACTACCCGAATTAGCGGACTGATTTTATATCCCATCATACCAAAATTGAGTACTAATTTGTTGGAATTACTCGATGTGCCCGAAAATGAAAGAGGTTGGGCAAATACGCTTCCCAGGCATTTGACCAAGTCGGAGAATGATGTTCGAAAGGTGAACTCTGAAAGCACAATTTTATTCAAGAGAATTAGGAATGAATAACTGCAAATGGGAGGAAAGTAAAGACCGATTATTTATATGAGCTGGAAGTCTTATATTAGCATTATTTACAGAAAAGCAATTTCTTGCTTTTTTGGTAGTACACATAGAGTTCGTGTACGATTGTGTCTTTAAAAAAGCAGTCGCTACTGACAAAACTAAGTAAAAACATGGAGAATTTATTGGTAATTTGGAAATGAAATAAGTTTTTTTTTTTTATTTATTTAAAATATCAATTGAATCAGTAGAAACTGATTTTATTTCCGACACATATCTCCACCCGTTCAAACTAATTTAAATAAGCAGATATCTTTGTTCCAATATCTTTACGCTTAGACAATTACTTTGTTCTGGTGTTTTATATCAAATGGACTTAGACATTAACTTTGGTGCGATTTATAGTTGACATAATACCTTTTACTTAGGTGGAATATTGCTCTATCGATAATTTATAATTGCTCCTATCTCGCTTACTTTACCACATAGAAAAATAAATAAATGACTATATGTACAATATATGAAATGAATAATACCTATATCCTGCATTTCTGTTCGATATCACCCCAACGTTATAAATAAATAATTATTATTAGAACTCTTTAAAATAGAAACTAATCTTATATCAAAGTTAAGAAATATATACAATTGCATATTTCCAATAAATTCATACCAAATATTCACCATTCACAATGTATATTATTTCATAGATAAGCAATGAAAATAATAAAACAAAAAAACAAACAAAAAAAAAAAAAATATCACGTTACCAACTTTTAATACTGCCTCAATTAGTATCGAAGTTAAATATTTACTATTAAAGTTACAGTTATCTATTCACATATTTTCTGATATGATAATTTACTCTATAATCTTGAATTCAAACATGTCTATTCACTTCATAATAGCTCATACATATATATATTTATATGTATATAGTCTTCTTTTGTTTTTTAATTAACGGATTTTGGATACATCTCAAACTAATTTTTTACATGATTGTCTCGCTAATAACTGTTATGTGTTAATTAATCGTAACTGCACGATCCCAAAGATTCCGATAAGTATATAATATCCCCAACTGAAAATATCAATTCGTTAAACTTTTGATAAATTATTTTTACGCAATTTAAGTCTTTGGATGACTCGAGTGATATGAATAGTTTGAATTGTTTACCGAAGGTATATTACTATCGACAACAGTTGAATGATCATTTAATTTACGCAATTAAATTTCTCTGATCAAAGTTATCGAATGTCGCTACACAGTTATATTAATTAATTCAATATTTGTCTATTATAGATATTTTTTTAAAAAGTATATTTGATATGAACTATATTCATATATTGGACACGATATCACGCTAATATTTATTAGACTACTTATATGGTAACCGATAAATATCTACAATATGTTTTACTATCTAATTGCAGAGTAAAAATGAAACAAAAAAATAGAAGAAAAATAAAGAAAAAAAAAAATATCAAAGAAATTCTTTTCTGCTATTTTTATGTTTTACATCGATTATACTATGATATCGGAAACGATATATATATGAATTAATCTATGATATAATTGAATTTATATAGCGCTGACTATGGTGTCTCGATGTTTATTCGCTCCGGGTGTTACTTGACAACTATCTGCGCTCGATCTCGGACTGATATTGCATTCTACGATCGAACCATTCCGTTTTTGAACGATCACTGATCGAAATTCACCACATTCACTGGTGGATGGTTGATTACATCGTGCTCTACCGCCTCTCGTTAAAATCCTTTTGAAAGCCTCCCGAAATTCGGTGTTGAAAATGCTGTAGATTATAGGGTTGAATGCAGAATTGCTATAACCGAGCCACGTCAGTACCTGCCGGATAAAAATAATGACCAATTTCATTAAATCCATGAATTTATCAAGTACACATATTATATTCACAGAATTAATTATCGGCTAGTTCAAATCCACGCTTCGAACTTTTTCTCTCTTTCTTTTTACGCTGCAACGAGGATGTGGCGAAGTAAAAAATTATTTCTGATAATAACGACAATAGTAAAAAACAGAGAGTACTTAAATTTACGTATAGGACATAAATAAAACTGGGCACGTTTTGAAAAAGGAAAAAAATGGGTAACGAGCTACCGGGAGATGGGATTACATTCGGAATTATTCCAAACGCCATATCATGGGGAAAGTGAGAGAGGATTAATTCAGCTCGACTAGTGGTGTTCGTCGGAAAATACCTTTGTTTTCACATACATTCAATTTTTAAATAAGCGAGGATTGAAAGCCGATTTACTTGTGTATAAATGTAGTGTACCATCGTATTCATAAAACAAATTTCATCTGAAATGAAGGAAATTATCACGGTATAGGTATCTACTTAAATTAAATCCACCGAACCATATTTTAATTGTTTTGATTCGATGTATAGAAAATCGAGAATAATTCAACTTTTGTCAAATATACGTATTGAGTTTTGTTTTGGTTTTTTCTTTTCTTTTTGCATCGTGATATTAAAATTGAAAACCGTTCGAACAACAACAAAAATCATAATAGGTATATAATAACGTTATTGGATTGCCTCATTGGGTTTGTCCCATGGGCTGATTATAATGTTATAAATGTTATTTTATGTTTTTTTCTATAGAAAATTTTACTGACGATCAAAACGAATTCAATACACTCTTTCAAATGTATAGAGATATTCGAGGTCGTTTCATATTGTAAAATAATCTTTTTTTTCAAAGCAATATGAATGGTTTTGAAGCGAATATAAATATTGTGTTGATTAATGAATACATACCTGAAATGTTCTGTCGCTTATACAAGTTTTGCAAAAAGCGGCAACGATGTTGACGCAGAAAAATGGTACCCAACAAATTAGGAAAACCCCCATGATTATGCCCACGGTAATAGCGGCCTTGTGATCAGACACGTGGTACGGGCTGGTGGGTTTCGGTTTCGTTTGTGGCTTTGGTGCTTTGGTCCTCCTGCTCTTTGTGCGAAAACTCTTTGCCAATGAAGTTTCCGGTAACTTTGTTACCGCCCGGATACTTCTCACGTGTTTTTGGGCGTAGCAATAAAGTCTGCAGTATATTCCAACCATAACGAAACAAGGCACGTAAAATGAAATACAAGAAGACACCATCGCGTACGTCGGCGTTAAATCCAATGCACACGTAGGATATTCCTGAAATTATTATTTAGATAAATGTACATGTGCATAGAAATTTTGTAATACAAAAAAAAAAACCTCAATTTGCGTGTTTTTTTGTCATTGCTTTTTGCACATATGTGTATAGGTATAGGTTGGCATAATCGTCGTGCAAGGGACTGTATAACTGATCAGCTGATACGTCAATCCCGCAGGGTATTCTGGTAACTTTGAAAAAAGGTCTTATCGCGCAATCTGCCCACGGTAAAGGGTGAGTTTTTTCTTTTTTATTTTTTTTTCATTCTCTTTCATACATTTATGTTCATTCAAAGGGTGCAGGCGACTGATGTATTTTATCAGTTTCGCTTCGATTTCAGAAGGCTTTTTTTCCGATCTTTTTTCTTTACATTTCCAAGCGATTTTCGTTTTTACATTCGGCTGATTTCTAAAGGATTTGGATCTCTGTACCTTTTCCCCATCGCTGTAAACTAGCGGCATAGCTGGCCTGTGGAGACCCAAACTGATTGGCACGAATGATATGAGGGCTGCAAGTAGCCAGACTGTTGCTATGCTACCAACTGCCACTCTGCGTGTTACCCATCGACTGTACCTTAAAGAGAAAGAAAGGAAACAAAAGAACAAAAAGAAGAACACAAAAAACGGATTATTATATGGGTGATAACACCGAAGATTTTCCAACGTTAATTACATTCGATCGCGCGCGCGGTACACATAATATTCTAAGGTATACGTGAATGAATCAAGCGGCGCTTTTGTTTTGCATGAGCTTTAAAGCTAATTTTAAGTCACTTTGCACACCGTCGCGAACGATTTAATGTTATTTCTTATAAATCCGCCAGACGGTGTTTGCTTAAAGTTCTATCGACACGAATGGATTTCTATCGAGCCTGCCGCCATTTTGAAATTCAAGTGAAATCCTCCTAGATAAGTTCTGTAAATTAAAATAATATTATTTCCTGCACTCGAGAATTTAAATTCATTAATTTCACGGTGTATTCGAGATGCGTCTACAATTTTTCAGAAAGATTATCAATCATGTCGTATGAAAGCGGATAAATATAATCTTCTTTCTCGGAAACTTTTCAACAACCTATATGCATAGTTTAGTATAAGCTGGAAAACTCGTAATTTCTGTATATTTACTTTTTATCGCTTACATAAATTCTTACGCTTACGCGGCTCGGAAATTCGACAGTATAAATTATTACTTATAACAGAAAAAAGCGGGTGCAAAATGGGAACTATATTAAAAAATATGCATTTTTTTTAGGGCTCCATTTTGCACTTTTTCCACACATTATATATATTTACCTCAAAGGATCCTTAATGTGTATGTATCTATCTAGCGAAATGGCGCATAGATTAAGGATGGAAGCGGTGCTGCACATGACGTCAAAAGCGACCCAAGTGTCACAAAAACGTGGTCCAAATACCCAGTATCCGAGGAGGTCATTGACCCCAGCAAAGGTCATAACAAGAAAACCAACGAATAAATCAGCGATCGCCAATGACGCAAGGAATAAATTTCCAATCCTGCGTAATCCTCTATCCGTGTATATCGCGACACACACCAAAATATTACCAGCGACTGACAGGAAAAATAATATGAACAACAGCAGGCCTGTGAAAATAGAAAAATAAAATAATTTAAGAATGCAAAGTTTAGTCGGATTGCAAACATATGTATTCATTTATTAATGAGGCATTTTTCAACCCAATATTTATTAAAATAGAAAGTATGGCGAACCAACTAGAATCACCGATAGCAACGAAAATGTGTTTTCGGGTACGTCATCGCCGTCCGTAAGGTTTCCCTGCAACAAAAAAAAAAAATGTCATTTCAAACAAAGTACTCTACAATATAAGGTATATATGTGTTGTATAGAAATATTCAAATTAAACTATGTAACATTATATAATCGTTTATTATTTTGTTATTATAGAAATTTCACTGCAGCGTGTTATACGCATACCTCGACGCATACATATATACATGAGATGAAATGAAATATGATTTTCTCACAACATATTTCAAATATCTTCGTTTATATTATACTATACAGGTAATTACGTGCTCAAAGTTCGGCTTAGAAATTTACCCCGCAGCAGGAAATATTTAAGCTGAGTCAGGATATCGAGCAAAATTACCTCGAGACGAAGGAGCTACCCGCGGTGATCGTAAGGCCGGTGAATATAGGTACAAGATTGATGTGTAAGGGATTATTATATTGCTCTACGTGACGTCAGAGACAAGCGTAATGCGTATTGCATATTTATATACCTATAATCTTCATAAATTGAGCGGTGCATATTATTTTTCTTTATTGTTGCGAATGATCTTTTATTTATTTATATCATTTGGACTTGATTATCTGTTTACGACGTACACGATTGTTATAATAGTTTTCAAAACGATAAGAAAAATTTGAAAACGTTGGAAATTTAATAACAAGCGTGCGGTTCGTATGAAACCAATTAAAAGTTCAACTGCGTTTATCAAAGTTATACGTATAGGTATAAATTATTTAGGCTAGATATGTCGGTTATACGTATAACATTATATACCTATAGTAAATTTCGGTAACACGTAACTAACTAGGTTTGGAAACCGTTTGATTAATCACTGCCATCTGCAGCGTATAATTAGTAATGAATTCATCAATTTTAACAAGAAGTTATAGAATATCTATACGAAACGTATATAGCCTGCAGAAGGAGCTTCTCTGGCGTAGAAATTCCATAGCCTAAAGGAGCCACAAGTGTCAGAAATTCCTTCAAGTCAGCCGCCATTAATCACTGCGTCGTGCAAGCTTCAGTAGTCGCTAATACGAATCTAGTTGGATTAGTATAAGAACGTAAATTATCTTGCAACCTCTCGCTTCCCTTACATATAAAATTCAGATCCAGCAGAACTCTATTCTCTCCGCATCGCGGGCGATCCAAATATATATCCTTCTAACATCAAACTTTAAATTACGCAATTTCATAATCCCGGAATTGTTCGGGAAAATGAAAATGAAAATATAAAAATAAAATGAGATAAACCGAAGTGCACCTTGAATTCGGTGCAGATGGAAGCTATAAAATTCTGCATTTCATGACCTCGCTGCATCTACGCATATACATAGGTATACAACAGTAAAAATTAATGTACAAAATCGAAAATCGATAACAGCAAGATGCCGCCCCATTTTTATTTTATTTTCTTCTTTTTTTAATTTTTTTTCTTCTATTTTTAAATTCAATTTTACTTCAGCTGCAATTTTATTGTACGTACATACGTAGGAAATCATTCGGGTGCTTATATCATCCGTAGAACTTTGGAAAGAAATTCATCGGATCACGAGCCCTTGAGAAACTCTATACCATAATATTTGCCCGCGAAGCTTTTCATCCATAAAAAACGAAAACGAGCCAATCGAGCCTGACCAGGTTGGTTGATGCTGCTGCTGCTGTTCTTGCTGCACGTCATGAGGTAAAGAAAGGTTAAGTAATCGTATAGCATTACTTATAAAAGTCGTTTCTCAAGGGGCAAGTTTTACGCGCGAGAGTCCCAAAAGATACAAAAAAAAAAAAGAAATGAAAAAAATAAGTAAAGATAAAATGAAAAAGAGAAAAGAACTTGCGAAGAAGAAAAACTCCTTCAGCAGTTCTCTCGAGTCATTCATTTCTATTCTATGGAAGAAAGTTTTAGGTTGCCTCTGGCAGGTTGAAGGTTCGATTTTCACGGACATCAAAGTCACACACATATATATATATATATGTGTGTATATATAGGTATATAGAACCCGAGGACTCGAGTAATATAGGTAAGACGGTTCCATCGACTATCTTCTGATACGATGGCCCGTGCGTCTGTAACCAATTAAAACTTGGAGGTTTCAGCTGCCTTGCTGTTTCTGCTATATAATACGAAACTTTTGCCGTCACAGTTTCAGATTCAATGTCGATGTAGTCGGTGTATAGTGTGTAGGTGCCTAATGTATACCTATATTCGAAGATGCGGGCGCACAACTCCGGATGAAGCTTCTAGAATTAAGGCAAGAATCGCGGAGCTTTCGAATCAACCCGAAACTTCAGCGATAGCGGAGTTGCAGGTTCAGGTTGTTATGCAATCCACACAAAATTTTCGTCTCGTTCATCGGTTAATACCTGCCCCGCAATAACAGTAATATACCTAATTATGGTATTAATAATGATAGTAACAATAACAACCGAAACAATAATAATAGTAATAATAATAATTTATGATGTTAGTTAGTCCTGTAATGACTACACGTAACCGAAGCCGGATAATTCTGGGAATAGTGCAGGAGTTTTAGTTAGAATTAGCATTGTCATTCGGGTTTGAAGGGGAGATCAAGTTTGTCGTCTTTAACAGTATAATATACTATAGCTGGGTTATATTCTTGGGTGATAAATTCTGTCGTTAAGGTTAACTCACCCTTTCTATATGGATGTATAATACCTGTATATGTATGTACGTATAGTAATAGTGAGGACGTTGCAATTGACGTGAACTTAATTAAGCTACCAAGGGGAACGCCAGGTTTACTTATGTATACTCTGCGGTATAATGAGATGAAGCGGCAGAAGTAGAGGCAAAAGCAGAAGCAGATCTTCGTAATCGTATCAATGAATGAACGTTCTCGAAGCGTCGCTTTTATAATCGTATGAAACCGGCGTACATTATATTCCAAACTAAATTATACGTTTGACGTATAATCGCAGATTTCATTCATAATCCTTACGGTCTTTCGTATTTCATTACGAAATTATATGAACGACCGCGTGTGATTCATTTCTATAAATTATCCATCAATTATTTAGATCGGTTTAAGAAAATCCCAAAGTTACCGCCAGTTTTTTTACTCCAAAACGATCGAATTTTGGTACCTAAGCACCGCAAAAAAATTAACCTTCGCCGAAGGTCGGTCCTAGAATAAGAAATCTTTATCACCAACCCCGAAAAAGTTTTCACCCTTCAAAAAAAAAAAAAAATCTTGGAGTTGGTTGAATAATGTTGAAAAGAAAAAAAAACAACAAATTGCACCGATGATTTGAGGGTTTGTAAAATGTTCCACTTCCATACGTATTAAAATTCCAACAAAAAAAAGGGGACTTTTTTTCGTAATTTCAATTATTTTTCAGCTTGCAAAGTGAAAAATTTCTCTCATTCCCTATAGGTTTTGCGGCGACAGGTGTAATATTTATTTTATTCAATTTCTTTTTTTTCCACTGTGGAAAAAGATGGCGGAAACTCGAAAGGGTGGAAATATTTTCGAGACTTTGATTCGTCAATAATTTTCCAAACAATTTAGCTAGTCGCTGTTATTTTTCATGTTTTTCCCCCTCATTGAGCTGCTGCTGCTGCACAGCTGAAAACCTTATTATAATCGATCATTCGTTATTCCCGTTTTCCCTCTATACCCAACCTAATCTGACTTTATATCATCGTAATCGTAAGCACTTGCTCATAAAGTTCCCGCGAGGTTTCGCGAGGCAGAGATGAAGTATGCAAACGTGTGTGTGTGTGTAGGTTTTTTTTTCGTTATTATCGGAATTTGATTCGACGTGAGAGGCACCGGCAAACAATTTCTTCATTCCACATTACGGGCCCGCCTCCATAATTCAAATCGTAAAAAACCAAAAAACAAAAAAAAACACGAAGGATTTTTAAAACGCTCTTTCGAGGCGCTCAATTTACCTGGATGATTCTCGAGGGTTTTATATGTACGTTGCTAGCTGTACAAGAGCAAGTGAGTGAATGAGTGAGTGTGAAAGAGAGGGAGAAATAGAGGGGGAAAAAAGGAGAAAGAAAAGCGAGGGATAAGGACGAGGGAATCGCGCAAGTAGATCGGATGGGATCCCCACTCGACGTTTCGCGGGGTTTAATCTTGGGGTTTCGATATTATAAACGTAAAGCGAACAACAAATGACTCTCGAATGAGTTCTGGAATGCTATACGCGTTTAAAATCGGCTTTCAACTGAAAAGGTTTACGCGCGTAATACCGTGTATAACCTTATTAGCTTTACCGAGAGCCTCGCGGAAAATGCTTTCATTTATATCATGTACTCTACACATAAATATACCTATAGTATATTGGTTATATTACGTAGTACATTGTGATACAATAATTTTTATTTTTAACATCAATCGAGTTCAACATTTTTTTTTAAAACCCCTTTCCCCATCTTTCAAAAAAGCGTGTATAAAAGTCAATTATAATTATTTATTTCCAAAAACTTAATATGTATAACATAGACTCTCTCTAAATAAATTTACTCAATTGAACCGTAAAATGAGATTTATTGAACATTAAATAACATCCTATTTCCCGTGTGCTTGCGACGTTGAAACAAAATTACGAAAATCACAGGGATGGTTCAAAATTAAACGAAATTTTCTATCCAAAATTTATTTTAAATTCTGTTATGAATTATTTCGTTGCAGAAGTGAGTATTTCTTTTTTTCGTTTTCATTTTCAGACTTTGCGGAGAGGGAGCTTTCGTCCGTTTTTAATACGATGTACGTACCTACTATATTTTTTTGACAAATTTTTGTTGAGATTTTTTTTCTATCCAAGATGAGAAGAAGAGGATCAAACAGATGGTAAATACCATAAGTATAATATTATCATTCTTTGAACGTTCAGATTTCTTTTTTCTTCACATTTTATCGTATAAGTACAGTCTTTTTGACAAAGAAAAAACGATCCCAACATTCTTTCTTTCGTTTTTTTTTTTCAGTTTCGTTTTTCTTCTGACGATGAACGTCACAGCCGACGTTATCTCACGTGATTTTTTGGTATCTGGAGAGACGTAACAAACAGCGACGTATATATATGTAGGTATATATTTATATGGTACATGTATACTGTACATACACGTATAAAACATTTTTATAATAATGGGAACAACTACGAGAAAAGTTGATCTTACACGAAATCACTTTCTGCGCTACTAACGTCGCGTACTACGACCTTATACAGCTGAATATAATAACGAGACTCTCGAGGCGAATGCCGCTGCTCTCTGAAGTGAGACCGAAATAAAAAAACAATAAAAAAATGAAAAATAAAAGGACGTAAATAATTGAAGTAGGTATAGAGTAGGTATACGTATAGGTTCAAAAATTTGGAATAAATAAATGCAAAAATAAAAAAAAATAAATAAATAATGGTACACCCTGTATAATTTGAAAAATGAGGTTATATATATATGATAGGATAGATATTATGGATATTTTTTGTTTGGTTAGAAAATCACGATGATCGTTTGTCACATTGACAATCTTCAATGGAGCGTCGCGTGTGGAATAAAAAAAAAAAAAAAAACAAAAAAAAAAAAAACCAGTAATAAAAGAAGAGAAGAAGAAAAAAACGGAGTAAACGAAGTGGACAAAAATTTCACTCCGGAGCATATAACGATTTCGCACTCGAGCTCAGCCAGCTACCGTCGGTGATCTGTACCTGACAGTCGTTATAGGAGGGTGAAACAGACAGGGTCGAACCTTCACGGTCCTAAGCCGTTGCCTAAGCCTCCGAAGGCAAGATTCGTGGTACTATCTACCTACCCTTTAAACCCTGATCGATGCCTACGCGTCGCTGCTAAATTTGTCCCTGTCATATATAAAGTCGGAAAATTAGAAGGAGGGGGAATATGGACCATCCCACCTATATATATCTATATGAGCAAATTATGCCGGAAAGTAAATGACAACTATGTGAAAAATTAATACGTATAGTATGTTTGAATAGCGTCTGTTTTGGAAGAATTAATATTTTAACCGTATAAGCTCATTTTGGAAATTTTCGAATAGGTTTATTAATCACCGTGCAAAGCAGACGTTGGAGCTTTCAACACCCTTTAATGAACAATAAGGGAGCAGAGGCTTTACGGCACCTGGTTACATATAGGGATACCAAAATCTAGTTTCAAGGTCACTACGGCGCGAAGGTACTCCCAGGAGTACTTACAATTAGGTAATCCTTTTCACTAGTGGCTTTTGGCTAACACCGTTAAATGGTCTTGGCGGAGTACAGAACTCCATGGTATACTAGTATATACATAGTATAGTGTTACTTTTTAATTTTGTTGTTTAAACTAACATTGAACGAAAAAAAAAGAAATGATTATAATAATAATAATCAAAGGTGAAAAATTCTGATGTGGATTCGATGGAGTTCAGTTGTCACTATTGCTCGAAAATCACTCTCCATAATCTCCTGATGTTGGAATGATTTTTAAGAGCGAAAAATTTAACAGGAGATTCGGTTTCCGAGAGTGTATCGACTGTATATAGGTACGTATATGTGTGGGTATACATAATAAATATATAATACCACATAGATATCGGAGAACTCTCCGAAAATTGATTCAGAGTAAAAATGGCGTCATACATGATTATCGGATGAAGGAGCTGCGGGGCCTTCTTTCCCCATGGGATTTATTTATATATGAGCTGCAGACCTTGGTGTCGTGATATGTATAGAAATATCGTATTATAGATCGTAAAGTAGACTTTTCAGTCGTCTTCTTCATCGCCGCCGCCGCCGCCGCCGTCGTTGTCGTAATTTTTGTCACAATTCTAACTTCTAAAAAAGGGTAGTAGCCGGGACAGGCGACACGTAACAATTACTTTTTTGATACCATCCCCTGTCCTGGTAGACGACTGTCGTGACGCGTCTTTTTCCAATTTCCTGCACTCTGCGATGTCGTAAATTTTCACACCATCTATTATACTATACCTATAGTGTATCATATGGTATATATTACTACTGTGCACATTTTACTCATGAAAATATATTTTCCATCGTTTGAGTGAAAGAAAATCGAAAAAACGAAGGTGAACTATATCGTACACCCATATCCTATAACGTAACCTAACCTCTTACAGTTACAGATTTAGAATTCTTATTAGAAATTGAAGAAATTATTCTCATATACAAACATCCTAGCCTCGACTTCAGCAGCCGTTTGTTGCAATATTCGGTTACGTTTGACAGCTGGAGTTATTTCAAATAATTGAACGCATGCGCCTTAGGGGTATGCAGTTTCACGAGAATCTCGGGTATACAATTTTCGTGTTCAACTAATATTTGTTTATTTTTTTTTTTGTTCCTTTTCTTTTTTCATTCAGCGAACCGTTAATCGAATTTCAATTTGTTTTATTCAAATTGGATGCCGCATACTACAAACAACTCTGGTGCGAATTTTTTTTTCCAATTTTTTACCGAGCATTCTTATTTTCTTTTGGTTTTTTTTTTTTTTCCCCACGTTAACACGTTCGACGCGAAAACCGGTGTAAACCGACCAACAATAAAACTAAAACTAAACAAACAAGAAATGAACAAACCGACGTTTGGGTTTGCAAAGTTTGAAATTTGATGCAGAACTGCAATTGAAGCGAGATCGACTACCCTATAGTAATTTGTATGTATACATCATTCATGCCAATATATAGTGCATGTGCTGTGCAATCAAATTTGAGGAATTGTTTCGAAATCGAATGGGACCTCCGGTGTGTAATGCCGTCAAAGAAAGGTATTGGAAAAATGTAATATTACTTTTACAAATATACTATACGTAGGTACACACATGTTCGAAATGAAAAATTGAATTACAAAGAAGAAAAAAAAGAGAAAAGTAAACTGACAAATAATAAGAGGAAATAAAAATTGACGTTCTGTCGATAACAAGTTGATTAAATATAAAAGTAGTGCATATAAAAAAGTAAAAGCGGAAAAGAACTTTATTTAAATTATTTACATACTCTACATACTTGATGTCAATGTGTCAATATAACAGCAGCTATTATATGATTCATCGCTATTTTTTTGTTTTTCCATTCTATACGCACGTGGAAACAACAGTAAAGTTTTTCACGTGAACTAATATATTATTGTCATGATTATTATGGTTTCTTTTCTTTTTTTTTTTCAATAAACTTCGAATTATACTCGTGATAGCAGTGATAGTTTTATTTTAGGTAGAGAATTTTATTGAAAGAGGAAAAAAATAAGCGATCGGTGTTGCATGATATTGATATAAACTTTACAGTTGACATAGCACTGGTATACAATTTGTACAATATAAATCGTAAGAGGTGCGAAGGAAGAAGCCTGTCGAGTTTCCGTTAGGATTCGAGCTTACAGAGAGGACTTTGAAGGGAGTAGTCTATGTGATATACATATTATAATACATATGTATAGTATAAATACATATGGGGGATGAAAACGACGTCTATTGATTCGCTTCAAATATACATAACATACGCGTTCTAGTGTTTCAAGAGAAATATGCACATGGAAAGATACTGTGAAAGTTGACAGCGTCTGATTTGCCGTAAATTTTTTCGAATTTTTACAGCAAAGAGATTGTCCTTAACGGAAAATTATGTCGAGAACTTTTATTTTTACCCGAAACTTTCACCCTTATCTGAGATCTTGTCAAAGATTTTATTATACGGAAAAAGTGCTAAAAATAATTTTACCAAAAATTAAACAAGTGAATAATTAAACGAACAAACAAAAAAAGATCTAACCTAACCTAAGCTTGGAGAGTCGCTGAAAATTATAATTGCATAAATATTCTCAGGATTAACTCCGTCGGTGTTGACTCAAAAGTTGACTCGTATATTCAAATTTTTCGGAACAAGATCCGTTTTGCTACCTCAGCAAACGCGTTAAACTTTATCATCCGTGTGTAATTTACACATACTTAAGTTAAATATATGCGTATTCAGTGAAAAAGTTAAAAAAGTAGGGAGACCGAGAAAAAAAGAAGGGTAATGGAAGTGGAGTATTAAAAGAAATTTGCATTCGTGGTCGTGTATAATTCTGTCCATCCTTTTTGAAAAAAAAGCACCTGTGTCGTATAAGGTAGATGATTTCTGAATCTCTTTGAAAAAACATCTCTCAAAGTTCTTCCTATAAATTTGCCACTTTCTTCGTCGGGCGCTACTCTTGCAGCCGAGCTTTTGCAGCTGTCGAAACTCAGGGTTCTATGTATTCAACCCGGACATGGTATGTGCTATACCATGTGTGCCAGCGTTTACACCGGAGCATGTCCGGTTGCCTGCCGCCAGGCGCACGGCATGACCGGTCACGGCGATCCAACAAACGCTGGGACACATGGTATATATACATATACCAATCTACATACTTTGCACTATACCAGAATCTTGCCCTATACCTTCGTTCAAAGTTACAGGAGCAAAGCAACCACATACCATCTTCTCTCTACCTTGAACTGTTTGATCTCCTTTGTACGTGTGTACTCAGCTAGATATATATTTGTGGCCGTATTGCATGTGGATTTTCACTGACCAGCCACATCTCATGCGGGTTACACAGTTTAATAGGTCAGTGTTCGCTCTGACAAGGGAAGTAATTAGCCCTTTTGATATTCGGAGCTTAAAATGATCCGTAAATTCTTCGAGGATGATCGTTGCATATGTATTTACGTGGTACGTACAGAAAGTGTAAAGGTGGTATACAGGCGTGTGAATGAAAGACAAATGTCACCTACAAAACATTGTACTTTCTGATTTTGTTTATAAATTTTCTAACGTATGAACCGCGAGCCGTTTAAAATCAATTCGACTTTTGTGTAACGAGTAAATAATATAAACCGTTCAGATTTCGATTTCAATAATACTTTCACCGATTTCAATTGGTATTTGAATTGAAATTTGAAGGATTGAAAATTGAACGTTGGATATTTGTAAATCGGGGTAACTATACGAATACACAAAAGCGAAATAATAAGCGTTGACGAAACGTTAGTATTGCGAATGGGGATGTCATTCAGGTTGAGGGTAAGTCACGCCTACATCGCGTTCTAACCGGATCACATAATATGAATATTCAACACATTGTATAAAAATGTTGGTAAATGTTTTCTGGAGGTAACAAAAAGCGAAGGGGGGAAAAAAAAAGAGAAAAAAACTGTGATAGTGCAATAGTGATAACCGTTCGCACATAACGATACGGACGTTTGCAAAGGTGTACGTATGTATCCTGAGGGTGGCATGGCTCTCGCAGTAACTTGGTAGTAAAATTAAAACATAAATAAAGTAGGAGGTAAAACTAAGAGGTTAAAGAATGATGTGTTGTAAAACCGCTGCAGCTGGCTGCACCCTCGCAAAAGTGCTAGGAAGCTAAAGTTTGCAGGGTTAAAACTGACATTGCTGCACTATAGTGTGGGAGGAAAGTCAGAGACCTCAGGGTATCGACCCGAAGCAGTCCTGCCAACCCTGGGAGTGCATTATATACGCGGTCATTTCATATATTTCTATTATTTGCTTCGTTACAGTATGCTTCGTTGAAAAAAAAAAACAAAAAAAAAAAAAAAAGAAACAATTTTCTGATGTAATTTGTTGATTTAAAATCCGTTGTTTTTTTTTTTCAAGCCGGCGAATGAACGAGGAGGCGGGAAATTACAAGGATCATCTTTTTCGACGAAGCGGTTAATGCCTAACCTTCATTACCTAACGGTGTGAAAGGACCTCGTGGTTCTTAGTAATTGGTTCCTTAATCTAGAGATTAGGTTCCTTCCCGTTCACATCTCGTTAGATAAATGGAGGATCGAATAACTGCTATTAGTCCTCGTGTCGCACGAGTATGGCGAAAAAAAAAAAAGAAAGAAAAACGAAAAAAAAACAACTACCTGCTCACAATCAATTGGCTCTTAGCCGTTGTGATTTCATCGTCTTTCAGCTCGACTTACTTTTCTATATCAACCCCTTAGCAATCGAGGAGTCAGAATCAAAATCCTTTCTCGCTACCGGCCCTTTTAGAAGAATTCGCGCCTCACTGAAACTTGAGTAGGTTCAGTGGTATATACAGAGGTATATAAGGTAACCCTTTAGATCTGTTTCAAAGCTGTTTAAATTCCCGTCAATTCCACAATCTTCTCTTCAATTGGAATCATCCTACTCTACGCTGCATCCTCTGGGACGAATACATACGTACAACCGTTCTGTTGTTTGTTTCCAAATCGAATTTCTAGGCTTCGGTTATATTGGGTTACGTTAGCTTCGAATCAACGACGCACGAGTAGCTTCGACGGTTTTGAATTGCAGTTTGTATAGTTTGAAATGCGGAAGTTTATACCACACAACGGCGACACCCCACCTTCATAGCTATGGGGGCGGAGGGGATGGAGCAAATCGTAGTTAACGTTCCCATAGTCTACATGGCACGTCGATGGGATGTACAATTTATATACATATATGTGCGTACATACGTATATCGGTATCCTGCGTAGGTTTCAGGGTTCGTTTGAGGGTCCTTGATAGTTGAAAGGAAGAGACAGAGATAGAGATAGAGATAGAGAGAGGTTTGGTTGGGTACAGCCAGGTCGGGATGGAACGTCAGAGACTCTTAATTACCTCAACAACCTCTCGGTTACGTTTCTCTCTTTCTCTCTCTCTCTCCTTCCCACTCTGCAATGAAAGCAGCAGCGATGAACAGGTAAGGGTTGGCGAATCGTCGGTCGAGTGGATAGCTCGAGTAAAACGCACGAAGACGGGAGAATTCCAATTGATCCTGCATTTTGAAAAGGGGTTGTGCCGCTTGATGGGACATGTACTGAAGGTGGCGTTTAGAGAAGTGTTCAAAAACCAACACCCACGTAAATGTGATATAATTTCATTTATAACACCCCGCATATAATCATCTGGTTTTCACGCCTCAGACGGCAATTAATTATATACGCATTTGTATTTTACTTAAACCCGAGTTAAAATTAACACCACAAAAAAGTCATGCTTTCATAGTAAAGAGAGTTCAAAAACGAATAAATTATAATACCTACCAAAAAAGGTTTCTGCTCGACGAGGTTTACGAAATATAAAATTTTCGAATATTCATGAAAATCGTATAAAATTTACCCTGTTTTACTATACCTATACATGGTATAACATTTTTAAAAGCTCTCAAAATTAAATACCTCAAATCTAAAGAGGATCTAAGGATGAAAGCACCAAGTGATCAAGAAACTTCGGAAATTACTTCAGAATAATTTTACATCAAACTTGTCGGTCGAACCGATTGGCAGTATGGGTAAAAAAGAATTAAAACAAAAAATATCCTTTGAAGACAAATTAATATAGAAAATCATTAAAAAAGGAAAAAAAAAAGAAAAAACTGCTCTTAACTTTTTACACCGAGAAAGCTTTGAAATCTCTTTTCTTTTTTTTTTTTCTCTTTTAATCTCATCGGATGAAAAATATTATTTTCATTACATATTATACACGCGTTAACTATAGACTTAAAAAATTATTCGGGGCTGCACTTCTTATTAAAAAAAAACGTAAAAAAAACAAAGAAAAAAAAAGAAGAAGTAGAATGAGAGAAAACTTTTCTTTCAACTTTCTAAACGCTGCAGAGAAATATAATATACGTTGGATGTTTCCTGTTGCAGGTAATAAATTCACGAGCTTTTTATTCCTTTGGGGCTTCCTGCTGCTGCTGCTGCTGCTGCTGCTGCTGCTACTTCTCTGCTAGGTATTGCATGGGGTTAGGCGTGAAGTATTAAAATTATAACATTGCTACGTAAAAATTTTTCACAAGCGACAAACCGACTGCTAGAAAAATGAAGAAATTTTCACTCACTCTCGGAAGGTAGAAGGGAGAAAAAAAGAAGTCAAACTGAGCACCAAGGTATGATAGAACTTGTTTCTGTATATTACATGGATATATATAGAAGAAAAAAAAAGTTCAACTTTTGCGCAGCAGCAGCTAGAAGGTAATTGGATTTTTATGGATGGAAGGATCTTCTCCGCGGCAGCAAGGATAACGAATAATAGTCTAATGCGTCAGGACACCTCATGTATCATACACATGTATTACACACACGATACCTATGTATAGAGTTACTGTCCAACTGTTGCTTATAAAATGAAACATGACACCCTGTACGTATAGAACATACTCTGAACAGCTTCTATACATGTATATTCCCTAAACAAGGCAACTTTTTTGCGCGGCAAAAAAAAAAGCAGAAATAAAGCAAAAAAAAATAAAAATCGAAAAACGAAATAAAACGAAAAGAGAAAATAGGGCTGCATGGACTGACAAAATTCCTTTCACGGGCGACGCGTGGATGGTTCACTCAATTTGTTAGATTGAATTTTTGTCTCCGTTAATTATTTACGCAGTAATTACGGTGAAAGGAAAATCGTTTTTAAAAGCTTCACGACGAAAGGATCGAGCTTTTTATTTTTATTTTTATCATCGCAACGTTGCGAAAGATAATTTTATAAATATACAAGAAAATATCTACTGCAAGCGCACGGAAGGTAAATTAATTGACCACTTAAATGATTTGTATCTGTAGAGAGCAAAGAAAAAAAAAAAATGATAAGAAAAGAAAAGCAGTCATAGCATGTAATTGGGTAGAATTGTTTTTTTTTCAAATTTTTTTTGGTGTATTTTGTTGCCCCGACACGCCTTACGATTTTGGAAGAAAACTCGTCTACCTTCGTATGTCTGTACTGTATGAGAACGATGACCATATAGACGAATTTTGAACTAATGAGAATCGGGCGTATTTTATACACGTGTGGCGACGACGCGCGTTGCTTCAAAGGGCGCGAAATATACATACCATACCGTACCAAAGCGATGCGGTCGACCCGCAAAAGCCCAACGCCATTCTAGCGTAGTATCCTTACCTTAATTTCTAGGGATCAACTCTAATTAAACTCCCATTTATGTAACACGTTGCCAATCCAAATATCGTTAATCGTTGCCTCATACCTACGTACGTACATACATACAGCAAAATTAAGCTTTTGAATCCGTCGCCGCGCGAAATTATTTGCTAAACTGTACATAGGGTGAGTAATTTCAAACGCCGAGAACTCTAACTAGGGAGGAGCCTCATTCGGTTTTCTTGACCAGTCAACGCGCCGCACACGACAAAAGTGGGCAGAACTAGAAAAGTCTACTCACAAATATGGCATGCCCAATGAATGAGAAAGTCGAGCGGAGGTCAAGCGCATACCTGCCAAATCATCAAGCTCCTCCCAAACTCGGAGTTTGGAAAAACTCACCCTGTATATATTTTATAACGTTCGCATACAGTCCTAGGTGTAATAGGACGACCTATGCATCGAGGGCTGATATAACCATAAGGGCGTAACCCACAAAAAGTGGTGACACTACCAGACAATTGAATTGAAGTTTTTTCAAACGTAGTTCGCTTGAATTTACGTTTTCCTTCTGGTTCTTGGGCCTTGATGTACAGACGATTTACTACACTATTATTATCATCGTCATTATTATCTATTATTTTTTTGCAAAGATTCACCGCTGCATACACACCTTTTTTTTTCTTTCTCTTCTACAAAAAAACTCTTAATTTATTGACCCAGAATATCTGATTTGACCGATGATGATAACCTGCACGCACCTGATATGCGGTTCACCCTACAATCTATTTTTAGAATACGTACAACCTATAACTTTGAATAATCATCTCACAATCAGTCGTAGAAAATAACGTATTCATCTAAGAACAGGTATTTAATTATGACAACCATTAGTAGGTACATGTATAATAGCGTTTCCAAAATCTTTCGTTATCAGTTTCCGGCAAGAAAATTGATATAATTTTTTTTTTCTTTTCACTAGAATTAATATCTTGAATGAAGAAAAAAAAAAAAAAAAAAAATACGCGTTATGTGGGTATAATTGAAAATAATTTTACGTACTAAGAGTTGGCTGTTTAATATTAATTTCGCGTGTTCAAAGAAAGTTTAAAAACCTGAGTCTGTTTCATTTTATTTTATTTTTAGTTTACTTGACGTTTTTTGTTTTTTTTTTATATAATTCTATTTTCTTTCTCTTTTATACCCAGTTTATGGCGCACTTGATCATCATTTATTATGAGGTTATCTAATTCAGAGTCGTATATTATTCCTCTGATTCGCTGTACATACATATACCTATATTGCTTATGTGTTATGTATAACGCGAATAAAGCGCGTATAATAAATATATATTTCAAAGAAAATGTAGCAAGTGATATAATAAATATAACAAGTGCACGAAGGATAATAGAGCACCGAAAAAAGCAAAATAAAAGAAAAGAAAAGAAAAAAGTATCCACTTTTCGAAATTGCGGAGGGAATTTTAATAGCCCATTCTCGCTTTTCAGTCCTTGGAGGTTTGAGTGGCGGTAAAATGCGAGAATTGTTTCAAAGGGCATGGTTACTCTCGCTTTACTGATTTTACCACGATGGGTGCTGTATATTATATCATGACAATATTCTAATTAGGTACGAGCGTAAATTCTTCCTTTTTTTTTCGTCAATAATTGGCAGGATCCGAACGTTATTTTAAGTTTTATGACAATGATTATTTAGCTATTCTCTTTATTCAAATCGAGTTTTTTTTTTTTCTGGTTCACATTACTGAATGAAATCAGAAGTTGAATCGGGAAGAATTTTTATGACATTAGGGCGTAGTTGAAAATTGTTTCAGAGTAAGTGAAAAAAGTTTTTATCGATCGAGTAGACGTGTTGATAATTTAGGGATTTTTTTTTTTTCTTTTTGTCGAATAATATTTGACTCCGTGTGAGCGTTATTCTGATAGTGTGCAATGTCCTGATTACTCGAGTTGAAAGGACTAACGATCAGAGACTTCAGGATATCGACTTCGTTTCCTTCATTAGGTGGCTTGCCTCGCTATTCTAAAATCGGTTTTTGACACAGCGGAAATAATAAACCGATTGGAATGATTAGTGAGAATTTTGAGCTTTGTTAGTCAGGTGGATTTTCAATGCAAAAAATGCGAATCATTGACGAAATTTTCTTTTGGATTTTCAAATCCTTCCAGTTTTCAAAGTTTCGTTTGGTTGTGTTCATGATAAATGACATTAGAATATCCGGTTTGAAATGAAATTCCTTCACTGCTATGACGGTGTAAATTACTTTAATTTTCAATTAACAGCATAAAGTCGTATATACGCAGTTAGTGGGATTAAATTGAACAAGCTAAAACGTAAATCTGAGTCACGGATTTTCATCATTTCGTTGAAGTTTGGAGTGATGATGGGTCGTTCGTGTTCGGATTTATTTGACAGACGTTGTTGGATACGCCGCGCGTCTAGAATCCGCTAATTGTAAGTACCTAACTCCTCGTACCGTCCCCATTGTTCGTTTACCTTGCGGAGTCGGGTTAGGTTATCCCATGGAAGTCTAGACTACACTAGACATCGCGGCTCTAACAGCTTTGTCTAATTTTTGGTAACTCCGTAAATGCGAGTACAACGAACTATGTGCTCGTATAACTGTTTATTGCAGAGCCGGTATTTCGACCCTATTTATACGAGATTAGAATTTCCCTAGTTTATTCACCCTCTTCATTTCTCATATTCTTTCCTTCTTTCTTCCTCTCTATCTCTCTCTGGAGTCTGTCACGTTCGAAGAACATTATTATCTGTATCAAAGTGTCCAACTCATATACACAGAAATTTCTCTTTTGCAGGCAGATAAGCTTCGCGTTTTCTCACCGCGTACCAACTTTATATACTCCCTAAGGATTCATTATTTTTAAAGCTATGTAACCACCACCCCTTTTACTTTGGGGGAAAATTGATATTCCTCGCGCTACGCCCGCGCCGCTCCACGCATTTTGCTTCTCCTTCAACGGCACCAAATGTTTTTTCATTCTTCTACAATTGTTTTATTTTTATTTTCATGAAATAGGTACAAGTTATTGTTCCTATTCGACGGTACGAAATGCGGCTTACAACCGAATGAATTTTAATGTCAGTTACTACGGTGCATCGATGCATTTGAAACACAAGTTCCGTTCTCAATCCGACTACGTTTAATGTAAAGTCGAGTTGTTTCGAAGCTTAGGAGCGGCAGACTCTACATTAGCGCTCCATTCCGGTTTTACAAGTTTACTTGTTCTGTACTCAGAGCTTAGTGTTACTGTTCAGAAATATTTACTTGCATAAAATTTTTTTCTAAAATGAAAGGAAAGAGCTTTTTCTAAAACCAACTGGAGAGAATGAGTGAAATTGCAGTGCGGTCATGAAGGTTGTCGAATTCGAATTTCTCCCGTGGGAAAATGAGATGCAATTATTCATCGCAAGTGAAATCGCGTCTATCGGAATATGATGATAAAAATTATAAAGGTAAAAGTGTCCTCGTAGTTTCAATCGCACGTTTGAAAAAGAAAGAAAGATTCTTTTTCTTCGACAAAAAAAAAAAAATGGTATATATCCTATAAGCCATATAGCGAGATTTGTTGAAATTTTATCTAACGATAACGCCATAAACTATTTCCTCGACATATTTTCATTTTCCGTTTGTATAATACATAATATAAATATATATATTTAACATGGTATTTTGTGTCAACGGATGGGGAGAGTAAAATACAAAAAGAGAGGGGAGAAAGTGTGACCTCGTAACTTTACCACATATATACATGTACAAAATTTATCCACGAAACGCGAAGTGTTGGGGAACGGGAATATACTATATGTAAAATGTGTACGTGTACGTATGTAGTACATAGGTACACAAATCAAAAACTCTATAGATGTTGTGACAGATGTTGTGTCTCTAATTATAAGTAGGTTTATATATAATATAAATTCCACCATCCCGCATGTGGTTAGCATGTAACGTTATGTATGGTGTATACCTATATACACTGGTATTTTCAATCGTTAATAATTATTCACAGTTAAAACCTGGTTTACCAAGGCGAGTATATAGCGGCAACACTACCCCATCAATGTACATAACTTGGAGCTTTAAACGGTATCCAAAATTGCGTTACGTGCCTCTGATCTCGATTATTAATAATTACATGTGCATCTATATATTGAATAATTTATCATGTAAAACCGACCGAATTACACAATGACGTAATTAATTTGAAATTGTAATCTCCATTTCTGAGGGAGATATTAGTGAGATGAGAGAGACTTGTTGTACAGCAATTATATAGAGAAGATATTTGAATAGATTTTAATTGAAATGCATCCATGGGGGAGAAAGTGTAAATTTTTTTTCTTCAGATTATAAGAAACTAGAAAGAAAGTAGCATATATTCTTCATTTACTCAGGTAATCTATTACCACTCGACCTTTAAATCATTCCTCTATTAACCTTTCCACGCGACCTATCGAATCTTTTAACCGCAAAAAGGAAGTAAAAAAAAAAAAGAAAAAAGAAGAAATCTGTAGGGGACGTAAAAAGCTGATGTTTCAATTATATCATAAAATGTCAATCTGGTAAAAATTGGGACGTTCAAATTCGCTTTACTTTTTCAGACTTTTATGCGCAAACTGTAACGTTATAGCCGATGAAAAGAGGAAGAAAAAAAAGTAAAGTGGTCGTAATGAAAAAAACGGCTATAACATAAACCCATCAATTAATATAAGATTAAAAGCTTCTGTTTCGTTGAATGATAATCCTACAGAGATCATAATCATATTAATTATAATCATTATTTATCCTACGTTAAGTTTTCGAAACTTTGAGAAATTTCTTTTTTGTCTTAAATTTTACTTTTTACCATTTTGCTTATCTTTTACTTTTTTTTTTTCGAATATTTTTATCGCCGAAAACAAATGCCAATCTTACATTTATATATGTATACTAAACCGTACTTATATATCCCCTAACCGCCGAGACGTTTCTAAATTACTTATATACCTCATAAAAAGTTGGAGGACTGCGTGAGTTGGTAAAAAAAAAAAAAAGAAAAAAGGAGAAAGAATAAAAAAAATCACTTTTAAAGTTAAGTTATATTAGTACTGAAACGTATAACTTTTTAAACGTTATATATACATGCATGCGTATATATATATATTCTTATATATACCCACTGCAAATGTATGAACGTATTTATAGCAGCGTTGTACTATACATAGATAGTATTTGTTGTTGGAAAAAAAAAGAAATGGAAAAAAAGATAACATTATTATTTATTCATCGATTATAAAATTTTCGCCGTTATCTTCGTATGGTAATTGCAGGTGATTTATAAAAAATTTTCACTGCTAGGAAACGTACCCTAAGTTCATCACAATTTTGTGGAGTTACCGTCATGAAATATCATTCATGAATAAACAATTTTTCAAAATGTTATCTCGAAGTATATCGCGAATTCTTGAGTTATTGGGTAATATATAACATTCCAAAAATTTTACACCATCCCCCCGCACTGCACGGATAGACCTCTCAAATTTTGTGTCTCTCTAGATATTCGATAGTACATATATGTATATGTTCGACGTACCGTACATAGTACACCTCCTTATACACAGGTGTACACACACACTATACCTATAGCTGTTAGTACATATTGCAAGTTTGGAGGATCATAAATTTAGCAAATGTTCATGCCACCCCCACCGTCCCTAACATTTTCGCGTATATATGGCCATAATAGTTATAGTTTTCGAACGTTTCGATCTAGGGGTTGAAGTACAGCGGGTAGGAAGGAAGGAAGGAAGGCAGGAAGGCAGGAAGGAAGTAAGAAAGGAAACAGCAGGCGTACTTTATAAACTGTTTCTATATAGATATCTGTAAGTATGTATACATATACGTGTTGTCTATATACGATATGTATCATAAATAATAATAATAACAATAATATAACACGTGACATCTGTACATGTGTTGTATATACGTTTATTTATACATATGTGTATACGTGGTGCGTGGTCGTCGTTTCGTGGCGATTTCGTGGGAGCTGTAGCCGAAAATTTATACAAGACCCGTAGCTACAATTCGATCCCTGTATACCCCATTCGATATGTATATGTATGAATATACGACTCTACGTATAGGTATATTGGAAAAATAAGTGCCACTGAAAAACGGGCGGCGGCAAGTTTTTTTTTTTTTCTTTTTTTTTCTATTATTCTCAATTTCATATTCAACATAACACCCGGTACATATATACATAATACATGTGCACTGTGTAGGTGTAGACCATATATGTATGTATATATATATATATATATATTTCCATTCGATAAACCTATATAGTTTTTTCCGAAAATTTGGAACTATGTATCTGGAAATTCAAACTTTTTATATATATAGATATATATGCAGCTCTTTCTCCTACAATATACTCGCACAAGGTTTGATCGTAAATGAACAACACGATTCGACGATGATAAAAAAAAAAAAAGAAAAAAGGGAAAACGAATAAGTTTTTTTTTAGTCAGTATAATGAACAAATAATTTTTTCAAACAATATCTATGCGAGGAGTGTTTTGATAACTGAAATTCTCTCGCACACAGGTAATTCGTTTTACCTTCCCCGGATTTCTATTTTTCGTGTTCCTCTTTTTTTCATCAAATTTACCTGCAATGGTAAAATTCGTCCTCAGAAAGAGACTACTCTTATATTTTATCATTCTTTGTTTTTCTATACTTCGGTTGTTTTTTGTTTTTTTTTCAGTTTTCTAAGTACACAATATAAGTTGAATTATTCATGAGGTATATAGCGCGGTGGTATTAAGCTCGGAATGCGTCATCTTATGGGGTATGAGGGGAAGGAAAAGAGGAATATAGCGGGTATACCGAGATACTCAACTGGGTGAAAAGTTCGCGGTTTCTATGTATATGTACAGGTATGTACAGTATTATGTATATGTATAGGTATACGAAATGCAGTAGCACTTAACTTCTCACGCCATACATATAGGTATACCTATTTCCTTTTCCTTTCTCTCATATATATGCGTTCATCTCATCCCTAGCTTTTTTCTCTTCTTTTTTTTTTTTTTCTTTGCCTTTGTGTTTCACTTCTCTATATATCCTTTGCGATTGAGTACACGTATAGATATTCCACCTATTTTTATCCTCGATAGAGTGAAATTTTTGCAATTTATTATTGTTTCATTATTTCGTTTTCATTGCAACACCCAATATCGCGACGAAAATTTTATTAAGCAAATTTTCTCGAAGATTTTTCATTTTTATACCACGTTAGAAAAACTTTGCGTGTCAAATAAATTTCGGTCGCATGGCATGCAAACATTATAATGTGTAGGTACTACAGGTACAACGGGTGATATAAAATTTAAGCTGTTTTTTCTTTTCAATCAATGATGTGTATTTGGTCCCCAATCGCAACCGTGAAGAAATTTTCAGACAGAATTTTGCTTTCAAATTTTTTCTATATATTTTTTTTTTTTTCTTGTGCCTCGAAATATAAATCCTTCAAAAGAATCATCGTGTAACGATATTTTACGTGAAATACGTGATTATATTATTTTTATTATTACGGCAGGGTTTTTATTGAATTATGAATACGTCATTTCATAATTCTGGATTTTAAGATCTCAGCAATTTCTTTTCGCATTATTTTTATCATTATTAGATTTTTTTTTTCCAACTTTTTTACGCGCGTACTTAAATATATATCCTGTGTAACGTTTTTATATATAGCGTCCATTTCTCTCTCTAACTAAATTTATATGTATAAAACACTCGTGAACGACGTAAAGAGAGTTTTTATATAATCCGGGCAACAGGTTCTCTTTTCCACCTGCTACACACTATGCATAGACAATATCATAATTTTCGAAAAAGTAGGAAAAACAACGAAAAAATAAAAAAAAACAAACAAACTGACTCAGTTTTCCGATAATACGAAATCTGCATAGATATTGAATTATATTATTTTCATTTTTTATCGCGTACTTTTTTTTTGCTCCGTCGATATATCTGGCGCGGATGCAAAACTTCGATGAAATTTTCTAATTATTACAGACGTAAAATTGAACTTATAAATTTGATATAGAACTTGAAATTTCACAAAAAATTTTGTTCTCATTGCAAAAAGTCATGACTCAACGCATCTTTTTGATAATGATATTTCCGAATTGTGATCGATGGAGATCGAATCGATGTAGATAATTATTTATTGTTCGGACAAAGATTTTATGAGGTTGATTCAAAAATTTCCAATAAAATAATCACCGCATCAGCTGGGACAGTATAATAGAAATAAGGGCGTAGATGTATACGCCATCTTGTTTTCCTTTATTCAGGTAGTATGTATGCAGTCTTTTGTTTTATCTTCATCGTCCTCAGCGACTATGTATAATTATAAGTCTGTTGACGAACTAATTAATTGCTGTAGCTGAAGTAGCTTACATATAGGTATAGTACAGAAACGGGATAAGATGATATTAGTGTGAAAATAAAAAACCGCAATAAGAAAGTAAGAACAAAAAAAAAAAAGAAGAGGAACGATTGATTGCCTGTGCGAGGAATTCTGTAATTTTTTCTTTCTTACGCGGTCTTCCTTTTTCTTACACTTCCACTTTTATACTACTTTACTTATTTTTACTCCACTTTCTTGTTATTCGCCTTGTATTCCTCGGTGGAGTTAATTAATTATGATTTCATAGAATCTACACACACATATATATAATGGTGTATTTAATTATTCGGCAGAGAAAAAAAGAAAAAGTGAACAAAAAAATTCATCAATTCTTTCGGAGGGAGAAAAATATTTATCTATAATAAATATACGTACGAAAGAATCGTCGTTGAACAAAAGAAAAAACAAAAAACAAAAAAGTACCTACAATAATTTTAGACACGGATCATATCGTTCGGAAACTGATGCGCGCGGGAAATGGCCAGCACACGGGGCATAATCCTGATCGCGAATTATTGTACATTTATCACGAGATTGGTATAATTTCCGTGATGTGTAGTCCTCTATACGTTCGTTCGTATACGTAATTATATGTATAGATAGATATTATATTTGCGCCAGGTACACATTTTCAGGTGATGTACATACGTATATATGGTATATTGCATCCGCTATTTATGCCGCGCGTTGTTTAATTCGAAATGGATTTGCGAACGGTACTCAACGTAATGATTATCCGCGCGGTATTGGCCAGTATTGGACATATGTATTTACGTATTTACCTATAATACATCATTTATACCCGAATCATTTTAATCAAAAGGTTCCCAAAAGCGATCGGTTTCGGATTATTTTCACATGTTAATTCTAGTATAGGCGTAAACGTGGATACCTATTTGTGTTTTATTTCATTTTATATTGGTTATTCGAATAGAGGAATTAAAAAAATTTTAAATTAAAAATTTACGAGTAATGTACATACATAAAACTCATTAGGTACGTGCACCCCCTATTACGTGAGTGTATACCAGCTGTGGATTATTGGTGCTTCTGAATTGTAGATTTTTAATCTAATCGTGACTTTTCAATTGTTTGAAAATTCATTATCTCTTAATTAAAATATAGAAATGGTATTTATTATTGTTAGTTTTTTTTTTTCTATTCGTTTGTTTATTCATTTCACTTCGTTTGTTTTCTTCTTTTTTTTTTCTCATCTATAGAAATATCGCGGGAGGTAAATTGTTATCGAAATTTATGTTATATACTTTGTGTAAAAGAAATTTATATAAGTAAATCATACATTAATTTCGCCATGTACAATTACCTCGCGGACGTTGCTTGATTCGACAAATAATATGAAGAGAAAGAAAAAAAAAAAAAGTAGTCAGTGGTTTCGGTAATAAAAATTTTTAAACGGCTCCTGTATTTTTATGATTCTCTTTTCTTTTCATTTCGTGTATTATATAAATTGGGGAAGAATAATTGTCGATCATGTTATCATATTCGTTATTATTATTATGATTTTTATTATCTTTGTCGTTGTTGTTATAAATGTGTATGAATATCTGAGTCGTATTTTTTGGAGATTTATTTTCAAAGTTTTTTTGGTTTTCAAAGATTAATACACTGAAGCTTATTTAGTTGAATTATTGTTTTTCATGGCATTGAAAAAAAAAAGAAAGTTTAATCCTGAAAGGGTTGAGAACCGTTTCGATAACAGATCTCAACATACATATTATAACGTAGAATGTTGTAATTTCTATAGTTTTGGATGTGCTTTAGAGTTTACCGCATTGAATTATTACCGAACATCGCAGCTGCCCGATAACAATATATGGCGTGTCATCGTTTACACAATTTGTACATACATAATACACATATACATCCACATACATGTACTCGTACTTGTTGAAAGGGTTGAACGAAGGAACACACCCCTGCAGCATTGTAAATTTCGGTGACTATAAAATAATTACCTACAATACGCTTCGTAAGTTTTTTCCACGTACGTTTGCGATTGTGTTTTGTCATCGTTTTTTGTTAAGCGCGTCCCTTGAAAGCACCTCCCATTTGATATGGTGTCTGATTATATTATCATTATTGTTGTATCTTCTCTTCACTCGCGTCACGTGTTCGAGCAAAAAATAATTATGTCCGTAGAGGTGATGATAAATTTTATGTAACCAGCTACTGAAAATCTGTCGATTTTTATTATAATTTATACCTCGCAGCTATTGTATGTAATGAGGCAACAAAGCCTGACATCTGAAGGGGATGAGGAGCCTTTCAAGATAATAGTGGCGAGGATCTCACGGGTACCGTGTAAAACAAACGAAGGATAAGGATTTTCGCAGCTGATCCGGTCCGCGCTGCGTCTCGTCACTTTTTCGAAGAGTTTACGGTTTCGCTACCCAAATGTCGTAGTTTTTTTTCTTTTTCCATTGAAAAGGTAAGAATTTTCTTCTCTTGGTTTTTATTATTCTTCTCTATAATATTACATCAAAATTATGTCTATTTTTTCAGTGTTGAAATGCGGTGTGATAAATTGAAATAAAATCGTTCCCGTGATAATATAATCTATGTGATATTTTTGATATTTAGAAGGCAGATTTTATACATTTGGTGTTGAACGTTACTTTAAGTTATATCTGAGGAAATTTCGGTGCTAACCTTACTCAACCTGACCTGACCTAACCTGACGTAAAAATATAAAGGAAAAGGAAAGAAGGGAGTAGCTGGTAACCTGCAAAGCTGTTGAATTGAGGAGGGAAAGTTGAAGAGGACTTAAAAAAAATGAGATTCTCACTTTACGCGAAACGGTCATGCACACTTCTGTTACATTCATTCTTTTCGCACTCCATCCGCAAAGATTCTTTATTTTTTTTCTTCGTTTCGGTTTTTCTTTTCTTTTGTTTGTCTGCATATGTCCTTTTTTCGTTCCATCCGATCCCCACCTTATAGCTTGGACCGAAGGTCTGCGTATATTATTAGAAGGTCGTTAACGATAAGTGATTATTTTTTGTTTCTCCGCAACCTAATCGTGATCGTTAACTGTTACCCCAAAAAAGGCAACTCCGGTGCAAAAAAATAAAAAATCGCAAATATTGTATGTGAATTATCGTGAGGTCGAAAATGCAAATGGAAGAATTGTCATCACCCTCGTGAATTAGCGATTCAGATTGCGGCGTGAGAAATTTTTTCTAATCATTCTGCCTCGGAAGCGCATTTTTATGAGGTTAAAAATTCTTCTCCTTTGTTTCCTTGGAGTAATCGAATTCGATATTTTTTCCGGCAGACAACGATCGAGTGCCTGCAGTTTATATAGCTGTGGTATTTTTCACTCGGGAATAACGAGCTTGCAGGCGTCTTTTTGACGCGGAAAAATTTTCCAAGGTTAGTGGGGGGAGACTCAAAATCAGATGAAAACAACGTTATTTTTTTCCTTACCCTCCACTCTTAAGAATTGCTCGTGAATACTTTTCTGCTTTTTCTGAAGCAACGTTCGTTTTTTCTTTTTTTTTTATCTTTTTTCCTATCTTCTTCTCTGTGGTGTATAGACCACAATACCTCATGGGAGATAAAGCGAGCACCACCCAAAAGGTCGAATAATGTATATATGTATAAAAAAGTTTTGATAAAAAGATTTCAACAGAATTCTCGACTCGCACGGACGCGATGCGATCGTCGCCTTATTTGTTACTTTTTTTTTTTTTTTTCATTTTTCCCCCTGTTCTTCGCTAAAATCATTGATATTTTTCCACGTGCCTTTCCACATTTTTCATTTTCCTCGAGTACTTTCTACGGTTTTCCTACTTTTCCTTTATTTCTTTTCAAAAATACTTGAATTTTTCTCCTGATATATTTTATTCGAGATGTATCTTTGTCCGCGATAGATTGACGCGCCACTTTTCAATAGACCATTTAATTACTTTTCCCCGTTCTTCTATGTGCAGATGTTCAAAAAATGAAAAGGCAAAGAAGAAATGAATAGAAACCCAAGGAAAGGAGAAAAAAAAGTGAAAAACAAATAAAATAAAGGAAATGGAAAAAAATTTCTTTTCTGTTACAATCCGCATATAGAGGGTGCGGATAAGGAAAAATCCACGTGAAAAAAAGGAAGAAGAAAACACAAAAAGGAAAAAAAAAAAAAAAACAAGAGACGAAAAGGACCGTGAGGAATGAAATGATCTAAAATACAGTGTAAAAATAAAAATGAAGAGAAAGTAAAAAAGATTTTCAAGCTGGAAAAATCGGGTTTGTCCGACCGGAAATATTTTCCGGCAATTCATTCTCGATATTATATATGGGTATGGGTATAGTATATAGAGCTCGTATATGTGATACGTATTTGTTATATACCTATATACCTGTTGTACGTGTGTCAGTAGTTTTGGGATTGGAAAAAGGTAAAATAGAATGATACAAAATAAAATAAAGAAAAATGATAAAGGTATTATACTATATTGGTTATCTATATATCATATATCATATACACAACAATATTGCAATATCATATAACAGCTGGGAGAGTTGTGAAAAAATGTTCTCCCTCCGTTTTCTATCTCTTTGTCTGGCTTCTACTTTTTTTTTTCCTCAATGTTTCGGGTATCATACAATTCCATTATATTAAAAATTCGCGCTAACCGTGAATATATGTATATGGAAATTCGTGCCTCATATATGTATAGCACCTAAACTGTACGTAACATACATGATGCCGCGGCAGTCGAATTCAATCGAACGTGAAAATCTTTAAACGTTACGCGTTATTTCGGTTGCGTTGATAGATTTCTCATTCTATTTCATTCTTCCTCTCAATCGAATATCGAAATCAGGTGGGGTTTCACATTATCGATGTGAGATATATGTACATAAAATTTTAAGGTTAGTATTGTGCGCCCTCCACCTCCGCACGTACCTCGAGCAGGTAAATAAATACGGGTTTAATGGGAATTGAAATCCTGATTACTGATCAAGGTCTATCTATATACGGCTGATTTCAGGAGGGATGCGTAAAGGTAAGGGGGGAAGGAAAGGGTTGTTACTGAACGGTGAGGCACGATTTTGGTTCCCCCGATATATCGATCTGATCGCGCGTAATTAGCGTTATATGTATTGGCCGTGTATATATAATATACAATAGAGTAGAGACAGGTGTACATATACAAATACATGTACACGTACATATCGCGTATATACAAAGCGTTGTGCAGGGCGTGGAACGAACTGTGTATATACACGATGGACGGATGGGTTGATAAGGATTACCAGGGAAGAACGTCAATAAGGAGAGAAGATAGAAAATTGGAGTGAAGGGTGAGGAAGGGTAAACCACAAAGAGATTCTGACGCGTAAAAAGGGGGAAAAATAGAAGAGGAAAATCGAAAAGGATGCGCGGTAATAGGAAGAAATAAAATATAGGGGATATATAGGTACATAATATAAGGATATAAGGATATTTCGATCAGGGTAGGTATATGTAATACGTATAAAAGAAAATGGAACTTCCCAAAAGGTACCACTGGTGAAAAAATTTGTGCCAAGTACATCAAATGTTCGCAAAATAAATTCTGTCCGGAAATCGTTATTCGGATATTATACACATATAATTGGAAGAAAGATTAAATCATCCCGACAGGCTAAAAAGGATTCGGATTAAAAAAAAATCATTTATCTTTTCATCTAATGTTTGAAAACTACGAGATGTCTTGTTATCCTACTCTACTTTTACTGTAAAATTGCCGGCAATTTTTTCTCCCCAAAATTTCGTTCGTCCTTTGTTTTCTGTTTTATTCTATTTTGTTCGCATAATTATTCAAGTTTTAGGGAATTCCTTATGTCTTATGAACCCTTCTCCCCCCATAAGGAGGGAAGTAATGATGTTTGACGGAAGTTTCGAGGATTTTCTTTATCACCTTCTTCATCTTAATTTATATACATATGTATACGTACATTATACATATCTACGTATATATTGTGTACATTGCAACTTTAAGGGCACTTTAAGTTTCTCTCGAGTACTTCGAGTTTCTCATCCTGAGACGTAGGAAAATTTTCCCCGTATACCTACATTTGACAGCTCTACATACGTGTACATAGTTACGTAAATTTTGGTAAGAAAATTTCAGTAGCTTCGTAATTAATACTTTTGTAATTTTCCCTAATTATTACAGCTGAAACTAAAATGAGTGGCGGCTGACAGGAACCGGTGGTCTAACTTCGGCGTGGAAAATTATATGATCATAATTAACCCGGATTTTAATTTTACGAATCAAAACCACTGAAGATAATAACGTTGTTTATCTTTTCCATCTTCTTTTTCGTTTTCACTTTTTCGTTTAAAATTTTTTTCTATCTTTCGAGACGATTGATTACGCTGTACCTATATACATACGTATATCTTATAGAAATGAGAATAAAAAAAACAACAGCGCAATAACTTTTTTATGAAAACGACAATGAAACAAAAAGAATAAAAGAGAAGAAGGATCGAAAAAGAGGACACATCTATCTGAACGCTGAAATTTTAGAGAACAAAAAAAATCTGTAGTGAAGCGCTTCATCTTAATTTATTATACGTTTAATTACAGCTTTAATTAGTAAACTTCTAAAGCTTTAATTAAGTCTTACGACACTATACAATAGAACAACAACGTCCCGGAAGTATATTTTACATAAGATCATCTTCTTGTCACGTTTTTCTGCGTATAATCTTGATAACCGAATGAGAAAGAATATATAAAAAAAGAAAAATTAAAAACTAAACAATAATTATAACAAGAAGTACATTTGCACCTTAAGGCTTAATATAATTATAGTTTTTGTTCTCTATCTTTCATTGTTCGGAACGAATCAATTAAAGAAATTTTTATTTAATTTAATTACTTCTGTTATGTACATGAACGTTGGCTGTTTGTTAGGGTAGGATAAACGGGGTAGATTTTAAATCGGTCGTTTTCCGTTTCCGTATCTGAGACTTTGAAATACTGCAGACAATGAACTGAAATTGCAGACGACGGCCATAATTGAAGATCGTTTGGTTTGATTATTCTCTATGATAATCGAGTGACACGGTCAGTAGGTATTATAATATACTATAATTATAATATAGCACATAATTTCAGATCAAATATACGAGCGATCCTCTCGTATTGCCCACAACGTATACTACGTGATTTTCGGTCTAATATGAAAATTACAATTTTTGGAACATGGTGAAAAAAAGGTAAATGGTAAATCGTACACACGTACGTTACGTAGAAATTTTTTTACGTGTTGTAAAATATAATGCATTGTAACGTTATACAATAGAGATATAATAAATATAAACAAGGAAATTTAGAGTACGAACGTTATATAGATATATACGTTATATAGATATATACGTTATATAGATATATACGTGCATATGTATATACCTATATGCACATATAATGCATATGCCGCAAATAATAAGAGCGGAAAACGCGATCACGCAACGTTCAAATAAATCGATTAAATTTTATAACAGCCTGTTGCATCCATTGCACAGTGAAAAAAATATATATTTTTACTATCGTACATGTACGTAGTAATACGTAGGTATGTATTTCGATGTATAAAATATCATCATCATTAATTTTATTATACCATTTCTTTTTTTTTTTCTTTTCTCCCCGTGTGAGATTCGATCTAATATAATATATATAATATTACATCGTAACGATTTTATTTTTTCGTAATTTTATCATCTGAGTAAATAATTTTCATCCCCTACATTATAAATTCTCGCTCCGAACTTTTACTTCCCTTTATATTCCTTTCCCCAACCAAATTTTCGCCGTCGCTATTCACATAATTTCACTTCGTTGGTTGATCGATAAATTTTCTACCCAGCCATCACCTGATGCCACCTGCTGTTTCTTTAGAATCTTTACCTACGTACGTACGTACTGCATAGATTTTAGTTTCCATACTCGAAATTCAAAAAAAAAACAGAAAATTATATATTTATAGACATCATATCCTCGCAATCGGCTGCGATTTTTTCAATTTATGTATCTGGTTTGGTTCAATTCGTTCACATGAGATGTACACCCTGCAAGTTTGCTTCTGAATCAGCCCGTTGGCAAAACTTCAGCTGGACAACTTTTTCATGAGAATGAGAATGATGAGAGAAATGAATTCATGAATAGTTTGTCCAATTCTGGTCGTCAGACGATCCAGAATCAACCAGACCGAGTGTACATACAGGTGTATTATATTTAGAGTTGAATGGCCACTTTTCTATTCCGAGAGAATTCATTATATTATTTATTCATTGTTTTTTTTTGGTGCTTTAATACATCGTTTATATCAAGGGATGGCTTTCATTTATTTATTTATTCGTTTTATGAAATCTATGTAAGAATTATACCGCAAAGGTGGCAACACATCAGCGGCAGCAGCAGTAGCAGCAACAACTTCAGAGCAAACAATTCTTGATTTCCCATGGGATAAATACATTTTATTGTATATATATAAATATTATGTAAATATATATGTATACATATAGGTATAGATATATACCTACATAAATTTTGAAGAACGGACTCGAGCGCGAGCCATGACTGAAGGGGCCGGGGGGTGGGAGGAAGTTCAAATAATCCATGGCAACATACGCGGGATTACGTGTACTCTCGTGTGGTATTTATTATCTAAACAATTAAACTAATGAAGTCCCAATTACCGCAAGGCAATCAATGTATATCACTGCACGAGTATAAAAATTATTTTGATAGGCTTCAGCCGCGAAGGTATTTTATGTTTTTTACAAAGATTTATTCAGTTTATTAATCGGTCATTTGAAGTGATTTTTTTTATTTTTGGTTTTTTCATTTTGATTTTTTTTTTTTCAACGACGACGTTATATGTAATATACCGCGAGTGTGAATCGAGGCGTGGAAATTAAATATATGAATGAAATGTAGGTTGAAAAATTCTCGTAGAATATATTTTTTGAAAAATTCAATTTTCCAAGAAATTGCAGTGGCGCGAGGCGTGTATGAAAAAGTGGGAAAAAAAAAAAAAACACCAAACAAAAGTGGACGGTAAAAAAATTATCCGATAAAAAAAAACTATAATTTGATCGCGCACTGATACGCACTGGAAATATATCCGAGGGATGAAAGAGAAGGAAAAACGAAAAAAAAAAGAAACACCTCGACTGTCAAAGTGTTGCCGTATGTATAATGGTGGTATATATGTATATAGTATAGATCGCTCTGCCTGTTGCGCGAGACGAAGTATATAAATCGCAAGCTCAGACGAACCACAGGAGAGAAGAAAAAAAGATGAAACAAAAAAAAAAAAAAGAAGATTAACCCGCAATGACAATTTTTTTGGTTCTCTTCCCTTTTTCACCGTCTAATTTTCAGTCTGAATTTAATTACAGAATTCGATGTCTCGGTCACGATTATATCGCGGTGTATCGTGAGGCGATTTTAGTTTTGGAGCGAGCTGTGTATGTGAATTTTCTTGTTTTTTGGGAGTTAGTTTTTTTTCCCCTAGGTTTCAGTTTTCCCGATTTACAATGTACCGTTGCACACATCAGATGATATGTACGATACAGCAGAATATATACCTAGTACATGTATATATGCAAAGTAGCACAGATATAAATTGTACCCTTGTACATATATATGTATAAATATTTAACCACTTTGAAAACATCGCGGGTTATCATATTATACATATGTATATATATATCGTGATACGAATGTATAACCACATATTAAATATGATTGAAAAATTGAGGCTTATTATTTTATACGTATAGGATAAATCACACATGAACACCGCCGTACAACAATCAATCGTCAATTGTTTCTCGCCTATTATTATTGTATTATTTTTATTACAAGTATTATTATTAATGTTTCAAAGTATAATATGTTCACGTCACGTATATGTTCATTATCGCATGTTTTATGATTGAAAAATTGAAAAATTCAAAAAAAGAAAAAAGAAAAAATGATAAAACAGAAAACCGATGAATTTGTTGCTCTCTCTTCCATTTTTTAAGCGCATAGCTAATTTGTTTCTTTTTTTTTTTTCCGAAGCTTTTTTCTTACTTTTGTATTTTCAACTTTTTTTCTTTTTACGGGGCACGGTCTGAGTTTTTAGTTATAAGTATTTTCGTTGACTTGCGTTTTAAGTGCAGAATTCTTAAAACTATACATCACATGCAGCAGCCAGATGATATATATGTATGTGAGTGGTGATGAAATAACAGCGAATTTTTTTTTTCTTGTCTTTTTTACAATTTCAATTTTGTTTTCTGTTTCATTGTTGTAAAATCTGGTGAAGATTGAATCGTGCTGATGATGTTGTGATACGTGATTTAGGTGCAGAAATAACATGTAATACGTATGCATAGAATGATAGTATATTTTATTCATGCTTTTGGTTTCATTCGCTGTTTGTTCTTTTTTCTTTTGATTTTGGTTTTTTGTTTTTTGTTTTTGTTTTTGGCACATCCATTATATTCTGGTTGGTCATTGCTCACCTGAGGTAGAAGCATGGCGTGTGGCAGCGGGCGCGCCTCACCGCGCACTGACTGGCTGCCTGCGCGTTACCAGACGCCCTGGCGTCCCCAAAACCCCTCGTCGCCCTGCCATGCCCTGCCCTGCACCCTCTACTTTATTCATTCTAACCTTACAACCTTACCAACCTTCCTTCCTTCTCCTTTCTTGCCTTCCTTTCTACCTTCCCTCTGCAGCTAGTAGCTACCTCCATTTCTACCTTGTACCTATATACCTCCCTGCACATTCGACGTTTGCCCAATTTTGCCCAGAAATCAGAATCGAAGAGTCTTCGCAAGGATATCGGAGATAGTGTGGCCAATTTTTTCGAAAAGTTTCTCACGTCGTCGGGATCGACCAGAGAAAACTATTTGCACAGCTAATGCAAGAATTTACAAAAGCAAACGACGTCACCTTTTTTTTTTTTTATTATAGATGTAGAAAAGTAAGATGAAATTTTCTATTTTTCCTTCACCTCGTGAGAAAAAGTTGCAAAGATATGTTTTGAAAAATTTATAAATCACTTCACTAGTCTCGGTCGGAGTGGAGAGCTTTTTAGAAAAAAAAAAAAATTGAAATAATAGAAAAGTGCGAGGCTCAATTCGTTGGTTAGAAAACTGGGGGTAAGTCTGGCCGAAAGCGATACAACTTTTTATCGAAATCCATTTTAGAGTACTTATATCTATACGTTTTCTTCAGTTCGCAGAAACTGTATTTTTCCTTTTTGCCAGTTTTTTTTTTTTTTTTCTCCATCTTTGAATTGATATTTTTGATCCGAATATCACGCGTGTCTCCGTCTGGGTATTGAAAATTCAAAAATCTATACCGCGAAGAGGGCGAAATAGAAAGAAGCAAAAAAGAAGAATCTGAAATGAAGTAAGTGAAAAGAGGGATGTGTAGAGAAAAACATATAGGCGGTAAAAAACTAAATAAATAAAATATATCTTTGAGGGGGTTTGTTTTGGATTTTCAAGGGTTTTGGTAACATCGCGCTTTCGGACGTGTTCGCGGTTTTATCGTAGTAATTGAATTTTTTCCTTACCTCTATGCAATCTTTGTTTGTTCTCCCTGATGTGACTAGATTTTCTATATTTTACTTTTTCTGCTTTTTAAAGTTTATTCATTTATTCATTGATTCTTTTTTTCTTTTTTTACTTCAAGCTTGACACGATGACGTGAAGAATATCGCACACGACAGGATGTGAAATAATATAGATCAAAAGTTTCGGTGTTTGGAATACCTCCGAAAATAATGATTGGCGAAAATTCTGGTAAGATTTCGACGGTTCGAATTTCGTTCACAAGCCTTCGTAATTTCTCATCAAGATTTACCAATTGTGGAGTAGAAGAGGACAGTCCAATGCTATTTACTGGTTCTCCTACGAGGACCTTCTACGAGAACACAATAAAATATAGAAAGCCCTAAGTACCTGCCCCATATTTGGTGATCTGAAAATGTAGTCGCGTATCCTTACCGATAATGTTTAGGTGTGTTAATCTATAGGTTGAAAATTTTACTTTAGCTTAAAATCAGGATACGAGCATCAAATATTGATTCCCTACCGTCTGTCGGTTGGTCGTCGGTCGATCGACCTGCGAACCGTCAGGGTCTCAACCTGATCCTTCCACTAGCAATCTATCAATTCCACCTTACAGTTCTAACGCCAAAGCTGGCACCCCTTACGCCCAGTAGTACGTACATATAATATACCATATATGTATATATGCTACAGGATGGACGGAAAAAAGTGGGCTATTTCAAAATCCGAATATAGATTCATAAGACGACAACGAATCTTTGAAAAGATTCTCACGATGCTGAGCAAAAGAATCGTCGTGCTTTCGCAAATATGAAAACAAATTTGGATTCTCATAAATTTAATTATTCAAACGGAAGAACTGTCGAGTTTTCTTCATCCTTTTTTTTTCCAGTGAATTGAGAGGAGACAATCGTTGCATTAATTTCTTTTTTATTTGAACTTTTATCTTCCCTTGCAGCCTGCTCCGAAAGAATTGAAAATCTCCGAACGAAATCGTTAAATGAAAAAGGGTTTTTCTTTCGTTTATATAGAAACCAAGATAATTCATACGTTTATACGGAGAGACCCTTTTCGTACTTATATATATATGAGGATAGGGTTCGTAGGAATTTCGATATTAGCACATATTCCGAAGGGTTTTTTTCTCGATCTCCTTTTTTTCTCATTTTCTTTTTTTTTTCTTCTTTTTTCTGTGCTTTTTTCTTCATGTTATGTTTTATAGGCTGTGTATGAGAATTGCAATCAGTTTTTCCAGAAACGCATCGTCATCATGACGTACGTATAAATCGGAGTCAGCATGGTCGGATTTTCAAAAATTCATATTACTTTTATTCTGGATCACTCAATCAATTTATACTGCGGCGAGTATGAAATTCGATGTTTTAGAAAAGTTCGATTTTTATCTCTCTACTTTTAGGACCCGATTTCACTTAAAGGATAATTTAATCGTTTGTCTCTAGTTTCACTTCCTCGTTAAGAGATTTTAGACCTCGTGTGTTGATTCAGAGGGTGTTACCGCAGATTTTCGAATCAGTAAGCATACAAGATATAGGCATACCTTTATACCTAATGCCAAATGAAAATCCAACCCCGCATGGGATACCAGCAAATACCCATTTCCTAGGAAACCTGAATCCCGTGGGATGTGCACAGGGTGTTTTATCCTTATCGTAAATAAAGATCTTTAGTTTACCACTGGGATCTATTAAGAAGTTAGTTATACACATACCGCCGGCCGTTCACTCCGCAGATTTTTTCGTCCTTCTTTCTTGCTTTCTTTCTCTTTTTTTTTTTTTGTTCCATTAATTTCTTTTTGTTTCTCATGCATTTTATACGGTCTTCCGAAAATTTAAAATTACACCCAAATGTCTCGTTCTTTCTTCTTTACTTTTTTTTTTTTCTTTTTCTTTTTTCTCACTTTTTTCTTCCACCGTTCATCGCGCGCGTGGCCCATTATTCGTGAACCGAATAAATCACGTATATATTTTTTCATAATTTGCCTTCGAATTGGAGCTCCTGATAATAAGGTACAGGTGAGGTATACTTGAGTAAATTGATTTCTTTACGAGTAAATAAAAAAAATAAAATAAAACAAAAAACTTAAGTAAATAATAAAAATACACATAAAAAAAAAAAAAAGAAAAGAAAATCGCCCGGGCGCGTGGTAAAAAAAAAAAAGATTCAATATATCATACGATTAAAACGCGGGTGATACAGATACGAGCGGGAATCCAAGAGTCTCGTGATGATAATGCGAATTAACATTTACAGACGACTTTATTTTATGGGTTTTATATGTTTAAGGTTTTTTTAGTATTGTTTTGTTTTTTTTGTTGCTTTTTTTTAGACAAGTATGCAAAGAGGGTATTTTCGGGTCGTCTAGATGTCAGCGATCCATCGTCTTTGCAATGTTTATCATTCGTAATTCGAGATGTAGACGTATTATTGCAGCTTAAACTTATTAGCATATTGTTTATAGTCGATTTATTCACCACATAATCGTTATCATCATCGGTGAAATAAATAGCAGGGAATCTCCTACCCCGGCCATCTTGGTTGTTCGAATTTGTTTGAAGTAATTGATGTGACCGTTGTTATTTTTTGGAAACGTTTACTTCATGTTATAAGAATAAATTTTTAGATATTTTGCAGTTAGAAAAAAAAAAAAAAAAAAAAAAAAAAAAACGCACGCAGTGCAAAAAAGAACGAATGAGCTTATATATTATTAAATATACCTAAAACGGATAAATATAGGTTGGAAAAGAAAAGGAAAATTTATTAAATAAATACAAGGATAAATTGATTGTCTCCTCGCAACCAAATTCACTCAAGCGCACTCAAGATATGTCTACGTAATTCAAATATCTACTGTTCAAGCTTCTTTTTTTTTCTTAGTTTTATTATATTTATCACATATTCATCTTACTTTCGATTAAGTTTGTTCGGTTGTGAATTCAAACTTTGTAATTTTAATTTGATAATTTTTTTTTTTTTTTTTTCAATTTTTTCCTCTAATCGTATTTTCTGCTTCAAAAACTGTAACAACATCAGTTCATCGTTAGCTATATTTTACGTATAATATTGTCGTATTAATTAACGTTTCGCGCTGGTATATAGAAATACATAATTGGAAAAAAAATATAATGAAAATAATGAGAAAAAAAAAAAAAAAGAAAAAGAAAAAGTTGCAGAGTGCAGGTTTAATTTTATTCCCCCATAGTATATGAGATGATGCGGCGAGAGAACTTTTTAATCAACTTGGCTAACCCGCAGGATAAAAATTACATTTGAACGTTCTAAAAAAAGAGAAACTAACAGAAAAAAGCGAATAAACAAAAAAGAAAAAAAGAAAATACGGCTGAGTGATAAACAAAAAATATATTCAAATACATATTTCTTTTAGTTTTTCGTTTTTTACTTTTTCAAAATTCATTCAATTATTTCCTCTGGCCGTTGTAGCTAATATTTGCTTCGGCACCTATACATAATATCGCGCAGGTTTTACGTTTTAGGTACATACAAAAGTTGAAAGAAAATCTCGATTTTTTTCCTTTTTTTCTGATTTTTTTTCATCGTGGTTTTTTCAGTTATATTGCTATGGTATATGTGTAAGTATATAGATATGTGTATAGGTATGTACACGCGATTTTACGGATTCGTTCAGTTTCGTCGTTCTGATTGAAATCTACAATATATATACGTCTTATATACATTCCTGTACATAAATATATTGTATGGTAAAAGTAAGACGGAAATCTTACGGAGAGATAGAAAGAAAAATCAAATCCTCCGGATCAAAGACCTCCCCAATCAAAAGTCAAACTTTCGAAGAGGCTTCTGAATAAATTCCCAAAACCTTTCATATTTATACCACAATATAGGGTATATAGATATTATGCAGTGAAATCTTCTTGAAAAATAATACAAGAATAGATAGTTATTATGTACGCGGCATTTGCGGAATAGTGAAGTAATTTTTAACACGTTAAAAAAAATCTATAAAAAAACCATATAATTTGAAAAAAAATAATGTTCAAGTTTTTTTAGTGATCAATATTTCCACGTCGTTGGAAGAAAGGCTCAATTTTACAAAATTGGTGCAAGCCATCTGCAAGAAGTGCGTATGAAAAAGAAAAAGAGTTAGAAAAAAAACCAACCGAAAAAGAAAAAATCAATTCCTACCAGAACTCTGTGTAGCGTTACGGATTTATTGATTGTGATTGGATGTGTGATTGGATGTACAACTTATACGGTCATCATGTGATATATTACGTACAATAGCATGGGGTTGTCGCTGTTGGTACCGGGTCATGATTGATCAATTACCAAATCGAGGTTATTCCTAATTAAAAAAACGAAACAAACGCAAGTGAAATTGAAAAGAAAAAATAAAAAACTGATCTCTTTTTCACCGTAGTACATAGGTACACAATATATAGGTATAGTCCAAGAAGCGAAGAGATTTATTTCCGATTTTCAGTGTATGCGGAGATGAGGTTAACATTTTTTTTTAGTTTTACCTTTTACTTTTTGTTTTTTCAATTGCTAAACAAAAATCGATAATGGAATTCTCTGCAAACCGATTGAATTTTATCATTGTTATAGTTGTTTTGTTTTTTTCAATATTTTTTTCAAATTTTTCATCAGTCAGAATTATATACGTTATATAAATAGATCGACGCGTTTAAATTTATTTGCATAACAAAAAAAAAAAAAAAAAAAAAACAAACACACAAATAGAATGAAAAGAAAGAAATCAATCAAATTTCTTCTCACATCGTTCGAATATTCATCTCTTCCATTTATGGCTTTGAATAAACACTTTGAGGTTTATTATTCTTCCCTTTTTTATTTCACCGCTTTTCCTTGAAAGGAAGTAAACCAGATTTCTCTCTTTATTTCAGTAAATCAACCAGTTTATTTTTCTTTTAATTTTTCTCTGAAAGAAAACCACATTTTTATTTCCGTTTAAATTTATTCAGATAATCTGAAATATAGGAATGGTGATCGTAGGGTAAGAAAAAAAATGTCCTCTTCAAAAAATATTAATTCTAAATTATCATAATTAATATTCAAAAAACGACTTATACCTCAGGTATTTTAAACATAAAACTTGGATCCCTTTTATAGAAAATATAACCTTCAAGGTTGACAGGAAACTATACCTACACTTTGACAAATGAATGAAAATTAGAATTTCAAAATAAATAATTTTTTTTTTTTTCACAATAAATAATTATCACATGAGAGATGATAATGATAAAATAAAAATTATCGGATTCACATGTACAAACTGAAAAAAAAAAATAAAGGAAAACGGGAAAAACTGTTTTCCCCGACAACCATCTTGGCATCTCATCCTACGGTTTTTTGCCCTGTATTCTTCCTCTTTCTTTTACTTTTCGGTATTATACAGACAAACACACTTTTATCGATTCTCACGCCTATTTTATGAGGGGTACCTTCGCTTTCGCGGAATTCAAATTACATTTAGAATTCTACATTGTAATGCGATATAATCATTAACTATGTACGGTATACACATACCTATATATATATATATATATCTCTTTAGTTGAGATTAGATTTCGCGAATTTTTCCAATTTTTTTTTGTTTCTTCCTTTTAACTTCTTTGTTTTATTTACACGAGCGCCGCAATTTGAGCAAGAAACAGCGGTGGAATTTGACGTGTAATCTTGTTTGTGGGGGGCACCGATCTGCAAGTTTCGGAATTTCGTGCGTCGTCGTCGCTGAACTTGTACTTTTGTTTTTTCTATTCCTTTCTAATACTATTATTTTGTGCCGTTCGTGTTTCGGGTCTTTTTTTTTCTTTTGATCTAGACACGTTTTCAGTGCTTTTCTTTCTGAACAGACCCCCCACCCCACCCGAACATTTTTACAGCTTGTTAGGTTGTTAATAGGGTTTACGCCCGAAATGTGGTGCAAAAATTTTTGAGGATCTTTCAGAAAAAAAAAAAAAAAAATTATGAGCGTGAAACAAATTATAACCTAATCGTTGTAGCACAATAGGAAAAAATAGTTGGAACGAAGTATATATGAAGTTGTGTAGTTGGGTATTATACATTCCAATTTAAAATTAATAAATTGTCGACCGTATAATTGGTGCATAAATATATTCATAACACTATACCTGAAGTTTATCTCTACAACTTCGTCTATTAATCAGTCAATTTTCTAAAATTAATGCAGTTCATTATTTATTCGTATACGTTCATTAATTTTATTTTTCCTAGCGCAATAAAAGTGAATAATATGATTTAAAAGTAGTTGCAAAATTCTATTTTTATCAACTACCATCTTCGAAGGGGTTGTAGGGAAAATTCTATGTTTGCTACGTATGCCATTTTATCGTAAAAGATTTTTTTTGGTCTTTTTTAATTGAGATTTTTGCTGGGTGGTCATCTACCCCTCTTTCAGTGAAAGATTTTTTGCGCATTGAATTATAGGTATAGAGCCGAACGAAGTGTTAACGAAACAATATTCGACCAATTTCCTAGAATATGCAGAGAGAATTAAAATCCTCTGATGTATAGCTGCAAAATATGATACAAATGGCAGAATCGAACAAACGAATGAACAACCAAATTCACTCGGCGGAATAACGTTTCTCTCTACACGTACACATGCGTCACACATTTACAGTTTCGCTGTCATTGTCGCGTCGTCGTAGCCGTAGTTCTATCCAAACCGCGGTCTATGTAGGTAGGTAATACCTAAACCTTACCAATCGATAACAAATTAAAATCCTACTAGTTGGGCCGCCCGCGCCACTGCTTCTGCTATAACGTCACCACCACCACCCCCTTTTTCATCATCTCGAATCGCGATATAGTTAAACTAAAAGAAGATCACTTGAGATCTATTTGCTTTGTTCATCATTTGTTTTTTGCTTTTTTTTTTTATCGTTAGTAAATAAGATTTGCTTCATTTATTCGTAGCTTACGTGTATATATGTATATTTCAAATCACGTACTTGATATACTTACCAAATTTTAAGAGTCTAGACAGTCAATTGTTTGCTTTTATTTTAATCCAATATTTTTCTTTTTTCCATTTATATCTACTCTTGGCGAAGAATTTCGAAGGATTATATAGAATGAAATATTTTTTTTTTTTGGTCACAGATATTGTAATGTCCTCCAGTATCGGACCAATAAACTCTAACTTTATATTTGACAATCAGCCTTATATGAAGTGGAAAATAGTTTTTTCTACCACCGAATAAAGTAAACTTTTGTTAGCTCTCTAAACCTATATATTTTATCGCACGAACGATATTCATTCGTAAATGTGTCTGTAATTAATTTAAGTTTGATCGTTCGTTTTCTCGGCCCTCTGTTGCAGCTGGAACGCCGTTATTTTAATCCTTTTATTCGTGAGTTTTTTTTTGTTTTCTACCCTTTCTTCTTTTTTATTGCGGGGTGTATTTGTGTAAGTCATTGAATGTACATCGTGCGAGTTTCACCCTTTGGAGAATTAAGCCGACATTCCTTGCGGGGTAGACCTGAAGGCGTAAAATCTCACCCCCTTTAACCTATATAGAGATGATGGTGCAACCGCAATAAGCGGTTAATCCAAGCTACGTATACGAAGTTATTTGCAATTACTAGGTATACGTATACGTATAGTATTTGGAAACGAGAATTAGACGAGGAGATTAAATTCGTATTATTTTAGAGATGAAAATTCAATGAAAAACCTTTTCCCTTGGGTCGAGTCTGGAGATCATTTTTCTTTCTTTCCTTTTTCAATAACATTATTAATTTACGTTACTCGTTTACTAAAGCTCAGATTTTAATTGGAAACGTATACGTTTTAACAGCTATGTGAATGGTGGTGAAAAAAAAACATGTACATACAAATCTTTGACCTAGGGTTTAAGGTGATTTCAAAAACAAGCAGATATTATCGGACTTCTAGAGACGATGAGTTTGAGTATAATCACGGTTTTGAAAAAAAAATATTTCAAAATGGCGGATCCAATATGGCGGATCCAATATGGCGGAACATGATGTTTTCGCCAAAAATCGATGGATCTTCGCGACAATTGATTTTTGAGGAAATTCGCATAAAGTAAAACGACGCATGACATAAAATTTGTAAAAAAAAAAAATGATATAACTGGATCTCAAAAACCCATATACTACACAATACAACTCAAATATACTTCAATATACCTGAGTGTACATATATTTATACCCAGTTACATAGAGATTTGAATTCTTTGAGAAATCTTGTAGGACGATGATCGCGTAGCTCGTTAATGTCTGACAGATTGGATCACGACTTCCTACTCCGCCTTTTATATAAAATTTCAACCTACCATCCCTCCCTTCCTCTCTTCCTCCCTTATTTTCTACCTAACCTACCTCTTACTTTCCTCATCGAATTCTACGCCCAACTCCCCCACTATAAGGTACTCGAGGGTTTGACAAATACGATTATCCCCTTAACCCCCTTCTTCTCCTCATCCTCATGTACACCGCGGCTATGCCGACTACATATAGGAATATATATACATACACATACGTATATTATATAGCCACACTAAAACCACCCCTATACACGGTTAAACCCGATTGAAGGAAGGAACGAACACTTCAACTATGTATACCTATACATATATTCACGTACATCTAGGTATGTATTGGTACGAGTCAGTGCTCTTGTACAGACAACCTTCGCCTGGATTTACAAGACATATACATCCTGTCGGAAACGCTGTTTGACAAGGAATAGGTATGTGATAACCTGGTTCCATGTATACGTACGATCAAAGGTTCGCGACTTTCCAATCCACAATAATTCAAACCACGTGATGAGAAATTGTTGGATATCGAAGGAGTTAGAATCGTTTGCATATAATTGTAACCACATACATCTAATCTTTGGAGTGTACTTCCTTTTGACTCGTAAAAAAGAATTTTACGAAAATAATTTATTTTTTTTCAAATCCGTTTTCAGGACTTTCGAAGTCTCCGGAGTCGTTTGTGGGAATAAAATTGTACGGAATATTTCTTTCGGCAAGAACAATGGGATTGCGAGAGATTCCCATGAAATTGAAGGTTTTCGAAGAGTTCTCGAATTGGCATGGAAATATTTATAGTTATTTCGTTGTGCGCGTGCAAAAGTAGGTACCGAGAAGTTTCTAAAGGAGTTATACGAGTTATTATCGCATGCATAAAAGCCGTTCTACATTAATAGATGAATATGACATCCGCGCGTCCCTCTTCCGGTTTTCTCATATTCTACGCTATACACACTCATATGCAGTTCTCCGCTATATACATAATATGTAGATTACATAGAGATGCATGCATAGGTATATAGTGTACGGTGTGCAGTATATAGATCTATGAAAACCTACCGCGGCTCTGCGCAGTTCAACGACTTAACTACAAATAGGTTTTGGTACTTTACACTCCGTACATTTCTACCCCTGTGTATTTCTGTATACCTATATATAACATATACGCTGCGCTTTGATTTCCCAGGAACCGTTCCTATTTCCGTGTACCGCACCTATCTTCTCACATCTGTAGTTATACTTATATATATAGATGCGGTATAGATGCAGTACGTACTTGTATATATGATACACGCATACGTCCGCAGAGATCATATAACCATATAACCGCGGTATCTCGTCCAGAATATCTTCCTCCATTTTCCATACCGCGGGGGATTCCTCTAGGATGTTCATGTGCAGTGGTACCACCACAACATGGATTATTTTACTATACCGCCGCCTATACGTTCTCGCTGCGCTCTTACTTCCGTTGTTGGTATTAGTGACGAGGAGCAAAGTTCAAATTGAAGTGCATCTGGAGCTTAGAAGTAGTGAAAGCAACAACATCACCACCAGCGGCAGAAGCTGAAGTAACAACGAAGAACTGAGCCACTTTGAACCTTCCAAAATCGTTGTTAAGTGTATCTGTGTAAAAGTTAAAACTGACGTTGTGCCGTTGTACCATGTTATCACCATATGTATGTATATATGGGCGATACGTTCACATACTTCAGACCTGAGTGGATATCATCTTATACGGTCAATTTTTCTTCCGAACTTATTGTGCTATAAAAAGCTCAAGCGGCCCGTTTCCCATGTGAAAAGATTCCGTGGTATAGCTGGGAAACGGGAGAAAACTGTAAAGATAGAGAAAAAAAATGAAAAAAACTTTCATCGTCAAAGAGATTTATTATAGATGAATTAAAACCCATGGAATACATTTTCAATGAAAGCCAGAAAAAAGAAAAACTTCATAATGTATTTCGATTTAAACTATACATAATAAATTACACCATATTTTCATAGTACTTTACGTTTTCATATATCTGCACACCCCTTTTTTCTGTCAACACGCAAAACACATTTTAACAATTCAAGGGAGTCGTACCTATGTGTCCAAATAATTTATAACATCGTGTATCTTTTTTCCATTCTTTTCGTTTTACTTCTCTTTCGATTACCCCACATATATTTCAATTTCGACGACACCCTAGGTGTCGTTATAAATACACGTCGAGTCCCAATTAATTATACTCGTTGTCGGTACACTTCGCAATAATATAGATATATACGTATACGTTGCCTGAATTCCGTTACAATTATATGATCTATACTTCATTTTTTTTTTTTTTTTCTTATCTTTCCAATCTATGGAATCAAACTCCGTACACCTCAGAAAATACCCTTTATTAACGTTGGGAATCCCAAACGATTCGATAATGAAAATAATAATAATAATCATAATGACTACCGTCATCACAATGGACTCCATTTGCATGTTAATAAAACGAGACGGGGAGGGGGGAAGGAAGGAGGAAGAGTTTCCTGAACCATTTCTCGAACCTCCCCTGCAGAAAGGAGAGTTCGTACGTTTGCTTTTGAAATGGGGCATATAAAGCTGAAACGAATGATACGTTGGCAAAAGTTAGCTTACATAAATGTATGTTACATACATATACATATGTGTCTAATACATGCAGTGTAAGAAAAAAAAAATAGTTATGAAAATAACTTGGTTCAAAAGTTTGAAGAAAAAAGTGGGGTTGGCTAGGTTAGGTACAGGTATACCTTACACACTTTGATAAAGTGTGATAGTTTACCATGTGTATGATTATAGTTTGACTCTATGGTCGAAGACGTGATCGCACCCCTTTTGCATGCTTATATTATCGCGGTAGGAAACCACCGCCACCGCCACCGCCACGTCGCGACGCTCCGAGTTTCCCTTGCCGCATGCCGGGCGGTTTTCTCGTGGGAATTCGAGACACGGGCCGACCGTAACTAGAATTACTACTTGGCACCAAAGAGCTAACTGCCAAGGGCTATATGGTTAAGGTCGTGAGGAGCTGTAAAGTGGTGAGAAGTGGATAGCGTAGAATGGGTGAGTAGCTGCTACCCAGGACACCGAGTAGTGTAAGCCTTCGATGCTGTTGTAGGGCGACAGCGACGACGTTCACGTTGATTGGACTGCTGTAATCTTCAGGACGGAAAGCATCTTGTTCTCCTGTATTATATCTATAACGGCTTTACGAGATGAAATCACATGAAACTGCGATTGTTTCATATTTGGAAATTCTTTTTTTCCTTTTTCCCGTTTTTCATTTCGGACTGAGAAACCAAAATCTCTTGTAATTCTGGATTTTCACAATTTTCATCCGAATTATACGGGGATAAAATCAATCGAGATATTTACCAGATCGATTTCGTTTAATCCGTAGTATACACGAGGTAGTATAGATCCACGTGGATTTCGATAGTAGAAAAAGCTAAAGAAAATTAAAAAAAAAAAAGAAGGAAAATAGAATAAATGGCGTGGGAAAATGGTTTTCCAACGATGTTCGGCTGACTGTGCACTTTGCGGCTTTATAATTGTATAAGATATCTATAGATAACTCGGGTTTCAACGGGGTGATGGGGGATAAAGTGGGAATCGCGGATTAAGGGGCTGCTTAATTCAGGATAGTATCCATTCCATATACCTTACATATATAATACTGCATAACCTTCTCTCGTAATTCGTGATTACGGTTAATGATGCTCAGGCCGCAAAAAAAAACGTTTAGTGTGCGTTACTTCGACTTTCTATACATCGTAAATTTGTACACGTAGATAGTTCAGAATATTATTCGTCCACTCCGCGATAAAAACCATTTTGAAAATCGTATGTATAATTATTTTTTTTAACATTTATAGGTATACGTCAGCGTTTTTTGTGCGCGTGGAAAAGAAGAATCTGACCCCCCACGGAAGGTTTTTTAGTCTTTTGCTATATTTACTTGGGGTGGAGCAAGTTTCGGATTCAGAATTTCCAGGGCGAATCTTCTGCTCAAACATACTTTCCGACTATCCTCGGGAAAACGAGTTGGTAAACAGTATCAGTAAAAGATATCCTGTTTACTCTTCGATGTATCCTTCTTATCCCGATCTCGCATTTTCACAAATACTATTATCATAGTTGTAATTGTTTAACATGACGATATTAGTTAATCGGATATAAAAAGAAAAAAGAAAAACGAAGATAAATAGTTCTACGGGGTTTATTCATAGGTTGAATTGATTGGATGAATTTTCATTAGATTTTCTTAATGAAAGGGTTAAGAGAGCACGAATAACAGTTTTCCGATTGTAAATAACGTTATATTGTAACCCTCTGTTTGAATTGACTGAAGCGAATAATTGTATGGAATTTTGACATGGGTTATACCATATTCTGTTGTTCGTATAGAGGAAAGATCGAGATTGAAATTCGACGTTTCGGAAGCTCGAAGGTTTTGAGTGGATGACTTACTCTCGTTCGGTCTCTCGGGATATCAAGTAATTTATGCTTTCAAGCATTTCTATCAATCAGATAAGGTCTGAAGTTCACATTCACAATTACCTCCTTCGCCTCAATTTCCGTCTTTATCTTTACAGACGTATATAGTCGAGAAAGACAATTCCATATAATTCAAACGAGTGAATAATTGGCGCTGCCTTTGTTTAATTTTCGGAGTAACCAAAGCGCGACTTTCAATTACAATCGTACCGTTTTAGTCTCGACTTATAAAACTCTCGACATACCTATACGCGTGCGTACGTAGAGGGGGTTGTTGGAAAATTTATCGAACAGATTTATTTCAGATTCAAATAACAATGACTAAGGAATGCACTGAATTTAGCCGTGATTCAACTTTTGCGTGACCGTTACGCGGGTAAGAATATAAGAGTATAACGTGTCTGTGGATTTGAAGAACTTTTATCACGTTGGACAGAGAAGGTAATCGCGTTGTGCCAGATTTTCACGTGCCCCTTATTTATGTCCGCGTTAACGATCCACCAAACTATATACACATGTATACGTTATATGACACAGAATATATACCTAATATATACATATATTTTTACAACACGTGTATATCGAAATAATGTACATCACATAGATATAGGGTTAAATTTTAACCCGACGCCATTCACTGACGCAGTTTATATACCGTACATATATGTATAAATAAAGTACATATATGTATAAATAAAGTACATATATGTATATGGTCTACATAACGATCATGAACGTCGCTCAATTCAACCGCGAACTGAAAATTTATACGTTGTTTACATAACGACCCCCCGGATCAGGAGAATGACTAACAAAATTCTTGTTTAAAGGTTCGGTTTTCACACCGCTCCCCTGTACACGGTTAAAAAAAACTTGAGAGAATTTTCTCAAAGAATCAGTTATATTTTTTAACTAATTCATTTCACAAAAACCATCCACTTTCGGAGGGCGATGGGAATTTTTTTTTTTTTCAATTTCAGAATTTCTTCCACAAATTGATACGTGACGAGTGTTTGAAAAGAGCTTTTTTTTTTTTCGTACGACAGAAAACAACGAAATGTTATCGAGATGAAAAGAAAAAACAAATTCGTCGTTCTCAAAAATTAGCAGGAATTTAGTACTGTCTTTTGAAGTCCTCGAAAAAAATTTTATCATCCGACGATAGAAAATAATAATTGAGAAAAAAAAAAAAGAGAAAAAGAAAAAGAAGCACGAATCATAGAAGATGTACCATGTGTACGTGAACGCGTATGTACACACAGGTGACAAACGTGTGTGAAGTAACGCTGGTCGTTGCCTGTGGTGTGAAGGGAGGGGGGTAAGAAGGAAGGAAAGGGAAGAGAAGGGGTTAAAGGTGCCGCGGTACGGCGGGAAAGACAGAAGTGGCGATAAGGGAAGTGAGGGGATAAGGGAAGGGAGAGTGTAAAACCCTCTGGCGTCACACCCGACTAGTTTTTCGTTAGCTCACCGTCCCATGAAATCTGTCACACCCTGCCTACCAGTCACCCGAGCCACCCGGTCAGACCCCCAGGGAATCGGGGTTGGGGGTTGGGGGTCACGTGGTAAAGTTACCTACAGGGTGTTCTCGAAGCAATAACTATTTTAACTCTTTCTCTCTCCCCCCTGTCTACTTTTTTTTTCTTCGTTTCTCTTCAGCTAATCGTTATTATTATTCCCCGCGTGATCCAATTTTATTACGCACGTTGCAGCGTCGTCGTCTGGTTTGAGTTGGCTGAGGTTAGTTTTTACTTCGAAAACATGCAGATGAATCGGGATACAGAATTATCAACGATAATGGAAAAGAAATTCAAAATTAAATATCGAATAAAAAAGACATTCATAAAGTTAGCACAATTTAAAGCTCAACCTGCTATAACGCGCAACTTCGACGTGGAATTTTTTGAATGGAATTTCCAATCCTAGGAGAGGAATGCCATACGCTTAAACTATTAGGGGTCCTTACGTAAGAAATAGTTTCGATACGAAGCTTCGACCAGTATTTTTTTTTTTTTTTTTTTTTTTTCAAATTGTCTTCAAATAGTTCATATCACATTTTAGTCACTATATACCCATGCAGGATAGATGAAGTTGAAATTGTTTTAAATTTAGAAATAGAAAGAAAAAGTGAAAATTTATTACAACTTCCTTATATAGCCCGCGGAATTGTTCATAGCGTCGTTCATTATTTTTGGTTAATTTGTATTATTTCTGACAATAATGATAAAATCGGGGATTTGATTGATCTTTCGGCTCGCGTATTCCCGTTATTCCCGTTCCATTTCGTTTCCCAATTTCCCAGGATATTATCTGACTCTCCTTTCATCTTTTTCTGTTTTTTTTTTTTTTTTTCTCTTCTCTCTCATGATTCTGTCCTGGTTTTCCTACAAGTGAAGCTTTTCCAGGTTTATCTTTAACGGTGAAAACGGGTCCTAAAGTAGACGGTGGACTCCTCTGGAAGGGAAGAAACGAAGCGACGAACGAAGCAACGGTGGAAAATTACTGGCAAAGTTGACACAGCAGCCAGTCCGCTTGGTTGAAATTACTCGATGATTTTCTTTCAACCCTGCAGCAGCAGCAGCAGCAGCAGCGGCAGCTCGTTCAGAGTCCGTAAAAACAGAATTACTTTAAGCTTGTAAAATATGTATACACCTGTGTATATATATATGTACGTTTATCATGGTCGCGTGGGAAAGTAAACCTCGCCGGAAAATTGGAATTTAAAAATCCAGGAATTTTTCTGCCGGACCCATCGCGGCGAATAAGGAAAAAAGAGGGGAAGCGGAACCCTTCTTATTACACCTGCAGTGGTAGCGAAAGGATAGTAGAAAAAAGGAAGTAGCAAGAAGAAGAAAATTCCATCAAAGAAATATCAATGAATTTTTCTGTATAATCGATATAGCCGTTCATTTTTCAATTTCTTTCGTTTCGATTTTGAGCTTTTATTATTCTAAAAGGCTTGTCACTGAGGTATGTGCCAAGTATATTAATTGATTTTTCATTTTCCACCTGACTCGTCGCGGTGACGTCGACGTCGCGTACGTTATTGTCGCGGTTTTTATGCCGAAGCACGTGGGGAAACAGAAGGTAATGGTCAATTTTCAACTGCACCTGATCCGAAAAACTTCTCTGGCAATGTGCGAAATGAAAGAGTGCGGTATAATCATGAGTTGCGAAAGTTGAAAAAATAGAAAATTTATCGAATCTTTTCACATTCGTTTATTTTTTCTTATTTTCACATCGCAGGAAGTACAACTGGGTCAGGATTGGAAAAAAATTTCTTCGTTCGTCGCATGACGTGACAAGTTACGTTGCACGTTGCTCGTGCAATTATAAATATATTTAATTAACGTTCGATACGCGATCTCAGATATTTTCCATATAATTCTTGGATAGAAATTTGTAGAAATAGTTGTTTACCGAATCAACAATCGAAGGAATCGGCGAGAGATTGAATATCATGAATTTCGGAATCCCATTTGATATATAAAGAGAAAAAAAAATAAATCGAATAAATAAATAATCCAATAAACCGAGGGAGTAAGAGAGAGAGAGAGAGAAAGAGGCTGGGGTGAAAAATCCTCGAGAAGAAATTAACGTGAAGCAGCACGAATCGCGTATAACTTCTTCTTCTTCTTTTTTTTTTTTTTCTTTCTTTCTTTCTTCTTTTTACCTTTCGTATTCTAATACTTGAGATTCCCTACATAAATTATTAGCTCGTCGATTAAACCGCCATGTTTTTTTTTTTTTTTCATTTAGTTCCAGACTAAATAAACTTGCGATTTACACAGCTTTCTCTGAAATACATATTGTATGTATATATGTATATATTTACCAACTGACGTACAGGTACCTGTGTAGATATTATAATATACCGGGTAGGAAAACAGGTTTCTAAACGTTAAATGTATAAGATTATTTATCAATTGAAAGTAATACTCATTCATGGTGATGCGCAGTAACGACGACGACGACGACGACGACGAGTAAAACGATATTAATACTGCATTTGAATATTCATTTATAAATAGTAAAAGTAGCAGCTGATGTGTATATAATCCTCAAATTCCTTCTCGTTTTTGTTTTTTTCTCAAGTTTTTGTTGTCTGAATTTATAAAGTCATCTCGTACTAATTCATACGTATAATATAAGCTAGTTATAATATAATATGCGATTAGCTTCGGACAGCGCAGCCGCCTGTGTTTTATGTTCGGATAATTTACAACCATCTGCATTATGAGTGAAGCTCGTTCTTGGGATATGACGAAAACGTTTCAAACTAATTGCGGGTAAATATTGCTGCACCTGTGCAGTAGCGTTGTGCATATGTATAGCTATATATCTCGAGCCGAAGCTGAACGGCGGGAGCAAAGAACACTCCATGTCGATTATATGTATATAAATGTACATAGATATCTTTATAGAAACGCTATTTACTTATATCTTGCTGCGGTGTATAATATAGCCGAAGAAAATCGGGGCACCGATATTTTGTCCTTCGTTATTGAGGGAATTGTTTAAAAAAATTGTCGGTCAATCAAAATATATCGTTCGCGTCAAGTTATTCGAATCTGCAACAAATTTGCTTCGACATATTCTGCATAGAAATATAATTGGAAAAATTATTCAAATTTGTAATCGATCTCGTTTACGTGCTGCGTGTCCGTGATCGGAAACAGAAATACAGAAACAAAAAGCAAAAGGAAAGAAAAAACAAATGAAGGGAGCCTCGGGATAAAATGAGATCCGTATACATGTAGTTTAATTTTGGGTCAATGACCGAACGACCGAAGATCATCATCCGAATCATTATGAAAAGATATTCGTGTCGGTCGGATGCTCGTTTCGCTCTTTCTCTATACCGTATCTCCCTTCATTTCATCGGTAAAATAATGCTTCTTTCTCTTTTATTCTCCGCAGCACGTCATCAGGTGTATAGGTGTAGCACCCAGTTTTATAGCCCAGAGAGGTGAAATCTTGCGATACGCGATTTGGAAGGGGGTCAAATCCACGAGAAGGAGGATATATACTACCTGTTGTATTACATTCGAGAAGATGTATGTATGTACTGTAAAGAGCGAATGTATATTATACATGTATGCATGTACATACATATTGTACTTACTCTCGGCGAAGTGAGGAACCCACGCGCTTTTTTCTCTCTTCTTTTTTTTCATCTCTTCTATTTTCTTCTATTTTCTTTATGTGTTTTACTCGTGTCCACACATCACCTGGAGCCCATCTACATATCCTCAAATGGGTTTAACAACGTCTTTCCAACTTCTAACCTTGGCAACAAAAGGGTAAGAAATCGTCGACCTGTACTTCCCTCGGGAGTATCCCATGTACGGACAGTTTCGGATCCCCTATACATAATTCGCTTTTTTTCTTAACACCCGTCCCAATCTTTATCTGTTTCTTTTTTCTTAACTCTTGTTTCGTGAACCCTTTTCATCGTCTTTCATTTATACACAACCCTTTTATTGGGCATCTGTCATACGATTCAGAAATATCATCTGCTCTTTATTTCACCTATATCGTTTTTTGTTTTTCATATTCTTCTTCTCTTCTAGGGTATATATTTTCAATTCGATGATACCTTTTATTTTACTTTCCATCAATTTTATGGAAACACCCAATCTTTCGACCATCCAGAACAGGTTTCCCTAATATACATATGTGTCTCATTGTCAGCGAACACTACGAAACGTGAGACTGTTTTTTTTTTATCTATCATTTCGCTGTTCCTTTTTTTCTACGTCTACAGCTAGACTGTAAGTTGGAACAAAAAAAAAGTACATGCAAAGTTATTTCGGGTGTTACATTTCATTTTCTTTGATTTTTTTTCATTTCTCTTTTCTTTTTTCTCATCGAATTATCCACACGAATATCAGTTCGAAAAAAAAGTTATACGAAAAACTATATGATATTTCAATGGAAAAAAAACTTGTAAAAAATTCTTATTGTCTATCGAGGCCGGAAAAGGAGAAGAAAAAAAGATGAGCGAAAGAAAAGAGTTGTGAAAAAGTTTTGCTGTCAAAATGACACTGGATAATTTCACTGGAAAATAAAAATAGTAATTTGTCAGGCAGATGAAGTGAGTCAATTCTTGTGAGATTCTGCTCGTCTTGTTCTGCAAGAAACGTACGTATAAAAGAGACGGTAATAAGATAAACATGTGAACAATACAAAGGACTTAAGATTAGACTCTCTTGATGGTGAAAGTTAAGTTAAGCAAGTTGATGATAATGAGAGGGATGAAAAGCGAGGGTTATGTTATTACGTATCGCGTCTTTTAAACCGGAAGAGAAAATTAAAGGGAAAGGAAAAGCGAGGAGAAAACGGTGGTAAAAGAAACTGATTAAGTGAAAAGAAAAGGGAACGAGTAGATTTCTAGTTCTATAAACGTGACTCTCTACAAGGGAAGATTCTACGATCTTCAACTATATAGATATCACCTCCTCGAACACTGCAATACTCTGTAATACGTATGTATACGGTTTATCTAAAGGCAATGTTAGTCGTTCGGTTAAGGCTTACTGGTTCGGCTTTTAGGAGCCCCATGGGATATGATCATTAACCCACTACACATAGTTAGTACATAGGTATAGGTATATAGAACTATATTAGAACCAGTTTAGGTTACCCTCAATTCTCTCAAACCACTCACTATCTACTTATATACCCCATGTATTTTATACCTCCGAAGACGTTGTTTTTTTTCTTTTCTTCTTTTATATTCAACATAAAAATTCCAAAATAAATCGATATTTTATACTCAACCCTTCACCGTCGGATAATTTCCAATGGAAAATTACGGAATCAATATCGCGCGTTTTTTATTTCCATATTCTTACTTTCGTGTTTCAGAAATGATGAATTCCGCTACTTTTTTTTATCGAAACAAATTTTTTATCTGCATACATTATGACGTGCGTATATCATACGTACAACTCGGAATGTTAACGTCGATTTCGTACGTATATACATGTATAATTACAGTTATTACGAATTCTCATATAATCAGAATTAATTAACAGAATACGAGATGTTATTATCATCTTTAAGGTGTAGGGGTGGTTGGATTCGGAGTGCTTCAGACAGAAAGTGTATAGGTATATGGGTATAATCAGGCCTGAAGAAATGATGATAATAATAATAATAAGTCTACGTATCTATACCCGTAATATACAGTCACTTTAATTAACGACGATTAAAAATGAAAAGCAAGCTTTAAATAAGCTCACTCAGAAATGAAATCGCGAGATTACTACGTATACAAAGCTGTATATTAGGGTAGGCACTTACCGGGAATTCTTTTTCACTTTTTATATTCGTTTCATAAAGTAATATTTTGAAAATATTTCAATGAATCCCATTGAAATCAAGCCACATGAATCAAGTAGGTACGTACTTATATACATAATATAACAGATTGCGGGGGACACGGAAAAATGAAATGTACTAATTACCGTCCGAATAAATAATACCTCACATCCAGAAATTTCATTTAAAAATAATCTGTGATTTCTGAAACAATGTATGGAAGAATGAAAGAAATAGAAAGAAAAAAGAAAAAAGACAATACGGTTTTAACATACCTACACGCATAAAATAATTCTTGATACCCTTAGGGAATACATAAAGGTAAAATGTATGCTCGAGAATTGATGTCTTCCATAAACATAACGTTACACCTATATGAGAACAGATGTCGTACCGCGACAAAAATTCCGTACATACTTTTTCTTTCATTTTATTTTATTTTATTTTATTATGCATCAACATGAGCCGGCTATAAAACCTCTTGTGTACCAGATGATCCAGAATTCGAATTCATATTTATCGAAAAAAGAATAAATAAAAAAAAAATAAAATAAATAACATAAAAAGGAAAATCGAAACTGACTTCTCTCGATCGCAATAGATATGACGATGATCGATTACATTTTTTGCCATTCTCTTCGCTTTTTCCTTTAGGGTGCCCGACGTTCGTTCCTCAAATTTTTCTGATAAAAGGATTAATTAATAATAAAAAGCGTCGGCTCGTGCCTTGCACCTTTTTTTTATCCTTTTTTTTTTACCTTTTTAGGACATCGTTGGATTTTTTTTCGTGTTTTTTTTTTTTTTTTTATCATCGTTTTGTTCCCCGAAGGTAAGAAGGGACAGGATCAGATCCACTGGCCAGAAAGTGTACGTATAATACGAAAAGAAGGGTGCCTTGATCCTATAGGATTTAAGAGTGAAATGAAAAGCCGAAACAAAAGAGTGTCGCGCACTCGAGAACATTCACCGCATCTTTTTCTATTCATCTTAACGTTCCTGCAATTCCTTTGTTCTTTCACTCTCGGCTGTATATTTATGGTGTATTAAACGTACCTATACATATATTGTATATACGTATAACCTATCTTCCATGAAGTGAATTAGGAGACAAACCATTTATCCCTTTATTTTGAAAGTGCACTTCAAAGAGGTTTTTAAGTGATCTCTCTGATACAATAACGACCGTAAAGAGAAACAGTACAATAATGATAATGACAATAACATGGTGCGATAATGATATCAAACTATAAGAAGACACTCAATGGTGCGCCATTTTTTTTTTTTTTTTTTTTTGTATAAAAGTTATGAATTATATACTTATATACTTATTCCTATATACATATACCTTTCGTTCTTCAATTCGTTGTTTCAAAAACAAAAGTAAAATATCTACTAATATTTCGTTAGAGATTTAAAGAGAACAGAAACGTGTAAGATGAGAGAAAAAAGATCGCATTTTAGGTCAGGTTAGATTTGGTTGGCCGACGACGCTAGGTGTCGCTCATCGCGCGAAAGCTCACGCTGACAATGAGATTGAACTTTTGGGGCTGTGTGTCCGGAAGTGCAGAGACTTTTTTTAATGAAATTTTTTTTTATGATATAACACAATGGAACTTGTGCTCGTTATACCAATCCGCATTATGGCGAGAAATTCTTCTATAGATGACGTTGGTTGGTTTATGAATATCTATAAGCGTGTATAGTTAAAAATATGAAAGCACGACGAGATATCGTGTACATGCACCAAGCGAATACCAAAACTGGCGTATTGTCGCTGCGGTTGTCGTCGTATCATCAGTTTTCATCTCATACTATCGTATTACTTATACGCGCATTATACACATGATCATCTTTTATACTTGGACTGCATCCGCACAAAGTTTCTACTATAAATTCTATACAAAGAAAATTTTCCATTCTCAGAATATTATATCAAACCTTTTCATGTAGATCCTTATTTGTACAGTATCTTTTTTAACAAAAACTCAGATCGAAATTGCTTTTTAGCTTCGAAGAAATGAAATTCAATTAGAAAAATTTTTATAAAACCTAACACATGATTCGTATTATGGATCATTTTCGAAGAAAAAAAACTAGAAAAACTGCAAACTAAATTTGATGGAAAATTTCATTGCACTCTGATTTCATGTTGGATATTCTTAGAGCGACCCCGTATCATTTTAATGTCCTTGTTTCTCGATCAGCTTTTTTTCTCCCTTAATATTTTTAAAGTTTTGAAAAGATGAAAAGAATTACTGCAAGTATACAACCGTGTAGGTACAGTAGTCCGTATCTTTTTGAGTTTTTTCATCTCTTTCATCTCGAGCATAGAATTAATTAAATAATTTTTGATGTATAATGCGAACCACCTGCAGCACGTTTTTATTTTTCATTTTTTTTCCGCAGATTTTCTATAGATCCAGATAACCTCCTCGTACTATTCTGAAACATATTGTTCATATTATATTGCATAAAAGCTGGTGAACACAAAAAAACCCAGCCGATATTATATAGGGGAAGGTAAAATTTGCATAATCGTGATTTTACCCGTTTACGGTAGACGTGATCACGCCACTTTTTACATACGTGTACGTTCCTCCATGGGGATACTATGGGTATACAATTTTATGGAATTCAGAGTAACCCTTTTTTTAAGTCAAGGTATAATAGAACCTTCATTTTTTTCATTCCTTTTTTTTTTGGTTTTATTAGTTCTCTGACGATGTTTGCTGAATTCGAAAACGGCGGGTATAATATACGAGGTATGAAAATTCCGAATATTTCATCATCTGAAATACATGGTTTTTCAGTTTCTATGAAAGAGAAATATGAAGGATATAATATGATTGAGTTCAGGAAGTTGATTGAGTTTGTTGTTCTTTTTTTTTTTTTGCGAGCGGTTTTAATTTTCCCTTAGTGATTTTGCTTCAGAACTAGGTATTTCTACCTTCGTTCGTCCGTGTAACGATATCATTTTTAATAATTTTTTCAAAAACTACACCCTGTTTGAAAAAAACGTTTCTTTCATGATCATGCTACAACGAGTTTTTTCAGACTTCTTTCACTTATAGTTTTCTTTTTTTAATTTTTTTTTTCATGGAAAATATCTGTTCGATTAACATCGCGAGCGATATATCTTTATTAAAAAAATGTTCCATCAAAGAAAAATAATTCTGTTTTTTTTTTTTCTAATTTCATATCAACCTCCTCAAAATGAGGTAAAAATCCTTTTTTTTTGTCTGTACATCTTGTGACATTATGTTTGTGTACCTGAATGCACGATGAGTGAAATCAGCTAAGATTTAATTGCGAAGGTGTTCTCCTTTAAGTCTATAGCGACATGGTGTTGTTCTCAGTATAAAATTTTTGACATGAGGTCCATGATATTATAATGCTCATTTTCAAACGCTGATATAGTCCTAGTATACCCCATTTTTATTATTATCATTAATATTATCCTCAAAATGAGTGAAATATGCAAATTAATCTATCACATAAAAATATTCGTTAATTACCAAATTTTTTCTAGGATTCTTCCTAGGCTATGGATATGTACAGGTACATTTTACACCTACCATACTAATTTTTAATAACGAAATCTGGATATATCAGATCTTTTTATTTATTTATTTTTTTTTATTTAATGTGATGATCATTGTTGTAATTTCTATATACAGGTGTACGCAAGTACCGTTACAGAATACATAGTAAATTTTATATAATGTATAAAAATAAAGTAGAACATGCGAATAAGAAGATTTTTATATCTTCTAAACACAATTGGTTGTAAATCGTCTGTCTGTCTGGGCGAATAACCTCGCATCTTGCATTCCAAAAATGCGCCATCAATCGGAACGCGAGATGTCGCGTTATATTCTAACCGGAAGTGATCGAATTATTGGACCAGGGCATCGTCGATACGATTTGCTGATCGTCGCAATAACTATGACCAAAAAAATAATATAGAGGAGAAAAAAAATGGTCCGACACAAATGAAAAAAAAAAGAAATTAAAGAAAAACTTGTAATTAGCCTCGACCATGAAATGTTTGAAAAATGTAAGAGGGTAGGTACTCTAGAAATTTCTCGTTCAGAAACACACGCGAAGCTGACATCTTTCTATAATATTCTATGGATTATACCTATACGGGAATAAAGTTTGTCGTGCCAGTTTTAATAGGGAGAGAGATAAGCGCAAGATTAGGGAGATTCCCCGAAGGTATAAGACTAGATATAGGTATATAGGTATACACCTACATGTTATAATGCTAACTTAACTCTGCAGAAATCGCAGGTTATTATTATTAGTTTTTTCCTTTTTTTTCCAACCTCATTTGCCGGAAGATCCTATTTATCCAGCTATTTTCTTGCATACACATACAGGTACGTACAACACCGATGTAGAAACTCCAATTAAAAAAGAAGAACGTTAAAAACAAAAAACAAACAAACAAAAAGATGCATCCTACAATTTCACATCGAAAGAATTCAGAAAAATAATACATTGGATGTAATGTAGAAAATTATAGAATAAGTCCGTATAGGGTGGAAATTCCGTAGAGCGCGAGTGTTTTATTTTTTTAAATTGAGGATAAGAAAAAAAGATAAAAAGAAAAATTAGCGAACAGAATAAATGTTTGAAAAATTGCGAATATATATAATATATCGTCAGCTACCAGTAATCATGGTAATGTTGGATGGAAATTTTCTTTACACTTTTATTTCCACGCTCTCGCGGATAAAAATTACTACAGCTGGTATATATATAAGTATACGCCTAATAAGAAATTGCGATGAAAAAAGTACCTCGTTGCCATCTCGAGCAATTTGATAAATGATGAGAGCGCCTATAATATCGAACACCCTAAGAAACAAGGACGGAGAGAGAAAGAGACGGAAAGAAAAAAAAAGTTAACGACGGTCCTTCTGCAATTTCAGGCTTTTTCACATTCACATTATATTTCTTTCGTATAAATATAATATGATAAAATTCATCGACGCGTAACGCGGTTACCATACTATATGGAGCACGATAATCACATTCACGAATATTATTTCCAGTTTTTCGCGGTCATTCTTTTATTTATTTATTCAGTTTTCTTTACTTTTTTTTTTCTGTGTTTTCTTACAATTTATTTGAATTGATTTTGTCGAATTGTTCCACGCGGCGAACCGCGAAACGAGCGAGTCAAAAATTGCTCGACAAGTGTGGAAAAATTTTCGAGGTAATCAAAATGTATACCAACCCCTTGACGGGAACCGCGGTGGGGAGGAAGAAAAGTAAAATGAAAAACAGGAAATGAAGAGAACAAAAGTATACCTGTATATATACACACGACGATCGCACGCGTAAAACCGAGCGTAAAACAGTTCTGCATAATAATGAGAAAGGGAATTAAACAATGCGATTTAAATTTCAGGGATGAATATGCATTAGGATAGATTTTTATATACCTGACTTATAAAACTTTTCACGCACGTTCCTTATAGATCCCCATGTATTCTCCACGGAGCCGTATGACACGCATTGATTTGAAAATGTGGATTTGAATGAGGAAAAATTCAATCCAATTAATAATGAAATATTAAATATAAGAAACAAAATTCCTGAAGGTAACACCGATACTCATATTATACGTGTATTATATATTTTGGGCCTTATTGGGCGGTTTCAAGACGCAGCTTTCAAGGTTGGCACAGACTCCTTAATTCTTCTCGCTCTTCCTCTTCCTTTTCCTCTTCATATTCATCTTCTTCTTCTTCTTCTTCTTCTTCTTCTCTTCCTGCGGTATGCAGGACAGTAGGTCGCCAACCGCATCTTCAGGGGGCCCCGCGCACAGCGTCGCGTGTTTTAATGTGAAGTATGTACGTATATAAATGTGGTATGTACGTGTATATATGTATACATAGATGATCGTAAGGCCCCCGGGGGCCTCGGGCCAACTTGGACCACTTCCACTAAGCGAACTGCCGCTGCTGCCGCTGATTCAGCTGCTTCAAACAGTGTCAAACATTCGAATGCGAGAGTCTTTTGATACCGCACGATTTTCAAACTCTGATATATTTAAATTATCCGATTTTTTCGCCGGTTCGGATACATACAGCTGCACGGTTGCAGCTCGACACGCGATGTCAAAATACGCGGTGATAATATTCAGAAAATTATTAAAAAACCAAAAATCGAACGAACGACAGATAAAAAATTAACGAGAAGATTCTCAGAACATTTTTTCAATTTATCTTAAACCAGAATTTTATGGCTCAATACTCTTATACGAAATAGTGTTTTATTACTATGAAAAAAAAATTATGCTCTTAAATTTGTGGCTTGTTTTTTTTTTTTTTCTCTAAATTTTTGAATAATTCGAAGTGCAGTGTGTGAGACTAAAAGAAGAAACAAAATAAAGAAATTGGTGATTTTTTTTTCCTTCGTTTTTTGTTAGTGACGATCAATTGATTGGATAATAAATCGCTCGTATGTATATTATATATCTTATAAAATATTACAGCTGGTAAGAGTATCAATTTCATATACTTCAGTGTGAGAATATCGGTAATGGTAATGTAATTCGTTCTGATGAAGTGAAGTGAAATTGAAATAGATTTCGTTGAACAGAAACGACGGGGCGGGGGAAAAAAGAGCTGTATGATATCTAACGGTAATTAGCTCGATAGAATGCACGTGATTTTATGTACCTGCAGATATATATATATTTGTGGAATTCATGTATGTGGATACTAGATAGATATTGTCCAGTTTTCCTGCGTGTATACATGTATAGCTGGAATTTAATTATTGCTATAATTATTATCATCATCACACCTAGAGGGTGATTCACGTTTACGACCTTATATGTTATTATTAGCTGCATATACGCATGTATGTATACCAAGTTGACGTAATAATTAGGCAACGGTGGCGTTGTAGGTTAGGGGATGAAAATCGGTCATAGTGCACATACATGTAGGTTCACACGTCAGGGTGACGGATGAGAAATATTAACGCGCGTAAATACCGAATAATCATAACAGGAAAATTTATCATCCTCATATGATGGGTTAGGACTTAATAGATTTTAATTAAATTGCATCCTATATGTAGGGTCGCAAGGTATGATACACCATCCCATGTAGCTTCGCGTCGTACCAAAATTTACGTGGATATTCACGGGCTTCGGGCGCAGATTGCAGTTGCACTTTTGAATCATCGACGGAATAATAATCTTCTCGTATCTCCTCGAAACTTACGGTACGCGGCTGCAACAAGCGGATAAAATATATATTCTGCAGCAACGGTGCATTAAAATTATATTCTATGGTGTAATTTCCAGTGATATAATAATACATAAATATGTATTGTATAACGTAACGTCGATAAATTTTCTAAAATAAAAGACAACGGTATAACGTCATATATATATATATATAAAATATAAAATATAAATAATGTACACTTATATTTATTTCATGTGATACGGTTATACCACCTTGGAATGATACGGTAAATTTATACATGGGTATAATACATGTATACCCCTATACATAATGGTATAAACGTGGTAATAAGCCAAAGAAAATTCAGCCAACCGGAAAACACTCACGGTGTACCCGGAGGTGTACCCTGTCGTAAAACGTTACAAGCAACACGTATTATTTAGTTTATAGTATATTATACGATACGATGCGACGCGATGCGTGAACATCCCTCTATCGTGATTTTCAACCTATAATACAATAGGTACTGTATGATACAAGAATTTATATCCTTCGACGACGATATCCCCGCTGCAGGGAGCATCGAATTCTTTTTTTCCTCCTCGTCGTTTTCGAATTTATAACGCGGCGGCGCGTACGAGTTTTCCCATTTGTCTAAAGATATACGTGTGTCTTTTATTTTATTTTATTTTACTTTATTTTATTATTTTGAAACAGTGTTCATCAGACCGCACGTCCATTTTGCTTTGCTTCTGTAGCGTAGATTTTTCCTCCTCCTTCCAGAAAAATAAATCTGAAGAAACAAAAAGGGAGAAAGAAATATACTCTTTTTACACATTATATGTCTCTTCATCTTTTCATCATAAGAGTAGAACGGTATTTTTCTTTTTCTCCTCTCTTTCCTTATACACCTTTGACGAGACACTTGTATTTATTTCTTTTTTTTCTTCCTCTTTTCCATTTTTCATTTCTCATTCCTCTTTGTTTTAACATCTAACGTTGGCAGTGGCTATATCTATCGGTATGAGGTGATAAAAAAAAAAAAAGAAAAAAGAAAAGAATATGTAAAACAAAACGAAAGACAGAAGAAATATCTGTAGACAACCTTCGAACGTGCAGCTTTTTTATAAGTATGTGTACAAAAAATTTTATCTTTCCGATGAAAATTACTGTAGAATTTTTTTTTATCATTTCTTTTTCTTCACCACCATTCCGTATAATGTATAATATCATTTTATTTTATTTTCATCCTTTTTAGGGAGTCAAATTCTACGAGTATAAGAAAGAAAACAAGCAATCTGTTAGCTATACACATGTAGTCGAGGTGTAGTTCTGTTACGCGTTGAAATTCTAATACCCGTGAGAATTTAGTTTTTCTTTTGTTATGTCTTACCATGATAGGTGTAATAGCTATGTGATTTCTCTGACTTCCTTCCTATACTATAGTAATAAATTAGTATAAAGATATCTATTTGAATTGTAATAAACCTTGTAATATTGTACTGAATTGAATCATGCGAATTTCATTCTAATATTTCACAGGAGGTGCGATTATAAATACGCAGAAGAAAGAAGAGAGGGGAAAAAAGAAAAGAGAGATACGCTAAATACAGCTACTTCGTGTTGTAAATGAATAAAGAAGAGGTACTAGAAAGTGTGGTGTACATAGATATCTAACTTAACCTAAGCCAACTTTGAATTGTTGATGTGATTCTGTGCCAGCGATATAATCACCTATACATGTGAAGTGGGCCGATGCCTCGAGGCAAGAAGCCGGTAGGAAGTCGATCACTGTAAAAAAGAAGGGAGAGAAACAGAAAAAAGAAGCAAAGACAGAGGAAAAAGAAGAGAAAAACATATCGAAAACAGTACCGAAAATGAGTAGGAGAACCTTACCGCTCCCGGGCATTAACTCCTGCGAAAGGATAAGACCGGAAAGACCCAGGAATGCTATACAGAGACTTGTTTGGTCCGGGACACAATTTCAAGTTGGCCCAATGAGTTCTATCGAGGATGAAGCATCGAACCCTAGAATGGCATTGAGAAGATTATTGAGACTTTATGAGGGAAGACAGTACAGAGAGGCGGCCAGTTTTTTATCCAGACTTCCGGTTTATACATTGAAAACTGCTCTACCGGATATACCCATCGATTTATTGGTAGATGCGCTACCTCATAGTTTGGCTTTGCTTGAAGTTCTATACATTAGATTGACGGAATTGAACAGCGAAGATTTAAAGACTCTGAGGGTCGATCCTGTGATATGGAAAATTGTTTATTTGATATCAACCTCACAGGACAATTATCAAGTCAGAATATGGACGAAACTTTTAACCGCGTTATCAAAAGTCGCACCGAATTCAAAAAATATTCTCAACAACAGAAGAAGAGCCCTCGAAAGAGCCGTTGAAGGATTGGGAAAACATGGACTTGTTACTTCAACTGTTGGAAATGGATTGGAAAATACTAACGCACAGAATCTTGTATCTTTACCTGTTGCTTTAAAGGATGAACTCGAGTCACGAGCGGAGGCTTATAAACTTGCTTTACACAAAATTGAAAGCTTCGCGAAACACGCGGGTACCAACAAAGGTGAGGGAAAAATATACTCTACGAAATTTCTCTCTTTCGCTTTTTTACTTTATTGTTATTTTATTTTATTTTATTTTATTTTTTTTTCATTTTCATTTCTATTTTTATTTACTTATTTTTTTTCCCCCCTTTTTTTTCTCTCTTACGGTTGCTAGCGAAAAATAAACTAATCGTCTATTCAATGGCGTCCCGTTTCAAAATCCATTCACGTATAACGCGGTGTATGGATTTTTTTTTTTTTCAACTTGGAGTGGGTTTTTTTCCCCTTTAGAATCAATTCAACTAGAATTGTGAGGATTTATTTTCTCTACCTTATGGAAAGGGTGTCGAAAAGGGTTGAGATTCGGAATGTGTATAGTAGATTTATAATAATATATATAATTTTGTTTTTTTCTTCTTTATCATTCCAGGGGATCAAGGAGTGCATGCGGCTTCTCATCAGAGGCAGTTATCTTTGAAATACAGTGAAATTCAACAACGACTTATAAATAATCAGGGACTTTTGAATACATTGGAAAAAGCAACGAGTTCAGCACTCGAAAATCTTCTCAGAGAATTAAAACATAGAGTTGAATATGACAAAGAAGCTTTGAGGCAGTGGACTGCTTTGAGGAAATCAAATTTTCGAACAAATGCTAAAAATCCACCATTAGCCGCTAGACTATTACAATGTGCCAGGGGATGCGGACTTGCCTTACAAATTATCGCCGAAGAAACAAATTCAAATTGCAATAACGCAATGAGGGATATTAATATAAACTTTGATCATCAAGAAAATACACTCGTAGAAGATTACGAAGAAGAATCTAGCAGCGCTGGTTATCATACGGATGAAAGTGGAAGTCCTACACCTGAACCTAGAGATCGTAATGTCAGCGATGATAATTTCCAATGTCTTTCTAATAATTCTTATAAATCTCTTGGGAATTTTACCGTTGGACAATTGGCTGAAAGATACGCCGCTTTGTACGCTCAAGCTCAACTTCATACTCTCGATGCTTTGGACGCCCTTGAGCCTCTTAAGGATGCTCCAGATCTGAAAGCGAAAATACTTTACTCCGTTGTTGTGGTGAGTACCTAGAAAATGGCGGACCAATTATTACAACGAAAACTAAACAAATTCATAAAAAAAAAAGCTAAGCCAAATTTCATCCAAACGTGAACCGCCAGAATTTTAACTTTTGAAACTAACCGTCTAGATTGCGTTCAATTCCGCAACGATCTTTTTTTTTTTGATATTTGAAATCAAAAGCAAGAACGTGTTCCAGAATATCCTTTGAAATCGAACATATGTTACATACACGTATAGTTGTAGGTATTCCGTAGTACTTTGGAAGTAGTCACAAGTTTCAAGTTTGTATGTAAGTATGTAGATACATTAGATGGTGGAAAGCTCACGTGACTTCAGTTGTACCATACACCGAGATTTTTGAACACTCTCAGTCAGGGTAAATCTAACGTCGCGTGAGGCGCCTTTATACAATACCTTTGGGGCGTTGTAGTACATATATAAAGGTACGCAAGAAGGGATACGTCATCCCCTATACAAGCGCAAACGTAAACTTTGAACACAAACTCGAAAATATATACCACTAGTTCGTACACACCTTCAGGGCGCACATTTACACGTAGAATTTCGCGTGTATATAAATACTATAAAGAGCACCTGCCAGCTTGCGATGTGGGAACAGTTTACCAATACATATGTGTATATATGCCTATGTATTTACAGTATATACCATTTTATATACATATATATGTATACCATAAAACATATGTATGTGTACTCACATATATGCTTCTTCCCCATGCTCTCGTAAACAGGAGACAGCATACCAAGAGTTCACTTTTCCCTCTGATTCTGTTTCTACTTCTGCTGCTTTTCTACCTTTTATATTCTCAGGGCGACAGCTTTGCTGCAGCTACGGATGCTGAAAATTTCTTCGTATAGCAGCAAGAAAATCGGCAAGGAAAAGGAACGCGAGTCACCCGTCGTGACGTAAAATTCAGTTACCTTGTATATACTCCTATATACATATATATGTATACCCATATAACTACCTACGGGAAAAAGGAGGAAGGAAGTCTCCGGGATTTCAAAAGTTTCTTCGTATATTCTATTCGACCGACTCGATTCAACTCGATGCGACAGTACCGCCCACATATATGAAGTACTTGAAGATTTTGTCGGTGCAAACCGCGTTATTTATTTATTTCTTTTAATCTGTGTATTTTGTATCTCATATAAATGCGTATTATTATTACACGTGATGTTGGTGAAGGGTGGTAAGAAAGGGAGAGAAAAAATAAATAAATAGAAATGAGAAAAAATGGATTCAAATATTATGTGGCATGAATAATTCCGATGGGAGATTATTCGACGTATACCTATAGTTATGCGGAATATGGTGTTCGCCATGCGGATTTTGTGACGAATCTTCGTTGTAGAGTGAGGAGGTGTAAATTAAATTTTGGGAATTGCCTCCCCTTTGAAGTGGAGTTAGGGAAGCGTTTGTGTTCATCGTTTCTCGTTCGCAGAACCAAATGTAAGAGGGAGATAGAGGAAGAAAGAGGAGAGAAATGTTGGCAAGGGAAGAGACGAAGTCGACTGGTAGCTGCTTGTTGCGGAGCTTTTGTTGGGATATCTCTTGCGGGTGTAGTGGTGGTTGAATATAACTCGATTTTCTGTATATAGGTATGTACAGCGTGGTATACGTATACATACTATGTAGATACCTCAGACACCACGCTGAATTTCAAAACTTTCAGATTAAAATCCTTCAGCATTAAGACAACAAAATTTTGTCATAGGTACCTGTAATCATAAACCTTTCGATAAACGGCCATTGTAGTCGTATTATTTGACGAACGCTTTTCTCTTCATAATCAAATCATTATTCTATCTTATAAGTTTATTGTCGGCATATCTAAATTCACTAATTCTCCAACACACTCATTTATAAAATACGTGGTTATCTGTTTAGATCGTCCATAATTTGTTAAAAATATTTTTCATCCACATCCAATTATTCACCGAAACAAATGACATTCAACTTTTATTAAAAAAAAAAATAAAAAAAAAAAAACAGAAATGCAATAACAAAAAATTTACAAACGGCAGGGTATATTTTTTCGGCCACCCCTTCAAAGTTTTTCACGCATTCACGTATACATACGTTACACGTTATTTTGCATTCTGAAAAAGCAGAGGGTAGAAAAAAAAGATTAGAAGAAGAAATTAAAGGTGTTGAGGTAAAACACTCTTGTATTATTATTGTTCATTATATGTAGTACACAACGGTAAATTTTTAGGGTTAGACTGTCGTTTGCACATACCACGAATACACGTCTCGTAAAGCTGTCAGCTTGCGGCGATGTTCGTTCGTTATTCTAGTCAGTCAAGTGTCAGCCCGAGGGAATATCCCTTGCATACAGATATAGATATAGGTAACATTCAAATAATTATGGACCTATATAATAGATCTATAGTATATTGTACAATATCACCGGAGATGTGCAGAAGCGCTGCAACGATGCAACGCGCGTCTGGCCCTGAGAAATCAATAAACTAAAATAATAAAAGGTCGGGAAAGAATGACAAAAAGAGGAGAATACTCCAAAATTTTACATAAACGATTTTCCAAAATAAACGTTCGAAAGGGGAGAGGAGTGTGTGTCAAACTTTTGTCGATATAAGAATTTCGAAAAATTTTCAAAACTAAAAAAAAAAAAAAACTGTAGAAGAAAAAAGCAAAAGATGAAAATCGCCGAATTCGTTGGTTTTAGATATGATACCTGAAATTTGCAATGCCATAAATTTAGTTACCGTGCTGCATATTTCGGCTGGGGGATGGAGAGCGTGAAATTTATTGTTAGTGTGCGTGTTCCGCGTTAGATTTTGTATTATATACGAGCGAAAATTTTTATATTTGTTATAGGTAACAGGTGTGATAATTTACGAAGAACATCCCGTAGGTTAGCAGAATATACCTAAAACCTGTACAGGAAACTCTGAATTTTATTAATCGAAGTACTAACATTATTTTATGTAAGAAAAATCTAAGAGCGATATGAATTTTTGCCTGAAAGGTGACGACGTTTATTTTAATTATTAATTATTTGATGAATTTCGAATTTTCAGCTGTCATGGCGTCTGGCTGGAATGATTCAAACTTCTCGTCGTTTGGAGGTAATAAACGTATTAACCGGAACATCTGAGCTTCAATTGCAGACCGGATGTCCATCTGTAGTGTCTGATCCTGAGTTAGAAGATTGCATAAGAAGACAATTGGCTACAATTGGTTACCAAACGGGAGTCGTTGAGGTTTCGACACAAGTCTTAAACCAGCTGGAACGTACCCTTTACGATTTTCCCTGCCTACGTAGCTCTTCGGAATTAAAAATTTACGCAGATTCTTCCGCTAGTTTGGCGTGGTCGTGTTTAGCTAGATCTACTCCGCTCGTATTGGACGTTGCACAGGGTGTAGATTTCAGAACCGAGTTTCACGCCAGACATCACGGTTCACCAAATCCAAATGGTTCTAGAATCAGAAACGTTTTATGGCCAGGATTAAGGGAGGGATGCCAAGGGCGCTGTTTACACAGAGCTGTGGTCCTCACCAATTAATTATTTATTCCATTATTTTCCTTTTCTCTCTCCTTCTCTTTTTGTTCTTCTTACGGTTTGTTTTATTTTCTGCCCAATGATACTTTATCTCTGGCTTTTCATATAAGTATAATACGGCTGGATATATAAGATGAAAGTTTTCCTGTCTAGCCCCTGGGGCTTAAGAATTATGATCATATGTACATATATAGTTAATTTTCTCTCTTTTGTTTTATATCACGTATAGACGAGGTATACGTACATGTACCTATTTATATTTTTGTATAAAAAGTTCGGGTTCGCTCAAAATAAATTTATACACACACTCGAAATATTACGTATATTTAATTAGGATCATGACACAAAATAACGTTATATGTCAGTGAAAACCTCTACTAGTATTACAAATTTATATGAATAACTTAATTTTTTCGATCATAATTAGACGAAGTATTTCAGATAATCCTGATTCACTTAAATGATGTTAAGATTTTTTTCAACTACAGTAATAATCGATTACGTTAGTTTTTACCCATAGTATGCATTGTTATTATTTATTAATTAATTGGTTATTGACAAATAAATTTATTAATAATCGTTAATCGAATGATATTAATTGAAGTACCAATATACGAAGATTTTGAGAATGGAATGATTTTTCTTTTAGTCATTAAAATTATGTATGACATGTTTTACACAAGAGGCTTTATAATACACGCTTTCTATACCTGATTCGTGTCGAGAAAATCCTGACGTCCTATACTATACTTTATACGTGTTTCATATGTGCTTACATATGCAGAAACGCGCGAAAGTCTTTTGACAAGTTTTTTATAACGTGTATTTCATATTATATGCGGTTGTATACAGGTCAAAGCGATATATGCAAATACATGTATGTGTATAATATGAGTGATAATGTTATTACCAGGGAAATACGAACTGGATTTAGAGTGAAGCTTGCAAAGAAAATTGACGATTTCTACTGGGAATTTATTCGGACTGTGAATGGGGATTACTTTTGATTGATTCCGACGTATTCACTGCCGTATAAACCAACCTACAGAGTAACTCATTCGACTCGTAAATCTAAATTTCATCGTACGGGAATTTATATGGCTTCATTTCCTAGAATTTCGTATCTTGATTATTCGTAGATAGTGATATGGAATCATGATCACTGTATCCACATTACCATAGATATATTGAACGTATCTATGACATTACTATAATCTTTTGCTTCACGTAGAAAGCAGTTTTCAATGTTTCTTTTTTGCTTTCAGCAAAAGCGAGGGCTTAGCTCAGTTGATTTTCCACGCGGAAAATGGAAAAACGTCCATACAAATCGGAGGGATATGCTCAACGTGTTTTCGCAACACTAGAAACTTGATAAAGTCCATTCAAATCCAGGGTAGAATTCAAATTTCACATCTGTATCGCTACTGTGATATTTTGCAGATACAGTTTGAACAGACATAAAAATTCTTCCATTTTTTAAACTATACGGATTAGGATATAGTTATCAGTAATACCGACTGTAAACACTTCAATTTAGTTAATATAAAACTCCACAGATAGCGTAACCAGACCAGGCAGAGTAGGTTGACAGAAGATATAGAATCTTCAAACGCAGAGTACTATACCTCATTGGTAGTACAGATATATTGTTCATTGCATAAACTAAAAGATAACCTATTTATGTCTGACATAAAACTATTCAAGATCGTGCGAACTTAGGCATGGAAATCTAGAAATGAATTACATATTTGAATTTTCAAGTCCCTGATTCAACTTGACAAATAGAAAAAATGACTTCGATACAACAATCAGTGGACTTAGTCCGACAAGAGCTTGTTAACAACAATATGCAAGTCAAAGCTATTATCCAAGTATGTCGTACGCAAGTAAGAAACATTTTGTATTCGTGCGATCTGTCTGGTCTTCACTGCTATCTTCTCTTTTACAGGATATCCAAAACTGTACAGAGTCTATGGAGTTATTGAATGAATTAAATGCAAAGGGCAGAGCTAAGATAGCGGCATTAAGATCTAGCATTGAACGACTACAAGGTTTGGCGTTTCAAGAGCAAGAAGAAAAACAGAAATTGGAGCTCTATGCAGAAGTCGATAGCCACAAAAGTCAGTTGACTATTACTCTAGGTGCTTTTCGCAATGCAAATGTCGTGAGTGCCTGCGTTATCGATAAAATGGCAAAGGAAGAACTGTTAGAAATGTCAGAGGATCAACAAAATGCTTTACGTAAAAGACGAGATAAGCAAGCTCTCATGAAAATGTCTGGAGGTGTTACCGATAAATTATTAAGCATTTCTAGGCACCTGGCAGAAACTACACAAAAAAGTGCCCACACTTTAGATACACTGAGTATGTCGATAATTTCTTTTCCTTTAAAGGAAACCATCGTCTTCATATATGGTATCGAATTGTGATGTGTGCCCATTTTCTGTATTTGATTTCAGTAATTTCATCAGATAAAGTAAGTGGGACAAAGGATGAGCTCGAGCATCAGCAACAAGTCATAGTTCAATCGGGAAAGTTACTGGGAAAGTACGGTCGCCGTGAAGTTACCGACAAGGCTTTACTAGTTCTTGCATTCGCTTTTTTCCTTGCCTGTGTTTTCTATATACTTCAAAAACGATTATTCTAAGTTATATGATACATAATAATAAAAAAAAAAAAAAAATTGCTTGATTAACTATAAAGACAGTTACCACATTCCATTGTAAAATCTTATTTATAAGAAACAATTGTTCGATCGTTATATTAAATATTTATTTAATAACAGTTTTTTCATGATAACAGTTGCATCAAATCCTTTAAAATAGATATTCAATTACCAGAGATCGTCAAAGATGCAGAGTTGGGTGCAGATAGTTTGATCCTGTAATAACAATTAAATCACAAAAAAAAACCATGGATTAATCAAACTAGACTCGGTATCATACAAATTCTTCTTTAAATACTTATTACGTTTATACAGCAAGTCATAAATTCGTCTCTGGATATGACTCCGTCCTTGTCTAAATCCATCTTTTCAAATAGCTTATCGACGTGTCTGTTGACTGCCCGTTGTATGGTTTGGCTAGTTTGAACCATCTCATAAATTGCTGAGACTATAAACGACATTTCATGTCTTGTGATATGCCCATCTCCGTTCATGTCGTATAATCTAAAAAAAGTTGAAAACAATGCGCGGTAAATTTACTTATTTTGTCATCCATTTGGAAACCCACCCGAAAATCCATGACAATTTCTCTTCAGGTTTTCCTTTTACGATAAGTGCCAATCCAGTCAAGAAATCTCCGAAACTAACAAGCCCGTCTTTATTAGTATCAAAAGTGTTGAAGACGACCTGTGCGTATTTTGTGGAATCTCCAAGAGGAAATAATTTGGCATAAGCAGGACTTAAATCGTTTGGCGTTGCCGCACCACCTGGGCAATGTTGTTTGAAAGCTCTGTAAATCTTGCAAATTTCATCCCTCTTAAATCCTGTCTGAAGAACCAAGGTCGACAATTTTTCCGGAACTACGTGTATCGGCTTCGTTGATTCCTCTTCGTTATCATCCTCTGGAAAGATCTAAGACTAAGTTAAAATTTTCTTTATAAAATTTTTCAATTCAATGGATATTTTTTGAAATAAATGGAAACATTATCGTTCGTTTTGTTACAGACTAATGGATAAATAAATCATGCGCGTAGAAAGGCGAGATAAATGCAGCGCTGCGGTACAGGAAATACTGCAGTTGTACTTCCATTATATTAGCTTCATAATTCATTTATAATTGTTATACTAGCTGAGGAGGTGGAATTAGAGCGTGGAAAACTGCTGTGACCCACTCGTTCATATTACAGCTGCGTATACCAATTCTCCTCTAATGTTTATATTATAAATCGCCGCGTCGTGTTCTCACCAATACAGAAACACTATTTTTAACTTGAAAAGATTTTCGGGCATTATAATATTCAATAACCATATGATTGCTAAATTTAGTTCCGACAGGCATCGTGGAATGGGATGATTCGCTTATATATTCAAAAAATATATAGTTTATATTGAACTTCAAGCACTGTACGTCAATCTTTCGACTAAAAGCGCAATTGCTTCCATCAGACGCGACTTACCATAATAATACCACACATATACAAAAAAATGTTCCGCAATTCTGATTTGTTTGAAACATAATGTCTACTTACCAGTCATTTTTTTAATGCTTTTTTTAACCCTTCGGATACTTCTACGCATTTTTCGCGTCAGGCTAGGCCTATGAAGTCGTTGTTGACTTCCATCGCTTCCTGCAGCATCTTCGCTATCCGACATTATAGGTATATCGTTTATACGAAGAGAACCGTGACCTGTCGAACTTTCGAATAGATTTGTAATCGTTTGACTCGACAATATACAAATTAAAATACAAGTATTTTAATGTGAGCAATTTATCTGTGCATGGACGGTTTTTTTCTTTGCCTTATATTCTTTTTTTCTGATGGACAAAATAAAATCAAAGAACCAAAAAAAAATGTACACAAAATTATGGAGACCTCGCGAGTCTTTCTTATAGAAATCGCTATGCGATTCGACTGACGATTATAATGTATGTCTCTTTCATTTCCTTACTGAAACGTGCGTTTTGGAGCTTTGCCAATCCTTCTCCGCGCTTGCACCTTGCCGAAGTAAATAAAACAAAAAATAAATGAATGAAAAAAAAGAAAAAAAATCGAACCAAATAAATCGAAATAAGTAAAAAAAAGAACTTTTGAAACTTCTAGACTTAGATCCCTATTGCGGTCGACGTTGCCTGGCTTAACGTTGTCGGCTGTTATAAAATGCGAGCGATTCTAGACGCGATTAGTTCTAAACTGAAGACGCCGAACCTCCCGTACCAACGACCCGACGGGTGCAGAATACACATACAGCTGGTAAATTTCAATCACGTAGAAATATTTAGACGATTTATCAAGTCCAATGCCTTATATAACCCGGCATGTACCCCGGCTAAAGCAAAAAATACATATATTTATTTAGGCCCCACAGGTACGAGTTGATTATAAAAACAAGATGGTTGTCGTGCTAAGAACGGATTCCCGTAATCATGTTGATTAAAAATCTAATATAAGTGTGTTTTGACAACTGCAGTTTAAATCTGATTTCTAGCTGACACATGAAAAGAATTTATTTGTTTATTGTACCGACTGTATAAGCATCCGCTTAACAGATAGACATGAAGTCATGCAGCTGATGAAGATTTGAATATATTTATCTTCGCGTCTATCTTAAGACTCTTTTTATGTTTATTCGTATATGTATCCGTCACTCTTCAGACTTTTGTAATAAAATTAAACCAACTACTATAATTTAATATGGATGTTATTTGGTACTTACCCAGAGTTCATCTCTGCAATCGTAGCACGTGCGGGCTATGCGTACGTGATGCTAATTTATCATTCATTGATACCTTTTTTTTTGCTTCCATTTTGTTATTTACTTTTTAAACGTCTCAAATTCTCAGAACGTGCAGAAACGCGTAATATCTGCTATATAGTAAATGAATATTTCGGATCACGGACCCAAAAATTGAAAAAATCCAAAACCTTCAGTCTTTGAGTTCTTGCGATCCTTATGGAGCGCAAAATGAAATCTCCAGATCGGTCATGCAAATGGTTTCAAATTCAAATTAATCGAGCTATAACACACCAGTATTTCCAATGGTCTTATCTCGAATGCGTGAGACGGATTTTTTACATAAAGGAACTGGTACTTGACTATGTTTTTGTTTTTGGCAAATTTGCAGATTATATGATGAACTTTCCGCACAGTCTACATAGACTGCAAACGAAACATTAAAACCTTGACCGATTTTTCTTATCATCATCTTTAATTAATAATACTTGTAAACGAAGACGATGCATGTGTTTACATTAAGTTATATGTTTTAGAGCAAGGTTGGCGTAGATAATATTTCGCGATTATGTACACATACGGCGAGCTGATAAGGATACATGTTCCAGCATAATGCACTCCCAAAAATATCGTTCACTATATTCGCAGAACAATATGCCTTTAAAATAATTAGAAATAATTTTATAGAAATAAATATTCTTTTGAGGTTTTCTAACATTCAGTTATATGTATACAAGTCAGAATCGATTCCCGTAAGGAAATCCTGAAGAAAAGCGTTTCCGAATAATTAGGTTTTCGATTTATCGCGAGCATTTTGTCTGATGACTGACAATAGAACTTTCTTCCATACATTTTTTGTTTCGTAATTTCTGATAGCTGCAGCCGATTCTTCAGAGTACATGTTAAAATGTACTGTAAGGTACATACAGTGCAATTGGGGATGAATTTTTAAGCTAGGGATCTTGGATGTATCAAATGACATCAGTTATAATTGTGATAGGTATGTTTCTATTTATATTACACCTAAAGTTCAGCTACTAGAAACGGCGAACTTCGAGTCATAAAGCTTTAATGACGAGATCAGCTTTTCACGGTAGTTCTGCACTGCAGCTGTAGCAGTGCAGTCCAGGAGCAGGTAATTACTACGGAATGCTGAAGTCTTATAAGTTTTACTCTCGGGATATGTTATATCCAAAAGAAATGAACATGCGAGGATATAAAACGGCACGTAGATAGAATTGCTATTCTAATTCTAAGCCGAACTAAACTCGTTATTATTAGAGAGTGCAATTCTGAAATCACAGGAAATCTAAGGTCCCTATATGTAGGTACACAAGTATATTTATAACCAGTACTAAGGTAACCCGTGGACTTTCTCTGTGATCGATGTCTATTAATAGATATACTACAGATCCATACGATTAAAACCGGTCATTACGGTAACAGGAAAATTGCCATATAATATAGTAATGCGCGATCGGATTTGAATATTCATTTATACGTATATTAATTTCCGATCGAAATAAACTGAACATTTCAGTACCAATCGAAGAAACTTTTTTAAATTTCCGAATCCCGACTGAAATTGCTTTTTTTTTCTTTTTTATTTTGTAATCTTTGTATGTACGATAATAAATTTACAACCCATTTTACATTTCACGAGGAAAATAAAATTTGACAGCGACATGGGAATCCTAAGACGATCCAGGCAAAGTGATTCACAGAGCGTAAAATAAAACTTATACGCTTACAGAATCGAAAATGAATTTCGATGGACATACTTCGAATCGTAAATACACATCTGTATAATAATCATTCTGTGGTTTAGGATGTGGTGATACAGAGATGACGCGGTAAAATAATTTTATCATTTTGTTTTATTTTCGATGTCCATTCCTTTATTCATTGATGTGGCTATTTTTTCTTATCTGGGATTCTTCCGAGGGGAATTATATCCCGGGAGAAGTTCCCCCGTATATAAGTATAATATAAAACGTACGAGTGGACATCCAGCATCTCCAGAGCATTACGAAAGTGCGAGAGTTGAAGTAGATACTCCAGTGGCTGTTGCTCCTCAACTTTTCACTCTCGAAGCTATTAAGTTGAAAGTTCAAGTGTATGTTTATTTAGTACATTTACAAATCATAATCACTCTCTGCAAATTGACTACAAGAACTTTTGGCAATTACATCTAAACAGTGAAAAAGTATGTAAATCAAATAGCTACTTATTTTTTTTTAATTTTTCATAAGATGATCTTGAACTTGGGAACGAAATTTGATTAGAGATAACGTGATCATCATTTTGACTGAAATTTAATTCAATTTTCTTTTTATAAATCTTCCAACTTTGAAACTGCAGGCTCCGCTTTATTTTCCTCAAGATTTATATGTTTAAAGTTTTTACAACGTTTATACAGGACATGGCTAGACCACAAGTCTGTTATAGTATGAAGTAGTAAAAACGTAGTTATCGCCTTTTACAACCAGCTACTGTTCAGAAAGTGTGAAGTTTGAAAGTAATGTTAAAAACGAATATTGTCTATATAATAAATATTACCACAAGAGTCCTAATTCAGATATGACCGCAATAATTAGATATAAAATTTTCATCTCCTCAATGTTACAGAAATGACCAGTCTACCATAAACACTCTTCTCTCTTCACTCATACCCGAACAGTTATCGACAAAATCAGCTTATCAATAGGACCAAATACGACCGAGTGGCCAACGGAAAAAAAAACCCAAATAAAAACATGAAGTCTATCTTTATAATTTTCGCATTGTTATCTGCATTGATTGGCTGCGCTTCAGCTGCGCCATGGTTTGATTTGTTCGTAAGAAGCCCTGGATACAACAGCGGATCAGGTAACCGACCAAGACAAAATCGTCAAGGAAAAGGAGGAGGTGAACGGTGGAAAGAAATTTGCAGGACGATCACGCCGGATAATTATGCTTTTCCAGGACAAACGGGAGCCATTTGTCCCTGGTGATGGTATAGTTGGACTCTCTCTACTATTGTGTGCCTGTGAATCGAGTGGATAATTTTAACGAATTTGTGAAGATTGCGTGAAAAATTTTTTCATTTTATTATAACAATTTCATATACCTAATTATAATGAATATAGGAATATGTTATTGAGTATGTTTCTCGTAAAGCTGTGTACATTAGTTATAAATACATGAATTTATGTACAGTTAACACTAATCTGTACCGTACCATGTGTATGGATGAAAAAAAAAAAAATCTGCCATAAATAAGTATTTATACTACTGTGTAATGATTTTTTAAATCTACCGAATATCGACGCTGACCTAAGAATAAAAAAAATCAGTAATCTTATTATATACTTTATCAATTTTATCTTATTGAAAAGAATAAAAGGAAAAACTCATACGCCTGCCTTGGGTCGAGCATAAATATGTATACATATAAATGACTAATTTGGTCTTTAAAAATACTGAATAAATTTAGCTAAAGTTAGGGTATATAAATTTGAGAACGAAGTTATGATTATTCAGCTGGGATACGAAAATTATTGACACTACATGTGAATTTATAAAAAAATATATATATGTAGGTATATTATACTTACGAGTTTAACGTTGATACCTAATTTTTACATCAACACTGAATCGATAGTATTTACAGGATTTTGATCACATTTTAGGGACAGCAGATCAACCTCGACGGAATTTTTCACCAAAAATTTTCAGGATTATCATTATTCGTCGTACCGCATCACCACATAGATAAATATTTGATAAACAAAAAAGATCTCGCGGCTTTAATTTCACATCACCAATTACTTCCATACTTGTATCAATCCATCTGTACTACCTGTTAATATACATGTGTTCGACATAGCCACAGCAGATATAGTGTCGTGATGACCTGCAGGTGGTGAATCTGGCCCTTGACCTTGACCACCTTCTTCATGACCTCTGCTGCGTACGGTACTCCCAGCCACCCCTCCTGGTGCAACCCCGCCGACCAATACTTCCTGCACTACGTTCGTTCCATCGATCAATCGTTGCCTATTGGAAAAACAAAAAAAAAAAGCAGTGTTTCAAAACTTATCGTTCATTTCGATTCTGTTAGACCATCTTCGATCAGATATACTTACTCGTATGCGAGTGAATTTGGAGGTACGGTGTCATTGGCAGCAGGTAAAGCTATGTATGATTCGTTAGGATTTTGTAAATCCCAAAATCTAAGTCTCATGTCTGTTCCCCCAGCAAGTAAGAATCCAGAACGATCGATAGCTCCTGAATGCATAGCACAGACACTGTGCCCAGCTTGGGAGTGACTCAGCGGGGGTGCGCTTGATGCCCACAAAACTGTTTGACGGAACCCTGTTTCTACGTTCCACATTGATATTTCATTGTTTCCTTGCACAGCTGAGAGAATCCAAGAATGTTCTGTGGGGTGAGTGATCACTTTTCTCACCCGCGCACCTGCCGAAAAATAGCGTAATTGTAGATGAAAGGTCGGGAGTTCATTCAATTTTATTTACCTGTCGGATGTTTAATGCTACTGATAGGCAATTGAAATCTCAAGTCCCAGCATATGTGAACCCCGGAACTCGTCCCCAGCGTTAACCACTGTTGGTAATTGTTGACGCAGAAAGACGTGATCACTCCATGTTTAAGATCATTTTCTAAACGCCACGCCGTACCGGGACATCTCAAATCCCATCCGACCAGAGATCCGTACAATGTGGCGTACACAAGCACTGATTGAGAGCCAGAATCTAAATATTGTACATCGACGGCACAACCCTCTTCCTAAAATATAAAATCAAAATGCAATATGATCAGGTGTTTCTAAGAAATATAAGAATACAATTATTACCTGTAAATCTAGTTGTCTAGTATAGAGAACGTTCATTTTATTCGATGATTGCTCAACTCTCAAAACAAATACAGTTCCGGATTGGCTTGCCGAACTTGCTAACGACTGTCCCTGATCACAAACCGCAAGTCCCACCAGGGGACCTCCTCTATCCATGTACACTTGTCTGCAAAAAAACACCTGTCATCGAACGATTTTCCTACATTAGAGATGTTTTTAAAGTACCTTGATCGATTTGCGATATTTCTTCCTTCCATTTTGCTAACATCCCAAACTCTGACACATCCGTCGGCCGCAGTACTTGCAAATAAACTTGTATCGGGAATTGAAACAAGTCTATTTACAGCAGCCCTATGTTCATGCAAATGAGCAACGGGAATTCCACGTGGTCGCCAGCCACTTGGCAGCAGTCGAGAACCTTTGTAGAAGCATAAGTTTGTTACACTATAAATTCTGAAAGACCGGGCTACTGTTCTAACGGATATCAATTTTTACCAGTTTGCCACGCAATATTGTCAGCCCAATGCTGCGCTCTCAATGCAGCCGAATGTTGTTCCTGTTTTCTGTAAGTCAGCTGCCGTAACTCAAGTCTGCACGGGGCACATCGGTCTGCAAAACCATAAAGAGTTGCGACTATCGCAGATTTAGACATCTATGAGTTAGTATTCATGCATGCGGAAAATAAAATCTCACAGATACAAAGGAAAGTGAACGAAATCATGCGTAAATGAGAATAAATCTTGATAAAACCAATTGACGAAAATTCATAAGCCTGCGAAACTTACATTGAATGTAAGACCTTTCGTGCAACGAGTGATCGTTCATGCTGTTAACATCCGTCAAGCTATGCTGTGGGGATAAATGAATATCACCACCATGGATACTCTGACTGGGACTACCACCGCCGCCAGTCATATCGGACATCTTGATAATTGTGTGCTGAAAGTAAACGTATGGTTACGATTATAGCATTTGTAACTATGCGACCATTCTTTACTTACTTGTACGCTATCTTGTGCAGCAAACATTGTCCGCCATTCCTGGTTCATCGCAGCGTACGCAACCATGCTGTCAGGAGTTCTACGATCAAGTTTTTTGAAAGCAGTAATGCTGAGGTCGCTTTTCGTGTCGGGATATAAAACGACCATATGATGACGTACTTTATCCTTCATCAAATTCAACTCCAGTTTACCGTCCACTGATTTATTCATACTTAGTTTTGCTTCTATACTCAGTCTGTGTTTATTGATCTTTAATAAATGTGGTTTCATCATCAGCAACTGATCCTCTTCCAATTCTGTCATTGCTTCAGAACTCAATCTCCGAAACAACTAGAGAGATAAGTGCAAGTTTTAGTTTGAAAGGAGTGTTTAGGGGCAAGTACAGAATTTCACTTACATTCTTCAGTGTAGTACTCATTTCGTTGTATTGCGGTACGATGCCCGAGATTGCCTTTACCCGAGCCGTTTGCCTCTGTTCAAATACTCTAAATAATTCATCTATGTCATTATATTTTATCACGGAATCATAAACAACTCGGGGAATTGGCGCGACAAGAGCCTCCAGAAGTAGGACTTCCTTTTCAATTTGTATCAAGGGGTGCCTCAGGTAGGGTTGAATAATTGTTTGAACTTTGCACTGAACGTCAACTAAATTTAAAGTTCTTGCCGCAGCCGAAATGAATCCAACTATAGCGTGACGAATCCACAAGTTAGGATGAACCTGAATTTGATAGGAATTATATTAGACTAAACATAAGTTTGATAGTAGATCTGCCGCGGCATATTTTCACTCACCAAAAAAACTACACTTTCAGAAAGTAGTTGGTACAATGCTGACTTGTGTAGCAGGCCAAGTTCGGTAAGCGTAGCCATAGCATTGATGGCTTTAGTGGTCACAAATTCTTCGGGATCAGTGAGACCTTGCTGCAAAAGCGGCATTAGAATGGGACTACTATGCCAACCCACGTATGCTGCTACACCGACAATACAATCAAAAAATGATCCTCGGAGCTGCTTATCATCCTTGTCATTCAAAAATGTTATTATGTGACTCAGTATGACGTCATTTGCTTTCTGTTTCCCAAAAAATACACAGAGTTTTGTTATGCTGTTCTCCATTAGTGTTTGTTTCACCAGATTCTGAGGATCTGTCAGTAGCATTGCCACCGATTGTTGAACCTGAAAACGTCAAGTCTCATGACTAATTCTACAATTTATCCCATGCTAACTGTTGCTCATCTGATTTCAACTTTCCTCACCATTTCATGCAGAGTTTGAAGTTCGCTGTCATAACTGGGCCTTGGCCCTTCTTTATTATTCGAATTTGTTAAATGAGAATTTTCCAAGTATCGTAGAGCGATGTGAGATAAATGCGCGATATTTTCAGCATATGCTGCCCTTACGATCACAGCTTCGTCTTGAGTAACGTGAGATAATCCTGGCAGTATGTACTCGGGAAATATGTTTACATCTGTTGGCGGTATGGATTTGACAAGGTATAAACATTTCGTCAGCGTATGAATTGCTGAGACTCGTACGCGGGGCGCGGGATCATGAACTAGATGAAACTGGATAAAAACAAACATAGACAATCGAAAATTCTCAACTTATTCATTGAATTTTGCAGATTATTACTTACAATGTAAGGTAGAATTCTATCCAGGATCGTTTCATCGGAAGTATGTGCTGCAAGTTCCAATAAAATGTCCAAACTTTGCAACTTGGATTGGGAATGGTGTAAGCCTCGGATGCACGAAGTGACTAGTTGAGTTATTATAATCAGCCCCTCCAAAGTCTCGCTAGATTTAACCACCTTTGCAGCTTTTTCTGAATCTTCTTTATTTTTATCCTCAACGGAACCATGGAATTTCTTGTCATTTTTTTTTTCATCCGAATCAATTGACAATTCTGTATTATTATCACGCGACTCAAAACTACCCGAGCCAGATGAATCGCTCAAACTTGTTTTTTCCTTTTGTTCAGACTTCAAAATCTTAATGATATTCCCAATGTCTTTTTTTAATCTGTTTATTTTCTCGTCAGGTGACAATATCGGAGCAGTGGAGAATATTAGCATATAAGATTGAAGGAATGAATAAAAATACTCTGGAAAAATCTTCCCACGTTCTTGGGCTAAATATATTTCAGCACTCGTTCTATCCATAGGATTTCTTTCCAGCATTGAAGCTAACAATGCTCTTATTCTAATGTCCTCAATTTTGTCTAGATGTTTATTTGCAGAGTATTCTCCATTTCTATATGCTGCTCGTTATAAAAATAAATAATTATTTTAACGTGTTAGTTTACCTGAAATCTTTTGTAGCATATTACTTTCAATACTTACCTAAAAGTTGAGAAAAATCAAAAGGTGGATGGCCTTCATTAAACAACTCTGTTAATGCACATCCGGCGGAAAATATATCCATCATTGGATGTAAGTCACCTGTTTTAACTTCTTGTTCTGGTAGCAACATCGTGTTGCTTAATTCTGACGATAACGTTTTAACAAATCTTTCTGGTGCTATGTAACATGTTCTGGAAGGTATTCATTATACTTGTAATGAGTAAAAATCAGACATACATACATCTACACCATCATTCCAACAGGAAAATTTCAATAGGACAATATCTATTGAACGAACCTTCGTCTGGAAGTATCGAAGAAATATGAAAAGTCTGCTGGGTTGTCCTCTGGTAGGTACGTAGGTTTGAAGCTTGCAAAGTCAGTCAATAACACCCAATTCCAGCTTGTTATCATTATATTTTCAAGTTTGATATCACCATGGCATACACCAAACTGGAAATTCACATGAACGTCTAATAGAACTAAGAACTGTGTTTGTAATTAAGATGACAATATGACTATTCAATGTTATCGTACCTTGTGAGCTTGATGCAAAGCATACAGTACTTGGAAAGTGATCCATTTCTTTTCTATACTGGATAAAAATGGTCTTGTACTAATTCTATCATACAGAGAATATTTAACGTATTCTCTCATTATGAATCCAGCTTTTTCAGTTAGCTAAAAATTAATGTTGATATTAGGTAGATGAGTATACTGTCATATCGCAAGCTAGTTCAATGAGTAGATTGACTTACGATAGTTCGTTGAAAGGGTAAACAGTTAACTGCTGAGGCAAGTTTAGTCCTATTGTCTTCAAGTTTGTCTTTATACATAGTCAATGGCAAAGTAGGATCATGAATAGCGAAGACTTTAACAACAATTAGGCCTTCTTGACTCTTGGCTCGAGCCACTTTAAAAAATCTGGTGCTGCCGAGGCTAAAAATAATTAAACAATTGGTCGATGCAAAGTAGATTCCTCACAACAATTTACATTTGAACAAAAAAGCATAAGAATTAACAATTCAATACTCACTTAATGTCAAACTGTAGATCATTGTGATCTGTCAAATAATGTTCAACAGGGAATATTTGACTGGGAGCAATCCCTACCAGTTGATTACCCATGTTTCAATAGATTTTTTGAATTATGTATCAACTGTAGTATTTATTTTAGATTAGCTTAGACTACGCCGTATCGTTTTTTAATAAACCCATCGTAACGAAACCAGCTTCCGTGTCATTTACTGGATAGGTTAGGTCTATCAGCTGTTTCGTATCGTGTAGGATTAAAAAACTTGTAACTTATATATTGAACAGCTGGCTTATCTAGAACGTCTCCGCAGCGCTGCCCCTGCGCAAAGTGGAAGATGAGCGAATTAAGTTTAAATCCTGAGATTCGGCTGCAACAATGATGAATATTTGAAATACGATATAAATCGCGTTTTAGAGCCTGTCGCAATAATATTTTTCAGAATAATTACCACCTCTTCCCATTTGTCTAAATAATTGTCACTCAGATCGTAATTTCAGTGAATTTCCGAACGTTTCGCTAGTCGCCGAATGTATAGGCCTATGATTTACCCATGCATAATGTACATACGTGTGAAAACATAGTTGTGTAGGAATAACACGCCAATTAATCCGTGACGAGCAGTTAATTATAACGTTTAACTTATATTCCAACATAAACGAACAATTTCGTCATGACTCACATCGAGAGTTCGTCCATTACGAGGGCGGTGGCCTCTCCACGTCGAGGAGGAGAATGGCGTATAATTTAAAATAATATGAAACGATTAAACGGTGAATTTGTTAATCATAACTATGAACAAGTATAAGCGGACATTATGGAGTATTCTTCCGATATCGATAACCGATTGATTAGTTGGTAAAATACGTTTACATGTTCGTGTTATCTCTTATCGCTTGTACGATCTCACCGCAGTTTGTACTCACAACAATTTTTTTTGGGTGATATTGGTTCGCAAAACATAATATTATTTAATTTATCCAAGAATCCAGGAAGTCCTCAGGCTGACGTATATAATTCTAATACCTGTAGATGAGAATAACACGCCTTTTATCGCCCACCCGTAGTAAGTTGGCTCATGGAAAACATTGCAACAGCAATTGCTGCAGCATTCGTGAAAGTATATACTGCAGCACATTCAGAGTACGTGCATAACTATTTACTTGGGGGAATTCATATACATAGCGTAGTCGTTTCGCAGTCAATATTACAATTAAAAAATTACATTCTCCATTCGCCGTTTCATACTTACGTACATATTACAATAATACTTCGTCGGAGTCTAAAATGCATTGATAAGTATTCTGAGAATAAAGACAATAAAAATTCCTGTCTCTTAGGTAAATAATGTAACATAATATATAGGTACTCTCATCGTCGAATCGTTTAGAAATATATCATATACATTTGTGGAAGCATAGCACTTTAAAAAATCTTTCCAATGATATGAAGTCGAAAACCTCTCTTCTACCCTCGCTTCTACCTTATATACTGAAATAAAGAACACGCGTCTGCTGATTATTCAAGAGCAGGACGATGACTCAAAGCCAAGTAATTTTATGATTTATCAGGCTAAGTATATTACACGGAGGATGTGCGGTTATACCATTATTATTTTTATTTTCCGTTCTATGAGCTGTCTTTCAATAAATTCCTTTCCAACTAATTTACAGTCCATATAGCAGTATAAATCCACTCTCAAACTTTCACCGTAATTTTTCCAGTTCAGGTACAATTTTCTCATTACAAACAATACAGATATGAATTTGAAAAATAAAAATAAAAAGAATAGAAAAAAAATAACTATCTTTGTAAGTATAATATAATTCTATGATAACGTTCTATAAAGTCGTGCTACTATATAGAGCTATTTTTATCTTGTACACCTCATTTATTATGATTTCCATCGAAATAATAGAGATTAAGCAGAAAAAGATTATAATTATAATACGTTTCATTGTTTTTCTTGATACATAGATTCGCGTTCTGTAGTAGGGAATGACGTCGTCATCGACGCGTTTTAATATCTTTTTCAAAAATTGTCTCCACGATTGGCGACCTTGCCTCGCGGATCGCGATCTACTAACGACCGTCTGAGTGAGTACGACGTTCTCTCACCTCTGAAATTTCTCTTCAAGAAAATGGATATATCATTGAAAAAAAAAGAAGAAGAAAAAAAATGCATGCATTATATACGCTGAATTCCACGGGCGGCAACGAAGACGTCGCACGAGGGAATGAATTAATAACAAGTAATAAAATTTGTGCCATTTCTTTTTCGTTTTATTTTTCTTTAGATTTTTTTTTTTTTTTACATCTGTGCAGTCTCAATTACTTTATTATACTACATAAATCGAAGGTCGTATCAAATGTACGCTACACGCGTTGTCCCAATCGCGACCTTATGTACGTGAACGTGACATGAACACGTATAGGTCATATACAAATATTATATACATGTTGAATATACGTATGTATGTGTAAGAGAAAGAGCAGCACAGTTTGCGTTCTGAAAGAACGCGACAAAGACGACGCGTACTCCTGGAACAAACTTCTCGCCACTCCTGAATCCCGAGATCCCCACTCTGTGCAGGTTTTTACTCAACTGACTAACTCTGTATGCCATGTATACAATATATATATATATGTGTACTATACGTATATATATGTATGCACACTTAGTGACCAAGATAAAGTGAAGTGATATTGCTTTAGTCTGTTCCGACACGCGAAAGGAGTCAGACAGGAGTTGTGTCGATTTTGTCATCTTCAAGTGCAGCGCGCTGAGTGCAGCTATAATAATACACCGTGATAATAGTACGTCATTTTATCGGTCAAGTGAAAAGTTTTTCGAAAATTCATGTGAACGAGTTGTGATCATTCATAAAATAGAAAATAGGGATTATAATGTTTTATTTTTATGTTCCTATGATGTCAGTGTTCTACGTCTAAAACTTAACGCGCGATGACGTTATGGTTCAATTGATCATTCGATGATTATAATCACCGCAGTAGGACACGAAAAAAAAATAAGCAGTTTGGATAAAACTCAAAACAAAAGATTTTGAGAATTATACGTCCCAAATCTGATATTCTCGAAGTCCAATTATTAGAATACATCATAGGTAAGATATTATCCTAACAATAATTATTTCAAACTTAATTGGAAAACTAAAATACAAAATTTTAAATTTTAAATATAGCACAGTAAACGCCGGACGAGTTGCGCAGTGTGAGAAAAAATCACCCGCGCTTCGTTTTTGTTTTCTCAATTTTTTTTTTTTTTTTCGCAAGTATATTGAAAAACAAAAATGCATTTTGGTTACTTAGGATTTCAACGAGCCGCAGAATATACTTTGACAGTACTACGCTATTTCCAGGCCCTCATAGGGGGCCGTCTATTAAGAGAGTATTTTTAGAAAACTACCATAAGTTATTCACCCTTAGCCACTAGGCGTCTAGTTTTCAATCAATGTTTACCTTTACCGAATAAACTTTTAATTACTGTTAAAAGACGTTCCATGATCGCATGCACGTTATAGTAATGATCCATTTTCAAATTTTTTGTTCTCAATGTAAATTCGATATAAATGTAGAATTATCTAATCTGATTGATTTCTCTTCTTTTTTTGTTCCTATGCCCAGTTATAATAACTCTTTTACGCATCATACAATACAGTACCTGTAGGTCTAACGACCATAACCAGGTCTAATGTATCACAAATTCTTGGAATATAAGCTCATGGTATATATGATATTGTGTTGGCGAAGACATAACGACGCGACGAAATTACACCTCTCAACAATCACTACGTTTCTATACAGATATATAAAATATGCGTACCTGAACACAGGCACAACATATAAATGTTCTTATCTCAATTCGGCAAATCCGTCATTCAATATTATATAGTAGCACCGTGCCACGGCTTATCTGGTTTCTGATGATCGCTATAGTTAGGCGAATAAATTCTTTTATTTATATCATAGTTTTATTGCAGTTATTATTATTGAAGTGATATCTTTATTATTTATTTTCATGTGTATAGATGCCACAATGAACAAAACACAGTTGGAAATTGTTTTGGCGTCGGAACCGCCTAGATCTGGATCAACTCCAGGTGCAGGACAACAACAATCTGCAGTAACGTCGCATTCTCATATCCCTTTGCCAAAAGCATCGCCGACGAGTAAAGTATTAGACAGATATCCACCGGCAAGAAACCGGGATGTGCATCAGGATCACATGAATAATAGGGGAAACAATGGCGGAAACGTGAGGATTTCTCCTCTGGGAAATAGAACAACGACAACAACATCGGTGGCTCTTCATAGAGCTTCTTTTGAGAGAGGCGAAAGCATTCCGGGAAATCAACAATTTAAATCAAGGAATAATTCCTCGAATTCAAATAATGAGTTTAACAAAAATACTCAAGATGAAAAAGCTACACTTTGGAGAACGAATTCCAATGAGGGTAAGAGGGTGGAGTCGATTAGAAGCAGTCTCGAACTTAATAATGATAAAAAATTGCTGAACAGAAGCAATAGTTTTATGGAAAATAAATGGAAAACGAAATATGAAGATTCTGAAAAAAGAAGAAAAATGCTTCTGCAGAAGAATGAATCTAGTAAGACTATTATTATTGTTATTATTATTATTATTATTATTTTTATAAGTATCTTCACAGAAAGTCAATGATCGGTGTAACGAACTTTCCAGGTAAACTCGAATGATTTATTGATTCGTGTGAATTCTAATTGCGGTTTTTAGAATACGCGCGTCGGTCACAAAATTCCGAGAAAATTTGATGTTTTTCTTCTCCAGGCAAACGATAAAATCGTAGAAGACGATTCTTGACTATTCAATATAGTTATACTCGAGTGTCACACGTGTTCATGCTCAAATACACTTATAAAATTCTATACGTGGCGTGTCTGAGTATAGACTAAATTGAGCCGCTATGGTTACCGAATATGGCATGAAATTATCTCCGTAATATTTTCGGAGGTCCAAAATTACACTTTCATATTAGTACAGCAACATAAACGTCATTATATATTATCACACGATCGACGATCTAAAGCGTCTGGATGGAAAAATTTAATAGTCGCACCGACGTGGTCGCGATATCGCGGAATGCAACGACAGAAAAATACAGCTGTTAAAATACACAGTTTTTTTTATTCTCCCTATGGTTTATTTTTCTATATTTGAAGTTGCACAGCTTCCGGTATTTAGCATGTTTTTTTTTTTTACTCAAGTCATATTCAAAAAACAAATTTCACTTGCATGATGAAAATTTTTCAAAAACAAAGCTGGTGTTATAAGATCGCACGACCGACGAGGTCGTCGATAAGAATGATAGTTTTTTCTTTTTTGTAATTATCAGATATGTAATTTCACATGCTCTTGCGGATTTAATCATGATTATAAAATGCAGAAGAATTTTGTGAGGGACTCTTCGATAACAACATATAAGACCATCCACGGAATTTAATGGACCAAGATTGAAAGTTTCCTGAAAATTGTAAGCGTTGCGAATCTTTATAGGGTGACGATAAAAGTCAAGCCGAATGGCAATGGATAGCGGCGCCTCGGCGTCCTGACGCCTTGATCAGTTCGTCTGTTAGTGTCGAGAGCTTGTGTGAATCATGCCAAATATGCAAAAACCGCAAGCGGGAACATAAAATAATGTAACCATGTTATGCAGCCGCAAAAAAAATGACTCATGCACAGTACAATATTCGCTATTCACTATGACGAGTAACGGATAAAGAGCTATACCATCGCGGAATTTCGATTGATGGAAAAGATGGTATAATACATGCATGCATATGCAAATTAAAATGTTGAAGGAATTCCAGAACATTTTTCATCATTATTAATGTTATGCTATCTTGCAGAATTTGATTTGTAAACAAACAGTCGTTTGTTCATTGTATAATTGTTGGATAAAACAATATTTTATTTTTGCCTCATCAGCCATATCAGATTGAAAAAAATAAATTTTTACAGCATTGAGGGACCATGCAGATTTGGAGAAAAAATATAACCAGCTGCAAAGGCAGAATAATACTTTGCAGACTCAAGTTCAAGACAGAGAAGAAAAACTTCATAAATTACGAACAGGTAATTTGTATAACTTTCCCAATGTGACGTTATTTCTATAACTTGCATATTATTATCATCACGATAAAATGCATCATCTTATGCACATGTGTGAAGTGTGTCACGGCTGCAATAGTTAAATAACGTGCAGCAAATTTGCAATTGATAAATTGACCTTGTTAAATAAATTAATCTCGTATAATTCTTCTTCGGAATAAGTCTCGGAAGCCGTCTGCAAGGAATATGGACAATTGAAACGACAATATGACGTCGAGACAGGGGCCATGCATAGGGCAATGCAACAAGCCACTCAGGTAGCTATCCTTCTTTCGTTTTTGCATATTGATTCTAGTTCAAAAAAATATTGATTGACCCAAAAATATCCTGAACTGCATCTTGTCCATTTCGAGCTGGTGTCCAGTTTTTTTTATGATCTCGTACGTTTGGATGTCAATAAAATTTGTGTTGCAGTGGTACAAACAGAACAGGGAACTCAAAAGAAAGTCTCAGGTACTGGCGCAGAAGTTTTTGCAGGTGAATCCGGATGGAATCATCGATATCGATATTTCTGATGAAGTGGATTCGAATTCTGACGATACCGAACAGTTGAGAGAGACCGTCAGAGGTATGAATTGTTAAAATATAAGGATTAAACAATATTGAAAGAATTATTCGAATATAATTTACCTTCCTCATTGTCAGAGCTAAGCGAGGAAGTAGCCAGACTGCAGACCGAGTTAAATTTTGCAAAGCTGCAGGAATTTGAAGCTCAAGAACAGGTCACCTTGCTTTCCGCGCACCTTGAAGAGGAAAGAACTCTCAGAGAAGAAGGTACGGCTGATCGTGGAATGACTAAGCTAGAATAGAGATTATAAATTTTTCTGATATGTTTAGGCGAGGAGAAGATGAGGGACTTCCAGAAGCAGAGGGAGAACATGGAACGAGTTACTCGCTTGGTAGCTGATGAGGTTCAGTCCTTAAAGGAGCAGTGCGAAAAGGAAAAACAAACTGCTAAGATAATGAAAATTGAGGCAGATAGGGTCAGTGATTGACGATACATCAAATCAGTATTTTTCAAAATTTGGAGATACTAATCATTAATTTTACAGGCGCAGAAAGAGCGGAATGTTCTTGCTCACCAGAGTTCCCTTCTCTTGGCAGAGGTCGCAACAGATCCTGATGGTCGTTTATTGGCAGTTCTGCAGGAAGTCGAATCCTTGAAGCGTTCTCTAGAGGAGGAGCAACAGCGTCATGTATCTCAGATCCAAGGGCTTCAGGAAAAACTGGAGGAGCGAGAATCCATAGCAGAATTTGAAATTCTCGAAGAAAAACTCAAACTGGCTGATGCTGAATTAGAAATAGCTATACAACGGTCCGAGTGTGCTGAACGTTCTGTTGCAAGACTTGAAAAAACCGTCCAGGAGCTTGAAGAGAAGGTCAAGGATCTCGAATTCAAGGCTTCCCAGCCTCCTGCACCGCCATTGCCGCCACCTCCGCCTCCTCCTCCCATGTTTGGAGTCGCGAATGCGACGATAAAGCTACTCACACGAGAGAAAAACCTAGGAGATAGTAGTTCGGCAGTAACCGATATGGAGAACATGCTTGGCATCACCAAAAAACCAGCTGCAGTTGCCCAACAACCCGGTGAGAAACCATAAACAATTATTTTAGCCGATTTCTGACTAGATCTGTATTATTTCGAGTTTTCATTGCTTATTCCAGCTATTGACGATGTTATCAGCCAGATAAAGGGAGGCAGATTTACATTGAAACAAACTGATGTAAGTATTAAATATAATTAACAGTTATTTTTAGTGATATAGATGCAATTGGTCAACCCACATTTTTAATTCAGAAACAGCGAGAGGAGGAACGAAGACGAAGACAGGAGGCTGAAGCTGCTCCACCTGCAGTTTCAGAAATGCTAACAATCCTAGGTACCATGCGACGGAGAGCAAAGCCAACTAGACAATCGTTCAAGTTTGCTGACTTCAATGAGTCTACTGCGTAGTCTCAAGAAACTTGGTTTCTACAACTGATATTTGACTTATTGTTATCGATGGAACGTTCCTGAAAACTGACAGCACTGCCAGATCATTTTTTATCGTCCATAGAGACTTGCCCGTGATATTTAGGTGTGCCGTAAGAGTTTGCCTCACAAGTCTTAGTATTCATGCAAAACGAAGAGCCGATGAGGTGTGGGATCTTATGTCTGTTACATTTATACCATTCAATAATATATCATTAATCTAAAGTATTATCATATTATTTCATAATAAAATATCTTTTTTATTATTTCGTTATTTTGAATATTATTGACTTACCTCTGTAGGAGATGAAAAGACGTGTCATAATAAATGGTAGCTTTCTATTTTTATTAACAAAAGTCGGAAATTTGTATAAAACAAGGCATCTTCCGTTACAAATATTTGCTTTCAATATTCCCTGAAAATAGAGTTCCATCTTTGCATGTACATATTTCCATCACTGGGAAAAAAACTAAGACAAGTTTTCTGTATTTATCACAGATAGTGATAAGAAAGTTTTTCAAGTATAAAGCATGTGTTACTCAAACTCAATTGCTAACAGCCGAGACATGTAATTTTATCTTCTCAATAATTGACTGAAGCTTGGAGGCGTCAAAAAGTAAGACTTTTCTATATGGCGTCATTTCGTTGTCACCCTCTGTCCAAGTTCCCACTAAGCCACTGTCAGATTCTTTTTCAACAGAGAATTCAAACTCACAGTCTGCTTCTTCAGCAATTATCTCCTCTTCTGGGTTACTCCACAACACATCGACCTGTGAACTATTCTTCTTTTTGTTTGTTTTCTTAGATTCCATTTTCGTCTTTGGATTTTCCGTTTTGTAAAGTTTGCATATTAGGATGTAATAAGAGAAGTTGAATGGCATTTTCTTTTCCTTGGCTCTTTTCACTTCCGATAATAAGTTCTCCAACAGAGGTACTGATATTTGTGCCGGTATATTGATAAATCGTTCATTAATCAAGAGACCCAATGGAGCAGCATCGTTTTCCAGAACATTTCTAATCATTGTGTTAGTAGCGTCAGTCGCATGCTCTTCTGAAAGCACTTTCAGTAAATCTCTTAATTGTTTCACACAAGGTTGGTTCTGAAAACAATTTAAACATTGTAAGAAAAAATATAAGATAATCTTGGTAAAAAAATTTAAGCATGATCCTACATGTGTTACCTGTCTGTCAGATATGTTAACAACCGTTGTTATCCCAAAGACGTCATTAGGATCGTCTTCTTCGTCAGAGTCTTCCGCATCATTGGCTGATTGCTTGACAACTGATCCAACATAATTTTGTGAAATAATTAAGTCAGTAAGTGCCCCAAGATCAAGGTGAGCTTTTAGGAACAATTGTTGCAGCAGTGTTTTAATGCCATTGAAGTCAGGATCTTGGGGATTCCGACCCTCAAAATCTACCTGGATTTCCATCCCCTGAAAATGTAATATTCTTGACAGATGAGCACATGCTTGATTGAGGTTAGCTTACGGTAATTGCTCAGTAATTCAGAATTGATTTTCAGTAACGTTTACCTGGTCCGCCAATGCTGCATTTTCATCTTCAACGTCGCTTTCGTTATTCGAAGAACTATTTTCTTCATCATTTTCACGAAGATTATCACTTTTAGATTGCAACTCACGTCTTTTTGTTGGCGCAGCCATGATGGAATTATCGCTGTCTGTTGAAACAGTTGAAATCGTGTGGATCTAGCGCGCAATGTTGATGGCGCATCCGAATTCTTCTTACGAATGTGACGCACTTCCTCTTATCTTCTTTCGTCGCTGATAGTGTTTGAATTTAGAATTGATCAGATTATTCCTTAATTATTTACTGAATAAAGGGATACCGAACTAGTTCACGTGTTACATCAATTATTTGGCTTTCCTTCGAGCTTATAGAAGCGTGTTTGATATCCAACCGTAGTGTCAATCTTCATTGAACAAATCGAAAAATTAATTTCGTCGATAAATTCAAATCCGTGAAATTGTTTAACGATAAATCAATATTTCAGTAATTACAAAATACCCAAAAAGTGTTATGAAATAAAAAAAAACTGTATTGCTAAATATTTTCCTACCGATACTTCGTATTTATTCAAAGTTTGATCCAGCGCGATTGACATGCGTGTTTTGGATTTTGCAAGAAACGCAGGCGCGTATTTCGCACATCGCACGCGTATCTACCTGTACAATATTGGTATCAGGACGATAATATTATGAAAATTACGAGAAATACGGTATATGTGGAATATATTATTGTTATATTTCAAAAACTGGAATACAATTTCTAGTACTCTCATTTTTGATTTGCCAGTGAGCAGCTAAAAATGAACAGCATATTAAGGTGGCCAAAGATATTCCAGGAAACCGAGCACGTATGCTAACTCTGAAGAACTGTAAACGGAATTTTGTTAGAACCTTCAGGACTAAACTCAATCCTACGTCCCTATTGTCGCGTCACCGTTGCTCTGTAGGTAGGTAGGTGGAGGGTTGAGAGGGTAGAATTCGATTAAAAGCACGCTCTACTCGCGCATGACTGAAGGAAATTCTATTTTCTAGAATTTCCCGGAGTCTGCAGCAAGACTGCTGCTCATATACACGTACTGCACAGCGCACCGCGCACTGTTTCGTAGAGAAGCATAGTTACGCAGTTATCACATATTGTAGGTTATAACAAAAAAAAAAAAAAAAAACGAAATTCGAGAAAAAAAAAAAATTTTATCATAATAATTTGAATATATAATATAATAATATCTATAGGTTTGATATATAATAAACTTAAACTAAATATATATACATAACAATTCAAAATCATATAACAGAAATTACGCGCGGTTATACTTCATTTATGATATTCTACTTATATACAATATATGCATATAGGAAATAATAAAGTGTTATGGATATGCAAGTTTTTTAATATATACACAATAACGTACATGCTATCAAGAGTGGCAGGCGGGGGGTGAGATGGCTGTCATGGTGTTTAGATGTTCGATTGATGTTTAAATGAACTTTTCATACACATATATATGTGCCACGATACATAATATACATAATATCCATGCATCACATATAGAGATTTTGAATGTTTTAAATTCTGGCTGTTATATATGTATATATATTAAATGATATGGGTGTTTATTAGCGATGTCTCTTTAGAATATAGCTGTCTCACCTGCCTTTTACTGTTTTTTTTTTCCATAAGTTCAATTTTTTTTTTTCTCTCATTATTGCTTCCTAAGAATCATACATAGTTAAATGCGTTCACTTGATATTGTAATCATTATATACAATTCTATGTACTCCATTCACAATGTATAGAATGTGCATATACCGAGAACAACATTACCTACCTATATATATATATCTGCTTATATACATACAATTAATTCAAAGAGTGTACAAATATTTTTTACGCATCCTTCAACGTTCTTTAATCATTATATAACACGACATATCTCAAATATTACTGTGTGCCAAATAAAAACGTCACTTGGATAAGAAAAAAAGATAAGAAATATAAGAAGACAACTGTATCGAGTCGATAGTTTTTTTCACATTAACTGATACCTTTTCGAAGAAAATTTATATCGCCTGCTACAATGCTTGCGAAAAAAGGCTCTATCTGCTCTATCGTTTTTGGCTTGTTTTTTTTAAACATTCAAAAATTGCTGTGTATATACTCGTTACATGTAGTATGTAGATGTATGGTTATATAAACATATACAGTATTTGCGAGTTTTGGAAAAAAGCAAAAAAACAAAAATTACAGGACTATGTATAGGCATAGATATATTGAATATAAAGAACGATGCAAGGTATACGTATGTGTTATGTATATCATATATGTATATTATATACTTATATATATATTATCTGGTAGTTACGTTGCTCCTGCTGCTGCTGCTGCAGGGTGATGGGTTCTTTATGGATTTTTCCACCACAATTGAATTAAATTAACCCATTTGCCGACATCGTAGGGGCGTGCTAGGCTGTGGCGCTCTAGCGGGTGAGCAACTGGTTGATTTATGACCGCTTTGCGTGTACATATATAGCTATATCATATACATACATATGCATACAGTTAGAAACGAGCATTTCGCAATTATGAGGCGGTAGCTAAGAACTGCGAAAAAGGGGCTAAATTAGATAGTGCTGAGTGTATACAAATGAGTTTATTCAAATTTTTCAGAATGCATTTAAAAACTTATTGATAGGGGTGTTATGCCTGCATTATAAGTTCACCCCGTTCTCTTACCCGCTGCTATGCATTGCGCATAATAAAAATGTGATCGTCACATTAATTAACATCTCGAAAAAATTATCTTGTGGAAAATATGATAGAATAATTAAACAAATTCAAATAATTATCACTGCAATATTTACATACTAAATATATATATACATGAATATACTTATGTATCCATCCTGCAGCAGCAGTGTTCTCTGACGCAATCAATAACTGTTTCTCCAACTCTGTATGTATACATATGCAACGTTCGTTACATACCTATATGTATAAAATATGTCACCTCAAAACGCTTACATCTCAGAATAACAATTTTCAAGTTGTATAACAAAATTCTGTGCGTCAATTTTGAATTTCATTTTCTTTCACTCAATAATTTTCTCGGTGTACTCGATTGCGGGGCATTTATAATTGCCCATGAATTTCGAAAATAAAACCTGTAGATATGAAACGCTTTCCGATGCATGTCACATGGTCATCATCATCATCATGGTCATCATGATCATCATCATCATCATCATCATGATTTGTTACGGCACTGAAGAATAATAATCATTTTGACCCGTATTTGTTGAATTGTTATAGAGACACAATAGCAATGGGGACACAATATTCCCAAAGTCCGAGCGTGCTGCAGATGCGGTAGTGAAATAACCGTGAAGATATAATTAATATGATAATGAATATGTAAACCGAAAGCAATTGAATAAGTAGGTCAATGTTATAGAAACGGTACAGCTGTTAGTTTTCACCCTCATTCTTGTGCAGGTTAGAAGATAGAATTTAATGGGCATTATCACGCATAATATACATTAATTAAACTGAAAATTGAGAAAAAGATTTAAGAACCGGGGAATTATAGGGTGTTATGTTTTCAACAGCTGTTAGGGTTGGAGAAGAAAAAATTTAGAAAAAACTCAACCATAGAATGAAAAAAAAGTTGTAGAAAAAGCGGAAAAAGTCGACTTCGTCGCGCGGCTCGTTAAACGGAGGGAGTGCGAAACGCATTATACAGAAAATGGTGTATATATATATATATATATATATATAATATATGTATACATATATACAAAGTATATATAGGTATACACGTACCAAGCTAAGGGTGAGAAGGCGTAAGGAGCCATAAGGAGGCTGCACAGAGAGAGAGAAGTTTATTGATTTGGTTTCTCACCGTGAGTTTTTTCTGTCCTTTTTTGACTTGGTATTTTCTATCGCACTCACACTTGTCGTCATCCTCGTCGTCGCGGTCGTCCTCTTCGTTTTCGATGTATATACCTATGTATATGTATGACGTTCCTTCAAGTTTTCTCCAGACATAACTATAGAATATAGATATATTTTATGTTGGTATAATAAACCTACGTTCACACGGGATCGAAGTGTACGTATGCGTGTATACGTATATTATAATCTCGTGCCCCCCAGCACTGCAGGGGAATAAAATAAATTTTACTAAACTTTTTTCATTCAACTTCAAACAACTATAACAATGATATAGATAGCTAATAATTATCGACGATTATGATTATCCTGATTCAGGGCTCAAGGGGGTCTGAAAATATCTGAGTAGAAATTAATTTAAACGCTTTTCACAGGCTCAGACTGCGATTACAAAATAAATGTTATATGAAATTAAAAAAGGGAAGGAAACAAAATGCCCGCATCCGAACTCGTTATTTTTAATGAGTCGACTGGGAAATGAAAAGTTTATTTTTTCTCGAACTCGAATAAATTTCACAACATAACGCTCGGGTTTGGATTTGAACAAAAAAAAAAAAAAAAGAAAAAAAAACAATTTTACTCTCAAGTTTTTTTTAGAAAACCAAAAAATAAAAAATCTAATTTTTCTTCGGGTATCACGCGTTTCCGTTTCAGACTCTCCCTCACATTCTACTATACGGACATGTATACAGTATGTAGATATAAATGTGAGTTTATTTTCTTTTTGTGCTCGGAAAACGTAGAAATGCAATTAATCCTTACGTAGAAAATTTCCCCGGGGAATAAATCCTCGTCGTGATCGTTATACGCGACCAATAAAAATTTTTCCCCATAAACAAGGGAGTATAGTAGCAGGTAATAACCGCATCACAGTATCAACCCTATGATATTCTACTCGAGAATTAGTAGCATATAATATACATGTACATACTTACAAATATGTATGTAGTACACGTAGCATACCTATACCTATATATATGTAAATCAGGCAGCTCATTCCGGAGATCGAAATGAATTTACTGTTTACTTTCGCCCCTGGCCTCACGCTGATAGCCTTAGGGTTTATTTTTTACTTCCTTCTTTGGTGTTTTTTTTTTTTTCAATTCTTTTTTTTTAGACGTTATTAAACAGAATTGGTGGGTACTGCGGCGAATAGTACATTTTGCTATCTACACATAGAAAACGGTCTATGCACGGTAAATTTTATTTTAGGGTTGTGTCAACCCCCGCATGAAGATTCCCTCTTACGCAAACAGTTTAGGATCATTGGAGTCGTGCATCAAATACCGCGAAACTTCGCTTCTGCAGTTGGTGCTGCCGCTTCGCTGCTGTGGCGGTTGCTCGAACTGTTTTGCAACCCCCGCATATTTCTGTGTGTCTGTGTTACCTACATAGATTTATACAATAAAAGCTCCACCATTACCACATCAACTTGCATGTATTCAACAACAAATTTCCGGCAATGCGCGCCAAGTTTTTTGGCTACTACGTTTCCTGTATAGCTTGGTGCGCATGCATGATGCATACACATGTATAATAAGTATATATACCTATATGTACAGCGGGTACATAATATGTTTGTACTGCAGGTTGTTTCGGTGGGGTGAAATTTTTCGTACGTTTGAATAAATCCGAGCTTTTAGTGTCGTATGGAAATTGTAAGCGTCAGAGAAATCAGTGTCATTCATCTTTCTTCTCTTTCAAAATGAATTCTTCGAGTAATATGAGCTTTTTACCCTCATTTTTATATCGTCAATACGTCGTACATTTATATGCACTTATATTATGTAACACATCCGTATATACCAAGTGTCCCAGCGTTTACACTACAGTATGTCTGGTTGCCAACAAAGGGGGCACGCTCTGCTTTGCCGGATACGTCAGCTTCGTAACCGAGCGCCTGGCGGCAGGCAACCAGACATACTGTAGTGTAAACGCTGGGACACTTGGTATATAGACGCGTACGCAAAATGTGTAATATGTTACTTACCTATAGTACATTTCATCCATTATATAAACCTCTCGGTCACGTGTCATATAGTAATGATAATATGGGGGTAAAAGGAGGGAAAAAATTGTACCTTCCACGAGTTTGATTCCGACCAATTTATACGATGTAGGTACATAAAATCCGGTGCGTATAGTCGGAATAAATTGGTTCAACTCTAAACAAGCGACGATATGTGTTTGAAAACTTTTTCATCAAAGAATTGAACACAGGAATGCAAGTCAATATAACCACTCGCAACGTAAAATTTGCGTCCTTCAAATTGGCACATGATATACGGGGGCGCAAAGGTATCTGCTCATAATTTTAATCCACCCTGGATTGTACCGAGGTTTCATTTGATACAATATATGATCAGCTGATTTGAAATATAAATAAAAAGAAGGAAAAATATAAAACTAGATATGTACAATAATTTGAGACGGAGCTTTTATACGGTAGCTCCATGCATCGCTGCACGCACCGGAATGAAAATAAATTCATATACATGGAAATAAAATAAAAATATTCTTGATAAAATATTGGCTGATTGGGTACTTGATATTTGCTTGATTTCTACTCGAGTAGCTATACCTACTCTATAGGTATATCAGAGTCGATATCCCCCTCGTAAATTGTAGTCAGTATTATAAACACCCTTCTCATCTCCTCAAATATAATATCCCTTTCAAGATTGACAAGAGAATAGCTTATACGATATATAAGAGAAAGGCGTTTGCAGCCGTTTATAAATAGCGTATACATTGCAGGGTGAAATATTTGACAGCCCTTAATGAGTCAGTGAGCTCCGATCACGTCGGTGTACATCACGCACACATCAATGAATAGATGCCAAAATGCCGATAATTATTTATACATCGTGCTATGCACTTTCCGCTTTCCCATCTATTATATATTTTGTACATCAAACAGGCACGCGTAGCATCAAAATTGATGAAACTTTGATTAAAACATTGGACCGGCGGATCGTTATCGTGATACACGCACATATAAATACACGTACATGGTGAAGTCCACGTAAAATCGATCCGACCAAAAACTACCCCGGTCTTCTCTACAGAATTGGTTCAAATTTTGTAAACATTTTTTATCTCTTGATTTTTTTTTCACGGTAATCCAGTTGGAATTTTTAGTTTTTGTGTAAATATTCACAATAGAAATTTGTTTGAAAATAGAAACCAATAATTAAACCGATGAGGTTCGTTGCAAAAATGGTTACGGGTAAAGTGAACCTAATTATAGAGTCATGACATACCTGTACAAAATAATTTATGGTAAAAATTTTTCTTTCAATTAATTTACATTTCAGTTATTCATAGATTTTTATGAAAAAATTGAAGCACTCTTGATGCGGGACTGAAATATCGAAAGAAATTAGAAACGTTGACAGTAAAAAAAAATCAACTAAAAAATAAAAATTAGAGACGGAACGGGGATATCAGGTTATTTTAAAGTCTGTGATCAGGATGAGGAGGTAGTCGTTTTTCTACTTTTTTTTTTCTTGATTGCGGGGGGGTATCCTTTGTCTCATTGAAATTAAGAAAAGCGCCGGTCGGTGGTGCCTACCGCTGCTACGATGATCGTCGAAATTCGGAGGAGCCGCTTTCCAGGGTTATCCAATATTAGCCTTGTCCAATCGGGAAGCTGTTCTCTTCTCTCTTATTCTATAAGTTCTCACGTTCTTCGAGAAGCTTTCTTTTCACCGGCACATCGCGCAATATATAGTATGTATACGTGGGTACACGTATACACGGGAGAGAAAAAAGTAAGAAGGAAAGAAGTGAGAAATGCAAAAAGAAAAAGAAAAAGAAAAAAAAAAAAAAGAAAAGAAAAATGAAAAAGACGTAGGGAAACGAGACGAAGGGAGTGATTTGTAAAGGGATACTCTTGAGTAGCGCGAGAAGCTCGACAACGAAGTGCCGCCGCCGAATAACTAATTTGAAATTCAGCATTGCCACCTTATTTCGAAGCGCACGAACGAGCTTTCTCTTATTTCCTGCGAATTTCCCCTCGCGATCAACGTTGCGCCTTATATCGTCAAGTACGAACCATTTTTTTTCTCTCTCTCTCTTCTTTTTTTCTTGTTCCTTCCATTGTTTTTCTTGTTTTCACCCTCTGCATCGCGATCCGGAATATTATACCGATGGATTTGGAACATGATGTGATGCAATTTCAAAGCGAATTCTTATTCATCGTGTCTATGAATTTCTATACATATTTCCGTACCTTTTTTTTTGGGTCCTTTTTGCGATTATTTTGACGCGGCTATCGCCGGAACCAGGTGTGCGAGTTTCGTAATCGCAATTAGACGAGGATGCGCCATAGTTTCACGATTTTTTTTTAGTTTTTAATTCTGTTTTATTTCAAGTACAGAGCGCATTGAATTTTTTATTTTTGTAGGCCATCTACATGGGTATTTACATGTAATTTAATTATTAACAAAAAAGTGAGGATAATCATCAGCGTTTTTTACTTCTCTTTTCTTTTTTTTTTGTGAACTGCCGCGGTTTGGTAATTGAGAACAAAAAGCAGATGGTTATAATTAATTATAGCCGATTGTTGCATTATTGGATACTACAATAACGTATACGTGGACAATAAATGAAATACATAAACGGCGGGCGTTATGTATACACCCATTTATATGGTATATTACATAGGTCCATCTACAATACACTAGATTACCGCTTTCACAACTGCAATTGTTCTCATATCCGGCACTCGCGGCGACATATATAATAGATATATGTATGCAACCTATATAAATATCTGTAATGTACCTACGTATCTATGTATGTATCATGTGTATATGTACAATACATATATATATGTGCGGGAGAGAATCGCGCCCGCGGTCTCGATAATATACCTATATACTAGAGTATTATTTGATTTCTGTTATATCACGTACTGTATATACCTACGTACCCATAGTACGCTGTACATGCTACGTGTACATAACGATTTCCGAGCGTGAAAAGTATACCCAAATATGTGCGTTGGTTAAGAAAATTTGAAGTCTGCAAAAATAACGAAAGAGAAATGATGAAATTTTTACGGATATAATACCTAGGTCATTTGGGCTGATCCAATCGTACAAACCCAAAAAAAAATTACATCGAGTCACGTCACGTCCGAAATCGATTTTTTTTTGTTGGAAACCGTGGTGTCCCGTAGTAGCACGTGGGAAAGGTGAAAATTCACTCGTATTATCGCACGTGCTTAACGTTTCCCGCCAAAAAAAAAAGGTTTAGGTACGCCGCAGAATTCGCGTTTACATCGAAAGCATATCTGGGGGATGTTGTGATAAATTGGATGGAGCGAGAGATTTATTAAAATCTAGACACTCGACTGGTATAATTGATCCGTTAATTGGTATAGTTAGAAACAATTGAAAGAAAACTTCTTGTGGGATTATCGCATTATGCAGCGCGTCGGCGTCGGCCATATTGTTTTTTGGGAAAAGCTCGAGTATTTGGTGCGCGCGTCGCGATGTACCTACCTATATTATATGTATGTATGTATCAAATGTATATGGAGACGTCCGTGTACAGTAACGTATAAGGTAATCTAGTTTATATACATATAATATTTATATCATATTTTCAACATGCGATACGATACCAACAGCAATGTCTAAAACAATTGAATTTCTTGTAAAGTTTCAACGCTAAAAATATGTAAGTATGTACGTAATTTAGATAATATGCACGTATACATATATATATGTGGTATCCGTACATGTATGCTTTGAGCTTTTGCTTTTTATCGTATATAGTTTGAACAGCTTTTGCTGTGATGTATCTCTATATATATATATAAATATGTAACACAAATATACGTACCTATACATACAAATATATATATATATATATATATATATATATTTTATGAGCAACGTAGTTTTGGCGAGAGTTTTGGGTCGCGAGCACGGTGGTTTCTGCTGCTGTACGGTAACGTACGGAGAGCTTAAAGTCAGTTTGAAAGAAAAAAGCCCAAAAAGGAGGGGTTGTACTACGGGGTAGGTCGTAGTAAGGGCGCAAGCTCGCCCTCCCCAGAGTCCTCCTACTCCCTCGGAAAAGGGGCGGAGCTTTAGATATTGCCAATAGATATCCAGTCTGAAATCCTCAGTCCTTTCTCGACCGATGTTCGCGTAGCGTGACGCGCAGTGGTTTCTGGAACACCTAGGTGAAAATATACATCCCACGTGAAAAAACAAAACAAAAAAAAAAAACGGTTCTTTTCATTTTTCAAACCGACGTCATTTGATTTGCCATTTATTTTTTCTTTCGTTCTCTATTACCCGATCATTTTTGAATTTTGAAATTTGATTTACACACCGTGCAGCGACGTGGGTATCGTTTAGTTTTTTTTTTCCTTCATTGGCTTTCAACGTCTAATCGCTGTAATATAATCACTTTGTTGTGAAAAAAAAAAAAAAAAATTTTACGGCAGCATAAAATCGTATTTTGAAACCGAAGAAAAAATAGTTTTAATGTAATATTTTGTGTACCGATATAATAGGAAAAACCCGCTAAAAACCGTATACATATATATATATATCATATTCACGCCTGTATAGGTACATAAGTTTTATCCGCAAGCAGATTTTGAAATTTAATCAATCTCACGCAACGTGATTCGTTGCATACAATGGAGATAATACGACTGCAGGCGGTGTTTTGTTCGAATGCAGGGGATATAAAATACACGTAATACTTCAGATTAATATCAAAATTAGTGATTATTTTTCGATGATTACAGATCAATGTAAGTGCGCGGGTAAGCCTCGTGTGCAGTGTGCGTGCGTGCACCATTTATATATAAAACGGAAACGGGATCGGGGTCTGCAGAAATAGTGAGCCGCATTTACTGTGCGGCGGAGAACTGGAGAACGGAAGATGGAGGCGACGGGGCTGCGCGTCACATCCGCCCTTATTTTGTGTGTTTTCTTTAAACCGTCCTTGGGTAAGTCTTGTAACAGATTATTATTAAAAAGAAAAAAAAAACATTCACGCATCGATCAAGCATCGGTTTTTTTTTTTCTTTTTTTTTCTTTCAAACCAACTATCGAAATCCTCCGTAACACGGATCCATTAACCCTCACATCATTTGTTCGATAAATTTTATCTCTCGCAAGAAAAATCCTTTTCTTTTTTTTTTTTTTGATAAATAATCGGTAAACAATCGTGCTACGATCAATCAAAATTCCGCTAATGTAACGATGGTTTCTGTCCTATGTACAATAATCGAATAATTTTCTTATATGTCTTATAAAATATTCTCACCCAACTTTCACCGGCAATATAATAATACTCACCCCCCGATAAATGTATCGCCAATAATATGATAGAGCAAAATTTATTTGGGTACATTTGGCTAATAGCGTATAAATTACCGATCGTTTAACAACGTTTAGTACAAATATATAGGTATACACATACACATGCACAAAAATGGCGTCGCAGGAAGGGAGGGAGGGAGGTTTGCCCTCACATTTGTAGATAATGGCGGTCAAAAGGACAAAACATTGATATAATGTTTCTATACCTGAAGCTCACGTACTATTCAATGAACCTGCACCCCTTTAATGAGCACCCTTTCAAAGCTCTCCATATTCTACGCGTCTTGGATTTCAATGAAAACTGAACACCTATATTTTTATTAAGTTAGTTATATAATTATGAAGTTGAATAAGAAATTGCATCAGAAGTAGCAATTTCTTTCACGCGTCAAGTTGCAGATGCTTCTATAAATGATATTTTCGCACTCTGTGTGGCTTTTTGTAATTTATATTTCATCGTTATATGCGAGAAGATTTGCGTTTCACGGCGTTGCAAAATGTTCCATAATACAGTGCTGCAGCTGAAACCTCGGCAGAGACGTCTGAGTCTCTTGAACTTTTTCTTTACGTACATACATACATATATGATATAGATTACACAAATCTCGCCCCCTTGTAAAATATTAGAATAGAATGTGAGAAAAAAAGAAGGATTAAAAGAAAAGTAGAAAAACGTGTACTCGGCCGGTTTCTGCAGATTTGCTGAAACAGAAAGAGTAAGAGAAATGGGGGAGTAAAATAAGCTGTAGATATATTCTCTTGTTTCAATCATAGAGTTACAGGGCGCAGTTTGAGCTGTACCGGCGTTTAAGACACGGATCCCATATAACAGGCGGGGGCTAAACTCGGTATTAGTCGGGTTCAAGTACAGAATATTGTTTCTGCAGATCCTCGAGCTCAAATTGCGCACATTTAGCAGCTTATCGGGCTTACCGTCAGATCCTTGTAGCCAGCTCTGGGGCTCCGCGCGAAAACATCGGGGGGCGCATGATCGATAATAACTTTATAAGTTACATATGTGAGGAACGTTAGAAAAAAAATGAATACAGTACGAGTGATAAAAAAAACGTATATATACTTTTACGATTATAGTTTTGAAAATGATGATCTGCAGACGGATTTAAAAATTTTTTCCTTTTCCTTTTTTCTTCCGATCATTATCGTGTATGGTGATACGCGAAAATAGATCTCAATCTTTTTTTGTTCCCCCTGATAATTTATATCGTGGGAATGAAGAGGTCATTGCATTCATACATTGCAGCTGCCGATTTCTCTTTCTTGATTGATCCTGCACAAGATTCTTCTCATGTCTTAAAAAAAGAGGGAAAAATAAAACAAGATTATATAGAAAATGCGGAGAAGAAGAAAAGTAGAATCTCGCTTGATCCCTTTTAGGAACGATCAAGGCATGATATTATCATGAATATATATGTATAATGCCTGTTCTCTTCAACCTTTCTCTCCACTACCTTCGAACACGTTCTTGAACTGCGGTTGAGAATATAAAAGGGAAAGCTACACAGGTGATCGTATACACAGAATATCGTCGTCGATATCATCAAAAAGTCTTGGATAAACTACATTGCAATTTATACCTTTACCGCAAAATGCATTATAATACCGTGAATCTTTTGAGATTCTTATACCTGTATAGTGTACGTTATGGAGTGAAACGTGTGAAAAAAATCAGACAACTGTTTGAGAAAATCGTAAAAATATTTTGTTTCTTTTTCCACTGCTCATCAAGACATGAAACGAATAATTTTTAGTCCGAAAGTTTTAGATATTCGAAAACTCTAGTCCCTAATTTGCGAAAGTCAAGCGTGAAAAATAAAAAAATACACATACAATGTTACCAACTATGTCTTGTTCGAGATAGGTAGTAAGAATCTTGCCATAAATTCTAAGCCGCAGCTGATCTTTATACGATTTTTTCCTGCTCAGTGAAATAGAAAAACTCAAAAACTCTTCTTTATTTTTTTTTTTCATCTTTTTCTTCCCCCTCATTTAACAATACCTATGTACCCAACGAAGGCGGCTTAAATCTGTTCAAATTTACTCAAGTTTTGTTTTTCGTTTAGTTTTTGTTTTCTTATACCAAAATTTGTTCATCCTAAAAAGAACCCGTGCACCGCGATACCAGAAACACATAGGTATGTGTTTTTTTTACTCGATGAAATATAATATACATATATGTACATCTACATCGTACACAAGTACCTGTATAATATGAGGGATGATTTGGAGGATGGACCAGTCGACCAGTACAATATAATGCTTCTGTTGAGAGGATCATGTCCCTATGTCCAGCGTGGACCATTCCCTGCAAGCAAAACGGTAACGCGTTTGTGCAGAACTTCCCCGGCAAACCGTTCCCCGCCCCCTCTCTCTTCGTAATATTCTCCCCTATATAATATTCCACCATAGTATACCTATAGATATATATATATATATATATATATACAATTTCTATATGCCTATACATATATACCTCGCGAAAATACGTCTTATACTACTGGCTGATACTCACCTAGGAGCATTTCGGATCGACAACCTATTGTCTGCTTTTCGACTCTCGAGTACAGATTCAAGATTCCATAACTGCGGTTTTATTGGATAAAATATCACGGAGCCCGTGACCCAGACCAATCTAGATGTTTCTGATTCATTTTGGTTTTATCGACCTTCCTCCGAAAACCACTGAAAAATTTAAGAAATAGTTATTTATCGAACCCCATTTTTTTTATTCTTTATCAAAGCTATCTCAAAAACGCCATCTTCTTCTTCCGAAAAATTCACAGACATTCATCGACGCGGAACGATTATTTCGAGTCCAAAACGGGAGTGCGATTCCGGTTTCTTCTAGTTTCCCAGAGGGATTCAAACATCTTATTTTACAACGATATCAACGCAAGTTGTAGAATCTTTTTGTTTCGGTGTTTCTTCTCGGAATCTTCGAAAAATGAATCATAATATTATTTGTTATCGTGTTTTATTTGCTCCTAATTTTTCCATCGCTAATTTGAACTCTGCAGTTGAGTTGCAGTTTCGATGTGAGGATGATTGAAATTATTATTCGCATAAAATTTTTGGCATATCGGTACCTGAATCTTAGCTACACAACGTAGTTGTTGAACGTTTAATTTCTGCAGAGGGCTTTAGGTATATTCTCCCTGCAACGGACTCGTTTGAGTTATAAATAATTGCTCACTTGAATTGTAAAATTATACAAACCAGCAAATGAAATCCTAACTCCGTAGGCTCTCTGCAGCACCGTTATGGACTATGGTACACAAAATCCTCCAAAATTATGTGGGCTATGTACATACATACTTATATATATACTTTATATGTACATATACATAGTGTATATATGTATATCTACTATATATACGTATATACAGTATAAACGTGCAGATAGCGGCCGTAGCCACTTTGCCGGAATAGCGTCATGCAAACCGCGCGCGTTAAATCCCAATGAGGTGATTGGCTGGGACGTGTAATGGAACGCTTCAAAATCCTCTCGAATATACCCGCCGCGTAGGAGAAATAAAAAAAAAAATAAGACAAATAAATAAAATAAATAAATTCAATCGTACAGGGTGTCAAGTTGTTGGATAGGAATCAAAGTATTTCGTCTCTCTCAAATTAAATTCGATAGAATACGCTGCAAATTTGGACGTAATATTTTTTTTTCTTTTTAATTTTCAATTTTTAATTTCATTTTACTATTCATATGTATATTATATATTACGTAATGCGTTTTGTATATTACATGAAAAATCAACATGCTAGCGTGCGAACTCCCCGTCGTCGATCGTTGGTTGGTTTCACGACAATTAAGGGTGAGCCACAAAGTTAAGGGATAGTTCAAATTATCGAAGAGTACCGTATGTATATACATAGGTACAGAGACATGTTACGGGGTTTAGACTCCCAGTGGGAATTGCACATCTGGTGTGTCCTGCAGTACGAGCAACAAGTATGCTATGTACCAAATACACCATAGGTATACCCATACGTATACATATACATATAACATATTAAATGCAGACTCATTCGTCAGACCAATTATCCGAAGTACCAACGCTTGAAAATTCCCCTTATTTCATGTCCTCCACCTTCCCTTACACCCTTAACACGCGTCACGTTAACCTGTGGTACTGAATTAAATATCATGATTACATGGTGTTATGGATGTTATAGAGACTAAAATAGGTTAATTTTTATGCTAACATTTGTCCACCTGTTGGTTATATACATGTAATTTTATGTACGGTAATCTGAATCATTCTGTTAAATTTTTTATAGCACCACGAGGGTATTGAATCGAACAAGTCCGGGAATTAAACCCTCGTGATTTTTCGCGTTTAGTAACTCTTTTTCTTTTTGGTTCTCAAGAAGAGTACAGTTACGACACTTGTCGATTGTCCATAGAAGGGTGCTACTAATTTTGGAGTGTCTCGATAAAAAAAAAAAAAAACTAAAAAAAAAACACTTCATTTTCCGTGACAAAACTAGCGTATAATATATTGATTTTGAAAATGTTAAAGCTAATATGTTAAATATGCCGTAAATTTTCGATTAGTTAATTTTTTAATACATCAGAAAATCTCATTTGACAAACTTCTCATACTCTTCACCCCTAAAATAAGGGGCATGAGACGAAAGGAAAGACTCCCAAGTTGATTGAAAAAAAAAGAATGAAAGAAAAAAAAATGATAAATAGAAGTTTTTATGGAAATTAGGATTAAACAGCAAAAGACATTTATTGTATACTTAGTCCATCCTTTTTCAAAGAAAATCTACTATGTTCATGGTATACAGTATGTATATCTATATCGTACCTGTATCATCAGGAAAACGCGAACCGTACAATTTAACTAATGGAAGGGAACGGGGGACCGGCAGCTTTGGCTGTTGCAGGACTAAAAAATATAAGTATATCTTATACATATACGTATTATCATTGTCTGGATTTTACACCGCACACAGAAATGTATAGGTTATAAAAAATGTAGGTGGAGGGGGGTTCGAAGGGGGAGAGGGTAGGAAATAGTGGATATTTCTTTGTTCACGGCATGTGTCGTGACCCGTGTTTTAAAGCTGTTATAATGGGTATATACATATGTTTACGTATATTAACTTAACCTAGTCTGTTATGATAATTTTTAATTTTCACTAACAACACGTTTCGCAACGTAATCATCGATCAGAATCTAGCGCCGTGTATCGGTACAGAAATAGCGACGTCACCTGCAAACTTTGCGTCGTTGTTACGCCTATAAAGTGAAAGAATTTCAAGAAAACATTATGAACGTGGGAAAGTACAAAAATGAAGATTTCTTTTAGCACAAACGAATGTCCTGAAGGATAATTTGTAGTATCTTCATAACAGGATATCCATATCCATATATATGGATATTTATACGGCGACAAATGTCATGGTTGATATCATTATAGGTTATGGTTCTTTTTGCCTTCGTGGGCGTTAGTTGGCGATGGGAAAGAGGAAGAGAGAAGAAAAAAAGGGGATGAGAATAGGGGGAAACATGAGGGGACTGAAGGAGAACGGGGATGGTTTCATGAAATTCATGTTATGTGCGTGGCACGGGGTTTTGTACGACATGCCGTCTATGTGTGCGCTTTCCGCAATCAATATATGTGACGGGACTCCCATGGGGAGACATTCATATTAACGCAGTGGAACTCAAACAACCTGATCCTGCAGCAGGACAGATAACGCAGGAATTTATATTATGCATGTATATAGAATACGTATTCCCCTCAACCCGCTCAAACCCTGTAGGACCAAAATTACACCCCCAAAGTCGTCTGAAAAATCAGAACATTTTTTTCCTTTCCCGTTTGTATGTGAATAGTTTGATCAGCCGATGGTTGTGGTGGTGAAAATTCGGTGTATTGTACACCAGTTTTTGTATATCGATGATTGCCTCTGTTCGGACGTGGACGTCTGCGTTATCTGTGTAAAATGCTGTAGATACTTCACGAATGTTTTAGTATACAATACACGTATGAAGGATGATTTTTATAGAATTTGGTATAAGAAATGGTGTTTAAATGGTTTGGAGGAATGTCGGGGGTGGATTGCCGGTCCGAGGAATTCCTGAAGGGTAAAATTGCCCGGAAAACGGTATTAAATATCACGTCGTCGTAGCTTCATGTTCACGATTATTTACTGTGTAAGGAAGACAAAAAAAAAAAAAATAAGAAGAACGAGCAATCTCTGCCTCCGATCCCGATTATTATTAATAATGATGGAGATTATACATAGGTGATAACAATTCGGAGAAATAGGTGACGATACGATTGATCGATAATGAAAGCGAGATGATGGTGTAATTTCTTAATTGAACCTCGCCATTCGACCGTGCGCCCAAAGTCCTAACGAAGAGAACATGAATGATATATATATATTTTTTTGTCGTTTGCCCGTTAAGAGATTAAAGTAGAGAGGGGTGGTTGCGCGGGGGCTTCGTTTTAGAGCCATTATATTCTCCTGGATGTTCGTAGGCAGAGAAAGAGAATGAGAATGAGAAAGAGAAAGAGAAAGAAAGAGACAAAAAAAGAGAGAAAGAACCGTAGTATACGCGGGAGACTTTGGGATCGGGAGGGGAAAACTGTAGAACCAGAAGATAGCTGCTGAGCTTGCGGAAAGGGTGTCTGGTGATGCGTAGTATACCTGCTTTGGCAAATGCATCAATTCCCAACGGGCAATATTGTGTGTATCCTTAGATAGATGGAAAGGTATCTATGTACCTACCTATATACATATTTATACGAGTATAAAACACTCGAACACACCAGTATGTAATATATAATGTCAATCTAATCGGAAAAAAACGGTTAGTACACGGAAAAAAGAGCTTTTCAAATATATACTTCGAACGCGATGAGCTTCATCGTGTGCAAGATCCCGAGAAAAATGCACGTGACTAATTTTACCAGAATTCCTGATAGTCGGCCATGTTTGATGCAGGAGTACATAACCCATCTACTTACCGGCCTATACTTTGCCTACGTGACATCAGAAAAAGAAAAAAAAAAGAAACAGAGTTATATGTATATTATAATCTTGAAAAAAATGAAAAAATGAAAAAAAAAAGTTGAGCATCGTACAACGCGCGTATACACCTACTTGTTCGGCACTTAGAAGATCGATAACCCGACTCGCTTGATCTGGTGTTGGCTGCTGCCAGCCCATATCTTGATTAAAATCAGCGCCTCCCGCGTCCCAGAATTCCCCACCCCTGTTTCTATCCTCTTCCTATCTTTATCCCACTCTCTCTCTCTACTTTCTCTCTCCCTCTTACTTCTACTCGCCGTACGCCCCCTGATGAATCCGGTTAGTCTCGTTAATGTCTAAGCCACCCCCGTACTGCCACTCCATACTTCCCCCGCGTCCGCCAAAGACAATAGAACTTAGCTTCCGGTTGATGCGTTATCTACCCGTAGTGCCCCGCGCGTTAACGGGCCCAACATATAGCACCTCATTGACGACGTTTTAGTTCTACTCACTGCTGTAGCTACGGTGATGACGATGGGTAAATGCAATATATATGGATATTTCCCTAGTCCAACGATCTCTTCGTTATAAAACACGAACCATTACCACATTCGATATCGGTACTGATTTACTTCTCTTTTCTTTTTTTTCTTTCCATTGTACAGATTTTTACGCCAGAGTTGGCTTTCGGCCAAATTGGGAAAGACCTCTTAACTTTTTGAGGAAATCTTACTCATGTTGCGTATTTGAAAAAACATAGTTTGACCAGTCATTTGGATCAGATCCTCATGTACGAACCCATCTCGATTCTTTCCACGGAAGCGAAAAGTAAATGACATTTGTGTGACGTTTCGAAGTATATATTTCGACCCGTCATTTTGACGAGACAGAACTGGTTTTCAGGAATCTATCTTTGTTTTTTTCTGTTATCATTGAAAATCTGCTTTCAAGTCACTCGCCTGCGATTATGCATTCTCCGAATGTTATCCGAGGTAAAAACTAGTTAAATACCACGTTTCCAAATGAGTTGCAATGTAAGTTCCGTGAACAGTTGCAATTCACGTCATTAGGCAGCAGTTGTGCAATATGCCAACTAGTATCTCTTAGACATTCTCGGGAAACAGTGGTTTTCAGTTGGTATGAAAGTTTTGGTCTAGCCGCGATACAGTTTTACAAAGCTCATGGTCCGAAAAAGATACGATTCACTGTACGCGCTGCAGTTGTTAAGGTTTGCCATGTAGCAAAAGGGATAGTACGATATGATGGTCCCTGAGGAACGATCCAAAAGCGGCAGGAGGAGACGCTAGATTCAAGCTTAGGGAGACAGAAGTAGTGAGGTGAGGAGAGGAACTGTTTGCACTGATCAAATGTTGACCAACTCCCACCAACCAGTTTCCGCGCGTTACCCTCGGCTATATCTATCTCTGTGCCGCAGTAGCATCGCGTAGCAAACTATAGTCCACTTTTACTCCCTGTGCACCAATCCTCAGCAGCATTCCCCTTTTTCCTGAAAGCTCCTGCAGGCATCACTTCAAGACCATATCCTGCTTTCAGGACTACCACCACCACAACCACCACTCCCCCTTTTTTCCTTTCCCTGCGTATTCAACCACGAGTATACCTCATTCTTCAGTGTCCAACTAAATACAACCCGTCACATCATGCGGTCCAACTCCTATGAGTTATTCGAGTAGCCCGTGAAATGGATTATAAATTTTGGAAACTCATGGTTTAGAGGCAAAAAAAAAAAATTGAAAATCTTTTTCGAGGATTTTATGTCATGGTGAAAAGTTTTCCCGTTGATTGTTAGTTGGATTATCGTATACATACGACAGTCCCTTTCATACTGCAGTAGGAAAAGGACGCCATCGCATTAGTCGTCGACGTCGGCGTTTATGGTGTGGTAATTACAGATCCATTAGCGTTAGCTGTTTCCCAACAAATTACAGTATAGCTGACTATAATCCAATTTCACATCGATGTGTGTACCTTCATGGTATATATAATTATATAATGCATATGGGGGTTAGTTTGGGCACAAGTCATGGGTAGTTTAGCATGCTATGGTGTTTAAGGGAGGTGGGCGTGTGTGTTAGTTGGAAGTATATAAACGTGGATTTCGAACCCCCTATGTCAGATAGTGATCATTGCATTCATTGTCACATCATGCTATATATAATATCCTGTGGGACGTTGCCCTGTAGAATAAATGATGGGGAGGGTAAAACGATGTGCTGCTGCTGCTGCTGGTGCCGTTTCTGCAGGAATGAGGGGAACCTTAACGCTCCGTTGGAAAAAGGGGTGCGCTAAAAGCTGAAACGCATTTCAGATAAGGACCACCACCAACACCACTACCAACCTGTGATAATTATCACGCGACAAACGTTTTCCCATAGCTATATACCACCGCGCACTGTAAATATAATGTTCATTTATAGATCGGTTCAAAAGGAATTCATACGATTCTAGATATTCTTAGTTATCAAAATTCCATGGTAAATTTTCGCAGGAAATAGTAACATCGGTGTAGAAAAAAAAAATTAATAATAATTGCGGGTCAGATTTTTCCAGATTTTGATGATCAGCAACGGCCTGAAATGAGGACACTTTTCCGAGATATTACGGGTGATTTGGTTGAATGGTATTTAATTACTCGTCGATCATTTTGTCTGGTTATTTTTGGGGTTGCATTTATTTCTTGGCTTACAAGCTTTCATTGCTTTCATCTCAATTCGTATAATGGCAGGCGGTGGTTTTACGGTTTCAGACAAGTTAGTGTCTACGCACCGTATCAAATGAAATGAATTTCATGCAAATCAAAGGGCGCTGCAAAACCCTATACACAGCGTATCGTTTTTGTATTGGGGTGGCGATGCGTTCAACTTATACATCCATGCCATCTTTTGGGGGAGTCACACGGTTACACCGATCTGACATTAACCGCGGTAAGTTGCGCACATAAACGGACACAAACTTATACCCTTGTACACCTACCACTATAGCTGTATCCTATACAACTTCTTGTATAAATTTACACCGTCTATGCGTATATAAAATCTATTGAAGGACTCAAATACAGTTCCAATATATCCAATCGACGTTATATCGGATCCAGTGACCTGACGTTGGGTACGACCGGGCGGTCTGAAGGCGGGACTTTGAGCGGAATAAAATTTACATGTCATTAGCTCGTCATTTACCATGCACTGCACTAAATCTCAGGGTATAAAGCTCTGCAGACGATCGTCGTAATATGCGGGGGAAAAAAGGAAAAAAGCAAAAACGGTTTCAAGGACATTTCAGACAATCCCTTCAAATTCGAAAAAATTTAGGTGTCTTCCTTCTCAAAAATTATCGTATAATAAAAGTATACTGCATTTTTCTTGTTTTTTTTTTTTTGGTCTTTCTATTTTCTGAAAAGCGATATTCGTTGTTTTTTTACTCAACTATAATTTTGAAAAGTTTTCAGTTTCGAAAACTTCACGTTAGAGAAGTTAGACTAGTAGTTTCTTATTTTTTTCCTTCTTCTTTTCGTGTCGATCAGAAAGTATTATACGCGTATTTAGCGAGCATCCTTTGATCCTTAGGAAATAAGGAAATGTCTACAGGAAATTGGAAAGGTAAATGTGTGAGTTACATAGGTGTCGCTATCTTAAACATTCAAGAATATCGGACTAACGTATAACTGTAAAAGCAGAAGGGAGGGTGCAATGCCCTCGAAAATATCCAGGACATTTTGCAGCAGAACGAGGGTTTGATTCTCATCATTTATAATTAGCGTGCCATTACTCCAAATAATACTATAATACAATCCCCTAAAATCTACAGAGATTGAAAGTCTGTTTGAAAATTATTTGTCACGAAAACTACGTGCAAATCCGATGGGATCTTACGAACTGATTTTCAACTTCGAACCTGCATCGTTCCAATTTTCTATGTTTTAGGGCAGGCTAGGAACGGTCCAAATTGCTATGGTCGATTAATAGGACCTCTCAAGAACTACAGCCATGGGATCGAAGGGACAGTTTACGCTGTTGACGACACTACGATATTCATTAAAGGTTTTAGCTACGATGGAACAGGTCCCGCCGCTTATTTCTGGGTCGGCAACACGTCGAGACCAAATCCCGAGGGATACATCGTCCCGTATCCCGAAGACTACAACGAGAGGTGAGTGTTTTTCAGATGACACGAAAGAGAAGAAAAAAAAAAGAAAGCAACAATCCACAAGGAGTTTTCTCTACACCTTGACCTCCGAATGTTATTATCTCCTTCCTTTTTTTCCCTCCACTTCTTTCACGTGGAGCGCGACCCCTATTATAGTTATACGTGGTTATATCGCGGAAAAAAGGAGAACAGGGGGGAGTAAAACGTAATAACGGGAAGATGAACTCAGTGAAGAACGGGAACTGCAAGTCGGTAATTCCAATTTTATTAACTGCAGGAGCATCGCCAACTCGTCTTTCCCTCCTAGATCATTCACCGTCCCTTCACTCCGCTCTATGCATTCTCTCTGCATCACCCCCTCGCGGTGTTACACCCCCTTTTCCCTTGCCGTACTCCTGAAAATCTCCCTCCACAACAAGCCCTTTGAGTTTCATTGAGTTTCATTTCATCCCTCGACCCGACCGCCATGGGCTACTGCTTATACGTATTGTACATATACGTACATATGTATACCTATATGTATACATAAATACTTCCGTTTTCTCGTCATCCATTTCGTCTACTTGTATTATATACCTGATATATATCATTTATTTGGTATTTGTAGTCCTGACCGCGAGACTTTTTTTCCGCATTCAACGGGGGTGCGGCGTGGTCCTTCACCGCGAAAAACTTTTACCCGAATTATACTACACATTATATACGGCTGTTCAAATCGCGGTACACCATTTAAACTTTGAACGATCAGAATCAAAAAACAAAAAGGAAAAAAGAAACCAAAGTAAAAACGAAAGAGCAGGGGCAGGAGGTCCATGTGTTTCAGGAATTAGAGGGCAGAGGGGGTCTGAGACGACGATGTATATATGTATATAATTTTTTCACTAAATCCTGAATCCCCTTTTGAGAAAGATGAATTTTGGAAATGGTTCGATGATAAAAACCCGCACTTTGGCGAATGATATTTGAAAAATATAGAAATTTCTAAATGTGGAAGTATAATTTTTTTTTGTTTTTTTCTTTTTTTTTAGAGATCCGCCAGCCCTAAAGGCGTACAACAACACGGATGTGATCCTGAGGCTACCGCAGGGATACCGAATAAGGAATATCAAATGGCTTAGCGTTTGGTGTCAAAGATTTACGGTGAGTATAGCGATTTGAAATTTTTATTTCTAGATTTGTCTGTATCAATAATAAAATACTAAGCATTCAATCGCATGAGAGTTAATCTAAAAAACTGCATAAGAATTATGGCGAACACGAAGACAAAATATCTTCGTTGAGCGTGGAAACGCCGTTAGAAAAGGAATGGAATAAAAAAGAGTAACGCATGCCAGGAAAAAAAAAATCACATGCATTTCATTGAAAACTGTGGTTTTCACCTCCTAGAAATTGGCGCGATGCCCGAGCGACGCCAAAACTCGTTTTGGTGGTTGACAATTAAAAAGACAAAAATGAATAAAAGTAAAAGAAAAAAAAAAAAGAAACGAGGAAAAATGAAAACTAGGGAAACGTTATCACCGTCACCACGCCCATATAATAAGCTTCCGACCACACATAAAAATTTATGGGAATTTTTCTTTTTTTTTTTATTATCATTTTATTATGGACGAAGGAATAATAACATATATCTAGAAAGCAATTCATGAATCTATGTGAATAACGATCGGGTTTTATATAACATGGTCTCTTATTTGGCAATTTTTCTATAATCCATGTAGAATTTAATCGACGATTAGAAAAAAAATTCGATCATGGAATTATAGTTTTTGTACTCCCGGTAGGCAGCGCACGATCATATATTGGTCTGCTTGTAATATAAGCTGACTCGTCTGTGTTCTTTTTTTTTTTTTTTGTATTCGCGCCATGGCATGTATTTAAATGTTGAATTTATCGAACACCCGTTAGAAATGGCTCTCCGAACACGCGAATTTCGCGATCGCGCGGACAATTCTGACAGCGACCGCGGTGCCGGCGACGATGCGTAGCTGATGGAGGGTTGTCACGGTCCAGAAGCACCCCTCAGACTGTGTTATTAAACCCCTACGAATATAAGAGCAAAAGGGAACTTCGTCTCACCCAAACTCCAACTCCAACTCCAACCCCTGCACTTTCTCTACCCCCGCAACGCCCAATAATACATATATACGCCCCTGTCTTGGCTTCCGAATCCATCGCGCACGCACCATTGACCACGAATACAGAGCCGATAGGGCGGACTTGGCCCCGGTATACGTCGCGGCGTTTCGGTCCCCTCAAAAATCAAGTTATCTCGATGCTTTATGTATCACCGGACTTAAAATCAAACATATTTCACCCGCAAAGAGCGAAAATCGCGCGAAATATACACTCAACTGCAGTAAGTTTAACTTGCATTACATCATTTTTATCCCACCGCTTACACCCATTCTCGGGATATACAAAATGAAATTGCAACGAATAGTAAACTGCAATTATCTATAATACGAGTATATGAAAAAAAGTGAAATAACAAAAAATAGTTTTTCTTGACCGCGATTTTTCTTATAGTGTACATATAGTACTGACAGATATTATGGTACACTATAACACATATAGGTATAGATACCGTTGCTATTGAGTCCTGAGGGAAGAAGATTTGCAGCGACTTGAACGTCTGTCAGTCAACTATACGTATATTCCCGAAATCCCGACTTCGTTGGCTCAGGGGATGTATTGTCAGGATAAACCAGCTTCGCGTATAACCTATCTCACCCTTCTTTTACTTTTTTCTTTCGTTTTTTTTTTTTTTTGTTTGTCTTCGTTTTTTTCTCAACGGACAGAGAAACCGACTCAAAATCTGAACCCGCGCCCGCGGGACGTTCTTTTCATATACTATACCTATACATGTCGTATATAACTCTGCTGGAGAATATAAGAGGAGGAGATCCCGTTGCGATATCAAACCGCCACTCAACGGTCTACCGATTCAGATAGAATTTAGCAATTTCTTTCTTTTTTTTTTTTTTTTTTCCTTCATCCCTTTTCTTTGACTTTTTTTTCTTCTTCTTCTCTTATTTAGTCCAGCGTCCAGTTTTTTTTTTTTTCTGCAAGTCAAGTCAACGTCGCGACGCGGTCACCTAGAATTATTTTCTAATCTTGATAAAATTCTGGGAAATCGGTAAATGTATAGAATGAAAAATCTACACTGACTTTGTAAGAGGTAGAACTGCAGGCGCAGTCTGCAGGATATAGGGGTGGTGAAGATTGATAACATCTGCATCAGCTGATTTTTCTAACTTTGAAGATTGAAATCTGTGTTTATCTGTAATCCATGTATCTGTTTTAGAGATTCTTTTCGTTGCTTTCTTCTTCTTTTTCTTATTCTTTCTTTCGTTCCTTCCTTTCCTTTTGCTGTAGCGGTCGCAATCTTTGAATCGATGTTTCAGGCGATGCACATCGTATGGACTGCAGAGGATCCTGTCTGAAAAAAGATTATAGATTCGCAGGTTTATTATACCGTTATTGTATAATGGAACGGGGAATGTTCAAAGTTCGATGGACTAGATCAGACGTGGGAGATCGAGAATGCGAGTATGTGTACATACTATAGGTATATAATTACGTATAGTACATTCACCCACATATATCTATACAGTATAAGGGATATCTAATAGAAGCTGGTGAGCTTAGCCGCGGGGATCTGCTTTTTTTATCCTTGTCTTTCCTTTCCTTTATCTATACTGCACATTGATATACATATATTTCTCTCGATTTTATTTCTCCACACACGTGTGCCAGCTATAACGTTCTCTGCTATTCCTATATATACACATAGGGTATATACGTACATACACGGGGTGGTAGGTATAACACGGTGTGCATTTGCATCTGAATTTCCTTGAGCGGAACACTACAGTTAATTAAACGTCTCATAGTTTCGGGAAGCCCTGGTAGTGACGTGAAGTGGACCGACTGCCCCCATACCCCTCCAGCCCCTTTCCCGCCCCCTTCCTTTCCTTCATCCCTCATCCCTTTCTACTCCTTTCCACCTCCTGCAAGCGCGTCGCCTCGTATTAAGCGTCAATTAATATGTCCTATATTACGTACGTCTATAGGTATATACGTATGTGCATACATGTATAATGTATGTATGCAGGTGAATGTATATATACGTAATACGTATGTTCCACGTGAAGATAGAAAATGAAAATTGTGCTCCGTTCCCTGTTCTGCATACGATCCTGTCAAGGGGACTGCAATAAACTGCAGCAGTTCCGCGAAGCTTTCACTTCTGCTGTTGCTGCAGCTGGACTTTGCACTACTGTTACAGGAGCATCAAAAATGGCCGCTCATTACACTCGCATTATAGTTCATGAAACTAATTTTCATTGCGTGATGAATTGAGGAAATGAAAAAAAAAAAAAAGAATTCATACCATTTCTCGGCAAGCTCTTCGAAAAATCTTTTTTCAAAAATCAGCGACACGTCTGATTTTGTATTTTTTTTACTTTCGGAAATTCTGGGAGAGAACGATTACCCTCAGCGCGCCCATCGTTGGGCACCTTGTGAGTTGGTATTCATCTAAGTTTGATCGGAATTATATAGTGATGGCGTGAGATACGGAGATGAGAAAAGAGCAATATTTCATCGTATCATTTAGTATCTAACGTTTTCCCTTCACGCTCTGCATCTGTCTAGACGTACGTATACAAAGGTGTACAAAACCGTTCCATTTTCGTCCCTGATCCTGACGTATAATACTGTACAGCGCCGAAGCTAAAGATACGCCGCTTTCGCTAATCGTGCCAATTATTCCCCTACCTCGACGCAATCTTTCAACCCCCGGCAGAGCTGTTATGTTACCATGACTTTATCCGTCAAAACGAACACGCGATCTGTTTTAGTATTTCTTTTTTTTTTTTTTTTTTTTTTGACGCGTGTATATATTATTGGCTCCGCAACGTCAAAAAGCAACTCGTCGAAATGACGGTGTAATATTATCATTATTGTTAGGATCATGATGAGCTTTTTTTTTCGTCATTTCTAGGACATTTCAAAATTCATAGAAAAATGACGAAAGGATTAGTGAAAAGTGTTCAAAAAAATCGCACCGTGTTCAAACTCGCCTTCGAAGAACCCGCCTCTTCAGGTTTGCGGAATCCCCTTCCCGTGCAGAAATTAAGTAACGGCAGGACGTTGGGCCGATATTGATTGCCGTGTGCAACCAACTGGTCCGAGCAGGGTATTCAATGGTGGGCCGAGGTCGGTGTGTAACGCCGATGTCTGACGGACCGATATCGTCAAACGAAATCGGACCACAGTTGGCATTGACAGTGGCCCGGTTTCGTTCGACGATATCGGTCCGTTAGACATCGGCGTTACACACCGACCTCGGCCCTTTGACGTCACCCAATCTTGGCCGACGTCGTGAGTTGGGTTTGGGCCGTGCTTGGCACTAACAATGGGCCCGGTTTCGTTTGACGATATCGGTCCGTCAAAGGATGGTGTAATGAGCCCATATAGTTATATATCGTAAAACATGCACAAAGATCGTGGCCCAGTCTCGGTTATAAGACCGGCCGATACTGGCTACCGTTCAAAGGCCGATATTGGCTGAATGAAATTGAAAAAAAATTAAAATTTTACTCAATTTAATTAAAGGCACAGCTCAAATTATTGGTTCGCTCGCATCACATCTCAATCATTTTATTACGATACCGACGATGTCTTTTTCAACTGCAAATAATTTAATTTTATCTAACATCAATTACACAATTATATAATATTCTGCCGTCCCGAACAAATGTCCGTCACACTATTTCGAGTCCTTGTCCCTCCTTCCTCCTCTTGTATTATATAAAAGCGCTACTGGCAGGTCACCGGGAACTGACCGGTCTGACGGCTGACAATTCCAAACCAACGTTGGTCCGGAGTTGTTTGCCGCGAGCCAGCCAATGTAACGTTTCACAAGCTGGGACCGACGTTGTGCCGAAATAGCTCGCTAAGGGTCCACCGCGAAACCTATACCCGAGTTCGTACCACTCCTGGGCCAACTGAATTTAGTTATGTTCAGCCGATATGTCTCAACGCCAGTATCGGTCCGACTGTGGCCCAATTTGTCCGAACGTCTGCCGTCCAACGATTTCTACACGGGATTGTAAGCTAATTTCTCTCGAACGAACTTGTACAAAAATCTAAAATCGAAACATCATTCGATTTGTCATCTTCTATCAATTTTTGATTCTGTTATAAAAGGGTATTTTTAAAATTCCAGAATCTTCTTTTTTCTCATGCAGCATTTATTCGATAAACAAATGAAAAAAATTCCGAGTTATTTCCCTTTACCGTAATAACGACTTTGATTCTTGCAACGATTTGGACAGTCAAACGAATGTACGATAAACAGAAAATTGAAAAACCAAAAAAATTATCGCACTTTTCGATCTAGTTTTCCGATACATTAGACGACTTGTATTATTATAATGCCGTACATCGATGCATCGACGTTTTTCGTTTTGTATAGGGACATCCCGTTATATATGCCAATGTGTCTTATAGCTACAGTTATATATCTCCATACATATATCGGGGGGTGAAAGGGGTTCCCGTGGGTTGAGTACGCGATCAGGTATTGAGGCACAGTTGATATTCTGGCAACAGTCGCGCCTGCGCTTCATTTGCGGGGGTGGCGGTCGATGTTGGCCGGGCTGCCTGCCGCCGTGGCGCCGCGCTATCCGCCAGGAATGCAGCTGTCTTAATGCCCGGACTTTAAACCGACGCCATCTTGAAAATTATATAATAATACTTTTGAATAAATAAATAACCCGCATAACAAATACAATCTCCCATGTAATGAATATCTTCTCGCAGACGAGCTGCAGCGAGATGACCACTTGTATATAATTTCTTCAGGCAATAAAATCCAAAAAGAATATAGTACGCATGCAGAATACAAAACGAATGAAATTTCAAATCGATTACCGATTAATCCTAATGATCACGATCGCTATAACGTACGTCATATCGGATATCGGTACATATTCACTAAATATCTTGTACCGAAGAAAAAAAGATATAACCTAACGATTGATCCGCGGAATTGGTATATTTTTTATCGATTGAACTTGCACATTTTTTGCCCAAGAACATAAAATCGATCAGAGGTAGAAAGAAAGAAAGAAAGAAAGAAAGAAAAAAGAAAAGAAAATCCAAAAAGTGTCCGTGTCTGCACGAAGATAGGTCTGGATTCGAGTCTAGGCTACGTCTGCATATAATTTCATGAAGAGGTCTGCAGCACACTTCGCGTAGCCCCTTTTTCATTTGATTTTTCTTTTCTTATTTTCATATTTTTTAGTTTGTTTTCAGTTTTCATTTTTAGCTGGCCGAGTTCCAGTAACCGGTGCAGGAGCTTTTGGTTGACGTTATACCCGTATGCCTCTACTAGGAGATAGCGAGAATTGTAGTAACTCCTCTATACTTGCGTACACTATTTCAACATAAATGAGTTACGGTATATATCTATTTTTTTTTTTCGTGCGTTTTCGAATTTGTTATTGTTATTTTTTCTAAATTTTTCTCTCGAATTTTATTTTCTCATCCCCCTTCCCCCTTCCCCCCTCTCACTCTTCTGTCCCGAGCTGATGCAACGAGCTTTCAAAGACGCGTTCGCGAATCACCGCGGTTCTGGTTGGAGGGCGTCTCTTTCTGCGAAGCTCAGGTGCCGAGGAACGCCCTCGCAGTTGTAACCGGCGCGCCAGCTCCGCGTAAGTTTTGTCATCGCTTTCCCTCTGTATACATGTATATATGTATATATATAATATAATACCACATATATATATATAAGATATGTAACATATACTTACGTATATATATATATCGATGCGTATAGTATAAGTGAGCAAAACGCGCGCGCGGAACACAAAATGAGGTAAAATGTATAGGGGATGAAGAAACGTATATATAAAGCTAAAAGGTGGAGAAGGGGGGGGGGGGAGTGAGGGGTGAATATATGTCGGGGATGATGACCATATTATATATCAATGTGGAATTGATTCACGCGATCAGTTTTCACTTTCACTCGAAAATAGATAATTTTAGGTATATACAGTATATAACTATATTTGTATAATTTCATTTCATTTCCATGAACCAATTTTATTTATGGAGTGCTTATGTATACCAGCAGTATTATATGGTATTTGCAAATTTTTCGTTTTATTAATTTTTTTTCTTTTTTCCCCCACCCGCCCTAAACTCGATCACATTATCATAACACGCAGAATACGCATATATATATTCTTTCGGTGCGTTCGAATTTTTGAGAGTAAAAAGAAAAGGAAGAAAATCTGTGAATAAGAAAAAATCTCTTACCTATATATGTGATATATGCGTATATATATGTATATAACTATGTATAAGGGTATATAGAGGTTTTTAGAGAGGATATTTTTGATAAATGTTTTTCGATTTTGTTAAAATTTTTCACGAGTTTTGCACAGATTTTATCATATCTTGCGTACCGTCCTCAGAACCCCCCATCCACCTTGATCTGGTTTAGTTTTCGATATTCAATGAATCGTTTTCAAAAAAATCGAACTTCACAATCAGCTCATTCGAAATGATGAAAAATCCCATACGCGTATAATGTACGCTGCACCCACGTCAGAGTTGAAAGGTTACAAAGTCGCGAGTGGTGTGTAGGATGAACGAATATATACTAGGCTATACATATGTTATATACACCCACATATAGGCATGGGTATATAAAAGACCTAAGCGGAACGTGGGCGAGCAGTTGTACTCTCGGTTGTACTCCAAAGTTGTACACATATTATACCTATATATATGTATACATAGAATAGTTTGTAGCGCAATATCCGCACCGCCCTTGTGTTGAAGATCATTCGAGCGCGTGCCGAGCTTTTATTAAATGAAAGTGCGACTAATATACGCATTAGGTACACGGTGAATTTTATATGACGACGTTAAAACACTAACCAGTTTTAATATGATCGACGATTTCAAACTCCTTTATATTTATCATATTATTCCTTACCATGCTGCAGCTCCGAAACTGCAGCGTCTCGTTTGCAAAATTTTTTTTTCTTTCTTCTTCCAGTGGATTATACGTACGTACATCGGAAATTAAAGTATTATAACATCAGAAGTGATGTGCACATCATTTCTCATAAAGTGGGGAAAAAACCAAAGAAAAAAAAAACACAAAAACGATTAACTGGGTGGCGATGGACATACGTTACCGTGCAGATGATAATATGAATTTTTTTAATCAAGCAATCAGTTAATATTGATAGAGCATCAATATCTGGAGATAAATAAAAAGAAGAATGAAAAAAAAAACGTATTACATTTCTATATAGGTACCTATATAAGTTTGAAACAAGAGCTTTTTCTCTGTAGTATAAATTGAGGGGGCGACGAATAATGTCTTCGTTTGAGTAGCAGACGATAAATTTAACGATCCGCTTGTTACTCGCCGTTGCCCCTCCGATATAACGCTCATCCGATTTAATCGAAGTTTTTGCGATGCAAGATCGTTTTTTTTTTTTCATTCTTTTTTCTATCTCATTTCGTTCCTTCTTTCTCTTGTCTCCGCGGACTAAACCCCCATTAAATACGACCCCCTCTAAAACGTCAGGCACGTGGTCTAATTAGCACAGATTTAACGTATAGTATCCGCGTCCGAGGTCCCCCGTCGTGTTTAAGAGTTTAATACTTTCGGATCTTAAAGACGCCATTTTGTTACAGCTATTAAACATCCGAGAACTTGCGACTGAACTCCGCCTCGAATTTTTTATACACCTCTTTCCGTTTCCCTTTTCTCCCCACTTTATACCGGGTTTATTCTTATAAAAAGAGAAATATCTATATACCGCGTGTCCCAACGTTTACGCCGTAGTATGTCTGGTTGCCTGCCGCCATGTTCGTTCTCGGAGCGTGGAGCCTCTATACTGCTCTATCGCGTAAGCCTGTAACTGACGGCAGGCAACCAGACATACTGCGGTGTAAACGCTGGGACACATGGTATATGCATGTACGCCCGGTTAGGTTGATTCTGAATCGCTTCGCAGTTAAGCGAGCGTTTGGACAACCTTTTCGTGTAGCTGGGCCGGCTACGAAAAGTTGTCCAAACGTGCGCTTGGCCGCGAAGCGATTCAGAATCGACCTAACCGGGTGTACATATATACAAGGACCGAAAAGCCCCTGTTATTAACTTCTCACTCGACAAATATATACCCGTAGACTTCCTCATCTCGTGATGATCTTCCGAAAATTCGGCCCTTATCTAGTCACGGTGCATCATCCCTTACAATATACTTGCAGAAGAATTGCATACGTACATGAGAAGGGGGGCAGCTACGGTGTATATAAGTATGTATAATATATATAGGTATGTGCGTCGGGTGGTCGCGTGCAGTGTGATTTTATACGAGTTAGGGGGTAGGTAGCAGGGCTATCGTCCGTAACAAGGCCTGATGTCTCAATTTCCGAAACGACGCCTGTCTCAGCGGGAACCAGGAACCCCCCATAGCCCGGGGTGAACTGATACTGGGGTGATAAGGTGCTAAAATAATATACTGACGTTATATATAGGTATACACATATATATTTTATACCGAGAGACCATTGTTTCCCGATGTTATCTGTCCCTCTAGTTTGTTGGGGGATTTATTTGATTGAATATCGACTCCCAGAGGTAGAATGAATATTGCAGCTGCGTTCGTTTTGATTTTTCCTATTTTTTAACGCTTCCCTTATACTAGGTATGGTATAGTTTTTTGTACGGTATATACCTATACTGCAAAACATTCCGATGCAAATGGAGATCAATTGGAGAATATTCAGCTAACGAGATTGGACTTTGTTTCTGCGGCGCAGGTTCACGACAGGATGATATTGAAAAATTTCCTTTGATTTTCAAAAATTCTCTAACGTACAATCCAAAATAGCTGACGTAGGATTAGATTTTAACAAAGTCAATTAAACTGCATCCACGCGTTATTATTTCGGACTAATTTTTATGTGGCTTAATAATTTCGTCCGCTATTTTGAATTTTAAGAATTCATTCTGATTCCACGAAAGAATAAGATAAATAAATAAATAAATAAACAAATAATGCGCGGGTTATGCATGAAAAATCTTATGCGAAAATAAACCAACAAAAAGCAAACAAAAAATTCAAAGCTCTGGTTTTTATAAACCCTTTTCTCACGCAGTTATCCATAGGTATTAACGCGAGATGATAATATGCGGTGTTAAAAATGGAGCGTTGGCATTTCTTTTCACATCGAAGATATACGTATAGGTAGAACAATTTGACGGTATACCTCATTTCAGTGAAGTGTCCCATGTGCATCGCACGTACGTACACATATAACTATACATACATATAATACGCGCCTGGATATATATTTTTTCAACTTTGGATCAGCGCATCATGCTGACCTCTTTTGCATTATTAACGGTACACGTAAGTGTATTATATTCTAATTTTTTTTCCCTCTTCTTTTTCGATATTTCCTTTTTTACGCGATATATGCAGGTATAATAATACGGGATGATGAAGTATAGTTTATGCAATATATATGTATAGTTAATTATAATACGGGTATAGGGTATTTTCCGCCTAAAACATTTGTGCGCTGTAACATAATTACTGAAGAAAAATGAACAAAAAAGAATTCGATCTTGGATTTTTCAAATTTCTTTTCATTACATAGTCCTGTATAACCATGTATGTATAATATTACAACGAGATATTATACAATATATCATATTCACGATTGCGCACGAAATCTTTTTACCAGTAGCTATATAATAAAGCTATAAACGTATACGTGCATCATGTATATAATATATCCGTATGTATGTCAGAGCGTATTACGCATACGTGTGTAAGCAAAATCGGTAAATCAGCAACGCCCCCATATACATCAGCAGAAGCAGAAGCTATCCGTTACGCGTCCCGAATTTCCCTCGCATTTCTCTTTCCAGTTCTCCCTCTGTTATATAGATATAATTATGTATGTACGTGTACGACGTATACCAGTGCCGACAATCATCCCTAGGGACGTATCATCCAGGGTATTAAATATTAAGATACAACCCCTTAGGTGGTTATACCAAAACCGTGGGATGTAATCTATTTAAGTACGTACACAAGGTACATTTATTTAAATGGTTCAAGGGTATGAAATAATTTTAACCGCAGATCTTGCGTTTCACGTATATATAATATGATCAAGATGTGAAGAAAAAAAATTTTTTTCACGTCAATACAATTATTGGAAAGAAACAAAAAAAGAAACAATAGTAATATAGGTAGATAAATTCCTATAATCGAATTAGAGGCGTTACATCGTGGGTGGATATAATGGCGCTCTAATATATTGTGCATACCCCTTTGAATGTAGGCACAATGTATGTGGTGGAGGTTCGGCAGCACCACAAAAACCGCAACGCCGACCGCGCGGCGATTACAGCTACGTTCAGGACCGTCATTAGGATATAACGTATATAGACATACGTATGTACGTGCATGTATATACGATATACATATATATCCGTCAAAAAGCCCGTACGAGAACCGTCAGTTTGTGATACCTTTGATCTAGTCGTTACACTCGTTCCCGCGGAACGAGTCCGCGTCGCGTCGTCCCGTTTGCTGTTGTGCAGACTTCCCGCATTCCCCCTTTTGCCTTGTTCCCCTCGCTTCGCCTTATACTCCCGATTTATCTCGTAAGCCCGGATTTAGATTTCGATCCGAAAGCTCTTATGCGTCGGTGCGCCCTCCTAGTCTCTGCACTACATTTGTGTATAAGTCCTGTATGTACGTGTATATATATAGCTGTGTAAATTTGGTATAATATAATACACATGCACAGAAACTGTATATAGAAACGATATTGCAACGCAACCAGCTCCTGCAACTGAATAGATAAACTGCTTAGGGTAACTATATCGGCCTTAATTGATCCCACTCTTTATGATATTCTCGAGCTCCTTACGTATCTTATTGTTTGGTCTGCAGGTTCTATTTTATCTTTGTTTTCTTTTTCTTTGTTTCTCTATAACGGAACGTTGAGACTCAATAAGGGTGTCTGTTTTCACTTCGGAAAAGCGGAGAAACGCGTATTATTTGATGGCATCGAACGTTTTCAGATTCTGGATGCGAAGAAATTCGAGTATAATGTCAAAAATATATTTCGAAATTCAAAATGACCGATCTAATGATTTTAAAAAAATGTCTAAAAATGAACGGATTATTATAAAAGAAAAAAAAAAACCTTCTTCAATTCATTCCATTCCATATTGGATGTAAAATTTTCCAGCGATTTCCAATTTTTGCCTATAAATACCCGCCTTTTGAATGTCAAAAAAATTTCGACAAAAAACAGACCTGCGACTCCCATGATAAATATATAACGAACCGAGAAATCGTCAAGCTGAGAAATATTTTGAAGAAGTTTTTCACCGTTACAGCAAATAAAAAGAAAAAAAAAATCCCGGTACTATTTCATCTCAATACTTCCCGTAAAAATCAACTCTCTCTTTTTTTTTTCTCTCTCTCGCTACCCGTATGGTATAGTTTACCTTCTCTATATAACCGCGACGACGAGTCCCGAGAGAGTATCACGTGACTTTCTCCCGTGCACAGCAGTAGCGGGATAGATTTGTCCGGGGGTTTTAGAATGGGCTGAGAAATCGTTGGGATAGGGAGTGAAATCGCGGTAGTAAAGCACCCCCTTCAAGGGAAAGAGCTGCAAGGGTAGGTAACCATATACATAGGTATAGTGCGGTGAGGCTGTGGGAGAAAATCCTTCGTATTATATGGGAACGATCTCTAAGTCGTCTTTCAACGTTTGACGGGGTTTCAAATAAATACTACCGGGAGCTGGTAGGGTGCGCGAAGAAAGTCGCGAATAAAAAAAAAATAGAAAAAAAAAAATTGGGTATATATTAGGATGAAGAAAAAAAAAAACATCGAAAAAACAAAAAAACTAAGCCGCACTTATATGTTCTCTATTCCGTTTTTTTTTTTTTTGTTCCAAAATTCTAGGTCGATTTCGCAGACATTCTCGTACCGCCGTATCTGGACGTACCGAAGCCTCGAGTGTTGCCGGAATTTTCTCGTTTTGCTCACGGTCTGCGTAGCGGTAATATCAGCATTTTGGACAGCAAAACTCTGTACATTCCAAATCTTCATTACGACGGGGCTGGACCCGATGCTTATTTTTGGGTAGGAAATGGTTCCGATCCAAACACTTTGGGTATCAAAGTACCCAACGAAGTGGGAAGGTAAGTTAAGCTGATTTCAGAAATCCCCTACCTACTATACAGAATAAACTCGAGACGTTTTCGTTTGCTTCATCTACCTCAATTATTTCCATCCCTCTATTATGTTATGTATTATATGTATACACTAGGATAGGTACACAATTAGACCACAAAACTTAACGATAATTAAACCCCTTTACAATATAATGAATATATTCTGCTATTATAAAGGTAATTCCACAATGTATAAGATGAATTTCACATTATGGGGTGAAACGGGCCCTGAAAGACTGTGAATGGGCAAGAGCTTGTCAAAATTTATATCCGTCAGTATTCTAATTAGTATTTTTCTTTTACAAACTAGAATCACACAGAAAAAAAAAGAATTTTAGTATTCTTTTGTTCCGAAAAATGTCAAAATACTCCATACATGAGGAATGATTTTTTCACAATTTGCAGTCTTCTTTTTTACCTTTGTTATCTTTCCATGAAAATCACAGTAATATATAAACATGTATACCATTCCCTTTCAATTTACCTTTGCAGTTTGGATCCATTGCGCGGTTACCAAGGTGAGGATATCGAAATTGTATTACCCGGAAATCTAACGGTGTATGATATCGAATGGTTATCTGTATGGTGTGTACAATATCGCCAAAATTTTGGACACGTTCATATACCAAAATACCTCGACGTACCGCCGGCTCTTGGACAAACGAAAATTACCGTAAATATATTATTATTTTATTTGAAAAAAAAAAGAAAGAAAACAAAAAAAAAGAAAATGTATGCATGTAGCGCTGAACTAATGAAAATTTTTTATATTCGCATCGACAGCCGCCATGGTGGTATAATCCCGTAAGTATAGAAGGAACAATTTTTCGAGTGTCTTTTTTTTTTTTTTTTTTAGAGAAAATATTTGAATCGCGGTAAAAAATTACGAAGCGAATCAATATTGTGCAAATATTGTATGATTCCGCTGCTAAATGATTTAAAAATATTCTTCAATTACAAAAGAAAAGATTACCTGAACGATGATATGTACTTCAATTTTTCAGACGAGCAGTACGATACCGCCTCCGAAATCGACTTTGACGAATTGTAGGGAAATTTTAAACGACCGAATTCAAGTACAATGGGAAGTTATAGATGATAACATTCAGATAAGATTAACAGCTCGTATACCCGATGACCAGTATGTTGCTTTTGGATTATCGGGACATCAGGGAAAAGCGGAAATGATCGGTGGAGACGTCGCTGTCGTTTGGTATAATCAAAAAACAAAAAAATTCCACGCCGACGATTATTACATGTCTGATTTAGCACAATGCGATGGAAGCAGGGGTGTCTGTCCCGACGAAAGAGTCGGTGGTAAAAACGACGTTCTTCTTTTACACGGAGAAAGAAAAAACGGCATCACTTCCGGTGAGCACCGGTGTACATATTACTATTATCATACCGCATGTGATCGTAATGGAAAAAAATTTTTGCTTTTTTTATTCGCCATTTCCTATGTAACGTGATTTTTGAAATGTTTTATCTCCATCGAATCAGTGAAATACATGCGCCCATTGAGCACGAATGAGCCAGTAATGGACCAGATGATTCCTGATACCGAAGTAAGCGTGATAGCGGCAATTGGACCCTTGAATTCACGAGGAGAGGCGAATGCGCACGGAAGTTTTGACAAAACAACCGAAGATATACAGATCGATTTTATGTCCAGAAATGATCATCAGTGTAAATTTTCTCTCTACAATATTCCGGGGCCTTCGAAACTAACACCTTGGCCTCCGGCTGAAATTTCGGGTGAAACTATGTTGAGCGCCAGAATCGGTCCCACCGGAGGACTCAGGGGATACACCGCGATTACAGGTGGGAAAAAGTCAAAGAAAAGAGAAGAAAAAAATTTGTTCCTCGGTTCCGAGTGTTGGTACAACGATGATTTCATAATTTATATATAACTATGAAATTGCAGGTCAACCTTCGTGGGGGATCGCGTGGTACATCAACGATCTTTTGATCCCCGAAATCTACGTCGAAAGAGGTCAAACGTATGTTTTTACTGTTGAGGGAGGTATGGATTCTACTAATCCAGCGAGGTAATTATATTTGTTCATTGTTTTTTTTCCGGGTTCTTTGACTTTGTGTTTTAGGAAGCTTGGATGTATAGGAAAAAAATTCTGAACATGAACCGCGCAAAATATTTCGACAGATAAAATACAATTTTTGTGCCTCCATGCATAGACTGCGTTAAAAAAATAGACAAAAGAAAAACAAGAGAAAATAAAAATCATGTTTGCCCGTCAGGTACCACCCCTTTTACATAACGGATGATCCCGAGGGTGGTTACGGTCAAAGAAGTCCATCGGAACAAGACAAGCAGAAAATTTATGCCGGTGTTAAAATGGACGTGGATGGTTATCCTTATCCAACAGCTGCTGGACGTTATTGCGAATGGGTTCATAAAACAATCGACATGAGTGACGATTCCGAAACATTTGAAAGTTTTTTCGAGACTTTAAGACTCGAATGCCAGGAAGGCGAATCGGCAACGCTTACGTGGACGGTACCAAAGGACGCCCCGGACTTGTTGTACTATCAGGTAAATCAAATGATTTCTTCTTTCGTGTTTCTTTATTTTATTTATTTTTTTTTCCTCTCCAATCTCACGATTTTCTTCAACAGATTTCATGCTCTTTTTTTTCAATCCACACGTCGTACCTATACTGGAATCGAACGACGCAAATCACGAATTAATTTTAAAATTTGATGAGCCTGAAAAATTTATTAACGATATTATTATTATTACAGTGTTATACTCACATCAATTTAGGATGGAAAATACATGTTGTAGATCCTGGTTTCAAACTACAAAAAAATGACAAAGGAGATGCTGACGTTATAAAAGCGTTGAACGCTGTAATTTTAACGATAACAAGTTTTTTATCACTTTTAAGATGAATTTAATAAAGAAAAAGAAATCACGACAATAATATATATATGCATATAATTATGTTATAAATATAAAAGAGTAAAAAAAAAAAAAGAAAAAAATAATAATAATAACATAAAAATACAAAGAAAATTAAAAACAGAAAAACGGTGAAAAGTAACAAAATAATAATGAAAGTCTTAGCGGTGCTTGGGGGTTGAAAAGTACGGTTGTAAATTAATGATATAATAAAAATAACAATAACAATGATAAAGATAATAGTAATAAAGTTAGAAATGATTATGTACAAGGTTGTAAGAAAGTAACTCAGCTGATAAAGTAGGTAAATATAAGAGTGAAAAACTTAGCGGAATATTTTTAAGATAATATATAACATGATATTCTACATAGGCCGACAATAACAGTTTGAATAACTAAAAAATATGTATTTACAATATTAAATAAGAAAAGATACGATAAGCGCTGAACAAATAATACAATATACGAAGTAACTTTCGACAATAATAATAATTCAATGTATTATACCTACATGAATTAGAAAGCAAAAAGCAAGTAAAAAAACTAAACTAACAATAAAAAGTAAAGATTGACAATACGACAGAGCATATAAGTCTTCAATTATAATGATTAGTATGTTTCAATTTAAAACTGAAAGGGTGAGAAATAATAAAATAAAATGACGGATGATAGATATTATGCCTTTGTATAATACTACTCAGCAGAATTAAAAGGTCACCCCGAAAAGGTCCAGCCTTCTCGGGTCGATCCTTCAATTTCGTTGACGATGAGTATTATATAATACATATAATGCATTGAGCGAAGCGAATGTAAATTTTGCACAAAGCTATGATAAAGTAACGATATAAATACCAACAATTATAATCATCTCAATAATGATGGTAGTAATGATAATACTAATTGTAATATTAATATTGATAAATATTAGTTGAATTCACTTAGGTATATATAAAAAAAACATCATATTATAATGAAGAATGAATAAATAAATAAATAAATAAATCTATCACGTAATAAAAATTAGGTGATAATGCTGTCTATTTGACAATAATTTATAATATAAGAGAAAAAAAAATCAAAGTAGTAGCTATAAAAATAATAGTGTTATGTAAAAAAAAAGAAGAAAAAAAGACAAAAAAAAAGAATTCAAAAAAGTACACGTACACACACAAAAAAAATATTATTAATTATGTACATACAGAAAAAATGAAGAAGAATCTAGGAGCTTTTGAATCACAGTTCTCGAAATCTCATTTATTGATTGAAAATTTTCAATTTTTCTTTTATCATCCTAAAAATTAATGTGACAAATACGAAATAGATAAATCTCGAATGAATAAATCTTCGGTCTATACGGACATATACATATAGCAAAAAAATATTCACCAGAATTGATTCTGATTTCTGATAAAAAAAATATCAATTAAATTTTGTCTCTGAAATATTTCTTTTTTTTTTTTTTTTTTATTACTGCAGCTCATCATATACGCCATGCACAAATTACTTGGGTGAGGAAATTGGGTAATGAAAAAAAGCTCCTAGATATTAGGTATGAGGATAGATAAAAACGTAAATGAAACATAAAAAAAAAATTATGAAAAATGAAAAGAATTGCAGAAAATTACTGACGCATACGATATACATAATATAATGATATGAATATTATATTACGTATGTATTATATGGTGGACCTTCCTATAACGGAGTGAAAGTAAAAAATGTGCCTTTGGTGCATAATATATATAATTGAATATGTATATATATATATGATATACATGAGTAAATGTATAGAATAAAATCAATTGGAATACGTAAATGATGAATTTTTGAGAAAACGATAAAAGTAATATCCGTACACCCGCGAGTAAGTGTAGAAACTGGTTACTGAGTCGAATGATTTTTTCTGTACCAATAACTTTTCGATAAAACGTCGATAAAAATTAGAAGATAGGTATTTAATATCGTCAGATTAATTATCGACGTTTTTATTTTGTCTCTCATTCTTTTATTTTTTAATCATAAATTTTTTATTTTCAACAAGTGTGTAATACCGATACGATAATGTGAAGTGTGTGTAATGTATGCATGAATGATGGCGAAAAAGAAAAAAAATTCGCGAGTGTACGAAAAGAATAATTCTTCTATTCTATACGTTTTTCTTGTTTTTTTGTTGTTTTTTTTTTCCAATATAAAATTGTGCGAGTGCGGGTATAATGATGATTAATTCGGTGGCTAATGAAAATGCAACCAAGAAATCAATAAAATACATAATCATCTTAGAACATAGGTATAATATTATGAATAATATATGATAATATGATAAAGATATTACTACGCTTCGTTGGAATGCATGTAATTTTGCCAGTTTCTACGCTCGCGCAGGGTGAGATTTTCAAAAAAATTTGTTGACAAAATTAAAAGAGCACAAAAACTTGAAAAAAACTTGAAGAAAAAAAAAACAAACAAACAAATGAAAGAAAGATAAATTAACGAATAAATAAATTATATATGTATACTGTATAATAAATAAAGACCAGATTGTAAATTATTTATATGAAAAAAAAAAAGAAAAAAAAAATATTATCATTAATAATTACAATATTTCAAATACATGCATATGGCAAAGTGAATAGGAAAAAAAGAATGTGCAGCGCTATATTACAGTATAAGTTAGTGGTTAATTACATGAAATAAATTTTCAACCGTTAAGTACATTATTATGATGATGATAACAAGAAAAATAATAACAATAAATATACGAGAATAATTATAAAAGACAATAAAAAAAATATATATGTATACTTCCTTAGGAAATACACATCGGAAATTTCAAGACAATATATACACACTATACATATATACAATACATATAATCGATGATGCGGCAACTTGAGACAATAATTTTTGAGCCAAGCGCGTATTCGATATAGACGTATATCATTTTACATTTTCATTTTTTTTCTGCGACAATATATATAAATAGGTATACAAGTATATTATTCATAATATGTACGAAATGAAAAACACAGAGAAAAAAAAAATAATATATATAAATACAATAGCTCTTAAGCGGATCGAACTCCTACGTCTGTGAGCATGACAATAATAAAAAATCAATTCTCGGGCTTATATAAATTGGCTGCCGTTAAAAATGACATATGATAAATTATACTTACACATTAGAATACGAAAGTAGAAAAAAAAAAACATGATACCTAAAACTATATGTAATTACCTTATTCGTATCCCGTGTACAAGAAATCTAGATTCGAATCAAATTCGAATTTTTCCTCCCTTCTTTCCGTCACTCATTCTTTGTTTTTTCTCTCCTACGGCAGCCAGATAATGTCCGGATTTGTTAATACGTAAGATAAAACAATAAAAAATTAGCTTTGTAAAAAAAAAAGATTACGATATGTCGACATAAAACGAATGAATGATCAAATGGATGAGGAAAGAAATGAATCATTAGGAATTATGTGCCGTACGGCGATTTTTTTTCTCTTCCAAAATCGTGTATACTGCAATCGTTTGAAAGAGTAATGAGAAAAAGAATTGACAATAAATATACAAAAAAATCCATCAAGCGTTGCAGTCGACACGGTATAAATTTTTGGAGAAAATCTTAGCTAGCTATACAGTAATGGAATCCTATATGAATTACAAGAAATGAAGAAATGAATCGAAGGAAAAATGAAACAAAAAAAAAAAAAAAAAATGAATTGTATAAAATTATTAAATATAAGAATACAAATTCATGATATTATATGCATAGCATCATACGATTATACTAAATATATCATGGGGAAAGTTTCAGGCTATATTTCGTATGATGTATACTAATGATAATAACAGTAATAATAATGGATAATTTGTGAAAATATTATATATATATGTATACCTATAATAATATCTACTGTACAATTTAGAAGATAATTATTCCAGGTAAAGATATATATTATACATACCTATACATGTAGTAAATGGAGGGAAATAGTAAAAAATTTCCTCTAATATATATATAATTATATATATATCGTATATAATCCGTAAACTACATATTATAGGTATAAAAATTGATAAAAAAAATAGCGATAATAACTAAAAAGTTTTCAGTCTAATAAGATTTCTAGCCACGGTTAAGGAATTTTGTCAATATCGTGTTAAGCGCATGCAGATGTCTTTCGACTATAACGAAATGGTATAACGTAAATGATATTTTAAAGATCAATTTTCAAGGTGTTATCTATTTTTCTTTCTATTATTTCAAAAAAAAAGATTTTTTTATCACGAAAATTTTCTTTAGAGTTTTTGTTGTTTTTTTTTTTCATTTTGCTTTCGATGGCGGGGGCTCCTGAAATTTTGAACAGTTATATGAGAATTAGTAGAGGATATAATAATTATATGTACAATTGATCACGGCATTTAATGACGATTGATAACGTATCATAATCAACACTTGATCAAGTATAATTGTAATGCGATTACAAAATTGCGTGATACGGAAGCACACGGAAAAAATAGTTTTCATTAAATTTAGGTTAAAGTATCACTTGATCCTGCATACGAATCAACTAAATTCAGTTGATACGAATATGAGTAATCTGCAGTCATCCGTAATGAATGAATGATTAAATCTTACACCTATATATTTCATGCGTTGCTATCATATCTTTTTGAATGTAGAATATGGAATTTATGTATAAAGTCTGTAAATTCAAAAATCTTGTTAGTTTCGAAGTCCATAAACTTATGCATAGATATACCTATACACATGTATATGTAATAAAACACAAATTATCATGTATAAAATGACTAAATTAAATTATACCGCACGCGGGGTAAATCCAATCAATTATCATATACAATAATTAATATATCTGTCGAGAATTTGTTCAATATTCAACAGAACGTAATGCGGGTAACAAACATTCCAATTGAACATTCACCCGCTGCCATTATACACACGATCGCATACCAATTGAAATAATACGATAATTATATATCAAACCGGAATAATCCAAATTTAAACGCGTGCGGAGTAATAAAAGAAAAACCGATGATATCACATCACGAAATCGAGAACGTATCACAAACAAGAATTAAATAAGAATAAATCATGAAATATCAATAATAATAATAGCATTAATGATAATAATTATAATTAAAATCATCTTTTGCGACGTATCAAATTAACGTATAAATATATATACATATATCAATTATCATACATAAGTATACATAAATTTATCAAACATTGTCAACCATTTTTTCAACGTTTATGTGTTAGGCTAGGTGAATGAAAATAATCATAAAAATAATAATCATAATAATAATAATTTTGAAAAAGAGAATTGAATAAATACATAATAAACAAGGAAAAAGAGTAAAAACGAAAAGAAAAACAGACACTTTGAACTAATATACGAATAATATAGTACCAAACTGTAACTAAAGCAATTCGTTGTACTTTATTAGGTATGTGCAAATGTCTAGTTTTCAAATTCAATCGCTTTTGTTGGTTCGCGAACAATTAAAAATCCAGGCTGATAATATGCCTATATATGTATATGTAATAAATTGGACGTTGAAAAAAAAAGAAATATAATATTCTAATCGAGATATTATAAAGTGTTACCAATAAATCAGCGATTGTAGTTTTTACCGTTCATTGCATAAATTTTTAGAATTAATATTAATTACATCATATTATTCGTTCTATTAGAAAAAGTAAAAAAAAAAAAACATAAAAAATAAATACGTAATTGTTTAAATGTTATTTTCTTCATATAGTCTATAATATTATAATGTGGATAAAACATAAATGATTTTTATCATTTATTTATGTCTATCGTACGATCGATTGGAAATTGGAAAAGTAACAAAAAAATAAATAAATATATATCCATGTATACAATGTATATGTAACGTATCGAACCGATCATGTTGATATACTTATGTATATTATACATATACTATAGTTCCAAGAAAACGAATTATCGTGATATACGTTATCGTTCAACTGTGCTCTATAATGCATACTATACTGTACGTTTGTACAATCAATTTTTTTACTCGATTTATGTGTACAGAAAATACGATGATAAAAATAATAAAAATAGGTCCCATTTTAGTAGACTCGCGTGGTATCTTCAAATGTTATTTGAGTGAACGTATTATTGGAAGTTGTTTGTTCAATATTTTCTTCATCTTTTGTTCATCAATGCACAAAGATTATGCCGATGTAATAGTTGACATCTTACAAGATTTCGTCTGTTTTATCTTCTCAAATTTTTCTATCCCGTTTTAAGATTCGATACTAATAATGTATTCCATACTTACCATTAATTCCATGAACGATTAGATATATGTATATCCTATAATTACGATACATTATGATTATTAATTATTGAACATTGTATCAAATTTTATATTCACTTCTTGTGGTTGACAATAAACGGGTTTTTATAAAATATCTGCATTATGATTTATGATTGGCAATACTTCATTTATTTGTTACAGAATGATAATGTAAAATATATTTATCGAAATGAAAAATATTTTTACAAAAATTACGATACCTAATTTACAGAAGAAATTCAAGTACATCATTTGGGATAACCCCAGGGATCTTTCTTCTGGTCCATCAATGCCAGAGAAGACTCACATATCTTTCGGAAGATATCGCGTAGTCGTTCTCTCGGGAATACCTGTAAAATATTCGAAATGTCATTCAAAAAATTCTTAACTGTAATCTCTTTCGACAGCTTGGCAAATTTGAAGTGGATTTATTCGAATATCCAGGAAAAAGCGAATTGGAATTTGGAGTTATTGAACCGTTGGCGTTTTACCTTATAAAGTTGGTGTTGTTCCGAAGCCAATGTATCTGCTAATTGGATGCATTCGGCGTGCTCATTCATCTCAGACATCACCGAATGTAACAGCAATGCAATTTTCGGTACACATAGCTTTCGCAAACTGTCCATTTGAATTTCTCTCAACTGTTCGTCACGAGAAGTGTGCTCTTCGTTATTATAATTCGCATCGACAAGCCATCCTCCGTCGGGGAAGAGTAAGACGTTGAACAAAAGTTGTTTGACTGCCTGGTAGAAAAAAGTTTTTTAGCGGTTTGCATCCATGGATCCGAGTTGTTAGCCAAACAGTAAATATTAAAGTCCTCTTACTTTTGTGTGATGCTGCATGGTGCACTTCCATCTCTCTAATTCGGCATTGTACTGGGCTTTTTTATGATCGTATGCAACTTTTTCTGTGAAAGTAGCGTACAATGGTAAATCAGGTAACGGACTAGGTTTGCCGTGGTGGAAATGTGTAAACCATTCCGTGAACCCTTCTTGGGCATCCAGATATGCCTTGTAACATAAGTACTCGCGAATTGACACTGATGCCTTTTTAGATAAATTATTTGTCATTGTCAGATTTGCCATTGTCCCATCCATAGTAGGATACTCTGACATAATAACCTCGATTGAATCCATTGGAATCTACATTTAACATTATTCGACATTGTGATTATGACGTCGTTCAAAAATGGAAGTTCTAAAAAAATCGTTATTACCTTGTTCAATGCTTTTCTGGCCGCATCTACTTTTTCGTTGGAAAGAAAATACCTTATCAGGGCATTCGCCTGCCATAAAGCCTCCTCTCGTTGGCTTTGATAAAACACGACCCAGTCTAAGGCATCAATCTTTTCCATATCACTATCAGTAATGGTACCCTTAAGATCTGAGGAACTTGACTCCTCATTTTTTTGCCTTATATTTTCAACGACTAGTTTGGTTATCGCCTCTATGTGCAAATTGGTTGCTTCTGCTGCAGCGATACAGCGTTTTCGTAATTCATAATCCCGGATGTTTTCCAAGTAGCGTGCATAGGTGGTTATTTGCTCTTCCTGTGGCAGCGTGGCTGTATAAAAAGCTACCAAATTCGGATCACCCATTTCGATCAATATTTGTACATAAGCTGCCAATACTTTGTGGCCGATCCTGTCGTTGGTATTTTTACCAATTTGCCGTAGAAACAGAATTAAATGAGCTAAGAATCGTAGAAATTGTGAGGTACACGTGCCCGAGTCTACGAGAATCTCAATTTCTTCCATAAGCTTTGGAATCTCGTCGAGAATCAAATATTTTTGTATTATGTGATCAGGCTTGTTTGATTGTTCGCGAATATTCGAATATTTCGATGCTTGCAATGCTTCGAATATATCTTTAATGTCCATTCTATTTTTCCAATATTCTTCTGGCATTGGAGTATAGCTTTTCAATACTGCGCCTCTGATCTCAGATTCTACTGTAACATCAAGTAGCGTCTTAACATATGCCCATAATGCGTCCTGCCAAGATTTTGATATCGTTAGGAGCTGCTGAAGATTTCCACACAAACTGGCGTATATAGCACGGTAATATTCACCTGAATCCAATGCAAAAGAAAATGATCGTAGTTGTGTAGTTAAAAATGCAAAAACTGAATTATTATGTATCGGAACCGCCTTCTTGCTTTGCACTCACCTACGCGCTTGTCTTCAGATAATTCCCACGCACACAACTTCCAGAGGCTTCTGTTGGGGTTCCCTTCTATAGGAAGTTTTGTGTCAGATAATGGGTTTGTATAATTTGGATCGTGATGAGGTGTCCATCCCAATAAGCAGGCAGCTCTCCAAGGTTGCCCACAATGAACGGACAAGGCCTGGGCTTTCTGTAAACGCCCGCATCTCACCTGAGAGGAAAGGATTCGTGAAATCATTTTGGAAACAATTTCCACTTGGAATTAGAAGACTAAAGTATAGCGATAATCAACAAAAGTTAAATTTTTCACTGATTGTACCTCTAAAAACATTCTCTTCTCCAATCTAAGGTCATCTTCCCTGTCTAAGTCGTGTAAAGGCCTGCCTTCACGTATTGGTGCGTCCGGATCCAATGATGTAACAATAGGTCTTGATGATTTGAAAGTTATTCCTGCTTTTTGGTTCTGTAGTTGATGCAAGGTGTTTTCCCAAGCCACCGTTTTATCAGTGAAATATTCGATCATGGGTAATCTATCTGCTTGGTCAGAGGCATTTTTTTCCAGCCAATCTACAATCAGCTGAAATTCTGTCAGCAAGGGTTCGGTTTTGTACAAATTCTCCACCACATCTTTTTCAGAGATATTTGATTTCAAATCTATTTCCATTTGTGAGCGGAAGTTTGATGTATTTATGCGGTGCTGGTACAAGCAATACACCAAGCGCCAGGTATTTCTCTCATTTTCCAAATTCACTTCTTCATCCGATATCTGTGTGCTCTCCACTTTGGACTGTAAGCCTGTTCAAATGGAAACTCAATCTTGTCAATTCAAATTATTACCCTTTCAAAATCTTCGGGAATCTCAGAGCATTGCAAGATCAGGTTTCTAACTATGCAAATCAATTATTAAATACATACCTCTTATAAGTTCCAGAGTATCGGTACAAGTCTGTATGAAATCTGCAATGGTGTCAAATATTTGTGGGACAGAAGTATGAACTTGCATGCTCTCTAGGAATTCATGAAACAGTTTAACATTAGCTTCACGCCAAGGTTCATTTGCCCTGAGTATTATGCCTGTGGCAGCTGAATCATCCATGAGTTCCCTTAAGGTGAGATCATTTTTTTCAGTGGTATTCATTATGTCCCGCAGTTCGTGGGGGGCCATCGTAATGGAAGTTTCAAAGTCTTCATAGTGGTTTTTCATCAACAATTTGTTATTGAAATATGATCCCTGGGCTCTTGGGCTTTTCACACCAAGTGCAAATGATCTAGATTCATCGGCAACATTTCGAGGGATGTTGTCGATAGAATCTGAGCGCTTCTCTAGATTGTAGTTTGGCTGTAGAGAGATACGTTTGGGCATCGTACTCTTCGTCGATAACCGCAACAGCGACTTTCTTTGAGCTTTCTCCGACCCAAGCAATTTAATAGAATGCTCCAGATCATCGGTTGTGCCGCGTGGAGATTCCATCGTCAAATTATCTGCTAAGTTTTTCAAAATTAGAGTAAGCAATTCAACGACTAACCTCAAAACCAACACGAGTCTAAGGGCCTGATAGTTTAATACCTCTTATCTCACTGCCGAAAGGACACAGTCTTTAGATTTTCCAGCTTCACATTATCCTTATCATGTGATAAATTATTGAAGGATTTATGTATGATTTAATGGAGCACAGGTAAATTTGTGAGACGCCGGTACAACGCCGTTGGATAGCTTTTCAAACTGCGGTTTAAACCGCTTTGGGAGGCGAATCGGAATAGGTTGCAAATGGAACGGTGATGGCTGAGGGTGAGTTCGAGAGAAACATGATGTTGATAAACAAACAAGTATATAGTGATTTTCATAAAATGACAGAAGCTTTTAGATCCAAAAAACTTGCTTGATTCGACCTACAAGCTTATTCTTGAAACATTTTTGTACAGTTATGCTACGTCGAGCACTGTTGTAAATTTCTAACCTCCGAATAGTCATTTGCTTAGTACACATGCATACTGAACAGAAACCTAGTGTTCACTCATTTACCTCATTTTCTTGTTACAGAAGTGGAGAAGAGCCTGCTGGTTATAGTATTGGATACTAATCCGGTTCAAAAATTTGTTCGCCAAGATACGAGAATATTAACACAATGTCTGGACTCGGTTATAGTATTTGCAAATGCTCATTTAATGCAGAAATCAAACAATCAGCTCGCTGTGATGGCTTGCCATTCACATTCATCCACTTTTCTATATCCTGATGATAAGCCGACAGAAGTCAGACAAACTGATGGGCAGTACGAAGGTTTTACACTAGTTGAAAGAATGGTCAGGCAAAATTTACAAAAATTAGTCAACGAAATTTCCACAAATAGGCCTCTCAATACCGAGAGTTTGATTGGCGGTGCTTTGGCAATGGCCCTGTGTTACATTGTTAGACTAGAACGTGAAAAAGCTGCTGGTGAAAAAATACATTCCAGAATTCTAGTCATAACTGGCAGCAATGATTCCGCTTCTCAATACATGAATTACATGAATGTATTCTTCACTGCACAAAAATTGGTAAATAGATTTAATTTTTCTCAGGTTTTAATTGCTCGTATCAACAAATATTGAATTAAATACCACCGGGTAATCAATTGTGTACCCTTGATAATTGATGGATTTATTTTTCAGGGAGTGGTAATTGACGTGTGCAGTTTAGATCAAGAACTGGGATTGCTTCAGCAAGGGTGCGATATAACAGGTGGAAATTATTTGAAGATACCACAACTGGCTGGACTTTTGCAGTATTTACTGGTAATATCCAGTTTCATAATATTTCATCATATTTGTATCAAGTCCTTGGTTTGTAATGTATGAATTTTTTTATTTTCCATCAGTGGGTCTTTCTGCCAGATCCCAACATTCGGTCAAAGCTAGTTCTACCTCCTCCAGTCAAGGTAGATTATAGAGCTGCCTGTTTTTGCCATCGAGAGCTAGTGGATATCGGATTTGTTTGTTCCGTGTGCCTTTCAAGTGAGATTATCATTGCAATTTTTCATGCCCAAGATAGTATTTAATTTGATTTAGAATTTCCCATTAATTCAATTTTGCTTTTTACAGTATTTTGCAAATTCAGCCCCATCTGCACTACGTGTCAGTGAGTATATTGCTAATATATGCATTTAATATGACAGAGTAGGTATGCATGCAAATTCCTGATAACTATACAGCTGACTTTTTATCTTTCACAGCACCGTTTTTAAAATGCCTGGTCCCATACCAACGAAGATGAAGAAGAAGAAAAAAAATTCCGACATAGTTCATTGATCGTTAAGTTATTCATCCAATTATTATTATTTATTGATCATCAAGTTTATCAAATTTTTTCAATAAAAGTTTTTGTAAAAAAATAAGTAATTCAAAGAGTTGGTTTTCGACGTCTTATGCACGTGATTGAACCCCTATCCCCCAAAAAAAATTTGCAGATGTTTTCTGTTCCTAGTTCCTCCCTTCAATCATGTAAGCATGGAAGTGAGCCCGTTTCCCCATTATTCCACGATATAGGTACTTTTAAGATTTGCAAGTCATCACTTATAAAGCGTTCGAGGTACGGGTAAGAAAAAAGTGTCGAGTCACGAACAAAGCGCTGTTTCACCAAACGTGGAACAGCCAAGACTATAATAATGTACCTATCAGAGATCGAGTAAAAGTATCAAACCCGATAACACTCACGTAATTAAAAAATAGTCGAATATGCCTGTACAATTTGCCCTTTCCACTTATTCCAAGTCAAACGAATTGGAATAATTATTGAGTGCTTTTCATAGAGTTGAATAAATAAAATGGATAAATTAAAAAACTGGGACAATTTACAGGCGTGGGGGGCCAATAATTGAAATTGTTCACCAACTGGATATAATCATACCGCGGAAAGCTCAATTACGCGAAGTGCTGAACTGAGTACATGATATCCTGGTGAAAGTAATCATGGTTTTCAAGGCTGATCAGTTAAATGAAACCTAATTCGATTATCGCGGGTACACCTGAAATATCTGTTTATATAAAGCAGTATCAATTTTTCATTCTCTCTTCAGTGGTAACGGGCTCTGCATGATATAATTCTTTCGAAAAATTCTGGAAGGTTGATGAAAAATTGAGGGTCTTTTTAATTAACTTCACTCCGTCTCCTCGGGGGTGAAAAATTATATATCTTTATTCTTTACTCCTCCCCCTGAAATGCGGATCTCACTGATGACGAATTCGAGAACTGCACAACTGTTAATAATACCCATATGAATATTTTTTCCTTCGAGTGAAATCTATTCAACAATACAATGTTTATTGCTCTGCTCACAGTATGCACAGTGAATATAAAAATCTTTGAGCAATGTTATGTAACTCACTTTGAATTTCATGCAAGTTATTTCATAAACCTGCATTAGGTTCCTTTAATAATTATCCGTATGAGATCATGTCTGCTCTAGTATAACGTAAGGATGATTTTTGGTCAACATCATCAACGACGGCAAGGATTTCAATTCCTTTTTTTCTCATTCCGAAAGTGTATACGTACTTGAATATATCTATACGTACAATGTAAATAGATTGGAAATAATTATTTTCCGAAGTTGCAAATTTCATTTCAGCTCCCACCCCTTCACCTACCACTTAGCAAACTCGACTATGAGATGTAATATATCTTTGGAATGAGCTGGTTAATTATTATCTGACAACTCGAAAAATTTACCTAATCAATGATCTGTATATTGCGTAAAATAATACAAATAATAAGAATAATAACACAAACAATAATCGATAATTAAATTTAATTATATTTTCACAATTTTGTTTTCCTTTTTTTCTCAATAACCATTAAGAAAATGAATTCAACATATCATTCTAATCATTTTACGTTAATCGTAAATTATTCTAATCTACTGTCCTATCCTTCAGACGAATTCTTGGATTTTTCTTTATATTTTTTTATATCACTATAACTAACGCGGGGTGCGGCTGCGTCGAGACGTTTTTTATCTAATGATTTCTGACGTGTTCTTAATTCGATTTAGGGCTGTCGAAACATGATTTTTTTTGACGTTCTATAAATGCATAGAGACGTATACATATACATCTATGTACATGAGAAAATAGGTCATCGCAAACACATTACAAGCGTCATTCTATAACTGTTCGACGTTAGACAAGATGAATGACTCGCAAGTGATGATATAAAACTGATAAATCTATTGCCGATATCGAACTCAATTTTTGGGAGGCGAAAGAAGAGTGAAAAAAAATGATGAAATTACAAATGGTAACAACAATAATAATAATAAAATCCGCTCCGCTCGCATTTATTTAGCGCTCGTGGTTTATTGGTATATCTGTTTATATAAACTTCCTATATCTATATAGTTATATACTTTGCCAGCTTTTAGATACCAGCAGCAACCCGAGTTAGAATCAAATAAAGAAACGATCAGCGACAAAGATACGGTGCATCGACCGAGGTAGCAGCAGGCGACAGCAGCAGCTCATGTTAACGTTTTACTTTTGCGCTGGAATCAAAGTAGAATTTCTGAATGTATATGGGTAGATAATATGAAACCTGCATGAGTGATGGTCGCGTGTGTGTCACATACGTGTGTATGTATACAGGCATCATTACACATGTATACTAAACATATACCCTCGGAATCCGAATCTAAAATGTTTTCCGATGCAAAGAGTACCGGAATTCAAATAAATGTGTGTCTTGCACCTATATACACCATCTAGATTACATATATTTGTAAAAAGTTGCCATTCTGCCAAGCGCAAATAGACTATCGAATTTTCCTCACTAGTTTTAAATGATATCCTATACATGTATACGTGAACATATCAATATCATTTGTCCTATTTTATTTAAATTCTTCTTTCATACCCAATTAAATCTTCAATAAAACGTAAAACAAATATCCGCCGTCGCTTGTATATATGCCTGAATAATATATGGGGCCGTCTATGCCAATTTGGATTTTTCTGATTCTTTTTTATATGATCGATCTTCCTCCAAAAACGACGGAAAAAGTTTAAAAATAATTTTTTTTTAACCATTTCTTTTTATTCGTTATTAAAGCTATCTCAAAAACGCTATCTTTGTTGGCAAAAAACGCGAATTCGCTGTGGTGCTTTTTCTCGGAATTTTCGAAAAATGAATAACAATAAACGACAAGTATCTTTGGTGATAAGTATCTTATCGCCGATTCTTATTCATCCTAAATTGTTATTCTTGAGTTCGATAATATATGAAAAAGAATGAGAAGAATCCAAATTGATCAGGGTCACGGGTTCGGTGAGTTGGCACGGAATACCTCATATGTACAATTTTATTTACGCAATATTAAGCATTTTTGCGTACGAATAAACATTTCACACATTTTTGAGAGAATACCTATACATATAGGTACGTAAGAATAATTGAAAAAATTCAAAATAATAATTCTTTCTTGTAGCGAATCATTGTCATATAAAATATTATTATTTATGTGTACAGTTTTTCCCCATATGTATACGAATAAAACAAATATAACGAAAGTACATAGGCACATATACCTATAATGCATGTAATTAAAATACCTCTACGATGTTTTTACATAAATTATTAAATATACTTTTAATTTTCCACAAATCTCTTCATATATACCTATAAATATATGTATTTTACAATAAAAATCACCAGATTATACATATCTGCAGGATATTTGTTTTCTGACTTTCAACAATTCGCAGTCGAATGCTTCCGCGAGGGAGAAAGAGAATAAACGTTATAACCGTAACTGTATGTAATCATAAAAAAAGTATGAACATTAATTTAAAAATCGAGTGATTCAAACTTTTATCAGCACATTGTACTATAATTGTCCAGATTAAGAGGTATTATTTAGATAGCCTAATATAAACTGTGGAATCCGGCGGAGAGAAAAAAGAACTAAAAAAAACAAAGACAATAATTCTGAGGGTTAAAACCTGATCGAGTTGACCCGATATACCTCGGATTGTATATTTATACAATGGAGAGCCGGCAGTCGGTTTAAGTTGCGGTTGAGAGGAGAAATAGGTCCGAGGACCTCTTGGACCTCTCTTCTCTCTCGCCTTATTACTATAGAAAGAAGTTCGGTCCTTGACAGAAGACAACCCTCAAGAATTTCAATATTTTACAATATTGTAGCGCTTCAGGGAGGGAAGGGTTCATACTGTATACCAGTACAATAGGGTGGAGGTATTATACATGTATATTTTAATAAAGCTCGGAGGTCGTGTGACCTGCTTATCAACCATGCATACCATGGTCATACATATAGAATATAGAGATATACGACATCTGAACCCTCTGAATATTCCTCCAACCCCCATTGCATTTAGCATGCCTCCATTTTCTCCCACAAATACGTCATGATACTGTTATATACCGTGCTTTAGCGTGGATGGTCCCCATAGGAGAATCACTGAGTTGGAGTAAGAACATTTTTGGCCATTTAATTAGTATCGTACTGTCCTTCTCTGCTTTTGGTTTAGATTTTTCACTAAAAAATCGGTGTTGTGATGAACAGACGATTTCCACAATTCGTCGGCAAATCTTGATGAACGATTGCTGAGGTTTACGAACAAAATTTAAACCACGAAAATTGATGTACAATCGTAGAAAAACAATGCACTTGGATATGAACCTGATCCGAACCGAAAGTAAAATGTTAGTGAAAATGGAAGTAAAAATGTCCTCACTTCAACTCACCGATTCTCCTATGAGGACTTTCCACACATCCTCACGGTACATATTTGCACAGTATAGTAGCTTGAGGTGTTCGTTCGGCGAACGCAGGACGGTTGGAAATTACGTAAAATTAATTAAAGCCCGCACTCACGAACATCGATGAACTTTGTTTTTCGTCGCGATCGGTCTCATTAATATTAATTAGCCGCAGGAATACCGCACTGGTATCTGTCTACCGTACACATTATACAAAACAACGTGGTCAGTTTTGCAACCAAAATTTGAAATTAATTGTTTGGATTTTTCTCTAGTAATAGAATGAAATAGAGTTCATGCGTCCATGTTTAAACTGCACGCGAAAACTCGCAAAACTTGACGTTCGTGATCAGGATGAGATTGGCACGGAAATCATAATGAAGCAAAGAAACGTACAATGAAACTTGTGTTCGTTAAAAAAGAAAAGAAAAGAGAAAGAGAGTAAGATGAATTGTACAAAAATTCAATACAATAGAGTCAATACTGTAGAAAAGAAAATGGAATAAGAATAAAATCGTTAACGGTTTGAAATCCTTGAAAATGAAATTTTCTATTATAGCACAAGAACGGATTAGTTTTGTGCAGTTTTCAGGATAGGTATATAATAAAGCGTTTAAGTTAAACTTTCTATCCTATGCAGTTAAAGTTTTTAGAAAATTGTGCGGCGTTCTTGTGGACTTGCAGCTGTAGGTTGCGACGAGAAGACGAAGAGGGAAAAATGCTTAAGCTGATTTTCAAAGTTTTTACACTCGAACGATGGTATAAACTTTGCAAAGTATATAATTTATTTATTTTTTTTATTCTTTATTTTTTATTCTCACCGATCCAATCGCTAATTACTTCTCTTAATTTCTTCAAAGCATTTTAAATCTACGAATTTCTATTTTGTAATACGTACAACTTCCGGTCCGTATAATACTCTCTCATACACAACGGCGAATGAGCTATATTTTCTTTCTATACCTATGAAACTCCAACTTATCTTCCGCTTGAATTATCATCAAAGTAAATTAATCGAACTAATTAATTAATAAATCAGTCGATTTACGTGATCCGAGATTTCTAGCGAATTATGTAGATATGTATTAAACATTATATATACACCGAAAAGATATAGGTAGATCAAACGCTTCGTCTTGTCGTTCATTATTAAGTACGACAAAATTTTTCCCCCCAATTCTCTCTGTGCTATTGCAGGTTGTACGCACGCACTGAAATTTAAATACTACATAAATAATTTGATCGCACCTACAAGAGCGCGGACAGGAATTTAATATTCCATTCGTTCCGCGCACATAAGCTTGTACATCGTTATTATAAGGCTGGTTGGTCTTCAGGTTTAGCATATAATTAATTAGAAAAACATATAGAAAGCTCTGCAGGGATAGATGAGCCAGCAGGCCATGTATATAATTATTTCTGTCGGTTTTTTATTAGTTCCTTTTGGGTTGTTATTTATTTTATTTTTTTCACCATCAAGCACGTATGGAATGAAAGCTTTTGCGATTAGGAAGAAGAAACGTGGCTCTGACATATTTCATTTCGGCTGTCCGCACGGTTTTATTTATTGAATAACTAGAATCTGTTGGCCTCAAATACTCGGACCTTTTGTTTTTAGTTAAAATCTTTTTCTGCTCTTCTTTTTTCAGTGACTGCACGTGCAGCCAGAGGGTTGCAAATGTATATCATCTGTGACTGAAATTATGATAATTTTTCAGAATGTCTTTTTCACAAATTTTAAACTTCTTGAAAAAAGAAAAAACGTATAACCAAAATTGTGCAGTTCAGCTGTCTAACTTATAATATAATAAACGCGATGCAAAATGAAGGGTGATAATTCCCCGAATATTTTTCATTTTTTCATATTCATTTTTTTTTCTTTCTACATTTATATTTGATATATGTATTTTTCATTGTTTTTTATTTTTTCTGTTTGATAAATCATTTTGAGAACGCGTACGGCGGTATAAGTGCGACGGATCTTATATGCCGTAGGTAAAACTTGTCTGTAGGAACAACTTAAATGTGTTTTGTTTTCAAAGTTATTTGGATATTATACGTTCGCTTCTGCAGCTTTATATATTCGCGGTCTCATATTTTCTTCTTTCTTTCTTTCTTTCGTATTTTATTTTGAAAAATTTTTTTATATAAAGAAGTATAATACCGCACGTTGTGCCGTCTAAGTTTTTGATTTGAATATGCCTATATGCGCTGTAGGCTGTAAGGATTTCCGTGTTTGTATTTAATAATTCTATAGATAATACTATATACATTAAATATTTTTCAACACGTATAATATATTTGTATATTAGAATATGCATAAGTCTCGTGTAGAGTTGTCCGATTCTTATGTACCGGCGGTCGATATATTCCTGCACGGTTGTATACTCTACTGGTGTGAATATAAAACGATATTTGTTAAATATTTTATCGGGACACCGACCTTCCTTGGAATAATTGACGTTTCTTCCCTCAGGTATTGTGTGTAAAATAAAGTATACATATGTACACATACACATATGTATAAATGGGTGCGCTGATCGATACGTGCGAATTTTTTCTTTGATCTCGTGTTTGCACATCGAATTATTTATTTTATATGCAAGAATTCTTGGCTCTCTGACTTCACTTTGATAAACATCCGAATCGCGTTTATCTCAGATGAGTCTATAAATTGCAAGAATCGTAATCGGGATTGCAGACCACCATGGTCAAAAGGAGGAGAAAAAAAAAGAAGAAACTATTGATGATTTTTTTTCGTCTAAAGCAGTGAGGCCCATTGAGGCTTGTTAATTTTCTCGAAAATATATTAGCTGAGCTTATCCGCAAGTCTCTCGCGGAGTTACACTGTCGTATATGGTAGTCACCGAGTATTAAAGGGTTGATGTGAGGGTAATTATAGCTGAGGGGTTCGGAGTGAAGTGGCGTCGATCGAATGGAAGGGATTGGTTGGTATGGTTTGGTTGGTTTGGTTGGTTCGGTACGGGCGGCGCCTGGCGCTAGGCGCGGGTGGTGGTCTAACTTAAATTAATTACAGGGATCTTGGTTAGCTTGTTTGTGCTATAGTATATGTAGTGGGATAGGTATGTTATATATACGTATGTATGTACATAGGTAGTTACCTTGTATATTAACCATATAGATTTTAACCTCCTCCACCCTCTCAACAAGCGGCCATTTCGCCTGACCCCTTCCTGTACACGAATTAATATCAGCCTCTGCTGCCTCCCCCCTCCGCCCCTAATTTAACTGGTTTTGGATTCTTGCAGATTGTATAGACATGTATATATATTACTTATATAGGAAGGGGAAGAGACGTGGAATAATTGGAGAATCTGCTATTCTCCTTTTCTTCCCCTCCATATACACAATACAGGCCATCCCGTGGCAAATCACCCACCTTGCAGTCACCCTTAACATTTTACTACCATTTTGTTTACCTCTTTAAATAAATACTTCAAGGGATCGCTTTTCATTTTCTTTTTTTTTTTTTTTTTAATTACTGCAAGAAATCCTCTGTTACAATGAGAACTGGGAGAATGAGAGATTAAATTCACGGGTAATAAATAGAAGGTTGAGAGTTCGAGCTTGTTTTTTTTATTTCTGCTTTTTTTGTTTTTGCTATTGAAAATTGCTTAGTTTCTTTCAATTTTCTTCATTTTATTCGGATTCATATACTTATATATATAGGTTGCACGAAGTGGAAGTGGAAATTGAATATTGTGGAGTTTTGATGCAAAATTCGTTAATGTTGAATACATTATACATATACTTCTGGGGATATAGAAGAAAGAGGAAATAATTCTGAGGCTAGCCACGTCCATATCGTACGCCTCTGCACCGGCGGTATAGATATGAGGAGGAAGACGAGGAAGAAGAAGCAGCAAATAAACCAACTCCCCTGCAGGCGGAAAACTAATTTTCTTATACATACCGTAATTATTTTATAAATTATTATATACATAGGTATATATGTATAGGTACGATACTAAAAGAATTTTACGTGACCGGAATATCACCATCTATTTTACCGAATTGCTGTTTAGGTCGAAGGGTGGCTTTAATCTTTTTCTTTTCTTTTCTCTCCCTCTTCATCATTATAGTGCAGAGAATTATACGCCTTGTTTTCTTTTTATTCCTGTGTCGCCTGTGGGCATTGTATATCCTATACGTATACTATAGATGACGGTTGTGGATGAGCTTGATTTGAACGAACGGCCATTGTTGCAATTTTTCTTGCATTTTCATCCATTTTCAGCCATCTCCATATGTGTATGGATATACGAACGTTTTTCTGCTTGCTGTTGCTGCAGGTAATTAGAAACCATTTTTTTATCCCAGATTTTGACGTACAGCCGGTGCATAGTTCATGTCCATATATATTAGAATCGTTGGAACTATCAACTTTCCGCATCTACACTATATGATTTTATCCATCGGGAATCATCTATCTTTTTCCTGAAATAATTTGGAGTGGTGTGTAATCGTACAGTCTAATTCCGAGGAGAAGAAAATCGAAAAATTCTTCAGACTTTCCATGAAAATTATATCTTAGAAAAAAAAAAAAATTAATTCTCGGAGACTTCAACGCGTGGTGATCTCATAAATCACCCACGTTTGGGAAATGATTTATAGGTTATTTTCTTTTCACCACAGTTTGGCGGTTCTTATTCCCTCGAATCCGCGACCGAATAATAAATATAGCGAGCATCTATAATCGTATCTCGAATGTTTAAAAAAATGATTATAATTTAAAAGTATAATAATTGACAAATTTTTTTTTTTCTTCAAATTATACGTTCTAGAATTTTACATCAAGAATTGGTATCCTAGAACATTTGCCGTTATTTTTTACCATTCCCACGCTGCTAAGCTGCAATAAAAAAAGGAAAAAAAGGAAAAAAAAGAGAACCAAAAAAGTGACAGTTGGATAAATCGTGCCCGAATTTCTATTCCGCCATCAGCCACATCTGCCAGATCCGAGTCGGCAGATTGCAGAAGTAGAAAATTCTTCGATTTCTGTTAGTGTAAATATATATATGAGCGAAAAGTTTTCTCATCAAATATTTTTCCCGGTACTATGTTATAATAACAATAATTATTATTACTATTATAATAATTATTATGCAATGGTATAACCGACACGTACCTATACTACATTAATTTTTATTCACTTCTCACACCGCGTTTCCGATATCACGGGTGGTCTAAAAAGTGGATAATATTATCATACCTGCAGGTAAATGTTTTCCCGTAGTTTTCCTCTTTTCAACGATTTTTTTTGTTTTGTTTCTAATTTTTGTTTTTGTTACATCGTTTGTTTCAACTTCTTCGTTATTACATCTGCATTAGGTTAATGATCGTATCATATGATTCCGCAGGAGTTGAAAATAGATATTTCATGAATCGGAAAGAATATCGAGTAGGTACAATACCTATGTATAATGTACCATATATAGTGATATACAGGGTATAATATATAAGAAGGTAAGTGAGTACGGGAATTCAGTGACCCATAGAAAAATAGGGAATTCTACGTTATTCTCGTTGGCATTTATCCAGCAATTTTCGATGGTCTTTCAAATGCAGTTCCAGTTTCTTTTTACAATGACAAAAGACGAAGAAGAAAAAAAAACATGAGATAAAAAATTGCATAAAATAAATAAAATAACAAATAATAGTAGTAATAAAATATCTTGTCTATAGGAAATGCAGTGTAATGCTATATTCGTATTCTATTTCTCAATGATTTAATTTCACATTAATCACTATATCTGGGCTACCGCACGACGAATGTTTGTCTTTGTGCTTCTCGGCCGTTTTTTTTTTTTTTTTTTTTTTATTCTCCTTAACAAAGGGTAAATGGGTAAAGATATAAATAATTCCCTAGCTGAAAAAGCAACCTGAAAATATCTCGATCTTTCAGAAATTGAGGTCACATACATATAGTATATGTGCAATAGTATACTTGTGAGGGAAAATTAAGATAATTGAATAACGGATAAAAATAGTTATATTTGCTTATAGTAAAATGTAGAATGAAAATTTATTTTCAGTATTATTATTATTGTTTTTATATAAAAGTGCGGTGGTGCACCGTGAAAAAGAAGTATAGTAGGTGTATATATATATAGGTAGACGCGCGCAAAGCACCGCGTTGTTGGTTTACTTTTAAAGTAAAACCCACGTGTGCATTTCAGCTCCGACTGTTTATTCTGAGGAACGGTGTTTTCAGCAATAGTGCGGCTTACTTCACCCAACAGGGCTATAACTTTGTGAACATTTCGTCCCAGAGGAACGTTACGTTAACCTATGACTCCGTCCCGCAAGTCCGTTTCACCTTAAACAGGATATAGTATGATACACCACCTGCATCAGTAGCAGCAGCAGCTATGCGAGAAAGTTTCTTTTTTTTTTATTGCAACACTATGGGGTGTCTTATATTGAATCACCTGGCTATCGATCCCCACAGTTTCACTTGAAATATACAAAATAAATCTATATCGTCGCACGTGAAATACGATGTGGATGTGCAGAGATTAAAAGATTTTTCGCTTCCGACACATCCAGATGTACGAGGTATTCATATTCACCGTATATAGTCGCGACATGGAAATTCTGCACATCGCGGACTGATTGGCAATTTGGATTTTCAACTTGATCCAGCAATCAGACTCGTCTCGAACGGAACAACAACGTCCCGTCGTGCGTTATTAGCCACAGCTGAGATAAAGGTGTCTCTTAAACAAGGTGGAAACTAACACCTTCGGGGTCAATAAATCCGCGGTCGCTAAACCAGGACGATATTGTTATACTGTATATCTCTGTACACATATATACCTCTGCAGAATTTACCAGCATATTACACGCTGCTACATTATCCATGGATTATAACGTGCAAGGACATAATTATGTGGTCGGATTCAGCTGTATAGGTTTTCACATAAAATTAAGTCCCGTGATAAGGGATCGAAATTTTCAAGCAGTCGGTTGAAAAACCAACAGTTTTTCACACGTCCGATGTGATCGGTAATTGTTAACTTTTTCTTTTTTACTTCAAGTAGGTACTAATGGAAGTTTTGATTCCATTTGTGTTACAAGCTGCATCATGTATACCTGTGTACAAGACGTGAAATTTACGTTGTAAATCATTCTGCACTGTTCGTACAACAATGCCAAGGTGCATAGACAGTGGGTAACATGTTTCATGCGTTCACGTGTACTTCGAAGGTGTATTTTCCCAAAAGTTGTGACAGCTTCGCCGTTAACCACATGTCAATGGTTTAAGACAAATGGTTGAGAATTTGGTTTATAGTATCGATTTCCACCCAAAGCGTGAAGAAACTGGTTAGGATGGAACTACCAGGTTTCAAGCTTTAGACAGGAGCGTTTTGCCTACGTACGGAACGAAAAAATTTCGTAAAAACGAAGTAAAACAGCCCGGTCAGTTCGCTAAATGTTTTACATTTCATTCCAGAACTTTTTGACCTTGTAATCATTAATGATTTTGCCGATTTTTAGACCGATGATGAAATATTTTTGAAATTTGTTGTGTGACTTCTTCGACCTTAGGAACGCGACAAAATTAACCTGCGACTAACACCAATCGAGATATTTGAATTTTTCTTTTTCAAAAAGTGAAAAATTGACGATAACTCGATAATTTCGACAAATGGACGAAGTTGGTTAGCACATTTGGGAAATTCTTCAAAATATGTAAATGGAAGATTATAATGCAATTGACGATAAATGAATCGGAAGTAACAACATGATGCACTTCAGCGTCCACGTGCAACGCTAGTCAGCTAGTTTAAACAACAGTTTAGGCAACAGAATGACGGTTTGAAAGAAAATAAGGAATTGGCAGAGTTCGTTTGAAAACTTTCCTGTCTTCGCGATTCAGTCCGCATAAGATGTCCTGCATCTCCACGGGGAGTATAGGTAAACTTTGCGTCCAATCCAGGGATACATCCCGATCCCAAGGAGTCCCTGAGGATTCAATATAGATAAAGTTGTGTATCTACAAACCACTGTACTTACTATACACACGTCACAACCGTTGCAAGGTGCAGCGATAGTATAGACCCACATATAGGTATATGTAGGAGATATCGCGCGTACCGTTGAAAGTTTCCAGAGTCTTCAAATGAAAAGAGCTAGCTTGACATATCCTACACTGTAGATTGCACTACTGCAAGGAAGCACAGCTTTTTCAGGTCGCTTCAATGTCCAATTCCATCGTCAGCTGATTTCGACGATCTCTAAAGAAAATACCTTCTCGCCTTCCAAAGCCTTTTACTACCCCATAATTCTCGTACGTAAGAATTTTTTTCTTTCCTCGACACACCTATAACTACAGCTATATCGTATGAGGTCGTATCGTCCAAGATTACGAGACGCGTTCTCCGGACAGGTTGTCTGGCAAACGGTGAAAAAGTTTTTCGTTCCACCAATACGCAATGTGACATCGGCACCAGGCACCACCCTCCTTCGCGTTGAAAATTAATCCGTCGTTAATAAAAAATGAAACTAAATAAAACAATGGAAAAAGATAGAAAATGAAAAAAAAATAATACATGTACAAGGATAAACCGCTCGGAAAAGTTTCAGGGGCAGCGGAAACCTATGACGGAATGTAAAGGGGGCGTGTTTCATAATATTCCTCTTCAGGATATATTATAACGACTACAATCCGCATGCTTTTGGACAAAGTTTTTCTACGTTTTACCTTTTTTTTGTTAGTTTATTTTATTTTTCTATTTCTTTTGTTTCTTACCAAAGCCTCTTTTATTCTCTCTTTGAGGCTATCTCCTTTTTTCTGTTTTGCAGTTTACGTTATTTGCTTTGTGTGAGTTGTATACGAACCATTTGTGGTGAACGTGGAAATATACAGGTAGTATAATTCTGTGAGATTGGAAAGCTTTGGGAAAAATCTGTTCGTTCCAATCCCATATGTTGCTTATAGTTTTATTTCTCATGACCTGCAGTGACCATGTGAAGATGTATGGTGTATCACTCAACGATATTATACAACACACATGTGTCTGTTCAGATATCATCTGGCACATTGTATACGGCATAACATATTGCGAGAAGCAAAGTAAAGCGGATCAAAGCGAATCGAAGCATCGAATCGTATACGCGGAATCGATAGTGGAAACTTAAGCTTTTGCGATTGTGAATTACATTAGGGAAAGCCCCGTTTGTGCACGATTCAACCCGCGCAACTCGACATTAGCACACGCAAACTTGTAACGTTCGTACACGCGGATATATGGCCCACGTCATACATGGAATACTCGAATCACGGCACACACGAACTTTAGTACACGCTGATCCGAATGAATAGATGAATACCTACTTGTTAAAGTTCGCATGTGCCTCGTTAGGTCTTTAGAAGATTAAATTTCCCGTTGAGGTTAACAAAAGTCGAAGTTTATCGCCAGGAATTCGTATTTATCGTATGGTAATTTCAGTATCTTTGCGGTAATATTGCAATTAAACGTATAATATCATCCAAATTCTTTGATCCCATATAATGTATAATGTACAATATAGTATACTCGGATGCGCACTCATTTGTACATCCCGGATTAATTAACTAAGGATGAATAATTACAGGTACCTTCGCACATAGGTACATATGAGGATAAATTTGGTACTGATATACAGATAATTAATCGTTTGAAAAAATCATGTTCAATGGTTCGGAATTCGCATATAAGTTCTCGTTAACGATGTCCTTGAACCTCGTGATATTCGACAAAGGATTATAATTAATTTTCCAAAATAATAAAAGAAGAAAAGATCCACGTTCAATGTGATATATCACACATCGTCCAAACCTGCACGGACTTCGATAAAATTATCGTACTTCGGCGAAGATGCGCGTTTTTTTCCCAATTTTCTCGCAGGACATATAAATGGGAAGTTTATAAAAGTAAGTTTAGGAAGAGCTGGTGGGAGTATGGACTCGTGAATACAGCAAAGAAATGCTGCTTCTGTAGTGAACGTAGAGGTGGATCCTGAATACAGGCGACGCCGACGCTGGCGGACACCAGGACAACTCGATTCCGACTTTTAATGCAATTCGACGTCTACCTTGCAATCCAAGAGACCTGCTCCAGGACTCGCCTCGAGTTCCCTTACTGCAAATACAATAATAAAAGAAAAGAAGGGGGGAAAAAATAGTCTCTTCACACCACGCCACGTATGCCAATATAGATATAGGTATAGGTACATAACGTCCCGGTGTATCCTGTTTGGACGAATAATAATATCTGATCCTAGAAAAATATAGGTAGGTGCGTACGTAAGGATAACAATCAAGTAAGATATTTTATACACCCCCAGCTACATCGGAATTTTTCATCGAATATAAAAATCCGAAGAAAATATTCGCGACCCTATGTATTTTCAAGGGTTAAGAGGTAGCGAGTGAGGAGAGAGAAGTGGAAGGAAAAAAAAAATGAACTGCATATAATAAAATAACATATCAAAAAAGTTTAACCCAACTTGGCAATCAGGTACGAAAAATATTGGTTTCGATTACCGGCCAAGAAATTTTCTCCTGTTACATCAGGCCGCACCGTATTTGGTGCGAATCTGATCGTTTCAAGGGTAAGTAAAAAAAAAAAAAAGAAGAGAAAAGTATGAGGTAGACTAAGAAAAGAAAAAAAGACTGAAAAAAAAACACAAAAAAAATGTCGAAAATATGGTGAGGGTGGTGCAGAGAGTTTGACTGTAGTAGAATCGATGGAAGTGATTCGCCATAAACATAAGTTGACATTCGTGACGTAAAAGTCCTCCAATTAAAATCTTCCGGCAAGTTTTTCAATGATATCTTGCAATTTTACTTAGGGAGAATTGGTGATGATGGGGATCGAATAATACTTGAAAATAATAATAATAATAATAATAATCATAATAATGATGATAATACAAACTAAGTTCTGCATTGTGATATTAGAGATTCATATCTTCAATAACTTTGAGATACTGTATATTTGTCACCCGGAAAAATCATTTTTTTTTTCTTTTTTCTTCATAATATAATATGTAATATTTTCATGTTAATATACCTTCGAAAATCTCGTATCCCCATTATAACGGCCGAGGTGGTGCCATAGATAGACGGGGTTATTGTAAACGTATACCTACATATCTTTATATTATATAAATATATATTCATATACATAATATACATGAAAATACATATTAACATATCAAGTGATTGATCCTCTATAACCTTTCTTCCATACCCTTCCTTTTGCACTCCCGAATATCCTCCTTTCCCTTTTTCCCTTTACCACCCCATCATCCCTCGGGAAACACAAACGGATCGCTCATACTCCCCTGCCCCCAAAGATACCGATACACGAATACAGGGTAGCCAAAAAAGTAACTGGCCCGTTTATGTAATTTTTTAATAAAATCCAAAAAATGCTCGCTCGAATCCCGCGTTGGGTATAGCGCAGGAAAGAAGAAACATCTAGAATAATTCTTACGCATCCTGAATCATAGGTGATTTTTTCAAATCTATATACATGCAGGGATGAATGAATAAAAGTTTACAGAAAATAGAAAAAACTTTTGTCCGAGCTGATTCATTTGATGCTATCTTATTTTTTTGTCACTCAAGTTTTGTAAAATTGACGTGGATACTAAGTTTTTCTTTTTTTTTTCTTCTTCTCTAAATCTTTCGATAGGTCACACTGTATGTTATATTATGTACTTACATCTGTACATTTGATTCTGAAGACCTCACAATACTCGAAAACTCCACACGATCGCAAAAACGGCAGCTCACTCTCTCTCTCTCTCTCTCTCTCTCTTTCTCTCTCTTTGGCAAAACCCTACTATATCCCAGTAATAATGGCCGCTCGGATAAGACGGTTCATGCAAGATGGATGTATATTGAAATACATAAATTTTGCCAACCCTACACAATACCACCACCACCCTATAAAATATAACGTATGTTGTGGCGGAGAAAGGGAGAAATTTGAAGAAGAAAGTGAGAAGGGATATGTATCGCTGTGTTATGGTGTATAGATATACCCTGTCTATACGCGAATTTCTATATAGTCGAAATAAAGAATGAAAAAAAAAAAAAAGAATAAATGAAGTAAAAATCATAAAATGTAATCTAACGATCGGTAAATCAGTTTTCAAATTTTCCCATAATACTTAAATACCGTATAGCTGTAGGTACGTGTGTGGTGTTTTCAAGCGCTGGAAAATGTCGAGTTATTTTTTAATCTACTTGTGCGGTCCGGAAAAAAAAAACGGTACGGTATGAGTCGAGAGGGATTGAAGGTTCGCGACAAATTCTATATTCAAATTGTACAAATTTCTATATCCTCCAATAATCAGAAGATTTTATATAGTTCAATTAAATCCCTCCAGTTCATACAGCTCTTTGAATTTTCCGGGTTTCGTGCGAAACAAGGACTTGAAGAACGTGAATAAATTGAGACTTGATTCGTGGTTGCGAGATGGATAAGATATGTCAGAGTATAGAGGGTAGATTTACGTACCTAAAGGCACCAACACGACGTCGTGCCGCACCGCGCCGCGGCGCTTATTCTAATTTTCAGTCATGAGGTATAATGGCTTAACTGTTCAAAGAAATACTTAATGCGTCCACGCCTCGGTGCTCGGCACGCGCTACTGCTACTCTAACCCGCTATATCTCTAGTTCTCGTTAGATATAATGTTCAAACTTAAACCGACCCTAAGTTTCTCATATAACAATAATAATCATAATCACAATAATTATAACATCAACAACCTGTACGGCATACCTAACAATATAAAGAAATTAAGAGAATACTTCCTATTTTTTTATATCATAACAAAAAGCACAATTCGGATTACAATTTCATGTTTTACTTTTCTTTTTTTTCTTTTTTTTTTCACTTTTTTCTTTTTTAATACACATTTATAAATTTTACGAGAATCTAGTTCATATCGCGAAATCGTGAGTTTTATGAAGACACATGATTTTTCGTACTCGTGACCTTATCATCGCAAGTCGAGTTTACATTGTGTTAACTTTTTAAGGGTCGCGGGAACAACGAAAATACATAAAAGGGTTAGGTTAGGTATATATATGTATACATATATAATATATCTACTCCATAATTTCTATCTCTACGCGCAAGTTATTAACCAACCGAGAGAGAGATAAACTTTCTTGAATGTATGGTATCTATAATTAAGTTTCGTACAGTAAAGTTAAGAGAAAACAAACTTTTCACCACGTGACGATATAATGGAACAGAGGAACTGATAACCACACGATTTTCCACTACCATATATTACAGGTATATAACCTCATACAGAACATAAGCTGAGAAGATATATATTTTTCTCCTCGACCTTTTAGATTCAACTGGAATTTTCAGAACATTTTGGTTTCTTTCATACATTTCTAAGGGTTGACGTAGTTTCTTTTTTCGTACAGTAGAAGGGAAAAGAATTATTATTATTTTTTTTTTTTTTCTTTTCTCCCAAAGTTCAGAGAGGTTGATTTCTGACCGTAAGAAAAATCTTTTTCCTAGCGCAAACAAAGAAAAAGAAAAAGCAAAAGAAAGAAAACAAACATCGCGTTCGTAACTCTTTAAGCATTTGACGTTGACGATATGGTGCTATTTAAGGTTAAATTACACTATTACCATACAGCCCGTATAGGTATGTTGTTTTAACCGCTGAAAGCGACCCTTATTTGTAAGAGTCCGAGAGAATGTTACGGTTTATTAGGACGTTTTACCAGCTTTGAGGGAGGAAAACTGCGGAAATGCTTTGAAACGACTAGAGCTGAGGGTGTGCAGTGCTTCCCAGCTAGCTGAAATTTTCACGGTTCACACGTAGGTGTTTCGTACCTGACAATTAGTAGAAACAACAACTGCGATAATATAGGAGAACCACTACCGGACTTTCAAATAAATTGAGACCTTGCACTCCGGTGCGGCTTAATTATCGTGTGGTGAGAAGGTCAGTTCAGAGATGGGAATTCGGAACTCAATTATCTCGGAATATCAAACTTTGCACATCGGGTATCAAAAGGGAAGTTAAAATAAATTAAAAAAAAAATGATTTGTATAAATATTGAATCAGCCCAGAATTCAAACTTTTCAACTGAAACGGACACCGCGAGATGAAGAGTCTCACGGAATCGTGTCTCGAAAGTAGAATCAGGAAGAATAAAAAACCACAAAAAAATCAAAAATACCTAAAAACTTGAAAATAACACTTTCAAAAATCTTATTCCAAATGTGCAGAGAGAACAAGACATTTTGATTTGAATTATTTTTGTTTTTGATTTTGTTTTTCATAAACGCTTGAAATTTTCACTACAGTTTCGAGTAACTGAAGCAACACCGTCGTAAATTTATGTATCCAGTGGATTATGCTTTGGAAAATTTACAACCCTGTTCGCATAATTATAGCGACATTAGGCAACCGCATTTCTAACTACTCTGCAGACGACACGCATACTATATCATATGATATTATTCACAACACTGTTAAAAATTACATGAAATTCACAACACGCATTCGCCGCCAATCATATACGCGATGTCGTATGTATGGAATTCATCAAGTGATATATGGATGTATATTATAGAAAATTTGATCATACAGAAAAAGAAACGTCACTGATGTCAAAGAACTGACTAAAATAAAATGAAATAAATAATTGAATAAATGATAATTGAACCGAATTGATATTCGATGTAGATGCGAAGATCGTGAGAATTCGATGGGGTTGGTTGTCTATTTCGCATGTAAATCGTGATAATATATTGTAATATCAAAGCCTATACATGTCTATAATATTCCGTAATTTATTATAATACTATGCGAAGCAATATGCAATGTACGTACATTACATATACCGTCTATTCCATGCCGCTGCATAACTGCGGGAGTAAAATACGTGAGTTTTAGACTGTAATACATGCAATAGTACAAGGTTTACTATTGCAGAGAGTTTGAAGCTTCGCTTACGTCTAGTTTACTCTGTACACAGGATTACGCAGTTCCAACGCCCCCCTAATTCCCCCATGGAACTTCCGGAACACCGTCGCTCCTCAACTCCCCTCCGCCTCATATTATACACGGTTCCGTTTGTACTATTTCACCTCTCTCTCTCTCTTTTTTTTTCTTCTCTATTTTCTTTGCCGAGGTACAGAGACGAGATTTTCTACTTTGCGCCCACGTTGATCGTGGATAAAATCCATATGCGCCCTGCAGTGATGCTTTTATCATTATTTCCGTTTTTGTTATTGTTGTTATCGTTATGTATTCTACACATATATATGTTGTTGTCATATCCTTACAAGTTCAACCCCCACGGGCACCTTGATAATATTACCGACCAATCCGCGTGGGAATGCGGTTCCGCGCGTGCAATCGGATTTGATAAAACAAAAAAAAAACAAAAAAAAGAAGAAAAATCGTGTTTCTTGTTTCTCCCGATCTTATCCGTATGGTATACTATGTTATGTATAGCAACTACTGTGAAAAGAGATTAGCTGTATAGATATAAAATAAGGTCGTAAGAAAACATCTCTCAACTATTTTAACGCGTTAATTTGTTATGGCATTTTCGAGGTAATCAAACTTCGCACGCGTTTTATGTACAGGTATGTATATAAATGTATGGTACATGTGTATATATACCTATGTGGCAGTTTCCTCGAACGTAAAACATTTACAACTCAGTACATGCAGCAGACGAGGTTTTATGGCACATAGTTTTCCGCGAGGGTTAAGGCTTGCCTACCTATCTACCTACCTACCTACCTATTCTATCCTATCCTATACCTACCTAGTAGCTATTCTATACTATAATACCGTATACACCATATAGTGTTAATTGCTCTTCAAAGTACCCTACACCCGGGTATATAGCTCGTAAAATAGGGACACGTTTCGCAGGCATTTTTTACTTCCCACTTTTTCTTTGCTTTTTTCTTTTCCTTTTGTTTTTTATGTATCGCCAAAAAAAAAAAAAAAATGGTAAAAAAATTGTGCGAGTTGACGTACGCTCGATTAGGTTGATTCTGAATCGCTTTGCGGCCAACCTCGCTTGGACAAATTTTCGTACACGAAAAAGTTGTCCGAACGCGCGCTTGGCTGCGAGACGATTCAGAATCAACCTAACCGGGTGTACATGGAGGGATGCGGACCAGGAGGGCGTAGCCGAAATTTTTTGGTTATTTGCGCCACCGTAAGAACATTATATCTCCCATAAGTAGGTATAGGTTTAATGGAAAATAGTTGTGAACCGAGTTTTTAGAATCGTTCGGAGCTTATTGCGAGAAGGGTGTATCCCTCGAAAATTGAGGGGAGAATTAGTGATGTAAAAAATAATCTTTTTTTTTAACGATACGACCCTTCTGATTCTCAGCCCTGAATATAAAATTATACTTTTTATCCTACCCATATACTTAATGCACTACGGCGGAGAGTCTGACCTGGGAAGTATTTGAATTGGCACCAAAATTCAATTTCCGGAGCTTTTGGGAATATCCTGTTCATAGAAGCGTTATGACGTAAGTACCACGGAAGACTGTATTCTGTGAAATTTTATGTATAGATAGGATTATTCTAAACACCCATCTACGCGGTATTTCGCTTCCTGGTATTACATATATGATATATACATACCATAGATGGAAAATTTCAGGAAAAATCGGTATGGATTTTCAGATTTTTGTTAACTTTGATAAAATGAGAAGTTCACCTCTGCGTACATTTCTCAAACACTTTCGTGGTGATATAGTTTTGTTAAAAAATTTTCTTCAGCAGAACGCAGTTCCCGAGTCGCGCGACCTTTCTTTTTTCTCTCGGCTATGGAATCCGATTTCACATCTGATCCGCTTTTGAAAAATAGAGCACGTAAAAATTTCATGCTTTCAAGTATTTGATTAGATGTAAAAAAGTGTGTTGATTCAAGGTAAAAGGAATTGTCGCTCAGTGATATTATTCTCATTGATATTTCTTCCTTTTCTTTTTTTTTTTTTTTTTTCTAATTCGTTCGGTGCAGATCGCGGTATATTCGCCATCCGTTTCATCCCTTATGGTATATAATCGAGTTTTCTTTTCCTCTTTTTTTATGCTCTACTTTTTTCTCTTTACTTTTTTTGCGCGCGACTGCAGATTTGGCCGGGCACATAGGTAGGTATATCCGTTGAAGGGTGGAAATCGAGAGAGAGAGCGAGAGGAAAAAAGAAATAGACGGAGCGAGCTACTTATCCTGAAAAATCTCCTTGAAAACGTGAGCTATGGAAAGCTGCATTGAATTAACCCAAGCCCATGAATAAGAACTAACGCTCGCACGTCTGCTAGATTTTACGATGTTACGACGTACATATCCCAACCCTATTACATACTTACAAATTTAAATTAATTCTACAGATGTATATGCGCACCAGATTATCTTTCACCCACAATTAAAATAACCTTGTCACACTATCTAAGCTCGCTATGAGAAAGATCTTCACACAAAAAAAAAACGCAAGAATTGATTAATTCTTCATTGTTCTCAACGTGTAATTGTTTATCTATGACAATTTTTTTTTTTTAAGGTTGGGGGGAAAGGGGAAAGGGTCACACAAAAAGTGATAAACCATTTACTGAAGCTGCAGGTTGATTTTTAGGTCAAAACACTGCGGCATTTTTGAGGGGAAATAAAAACGAATCGAAAAATTTATAACTTCAATAGTTGAAAAAGTGCTATATCGGACGGATGGGATTCGAAATTAATTGATCGGATCAGAGAGTTGGGTAAAATCTGATGAATAGAAAAAAAGGGAAAAAGTTATTATCTTCATTTTTCTAGCCACATCACTATAATATAAATGTAGTGTAGATGGTTCAATTAACAATAGTTAGACGTCGCGTCTAATCTACTCGTGACAGCCCCCTTTATCCTCTGGGGAGATTTCCTTTTATCTTTCCGTTATTGTTATGCGCGCAATGTGTGCATACGTATATGTATACATAGGTGTACATATGTATTACGTATGTATAATCTCATAACATACCACGTACGAGATGGTCTCGTATTATCGAAAAGGGCCCGGAGGCTCCTGAGGACGCGAGTAGTCATAGTAGGTATACGTATGTATACAGGTACACGTGCACATGTACGCCTATCGAAGTTGATTCTGATTCCAAAGTCCTTCTGTTTTGTATGGAAAAATGAGTCAGAATCAATCTCACCGGGTGTACATACAAATGTATATGCGGCTAGCATCGCCCACGGGATCAGCTACTATAGGTTAAAGCGAGAGGGAAAAAAAGAGAGGAGAGGAAATCGTCCAGTTACCTTCAGTATCTATCAATACATCATGTATACATGAGGGATACGTATGTTCGTTTAGTATGTGTGCGAGGGGATTGGGGGGGGGGAGATGGAACAGAGAGACTGAGTGAGAGAGAAAGAGAAAGGAGAAAGAAAGAGCAGGGATGAGATAAGAGAGAAACAAAACGATCTGATACCCTGCGTTCTGAGCCGCTTGCGGAGAGGCAATATTACCCACATCCTGCATAGGGCGTTCGATGTCGAATACCTCGGAAAATAAAAAAAAAAGATAAAACAAAAAGGATAATATTATTTTGAATATTACGGGTTTTCTTTCTCATCACTCTTATTTGCGTTTTGATAAATTGAGTGACAAAAAAAAAAAAAAACTATCTCACCATTTTTCGGAAGAGGGAGTTGTTTGCCCGTTAACAATGACGTTTTGGAAATGGCTTTGGAAAACTAAAAAAAAAAATTGAAAATAAAAAAAAAAGACAAATCTGCAATAATTGAAAAATCGTAAGACTGGCGAGTGCATGTCGCGAGCTGCAGTATGGATGACTTGGCAGGGAATGTCCCATACATGCGATAACAAATACCGTTGGAATTGGTGTGTAGGGGATAAAACAATATTGCAATGGTAATGAATACCTTCAGGGTACGCGGATAGCTTTACTATCAAAGGGAGAATTTCCGTTACCTTTTGCTTCTCTGATATACCTATATCAAAACTAGCTATTGCTATTATACCGCTGCTGTTGCTACTGCTGCATGCTTTCGATATTAGAAACGCGCAGAACTGGGAAAAGCACGCAAGTTATCCGTACAACTATTTCAAAATCTACATTACTTGAGAGGCGAAATATGCAGTGTACGTACACGTGGCGTACGTACAAACACAACACACCATCCCGCAGTTGATTCATTCGATTCGGTTTTTCGCTGTTATTTCTCATCTCTCAACGATTTTCGAACAAGGAGAATTAATTGAAGATCGAATATAGTGCATCTATACCGAATGAAAATATGCATATTTTCGTATATCGAGTGTCGCATATTATATTTGAAGCTCTACAATACGAACATTTTTTAAAATACTTATATCCTTCGTTTTATGCAGCAAAATATACGGGACAGGCAAAAAAAAAAAAAAAATGACGGCCATTTGAAAAAGATCGAATATATTGTGGAGAATTCGTGGGGACTTTTTTAAAACGCTTTTTTTTCAATCTACGGCGCCATTTTGGGCACCTCGTACATCGAAAGATATGAATTTCACCGATTGCAGAGGGTGTATAAAGTTTGAGTTTCGAGTGTTCAGCGAGTTGAATATAAATTTGATCTATACGTATTTAGGTATACATATACGAATATCTAGCTATGCATATATATATACACTGAAATTGATTAAGTTCATAATCTATATTTACTAATGAACCGCAATCATAGGCTGTTAACCCATAACTGAAAATTAGTGTGACACGAATCCTCCCGAATCCAGAGAATGTTCAATAATTAATGGGTAGAGAATTCTCCTATACACATTAAATACGCGTGTGCATCATATATCGTATACACATAAACATATGTGATATCATAGAACTTGGGAAATGATTAATTCTTCCAAGAAAAATATTATAAATTATTACATTAAATTGTGAAGATATATTATATACACTGAATTTACTTCCTTGTTTTTTTTCTTCTTTTAATATCATACCCGGTATATACGATGCGCATCAGCTCATAAGCATACATACACATATATCATATCATATTTTGGCAAAATTTATAGATTTATGCTAATATTCCAGCGAGCTGTACCGTAATAATTTCTTACTTTACAATATACATCGATACTCATCATTCATTTCACTGTCATCCCTCGAGTTAAATATTATAAATTATGGCTTCATATACCCGCATGAAGTATCCATGTAGACACAACGTACATATCTATATACGTACATCAGGGTGGTCCTTCGAGTTTTATGCTCCCAGTGATTCAAACGCTACGAAATTGATAGAAGGAGAGAAAAAAATCTCTGAAAATTTGAGCCTTTTATCTCAACTTTAATAATCACGCCTTTCGTTCTACGTATTTATATAATGACCTATGTGTAATGTAATAATTTGAATATTTTTTTTTCGAACCGGTCCGTATCGTTATATCGTTGTTGTAATTTTGTTTTTAGCATGAAATTGAACTGTCGGAATTGACAAAGCTTCTCGAGCTAAGCATTTATGTAGACGTATGTGTTGAATAGGTACATATATATTTATTAACGTATACATAGCTTTGTACCTATACATATTTACATGTGGAAATGTATCCTGCGGTTAGCAGTAAGCTAGCTATAGCGATTTTGGTATTATACGCGTCTTAACGAAGACGTATATACAGGTACGTACATAGGTATGTATATACATAGGTGCATGTATTTAGGGGTTGATTTATCATGAGACATAACTTTTCGTAACGTTTGATGTTTACAAATTCGCTGTTGCCTTGACTCTCTCAGCTGCAGCTGTCATACGTTGTCTAGAATTCCGTAGGTACTACGTACGTATAAGTACCTTGGGTATATAACGTATATTTATGTGTATTGCGGTAGAATATGAGCTTATAGAAATTTGAATTGTAACCTATCCCCTTGTGCAATTACGCAATACGCTACATGTTAAGATGGATATGAAAACGAATTTGCGGAATTAGTTAACATCAAAAACACGATGTACGTAATAAGTATGGCGTGCTAATATATATGGAAACTACAATGATATAATTGCAATAGAAATGCCAACAGCCTTCGCTGCAACTGCAATTAAAATTTTCGGTCTTTAATTAATTATAATCATAATTTTAATTATAATTACAGGTTGTGTAAATTTTGACATTATATTATAAGTCGAACTCAATTCTGAGACCCTCTTGTTGGCCGGATAAAATATTTCCAAGACCTGCACGAATTCGGTTCGGGTAAAAAAAATTGAAATCGCCATAGAAGTTGGTGTTTTTTTTTCACCTCGAAATATGATAATCATTATCTAAGATATTGGAAGAATGGAAAAGGTGTAAAGAAAAAAAAAAAAATAAAACGAAACGCAGAGAAAGAATTGAAGGGAAAACAAAGAAAAGAGAAAAGAAGACGAAGAAAAGACAAGCTATTTATATGGAAAATATGAGGGATGATTTTCGCAACCTATAAGTTTCACATGCTCGCAAGACTTCGTATTTTCGTTTTCACGGGGGTGCAAGATTTTCCGTATACCATGTATATGGTTATACGATACCACGACAGCCGTATTCGGGATGGGGGTCGTCTTCTCGGTTACGGACTTTTAACTGAGGGAAGGAATGATAAGAGAAGGGGGTAGAAGGAAAGGGAAGGAAAACGAAAAGAGAAAGGTGCAGGCTACGTTGGTAACTACCTTCGGTGTACGTATAAATTTACCAGATTACTTCCGCGCGGTTTAAGCAATTCTAACGAAATTCGGCGGCAAACAGAGAGCTTTGCTTTACGGTCTAGAATCCATTACTAAAAACCGTTTCTCTACCGACTTATATATATATACACATACATAAGTACACACACACATACACACACTATATATATAACCTTAGACTCTACCTACACTTACATATATACACCCGATTAGCCTTGAATTTTCGAAATCGTAGATTGCAGACTCATCCACGCGAATATGTCTACCCATATTCATATTGGTTTAATGGTCAGAGTTCATTATCATTATATTATCGTATCTGTGCATCGTCTCGATGGAAATTCATTGTTACCGTTTGTTATCCGCCACTAAAATTTCTATTCAGTTTACTAACTCCGTTATGTGGAATCGACAAGACGAAACAAAAAATGTTTGGCAACCATGAATTTTTTGTCTGTCAAATTACGAAGTTTCCTAATACACAAATTTTAGAGGACAGAAATAATATAGGTACGGTTGAAATAATTAAAATCGTTTTAATTTGATGTATTTGCTTTTGATTTCAAAAAAACTCACCTGCTGATTTCCAAAGTCTGGACGTCCTTATCATCCCTCGGGAACTGCAGCGGCTACAGGATGTCTGGTCCGGAAGAGGGGATCGTAGAAAAAAGGCTATCCACAAATGGCAATAAAAATGATAACAATTTAACGTTTTCTCACCCCTTATATTTCTTCCCGGGTGCTAGACAGCCTGGAATGGAAGTTTGATCTGGAATCTTCTTGTTGGTGTCTGCATTATCTCGTGTAGGAAGAAATTGGCATCGATATTGCTCATTTTCAGTAGCGTGAAACCTGTTTAAACGGTTTCCTTTTTTTTTTATGAATTCTGAAACTCACCCAATATCTCCAATAAGACATGCCGTTGTTCTTTGGACGTCCGGGAAGATTCCTGGGAATATTTCCGGGGGTGGGATGCCGTTGGGAATCGTTTCTGTCCTTCCGTTTTTAACTACAATAAATGTTGTCGGTCCGATTTTGAAGTTACCGTTCCGTTCGTCTGGTATACGTAGAATTGTCGATTGTCTTCAAGATGTTATTCGACCATAATTTCTAATGTCTGAAGACTTCCGGGCGGTGAGAATTCTTTTGATAATAACCGTGACGCAGCAAACAATGGGAAGTGTAGCACGTCCAGTTGCCAAAAACCGATTCCGGTCCCTACCGAGTCGAGGCGACCGACGCGCGCGACGCCAAGCGGCGTCACTTGACCAATTGGAAGGGTTATAACAGAAATGTCGCTAGGGCGTTCGAATGATTACAGATAAATATGACTCGATGGAGATGATTTTGCAGATGATTTGTTTTATTACATACCATGTTAATCTTTCGTAACGTCAGTAATTACCTACATCGAGCTAGTGAAACGATGCCGAAAATTCTTAAAACTCATGATAAAATAGCGAAATAAAAAAATTTGAATAACGAGGTGTGTGCAGCTGAATTTATTAAATACGCTTCGGTGAAAATTAGCATGATAATCTTTCACAACCAAAAACTCTTTGAAAGTCTGCAGTGCGGATGAAAATCGTTATATCGTACGCGTACCTATAGCCAGCCGTATGATGGATAGACTGCGTAGGTATAATATACTCTATATGTATACGTACTATACCTATATATCAGAGCAAAGCGAACTGACTCATCCATTTTAATCACGGATAAGAATTTAATAAAACATAATTGAAGGGAACGTTAAATATTGAATAAAGCGCTGGATTAATATGTGAAACACAAAATAGATAGAATATGATAAATTATCAGGGTATAATAATAACGGAAGAAAATTAAAAAATAAAATATAGCGTATGAATGAACGGCGAACATATACAAGCTTCTCTATAGCCAAGGTTAAAAGCGACGAAATTAATCAATTACACTAAAACCTTCCTGCACTTTCGCGAATTCGTAACCACCGATGTTATGTTATACATATGAATTCGTGACATTTGCGGGGTAGAAAATCGATTGTATGTTCAGAACGGCGCAAGAGGTTTTATTCTCGACAATTATGGTCAACCGTAATATCGTACAGAATAGTGGTTAGTTCATTAAGCCAATTTATCAAAACCACAAACTGTACATTTAACGTACCTGCAGCTAGAATTACGTCACCCTAAATATTAAGCGCTTGGAATTTAAACACCATTCAGCTCATCTCAATCATATTTTTTCATCCAGATATTCCAATTTTTGGTTCTCTCTTTTTCAATCCAATTCATTTTTCCTAGGTACAATACGTATAATAATTTGCATGATAGTATTATATACAAATTCCAACACAACTTCACCCTGCAGAAGTATGTGGAATTTTTGAATTTTTGGCTCGTACAATTGCAACGGGGGTCGCGTCCCGTTCTGTCCATAAATTAAAATGATTCTTCTCGTTCATCTTTGTATTTTTTTTTTCCATTTTTTTTTTTTTTCTTCCAAATATCCGCAGTGGACTGTATGTCCCTCTTCATATTCTGCATTTTGTGTTATACACATATAGGCATAGAAAAGCTGCAGCTTTTATGTTGCGTGCAGAGCCAGAAGTTTTGTGAACTGCATAATATGTTTATATCGGGAGCTATAGCTAACTTCACTTCCTTTTATACTACGTCATATGCGTATGGCACAGTTTGCATTCGGATTCTAACAAAACTTTACCCCAGGTTAGGATTTATCCCGATACGTGCCTGCGGCGTGTTATTCGTAAAAGGAGTTATAACGTTATTCAAATGTTTTACGCTTCTGAAAATACACCATTGTATTTCATAACCGTTTCAATTATATCGAGATAGAATTTTGAACAATATAGATGTAAGTAGTGGAAACACAATTTCAAAAATCTTAGCCAACATGGCGTCCGTGTAAAAAAATTCTTTTGATTAAGCGCTGCGAGGAAGGAAATAAAAATTACAAGAAAAATTCTTCTCCATTCCCGCTGCAGTTTCCGTCTAACATCCAAACTGCGATTAAGTAGATCTAGAAGCATATAATCCAGTTCCTTCCTTTATACCTGGCTCATGTAAATAAATCGCTACGCCATCTTGTTCGTCTTTTATTTTTCTTTTTTTTTTTCATTCGCTCTCGCGGAGTTTAGTGGGAATATTTATGGGCTGTCTAAATTTGCATTTCCTTTGTCGATGATCCCACCGTGATTTATTTTCATCAGTTGAAGTGCATGAGTGGGTAATTCCGGGGGTTTTTCCCCTCCTCCCCTCAACCAGTTTTCCCTCCGCGCGACCGCAATAGGAAAAAACTCGAATTTCTGTAGTTATTCCGCGAATGAATTTTAATATCGTTACCAAAATAGCGGAGGGCTGACGCAGAGCTAACTTTGTTCCTTGAATTATGAGCCGGCAATGTGAATGTTATCCCTTATCATTATGAGGTAGTTGTTTGTTGGTAGCTATAAGGTAGGTTTATGTATAAATCTCAATCCTGTCACTCTCGCATCCCTTTTATGAGAACTTGGAGTTCCGCAGTGTTCGTGAAACTAAGAAACGTCTACTACCCTTGATGTAGGGGTGTAAGTTAATTTTACTTCTTTCAGTTTATTATTCGCAATGAAAAATCAGAAAATTTCATGAACCTTATTGTCCAGCAGGTGGATAAATGATATAGTATTGATAACAGGTTATCTAGTCTACCCCACAAAAATTAAACAATTAACCCAAAAAATTTGAATTACAAACCGAGTACATTAATTTGATGCGATCTATAATTGTGCAGTTGTAATAGTTTCGGATAAATTGTGCCGCGGTTTCGCGAGCTCGAAGTGGTGTAATGGAATTAAATCCGGTAGTTGATTACTGATTGGATGTAGAGTATATAAGTATATAAGTAGATGTATATGTATAAATTTATAACGTAATACGTACGTTATAAACGTCAGTAATTTGTTACTTGAAGGTTTACTCGTGCAGATGAGACTATCGTTGCTTATTTTGGATTCGACAAGTTGGGATGCGGTTGACTGCCACCATTTTGGTTTATACATATATCTGTAGAGGTATATATGTATACACCCATATATGTATATCCACAATTCCCACTTTCCGTTGTATTCAAGTTTATATCAGTTCTGCGGAGCTTCTGTGAGTGAATGGTTGAATCAAACTGATGTACATATACATATGTACGTCGGCGAGTTTGATTTGGCTCTCCACCCCGCAATAGCTATATAAACACGTACAATATACGTACATATGTACTGTATCCATACGTATGTATACATGTAGTACATACCCCTTTCGCTAACCTAGTCTTGCGGTTTAATCGATTGAAAAATTCATCGAATAAGTTCTCCGAGAGGTTATCGTACTATGTACAAATACTACATAGGTATATATATGTATACGTTTCTATTTCATCAGCTCTCCATTTTCCAACCGAACCCTGAAACTCGCTATTCCGTCAGTTCGATTCAATTCCGATTTCCGTTTCACCTCTCATTGGTGCTGGCGGGGCCGCTGTTTCAACCGCAAAAACCACTTTCGGAGAAAACTGCGAAACTTGGATCTCATCCTTTCCGATATGGTTCATCAGACAATTACTTACGAACAATAAGACGATCATATAGATTACGTTTAACTTATCAGAATTCGAATAGTTAACAAGAAAACGCTATGTCCACACATATATGGCTATATGTATTTGATATAAGTTGGGTCAGAAATAAAAATGAAGAAAAAAAAAGACTGCAAGTAAAACCGAACACGTAAACCTCGATCGATCAAATTTTAATAATCGAAGAGAGTAAGAAAACGGAGAAAAAAAATAAAATAAAACAAAACATGACAGACGCAGGAGCAGAAGAAAACTTTAATTCGAAGCCTTTTCATCGGATGAAAAGTAATCGCTGGAGGGTTTGCGCTTTGTGAAGAAGTACGATATATAGCTACCTATATACGTATAGGTACTATACGTACATTATCATCTGTTCGAATATTAAATTAATTTTCAACCTGATGTGTAGAAGGAATCGAGGTTATTGAACTATAATCCTGCAGCCGTGCACCATTATTTACCTTGTAGAAGAATTCGATTTCCATATCCTGCTAATGTTCCTTTTTAATTTCTTCTACAAATATTTCTCGCCACTTTTCCCGCTGCAGCGTCCGTTTTTTCCCCGGAACTTAACAGACGGATGGGTGTACATTATGTTTAATTATAAAATATCTGAAATATGGAAGGTTTTCATTATACGTAATGAGAATATAAAATAAAACAATCTTTGCTTTTTTTTTTTAGAAAACAGAGTTTTAATGTTTTAATATAGTTTAATGTCTGTATACATCATATATAGTATTCTTTTTCCTTTCATTTATCATTATTATTATTTATTATTCTTTTTTTTTTTTAATAATGGTTTTTTATAATAATTTTTCTCTTAATTTCATCATATTTTTCTTCCTTTTTTTTTTGTTGCCTCCTCTACGTATCGCATCGTATTGCAATATACATATAATACGCACCTTATATATAATATAATATTATATTGTGCACCACCTCGTAGTATTTTTGCTTCATTATTTATACTACAATATAAATGTTTAGTCATTTTCTCTTGTACGCTCTCTTTCTCTCTCAGCTCTCTTCACTGTTTTATATCTTAACATCGCTTTCTTTGGTTTCTTATCCGGCTGCTTTTTTTTTTTTCATTTACTTTTGCACACGCACGACGTCGTTAATGTATATATCTATATATATAATATATATATGCACACATAGGTGTGTGGAATTCGCGCATCAGAAGTCGTTATTCGGAATAATGATAATAATAATAATAATTTTTGTTGGTTTATTTAGTTTTATTTTTGATATTATTATTATTATCATTATTATTGTTATATTGGTAGTTATATAACATACCTTATTGATCGATTAAATATAATTAATTATTATTATTTTTATAGTCGTTAGAATTATATTATTTCTCGTTTTACTACAATTATTTTTGATATATATAATTATATATATATTTACATTCATTTATATTCATGTAGACATATACATATAGATATATATCTATATATATATATATATTTTAATTCATTTGTTGAACGTTAATTTTTAAACTTGAATTGTTCTTGTCGATCGTTACCATAATAGTATTATTTTTTGAATTAATTTTTTTTTTTTTTCGTTTTCCTTTTAATTTGTAATATAAAAAATTATTATCGCTATTACAGATTATCTACATAGTATATCATACGTATATATATATATATATATATATTATATCATATATATATATATATAACGATTCTAAATTTTCGGCTGATGATTTAGCCTTGAATAAATTATATAATATATCTAATATACATTATTTAACCGATTTTATAATTTATTAATGAATTTTGCGACGAACAATAATGAAATTTTTATTTAGTACACGAATTATAAGTATATATATACTATATTATACACGTATATAAGACGCATAGAAGCGTAATTGAATGTGAAAAATGATATTTTCGATTTTCGAATCCAAGCCGAAGTGGGATATGAAACATATAATTTTTCGAAACAAATTATTGAGAGGGGTGGAACAAAAACAAAAAATCAGAAATCAACCGGTAGAAATGTAATTGGAAAAAAAAGAAAAAGAAAAAAAATTTGTATTCGGGCGAAACGTTCCAGCGGCGGGGCTCGCGCCGTGTTCGCGTTTTGCCCGGGGGATAATTTCTGGAATGAAAAGTTTGTTACTTTACATATAGAAAAATGGTAATTCATTGTTCCGTTAATTTTAAAGAGAACAATATTCGAATTAGTTATGCTTTGGATTATTATTTATGTATGTTATATATATACTAGGTATATGGGAATTTGGGCATTTTATATTAGGTTAGGTTATATATATATATAGTGGTTTTTTTTTTTCCAAACATATAACGCCGTCGTTTCATCATTTAATGAATAATAATTTTCTTTCAATAGATTATTGAATTACGAAATTTTAGTAAAGTTAGAATAACTATATCAATCGTATGCACTGGATTCAATTAAATATTACACGTCGATAAGGAAGAAATGGAAGACTTTTATATATTAAACTTGACGTCATATAGAAAACGAAGACGACTGCGCAGCGATCATCTATATTTTACATAATATATATAATATATGTGTATAGTATACATATGTAACATTCAAATTGTAATGTAGCATATAGGTATTTATCATTATTGTTGTTAATTTTATTATTACAATAATCATTGTTAATATTATATTTAAGACATTATCATTATCAGGGTTAGGTAATGTTCTACGAGTTTCCGATAACATTTATTATATACCTCAAACTCATGCATGCACGCACTTTTTTAAAGCTGTTAAAAATTACAAATATTTTTTTAATTACTCACTATATTTACAGATTACAAATAGATTATTATTCGTTATTCGACATAATATATCCATATATTTATATGTATATTATATATATTAGAGTTCCTTACGTAATATACATACAATTGATTTTTTTAATTAATTTACCTACTACAATTCTTCTTTTTTTTCTCTTCTTCTTCTTAATATCATTATTCTTAGTATTCTTATTATTATTATATATTAACTGATCTTCGCGTGGTCAACAATTATGCGATTATGTTATATATTTCTGAATGATATACTACCTATATGTAATAATAAACATTTACCTATTTTTTGTAATCGTATAAATATTAATACTTATACAGATCAGAATTAGAATTGTGTTTTGAATTTTTTCATTAATCAGAATATCTTACATGTATATTGAATCCTTAATGATATTGAAACATAGTATATGTATATATTATATATGTATGTGTATATACACGTAAAGCAGAAATACGCTGCAACGACGACTTTTATTTTTTCTTTAATTTTTCTCTCCTGCTTCTCTTCAACTACGATGATATTTGTTTAATGAAAATTTAAACCGAGAATCGTGAAGGATATAAGGAATTCGAATTTACAAATTTTATTCTCGAAACAACTTGCCTCATTTTTCACTACCCCATATAGAAATATTCACAGAATTTTTTTTATAACAGACAAACCTACAAATGTATAGGTATAATATATGTATACATACGTGGGATAAGTATATAACAATTAATAAGTTTTTTGAAAGTCATCTTTTCTTTTTTTTTTTTTTTTCTCGTTTTTGTTGGATGATTTTTTTTTCTCTCGTATATTTCTTTTTATTCAATTAATATGATGAACTAATAATCTTTTCTTTTTTTTGCCTGTAGTTTTTCTTTCGTTTTTTTTGTTTTTTTTTTTTGTTTTTTTTTTTTTGTTTTTTGGTTTATATTCTTACATTTTTTTTTTTTACCGGTCATGTTGCTTTTGTCAACCCCAACACACCTTGAAAGCGTTTTAGTGATATCACAGTGATTTCATTGCTCCAATATTATCAATAGATTATTATTACTATTATTATCATCATCATCAACATAATCATCCCCATCATCATCATTATAGTCATCATCATCATCATCATCATAATCATCATCATCATCATCATCATTAATATTAATATTATTGTTATTGTTATTGTTATTATTATTATTATTATTATTATCATTATCGTTGACAATTATGTTTTTCCACATATTTTATTTCCGTATCCTGAAAATCCTGCATTTTTTGGTTGTGAGTTTTGAAATTTTATGCGTACGTCGATTACATACGATTTTCAGGGTTCAGATTACATAATTATATTCTAATTTTTACATTATATTTTGATATCCCATATATAACACATACGTATAATATTTGTATGTATAACGTGTTCGTATTTGAATATATACAGGATATGAGATGAGGTTCGTAAAATTCATATATTGGTAATGAGAAAAAGACAGATATGAAAATTTTTAAAGAAAACATGCGTATCAAATAATCCACAATGATGAGACCTGTAAGTAAAATCGATAAAAATATGACGAATGAAAACTGAACCAAAGATCACGAAATCGAAGTAATAATAGTGACCAAGGATTTCCTGAAAATTTCAAATCTTCACCTCGTTAGAATCGACTAGGTTTTTTAAAAGCGTACGAACCCAAATTGATTTTTACCTCGATTTTTACCCATTTATTTCCCCTTCGACATTTTCGTGTCGGTTTTAATTGCAAAAAAATAGGATTGCATTTAAATAGTAATAAGAATAAGAATGATACAGCGATAATCGAAATGGTAATAATAAGAATAATAATATTAATAATAACAATGATAATTTTTTCGGTAAACCATTTCCATGTGCATCTATACACTTATTCAATACCAATGATTATTAATGCTGTGCGCATTCCCGTAATTGTCTGATGGATTATTACTTTTTTTTTTTCAATAACGTGTTCATCAACGATTCTATCTTGAATCGCATATCTGATCATTATATGTGTTCGATTTTATTATCGGCAATAACCATAATTTCAATCATTTTTCTCAACCTAATATATTATATTTGTAAAACCCTATGCATTTAGTAGGAAACTCTTGCTCGTGTTATTTGTCAATGATTATTATTAGATAGTGCTTTTTTTTTTCTTTTCTTTCTAAGTCAAGTATCAAGTCATTGATTTTCATTTTATTTATTATTAGTCCATTAGTTATATTATACGTGTAACTCATAATATACAAATTTATGTTGACGGATCCGATTGTCGTATCAAGTGAAATTGTGATTTTCATATGGTATTGAAGGTTATGTTTTAGGATCGTATTTACTATAAGGTGAAAATTGAAGTGAAATTTTTTTTTTTTTCCGAAACATTCTACTTCTCTTCGGTTTGTTTCATCAGAGACAAAATATTATTTTGATTTCAATAAATTCAAATGTATAGCTATAGATGCGTGTAGAATAATTATTGCATTCGGTTACTCCAATTAATCGTTGATTGTATTTTGTTTTTTTTTTGTTTTTAATTTGTCTCCACTATTGGATACGTGATTGCCATTTAATTATAGGTATAATATAATTTGATTGAAAATCGAACGAAATTTTTTTCATCTATAACGTTGCATCAGTTCGCGGTGAGAAGAGTTGAACTAATCAATTTATTTCTCTGATTTTCTTTTGTCTTTTCTCCGAATTTTTGGTCTATTATAAAAAGGCTAAGCAATATCGAGTATCTGCTATTATTTATTCGTAACACCGTTCATTCATTCATTGTATATTTTTATATTTCAAACATTTATTTGCTTTGATTATTATCATTATCATTATTATTGTTATTATTATTTTACAAAGAATTTTCGTGAGTATTTCGTGAAGTGTGATTGATTTTGTTGTTTTTTCTCAATAATCAATATTTTCATGATAATTAATTTTATATGATTATTGTAAGTTTTTCTTCTGTTTGGGTTTTTTTTTTTTCTTTCCATTCGATAGTTGAGAGAAATTACTCCATTATGATAATTCTAAGGCTTTTCTTTTTTATTTAATTTAATTTAATTTAATTTATTTTAATTTTTTTTTGATATTGCATTTTGATCTGTAGGAATTTATATGTTATAATATTATTATACAGATAGGATTTAAAATTTGAAATAAATTATAAGATGCTCTGATATGCGTTATAGCATTAGATTTATTTACATTTCATTTATAACCACATTTTTTATTACTACATATATATAATATAATTCGTGAAATTGATTTTTGTTGTTGGTTCGTTACTGTTATTGTTGTCGTTATTATTATTATTTTCATTATTATTATCAATCTTGTCGAAATGTTGTTAATGTCAGATGCAATATTGTTATACACAAAAATTCTTGAATTACAATTGTATGAATGATGGTATTACTTTAAACTATGAAAAAATTTATTTCGTTTCATAATTATTTGAACAGATATTGAAATTTGTGGGAACAAAAAAATAAATACATTTATTGAAATTGAATTTTTTTTTTTTTTCGTTTAATTCGCTTGGTTTGACGTCAAAGTGTGAATAAAATTCCAATTGGTTAACGTTCGCTTACACGTATATGTATATATATATATATTTTTTTTTGCTACAGCCCTTCTTCCATTTCAAAAGAATTTCCTAATTACGTTCGAAAGATCTTTGAACTTTCCACTCAGAAAACGCGATGAGCAGAACGGGGAAAAAGGGAGAATAAAATAAAATGAAAAATGAATAAATGAATAGAAATTAAATGGAATCGGAAAACAGAAAAAGTGATGGTTTTAAATGCGAAAGTTTTGATGATGGTGTTTTCTCTTTTTCTTCAATTTTATTCGCTATTATGATATTAGTATATATATGTATATATATATATATATATATATGTATATCAATTTGTTTATCCAAGTTCATATGTATATATATATATATTTTTTATAATGTATAGTCTAATAATTATTTAATGTTTCGTTAAAGGGTTTAGAACGCCGAGGTTTGATTCACCTTCGTTAATTTAAATTATTTAGTTATGAATTGAATTCGATTATTTATTCACTTGTTTTTTTCTGTGAACGCACAACCAAAGGGAGGTACCACGGTGATAATTATACTCCTCCTGTTACCTACCCCGGTCATTTTGAAGGGAATTTCTACCTCTAAGCGTTCTTGGCAACTATTTAAATAATATTCGTCTGAATGCTCGTCGGAAATCTTTGTTAAAAACCGTGTATATCACAGGATTTAACGCAGAGTTCATGTAACCTAGCCAAAATACGATCACAAGTGCTTGCCCCGGTATGGGGAGATTCGGAAAAAGTGGTTTGACGATGTAAAGGAAGAAAAACGGTAGCCAACAGGCGATGAAACTCCCCATGATCAGACCGAGAATCAGGGTAGCTCGTTTTTCTTTTTTTCTCGCCAAACGTCGCTTCTCTCGTTCAGGATCCCGAGGTTTTGGAGGTTTTATTTCTATCACTGGACACTGATCCTTGTTCACCTTACCGACGTCGATTTGTTCCCTCTTCAATTTATTTGTTGTCTTTCGTCCGAATATTGGCTGACATAACCTTAATTTTAATGGTTTAACTACCGCACATCTAGACACTACACCGCTGTCGGATGACGATGGATCAAATTCGGACACCATGTCAACGTCTATTCCAACGCTCGGCGCCCTACAACGTAACGGTATCGTCTGCGTTGTCGTACCCTCACCGTTCACAGATAACGACGCTTTTAACGTCGTCTTTTGGATCTGAAGAGGCATGCCCACCTGGAACAGAAACATATTCGAGGAATTTTAAACATCGAATAACTTGAATTTTTACATCGGTATAGACTTATACCCACATATACGTATATAATACTTGTAACCGTGGTGGAATTCTATGGCCTTAGAATCGTTGGTAATCATAGAAAATTATACATCTTCGAATTGGTTTGCGTTTACGCTTCGTATAATCATATACAATTGCGTGCCATTGTCACGCCGCGTTCATGGTATATATGTATACGTTTTACATATAGTTCAATAACTATCAGCCAATTTCCGATTACCATAATAATAAAACTGAATAATCCACTGAATAATTTCCTAGACAGCTATATCTGACCGTCATATGTATATAACAAATTTTCTCACGTTTCGACATGTACATAAATATATAATATATTATATGTATACAATAGTATAGATCGATCGTTATATATCCACGGCATTACGTATAACATACGTTGTGTACATTACGTTCATAAACGATAATACGATGGAGAGGGTCTTCAATTTAGGGGTTTGTATGCGCATACGTAGTTCATTCTGTCTGCGGTTTCCGCATCTCTTGGGATATACTTGGCGCGGGCGATTCGTTGCTGCGGATCTTGATACACGCTTTATCTAGATCTATATACATATATATATATATATATAATAGAGTTTCAGAGTTTTGTGCTACGGTGAACTGGACCATACCACATGTATATACCATGGATAGGGTGATTGCTGCAGTACAAACATTTGGATTTCAGGAAATAGTCCGAAGTGGAATAGCTAGGATAGCATAGCGCTGGCAGCGTTGGTATAGCACTAGGTGGTAGTAGAAACCGTGATGAGTTTCGCTCGTTCGAACCTTCTTAGGGGTATTCCAAGCAAATATAGACCCGTGTTCCGTGCATACACAGAAAATCATTAATAACTAATAATTGTTTTATATGATGATCCATACTTATTTCAAAGACATTTCAAATCTCGAGGTTCTATGGAAGATAAGAACGAAAGAGAAAATGAGAGGGTAGAAAAAAAAAAAAGCAATTGAATAATTGTGGATGAAAAATTCGAAGATATTGAGGTATAACGTATATATACGTTTTATGATGTATAAAATTTTGTTTTTTCGTCCGCTATCGCGGTTCTCTTAAGTTTGTAAATTATGAATGTTTAAAGTAAAAGAAAAAAAGACAACCGCAAAAAAAAAAAAAGAAAAAAATTTAATTGCGCTCCGGTATACAAGGAACTTTTCAGGAGTAAATGATGCAAAAAAAGAAAAAAAGGAATTTTTTTTCCTTCCTCGCCTAACGACGCCGATATGTAAATTAGACGAGATAACAAGACGCTGTTTTTGGGTCTGCATGTATTATATATACTATTGATATTATAAAGTATATATATGTGTACATATATATAGTAATATTTGTGTGGCGAACAAATAAGTAAAGAAAATATGTATCAAACTAGAATAGGGGTAACAAACAGAATAACAAGAAGAAGAAGAAGAAGCAAAAAAAGAAAATTACCATCTCGGTAAATGGTTTGCAAATGGCGACTAGATGTATAGTATATATACGTGTATGGTGACGTAGAAAATGCGCGTTGAACTGAATCTCCGCTTAATGGCGACTCGCCAAGTACGTACATGCAAAAAGCAAAAAAAAAAAAATAAGACAAAATTAGAAAAAAAAAAAATAAAAAAAAAGAATGAAAGAAACTACGAGAAGAAAATGACAGCGGGACTATACACCCGTCACAGAAGTAACACTACTTTTTAGATACATACCTTTGAAATATAATTTTCTAGACGTCTAAAAGTTGGATGCGATCCCAAGATCGCATAAAATATACACCCTATCTGGATGAAATTTTTTCTATTTTTGGCGATCATTTCAAAAATTATAATACAGGCAGACATCGATGAGTTTATACCGTGTATATCTGATTTTGAAAAATTCGCTCGGAAACATTGAAAATTATAATTGAAAACTGAAACTAGCTGTACGATGTATAGTGCAGTGTATAATGTTTTGTTGGTTATCTTTTTCGATTAGTAGGATTTTTGGTTTACGTCCTGCTTTAAATTTTCCGATGGGGTTTAAATTTGTGGAGAGCTTCGCGTATACACCGCGGGTACGTTAACTCGTTAGCCTGCAGGATTCTAATTCGCGATAACGTGGGATTGATTCAAAATTGAATGATGAGGGTGGACGAGATAAAGCTCTCGATTGTGGTGGTTGTGTAATCGATGTTAAATCATAAACGGATTGGTCCGGCCCCGGCTTTTCGATTTCGGAGTATGAACTAAACCACCGCCCCACCCCTACCGAAGAAAACAAAAAAAAAACAAAAACCAAAACTAAAAATAGTGCAGTGACCTAGCGTCACAAATTCATTGATCGTAAATTCAAAATCGTACTCAAAATCCTCTTCAGCCTGCCATTCGTACGGGTAATTTTCTGGAAAAATCCTATATGAATAGAGGGTCTTCGACCTTGTAAAGTCTCTGATTTTTTTGTAACTTAAGGAAATTTTATTTGTACGCGGAGAAATTATGAGTTCAGTCGACGGTTCGAAGATTTCTTAATCACATTCCGTTCGTCTTAAATTCGAACGAGTTCCCCCCGATAATGAGGTTAACACTATTGATCTAATTATTTTTCGAAAAAAAAATCTAAGAAATCCTCAGCTGAAATAAATTTCATAATTTTTAAAATGTTACAACGTGCAGTCAAGTGCGATCTAAAATAGCATATTATAATTTCTGTGAAAAACTTTTCGAATTAATACTATCGATTTTCAAAGATATTTCCATCGAAAAGCTGAATGTAGGTAATCAGATTTTCAAAATACTCAATTTTTCCCTGTCACAGCTGTGACGTATGTGCAGGACATTATACAAATATGTTGATTACATTGAATTACACGAAAAAAGTTATAAAGTTTTTCCCTTTTATTTCTATTTACTTTTATTCTTATTACCTAACCGTTGAACATTCGTCGTTAATTATCGACAACTAGTAATGAATAATTGTAGAAAACTAAAGTTTTTTGAAAGGTTTCCTTGCACAGCGGTTTAAAAATCGCGTAAGTGAGCTGCTGCATGAGTAGGAGTCAATGTATAGGTAAGTATAGTTAAAACATATACCTATATCTAATAAAATGTCTTAAGGCAAAATGTCCCTCGTTTCGCCTCTCCTTGTTCGTTAATTTTATTTTTCTATTTCTGTTCTTCTACAGTTTTCAACTTCGTAATTACGTCCGCCGTTTTCTCTTCCCTCCATACCTATCTTGGAAAAGATCTCTTGATAATGTATAGAAAATTTTCCGCACTTCTACACCCGATATACACATGGCGAACAAACTCCCGGAGATCGAACTCTCAACCTTGCACGAAATGTGATAAGTATTTCCAAAGATGAGAAAAAAAAAATTTTAAAAACGGAAGAAGGGCTGAAAAATTATTCAATCGCATAATATTTACGACAACACCTTTATGCAATTATAAATACAAGGTCAACAAAATGGACAGATCAAAAAAGAAGTTAAAAAAAAAGAAAAGAGATCAAAAAGTTGATTGCCCTTTTTTTTTTTTCATTCTATACACGGTTTGGACGATATTTTTCATTTTTCATTCTACGTTTTTCAGGGGTAGTTGTTTATTGGGTCATTCCACTCGAGAGCACTCTCAGGAGCACACTTATACTCCGATCAACGCGAATATAATTGTGTTTTTGAATTGTGAAAACGATTCAAAAAATAATTGTTTTTTGCTTTTTGACGCGTGCAGCGTAATTTCACTTCCTTGAATTTTTTATTTCAATTAATTTTTATCAATTTTTACTGTGACACGAAAAACCAATGCGTATCGTAGACTGAGATAACGTCGTTGAAACAGAAAACAGAAAAAAAAAAGAACAAAGAATTGGTCTGATCAAATTTCGGAAAAAATGAGACAGTAAAAGATTAGGAGTATTACGTACGTTATACTGTACAATTGTGGATATTATAGGATCGGTTAGGATCTTATCGAAGATATTTTTGTGGGTCTTCGTTCATCATCTGACCAATGTTGTACGGAATCTTTCGTATTATTCACTTTATCTTTGATGTCAATATGTACTATTTCTAGATACCTGTAAATATATAGATTCGGCAATTTGGGTCGACCACAAAAATGATTTTTTTTTTAATTTAATGAAAATTACAGCGAACTTTTGACGTTTTACAAAAATTAAGATTACGCTCAATTTTGTCGGAAAATACGTTTTTCCGCGTCCCTTCCGCGCCTTCCATATAATTGATGGATATAGATCGGATATGTACGTATATAGAAACTATATATGTAGATGTACATATGTATAGATGCATGTATATGTTTGTACATAGGTATATATACACATCGCACAGATATTCGTTAATTTCTGCTGCCGCGAGTTTACGGTAGTATTCAGTGCCGCGCTGCAGAGGATAGGAATTTAATTACCGGTACACTTCGGTCGGCTCCTTCTCTCCTGAGAGAGTTCATTTTAACTTTTACACCTTAACTGTACGATACGTAGACAGGTGTATGTGTGCATATAAAAAAGTCGGCATCGCGGGTAGATAACCGCTGTGAATACTTGATTTTAATAAAATTGCTGAAATTTCTGCGGTTCCTTTGGAATCGCATTCGAGTGGAGCTACTTATATTATAGATTACCTTCAAAGTGTCCTTTTCCTCCAACTGGGGGTTGCTACCTCCCCCCGGTTCGGCTTCCGACGTGCTTATGTCGCTGGCAAAGTCGCACGTTACTATCGGAATTTGAATAGGTTGATTTTCTATAGTGGCAACATTTTCCAACGTTGAATTACAAGCTTGCATTTTACGTGTACCAGTTGCCGGAGTACTTTGAGTAAAACTTGTTTGTCTTATATCTGGTGATTCCGGTACCGCTGGTCTTGGACGTGGTTGTTTCCGAATACCTCTTCTCGCTCTAGCTTTTGCTGCAAAATATATCCGGATGTAGACGAACACCATTATGCAAGATGGAATGTAGAAACTACCGAGTGCCGAGTAAAGCACGTAACCGATGTCCTCCGATAACTGGAACAAATAAAAATTCACACGATTCGTTAAAAAATTACTCGATATTAAACTTACAGCGTTATTTTTCACGCCGATGTTATTTATTTCATTTACGATTTTCTTTCAATCGAACAAGTCGAGTTGCTTTTCTTTTTTTATCATGGAAAATATAATTACGTTTTTCGGACAGCTTGAATAATTATGGTGAGAAAAAAAAAATGTACATTTTTTATGGGGTCACCGATTGCAGGCGATCGATTGATACCAGATACCGGACGTATTCACATACATTAAATATATTTTTACATATGTACATACAGATATAATATGTGTAACATGTATCCATATATGTATATGTTTATTGTATCAATCAAAATTATTCACCCATGACTTACACATCGCGTGAATCGCTCGATTATAACCATTAACTTAATCGTAAATCCCCCTTTTGTGGAGAAAGGGATATTGTTCAGGCTGTCACGTATTTCAACTGACGATATAATAATATACTCGCTAAAATGCGTGTCCGCGTCCTGCACGATGTGCTTATTACACCCCTATAATATATACACATATATGTGGCTGTCAGAATTGTTGTAACGCCAAGCTTCGACTTTTTGACGATGACGTATCTATTCGTAGTGAAGAAAGAAAAAAGAAGGATGAATAATAAATGAGGTGTTTTTTTTATCTGAATATAAAAATACGTACGCCTGCACAATACGGATTGGGAAAGGTCAGCTGAGTCCGATTTCCTCCCTTATTGCATGTTCATTTCGATCGTTCGTAATTAATTAAATTGAGTCGATGGTGACGGCGTTTGATTAACAAGTGGAACATAGGAGATAAAGACGGGGAAAACAGGGATGTTCGCACACAATGATCGTACATACGACCATTTCTTTAATTAATCAATTTCTACCAGGAAATCCGAATTTTTATTCCTATATCTCCCATATAAAGCGTGGTATCTACCGATTGATTCCATTGATTCAAATTTCATCTGCATCAAAACGGTATACCTATACAGCTACATTATATACCGTATATGTATAAACCGCCAGTTATCGTTTCGAAACGAAAATTCAATTTCCGTGTAAAAATACCGCTTAAAATTTCGCGGATCGTCCTCCTGCGTATACGTACGTTCCGTTCAAACAAATTTTTCAGCGAGTTAGAGTGAAAAGTATGAAAAAAATGAGAGTTTTTTTGTTTCTTCTCTTTAATTTCATAACGTGTTTTTTTCTTTTTAAAGCGCGGTCATAGGGCAGGAGAAATTCAAAGCAAAACGAAGTATCAATTTTCTTTTTTGTTCCCGCCCTCGTCGCCGCACCCCTTTTCTTTAGAATTTTATTTATTCATTTTTATTGCGATAAACGACCTATTTTATTTGTATTTCCGTGAGGGGGCGTGAAGTGCGAATCATGACAAATCTGATCAGACGCAAGTTTTATGATCCTATGTACTAACGTTATAACATATATGAATGTAACCGCTGCCGCTAATGGATTTCTACAATTTGTACATACAGCTAGATTATCGGTTGATTGATAGTCCTGATCGGTTTTATATTTATTATTCAAAATTTGGATCGCGTGTATGTCATGTGCATTATAACGGCGGCGCGGGCGGCGGCAGCTTGCGACAAACAAAAAGTATAAATAATTCACACACAATCTATATAATTTACATTATCATACAGTTTACCGGAAGAAAACCAATCAACCTACCCGCGAAAGCTTGACACTTTATTAATAAAGTTGACAAATTTGTTTGTTCGAATATATACAGGTATCAACGCGTAGTGTATAGGAAAATTGGATAATAGTTCTTTCTCCTTTTCTTTTTCATCAAAGGACGAATGTTTTATTTAATTATTATTCGATAAAGCAATATCACGATATAGATTCAAAAATTGTAAGGCAAGGTCAACTTCGCTTCGAATATCGATCCGGCAAAAAATCTTATGCCTGGCAGTAGAAAATTCACTGGGATCACAAAAATCCCATGGTCCGAAAATCCGTGTGCTCGTTTGCCGAGAAAATGACCCATACGTACATGTACATGTACTATAAATGATGTGCGTATATCAGCTTCTACTGCTCAACGACCGAGTGCGTCGTCGCGCACGAGGGAGCTGCTTTGATAACCGCTGTAATATAGCGTCGCGACGCTCAATCATCGTGCCTTTTACGTCGACGTCGACGTCGACGTCCTTCTCGAGTGCCAAGTAGGTACACATATGTATATAGGTACTGTACGTCTACCCATCTACCATGCAGGGTTGAGACGCGTAAGTAAAGTCGTCTGACCGTGAAGAAATTGTTACATGCCCGATGTCATGACATGCCAAAGAAAAATAATAATAATCATCATCATAATCAAACGAAGCAAAAAAAGTGGAGAAAAAAATATTGTCTCAGCAGCCTGCACTGTACGATTGAAAAATGCTGCAGATGTCTGCAGCGCCATTTACTCGTGGCCAACGCATATGTACTTTTTTACCGGTTGCAGTTCAATTTTCCATTTACTACGTATAGGCTTCTATACCTATATAGATCTATATAATATTCTCGTTCATTTTTCAGTAGATTTTATTTATTTATTCATTTTTTCCCATTCATTTTTCATCGCTTTAAGCAATTTCCGATGAGGTTGTGCAGGTACTCATAACGGAACCGCCGATCACAATTCATGGAACTATATATGTACACCTGAATAATAATTACTCAGGTACCTCGAAGTACATTTGTATATTTATAGGTAGGTATATAATATGCGTGAATTGAGCGAATTGCCGTTTAAGAGACAGTGAGAGAAAAAAAGAGAGTAAACGAGAAAAAAGGCACCTAGGTCGAAGGGAAACAAAGAAGAAATGAAGGGGAAGAAAAAAAATTCATTCAAATATTTGCTTAAGCTTGCACACCCCCACGCCGACCGAGGGTCTCGTGATTGTAGGGGGTGGTTTTGATGTAACCCGGCTGTCCCATCCTAAAAAAAGAGGAGTTTACTCGAAACTCACGTCCGCGATAACCGAGTCCCAAGTACAAAGAAGCGTACCATGATCAGAACGAAATATTATGAAAATTCAAAGAAAATCTTGTTACTCATAGGAAAAAAATTGATGAGAAAATTAAGAACGATAAATAAGACGAGAAGAGGACAGGAATGATGCAAAACTAGGACAGGATGAAAAATGCACGAATGAAACAGAAGCAGGACAGTAAATGGAAAAACAGGACGAAACTATATAGGAAGGGAACGAGAATAGGAAAAAGGCGGGGCGTAATGAGCGCAGTAATAGGACCGAAGGAGGATAAAATATAGACGTGAAACGAACAAGGATATATGGTAAAGAGGACTGAGAATTAGCAGGAAAAAGGAGCAATAGGTCAGGAATAGAACAGAAATGTGTCTAGAAAGCAAAAATCTAGCTTTTGAAATCCTCAAAATACAAATAAACAAAATTAGAATGAAAAAAAATAAATTCGGCCATCGAATGAACCTGAAAAGATGTGCATAATTCTAGTCACTATAGGTATATAAAAATCGGTGATTGTGTTCTACTTGCACCGTTGGACTCGACCCACGGGAAAAGCGTCGAACGAGGAAATGAGCGAGTGGAAACGAACAAAAAGTATAAAACCAAATGAAATTATTACCAAAAAAAAAGAAAAAAAAAGAGAAAAAACAATGGGAGAAAAATCTGCATGACGAGCTGAGGGAAAAGCGGAATCCACCCAACATGAATATCATATGAAAGTAAAAATATATGTACGCAAAAAATTTGCTGTATGATATTATGCTGATCTGTTGAATAATTCCTTATTTTATTTTCATTCGATCGAACCGCAGCAACATTCAATGGAAAGAATAATAACTATTTTTGTTTTTTCGGCCTTCATATGTGCTTCATCAAAAAAGACTTTTTTTTTGCTGTGGTCATATTGTTCTTTGATTCTTGTTTTTTCTTTTTGATTTTGCTTCATATAAAATACCCCAGAGTAGTGATAATTTTTTTTTCTCTTTTTCTTCGTATAATTGCTTTTGACAAATAATTGAAGTCCGCAAAAATTTTCAAAGAGTGTTCAATGGAGAGAGAAAATATTAAAATTTTATTTTTTTTCTGTTGAGTATTGTTGATTTTTTTTTTTCAAAATTCAAGGCACCCCCATACGTCACCCCTATATGAGGTGTATGCACGTATAGGGTATGCGGGATGAAAGTTTTCGAGGTCATATGTAGATACAGATATATACATCTGTAGGGAGGTTGGTTATTGAAGCTTTTATTTTTCCAACGTGCTATAAAATAGTTGAGGTAGAAGTTATATTTTCACGGGTTTGCAGCATAAACCTTCCAAGTTTTAGCAGTTGTAACAACTACGACTACAGTAGTATTATACGTACAGGTACAGGCTATGCATATTATATAGTCACGATATTCCAAATTTCTACGTTTCATAGGCGCGACGTCGTGCTTCTACAAAAATACAATAGTACATTGCGCCACACCGAAGAGAAAAAAATCACGGAAATACCTGTACATCGCGGAATTAAAATAATATATGACACTTGAGGGAAGGAAAAAGTAGAAAGAGAAAAAAAGAAAAATTGGCCGATCAAATCGCAGATTGTGCGATTCTGGTAGTTGTCGAGTTGGCATGGAAGTTCGTATATGTTATACATATAGTCTCGCAACACCCTGTTCAACATATGTAGCTACGAAAATTGGGAAGAAAATCGCAAGCGTCAGGGTTATCGGGGGAATGGAAGCGGGGTGGGCAGGGACGGCAGAAAATCAAGGGGACGTTTTGTTAACTCTAACAAAAACCGTTTGATTTGCATTCTAATGCGGTGCAGGCGGACGGGCAGGGAAGCAGATCAGATGTGGGCTCGAAGCTCGTCCCTCCCCCCACCCGCTCCGCCGACAACCTGAAGAAGTGAAAAGAACACCCTGGAGGAAATTGTCGAACGAAAATCTACCCCTAGACACGATTATAAAAGGGTAACGATCCATACCGGTCAACCATTGTAATAAAAGTAATGATGTACAATTCTTTTATCTCAATGTTTTCGAGGTGTGAGAATTGGGTATATTACATATACATGGTTGATCACGTGGTGGTATGAGGTGTATAAAAAATAAAAAAACTAGAAGTCCGCAGACTCAGCTCTGCGGATATGCATACATAACCTATGCGGAGTGAGTCTTCCCAAATTCCGAATCTGAGATGATCCCAATATGGAACAAGCTCGACTTCCCCGACTCTCCCTATTTTTTCTCAGCCTGGCACGTTGAATGGACAAGACGATCGTGTTATCCTCCTCCCACTTTCAGAGCTTTGTGTGACTCACCCTGTAAATACTTAGAATATCTACTTGCACATATTTATAAGATATCGAGACGAAGGGAATCAAAAATAAACCGTGAATTTCCCGTTGTTTTTGGAATAAACCGATAAAACGTTCGAATGAGAGAAAATACAAGTCGAAAGAAAAAATATTTTCATTTTGATGGTGCGTGTTGAAATTGAATCAAAAACCCAAATACGGATTTGAGAAGATTATTTTGACAACAAATTCTGAAAGATTCTGGCGGATGGAAAAATCGAGAATTCGAATTAAGGACCATCCCTTGTATTATTATACCTATATCGTGTTTCGACCCAATTTACTCCATAATTTTGACCGCATCTTAAATCATGACCGTTTTCTATGGTGTAACGGTCAGAAGTTACGTCTTCACCTTATAACCCGCACGCCCTTTCATTCCAGTTTTCGCCCGGGATCACTTATTCCAAAACCCTTTGAAGTTATCCCTTGGGCTTTTTCATCCAATTAATAATTAAGGATCTTCCAACACCTGGGGGAAATGGACTGTACGGGTTATTTAGCAAGTTAAGAATTTACAAAATCGATTCTACCTGCAGCTAATTGACTTTATAAATACCTGGGTATGCTCATAATACAAATGCATCTAAAAAAATCATTCACCTTTATTTTAATTTTGTTTTCCTAATTCCACGAAGCTTCGAAAATTCTCTTTTCTTTTTAACTTTTTATTCAGACCGAATACGATGAGAATAAAAAGAGAAATGATAAAAAGATCGTTAGTTCGGTGATGCAGGCAGGCCAGGAAAGTTTCTAGAGTTTTTACATAATAAAATAGAAAAAAAATGTCTGACCTTTAATTGCCGAGGTATTTAATTCATTTTGACTCATTAGTTCGTCATTTTTTTGTCTTGCCGATGAACACGATATTCTATGAATTGTTTGAAATTTTTTTGCTTTTCCTTTTTTTTTTTCGAAAAGTTCAAAATTGAGGACCTACAGGAGCAGTGAATTTCGTAAATAGAGCTTTTGTGCGTGGCTCGTGAAGGTTTTCGGTGTAATAATTGAACTAAGCTGAAGAATATTCTAGAAAAGGTCAGACGGGAATAGAATATTATAAGTACCAAGAGCGAAGGTTAGGTTAGCTATAGGTCCTTAGGAGCGCGCGGGATGAAAGGTGGACCATTTATATTACGTCCTGCAAATATAATTTATGTACCTATTATACCTGTATATATCCTAAAATTTCACTGTCTGACGTAGCCGAATAAAAAACGGAGAATGAAAAAAATAATGTACGAAAAAATGAAAATGGAATAAGTTGGAGGGGGTTATACCGGAGACAAGAGATGTTTTTTTTCTGTCTCTCTTCACCTAATTTTCGGCTAAGCTCAGATGATCGAAAAATTCGAGATAATATGTATAACGAAAAACAGTTGAAACAGATCACGTTCGAATGATTTTCAATCTTCGCTACATGGTATAAAAATTTCAATTTTCTACTTCAATTCCTCTATTACTGCAGCTCGTACAAGAATTCTATACCGAATTCGGGTTAACGATAAAGTTCCTACTTAATTTTTATCCACCCTGGAACGGAGAAGAGGAATTCTATTGTATTTTGCTGGGTAGATTAGGAAGGAAAGAAAGGGAAAGGGGGTTAGGATCAAAACAGGGAAGATTTTCCGGGTTTATGTATTCATCCGTACGCTAAAACACATGAGAAATATATGTATAGAAATGTACGATCCGAAGGTAACTGGGTTTGTGGTTATGCGATATATACTATATATATTTACGTATCCTATAATAAACTTGTAGAGAAAATGGAACGCTGCTCTCGAGAATATTAAGTTGTAAAACTAACATTACAATTTTGAATTGTTCCTGCATTCCCGTTTTCCACCATTTTCTCTTCCTGTGCAGCAACAGCAGCAGCTGAAGCAATAACAACTCGTTTCTGAGAGTTGTATGTGTATACATATATAGTCAGAAACAGAAATTAATCATGAATAACACGGAGCTTATTTTATCCCAGAGCTTTATAATACACAGCTTTCTTCTCTCCCTGCACTCGTTATCCTTCTTCCTCTGTCTCTGGTTACGTTCGGTAAGGTAGGAAAAATGTAATAATATAAACAAAAGAAACTCCTGAGCGCCAGCTAAAACTGAATAATTCCGTTTTTGAGGGCGAGGAAAAGGTAGAACCACCCTTATAATATGTAAAGGGTGTCTCATTTTCCAACTATAAATCTCGAGTTTCAAAAGTAAAACTCGAAATTCTCATCTTTTTTTTTTTCCAATATTTCTTATAACCATTCAATCGAGTTACGCAGTGGGGATACCGCGAGGTACTTAGAAAATTTGCAATTATAATTATACATGAAGAGAAATGAATGGCGAAAAAAAGAAACTTCAGCTAATCAATTAAAATTTCACCAAATTGGGTAAAAATTAACCTGAATATCTCAAATAATGTTCTCGCGAACTGATTGTGAGTGCAAACACATAATCGACGTTCATTTAAAAATCAGACACTCGGTACATGTACAAAATCAAGCGAAAATTGATGAAAAATTATTTCTCAAGTGTCCTAAAAGCCATTAAACCAATATACGTATATATATATATATACAAGTATTAAACACTTCTTGAGACTTCATTCTCCAGTCTTTTATATACTATACATAATATGCATAAGAATTCGTTTATTACTATTCATTGTTAGGGATTCGATACAGCGAACTTCATCGCGGTGTGTAACATAGATATATATATACATATCTCTGCGTACATTTACATCATAGCCTATTACTTTGCAGGTATAAGGTATGTACTATGTACACATTGTATATGTATGTGCGTCGAACAGGATTTGCTACCCTGATAATTATTCATGACCCATTAATGAATTTTACCAAAATGTATCGGGCGGGGGACAGTAATGGCCGCCATCTTAACGTAAGGGTTCAGATGAGATAGTAACCATGATAATGATGATAAAAAAAATAAGTAAAATTACCAAAATAATAACAATGATGATGAATGTGAATCGGACGTGATAACAAGCTTCTCTTGGTCATCCAAAGTTCACATAACATTATTTCTATAAAAATATTAACTATTAGATTCTGCAGCTAAAACTGGTGTGTACCATGCGTATATCGCGTTATTTATATCTCGAGTGTATCTAATTTCTACTTACTCATAAAACAAGAGTTAACTTTAAATATAATATAATACTGCGGGAACATTATTTTCTAGCGACAGTTTAAGTACCCGAGGAAAATATATTTATTATTTTCCATGTATACAATAGCTCTGATTAAATAACTTCCAACGGCCGCCGCGTTGGCTGCTTTAGGGCCTCTTAATTTTAACAATTTTCACAGAGCTTTTTCGTTCACATTATACATACATATATACATATGTATATATATATACGTGAATTAAACTCGAGTATATACTCCTTTTACGCGGTTTAAATTAGCTCGGAATTTCTTATGTTTTTCGTAATTTAGAATTCAAGAAAAAAACAAAAAAATCTACATCTCTTCATCCTTAATTCTTTAATCTTGTAAATTGCTTGCGTGAAAAGAAAAGAATAAAGATACTTATATATCGTCTGAATCTGCGAAGCGTGAAGAAATAAAGCACACAATTAAATTATTTGTATACATCGACTTATTTCGACTTCAGGTATTTTTGTATTCGATTGTCCTGATTATATTTTTGAAAAATTCAACGTTTCGAAAGGAGCAAAAAAAAAATAACTTTCATAGTCGTTCAAATAAATGTAATATGGTGAGTTTATATCTATATGATTCACATGTTACATACATGCGTATGTTCGTATACAACATATGTATGTTCATATAGATATGCCTATGTATATATACATATTATATGCAATCCCCCGCCCTTGTATTTGCAGTAAACTTCTGACAAACGGTTGATGATTAATGCCGTAGGTGGTGTTTGACATTCTTGGCTTTCCAAATATACCCATAGAACGTGTGTATATAATATAGAAATCGGGGATACATCAGGAGTGCCAGGTGTAGGTACAAGACTATATGGTAAATATGTACAAAACGTATATGCATAATATAGGTATAATACATGCGCATACAAATACGGTATTCGGAAGTATAGGTTAAATTTGATCTCGCGCCATAAAAAACGGATCAGACCCCAACGTTCGCTCGGAGTGGAAAAGAAAAAGAAAGAGAAATTAAATTTCATTTTCGATTTTCAATTCTCCACCGCAAATTTTCAGTTTTTTCTTTCTCATCCACCTGCATAATTAGCGCGGCCATATGCGGTGTAGGTTGCACACAGCTGGGTTGTAAGCATATAATATTATACAGAGATCTGTTTGCGGACGTCCTACGCCATTAGCGCGGCCATTTTTAATTCCGGTTCCATTGGCTCTGAGTGAATGGTAAAAAGTTTTCTGCAGTTTTCAGACTTCCCTATACAGCTATTCCAGCGGTATTTAATACCTGCAGACCATTTAGAAAGGAAAAGTAGAACGTCGTCGACACTTTTCTATGGTTACATGAGGGTGTATACATGAACATAAATACATATATACATATATGTACCGTGTATATATGTATAGTTTTTCACCACCGCTCGACAATCGCTCTGGAACGATTTTTTTTTTTTTTTTTACTTTTTTTCCTACTCCCATTTTCAGGAAAAACTTCCCTCACTTTATAGTATACGAGTCTATCGTCCTCATACACATATGTATATGTATTTACATAAATATATGTATGCAGTGTTTGCCTATGTACCTAATATATACGTATACCTATGTGCAAGCCATATGCGGAAGAATATAGGTAGGTATAATATATACGTATGAAAATAGCTAAGCAATCTTTACAGGTCACGAACAACCGTTGGTCGTTCGATTATTTTTACCTCCCTTCCTCCAACGGTATACCCTTGTTTAGTTTCGCTACCTCCTGCAGCACCTTTTCCTTTTGTTTATTTTATTCCTATTTCATTATTTTTTTATTTATTTTATTTTTATTTTGCAACAAAACAAGAAGAAAAAATAAAAATAAAAATAAAAATGTCGTTTTTCCTCACCCCTGTTTATGGTTATTTTCTAAACGCGTACATGCATATATTATATACATGTATGTACGTACATAAATATCCTATATACAGCAGCGATCTCGCGTACATGCTATAACGATAGGGGTAGTAAAGAAAGTTGTAAAGTTTTTGCGGTACTTTAGCGACGCTATGGTGTTTTGTTTTTTTCATTTATTTATTAATTCATTTTTTTTTCTATGGATTTTGAATGAAACAAATATCAGCGTACACAAGACCATCGATTTTCGATATGATCTATAGATTTTTGTTTTTCTCAAGCATATATTCGAGTGTATATAACCCTCGATCTCACTCGTTGCAGTTTTTAGCGAAACGTAAAATAAGATAGAAAAAAGTCATAATGTGGGATATTAGCGATCTGCTTTGGAGAAAGAAAGAGAGACAAAGAGAGAAAGAGGTAAAAATAAGAAGAGCGATGAGAATATTGGGGAATATAGAGTAAGAAAAAGAGAGAGGGCAGGGAGAGCAAGTATAGAAGAAGGATGAAGGCAGCCTGTACGGTGCGACGCGGAGGTCCTGAGAAAGGAGAACTCGATTGAGAATAATGATTCGTTCCGAGATTAAAATCGGTGAACCGTGAAGCCCGAACTCTGAACCCTGAGACTCCCGCGTCCATTGGCTGAAACCAAAACTAGGTATATATAGGTACATATACATATATGTATTATATAGGTATGGTATATGTTATAGATGGGTCATGCCGGGCACGGGTATAAAAGGTGCTCGGTAAATTTCGATTTTCGCAAACAGAAACTTTGGGGTCCAACGGTCATTTCTCAGAGTCCGTTGCAGTAACTTGAGTAGTGGTAGGTAGTAACAGTAACTGGCAGACCACCCCAAAGTTCTACCAAAAAATAGAAAGAACACCTCTCACGACGACTGTATCGATGAAAATGGGTTCATTATTAGGGTTCCATGGTTCGACCGGATGAATCTGTCCGATTTACAAAATAGAGAAAACGAAAATAAAGTGCAGAGGAGAAAAAAATAATTTACGACAGAAAATTTTTCGAATAACACGTTATCTTTTATACACGTTTTTAATCTACACCTTTATATCATGTTATTATACGCTGGTAAAACTTGACAAGAATTTTTACTGTGAGAGACACAAGTTCATATAACCTGAAAACTTTTTACAAGACAGAAGCGAGAGAAAAAAGTACAGAAGAAAAAAAAAAAACGTTGAATTTCCCCGAGGAAAGCTTTCTATTCTCTGCTGTAGTATATTCTATATATACGTATATATGTATGTATATGTATATGCTATATACACTCAAGTTGAACCCGGAAGTTAATTACGGAAACGCTCGCGGTCTGATACATGCGATATTTAGTTTTTTTTTTTGCTCTTTTTTCGATGGTTTTTTGTTTTTTTATTCTTGACTCGATGGGTATAAGTACCCCGAATATGAGCAAGTTTTTCAATGCATATTATTTTAGCGGTAAAGCTTATGTAATATCATATCTACATAATCATGCATTTATATACTATATAGTAAATAGATGGAAAGCTTAAACGAAAAGCTTGCAGCTACGGTAGCCTGAGAAGCTGCGTCGTCCGCCTGGGGGGTCGTCGAGGAAAAGAAGAAAAGAAGGGAGGCAGAGTTCATAAATTTTTATTTGAATACATGAAAGAAAAAAAAAATTATAATATGTATAACAACAATATATGCGAAATTGTACACGGTGGGCCAAAACGAACCGGCAAATTTTAAAACCGGACAATAAATTTTAATTTCCGCCCAAAAATCGCAAGAACCTAATCTAATCAATACTTTTTTTTTCGTTTTGTTTTGACGTACTTTTGAGTATTTTGAGCTCAAGCGTCTGAACCTGCTAACTGAATTGATCTAGCTGTCGAAACGATCGAGTTATCGCCAATTTTTCTCAGGGCGGTAATTAATAAAACCTAATCAGTTCCGCGTGTTCCGAATGATATTATCACCGGGTAATAGCGATATCAAATGCCCAACGCGTTGATTTTTTTTTTTTTTTTCACTCGCAACAACTGAAAAAATCAATCTTTGGTGGTTATATGAAGTTGCCTGAAATCGAAGATTGAAAAAAAAAAAAGATCTGAATTCAGGTTTCGAAGTCGAAAAGTCTGATTTATTCATATTATCCTTTTTTCCGCATCAAGGGGGGGGGGGGGGGGGGGGGGGGGAGTTTTTCCATACTTATAAGTATAACATACGGGCAGCCGATCGTATGAGCTGTTAATTTTTGTTGGTATTTGCTTGTGAAATTTGCGGTCATCAGACATGCCGAAGCGACTTGCGTGCGGTGCAATTGCGGTGTATTGAGAGAATTCAGATGGACGGCACGTGACGTGTATTTGCAATAGACGTACCTGCACAGTTTATACACATCGAAAACGTGTACATTCTACGTACATTTATGTGCAATGTATCCGTGTGTATAATACGGTGATCAATGTTTTCTGTGAACAAATACTTTATGTTGTTTCGTGACAAACATGCAGGTGTACATGCCCCATGTATATATGTGTACGTACATGGTGTTCACGTACTCACACATGCATGTAAGTCGATTTTGCGTTTCCAAAATCTCTGGGGTGCATCCGGTGCCTGATGGTGATTTGGTAATCTACACCGCGGGTGGTATTCAAATTTACACCTGCAGGTGGTATTCAAATTTTAGGGGGAAATGCAACTGATAGGTACGTCGCGTAACAATTGACCACGCGTAACTGGTACGCACGACTTTTTTTACATTTTCACCGTCATCGGCTGGTTCAACAATTCATACTTTGAAATTTTTTATCCAACCAGTATATGAAGAGGTATTCGCGTTCCTGCAGCAGCAATATAATTCCATATAACGCTCTTGATATTTTTATAGGCTTTTTCCCATCCATCCATCCATCCATCCATCCATATTTTTTTTGTCCTTCTTGTTTGAGTATCCGCAGCGAATTCGAAAAAAAATTTCTGCACGATCGTACGATAATAAAATGTTGGTTTGAAAAATAGCTGCAAAGTTTTTAATACGACACACAAAAACGTTCGGATTATTATCTGCGTTTTTTTTTTTGTCTCTTCGAATACAATAATCCAATTTGAAAAAAATTCTGTCTTTCAATTTCAGGGAAGTTTGTTGCAAGCGAAAAAGCGGGACGACAAAACGCGCGATGCCGCGTGTTCTAATCATTCGAGAAGGTTGAGAAGCAGTTCTTTATGAGGTTTGCAACGACGGAGCAGACCGCGACGGCGACGGCGACGGCGACGGCGGCTCACAGTGGTGGTAGGCAGGGTAGGTACTCGGTTGCATAATGAATGTGGCTTAGAGCGAGCAATTCCCGCTCACTATACTTCCCACCCTGCGCCCCAGTACCACTTTCATAACCGTACCGAATCGGTAAGCAGTATTTAATATTCCAGCACTCGCGGCAAGTGATTACTTCAAGAATTGGATGACGGAAGCCCAACTAAAATCTCAACTCCTGAAATCTACCATATAATATCTACCTAAATCATTATCAGCGATTTTATTGTTTGTCTTCACCAGACTCAACTATCCGACAAGGATCGGCAGCCGTATAAATTCATATGGTCGATTTTCGTGGATTTCTATGAGAGTCACCGCGCGCCTCTTGATGTTCTTCAAGATTTCAGTGCCTCATTATATTAACTACCAGCTACTGAATGTTATACTACTTTTTTGCGGATTATGGCCTTCTGGTTCTCGACCGAAATTTCAATTTCGTTTCAATTTTCACGAGATTCATGTGAATCCTGAAAGCTCCAAAATACGCATCTATAAATGTGTAGTATAATTCCATGTGAGGTGCTGAATAATTGCGACGGAATATGGTACCCCTTTTATAGTTGGTTGTACGGCGCTGCGTATCAGTTCGAAAACGCTACTACGGCGGAGCGTTTGATACTCAATATTCATAATGCGTGAAGGAAAAGTAAAAAACATGTCGGAGCTGTGCGATGAACGGAATCGCTCTTGTATACGTGTAATACGCCGTAGGAACTAAAAAAATAAAAGCTCTCCGGTGAATCTATATACATATACATATTTAATGTATACAAATATTTACGTCACGTTATGGTAAAATTCTTGGTTTCTTTTTCCTTTTTTTTTTTTTTTTTTCTCTAATTCCCCGGAGTCTCACCCTAAAAATAAATGAAAAAAGAAATAATTTAAAAATCCACGCAAAAATTCTCGCTGGTTAAAAAATATATAAAAATTGTAGCATTATTGACAGAAAAAAATGAAAAAAATAAAATCGTGGAATTTTGGTTCAATTTTGTTCTCCTCGTATTGTTCCACTTACAACTTTTTATGCACCGGCTGCTTTCGGGGTTCGCGATATCATGAGAATTCGGAATTTGTTTTTTTTTTCCCCCGAAAATTTTGCATTATAACAATGGCAATAATAATTATGGAATAGTCTCATGTAACTTCGGTACGTTAGACCGAAACTGGCGCGTGTCTTCATAAAATAATTACACACGTACTGAAGTTGCAATTTCGTTTCACAAATTGGCGCTCTTAGTCGTCAGGTTTTTGCTGCAACGAGACACTTGAAATAACGAACTTCCCGACATATACGTAATGTATATGTATATATACATGCTATATAAGGTAATTGCAGGGAGACTTTATATATACGTTTTGCCCTGCAGCGCGGGTTACATGAAGACGTGAACTAGTTGCCCACAACAATTCCACCTGCTGAGAAGACTCGCTCCTTTTTTCTTTTTCTTTTTTTTTTCGTTCACCCTCATTTTACCAACCTCCATCTGGCATGCAAATCAGACACACTAATCTTCGCGGTAAATTCTTGTAAGGACTCTATTTTCGTCTTTAAGACATGCTTACATATTTTCGACGAATCACTATTGAGAACTATAGCAAAATTTATAGACTGACAAAATCTTCCTAAAAAACGTGAAGTTTCGGAGCTATTGCTATTGCTATTATTGTTACCCATAAATTTTTCGTACAAGTTTTTCCGAAGTTCCTATTATGCGATCTTACAGAACCCCGTCAAGTCTTGTAAAATCATTCGAAATCTGAGAAAGCTCGAAGCTCGGAAAAGCTTCGATAAGTCATACTATGTAATTCCGTGTGAAGTCTGTGCAAAGTATAGGCGTGGAATCCTATAAAATCTTACCAAGTTCGATGAAATCCCGTATGCCTAATCTTCGCGAAGGTCAGACGGAATCGTATGAAATCTTTATAAAGTTACATGAATCTTCACGTGTCCTGTAAACTTTCCGTGTAAAATCTTGTGGTAAATCCCACACGAAAATCTCATCGAATCTTCACCAAGTCCAACTAAATCTGTTACGAAATTAACGAAGTCTGGAAGTCTAGATGTTCCCGGTGATATCAAAAAACAAAAAAAAGTTGCTTGCAAAGTTTCTAATATCGTTTTAATGAGCGGAAGAAAATTATCTCTCGAATTCGTTAAATTTCGCGTAAAATTTTTCCATACAAAAAAATCAGTCGCGGACGGTTCACCTGTATGCATAAAAATAAAAAGCTCACAAAGCTCAGCTGTGTACGTACGTAGATGAATATATGTTTGTATGGACTTCAAAATGTGTCACATATATACCTGCCATGTATATACCATAAAGCTGCTACTGGTACAGCATAGTATAACCGGCACGGCAGGGTGAGATCCGGCGGACCGTCTTGACAGGTGAAATATTGTCTGGGGCACCCCCGTGGGAGATGGTAAAAAAACCCCCCATGGTACGGTCAATTATTTACCAGGCTCAAGGCTTACGAGTAAAAAATGGTCGGCTTATTGTTGAGAATACGGCGGCCGTGCAGGCGCCCTTTTTCAGGATCCATACGAGAAAATATATATAATAGCGCGTGAACTCCACCTATATGTATACGCGAGCGCTCTTAATACATACGCGTATAAATATACATAGGTAGTGATATGAGAATATGACATAATGTCGGCGAAAGTAAGTTATGTATTATATGCATGGTTATACCGCAGACAATCAAATTACGTATATCATGAGAATCGGTCACGACAAAATTTCAAGAAATCTTAGGCACTGCTTCTCCGAATGTAGGTACGACAACTTCCCTTTTTTTATTCAAAATTTGAAAATTTTTCTAAGGTATTAAAAGGAGCTATGATGGGGTCAGTTGTCAAAAATATGATAAATCTGGTGAGATTCAACGTCGCAAAAAAGCAGATAGAAAACGGCGTCCACTATATCGTTCAAAAATTTCCTATTCGCCAGTGAATTTTTTGCGGCTTGTAGGTATATAATATATTCTAGTAAATGGCTGCTGTGCATGGTGATGAATAACGAGATAAACAAGCGCCGTAAATAGGCAATTTCAAGCCTAGTCCTCTACCATGGTTTGCCGTTTTACAACCTACGGTGGGTTTTTTTTCCATCCCTCCCGCCCGCGAATGGTAAAATCATCTTATGCTTGCCACGCGATTGTCGAGGCTTGAAATTGGCAATTTTTCTATTCCCTCTCGCTTGTTTCCGCTGCACTTATCAGTGCAGACCGTAACTTATGTACATGATTTCATAAATTTTTCATGACACGTTACGTTCTTAACTATCCGCAAGTTACGATATACTTAGGTGGTTTGTAAGAGGGTTTGTTGCTGCCGCTGCTACCATATTTTACTACAAGAGTTTATTATTATAATCGTAAGTACAAAAACAAAACCAAAAAAAGAAAAATTAATTAAAAAAAAATAACCAAAAAGAATAGAAAAAAACGAGGTTCACGTCGCGCGTTCATCGTTCCATGAGTAAAAACCGCGTTTATGTACACATAGGTATACTATATACACAGTATATAACAGCAACGCCGCGCACGTCGTTGTGGTCGTGCAGCAATTTGGCAAAGTAGTTGTTGTTTGTAGAACGAACACCCTCAGTGGTCTTCTTCGCACCGCTAACAAACAGTTTTTACACTGAAACCATCCCCACTGAATGACGTGGGCACACTCTGGAGAAAGGAGATGACTGAAAAAAAAACGAAACGAAAAAAATTCGAAGAAAACCAACCAAAAAAAAGTTACTCAAAATAGGTCTGAGCTTCGGAAAACTAGAACCGGCCATGATCGGAGTGGATTTCGTCCGAGGATTTCGTAAAATATTTTTTTTTAATATTAGAGGTAGTGACATATCGAAGACAGCTGTTCGTTCAAATTTCCTTCACAATTCACCCTCTTCTGGAATACCTATGTAATGAAAAAAGTGATATTGTATACAAAAATTAAAGTACCTAAAACAGTCGAACGTGATATTTTATTCAGTCCATCTCTGCAACTGTCTTTTACAGGTTTATTTTCCTTTATTCTCCATTCGGTTGTTTTCTTTTTCGCAAGAAATTTTACAATTAGTTTAAGAGTGTATAGTGACTTTTTAATGGAATGCGTTACAGAATTTTTTCTTCCTCTTCTACCGATGAAGAAAAGTTATAATTTAACATTTTTATCATGCGAACATGCGATCGTGTACTCTTTGTAATGCTGAGAGCAAAAAAAAAAAAGCTTTTTTTTCGTCCACTGTGACGTATTATGAAAAAATTTGCTCCGGAAAATATGGCATGTATGAGAAGAAAAAAAAAACAGTTTCAACTTTAAAACGAACGGTTAATCCGATTCGTTTCCATATACAAGATTTTCCCCTCATCTGCACGTAAACGAGAAACCGTCGGATAGAAATAAAAATAAATTTGAAGAAAATAAAACAAAAACAAAAAAAAAAAAAAGAGAGAGCGGAAGAGGAGAAAGTTTTTTTTCACGGTGACTAAAACTGTATAAACTTTATTTTGTTCATTTTTTCCTCAGCTGGTGCGCGTGTATATATGTATATGAAGATACGGAAAAAGCCGATGTTGGTGCAGCGTCGCAAAAAAAAAATTGAAAAAAAAAAAAAAAATTCTTCGCAAGCTTTGCGTACCAAAAGTTTATTTTCCTTCCTATATTAAACGCACCTCGTCAGCTACCTCCCCCTTGGAAAATTGTAATCTCGGTCGGGCTAATCGATTTCGATTTGTAAAGTATCGCGAGGTTTAAATGAAACCGCGAGAATACCTAACGATCGTTCGATGTTCAGAGATGTGGATCTAAAATGGAATTATTTCGCGAATTGGTTTTAGATTTATGTATAAGTATATATATGTGTGTGTGTGTAATTAGGTGTATGTGTACAGAAAGTATATAGGTACTTGAATGTGTGTGACGCGGTGCGAATAGTTCAATCATGTACCAAACCGATCGGTGCAGGAAATTTGATATCATAATTTTTCCTTTTTTTCACTTTATAGGAATGAAGTTTGTATAAACCGCATTTTTCTATGATTGAGAAAGTTTTCTATTCGATATTTGATTTCCCTGATTTAAGTTACCGGAGAATTCGACGCTGCGTTATCGGTGATTCAGCTACTGATGCTGCCGCTGCTGCTGCTGCGGCTGTTAGGAATATCGAAGTGGATTTTTTTATTTCCGTTGATTTTTCTTTTTTCTTCTTTTATTTTTTATCATAACCTCCTGATCCTGGGGACCGATTAGCCAATGTTGAATAACGACGTATAACTACATATATCGCTTCTCTCAAATTCTCATATTTTTCAAATAAAACCCTTTCAATCATCGACGGTAATCGCACCTGATACCCCAATTGAATCAGATAACAATTTAATCCTGTTACGATGGCGATAACGACGATTCGTTGGCGGAGTTACAAATGAAAAGGGAAATGAAACGAATGATCGCTCGCAATATTCCTTTAACGGGGTTTCAAACGTTACCTTTACTCGTATCCGTTTTTTGTTTTTTTTTTGTTTCTGTTTTTTTTTTTTTATTCTCCTAAAACTGGCTTACCTTTCACCGTAATACATATAGAGTAAACCTTAACGCGTCCCTCGGAATCGATCTCTATGAATAAATGGAAAATTGATTCGTTCGATTATTAATGAACTACCGAAAAGGTTAAAACCTTGCACATAAAATAAAACCGTATCCGGTACCTCACTTTAAAGTCCCGGAAAGAAGCTATAATAATAGCGGTGGTAACTATTATTGTGTAATGAATTTTTTATATTCAATTGCTGCAGTGCACCGCACTTAAATCCAGCTATGGTTACATCTACGATAATTGAACCTGTAGGAATTCTTGCCGCATAGTGCAGGTCCGGATGATATAAAGTTTGGTACGGGACAGGAAACAGTTTGTACTTGGCAGACTGGAGATAGAAACTGCAGGCAATTGGTTTGAAACTTGGCCAAAAATTTACGTGCACCGCGATTCCGGGATATAAGTTGGAAGTGTGAAAAACTAAATTTAACTCCCTTCGTCCAAAAAAGTGTCTACCGAACACTCGTAAAACCCCCTCCCTTATACGTCGGAACGATCGGTAAAATAAATTGCCGGGATGTAGAAAAATCAGCCAATATTGTATCAACTTATGTATACTATATATACTTATGTATATCTCGTCTGGAACCAAGAAAAAATTTTCTTTTTCCTCATCCCGTAGGAAGGTCAAAATTTTGGGTAGCAAAGAAAGAACGGGAACATATATATGTATTATATGAAAACCCGATGACCGGAACAAATAGTCGAGGAAAAATATTAGGCAGACTAAATTTCGATATCGGGATGCGGGGGAAGGGTGCGTCTAATGTGACGGAAGGTCAAACGACCTTGACTCGTTCCCGTTATAGGATCTGGAGAATGTTGGTGGCGGGAATGGTTATAAGAAGATATTTTAAAGTTGGGCGATATCGCCGCGTCCCGCTACTGTTCTAACTCACACATATTTTGCGTCAAATTACAACAGCGAATCTCGAGTTAGAGTCAATTCCGTACATGCGATTACTTTGTAATTTTCCAAGGATAATGGTGCAGGTAAGGTATATTTGAAAAGTTTTCCTTACATCTACTCTACAACGCCCATTTTATAACTTCGCCTCGTGACGACTCTATCATGTAACGGGTAGCCGATAAAATGCTTCTAAAAAACAAAAAACAAAAAAAAAAAATCTCCGTTTTGTCTGCGTAATATCATTTTCGAGCGAAGTGCTACTGTCGTTTTTCGTTTTTATTCTTGACTCGTGTTTTTCAGTAACATTTTCAACGCCATCTCCAGGTCAATAAATTATTTATAGAAGAAGGATATTCATATTCCCTGAGGGTTGAGTTGATTCGAGAAGTCGAGAATGAGCATCTCTCTGTGATTCAAATGAGCTTTTTTTTTTGTTTCATTCTTGTCAGTGAAAAATGACCATCAAAGAATTTGACGGATGCGCATTCTGAATCTCTTCTCATTTAATTCATATTTATGCATATATTTTTCCCATTCCTCTGATTAAGTGTAAAATAAAATTCAAAGTGACCAACCCCAGTCTGAAAATTCAGTTTATAAGGTGAATGAATTTCAATTTCCTAAACAGTAAGAAATTCCAGGGACTTTTCGTAGTGTAAGTTTGTGTACCGATGTAGGCAACGGAAAATGTGTACGTATATTATCTATACGGCGACGTGATATTCAAGAGTGTTTCAAGCAACCTGGAAACGAATTAAGTCGACCTACTAAATTTCATCAAATTCTCGTGTCCCGAGTGTCTCTGCAGCGATCTCTCTCATCCCAACTCCCCAGCAATTCAACCCGATTTGAGGGAGATATTTACGTTTGAATTCTCCTTGATGGAAAAGCAGGAGGCGCTGGCTCTATAACTTCCTTTCCTTCCTTCCTTCCTTCCTTCCTTTCTTTTTCATTCGCTTTTCTCGGATTTGGGATGTATTTCTTATTTCTGTTCATTTTTTTTTGTTACCTTTTTTTTTCCCCTCCTCAAACAAAATAATAAGACAAAAAAAGAAGATGAAAAAAGAACAAATAGGATAAAATAAAAAATCAATGAAGAGCAAAGAAAAAAATCCTGGATCAGAATCGCGTTTTTCTCTTGCAGCTTTGAGAGAGGTATCCAGAAAAATAAATAACTCTTATATACGGGAGCTATGGGGATAACATGATGGGGTAAGGTTTCCTTGGCGGCGGGAATTCCCGGGAGCTGCTACTCATCCGGTTGGAATTTGTCTTAGAGTAGACCTATAGCATCTCATATGTCGGTATACGAGAGTGGATTAGATCAGAGGGAAATCTCAGTAGCATTAGATACAACATTGAACACTCCTGTTTTTTCTTTTATCTTCTTGTTTCTCTTTTTTCTTTTCTTTTTTTTTGTCTCTGTTTTTCTTCTTCCGTACGGAATGCGATAACGATAATAAAGCTCGACTAATTGACTGTTCAAAGTTGGGTCTTAGCGAGGAAGTTACCTCCAATTTGTACGTCACGGATTTAACTCGCGTACACTGTATTGCATATTATTTTCCCTCCCGTTTCTTTACTCTGCAGATATATAATTTCACACGGGGGAAAATTCTCTTCTTATATTTCTCCATCCACTTGAAAATGGTATGTGCAGATTTTATCCAAGACACTCTCGCCCTGTTGGCCGTGTACAGTTTTATAACTTTTGAAACGATCGTAAACATTCCTAGGAACTTGTAGGATAGGTAGGTACTTGCGATATATATATAAAGTAACTCTAGTTTGTAACTTGAGGATATAGTATAAGGAGATCAACCTAATTTCATTATCTTACTTACGGTATAAAGACGTATTACTTTCTTAGTCAAATCGAGGTCGTTTATAACTTTTCTTTCTGCGTTTTGTCTGCTATATACTTTTAATCCGAAGCAAATGATATTAAACTTAAACTTTGTTCATTTTTAATGCAGGGCGAATCAACGAAAATTACAAAAAATTAATAAATAAACAGATAAATAAATAAAATAAAAATTAGTAATGTACATATTTAGTATACTGTCAATTGAAACGATGAATATTCCGGATTGTATATTTGATTTACCTGTTAAATAATCCAGGTATGTTTCTGCGTAGGGGGTGTTTTGGATTCCAGTAAAGCTGTATATGTTATATATAGATTTACTAGGAGAACCGTGGCTCGTGGAATCCTACTGTTAGTATAAGCAAAGTTCGCTTTTGTCTATTGTCACGGCGTAGTACGTAGGCAAACATAACCCCTTCTACCGTTATCCAGAGTTCGCTTACTCCTTGTTCAAATCGTGTTGCAATAACTGGAGGACCATGTGACATGTATATAAATATATACGTGTACGTATTATTTGTACATTGCGTTTGTCACGAGTTACATAAACCGCACCCTCCTCTAATTCCCTCACTTACAATTAGATATATTCCTGTAGAATTCTAGAGGACACTATTTTCCAGAGATCCCGTACAGGATGGCTGTATTCTGATAATTGAATAAATAACCAGTCGTTCTAAATCTGTATAAGTTGAGAAGAGTTTTTGAAAAATCATATTTGAATAACAAACAAAAAAAAAAAAAGAAAAGAATACGAAAAACCAAGAAATGGCAAAAATTACAGATTTGATCATATCAGATCTGTTTAGTTGGCATGGGAATTCCGGTCATGATATTATACCCTAAAGTTCTTCAAAGTCTTCCCTGTCACAGTTACTCTTTTGGTAGGTATGGTAAGAAAAAGGGGGAGGGAAAAAGTAAAGGAAAAAAGAAAAAAATTATTTTCGGGTTTAGCCCGAGAAAAAGTTTTCCAAAGTGCGATCGCACAGAGTGGGTTTACGACAGAGAGTTTGAGTGCCCTTTTCCTTTTCCTTTTCCAACCCTGACCCAGCCAGCTCCCAGCTTCTTTCATCGTTACACCCTTTTTTCCTTCTCCTTACTTTCTTCCTTTCTTTCTTTCTTTCTCTATTTCTTTCCTTTCTTCTCGCCTTTTCGCCCCATGATTTCTTCTCTCTTTCACCGCCATTTTCTCACCTCACTTCGACCACCCACCAAGCCGTTAGAAGTGATATAAAATATCGATATTAATCCCGACACATGCCGCGCGCTTAGAGCCCTCATACACTCCGACTACTTTGAGGTATAAAAGTGTAAGGTTAGGAAAAGAGAAAAAAAAAGGAAGAAGAAAAATTGATGTATGAGATTTTAATTTTTTCACCGCGGGTATACAATAATCGTTACCGAAACGGTTAGGTCCTATACTGTCTTTGCATGAATTTTTTTCCCAAATTTTTTTTCGTTTTTTGTTTTTTTTTGCAATGTTTACCTAGCGATTCAAGGTTGAAAAATCAAATGCTAAATTTCCGCAAGGCCGTACACAGGCAAACAAGTACAAAACACACGGAAACGCTTTTACATTGTACATAGATATACGTACACGTACGTAACATACAATGTACTGCAGGACGCTCATGTTACGGGCTACTTCCGGTCGGCTATACTTCCCCATCCGTTTCCGGTTACTGTTTCCGCCTTTAATATGCGCACTGCTCACGGCAATCTCATATTATACCGTATAACCACCCACCAATAACCTACCCTATATTAGTTCGTGCAGATGACCGGAATTTCTGCGATTTCTTCGCTAACGGTCATCCTCGTCGTCCTCCTCATCGTCACGCGTGTCTAGGAAAGCTTCGTTTCGTACATACTGCTCGATAAAAAATACATATATGTATACATGTGATTTGATGCAAAGAAAGCTGTCTTTCGTATATATTCCTGATGAATATCACCATCGAAAATCTCTGTAGTTGCAGTCTTGATATTTATTGTTTTAATGCACGAACAATTTCCGTTTCCTATTACGTGCAGAAGGGGAGGTAGATATCTATGTACTACAATGTACCTACATATATACAACTGCGATTTATCTATTTATCTATAAATGCAAATAAATCGTCACATTAATCGTACGTATGGTACATACCTCTATATTTTCTTGGCAGGTGCAGACTGAAAATAAATTTAGCCAAAGCTATAGCATGATAATAAATTTGTTGAATTCGACCGTAACCGCAAGGTTGCAGTTCGGGATCGAGATGTAGACCCATAAAATTTGAATTTCAGTTCCTTTCGTGGACGTTGGAATGTTACGCAATCACCTCATATATTGAAAAAAAGATCGCTCTCGTTTGTTCGCCCATTTTTGCACCGGAGCCGAACTGCAAATTATACGATATAAACTAAAAAAAATTAGACAAAAGTTCAGGTCCCACGATGCAAATTTTACCAATTTTCCACAGTACAATTGTTTGTGTATAACCAGGCCAGGGTTGTTTCCCATAAATTTAATCTTACCTAGAAAATCTTTTGGACTTTTCTTCTCTCACTCCATCAAAAAAAAAAAAAGCAAGAAAGAAAGAGAGAGAAAGAAAGAAAAGATAAAGAAGAAAAGTGCTTTTTTCCCTCCACATTTACTTATCTGACCCGGATGTGAGTTACACACTTTTATACGTTTCGCCGTGATATTTTCTTACATTGTTTTTTTGTTCTTTCATTTTTTCTTTCTTTTTTTCCCTTTTCTATTTTTTGCTTTTACCTTTATCCCTGCAGTGTTTGTGGCACGCTTGAAAGAAAGACCAAGTAGTGTTGGTGTTGAACACGACCCCCCATACCTGCATAAAGGAGGAAAGTCAAGACCTTATCTTCTGCCTGTCCGTTAAGTTTTCTACCCTGAGCGAGCACCGCGGTATAGTCGTAAGTGTGCGCCGGTGCCAAGGGAAAATTTAGAATTACGGCTATCCTAACTTTGCATATGCAAACGTAACCTGAGGGGTGGTTTGTTCTTTTATAGGTACTTTTCTCTACTCTCTGCTCTCCTTTTTCTTTCCATTCCTTTTTCCTTTTTCCTTCTTCCTTCTTCCCAACTTTCACCTGTTCTCTTCCAATACACCTCATTCGATTGTAACAAGGGGTCGACGTTTTCGCGAGGGCGACCCGCACGCAAGCTGCGCTGTATTACGACGCGTGGTGTCCAGGTTGTTGCATATTTTTTGTTTTCATTTTCCCCTCCCCTTTCACCTTCCAATAACGCAGGTGGATAACCCCCGAGCTTCCAACCTGACCTCACCTCTTACCTAACCTCTGATACCGCAAAACATTCTCTTTATTTCTTCTTCTCCCCCTCGTACTACTACCGCCACCTTATTTAGAAAAGCTAACTCTACCCGGACCTAATCTAACCTGACGTGTCTTAACCTGACTCAACGTAACCCAAGCTAAACTCTTACGTCACAAGATATTCTTGTCGTCTCCCCTTTTATTTTTCTCCTTCTGCTTCTTCCTGCTACTGCAGGTGGATAACGTGACCTAACTTGACCCAACCATACCCAAGCTTAGCTCTCATGTAGCGAGATGTGACTACATACCTACTCCATACTCGTGTACACGTATGTACGACGTACGTCAGATGTACAAGTTTCCTTAGCCAGTTTAACGAGGTTGAAAGGGGAAAGAAAAGGAGAGAGAGAAAAAAAAGAACAATTAAAGAAAGCGGAAAGACTGACTCTTAGCCCGAGCTAACAAAAGTTCTTTCAACTATGTTAGTTTATGTCCGTGATTTTATGTACCATAGAATAATGTTGCACGAATCCCTGCGGTGGTGTTAAAATAATATACCCGAAGTATAGGTACGTACTTGTACATAGCTAGTACATATTATGAATTTTTCATTCACTGTAGAAAGGAGTGGAAATACATGTAGGTATTTTACGTATCGTACATACATGCCTATATGCCCATGTAAGCCAGTTATAACTCGAGTCCTACAGGTTGGCGTGACTCGAGATCACTCGGTAGGGGGTTGGTTGATACAGTATAACGTACCGTGGTTGACCTAGGCTACATTGTTTGGCCTGGGGTTTCCAAGGTTTGGTTAAAACGCACCACCAGATTTTAAACAAACCTATGTTACATGGACACCCTCGAGAAGCCACTCTTTACCATCTGCTTAATAGTTCAAACAACAATTAGTGCTAATTACGACTAGGAAAAATTTCGAATGTTTTTACCAGAAAATAAATTCAACGATCTTTCTCCTCGTTCTCATGCCCGCGCAGCCCAACCCCTGAAATCTTCTTTTATTCTTCGCGACTTTTTCTTCTTTTTTTGTTTTTTTCTTCCTTACCTAACGCAGTCCTCTGTCTTGATTATAATCATAGTTCGTGTCCTGCGTGTTCGGCAAGGGGGTCGTGAAAGTCTTTTGGGTTGAGATAATACGAAGGGAAAGAAGAAAAGAAAAAATGAATGGATAAATAAAATCAAGAAAAAAAAATGATGAAAAGTAAGGGAAAAAATGAAATAAAAATATTTAACAGATGGAAATTTCAATACTCCACAAACGCACTGTACGTGTACCGATATATGTAACAATATTACATGTGTACTTTGCAGCTCGTTATACCGTATAATTGTCATTTGCAGTTTGATTTATAAGATTATTTCCGATAACAGGATATGTAATCGAAAATACGGTTACGAAATATTGTTTTCAATTATTTGTTATACCGGGTGCCCGATGAATCGTGGCGGTAAGGGGATACGTAGAAATTGAAATTTTTTGAATATGTAATGCGATAACGTTCGTAAATGTTGTTAACAATATGTAGGTACATCGGTACATATAAAAGTTGAAATCAAGTTTTGCGGTTTTAATTTTCAAATTTTATATGTACATGAAATTTGAATACATATACGATTGCTATTGTTTGCGAACAAGTTCCTTGCGACGCATACATGCACATGCATAATATTATGTAGAACAAAACCTAGCCATAAATTATCTACACTCTAAATACGCGTATACTGACCCGCACAACTGCAGTTTGTTGTGTAGCTTATAACTTTTGCACGGATGTGTTTTGGATTTCGAGGCAATGTAAAGTTGGGTCATGTTACGTCAGGTTATGGTTTATGTTATCCAGGCTATGGCACTTGAGCGTATGTATGTGGAATAAAGGTTAAAATTTACGACCATTAAGTGTACCCAACCTAACAATAAGCTCGAAGTAAACGTATATAGGTATGTAGGTGATACGATATGATCCAGTCAGGGATCGGTAGTTATTGTGAATTACATATCGAACTTCATGTCTCTGCTGGGGGTGATTTAGCATACGATATCGACGTACTTCGACGACTTGACTCGCTTCAGAGGGGGAAAATATGAAGAGAGAAAAAAGAAAAAGTTCACCACAAAAAGGCTGTTCGATATTTCGATTATTTATTCGACGGAAAATGTATAACATCAATATCGGTCATTGTTAGCGGGAAAATTGTATGGAGTAAAGTAAACTTGACTAATATTCTTTGCTGCTATGTACCTAACCTAACCCAAGCTGTATATAGGTATACGCAAAAGAGAGAGAGAGACCGAAATATGACGAGGTTACTCTCATTATCCTTGGTCACAAAGACCGCCCAGGGCAAATACGGTAACATTGTTACACCCATATAGTGGTTAGCGCCGGAAACTCACGTAACAATACTAATTCAACAAAACATGAATGTATGTGGAAATTTTCTATAACGCGCAAATATAAACTCCGAACGAAGTTGGTTACAGAACGGTACACGTGTACACAGATATACGTATGTATGGTACTAGGGCTAGGAATTTAACATGATTATTAATGTTGTTAAATTTGAAGAAAAAAAAAAAAAAAGTTCCACAACCCTCGATACGTAATTAGGTCGTATATCGTAATCGTATCGACAATGTAAATTTTTTGAATTTTTCACATGAATTGGGATAATCAGAATAACAGTTGCTTATAATATTGCACGTATAGCGATGTTACACGTCGTAACTAACAAGGTCTGCACAATTTGTAGAAAAAAAAAAAAAAAAAAAGTAATTAAAACAAAACTGAAAGTGCTGAGAAAAAACAAAAGAACTACCCTTGCTTGCGCATCCGTTAGATATGGTTAATTAGACGAGTATGAAAAGGGATGAGTGAAATAATGAACTAGAAACATGCGGGGGTTTGTAAAATGAAAATAACAAAAAATGGAAAAAAAAGAAAAAAAATGCTTATGGGCAGAGCACAGTCCCTTTGGACTATTATGCCCGTAAATAATTTATGTGATACACGGCATAACTTCATTGGGTATAATTTAAAGCTCTCATTGTCAAAGAGAATTGGTGATGAGCTTTCTTTTTTTTTTATATATGATAACTAAAACCTCCTGTTTTTTAAATTCTTTTTATGGGATTATATCAGTGTGAAAAGAAAAAAAAAAAAACGCTACTGAAATTCAAGCTCTGAATTTCCGCGAAAAAAATTTTTTAGGGGGAAAAAGACAAACAAGAAAATTTTTGTCGAGGGATCATCGATCTATCTGGTAGAAATATGAATAGAAAGCGAAGAAATCAATTCTTTATGAAAAAAAGAAAGAAAAAAAGAGAAAAAAACTATTTGTGAAATGTGGTCGATATCAGAAGGAACGCAAGTTTGGGATTATTGGCTGTTCTCTTGTCTTCGAGTTTAGCATTATCCTTCCGGTCCACGTAGGTTAAAGGAATTCAGCTGTACCCTGTATAGGTAGTGAAAGTAAAACTGCCTCGACGTCTCGCCTGTCCAAAACAATTCGACCTTTCGGCACCCACCCCTCTCCCTATTTCTCTTGACGTCACGTCCCACTTTTGTGTCCGACCAGTTTCTTGGAGCCATTATTGCAAGCTTTTCTCTCAGCCTTTCATTTTTTTTTTTTTTTTTCGTTTTCTTTTTTTTTTCTTTGTATTCCAACCCCCCGCGTCGTGTACTACTGGCCAAAGCAACAAGAAACAAAAACAAAAATGTAAAGACAAACAAAAAACGAAACATAGTAACATTCTTCGCAGAATGGCCTGCACCGTGAGAGTTAATTTTGAACTCTTATACACGTCGCATTGATCACGAGGTTTACTTTCCGGGATCCATTGTCCGACTAAATTTGGAGTTCGTTTACTCAAAGGCTTATACATAGTGCGTGGAATTGAATTTGATTTCTTTTTTCTTCTTTTCTTCACCCCCTAAAATCTGTGCCCACTGAAAAATGCGAAGCGATGAAAAAATTGGGGACGATGTAATCAGATCTTGAGAAAAAAAAAAAAAAAAAAGAGGGGGGTCAGAAATACGGAGAAAAAAGCCGAACGAAACGTAAGAAAAAAAAAAAGAAAGACGAGCAGTTTCCGTTCGTGTGCTGAGGTGATCTGCGGGATGTACGTACGTAGGCAATAGTATAGATGAGAGGCCATAAGGCTATTGATGGTCTGTGATTGGTTACTCGCGGTAAGATTGGTAGAACTGATCACATCGATCCGATTGCCGCTTCAAGTTATCGCACGAAGGGCTCGTCTTCGTCGACGTCGTCGTCGTCCTTAACCAGCTATTCGATGGGTATCCCCGCAAAGTAGATATATTCCTTTATTTGTATTAGAATTCCCGATTTCATGCCGTCTTCGAATCCGATAGTCGCGATATATTTCTACACGATAAAATCGTTCCAACACCCGCCTGCATTTTCCAATTCCTCGCCACCATGAAATTTCCGGTATAAAAAAGGCGTTCGTGTGTGCTCAAGACAAATGTACAAGAGCCAATCCACCAAATATGGGTGCAAAATATTGCCTCGATTTTTTCGAGGTCGTGCTTCATTTTTTATCATGAGGTATCGGTGAAACAAGAAAAAAGAGCACCTCCTGACCTTGACAACTCAAAAATCAACGGAGTTATAGACGATTCAGATTTTTTGATCTTCCGAAAATGAAAATTTTTCAATTCAAATTACGGGGTAACGAAAATAATATAAAAGTATCTTTCTCCTCTTTCCACTTTTATCAATTTTTATTTTATTGTTGTTGTTTTTTTTTTTTGAACAAACGAATGAAACGTATAAAACAAAAAAAAATTTCAAATGACGCCGTTCGATTTTATATGTTCGTGAAATTTGACGACACCCAATTGTAACATGACTACCGCAGCTTATGCGCATATACCTAACTTTATGTAAAAGTAAACTTTTTTCCGATACAATACATCTAACTACGGTATACGTACTAACGCTAGTCTTTTATTTGGGATCAAAAAGAAGTGTGTTTGGCACATGTAAAATAGATTGTACCCACAAAGAAGAGAAGAAATAGGGAGAGCAAGAGAGAGAGAGAGAGAGAAAAAAGGAATTGAAATATCTACTCCGAAGCTTGGTCTACCTCGGATAAAAATCTCGAGTAAAAGTTGAAGTTAGTAAAGTGTCAAAAACTTTTTTTCTCCTCAAAGAACCGCAGTGCATGCTTCGGAATTTTGTTCGCGATTAAATATGCCGATAATGTGTTATCGATATATCGGTAAAACTCATTTTATTTATACATATATACATATTATACCTACCCACATTACGTGACTGGTGCTTATCATTAACGGCAGAAAAAGAAAAAAAAAATAAGAAAACTGTAGTTTGCTGCTGATACGATCTCCCTCGTTGCATGCATGGGGAAAATGAAAAAAAAGTGAATAACCGGATCAGAGATGAGATAATGAAATGAAATGAAATTTCATGAAAATTGGGGATTCCGCGGACCAGATTTTAGTCTTCAGAGTAGAATATAATGAGTAGTCGTTCTCTTTTTTTTCTACAGAACCAAATATTCTCGATTCCCGATTTCGAACGGCACGATCCCTTATATTCACACCTCAACAAAACATGGAATATTTTTATCGAGATTCGACCCATACCGAGGTCAATTGTTGTAAAATATTCTTCATCACACTCCGATAACCACATATAACCACGTATATTACATACGTATCTACCCCATGTGATATTTTTTTGTTTTTGAATACGAGCAAAAACAAAGAAAGCTTTCCGATTGAACCATGCAGTTGGTAATGGGATCGGACCAGTGATGAGGAGTAAAGAATGCTTTTCCGTGCGTATTTTGGAACAGCCGTCTGGTTCCTTCTTTCAGAATCAGGGATACAGTAGGTATACGTATACGTATACCTGAAGTTGGTGAGTGGGAGTTGAAAACAAGGAGAGCTGTTCCTGTTGCAGGCAGCGAGGCCGTTACAATACAAGAATACAAACGACACGCGGTGGAAACTGGGAGTAGAAATAAAGGCGAAGGGGGATGAAAACGGGAAACGAGAATGGGAATAGGGCGAATGGGAATGGGAATGGGAATGGGGACGGGGTTGAAAGGACGCGACCCTAATTATTTAGCGAATTTTATTATCCCCAGGAAAGCTTGAAACTTTCTTAATATTCTCGCAAACAGCTATAACTTTCATCCACCTGTCGCCATAAGGCGTATTATACCCATTGCCATTATTATAATATAATATAATCTATAACAAAATGAAAATTCAATGATCGTATATTTCACCTATAATATATTCATATGTAGTTATAACTACGATATATCTACAACACTTTACATACATACAATATTTAATTAGACCCGAGTTATTATACTGATAAGTTAACAAAATTTCTCTAGTTCTTCTCCCCTTTTATATTGTAGAAATTTTTCATTAGTCTGCTAATGCAAGTAAAAAATCCAGCTTTCAACGGCGTACAATATTTTATACGAAGACAGCGAGAAACCGCTGCAGAAAAAAGAATATTGAAAGTATATAATTGGCCAACTTGGAAAAACTTCATTCAGCAGTATTCGATGCTCGGTTAAGAGTTTTAAAAGAAAGAAGAAGAAAGAAAAAAAATATTAAGTCACACTACGACCGCCGTGGGAAGTAACAAAAAAAAAGATGCGGTTTTATTCCAGCGAAATATTCTGTTAATTCCAAGTAAATAAACTCTTCTTTCAATCTCCTTTATAACATTCGCAGCAACGTGATATCTCGGGCGAAACGCGAAAGTGCAAAAATCTACTTCCTGGAATTGAAAACAGTCAACCGCGACCGCTCCGAAGCTCCTTATTCGTTCGCTCGCCACTCGCTTTTCCTCCCTCTCCCCCCCCCCCCCCCCCCCCCCACAATCCGGTGGTAGTCGTTTTGGTTGTTAGAGAATTGCGTCTTCGCGCAGACTCGAAAAGTGGCAACCGTATATCTTAACGGCACTTCCAAGAAGCAACAAATCGCCCGCTGACCCCAACGTCTCCTAGGTTGACCCGCTATATAGCCACGAGAGTCGGTGGCGTCCGCTTCCCCTTGTGAACTTGAAGGAAGTCGCAAATTCAGAAAGCAGAATAAGGAGGACACCTGAAATAACTTCAATTACAACATCGAAATCCTGCAGATAAATTGCTTCGAGAATATAAAAAAAAGATTACCGATCAAGTGCTGAAACGAGGTACCACGAATTAAAATGGATGAACATTCCCGGAGTTTTTTTCAAAATGGGATGAAAGCTTTGTTCTTTTTAGTCTGGACGGAGAAGAGAGTTTTCTTCGAGGTCATCTTGCGAATAAAATTTTATAATAAAACGTTGGCAATTTTCATAAAACAACCACCTAGCTATGAGTAGAATTCACCGTGGGGGTTGATTTTTATTTCTTTCACCCCGACAACGAAACGTCCTTTGCGTAAGGTTAGGAGGATCAGGTCACGGGGTTATTAGTTTATTACCTCCCCTTTTTTTTCCGTCATCTGGTTAACCTCCCATGGGTCGGAGTTTGACGAACGAGTGAGTTTCTTCAGTAGAAAAGAAAAGAAAAGAAAATAAAAGAAGAACAGAAAATAAATAAAAAATAATGTGACCCGGGCAACGCGAGGAGTAAACAGAGGTCAAAGAAAGTGGGGGGTGTGAATCAGTGTGTAAAAACACCCTGGGGTGGTCGATGTTGCGTTATTTAAGCACACTGCGTGGGTAAAGCGGGCAAAGCGGGTAAAGCTCATGAACTTTGAGTGAAGCACTGCTACTCGTTCTGCCACTTGGTTCGATCCACTAATGGGTACTTTGGGCCACGAAGACGACGATGATGACTAAACTCCTTTTCTACTAAAGCTGCTCGGATTTGCGTAACGTCTAATCTTTTGATTCAAACCCAACCGCCCACACGACGAAAGTTTTGAATGGCAAAATACAGGTATTTTTTGGTTTCAAAATTCAACTTCCTTATAGCTACGATAATAATTGGTAATCAAAAATTCTGAAATTGTGTAGAATTGTTATCACTTTTGTAATGTTCGAGAGGGTACGTTAGTATTTTCGTTTCTTTTGAGATGTGAAAAAAAAATAAGAATTCGCATCGCATCTAGAAGTGAGAAGAACGTGAACTAAGACTATGATATGTATACGTAGGTTTTTTGGTGACCTGTAACCGAAGATTTAATCTGATTCATTTGGTGAGCATAAATTTAGTGAATTTTCAGTCTCAGCTTGGATTATGGCACGTGCCTAATCGTGTTGCGATCACTCCCAAAAACACCCTTAGGGATCCCGTACTCGCTGGGTAGATTCGAATAAGGGGCCGATTGTAACGTGCGTGATAAAGTATGCACGTGGGGAGTGTGTACTACTGCTTAATACAGCGAACATTTTCAACTTGGGACGTGTAGCTGGTGCAATAACTTTTTTCTCTCTCATGATATGTATAAAAGTACATTTGTTCGGGTAATGCACCACTATGTATGCGCATTAAATATGGATGCATGTATGACGCGGCCATAAACCACAAATTGCATACGCTTCGGATACTGGAAACATAGATGTGAATTTCGCAGCATATCGCGCATTTCGATGGATGCACAACGACTTGAACAAGTTTCAACCAACGCAATTTCAAGTGGATGAAATAAAATTGAAAACATCAACTTCAAACAAATGTTCAACTGAACAAGAATATTTGATTTTCTTAATCAAAGCATAGGTAATTATCGGTGCGAATCAAAGAAATTCATTGCGCGAGAATATTTTTTATTCAGGAGTGATAGTCCTAGTTCAGTAATACTTCTGTTTTTTTTTTTTTCCCCCCGATGGTGTGGAGGAATCGGGCGAGTGCAAGAGTGGCTGATGGTAGGATGAGAATTATGATGGTGGTGCGGTGGGTATAAAGGTCCTGAATTACCTTTTAGGATACGGTGGATTAAAGAGCTCAGGGTAATTGAAACAACGGGTGAACCGTGACATCGCTTACATCGTAGGTTTTAGCTGCGGATGTTCCGCAGACGTCATTTGAATATTTTCATCTCCCAACATTTAGGATAGTAGGTACCAACCGTATTTTACTCTACGGTTTGCACTAACATTACCGGAAATACGTGTATGCGCGAATGTGTTAGAAATTTTTTCATCCCGTACATGGATAGATGAAAGTAGAGGATTATTTCGTCATTCAGGTTTCATCGTTTCAAAAAATTGATACAGACTTCAAGAGATTATAGAATCAAAATCCGCAAGAGACGCAAAACATTTCCAAGGATCGATCAAACACGAGGAATTGACAAAATTTCCAATGATTCGACGGTGCTTTTTTTCAAAATTTTATGGAGTGAGAAAATAATAACAGCACAAAACTGACCAACCAATCGTACGGATTCGATGTGGATGGAAGTGAGTTACACGGTTCAACTGAATTCGTATTCTTGTTTTTTCAACATATCCGAACAGTGCAGCAGTGTCGTTTGAGTGGTGTCAAACTAAATCCTCAAGGTTTCTCCGATGTGCATCGAATAAAAGGCCACGCGAGTCCTCTGTGTAAACATCGATGTTCAATGCAGTCATGTGCGCACATACCTATGTATGAACACACACGCAAACATGTCATGTACTTCGCTACTTTTATACGCCCAGATGTGCTACAGCTTGCAACGATTTCTGAAGGATTTTAGGAGAAGCTTCGGTTGGACGAGTGAAACGAATTCACATAGAATATCGATATAAACATGCGAGTAGAAAGAAAAATAGCAAAGTGAACCGGAAAAAAAAATAAAAATAAAAAGAAGAAGAAAAAGAAAATAGTTAAAGTTGGAAGGAATAAAAATCATATATTAAAGGATGAAATATATTTATGGCGGTGCACTTGTATGTATGTGTACATGAAGTTTGCTTAAGGGAGATTGGTGCATGATTGAATTTTCGTTTCGAATAATAAACTCCGTGTGTACACGTAGTAAACAAAATTCCTTTTACCATTCACCATAATAATATCGGCCATCGAATACGTGCGGATGAGACAGGTGCGTATGTATAAATTGTGAGTATGTATAGGTGTAAAAGTTATATAGGATGTATTTCGTGTTACAAGCATCGTGGTGCCTATCTCTAATTGAATTTATTTCGGTCCCATGCATTCTTGAGGTCTTGGTTCTGTTCTGCATAACTTCGTTTAACAGCGAAGTGATAAATTGAGGTTGTTCCAAACATTGAATTTCATTGGGTCCCCTACCGTCCATACAATACACGTATATGTATAGGACATTTATATACAAATGACCTTCTCGGTCCTTCAGACACTGTACACATCTTATCACTTTCCACTTTTTTTCCTCTTTTCAAACTGAACTCAACAAATTTTAATCGAATTCATTTTTCGAACCAAACGCGGTGTGTTCGTCCACAATTTCTATCCGTCAAAAGAACTGCTGATAATAATCTGCGAGCGGTCTTAAGGGACGTTGCAGGAAGTTCAAACGTACGTATATCCCTAGGTATACATACGTTATATATATATATCTAATATATGAACATATGTATATCCGTGTATACTTTGGAAATAGATCGTCTGTCTTTTAAAGCCGAATCACTTCCCAATCGCGATAAAAGTGTGATCCGTTAACCCCGCCCCTGCCTGCCCCCCTCCTAACCCCAACCGCGCCTTTTTTCCATTTTTTTTTTCTTTCTACTCTTTCTTTACCTTCCCATACCTTCTTTTTATTCCTAAATCGCCCTGCACCTTTTTCACGTGCATATATATACATGTAGATGTAGGAATGGTCGTTCTTTCAAATCTCAACAAGATTTCTAACAGCTAACTTTTCACCAAAAAATAAGAAGGAAAAGGAATGAGAAAAAAAGAGATCGATAACAAGAGAAAAAAAAAAAAGACGCGGAATTTCTCGAGAACCGTGCGAAATGATCTAAGACCTCGCTCTTCGATGATAAGAACCGTTCTTATCTCGTACAGCGTACCACGTTTCAAGTTTCTTTTTTTTTTGTCTCTTGTTTTTCCGAATACCAGTTTCTTTTGCAGGATTATACCAAAAACAGGGATTTATGTCTCGCGGTCCGCGAGATAATGTCTTTTTTTTCACGTATACTAGATGTAGGTACCTATATAGGTATAATCTGAAAAACTTAACGTATTTGCGGAAAAATTTTTAAGTATAGATACAGAAATATCGTTCGTTTTTTTTTCAATCTTCTGTTCTTTTTTTTTGTTCACGTTTTTTTATTTTTTTTTATTTTTTATTTTTTACGCCGACATTGCAATTTATTTTTCTGACCGATCAATTCACCGAGGCGTGAATTTGTTGGGGGTTGTATTTTAGCCTTCTTCTCCCCCCCCCCCCCCTCATTCCTCTGCGACTATATATAAATATATATACTTACGAATACATATGTACAGTACAGTACAAGGTTGAAACTCGCTCGCGTATTTTTCATATTTCATATTTCATATTTCATACCTGACGATTGATTTTTATGCCGAATTTGTGAGAAATTAATCACACGGTTAGCCGTTCAACCAACCCCCCTATCAAATCATCCTTCACCCTCCCCGTGTCTCCTCATCGTCCCTCTTTTCTACAGCGACGCAAATGAAGAGACAACTTTTGGGGCGCAATACGACGTGTATGTCCATGTGTTGAAAATAAAAACAAAAAACAAAACAAATAGGTGAATGGAAAGCACGAACATAGTTCTGTAAATGATGTCGGAAAACCGCGTACGATCGATTCAGGATATGCGAAGCAATATTTTCCCAACGGCCACATCCCGATGACCGCTTCCACTCTGGTCGCTTGAACGATCCATTTAAAAATTCTAACTAACTATTCGATAAGCTGGATCAAGAACGAGCGGAATTATAAGGAGATTTTTTACTTGCAATTAGCGTTTGATCGGAAATAATTGTCTGCAGGTTTGGCATGATTATTGTATTACTGCCCGCTTATCGCCGGGGCATTTTTAACCCATGCATATGTACGTATACCTATATATGTATATAAGTATATGTGCAAGGTACGATCAGACTATATATACATATACTCGTAAGCGGCTACCTTCACATACGTCGCGTCGCGGTCGGTCGCTAATTGGAATTGCTTCCCCATAAGCTATGCACCGCTATGCAGGGTCGGTATGCGGAGATAATCAAATCCAATAATCATCCGCTTTATATATAAACCTACTTTGGATATTTATATGTATCTTATACATTCACTCTATACTTAACCGTGTGAAAAAACGTTGTACGAATATAGATACGAATTATCTATTATCCGTAATTTCTGAACGAAAGAAGAAAAAGAATCATTTTCGATTCGATTAACGAGACCATGTAAGAGAAAAAGACGCGTGCGAAGCACTTTTCGTTATTTGGACTTGACATTCCCCCTCCCCCCATTTATCAAGATTATGGGGATGCCGCTGATTTACGATAATGACTACGTTCCACGTTAAGGTTAATGATTACGATGATGCGACTACCACTTTTTTACCTGTTCGCGATGCATTTTTTTTTTTTCTTTTATGTTTTCTGCAATTTTTTTCGCAGGCTAATCATATAATAGCATCTAGGAATAGACAAAAGAGGAGATCATAAGTAGCTATACTATACGTATATCCGTAGATAAAATATACTACGGAGCAGATGATGGTAGGAAAGAAAAATTGAATGAAGAAAAAAAAACAAAAAACCTACAAAAGAAAAAAAACCGTCGACTATGACGCAGCGAATGAATCACATCTGACGTTTGAAAAATTCCTCAGCCGGGTGTAAGTAGTGCGACAATATGGTCGGAATAAAAAATAGCTGTATTATATGGTAATTACGCTAGCTCCGTATACTTTGAACTTATTGTTAGATCCTTGGATATCATTATGGTGTTAGCATTAAGGTTGCGGTTGTGAGATATTTTTTATTTTTGTATTTTTTTTCTTCTTTCGTTTTCGTTTTCTCAGTTTTTCACCTACATTTTTCATAATTATTGTTGCAGTTGGAGCAGTAGTGGTGAGAACAGCGGCACGCTAATGGTGTTATCTGGTGCGATGCTGTGCCCTTTATTTGTTTGTTTGTTTTGTTTTTTTTTCATTTTATCTTATTATTATCACTCTTTTCTTCGGATAGCGGTAAGATAATTAAATGAACGGTCATCACGGGGTGCTGCCGAAAAAAAGCGAAAATAAAAGAAAAAATTCCAACGAAATAAAATAAAATAGTGTACAGGGTGACAGACGATATGAGTATAAACGGGGTCACATGGATTTGAATTGTTTACTCGTAGTACAGTAGGTACAGACTACTACGCGAATTTGGTTGGCACGGATTTTTACAACCGAGAGAAAATTGGACAAATCGCAGTTTATGTGTAAACGTCGAGTTGTTTGATTTGATTTTTTTTGTTTTTCTGCCTTTTTACAGCGCGAGTAATATTTTACAGATGTTACGCGTGTGAATATTACAGAGATGTGAATGAAACGAAACGTTGAGAATGGTAAGGAGTTAATTTTTGTTAGTAACCATCAAGCCCCTTGGCCAATCAGAAGAATTTAATTAAGCGGAATTATGAGCCAATTTGAGTGAATCATAATTTGATTTATTATCTCCAGATTCTCGCTCACTTTTTCTCTGGTATTCTTTTTTTTTTCAAATTATTTTCAGATATTTTTAACGAATCTATATAGAGGGAGTTGATATAACTGGAACAAGAAAATTATTAACGCGAACCTTGGGATTTGATTTAAAAACTTTTGTAAAATGATTAAAACTCATAAACCAGCTGCAGCTGTACTGAATCGCGTGGAAATTTAATAGCGGTATAGACAATCCAATGATGAAAGTTTATTAAATCCTATTATACATCGTCTTACTCAACAGAAATATTATAAGCGAACCGTTCGTATGATGATACCGGAATGATTGTTGTTAAATTATGGATCCTAAATTAAAAAAAATGTCGAACAAATATTTTACTCATGAATAATACATTTTCTCCGAAACGGAATTTCATTCGTTATAATATAATAAATATAAAACTGGTTATCGGATGAAATTATTTATGAAGCAAAAATCATTTTTTTTTTATATACAAATATACACACAATCTATGTAGTATACGCGATTCTATGTATATTCCACGAATACCTAATACACCTAATATAAGTTTTCCAACTCGTTCGTACGGGCGATTCGTGTATCATGTTGTAAAATAATGAAATATCATTTTCCGAACAATGCGCTTATTTCGAAAAGCTTGTATAGGAAAAGCAGAAGCAGTCTAGACGCGGAGGGGGGGTAAAGTTCCAGCCTCGGCAATAAAGGGGTATAATAGTTTCAACTCGATACAGCGGCGCGAAGAGTTTCGAGCCCCCGCCAAACTCCTGTAATTCAGTTTCGTGAGAAAACTAACGACTACAATAAGGTCTTTAACTCTTTAACGTCAGGCACAGCTGGCGTGCTACAATTTTAGATCCCTATATACATACGTATAGGTATACCATTCGTTGGCGAATTTATTATTTACGCCGAAACTACCTCAATTATTAACATTCTAATTAGACGAACATTGCTCGATATGCATACGCGGTAGTAATTTTCATTGAAAACTCGACGACCGATTCTCTACTCTCAGCGATGTCCCTTTGAAAATTTGTTGGATCTAAATGAGACATTTTCAAAATTCTCAATAGGTTTTTCTATTTTTTTTTTTTCTCACGATGATCTTTCGAGTTGCAGCTACGCATGCGTATAATGACGTCAGCAATTGTCTAAATTCGGTGTTAATTCGCGAGCACGATTCTCCTGCGGGAGTTTCCTGGAACAGCGTCGTCGGTAGGCTATAGCAGGTACCTGTAGAATGTTGAGGAGCCGATAAACAGTTCTGGAATTCGGGGGTATGTCTGATCTATATTGCCTTGACCGAATTGGTTGTTCTCAGCGCAAGCTGGGAGAACGGGAGACGTATAAATAGGAGAGGTAAACGTGGGAGTAGTCCTGAACCAGCGCCGATCTCTCTCTCTCTCTGTCTCTCTCTCTGTGGAAATGTCGCCAAGGCATGTCAAGCCTTCGGGACTAACCGGTGCGAGTTACTCCAGATCTGTAGAATATCCGGTGAATCGGAAGCGATGTTATATTACGTTACGGTGGGAGAAATCGCCCCGAGGGTATATACAGGCTGCTACGCAAATACCTTGTTTCGAAATTATCCGATTGGTGAACAACGGGATTCGAAATGAAAAAAAATAAGCGGTGGGAAAAAAATTGAGGAAAAATAAATACGGATCTGAAAACTGACCTCTGTGCGCGCTAAAATATACATTTTCTCGCTGGAGAAAATTCAAGTTCATTTTCGTTGAGTAAAATCTAATTCTGGCGAATAGAAATAGAATTAGAGTGCAGGTGGTGTCGAGAATTGTCCGTATAGAAGTCTATTATACGGTTATACTGAAAAGTGTCAAAGTTTAAGATTATAAAGGCTGTGTGGCGCGGAAGTTGTGTGACGACTTTAAAATTACCCCTGTGTACTTGCAGTATACCAAAAGCAACGATGTTTTAGAAGTTACCCACTTTAAGACACATTACGCGCGAGGTTCCATTCTTTTCAGCTGCCCTTATATTCCAGCTCTCATATTCTTCCTCGTTGAGGGCTTCTAAATTTTCCCCTAAAATTATCTCATCACTTTATTCTTATTGTTCTGCCTACGTAGCTACGTAGAATATCCCCAAAACTTTTCTATGTTATTCCCAAAGGATGTTGTATAATGTTTAACCACTTCTCCAGAACGTATCCGGGTGTCTACGAAAATTCTTATCCGCCTACCGTAATAATTCGATGTCCCTTTAATCATTACACGAGGCATCCTTTTCATCCAATATTTATACTGCACACAAAGAAATGAGCAGAAAAATATTTGTACACTTACAAAATGAATCTGAAGAAATTAAATGGATATACAAACAACTGAAAAAGATTTTCGAAAAATACCGAACTCTTGCCGTTCGAATTAGAAATTAGGCACGCAACAAATGGTCCCATAGTTTACGTTCCATTAAGGGGGTACAAAGGGCGAGGAGGAAAAGAGAAAGAGAGGGAGGGGGAGGATTGGTATTTAAAACGAAGGTACCCGAAGTTAGGGAGAAATGGAGAAGAGCGGAGGTTGGGTATTGTTTTGGGTTTGGCAACAGCGCTGCCGCTGGATGCTCGGCTGTGTATCGAACGACTCCCAGGCATGACCCTTCCCTCTTTGGTCCCCGCCGCCCCCGGTCCTTCCGTACGATGCTCACCCCTCTGCCTGAAACGCGACCTTCCCTTCTCTTCGCCGCACGTTTCGCACAATCCTCCCTTTTCACCATTTTCAGCACGTCCAACGAAACACTCGCGTCCTGCAACCACCACCGTCGCCACCACCACCACCACTACCAACACGGCCACGAGTCGCCCTCACATGGCGCCCGAAACTTTTTAATAAAAACTTTCTTACCACTGCCCAATTCCCAAGAACAGTGGTCACCATCTGATATACATCGCTGGAGAATATATAGATGTTTTTTTTTTCATTTCTTAATTTTGGAACATGTTTTACCATTTTAAAAATATCTCTCATGGAGCAACTATAACGAGCCAAAAGTAATTACATCACATTTTTCAAATAACTGAAACGAAAAAAAAGAAAACATCCTCGGTAATCGCGCAGCTCGTAGCGAAAAAAAAACAATCCTGATTACAAATTTTCGCCATTCAATCCCACTGTGCTGCCAAATTTCCACTGTCAAGGGATGGACGTGATTCATTAATTCCTCTTTTGTTTCCTGGCTGTTTAAATATTTCATTAATCATCTCCCGATTTTTATCAGACAAATATAATAAACTACTATAATGATTTATTGTCTTGTGCCTATATGTGGGTAATTATTAGAAAAAAAAAAAAACCCACACAATTCTTCGAACCTCGTTAGGATCTTCAATTTTTCTGTACCTGCACAACATGACACGTTCGCGTGTCACCTGTATAATTATAAAAAAAATTACTCGAGATAAATTTATAGAAATTTTCAGTTGAATTTTTCCGTCCAATTTGTCGCCTTTTTTGAAAAATTCTTTCGACAAAATTACCCCTATACCTACATACGTAATCGAGTTACTTTTCTCGTAAATGACAAAGACTTGGCATAAATTAGTTAGTCTTTAATTAATGCTCGACTAATAATCGTAATAATAACGATAACAACCCTGCACTTTGGATTACAATTGTAGAAATGACCCTCCCCCCTTCTCGGACCTTTATCATGAGTAATCATGACGTAGTTCGAGCATCGACTATTCAGTTGTATATAGGTATAACTATACATACATATGTATATGTACACCCTACGGTATATAAGGGCGGGTATTACACGAGCGATATTAAGCCATCAACAATTTTCCGCCCCCTTTTCGCTACTCATTGGTATGCTTCTCGGTTATAACATGAGCGCCTGAAGCGTATCTCTACACGTGAATATGCAACCACATAATTAGGAAGATAGGTGGTACACATCACATAAAGTATGCATGACTTTGACTCCGTATGTACGTTTATATTTATAAGCTGATCTCCAGTTTCGCAAGTGGCGTTGCAAAAAAGAAGAACAAACCAACAAAAAACGAAAAACAAAAAGAAAAAAAAAAAAACCTGAAACTAGCAAATGAGAAGACGTACGAACATGTCCCGTGTCCTGAGCCCGCAGTTCTGTAAGCGTCTATAAATTACGAAAGCGTTTTAATTTTTAATTTTTTTTTTTTTTTTTTTTTTTGTAATTTAGCGTACACGTGTAATTAATGAACTTACATAGTTACACGAATCTGCATCGAGACTTCAAAGGATTGCATTTGTTAAACGACTAATTAGTTAAATTACATATTCATTTAGTATACCTAACCCCAAAAGTGAACGATGCAATATGCATTATACATCTACGTGCGAGTTTGATCATCGTTACTTCGTTAATTACAACGTAGACATGTATTTATTTTCGAAAAAAGTTTTATACCGAAGTTTTTACGGATTACAATGTTGTTACAGGTTGCAATGTTGGGAAAAATTAATTGATTGAATTAATTTTTGTTTTCCCATCTCATTTAATTTTTATCAAAATTTCTTCTTCGTGACGGAATATGCAGATTATACGGTGCAGAATATAAATTATAACCCTTTTTACCAGCGATGACCGATCGGGTGAGCAATGCATGGCATATAATAAATGATATGAAAAATGATGGGTTGCAGTTCGGTTTTCGCACAAAAATCGAAGTTGTCTAAATTGAAGTGAAAAAAAATAAATGGAAAAAAAAAAAAAAAGGGAAGAAAGAAAAAGGAAGGTGTTATCATACGCGTGAATGATTGATCCGGCGGGAAAGTCGACCCCCATTATATTCTCGACCAGATTTTCTACATGTGTGTATACACATACCTATATACGTAGTTTTACAAAGGTCCGCGCCATGTTGTACGCGTATAGATATACACATATAAATATCGTCGTGACGGAGAGCGATACTAGGAGAATCCGTTTACGAATTTAACGCCAGCTCAAATTTCGATTACCGGGATGATATATTAAATTTGATCTCTCAACCTGTCAGAACAATCGCACCTATACTCTATATATATATGCATATACGCGTACACATCACAGATTATATAATGCAACGGTCTATTCCTAGCTACAGGCTAACTCTACAGCTGAAATTGCAGCTAATTCACGGTGCAGGAATTACTGTACGCCACCTTTTGCGTGCGCGTTATAGATCATGCCTGCAGTTGGTCTCAAAACAGTCGCGTGTTTCGTGTATATCTGTACATGCAGATCTGTATGTATGTATATATGTATAATGCATGTATGTATGTATATTAATACGCACAGGCTCCTTCATGCTTGGAAATACAGAAATGCCCAGCCCGCTATATTGTTGGGAGCATATACAGCCGCAGTAATCCGTGATCACTTTATATGCGCTCGCATGGGACGTCAGTCTCCAAATCTCCTGGTATACTGCAGCTTTCCAACCTATCTAACAGCGGTGAAATCTAATATGCCAAATCAGAACTGCCCGAGACACGTACGAGATATCCAATTTTATTAGCAAATGCTAAATTCTACAGTTAACATGACTGAGGGACGTCGACCTCGAGAAATTCGAAGCAAAAAACGTCGGCTTTTTTTTCGATCTGATTTTTGTATAATAAGATGGATCGATTGAAAAAAGACGAAGGTCTTGGTTTCAAAAACTCAAAAGTTACGGTGGTCTGAAATTTGAAACGATTGCGGAATTCGAGCGTCTTTTGAACAGACAAAATTTGCACATCGTGCCAATTTAGCTTGTGCAACTCTGAACTATTTTCGTTATAATCGAACGCATATGATTGAAAATAGGATACCCTATAATCAATTTCCACGAATCAATATTGACATACCTATATGCACAGCGTATCGAATTTGAAATGGATTCCTATGTAACTGGATAATAATTAGTTCGACGTATTACTTTCTGATTTATTTTCCGAATTCGAAATGTCAGGCAAAAACTTTATGCTCGTGTTCGAGAATATCTAAAGCTCGCTGATTAATAATTTTTTTTCTCCTTCGAAAATCGGGTAATTAGTTTTAATTTTTTTCAACGTTTTGTCTCCATTCGTGAATTCAATTCCAGAAATAACGATGAGGTAAAATAGACCGTGATCAGGTGCTGAATTTGCGCACGAAATTTTTCCACAAATTTGTGACTTAAGGTAAATAGCATATAAGTCACATCGATATACAAATGAAATAGGAAAATGAAGGGGTTGTTTTTAATCGTTAAGAAACACGCGATTCTTAACCTGCACGTAAGGGTTAATAATATTGTCCCCTTTCTCTTAAACTTTAGTTTCACCGTAGCGCTTTCACTTTGCAAACAACGCGCCCCGACGAGGCTAGAAATTCGAAGTAGATTACGCAGAGACGCTGCTTTTGTTTATTCACACGAACAAACGAGCTTCGATGTACGTGTATAAGTGAAGCTATTTTGTCGCTCCTGTTTTCGAGAATCCACTAGGAGACAAACGAACCGAAACCGGATCTGTTTCAGATGATAAGTTCTCAATGAATGGAGTCGCATACGAAAACAGTATACCGACAAGTAGGGTGCAAAAACGTTTTCTATCCCATTTTCAAGCTCGACAAGGCGAAAAAAGAAAGGGAACGCAATCTAAACGTGGAACACAGAAATAGAATAACGAGCATCGTCGTCATCGGTCAATCCCGAAACCATGCAGAAAATAAATAAGACGAGGGTTTTGAGCGAGGGACGAAGGCCGAATGTCAAGGTTATTATCTGCTACGAAGTGCAGGTTATCAAATATTCGAACACAAGCGTTTGATACGAGGTAAACTGATTGCCTGGGATAGGTAGAGACGGGCGTCTAGGGGTGTTCGATAAATTGACGTAAATCTGCCCGGACGGATATGACGTCAAGAAAGGTGACGAGAGCTAGGGAAGAGAATACATGGCCATGGGTACGACGCGACGGGAAGCTCTACCTTCTAGCTCCAGGCAGTCCCGAGACGTCAACGTCCAAAAGGTCTCTCCCGAGATAAATTGAACCGATTAGTCGGTAAAAGAGACACATCGCTCCTCTTCCTGTTCTTCCTCCACCCATTTTCCATCTTCTTCTCATTATTTCCCGCAAGATAAAACAAAAATAACTAAACAATAATAAATAATTAAATGAAAGTGAAACACACAATTATAAAAGCACAAGCTTTTTCGATCGGAAACTAATTTTGGAAAATTATTCAAATTTCTAAAAAAAAAAACAAAAATGGAATGAAACCATAAATACGAAATGACAAAAGTACAATTTTGACCCTTCAAAATTATCCCAATTTTGCTAGTTCCGGTAGAAGGTATGTACTTGTACATACAATTATGATCCTTGATGAGGAGAAAGTTCTTCTCCTTTCATTAATCCCAAGGACACGCGTCATCCTTTGAGCTAATCCCATTAATTAGGGAAAGGCTCGCTATTTTGCACGCTCATAACTGGCGGCGGCAGCAGCAGCAGCGGAGGCTGCGAAGACGGCGGCTAGCAATTAGAGGCTTTAATACGCGTGTCTACGACACCGTGGTTTAATGTCGGCGTCCCTTGCACAATGTCTTACAGATCACAAACTAAAGACTTTTGCACTTTTAATAAGAAAGTAGAAAGTAAAAGAAAAAAAAAAAAAAAAATACCTTTCAGCTTAAAGTACCTCTCATAATATGAACATATTATATTATAATACGACAGAATGGCCACAGATTCCGCAATTCAACTTTCTTTTTTTTTTGTTCTTTTTTTTTTTCCCTCCTCATTCACATAAATTCACATAATTATAATTCAAAGGAACGTTTCTATATATAACTAAGGTGTTAATTTAGCGAGTAAAGAAAAACTGAAATTTCAATTCAATTTTTCTCTCTTTTTCTTCACGTTCCATTTTTTTTTTTTAATTTATTTTTCCTTATCGTTGCGATAAGAATCTCCAGGGTATTCGTGCGTATGATATGGAAATATAATAATGTATAAACGTGCGACAGCAGCAACAGTAGTAGCAGCAGCAGCAGGTTGAATTTACCACAAGTTTGACCCGAAGTTTACCGCAGCTCTGAAGAGTCATAGAAGAGCATATATGTCTACGGAGAAGTAGCGGTAGCTGGTATATATAAAGTCAAGTACGGTAACCACGATCATTAAATATTAATCCAACAGTCCCCCGAAGTTTTCGCTACTCCGTGAGCAGGTTACGTCATGTAGATACCCTTGTATACCTATATAGTATAATAAACGGTAAAGAAAGGAGCGAGAGAGAGAAAGAGAGGGAAAGTTAGTAGGTTGAATAAAAGGGTGAGGGGGATCCATTTCTCCATCCGCAAAACTTCCCCTGTACAGAGATAACTGTGAAGAGTTAGAAAGAGTATACGGTAGACAAATGAGAAGGATTTACGCCACAGAGGTCCTCGTGCTAATACCGGGTAACGGAAACGAAAAAATGAAAATTAAATGAATAAAGTACAAAATGAAGAATTATTAAAAAAAAAAAAAAAAATTCAATATTATAGGACGTGAAAATTTTAATTTTATTACTTTGATAATTATTTACCGGTTATCAGGATAGTAATGACGAATATAGAAAAAAGATGAATAAAAAAAAGTTCGTCAATGAAATTAGGAATTCCTAGTATATTTAGTCAATTTTATTCGTAAATCATTTGTTTTTTAACTACCCTGTATATTTTTTTTACCTAACCCAACCCTTTTACCCGCACTTTCTACAGATGTAATGTTTTATAATTACTGACGGGTATACCAGGTTAGAAGGTAAAAAGAGAGAAAAACAAAATAAAGCGAGTAGAGGGAGAGAAAAAAAAAAAACGGGAAAAAAATAACTCACCAAAAAATGGGGGATGTGGCTCAGGGGTTCCGCAGAAACGAGAGAGCGCGAGGGGGCGGAGGGGTGCGTTGTAGTAAAGCGCCCGAGTAGAGTAGACTCGAGTTGGTTGGTCGGACGGCGGGACGGACGGGCGGCAAGTCGCTAAGGAATGCCCGATATTAAAATACCGGAGCTTTCTCCCTCCCCAGCTTCTCGACGTCGCCTAGGCCTCCACGTCCCCCGTCTGCATCCTCATTCTCTCACTCAATCCTTCCTACGCTCCCACTTTTTTTTTTTATTTCGTTGCTTTTTTCTCTTTTCTGCTTTTTCTTTCAGTTATTTTTATTTCGCAGAAGCATCCAACTCTTAATTTTACTACCAGCATATCGCTCCTTACCCGATTTCACGATCTGTGCAACCAATACCGATCGTATGTACAATACTAAAATATATATACTACGTACATCGATATATTCGTACATGGATCTCTTGTGTTAGATTTTACTCAGCAGTTTGACATTTACAATATTAATACAATCGGGAAACCTTATGCACAAGATTAACGGAATGTCGTCGGCACTTACAGGATCTTTCGAAGGCTGAAGAGGTCAAACTGTTATATGAGTAGTAGTATTATGTAGGTAGTAAATATATCGACGTTGTATCAGAATACTGTCTATATTATATAATATCGTATACTCGAGGGTGGGAAATAAGCTCGTAACTACTATACTGCTCCTTGTAGAGCAAACAAGAGGCGCGGTTCAATGGCCGGCTTTTACCGATATCTCTTCGGGTCGAAAAACCTCGAAGCTGCCAATCAACCGCTCTGCACGGACCGAAAGGCTGAAAGGGAAGTAGAAGGAAGACGTGTCCTGCGGACCAGTCCCGGCTTCGTTGACAAGAGTTTCCTAACGGTGTCACCGCGTTCGCTCACCCCTTCCTTTTTTCTTTTTCTCGTTTATTCATATATATAGATTTTTTTACTCCTCTTTAGGAGTCACGCAGCGTGCGATTCGTGATGCGAAGGGTACGTCAAAGACATTAATATCGCATTCGGTGGACGAGGATTTTTTTCGGACGTGATGTATGTGTATATATATCTATATATCCCCGTGCATGAATTTTTCTTTTTTGTCCTTTTACTTTCTATATTTTTGCAAGGCGGTACTCGGTAGGTGGGAAACAGCCAGAGATCTCTGGACCCAGTGACGCCGAAGTTTGGGATCAACGAAAAGAACGTCATCCTATCACACTCGCTATCCTAATTCGATCTTTAATACTACAGGGTCGCTTGAACCCCCAACGTTATATATAGCTCCTTATTCTTTGCCCTCGAAAGCCAAGCTTCAAGATTCAAGGCCTTAAGCTTCCAGTCTTCAGACATCGTGGCTTCAAGCTTGCGGCTTCAGCTCAACTCTCCCTTTCCCGTTTTTTCTTTCTTTATTTCTTTCTTTCTTTCCTGCAGCCGGGCCTAAATCTCAAAGGATTTTTAGGGAAATTGATGTATCCTCACAGATCGTCTCTTTACTATACATATATAGGGTTTTTTCTTTTTCTCTGTTTCACTTTCGCCGAATCCTCGCACATCAGGGTTCAGTGATGAAAATTCTCTTTCTTTTATTTTCCTCCCACCCTCGCGCTATAACACTTACGAATCCTTGACAGCCTGCAATTTTACCTTTTGATAAATAAACATGCGTGTACAAAGGGCGGCAATAAAAAAAAAAAAAAAAAAAATGTTTAAAGAGGAACTAAATTCTAAGGATTCTTTGTACGTACTCACATACATTCACCTATACTATCGTGAAAAGTGAACCTGGCAACCGAGTCTGTCCACCTGTGGCTTTTGGCGAGCTTTAGTAATACTATAGATTCGAATACCTAGCTCTTGAAGTTGCGGCCAAGACCTATCCCAATTTGGCCAATGTAACGTGGTAACTAGTGGCTTCCGATTTCCAACTATTACATACGACCATTTTGAACAGAACTGATAAAAGAATGTGTAAAGCTCTTTTTGGATCTAATGTAATATTACCATTTACGCTGCGTTTTTTCCCCCCCTCTATCCTTCGGCACAACTGCAAGAATCGAGATGGTGCCAAATGGATTGCAGCGAACGGATCATCGCCTGATCTAACTCTTCTTTTGGCTATTACCATCAAAATCCCTTATAGAGATACACAGAATTGGGAAGCAAAATACGAGCAAGTCAAAAGCAATGGAGGCCATAACGCGGAAACCAGCCCTGAGCCGGGATCAGGAACTCTTTTAGAGGCAAAAGAATAGAAAAATAATATATATGAGAAAAAAAATGAAGAAAAAGTGACGAGAGGACGTAGCAGTAAGAATTGGTGTGAGAAGAGAGATCCATCTGTCAACTCAGGCGACGAATACATCCGGAGAACCATTGGTGGTCCCAGAGGAAATTGAAACAGTTTTTGGTACGCGTAAACGGCGTGGGAGTGGCCAGTATTCAAGTAATATTTCATGCGCCGCTTTGTGGGCTCTAGTAAGATATCTTATACTTATATATATTGTATTGTAAAGAAAGACGACAGACGGACAAAAGAAGCTTTCGGTTTTGATACCAAACAAATGTACGTATTTCTATCCAGATTCATCATTTTTTCGATTATCCGTTAATTTTAACGCTCTGAAATATCGTAAATTCCAGCCACTGAATTTATTCCTCTGGAGTAAAATATATTCGTCATTAAATTCTAGATCGTTATTATACGTAGTTTACTTCAAAGTTGTAAACCTACATACCTATACCTAGTTGTAATTTCAAAGTGGACAGTAGTCGGTTTATACGCTGTGGTATTCTAAAACTTCGAGCTTTTAAATTCAGTATAATATCCCACTGCTGACCACTAACGGGCATCTAATAGCCATCAACAATAGCCACTTTTAAACCAATAACTACTAAAGTTAAATGTTTCTCATAAATATTTACGATGGACAGGTCATCTATAGTGGTCCAAAGTACAGAAGTTTCTAGGTCAAATAGTTGTAAGCATCGAAAAAAATTTTCAAACCCTGTAAATCAGTTACTATTTTTTCTAAAGTTCCGATTTAATGCTTTCTATGTAGGAGGACGTCGATCGATGTTCGATTGCCTGAATTCGGAGGTACTTTGAATACAGATTTTCATAGCTGGTTTATAATTGTACCATAGGGAGTGACCAATAACAATGCGCCGGTGGTTTATTAATCCGGTCCGTGACCTCGATATATATCGCGGGGTATGCTTCGTGATTGAGATCGCTGAAAGAAAAAACATTATGAGAAGAGAAAGGGGGAAAAAGGCGAGGAAGGGTTAGCGACAAGGTGGTACCTCGCACGCTCACATCTGTCCAGATTAGCCTCATCGATTTCAGAGGAAACTCAGGACCTATGAGGTCCAAGTAGCGTCGCGTCGAGTCTCGTCGACGCACGTTTTAGACATTCACTTTTACAGCTCACTACGACCGTCGTACTCTCCCCAGTTCTTTTCCACAATTACTGTATGTAATACTTGATCCAGATAGCTTGCACGTCACGCGCAGAATAGGGAGGTGGGAGACTCACTACCTTTTCACTCATCTCTCCATCTCCAATTCTCATTCCTCCACCTCTTCTACTTCGTCTTCTTTATCTTCTCCTTATTCTTGTTCTCTTTTCTCTCCGCGAGGCATGAAGCTGAGCAGAGTGCGCGCCAAAAGCGGCTTTTCCGTCCATTTGCCAATTTTGCGCCACTTTGGAATCCGTACGCAAGGCCTCCGTTCTTGAGCCACCTCGCCTCCCTCTACCGACGTTACGTTCCCCTTACCTCATCAGTAAAGCTCCTGCACAGGCCGTTTTCACTTCCCCGCAGGTGTAATATATTCCTCTCTAGTGTCTACGCCACTTTCGCACAAAACCCCCTGCAGCACGATTTTCCTCTCCCATTGGTTTCGCCTCCTTCCCACCACTTTTCATCCCTATTCCCATCCCTCAGCGAACGTCCGCCGCCCTCCCTTATCACCCGATTTACTCACCCCTGTGTGTTCGCCCGACACACAACGAGGACGAAGAGGGGGGCGGGGAGGGGCGTGTGCAGTAGAATAAGGGAAGGAGTGAAAGACTACGGGGGTGGGAAGTTTCGGGGGTGGTGGTAGAGGTTCCGAGAGTGAAGGGGCGCAGAGAGGAAGGATATAGGACAGCTGCGGCGGATCGACCCGCGCTGAGCAGCTCCAGAGCAATACCGCAAACTCGGAAAGAGCAGAGGAGAGAAGAGTATGGTGTATATATACCTATAGTACGGCATAGTATGGTATAGTATAAAAGCAGACGAGAGAAAGCTTCGAACGCCTGTATAATATAGGTATGTATAGAGAGAAGAGAGAGAGCTATACGCGCCGAGAGTTGTCGGGGGTTCTCCATTTTCCGCCTCACTTCTGGCAGGCAGCCCTCTTCCAAATTTAGCCCTATTTATCTTCGTCTCTATTTCCAAAACGCGCCGAACGAAACTCCCCCCTTCTTTCCTTTTCTTTTCTCGGTCTCATACTCGCTAACATACCGACCACCCCAAGACCATGCGGGGTTCCCACTTCTACGATACTTGAACGAGAAAAACGAGAGTTCAACTTCCGGCTCCTCCACTGTGTCTATAGCCCTGATACTCATGTATGTTACGTATGATATACGATATCAACGATATTCACGCGAGTCAGACAAAAAACAAAATGAGAAGAAAGAAAAAATTAATAAAAACTTCCGTAGTCAACGGGATAGTTTTTCAAAAAATACCCGCCATCCGTGCACGTATCTCCAACCGCATTGTAAGCCACGGGCGCCCTGTAGAATGTGCTTTTTATGACTGGTCTTTTTCTTTGTTTTTTGTTTCGTGTTGCAGTGAAGAACGATCCTTGGATGCTTCGTTTTTCCGAATACCAGTTCTTGGCTTCGAAATCAGAAATTTTTGTTGAGTATTATGTATAGAATAAATTTCGAACGCGATATACAAACTGGGAGGTCGTGCAGTTGTTGGTGGCTCGACGATCTTCGATGTCACAACGATCCCTTGTACATATCATCTCGAATTCCGGATCAACCTGCAGCTGGTTGTCCCTGTGTCATACCGGTTGACTCTTCCACGACGGATGTTATGATGCATTATGCATAGAACTGGTTGTATCTTCAACCCACGAGCTTTCGATGTATAATGGTATACAGCTTTTCTGCTGTGTGTATATATTACATACCTATGTACATAGATATGTACATAGTTACGGAAAGCGAGCTACACGTATACCTGTTATAATATCAAACAATACAATATTATTCTACCCAATATCGAGCCGGTTGTCACCACGATGTCAGCTAATCCACGTCGTAACCTTCGTATCTAGGCTGAAACTATAGAAATATCCGCCCGCGCGACTGTCGGGTGAAAAAGCTTATTACTGTTACATGTGAAAAAAAGACAATAAATAAATGCCAATATCGCTCAAGCTACACACACATTTGTGCGGAATGATTCACGAAACCATCACGACGCCCTTATGTAGGAGAATCTCGCGGATAACACGTGTGAACGACAAGAGAATAGGTTAGGTTAATTCTCCTTAGGAGAAACTGAGCTTCAAATCTATACACTCATCCGCGTTGAGCTATAATATAGTTATGACAATAATGATATTTTAACTGAATTACCGGCGACCGGTAATAAGCGAGGTATATCTGTTGTATAATGATATGGATGACAGCCGCGTGTGGTAGGTCTATGTATAAGCTAACCTGAGTTTCACTTCCCGTTTTACCCATTTCAGCCGTTTAATATATCCGTACGTCAGTTGTTTTGCCTATCCGAGCGTACGTTAATTATCGTTACTGTTATTTGAAAACGCCTCGTCGAGTGACGTTTTGTTTTATCAAAGGAATTTCAGATGCGCATTAAGGGTGGTAGGGTATAGTAGGGTATAGTATAATGAAATGATACGACCGCTCGTATAACTTCAGTTTCTCTCACCTCTTTCTCGGCACCGTTCTCTTCCACAGGTTCTATAGTAAGAATGGGGAAAATATAAGACGCGCTGAACTGCCGGTGTTAGATTTTACCTTGAATCACGTCGTTTACTACTGCTGCAGAGAACAATGCCATGATATAACCGTATTAACGAGATAATAATGATCACGATTTTAATCGAACATCCGAGAACTATGTATACCCTCCTCCTCTTCTTGAATATCCAGCGAAGCTGTTATAAGGAATAAAAATTTTATAACTTGCCGGTGAATCGTGCGCGACAGCGAACAGTGTCGAATAAAAATTTCTTGTTCAGATATTCGCCATTTTACAACAGAAAGAAAAGTTGTCGCAAATAACTAAAAAATGCATTTCTAGCGAGTATCTTCAGAGTTTGAAACAGATTTTTATTCAACTTCCGTTATCTGCTTCGACAGATCATGCCTGCTTTTTTGACGCAACATGTTCTGTGCGTTGATTTTCATCCGTTCCAAAAAGATAGAGCGTCCGCGGTGATCAGAGCGACATTGACGTTGAGGCTGCCGATAAGTTGGATCCAATTACTATAGTGAAGCCTATACGTTGCGGCAGCGAGCTTCGATGACACCTGGGCTAGACCCTACCCTCAGCTTTAGGTGGTACCACCTTCTGTCTGGCATAGATTGATGTTCAACCCTAGCAACGTCGTGCACCGGGTCCAGCAGGTTACAGGGTATGTATATATACATGTTCTATGTGCTTACATGATTGTTATATATTTACACACATATATACCTGGGCGTTGATTCAGACATATATAAACACACCGGGTGCGCCCATATCGAGGTTGTATGTCATAGGTATGGTTGATGTATTACGTGTAGACGGGGTTCATTACTGACCCAATGGTGTCTCGGGGTCCTATACGAATACAACTACATCCTACGCTGGGAGTTAACGTCAGACGTTTCTAGTGTCTGGATTCGTAGAGATAACGCTGGCTAGGAATTGTATTGCCGGTTTGATAAGGGTCAACGGGATTAACTTGGAGAACCGTGACACCTGCCTTTCGAACAAGAACTAGTTACGCCGGTGGTACCAGCCAGTCTTCTGGTCCCTGCTTTGTTCTTTTCTTTTTTCGTTTCCTATATTTTTCTACTCTTTTTTCTCGATACTTTTTCTTCTTTACTCATTTGTCCTCCTCGAAGATTCTTGCGGGCGTGTGCGTACACCTTGGTGAATTAATTGCGTCCGTTTTGGTGATGAGGGATCGTTAAATTTATGGGTCTCGTTACGTTTGGATACGTCCGATTCATTTCCTGTATAAAGTATACCCCATATACACCCCCGAGCCGTTGTAATACGAATGAGCGAATAAACGCCGCAATAAATAATACAAGGGAGAATACTGGGGGGAAGGGAATCCCGGAGGAACGGGCGCGGGACTCACGTTCCTCAGGTTCTTTGATCTCCTAAGATTAGAGGCGGGATCCTAAAGCCGCGAAGAGAAATAAGACCAGATGTCGTTGTCTGCACGATTAATGGAGAAGCTGATTGAAGCCCCTTTTCGGTGGAAAAAGGTTGTGGGATCACCTAAAGGGGTTCCAAGGATCGTGAAAGTTTTCTTGCGGTTATGACCTTTACGCGGTTAATTATTTGTCACGATGAAAGCTCCCGCAGATTTTCCATTCTGTTCTTCATGGTATGTTTGTATATGATTTATACGAGTGCATCTCTGAAATTTTTGGTTAAATACTATGAAGTCACTGTGTACGTACGCAAATTCCTGTAAAGTTCCCGACAACGACAGTTGGCGGTTTTCCTGACAGGGTAGTCTTAATTAATTTGGTTTGTTTTAAACAAAGCCCTCGTAACCTTTCCTCACCTCGCTACTCATTACAAAACTATTCCACTGAAAATTGTTGACCATAAGCTGAACAATGCTTCGAACAAAATGTATTAAGGGAGAATAAAGGACAGAGTGTTTCAAATTACATGAATTAAAATTCAAGCCAACCGAATTACCCGAAGACCGTGCACGGCTAAGGCTGTTGCGCCGGTAACTTGAAACGATCGAACCGGGCAGCAGAAGTACAAGCAGTATTCGCCCCGGCTAGGGTAGCTAAGCGAAATCCAATAATCGCCTTGCGAACATTGATTGGACAATTCTGGCGGTGTAAAAAAGCAGCAGCTCCTGTCGCGGAAGCAACGGGAAGACGAGGACGACGACGCTCACGGGACTTTCGAATCGTGAGGAGGGATACGTCGGGTAAGAGACAACAAGAGAGAGAAGGAAGAAAAAGACAGTCGCGCACGTTTCGAAATGGCAGAGTGCGTGCATGAGATCTGGGATGAAGGTAGATGAGGGGGCAAAAGAGGTCACCGCGATCCACTACCGACGTCCATTTTCCGGCAAAGGCTTTTGCAAAAAGGGGCAAAGTGGTAAGGGGTAAAGAATATGGAAGGGGGTAATTTTAAGGGGAGTGGAATTTGACCTAGGATACTAAACCTCTGACCTGGTATGCGCTCTAATCTTTCAACCGTGCGGTGATGTCACTGCTACTGCCCTCTTAACCACCCCTTCGGCGAGCGCTACCAACGTCACGAGCTTCTCTACGATGGGATGGGATAGGATGGGATGAAATGGGATGGGATGGGGTTGGCGTGGATGAGGATGAGGATATAGGTGCAGAGACTTGCCGGCGAGCGACTATACGCCGAATAACCTCGGTACGTGGACTATATTCTCATATATACTCTGCAAGACATTCGTCGACCAGTAGTCTGCAGTTTCTTGGCGAACGCGAACTTTACGTTTTAGCCGTAGTAGTAGTCATCCTCCACGTTTAACCGTTATGTCCGCCTTTTCTATACGGACGACTCCTGTAGCTGCTAGCCCGTTGAAATCCTTGCGGGTATGAGTCGACGTTGGATTCACCGTCGCCGTTGTCCTCCTCTTGGCGTATACTATAGTATACCGGCGCCGACCCTATTTTTTCCTTTTCTTCTCCTTCTCGTTCGTCGTTGCGGTTGAAAATTGACTGGACATCATTATCGCCATTTCACTAGGTACTTGAAAACGATTTCAAGTTCTTTCATACGAAAAATACGACTCGATTTTATAGTACAGTACGCGTACCTATGACTCGTTCGGTCTTTTTATTTTGAATCGTTATACAATTTTATTTCAAAACGGAAGAGAAATCGGTTATTTCTGAACACTGCACCGTTTTGTAACGTCTAACTTTTTAATGTAACCATCAAGCTATATCCTTTGAATTATGTAAGTTGCAAGTTTATTATTCCCTCTATTAAACCCTCTGCTTCCAACGTCTTTCACCACTCTAAAGATCACGCTTGGTGCAGTTCATGGATTAACATTAATGGTTCCCAAAGTATTCTCTTTATGAGGAACCAAAATCGACCACAGAGTTCAGGCAGCTCTTTATTATTAAACCGTTAAAATTTTATTAATCCCACAGCAAACTTCACTCTAGATTCTCTACACTATGATTAATTGAACATTTCTAAGAACCACCGTTGACTACGTAAACAGTAGTTATTATAAACGGAAGTGGCCAATCGATGGAAACTTACTGTGTACAGTATAATCATCGGGGATGAAAAGCAAATAGAAAGATTCACCGGCGTGGATGAACATAAAAAAATTTAATTGAATTTTTCAGTAAAGAGGGAAACTCATATTCCCGCATGAAATCGAAGACTTCAATAATATCAAGTACTGGGAATTCCGAACGGTGAACCAAAAATTGAAACTAAAACCGAAACCATCTCTCGAAATTTTCAAATGCCGTACCGTGACCGAAATTGAGACTTTTATATTTTCCATACGGATGTTTTTTCTCTTTATTCTCAAGGGGAAATAATATTCATGATTCAGTGGGAAACCTGTGACAAAATAGACTCAACGGGTAAAAACATGTAACTACACCGGCTGAACACTTTGGAGTTTTAAATTCCAGGATTCGTTAGCAATGTTAGAAAAATAGGGAGATGGTATGAAGAACATATGAAACGGTCATTGGCTACATTGTGAAGGTCGCGTGTCTTTTGTTTGAAACTTTTTAATAAAGTGACACTGCTGGGAGCGCAGCGAACGCTGATATTCGCGATATAAGCTAAACCGCAGAGTCTCTTTTTTCGTTTTTATGAAATATCACGGTACCCGTGTTGAGTACCATCCCGCGTAGCGGCTATCCAACGTATCGGAAGAAAGGAAGGGCATGTTACGAATGCAGCTGACAACTAAGCCGAAGGAATTTCCGGTCGCATACTTCTGGCCAAAGTGTGTACGTAACGTGTACGTACTTCACTGCAGCTACTATATAGAGCCCGACAGATTTTTCAAGCCAGTTTGAAATTCCGGTCACGTAACTATTTTTCAAACGGATACACACATATATCCATAAAACTTGAGCTTATTTTTCATCCCTTTTTTATTTTTTAACAAAATTTTTTTTGTCTGCGTTTATTTTTGGAAAATTCACGAGCCTTACGTATCAGACTGCAGTTATTTTTTTGATGTTCTGTTCTTTAGTTTTTATTTACGTATGTATTTATTTATTTATCTATTTTTGTTATCTTTATTTTTATGTTTTTTTTTTCTAAAAAACCTCGAGGTTTGTATTCATGTACCTACTTTAAAAATCCTGCATGAATTGGGGGATGAAAAAAATCGTTCAGTTGTATAATCCGTTGAGGTTGTATACCTACCCCCTTGCGCAGTACAAAAGCGGACATAGTGAATATACGTCAATCTTTTCCCATAAATCTCCGTGCATTCTGCATGAGGTGGTGGAGTCATAAATAACGCAGCTCAACTTTTATATGGACAGCGATCGGTGGGGGTATAAAGTGAACGGATTGAGGGAGGGTAGATTTTTCGGGTAGGATGGGTAGGGAGGGCATGTGCGAGAAGGGTTGACTCGACGTCGCGAAATCTCAAGGGTTGCCAAAGCATATCGTATAACGTTTCGATTTAAGGTAGGGATCTTGCCCTTATTATGGCAGAGATATAAAGACGTGATATTGTGGCGGTTCTGGCGAACGTAACGAAGGCTACCCGAAAATGTACCTTACATATACCAGGTCTGAGTCTATGTACGCTAGGGTGGTCCTTAACAGGGCGTTTTCGAACCTTGATGCTCCCAAAGGCTTAAGCGCTTCCGAATAAATGAAAAAAAATCACCTGTAAATGTGAGCTCTTAATATCAACTCTAAGATAGTCCGCAATGCCACCGAAGTTTCTTATGGAAATAACATGGAAAAAAACTTTTTTTGTTCTTTGAAATATTATGAGTCATTGACGAATATATCAAAAACTCTGAAACTACAAATTTTAATAGAAAATTTAACGCTCTACCAAAAAGGTCTCTGATGATTTTTCGCTAAATCTACTGGTTCAAAAGTTATTCGAGGTCAAAGTTTAATTTATATAAAATTATCAATATTGTCAAGTATAGTTAGAAAATAAACAGTTGTATAATACAATATATTACATATTTCTTGTGGGTCACTTTATTCAAGATCAATTCAAGTAATTACATTATCCTAAAACCTCTAGAAGAATTTGAAAAATTTCGTTTATTATGTAATGAGGTTTTAGGATAATGTAATTACATGAATTGATCTTGAATAAAGTAACCTACAAAAGATACGTAATATGTTTTATTATACAACTGTTCATTTTCCAACTATACTTGACAATATTGATAATTTTATATAAATTAAACTTTTACCTCGGATAACTTTTGAACCAGTAGATTTAGCAAAAAATCATCAGAGACCTTTTTTGTAGAGCGTTAAATTTTCTATTAAAATTTGTAGTTTCATAATTTTTTATATATTCGTCAACGACTTATACAATTTCAAAGAACAAAAAAAGTCTTTTTTCCATGTTATTTCCATAAGAAACTTCGGTGGCACTGCGGACTATCTTAGAGTTGATATTAAGAACTCACATTTACAGGGGATTTTTTTAAATTTTAAAGCGTTTAAGTCCCTGGGAGCATCAAAATTCGAAAACACCCCTGTTAAGGATCACCCTAATGTAGACGTATACAGCAATAGGGCTTTTGTGTTCCTTGGAAACCCGACAACGTCCTACGCCACTTAACAGTAGGTTGTCTATATACGGAATAAGCGGCGGTAATATCTACATATACCTATATGTAATAGTCATATAACAGAATAGACACGGGGTGCCCGACTGTGACCGGTAATTCGGTGGTCGGCCCTATGTTCGAGTTAACCTAACCTCGGGCTTTAAGGACTCCCTGGGAAGAGGGATATGGAATTAACCCAGTCGGGCGAGACGGCGTCGGATCGGATTCACTTCCGCGCCGAGTGTGCCATCTAAGGGTTGCAGGAGAAGAGAAACTGAGGAGGTAATAGTTCTCCTCATTCTGGTCGTCCTATCGGCGAGCCGATGTGATGCGATGCCCGCAGAGGGGTTGTTGCGGACCGTATATACCTATATAGCCCTTGGGATATATAAGAGCCGAAGGTTTTAAATCATCCGACTGCCTTCTCTTCTTCTCGATTCTTTCATCTTCTCATCTCATCCTCATAACTTTTTTCTTTTTCTTCTTCTTTTCCTTCTTCTTCTATTTCTTCTTCTTTTAACCATACAAAAGCTGTAGCGCTAACGACGCGACCCCGGAGTTCGGACGGATTCACGGACACGCCGAAGAACATAACTCAGAAAGATTTAGACGGGGATTACATTTCCGGTAGAAAGAAGAAGATGAAGAAGAAAAAGAGGAAGAATAAGAAGAAGAAGAAGAAGACGAAGAAGAATAAAACTGTGATGAGAGAAAGAGGTAGGAGAATTTAAATGAGATGGCGAGAGTTACAGGAAACTTAAAATGAGAGAGAAGAAGAGCTAAACTCCCGGCTACGGAGGCAGAAAATTAGCGACGGAATCTTCATCTCTTGGAGTATAAGAGGAAGAACCCCCTAAACTTTTCCGAGAAACAGCCCACCTATCCCAGGGCTTTTTCCCGAACGAAAACAGTCGGCATAGAAAATTTTCCGAATGAATCCATTGCAGAAAAGTTCACCCTACAACCGGATATATAATATTCCGAAATGTTCTCCAGATTAAATGGAGATCACTTCAAGTCATCTCTACGGCACACGGGGACCGAGTGCACGGAAATTTGATTTTCTTATTCATTATAATTTATAAAGTTTTCAGTTTATAAACGCGAATTATAACGAAAAAGACTTCCGGCTTTTAGGCGGACAAAGATCGCTCTATGGATATTGGGTATACATTGAATCCACAAGAATCCACAACAAATTTCTGAACATCTATACGTATATAGTCTGATGTTAGTCGAAAAAAAAAAGAACCCAAAATCTTCCACTCCCTTGAAATTATTCAGTTTGAGAAAATTTCCTCCATCATTTAAAACACAGAGCGAAAGAAATGAATAAATAAAAACAGCCCCGGAATGACTCGGTTCCACGCCGCTTTACTTTTTTTTATATCCTTTCCACATCCTTTTTTCAACTTGAGATGATGATCTCCATATCCTCATGATTTATAGTCCTTGGAGTTCAAGCGTCAACCTCCCGCAAGCTCCTGCGCTTCGACGAGAATTCATTCGTTCGCGATTTCTTCTTCCAGTTTGAAATCGTTCCACTCTTTTTCTCCCCTCCCCTTTTTTCCGTGTTCAAATTCCACATCCCTTGATAACTTACCCACCCTCATCTTCTGCTACTTTTCCACGTGCTCGTGTGGGACGATACAGCTCGGTCCTTTATAATTGCTAATTAAGGACGAAACGGATACCGCCGAGAGAAGCTCCATTGTCACCCGGCACCGGTCGTGGGATTAAGAAAAGTAGCTACTGCTGGATAACGTACACGCCATATCATACGAGGACAGCTCCAGGTCAAACCTGTAGGTACTCGCTTTTGATTAGCGACTATACGTCGTTACACCCTCTGGTGGTCATTAGGGGCTGATGATCGACGCCTTGTCGTCCGGTCCTAATCATCTCTGAGGTCTGACGCGGCTTGATACGAGCAACACGGATACGTCGAATACGTGTCCCACGAGTATCGATTATTCCCAACGATTATTACAGTACAAATGTATATAGCCGTGTAACAGTAGCTCCGCAAGCTTTCCTTACTGCGTCGCTATCACTGAATTCGGATTATAAAAGTCTTGTATAATTTATCAACGGAAATTTCCTCTTCGCTCAAGACATGCGGATAATGAGAAAGAAAAAGAAAGTATAAAAAAAAGAGAAAGGAAAGATAATTTTACTCACAATCAGGGAGCTCCTTCAGGAAATTAAGAATTCTCGCAATAAATATAATAGATAACCCACCGGAGTTTATACGCTGTGAGAATAAAATTTTATTTGATTTATCCCAAGAAATTATATATATGCCATGTTTTACTTATGGGGCGCAAAACCGTTATCTGTGTATAGGTAAAGCTGTATACCATGAATTTATCTAAAACAAACTATAACGTGGAATTTTACCTAAGGATGTGTTACGTCTTCGGACGGATAATTGGTAATTCAAGTTCTCGGAACGAACTTCTTAACAATCATTTGAGATTAGTCTCGCTGAACGAAGTTCGACCCAGTTATTTATTTATTTTATTTCTTTTCTTTTTTCTTCTACATTTAATCCGGTCAAGTTCTAATTCCAGAGCTAGGCATGGCTCGTGTGAACCTAAAACGTTTCGTTTTTTTTTTTTTTTTGTTTTCATTTTCATTTTTTCATTTATAAAAAAATGTTTCACGCACTCGTCTCACATCTTTGAATTGGGTGTTATTTTTGTAATTCTATACCAACCCGGCTCATACCCAGTGGCGAGCGATATACTTTTCATTACAAAAGCTTCGTACTTGTACTATTTTCTTAGGACGATAAAAAAATATGTATATAAACTTATGTAACATATAATCGAATGAAATAAGTCCCGAAGAAAATTTACCACCGAATTTACTCACGTCTCACGCGTGAACACGTATGAACCAGATAATATCGTGTCTCTGAAATTTGATTCGATCATAAAAGTTGTGTCGATGTGTAATTTTACCTGCAGAATCTCAAAGAATAATTATATTCGTATTATTTTCATAAGAATGATGGTAAATATATTTTTCCTTCTTCCGATATCAGCTCTTGTATTATTGTGGAGTTCCTAAGGTTTCCTCGTGCATGTATAGGTGAAGTATGTGCACTATAATAGTAGACAGCATCCAGGCAGAGTGCCAAATTATTTCTAAAGGAGCTGCTGTGGAGGTGAATCAACCGCCTGGAGATATTGCGATAGAAAATAGAAGGCAATGTTGTTCCGTGCCTGATTGCAATTCAGAGAGAAAGATAGAGAGGAAGAGCGATATTAAGGGAGAGAAAAGCAAACGTTCTACCGTTAGGTAGCTACCGAGAGTTCCGCTACCGCTGCGCCCGCGATATCTCCAGAGACGAGCCCATTGCGTCAGGCGCGAAGTACCCAATTAATTCATCAGGTGCACCCAGCTGCCGCTGTAGGGTGAAGTACCTTTTGTTTATTGTCATTCGATTTGAACTCTTCAATTTTTACACGATTAGACTTATTTAGCCGTGCGGCGCGGCGGCAAAGACCGAGGGTACGAGAGATGGGGTGTTTTTTTTTCGTCTCCCTTTTTTTGTACTTCAATTTTTACCCTCTGGGGAAAAGTTTTATCGGTGAGGAAACGTTTCGACTCCACAGATTTCTTGCTGCATAAATTTGTACAACGTTAATCCGGGTTACGAAATATTTAAGGTACGGAAATCGAATTCGATAATAAATTTACAAAAAGGTATCTTTTTCGAGCCACTCGTATTTGAGACACGCATGATTCTGGTGGACGTAATAATTTTCGAACAAAATAGCATCAGCTCGCGAAAATTACATTGCGATAAAATTGATTGATTTTGGGGATTTGAATTCGTTCGACGACCACACAGACAAAGGTTTCCTTACTTTTTTGTCAGAGGGTTGGTATAGAAGATCGATGGAATCTTGTGAAAAGAAAGAGCGTGGGCATTGAATCGAAAATCTTAAAGGTCATTTGGCACCCTTATACTTGACCAAAAAAAGAGCAGACCTGATTCACTGTTACTGCTACATCATGCTATTTTGAATTGAACGAGTAATAAATTATGTTTTCGGTTCGGTTTATCGTCATAATAAACTCCCCTAATTACTGGGTTCGTCTATTTTCATCTCATGGGATAATCGAAGATGTGATTAATAATCGGCAGATTCAATAATCGCGAGCAAAATCTTTGTGGAATTTTGACGTTTCCGTGGAACCTTCCATACGGTATATCTGTATAACTACGTTCCTTAGAATACATGAAATTTAGTGTCCTAAAGGCGCGTCCGGACGACCCGTAGGGTCTAAAGGAAAAGGGTGAGATGTTTCCCAGTTCGTAATTGGCAAATGGTTGCCTCGGCAACGTTGGACATTAATTACCAAAACTTTTAATTCGGCGGTCTACCAATTCCGTCCGCTGTGACACTTCTCCTCCACAGAGTAAAGCTCGCCGGCGTGGGTCTTAGCCGTGAGACCTTCACGTGGTGGTTCAAATTTAGGGCTGGAGCTAAAATTCAACTTTACAGGTATGTATATACAGGGTGTCCTATTCGGAAAAATATGCTGAAATATATCGAGAACTAAGTCGAAGAAATCCAAAAATTCATAACTCAACAAAGTTTTAGAAAAATATTTTAGGGCTCGAACAATCACGGATCAAATCTGAGACGGTTGGGTCTGGAGGCGAGTTGAGTTACCGTGGACAGCCCTACCTATACTATACTCTACAACCAATCAACGATCAAGAATGATATAACGCCATTTTCTACTGTTCACCTAAGCTTTCAAGGAATGAAATCATTCCATTTTACCACTTCAAGCACTCCGAAGGGCTAATAGCTCCGTAAAAATATCGACGTACTAGGGCACTTGGACCGCAGCCCCCGTAGGTATTTCGTCAATAATGAGGTGGAAAAGGCAGACTTCAAAGCCATTTTTTTTCTTTTCTCGAAATGATCCTTCCTTACGCAAATAGTTTTGCCAATAAAAAAGGTCTTCGAACATTTAATGCATTACGACCACGTTTATTGTCAGTTGTATCAATTGTTATACCCTCGTTGAATTCAATAGTTCTCTGCCCTTCGAAGGGAATTAGACCGAGACGGAGCTAAACCGTCGACATATTGACGCGGCTATCTCTAAATACTATTGCTCCGGGAACTGATCCGTACCGGGGTTGGTAAGGACTTAAAAAGGGCGGTAAGCTGTTGCTCTTGGCTCTATATTGCTTCTCCCTCTTCAGTCTTGAGTATAAAGTTTATGTGCGTATGTATATACGTATATACCTATATATAACGTGTTCTGTGAGCAGCGAACAAAAGATGTTATATATATATATATATGTAGCCTAGGGTCAGTCTTCACTGTAGGGTTAATTTTTGGCATCGAGAAGATAATGGGAACGGTAATTGCTCTTAAATTTTGGGGAAGGATCCAGAGATGCTTTTTTTTTTATAACTTCATACAGCTCATAAAGCTTTTTGAGACATTGCCAATTACAGTAAAGTAAAGCTTTTCTTGAACTTTTGACCGATTCAAAATGGCGGTATATGTACGAAAATTTGCAGGAGGTCGTTGTATGAAGTGCTTTCCAGAATTCTCATTTCCGATGTTGAAAACAAATTATAAACGCTCATTGCTAATGTAACTTCGGTCGAAAACCCTCACGCGCTGCAAACTCGCCGGACGATCCTACGTCATCCCTGCTGAAATTCTAACGTTCACTTCAATTGAAGAATAATAATCCCGTTCAATGTGAGCTTAAAATGTCTAAATGTCTGGTACAATATTGTGTATACTTGAAATATAGGAAGCGAAGAAAAATTGTCGATCGTTGATCACGTCGTACTTACTCTATTGTGAAAACCAATTTGGCAACGTCGGCTACGATGTAAAGAGTGGGTTATTATTATTTGGAAGAGCGATGAGTTATGGAATATTATACACAATGTACACATAATATATACGCCGTGCATACGTTAACCGATAAATCATTCGAAATACCATCGAAACTTGACACAACACTGCGTTCGACAAATTTGTTCAAACTCTCATCACCGACCCCAAGGTAGATTATCGCCATAATTGCCGCACATTAGTCAGTATTTGGATCGTCGATCGTTTCACATTATTCTGACGATGAAAAAAAAAAAAAAAAAAAACAAACAAATGAAGACACAATTTATGTTTTCAACACCCATTTTTCTGAATAGTGTTGTGATTCGAGTCGATAGTACTTCCGTCAGATATTTCGAAGAGACTTGAATACGATCAAAATTCAATTCGAACTTCTGCCATTTTCAAGCCCCACATCAAAAACGAGGGTAACGAGATTTCTGAAAGTTAGTTGCTCTATTATTGACCACATTTCCAATGATACTGTAACGTACACGACAGCTGAACATGGAAATTAACCTCCACGGAATCAGATGACGCGATTATCCAGTGATCCATTATCGTACGAACCAAAGAGATCAAAGAGAATCATATTCTCGTGTTAAATCATTATACGCAAATACAACGCGAAAATTTATTCGATTATTCCGTTGTACATAATTAAAATCACGACTGTTCTCGCCAGTCCTCAGGTCGTAATTGATCCCACGATATCCCATCTACCGAACCAACAATCTGTAGATTCCAACTCCGATCGAATATATCGTGTAAAAGTTTACAACGCGCATTTTGTAGCTGTACGTACAATTAATAGACGGAACAGTTCTCCTTATTTTGAAGCTTTGACCAATAGGTGGCTTTGCATAAATCGGGTAAATCTCTTACCTATATATGTGTATGCAAACGGGTAAATGGTGTTCCTTGTGACAAGCTACTCGTTCGTTTGGATTATAAACACTCGAGGTCGCATCTGTTAGCCAGCAAGCCAGGAGAGGAGCAATGAATCAAATTCACTAACCGACCGCTACCTGTTTCATTTTGTCATAACCGTTCCAAGGGTGTTTCATTGTTGCCCTTACCGTAGTCGTCTCTACCAACTTTGGGTTTACGTAACGTCGTCGGTATACATTGTATAGTTAGGTTAGGTAGGACAATACCTTTGGAAATGTAATCAAATTTACCCTCCGTGCCGGACAAGATTCACCTTTAACCACGCGTATATATATGTATAATGTATATAAACCACCATCCTAAATCACCTCAAAAGAGAATCACCCCATTTTAGGGCAGTTCATAACAAGTATAAGATTTTTTTCAAAAATAAACTACATGCCTTTCGGAACCGCTGCAGTGGGAACGAGAATCGATAACCATTTTGAGAATTAAGGTCTCTGGAATTTCTATTTTGGCATCCATTGGATATTCTACTGTAATTTATTACGGAAAGTAAAATGCTTTTCCCTGATGATCGGTTATAGTCCCGACCAAAAATCAACTTGCACGAATATTTCTGTAAAAAAGAAAAAAGAAAAAAAAAAAAATTCCTCTTCAGATCAGAACTATCGCGATGCAAATATAATACTCAACGTTCCATTCACATTATGACATGGTATGTTAACTTTCCATTGTATTGATAATATGAATAATAATAACGATTATGACGATGACGATGATGATGAGGATGATGATAAGTTATTGTTAGTGTTAGTAGGAGGGTTACGCAATGGGCGGTTGTGGCAGGTGTCCGCAACAGGGAGTCAAGTGTGTGAGAACAATAGTGGCCCTGTTAGAGAGAGCTTTTAGATATATATACCTGAACCCCCAAGCTTCTACTGCAGAAGTATATAGGACTGTTAAGTTGATTTATCGGTTGTTCTCAAAATTCGTTTTTCACTTCCAGCGTACACAAATATAACGCGTGTGAAATTGAAAGAGAAAAGTGAAAGTAAATTACCGTCGTGAGGGGGGAGGAAAAACGAAAATTTAATTAAAAAATCATTGGCAACAAAAAAAAAGAAAAAGAATTTGTCACATAATTTTCATGAAATTTTTTTTTTTTTTTTTCTCTTGGTCAGTTGCAACTTAATTTGTGAACGTTGCGTTGATTGGCGATTAATACCTTTTCAATTTACGGGATTTTGCGGTATGTGCTTACCTATATATATGTACGTGGTATATACCCCGGCTACTGTACGTTGTGCGACCGGCGAGGTTCATTGTGACCCCTTCGACCGTATGTGAAACGTATGGGGCAAGGGGATCACAATCAACCTCGCGAAGCGTACGTATAGATCATCATCACGCGTAAATTAACGTCTATTACAGCACTGCACGTATACATGGGTAAATAGGTTGTATATAGGTGTAATATAGAGGGATCGTAATGAAGCTAATCTCGCGAGCTGATGCGGCATGCAATATTGGCGAGTGTAACAAAACGTATCTGCAGAAACGTACCTACCGAGGGTGGAGATCGAAGGTTGGATAGGGTTTCATCAGAAATGCTTAGCTCGGTTATTTCGTTGATTCGTTCAGTTGGCAAACCTTAACCCGAAAATCCCTTAGGTACCATTTATCCTTGGAATCTATACGTGTACGTATATCCACATACACGAGTTTCGACGGGGCGCGTTTTATCCGAACAATCTATTACGTCCCCATCAAAAAGGTATAATTAATTATCGCATCGAGTTGATACCTAACGACAAAAATATATACGACTTATGGGTAATGTATGGTCGATTGATACGTGTGCCCCGGATATATTTCTCTTCTTTTTTTGGGGAAGGGGGTTCGCGAGGGCGACTCGGGCGAATCGCCGGTAATGATTCATCCGAGATCGAAATACCCTGACCAACAGACTGTTCGCTTAAATATATATCGTGATCTTAATCAACTGTATAGGTATACGGAAACGTATAGTCACTTCATCCCCGCGTCTATATTGCGGATAACCCAAGACATCCGGAGGTTCTGGTGATCCCGAAGTGGCTGCTTTCAGAAAATCGCAAATCTCCCAGGGATTAGTAATATACTCGTATACCTTTTACCGCCCGATAAGATTGTCTCGTACACACGCCCGAGAAGCGTTGAAAAACCGATCGATGCCGATTCGTGGGTTAAGAATAATCTCATCGGCAGAATCCATCGCGTAAGAAATACCTTGACGTGTGTTATAATATAGAGACGAATGAAAGATAATCGACGCGTGATACGCGGTACCGTAAAATTTTTAGAATTCGAATCTTTTTAACATTTTCATTTTTTTGCATTACCTACTGTCCCCCTTTTTTTTTTTTTCTTTCGTTGGATATTCAACGCTGTATGGAAAAACGGATTTTCCTTAAGTGTTGTTTCCAGTTTTACGAGAATTCTGTTCCCTGGCGCAAGTAACGGGAGCCTTGAGGCTATCCGGCGAATTTAGAGTTAAAGTAGTAGATTCGAATCTAAAGAGTAACTCGTAGCAGAATTTAAGGTGTTACTCAAAATTTTTATAAATTCTTTAATTTTCGGGTACGGGGGGTTCAAGTTTGCCTTATTTTTGCTGACAAAGGGAGCGGGGGGGATTTTATAAATCTTACGTGAATGATTCTTAGATACTTTTCTGATTTCATTGAAACACCAATACTTTAATCTTGAAAAAAAAAAATTTAGTTTTTCAAATTTCAATTTTGATACTTGATAAAAGTTTTGAAAAAATTCTTACGTCTTATCATTTGGGAGAGGGAGGGAGGGAGTTCACGATTTTCATATTTTTCTTTATACAGGGGGGTCCTGAAATCATCGAAAGCTTGCTTACGTAATTGTACTTGAACGCCCCCTACCCCACAGTGCCCGCTATGTATACTACACGTAAAAGTCGTATTTCACGTACGACCCTTCTTCACAGACAATATGACCAGTATAATAAACTTTCTTCTTTTTTATATATTTGCTGAAAGAATTGATTTCCACCCTTCACAGCTCTGCCACGGCAAAGAGCTAGATCCCGCAGGGGTAGAAAAAAAACAGCAGAAAAAAAAAACTCTTCGAAGACTTCTGCGAGTTGCAGGAAAAAGCGAGGAACTCCTGGAGAGATCAAGAATCCAGGCGAATTTCTTCTCCCCCTTCCCACTCTCGATCCTTTAGATGAACAGGAGCTCAAGCTGCAGCCCTCGGGGTAAGGCAAGGGAATATCGCAAACCCTGAGGTGAAAGGGGATAAAACGCGTCGACGAAAAAACAATACATAGACATAATGTACTATTCATGTATTATATGCTTAATGGTATATTCAAATATCTTCAATCTTGACTTCTCTTCGAGACGAGCGGGTTGCAAAAAAAAAAAAAAAAAAGAAGAAGAAATTTCCGTTGACGGTTAAAAAAGTGAAATATTTTCGTTGATCATGATATATTGTTATACATTTTTAAAGTGTTCCACTTTGGCCAGGTCTGGTTCTCGAAATTTTTTATACGCAAGTATATTTCGTTTTTCGATTGTTTTTGAAAATTTTGTCGTATGGTGTTTGTTCTTTTTTTTTAATTTTTTTTCATTTTTGCGCCTCTGAAGAATTCGCGGTATATTTTGTGAGAGTGGTGGAGTAGGTTATACCCACGTATATATCGGGAGTGGGTGTGCGGGTATAATATGAAACGTTCGGCAAATTAGCTTTTAGGGGATTCGAACCGAACGCCATGCGCCAGATCCTTGCAGAGCGGCAGAGAGCGTGGAGGCTGAAAAGATTGACCCGCACCCTTTCGGGTTATGCCGGGGTCTGATGCAGCCCTAGCCAGCCATACATACACACGTATACGTATGTATATACATACCTAACATTTAAACATATATATACATACATATATATACGTCTACGTATAGGTATTCGCAAACCTCCCTACACAGTGAGAGCGAATTCTCTCCCACCCGCACCCCTAGGGAAACGTAACCTGGTAATCTCACGAACCGACCCACAAATTTATACCCCGAGTCGCGCGTCACGGCGGCGGTGGAGGCGGCAGAGGCAGCGGGTTTCGACGACCTTATACGGATTTTGGGTGCCGTCGTCTTAATCATTTATATGTGCGACCCGGTACTGTGGAGGTCAGCGTAATAAATAAAAATATATATAAATAATGATCGTATTGATAATAGAAAATAAATTAAAAAAAAAAAAAGAAGAGGATAAAACGTTACACGGTATATTACTTGGGAAAATTGCTTTTCGGAATTATTGAACGTTTGCGTATATAACTTTGTGAAATAATAAAAAAAAAGAAGAAGATAAATAAAAATCGTTGATCAGCACAATTATTACATAATATATAATCATTCGCTCCGTTTATTCCCACGGACTTTTGGCAATTTTACCTTAAGCTGGGTTGGGTTTGGTTAGATCGCGCTGCGTATTGTATACCTACGTGTACTTGTTATACATATGCATATGTAATACGCACACGTGTGGAAGTATAATGTTTCCACCCAGTATATGGAAACTCGCATTGATCGAGAGGAGACGTCCCCATCCCCCTTTCACCCTCTTTACCCGCCCGTTTCGAAGCGTTAACGTTTTACTGTACACATGTACAAGTATACAATACATACGTATGCACATATTGTATATATGTACACACATATGCCATGGGTATATAAGTGTATGTAACCAGTGCACGCAATTTTCAAGAATGATTAACCAATGCTTTTCTAATAACGTTTCGATACGTGAACTAATGAATTCGTACCTAATTAAATATACATATATTTATGGGTTTCCATGGATATCAAAATGTCAAAATGTATAATACGTACAATACAGAAGATGAATCGTCGCGGAGAAAAGGGCTGTAAGAACTTAAGTGATGAATAATTTTTGTGTGTAGAAAGATTCCAGAGGGTGACGATTCGTGAAATTGGAGATTTCTAGAAAGTCTGAACCGCCAGAATTACGATAGTCGACTTCATGGAATACTCAATTATTTGGATTCTCAAAACCGGACCACTCTCTATTGAAATTTGAAATTGAACACCCGGTATTACACCGACGTTTAAACTTGCGGACGTATGAACACCACGTACGTAGATATGGTATATACCTAAGTATAACACGTGGAAATTCCTTGAGCGATAAAAATGAAAACTCACACGTAGCCTGGACGTATGTATTATACATATGAATACATAGTTGTATACATACGGTATGTACACAAGTTATATGTGAGGGAGGAAGAAACCGAATGCCATTTTGCAACGATGGCTGCTTCAAGTGGAACGGTACGTAAGCACGAAACGAAGTGGAACACACCTGCTTTGATCAAGCTTGCGTTGCTTTCTATGTGTATATGGAAGTAAATATGTATATATATGTATAAAAATAAGCATGTAATATTATATATACCCATGCGTAGTTCAAGAATCTTTCAGCCAATTTATATTCTTATCAAAAGCGTTCCTTTTCAACTTGATTTAGTAAGACGTCAAGTATGTATAGGTACATTAAAGTATATAATATAGTGCCAGATACATGTGATCCAATTGAAAATTATTCCAAGAGATTGGCACAAGTATAAATGTCGGGGCCCGGGTTCCTCTGGGTTTGGTGTTTCGTTTATGTGGAGCTGAGAAGTTCAGTTTAGTCGAATGTAACTGAAACTAGATAAGTTTATTAGAGGGCCATGCCCCCGTGCCATCCCTGGTAGAAACTTGTTCCAAAAGGGTAGTTAGAATTAGTATTAAACTGCGCCCGACAGATGGATACACAGTTGGATATTATTATGGTAGTCAAGTTGCTGCTGCCGCTGCTGTCGCTGTTTTTGCTATTTAATGATGTATTATTATAAATTTATAAGCGAAAATTAAGCTCACGCGAGTTGAAGTACAGGTGAAAATTGGCTACTCTGCTCAACACCGTATACCTTAACCTAACGTTCATAGAGATTGTGGAAAAAAAACAAATAAACGTCAAATTTCATCGCGTTACGGTAGTCACGTTGTGCAGTATATGAAAAACAGATGAGGGGGAAAAAGTTGAAAAGCTGGAATTTTCGTAACACCGTTATCCACTAAATCTGGACTGTAAAAAATGATAGCGTTGAATATTTTGGAAAACTTTTTATAAATCCGCCGAAAACGACGTGGGGAATTTTTCATTGTAAAATACGGGAAACAAAAAATGCAGAAAGAACAAAAAAAGAACTTCTGCAAAATTCAACGATAATTATGTAGGTACAGCGAGTTGAGTATTTGAGAAATTTTGCAGCTATGACAAAAATGGAGCAGAACCTTTATAAATACCGTGGTATAATTTCGAATATTTACTTTTCTCAGAAAATTTCCATTAGTGATATTTATTGGTGGTAAATTTTCGTTCCCTTCATATGAAACGCCACTTGTGTTCGCAGTTTAACCGATATCCGATAAAAATTTTTTTCGTTAAAAATTTTTTTTGTTTTTTTTTCTCTTCTATGAATTTCGTCACGCGTCCATGTTGAACAATTTGGCTGTCAAAGTCGATCACCCTATAATTTCATTGAAATTTCGGACAATTATTTTTGCACTCAGCTAACAAATATTGGGATAGGATACCACCTATATGCGTATATTCCCAACTGGGTTTATGGCCTTGTTTTCGTACGAAGTTTAGCTAATGAAAATTGTGTTTGTACGTTTGACGTGGGTCATTGAAAACGAAGCTGCATCACATTATCTCGTCAACATTCATTGATATCAAATTTCCGTCATCCATACATACAAAATTGACGTAGCCGCCTATACCGTTGCAAGCCGCAAAACCGTCGACTGTAATCACCATTTGCTCCTATACTTTTACCAGGCTATGGATGCTGTACGTACGTATCTAAATATTTGTACGCCATAGATATGAAGGTAAATAAGCTACCGACTGCTATACGTACACGTACGTAATCTATACCTGTATGCGATGAAACTTTGTTACCTGCCAACATCCGTGTCGTATGACGTTTCACGTTCCAATTCCAATAACATCAAATAACATATCCATTCCTGCAATAGAGGAAAAGAGGTCTCTACACTCCGCGAGCTTGCGACTTTTGAAAAAAACTTAGTATACATATCTGTATCTGCCGGTATATACCCATGAATATATATTATATACATACATACATACATACCAACGAATGGAATTCTCAGAGCTTCAATCTCAACGCGATTTGAACGATTCTCCCATACATGTGCAGTAGGTACAGTAATACGAATACTACATTATATATGAGGTATTCCGCGCCAAAGTGACCCTCACCATTTTTGATCTGATTTATCAATCTTCATGTGGATTGTGCTTTTTTCAGAATTTTATTTTTTAATTCCCTTCTCCCATATTTTCAATAAACCGTTTATTCGTGGATTTTCGAAGCTTCCAACAGTGCAGAATTTTTTATCTTTGCCGAAGCTCAAAAATCAATTTGTTCCGCAATCATTTTGTACCGTATTTGTTAATAATGAAATCTATTCTCCCTATATTCAATGCAGTATAGATACATTCAATGAAATAAAAAAAAACAATGAAATTTCACAAAAGCTTAAATAACTAACGGTGAAGGAATCTCGGTATAATATCTATTCAATTATATTGCATATGCCTATTTGTACTTCGTGCTTGAGCTGTTTTTTTTTTGTTTTTATCTCCCCAGTATATAGGTATGTATTACCCCCATATCTCTCAGCATCACGTTCGGCACAGGAATCTAATATATTTCCCTGGTTCTCACAAATTGGTCAAGTATAATATAATACAACTGATTATTCGATATCAATAAAAGCTATAACCGCCGACTCACCTCCCATACCTAAATCTATATGTAAACGAAAAAACAAAAGAAACAAAATACAGAAAACAAATACCTACTCATCAAGAAATGTTGTTTCTTCAATAAAATAAATCACAATAAATTAGTACTGTTAGTTTTATTCTTTGAGTAAATGAATCCATTTCCCCATGCAGTAACAAGAAATGTATGGAGAAAAATTCTGCATGCACTTTTTTTAATCATCGTTTAGTACCTTTTCACACTTTATACTCGCATAATCACCGCACGGTGGTAAAGAAGTGTGGAAATTGTTAAAAAAAAGAAATGAAAAAAGAAAAATAAATAAAATGAGACTCAGATTCAGTGAGGAAAGACGGATGAGTCGGGGCGTCTCTCAAAGACGAAAGAGAATATTTGAATGTGGATATTTCTATAGACGAGTTGCATCCTCCACTTCATAAGGAGTTTAATATTATGGTAAACGTTAGTTGTCGCGTCGTGACGGCGAAGACGTCGTCTTTTCGAAAGCCATGTAGGTACAGAAATCTTTGTGTGCGAATAAAATTTTTCATAAGCTTTTTCTCATCAGACTCAACTTCTGCACTGCTGCGGCAACGGATGAATTGATGGCGAACGAGTTTCATAGTTGTATAATTCGCACAGTTGGGGTTCGGATGAGAAGTCGGATTTATGCGGACAAGATACATCGCAATTTGTTATAAGCTTTTACACTCCTCTGCTGTTCGAGGGAAAAAATTGTCCAGCGATGAGCCAGAGGTCGCACGTTGGTAGTTTATTTCTCCATGAAAATTAGGTATGCTAAGATCTTCGTACGAGAAATTGCAAATTCCAGCAACCTTTTATTCTCTGTTTTTTTTTCTTTCTTTTTTTTCTCTTGGGTTACTCAGAAAATATTTCTGAGAGCAACATGTTGTCGTGAATATCGCTGGAGTAAAAATTCACTCTAATTCCCATAAAATATGCAACTGCAGCAACGCGAACCATATATTTCACGCGCAAGCTCAATGACAATAATAACTATAATAATAATTCATAAGAGAAATGCCGAAGAATGCCATCCAAAAATGGCGTCATATATCGCCGACTGGTGTACAGAGTAAAGTAGTTTTCGGTGACGTATGTGATCCATTAAAGCTCTAAAACGAAAAGCTTTGACGATCACTAAAAGTAAGAGGGTCACGATCGAAACGTGATCTGACTGAGAGTAGTGATTGTTATTATTGTTATACCCTGAAAGAATTCATCTATATATAATAAAGGTCAACCGCTGCAGGACACCTTATTTTGTTATCGATTTTTGAGATAAGGACACAAGAGGAAAAAAAACAAAAGGGTAAAGGAATAGTATACGTGGTTCTTACCTTGCACTTTGGGAATTCTTCTTCCGGCGTAGGTCTTTTCCATCCAAGTAACGGCGGTATGCAAACCAGTGCGGAAAGTAGCCAAACGAGTGCGATCATAAGAGCAGCTCTGGCGGGTGTTCTTTTTTTGAGGTAATCAACGGCCTGCGTGATACTCCAAAATCGGTCGAGACTTATTAAACACAAGTTCATAATACTAGCGGTACACAAAAGCACGTCCATCGCTGAATAAATGTCGCACCACCAGTAACCAAATATCCAATATCCCATTATTTCATTCGCCAATGAAAATGGCATTATAATAAGTCCGAGAAAAAAATCGGCAACCGCTAGGCTCGCGATGAACCAATTTTGAATGTTTTTTAACGATTTTTCAGTAGCTATCGCTATTATTACTAGCATATTACCGACCACTATTACGATCATTAAGAACGTTATTACTATAGATGCTAGTATTATATGGGGTAAACTATATCCCGAGGGATACATACCACTAAATATGAAAACGGTATCGTTGTAAATACTAGCGTTCCAAGCGTAACTATCGTTCAAAGACGCGTTGAACGAACTCGCGACGTCTTGAATGGACTCGTCAAATCCAAATAGCAAATCACCACTACTCCCACTACTCCCACTTACCCCACCCCCACCGCCACCCCAAGTCATGTTTTCTTCTGACATTATGGTGTCCGTCCCCATGCCACTATTGTAGTCGATGTCGTTACGAGAAGTCGACATTTTGTCCTTAAAATTTCTATCACCAATATCTTATTCCTGATTGAATTCAACGATTATTCGTTCCTTCCTTTTTCTCCAAGTTTTTTTTTTTTTTTTCTTCTTTCTACAACTCAAACGATGATGAATCGTTTTTTCCCTGTTTTATTAATCTTAATCGATGCGACGTATAACACTTCCGTCTCCTACGGGAAAACGATTCCTTCGCATCACTATCGACGCCGTTCACTGTACAAATAACTACCTCTCGATATCCAGGAAATAGTCTTTGAGGTGCATCGGAAGAGGATAGCTGATCCCTTTTCCACGTTTTTTTTTTTTTTTTTTTTGGTTTTCTCTTTTATCTACGTGGTATATTATACCAGATTTCGTTGCAAGGTGTTCTCGTGTTCAGAGAAAATTTGTTCGTCTTTCTTTTTCTATTTTTTGTCTCATCACCTTGACATATTGGTTTCGATTTTTCTTGTTCTTTTTCGAGATATATATATATTCGGTTTTATTTTATTTCAATCTCTATCACGATTCCATTTACACATACAAGGGTGCATGTTTTTTCTCACCTCTTTTCCCTCTTCTTTCTTTCTTTCGTTTAGCAGTTTTCAATTACATTCAAATTTCTTTTCCTTCTTTCTTTTTTTCTTTCGATATTCCTTACTTCTTTCTTTATTTAAAACAAAATTCCTGGGCTTCGCTGCACGTGGTAAACGCTGTTACATATATTTATAATTTTTAGTGTTGTTGTTATAACTATTATTATCGTTATTATAATTATTATTGTTGTTCTTGTTATTATTGTTTATTATTATTATTATCAGTTAATAAAACGGCTTTATGAATTGGACCAAAATTTTAGAATCTGTATGTTTGTTCACGCTCTGTCGTTTCGGTTTGCATTTCTTTTTTTTCTCTGATTATATTTCTTCATGCTTAGTTCCTTTTTTTCTCTTTTTCTTTTTTTTTTTCTTTTTCTTTCTTCTTTTATTTTGTTCTTATAATTTTTTTAATGCTGTTTAGATAATATTCTTTTACTGTACATAATATATAGATATATATAAGAAGTATTTATTGCTCATGTGTCATCGTTCGGTTTTTTCAACTATAATAATTTATACTATTATTCCTCAAATTTATCTTGTTATAATTTTAACATCAATATCGGACTATTCCATAGCCATAATGTCGCAGAGAATGAAAACAAAAAATGTATATGATACAATAAATTAATGAATGTTTTTCTTTCCTTTCTCCGTATTTGTTTTTTTTTTTCTTTTCTTTTTTTTTTTCTTTTTGATACTGTACTTTCTATCGATTTGCAGCATACGCGAATACCCTTTCTTTTTTTTTTTTTCTTTCCTAAGTCGTATCAGATAGATAATATAGTTTTATTGGACAGAGAGTGAAAAATTGGTCCCGGTTCTCTAGCCTATATATATAATAATAATAATAATAATTTTTTTTGATGCTTTTTTGTTTTTAATACGTATATATATATATATATATATGGTATATTGTAATATATGTTATGTATAGATTAAGTACTTTAAGACACACAGTTATAATATTAAATAAGGTATAAGGTATATGTATGTAAGGGTTTATTACGCATTAACTTTGACTTGAATTTAATCCGATCTCTACTCTAACTTCTCTTTAATATAACATCTAATTTAATATAACCTACGCGGCGTTGACGTCCATTTTCCACCCACTCTTTTCCTCTTTCTCACCCTATCTCTGTTAGGAGTTATGTATTTAGTTATACACGATATACATGCATGTACGTAGCTACCGTACATATAGAACTCCCAAAACTTCAAAATTTTAAACTTTCAACTAATTCTAGTAGGTAGATCAATTACATTATTTTATATATGTATACGTTTCATATAGAACGCGTTTCACTAATGAGCCCAGCTAGACTAGGCGGGGTGGGAATAAATTGTCTAAAGCCTTGATTGGATACCCGTACTGTTCCGACCTGCGCTTTATTTCTTTCAAATATAGTGATTTTTTTGTAACCTTCGATTGGTTGTTAATTTTTTTTTTATTTTATTATCGTTATTATCATTGTTAGTTTTTTTTGCTTATGTTTTTTTTTTTTTAACTTTTCAAAGAGTTGGCGACGAATCTAAAAACAATGTTATCTATAACGATTATACTAATTAGTATGTGTGTACATGGAAATTGAATGCACGTTTTTTTTTTATATTTACTCATTAAACTTTTCTATTTTGTTCTTTTTTTTTTTCAAATATTTGTATAATAGATCTGTACATATGTTGATTTATGTACAGGATTAGTTGGATATAATATTTCTATATCGTTAATAATCTTCAGTTGTTCAAAAACTATTGTTGTATTTTTTTATTTTTGTTTTCAAACTTTTAATGGGAATTATTATTTATACCAATGTACAAAATATAATACAGGTTATACTAATGAATAATTAATTATTTCATATATTAGTATATATGTATAGATGGAAAGTGAAGTACGTACACCTATGTATAGCGAACTGCAACGGGAAAATACCAATAATCCGAGTAATTGTTTGCTAACTAAGGCCAATTATCGGATCGATTTAATTATCATGTATATGTGATACATATATATATATCTATCTATACATTTATATCTACGTATATATTATGGTTGTCAATTGTTTGTTCAACGATTTGAGTAACTGTGTATTGCCATTACCAAATCTATTTATATATTTCTTCCCTATAATTAATCATTTCTTTTCATATTTATATATATAGTATAGCTTATTTGTATATACAACTATTTACATAGATTAGTCAAATTGTCACTCGTATCTTTTTCACATCTCTATCACTCGCTTTATCTTGTTTTTTTACGAAACCGCCACTACCGCGTTACTTTATTTCCGCTGTTTTTCTTTTGTTTTTAGTATGTGGTTAGGTTTTCGGTATTATTCTGGATTTTTTTTTTTTTTTGCTTTCGTCGGTCAAATTATTTATATGCCTATATACATGTGTTTGTATATTATATATTGATAATTTTTTTACACAGTTGATCACGTGACCCGAGTGAGATGTATTAAAGTTTTGGATGTATTTTTTCCATCACTGCACAATGAGAATAAGGTTCTATGGTAATCCTAAGGCAGGACGTCATTCTGTCAAATTTGAAATTCAAAATACTTCAATATATTGAACCGTATGAAGGGTCTTATTTGATATACGACGATAATAGGGGGATCGCACAGTCGCACGATTTGTTATTATTATTGTTATTAGTAGTAGCAGTAGTAGTAATAGCAGTAGTAGTAGTAGTAGTAGTAGTAGCAGTAGTAGTAGTAGTAGTAGTAGTAGTAGTAATAGTAGTAGTAGTAGTAGTAGCAGTAGTAGTAGTAGTAGTAGTAGTAGTAGTAGTAGTAGTAGTAATAGTAGTAGTAGTGTTACGATCTCAACCACTTTTCATTATTTATTTTATTTTTTTTACCACACTCACGTATCAAATTCAAAACAGTTCCCACGTTTAATGTCCATTTTGAAGTTCAACGTAATCGCGATTTTTTCATTTTTTTTCATTCGAATCTTCTTCACGGTTTTAGTTTGTGCTTTTCTATTTTACTCGACAAACGTCTCAGTTTCTTTGAAAATTCCTTTTTTCCTTCTGTTCGCGTTTATACCTTCAAGTCGTACAGAAGAACCTGGGTATAATAAGTCTAGGGGGGGAGGGAAAGAGTCATGGGGGTGGGAGGTAACGTCGGAATCTGGAGCTGTATCTTATTCTCTACCGTGATATTACTTTTTTAGTTTTTTTTTTTTTTTTTTTTATTCGCTTCTCTTAATTTTTTTTTTTTTATCTTTAGTCTTCTATTTCTTCTTCTTATTCTTATTTCGCTTCTTCTTTCTGTTTTTTTTTTTTGGCTCGTGGGATGCGCGGATATTATTCTGAGGGAACAACCCCGTTCTGGGTCGGTCCTCTTCTTCCCGCCTTAAAGGGACACTGCTTCGATGAGGGTGACGCCACGCGATCCGTATTTTATACGTTCGCTGGATTATATCGGGAGTATTCTTCGACGAAAATCGATGAATTGATGAAAAAGAAAATTTCGTTTTTGATTCGTTGATAATTGGTGATTAGTATTTATTTCGTGAATGTATAAGATGTGAGAGTGATTTTTTTTATATTTGTATGAAATCTTTTAATCCAATTACTATATTTTTCGGATGAGACTATATAGATATCGAGTAGCGTGTGTACAGTTTTTTAAGGAGATCCAAGTGAATTAGAAAATAATTTCAATGATTTTTTTGAATTTTCTATGCAAAATAAAGTTAAATATATACGCCAACGACCGTTAGTCCTCTATGTATGTTCCGGATAGCACCCCGCGCGCGTCGTTTCTGAATTGGTGCAGCTTTTACTTCTTGTGTTCTTATTCTTCTTCTTCTTTTTTTTCCTCTCCTTTTTCTAGTGGCCCCTGCGGCGTCTTTTTATTTTTACTTAGGAGGCCTTCTGGAGGCAGGATGTTTGCCGAAGAAGGTCCCTCTCTTATTTGTATGCTTCAGCTTCGATTGTATCTTCTCAACTTTTGGACGTAAGTAACGATTTTTTTCGCCTCTTTTGTTTTTCTCTTTTATTTTCGTATCTTTTTCTCCTTGTTTTACTCGCCTTCTCAAAAAGCTCTTCGATGGCGAACGGATTCTTCGATGATTTAGGTTAATTTTTTTTTTTCTGTTCTTATCGAAATCCCACGAAGGTAAGATCTAGTTTCCCTGGGGGTACTTTTTAAGCACCTACAGGGTTGGGACCTATGGGCCGCGGTCCGTTTCTGTTAATGAATCTAAAAGCTCCTTCATGCTACCTAGTTCTCGTGATGATCTTATCGCAGTTTTTACCCTCAGCTTTTATAATTTCAAAATAAAAGCTCATATTATTTTCAGAACTTAATAACGTGCAGGTGTACGGGACACACAAATACGCCTGCAACGATGACGACCGTTTCGTCAATGATTAATTGAAAATGGAAGAGATAAAAAGTAAGCACAATATTTTTTCTCTCTTTTTATATAATTTCAAGGTAATTTCGAGATACCGCTGCTGTTGCGCTGAACCTAAAGCTCTCTTCAGCGATGCAAAACTTGAGGTGAAAATTTTAAGCCCTCCCACCCCCCGCCTCTTTTCCTCCCCTTTCCCGCCACCCCGAAAGACCTTGACCGAGGAAACACGCGAAGACCTACGCGGTCGGGACTCGCCTGGCACAGACAGGCACCGCTGACGCGATTTCACCCTGCTGCTGCCTCTGCTCTCGGATGCGAGGAATATTGTATAGAGTGGTGGCTTCTCTGCACCACAAATCAAGGTCTCGATACTCGTCAGCAACGACCCGTAAAAAAAAAATCAAGAGCAACGCCGCCAGGTTTCAAACGAACGTGTGTACGTGGGTGTTCTTTTTTTTCTTTCTCTGTTTCTTTCACGAAGATCCTCGAACACCGCAAGCTCGATTTTATTCTCGTATAGCCTTGAAAAGTTTTTTTCCGATTGAAAGACACTGAAAAAATCCTAAAACATTCACATCCTATGCTTATTATTTAACACTTTTTAATTTCTCTTTCTTCAATCTAATTAGTAGCTCCAGTTTTTAGGTTTTTTCATTAAAGTTCACACGCGTTGCACCAACTTCATGTGAAATGTTAATTTATTTAATTTACAACGTCAATCACGCCTTATGTCCTGCTGTGAGAACGCGTAATTTCCTTTTTTATTTCCTAGTACTTCCTGAACCAACAGCAGGGAACGTTGCGTGATTTTTATCTCCAAAGTTTATCACCCCCTTTGACTGTCCATTTTTCTACTATTTTTTCTTCTTCTGTTTTTCGTTCTCCTTTTTCAAGGTGTGTACCCTCGTTGAAATTCAAGAGAATCTTTAACTGTTGTGCTCTATTCTCTTGTCCTTTTTCTTCATCTGTCGGATATTGCTCCCTCGCTCTTATTTTCTTTTTCTTCCGCCGTCTCTATCTATCCGAAATATGATCCTCCGGGAGAAGATCGTTTCAATTTATATCCGAATCACCGGGCGAATTTCGATTCACTCCCTATCCCCATAGAGCACCCAGCTAGCGAATGGGATTGCACCGTCGATTGATTATATCGAATCTTTTCAACCAGCAGCAACGTGCATTCAAGTACATCGGTTATATATCTATCTAGTCTATAGATATTTACACGGGATATTTCGATTGGAAAATTTACTATTCCACCACCACCACCACCGGCGCTTGCACCACCATCATCATCATCGTCACCAAAAAATCGCGAAACTCATTATTCAGGTTCATTTCACCGTTTGCCATGGCGTTTCACGAACTCTACGAGATAATGAAATAAATCGTTATATCTATTCCGTGTTACCAGAACAATCCTTTACACATGAACTGAACACTCCCGTTCTTTACATCACGCCACACGTAATCATTATCTTATGTGGCTCATATCAATCTTCGACCTTTATATTATCTTATTACCACAAGCTCCAATTTAAATGTCTAACCACTCAAATTTGGTGAGCAAATAAAATTTTATAAGTCAGAGAACGAGACGACACAGAATCAAACAAAAAACCAAAAATTCGTTACACCGCCGTTCAATGTTATCGTTTATTTCATTCGTATCGTCACACCGTGTATATTTATATATACAGTGTTGTCACTGTCGTATCACGTGGGTTGCAGCATCCGCCACATAGGATATAAAATTAAACAAAAAAGGTGAGTTTTTATGATCGTTTTACAATTAGTAGAATTTCAAATCGCCGATTTCCTCGAGAGTCAAAATTACAATGTGAAAAATTTATGCGACGAAAGAAAACTCGATGCGAGTAACGATACTCGATATCCACAACTTTTCTCAATTAAATATATTGTATAAAAACTCCGAAAACACTTGTTTTAGTTTTTGAATTTTTTATTCATCATAATTCCTGCACGTTACTTTATTTAATAGAACAGTAAAATAAGGGATGAAGTATGTCGAAATACAGTTATCATGTGATTTTTGTTTCTCTTTTCTTCAGACCGCACTTACGACAAATATTTAGTACGTGACTTACGTTATGAAATATAATAACGATAATAATAATAATAATAATACTAATAATAATTATAATGATAATAATATCGAGAATAATGAGAAAAATTAATAATATCAACAATAATAGTAATAATAATAATAATGATAATCGTTTTAATTATATTAATCAATCGTCATGTGACGATGCGGGGGTATACGGGGTGTTTTTGTACAAGACACGATACACACGACAGACGGTTTTTTTTTTTTTTTTGTTTTTTTTTTTGTCCGGTTGCAGTTTCTGGTTAAATTAATTTTTTTCCAATTTTTATATCTCGTTTCGTTCGTTATCTCGTTTCTATATTTTTCTGTTCTTAATTTCTTTATATTTCTACATGTAAGCCGCTCTTCGGGCTCTAGAACCGTCGGTCAAACACGCAAGGTGTGAATTGGCCTACTGGAGAGGCTGCCAGGCGAGATCGTCTGACGGTACCAGCAACGGGGCGCCGTCTGACGGAGTCGGACTCTACGGGCGCACGCGTCGCGGCGCGTCGCGGCTCTACGATCCTCTCCGTGTAACAGCTGACAAAGTCCTATGTGCATACGCGGGTCGACGAAACCGCTATGGGGTTAGTATAAACCCTACGAATGGGACACATCTGTATAGACACCCTATATGGAAATTTATAAAGGAACCGCCGGTACAAATTTGCGGGAGATCTGTACGGTTATGAGTGATTGAAATTTCTTTTACTTTTTTCTTTTGTAATGGATTCCAAATTTGAGAACTTTCCATTTAAAAATTTCAGTCTTCCGTAACTTTGAAAATTTGAACACGGAATAGAATATTTTATAATTTTAAAAGAACTGTAACTTCGATTGATTTTTATCCATTTTTGTTTTTATCGAAAGCGATAGGGATGAAAAGGATCAAGGGTTTTTTGAAGTGTAATCCTGAAAATATGATGCCATCATCATATAGGGATTCTTCGAGAATAATATCGCCATTGAGCAACAATGACGCGATTTTCCTCCTCGCTCGCCATTTTCTAGCCGAGAGAAGAATAAGGTTTTTCTCACAGACTGATCTCGGCGCCCGCTGTCCACCTGATCCTTACCTATTCATCTTCGGCGTGCTCTTCTTCTTCCTTACTTCGCTTCCTAGTGCAGCAGCTCTTTACTTAATTCCTAATGCTACTCTATGGGTAAATAAAGTAAGATATAGATAAGTTCTTGGTTCGAAGAACTCTCGTGATGAAAATGGTGAGAGAACGAAAGATTATCGACCGCAAGGCGACGTCTTTGGTTTTTTATTTGCTTCTTCGGTTTCGTTGTTTTTGTCTTCTTTTTTTTTTCTTCTCTCTTTCTTTGCAAATCACATTATAGTCTTGAGCTTGATGCGGTCGTGACATCACGGATGAAACTGTGCGTTTTGTATATTAAAATGTTATTTTTAGATTAAATTTTTTTTCCCTTCTGTCAGAAAGAGTATTTCCGCATCTGAAGGGAAATAAATATACATTAACTTCATGTTTAATTAAAATACTATAATTATTATATCACATTTAATATTTTCGTAGGTCCAACCCGTTCCTGCAGGTGCTGGCGATCTTATTGTTGTTTTAAAATTATTTTCAATTTTTTTGTTCCAACCCCTACAGAGATTACAAAATCATGATGATCTTCCGAGAGGCGTTTTTGTTTCGTGTATTAGAATATTGTTATTACTATTATGATGATTGTGATTTTTTATTTTTTTTTCATTTTCGGGGTTGCTTCAATGTTTTTCTTCGTTCATTGTTCTCACGGGTTTTATCATAGCCGAGGTTTATAAGAACAAGAAGATGAGAATATAGAGCCACAGAGCTAAAAAAGAGATCTTCATTCCCAGGAACAGACGGACAAAGCAGGTGCGCGATTATAAATTCAAGTTAACGTCGCTTCTCGTAATTCTTACGCTCGATTGCCTCGTAATAGGCGGCGAATAAATGAAAATAAAAGGAACTAAAGTGAGAAAGTGAAAAAAAAGGAACGTGAAACAAAAAAAAAAATAAGATAAAAGTACGTCAGCAGGGGCTGCGCTCTTCGCGTATCTATAATATACATAATATATTATATACCTACGTATTTCTTCACACCCTTGTAACGTAGCAAGTTTTTTTCCCGAGCAATATAGTCGCTGAGCTTTTGGTTGAAATTGTAAATTTTGGTAACGCTATATAATTGAGACGGACATTTTCATCGCATAATGCCCAGTTTGATAATTTAACAACCAAGCAATATTAATTATTCAATCAATAAAGTTATCGGTGAATTATCAGTCTATTCCTTTCTTTTTTTTGAGCTACGAACGTACGCTACACGTATAAATATAGTGCGTATAGAGTGAGATGAACCCGCGAAAAGTACGCCGCCTTAAGGCAAAGAGTCTTAATCGGGGCACAACGACGACACGCATCAAGGAGAGTCAAAGTGGCGCCCCGGGTTTCCGGTGAATCGACCGTCCTCTATTTCTCTTCACTTCGCTTCTCTTCTCTTCTCTCCTATGAAAAGGGGTAGAGGAAGGTGGGTCGGGTGATGCAAAGAAGGGCGATGGGGAGGAGGATGGACCTCGTTCGCTTCTATATGAAACACGAGCGTGTTTCACGCAGATAAACCCTCTGGTTTCGTCAACGCCCTGGGCCCGCATTCCTCTCTCTCTCTCTCTCTCTCGCTCTCTCCGCATCCTTTGAACGAAGGTTTTGGCCCAGAAGTTTGAACAGAGTTCGGGATATCTCCGCATACTTGGTAGAGAAACGGTGTTCGCTGCAGGCCACTACCGCCATTCGCGTGCGCCTCCATCCCGCGCCACGACTACGTCGGCGTCGGTCCTCGTCCTTATCCTCGTCGTCGTCGTCGTCGTCTGCGTTGTGCTTCTCCACGCCGTTACCGTTACCACCTCCACCACCGCCGCCGCCGCGCTATCCCGCACTATTCTACAGGATATCTATAGTTGTAGGACAACACCGGCTCCGAGAACTAGTTACCAACTTCTTCGCGTAGGGGTCTTCCAGCCCCTCTTCCTCCCTCTCGCCGTCTCTTACTTCCCCAGATATGGGGGATCCCGTGGGGTGATGCACAAGTGGCGAACCGGTGAAGTGGTAAGGGTGGGAAACGACGTGCCAAACATTGTGGAGATCCCTCTCGCCCTAGGGGTCTTTCTTCTCTTACCTTGCCTCACCCTTTCTCCCCGTTTTACTATCAGGGTCAGGGGTAGAGGTGCCTGGGCCCAAACAAACGCGCGAACGTCAACTATCTAACGTTCACTTCGGGTCACTAGGGACCAGTTCCTCTACACTTCCTACGCCTGAACACGCGGAGCGCCCCTTCGCACCATGGGTCATCACCGCAACCGCTTCCACTTCTTCTTCTTCTTCTTCCACTTCTTCCACTTATTCTTATTCTCACGAGAGAACGCCTGAGCAATGAGACGAGGCTAGAAACTCGCTTTGATAGTCTAGGAAGCAAGGATGTCTGCGAGGATGTCGATTCGAATGGGGTTCTCTTCGTTCTTTCCCACTTCGTATAAAAGTCAAAGGGGATTCTTCACGCATCGAAACGGCATTCTATGGAATGTCTTTCTCCACTTTTATTACAATTCCGATGAAAAAAGTGACGACAAGTTGCGATGATCTTAAACGAGATGAAAATTTTATAGTTTTATGGTTTGCGCAAAATTTTCATCAAGAATTTTTTTCCCTAGCATTCATTTTCGGGCTATACGATTCGAAGTTGAAAAATACAGAGTTGAAATATCGCCGACCCCTTCGAACGTACATTAGTAATGAATTGTACGTATTATATCTCGTATGAATATACCTATAGAATACGTGGGTATACCTATAACATTATTGCGATTCTCCGATTCAGCTAGCTGGCGAGCTAGCCAACTTGGCCATATTCGGAGTGAAAACTTGTAGAGCGAGAGAAAAGTTCTTATCGTTCCTGCCCGTGAATGCAAGAAGTACTCATCGCATTTCAATACGGTATACTTATAAAGAGTACTGCGGCGTATATCGTGGACACTGCGTTCGATATACCCCTAACATGCAAATGCAGAGGACACGTATTCATATAGCTTTTATTTTCTACTTTTTTTTTTTTTTTTTTCACTTACGCTAACAATGAGTTGAGAGATAAGAACATCTGAATTGCTATTTTTCTCTTATCCTAATGACACGTGCATATCTACAAAAAAAAAATGTATGCATTATATAATACGCCCGTATACATATTATATGTATATACATTTCTTTTACGGGGTTTTTCTTTTTGGTTGGGTAGCTGACACGCATTAACATTCGATATTCTATATTCAGATATTCCCTGAAATTGAATTGAAAAGTGGTATACAAGAACGAAACAACAGTTTGACGTGAAAACCGTGTTCACTTGTCTGCATAACATTCCGATGTATAAATGTATGGAGGTGGGATATGCAGATGTATATTTCTATATATACGAGTGGCTGTCTAGAGGTATTGGGAAACACAATACAGTCTGCAGACATACCAACCTATAGCTATATGTATACACATATGTACGTACTACCCTTCCCCATCCGATGGAGAATTTCATTTTACCGGAAGTTCGAATATATTATACATCCTAAGCCAGAATCTGGTGCACAGCACACGTCGTTTTCTTTCCACAAAATTCATAAACCGCTCCAATCCGACTGAAACGAAATTCGGGTGAAAAAGTAAAAAAAAATAAATAAAAATAAATAAATAAAAATAAAAATAAAAATTCTCTTTCGTTTCAATAAAAACGGATAGCTTCTTTTTGGTCCTCGACGATTTTGTTTCTTCGTATTTAGGAGGTTCATCTTATATTACCAAGAATTCGCGTAAATTCAACGCCATGGCGACTCACCATTCCTCCATTTTCGTGACATTGGTTACAGAGGAATATATTTGCACGTTCAATGGACTGCAGTCATGTGTAAATTATTATATGCTTTTTCCGTTACATTCAATGCCACATTTTTTAGTATCTACTTGTATTCTCAACCTACACGGTGAACAATGACGCATACGTTTGCAATATTTGTTCATAACATCTTCGCTGACGCAATACTGTGCACTCATTCTCAAAACTTATCCCTCCCACGTTCAATCACTTCGATTTCAATAATCCGTAATATTTGTTATCATTTTTCATTTCTTGTCTCAGCCACGAATAAGATCGTTCGATTCGAAACCGCATGTCATAAACAGCGAGTGTATAATACATTGCATCTTATTTGCAATATCTTGCTGTCTGAGGTTTTTAAATTTATTGGAAAGCCTATAACCCGATCGTTTAACTCGCAATAAGAGTAATCTATTTGGCAACATCTCCTCGGTCTCGTGTAAATTACCGAGCTTACTCAATGATAAATAAATAAATGAATAAATAAAATCAAATGAAATAAAAAAACAACAAACAAAATGAGTGAAACAAGATAAATACGTTTTCGCACCCTGTCTAGGCACGAAGTTCTCTTGAAGGTCGTCTAGAAAGGTTGCCTAATATTTATCGTTCCACCTAGTAATAGTATGAGGAGCGGGGCAGCGTCTATACCGCAATTTTTTAGCCATACGCACTATGTCTATACATAGTAACGTCCAGTCGCGAATGCATCTTAAGAAAATTGTCTGGATCACCCTCGCACGACGTTGGAAGGATTATGATTATACGTCGTCCACGACGTTGCGGGCATACAAAACTGGAAACTGTCAACGATCCATCATTTCACACTGCAGTAATTCAAACTCGAGCTTTTCTACCTGATAATAAATTGTTCAACATTTTTTATGAGAACGAACGAAAAGGGTCGAAGCGTATATACAATAGGTTCGAACCCGTCTAGCCGTTTTATAAAATTGCGTTGACGTAACCGCGGTACCGATATTTTCTATGATTTTTCAAATTGATCCCCGAAATAGCGAAATCACGGCGTATTTTCCAGAACGAAAAATCAGAAAAGTGTAACTCACCAAAAAAGAGAAAAACTCAGCGACGTCGCCATGGAAAAAGGATATTCAAACCATATTCGGCTGAACCGAGAGTAATTTTCATGCTTTTACGTAATCTGAACTATACCATAATCGATTTTATGTAGAACAATTAAAAACTCACACCAATTATCAATATAGGGTGTTAATAACGAAAAACGATAACAAACGACAAACAGTGTAAACTTTTTCTTGGCGTTGCAGCGTCAGGTAATTTTTTTTGTGATGTACGAGAAATGTTCAGCAATTCACCGTTTCGTTTCATTCCCCATTTTCTTCTTTTTGCTTGTCGCTTCTCACCTGATACGGTGGGTACGTATATAATACAACACACGACGTGACGTAAGCTGAGCAATTTTTCTCTATGAATTGCTTTATCGCGTGCAAAATTGTTGCGAAGACATAGGTAGGACTATAACACATACGTGTAACCCACCCACGCCTAATGTGGGGTAAAAGTACCCTCTACATAGCTATACATAAAAATCCACTGAAACCGGCAGCAGCCGGGTGTCGAAAGCTTTCAAAACAAAAATAAAAATTGGAAGAAAAAAAAAAGACAGAAGAGAAGTAAAAGAAAAAGAGAAAGAGAATGAAAAAGAAATTTTCTTCGATATAAAGAAGATTAAAATCCATCAAAGGCAGGTATGGCAGCTTTCGTTTCTTTGCATTATACATCCAACATTTCGGGTATAGAGCTTGGTAGAGCTGGGATCATGATAATTGGCCAACGCTTTGATGTTACTTTTCTTCGAAGCAAAGTAGAAGCGTGAGCAGAAGTAAGAAAAAAAAAGTTAGGAAAAAAAAAAGAACGGAACACAAAAAACCAAAAGAAATAAGTAACGGAAAAAGAATAAAAGAAAAAAAAGAATAAATAAAAGTCCACCAGCTCTTCTCCAACTCACGTTTTACAAGGTATCACACTTCCCTCTCTGGACGTACCCAATGCAACGCGGCGAAAGGTGATTCCGATGGTATGAGACCCACCCCTTGCCCCCTTTTTCTCTATATGTATATAGAAATCTGTATACTCATTGTATAAAGAGTTACGTATAATATGTGAAAAGAACGACGTTCGTATTCACGCACTGTACACACCGAGCTGCACATGACGTTGGAAGGGATATATGTGTATAGTTTGTAGGTTTTATACCTATGAGAAACTTTACCAAGCGAAGCAACTGTGTGGGGTAGAAAGTAGAGGTAGTATAAGGTGGATGGGTAGTTTTCATTGACTTATTTCCCGCAACGCGGGAAACGTTGGGGAAACAAGCCTCAAATTTCTGTAGCTCTTTAGAAACAGCTGCCGTTATAGTATACGCGAAGTTTAATGGAACTCGAAACAGACTTGGGGTTGGCTTGCAGAGTTTCTTTCGTTCTTTCTTTTCTTCATTTATTTCTCTTACTTATTTCCACTCTTTTATATCCATGCTGCAAAACAAAGGGTTAAAATAGAGAAAATAAATAAATAGAAAACTGTTACGCCGACTAGTCTCGATGTGCACATGAAAGTTATTCGCTTTTTATAACCTCAAACGTACTTTAACATCAATTTGTAAGCGAGTAATGTCGTTAAACGAGTATTCATTAAATCTGTAGTTATGTACACTGTATAAATGTGTGAGGTTAATTTCCAACGTTGAAATAAAAAAAGGACGAAGAAAAAAAAAACGCAGAAATAACCGCACAACTTTTAAATTTTCAGAAACATTTCCGAGCTTTTCATGCACACATTTATTTGAGGGTTAGAAACTCGTAGAACTGTGGAGAGTAGCCGAGTGAGGGAATCTCAGTGCGAAGGAAACGGTCCGAGCTAAAGGACTAAAAGCGAAGGGCTAAGGGTTTTATAGGTCCGAAGGACCTGAGGGCTACTATTAATTGCTTTGCTCCGCAGAAGTTCATTGCCTTTTTGAGAAACACGCATAACGTGCGCGCTTTAATTTCACACAAAACTCGCTGAATAATACGGCCGAGCGATTCTATTACGAAAAAACTTTACAAACAACCGGAAGTGCTAAGATAATGCGAATACCAATATCACCCGGAAACTACCTGTTATTCCAAGGAGACGATTGAATCGAGTAATTACACGCACATGAACGGCAGGCTTACGTTTATCTTGATCCGAGTATAAAAAAAAGAATAATAATAAGATGATTCGTAAGAGTTTTGGAAATTTCGGAAATGAAAAATCATCCCCTAGAATTTCAATATTTTTTTCTCAGTATTTATTACAGCTGAATTTTCATAAATTTGGGGCGAGCTAGACGGCCTCGATGACTTTACCTTCCGGTGTTCCACGTGTTGCTGGGTTTATCGTATAAATACTTTCTAAAACTGACGAAGAGGGCCCCGCCCTGGTGACGTCACTGACCGAAGCACTCCCTCGCTTCGCTACCCCCTTCTATAGTTATAATACACCTCTTGCAGTGCGCGTGTGCACAAGGGGGGTGTGGGTGCTAGGGGGATGACGAGAGTAGGACGAGGGAGGTTAGGGGTGGTTGAAAAACGGGGGAGAGAGGGAGGAATATATCGACCCTAACGGGACGCGCAATGCTATCGGCTTTCTGGAGGAACGAGGGGGTGAAAAGAGGGAGGAAGGGAAAAGGCAGGAGTGACGTCACGGATGCTGGGTCTGCTTCGCTGGGCTGGAGGTTCGGGGAAAAAGCGTCATAGGTAGGTAGGCACGCTTTTATGTCAGCTGGTTGCCCTGAGAACGGTCAACAGGAATTACCACAAATCCTTATCTCAACAAAAAAATCACGTCGTCCTGGAAATCAAACACTATGGCTGCCAAGGGTTGAGGACGAGAAAAAGAGGAGGAAAAAAACAGGAAAACGAATAGGGGACACTAATTGACCCATGGCCTGCATTAGTTCAATAAAAAGGTTATCGATGCACCACTGAAAGCTCCAAGGTCGGGTACTACTCAAAGTCACTTTATTGGAAAGAGCTTTCTTTTAAGAGAATCGGCCGTGATAATTGTACTCTTCGGAGTCTTGATTTCTAGCTCGGGCGCAAAAAGTCTTATCAGTGGTTTTCAGTTGCAGTTGCTGTAATTGCGACGCAAAGAAAAAGGAGAAAACAGACCAGCGTTATAATGTACCTGATCCTTACATGCAGGGAATAAGATCCTTCACGTACAGTAGTATTCCAACACTGACGGATTGTCTTGGAAGAGACCGCCCGTTCGACCAATTCTGTTTTTTTTTTTTCTTTTGCGATGGTGAAGTAAATTGTGAACTGGACTGTGCAGGGAGTATTTGGCCGTTGCAGCTGAAGAAGTTGGCTCACGGGAAAAAAATAGGGAAAAACTAGTATTGAACTGACTACCTTATACACCGTACAGTGGAGAATGAAAATCGTTGATGCGTCACTACGATGTACAAAAAGCAGTTCCGTCTGCAACGGATTCTGAGAATCCAAAAGTTCACCCACTGTCGTCATCAGCTCCAAAGTACCCAGTAACTGGGTCATCACGCGGACAACGTTATAGCAGACAGTGGCGCGTCCTAGTTTTTGAAGCGCAGTTATCACCAATGCAGAAGCTCAGGAATTGGGTCTTTTCAAAGAAGATCTTCCGGACCACTACTGTACCTACCGTGAAACGTATGTCAGTGACGTCGCGTTGGCAACAACCAGTTGCACCTGAAACCGAGTTATTATAAAAGCGGTGAGCGAAACAACCGACGGTTAAGTTATCATTGTTATTATTTTTTCACTTACACAACCTAGTTGCTTTTTGAAAAAAAAATCTGAGCTTGTTAAAATGGCGTTTTAAGTTCCGGGTCAAATATGCCCACCGCGGAATGTCCTGCAGGGAGTAGAGAATGCGAAGGCTTAGGGATCTCCATCTACATGAGCCATAAGCGGGTGACCTCAGTACCCGTTTACAGTGAACCGTCAGTTGAATTTGAAATTCGTTGAGCTGAGAGCAAGCTGGAAAGCAAGGGAAACTGGTGTAATAATAGGGAAGGTATATAAGCAAGATTATCACCGTTATAAAGAGCATCGACGAGCTTGAGAGGTCGACATAGTGGTGGCAAGTAAGCGACGGTTAAGACCGGTTAAGGATGGTTAAGGGTGGATAACCCGAGAAAAGCGGTGATGCAGAACACGGCCACTATATATCGAATCTCTTCTGCAGGTGTCTTGAATCCCGTCTCGGCTTTGCCTTATTTCACGTGCTACCATAGCAAAGACCGCCAGAGATATACTCAACCAAGTGTCTCCCTTGGGCTGTTATCCGTTTATTAGGACAATAGGGGTTACCCTGCCCATTCGTAGGACTATTTCGCCGATGGAAATTACTGTGACTTCGCTTAACCGTGGTAATTGATCGTACCGCACGCCACCGCGACGTGCATTCATGCTGATGCTGATGTTGATGTTGATGTTGATCCTGCCCCGCTCCGATAGTCTTCAAACGTGCGTTTCGTTCGTTCGTGCGTGCGTGATTGTTCCCGAAGGGAGTGAGGAGTGCTGCGGCAGTTTTCATCACCCAATAAAATACTTATTGACCATAGACACGGGTGCCTATTGTTACGCCGCAAAATTATCATGATGGGGTTCAAATTGCAGGACACCGTACGGTTACACCACATCAAAGTTTTATGGGAACCATTACCTCACCCGATTTGGTTAAAAAGACACAACGTTGGAATGGATACCGTCATCAGTAGTGTGGAGCAGTTTTAATTTGCGGTTTATCGCCAGGGTTTCAACTGACCAAACTGCACTTCAACGATTTCATGGTACTTGTATGTACTAAAATACTCGTGAACTTCAGGGTTTCAAGTTACTACCGTTGGGATTCTGACGAGATGGAGAGTGTTTGAGGTAATTTGTATCACTTTGTGCGGCGCTTTTATGCTCATTAATTGGCGGAGATAATCGAAGAAGAATTACTTGCATTACTTGCAACTACCACAAGCGACTACGAACGAAAATTAATCCATACGCCAAGTAAGATCTGTGGTAAATGACATCGGATTAGGATTTTTGTAGCGAACCACAAAGGCGCTTGGCGGCTTCTTTTTTGCCTACGGCAATAATTGGAGTTTATTTCAATTTTTTATACGTCCCGAATCAATTCTTCTACATCTGTCAAGGCAAATATAATTCGTTAATTCGAGCGAGTCACGGAATATGTCGTTTATTCAAGTTGCGTGCTATGCGTGCGGAACTAGATTCCTAACCCCCTACCCCTTCCGCCAAGTACAATATATTTATATGTATACCCTATACGCACAGCTAAAACCACGGAGCGTGGATCTTATTACGGAATATAATTCTGAGCAAGTTTAAACTCAAGAACAAACGCCTTCGAAGGTATAAATTACCAGCAGGAGAATTCTGAAGGCGTTCGACTATAATATAAGGGGGATGAGCTACGCACCTCACGGCGGTTAACACTTGAAAGTGCAGAGAGCATGGTGAGGAAAGACCAGATTTTTTCAATAAAACTCCTCGGAGTTTTGTTCCCTGATTCCTTTATCAATCTGCAGCCACCTTCGCTTTTCTGCAGACAACTTAAATTACCCCTCGCTTCCTCACAGAGATTTTCTATACATGCGGGCACACGCGTATCTCCGAAACATCTGATAGGGGGCAGCTGAAAATGTGAGTAAAAAATCATCGGACGAAAAATAGAAACAGACGGTAGAACATACCTAGTGGAAAATGACTATGACTGACAGTAAAAAAAATCAGAAGAAAAAACAGAATGTGAGATATTCAAAATGGCGTATCGTGTCGTTGAGTAGATACGTCTGGTGAAAGAATCTTCGTGGGTCTTTTGCCCGCCCGGCATGACCGAAAATCAGGAGTCTCATTGAAAATTGAAGTCAAGTTTTCGTTGAGTGAGAACGTGATTCGAATTGATTGTAACCTGGGGTCTAATGCTGATAAATAAGGACATTTTATCGTGAATTTTTTTTTTTCAACTCTCCTCCTAATTTTAAACAGTTCGAATGAAGATATAAAAAAATTTATTGAATACTTGAAAACATGCTGATTGGTTACGATTTTTTATTAACGTTTCAACGTAGTCGAGAATTTTCGAATAATGTTTTGCCTTTTTGGAATGGATTATTTTTTTTTATTTTTTTTTTTTAATTCCAATAATTGAATCAATTAATTCATTTGTTATAATATAATTTTATATTTTGCATCGTCGCATCAACTTTGTCACCCTCGGGCATGAAAAATAAAATGCAATCAAAAAAATGAATGCGCTCAATCCATATCCTTTTTTTACAAATTTTTTTTTTTACCGTTCGACGCACGTAATTTCTGATCGTCCATTCGTTCCCCAGTTGATTATATGCCGCTATAAAATCTAGACCAGAAAACGATATCAATTATCTTGGGAGCGTCGAAGCGAGTTAATTAAAAGTCCGTTATAACGTGTGTCCAGCTGCCCACGTACATTGTGGTTATGCCCTTGAACCCATACTAATTTTCTTTACAATTGTTTTTTTCGTAATTTTTTTGTTTCCTTAGTTTTTCCCCCACAAAACGCGCTCGTTTCACCGTCGCGGAACAATCAAATCAACGTTCGTCAAAACCAACGCTCCATTCTTCTCTTTTGCATTATCGCATCTGACCCTATCGATCGAGCGATGCAGAGGTCAACGGTGACGTAATAATTATCGAACACCCTATATGTATATGGATAGATATAGCTGTGGTAATTGTATGGAAGATTTCTATTCGCTTCGAAGTTGTTGCCTCCCGACTAAGCACCTTCACTTGGACGGCTCTATAGACTCGCTCCTGATTTCAACCGACGTCGTTGCCTCCAGGCTTACCGGGTCTCTGGACTCGAACTCGAATCTCGGTACACTACTATAAACGTCGTGATGCATGCGGCGTGGTTTTGCACACGATTTTCCCACGCTGAGTCTAAACTCATGCTACATCTGAATTACCATGTACTTTGAGAAGAGCAGATGTATGTAGCTGGATAACACGAAATTTCCCATATTATTTCGGTATATCTATCGACGTACATTTTCCCACCTCAATTTCACACCGTCATGTTTTTGAGAAATTCTGATATCTTAATTCAATTCCGATGAACAAATTTTATTCTTCCTATTGCTTTCGGTGAATTGAAACAACATTAACTATGTTGTTTACAAGGATTAATTTTATGCTAAATTATTCCTGTGATTGGAAGATTCTAATTATCGGCGCCACTGTCATGTTGTTTGTTCTTCGTTGCAAACTTCATCTACTACTATACGTAGAATGATGCGCTTAATCGTTATCGGCAAGGTCGTTAGAATTGAGACCGCGTCGGCTTAAACGTGATGTATGGAGTTTTATAGTGAGAAACGCATCTTTAACTGCGCTCGAGAATTTTCCGAGATGTTACCGTCTCTTTTACGCAGTTCATCGACTCCGCGGCCCTCCACAGCTATTAATAATTTACATCTCATGATCGGATATTTTTGGACTAAAATATAGAGCAACACGTCCCTCCGTTGTACGTTGCAACAATGGAAGAAACTGTATCTGCACCGCTGATCGGTCGTTATTTAGTTTATACTCTAGTTTTCTTTTATCTTATCAAAAGATCATGATTTCAGAAATTCGAGCGATCGTTTCGAGCATTTTTACTGATTTAAACGAACTGCGATGACTCCTCGGATTCCCGCGCGTAAAAAAAATCAAAATAAAGTAAAACTAATATGATAAAAAATAAAAATGATTTACATTTGCGCGTTCAATTTCAGGGGTGATTAACCCTCTGGTTATAGCTTAGGTTTGACCTTTTGAAATCCAGGCCTCTGAAATAGCTTGGTTTGAACCTCTTCTCTTTTTTTTCTTTTTTTGTTATTCTTCCACACACAGAAAGACTAGATACACGTGTGTGCTATTAAATCCAATTTGTAGGGGTTTATGTGTAGCCGAGATTTGAGATTTACGAGTATGGTTTTCCTAGACACCCTTTCGCCCCTTTTTCCCTCACGTGCAGCACAAACAGGTGAAGATCGCTAGGGACTGACGTTTCTCTTCCCTCTCCTTTTTCCCTTGCAGATCTGAAGGGTTGTAAATTACGTTCCACACGGCGTTCCGAAGCTTCAAGACTTCACTCGCTTGATCGTTCCAACACAACTCCGACCTCAGCTAAATTCTTACTAAACATATCTGCACCTGCCCTGCATTTTCTACAACCTCCCCCGTTCCCTTTTTATGCTGTAGCGTACCTGCAGACAAAACTTTTAGCAATAAATATAGCACGGAGCAATCCTATTATAAAGTAGGTACTAAGGTATTTACGCGTGCGTATAATTTTTGCAAAATTTTTCTTCATCACGGTGGTTAATTATGTTATTACGGACAATAAAAACGAAAATTAAACCGCCTTTCAGAAATACGCTTTAAATGCTGAAAAATTGAGGTGTGAACACTGTGGCGGAGCGTTAACCCCCTTTTCCTACGTTTTTGTTTTTAAGAGGGGGGGGGGGGGGGGGGGGGGGTGGGGTAAACCATAACTACCGGAGCGATATCTAATATATATGGCGCCATTTTGGTGCAATTAGCGCTGTAACAGCTGGTAATTCATTTCTGTGTAACACGCGCGGGTAAAAGGATTTTCCCCGGAGTTGAAAATTAAGAAGTTTCCACACGTTATATCTAATTGCCGCTCATCCTGCGCCGTAAATATATTGATGTACATGAAAAATCGAACGAACAAAAATATGGTGAGTCTTTAAATCTTGAATTTTCATATGGCAATGATGAAAAACTTCGGAGACGTTTTCGCACCTGAAATTTTCAATTATTTTGTCAAAATTTTATTCGACATCAAATTTTATTGCGAAAAAAGATAATTTAGGGCGATGGAAAATTGACGGAGTTCGGATGTGATGTGAAATAAATATTCGATTCGAAAATTGCGAAGAATGCTCGGGCCGATTTACTAAATTTTTTAATGCTCAGCCAGGGATCGTGAAATAATGATTTTAACAAACTTTTCACGGTCCGTGATCGTAAACTCCACCGTAAACCTGATTTGACGCGCGTGTGAATTAATGATTGATTGATGCGGACGTTAAATCCGGTGTACAAGGGGACGTTACCCCGCTTCTGAAATTTCAGCGAAACCCTATGGGGCTAACAATTCTACTTGAAATATATATAACGATATAGGTACGTAGCGCGCAGCACGTATCGAATAAATTATAACCTAATATATACCTGCTCCGTATATAGAGCGCGAGCGGCAAGAGCTCGTCGTGTGCTTTGCGATTACAGGGAATCTCTCTCCTGTAACCGCGCCTAGCGATCTACTTCGCGATCCGCAATAAACGATTATATTATACGTTATAGTCATGTACAATACCTCTAGCGTACATACGATACACACCCTTGTATACCTATTTTGCTGCGCGCCTTATAGATATACCTACAGGTTTCAGCGTATAGCTGCGGTTTTCTTATCGGAGCTCGAATCGTCAGGCGTCAAAGTATGTATAGGATGTCTCATACTATGAATGAAGGGATCGTTCATCGCAAGAACGATTTTTTTCCATCAAAAATTAATTCAGACGAAAATTTCAGAATTTCAAGGGAGACGCCCGCGCCGCGGCGAACGTAGATCAGATCCTTACATGACCTCCAGGTGATGGTTTTTTACATGGGATTAAATATATCTTATGGACATTGAATTCATGGCTGATTTCGAGACGAAGCGAATCGAAACGAATTTCAGCTTCGAGGATTCGAAAGTTCAAAATATGAAACGTCCGCACGAGTACCTTGTGATTCAAGCGCCTGCGAGCAGGCAACTCGGAACACAAATGACTTGGCTGATTGCGAGCTTTTGCGATTTTGATCCTTCGTTAATTCTGACTGTGAGTCATTGAAGCTGCAACATGTTTTTTTTTTTATTCCACACCGTCATTTGGATCCTAGAGACTTACGTACGTAGTTGTGTCCCTCGATAAGAAACCTGAGAACATATTCCGAAATTTTGATCCCAGCTACTTTTCGATACGGAAAATAATTTTCGCGAGCATCGCGAACTCTGCGCATACCTAAAACGGATCAACTTGTATAAAGTGCCTGGAAAACGATATATCTATAGCTACTGTTGGGTTACATGCTCCGAGTCGATTTCGTCCCATAATTGGATGGAAAAATATGATGAAAAGTAAGAAATAAATCAATTAAATAATTAATTAATTAATAAAAAATCTGAGATGCAGGTATGGAGATTCCAGATGGTATTCATCAATGTAACGCAATTGCATCGCTTTTGAATAGAAATGTTAGAAATTCGTCTGCAGTGAGCGGTATAAATATATGCAGAAAAAGAAAATGAAGAAAAACGCGAGGTGAGTAATAAAATATCAGTTCTACTCGCTCGGTCATCTCAACGTGGTACCATCCGAATTTCACAATATCGACTTACTTTACCCTCTCAAAGTTGTGCGATGAATATTCAACAGTTGGCCACAGTACTTACACTATAACATGACAATCGCACATATTTAACTGCTTGCCGTGCACCGACTTTGTCATGGTAATTTTAACGGAGACAGTAATTATCGTTTAAATTGCGTTTACAAACTATATATAGGGTTATATTTCAGGGCTACGGGATCGAAAGTTTTTTGATATTCGGTTGAAATTTTATTTATTTTTCTCCTGCACTTCTGAACGCATAGATACGTGTGAGATCAAATTTACTTTTCGTAAATTGAAATCGAGATTCAACACCGCATATTTAAATCACCCAAAGTTCAATATTCGTATTTCTGCCATATATACCTACTGTAGAGTTAATATCAAAATGGAAAAAGGAAACAAAAACAAAAACAAGGAAAAAAAACGATAGCAAAATAAAAAACACGTTATATATTTTAAAAGCACTTCGTCGAGGGGTGAAAATACCGTCAACATTCAATTTTTGCAAGCCAATAGCTCATACGCTGACCCGTTTAATTGAATTCATCTAAACCAGTTTGTCTATGCTTTTTTTTTTTTTTTTATTTTTAATATATATAATTTTATTGCTAATTTGTCGAACGTTAATTGAATTTCTCCGTTTTTTTCCGAACAAAAATGTTTTCCTCAAGAGAATGAAATATCATTGGAAATAGTATATCAACATGTTGTATTATAGTGGCACTTCGTTGAGGATATTGTCGTGTGTGCGGTTTACATAGGCCCGAAGCACGTAGGTATATAAGTAATCTATGTGGTAAACAAATGTCCGTGAGATCAGAAGCTTCTTTACACAAAAAGCACCCCCGATGGTTTTCTCCTTGAGTTCTTCGTTTTCAGGCACGAGCGAAACGGATTTTCTCAAGAGCTGCTGCTGGCTGCTTCTGCTGCCGGTATATATAGCCGCTGTTGTTAGCCCTGCAGGGATTCGCAATCGGGTCGAGGAAAAAGAGAAAAGAAATAAAACAACAAAAAAAAAAAAAAAGAAGAAATTGGTATCCTTTATATAGAAAACGTCTTAAGGTCCTCGCGGAACGCCTCAAGCACGCACCGTCAGAAGTTATACGACACCGATATACCGTGTATTTATATCCACTCGATATCAACTCGTTATACCTATATTAATGATATTAAAAACCATCAGTTCCTCTGCAAAACGACTAGTGATTAGAGTCTAGCTCCCGAAGGGAGGAGGAGTGACGATACAGTCAAGAGAGTGCAGCGCTCCGAGACATGTATACCGTTTATAATTTTAATCGAGTTATGCATATTACAATGCCGGGTAGATTCTCAAAATGCAAATTTCACGTGATCATATATATGTATACAGGTATGCGATACGTACGTATATATAATAGATGCCGTAAGAGTAGAGTCGCTGTCCTCCCATATATAATACCTACGAAACAGGAAGCATATTAGGATTCCAGCGTTTCCTGCACAGGCAGCTAAACTATTATAATCATAATTCCAATTTACATCAATCTTTATTAGAGGATATCCTAGCATACGTCGGATTAAGATGGCTGCTTAAGGACCACGCCCCTTTAGTGCAGCGGCACCAAAGCTCGAAAAACAGATATATGTATAGGTATATTATACGTGTACCCTGCATATATATTTATACATAAATATATATAACTTGATCCGCGATAGCTGTGATTAGAGAAGAAATATATATATAAATCGACATAATGTAGCTATATATAAATATATACGAATAAATACTGTGACGTCAGAACTGCCCTGGGAATAAACCGGTCTTGGTAATGAGAGGCGAGTAAATATATACCATTAATGTAACGAAATTTTTATTTTAAGACATATTAGTCTCAACATTTTCTCAATCCGTCGAAATATACATATGTATGCATATAAGATGTCTGCAGGTGTCAACGATGAATCCATACATATTATATACATTCGGCGTATATTCCAGACGAGATTCTGAACGCAGTTAAGATTTTTATTACAGCCATCGGAATCATCAATCGATCGAATTATTATACACGCTCTGAAGTTGATCACCGTATGGTTTCGTCAGACGTGGCTAATATCGTGATGATATAATCATGATAGACAACTATGATTTTTTTTTTCTCTTTTTGAAATTGAAAAAATCAAAAAAAAAATAAAGAAAAAGAAACGAAACAACTCAACCACCACGGAACGGTGGTACAAATTTCAAAATCATTACCTCATGTTGATCTTAAAAATTTTATTTCTGAGCATTATAGAGAAGATCGAGAAAAAAAAAACAGAAAAAATCAAGTACACTTAGGTGTAGAAATCTTCGATGTCGTTCAGAAACAAAGTTTTATGAATGTACGTATAGATATACGTAGGAAAGTTTGAATCGAGCTTGTGAAAAACTACGCTCGCTTGAAACTCGCTCGCGTATGTATAGCTGCAGTTAGTACATGACGAACACGCGGTTGAATGGTGATCACCCAGAAGAAAGAAAAAAAAAAAAAAGAAAAAACAAATTTGATACCCACCCATATACATTCGAAGAGCTCTATAGCTATACGACATTTAATTTTATGTATTCAGAAGTTTCAACAGCAGACAACTATACTCCCGGATTAATTAAATGGCGTTTCAAAATTAGGAGAAACTTATACTTTAGAAGAGGAAGAGAGAAAAAAAAAAGAAGAAAGTTCTTTGAATTGAAAAGCTAAAAATAATTTTTTACATCGCCATATACATCGCGTTTTGAAATGTGAAAAATTATTTGGAAATTTGTAGTACGAAACCGAATGCATATGTACGCGTATTATAATAGCTATAAGGTCTTCCGAACGCGCCGTACTGTGACAGCTCAAAAACCGGTTACAACTGGCGAGTGAATCAAAAAAGCAAAGTGCATCGCCCGGAAGATTGGTAAAGAAAAATGTAGTAAGACGAAGAATAAGATAAGTATTTTAAAAGTGAGTAAATAAAAGAATTGGAAAAGAATAAACAAGCGAAGCACGTGTGAAGTCAGTTTACCAGGGTTAAGCACACATTTTGACCGTTACAATTAGATGCGTGTCGTTAGCAGGCTTGGAAGGTCTTACAGAAATTCTAAATATATGCCTTGTGAAGAGCAAATATTTCACGTAGACAATTTCAATCGATCCTCGTACTCGTTGAGAGAGGGAAAAAAGGAATAATCGAATGAATAAATAGATAATAAATAAATAAAAACTGGAAAAAAGAAAGAAAAACAAAAATGAAGCTCGATGTCAACGTTGATCGGAACTCTCGTCGGTCTCGACGCCTCCGGCTCGGCTCATCCATCCCCATTCTCTTTCCTGTCGTGCCCGGCTCAATTTTAACCCCCTCATCCAACCTCCGCACCCATTTTTTCTCCCTTTACACTATAGGTACACGTATACAGGTGCGTATAACCATAAAGTCTCATCGCGATTCCCTTGTGCCCTTGAAATACGTTATAGCTTAAAAATTCAAAAGCTTTGCCGTGTATTTGACGTTCGACATATTGACTAGGATAACATACATACATCTATAGATCACGGTGAATCGAGAAATCAAAACTATAACGTTCGTATAAAAAAAAATCCTGAGGGTAGTTCTGGCCATTGGCCAGCCTCATATAATGTGTATATGATAAACATATTACCTGCAGTCTATGTCCTTATACAATTGATATATAAAGCGAGACGTCCCGTTCTTGAGCTCTTGAATCCTACAGTGCAGGTACTTCGATGTGAACCTACTTTGTACTTGTTGTACGAGATATCAATTAATTTTTACATTTTTTTTTTCAATTTATATTGAATTTTTTTATCAGTTCATTACTAGTATGAAAAAAATTCTATAACAAGGGATTTTATGTGAATGGATCGGCCACTTATAATGTTTCTATATAAATTCGTATCAGCTGCACAGGACGAAATTTTCCCAAGAGAATTTCACTCGTAGAAAGTGACTCACAAATTAGCTGTTCAAGTGGAGAGAAAGAGAGAAGAAGAGAAGAGGTAGTAAAAAGAAGAAGATGAATAAAAAGCTCAGATAAAAGAGATATCAGAATTATAATTCCTTATTTATATATACAGCTCTGTTACTGTACAGTAGTTAAGGTACTCTCTGCACGCCATCTATGGACGTAAGACTGTCTTTAACCACGAATGGTTTTTATGAAGAAAATTAAGGGGCTGCTCTATCTTACAACGATATAAACCGCGCCCGCCCCAGGGTTCTCTCGACGGTTAAGAGGCGATTTGTAATTTCTTCTGTGTCGTAACAGGAGAAATTTTAATCCATTATGTTTATGTAGGTACATTTTATATAAAAGATAGATTATTATAGCCAACTGTGAACACCAGAATGGATATTGAGGGATTAAATTCACGGGATCTGGATTGTTAACGTATATTGTACATCTAATTGTACCATAAATATATAGAAATGAGGTAACAATTTCTTATTTTTTTCTTTACAATCTAGTATTCTCACCTGCAGCACGAGTGCGAATTTACCGTCTAAAATTAATGCATCTAATCGTAAGTTGTTTCGTCTAATAATTTTTCAAAATCAAGGGGAAAAAATCCTTCCATCGTCGTACCATCGTATTGAAATAATGAAAAACCGTTTGATTATTGTACGGAAATTTTTCTGCTTTATGAGTCTTACAGTACATATTGATGTCTGAATATATTGTTAACCATCTGTGTAAATACGAATGCGCAGATCTTCGTTAATTTTACATACGTCGTTGCAGGATGGATTTGTACATTAAACGCACTGCAAAGCGAACTATGCTCGTAACAAAGCTGATTTATGAAGTGTCAATTTTTTCCTGAGTCACCTTACGCGTGGCGTGCATCACGCTTATTAACAATATTATAAATTTTGCAGACAAAAAAAACAGGACAATGGGAAGAAAAACACAAAACTTTTTCTCGTTAACGATTAAATATGAGATACACATTTAATAACGAAAAACGAAAATCGATCCGGACACGTTGAAAGATTAGGATGAATACATTATTCTATCAACATATTTTGAAAACGAAAATGGAAAGAAGCTAAAAATTAATATGAGAAAAAAGGTAAAGAAAAATTTTACACGTACTATTGTTTGCTCTCGAGTCTCGTGATTTCAAATTAAAATACCCGTTTGGCCATGAAATTTGTTTTTCACCCGGGAAGCTGCAACGCGGCAACTGAAATGTACGTACAAATTTGTTTGTTTATGTATAGATATATATATATATATATATATACATTTTTTTGTTTGTTTTATCACATGTCGTTGCTATAGATCCTATATACCTATGCAGCGAGTGCAAATATTTTTGGTTTTTACTCAACGACCTAAAGAATGTTGAATCAAAAGGTTAATTATACTTGGCATAATTTAAATTCTTGTACATATGTGTAAATAAACATACATGGTTACAGTCATTGAACTATATAGCTAAAATACGATAGAATGTGTTGTGATTGAGAAAAGAGGATTTAGTACCATCATCGATCGTGTTGATCGTGTGTGAAAAGTCGAAGGATTTTTATCGGGTGCCATACAATAATGAAAAAAAAAAAAAAGAAAATTTATCGACCGCATTACCGTGGACACGAAAAATCATGTGATGTGGAACATTTCCATCTCCGGAATACGTAATAATAATCGATGAAAGAGCTTCCGATTCGCAGAAATCGATTCGGATCAGTTACACATTATATTTCAACACTGGTGCGTCGTATAATCTCCGTTAATGAAATAACAAAGATTCTTATGTTCTGCGAGTTCGTCACACTTGAATAATTCGTATTCCAAGAATTCGATGTGTTTTTCTTAGATGATTATCATTATATTTGAACAAAAAGAAGAAAAAAAAAAATATCACTTTTACTTCTCATCAATGGAATATTTACACCGGAATTTACATACACGTACAGACTGAAATAGCTTGCGTCAGTATTTCGAGGTGTGAAAAAGCACCGGCCACGTGCCAAAATGACCCGTGTGAACCCACCCAATTCGAGTACCTGCACTTAGGTGTACGATCGGTATAAATAAACCTGTCCGAAAATTAACCAGAGATGAGAAATGAAATGGAAAGATGCAACGAGAATGACAATTACAAACGATATGAATCGTCGGAAAGGGATTTATGCGAGTGGCATTTAAATCGGCGTAAGCAAATAAATGAATGGTATTAATCATTGTTCGAAACACGTGTGTAAAGGAGAGGAAGAGGCCTTGCAGCGGTCACATGTTTCGCATGTTACCTACTCTCTTGCTGGTCAAACGTGCCGTTGAGTCGGTCGGTTGGTCGGTTGGTTGGTTGGTCGGTTGATGGTCGTTTTTAAATAAATCGGCAGCGGCGCGCGACGTAGTCCACTGCCAGATACTAGATCGTCCGGTATAACCGTATAACACGAGAATACCACACGATATTGGTTAGTGCGAGTCGATCTTTAGACCGGTGTTAATCTCTCACTTCTTTCAGATGTATCGCGTTGGTCAGTAAAGATAATTGTTCATCAATACCGCTTATGAGTTCACACGGGTTGAAGATTTTTGTTTTTATCGAATACAAGTTGCGAGCAAAAAACCGGTCGTAATTTTCCGTTTTCCATAATAGTGCGACAACGATGCCGAGCTGCTGATTATTCATGGATTAGAATTGTTAATTTGTTTTTTTTTTGATGCGTCAAATTTGATCGGCTATTCGAAAAACTTGACGTAAATTCATGTGTATTTTATACATGCATATGTGCATTTATGTGAAACGAGATTTCTGTACCGAACTTGAACCCACTACCGTCCACGTTTAAATGATCATTGTGAGTAACCGAATGCAGAAACCAGCAGAAGCAGAAGGAGAAGCGTAAATTTAAACAAAACTAGACAAGTGACTATCTGACGAACGAGACGAACTTCTACTTTGAACAACGTAAAGTACAACCGCACCACCACTGGGCGTTCTTATCTACTTGGTCAAACTACCGACACGGAAAACCACCTGACCTAACATTGACTAGCCGACCAAACCCTTCGGGACGTCCTTCCAAACTTTACGAAACTACATTGAATTCTCCTGCGGAGAAGATTATTCAATTTTTCAATTGCACGAAACTCCGGTGAGTCAATTATTTCTCTCTATAGTATATAATTTTCTTAATGGCTAGATAATTTCACGGCATTGTTCACTCACATCACTTTTCTTTATTTATTGGTGTCTTTTTTTTCCATAATTTTCTTCTTCCAGTGATTTCTAGAAGGACCTTGGAAGTTAATTGTTATTTCGTATATGGATATAGGTGTAATTAGGGGCAACGTATGCCCGGTATAACCGACTATCATCATTGTTATGAGAATGCTTTGAAATCTACGTTCTATCCGCGCTCATAGAGATATTGAGAAACGTGAACGTCAACACTTGAACTTTACTCAAGTTACAAGTGCAACAATAATTACATAGGTATACATTATACCCGCATATAACCTCAGGATACACGGAATCATGCACTGCAAGTTGATGAGATAATTTTTATTACCGTATGATTGTACAATATTTGTCCAGAGTACACTCGTATCTACTTCACGTGGGTGTATTGATACCAAAACTGGACGTTCACGATGTCACGTGATGAGTTTACCAAATAATATTATATCTGAACCACGAAACGAATCAACGATCAAAATGTCAACGACATATTATTTATGAAAAAAAAAAAAAACAATTCTCTCACGACTTCTCACTAGTGATTGAAAAAATTACCGATCTGTAACATACGTCAACGAAATTAAACAAACACGAATTTCCGTACACGTCTTTTCATTCGTCGTAAAAAATTAAACGAAAATGTAACCAAATAAAATAATTAGATGTTATTCCGTCAACCGATTCGGCAGACAAATGTTAAAGTAGATTTCCCAACATGACGAGCTCAAACGAAGCGTGTTTTGATCGAGTTACATCGATTTTCAAGTTTTTAAAGTTATATGTATAAGTTCCACGACGAAGTTTCAAGCTTTTGTTTTCTTTCATACACCGTTCGCGGGGCGCAGGGAGAGGAAGGGAGGGAGGATTTATCTTAATTTGTTTTGGATATCGTACACAACATAAACACATCACGTGGTCCTCATGATCCGAATATACATGGGTGTTATGGCAGCTCATTATTATACCGGCAAATTAATCCGATCGGATAAATTTCCGCGTTGGTGTGACGGCATAAATGTATTATTAGAATATATGGATCAGAATAAGAGAATTGAAATTGTTAATTTCTCGTCTCTATACGGAGGTACAGAAATTATTCCACCTCCTCTCTCGCACAGATGATAATGATTCGGTCTGCACCAGCTGCAACAGCTGCTTGAACGGCGCACGTTTCTCTGTATATTTCTCTTTTGTAAACGGGATATTTTACAATATTATATATATAATTTTAACGATACTTAAGAACTAAAGATTGCGGGCGTATAATATTATATTCTTACATAATATAATAAGTCGAGAAACATGAATAATAAATTATTAGTTCTGCATCTATGTATATGTTATTTAAAGTCGAGAGGAATGTTTGGCATCGTCTCTCGATTTTTCAGTAGTTATGAAGCTGCTGCAGTCGATACGCCGTTATCGGAGTTATTTTTGGTTATCCACACATGTAGGTAGCAGAGCTTCATCCTTCTTGGCTCGGCTCAGGTCGAAATTCACTCCGACGTTCGGTGCACCGCCACGAGTAGGAGGTGGAAATTTATCAGTTCCGATACCGATTCACCCTACGCATAGGGTAGGCGAGATTTTTGTAAAAGTATAGATGAGCAGTGGGCGATCCTGAAAATTCTTCAAGGATCATGCTCACAGGGCGTACGCCAGAATTACGTGTTGGGCTTGCGCCGAAGAATTCAATCATCTCAAAAACTATGGCTGCCGATTCCCAACAACGAACTCATACCGATATTCTTCGATTTCTAGAAGGTTCTCGGGATCTAAAGCGACAATCATTTCGCTAGGAGATCGAATAATTTTTGCACGCATAACCCGAAACACCGTGCGGTCTTTCTTGTAACGGGTTCGATTTATCGATACCGGTAGTAAAAAATATTCAAATTATTTCGAACCTCCTACCTGTTTCGCCTAGAAATTTAAATGTCAAGTTATTGGTTATCATCCAAATGGCAAAGCGCTTATATTTTCGTTAGAATAACATTGTGTTACCATGACTTCTTGGCATTGAGTTTCACAGTGAACTTCGTGTATGAAAATATCGTCAGTTTATTTATACACCATAAATACATGTACCTTGTTCCATAATAACTTGTCAATCATGCAATAAAATACATTTCTACGAAATTTACGCAAATTTCATTCCTGTAAGGCCTCCCCGTCGCGATGCACTCACGAATGAATATATAAATAAATGAATAAATAATTAATTAGAAAAATAAATGAGTAACTATAAATTTTTACCATACGACTGACCAATTGTCAAGAGACTCGGTAGTATTACACTTACGATCAATACATTTTTATAATTAAAATCTTCCAATTATAACGTCCATTAGTTTTCTAATCCGAACACTCATTTTTGCTCAATAATTTACAAAGACTCGGACAACTTGATACAAAAAGAACATTAACAATAACAATCCTAACAGTAACAATAACCGAATGAAATGTGATGGGTAAAAGTAAATTACTTGTCGCTGCGCAATATAGAAAAAGGTTTTTTTTCCTCCGATTGTGAGTATGTGTACATGGGTATAAAAAATGTATATAGTTTACACAGAATATCCCTCGTAGTGTCCTTGTATTCCTTTCACTTTTTCCACCCTCATCGCTAATTTGCGAAAAGTTTTCTCCTCTTATTCTGTTTTGTCTTCATCTTTTTTTATTCTTCTTTCTTTCTTTCTTTCCTCCTCTTATGCGCATTTCCCCGACTCATACTTTTTCTTTGACATTTTTTATTCATTTCATTTATTTATTTGTTCATTTTGGTTTTCTAGCTTTCGTGTGAGTATGTATACGGGTCGATTTTCTTCGCGGCACTTTTAGCCCTATAATCCATAACCACATACATACAATATAATACATGTAATATTATTAAGCGTGACCTTTAATTTAGGAATCTCTAATTATTCGTGCAACAAATGCCTCGCGCCCGGTTCGGTGTAGAGTTTCGCGAGTCTGTACATATTCACGTAAAATGTATCTTATTACATATGGTATGTACTACATAGATGACGAGGTATATGTACGTACGTATAAAAAGGAGCTGTAAACCGGTATTCAAATGCTATTCAAATTTTCCAGTTAATGAGCCGAGTTTCTGCAGTATAGGTACCGTTTTCGTTTCACTCGTACATATAGCGGACACAAAGAAAAATCTAACGCTCCAAAATTACGTAGTTGCGATGTAGTTTTACGCGTGCCAAAAGCAAGAAAAAAAAAAACAAAAAAATAGAACAAAGGATAATGGGAGCCAAAAAAAATGTCAAAGTAGATATTTTTGAAGGAAATGGTTTTTATTTTTTCACTCTTTTTTCTTATATCAAACCTTAAAGTTTTTCGAGAGAGACATGATATAATACGCGGATTTAGTAAACTGACCTAATCGTTTTTCCGTAGCAGAAAATTTGAATCGTTGATTTAGAAGGAAAAGTGAAGTAGAATAGGGAAGCGTCGTATATAGACACGATACGTAAATCCATTTACGGTTACTTGTTTACGCATATAAATATAGGTATATATACCTAATAAGCAAATTACACTTGGACTCTGGACATATATTAGACAACATAATAATTTAACGCCGCAGTTAAAAATTAGTTTGCAATTTATATTCCCTCTTAGGCATGCACACACATAGGAATGTATAGTGTAGGCGCATACTTGTAGGGATAGCGACAGAGAACGATAAAACTTCGTACAAAGCATTTTAAAGCACGATATGCGTATACGTCGATTGTAGCACCTCGCGCATGTAACGAAAAAGCAAAAACATAAAAAGAAGTGAGAGAAAAAAAAAAACATATTCCCTTGTGCATTAAATTGGTAATGGTGGATAATAAAAAGTTAGCGCTCGTCTGTATAATGTGTCTTTGTAATGGTAACTATGTGCCAAGCTATGGCATATGTATATGTATATATGGTATATAATAATAACCACGACAAGGATTCTTATTTCCCTCTATTCATTGGAACCCCGTTGATATCAGATCCGAGCCCAGGGATACCTTTATATGAATATTTCTTCGGACACAAAGAAATCCCATCGTCAAATCTTTTGCATCGCCTTTTTGACATTATCATGCGGTTTCAATCTTTAGCGATTTTCTTCCCTCTTCCATCTTTTCATTTTCATTTTCTTTTTTCTCATTCTTCCTTCAAATATTGTATTATATATGTGTACCTATTTCTTTATTTTGCATTTTTTAATATACCCAACTAGAGAAAAAAGACATCGCGGACAACCTGCTCGTATATATATGTTTAAAGTAACACACGTAAATCGCAACAAGATTTCCGACACAGATTTCCGGGTAGATGTAATATATTGCACTTCGATACGTCCTTGTAAATGGCGTGAAGTTTATCGGAAGTCTGAAAAATGCGGGCTACGGCCTTCTGATTTCTCACCTCTCGATAATTCAATGTATCAAATCTCTAATGTTTATGTATTTCTTTTTTATCTTTTTTGTATCACTGATCGATATCGCGATAGCAATAATACCGGATCACGTGGAGATAGTTCTTTAGTCGCGATGCACTTGCGAGATCGAAGGATTAGTCATACGTCGATTACACGCGTACCTATAATACTACATACAGACTTTGGCTATCGAGATATCATCAGCTATCGTAGATTGCTCCGAATATCATGTGTTATAATATACAATACATGTATGTAATTCATATAAATAGCTTCGATCGGACGATTACCCAGTTGAGTCGAGTTTATGGAGTAATCCGCGACGCGAAGTACGTTGTCATCGAGCTCTCGTCAGCCGATTCGTAAACGGATTCAGCGTCGCGACGTCGACGTCGACATCGACGTCGTTCATATACCTACATTCCGCGATTGTCAATCAAAACGTCTCTTACAGTTTACACAAACTATACATATATATCTATACTTTTGCAATATCAACGATGCTGCTGCCGTCTCCAGTATTATTGCAACAGTGAGTAGCGTATATATACAGAATTTATATACATACGTGTATGTGATGTATGAGTATATCAGGATATATTGAATCCCCCGAAGCATATTATCACCACGTGTGCACTTTATAATATACCGTAGCGCGATTATATATATCGTAACGTTTGTTCTCAGACATTTGACAGCCGCCCGTCGCACACCACCCCTTTATTTCTACCTAGCATACCATCTGTGGATGAAAGAAAGAAAAATAATTTTTTTTTTCTTTTCCACGTATAGGTATATTATGAAGGTAATTAATTTCGATGATATTCTTATATAAGAACGCGAACGCGACGTCATGGCGATATCTGGATATCCGTTGAAATATCATCACATTTAATATTCCTTTGATCGCGCGATCACACGTGACCTGAATTATATTTTTATCTAATATAGAGAAAATGAGAAAATATGAAATTAACGCTTTGTGCACTATAATGATTAGCATATACCATATACCTACTCTAACGTGGTGATCAAAGTATAATAAATAGTTCCAAAAAAATGTGTTTAATTAACCAAGTAATGAATATATCGATTTGATACCTGTAACGAAATTATTTGGAAAACTTGATAATTTCACATAAGTCCTTATATCTATGGATCGCTCATTTTATTATTTAGTTTATTGATATTAGGTGAAAATCATCGATGTTCAAACACCTAAAAGTCTGAAGTACATAAAAATGAATTTAAGTAAATGCATTTGGGTCAAGAACGAGCGATGTAAGACGTGTTATAAACCTTAAAAATTATCTAAAAAAAAAAAACGAAGAATTTCGGAATACTAGGAAAAGGTTAAATTTTATGACTTAAAAGACGTCATCTTAATTCTTCAGCCTAGGTATTTAGATACCCTGTATAACTATCGTAAATAAGAATATCAAAAAAGGTTTTTTTTCACTTCTTCTTCTCATTATCGCATAAAATTTTTTAAATAATTTTCTTCATTTATTAACAGTGTTAAACATTGTCGACGGTCTACCCGTACACGTATCCTGCGAATACATATATATGTATCATACGTATAATATAACTTAGCTATATAACATGGCGTGGTTGATATATTAAAAGATAAAATTATTCAAAACGTAAAACACGGGGATCCCAGATTTTGCCCTCAGGAGTTATTATACATTTATGTACCCGTACGTGTATTTTAATATGCGAATATTAATGAAAGACGTTAGTTATTTAAGCAGAATTTTTATTTTCATTATTAATATTTTTTTTTCTTTCTATTTTTTTTTTTTTGTTTTTTTTTTTTCCAATTTTTTTCTCCACTTCATTCTCGTGCGTTCATTTCTGTATAGTAGCAGAAATTTTTAGTGCCATTTAATTTATGGAGATATATATGAAGATACATGGATAAACTATACGTATACAGTCACACGTGTTTATAATATAATAATTTTTATACGGCGCCATATAAGTCAAAGAATTCAAATATATGTCAATCTTATATTGGCGAGGATTATCCAGTCGATGCGAATTAGTGTATTCAAAATACTATACTAAAAATGTTGCGCTGTCATTCGATCACGTGCCTACTTATACACATACTGATATAACTAAATGATTTTTCTTCTTAATTTTTTCTTTTTTTTTCGCAAACTTTTTTTTCGCCATACTGCCGAAACTTCATCGTTAATTATCAACGCAACTCGGATGGAGGTTCGTCTCTTAAAGGCAATCTGATACAATAAGGTCTCAAGTTTAGAGATCGACGAGACAAGGAGAAGGAGAATAAATTAACGAGAAAAAAAAAAAATGTATGAATAATAAAATGGAAGAATACTATATATTTGAAAACCGTCATAGTCTTTCGTATGCATGTAATGTTCGTGCGAAACTGCCTGGGTCTGTCATATATGTTCGATCGATCGTAAACGTAACATCCATACAGCACAGGCCTGGAAGAATTTCGTTTCTTCTTTTTTTTTTCTTTTCAAATATCTGTGTTTCTATTTATCCTTCTTCGTTTTTTATTTTTTTGCTTTTTTTTTTTACCATGCACCATCCGCAAACACGATTTGACTCTTATTTTTATTATTATTATTATGATTCATGTGTTTTTTTTTCTTGCCGATGTAATGTTCCTTACGGTAGTTACGTCATTTTTACAACTCCGTAATACCTTGTTGTGTTTGGCTCCAACGATATATCCATGTATTCTTACGCCTCGTGATTTTGTGAGCCTGGAGGCTCAACTTTTCTGTTCCTCGATCGTTCAAACTTCTCTTACACATACATCCGTGGTATATCATGTATATCTGCATAACTATATACAGTACCGTATATATGTATACACGACAAGATCTTTCCGATTTCCATAGTCGTCAAAAAGCGACGACAGATGGTGAATTTTTATTTTTTATACATTCCGTTCTTGTGTTTTTTTTTTCTCCTTATTTTAGTTCATCTGTTTTTATTTTTTCTTTTATTTCATTTTATTTTTTGTTCTGCATACATTTTTCTGTCCACCGGAGTCAATATTATAGTAATACCTAAGACGTGTATGCGGAATCAATGTGCCACTTTACCTTGGAGATATACGAAATCCAATTAAAAAAAAAAAGACTTGAAAAAATTGTCGTATTCAAATTTGGATTCATTTGACCTTTTTCTTTTTTTTTGTGTTTCTTTCCTGTTTTTTTTTTTTTTTAATTTTTCTATACTTATAACGCGCGACAAAACTTTGGTTTGTAATGATCAAAAAAAGTGTCCTTATCATCTTTTGTTTTGAGAGAAATTAATATCGCGGTTGTTTCGAAAAAAATATTTAATGTTCTTGCTGCACATCACGTTTCGCGTGAGCTTGCGTCAACCCTTTTTTTGATTAATCCGGAAGGTATCAAGGAAGCTTATATTGATGTTTCAAAATGCACAGGCTGTCCACTTATTGTTTTTCTTTGTGTAATATCTTCACATCTCTTTGTGGTCTTTTGGTTTTTGTTACTCGCTTTTCTTATCTTTATCTTTTTTTTTTTCCTCTTATGTACTGCATATTGTAGGTTTATCTACCCAACTCTTTGGTCTTTGAATGCAAACTTTCGTCTCGTAATTCAAAGCGGAAATTAAAGTGAGAGGGAAAACATGTAGAGTACAGGTCTGTAAGGTGGAGTACCAAAAGTTACGAAGACTGAAAAAGAGAAACAATTTTCAAAAACGAACGAGAAAGATCTACAGGAAATGTGTGCAACTACTGCAGGGTAGTGATGAAAAAGTGCGAAGTCCTCTTACTCTACAAAGAAACTAACTCGCTGTATAATATGTACTGCATTTTCCGGAGCTACGAATTTCCAATACTTCTATCCAAGTATTCGTAACATACACATGCCGCCTTGTAAAGATTCTTTCAACTTTTTTACACTCTGGGATTACGAGAGCCGCGTAGGGATTTGGGATGAAACGGACTACGTGATGTGTACATGTAGATTGGTATTTATTTCATCTCATCTCATCTCATCTCACTATTGGGGAAACGTATGTTTGTACGTTCGCAAAAATCTCAAAAACTACTCAACCAATCATTACAAAATTTGAACAGTAGCTTTATCACGTATTCCGAAGCGTCATAGGCTAAATTATTCTTCTAGATTCATTGAAATGTAAGAACAAGCAAACAATATTCAGTTCCTCCTAGGCAGTTTTCATTCAAGCCACTAGGTGGCAAGCCGCTCATTGTAAGTTCGCCATGCTCTTTCTTGCGGCATGTTTTTTGGACAGCATGGCGCGGCACAAAAATAGGATGCTAGTTCTTTCATGAGTTTGGTGGATGTGTGGAAAGGAATGAATGAAATAAAAAATTTATGTATTACTGCACTGTACATTTGGTAGTTTATCGATCATTATTATACGATATACATATATCGGGTATAAAACTGAAACAGGTGGTCTTTCTTTCATATTTTTTGTCGTTATAAGTGGTACACATAAAACATGTGTACGTATATAAAACATCAAGTAGATACGAATGCATCTTCCAGAGAATACTGAACGTTTGTATACGTATATACCCTAACTTCCGCCGTTTTATGGACTGTCATAATTTTACCGAGCCAAAGTGCAGGACCGGTACCGCAGTTTCGGAATACTAACCCCTAATGGGTAAAATTTACTCGAGTTTTATTACCAAATATTGGTAAACAACATGGAGTGTTCAATTCTTTTGAAAAATAACATTTATTTATGAATATAGATTCTTAGCCCCGTAAGGAGTCACTCCTGATTTCCAGCGCGCGGAGTCGGTCGGAATACTGCAAAGTATCAAAAAATTCAGTCAACTTTTACAGTCATAAAGCCCCTCGAATTCGAAATTTTTCACGTCTCCGAAACTCTCGAATGGCTACGAAGTCTCATGAAGCCACAAAAAGTCCCATGAAGTTCTGCGAAATTTAGTGAAACTGCTGAAGGGTGACCTGCACCGAAGTCTTTTGAAGTATTTTCAAATCTCTAAAAGTCTTTGAAGTCTCCGCAAAATCCATCGAATCCCATGAAGTCGAAATCTTTGAAGTTCTGAGGTCTGATGTGTATGTCCTTTTTTGGAGCGGTTACCCCCCGGAAGGCAACTCATGTTGTTAGAGCAACGTGATACGTCTGACGTTCGAACCACCGTTCGAGAATCGCTTGACGCTGCTATAATTGCAAGCAAGCGGAAGGTGTGAATTACGATATCAGATAAAACGACGCTGACGGGCGTTGCAGAATTGAAAAATTACACTGTTAATTACAATATTTTCCACTATGCAAAAAAATATGCAACATCCCGTCGGTATTTTTCCTACAGAATCAATCGGCTGTAGTGTGCATTCAAAATTTTTCTTACATTGATAAAAAAAATTCACCGTTCACTAAAAATGACGCACTTTTCTGACTAAAAAAAAAAAAAAAAAAAAAAAACATGCAACTAATTCAACAGAAACGATATCTCGACTCAAGAATGGTAAAAAAAACTTAGAGTTGACTTGAAAACTTACTACGAAACCACGATTTCTCAAATGAGATCAACACGTTTTAGAGGTTCATTTAAAGATTAGTATTACACATATTTATCTAGAGAGTATGTGTCTAACTAATTAACGTTGAATCTAGACGACGCGACTAATTTACGTGGTGAAAATGATTATTTATTTTTTCTCACAAGGCCACCGTTGATGGCGACAGTGAAAGTGATTATTGATTACGTATAGTGTTTTACAAGATAACTACAGCTGTAAATATGACATCTGATAATATTCGACTGTTGTATAAACTGTCCTCATCAACACGTTACCATCTATGATAACAACCAACTAGAATGTATGCAATTTATTTATTTACTTATTTTATTAATTCTGTTTTCATTATCGTCTGCGCAGCTGTAGTCACGCTACAATTGTCGCGAGTCCAAATAAACTGGATGAGTTATTTTCATAACTTGATGTGGAAGATGTATGTTAGTTTCATAACAATTTCATATAGAGATTCCTTGGACTAATCCGTCGTTAGGAAAAAAAAAAAACATGCATAATAATTTTGTACACATATATTTGTACCTCTCCTTGATTGATTTGACGTACACATAAAATTGAAGTCTGGTATTCAGCTGTATTATTCTCGTATCTTATACGTGGTGTATAGCTCAATTCCCTCACGTATAATGTATATATATATACATATACATATATAATACAATATCAACTTAATTAGAATCGTGATGAATGAATATTAAAGTACGTATATATACGTATATTATACGTACATCAGGCTAGCACGCGATTCTCAACGTTGGAAAATTAAATGAGTGGAGTAGTAGATGAATTATTCTTGAAAGCAAAAAAAGTAAATTTGTTTATCTGTAAAGTATTCCACTTCTATCTACTCCTATCTCTCTCTCTCTCTCTCTTCTCTTTCTCGATCTCGCGTCCTCTAATTTCAGCTACGAGATTTTAATTGGTCTAAATGAAATCGAGCGCACAACATCGTTCCGTAGGTAATGCTACGTGCGCCAATGAGCGACACGAGTCGCTGTAGCTGCCGCTACTGCAGCGGCGACCGTTTCTGAGCCGCTGTGTAGAGAGAATTGATTTATTTATCATCGACGTTTGCGCCAGCGTGACTGCAGGCTCACACCACGTCTCGCGCATTTTCACACGCCGTTAATTACGGGGTATATTATATATTCATACACACGTACGTACATATCATATATATATGTACATATGTACCGCGCTGATGCAATTCCCTCACGCATACGTTTCGTTAAGACGTTAAATTTGATACGAAGAGTGTCGTAGGACGTTTTATAAATACATGAGGTTCTCGCCTTCGATTCACTTGTAGTACTTATTAGATCTGGAGATCACTCGAGTACTCGTCATGTGATCACCACGTGCTCGAGGCGCCGCGTACTCGATTGACATTTCTTTCCCCCAACCGGGCGACGCGACGGATTCGCGCGACGTTCACGCCGACGCGTCTTATGTATGCACATTCGAAACGAGTCACGTGAATTTCTATCTCACTTGCCTTCTCGGGTCTTGATGCATTTTTTTTGTTGTTTTATTTCTCTCTTCTTTTCGTTTCTTCGAGATCTCGTCATCGTCGAGACCTTGCGTTGTCAATAACGCCGGAGGTGATTCATTATGCTTTGAATAAAAGTGGATATTTATAGACAGATTTTAATAAAACGAATTCGTTATCATCGTCACGCGTTGGTATTTTCGTAGCGTATACATTATTTTTCAATATCCTGATACATCTCGCCAGATTTCTGATACGCCATTTTTTTGTCATCTCCTCTTTTTATTCCTTCCTTTCTTCCGCACGCCGCGTACAATACGGACGCGTCGATCTGCGGCGAAATATACATATATAATGTATAGGTACTCCGGAAGAGATTTGAAACGAGGCTTACTTTTCATGATTATAAATTTGGCATCCGAATAGAATTTCTCGTGCAGGATGATAATAAAATTACAAGTTTATCAAATTCTGACCACGTTTTTTATACACTCCGCGATGTTATTGCATGAACAAACAGCTCGCATCTGCAGGGATCGAGTTGATATAAACGTGGTAAATATTTTCATCGATAAAAATCGACCTGAATTTTTTTCTCGGCGCAGGTAATTAATCATCGCTGCACGTTGAAAGATAAAAAATTTGCATAGATCATTTTATATAGGGATCGATCGTCGGCGCCATTATTCCGCTGCTGATACACCAGATATAATTGTAAATTTCAATTCGCTCGGTTCGGTTCCAGAATTTCTTGCGACTGTTTATAGGTGTAATATGACATAGAATAAGTCGTAGTCTAAGCGCCGCGACGTCCGCGTCGGTCGACGACCTGACCGAGAATATAGGAGGGCGAAATTGCAGTGTACGAACAAGCCACGTTGTATTTACAACGACGCACCGGTTACGCTGCAGCTTACCGTTCTTGCGATGCGACGACGTACTTACGTAGGCATACGTACGTACGTATCGCAAATATGTATCTTTTTTTTTCCCGCCATGCCACGACCTAACTTAAGTTTGTCTGGAGCGCGGATATTCACGAGTAAACAAAATTACGGTATAGATAAGTTATTTGTTTTTTTTTTATTTTTTGTTTCATATATGCAGTAATTAACCGTTGCAGCTGTGGTATCTCATATATACACAGACTGCACGTATACGTAAAATATCGTGCGATTGCGATCACCATAATCTTCACGAATGAATGGAGCGGAGCTTGCGGTGCAGTTGGCGAGCATCTTAATACACGAGACAATAATTAATTAACGATTAAACTTGATCACCGCTGTGAGCCGTGGACAATTATTTGTTAGCAAACTACCGTATTATTATATTAACTCCAACTTAATGTCTTCAAATTCAAACAACGATACGAGACACATGAGGCTTGATATTAGGTATATCATGCGATCCACATATATGTATGTATAATGTATATGTACGGCCGTTTAATCGTATAATTATAAGACCGTCGTATACTAGTACCTTATACAACAAGTTTTCTAGCACATCTGTATGTACATACATGCTATTATATATACCTCCTGAAATTATATTATTTGTATATTATCAGTTCAGTTGCAGTGGAAATTTCCCAAATCATCGTCAAGACACATTAAATACACATAGACCGTCGCGCCACGCATCGACAAATGTTCCGCTGTCCCAGAGACATAATTATTTCTTTTTTCTTTTTTTCTCTCCCTTTTTCTCCATTTACTACACAACCATCTCTTCTTCGGTTGTGAAAACTAATCGATTATTATAAAATCATTTCTATTTAATCGATTTGGTTTTCGCGTAACTCAATTGTATACGGTATTTCGAAACAGCTGCATCTTTTTTTGTTTTTTTTTGTTTTCAATTTCATTGTAAAATCGGAATGACATGGGCGTTACGACGCTCCAGGTAAAATGGTAGGGAAAATCAAAATTATAGCTAACGCATTGTCTCTAGTGTATGGTATAGTTTTTAAAAGCTCAGACTGACGGAGCTTGAAAAGCGTTTAACGAGGTTTGAGACACATTGTGAAAACGGGAATGTAATGTACGTTTATGTAAATGTCTCCGATTCACATAAAACTTGTAAAATAATTGTTAGAATTTTAACAACAATCGTATGTACGATTATACATCACGTTCGGATGAAACCGTAGAATGCAGTGTTGAAGAAAAGCGAGTTATATGGAAAAAAAAGTTTTCGAAATAAAAAAACTACGCCTGTTTCTAACTGATACAGAAGTCGATTGTTGCGTCGTTGTTATTATTGTTGTTATTTTTATTAAATCGAACGATCCATCGTCGGATTTCAAGCTCGAGTTGTAAATACACGTCTGTCGTTTCCCCGGATCCAATTGAATCCTTTTCTTCTTTTCACCATACATATATGTATACCTGTATACATGCGCACACATGTTTTATTTTACTATTTTATTTTTATCTGCAGCGCGGCGGTGCAGCGGCGCTTTTCACTCAGCTTCTTTTCGATTTCATATGTATAGATATATAGATGGTGTACACCCAAAGAACCAACGACGACGACGACGACGGTTTCGACGTTATTCGTACGTGTCGAATCTCGGTGCACACGGAGTGCAGCAAATTGTACAAAGTATATAGCGGCGTTGAAACGTCAAGTGAATAAATCTGTTTGAAAATAATCGAATAAGAAATAAAGAAAAATAAAAAAAAAAAAAAAGTGGAAGACAGCCATTGAATTAGAAGAATTGTATCGGGCGGTGTCTCGTTTCTGCACGCACACAGTAAACAACTATTCAAGAATATTGAATTATTTGTATCATCATCATCATTATTTTTATAAATATATTATGTGTATTACAGCTGTGTACAAATATTACAAGCAAAACACACCTGTCAATTAACTTTGAGGAATAATAATCATCCAACAAAGATATATATCGTCGTTATTTTTTTGTTTCGCGTTCATTCGGAAGATAGTCGCGTTTTCGGTATGTGCAATTCCTTTTTCTCTAATACATCAATTATAACCGGGTGTTACGTCATATATGTGTCGCGTGGTTGTAAAAAAAAAAGATTTTCTATTTTTGCCAATTTTTTTTTATCGCCACACTTTTATTCGGACACTTTTTGAATGAGAAATTGTGGATAGAACGTGACAAAAATCGGTCACAAATTACCTATATTTATTCACTCGATGCCAGGCACACACATGCGGCTGTAATTACATATGTTTTTTCACTTGAAATTATAGTTATATGCAATTTTATCATTTGCTTACATATATGGAAGTGGTCTTATTATATCATTCGAATGTTTGCTTTAGGTCTAGACTCATCTATGAAAAATAATTATATAAGGCACGCCACCGAAAACCTGCGATACCAAGCACGATTGCCGCGGCTATGTAACTGCAGTAATTTTTTTCAAACAGAAATACATTCTTTTGGTAACTTTTTTTTACATTTTTTTATCTCTGATCATTAATCACTAAATTACGGACTATTTTGCGTGCATATATTGTTTTTGATGAAAAATTGAGGGGATTAGCGAAAAAGAAGGTGGGGGTAAAAAAATTCAGAATTTTGCTCGAAGCTCCGCGCGATTTTATGTGCAAGAAATGAAGTATGAATTATTTTGAGATATTAAACTTCAATCACTAGCGAATTATTAGACATCCGATTCTCGTCAAGATTTAATTAGCTAATTAGAGCGAATATTGCGATATAATTAAAAATCTTTGGAGATGATTGTCGACTTAGGCTACGCGAACACTTCGGTATCAGACATATGTACATGACATCGTCTCTAACGTTATTGGTTTGAATCACCTAAATCGTACATATGTATTACCTATGTTCTATATAGAGAATAGAATTCATTTCACGCACGTGCAGCAGATCACGAAGATAATTGCCATCGCTACACCAGAAACTACGCCTAAATTAATCACTATCTCCTGGTAATAAATCGCACGTTTCAATCGAGGACCACCGGTTGCGTGCAGCCAAAAGCCTTAGGCAATTCTCCCGACGAATTATACATCGCTAGACTGTGTAACCACGTGACATCTTTTTGTAAATCAATCCCTGATTATTGTCCGCGAATAATCGATCTGAAACAATAATTGGATAGAAATTGAAAGATATAAAGTAAACGAAAATAAATGAGAAAACGAAAAAAAAATAATGTACGATCTATACACTGCATACGTAGGTAATATACGTAACAAATAAATAATTCGCGAGAAAACAGTGGCTACGAAATGCGTCAGAGAATAATTGATGAAAAAATAATTTTTTTTTTTACGCGTCGACTAATTAACACTTTCTAAAATATAATTCAACTCTATCGCGAGACAGCTGTCAGAATTTTATCCTCCGCTTATATCCGTTGGGATAATTATTGCAGAGTCTATATAATATGCGAAGACCATAGTGCGAGCCAAATATCTTAACGGTATTTAATTCGCCTCTTATAAATATTTTTCACCGATAATTATTATCATATATTATTATCATATTGCCGCGTCATCAACGAAACGGAAGAAGGATAACGTCACCGTCGATAAATTGTAATTTACTAGATATTAAAAGTGGTCAGGATATGTGAGAAAGCGGGGTAAAAAAAAAGTTTCCAAAAAATAAATAAAAATAAAAACAGAATTTATGTCTTTATGGAAGAATTTTTTTTTTTTCTTTTTTTTTTTTTATTCACTTCTTTAAAGTTATACGCATAGATTCTATAGTATACAACCATATAACCAAGATCGCGATAAATCTTACGGGTTTCGCGCGATGTAAGTAATAAAAATTTGAAAGTGCCAAGGTCATAGATTCTGTCTGCCGCGGAGACGAGTTCGATAAAATGTGATGGTTTGATACATGCGGTAGAGTAGGTAGGATAAAATATACTAGCTTGAAAATTGCCCGGAAGATTATTAAATTTTAGGTGTTAATAAGGGGTGACAGGAGATCCGCGGCTATGGTTGGAAAAAAAAATCTAGATAAAATTTGTAAAATTATTATGATATCGTTGCCTACGATCACGGGGTGATGATTTCCGTCTTTTTTTTTCGTACCTTCCGATTTCACGATCCCTTGATCAAATCTTAATACATTTTCGGTACGGTAGTCGGTACCGGCTACATATACATGTATACGTAACTATACCTTTCCTCATATTCTTGGAGATAAAAATTCTCAGTTTTATAGGATAAGTTTAACATCCGTTATGTATATAGGTATACCGAAAGAAATCGCGACGATTCAGCTCTTTTAGTAGAATTTATGCAGTTCAACATCATCCGAGCTGAAAATCTTCGACTGGGTATAAATTTATACGCCATAGTAAAAATGCATTCGCTACCAGCATCTTCTGTGTATGAACGTATGTATATGTAAATTTTCTGAGCACGGATTTCTCGAAATTGGAAGAAGATGTATAGCCATTTATTTATTTATTTATCACCATATGTATTTTTTTTTTTTTTTTTAAATGAAGATTAAACTACATGTTTAACAAGCGTCGGTGTATTATCTCATTCACTTGTCAGTCGATGCGGAAATCCCCTGGAATAAATTTTCTGTAATGAACAGCGGAATATAAATAATTTTCCTTTATATTGTTTTTTTTTTGTTCTTCTCCGAATTTAACTATTGAAGATTCACAATTAATCGTCGGTATAATTTTTATTTACTGCGAACCGCGCTCAATAACCGATTCTATAAAAATCGTCAAATTAAAAGACTGTATATTTTACACTGGAATAAACCCGTTTCTTATTTTTCAATTAGCAGCTGTACAGATTGTTTTTACCGAAGCTCAAATCGCTTACGTCAATTCATTGATTACATCTACACATTCATCCTGATTAATCGGCAAACGATCATAGGAAAAAAAAAATGAAAAAGAAAAAAATTACATTCCTGCCATTAGAATACACATGACCTGCAGATATTTTTTTTCTTTTATTTTTCATTAATTGCCAAAAAACAGACACCTTTATGTGTTCAACACTGGAAAAAAATATCTTGAATATACCACAGTATCTATTGACGTAACGATCAAATATTGGGACTCGAAATTTATTTGACGTAATTTCACCACTGTGTTTTAATTTTATTATGCAATAACTTTTTGTGTTATTGTTATATTTTTTTTTTTTCTCTCCTGGGAAACAAATTCAATCTTTCGTACAAAAAAGAAAAATCGGGTCATGATCCGATAATTGTAAGCTAATTAAAAATCTGGGATCGTAATTATCGCAATTAGTTTGATGTCGGTCGTCCTCGTACAGCAGCTGGAAAGAGTTTTTGAAATTCTTCGAAATTTTAGAATCGAAAAAAAAAATAAAATTGGTTTGACGGGAATCCTCTTGCTCGCTCAGCTTTAGTTCACGTTCTGAAATTGGGCAGTTCTTTTTTTTTTATTTTTTTTTTAAGGCCACCCTGTACGTTAATTTGTAGAAATTTTTCACAACATGAAGCTGCGATTTCAATAGTGATTTATAATACACACGTATATGTGTGTATTTATTTGATTCAAATGCGTACAGGCTCTACATATTGCCGTGCGGTAGGACGTAAATTGACAAATAATAAATACATATATACACATTATACATATACCGATGTGCATATAACGTAATCCGGGAGGTTATTATACATGTGAACTGATAGTGATGTATATATTCAAATTCCGAGCAGTTTGTCACATGACATGATAATAATATGTGGTAGACATCGTGGCAAGCTGATAGCCGACTTTTAACGGTCGCAGACCCGCGTGCCGCTGTTAAACTTTTAAACAGATGCAAATTTGATCGGAGAGTCACGAGCTTGAATTAAAGAGCAAAAGTATTTTCTTTTTTTTTTTTTCTGGTTTTTACTTGTTCGTTACGCGGAAGATTTTTTTTCGCGTTACGTGAGCCGAGCGATCTTCTGCCTTCCATATTTATAGGATGCAGACGATTCCTGCAAAAAAACAAAAAAAAGTAGCAAAAAAAACGAAATCAAAATTTTACAAAATTGCGCAAAATCCGAATACAGTAAAGCGCATCCCGCAGTTTCCTGATACTAACATAAAATTTAGGTGAAGTTTTGTGGCCTCGTTTCACTGATCATCACCATCTGTATGGAATGAATAGAAGTAACTCGTATAAAAATTGTTTAGAAAGGCAGAGGGCCGATAATACCTAACGACGCGAGATAAGCCTTGTTTTCATCATCACGCTGGCTGATTTGATTTTCTTCTTCCTTTTTTTGTACCATCGTCAAAGTGGAGATAAATTTCCAGTTCCATATAACGTATGTACGTAACACGCCACGGAATGATACCGACTGGCCTGTTTTGTCGAACTGTGTACACTGTTAAAAATGTTTGCGAATTCACTATACATTTGCTACACGAAAGTTTTGTAAAATTACAAATTCGACAGAGAAAAGTGGATTTACTGTGCATTTTTCTCAAATTTGCAATAATTTTTTGTAATTCTACTGAATTGGATAAGAAAATACAAAAGCGTATTTTAAATTTACTAAACTGTACAGTAACAATGGAAAAATTTGTGATTTCGCTACATAATATTTGGATTTCGCTAAACTTTGTGGGAAATTTACCGATTATATGTCCACGAAAATTCGGTTACAGTCCATGGAATAAAGAAATTTAGTGTAGCAAAATGGATTGCTACACATGGCTTTTAATTTTGCTTTTTCATTCATAATTTTCTGGAACCAAATACTAAAATAACGTTGGTGAATTTCAATTTCGCCATACATTTAGGAATTTCACATAACTGCTACTAAAATTACTGAAGGGTTTTTGAAATTTACTATTATTGTGTAGGGAATACACTTCTGGATTAATTATTAATTAATTGTGTTGATCGAACAAATTCTGAATTTATCGAATTGGTGGGCTTTTATCAGTTAACTCTTTCGACGAAATCGAACATTTGTCGTATTATAAACCACATAACATTAGCATCTTTTCTAAGGTAGCTTGGCGTAATAGGTAGGGCGTGCGATTAGTAATTCGAACGACAACGGTTCGTATCTCGGGTAGGACAATTTGGATACAATTCGAAAAGCGTTTTTCATCTCATATATATGATCTATAAGCGATTAACTCGTCGAAAAACCCCATGAAAATTCTGAAAAAATCGTTGCTGATGTATTTTTTAATGGTTTTTGTTAATTGTGAATTGTTAATATACGTTTTCAAGAAAGTCACTCAACCGGTGTAGTAATTTTGATAGACTGCCACCAAAATTACAATACATTTTTGTTTCGAATTCGCTAATCAAGAATTGAAAAATGCTCTTTAATTTACTGAATTTGCTGCATCGATGTTTGGTAATTTCACTAAAATGAAAAGTGAATTCAAAAGTTGTGTATTTAAATATTACTTGTACATGGTAAAGTAAATTTACTGAACGGTATCTGAATAAAACTTCCAACACAATTTAGTAAATTCACCATAGAAATTTTTAACAGTGTAGATGATGATATGTGTCACGATATTATTGTTATGTTATTTTTTGGCAATTAAATTGATGATTATCAATATCGCGTTTTGCAACACATCGTGCAACAACAGATAACAGAAAAGGTCATCTTGCGCTTCCAACGAACCGAAAACTATTATTGAAAAAAAAAAAAAAAAATTCCAAATCAGCTAAAAGCTGCACGCTTAAAAGCTCCGTGTCAGAGACAAACAGTGCCAAAAAGAAAAAAAAAAGAAGATAATAAACCGTTATTTATTTGTTATTATCTCTATATCCTGAAAACTCGTGACTTTGATTCAAGGTAAAGTTCATCCGTACACTGCTGCAAACACCGCGGGGAGGTCAGTGACATAGTAAATAAAGGTCAATTATATTCGCGTTCGGAGGTCACATATGTAATGAGATTTTGATTTGAAATTATCAAATGTTTGAATCATATTATATTATCAGTGAAATTCAAATACGATTCGATACAAAACCCGCGTGTACACGCCTGGCGAGGTTGTCTCTGTTTTGTATAGAAAAATGAGTCAGAATCAATCTCACCGGGTGTACGTTTATCGCGTTTAATAATCTATCATTTTTTCATTCAAGAATATACGAGGAAATAACAATTTTTTTTTTTTTCAATTGGATGAATTACTGAAAATAAGCTGGGAATTTTTTTTCCCTGGCGATGATTGATACCGACGTGAATAACAAAAAAGTAGAGAAAAAAAGCAAACCACAAAAACAAGAAAAATGATGATTGTCGTGATGCAGAAATGAATCAAACGCTCGACCGGCATCGGATCAATTAGTATAGTTATATAATTATATTTGCCGGTTGGAATCCCCCGCATTTAATTTCCGTGCGCTCGAGATCCTGAAACTAACCTATAACTACATTATTTGTACACGATTATACATATGTACCTGACACCCTGCTTACATCCTATAGTTATGTGTATTATATCAGTATCACATATATACTGTATATCTAACGACGTTGCGCGGCGATACAGCGAACGCTGGGTTCACGGTACATATATCAATTACCGGTATCTCTACTGAGTTCACGGACAAACCGATCTCAGTTTCCTTATCTATCGGTCCTACGTTATACCTCCACGATTTCTAACTCCCTTCAAACTTACCCCTCAACAATTCCAAATCCCCAAATTCGTACGAGGTAGGGAAATAAAGCGAACAAGTAGATAAACAAATGGACAAATAAATTCTACCACTTTCGAAGTTTCAACGAAAGTTTACTACAGGTGAAATAATCAAGCTTTCGTTTGACGTTTGAAAATTGAGCAGATCTCTGATTCTGTTTTTGAAAATAGATGAAAACCGTGATACATCGCCTCGATGTTATTCTTCGGCATATCGCGAGCTTTTTAACCCTTATTTCTTTTTTTTGTTTTCTTTCTTTCAAAGTCGGAACAAAATTTTTATTCCACTGCAGGTTTTCGTTCTCCAAAAGTATTTGCCAGTGGGATTCGTTGACGCGTTTGTTCTGAAATTGGCCGTTTTTTTTTCTTTCTCTTTTTTTTTTCTCTCAGCTCACCCCGTGTGTGTATCCGGATTTTCCCTCCTCAATTTCGAACCATCTTTAGCCCCTTATTTTACCTTCCCGCGCTGAACTCTTCCCATGATCATGCTACAGTATCCCCCTATTCCAAATTATTGAATTCGACGCTGAAGCGACTCGACGCTCCCGTTTCACTCTTGATGTAGGTTGTAATATATACATATATATTTCACTGGAATTTCGCAGAAGTATAACCGAATTTTTACGAAGCCAAAATCGAGGATATTCAAGATTCTTACAGCTGTATAGAGACGCTCAGCTGTCTTATCTCAGCGGCACAGCGACCACGTGCTCGTAATCAGTCGTCTTCGTTTTATTTTATTTTATTCTTCTTTCCCTTTTTTTTACTTTTCTTTTATTTCACAGAAACCGGTGCACGTGCTCGCGAGTACCAGGCCGATAACACTTCGGTTATGTATAAGTAAATAATATGTATAATATTTGCGCAAACAATTTGTCATTTGAACAAATAGGAAAATCTCGTGATAAACAACATACAAACAATGTATTAAACGAATTCAGATATTTAATATTAATACAAATAATGAATTAACTATCAAGTTCAAAGTCTGAGTGATTAATTAACAAAGTACCTATGTAATTCTTAGCTACATATTTTATATGATAAGTACATAATTCCTCGTCTAACGTCGCTTCATAGGTTTGACACACATTTTTTCAAGGCTATCAGAATTGGACCATTCCTATCAGCATTTTTAGGTTTTTCATCTCGATTGAGATAAACGCGAAACTTTTCCAACCCTACAAATAACAACGAAAGGCGATTTCGCGTCTGAGTGGGGGTTGCCCTTCGAAAACTGTTCATTCTGTTAACTAATTTGACCTTATTCATTTTTTACGCTAGCGTTGCGCGGATCGAATACGTGTGGATTTTATTTTTTCCCCTCCTAATAATTTAGCAAATTTATCGCGAAGGTTTCGACGACTGTATGTCTCCCGCTGGTTTAAGGATACAATTTATACCATGCATCGTGCAGAGTCGGCGCCAAAGAAATTTATAACTTGGAGAATTTTTACGATCATGCTTCTATAAAATGAGTAAAGAATCTGATTGCATCGCCGATGCAGGACGAAATCTGAAATACGAAGTATGGTGTCCGTACACATGCAGGGTCGATCGGGATCGCGGAATTCGAAAGAAATCCTCATATTACATCGCGGTTTGTCGCTCGCTGCTGCAGTTTTATATTTAAATTATAATACCTTCGGCATATACACTTTTATTTCCTGACGCTTCAACTCCGATCGCTGCAGGTTGGCTACGACGCGCCGAACTGTCAAGGTCCTCGCCGTGATCCAAAATTCGCGACATCGGTCACGTAGGCAGTATTCAAGAGGTAAAGAAAGACCAAAAAAAAAAAAAAAAAGAAAACTTCGTCTTGAGTTAAAACGAACAAAATAGTCATTATTGCGGTATTGTATAGTTTCGAATGTCGAACTGCACGTAGGCATATCTTTTTGTCGAATGTTCGATACTAATTTTCTAAAATTGCTACAAGATGGAAGAATTTCGAATAAATTCGTCTTTTCTACGGCTTCTACATCTTCTGTGCAATTGCTCGAAAAAAACAGACCATACATCGTAGGAGCATAAATAAAATGATCGAGTCACACGATGACAAGTGTTTGTTTATGTAAATTTTATAGCTATATAGTTATAACCTGTGCATACGATATATAGTATAATATGTATAATATACGTATAGGTATAATACGCGTAATTGTTACAGCCTGTATGACAAGCCGAAGGTTAAGAATTGCATTTTAATTATCAACATAGAATAATATGCTGCAGTCATGAACAGACGACGTGTATATATACGTGTATAAATTACATATGTAATGTAAAATATGGTTATAATATATGCGTTAATTTCAAAAGGGTGGTACTGTACGAGTACACCTATATACTATACACACATACCATGCACCTCTATATAAACGCTCATGCTGCTGCACCGGCGCTTCGATATGATAAAATATTTTTACTAATAATATTTTTACCCTTGCACTTGACCCAATAATTAGATATGCCCGCCGATCTATCGCCGATACATTTTGTGCTAACCGATCCACGATTTCCCTCATTTTTTTTCTCATCTATCTAAAAGTTTCTAAATCGCGATTATCCCGTTTGATGTTATACACTTTGAGTGGAGCAGGAAAAACGCCACAAACAAAAAAAAAAACAAAAGTAACGAATGCAATAGGAACTGTAGAAAATTGATAACAAAAAACCAGAAAAACAAAGAAAAGAGAGAAAAAAATGGTAGCTGAAAAAATTCGTTCATCAAATCAAAATCTGAAATTGTATTCAATTATTCCTTTCGATTGGTTTTCCCGATGCGGAGAGAATGTATGATATATATATATATATATTTATGGTAGTCAAGCTCCGTGCGCAAATTTGGCAACCAAAAAAAAAAAAAAAAAAACAAAAGAAAGAAGAAACTAGAAAAAAAAGAATAAAAAATTTTGAACCAATGCCAAGGGTTTGATTTATAACAACTTCTATATACCGACAAATAGCAATCGCGATTACTTTACCATTTCTTATTTCGAACGCGGTGCTTGCGATAATAATCTTCAATAATCTGCGGTTATGAGCTTTAATATTATGTATGAATGTATAATGCATGATAGATGAAAAATGTTGATACGAAAATAAAATTACATCATCTATATTGGCAAGAAAAATAACTTTCGCGATATCCAAACGTATATGAGGTGCAGATCTTCGAATTCCGATTATGCTTATTATACGTTCTCTATAGTTAATTTTCAACGTTCGCTCCATACTGTATAAGGATGAAATTATTTTGAAAATGCTTTTTTTTTGCGTTCTTAAATTTTCAAACCTCTTTGAATCGCGATGAAATTCTAAAATTTTTCCCATTCCAAGTTCTTCCTTTCTTTTTTGTTAAATTACTTCAATGTAGATTGAAAATTCGGCAATTTCGTTATCGAGTAAAAGATCATTACGGTTTTACACCCAGAGGCTGCATTGATAAGCGTTAATTATTATCAACTTATATAATGGAACAGTTCGACAGCGCAGAGTAGATTAACAAACTGTACATGATGTTGATTATTTCGGTTTGCCATCGGTCAACCCTAAGGGCTATACACATCATTCTCTACTCCATAGTCTGTCACCCGCACTACCCCAATCATCTGTCTCTTCGCATTTCCTATACATGCTAGACATACATATATATATCTTTAGTTCTGTTAAATTCTACGAACAACTGACAGCCTACCGATTAAGATTTCTGACTGTGGCAGTAACTTGAATGAATATACATCTACGGGGTGTCCGATCAAAAAGTGTTGTAGTTAACAAACTTAAAAATGAATGTCATTATACGGGTCGAAATGCTATCGCTGCGATCCAAATTTTGAGTCTCATGAATTTTTGTACCCTAAAAATCCTCGGGTGGGTTGGGTTATTTCGCAGACTGCAGCACGAATCGTGTATAGTTTACGCCTCGAAAATTAGTCACCCGGTGTACATAGGGGAATATCGAAGGGATTTACGTTCACTAAGTAGCGGGCTAACTTACTCGAGCGTAGTAGCTCCCGAAGGATGAGGTTGCTATGCCCTGAGGGAAGTCGGAGCATATATTCCAGAGAGCGGAGTAAAGAAGAAGAGAAATATCGGAGAATGACAACGTTTAAAGATATACACGTATACATGTAGATATAGGTATATATATATGTTTTGGTAAAACACGTCGTCGCTCGTGTGTAGAGCAGCTGTGCGTTGCTTCGTCTTAAATCCGGCCCTCAACAGCTATAATATACCATATAAAATAATATATAGGGAGTTCTCCAAGCCGCAGCTATCAGAAATTCGTATGCAGCGTGCGTGGAAATCTACTCAAAAGATACTTACACTAGAGTGCCTCTCGGTGTTATAGGGAGACAAGTCCGCGATACCGCGAGAAGTTCGAGCTTTGCGAGAGCACGTGACTTGGAAAATGGTGTTTTTTGTCTCTTACCTTTATTTCATTTTTTTTTATTTTTTGTTTTTTATCAGAGAGATAAATTTTTCAGTTATCCCGCGAATATACGCCGAGGTTGAGTATAGGATAAAAAATTAAATGGATAATGTGAAAATCTACAAGAATAGGGAATATAGAATTTTTTCAAAAACCCGGATGAGGTTGAAATAGAAATTTGAAAAAATAACAATCATCAACTTATTTATATCTAAGAAATTGTAACTACCCGTTAATTGCATGATAACAGAACTAATGAGATGCCGGAAGCAATTGGTGATCGATACGGAGATAAACGGACGGAGAGAGCTCGACAACGACGTTGGAATGATCATTTTTTGTTCCAATTGTTTTTTTTTTTCTTACTTTTCTTTCTTCTTCTAATTTCATCGTTATTTGTTTTTCGCAGTTTATCTTCGTTGGAGAATAAATTGTTATGAAACTAAAAAGAAAAAATGAAGAATGAAAAAAAATGAGTGAAAAAATAAAAAAAAATAAAAAAGAAAGATTTAAATCCCATTACACAAGACGTCCGCCCGCGTTAGCGGATTAAGTGATTAATTTAAACTCTTCCGGGATCCACAAATTTAGGGATGGGGTTAAAAAATTTAGCGTACGCGTATTATACGTATATCCTAGATGTATTTATACGTACATAAATGCATATATATATATTTTGGACAAACTAATTTGTTAAAACTAGAAAAATATTTACGCGTCGTGCGAACTCTTCGGATATACTATACATACGTATTATACATAGCAGACACAGCGACGCCAACTGCAGAGGTCGTGGCTCTTTCACGTGACCTGCGTAATATATTTGCCTTTCGTTATACATATAAATATACTTTACTATAGTGTAACTTTCCATGGTAACAGTTGAAAGTGTCTTAAAAATGGAGTAAAACAAATTTTTCCCCCCGAAGGTTCTGATTTTAAAAGAATAACCCAACTATAGCTTTGAAAAGTGCAGATTGTCACGGAAAGTTCGACTAACTTGATTTCCCGGTAGCCTTTAACAAACAGAGAATATATATATATATATACTTGTCTATATTATATATATGTCTATGACTATACCTATATAAATTAGGAGTACATAACGTAAAACTTGTGAAAACTTTTGCCTTAGAAATTTTTAGAATAAGTTAGAGCGGTGGGAGAGTTTAAGAAAAAATGTTGAAGGGTAAAAAAAAAAAAAAAACTACAAAAATTGAAAGACCAAATAAATAAATAAATTACGTATATATAAACATATACAACCGTATTATCTTTTGACCCAAAAGGTTCTGTCGTACGTACACGTCGCGTCCTCGCCCCCACCAACGTCGAATCTAAACCCATGAAAAGGGTTGGGGGATTATGCGGGATCACTCGGAGAGTCGAGATGACAAACATTATAACTAAGATAAGGAACCTAAGAGAGCTGTTCAACCTCGTTCGGTATACCGTAACAGTATAAAGGAGAGCCCACAAACGTGTGGGGCCAGTTAGTGACAGCTCTTCGATCGAGTCGAGGCTCTTTACATAATTTCTTTCACTATCGCGACGCGTTTCCGTAACATATTATTCCCAGAGTTTATAAGAACTTCAAAGTTTCGAGAAAAATAGATTTTTAATTACTTTCTATTATAACTTACAAAAAAGGTTAGTCATTTGTTTTTTACTTTTCAGAAATAATAACTATCCAGCTCACTTTCAAATGCATATCAGGGTTTGCCGTACATTTTTCGAATTCCGAAATGATTGCTTAATTTTTTTTGTCATTTTTTTTTTTTTAATTTTTGAAAAATAATACATTTTTTTCTCACAGTAGATTTTGAGGTCAGGGTTGTTCAGATGTTGTGTATAATTTTTAGGAATAATTTTTTTTAAATTTCAAGAAGGGGGTTGTCCATTAGTTGAACCAAAAGAAAAGACTAGGATCAAAAGTGTTTTATGAAAAAATGCCAGTCAAACATTTTTTTTTGTGTCACCAATTCATTCGTTCATTTTTTGTCAATCGGACGGTGGTAAGTGATAAGCGAAAAAATATTATCGAACATAGAATTTTCTAGAAACGAAAAATTTCAGTCTAGAATTATCGGGAATTTTCGATCTTGTTCTAAAGTATTCCCATGATTTTCGGAATAAGAGAGAAAAATTCTACAAAAAAAAATGCCCACATAAATGATAAGTCAAAAGTGAATAGAATTATAGAACATAATTTTTGTTGCTTGAATATCATCGGATATTTGAATAAAAAAAAAAAAATTCTTCAGTCATACATCGCAGCACTCGATCGATAGAAGATACTGACATGGGGCATCTTATGCATCAACTTTATTTAAGCGTGTAAATATGATTTGCAATAACGCGAAACGATATGCAATTCGCGTTGGGCGAAACAATATCAGCTCAGCATTCGTCGCTCCATTACATTAACGGAATACAACTGTTTCGAACTCCAGATATCGATCGGTGGCTATTGTTCGTCATAGCGAGTGCGGTAGTAGGATATACTGTGAAATGCACTGTGCAGTGTATTTCTGCACTGCTCACGCTCGCTCACCAACGACCTAATTTACCGCACTAGCGATCATGATATGCAGTTGAAATTGGCTCATATACCGAGAATGAAAAAGACGAAAAATAAAAAAAATACTCTGCAGTAATACCGGAAAAATGACGTTCAATTTTCGTTTGTTTCTATTTTTCAGAAAACCATACAACGAACAAATGGCGATGGAAGCTTCATCCATGGTGGTCGACTACCTTGTATTCGCCACATGCATCATTGCGTCGTTCCTCATACCATTGTGGGGTAAATTTAGGGCTAAGAAGAAGGAAACTAAGGCCGATTACGTTTTTGCAACCGGTAGCGTATCGATGGCCGCCATGATGCTGTCAATTGCAAGAGGTACTCTTGGGGTACGATCGTTTCTTGGATATCCTTCAGAATTGTACTACAGAGGAAGTGCGATGTGGGAAACTTTGTACGGGATGTTATTAGCATATCCCATAGTCTGTTTCGTATTCGTACCAGTATACTACAACCTTGGAATAACATCGGTCTATCAGTATTTAGATATGAGGTAAGTTCAGTGAATTTGAATGGATAGAAAGAAAAAGAAAAAATTCTTTATGGAAAGTTACTATTCAAAGTATTAAACAAAAACCACTTGTGAAACCATATCGTCATCGTCAAACGCAGCTGGATCCGAACTACAGCCACTTGATTCTTTTAAACGCCCTCGGTAATCAACTTGCAGTCAGCTGACTAGTGATTCTCCGCTTTACCATCTCTCCAATTAAACAGACACATGTGATTAATTCTTCCATCTGTCCAATCTCTTTTCTGTTTTTTTGTTTTATTGCGTCAATTGTTATCACCGTCACCCTTCCAGATTCAAATCTAAGGCGGTGAGATGCATCGCGAGTTTTTCCTACGTCATTCGAAGTCTTCTCAACCTAGCTGTCACCGTTTTCACACCCTGCGTGGCCTTGAAAACCGTCATTGGACTTCCTTACTGGGCCAGTATAATCGCCATAACATCGATCGCCGTGGTTTTCACCGTGATGGTAAGAATTTTAAACGATTTTTAATACCGATTCTCGTAACCTGTTCGAAAAAGCGAACGGTTTTCCCTGACTCGTAGGAAATTCAGCTTATTATGCCGGTGGCATGATGCGGCACTAATTATAAGTTTCGATGTTCATCAGCACGTTATTGTGAAGTGACGTTATGCGTAAAATATATCTTCGGTATAGATATGCTCTATAATTATCTTACGAAATTCATAGAAATTAATATTCATAACGTGAGTAATAATTTATGACATGCATGCATAGTACCTGCACATATTATTCTGGCAATTTGTACCTAATATACACATACGTATATAATATGTAAACTTCACAACCATACACATATATATGTTACATGTATATAGTGTACACAGAACGATCTTCCTCTCAAGTATAAAACAAACATTGCTTATCAAATTTCATTCATGTGGAAACATTTCTTGTTGAATCATCTGCACTACCCATGACGTTTTGACAAGCTTAACAAATATATAATTATTTGCGATATGATTAAAGGAAATGTTTACATTAATGTATGATCCACTTGTAGTCTGATACGTACCGGTGAATATTATGTTTTTGTTGTTTTTTTTTCTTATTACAATTTGTAACACATGACCACTGCACATATTAGTGAAACTCGCGAACATCGTCTAGCTCGAGAAAATGGGATGATCTTTTTATTTTAATAATAATGACTATTATTTTGCATTGACTTTCTCATCTTTATATACCACACATGTGAGAGACAAAAGAAAAAGGAATATAAGAACTAAAAAGGATGGTCGTGTCTTCTTGTTGTTCGTTTGAAGAAATATTATGAAGTCACGTACTACACGTTGGTCTTGATCATTAAACTTTGTACGGTCTTGGATATTCGAGTTCTAGTTTGAATGTATGAACGTGCATGGATATTATTATATATGAGATGACGTAAAGATTCTTTAATTTGAAAATCGAGCAAAGAGTATTATAAAACTGGAATACTGAAAATCGTACGTATACGAAAGTTGAAGCGAGAACGTTTTCAACGTTCACATCGAAACGAACTAAGCTTTGGAATACTACGAACTATGTGCAGTTCATGAGATTTCATTTCAACAGAGGATCGCATTTGGATATATGTGTTATGTATATATAACCAAGTGATGCAAACTTCTATATCGCTATTCGTGCGTAAAAACTTTTTATATGTTTGTCTACATACATGTATAACCTTTATTATTCGCGCATGGTTCGTCGAACGTTTCGATTCGACTAGGTAAATTTTCAACCCGCCCCTCCGTTCGTTTTTTATATCGGACTATAATTTTTAACTGGCAAACGTCGGTCGCGTGGAATATAAACAGTTGAATCGAAAACATCGTTTTGTTAAAAATATTGCACTTGCCCCGTGCATACAGTTTATAATGAGAAACCATATTTTTAGGCTTCGATGGGAGAAACAAAAAACAAAATACTGTCTCATGCTATTTCCAATATTTCCAATGCGTTTTTCAATAACAGGGGGAGGGATGGTCGTGAAAAGCCGCTTGAAAATAGATTTTTGATCAAAAGTTATATACAAAAGTAACGACCCCACCCGCGCCAATTCAAATAAAGTTCAGTCAAATACAATAAAAAACGTGTGCTTTATAATCACTTTATCTATATTTCTGATATTGAAAGTAGCCGTATTCTAAATTTTAAATGAATTTCAATCAGATTCTTTATTTTGAATTTCTGCATTGTTTCAGGGTGGACTGAAGGCTGCAATTTTGGCAGACGTTATTCAAGGACTTACGATGATCGGAGTATCGGTCGCGATGATAATGCAAGGTGTTTTCCAAGTCGGTGGATTTGGCGCAGTTTTAAACGTAACTGTTGAAAGAGGACGTCTCGATTTTCTTGAGTAAGTTTGTTTTTACCCTAAAAAATGCAAGAAAACAGAATTACATCAGTCACATCTAACCGGAGAACGAAAATTAAAAGTTTAAAGATTTCGTGCTGTTCATTTGTTACCCGGAAATTGGTGGCTCCGGTCTCCACTGACATTATAAACCGAAAGCTGAATTATGGTGAACACAAAGCTATTATAAAGTTACCGGTAGATGAATATCTGTGTCAAACCGCAAGGTACATTCCGTTCAACTAATCGTGAATTGAAAAGCTCCGGATAATACACCAAAACACGAATAAACGGGATACTAGATGAGTTTCCACCGTTATCGAACCGATTTTACGAACGCCTTTCAGATCTAATGTCTATATGTATATATGTACTTTACCACTGATAAATTATGGTACCGAAATATTAGCGGTTGGTTGAATTTTATTGCCTGCACTCCGGGAGTTACCGGATCTCCGGTCGTTTTGCAATGGTGTAAAATTCTCTGGTAAAATAGTCGAAGCATATACGTGTATACACACGTGTGAGTCATAGGTCAAGGTCGACTTGAACGATTTTGAATTTATAATAATGTTTTTTTCCTTTTGTTTCAACTTTACAGCTTCAGCACAGACCCTACGATTCGTGTGACTACAATTTCCGCGATCGTTGGACAACTTTTTATGAGTCTATCGATATTCGGATGCCAACAAAACTTCGTACAGAGATATTGCAGCATGAGCAGTCAGAAAAAAGTCACAAAGTAAGTGTGTCACTATTTATTCTTCTTGTTTTCACTCCACCGTCCGAAAAGTCTGCGTAACGTTATTAATTGCCGAATTTTATTGCATTTCAGAACTCTGATGGCAAATGTTCCAGTTATCACAGTTCTATTCTCATTATCATGGGTAGTTGGAATGGTGATATTCGCAGTTTATGCGGACTGTGACCCCCTGACACGTGGTTACATTTCAAAGTTTGATGAAATCGTACCATTCTACGTTGAAGATAAGTTCGTATATCTACCAGGTCTCCTGGGTCTCGTGATGGCAACGTTATTCAACAGTGCTCTAAGCCTTGCAGTTTCTAACTTGAATTCCCTGGCAACCGTCACCTGGGAAGATTTCTTCAGTCAATTACCAGCATTGAACAATTTAAAGGATACTCAACAATTAAATATAATAAAATTCATCGGCATCCTTTACGGGTTCATTATAATGGGCGTCAGTTTCCTAGTTGGAATGTTATCGGGTGTAATCGAGTCGTCGATGCTGATGACCTCCGCGACCTCTGGACCTTTACTCGGAGTTTTTCTTCTCGCACTTCTGGTGCCGTGTGCTAATTGGAAAGGTGCTTCAGCCGGAATGATTTGTAGCCACATAATCGTTCTCTGGGTAACATTCGGAAGCCTAACAATTCATAAACCGATTCTCACATTACCACTTTCCGAGGAAGGATGTCACAACAATAGTTTCTCCGATCACATTATGAGACCTGGTGCGATACTCAACCTACTTCCAGAAGAAATAACAACAACACCTGCGACCACGACGCAATCAACAATTTTCGACGCTCCTTCGGGACCGATGGACGCTCTGAGTTACCTCTACAGTATAACATACATGTACTATGCCTTCATCGGAAGTGTCATAACCGTGATCGTTGGCATAATTGTTAGTCTTTTGACAGCCGATGAGAAAGGTGATATGTACGAAGAACACCTTCTTCATCCTTTGGCTGTTAAATTCGCGAGACTATTTCCAGGAAAAGAAAGGATGTACGCAAGTACCACCAGACTTGGAAGTAGCGAAGAAATTTCAAGCAACTCTATAGATCACTGCGGTAAAATTGGACCAAATCCATTATCCGATGCAAATGGAAAGACTGAACTGGACTCAGGTTATGTAAAGAAATTGAACGCTCTTAAGGGATTATCTCTGGACGTGACAAACGAAGTATCAAAAAGCACGAAACTCTAAGGGCTTTTTTTTCCTTTTTTTTTTTTCTTTCTCTTTCAAAGAGCACAACCGTTGATGATCACGGAATGTTGGTGGTTTGAGAGTGCGGGCACTTTACATTTTGCGGGTCGGGTCTTTGTGTGACATGAAAAGGATTGAAGAAGAAGGAAAGCAAAAAAAATGAAATGACAAATTAAAACAAAACAAAGTGGCAATTATACCGAATACTCAAAAGGCCTAAGAAGATGGTGGGTACTGATAGTCGTGTCCTTGGGGGGGATTGAGGTGCGCGATTAAAACTTATTTCAGGTGTTTATTTTAAGAGAAACTTATAGACTAGGAGAACGGAGAAAGAAACAGGATTAGCTGAAGCATAAAACTGACACAAGCAGCTGTCGGTCTTCGTATAGTTCACGTTTACGACAGCGGCTTAAGTAATCGCTAGTCACCAGTGCGTATAGTGCATCATTAATTAGTATACCTAACGTATTACACCACACGTTAAGTTACGCCAAATGAAGATAAATCAATTCAACAAAAAAATAAATAAATAAAACAAATAAAAAAATAATACCTAACAATTTTTACGAAGGTGCTGTGTTAATATTTAATCGCAATCATGGACGATGTATTTTAATTATTTGAATTTATTATCGTAGTCACTTTCCGACAGCGTGATTGATCGATCAAAAAACAAAAGAAAGAAAATAACCAATATCGATCCATCCACGGAAACATTTGTACATAATTTTTAACATTAGTACATAATTTTTAACATTAGATGATGATGCTGACGACGAATGAATAATTATATATAATTTAAATGTGTGAGAGTATTGTGAGATTGATGAAATATTTGTATAGATTTATTTTTAACTTTTTTTCTTAGTTTCTGTTTCTTTTTTTTATACTCGAAAACTTGCGGCAATTAAATATAAACGGATATCGATCTCGAGATCTATGATACACGCATCAAGATCTCCGTAGACAAAATAATTGCATCCGATTATGATTATAAAGACAACAATAATGATTGTGTTGAATACCGTTACCGTTACGATTAATATTATAATATTATATGTATTGTAAAATATCATTGTTTTTTTTTTTTTTTTTTCTATCGACTAGCATATTGATTGTTTGAACTAGTAATTTTTTATCGTAAGTAAATAATAATTAACGCGTCGATTGATGTGACGCTCGTACAAAATACAAAAAAAAAAAAAAACACAAAAAAAATTTAATGATACATTTCTTTCCTAAATATAAAATGATAATTTTGATGAAAGTAAAATAGTTATGCCTTTATATATACCGTTTCGAATATATGCCCGTCATTTTCTAATTATCATATGACGACAAACTGTCTACAGTTGAGATCGTTAAAGCGATATTTTTTATGACGAGCATGTCTCGATTATAGTGCGGAATATAATGTTATGCCATTTTGCTTACTATCATTCAGGGGGCGTTGCTTCTAATCTAATTGACCATCCGAATCGCGTTATATTATATAGAAATACATACCATACCGCATATCGCATAATTTACTATTTCATCCGTCTAGTGTGCAACAGAAATCAGAGCGCGTGGTCGTACGTGAGGCGTCGACGTCGAATAGCCACGAGACTCTTTTAGTCACGCGAATCTTGTTTGCTTGATCACGACCTCAAGTCATATCATCCCATGTCTTTCACCCGATGACCACGTGGCGTTGAACAGCAATTACGGACACATATATTCTATATCGCATGCTCGAATTTCATTAGATTTTCCACAACACACGGGCCGTTGATACGCCTCGAAAATAATTTGGAATTTTTTTTTTTCAAGTATTTTGCGAATCGTTTGGATATTCATTTTTTCGGGGGTCGTTTCGAGTACTCCTCGTACACAAAAATCCATACGTATGTAGAAGTAGAACCTCGTTTTCCACGGGACGTAACCGCGGGACATATTTTTACCTTTCTCACCCGCTAATGATCCTGTGGGGTTCCCCTTTTTCTCCGAGCCTAACCTACATCATATCATCATCCATGTGCACTGCATCGCATTGTACTTACACATACATATACACGTATATAAACGTCAAGGGGTAGCGTTCTCCTCAGAGCACTTTACGGAAGCGGCCACCGCGGCGCCGTGACAGCAGTAATTCATTGTCACCTCAACCTCTGCCATCGCAGGGTCTTTTGACGTCGCTCACTATAAAGACGGTTTTCACATGTTTTTTTTCCTATTTTTCCACCTTTTGTCTTTTTTTGATCCTTTTTCTCTCTCTTTTTTCGAGCTTTCGGAGGGCACCGCGTTATTTGGCTTAGTTAACGCACACAACGTTATATACCCACGTGCGGACCTCGCGCCCTGCAGATTATAATTTATATATAAATATATTTTTCAAACTGATGTTTGCGTTATAATCTGTCTTTTCCGCTGACGTGATATTTTTACGTAGAATATTATGCGTACGATGAAATTTTTTTTTTTTTTTACACATCTTTCCCTGCATACATACCGTATATACGTGCGTGACCCGTTTTTCTTTTTTGTATTCATCACTCTACTTTCAACCATGCATTATCTTAATACCCATGACGAATCGGTCGGGTCGAAAATCTCGGGCATACATCAACTTTTAAAATATTTTTTTCCATTATTTTATTATAATTCGTTTTACTTCTTTTTTTTCAATGTTTTTATCCAACTCAGCGACGTACGAGGAACAAACAAAAAAAAATACCATAGAAGACAAAAACTTTTGACTCGTATTTATGAGTTATAATCGCATGATGTGTAAGGTATGCGTATAAACATTTTAACATTCAAACACGCGATACGTAATTTGAAAGTGCGAGAATGATTTATACACCGCATCGTTTTTTATTTTCAGTTATTACCATCAGCTAATCGCAATCAATTCTTAGAATTTTTTTTCTTCTTACATTATCAAGAGTAAATTTTATGCACATGATATATTGAGTAAAAATGGTTCTTCGGTAAGTTGATTTATCGTCGCCTGAAAATTTTCAGCACGACGACGTGTCAAAGCTCTGAGAAAGGGTTATTTAGGTGAAGGAAGAAGGCTTTCAAAAAACAAAAGAAAATAATACACACGTGTACGGGATAAAGAAAATAGCATGGAGAGTAGAACTCCTTATTAGATCATGATTTCCGCCGGAGCGTCTGCGGCAAATTGTGAAAGTTGAAAATTTTTTTCATCCCTCTTTTTTGGTGTTATCTTTTTTTTTTTCTCCTCTCTCTACCTTTTGGGAAATGTTGTGGGGGATCTAGGAAAGCTTGTAGCGAATAGGGCTGTGGATGAAAATAATTTTCAGTTAGGCGAAAAAGATCCGGGACAGAATATAAGGAAGCTCCGTGAAAGCCAGAAAGGGTGTAAATGGGATAGGGGCGGTTACGCCGGGGGTAAAAAAGTAAAAAAAAAAAACAAACTTTTCGGCGATATACAAAACCTGCGGCCTAAGCGGGAGAGAGAAAAAAAAAAAGGTTCGCCGGGCATATTTTTTCCCATTTACGGTTGCGAGATATAAAACGCGTCGTTGTAACGATAATACTATAACGTAGGTAGTACAGGTAGGTCAGTATGAAACGTTCGGAAAATTGAGGCAAATTTTTTTTTTTTCGTTTTTTTTTCTTTATGCTCAAAGCAAAATACGATTTTTATATAATTATTTATACGTTATTATCTTACTGAAATTTGTAATTCATTCGAAACTGTATGAAAATTGTGAGACAAATTCTATCAGGAGTAGAGGACGCGCATGATTGGAAGACAAAAAAAAACAAATGAAACCATGTAGGAGTCCTCATTTCGAGAATTGTATTAGAAACTTTGAAAAGAGTTCTGCAGCGTTATCAGTGGTTAACCGTTAACTCGTGTTATCTCTTATAGTCGCTGCGACTGTTGGTCGCAGTGTTGCCAACGTTTGACGTAAGCGCACTTCTTATTTATATTTGAAAGAAAAAAAAACGCGAGTCCCGATACGTAAAGAATAAATAGTATGTAGGTATGTATGTATGTACGTGTACAACGAACGTTCACATTCCGGAGCGAACCTTCTTCGTGTTACCTGTAGTCCAAAGAGTTTACAGCATACCTGCCCGTTATACCTGATTCTGGTTTAGTTGAAAACCAGGAAATCGGGTCTTTGATGCTGAGTTTGCGCGCTGGACCACGACGCCGGCGTCGCGACGCGTGAGCTTGAATCTGCGCAGTGTCTGTGCCTCGTATCCACGGTCATCCATCCGCTACGTTCCTGTTTCCCATCCGTTTCGTTGGTAACCAAGGTGCCAAGAAACTAACAAAATCATTGTTTTTCAACACCAGCTGATTTTAAACCAGACACCGGAATTTTTTTCCGGCTAAATTTTATTTCCATCATTTTTTCAAACATCCTCAGCGGTGATTATGGTGATACCGCGTACGTGATTAACAATTTTGTTTATTTTTAATTTTTTTTTTTTTTTATACGTTTTTTACCGGTAGCATTTTTCTTTTTTTCTCCAATACGTCTCTCGTATCGTATCACCTGTCAACGATTCATACTGATTGCGAGTCGTGAGGTATCGTAATTGTATTTAGTCGTCGTCATCATGGCAGTCGAATCGAGGTGAGTCTTTCTGCTGAATTTATAAACTGTTTCATTAATTTCATGACGGATAATGTAAGCGGATTACGAGTTTACCTGACAACCGTGTCGTTCACAGTTCATACTAGCATAGATATATGTATTATACTAGCCTTATTTTTCGTGGTGAAAATTTGCAAAATAGTCTCTTCCTCCCTGAAATCAAGAAAAAAAAAGAAGCTAATGTTACTAGCTATCTAATAGTTAGAATGTTGACACCTAGTTTCTTTTGTGCTGAAATATTCTTCAACCATACATACACACCACGTGCTGACATGAGTCTTGAAGTGATGTATGATATTCTACCAGCAAAACGTTATCATTTGATATTCAGACCTCGTTCAAGGCCCGTGAAAATATTCTCACACAAATATACGTACGTGCAGCACACCTGTGTATTGTACTGAAACGATAGCGCGAGCCAAAAATCCAATCATTTGTCCGAAAATTTGGTTGTTCAGTAAATTATTCCGTTCTATGGTTACTTTCGCGGCATTTATTCGATTCGTGCAGAAAATCCAGTCCGATGAAGACCGACGACGACGAGAAAAGAAGAGGATGACAAAACCAAAAAAAAAACATGAAGAAGAGATTGAGTTTGAAAAAAAAGTTAAAGGCGTCGGAAGAGGTGTCCCGTCGTTTGTATGAATAATAATATACCATTTCCCTAGTAGAAAACTTCGGTTTAACGTATTCTTGAAAAAGAATAGAAAATGGAATAGGTGGAGGACATGAGAGATTTAGCTGCAGTGCTACCTGTAATGTATAGATATATGTATGTGTATTTACCGGTGGGGCTCAGTACGCGCAAATAGGTGTAGGGCTATATATGTCTCTAGGCATATAGGTGTGCGTGTATAGTTATATAAATAATGAGGTAGAATGTGGAATGCGTCTGGAGCCATAAGCTGCAGCATGCGGCACCGTGCTAGGAACTCCTATATATGAAAACTAAAGTGTTGCAGCTTCGGTTGTATATGCCACATAGAAGTAGCAAGCTTTTTATTTTGTCTTTGTATAAAGAGCTGCTCTCGTTCCGCAGAAAATATGCATACATACATTCTCCGCTTTCAAAAACTCCGTTTTTACGCCGAAAGAAAAAGAAATGAGTAAAAACAAAAATTTATATATAAAATAATAAGTAGAAAAGAAAAATATATCTCACAATCTACAAAATGAAATTGGTCTTACACATATATATATATATATATTTTATAACTTGTGTCGAAAAAAAGGAACGAAAAGTAAATGGCGAACTTCTGAAGAACGCCACGTATTAACCCCTATGCTACCTCGTTTAACGGGTCGTTCGTTTTTCTACCAGCATCGTCTATATATGGGGTGGGAGAGTAACCAAATTGTTTTAAACTAGTTCCGCATTTCTTCGATAAACTAGCGCTAATTGCAGCACCAGTTGATGAAATGAGCGATCACCTGCAGGAGGTGTTAGAAAACTTAACGACGTGCGACATACATATTTCATATATGTTTGTGCAGAGTTCAGCGTTTGAAAAAAACTTACATGCGGTCCGGTACTTTTTTTCGGGGAAAAATATGACGAAAAGAAATCATTAAATAATCATTAAATTTACGTACCTAATTATTCGGGGTCAATTATGAACAGCCGACAAATTAAAGGGTAAAAAAATGTTTATTGTGCGTCACAACATTTCATGGACAGAGGTACGTGTTATGGTATGTATAAACCTCACATAGGCGATGTATATTGAGTTTAACAGCTGGGCGAGTGATAGGGTGTTCATAATCAGGTGGTCTCACCACCGAATTGTGGTGAGACTATAGCCTATAATACCGGTAAAATCGCACGAGCGAATCGTGCAGTAAATATTATCGCAGAAATATATCCAGGTAGTGTGACCTAAAATTCCGCATCGGTCATTCACGTGACTGCGTAACCGCAAGATCCAAAATCATGACTATATAAAGGCATGAATTCGACGTACATTTCAATTCATCGACAATATTTTTTCCAAGGTCGTTAATATCTTGATATTAGATACATATCAACTATCAACAGATAATCACGCAATCCTCGATCCAAAATATCGGTAATAAATCGATCGAAGCTGTTTCGCCGGACTAAAAAATCTATCCCGACTTTCAATTTTTCAAAACGTTCGCATCGATGATATCCTTATGATTTCATCGGATTTGCAATCGCAAGGAATCTGAACGAATTTTCCCGAAAATTTTGAGAATGTATTATTAGTCGGGAAGGGGGATGGAGGGAATAAAATATAACAGGAGTTGCTAGAGCACCTATCTAGAAATTCACCAGACGTCTTTCGCTACTTCTCGCGTTATATAACTTTTTTTCCCTCATCCTGTATATGCATATACATATAACATCAGATCTTTCATAAGGAGCTTTTTGCGGAAGGGAGCTTCCTTCATACATAACATATAGTTATACCCATACAAGAATGAGGATGATCAGAAAGAAAAAGTCTGGGAAAAAAATGTCGGGATTATACCGACAATTTTTAACAGACTCTTTCTGCCGCTTATTTCTCTCGTAATTTTTACGTTTTTACATACACATATACCTATACTATGTCTGTATATTTTAGCAGAACTAGCATTATCATATTATGTTATATCTTACGTATAAATATAATTTATTCGAACGCAGGAAATACACATTTCCTCCTACTCGTCAAGTGTCGAGTAGAAGAAAAAAAAAAAAAAAAATTATACAGGATAGTTCATCCCTGACTTACGAAGTGGAAGGAGTCTGATTCGGTTTTCTTATCCAATCAGCGCGTTGCTACCATGAAAAAAAAAAAATACCAAATTGAGCTCCTACCCAGTCGGAGATGAGGTGTAACTCACCCTGTATAATATATATTCTATGTATGTATAGCTGTATTGTAATTGGAAGTGGTATATATAAAAATGATTTGCATATTCATCTCACACTACTCAAAGTTCGAGTTTTTCCCGTTGTGCCTGATTCAATACTGCAGGAGAGGAGAAAAACGAATGAAAAAAAAAAAAGTGCACGAAGGAAAAATCCTTTCGTTATCTTACAAAGCATCCAGCTGCACTGCTGCAGCAGTGGCGGTATCTCATTGTAAACTCATACCGCACGCTGCAACGTCATTTTAAAATCAATAAGGGGTCGTTAACTGATAGGACGGTTCATTACCAGCTCAACATTTATTATCGCGCGAAGTCTTTCTTTCCGCCAAAGATTCTCGCCGAGCTTTATAATGCTGCAGCTTTTCAATGCGAATCGCGGCGTTAAATATGGTACACATCAAGTGTATAAAAATATACGTATGCGTCATTTTTTGTCTATTTTCTTCTCATATCGCATCGCTGTTGATTCCCCAGAACTTTCACCCCGTGTAACCGTAATAATAGATTTATAATTATATAAATGTAATAAAAAAAGTGTGTCAGGATAAAAATATCATTCTATACATACACGTATCAACGTTTAGGCGCACCTGTAGCAATCCGTGAAGTCAGAGAGAAGTAGAATTTCGATCCGTGTGTTCTTTTTTTCTCATTTCTTTTTTCTTCTCTATTCGTCCTTTTTCTATCCGCACAAGTGGGTGGCGGGACGTGTGGAACTATCGTTGTCGATAATACTCCATATACTGTAGGCGTTCGTGCGTAAATTTGTGTTGTGCGTGCACCTCGTTGTATTTCAACCATCAGTTTACTTTCCCTGTATGCAGACTGACTCGCTAAGTGTCCATCTGTCGCTTCCAGTACTCCACGGAAATCTCAATCTCTTGTTTTTCGGTCTTCCTTCCTTCCTTTTTTTTTTTTTTTTTCTCTACTGCCTATTTCTTTCCGAACTACGCTGATGAAATTTCTTTAATATATATTATTATATCGTCGATGATTTGATCGAGGGAATTTTTTCGATCGGTATCTTATCGTCGTTATTACTTTATTGGGTCTATGATTATATTTGTTTTTATATCGCATATTCCATGTAAGTAGTTACTGTCTGTAAGGTTCATTGAACATTATTACCGTTTTTATATTATCATCACACGATAATTATAACGAAACTCCAGGCTATATATTGTTTTGAAATGGACACGATCGTAGCTGGTTTTTATTTCATCCGATTGATCTAGTATTGTATATAATACGGACATTCGGTTTAAACGTTAATATGCGGAATGTAGATACCTATGGGTATGAGGGTGCGAATATTCACGAGTAAAGTGATCAAAATAATCCGATCGTTCGAATACTTAACTGATCAATTTTCATTTTTCATTAATAATCGTTATATCTGCCGCATATCGAATAGGCGAAGCGTATAGTTGGTATCTATGTATAAAAATATTTGAATTATTATACATCGACACGTGAACTATATTATTTTTTATCGATTATACATTGATGGATTGACGAATATTCCAGTTTGTTTATATTTCCATCAGAATCCTTGTAAAAAATTTCAATTTGTTTCAATTTTTTCGGACTTCGGCACGCGGGACTTGCGTTGATTGATAACAAACATTATATGACAGGTTTGAAAACGGAATGAATAAAAAATTGAAATAAAAGGAATTTGATAAATTTTTAACCATTTATAGAACGTTCTGTGTGCGATGTATATTTTCGCAAAACGAACAAGTTTCACGTTTTTCGAAAAACGTACGACAGAATTGCTCGCAAGAAATCGAGTGCGAGGTGATGCAGATTATATATTTGGAAAAAAAAAAAAAGCTGAGGTCTTGCAGGTCATGTCGGGAATGGTTTTACAATATGTCACAAAAACAAAAGGCTCAATTTCTTGTTGATATAATTAAAGAACAATCGATCGTTATTCCGCGTGTCACTATTGCTATCGCAAGGATCGGACAAAAGAAAACCTCTACAAGAAATTGGTTGTGCGACAAAAAGAAAATGCGACTCCTCTTTTTCCCAAAGTCCAAAATGATGATTTATCGATGCACCCGATGCTTGAATAATTGATTACTTCTTTCAACCCTCAACGTAACGATGGAATTTCCATAACGATACTTTCCATTATGAAATATTCGCATGCTTTGTAATTAATTTCCAAACTTCTCAATGATTTTGTACTTTTTAGAGTTTGTTTTATGTACGCACAAAAGAAATTTTCTAGCTACTGTACAGCGATTGCTCTTAGAGATCCGCGATATCCTTTATCTCGGTTTTTCGTGTGTAGAACGTCACGACAGATAGACTATATAAATGATTCTTTTTTCTACCTCTTTTCCCAACATTTTTCCATCTGCTTATCACCCCGCCATCGTTTTGCTCTTTCCACCCAATTTTTCTCTCTCCATTTTTCCTTTCTCTCTGTCTCGCTTCTGGATTTTCTTTTTGTAGCTCGTGTATTGCCGCAACGTACATCCCGCATATAATAAAAAAAAAAAAAAATTTGACGGATGTATTAAAAACGTTTGAAATATTGACCGTTATTTAAAAATTCTTTATCAAATCGCCAAGGTCTGCTCAGTATACAGGTACCCATATCCATGCAATAGTTCCTACGTAGCCAATAAACAGCACTCGCCTAGCTGCACAATAATTACATCATATTATTTGGAGAACAAAGCCAATGTGTATATACGGTATTAGTCCCATTGATCTGATCAATGCATACCATATTAATCCCATTTCATAGAATCCCATTTTACGCACGTGTTTGTATAATAACTAGCTCGCAAACTCGTGCGAACATGGGCTGTAATATTCGCGTATGTAGTATACATATAGTGCACACGTAGCGTACAATTGTAGGTTGTACTATATACTTTGGAATTCAGAATCAATTCATATATACGCATATAGAAACTGTAATTACAATAATTTCCCGTTAATTTATGGGCGATATTACACAACTCATAGCTGTATACCTATGTATTCATAATTGTAACAAACGACCGTCGCGTCGCGTCGGCAGAAATTTATAGAATCAAAATTGCGTCGAACGATTCAACAGCTAATCAACTTATCGCTTTTTCGAGATCTTCGGCAACGAGATATCGGAATAGAAATTTATCTGGTCGTTAAAATCGAGATCTTTTTAAAAGAATAATGGATGGCATTCCAGAGAGTCGATCTCACAGCTCTGTTTTCGTACTTCCGTTCGAATTCTGTACAGCTCGCGGGTTAAGACAAGTGACGGAACGACACGCAGTGGCAGTGGTAGTTCCTCAGTGTGAAGCCATCTCGTCAAGTCGATCTTGAACGGAATGGCCTGGGACATACAAATGGCGGAAAGAAAAAGGGGCGCAATTTAGTTACGGGGGTAAACAGACGAAGAAAAGAATATCGGCAAAACTGGGTGAATGTGAGAAGAAGGAGATCTCGAAATAGCGTATAGTATTATATGATGGTAACCAATGACGAGGCGTAAGAGCTGAAGGTAGAACGTTGTAGGTTGAATTTTATTGGGGCTAAACTCAAAGGCAAACTGTTCAGCTAGCCGGCCATTCGTCAGTTCCACAACTGTCCGTGGGGAGCCATTAAGGTAATCGGAGAGAGAAATGGCAGCTCCCGACGCGAGAAGAGAAGAAAAGAGGAGAATGAGGGAAATGAGGGTGGGGGGAAAGGGAGGAAAGGTGAGGGCCACAGTAAAATTACCATAAGGGTTTAAATCTATGTTGATGTTCACCCGAAACGTACGCCGCCTCCGTGTTTAACGAATTCTCTGCTTCAAAGTTTCCCTCATAATTCTACTGTTCAACCTGCTTAGGTTATCGCGTAAACCTAATATAGATACAGGTTAATCATCATTAGTTAGGGTCCTCTAACTAGAGTTACATCATACAAAGCGGGAGATTAAAAGATAACATCGTTATTTAAGAAGTGAAGTTATCTTAGCCCTCGTGAGGCCAGGCGTACAATTCTGTGGAAAATCATATGTATAAAGTCACTCGTACATATGGTCATCTGAGAGGTAGGTATATATTTTCTAGACATTAATGAATTTGAAAACAAAAAAAAAACAATTTTCGTCTCCACGAAGTAACTTGAAGTCCCACATCTAACAAATTGAATTCGTCAGTGTAGATTTTAATGACGAGTTATAATTATACGTGAATTAGGTTTCAACTCTTCTGAACTATTTCATAGCCGTTTAAAGTTTTCCGAGTGTTTTTTTATCTCCGTGAAGTTTTGCAAAGTTCTCGACATCTATACATATATTCCCAAAATCCGCCAAATCCAAAAAGCGGTCAGCTCCTCGAATTGGGCATTCGTACGCGCATTGAGGTTGAGAAAAAAAAAAACCATAATAAAATTCAAATAATAATCGTGAAGTATAAGGTAAAACGTTGTGGAGAGAAGGTTGAGGAAGAAATATCATAGGTAGGCATCCCATCGAATCTCCGGGATATTCTTTGACTCGCGCATAATTGATCCCTTCTTAACCCAGGCTGTTCGCGGCTGTCGGAACTGAGGACTGACTCGGTCCGCAGGATCCTCCCATAAGTTTCACCTCGTCCTAGCCTCCCGAATTTGGCCGTCCACGTGCTCCTCCCGTTCCCTTCTTTTCCCCTTTTCCCGAGATCCCCACGCTCTGCCATATACCCGTCACCCCGTCACACAGAAAACTTTCTGATTGCTTCTCAGCCCTACGCTGATCCTGCCGTTCTCCCTTATTCTACTCCCTCCCCCCTCCCCCTCCGCCCTTTGACAACCCCCTGAAATCCCCTCTTACCTAGAGATATTGTCGAACAAATTGATGAGATTTTCTGGAAAATTTTTTGGAACGAGGACTATTGCGAGTAGATGATTAAATATATGTATATATGTTTGATAATATTTTACAAACTTGAAAAAAGCCTGATCGTCTTCTGCAGGATGATAGAAATTATACATTAAATGGGTTTTCCTCGTTTGTCATTATGATTAATAGTTACTGTCTTTCCGACGGTATTCGCATGGGACACTCTATCTATGTACGTATACATACTACACATAGCAAAGCGGACAATACAGGTTATATATAATAGAAAGAAAAATCGCTTGATAATAATCCTGCTGTGCATTTCATCGTGATGTATGGGCGGTTCTATGTATCCATTATATAACAAAGCAAAAAAAGGAACAAAAAAAAAAAAAAATCGTGATGTGTCCAAGAAGAAAAAAGAAGAAGAACCAAAAAAAAAGTTCGTCAATTCCCGTTAAACTGTCCAGATTATAGATATAGGGATACAAATCCATAATAGCTTTTGCTCTGTTTTCGAAGTAATATTTTAAGAAAAAAAAAACAGAGAAAAAAAAAGAAGGTAAAAAAAAATTCCTTCGAATCAGTCTCGTAGAGTCTTCGTGGAAAATATAAAATCCCTGGTTATGAAAAGTTTGTTACGCGGATATATATTTAATGAAAAACTTCTGATAATTTCCGTTCACATTTTATAAAACTGTTCACAGATGGATGCCCTGTCAGTTGAAAATCGAACAGAATATCTGCAGCTGCGACTACGATGGTATAATACTGGTGTCAGGAAGCGCTCCAGGATTCGATGAACCCGAACCATTCAAGACAGTCCTTTACTGTGCATCGCAGATCGATTCTGCTTTAGGGATTATTGGGGCGGTACTGCCAATCAATTTACCCGCCAAACGGCTTATCTACAGTCCAACCGGTCCCCTCAACATGGATTATCACGACGTAAGAAGTTTTTCAGAAGCTGCGACTCAAGGAGTGAAAAGGTAAGTGAATAATTACGTCGTTTATACTCGATGTTCGTAATACATTCCTACATGATCCCTCCAGATGCACCGCCGTAAGTATAAGTAGTTCAACAGCTTCTCAGACGTGTTTCCCTCATCTTATTAATATGCAAAACTAATATAATTAGGAAACGTTCTAACCGTATACATATATATCCATAGTCAACTCTTCAACGTCACTCGAAATAGTTTCCGACATCCTTCCCCTGTAGTTTGTACGAACGTGATTGATGAGTGAATCTCCCTGCACACAGGAAAACTTCCGTACGCCGACCGTGTATTGGGGTGTCGTCAGTGGAATTTATCGGTAACTTTGAAATCAAAAGAATCAAGTACTCGATGAGTTGTGAAGTGAATTTATGTAGCTACACGTGGGCGTTTGGTAGGAAAAAGTATAAGAAAGTGATTTTTTTTTTTCTTCTCTTTTTTTTCTCTCTTCTCTTCTGTTAAATGGGACGCGGGTAGTTTTATTGGGATGAAAGTTTTCGGTTATATCTGAAGAAATCCAAAACACTCGCGTACAACACCCACTTTTATTGACCTCCTAGCGAGTTATGATCCTCCGCAAATCACGAGGGTAACGTAAAACTCCCTTTAGGACTCCTGCTACGGCGTTCCTAGAAATTCTATACCTACGTCTCTTTCCTACCAGAGCTTTTTCTATATATAGGGTCGTTACTCGCGACCCACCCGATCTTAGGGGGTGTTTCTTACGTACGGGGGTGTTTTTTCCTTCTATTCATCATTTCGCTTCTATCAATGTTTTCGTAGTTTCACTAGACATTTTGGAAGCATTTCATATTATTATTACCGCACTGTTGCGTATTATGAAGAATCAAGGATTTCACCTCGAATACCACGTATAACGTATTATTTTTGAAAGATGTACAGCACGTGTGAGTTATATATACGACCGAGTGAAACTTTGAAGTTCAGTCGAGAATTCCTCTCTGGTTTTCATGAATTATCAAACCTGAATCTTTTAAAGGTATATATATAGAGTTTCTGGTTCTCGGGCGTACATTGTAAGAAAGAAATCTCGTATCTCTGAATTTTATTATACACCTTATATAGCCCTATATCTTATTCCTTGGGGTACCAACTGGTGGAATGTGCGACAAAAGGATATCCACCCGGCTTTCAACTTCCAGATCCTCTCCCTTGTTTCATGAATTGCCAACCATGCCGTAACCCTGAAGTATACACATATATATTACGTATATATCTATACCTATATATATAGATATATATATATAATCGCAGAATGGCAGCAGCTTGAGACACCCGTTCCTCGATCCATTACCCTGCAGAGAATATTCGGATTCTTTTGATTATTTCCGTTTTATATATCATCTTTGATCTTTGATATCATTTTTCCCCGATCGTTTTATTTTCACAGAGCTTTGAAGGCTGGCGTACGATGTCCGCTTCTAGTTTTACTTCCCGACGTACGATTCGAGAACGTCGAACTGGTGACACTGCTCGGTGCTCTCGAAGGACTTTATGTGGTGAGTTCCGGTGGGCAGTTTTTCTTTTTTCTCCTATCGTGTTTCCTTTATTCACTCTTTCGAATATATGTATGGCGATCCTCGGTTTATAAATCTTTACCGATTTTTTCTAATAAAGCTTAATTTGAGTGTCTAGAAAATAAGAGCGGTACAGGTAGATATATGAGGTACAGAAAATCGCACTTACTTTTGGTCGTCTGTAAGGAGGATAGGTATCAGAATTGTAGGTACATACATATAATATATATATATACACAGGTAAAGTGGAGAAATGAAAATAAACTTGCAGCAATTTCTGCTAGTATAGCTATATATTATATATACCTTCGGAACTGTGCTCAGGATATATACATATATTGTATAAAATGGCGTGGCGATTTTTCAAGCTCACATTCACGCGATAAATCGTAATTATAGAGACCGGTTGATGGTGGGTAATAAAGTAAATTCGAACTTGAGACGAGAATAAGTAAAAATTTTGTCCATAATTTTTGAAACCGCACGCATAGAGGTTGACAATCCGAGAGCAGGATTTCGTTGTGGTATTTTTGGGATTTCCTGAATCGTCGTATTTCTAGGAGGTAAACTTAAAGAAAACCGACGAATTTTCATCGGTAACCAAACTGGAAATAATCGAATTCCGACCCTGAAGGTACATATACTAAAATACCTTTGAAACCGGACCTTAAGAAAGTTTGCTGAACCGTAAGGCGTGGAAACCTCCTGAACCCATATTTGAAACGATTGATCTAACCCTGAATATGTTCACAGTGACACATTCGGCTGATGGACTGTAGGATAATTCACACTCTGATCATCAGCGTGTTCTCGAGACACTGAGTTTTCAAAGTTAATTATTACGGATGAATCGTTTTAGCTGACTAAATAATTCCTACATGCATTGTGCATTTTGCATTATTAGCGTAGATAATAAATATCGGGTAACCATCGTACACACCCATTTCATTAAAACGACTCGGTATCACTTTACAATTAGACGCGTAGAGTTTTCATTGTTTCAATCAAAATTATCACTCGGCAATTCAAGAAGTAGAATTCATCGCCAGCGGTAACCATTTGAAATTGACGATGATTTATAATGAAAATTGCCGTTAATTTCGTCAATCTTGAATGAGAAACTTTTCCCTTATAATAACCCTATGGCGCGATTTCTTAACCCGCGTTCTCTTCTGAATTTCTCTAAATAATAAACGGGCTTACATCGTACGAAAATTTCATTAATTAGAATATATATTTGCACAGAGTTCAGAATACGGTTATCATTGTCTGTTCTAAGATATTGAAATTTATGTAACAAGTTCGTATTTGGCATACCTTCATGAATCGTGGCTTCAACTTGAACTTATTTTATGTCCAAGTGAATATTTGAAACGCCGTTGAACAGGTATAATTATCAAACGCATAATTACACAGGCGCCGATCGGATGCGATGTATTATTTAAGCTGATTTACTTCGAATCGGTTACGCGGTAGATTCAGTTACTCGCCGATATGGTGCGGATGATGCTTGGCCCTGTACTTTACGCCTCGCGTGTAATGCGGAGGATATTCGATAATACGCCGCGCGGTTTTGGTATCGATTTTCTGCGATATAATAGAAGCTATTCGCTTTGAGTCCATGATATTTACTCGTATCTTGGGAAATGGAAACCGTTAAGGCGTGTTTTCTATATATACCTTTGGAGCGATATCGCGTAGTATATGGGAATCAAGTTTGTTGCATTGCATAGTTGTACCGTAGCTTGTAATTTGATTTTCTCGAGGGCGATAGATTTCCTCAAATATTTTCTCCTCGGAGTTTGACTTTCCACGTTTTGGTATAATACGGTATACAACGCCAGTACACTGTACAGTATACACATGTACACCGTGGTATGATATTCGTTAGAAGCTTCTGTTGCGCGGTCCAATATAACTGAGAGTTTTGTTATAAGCTAGCTGTTAACACAGAAAGAGAAAGAAACTGTCAGGATAACGGTAGATAAGAGCGAGACGGAGTGAAATAGATTTGACTGTGCCTGAAATTAGTTGGCAAATATCCTAATCCAGACACCAGGGATTTCGAGTCGTACCAACCAGCCAACCGAGCTTCCAACCTACCACCACTACTACCGAATATATTAATACTAAGGCTAAATTTGTCCTCGGCATCGCGGAAAGTGGCTTCCAGCTGTGGAGCTTAGTAGAAAGGGAGTAAGAGAAGGGAATAAGGGTTTTTGGGGTGTGGTGGTGGGTGGTGGAAACGTTTTGAACAATTTCCTTATCTCTACCGACGGAATTCGTCCCGGGTGACGAGTGCAATTTTTCATTTAACACGGGGGAGGCGCAGGGTGTATATATGCGTACTTCCACCGGTACGCGTGAAAATAATTATACTAATTTAGCCCGGAGCTAAACCCGATTTGTTTCGTCTCCACCCCGTTCTACTATCTGTACATAGTATATACATGGTTTACCTTTTCGACAATTTATATACAAACGTTATCCGCTAACGGCGGGAGTCTAACAATTTTTTGTATCATATATACCTATATACAATGTATGTATACACGTCTTCATGTATAATGTATGTACATGCACGACGCCATTATTATTTTGCCATGAAATTTTATACAGACTAACCAAAACTTCACATGCGGTCTTCAGTCTTCTGTATATAACGTTCAAGTTACCGATTATCCGAAACGTTGGCGTTACTATATTATACAACGTCGAACACGCGATCGCGTACACGTTAATAGAGACTATATATCACACGCATATACATTCACGCAAAAGTCTATAGCTCTTATATATTATATAAGCTGTCAATATCTTTGAACCCCTATACACCGATGGTGTATAAGCACACGCCATGTTACATTGTTTGCTCCGACGTGTTTCAAGCACTATACCTTATTTTTATTTTCGATTTTTATTTTTCATATTTTTTTATTTCATTTTTTTATTTCATTTTCTTTCACGTCTTTTTACTTCCCTATTCAGCCACTGGAAGTGAGAGAAATCTGCCCTGACAGGTGTTACAAGGCTTGTCAGTTAGCTGTATGGAGTCCGATATGCAGTAAAAAATTACAAGGTATTATCAAGCTGGCGTCTGCATTGGAAAGCGGAAGATACGTCGCCAGAGATATCGGTAAGTTTTCCAAGTTTATTCGAGAAATTGTAGTTTTAGATTGAAAATAACCTTCATCGATTTATATCGCATTCCAAAACAGTATATATACGTGGCTCAAGGGGTTGATTTACCATTAAACATATATATATGTACAAAATTTTTTTTCTTTTGTTCTGGCTAACGATCACTCTCATATAAGGAACTATACAATATATACTTTCGTAACAGAGCTCTTTCACCACTCGAAGAGGTATCCTTGCCACAAAAGGGGGCGTTATCTGTCCTCTTCACCCCCTTACTTCCTTTCTTGATGCTACGTATCTATATATATGTATACACACAGTTCTTTTTCTTTCTATACCTATACGCCTTATACTTTTCGCGATCGACTCTTCTTTCTCTACACCTCTCAATTTTTTTTTTCTTTTTCTTTTCTTTTCATCCCGCTACCTTACACTACTACTTCTTGACACTACCGTAACGCCATCCACGTTTTCGACCCCGAGGTTCGCTCTCCCGGAACACCGAACTCGGTCATCAATCTACTCCCGAAACATAATTGTTTCTTCCTTCACGCGAGCTTCGTGCGGAGGAGGGACTGAACGTTGTTTATTTTATCGTTGGCGTTGCTAAATTTCTTCCTATTCAACCCCCTGCATTCTCTTTCTCGTGTATACAAGCGGGTACTGAAAAACTGACCAAAACTAAGTCTGGGGGGGGGAGTGGAGAATGAAATACTCGCATGGTGGAACTATGTAGTTCGCGAAAAGATCCTAGCGCGTAGAAATTGAGGAAATTTGGACATTTCCTTTGAGAAATAATTCGTTTATTCAACTTAATTCAAGTGTAATTCATCCCGCAGGTGGAGCCGATCCAGAAAGAATGGCACCTCCTAGAGTCGAGGAATATATCGCTGAATTGTTTTGCGGATCAAATGTATCGGTTCAAGTGATTTCTGATCAGGATACCCTTCTTAGGGAATATCCACTGTTTGCATGTGTGAACAGAGCGGCATCTGTAATACCAAGACACGCCGGAAGGATAATTTTCCTTACGTACGAACCACCGAACCCCGCTTGCGTACTCGAAACTGTTATGCTTGTCGGAAAAGGTGTAACATACGACACTGGTGGTGCTGACATCAAATTCGATGGTTCTATGTCCGGCATGTCGAGAGATAAATGTGGGGCAGCTGCCTGCGCTGGATTTATGCAGGTAGCTATGTCATTGCTTTTGTTTTTGATATATTACATTACATTATATATTATACATATATATATATTGGAACTCGATATAATTGATTGACTTACTTTCGGTTCATAAATCACGACATGATGAATTTTCGGCTCGGTATTATCGTTACCCACTTGTTTCTTCGAGTGCATACTTCGGCGACCCTCTTTTCTTCTTTCGTTTTTTTTTCTTTGTACTTTTTTTTTTTTTTTTTTATACAGTTGCGACAGTACGTGTTCATTTTTCTTCTTTTCTCTTTTTTTTTGTCTTTGCTTCTTTTCGCCACTTTAACGCGGCGCGTGCAAAGCGTGCTTTTTGAAATGTTTGATGAGACGCTTTTCTGAATGGCGATTCACTAATAAAATTTATTATTATACGAACGGAACAGAAGTTTTAGAGTACAGCGTATAAAAGAGGCATGTGGCGTTTTAACGAACCATGTATATACCGATGTGGCTTTACCGAAAGTTGAAGAATAGAAATCGATATTACATGGATAGATGGATGCATAGATGGGTAGATGTTCGAAATGGAATTTGATTTTTATTATCCGAACAAAAAAGTTCTAGTTGTATACGTATATACATATATGTAACATACTATTGTGGTAAACGAGCTGAATCTAACCATATACTAAATAAAATGCCCCTTTGATCGATCAAATTTACTTTTTTACGGCCACACTTTTCTTCTATAGATACACCCACACTCTAATATTATTCGAAACAGTGGAACGATGACTTTTACGAGCGTATACGATACATAACTCCGAACTCAACTATACGATCTATTTAACTTCTAAATATACAGCTGATGCAATTGCACCATTTCGTATGCAAAGCTTCGCGTCATTCAATGTATTCTTATGCTAATATAATTCAAATAGTAACGCACCTGCGCCTCTCATCGAATCGATTGAATTGCAGCAATGTTTTTGGTGATATAGAAAAAAAAAAAAAATAAACAAATAAACAAAAAAGATTGCTCGGTTGAAATTTTTCCTGCGAATCTCAATCTGTCAGAAAAAACTACGCGGTATATATTTTATTTCACATTGGAGAATTTCAATTAATAATGAAAAAAAAAGCGAACAAAAGATGTTAGAGAAAAATGCATTAGTCTGTCGAGAATCGTAGTAGTAATAATATGGCTTTCAAGCTCGCATCGAATAATTACCTACTAGCAACTACGTTCAGAGAGCTCTCTTCGAGCGCATTTGTTAAACTCGGACGAGATTCAATCGACGGAAGCAATTCCTTATGCAAATTTTCCAATTTACTCAACGAGAAATATACTCACAGACCATCCTTTATAGCAGCATCTCAAGCTTAGGTACACTTTAATCAGGCTTCGAATCTCGTCGATATTACGTAGCAATTATATCGACAATCATCGAAATTGTCCGATCCTGTAAATAACATTTATATTTTCGATTTTTATTTTTTACAGGTCGTTAATCTGCTTCAGCCACCCACTGTTAAAGTTGTAGCCGCTCTTTGCGTTGTAAGAAATAGTATCGGTGAAAATTCTTACGTCGCCGATGAGATCGTCACTGCTAAATCAGGTGTCAGAGTTCGCGTTGGAAATACCGACGCTGAGGGTCGGTTCGCTATGGCTGACGCACTTTGCCATATCAAGGAAATGGCACTCTGTTCTGTAAACCCACATATTTTCACCGTCGCCACCCTAACGGGACACGCCGTTCTGGCCGCCGGAAAAGGATACTCGGTACCAAACACGATTCTCGTTATTATTTCTTCCTTTGTTTCGTTGTCATCTTTAAAAAACTTTCGCCGCTTCCGACTGTAATATCGGATAACATATAGAAACAAAACCATAAGTTTTGCCTGAGTGGTGGAGATGAATGAATGTTGACTTTTGTAAGACTTTTTGCTTCGTAAGTGATGAGGATAAAAACCAAGGATAACTTGCGGAAAAACAGAAGAAATGTGAAAAAAATATTAGGGAATCGGTTGTTTTACTTCTGTTTTTTTCATTTGGTTCTGAAAAAACCATCAGATCGCTATGGACAACGCGGTTGCCAGGCTGGTCAGTAATGCAGAAAAGCTCCAAGCTTCTGGTGAAACGATGGGCGACCCATTCGAGATTTCAAGGTTACGAAGGGAGGACTTTCACGCGCATGAAGGGCGCGCCGAAGGCGACGACGTTCTTCAAGCCGCAAATCGGCCGAGTTCAAAACTCGAAAGAGGCCATCAAAGCCCCGGTGCCTTCCTTATCATGACCTCTGGATTGGACAAGGTAATTTCTTGGCATCTATTTATCAAAGTTGAATGATCGATAAATTTTTTGAACCCTTCGTCAACTTTTAGCATGGTATCGCCTCCGAAAAACCTCTGAAGTTCACCCATCTAGACGTGGCAGCGAGTGCAGGCGATCTACCCTGCCAACCAACCGGTGCGCCGATCGTAGCATTAGCTAAAAAATTCTTATATAATTTCCTAGAGGAAGAATTACGTGACGCTACCGGGCCTAAAAGTCCAGAAAAATAATCATTCGGAGGAGTGCATTGTTTTCGAATAATTTTCCACGTGACTTTTTGTGCTTTATTTTATTTCAGAAAAGTTCAAGGATATCGAGCTTTTCCCAATTTTGTAACAGACTAAGAGAAAACAAGGAGTCCCGGAGATATCCTTATATTCCTTCTTGTGCTTTCCTTTATTTTATTCTATTCATTTTATTCACCTCATCCATTTTATACACATTACTCATAGAGGGCATCTCACGTTACGTCCCCTTACTTCGTGTCTTATCCATTTTCAAAAAAGGTTTCGTAGGTAATGAGCGAAGGCCATAGGCCTCTGAGGTGGTGCCCTAAGACCTTATACACCTACCCTATTAATGTTTCGCTCTTCCTATACAGTGGCACGTGAGAAAAATCAACGGTAGCCAGCCGCTCATGCATTTTACAGATTTCTTATAGCTGGCCACACTCTCAGAAAATGTTTATTTCATGGCAATCCCAATTACCAGATTTCCAATCCGTCGACCACCCTTGTGACCTTTCCTTCTATTTCTATACGACGAAGATTTATCGAAGGTTTACTATCTAGTATTCCTTATAATAGTATTTTTTTTGTTAATTCATACTCTTATACGATTGATATTGGAATCAAATTTTTATACACCGCTGGTACTTCTGGTGACTAACGACGTTTTTTTTCCATCAATTTATTTTTTCTTTAATTAATGTCCTTTACTTGCTACACGTAGCACATAATTCCAGCCCGAATTCGAATGGGGTTCTAAAAAAAAAAGGACTAGTAAAAAAAACTTTTGAGTGTTTGATGAAATTAAATCCCCGGAAAAGCTTGTGGGCATGATGTCTGCAATGCGGTTTTTTATTTTATGTCTCTTTTTTCCGGCTGGGGCGACCGACGGAATTTTAAATTCGATTAGAGAGGTCAGACTTCTGTTGATTAGGTCGTCGTACCACGGAAAATCTTTTTAGCTTTTTTTTTCTTTCAAATATAAACTCGAAGCAACAGAGGACATTCGACTTGTTTTGTAACATAAATCGGCTAATCCTTGATAATTAAATTAATGTTCACAGCACGGGGCGTGCAGCTGTTATCCCTTGAAATACACGCATATCGACCTCGCCTCCCACGTTCCGAAGCCCCATCACCTTCCCTACAGCGGAAATCCCGTCCTGGCATTATCATACTGCTACCTTATCCAAGGAAAATGTCTCACAATTAGAAACGACCTTCCATTCGAAATGCAATACGTATGCGAAGCGGATTGCAAACCGATTTGCATTCCACCTTGTCAACCCTGCGCGGTGATATGCGACCCATGCTGTACAATGTGTCCTCAACTTAGTCCCCAAGTTACGGAATCCATTGATCAAGGGTGTCCTGCAATGATTCGACAAACTTCTGATCCTTGTTGTCAACCGCCTCCATCACCGCCACCAGAACCTTGTCGGGATCAATGTCAGAACAGTGAACCAGTATGTGTCATGGAACCAATTTGCAGGCCTAATGTGAGAAGAAATGGATTGAATAATTGCGGGTAGATAGCTCAGTTGTAGTTTGAAGATGGATCTTTGGGTATCACGAAATTGATTGTGCAATTGTCGATGTCTTGTCTTTGAACATTGGATGTCTGACCCTAGAATTGAACCGACGACCGTCGGTAAGGAAGTTTCAGGGGTATTGTGCAATTTTACATAAAATATTATATTAATAAAGTACCGAATTCTTGAAAATTGAAAGTAGTAGTTTCCTACGTTTTCAACAGAGTTGAATGAGATGAGATATTTGGTTGGCTGTGGTCAGTTATTGGCAGAAGATAAAGTAAATCCGAACCGATTTGTGATGTCGATTTGATTTTCGCTCAGAAATCAGTCACAGCTTTTGTACTGAACGGCAGCTGCTCCTTCCATGGGCTTTTACTAGTAATCGATAACATTCGAAAAACCGAGCTTACCAACGGGCGTTAAAGTCGAATAAGGCCGAACTCCAGATAGCAACTACCTTACTGAAGCATGTCTAAATAGTGATCTCAGTTTCATTGTACTGCAGAGAAATATTTGAAAGGTAGATGTTCGCAGCGCTTCAAGTTCCTACATTCTTTTTTAAGCGTTCGTTAAAATTTTGCATTCATTATACACAGTGTCTACACTGCCAGTGAATCAGAGTTCTCGTATATACGGGCATAAATTAAATGGGCAAAAATGAAGGTCAGTGTCAAGATCGTCTGCTCAGTTAAAAGAAGAAGCAAAAGAAAGAAGACAAATATTTATAACGATAAATTTCGAACGTGCAGAATTTCACGATAAAAATTGATTATTTATAGATAAATTTTTTAACCATTAACGCGGATCGGTGCAGACAATCAAGTTGTATAATTAGAAAAAATAGAAAAACAAAAAAAAGATTTTTCACGAGATGACGTAAGATCGTATGATGTCACGCAATAAATCATATAATTCATTTGTACGCAAGAAGCAGGTGGTATTTAGTAATCAATTTTCAGAGTCACCCACCTGCTATATGATCATCTGAGCAATGAACTCGATCTCCGAATAAAATCATCGATCGTATCTCGTTGTTATTACTATTATGATTATTATTATTACAAGACTGAAGCTGGAATTCGTCCCAATGAGTTTTTATGGTAATTAGTCATGAAAACTCTTTATTTTAAAATAATGATAATAACAATCATAATAATCAATCGATTGAATAGCCGTTTGCGGATGAATACAACATTAATTATGGCAAAGGTTCAGCGATATACACCTTTATACCTATATGTATACGTTTGTATATATATATATATACATTGCAGGCAGTAAACCGATTGCATCAAGCTGCACGAGAGAGGAGCCTGCTTTTCAACTCTCTATGAAGCACATTCCACACATCTGTATATATATTTTCAAAAGCCCATTACAAGAGAATTACACAGCATGTACTATATTATACTCTTACATGTCTGGCCTTCCGGGTATGTTGTTGGCAAGGTACTTGTGCACATGTACATATACCTACAACATTACATATAGCTCGGTATACATAGGTATACGTATATATTTATAACTTTACATACACCTGATGCACACACTTCTAATAAGGTATGTCGTTTATTTACTCTACCTGCAGCAAATGATTTACGTTTCCTTGAATGGAAGTTTGAGGGATCGAGTTATGAATGGAGGGGGTGGTTATGGGACATGAGAATTGTAAGAAAGTGAAAAGAAAGAAGAAAGTAGGGTTTGTAGACGTATCTCTTATCCGATGTTATAAATGTCAACGAATGTCTGAAACCTCTGGCACTCCTGCCGAAGGTAGACGGCCTTAACATCGAGCCCGGGGCTTGTCCTGGAGCCTGAAACTCATCTGCAATATCTGTATGTATATTTCTACCGAGGTATACCGACGTCTACTTCAAACACAACATCTAATTCACCAACTAAGAACTAAGGTGAACATTAAGTCTGCATGGTCGTTCGTTCGTATAGACATTCATACATACCTATACGCGGATGGATGAACCAGGAGACACCCGACGACTGGTGCAAACCGGGAACAAGGTCTGCCCTAGCGCCGTGGGACGTTAAGAAGAAGATGGATGTACATAGCTAGTCTAAGGTGTAGGACGGGTGAGAGAGAAGAGAAGAGAGACGGACGAATGGACGGACGGAAGGAAGGCTGGGTACGATAGACCTTCGCCTGGCTGAAAGTGAAGTGAATCCTCTGTCACCGCTTTTTACTATAACCTTGACTCTACGCGCGCGCTTCGTTGTAATAGCATAGTAGCCGTTGAGTCGCCTGATCGTAGTCGTTGTCGTTACTTCGAGCAGATATACAAACGGCCAAGAAGATATTCCACGTATATATGTGTTACATTTTGTATGTGACGGTGTTCCATGTCCCACACGAGCACCAAAATTGGGCATAAAAGTAGCGATCGCCTCAGGATAAAGAGAGCGGGGAACCGAGAAGGGGATTCAGTCTACAGGAAACTGGAGAGAGAAGAAGAGGAGAAAAGCTGGCGACATGCTGTAATAGTAGTCGTTATCATCAGTGATTGGCTGATTGAGATATTTCTCAATGCATGGAACTGGGATAAAAATATTTTGATTCCAAAAAAACAAACAAACGTATTCTGTAGTAAATGATCGCGAAGATTCAGCATTGATTCGATGTATTACTATCGATTCGGTTTGATCGATCCGTTTGAAAATATTTTTGGAAAATCGCAAGCTTTGGAGTGCGATTTTTGGTAGCTATAGTGAAAAATTTCTGCCGATTCGACGTGCTCTTTTTTGTTTTATGAAAAGTTAATAAAAAGGAGTATTACTATACTACAGTGCATCAGCGACCCTGCACTGGCATGATGATGCGATGAAGCGGAAATCTGCGAACAGCTACTGTGAAGTCTGAGAATTACTGAGCGAGACAGGTTCTCATTAGTTTCAACATTAAACTCGACGAAACGATGGTACTGGTATACAATACTTGAAGAACTGTTGTGTAGTATAAAGATTTTAGTGACCAACCAGGTAACCAAACCATAGGTATAATACATACATGAATAGGTATAACCTTTTATATATGCAGTTACATGTAATCATATCTCACACGTTAGTTTTCAAAAGGACTGCTGTTGCTTTTTGCTGCTGACTTTGTATGTTTTCAGTACTCCGTTCATGGATTGCATATATGTAAGTATTAGCGTTGTAAATCTCTTTCGACGTATATATAAGTAAAGTCTCTCTCTCTTGGCGCGAATCTAACAATAAGTTACGTATGGTGTGTATATACATATATATTTATTTCTATTTGTATGTGTTCAGGGCAACTGTAACTAAGAACTCTGACAACTTCTCTATCCCAGGCTATCCGGACCTTACCGAGGTCTGCAACAAAGGAATTTCGCGAGTGGGTGGCTGGTTGCATCACCATCGTATAACCGCCTATAGCCAACAGTCGCACCTCTCAATTTTCAAATACATTTTTGCCTATATAATACAGCATTAGTCAACTCTCCGTGTAGATCATTTGTTGAGATCCGTGAATCCTTAAAACTTCATATCAAACACAACGATAATCGGTGTGGAGTTTACGTAACGAATCCACACATGTCTGGATGAGGTACTTGCACCACGTCGAGTACCGTGGTTCTTTACTCGGCCATGAATAAAAAAAAATCATCCCTCAAGGTGTTATACGGATATATGTATAATTAGTTTTCGTTGTTGTATACAGCGTTTGGTCTTCGTTATGCTACACGAGAGCGATCGTCACCATCATTGCGCCAAATGGCTGCACAGATGTGAGTAAAGTCGTCGGCTTGTGGATCTCTACAAAATATCGGTGGTGGAAAGGATGTGAGGTGAGTGTTGAGCGTGTCGCTTGCAGAAAATCTAGTGGGATAGTATGAGAAGAAAATAAGTAAGGACTGGTAGGACGAAGAGGACGTCGACGAGGAGGATGAGGATGGTATACTAGGAGCGGGATGAGAAGGGAGCCCGTGGACGCGGACGCCGGGGTGGAGAGTTCGACGGCCGGCGGGTGGCCCAGTGACCAGGACCGGTTCCGTCTTCCGCCTTCTTTGCAAACGCGCGGCTTCGCCGCTGTCCTCAGACCCCGTCGTTCCCCCTTCCATTTACCTTAGATCCCCTCTCTGGAACTCCTATAGAGACCCTCGCGCTCCTTCTTCTTCGTTTTCATCTTCATCTTCTTCTTCTCCTTCTTTGCGGAGAGGTCACCCTGAAGCAGTATACACCCCTCGTTCTCCATTCCCTAGCTGCTGCTGCTGCTGCTGCTGCTGCTGGTGGCGGTGTGATGATGATGATGATGCCATGCTGGTGGAACTCATGGTGGCCTGACACGACGGTCGTTCAACGATTATACGAGATGATGAGACCAAGAATAAGAATAAGAATAAGAATAAGAATAAGAATAAGAAAAAGGAAGAACAAGAGATTGCGTCAAGCGTATATAGCCGAAGGTATTATATGAGACAGTGGGGATTACGAGACGGCGCGGTGTCCCGTGATGGAAAATAAAAAGAAGAAGAATAAGAATACCAAAGAGGTGGGGGAGGAAGACGATCTGCAAAGTTCAACTGTCAGCCCCGTTACACCGTGTGATACGATCCCGACGAAAAAGAGGTCGGTGACTTTTTACGTTTCTTCGACTTCATTCATTCCTCTTTCCCACACTCTTAGGTTGGGTTCTATCCGAGCAGGGTTTGGCCGCAGAGTACATATCGTTCACCTATCTTGGTTATAGGCGAAACCGGCTGGTCTTGGCCTGGAATCAATCTATGCGGCTGCTACTTCTGCTGTTGCTGCAGTACGGAGAGGAGCGGCAAACGCTTCGTGTGTCTGTCCTGACTGCACCACGCCAGAGTAGGCGGTCCAGGAAGCTGAGGCTTTCCTTCGCCTACCGCGGTGCGCTCTAAGGTCAACCAAGACATGCCTTGATCTTCGTTGCGGAAATCACGCGCTCTGAAAAATAGCGCAGGTGCGTTAACCGTGAAAAACTATGCTTATTAGGATTCTCCTCCACTGCTGCCGATGGTGTACCAACTCCTTCCATTCTTATCTCTGCACATTTCTTCTCCGCCAACTCAAATCTTCACTATATTTTCATCATTTTCATCCAAGTATACGCCACGTAATCGCAAGATCAAGTGGCGATCAAGTAAAGGCACTTCGGAAAGGGTTCCATCGAGTGTCACGGCATTCTGGCAAGCCATGCGGTAGATCAGTCAATAAACGCCGCAAAATTGTTGTAATTTGATAAAACCAGAAGCTGTATAGCATTTGCATTTCCTCTATTATCGCCAAATGCACTCCGGTGTCTCTCGTAACCATATAACTCTTTCACCAATTTACAGTTACACAAGACGTGTAAACGTAATCGGATATTCACCGGGATATTGCTGCAGTATAGGTACGGAGCATGTCTGTCTTCTATACAACATTAAAAATGTATGTGGAAATGATGCGTGTGCCTTTGACTCTGGCTCTGTCCAGGTATTTGCAGAAGCGGGATATCAAAAATTTACTCGTGGTAATTCTGGATGAATATGTAAGACCATAAAGGTAGACAGAATTCGTGTAAAAATCTTAATATGTATCAACGTCGGTTACACGTTATAATGGAGTAAGTAAAAAGCGAGCGAACACCTGGACGGGTTTTTTTTTTAAATCGATTTTGACCAAGACTAGACTGAATTCAGTCACGTAGTGGTTCATCAGACCCGCCGTGAATTCATTTTTAGAACAAGAAGACGTAAGAAAGGAGCGCTCGTCATTTTTGCATTAACGGAGAGTTCCTCTTGAGAACGTCTGAAGATGAGATGCTCGAGTCTAATTGAACCACCTACTGTATAGTTGCATATTAAGGTATACGATAAAAACGTCTCTAAAAAAAAAAAAAGAAAAAAAAAAGAACGAAAAAGAAAGCTGAAGAGTTCGGTGTTCCCATCGGAGCGATACAAATCTGAAAAATGCAGTCGGTTTGTTCTAAAGTTCTTTATTTAAATATCATTGATACGAGCTAACCAAACATTCGATCAAAACTGAATTCGCACGGCTGGTTCAAAACTTTAGAGAAAAACTGTCTTTGGCCCGTTCAACAAATCTTCTTGGCACGTATTTGGCGGAACACGTTATAAGCAATAAAACCCAATTGATGTGCGATGATGTTAACGGAATTACATAAAAAATACGTAATCATGTGTCCCTTAATAGAGAACGTAATACACATGTACGGTCCCATAATACATCTCTTGGCGTAAAGATGAGGAAGAAAAAAAATGCAAAGAAAAAAAAAAAAAAGACGAACTATCACGAAGTGGGTCTACACTGAAATGTCGAGGGCCCCGTTACATTTGGGAATGGAAAAGATGCGGTAATGGGCCTGATCGCGGAGTATAAAAGGTACGTGGCAAAGGTGAGAAAGAGAAATGGAGGCATGGGGCCTTAACATGAAAAAAGAGCAAAAAAACAAAAAAAAAATTGGAATACAAAAAAAAAATGGGCCGTTGCCTGGCTCTTCGCGAGAAGGTAAAGGATGTAACGGTTCCGAAACCTCACTGTGTAATTTTGGAGCCCAAACGTCTTCCTGGCTGATACTGTGCCGGGTACGTATTTTATTCCTCCACCACAGAGACGCACACATTTGAGTGAAATTCAGCTCCGCAAAACGATCGTCCGTTCTTCCTCGCGACCTCTTCGTCATCATCTTTTTTATTTTATTTCTTTCTATCTGACGATATCCGTTTTTCTTTTTTCTTTGTTCTAACAAACCCGTACCGTTTTATTTTTTGGCCCAAATACTTTTGATGGAACGACACAAGCTCCGTTAGATCTCGCCCACCATAATATCTCTTCCGGATTAATTTGAAACCACGATAGAATGGAATAGGAATCAAAGAAGAAAAAATGAATATCAGTACGTGATGATCATCACGCGTCTTCGATTTTTTTTCACGTCTTTTGCACGATGATACGAGGTACCGGTAATCTGAAATATGTTCAGAATGATCCGGGAGATATATTAATTACCTGATGTAATCCTATCACTTCATCAGTCGCCATGTCTAAGGAGGCAAAACGCTTCATTTTACTAATCCCTTTTCGCGTTATACATGCATGGAGATGGTACGCGCGCTATTATTAAGTGCGAAAGTTCACCCGTAAGCATATACGAGATTAGCTAAGCGGAAAAAAAAAGAAAAAAAAAATGGCGCCAAGTGTGGTGGTGTAACGTGGTGATGTGATACGGTGTGGTGTATTTCTACCATTCTATCGTGAACAGTACGACCCAGCATCAACAGCAGTAGCAACAGCTGTGATCAGATTCAGTCAGCACCAATCTCCATATGACGCGACCGATGCCTTCCGCGTCAGGAACCGTCGAATCAGCAATACCCGATCTCCTCCCATCCCATTCGTAGCCCTTACTATAATAACGCATTGCACAACACGAGTAGAACTCAAATATTAGAAAACAAAAAAAAAAAAAGAAAAGAAGTTGGCCTCATCGTCATTCACCTCTCCTTTCGCATAATTATCATCAATTTCTTCTTTTTCGTTTTTCTTCTTCTTTCTCTTGCCCCTCTAGTTTTCATCCAATTCAGTATAATAATTTCAAACTATGGACAATCACCGAATGTCTTTTGATATTTCGATTCTTTATTGTTCAGAGGTGGGTATTCTATTATACCGCCAGCTTACATGATATCGTCCCATTATGTAAAACATGTAAAACACATGTATCGACGATATTTTGACATGGGGTTTGAACAACGTGCAAAAGAAAAAAAAAACGAAGAAGAAGAAGAAATCAAATAAATCGTAATATAAAATGAGATAAAATGAATGAATAAATGAAACTACAATCCTTTTGTACACGTCATCATTCTCCAATGCATCTTTGGGTCTTATGGATCCGCAAACACATACACGTACCTCCGTGTATTATATTTATGTTTGTATGGTGCAAATGGTGAGTTGAAAAAAGGGGGTAAGAGGGGTTTCAAATTCCCGTGGGTGGGGGAGGAAGAGACAGGGGTATGTACATGTATATACATATGTATACATACCACCACACATCGCAATTACATATATATAGAGATGCATGTATAAATGTAATATATATGTACATATATACACTGTATATATATGTATGTACGTATATAGATAGAACGCGAGTTGTTCCGCGCGAAGTAAAGAGGAGTTGTTGGGTCGATGGCCGGAGCTTGCCGTGACCCAGTGCGAGCACCAGGACATTGACTCTGCCATCGCCATCCGCGATACCAACTGCCCCCTCCCTCCCTCCGCCTCCACCCCGTTGGTATCCCTATGCCGCCGCTCTGCAGGCCCCGTCAGGCCCCCTGGCCCCACGTCTTCCTTGTCTCTCTTCTTTCCTCCCCTCGTACCCCTTTGCCACCATCCCATCGTTCCTCGCGACTCTCCACCACCACTGACTCGCGTAACTTATACTACTTTGCGTTTCGTTCACTTTGCTTTATACACATTGGCGCAATGCGATGCGATGCGATGCGATGCGATGCGATGCTGATGGCACTACATAATATGTGTGCATACATATGTGCCTGTACACCATATATGTATATCACAACGGCAAAGTATGCGACGCACCAGCTGGTCCTACCAAACTGTCAGTTGCCCCTCTCTTTATTTCTATTTATGTACGTTTTATTTTATTTTATTTTACAATTTTATTTTTTACGTTTTGTTTATTCGTCGCTTTTTATCCTCCCTTCACGCTTCTGTTGCGCGAATTATATGTCTCCTTACGCGATAATAAACCCTTCCGATTGTACTGTGTAGGTATAGTCGGGGGGGATTACGTGATCCTTCGCACGAACTTCATCATCGATGTAACGTATATAGGTATACACACGAATGATAACTTGAAGTTTCCGAAGGAGTCCGAATATCTTTTTTAACGATTCGTCATTTTTGAATCGCTTACGATTTCGCGTGTGAGACGAACGATACGTGACGTTAGAGGTAAACTTAGATATAGGATAAATCGCGGATCTGAAACATCAGGAGGAAAAAAATCCCGATCGATTTCAAACGTTGTCGTGTACAACGGGAGCCTTTTTTTTTGCATACGTCAAAATAATTAATCTTCTACTCCGAGTTGCAAGTCGCAGTTATTTATATCTAATCGTTGAGTGACTCGAACGCGAAAGGCAGGTGAGTTAAAATTAAAAATTAGACCCCCCCACCGTCTGCCTACATATACCGCGATTATCGTAGCGTTAGTTACGCGGGCCACGTGGTTGACCTCGGTCGAGAGGTGCCGCGACTCGGTGGTGTCGAGAGACGTCAGCTGACTTCGCTGGGCTGCTCAGCTGACCAACAGTCGACGAGTAGTTCAAGAGAACTTGTGCCCCAACGACGCGATTTGAAAGAATTGGAAGTAAACGAATCGTTAGGAAGGGATTTCGAGGTAGAATACACGGCATAACGTGAACCAAGACTACGGTCACGGCCAGGGACACTCGTGCCGCTTTTTAAGTATCTTCGCGGCCAATAACGCCGTTGCTGACTTTGTGCGTAAAATTCCTCTCTCTCTCTCTCACACCTATTCAATCATACCACAGCGTCCTTATTAGTTGGGGTTTATAATTGAATTAAAAAAAAAAAAGAAAAAAAAAAGTTCCATCCTAGCTTTTTCATACGACCCTTGAATTCCCCCCCCCCAATTTACGATGACGTCATACAATAATTTTTAGTATACGTGTAAAAAGAAATTAGGTAATATCTGAATAATCCCTTCTAAGAAATGTATATAAATGTGGTGAGAAACAAAAAGCGGCACAGGAAGTCCTTAAATTTTTGAATCACATGAATGTGATAAAGAGAAAATATATTACACGCATGTAATTTTGAATTCCTTTCTTTTTTTTTTCTTCTTTTTCTTTCTCTCTCTCTCTCTTTCTTTTCCTCGAGCGACAAAGTTAGACGGAAGTAAATTCTGAAGTTACGTTTTAGAGCGGAAATTCTAAATTTCGTTCGGACAAGCGCTCATATATACATATACCTATATGTGATCGTCGTCGTGAATTTCATTGTTGAATGTTATAGAGAACAAGTTGAAGGGGGCGCATTAAAAATGCAGAAAAAATATTTAGGTGTGCCTCTCACGTTCGTTTTACCCGCAGGCGAGATATACCCACCATATAGCGCGAACGAACGTTACGGTCATATCTGACCAAAAGATGAGAAGAGATCTCAGAAGGAACAGAAGAAGAGAAAGAGACAAATAGAAGAAAAAAAAAGAAAATATATTTAAGTATAAAAGATAAAGAGAAGAAAAATCACATACATCTTACTTTATATACTTTTCGTGGAAGTCGTCGGAAAATACCGATACATATATTAAACCGCGTTAAACTATTATTCCAAATTCCGTTCACGTTCGGGTATCCTCTGCAGGGAGCACCCTCCTGCTCCAGAACTATAATATCCCGTTATTTATTTTCAAAAAACCCGCCGCAAAAAACCGCCCCATCCTGCCGGACCCTCGTCTCGATGCATCCGTCCATCGCGGGTTTGTCCGTCTGCTGTTTTTTTTTTCTTTTCCTTTTTTTTTTACTCTATGCTTTTAATGTGTGATGAACTTTTTCCTTTCTTAATATTCTCTTACGCTTCCTCCCTAGTTTTTCGTATCCACATATATATTGGTGTGGTTTCTGTTTTTTTTTTGTTTTTTTTTTTCAATTTATTTATTTATTTTTTGTATTTTGCGGAATAATTTTGAGCTGCTTTATTTTTATTTGCACTTTAGTTTACGTGTTTCACGACCACTCTCGCTCTATCTTTTCTCTTTTATTTCTGTCTATCCGCAGACTCTCTTCAGGTTTGGCTATCGGCAGTTTGGTAGTAAATTCACCTACGTATCTGCGTATATTTTCTCTACTCTATTCGACAAAACACGGGAACATTCGATGAGAATAAATTCGATCGGTTGACCGACGCCGTATAGAACTACGACGCCATAATATGTGTATATGTATGCATGTACACTTAACGTTGAAATGGATGTCGCGTAAATAGGCTATATCCAAAATGACGTCGATAAAATGTGGCGAGAATAAAAAATCACTGACGTTCCTCACTTATTCAATTATTTATTTTGAGTTTTTTCGAACTTTTTTTTGTTTCTTCATTCTTTGGTTTTCTTCGTATATACATATACATATATACCACCTCTGAATTTGCCTTTAAAATTGAAATCGCGTGGAGGAAAAGTATTATCAGAATTTGCGAAGTATAGTTGTTTTTTGTTTGTGGTTGTTGTTGTTCTAGCCGATTCGATGCCAGAGAGGTGGTCGAATATTGTGGCGCAGTTGTGTGCGACAAATAAATTAATATGTGCAGAAAAAGTAAAAAGTGAAAAAAAAAATATGAAAAATTTCGGGATATTTTGCATCGCAAAAATGTGGTATAGGTGTACACCGACGAACAATTTATGCGGCTACATCGCATTATCGTGTTAATAATCATACGCAAATTTCCTGTTAATTTTGGGAGAAAGAAAAACAGCAAGAAAGAGACTCTAGAAATGGGGACGTGCATAAGTATGTTCGAAAAAAAAGAAAAATTGTTTTGCACGTCTACTGCAAAGTGAAAGAAAAAAATATGGTTAGTAGTCAAAAATAGTACATTCGATAATTTTTTTGCCGCTTCTATATAAAACAAGGAAAAAAAAAAAAAGAAATGAAGAATTAACGACAAAAAATGCTTGTATCAATTCTGAAATGGCAAAGGAAAGTTACAACCTAGTTTTCGACTGCATGATCACCTTCTCTCACTTACAGACTGGTCGCAAATACCCAGAATGACGTGACGCGCGCGCGTGTTCAGAATTCGCAACGGGGTTGATATGGTGGGCGGGTGTATAATATCGTTTCCTATTATAAAAGCATGGTCTAGCTATTGCAGAGTTTCAATAGAAATATAATACGGGGACAGACCGGCTGTAACTATTATATTCGATTAGTATGTGAAAAACGGCGTTTTATAAGTTGTTAAAATTATGTACGCGGCTTGCGACCTCTTGGATGTGGTGGACGCCGCTGAGGAAGTGTGTCCCATAAGACATATACGTACATATGTATAAATATAAATTCATTATAGATACATATGTATAGCAGATCTAATGCATACGTATGTATTAGATGATTTAAAACTACTCGACGGTCAAGGACTTATAAATGATGACGTAATAAACGTAGGCTCGTTACAAAATTTAGGCCAAAAAGTCACCGCTGTGTATATAACCGTACATTATATATATCTGTGTACATACATATATATGGGCATATATATAAGATGCGTGTTCGGAATCATGTAGACCGTAATTTTGGTATTAAAAATTTGGACTTACGCCCTCCGTTAATGCGGGTCAATAAAGTGATTAGCTGATTTAACTTCTTAGCATTTCCTAGCATGTGTATTTATGTGTATATATACCTGTGTGCTTTACCGCAGACACCTTTCGCGTGTAAAAACGTAATTATTTGAATTTTAAATTTGCTTTCCTACAAAAGTGTCAGCCTGTTACTGGGGCAATGGGGTTCCGCGGAATTTTTTTCGCACACTTCGCCACTCGAGTCAACTGATAAACTCGTCGTATAATACATACCTATAGATATACGTACACACAAGTACATTATATATACCAATATTTTATACATCATTTCTAAAACCTATCACCCGACTTAATCACCAAATAATTCAATTTATTTATAGGCTTATGCTGATTCTAATTAAAATCCGGAATAGGCTCCAAGCTTCAAGCTCCGCCATTATTATCATTATCATTTTTCATCTCCTTATTTTTTTTTTTTTCAACTTCTAATATATTCAAATGACCCAAAGTACACCATCTTTCTCTTCCGCTCTCCCTCTCTCTCCCTCTTTCTGTCTCCACTCCGTCACGTAATGTTAAATGGCCATAAAAATTTTTTACATGCAGAATCTTATTCCGATAGCTCAGTCCATTTTTTTAATGTAGGACAGGTGCTTGAACGACACGTTCATATATATGACATTAATAATAATCAGAGAGACATAATACATGTACGCAGAGTCTTCCGGAGTGTGAAGAAAAAAAGAAAAAATCATTTTTTCTCTCATCGCCTCCAGGCTCGAGGTTTCGCGGGAAAAGAAGTAACGTAAATGAATAATCGGTTCGAATATCGCGGAGATGAAATTGTTTGTGATGATTCATTATTGAGCAATTAGGTCAGTCGGAAATGGAGATTTCGATATTTTTGATGCAAAGAAAGGAGAAAAGGAAAAAACAACAGGAACTCTATGACTATATTGATCAGACCGAAAAGGTATAAGGATCGGTTTACGTGAGTATTTATATGTTGCAGTGTGTCGTTAGCCAATGAGATCTTGGAACTATGGGGATACGCGGTTCGCCAGCTGGTTCCTTAATGACTTCTCGATTGTCTTCCTTTCCCCCTTCTTCGGTCTCCCCATCCCTTGAAGCTCCGCCTCGTGACCCAGACTCTGATATGTATAACTGTTATCCAAACGTACAACTTACACCAGACTAGAACGTAATGCACTCGAATGAATGAACTAACAAAGTGGCAGGTAGATGTACAGTGTTGTAACATATTTTATTACAACACAAGAGCAGAGGAAAGAAAAAAAGATATAAAGTTAGAAAAAATCACGCGTGTTGTTTTTCCGGGTATATCTATTCGCACTCTTCGTTTATATCGCTAACATGTCATCGCAGTCGCGCTGCCTGACCCAGAGATGCGAAACGGTCAGCTGCTACCAATTCTTTTTCTTTTTTTTTTCTCAACGCGAAAATATGTCCGCGAAGTTCTGCGATCGTCGTTCCAGTTCATTGTCGATCTCGGCGTCGTGTAATCCATAAACGAGTATTTGGGCACCCCGCACAGAGCGGCCGAATTGTTAGAGATTTAGTCGGTTTTCTTACCGATTATTTCCTCGGTGGACGGTACAAAACGATTTTTAAATTCGTTCGCCGCGCGTCAAATTAACCGCAAAAGTTTGCTACCGACGCTGACCAAAGTCCCATCTCGTATAAGATTTCAATGGGGATCGGTATTATATTTTTGACCGGTGCATGGGTTTTTCGCTGCAGCATTTCGTTTTACAAGACTGTAACAAGAGGAATTCTTTTTTTTTTTTTTTCTTTCAAAGGGTTTGGAACATCGGCGAGTGAGGTGAGGAGTATAACACGTGTCTGAAGGATTAACGCAAAGAATAAACTCTGCGGCATCAAGAATGGGCCTTTTTAGCGACTCTTTTCGGACACACGCGGCGCCCTACCCGGTGTAGGTATTATAGAATGGTCAATCGACCGGAGCGAGGAAAAAGGCCAGCTGATATATACGGCCCATCTAATTGCCAATTAAAAAGACATTTTTCTCTAGGTGATCGGTACCACAAACCAGACAAGCGGTCGACCGGCTCGCACGACGCCCACTTTCAATATTCAAAATTGAAAGACCATTTTTCATCTCTCTAGGAACTAGTGGCCTGTGGTCAGAATTTATATACCTATACTCATAGTTCGACGACATCTGTATACTTCACTGGACACTGTAGTATAAGGCCCGAAAGCTTGACGTCTTTTTGTTGAACTCCCTCAGATCGCTCACTCCTCTACAGTGCTTCAAGCACTCCTGGTCAGTCAACGAATCTTTTATACTTTAAGGTCTTTATAAATTCATCCTAAAGCATATCCTTGAAATGCCACGTACGTTCGTCCAAATCATATTGTATATACTGCAGTGCGTATATCCGGTCAGTGGGTCGAGGTATCTAGATAACGATCTTCTCTTCAAGCTAGCATTATATTATACCTCTGTGTATTTCACCCCGCAGGTAAATTCTACCGGCGGTAGATTTTGGATTCTTTACGAGGACTCGATAAATTTCATCGCCGATCAAACTTAACAATTTTATGCGAAGTAAACAGCGCTAAGTTTCTGTCAAATAAGATCGTTGAGGGGAATAAAAGAAAAAAATTGAAAGAAAATGAAAAACTACTTATGCTGTGAAAAATTTTTATGAAGCAGACGTCTTGGGATCGAAATATATACCGATTTATTGAGGCGGGACCGGATCAGGATCGAATGCCTGGGTCTTGATCTTGAACAATCTGCACATATTGAAGTCCCGCGCCATATGGGCCCATAGATCGATGTTCGCCCCCCCGCTTTAATTTTTTTTCCAACAAAATCTTTTTTCTTATCCTACCATCCAGTCTCTTTTCAGGTAAACCATTGATGATGATGCAATCTGAGTTACAGCATCCAGGAAGGAAGAAAAGATCGGAAGAAAAGAGGAGTGAATGTCCCTTTGGCAGAATGACGGAACGCGGAAAACGTTTCCCGTGTGTTACGTAGAGGAATAATACGTAAGAGAGAGCGCAGGTGGGGGTTGATAGAGGAAAACTTTTTCAGCTGCAGCGATTCTCCCGAAAGAAGTAAAAGGGGTGAAAGAGACACATGTCAGTGGGGCGGTCTTGAAACCGCTGCGGGCGGCCCACGATGATCGTAGCTAAAAGACTCTCTTTGAGGTCTTCGGCCATAATACCATGGTTGGAAGTCCCCCTTTCCTAATACACACATCAACGATCCGATTCAATTCATTCTACTCCTTTCCTTCGATCTCCTCCTCTTTACCTTACCTCTCGCTCACCTTATCCTTTTTTTTTTCCCTTCTTTTTTTCTCACTCCATCGCCACGTGGTGCGACAAGCGATCAGCTCGTGCCGAAGAGTCATCAAATATAATATTGTCGCGTGCCGGGTACAGTACGAGCGTTTCAAGAATGTTTCCTCGAGGATTCTTCGTCACGGAAGAATGAATAATTTTTATTTTTCAATCATTGAGATTGAAACAAGACCGCGTACAGATCGTGCAGGGGTGCTAGTTAAATTGTTATATCGATCATCGTATATACATAATACTCAAGTGTAGCAACGGACGATGATTGAAAGCGGTAAGGTATTTAAATCGCTTTGATCTTTATTTTATTGCTATATTCATCGTGGTATAAGATACGTTATATGCATACCCATACAAACTAGATGGGTATAAGTCACGGCATACGGGATGACAGAGTCGGCGACCCTGGATTATTCTCGTGACCTAAGGACTATGGCGAAGACTGGATTCTTGACCGGCTGATGCTGATGCCGCTGCTGTTGCTGCTGCTGCTGCTGCTGCTGTGGCTTTCAAACCACGTTAGCCTGCATCAACTCTGTGGATTGTAATCACGTATGCATCATGCGGAGGATAATCAAATCCGGCGTTCGCGATCGCGCGCTTCGTATAATATATTATCGGCATTCGTGTAAATACGTATATATATACGTATATATGTAAGTTGGGAATGAGTAGTAGTAGCGTACGGCGATTATCCTGTTGCCAACTGTGACCCTGGTCAGGATATTGTAAAAAACTTGACTAGGTGAATAAATAAAAACTAAAAAAGCAAGAACTTGACTATAAACACGGCGGAAGGAAGATACTTTGCAGAATCGAACGGGGGTGTCGGGTCGCCTGCGGTGATTTTACCCGAAGCATTCGAAGATAGGTAATCCCGATGCGTTGGTTTCGTTGGCGTTCGTTCGTTGGACCTGACGAAAGGAGGCAGTGAAGCATTCATATTGGCACTGTGGGGAGGAGAGTTGCCCGACCTAGAATCAGCTCTGGTGGGTAACAGTACAACCCGTCGAGTGCCTCATAGCACTGGCCTTCGTACTGGAGGGCCCCGTTACTCGGGGTGTCACACAGCCAGTTACTGTGTTACGGCAATTCAGGCCACAAAGTCAAAATACAGTTAGGCTTCCTCTTGTACCTCGAAAAAATCACCAATCAGAAACCTCAGAAAGTCAGACGAGCTCATATACCTACTTATATACTTACCCATCCTATGTACACACGAGAATATTCTGCAACAGGCCAGCAGGTATAATGCAGTCTGTTAAATTCTTCAGAATTTATATACCAACACCGTCAAGACAACAACCTGCAAAACTGAAACCGGGCTCGGACAGCATCCGGGGGGGCCTTTGCGGTCCCAAAATTCCAGACTTATTCGTCGGCTCGATTCGCATCACCGTCTTCGAGGAAGTCTCTGTAAAGTCGAAGGAGTTTGTTAAGGGCTCGACTCGCTTTTTGCTGTCGAAAGAATCTACCGCTTCGGCTGAACACGGATTTCGAACGTGCAATAGCTCCAGCGAAGAGCCGGGGTGCAAAATTTGAGTCTGCGTAGACACCGAAAGAGAAATAACAAAAAAAAAATGGATATCTATACCTATATATACACATAGATATATGCGTATAGGAACCAGTTGAAAAATAACAAAACGCCCGTAATAAAAATGCAAATCGAGTCTGGGTCGTGTATAAGCCAGTCTGAAAGACAACGTGGGTGGAGTCCAGATCGCGTAGTCGTAGCTTGGAGTCACTGACATTGCATAGTTACTAGTTACTGCATGTAACAACAGCTGTATAACTTCAAAGTATGATGAAGACGTTGAATCAAAATTTTTTTTTTTCTCTATTTTATTTATCTGATTATTTGTTTTTTATAAACAAAAGATCTTGTCCTTTCATAATTTCATCGGACAATGCTTGTAACGATCTTTGGGGTACTTTCCTCTCACATCCTTTGGAATCACACATATATTTATATTTGTTCATGTACATTATTATATGCGGGTTCTCCAGGTAGGAATACATTACGCTATGTGTAGAGATACTAAAAGACGCGATTACATGCTCACTTAACTCTACAGTGGCTGAAGAGAGAGGGAGGCGAGAAGGAGGGGGTGGGGGAGGGGGATGGGGGAAACCTGTGAGATGGAATTACAACAGTATGTATAACGAAACGAGCACCTGCAGCAGCAGAAAATCAAGTTTAGTATGTGTGCAGAGTGTTCAACCAACCGAACGGGTGATCGACCATATCGTATACTTTCGCAAATTGCGATGTTTTCCAAGATGAAATTAGGAGACGGAATAGAAATTGTCGGGATTATGAGGAGGGTATCCGGCGTGCAATGTCAGACGATACCGATGGTAGGTGTATTTATAAATAACACGATAAATGAATAAAAAAATAGGCAGCGAACAACAAGCGATGGAGAGAGAAAAAGACACGGGAAAAAAGGGCTGACTGCGTCGTTCAGATTGCAACACTCTAGACACGGGCCCATATTATAATATAGTATAAGAGTCCCGGGCCATCCACGTGGTCTTTGAATTTCGGGAGTAGTAGTGACCCATCGTGGTTCGTAAACCAAGTCCGTAGAGTGCGTAGAAGTTTGAAGGGCGAAGAGGGGAATTAGAAGAGTGGCATAGATCCCACTTGGCGTAGTTCCACGTGTCCCGTAGAAGATACCATCGTGATCGTTGCTGCATCGCGGTACTACTCCGAGACCAACGCCCAATTCGCAACCTACTGGAAGAAAGCTTCGTCAAGAGGGTTTTGAAATAGTCCTAAGGAAATTAGGAGCAAGTTAAACAGACTCAAGGTTTACGATGGACAATAGATTATCAGCCGCGAAGACCGCGAGGTTAACGACACCCGACTGTCGAAACAGTCGACTGAATATCATTTCGGATCGAGACCAGGTTACAAGAGTGTTTCGATGCTACCAAATCCAACTTCACTCACACACACTCGCGCACACCTACACACCGTCTTACTTAACATTCGTGAACATTACGCTGTGCAATGCCCATTGAAAACTACATCATCTCCGACCGTTCACACAACCAAAATGACCAGTCAGAAGATTACCTCTCGGGTAGGTCAGACACTGATTTTAGGCAGGACATTGATCGGATAATTTTCGCACAAAGATGAAAGTACATTTATTATCGCAAAAGGGTTACCTGGTATGGATTATAATGAAAATTCTTAGATTGTGGGAATGTTGAACTACCTAATCCTTACTAATCCTTCCAAAGTTAGTGTATCATAAGGAGGGTACAGATTTCAAGCAGGTACCCCGAAGGCGGACGACGCCGTTTTTCAACTCCTTTCAACTCGCGGCGCTTCCTTCTTGTCCAGACCTCTCAATTATCTCCCGCTCATTACTGTGTCGGTGAAGAGGTTGGACGGACACTGGGCGGTGTTTTCGCGGATGTTAAAGGTGTTTTATTTTTATTTTATTCATTTATTTATTTTTTTATTTCATTTCCTTTCTTTAAGTCTCAAACTTCTTTGTCTTATTATTTTTGTTTCTTTCTTTCCCGCGCGGTGTCACTAATTGTTTATTTTTCATGGAATGAAAATTTTTGATCATTCGATCGTGACGGGGGGAATGTTATAAAGATATCGCAGCCGCGGTGATGAATCGGAGTAAAAGTACAGCGCCTGAGATTAATGCAAAAATAATAAAGGAAGGCAAAAAAACGATATACATAAAACAAGAAAATGGCATATGGGCTAGATGAGGATAGTATATTTCCGCGTTGATTCACGCGATCGAAATTATTCGAGAAGCCAAACTGTCTATGGGCGGTGTTGTATATTATGGACACGTGGGTACCTAGCTAGCTGCCTACACAACATCTACCTATCTTTTAATCGTCCAATCATTCGCTCCTGGGATAATTATGTTACTAATTATCTAGGTAACTATTAACTCGCTATAGGGTATTTTCTCGTATGCACATAGTTATATATACGTACACTCATACATGTGAAAATATTCCCGCTTATATACCTTTCCGCCGATTTATACCGGTGGTAATGACGGCCGTAGGCTACTATATAGTAATGTGTATGGTGTTCCGCGCAAGCTGATGGTATCGTCTAATCGGAAGACGTGAATTCTCAAGAGAATTATTCGCGTGTGTCTTCTTGTAGACACTATGAGTATAGCTTTATTTTACAGATAGTAATTTAAAATTGATAGAAAAAAAAAACAAAAAAAAAAAAAACAACAAACATATACGTACATTATATATATGCACGGTTTATCGCGGATCTTGAAACTATCAAAGTCACGCTATTCCTTTTCGCCTTTCACCCCGGATGTGGGTCGTGGCCAATACGGACTTTGGACTCATCCCCACAGCGCAAAGTGAGAGCGCCACTACGGTGCAAAAGAAGAAAGTTTTGTGAAAGTCGCTCGCGATATCACTGACTACGTATAGAACCATACATACATAGGTATATATTTCGATCTTTCTCCCTCTTTTTCTTACCCGTACAAACCTGCAGACACCTTGACACTGCGCCACATTCGCTCGGTCATCGCTACCCATTTGGTTTCATTTTTTCGTTTTTTGTCGATACATTTTTACCCGTCGGTCCTCGGCTTTATTTTTTTTGCTTTTGCTTTTTGTAGCACCGTTTGGTTTTCTATCACGGTGAAACTTTCTTTCGGCGTCGCGCAAGTTCCCGTCACTGATCGCTATATACATACGTAGTATACGTGACGACGCGATCGGACATCAGGAAGCGGAACTTCTTCTTGTAGTAGTTATGATGGCATTTATATTTAAAGAAAATAAAATGCGTCACCCTCCACCAATTTAGAACTTGGTTTAAGCCTGACGTATGTTTTGATTTTCGGTCATTGATATTACAGACTAATTTGGTGGGGATATTTGAAACAGCTTCCGAAATTCTTCGTTAGATGAGCTGTGAAAATAATATAAGTATGTACGTATTTTTTTTTTTTTCTCTCTCTGAATCCAAATATCCAAGATTACGATATTATCGGTCGTTACGTTGATCCTGCAGGCGCCAAATAATGTAATCTGTCCAAAAATTTGCATCTCGAATACATTGGCTTTTTTTTTCTATTTATTTTTTCGTTACGCTATCAATTTTAGTTAGGACCGCTTAGAAATGCCATTCTGAGGCTCGGCTAGCCACAGCTATTTTTCTGGCTCGAGAGAAAATGGAAGGTTTGAAATATTCCGACGAAAATTATAGAATATAATCTGATAAATCAGTCAACGATTATACTGCATTTCCCTTTCAGTATGTGCAAATTATTCATTTTATGGAAATACGTATTGAATTCAAAAACCATACGATCCTTGACTCAGGGTCACGGCTCGCAGATTATAATAATGTAATATGCAACGACAAATGCAGTAATTTCTATAATCTACACTTCGATTATCGAACGCATAGTCTGTGCGTGTAGCGTACGACATGGATGATAAAGAAATAAATAAGGTAAAAGAAAATAAAACAATGAAGAAAAAACGAGAGAAGGATGCTACGATGATCATCTGGGCGTCGAGGACATCATCACGTCGCGTCGTGACGCCCTCCTCCACCCCCCTTGCCACTACTCTCGGATGAAGTCTTAGTGCCTTTCGCGAGATCACGTCACCTTAATTGGACGCGCACCTCTTGGTCCAGAAACAATTGGCTGAAAAAGAACTTTGGTCATTTATCACATTATTTTACTTGTGTTTTTTTTTTTTTTTCATCAGACCGATATATAATAGATGATATTTAATTTTAGTTTCAGTTTAGACAACGCTCACATTTAACTCGCTGTCGATAATATGATGTCGATATCGCTGATGGAACTCCCTGTATCTACACAACCGGCTGGTTACTCTCCGATTTGGACGATGCGGGTTAGGTTTGCCTTTGCTTGCCGGTGGCCTCCGGTCAACGCTCCTAACCTGGCGGCTTGCCTATCCTATAGACACTTCGCATAGCCAGCCAGAACGACTCTCGACAGGCTGAGCTCTGCCGAAATCAGAGGGGGCCCGGGCCCACCACTTCGGTCTTTCCGTTCGCATTATAGTCATCCGAAAACCAACCAGTCCTCCATCCATCCATCCTTCCATCCATCCGTCCATCCGTCCATCCATCCATCTATCTATCTATCCATTCGTCCGTTTCTTCGTCCGCCCGCGAATTATAATGGACCTCTTTTACTCCCCGAACATCTCCCAACCCACCAGCTGCTGGCTGTTGCTGCTGCTCCTATGTTCGTACACCTACAATAAACTGAATATACTCGATACATATACTTAGCGATCGTCTTATGGCCTGAGGCCTAAAATCGCGAGGCACCTCGATAGATCCTACCTTACTATCGGATTATCTTCTTGGGGTATTAAATCGAGACTCCTAAATTTTATGGGCGCGGAGAAGGGGAGGAACCAATCTGTTCAATAGTAATTCTGAAGTAAGTGACCACATTACATTATCTAATATAGTTTGATATTTAGCACACGTAATTCGTAATTGTAAAGAATTCCGCACAGAGAAGATGAAGTGGTAATGTCCAGTAAATGTTTCAAGACTGTTCAGAATAAATCATTAAGCCTTTTGGCAGTCGGTACTGACGCCTTCGTCAAGAGACGAGTCATCTATTTCTCCAGGAAAGCCTGATGCATATAACCTACCCCACTTTCCCTTGGATCGATTCCGCTGAATCAACGCTTTCTAATACGGTGAGTAAGAACATGTAATTACGAAACTAAAATCTAAAAATCAAAGAGATACCATTCGAATTACAAGAGAAAAAAAAAAATGTAAATATTCTCCAGATAAATGACTTATGGACCGTATTCGAAAATGGCACAGTGTTTTGTCAGATCCCAGATAATTCAGACGACACGATAAATGCAAGAGCAGAAACAGACATAGGGATATAATCGAGCGTGGGTCCAATAAATCGAAATTCGATCGAGTTCGGGCACGTTCTTCAGTACGACCGGGTTCGGAAAGGGTGAATGCCCGACCTAGAGGCTGCGGCCCGCGGCCCCGCGTTCGCCGCGGTGTGGTCAGGTCAGGGAAAGATCGACGAAGAACATTGCCACGGTGGCACACGGCGCCTCGGGGTATGAGATGGAGACCCGCGACGCCGTGATCTTCGATTGTTCTCCGACGTGACATCGCCCCCCTCCCCCTCCCCATACCCCCGCCCCGAAAAGACATTCGACAATGATGATGATTCGCGAAATTGTCAGAGACTCTGATGTTCATCCTTTTTTTCGCTATGCATATGAATCGGTTGTGATTTCTGATATTAGTAAGGATTGGACGCTCGGCTGCTAGATGAGAAGCAAGGTGTTCGATCTTAGCGTGTGTTGGTTTACAACTATAACGAGTAAAGATATGTTGCAACTGTTTGTTTGTAATAGGTAGGTACTACGTATACGTGCGGCCCAAGTTCGTATTGTATATATGGCACTATTATAAGCAAAGGTTGGATGAAGTATGCAGCGTTCCGCGCACGTGGGACTTTGAGCTTTGCTTGCCCAATACCGTATTCTCAGTTGGTTCGTACGTCTTGTTTCGTCGCGACTGTATGAGGAACTCAACCGTCCCGACATTAGACGTCGCGGACTCACGTGGTACCGAAAGGGCCTTAAGTAAAGTTGAGAGGAAGAAAATTTGTACTATGTAAATTTTGTAAATTTCAAACGCTACACTGTAGGGTGTGGACCGTACGAGATGTCTACGTGGAGAAATTGCACGTTCGAATATATGTCCATAAAGATTAATTGAGCTATTCAGTTTCGCTAAGATCGATCACACGACATTCAACTTATTCTGACGTCTGGAATAGGACACTCGTTGAAATATGCTACGGAAATATTCCATTTTTATTTATTTGTTTATTTGTTATCATTATTTAGTTTTTTTTTTTTTTTTTATGGAGATTGATATAACTCACGGATCGCGGTGTCGTTGTCATCTAGATCTCTGAGATCTCAGGTCTATGGAGACCATCGAATGATAATAATAAGAAGAAGTACCGTTGATCGTTCGGTCGCCGAAAGCTCAGGATCGCGACAAACCCCCACCCCCCCGTATAAAGCCGTTCACCTTTTATCCCAGTAATACCGCGTTCACCACTACCATGGTCACATCGGTCGTCGACTACATGCCCGCGAGAACTCGAAGAAGCTTCCTTATCCGTACTTGAAGTACGTTTTCTCGCCTCCCTCCAGTTTACCATCGTCCAATCGAGTCACTGACGTCGTCGCTCTGGGCCCCTGGACTACACCGAGGTCCTGATAAGCGCAGGGGTTCTCCATTCCCGTACCTTCAACTATTTACTCAGGAAAAATCGGACCTAAATTACTACCGAAGATTCAAAATTATCGCCAACCGGTACCGAGTCTCGGAACATCTGCTGCATCATTGAAGTCCGACGAAAAACTGTGAAGACTCCGCAAATTTTCTCGGATTTGTAAAATATCGAAAATCGTACGAATTATCGCGAAATCCGATGAAATGTTACGAAATATCTGCGAGTCACCTGAGTCACTGAAGTCCGGAAGGATTCTTGGAATTTCTACTGAATCGAATAGAGTCCATCAGATTTCGTGATATGTTACCAGAATTTTCTGCACCGTGGAGTCCCGTAAAGTCTTTAAAAAGTTATTGAATTTTCGTGGTCAGGCGTGGAAAGTTTTTCCCGATCGATTTTACACCTGGGAATTAATCCACGCGTCTCGCCCCAAGAATCGAGATCCTCTCGGATTATCAGGCTCAAATCCACAGTCAATCCGCGTGTCTAAACATTGTACAATAACGTTTCACGTGGATTTAAAGGATTTGGTTTTGGCGTTCGTTCTATTGTGACAATTGAGTATTCTCGAGCCATTGTCTCGGTAGTCGTGTACTGTCCACAGTTAACTGCGGTGGGCCACACCCCTTTCTAATCCACTTGAGCTGATCCTTTCGTGGGGTGCAAAACCCTTCACCTATTTCAGAGAAGAATTACACCCAACAGAAGCTATTCAGCTTAACCCGATACCCTTGTAAATTTAACTGACCGGTACAGAGAAGAACTTGTTATAATAAATGCGTACTGCAGCATGAAAATTATAAAGAAAATATTAACCACCAATCCGCGCAACGTCAATTTACTAATTCGTCGATTTATTACCCTCTCTAATCCGACAATCATTCCATTCTGATAATTTTCATCGACAGTTCGTCAAATTGAATATCATAATTTTTCCTTCTCTATTCACGATCACACGCTCACTACAATACAAGAGGGGAATTAGAGAAGTACACGTGTCAGACGACAGGAGGTACATGTATATTGGCATTAAGAAATTCGAGAAATGCATATATGACGCGGCTCTCCGATACTGGTTTTGCTAATAATTTCGTTTGTCTAAGCATTTTTCAGGGCTTACATAATTGAAGATGACGCCAGGAGATATAGTTGATGCGTACTAATGGCTTTTATAATACATCGCTCATAGATAATATCGGAAAAAATTATCTAGATTATGTGGGTTAAATGTGGTTTATGACTAATCGATTTGTGAATATTCGCAGTATACACTAATTTTCGTCGTCGTGACGTAGACGTCCTCCCCCCCCTTCTCCCCTCCACCTTCATTCGAACTCGGTTTATTTTGTAAATTTCATAAATTTCAAACCTCACGCTTGCAGCAGCGGCTTGCGGTTTTGGGGATAAGTTTTAGGGCTTCGGTAGCAGTTCTGCAAAACTGGGGCAACTTATCCCGTACACTATTGTATATGCGTATAAACATGTATCCAGATCTTTTATTTTTCACAGCTGTGAAAATGATGAAACGGTAACTTTGTGGTCACAAATAACCGTATATAGACCACCGGAATGAACCCGTGAATATATCGCGACAACGATCAACGCCTCGAAATATTGAAAAAATCATAAATTAGAAGAAACGAGAGAATGAAGACCGTTTAATTTTGCTACTTGAACGTTATACCGGAATCAAGACAAATTCTAGACGACAACATCGATCCGGACTAGAAAAAGGTTCGAGAAATTTCTACACACGTTATACACGTATACAGAACCTATATCCTGCAACGCAATAAAATTTGGGTGAAAGTTTTTCAGAAGTTTTATAAAACTCGCGTACTAGCAAAATAAATCGTAAAATTATTTTATTGGGTTCAATTGGTCCCACAACCAATAAAATCTTTTATGTTCAGTTCAGGCTAGTTTTTCAAAAAAAAAGAAAAGAAAAAAAAAGGAGATCGAAGACTATATACGTACATTTTGACAATATAACGATAATTGTCATAAAACCAGGACTACATTGTCCCAAAACTCGGGCATTTTTTCGACAAGACAATAGCTCAAACAGCTGCATGGCGGTAACAAAATCGAAAAACGCGTTCCTTACCGTCAATTTTCGCTCGACTACCAGAATTATAAATGTAAATGAAACCATGTAAAAAAAAAAAGTGAGAGAAATTGTCAGCCGCGTTCAGAAGCTGGTCGGACATGTGATCGTTCCGATTCTTCTTTTTTTTGTTTTTTTTTTATCAGGTGGGACGAAGAAGCGCGGAACGTATGTCGAACGTTTCCGTAAACCCTCCCTTAGGGTTTCGGCAGCGGTTAAAACGTCTGAAAATCCTCCCCTGCCAATTCCGTTGTGGCTCAGGTCGCGCCAATGGATGGGCTCCGCTGTCCCGGTGGTGGGGAGGGGGAGCAACACTTAAAGCGCTGCCTCTCGCCAGGAGCTGTCAGAGCTCTGTGGGGCACGGTCACACACAGCAGCTAGTTTCCGGTAGCGACTATATATCTTTTATTATAGTAGCCGGCTTCACAAATTCGCTCGATAAAATATACTCGTTAAAAATAATTTCATTCATAGAAAAAACAAGTTTATCACATTACCGTACACAAATGCGAAATACATTTTTGCATATTTTCATAATACAGAAACGTTAAAAAAAAAAAGAAAAAAGCTAAAGTAAATATATATATACAATTATACATGTATGTATATATCTTCTCTTGTTCTGTTTATTCAACGTGTGCGACCGAGGCTTGATGAATTTTTAGAAACTTTACCGAAAAATTTTTGCAAATTTTATACAAAAAGCAAAAGCAAAAGAAAGAAAAAGAAGAAGAAGAAGAAGACAAAAAAGACTGCAACTTGTTAAGACTGCTTGAAATGGCTCGACAATTGGACCCGACTGGCCTTTACTGATTCAATCGTCATACTGCACAGTGTTATGTCAATATATCGATTATAATTACATCGGTTTATCGCCAATATTTTAACGTTCATTAACAGAGGAGTGTTGATCTCTGAATATTATAATTTTTGAAAAATTATATCATCACTTTTAATAAAATTATACAAAAATGGCTTTGGGACTCGACCCTACCGGCTTGTACTAGAGTGCAGTAAAAGTTAAGAGGTGAAGAACAAGAAGAAGGAGAAAGATATTCCTACGGGACTGTATATCCCTGAATTTATTGAACTGAAAAATAAAAATTGTTAAAATGGCTGGACTAGATCCTACCGGACAGTATTAGATCGACCGGGGAGAGGAGGCGAAGAAACCAGATAACCCAAAAGAAGGTGTCCAAGGGCTGTGAAAAAAGTTTCCACCCCATCGGTTGAAGGTAGAACGAAAAAAAAAAAAAAACTAGCCATGGCCGGACTGGATCCAACTGGACAATACTAAAAAAGTGGAGATAAGAGGGAGGCGCGTCGCGTCGTCGAAGAAAAAAGAAATTATGACGTTCGATCATAAAATCGAAGATGAGGAGGAAAAGAATTCCCAGACATGCATCAGGATGACGAACGTTCGAGGAAGAGAAGAAACGTCATCATCGAACCTCAGAAGATGGGGTTGGAGCATCAATATCCGAAAGGGAAGACATCTGGAGACTTCTGGTCACTGACGAGTCATTTTTATTGACTCGCTGCACTGCCACTAATTAAGATAGGTAAGTGTGTCTCAATATTTTGATAACTATCTCATAACTTTTTGAATCAAACTAAAAATCCATACGGTTCAAAAATTTCAACATGCATATGGGTAGAGATTATAATAATATGTAAAAAATTCAAGCGAGATAACACGATGAATATCATACACGATATTCGTGAGGGCGCTAATTTGCACGTTGGTAGTCATATACATATATACCGATATAATTACGCGCTAACGAAGAGACGACCGCGTCGGTTCCGGAGTTGCCGGTTGTTGTAACTTGACGTAAATTATAACTCCAATCGGCATCAAGAAAATGTTAGAAAAAAAAACAAGAGAGAAAGAGGTGGAGAAAAAATACAAAGACGAAGATGACGACTACGACGGGACAACGTAAAGTTCATTGACGATCATATCGAATCACTTTCCCTCGCGCTGCTCGTCGGTCATGGCTTTCGCCGTGTTCGCGACCATGACACGCACTGCAGGCCGTATAATAATATATCTCATGAACGCTCGGCATCGCTTCGTTACTTTCTTTCGTTTTTTTTTTGTTTTGCTTTTTTCAATATTTTATTTTTTTTCACTTACTTTATTTCTTTCCCCATTTTATACGCCACGCCACGCCACGCCACGCCTCGTTCCTTCCTCGTTCCCTTAAATCCCGCGCAGAACTTTGAACGCGGAAAACTTTCTTCTATTTTTCAACACGTTGTATATAGCCACGGACTTCACAGGTGCTGCTGTTACTTCTGCTTCTGCTTCTCGGCATGGTGTATATAATATATACCTATATACCTGTATGATGTTGGTACCGGAGTGACTCTGAACTTCCGCGTCTCACCGGGGCCTTGTTGCGCTACCGGTTAGCTTGCACTTCCGTCAACGTTCTATAACGACTTGATTCACTTCTTTTTATTTTTTTTTTTCTCGTCGTATTCTTCTGTTTTTTTTTCTTCCAAGTTTGCGTACAGTTTTACTTCACGTGCTCAATTCCATTATATAATTATCGCGATACTAGAATATATCGTTTCGTGTTCGCTTATCAATCGATCGAATATCGAAGATTTTAATTAATTTCCAATAAACTCCCCGTAGGTCACGAGACCACCGTGTGCCATATATTGCGTCGTCTAGCTAGTCGCGCCGCCCGAGTAATTTGAAATTAATTTCCAATAAACTCCCCGTAGGTCACGAGACCACCGTGTGCCATATATTGCGTCGTCTAGCTAGTCGCGCCGCCCGAGTAATTTGAAAAGGGAATCCGATTTCTCAAATGTATTACGTCATACCACCGTGCACAGGTTACGTTTTGTTTTCACTCCTCCTTCTCCTCCTCCCATACTTCTTCTTCTTCTTCTGCTTCTTCTTCTTCTTCTACTTCCTCCTTCGTGTAACTTCGTGTTTATTTTTACCATTTCTTTTTACCGCAGCGCGGTCTCTCTCCAACGCCACGTGCTTCCGCGTTCACCTCATCGTCCCCCTCAGGACTTTCGCGCTATGGTGTTCCCTATTTGATCCGCGCACATCCATTATCAGAACCAAATAAAAAAGAAAGAATCTCCATAAGTTCCACAACTGATCTGCTTTCTTCCCGATTTTACTATAATCCATCGATAATAATTCAGTGGGTGAAAAATATGTATCCTCCCAAGCCCACGATCGAAATGCATTGTGGGGGAGACGGATGGTTTTGTGACTATGACCATTAATTGATTGATAATTTTAATTTTTTTTTTTCCTTTTCTTTCATTCATTTTTTTTTTTTTACCATTTTTCTTTTTAATTTCTTCTTCATCCCGGTCGTAAAGGAAGAAAATTGGTCTCGGTTTCATGGGAAAGACAAGACCCCGATAGTGCCGCGGCAAGCTCAACTCACATGACCGAGTTCATTGACACTACCTGAGTTTTGGGCACTCGCGGCGTCCCTCTCGCTCCCCTTTCAGTTGGCACGGGTTTATCCTTCCTTTTCCCACTCCCACGACTACCTATATACCCTACCTACGTTTCATCGTTCGGGAGCGGGCGCCCAAACATCGTGTGCCGAGCACTCTTCCCTCTCTCTTTCTCTCCTTGACGTTACGGAAGATCTTCTCAAAGACTCTTGTAAAATGGAAGAAAAAAAAAGGAAAGAAGAAAAAAACGAAAAAATCGAAAGAAAGAAAATCGTCTCATATCGGTCGACTAGTTTGTCTTCTTCTAAGATCGTCGTCTAGTCTTCTGGAATCTTCATCGAATCTCAACTATAGCTAAAATATATTCCCTGCGAGATGCTGCGGATCGTGGATTAGCTCATCGTTTTTCCGTACACAGTCGATAACGAAGTGAACGGCAAAACAAACATTTCGATTTTTCTAATCGGTATATTAAGAGTTGAAAAAATCGACGGTGATCCGTAGATGGGTAAATTTCTTTTTTTTGTTATCAACGTTTTTTCTAACCAAAGTTTATTAGATCGTTATTCTTTGATGAAAGCATCGGTATTCGTGGAGATTTTTTATAATTAAACGAACGATCTCGCAACAACGTCGTCGGGGTGGCAAAAGATGGTACCAAAGATCTGCATCACGCAGCTCTCGCGACTATAGAGGAGAAAAAGAGGTCGCGAGTTAAAAGTTTAAAAGGTAGGGCGCGCTTGCCAAGGTGGGGAGGTGAGGAGGGGAGTTCGTTCGCGGGGAGGAGAATGAGAATGAGGAGGAAGAGGAGGGGAGGAGAGCAGAAAAGAGAAGGGGGAGATCAACGACGTCCGCGACGATGCAGAGATAAAGACACACGCGTGACCTAGGACAACCAAGAGCTGTATATAACACACGCTAGTCGCATACCGATCTACGCGCCTAGTCATAACGTAATTACGACATATAGGTATACAAGTATATATCATAGAGTTATACATAAATATGTATACGAGCTGTACATGCCATTCATATATAAAGTATACGGATAATATGTAAAAGCATTTTTTAAGAGCGTACGGGTTTATTTCGAGTTGCTTTTCAGATCATCGTTCCTTTAGAATATCACAAGGTACGGGTCAATTTTTGGCAGAGTCTTTCGTCTTTGTCCATCGTGTAACATCTACGTTGCATACCAATATAAATTTTCAATCAGATATTTGAATTTGTACGTGATTCGACGTGCACACTATCGGTTGTACGAGTGTACCTACACTGTACATATGTACCGGAACGTTAACCGCGCTTATACTTTACCGGGATGCATGGCGGGCGCTTCTTCTTTTGTAAAGACGAAGTGAAGGCACGAAGAAGGAGGCACGAAAAACTAAGTCGGACTTTATTTGGCGCGGTCAGAAACCATCACCCGTCCTGATCCGGACGTCGAAAACTTTCGACCATATAATCGTGCATGCATGTAGTGCGAACGACTTCGAACGTCGATAGCTATGTGTTACTAATTTTTTGACATCCGAAATAGGCAGTCAATTTTAAATTATAGGTATACCTTTACGGATAAAAGAATAAAGGATCATCGGATAGACTGTGTGGTGTTAGAGTTTCTTTTTTTTTTTATTTTGCTTTCGTGAGATTCGTTTTTAAAATATTAGAATATATCGCTCGGGGGGCATGAGAGAGAATTCGTGATAAAAGTATCGGGTTTTTGACTAGAAATTGGTGTGCGCTCGCGGTGACGTTGTTCTAAACAATTGAGCGTCTAGAGGATCTCCTTCTTCTTCTTCTACTTCTACTTCTACTTGTTCTTGTTTTCCTCTTCCTCTTCATCGCGTTCGTTGGCTGCTGGGACCTTCTCTTCTTCCTTTAACTTGGAACTTCACCGATGTTCCTTCTCGTTCTTCTTTACTTCCTCCGCCTCCACTTCTTCAGACTTCGCTCTACGGGCATTTATATACGTCCTCTTTTTTCGGCGGTTGTCTTCCTTTTTCTCCTTGACTGGAAGGCGGTTTGGTTTAGGGTTCGTTAACCTCTCAGAGCCTAGCCTGGGTCCTAGGATCGGGAGAGGTGCCATCCTATCCTATCCTGGAGCAGGGTGGTTGGAATTACGTACTGGACCAAGGTGGACCACACCGGCCGGACAGACCAGAATTCGGTTTGACATTCCTTAAATTTTTCATCATCTTTCTTCTTTATACAAAACTCATGCCACACTCAACATCGGTATTTTATATTACATAATCGCTATTATAATGCCAATTAAAAGTCGAAGACCCATGCTTCACGTGACGTAAGGTTGAAAGTAACAACGATTTTTTTTTCCCCCTTTTTACTCAACAACGTCCAGTCTGTAAATCGTAAAAGGAGTCTCACTGAAAAACATTCTTTCTTTTTCTTTTTTTTTTCTCTCTGCTTTTTTTTCTCCTCGTCTTCTTACCATTCCTCCACCGCGCGATCGTTGAGCTGCCGAAAATTATTATTTCATCGCAGGTGTAACCAAACCCTTCTCGCCCACCTCTAAAAATGAAACTCGTCTACATAATTTATTCTCTCAATCATTCAACATCGCGTACGTCAATATTCCTCGTAGGTGGACATGCGTGTTATACGCAGCTTGTACCAAAGATTGAACTCGTCCGTGACCAGCTATTACGACGCCTGTACACCACCACTCGCAGCATCCTCCGTGCTATTTATATACATGGTCTTATCGAAAAAAATCCTTGTCTTTTTTCATCGATTACGTCATCTCCGGTTTTGTTACATCTCGTCTGCTCTCGGTCAGCCGGTTAACAAAAAAACGAAAACGTATAGAAAGAGAAAAGGTTGTACACGTCTTGCAGTTTTGACTATCGAAATGTGTATTCGGTACCTAGTTTTTTTTATTTCATTTACTTACTTGTTTCTTTTTATCATTGTTAGTCGTTAACGACACGGACAGTCGGTGCAGGGATTGTACAGGTATAAGAGAGAATTATCGATCGTAACGATCGTGCGGCGACAGGATTCATGTTGGATTATATTGGCTCTGGGCGCTCGGTAGTATCGGATAAGATGCACCCGCGTGCATCGAAGGTCTCGAGGTCTCAGTTAATGCCAACAAGTGGCATTTACAGCGGGACAAGCCATTTATGCTTTTACTAACGTTGATCTATTGAAAATTAGCTCAGCATCCTATTCTGTACGTAAGATTTTATTTGAATGATCGCGGAAAAAGTTTTGAGCAAATTTGTGTGAAACTACAGCTTCTATGATCGGAGCTTTGAATGTTCGATCGGACGTGTTTCACGATTTTCATGTACATTGAGAAAAAGGAATAAGTAATCGGTAAATCAGACAAAGGGACCCCGAGGGGTCTTAAGTTTGCCACGCGGTGTTGCGGGACACCGGTCTTTTAACCGCTGCATCAGCGCCAGCATCAGAAAAGACCGTTCTTTAGATAGACGAACGGTGAGCGGCTTGCCTTGGGTTATAGAATCACGTGGTCGCGGGAAATGACTTGTTATATAAACTTCATCATTATAATATTTTATAGTCTTCGCATTTCGCACGCTTCATCTTTGCGATAATCGAATACGGTTTTTCTTCTCCACACTATCTTCGAACACATCCAGTGTATCCTGACAGAGAATATCGAAGGGAATTTCTGAGCGATAAAATTAATACCTGGCTCGTAGTTTTCATCGGTGGAAAACGGTGTTAGCGACGAGCGATTCTTGGACTCGAAAAGTTCATCGTAAAACCCGATGGGGTCTTAGCGGCGTGGTTCTTCTCGGAGGACGCCCTGGTCCCCAAGTAGGTCAACGGCAACGGGGCACAGAGAAGACTCTAAGGATAGTCAAGACTTCAAGTTCAGGGGCACGACTAGCCTAACGGTCTAAGACTTGTCTATTTTTATTCCACCACAGTAGGGCCCTATACGCCACTCTTCCCGTCTCTCTACACTATATATCTCGTATGCCGTATACCAACACGTGCTGCTTTGGAACACGAACTCAACTTACGTACGGACTCACGCACGCCCGTACAGATCTAACCGTCCAACCGTACACGGACATTTTAATACACGCACGAACACGCGCACGCATCTACCGTGGGCGATGATCAGTCCGGATCGTCTTGGCCTAGGCGCGCACTCGAACCGCTCGAGTCTGCTTTCGACCGGAAGAAAGTTCTTGCCGTAACGTTTTCGGTTGAACTTGGCCCAGAAACAACCGAGGAAAGACTACCATGGAAGAAAGTACAAGTGCAACCTTGATCATGATATTACTTATACCGACTCTCTCGATCCCTTCTCAACTTATACTCGCGTACGTCAAATTGTAGGTACCAGAATATTAAGCTCTCCCGCGATCGTACCGATCGATCGATACGATCTCCGATAAATCTCTTTCAATTGTTTTACGTGTTCGAGTTTGTTTGTACTTATCCTTAAAAAAGAAACATTCGAAGGACCGTTAATTCATGCACATTTGCTCAATTTCCGACGTGCGTTTATGTGTGCGACATACGCACACGAATAGGTGATCGGAATCAATGTGCTGTACGGAGCGCAAGATTTATCGATCTCAAAGTTTAAATATCAATCGAAGGAAATAGGTGTACTTAATAACCACTGCAAGGTAGTCTTAGAGATATACGATGTGATCTATTTATTAGCTAGATTTGTTGCTTCAAAGAGTGGCGAGGTTATGTCCCTGAGATATCTATGTACTTCCATGCATATCTATACCTATATACCTATGTATATAAATGCAGTCTTGCTGTAGTTGCCAAGAGGCACTAAGGCGTGGTTTCCTAGTGAACTTTTTGCACAGCTCAAGCTGTATAATATATGTATATAATACAAAATGTATGCCTAGAATGCACCCCGTTGACCTTCACAGATATAAAGATAATTTTATATTTTATGTCTAAGATTTTGCATTCGATTCATTTTTCCAATCTTTGAAAGATAAAGGGATACGTTAATGATAATAATATTTGAAAAAAAAAAAAAAAAAAAAACAACTAATAAAACTGAAAATATTATCAACTAATGAAAGAAAATTTCGTTTTTTTTGATTACAGAACCCGATCAACACCTAATTCGTCCATATATGCAACAAGTGGAAAGCCGGAACGAGACACACGTTGCGACAAATCGATCGACAAAAAAAATTCATCAAACCGATGGCATTCGTGATGATTAATCGATCTCGAAGACTACAGATTCAAAAAAAAGGAAAAATTATACACACTGCCGATAAATAATTTCACCAAGTTTTTTTTTTTGTTTTTACTTATATCATTCAATTCTTATTATTTATATGCTAATTTACGAAACATTTATTATCCCAGAACTGATGAAACAATTATATACTTACCGTATTTACATATTATTAACCTATTACTGCCACCGATTTGGGTTCTATGTTACATGAAATTCTGATCGGCTCCATTTTGGATGCCAAAATGTTACTATTAATTAATTATAATTATTATTGATATTATTATTCCTTTTTATTTTTTCTTATTTTTTATTCAACTTACACGACTACCATTTCGTTTCAAAATTATCTCTTCGCTGTTGCTACTACTACTATTACTATTAATATTATTATTATTATTGATAGTTTTATTACTTAGCTAGTACGTAGATTATCTACTATTCGGCTATTTTGATATTATCTCTATAATATTATTTTTATTATTATTATTATTATTATTCTGTTTATTCAGTAATGTGTAGTTCTTAGGTTATACAATATAGATATATATTGCACAATCCGTTGATTCTTCCGTTTACCTGAAAATAATCGTATTTTGTGTCCGAAAATTTTTTCCTAGGATCATGCCTATTCATTAGCATATTTGAGAACAATGGTTTGGGATTCATTCGTTAGTGCATAGTGTGTGATCCCTCTTTTTTTGTTTCCGCATAGTTTCCGTGATTATTCCGTATGTACATTTGTCATAATTTATCTATCTTATATACATTAGTAATTTTGGGTATATAGATGAGTTACCAACGTTGAATATTGTTATATACAATACTTTTTTTATCTTTCTTCTTTTTTTTCTTTCTCATAATACACACATATACAATTAACCCGATGTTCTTTTATTTATTTATTTTCTTTTTTTTTTCTTTCGTTTTTGACTTCTTATCGAAAGAGATGGTTATTGTTGATGATAATTTCTTGTTTTTTTTTGTTTTTTTTAATCGTATTTAATTGTACCGTTACATAAATACATTTTACATTTTCATGGAATTTCACGATTTACACGACGTAGGATATTGGAAAATAAGAAAAAAGTGAGATATATACATAGCATATGTATATATATATATATATCATATATATATACCTATATTTTTGTACTTGTTAAATTCAAAGCGTGAATCTTATGTAAGAGTTGTATAATATTTGAGTATAGTAGTGTGCAGAAAATTTAGTTACATTAACAGGGCTGACAGAATATTTTTTATGTAATTTATTTCATTTTATTTTAATTTTTTTTTTTCACTACTTTTGTTTCTTAAGAACAAAAATTTATCCGTTATAATTTTTTCCGTAGAATGAGAAATTTTGAATAATTTGTAATAAAATATTGATTAAATTCTAAATGATTTGGAATTATGAAAAATAAAGAAAATAATAGTAATAATGATAACAAATAAATAATTAATTGAAAGTATAACGTAAAAGTCTGAATATAACGTCATTCCGAGACCAAGAAGAACGAATGGAAATTTTCATCACGTAATATTGTAAATTCGTTTTGTTTATTCAAATTTCATTTATACGTGCATTACGATTATACCTATGTATACTGTATACGCGTTCTTATTATTCTTTCCATTCATCATTTTCCATTTTCTAATTTCTGATCACTTAATTAAATTATTTGTCGGAACGTATTTATCCTATCCACATAATGTAACCAATTATAAATAAGTTAAATCGTAAAAACAAAATCTACAATTTCTTTCTCACCCCAACTACCCTATAATTCATAATTGTCTATTCTCGAATGTTTGGTAATTTCAGGTCATCGACGTTACGAAAGTTCTTCATCCTTCGTTGCGGTTACGTTTATGTAATTGAGGCAAAAAAAATTCAGAAGTAAAATGAAATAAAATTAAAATAAAGTAACGAGTAGAAACAATCGACCGGCGTCGGTTTCTGTTGCACTCTGTTATACACGTGGAGCACGTGCGACTCTTTTGTTTTTGCAGAGCCGACCGTCTCGGCACTGGGTTACTGGGTCCCTTTTACTCCCACCCTTTTACTCTCATCCCTATCGACTCTCCCCACCAACACCCTTCGTGGGCAACCTGCGGTCGACACTCACGGTATATATCTATATATACATAGGTGAGCTCGTGTTCACATACTCCAATCAACCGTCCACATTTTTTTTATGTATTTATCTCCCGAACGACCCTTACAAATTTTTTGACACTGGGCACCGTCAGAATCAAAAAGGCTAGTAATTGCCTCAAGGGTGTTCCGCGATATATGTCATGTGATTAATTTTCTTCATTACGAGCAGCTCATTTATATACTTAGGATTATAACGTGGTTTTATCTGATGTTGGAGTTTCGTCCTTCAGGTTACTTCGAATCGTCGCTTTTTTAGTCTATTTTTGGCCCGTTCTTGTCTGGTGCTCTTTTTTTCTTTTCGCCACCGCCGAAGGCTGTAAAAGGAGCAACAGACATGCACCTATGTACGTACGGTCTCTTGGGTATTGCATTTCCTGATCGTTGTCAAAGATTAGACTGCGAATCTTCCGCGACGGCGATGAGGTCGGCTATGCAGGTTTAGTATAGATTTCATATATAATACGTACGTCGTTTCCGCATCCCGAAATACAACGTATAGAAAAATGCAATGATTATTATTCGGTACTCTTATGGTTTATCGTACTTTGAACGAACATTTTTTCACGTAGTTATACGTCCAATACACATACGCGCAATCAATGATTTACTGTGTGGCAACCCTATCTGCTGCAGCAGCAGGTGATATTAATTCTTGTGAATTGTTTATCATATACATATATATGTATGTATATACCTATAGTTTATAGACCGATTATTATAATTTCAGCAATCTAGGTAGCAAGTGAAAGCTTCACGGCGATGCGAAAGTTTCCGACGAATTCCGTTGACGCGTTCAAATGCGTCGTTGCAGTCGATTATTTAGGTATTACAATTATCACGTGACAGCGAAGTTACTGTGTTCGAAAAAAAGAATAAATTAATAAAAACAAAAAACGATCATATGTTTGGAATTAAATGCTGAAAGAACGTGATTTAGATTTATGACAGTCGATGTACCTGCACGAGTCATCCTCCATTCATTATTCCATTATTTCTTTATATCATTTTTTCATCATCATTTTACACTCGAGGTGACGATGATCACGGTGATGATGATGCACTTCGCGTTGCGAGACATTCTCTCAACAACGCAAAGCTGCGATCACCTATTGCACATATTATAACCGTGGAACGTGAATTGTTTCTAAGACGGTCAGTCAATTGGTACGGTTTTCGGTCGTGGATCGTGTGATGTTCAACTTACACGGGAAAATTCAGGCGTGAAAAAAAGAAAAGTCAGCCAAGAGATCCCATGCAGAATTATTTTGACAGACGATGCAGATTCAATTTCCATACGGTGGAATTATAGGTCATCGAAGAAGGAAGAAAAATTCATGAATGGATGAATAAATTGTTGGATCGATTAACATCCTTCATTTGATGTATGGTATAAATTCTCGATCTCTGCACGATTACATTCTTGAAATCCTTGAACGCGCATCATCTACACCTGTTCAGATTATAATTAATTTTGTCGATTTTCAAAATAGCCTTGTGAAAAATGTTGTCTCACACCCATTATGCGATACATCTGTAGGTAATGAACAAATCAGGTGAGAAATCGTAAATCTTTTAACCTGCCGTCTTTACAATGTTTCAGATGACCCGTATTTTCTACCTTGTTGCCGCAGTCTGAATCGGTATATGAATATACGAGCGCAACGAAACGTTGCATAAGCGTCGAAGGTATTCGAATTAAAAGCAATAAAAATAAAAGAAAAGAAATGAAATGAAAAGAAAACAGTTGGTTGAAATGCGAGTATGCAAATTGCTTCCGTTTCGAGGCTTATATTCTCGTACACGTTACATACCTCTTCCTACTTATGCACCGAGTGCATATCGCAGATGCAAGAAGTGATCGTCGTCTTCTTTTTGAAGCTGTCGGTGATGCAGGTAGGTGGAATTAGTTTGGAGAATATATATATATATATATATACATAATCTACCCTGATACCGTTAGGCAGAAGATTCGTAACAATTACTGAATGACCTCGAAAAATCGTCCGGAATACCAGCGAATGCAAGTCAAAAAGAAAAGGACCTCTATAAAGTCATAAATATAGTATCCGCAACGGTTTGCACAAAAAAAAAAAGAATGTCCGGTTTAAAAATTTGCGAAACTGTGCAGTTATTACGGTACGCGACCTTGGTAAAAAGTTTTGTTTTTTGGACCTTAAACTGTCCCTTGTAGACAAGTGCTAAGAATAAAATATGTGGAATGTATTTTCTACTTTTTGCCGAACTGCTGGGAGGTTTCTACACTTATTCTCCTTTTTTTTCCTCTTCTATACTTCTGGATTTTTCAAAACGATCGAGTTTGCCGATTAAATAACTATGTATGGAATGTATTCGAATTTGTTCGTTTTACCGCAGGTAATATTAAGCAAGGATGTATATGAAAATAAAAATTTTTCCTTCGCCGATCCGATGGATACCTCATACCTATAGGCCATAAAGTTAACAATGGACTAAAATGTCTAGAACATAATTACTTTACGACAGGAATGTCCCCCCCGCAGGAGGTCGACTCTATGGGGTATTCACCGCCTCACCTTGCGCCAAAAACTGTCGTTAATTGTCGCAAAATGGGCCCTCAATTGTCGCAAAGGTAAAAAAAAGAAAAGGAGAACGAATATGGAAGCAAATTCGATTTGCGGACCGTCATTTTTAACGCACTCGCTGGTATGGCCATGCAGACAATCGAGACGCACGACCTCAATAAAATGAAATTTAGGTTTACGACGTTGATTTTATTTATGTATTCCTTTTTTAGTTTTTCAGTATTCTCCAGTTTTTGGACTACCTAATATTCCCTTTTCTCAGAAACCCGAAATTTCGCTTCTACTTCCGCTTCTATAGAGCTAATTTTCAAATTAAAGAAGATCGTTTTGGATGAATTTAAAATAATCGATCAGCGATCGGCGATCAATCAAGCTAGTAACTGTTTCTCACTACTACCTGCTGGATATATTTTTCCACTTTTCCTCTTCCTGACTCATCTCACGTCACACGGCCACGCAGGAAAGAATAACTCAGAGCCATGCGAACCTTCGAAACTTAAAGACAGTCGCAGACCGAAAATCCATCGCTAATGGGTTTTCCCCTTTTCGAGGTTGTATTAATACAAGCTACGGTCTAATGAAAATAAAAATTGAGTTAGCCGGTGCAGCGGATGATCGGGTTGATCTTGTAACGCGGAAGTTGTTGGCTCAGGCCACAGTTAGAAAGAGGTATATAAAAATGCATGTAGAAAAAAAAAGACAAAAGAAAAGCAGCTTGCCGATGCAGCAGCTAGTAGGGCCTTTCCTAACGGGACCTTAGGACCACCACTACATAACCCACCCCTGTGGCATCAGCGGGGGATAAAAAATGGGATGAAGAAAGAAGAAGAAAGAAAAAAAAAAAAACAACAAAATAAGGAAAGAAAGAGGAGAAAAAAATTGAGAATATACCCTCAACCCTTCCGCATGCCAGGGAATGGCCATTTGGAGAAAGGCTACCTCTAATTCAAACCGTCTGTTGCCACTCCCGCTAGAGAACGTATACCTATATACATATCGCGTTTTGGACCTCGAGCATCGTTCCCAAAAGACTTTCCCAGGAGACCGAAAATCAAAATTCGCCTTCCCAGACTCAAACGCTCCTCGCTTCCTGTTGTCTCCCATGTGAACCACCCGTATTCCTAATCCTTTTTCTTATATTCTTTTTCATTTTTTACCCATCACTTTTCTTTTCTCTTCTCGCCCACGCCACACTCTCTAATAATACATTATACGCGCACAGTGTTTTACACCTGCATGGTCGGTTGAAAAGAATTTTAAAAATGCCCACACAAAGGGGAGATAAGAAAACTACCGATGCCCAATGCAGTCGCTGTCTCTTATCGCAAAACCGTGCTGGCGAACGTCATCGGTCGCACTGGTTTCAACGTTAGAACAAACTAGGTACGATTTTTTTTTGGTTCGTAACCGTCGAAGTAATGTTCAATCCCAAACCGTAAAACAGCGTGCGTCCGATATCGGAATTCAAAGAAAGAAAGATAGAAAAAAAAACCGTTTTCGAAGATCAATCACACAGTTTTTTTGGATTCTCAGAGAAAATTTTAACTGAGGCGGACACATTTCAATCTGCAGGAATGACGCGATAACGATACACGTGACGCATTTTTCAGGACCCTTGCAAAGGAATGAGATAAAAAGTACAGGAACAAAAAAAAAAAAAAAAAAGATGAAGAAGAAGAAAGGAGAAGAAGAATATGCGGTTGCTGAGGTATAAAATAAACCTGCTTCAGGAGAAACCTTGCAAGGCAAAGTGTTTTTCAAATCCATCAATCAAAGTCGTCGTTGAAAGTATTCGAAGCGCCATCACGGTCAGTGCTAACACGTCATGACCGATCGACGGATACCCCTGCGCTATTGGTGGTCTAAGAGCTTCATTTCACTAATATGCAACCCATTAATTAACATTATACCGCCGCCGTTGCAACAACTAATCGCGCGTATTTCTTTGGTCTAGACTTCAAAGTACTTACTTCGTTTTATAATCCGTAACTTTTGCTTAACGTTAATGAATTCGTTCATCGCCAAGTCTGTTTCATCGAAAGGATGTACCCGCGGACAGTAGGAAATAATCGACCCTGGATTTATACACCATCTACTCATTGAGAATGTGCGGATTTTTTTATTTTTTTTTCTTCAGAATAAGATGCATTTCATTAAATATATCCTATGTAATTATATCGATCTTCGCGGCATCATAGTCTCTGTTATAAATAAAAGAAGAAAAACAAAAATCACAGTGAGTTCCTTGTTGCCCAGTTTTTCTGGCATAATGTGGCTATAATACGATAGCACGTCACGTCCGTTTCCTGAATAAACGATTAGATTTAGAATTCTTGGATCTAACCAAATTACGAAATGAATTTCAACATTATATTAAATATACTTGAAATAGTAGATTTTTAGTGAATAACATGCAAATCGAAAAAACCGGTTTCTCAAATGTTTTTCTGGTTCTTTCTTTCCTTTTTTTTCCTCAGAGGATTCTAGAGGTTCAATTTTTCTAGAATTTCTAAGACTTCTATTCGAAATTCACAACGAACTTGGCATCGTCAATTGTTTTGACCGTTATAAAAAACTATAAAAAAGCAACATTCGATTATAATATGAGAGCAATTTTATGGATACTTCGTTTTTTTTTTCTCAATATTTTCGATTTTCCGAACCATCTGAAAAGCCATTCTATATACGACTCAAACGGCGCGCGGCACAGTCGGCGATGACAATCGCGAGAGAAAGGTCGAAGCGGTCCGAGAACAATAAGCTACTTGTTAAATGGTACAACAAATTCCATGGGAGATGCCCAAGATACACGACGTGATAACATTCAGAGAAATGGTGTCCATTTCTCTTATTATATACCCTCAGGTTATTTCTTCATTTTTCTTTTTTCGTTTCATTTCTCTTTCTTTTTTCTTTCTTTCACGCAGGAAACGGTGCAGTGCAACAACTCAATATAATACCTTCAGCTCGTTCTAGTTTATTGCCAAGGCGGCAAAAATTTGGAACGCGAAAATTGTACTTTACGAGGAGCCTTTCAGAGAAATTTTGTTTCTTCTTTTTTTTTTTATTTTTTCTCTTCATTCTTTCAAAACTGTTTCTCCACCGCTCTATACGATCGGAGAAAATAATTCATTTACATCTTCACGGTTGACCATCTCCGTGTGTTTTTGATGTTTTTTTTTTTTTGTCCCCCTCGGTTTTTCCAGCTATGCGGGGGTGGATTTTGGTTTCGGTCGAAAAAAAACAAATAAATTTCTTATACACGTGGTATATACGTTATAACTTACCTGTGCAGCAGCAGCTTTCTTTTCAGCGGGACAGCGCGATTATAAAAGATCGAGACAATGTGCAGCGCGGACCACGATATTCTTCCTGGTTTTCTCTGTCTGCTCGCTTTCTTTATTTTTCCTCCTTTTTTTTTTACCATTTCTTTCTATAGAAAATTTTCCCTCTTCTCTTACATTCTTTTCTTCTTCTCCTCTATCTTCCCTTACTCTTCTCATCCTTCTTTCACTCATCACGTATATATGAGCGTTATAAAAATTTCTTTTTTTCACGCTCTAAACCTAATCATATGTTGGAATTAAATTGCATTTGTGCAGGTATCAAAAAATCGAGACGTCTTACGGCCGGGGAAAAATGTATACATATGTATTGGTATTATATATAGACTGAAAAAATATTTACTTTAGTCCCATCTGCACGACCCATCCAAGGGATACTTGCCGTAGTCCGAAAATTTTTATCCCTCAAGGTATCGAATCACCGCTTTTTATATATATCGCTACCAAAATATTACAAGACAAAGTTCTCATACGTAACGGGACTAGACCGAGGTTCTGAAAAAGATCCATAGAAACTTAAAAATTTTTCTTAAGCACAATTCTTTTAAGAGCAAATTATATATTTTTCAATTATCGTATACGTAACGGGTGACTCTACGCGCGATCAAGTCTGAAAAACGGCACTTCCAGCCCGTTTCTATGAGTTCTGAAATGACAGACGGACAGATAGAAATAGCCGGTGCAGGGCGCGTTCTACACACATATAAAATTACGTAAACATACATACGTAATCGTACATGTGCTGGGGGGAAGGGGGGAAGATCCCCCTTCTAAAAAAATGATCCCACTATACAGGAATTTTTTTTTCTAATCCTCCAGCGTTTTTTTTCTTCCTGGTATTATTATCCCTGTTTTTTTTTTCTTCTTGTCTTTTTTTCTTTTTATTCTTTCGTTACGAGATCTGCACACGGAAGGGATGAAAAGATCACTAGAGCTGCTATACGTATATGCTTCTGTTGGATCGAATGAGCTAGAGGGAATTTTTTAGTTGGGATGGTTGCAGCCAACCATCCTGCAGACCATCGAGGGCGTTTCACCCTAATACTATACTGCAGATATCTCTCCGACAATGTTTTTTTTTTTTTTTTTTCTCTTATTTTTCTTTCTTTTCCCCCCTTCTTTTGTATGGTTATAAAAAACTCATAAGCCAAAAAACACCATAAATATGTATTAGAAATAGGATACCCCTCTGTACATATAATACATGTAGGTATGTCGAGTCCGTTCTTTGATATCGAAAATGAAAGCGCAGTGCAGTTTTTGATGCGATGGAAATATATAGGTATTGGGAAAACGGCGAAAAGAGGGAGAAATATAAGAAAAAGGGAAAATAAGAGGATATGTCCTATACGTAGGTATATGTTATGTATGGTATATTCACTTCCGGACATGTGACGGGCTTCCGCGTGCACTATGTATTTCTTTTTTTTTTTTTGCTCCACGGTATACACACACGCACGAACCTTTATAAATCATTTTTTATTCCCCTTGTGTTCCTCCTCCCCCCCCCCCCCCGCTTCTTCTTCGCCAACCACCCATTTATATAATATGTTAACGGGATTTTTCGCTTTTCCGTAAAACGCGCGGCTACTAATGCTGCTCCTTCTGCTTTTAATAGGTTTGTGGTTTGGGGAATATAAAGCTGGAGCAGAGAAAAAAAAATAAAAAAATCTATATATTTCCTGAAGGAAAACGAAAAATAAAGAGAGAATCGAACCTCCGCCACAGCTTGTGGTTGAACAAATATCAGGATTGTTTTTGTGCAATATAAATAGACGACGAAGGTCAATTGCGACGGGGAGTGGTATGCATTTATACGTGGTATATGTATACTTCACCGTGTCACACAGAATGTCAAAGGCATTTATGATTCCGCATGTAAGTGTATATGAGGTACCAAGTAAGTTTTCGTATCAGGATAATTTTCATTTTTTCACCGGTTTTTTTTTTCTCTTTTTTTTTCTCTTCAAAAGGCAAGAATGTCGGCTGAAAATTGCGTGGTGTATAAAAACGACTCGACGGGTATAAAAATTCTCCCATCCTTAGTTTTCGATCTCTCTAGACGGGGTTGGTATTTTCGTGGCCTTGGCATCAGCTACGACTAATCTGTTCGTCTTTCGCCCAAACGAGTCCGGGGGTGATATAATAAGCCGATTTTTTGTGCCTGATTTTTCACGTATATAAGATGCAATGGTATGTATATGTATACACGATGCAGGACTCTCAGGAAGAGGTCTCTCTATGTGGTGTATAATAGAATGCCGTGAGAAAGTGGTGATTATGTAAGAATATAGTATAGGGGAGGCGCGGCGGACGTAGAGGATCAGAAATATATAAGCGGTTCCCGAGGGATGCTACAGCGATGACGGGACCTGTTCGAATAGGAAGGGTTGCGGAATATATTCGGAACCAGCTCCACAGAATCTCAGGTAACGTAGTTATAGAAGATCCAAACGAGATATTAAGCAATACCTTCGCTCGATCTTCCCTCGCACGAACTGGTCATGACGTCACGTCCCTTTTTCGCTTCCTCTGCGGAGCGCGACTAGACAGACTGGTCTACGAGTATATATGTATATGTATCGTATATCGAAGTTCGCCAGCTCTTAGACGCACAGAATTTTCTTATCTCAACTTCATTTGCATTCCTTACGATTGGATGATGGACACATTTGCCATGTTCTTTTCCAATCAATAACTATCCAGCGTGGCGCCAAGGTGGTTATAATATGACAACATAATTATACAACCGAAATATAATTACGTGGTCGTCTTCGGCTGGAAAATTTATTTCAATAATTTTTGGTGCGCTGGATCTACGGTAAACAATTGTTAAAATTGTATTTCAACTTACTCGTAGTTGGATGTGTGTTGCCGTGTTTGTAAACGCTGCTAAAATTTACAAACGCATAATATTTCTGCAGCATTGCTATGACCTTGACTTTTTTCTTTCTCTTCCTTAAGAGAGAGAGAGAGAGAGAGAGAGAGATTGGCTTGATCCTTGCGAACGAGTTGAGATTGAATATATACATACATCTTATAGGTATATCTTCTCATAATATTTTGACCAAACATTACCCAGTCAAAAAAAGCAAAACTTAAATGTACCCACTTTCGTTTCGAAGTGAAACCGCGAATGTTCAAAGTGCGTACCATTTATTTGAGGAATATAATTTTTATTGTATCTATGCAGGGAAGTGGACGCGGCAAAGCGGGGTTCTGGCTTATAAGCGGCTTACGTCAGGTCTTTGGGATTTGCGTGGTGGTAACCAGAAGTAGTTTTAACCCTTGCCTACTTACTCGCCAACTTTATACCACCCTGAAGAGTATAAAGTTATTGTTCATGTAATTTTTTGTTGTGGTGTTCGATCGTAAAAGTTTTACCGGGTGCCTTTCTACGCTGCGGTTTTTTTTCAGCCTACCATTATTCTGCAAAGGAAGAAAGGTGAAATTCTACGTCACATAAAGAGAAATAAAAAGGGTTAAGGTCTTTCTGTACATGGGGATAGGGTCGAAAACCATATAATATTTTCTCTAGTCGGATTGGCCTGGTCAGAAACTTATTGTACTGCAGCTTTGAGAACGGCATTACCTTCCAAACAGAAAATATATAAAATGGTTCATTGACCAAAAAACGGACTTGCACTTGGCCAAGGCCTTCTTTTCAGATACACTGGTTTCACAAAAATACCATAAACTCTGCTCATCTTTAAAACGTAAACACAAATCGTGAGGCAAAACGCGTGTTTCTTGTACGTATATTTTTTCTTACGATCTGAAAAGTCATCATAATGTTTTTTAAGTAATACGACGTAGCGATCAAAAAGTTCTATATAATTGAGGAACGTTATCCAAATTGGTCGGTTTCTTTTTATAACCACCCAGCTTATCTCGCTGCTACTCAGAGTCCTTGTTGGTTAACTTCCACTTCCAGTTTAACAAAATTATACCCATAAAGTTGAATTCCTTGGGCATTGCCCAAAAGAAATAGCTCATTCGGCTCGAAGTACTTGCCGTTTGAAATCTCGACGTCACAGTTGACGGTGACGTTGTCTATGGGTGTGTAGTATCGTAGGTAAGTAATAATAATAAGTGTTAACAGCACCTTTACACTTATTCTTTTCGTTTTAAGAGCGTCCCGAACGCCCTATACTAAGCCGAGAGTGGTTAGCCTAGGAATTTCATAGTGAAGTATAAAAATGGAATAAGACTCTCCTAGAACCTAGTTGAGCTGTGATTGGTCCCTTTTTTTAAACGCGCGGGTCGTTACCCTCCGGTATACGAGTAACTTGGATAACTTTTGTTTGCTTAACAGTCCGTAAGGTGGATATATGTAATTAAGGATCACACAGCTATTACCCATATACCCTAAGCACATGCCCACCTGGGAGGTGAAGGAGATCATCAACGACTGTAGAGCATGTACCAAAAAATTCCTTCGTCATGAAATCTCCCATCAATCCGCTATCCATTTTTTCATTTCTCCTTCCATTCCTTTCCTTTCCTTTCATTTTTCTTTATTTTTTTTTTATTTTTCATTTTTTTATTAACAATCAATTAGTGAACAATCATATAATAAATACATAGATATATATTTTTTTCTTGTTCCGATGAGAATAAATACAGGTAGACAATATAGATAATTGAAATGAAGAGAGCAATAAATCGTCCGATATGTACAATGTTTTTTTCTTTGTTTTAGTTTTTCATAGCGATTCTTTGTTTCAAACCGGTTTAGATCAGTTTTGGTATATCGATCGCGCCCAATAGATCGGTGAGGTATCGGTAAAATCGATCCCAATGATCCATAGTACCGTACAACTGTTTCCTGTTTATGGTCAGTCCCAACAGCGGTCGATGAAACAGCGAGTGTGACGGTAGAAATCTTCAGAAAAGCGACCGTCATCAGGCCCTGTTTTGGGACTGATGTCGATCTTCTCGTAGAGTTAGTAGACGCTTGATAATTGCGACAACAGGTAAGAATGCGGTTCTACATTTTTCGAATTCGGCGTGTATCTTGATATTTGAGAAAAAGTTTGTTGCAAAAAATCGGAAAATCGATTTTGCTAATTTTTCTTTCAATTGAGCAATCGTTTCTATGATCGTGATGATCGGTCGTTGATAATTGATTCATGTTTTTCAACGCACCGACCGTTAGTTGAAAACTAATTTGCCGATTTTTCTTTTTCAAATTTTTTCTGAGGTCCTAATAGTTGGTCGAGGTGGATGAAGACCCGGATGAACTGGACGGTGATCCATACGAAGATGATGCGCTTGGAGAGCTACTTCCCGAGTAATAATTGTATGCCAAATTTTGGGCTTCTACGCCATTGGTTGGGGTCCAAACTCGGGAATAGGGCCCATTGCCGTCCCACGTATTGGCAGGGTCGTAACTTGAAGTCGTTGATGGGGAGGGAGGAGCTCCGTAAAGGGACGAAGCTGCGTCCATCGACATGCCTGAAAAAAGAGCAGATTTAAAAGTTTTAGTGCGATGGAGAAAATGATTGGTTTTGGTTTCAATTGATGATTACTCACCCATCGGTGCTCCCATGCCTCCCTTCTTGAAGAATTGTACCGCGATAAATCCAACAACCATTAAGATTGCCAATTTCGATAGAACCAAAGCCTTGAGTGCTTTGAGTCCGATGATGGCGACAAAGATCGGCATCAAAGCCTTCATTTTTAATTTGAAAAGAAGGAGGAAGGGTAGGAGGAGTTTCTTTTTGAGAAGACCACGAGCCTGGCTGGTTGCCACTTCGTTGTCCTTGAATTCTACGTCAAGGTCAGCGAGGCTTCTGCTTGGTCGATATTTTAGACTTGCATCTACAAACGGAATGTCGATTCCATAGTCAAAACTCTTCAGGTACTTGAACGTTCTCGATACGATGGCTTCGTCAACGGTGTCTAGGGACCTTGCTTCGGTCGTAGTTCCCAATTTTCCGTCGAGGTATCCAAGGACTTCGGTTTTCAAACATGAACTCCATGAATCGGCGTCGATGCAATGGTTCAAAGATGTCGATAAAAAGTCTTGAGATGCCGATGCACTTGCCATTATGGCTACTAAGATAAACAAACGCATTTTGATTATGGTTTTCGAAAAAAAAATTAATTAGCGGTAATCCTTGTCTCAGTTGTCGAACTTTACACTCGCTGGTAATTACTGGGACTGAGGGACTTGTTTTAATGATGAACAATCGATCGACGCCCGTTGAACACAATCGACGATTGAACTGCGACTGACGGAGGAGTGGCCCGCCCCTTTTATTTCATTAGCTCCCACAAATCTATGTTATTCGGTCGCACATGTTGTGAATGAATGATTGAATGAAAATTATTCAAATTTCGCTCGCATAGAATCGCGTAGTATCTACCTCGTGGCATGCACCATAGCTACGGGAAGCGGAACCTCGCTCCATGTCGGTATGTATTTCGACGTCGCGTTTCTTGGATTGTAAAGCACGTGTTGTAGGTTCCGAGTCTTCCTGACTCCTGGCCGGCACGAGATCTCAAGCCTCGCCCCTGCGCTGCCGCATTTTTACCTGCAGTCAGGTAATGCTTGTCGTTCGGTTCGATCTTGACACAGAATAGTCCGAACAGGATTCAATGAATTTCTTCATCTCTTGTCGAAAAGGAAAATTGTGTCATATGGGAATTGAATATTTTCAGAACGACTTTGGCTCACGGTACAGGAGAAAATGTCGTGCTGTTTTAATGACGAGAAGCGAATGACAATTGAATGTATTGAAATTTCACACGAGTGGCGATTATACCGTAAGTAGGGTCTACGACTGGTGAAATTACAATTTACATTGTGCTCTGCAGGGACCCGGTTCTAAAACGTCGTTTGTCGTATCTTAATCTTGACGTCTTATCAAAGTGTCGTGACGGAACTATGTTCAAGTGGGTTCCCATAAAAATTATGAATAACTCGCGACATCCTCATAACCCTTTCAATTAACTTTCGCATGACAAGGTCCAATGCGCGAACCTTACCCACAACTTTGCTCGGATAATTAGAACTTCTGAATTCTGAAAACACAGCTGAACTCCGAACAGCCTTCTATTGAACTAAGTTCATCCTTTGCTTCGATCCTTTTAATTTTCTTCCTCCATTTTTATTCTTCTGCACACACCAGTGCGACTTGGAAACGTTCCGGTAAAATAGAATCCCATCGTATTTGTCCCCCTGGACAGTCGAGAAGCCTCACTTTTATTATTCGAATCGCTGCAATTCGACAAATCCTTATTCCTATAAAAAAGCATGGGCATTTTTCATTTTCATATGTGAGAGCGTGATGTTCTTCGCATCCTATCTCATCAAAATTTTGAAAAATCTTATTCATCAACTCTCATCTCATACTAAAAATGATGCTTTTTTTTGCTGCAATCGAAACGGAACAGTTTCAGACCACGTGCATTTACCATACCAAGAACTACGCATAAGTGAATCACATAATATAACGCATACTATTCTACGTATTCATTATACTATACTATACTATTCATTATACTACGCATAATATTCGAACGAAATTCGATTGCTGTTTCCAGTTTACACTGCAGGTTTTTGCTGAAAATTCGAGACAAAGTGAAATAAAAAACACTCCATTCGTTTAAATCATAACTTGGATAGTTTGACGACAGTTGACAGAATACATTTCCAATGGGTGAAATACGAGAACGATTCGTCTCCCATCGAACCAATTCTCAACTCACTGTTACCGCAACACATCGAACAGACGATTACAGAATTCTGAAATGGACGAAAGTAATTCTTAATAGCCTGAAAAACGTAACCTGCTAGAAAATCAATTTTTTCTAATGCATTAATTATCCGGGATTTAGGGAGTGGGAGTTCAGGTAAAATGTGTTTCACGTTGAAGACAAGATATTTGCGAGAATAATTTATTAAATAGCGATAATATCGTATGGAGAAAAATATTTTACAAAAGTAGTATTTTTTTTTCGTCTTTGGGTACTAGTGCGTTCGTTTGGTACAATTAATTGTACAAAGGGGTCGTTGCGTTGATCACATTCGTTTGGATCGATTTATTTTTGTGTGTTGTATCCAGCGTAAGCGAGATCCTGCGCAGATTCTTGTTGGGCAATTTCAGGCTGATCGAAAGCACGGTATTGTGCAGCTTGATACTCCCATGGGCCATGAGCGGCGAGAGGAGCGGCGTGACTGTCAGCAGCGATCTTCTTGCAAAGCTGGAAGATTGCCAAACCAACGGAAACTACAAAGCTGAAGAAAGAAAGCTGGAGAGCGTTCCAGGCTTTCAGGCCAAGGACACCGATAGCCAATGGAATCAAGGTCATTGCCTTCAGTAGAACGAAGACAAGGATTGGGATGATAACTTTCTTCAATTTCGATTTACGGGCTTCCTGGACAGCACGACCTTCGCCGAATTTCACGTTGAACGTAAGCTCGTCGTCATCGATGTTACGCGGGCTGACCTTGACTGAGGATTCGAAGGGCAACTTGAAGGTCACGTCGTGAGAAGCCAAGTAGGACTGGACTGTTTCCAAAAAGGATCCTTCGCTGCGGGCGGACACTTCTTCGACTGGGTACGAGTTGCGAGTTACTTCGACTGTCTCTGATACCTGAAGAATGATAATGTCGATTATTATGTTATTCGGAACATGTGAAACTGATGAGAAAAATTATTATGGATTCATTTTTTTTTCACCTTGAAGCTGTCTTTGCGGAATATTTGATCCAGAAGATTGAGGACTTTGAATTTCATGCAAGAAATCTCGTCGTTCTTCTGGGAGCAGTCAATTTTCATTTGATCGACCATGGTGTCCATGCTCGTACCTCTCCAGAAGTCAGTTTTGGCTGGTTGGGCAGCTGCCAAAGCGACGAGGGCGCACAAAACGTATAACTTCATCATGATGAAGCTGGTAAAGAGACGCCGAAGGGGTATGAAATAAAAGAAACCACACGAAGGACAACTTCGAAGATTCAAATCAAGCGCTCTGACCGCTGAACTTGACCGAAGACGATTCTATCACTGATGCTTTTGGGCTGGGCCATCGCCTCTTTATACAAAACCACCTACCCCTGACCCCCCACTAGTTCAAATTTTCTTTTCGTTCAGTATGGTCTTCGATTATCGGGGTCTCGGACACGACGCGACTCCTTAATGAAGCTCATTCCACGTTCATACATCCTAGCTTCGACTTATACGCACTGACCAACTTGGGTTGGCTAGTAAATTATCCAAGATGCTAGTTCCCCTCGCCATATTATGTAGGGTAAGTCAGACATTTGGACACGGAAATATGTCCAGGTAAGAAATTCAAAATTGCTGAAATTTGAAGCTACAGAATCTCAACCGAAGACTTAAAACGCCTAGCATTTTTTCGGCTAAAGAAAAGAACATCTGTTTTCTAGCCTTTCGTGAGATGCGAGTTAAAATTGTAGTACGTATAAATAAATCGAGGCTGAATTCTCGGTGCTCCCATTGATAAAATTTGTTAACAAAATCGGGATTCGCATTCCATCGATCGCACGTGCAATGCAATTTCATCACGTGTGAGCATTACCGGTTATACCTATGTAGGTGGATTTTATCTACTCTTTAAAGGATATCGTCCGAGTACGAGACTCCAGGGTAAACGTGTTCTGCTTCACAATTCCTACGGGCGTATGCTGAAACACGAGCATTCGATCAACGGATTGAATTCCTCAGATTAGGATGGTGAACAGATCAACTATAACAGATTCTTACCCTGCAGAAGTCAGGCGTACTTTCTGTCTTGAAATTCTCAACATGGTGCTATTCTGAAACTCATCTAATTCATTTGGCAAATCGCAGTCCAAAAACTTTGATGAAAAAGCCAAAACTATTTGATTCTAATAAAGAAACATCACCGATCCGTTAATATCCGATTATATTAAGATAATTTAGGCATCCTCGAAATGGCTGCAAAATCTAAAACAAAAATAGAAGAAAAAAAAAGATCGAACATCCCGTTTTTAATTCGTTCCACGCTCGTTCTTCACACTTTCCATGGGTCACATGGCACGTGGTTTGTGACCTACAAGGGGTTCCTCTTCTGGGTTAATTTCTTCCCTCCCACATCCGTCTGTAACGATTAACGTAGTTCATAGTCCTCTATTTTCATTTGAGACAAAACGTACAGCCGGAACTTTGTCCAGGCAGTTCCTCGCTCGCTGTCTTGTTAAGATTATTTAGTATGCGCTAGTCGTGTGTTATGCCGTGTGAGAATATGTACGGTGACACCTTCCTGCGAGCTATGTGCGCTCGGCTATTTTTTGAAACAATGGGCCAAGTAATTGGGATTCTGGGTCACAATTTTCATAAATATGTAGAGCAATCAATGATCAATACGAGTATCGATCTCATTATTAATTATTTCCGCCCCTATTTAGTTTCTAATTATACATGGAAAGCCTTCATCGATTTATAGATCCACAAAGTTTTGCATGGGTCCGTTTGTAACCTCGTCCATCCGTACTCTACTTATAATTTCATTCCACGCTATATTAGAATATGAAAAATCTGCTGAGCCTGTCAACTCAAGTCTTACCATTGTTTCTGCTATTTTTACCTCTAGTTTTTTTTTTTTTTCGTACGACTAACAATCTTTTTTCACATCAACTGGACGTTGAAAATTAATTGTCGAAGCTAACGAAGTACAACGCTCAGGGTGTTCTATGCACATCGATTGTGAGATTCGGAGTTAGTTGACTTTATCTATTTCAAATCAAATTGAATTTCTTACCGATAACTTTCGCTTCTTAGTGATTTTTCAACAAAAACAGGTGTATTTTATAGAACGACAAGAAACACAGGTTCATATTAAAAATAGAGAGATTTATTATACATAAATAGAAGTACAAATATGACAGAGAATCAGGAAGCCCGTCGATAGGCAGTTCCAATAAATATTAAATACAGATCTAGTCGTTGGTTTTTGGCATATATCAGGATTTCGAGTGTCGATATTCGGGCATTTATTTCCTGTAGGCACGGTACGGTCCTTGCGGTGCAGTGTCCCAATGAGGAGCGTGTTCCACGGGGGGATGTCCGTAGTGGACAACCTCGTAGGCGACCTTGGGCTTCGTTAGTTTGAAAATAAGCATAGCGCCGCTTAGAACGAGAGAAAGGAGACCCAAAGTGAGGGCCTTCCATGTCTTTAGAGCGATCAAAGCCAGCGCCAGGGGCACTAGAGCGGTGGCCTTGAACTTGAGACCAAGAAGAAATGGGATCATCACCTTCTTCACGAAGCCGCGACCTGGTGAAAAAGTTCAATAAAATCAGTCAGACGGTATTTATCACGATTTCGGAAAGCACTTACCTTGTCCAACCTGGACGTCGCCCAAGGGCACTGTGAGACTGGAGGGTACAGATTCGACGAGTGCTCTTGGGACGATGTTAGATCCGGCGATAGCCTCTGGAAGTTTAGCTTCGAGCTGATGACTGGATAAGTAGGAGTCTAATTTTTCCAGCATGAGGGAGCGGAGGAGTTCCCTTCTCGTTGGATCGGTGGTATCGTATTGGTGGTAATACTCTTCGACGTTATCTTCAGGTACCTCGCGTGACTTAACTATGGCCAGGTCTTCCGTGATCTTTATCTTGTCCTGTTTAACAGCCTCGCTCACGTAAGCCAACACCTTTGGCTTTACACAGGATAGCATAGATTCGCTATCCATGCATCTGAAACATACCAGAGGGTGAGATTTTATTTTAATTTGCCTATTAGTAGCCACTTTATCGAACTTGTACCCACCTGTAGTAAATGTTCTTGAAGACCTCCGTCGTAGTCGTTGCATCCTGAACCTGAGCAGCGGCCAGTGAGCCCAAAAGGGACAACGAAATTATTACGAAAACCTTCATGACGGTTCCAGACACCGATCGATTTCTGAGGCTAAACACCGAATGACTTCCTGGACGACGCCATCCGCGGTTTTATATACGATCGACGCTTAGGACGAACACTGAATTTTTATTAGGGACGTGCTGACTTACAACTCCAAGAAGAAAGCCATCGCACTTGACCAGGGTGTCGTGATTCGGGTTGGAGCAAGCATTGACGATACAGTTTCAAATCCGGGCTACTAATTCGGTAGGTAAGAAAAAAAAAAAAAAAATCATCGGTTACGAAGTCATATCCACAAATATTGCTTGTTTCCAATCTACATCAAAAATCATTTCAATCGATCTTTGATAAAAAGAAAAAGTAATTGCAAAAAAAAAGTTTTTGAAATCGTACCAATAACTCCTGAAGTGAATAATAATTTTTAATATCCTTGTAAACCATTTTATTAGCATTCTTACTTTGCAATTAGAGAAAGTATCGAATATTCAAAATACTTTTCCATCGACGTCGTGTAGTACCTCAACAATACTTCCAGAGTTCACAAACGTAGGCTATTCCGAATCATTAGAAGTAAATGAGCTTATAAGTAGAAAGTACTAAAAATGGTAACTAGTCATTGTTACTCTTGAAATGTGCGGAACAAAAACGCAAAGCCTACCGTTTATTTTCATTCTGCATTTCCTTCGGTGATCCACTTCAATGATTAGACTAACAACCTGAACTCAGTATAGTAGCAACGGATTACAAGATAGCGGTGCGTAGAGATGTAATGATGGTTCATGACCATCTTGAAATTACCGGTTGGAGACGAATCGAAGAAGTTATGCACAAGCATCCATACATATTCTGCCGCCCAAGGCGGACATTTTTAAAAGCCATCATTCTATAACCGCATGTCGTTAATCCTGAAGAATATGATATTTAACGGATTGAAACGAGGGTCACGAGTTATATTGAAAATATGCCTATACGAGACGACTATGTATTTCACGACCTACTATATGATGTTATACGCTGTACATACCGATAAACCATACCAAAGGAAAGTGTTATAAATATCGTAACGTATTAGCGCATTAGAAATCTATCGAATAATGATCTTACTCTATATAATTTCTATAATTTTCCGGAGATTGCATGACGAGTCGATGCGATAACGAGTGCACGAGTGATCTACGCACGCGATACAATTTCAGATTCTGAAGGTAATGATTCTATTCCACGGTCTATGAAATGTCGAAAATTCTCATAATTATCTAACGTCGATTATCTAACGTCTGAACAAATCAGCTGCCTGTGAACGTAATCACGCCTTTGAACGTTGCGGATTTTCGGATGTAAGAACGTCGATTTTATCGGCTAATGGCGCTAAAAATTTAACGAATAGGTTAACTGCAGATTTATGAGCCTGGGAATTCACACTCGGCGAATGCGTGATGAAGAATAATTAACGTTTCTTTGAAATCATTTTATTGTACATAATTTACAGATTATTACAACTATTGAGCACACACGATACAGAAGATGAAAGAAACAAGAACAAATACAATTATACAAATAAATACAAACATTCCGTAAAATGATTGTTGATAATTTTCTTATGTGTAACATGAATTTATATCGTATACATATATATATATATATTATTTCTACCAATGGATGGCAATGGCACCCCGTTTAATAAATGCGAATGAATTGATTATTTATAGATTAAATATTAATTAAATGATACTGAGATATTTGTTTAGTAAAATTATAAATAAAATGACGCGATGATCGTTGAATAAATAGTTCAAATTTCCAAACCTAAGGAACAACCAAAAACTCGGGCCTCTCGAATAATTAGAGTCGCGAGTTATACGGTTTAGTAAATTTGTATAAGCCATTGAAATTTGTGCGTCATAATGAAATTGACGAATAAATAGGAGAATAAAAATGAAAAGCGAAATAGTGCCGATTTATGGCGCACAAAATTCTGCTTAAATGACAATAGCAAAAAAAAAGAATAATCATTTCACGTGAGTAAAAAATTTTCGTATCAGCTATATGTCTATATTTGGAGTTTACGGTATGCGATAAGGGCTAGAATGTAACTATTTGGTGCTTATGTAACAGGCATAAAGCCTCGGGCAATCGCCGCCATCTTGTCCGGTCCTCGCAGCGTTGAGATATCGTTGAAAACGTCGTCCCGAAACGCTCTCTTTATTTCCCTGTCTCAATTCTTCCGGTTCTCTGAAAATATGAGTAAAGTATAAGCGTGGATTATCTTGGAAATATAGTTTACATAAATTTTTATTTCTATATCGCACAGTCACACTGGTGGGTGTGACCGTAATTCGACAAGTAGCCCCCGTTCATTCGCCGGTTTGTTAGTTTCCTGCGTGCAACGACCCAGATGGATATGCAGAATTGCCTTGTCCGCGCACGTAAGAATTCATTGGAATAAATAAAATGCGAGAGGGAAAAATTTTTTTTTATCCTTACACACAGGCACCTACATGTATTCGTGTTTGCCGAAGGTGCGTTACAAGTTAATACAACCACGCAACGAACGCGTAGCGTCAATATTTCACGGTCGTGACCCAAAAACCTTAAAAAATGTAACCCATGTAAGTCAGTAGGAAGCACCACGGATGGACGTCGAGAACTCCACCGTCTGTATGTGTATACTTATACTGACCCGATTGGCTTGATTTAACTCGTTTCATTACGACGCGCCTTTCTCCGGAAGTTAATTGATTTAAAGTTATTCCGAATTGATCATAATATTAGAATTATGCTTACTACACCGTACCGATAATCGTTATAACTAGATGGTTATCATAACTCAAGTACCAACAGTAGCATAATTAGTACGACGCCTTAGACGGCGACCTGATCAGCTCGATCTACTCACCTCGACAATTCATTTGACACGAGATTGCTGTGAGGTGTATAATTCGCTGGATTTTTATACATGCTGCAAATCAATCGCTCTCTGCATACTTCCTCGGCGAATCTAAGTTGCTTGAATATTTCATCCAAGCGTCCAAGAATTGGTCCGTAATACTCGTCGTCATATTGTCTCACTTGATTGTTCATCGTAACATCTGGTAATTCTTGTTTGACTATTTCAACGTTGTTCGTTTTCTTTTGAGATTGCTGTTGGTGATTGTAAACGGGCTTCTGGACGTTTACCGATGACGGGTTTAGAGCAAGAGGGTGCTGAACCGCGTGCTGAGAATTTGGTAAGGCATTTGATGGATGCTGGAACGGTTTTATCAGGTTCTGAGTAGCCGCACTCAGTGCTTGACCATAAGTCTGCATGGTTGGACTGGCTTGAACGAAAACAGGACTCTTTATCGTTGAGTGTGTTACTTGTTGACCTCGAAAAGCGTTCTCAGCAATCCCTGAAGTTGCACCGAACCAATTATCAGCTGTATTGGTGTTGTCAGATTTGGGAGCGAAGTTTACGCTTTTCTGGAAATTGCTCCCGGGCCTTATTTGGGAGTTGAATAACTGATGGTGACCCTTTTGCACATTTGATTCAGTAACGGGCAATGTAGCTCGGGTGAGTCTGATGTCGTCTAGATATCCATTGTACGCCAAATTTTGTGCGTGGTTACCAATCGGGCCCAAATTAGAAACGGTAACTTTTGATCCGATTTGATTTTTGTTCAACTGGGTCATGCCGATGTTGTTCAAGGTGTGTCGTATATTTGGATTTGGATTCTCGTAAGGTCCCGGTGGCTTGTCATATTTTATCTGAGGCACGTACTTTTCGAACGGACCCAAGTGATTCGGAACCGGAACGCTGACTGGTCTAGCGTTTGCTTCATATTGAGGCATCCCGTATTGACCGGGTGTTGGATCAACATGAGCGTAAGGCCCGTAAGCGGCAACACTTGGATCGTCGTAAGGCTCGATTCCCCATTCTTTTAACTCCTCAACGTCTTTTCTATACTGAATATGAGGTTGCGTGTAATCGTAGCCATCAAAATCCTCCGATTCGTGATGATGAGGATGATGATGGTCGTGGTATGCTGGAATCGGAACTGGAACTGGCACGTGGTGGTGATGGTGAGCGATCTGATACGAGAAAAAAGAATAACCAAATTGGAAGCGTGTCCAGATGAGTATGTATGTAAACGGGTTAATTGGCCGCAAAATCTTTTGATATACGCGAGTATTATTTGCCTACACGCCCATGGGCATACGCATTACCTGATGATGATGATGGTGATATTTAGTCCCGCTACTGTAGTAACTGGAACATAATTTAAAAACGTGGGCGAACGCTGGTATCAGGAACAAAAGCAACTTTAGGAATAATTTCTTCGCAGTCCCAACGCCGAACAGGAATGGAATTATGAACATGAATTTGATCTTGATCAACTTTATGATCAATAACAGTGCGAGGAAGCTGGTCACCAATTTTCCCTGGATAAATTTCTCTGTAAACGAAAAAAATTATTATTAAATAGACGCAGGCGAATAACCTTTTCGAATCAAAAATTGATGCTCACTTATTTTTTTGAAGAATCTTCCTTGGTTGGAAAGTTCTCTTTGTTTGAAATCGACTCTTATGAGGGCCCCATCCTCGTCTACTTCTTTTGGACTGACTTTAATCGATGCTCCTTCAAAGAAGAGTGAGGGTAGCTGAAGTTCGTAGTTTCTAGTTGCTAAGAACTCTATAGCTTTATCGTGAATTGCATTCGTTACTTCTTCAAGTGGAGATAATCGTTCCACGTAATTGTCCTCGATATCCGGAGTACTATCGTCGGTCCTTTTTGAACTGTCTACCTGGTCACCGGACTCGTCGCTTTTCAATTCTTCGCCTTCGTCAACGTCGTTCTCTCTTTCATTCTCGTTATATTCGGCCGAATATTTGTGATAATCCAAATTGTTCTTCGTCATGTAAAAGCCATCGAATACCGTGATGTTTTCCCTGTCGGTAAAGGTATCGTCCAAGTACGTGTAGACATTTTTTTGGATACAGGAAAACGATGTCTTCTTCGAACAGTCTTTCAAAATTCCTTGCCAAAGCGTATTACCTGTGTCATTTGTGTACAGATCTCTGATATCAAAGAACTTGACGTAAGATTTGATTTTGTAAAAATCAAAAAACTGAGAGTACGTCGAAGACACGAGGAGTAAAAGGATTATTGTCCTTTGGCACATTTTTAAATTATACATTTTTTATTTATTTTTTTTTTCTGCGTTGTGTTTATATTATTCTTCAGATATGTGGTGCTTATTAAAATTTCTTACATTTTAAATTTCTGAATGCAACGATATAATTTCAATTACCACGGCATAACAACTAAATTCATGCTCTGCTGGCGGCATATATTTTACGCCTCCTAGTTAACCGTAAGTTTTGAATCACAAATACTACTTGAAATATACATATACCGATGTGATATTTACTATTGATCACCGATCGGCACTTCCCGCGTAAAAATTTTCACTTGTCGGTTGCACGGGTTTGTTGTATACTTAAGAAGGAGAACTGACGAGAAAAAAAAAACAACTAAAAACTAAAGGAGAAAATTAACAACGCTTGTGATTTTATTGGAGCTACACGTGGCCTCCGTGATCAGCGTATCGATTATACCTCACGCTTCCAAGCGGTAGAGAGATGCGCATCGAACAATCTCTCGTATCGAACTAAGCTCGGACTTCTCCCGTCTGTGGTTACAATTCACCTCTTCGTCAAGTGTGTCAAAGGCCCTCCTACTCCTTCAGACACCGGGGAAGGTCATTATATCTTAGTTACAGGCATTCTATACGCCCGCTATAGTGTCGGAATCGACAGGATTTCGTGTTAACTTCAGATTTACAGTGTAAGAGGGCCTTTGAACCATCGCATTCATCGATCATGTGGGCTTTCCAAGTAGCTACTCCACTTTTCGGATACAGGCAGACTATGAACTTATCAAATCAATTATTAATTAAATGTCCCGAAAAATTATCCTATGGTTGATCTCAACATATTTTGTTTTCTAAGGATGGATTTGTGATGGTCAAAAGACTCGCCACAAGACTGTTCGATTTTCACACGTGACGTTGCAAGCGCGGAACGTATTTCCAGATTCTATTTATGCGTCATGAATGAGTCTTCGAACGTACCGGATCTCCGGGACTTTTGCATTCGTGATACCGAGAACCTGCAAAAGGCAAACTTGAGACTTTCGTTCAATTTTTGAAATTCATCTGTTTAGAATTGAATTAATTACCGCCTGCTCAAGTAATGATTGAAAATGATTAACTTTATACCATGCAACGTACGTGACCGCGAATGTCCAAATTGTGGCTAATATTATCGTTCCGTATGTAAATTTTGAACCGGTTAAACTAGCATGCATGTATACAGTTTATATAGCCTCGTCTGGCATAGATCCCGCAAAACACGAGTCACATACGCATGCAGTATGAAAACGTTAGCATATTGTTTATCTGCCACAAAAAAAAAACTCGTTGTATAAAAGCTGTATCGTTATTAACGACGCTTGAATTATTTATGCGGTAATTCTAATGTATGTTTTTACTTGATGCGTATCCTCGGTCAACCTGGGAAAGTTATGCGGAAGAACATTCTAATGAGACGTTTTGCTTTGACCGTCATGAACTTCATAATTTTTCATCGCACGTTGCTTTAAACAACCTAAAAAAAGGGTATCACAGTTCCTTGATTTTTGGTGGCGATACCGATCGACATAATATGCTGCTTAGAAACGGTGGTGAATATCATTGACCCAGAATTTATGCTATGACCCTTGTCTCTGGAACATCATCTTACTTAAATTTCAAATTTGATCCCAAGAAATTTAACTATCAGCTTAGTAATAGCGCGTATGAAAGGTTGGACTTTATTCTTCCTGGGTTTTGAAAGCTGGATTTATTCCTCAGTTCGTTTGCTTGGGCGCATGGTGTTAATTGGTAAGAATTTTCCTGAACTATCTGCAGCTCAACCAGTTCTACGAGTCCTTGAAACGGACTGACCTATGCATTTAGCGTCACAGCAATAATATTTTTGAACCGGACACCACTGGATATTCGACCAACTCGAAGAAAGTGATCCAGTTAAAAGCCTAGTTTTCTGGACCACCGCAGTTCTCAACCTCATAGGTAAAATTACACGCCGTTTCGTTAATTCGACAATAACACAATGACGGCGGTTGACTTTCTCTAGTTTTCTTGCAAGTCCTTGGCATAGCTCCGGTACATTTCGACGAGCGAAACCAAAGCGAGGAGTTCTCTTCGTACATCTATAGCGATCACTGGGTTAGCTAACGGTGGACAGTTCGGTGAGCTTCGAACGTCACTGGCGCGACGTTCACGCAAAAACCATAATCATCGAGAATTCTTAAAGACTACAAACTGGTACCGGGTACAGGACAACTGCACCGTGCATTTATATGTATTTCTTTTTTTATTTTTTGTTTTATAGAAACAAATTAATCGATATTCTCTATCCGCCAGATCAATGAGCCGAAGTTCATTGAAACGAGGTCACTGACATATTTCGGAAATATTTTGTAGCCTTGATTCAACTACCGTCATTCCTTTTCTGTTATTTTTGTGTGTTCATCTCAGCCGTTGATCTGTTCTTTTTTCACCCTACCTTTGAACCGGTTTTCCAGAGGATTTCGAGCGCCTGGTGCAATCGGACTCTCAGTCACTTCTCCGTATACTTATAAGATTTCGAGAAGCATTTTACGGTTTTTTTCTGTCTCTAATACAACCACACCCAATTTCTTTATGATGATACAGGAAGATACGAAACACATTCGTAGTTATTCTTCGTGCAACTATTCATGTAGCTAAGAAAGCCGATTTCCGTACGTATAGCGAAAGACCGTTATATTACAACAATTAGCCCACCTTTTCATGTCGATCAATTCATCTACCGGGTGATTATCATAAATTTATTTCGAATAAATATTCACGGACTTAATTTTTATACCGTACTGCAGAAACGATCCTTACCGATTTTAAACTGAAGTTCAGAAGCTCGCCACCAGCGTCTCTGCATCACGATACCGTCCGCTCTCTTTGACTTTCATCAAGTTCACTCAACTTCCAGAAGATAGCGACTAATAAATCCACGAATTTTGAATCAGATATCGATGAAATGATGAATGGTACCACAAAATTAACACATAAGTCAGTTTATTCTACAGTAACAACACATTGATCGAATAAATAAACAGGTATATAAATAAATAACTACATCCATATAAATAGCTACATAAATAAATAACTGAATCGTTAGAAGAATAAAATTTTCAGACACCCTGTAGAACGACATTTCTGTCCATGACCTGTAGGCCTCTGTAGGGATAGTGGGCCTGAAGATAATCGTGATCGTTATTTTTTTCGAAAGATTCTTGGCTAGAACGTTCCGCTCCGTGATCCGAAGTAATTGAAGATTGTCGGTTAGACGTCCATTGCTTAGCAAGTTCAAAGTTCTTCCAGTCATTAACGTAAATAGGATTTTCCACAGCACCTTGAGCTTGGAGATCGCTCGTATCCTTGACGGGAAAAATTTTGTAACCAGAGCGCAGAGTGACAAATTGACTCTGGGGTGCTGAAGGCGCCATATCGTTCGTATGATCGTTTGATGTGTTCTTCGAAGATTGATCGTTATAGGGTGCTACGGTGTCTGACGACGTACCAATGTCCCTGTTGTCGTCGGGCTTGTAAACGGGGCTCGCATTTTCATAGACCGGTACCGCGCCGGCCGTCGCAGTTCTCTCGTATCTCGAAGAAGGTTGTTCCACGATTTGTGGAATGAAGTTCAAGGACTGTGGTTCGTAAACGTCGAAGCTGCGACCCCATCCTCCTCCTCCGCTGTCATATCCGCCTCCTGCGGGACTTCCATAATTACTAGAAGGAGGTGGCGCACCGTAACTGTCCGATGGACCGCCACTACCACTTCCACCACCACAGCATCCACCTCCTCCTCCGCCACCACCACCACCACTAGCTTTCGTCAACAGAACGATCTCCTTCAATGGTGCACCTCCTGGGTACAAAGAATCAATAATTATGACCGATGGCTCAGGGTCATTTAATCGATCAGATCCTCGTAGGCGAGTTAGCAGCTGGTACGAATTATTATTTTTGGTTACGTGTGAGTTAGCTAGAGGCCAAGGACCATGTCAGGATTACCAATGTCCAAAATTAGCACGAGATTGCAGGGATGACAAAAAAGAATAATTGTAACACCATAGCGGACAGTAGGTTACTAGGTTAACTGGATATTAGTAGCTGGGATCGATAAGTGAATATTTTTATCATCATACTACCTCCTCCTCCTTGCCAGGGTCCTCCGCCACCTCCGCCTCCCCCTTGCCAGGGTCCTCCGCCGCCGCCACCACCACCTCCCCCTTTTTTGGCATCCATCAACTTTTGAATCAGCATCCATTTAGAAATCATCAGAGACATTCCAGCCATCATCATGCTCTTCATGGCAGTCATGCCCATCATTCCTGCGGAAGATAACCATTATTCATACTGCCGCATGCCGTGGAACTTAGAATAAGATAAAACACAAAAAGTGTACCCATCATTTTCATCTTGACCATCATCAACATCATCATCATCATTTTCTTGCACTTTCCACCTCCGCCTTTACCTCCCTTGCCTGATTTTCCTCGACCTAAGAATGTAGAGACAATGAACTATCTTTAAAAGGAATTATATTTTCGAAATTGCAAAAATCATCCAATGATCATCGTTACGCACCCTCGACCAGCCCATTTTCGTCGAACATTATATCGATTTGATTTTTTTTCCTTTTTCCTTGAATACTTGGGAGATTTATCCGCAAAGCAAAAATGTCAAAGAAGGTGTCGATGTCTCGACTTATGAGATCAGTCAACCCATCTCGAGAATCGGAAGATCTTCTTTCCGTAATTATTTCAGCAGGTTCCCTTGTGCGGACTAGTTTTATCCAGTTTCCAAGCAATGTTATTTCTTTGAGATTTCTTATCTTGTCTAAAAAATTATGAATACGTCTCTGGACACAGGTCAGTGACAGATCAAGCACACAGACACCGATGTCGTTCGCAGGAAAATTTGGAAATTCATCCTCAAAAATAGTGTCGTTCCGGGGATTCGGTACGATTTTTAAATCCAACTTGATTCCATTTTTCCGATATTTGAAAATCGGTTTTTCGGTCGATGATAGAGATTCGTAAGGCTCGATATCCGGTTCGTAATCCAAAGAATCTATTTCGTTTCCGGTTTTTCTTCCGAGCACAACCGCGGCCGAGAAAATCAACGTGGTAAAGTAGAATATTTTCATACTATCTTTTTGTTCGGTGATTGCGGGCGGTTTCAAAGTCTCGGTGATACTAGCCATCCCAGGATATTTCATCTCCGTTTATATACCGAGAGAATTTATGTCATTCGGGCATCCTTCCGATTTTTTCAGAAGTTATTGTCACGATTGTCATTTGTTTCCTCTTAAGTGCAGTGAAGAAGCATTCTGGTAAACTTGGTTAAAGGGTTTATGAGTGGTTATAGACCCGAGCGTTGGCGGTTACTAAATTATGACCTTGCAAAAACATTGTATAACGGCGTTGCTTTAGTAAATCTATTATTAAACGTTGTTGCTGTTATTCCTAAATAATAACAATGGCCTCAAATCCGTGGGAGTGTATCCTCTTTCGTTGTAATATATAAGAAACAAGAATTACCTTCAAATACTTCATCGAAGATTTATACATACTGTATATTTATATATTAACATGACAACACATCTACAACAATGTTACAATACAGCGCAGGGAATGAATTCTCTGTGAATATTACAATAAATAATTAAATAACAGAACTAATGAATAATCACCTATATGCTAGAGCATTCTTGTTTTTTTTTTTTTTTTCTTTTTTGGTCATTGAGCGTTAATATTAGATTTAGTTTTTAATTGACCGACGATCTCTAACGTTTCCGTATTTTACTACGGCGTCTTGTAGAGTTTCATGTACGTCGTCCAAAGAACGTCCGTAACCAGAGTGGCCGTAGCCATGACCGTGGTGTTCTTCTGAGCTGTGAGTATGGGCCGAAGAGTAAACTGGCTTGCTGACAATTTCGTATGTAGTTTTCTTCTCGCCACCACCGGCGAGTGATTTGAGACCAACGATCGCTGATAACATCAACGCCATAAGACCTGTCATCAAAGCTTTACCGGCCAGAAGAGCGAGCGCTCCAAATCCAACGGCACCGAGAGTACCCTTCATCATTAGAAGACCGGCCATCAGACCGCCCATCCCACCTTTGTCCTTTTTACGACCTGGAAGGAGCACGAGAAAGTGAAATGGATATTAAAGGAGTTGATCGCAATAAAGAAAAGCGAAATTATACTTATGACGCATAGCGTCGAAAAGCGTCTGGTAGAATGGATTGATCACATACCGGTTTCGACATTCTGGTTCCCTCCAAGTCCCAATTGGCTGAGTGTTTCCTCGTTGAAGCTACGGGCCGCTTCGAAAGTTCTTGGATCGAATAATTTTATCGATATTACGTGACTGTTGAGGTAACTTCCGACCTTGTGCACTAGGTATGCGTCCAGCCTCTTGTCCACATCATTGGGGAAGTCTCTTGCCAGATTAGCAACAACTTCCGAGGATGGAACGTCCTTGGAATCATTTTCTTTCACCAATGATACTCCTGGAAGTATTCCCAAGTCTTCCGTCTCCGATAATTTGTCGACGAAAGACACTACGTCCAATTTCAAGCACGTAGCACTGTAGGATTTATTGCAATCCTTGTTCAAGGACGATGCCAAGGTTTCCGGTGATTCCTCTATCGACTGTCGCGCAGTTCGTTGTTCGATTTCGGCTAATGCAATCCCCAGGATTACGAAAAGCGAAAACACAGCTATCCACTTCATGGTAAAAACTTGTATACTTTAGTAAGTATAATTTTTTTTTTTTTTACCAATTCGGCTTGGTCCAGAACCGATTCTGAATTTACGGATGGTTATGATCTGATGAGATGCGTAGAGTGCACTGAATATAGAGCTGAGTACTTCCAGTATATATAGCAGAACTATCTGTCTTTTTTCTCGCTTTTGTCCAGTTCATATACATTCTCTCCAGAGCAGAGCAGAGCACCTCTCCTTGCAACCAACTCTCTTCTTGACCACGCCGTACAACTTGTACGTATTATAGAACGAGCGATGGTGGGGCGATCAAATAGAGCGGAGAATTCAAATCTGAGTCAAAATTACAAAAACACTATACTCAGAAAAAGTGAACAAAAAGAAAACTAAACAAAAGAGAATTCTCCTCAGCAAGCGAACGGCACAACTATTGTCCTGTGGTAACAGAACCAGACATCAGGACAGCCCTCAATCGCGTTACTACTTCGGACTAACTAACTCTGACAATAATCACTGAGAACTAAATCACGTGGATCAATTATTGCCCAGTGCTCGTTTATCTTTGGAACGTGTTAACGACGTAACGCACACTCGACATAATAATCGCCGTGAACTCATCGCAACGCGTGCGTGATAGTTTTTTTGTTTTTTCTACATTTTTTTTTATCCATGGAATTAATCCAGGAATTTGCTCCGTCCAGAGACTAATGATAATTCCTTCTTTCCGCTTGATAATTCATAATTTTTATATTCCGCATGTTAAAGAAGAGAGGACACACCGATCGCGTGTGGCATGCGGACTGAAAATTCGGCGGATGTGTTGGAATGAGAGTTGACAGTCCGTCTCGACGAAATGGACTAAACTTTGACAGCCTACCCGAAGCTATTCGTATAATAAACCGTGCTGACTGGTATTCTCATTGTCAAGGTTTAGTGAAATCGGTAACAATACGTTAGACTAGTTTCCATTCTCTTTTATTTCCCTGTTATTTTATAGCTGACCGATATATTTTAGCGATTCGATATGTAATTATCGAGCCGCAGTTCACTTTCTTGAATATCTATACGTTGAGTCTAATTGGAAAATTTCTTGAAACACGCAATAATTCTAAATTGATCTGATTATACACCGCTTGTTTCCAAGAATCGTACGATGACGATCTATAGAAGGTGTTATAAATTGCGAAATATATTGTCCCGAACGGAAGAGTGTTACTGGCGACAGACGGTCTCGGAGAAGGTGACCCTAATGATACCTTGAATTAACCCAGATTTCAAATAGAATTCTCTTTATATGATACAAAGACATATTCCGAGCGGACTGATCGTTGCGGGCAACCGCCGCATGACCAATTCAAACGACTGAGGCTATCAAAGCGTCACAAACGAGAAAGTGTGTACCTGCCATTTTCACGCAAACAAATGAAGCGTAAAAATCGTAGTGCCGCGCTGATCCCGCCCTCCCATGTAACCCCTTTTTCCAATAATCTTGTAGTATCTTAGTCAATCAACGCGATCGATATTTATATCTATGTGTAAGTAGCTTTACTCCCAGACCAGTTAGCTTCGTCGTCTCGCATGGTCAGTGACAGTAGCCGTTCACAATCATCACCATCAGCTATGAGTTGCCGGCCCCATCATGCCCCCTCAAGTGAAGGGTAACTCAACGGACTCACTTTGCTCTCGTATATTTTGTCCGACAACTGGGCCGAACCGTCTTCCGATTCACAGGATATTCAGTCCTTTCCTCAGCCCAGCTGTACGCTGCTCATAGAAAAACTCATAAGAGATGATCCGAAGGTAAGCCGACCGCTACAATCGCGCGGTGTCCGTTGATCACTTCGGACGGTTCAGCTGTTCATCGATTTTTTGCTACAAATATTTGGACCGCTATTTTATACGGGAGATGAGAACCGAATCGCCGGAAGACCTCCAGCTTCGAAAGTTGCTTCGTGTAAGTAATTAATCAAAGGGTAAAAATGTGGAGAGCTAGTTGAACTAGTTACTAACAATTTTTCGACTAATTTCGACAACGTGAAGTCGATATGATCTTTTCTTTGCCGACACAGTGGCCCTGTAATTATGCGGGGAAGTGTGGTAATGCTGACTGAATAAAGAAAAAACAGAAATTATGAAAACGCTCTTCAGAATATATGGAAATATTAGAACTTCGCGGAATAAGTATGAACAAAAAAAAAAGAAGGGTTATAATAACAGCTTTCCATGGGATATTCACCCCCTCCCCCCCCCCCCCTAAATTATGATCGTAGAAGCGTGAAGTTGTGGTTTTTTGCACGAAGCGCACGAGCCACGCAACCAGTACGCTCTATTTACCTGTAATTCAGTTCTTCTCACTAATTAATCAACTATCTGAATATAGTAACTGGCAGCCATAGGACGCGTGCTAAATTTGCAACATCGCCGATGATCATCAGCTGTTGTAAACTGGGCTAGATTCTTAAGGGTGTTGTTACAGATTCTTCACAACGATCATTCGATCGTACGTCTCATGATCCTCACAATCCGGTGAATCGCTGAACCGCTGCAAAATCTGCAGAACCGAGACGCTCCGATCGGGAACAAGTGCAGGGCATGATGCATATACATATGTTCGATGCGTCTTAATTTCAAGGTGAGGTATCATGGATGGACTCGAGTCTGCGGTTAACCGCAAGTAATCGAATAATTCTTACTTCAAGAAAGCAAACAATTTTTATACCGTTCAATCGAGACTGATAAGAATGCGAGTAACGTTCCAAATAAATACATATCTTGGACAGTTTGAGAAGGCGCAATTAAAAGCCTCTGTGCAGACATGCCTAAGCGTTCAAGCCACTTGGCCTATTTATGCAACTTGTTTTCTTTCACTTGCGCCGGTATGACGCAGATGACCAGGTGTATAACAAACGTAGGTACAGGTACGTGATCATTTTAAGAACTTGCGTGTGGCAACGTAAAAGCGACAAATGTTGAATTACCGGAAATAGTAACGTGCAATTTAATGATTAAACTAAACGAGAAAAATTCAAAAGTGCGAACCAGAACACGTACAATATTTCACCGGTAAAAGTGATACCGCAAATCACGACGTGGACGGTTCGTGATTTGAATTTTCAAATCACTTTTTACTAGATGTACAAATGAAATATTTCATACTGTTGCAATAATTTCTGATGTTTATTTCTATTTTATTTGGGAATCAGCTAATCACAAGAAATGTTTGGTCATGCTACTTTTAAACACCTGAACATGGTGTTATACACGAGATTTACAATGAGTCTTGAAATTATTTGATTACGGCAAAATTAGTGGATCAGTCATTGGAGATGGCATTTACGTATGAGAAGTTACATGTAGCAAAGAAGAATTTTATCTGCACTATCTTCATTTTCTATCCTCTGAGTGTAAAGGAGAAAGGTCTTCTTCATCGGCAAACCGTGTTGCGTATGATGATCACTACGTTCGGTACGTTACCAACATCTGGTTAAAAATTGTATAGTAAATTCAGGGATAGAGTAACTTTTTTAATTCAAACATTAGTATAGTTTGTGGCTATGTAACAACGAGAATAAAATCATACTCAAGTGTCGGACAACCTTCCATATCCAATTCAACGTACAACGGTTATTACTAATTCTCTATGGGTACCCTAGATATATCAAGTGCGTGACGACGCGATATGGTGATAATGATAAAAAAATTCAGGTTACTAGATTAAATGATCAATTTTGAATTATGTTTGATCCGCACGAGTTGAAATCTCTATGAAATTTACAAATCTCATAAGAAGTTGCGGTTTGATGACTGTATCATCACTCGGTAGTTCGAATTCTACGATCGAAACATATCTTACCACCGACTACCACAAGCTGAGAATTCAAACTCTTTTTTTTCCGCACTAGAATCCGGCCAAAATTGTTCAGATCTCAACCCGTCAATATAATGACTCTTTTTCCCCCTCTGGTATGGCTCATTGTCAATAGCCTGTAGTGCAAAACTCGTCGGTTCAATTAATTGCCTCATTTTCGGCTGGACCAGGATAACAGAATATTTTTAGTATTTTTTCGTACTTCTCAAAGTGCACTTGCACATTTACTGACAATACAGGGCACAGTAAAAAGCTGTCAGGCAAGAAGTAATGATAACTCTTTCCAGTGTTAAACACGTGCTAAGTTATTATTCGACGCGAATGATCCTCGAGGATCTGAAGTTATTTTTTCTGCTTTCGCCAGGTCGATAATTACCATCCTACTAGATTCACTCTCCTTTGACACGAAAAATGCAGCAGTAAGTGGAATGTTAGATATTTACTATGTAGTTAACGTGATTAACGTCTAGCACACAAAGTACTATACTTATTCTACTCCTTACTTCATTCCTGACCTACCCTCGGATCTAACTAACTAGTTGGACGTAATTTCACTTCTCTCTTGATTTTTGAACTTTCTACAGCATTGTGTAGAAAGAATTGCGTAAATTTTGTCATGAGTGATTTTGAAAAATTAGGATGACTTCATAGAGCGTTCTCGGTACACCAGACGATGAAAGAGCTCGTGAAAAATTGTATGAAGTTGCAAATCCTGAGCAGCCAGAAACCGTTCGGTTTGAGAGGGAAAACTAAATTTTTGAACGGAATGTTCTCCATGTAATCTAGAGACGGCAATCATTCCCCTGGAGATGAAGAAAAATGAAAATAATTGATCGGTCAACTTTACAATTACAAGCCAGTTAATCTATGCATTGTGTTATACGGAGTGGATACGTGTTTACAACATCGTATGACAAGATTATAGCTTGCTTCCAATAGTCACTCAAACATTGCCTTGACGTTGACATCATCCAAGTTGTTATAACTGGTCGTATAGTCGTTGCAAATATCTGAGTATATTCGACCCTGGAGCGTTCGTGCATTGAACTTAAACGCGCGATGTGCTGGGAACACCTGTCATTATATACTTGCACGGCTCCCAAGACTACAACCAATTCCGTTAGGTGATTGTACGGCACGCAGTCTCCCCCACCAATGTCGAGAAAACCTGTTTGAGGAAGAAGAAGAAAAAGGTAGTGGTGGTGCAGTGGAGGAGGAGAAATAAGAAGAAGGAGAAGGTGAGTATGTGAATGTGGAAGGAAGTAGTACGTGTTGCAGCTAGAAGGCAACGACCTAGTGACCTCGATCGGCGAAAGCCATGAGACTGGGGGGCCTTGGGACCAATGGACAACCAGGAAGTTCAGCCTTTCGTTACCCAAGACGTACTCCTACTTCTGAATTTTTATTCTCCATGGTCTCCCCACGCGGAGAAAACATGTAATGAACCATTTTTCATTTGCCTCTACCACAGGGCGCCAATAAAATTCATGGGCAAACTGATGGGAAAAGAGGGGGTGACCTGAAACCAATAAAAATTTGGGTCACTGGTCTCGACTAATCAAAAACCTTCAACTTATCCCGAGGGTGGGAAAAAGTTCGTAATTTTTCCGACAGAGTATTAAATTTGTTAGTTGGTCCTTGGACCTCACGGCGAAAGCATGATCTTCGGCTCAAAGAACAATCATCTTTATTTTTGATACATCAATAAATACGCATAACTTAAATCAATAAATAAAGAGTAAAAAATAATCAACATTTGGCAATATAATTCATAAAGAATTCAGCTCGTCATTTATCAGAGCTGGAAATGAGCAGACTGCTCATGGAATACCCTGGTAACCTTGATAGCCCTGAAACTGGTCGTTATACTCGGGTGACCATCCTCTGTAGGGCTGGCTTATTTCCTCTTGCGATCTATGCCAGTGATCGTGATGAACATCATGTGGTTTTATGATCCCGTAGCTGACTCTTGGAGGAAGTGGAGGCGGTGTTAAAAGAGCCTTTAAGGCAACAGCACCCGAGATTAGAAGAGCAGCGAGTCCGGTACCCAATCCCTTGATTCCAACCAAACCGATGAGAGTGATGACGATCGGTAAAACGATCATAGCCTTCAGTTTCAAGGCCAGTAGCACAGGGATTAGGATTTTTTTCAGTTTTGAACGCCCTGGAAGTTGGAAAAGCAAAAATAAAATTCTCTTAAAAAAATTGTTACAATTATTTGTGATTATTAGATCGGATGTATTTCGATTTTCCAAGGTGTCGATCTTGCCCCTGCTTCGATCACGATCACGATCATCATCTCGGATACGTATCCTGAAACCTACTTTCTTCGTAGCACCAGAACTGCACTCTCTACTACCTGCCAAGGTCAAACCTGTGGTATTTTCTCTCGTCGGCGTACGTCTCTAGATCCTTGAGGCAAAAGGTAATCGACCTAAAAACCTACCTGGAAGGCTGGACAACGCGTTCTTTGCTTTCCCCTACCATAAGTTTTACCCTCCTCATCGGTCTGAGCTTATGGTGGGATACTTTAAAGTGGGTCAACGTGCCGTTACCACATGTTCGAAGCATCGGCGTTTTTATACGTTTCAAGTATTGATCTTCGATTACACACGTGGCTAACTAACTTTATTTTTTGTCATCGGATTGTTTAGAGATACGATTGACCGACTGGGCTAGCTTTGTCGGCAAAATCAAGCTAACGCTGCTGATTAGACTTTATTTGAATATCCGGATGGCTTAGCGTGTGAAAAGCCGATTGTGAGAACATCGTGGTGTGGAGAGAAACAGATATGAGGAAAATGAAGATTAGAAAAAAAAAGAAAAGAAAATCATATTCTTCTAGATATCTTTGAAATATTAGAAAGGAGCTTTTTTCCCAATCTTCCGCACCAACCAGAAAGTAGGATGCAAGAAGACACACTTGTCAGCGAATGGGTTCCTGGGTCATCGACACACTTACTATTCATTGGACGTGACTTTAGAAAGGTATCTAGTATTTAAGAATACGATTTAAAGGGTTCTTCCTCACTCCGTATTACGGAGCCACGTTGAAAATCACGTCGGTATGAGAAGTCTTCAATGAATCCCAGATTTTATTCGATCCTCTGTCAGACGATGATCATAAAATCACCATACACTCTACTTCATTTTTCAGATCCAAACTCTCCAAGATTTTTATAAAAATTAATCTTTCAAAATTCAAAAGAGTAAATCTCACCTTCTGAAGCACCTTGAGCGAGGCTCCTGAGTTCAAAATCAACTTCATTCTCGCCAAGAGCTCTTCCGAAAAAATCAGCCGATGAACCGTCGTTAGGGAAGTTGATTTGTATTTTACGTTCATTCAAAAACCTATCGACTCTGCTCAGGAGAGGATCGGTCTCTAGCTGGTCACCCTCGTCGATAGCTTGCACGGGTATTTTTTTCATGGTAACCATATCGCCGTAAATTTTTATGGATTCTTGTTCGTTAATTTTATCCATAACGTTGATTAATTTATCTTCCGCGCATTTCAACTGGTCCTTTTCCCCACATGCTTTTTTCGGTTCCGCATTTACTATGGCCACAAGGCTTATTACAGCGAACAGCGCGATCTTCCACTTCATTTTAATGATTTTCACTTGTTTTTAGTTAATTTCTTTTTATTTATTATCTAAACAATCGTCTGTTGCACACCACCGTTAATGCCGATTTACAATCGATGATTCTTTTTGACTGTTCTCTACCTTGAGGCAATTTTTTCTTATATATCGAACATCGACCAATGGTGGGGCCATGGTGAACTATTTGGCAGACGCTATCGGCCACTCGCAGTGTCAAGAATTTTAATTTCCTATGTGCTCCATGCACGCTACGTCGCGATGCATTACAATATCATTGACTTGTAATTGATACCAAATTAGCCACATTTTGATTTTACTGTTGCCCAGAGTCCTTTACAGCTATGCAATGTCCTATTCAGCAAAAATATTTTCGTCTCATGGAATATTTAGACAAAAAAAAAAAAAAACGTATGTACATACTTTATTAACACTTGTAAGAAAAAAGTGTGAAAACCGTGAAATGACACCCATCATTTTTTGGTATTTGAGGTTTTTTTTTTTCAATTTTTTCTTCTTTTTTCTTCAAACGTAAATTAGTTTTCTGTGACTGTCGTGACATGGTATGCAAAACGTTGGCCCGAATCTGATAGTAGGAGGCTTTCAGAGAGAGCTGTGCATATATTCGAATTGAATTACTTATGAGGAAGCAGCTGGTGGAGTAAAATTAGCATAAACATATCCGCCGGTACAGACGTATGTAAGTACAGAGTACAGTGTTCGTTTTGTTATTCAATGTAATTTGATATGTGGTGGGTAATATTATACTAGCGAAGGCAAGAAGTAAAAATTTGTCATCTTTTAATAATTTATTAAATATTATATTATTTAATTACAAATCGTATATCATATAAATACTAAGCTAACAGTCAATGGTCTAAATACCTAGATTTATATAATTACAAATTATCGTGTATGCATAAATGACACTGGAATTATGGCTTTTTATATTCGTACTTGGCACGCGTTCTGAGTGCAGATGTGTAAGAGGATGATTTTTTTTTTTTGTTCTTCTCCAAAGTTCTCACGATACGATAATTTTAAATAAGAAAAAAAATAGAAAAAAAAACACAATGTTAATAGTAATGATAAAAATAAATGAAAGTTATTCAATATTCAATAGTAATGATAGCGTTATCTGTCTGTCCTGATTTTTGTCCGCGACTGGAAATTCTTTTTTATCGAAAATTCCATATCCGAACTATGTCCGTCTTTTGTCCATTGGTCCGTCGATTGGTCGTTAACTATTTTATAATATCGATAATTCATTTCGTTTGGTTTTTCGACAAGTTATTGAGCTTCGTTAGGGGCCTGTGCGCTGTAGGCGAGGTCGTGAGCATCACCGTTTGTATCAAAACTCCTGTAATAACCTTGAGTTTGGGGAGCTGTCGGAGCTGAAGACCATCCCTGAGAAGCGGGGGCTGCTGCCCAGCTAGCAGCGGACTGTGCGCCCTTGCTGAAGAAATTTCCGGCTGAACCACCGCTGCCAAAAAGCTTTTGGAATGCCAAAATACCAGCGAGAAGCAGGGCGATTTTTCCAACGAACAAAGCCTTCAGTACGAGAAGAGCAAGACCTCCAAGAGCCAGTGGGATCAGAGCGAAAAGCTTCACACCGACAGCGGCGATTATTGGAAGAGCCATTTTCTTGATTTTACCACGTCCTGAAACGAGAAAAAAAAAAAAATTAAAATAAGAATTTAAAGGTAATTATAAACGAGTATCTTCTCTTAATATTTATTCATGTCTCTAACAGACTACGGACTTTCATTTTACAACGTTGACAAAATACCTAAGCAATATGGGTTGGTAGGTTTGTACGTGACGCGTGAATAATCGATGTCAACGTTTCGCAAAACCTTGACATCGAATTAGTATTATTTATAGCCTGAGAAATCCTGCCGTATAAAATTCAATCGGATTAGGTCGACTGAAAGTTCATGTAACCAAGGAACAAAGTTCATGCCGGTTCCAGGATAAGATCTGATTTTGGTTTTTTTTTTTTTTCACTTGAAAATGATCTGAATCACATCGCGATTCTGAGGTCCGAAATGTGCTTAACGGCTTTCAGTCTAACTCGGAGGCATTGATCTTTACTCTTCGGGGATGCTAATTGCGGACGTTTTCCGCTGTTCATGATGTTATGCAACAATTTGAAAACGTGTAGGCAATCGTCGTCGAGCAGGTACCGTTACTCGGACCGGTAATAGCGGTGTTAAATTATTCGTGAAATGAGTCGAGTTGGTGGTAATTTATTTGTTTTTTTTCCCCCCCCGTGACCTCGGTACGCGAGGATTCTAAATTTGTCTATTTTTGGTTTGAAACAATGAAAAAAAGTTCTCATATAAAATGTAACGATCGTTGAAGAGCTCTTCACCCATCGTCAAAGAAAGTGAATAAGGCCTTGGGACGTAGCTCTTGAGTCAACTGGTAGTGAAAGGCCGACTCGAGACCCGTCTGCACAACCTAGCCACTGATATTATTATATTATACCGAGAGAAAAGTAAGTCATTATGCAACTGGTGGGATGATCAACTTTCGGATTATTTAGTTTTATTTAAAATAAAATTCAATTTACCTTCTTCCAAAGCGCGGGAGATCGATCCTTCCGGCATGCTCAATTTAAGACTGTGGCTTTTCAGGAAAGACATCGTCGACTCGTACAGCATACTGATGATCTTGAATGTCTTGTCCGTTGCATCACGCGGTAGCTCATTCATCAGCTCAGTTTCGGTCTCCAAAACTTTGCCGCTACGCTCCACTGAAACGAACCATGAAAATAAGAATTAATCAGATTACAAAATACGTCGAATCATCCTCGAATCGACGTGCGGTAATATAATCGATTAAACAAGAATTCCATCCAAAGTGCAATGACTTCTCCGGCTAATTCGATTTCTACGATTACCGTCATGAGAAACCAATAACGAAAGAAATGAAATTATCTAATTTAAACTCACTCGGTCCATCTCGTACGAACTTGACTCCGTCGATTAATTGGATGTCACTTGACCTTGAAGCTCTTCCCAAAACACTGGCGGCTTTAACCGCGATGCAGGAGAGCATTTCCTCGTGATTCAAGCAATCCAAATTTCCAACGCTTTCAGGCATAGGTACAGCCAATGCCGAGGTGGCCAGGAGACCGAATACGATGAGTCTGTTCATGTTGTTCGAGGGTGTTTTTGACGATCTTCAGGAGGTAGCCGAGTTACTGAAGTAGCACTAAACTGCACTGAACGTTGAAAATTTCGGAGTAAAATGTGACATAGCCCTCTGATGCTTGAATCTTTATAGTTGTGCCCCCCACTTTTACCTCTCAGTATGCTCATCTCTTAGTGACGACGTTGCCTACCGAGAAAACTTTCCTCGATAATTTTTTAAACAAACCACCAACAGCTCCACCACCATCAACGGAGGCCCCAAGTATTTTTCGTTCCATGGGCGGGACCATATCGATGAGTCAAAACGAGATTACTTCTAACCCGTTCTATCGGTCTATCTGGACACCGGCTTGCCAGAATTTAGGTCAGATGCCGGGGGAGCAGGAGCTAAGCCAACTGGGCTGGACCATCAGGAACGCGCTATAAGCCGGGCTCGCGATGGCGTGCCCAGAAAATACTCTGGACGCAAATCTGGAGTTACGGTGTTTGAGAAAAATCTAAGACTTCGGAAACAATGAAATCTCCATTCTTGATAAAGAAAGGAATTTTTGAGTCGAGAAGGTCTCACGATTCACTAATCAGTTTTTCATTTTTCATCTATAAGCAAATATGAAACTCATACAAGTTCCGGAAACATATTCATCTCATATGCGACGTTTAAGTCGTTAAATGTATGTCGACGGACCACACCTGACACTCGACAGTGAGAACGTACGAACTAAATATCCGAGTGTAACAGTTTCCACAAGTTTTATGGGTTTGGAAATTTACTAGACTCTTAAAGTTATTATCAAGAAGATTTTTTCCCCCTCCCTTTTTACTAACAATACGGAAATGTTTCGTTTGTTTTATGAATATGGAAGACGCTCGGTGTTTTCGAAATTTCGTTCATTCTTCATCGCCATGATTTTTATCAATCGTACCATTTTATAGGCTGTTCGGAATGAATAGAGCGCCTTGATAGCAACGTATTCGGTCGAAATCGTAAGGGTATAATAAAGTGGCCAAGACTCACCTTGATTGCCTTGACCCAGAGAGGACAACCGGTATCCGGTAACGCGTGAACCATCAAACGACTAACTGGTTTTCTTACGTAATCTACATAATACAACCGCATTTTTTGTCTAGAAATTTTAGTTCGCTCTGAATCCCTCGGTCTCCGCATCGTATAATAGCACATAATTCACCAAAGAGAGAAAAAAGGAAAAAAGAAAAGAATCACGATCATCGTTAATGAACAGCGCGCTATAATAGCGATATCGTCGGAATTAACGAGCTGCAACTATCGGAGAAAATATTTGCCGAACAATTAGTCATACTTGAAATTCGTATGTGATCGTGCAGCCAAATTCAAAGTCTGACTCCCCTGTAGTCCAAATGCGGATTGAGAAAAAATGGGTCGGTATTAATTTAAATATGTTTAAAATTCCCTCACCTTATGAATAACGCGTGACAATAGATTGTGCCCCATTGTTTGTTGAGAGATGGAAATGTATTTAAATATTTAATATAGGTTTCGCATTACTTAACGGTAAATTTACTCGTCACAGACATATTTCCGTAAACTCTAAACACTCCAACTTACTTAGACTCTGAACATCGCGTATACTCGACGATGCATTTTGGGTATCTTGTTTTTTGTTTTTGTCTTTTCTTTTGAAGTTTCAGCTTGACGACCTTGATGTGCGCCTGTAATCTGCAAAATTGATTTCATCTTTTTAGTTCTCAATAGCCGGTTCTCACAGTTACCCACCACTAGAAAAACAGACCAATGGAAAGTGTCTTCCTGCAGGGTGCGGAGTATTTTCTATTTGCCCGAGAGAAAACGAGATTCTTTGTTCAAAAATTACGATTATCTGGCGCGTACTAAACGGAGAAATTCTTCTCAATGTACACTGTGTCCAATGCTCAATTTCAGTTTTTTTTTTTATTATGTCGCAATTTTCTCTGACGTCAGAGCAAACGTGTAGCATAAGACCTGTCGCTTCTCCGGGCTCAACGATGTGATTATCCCTATAGTGATAGTTGGGCCCTTTTTTCAGAATCTCCTTCAGGGTGGGCCCTGAGGATCGGTCAATGCCCTTCGGGACTAGGTCGAGGCTAACCACGTGGAGTAAGAGATCGAGACTATGAAGATTTTTCATAACCTGTTGCACAAGTTTTACGTATATCTTGCGATTGTTTTCTCGTTTATAAATTCATTGTGGAAATGGAAATTGGTTTCGTTGCTTGCAGGAAGTCGGTCGTGGATCCGTTTAGTGAATCCGGAAATAGATGCCGAATAAATTCCTCAGAGTGAGTCAAGAGCCTTATACTATTGCATGTACTGCGGTTCGAGGAACCGGACTTAAGAGCGCGGATTTGGTTGACTCTTAGAACGTCCGCATCCCATCGTCGTCGTCGTGGTGATGCAGACGGAACTTTCTCCATTCCGTGTTATTATATTGACGTAACTTGTCACGTGCCTCGCGTTTAATTTGGTATGTAGGTACTATAAATTTGGGTTATTTTTTTCCGATTCCGTTTTTTACTTTTTTTTTTTTTTGTATCTCAAGACCGGTTCAAGTTCGTTCAAGATCGTTCATTACACTTATAATAAAAGGTATAACGAATTCATGAGTGTCTACTGTCTTAGATTTACAGGGATAATATTATCGAGGTTTATTATAGTTTATTTAACGAAAATTATCTAATGTACACCTCGACAAAATGACTGATCATAATTTATCGTGACAATAAAACGAGAGAGTGCGAATTCTCATTGAGCATTATGGGCTTCGATACAATAACTGTACAATATGATTTCAATATCAATAAATTAATTTTCAATCCCTGTAAAATTGATAAGGCAAGTCATCGTCCTCTGCGCCGGATCTTCTATAAAAATCGTCGTTTCTTCTGTATTTGCTCAATGGGATATTGACGACGTCGTAGTTGGAAGCAGAGGATCCCTGAGCGACCTTTTTCAGGCCAACGATAGCGGCCAAGATCAAACTCATCAGACTTAGGATAACAGCTTTTCCGCTAAGGACGGCTAAACTCTTCAGGGCGATCGGTAGAAGAATTGATTTTATCAAAAGAAAACCCACCAATAATGGTAACACGTACTTGTTGTACTTTTTCTTCTTTTTACGAGCTGAAAAAAAAAAATGTCCTTTCTTTATTTCAGAATGCGTAACGAGAATCAAGTTTTTTATGAGACAAAATTCTCACCTTCTATTGGATTGTCATCCGGAATAAGCGAGTCCAACAAATTCATTGCACCCTTTTCTATCCATCCGGTTAAACCGAAAGATGAATCTTTAACTTCCAGTTCATTTTCAGCCGTCGATTTCGATGAAATCTCATCACTCAAAACTCCAGATAGGAAAAAAATCACCAAGCAAAACGTATACAGCGATAACATTTTTATCGATTTGAGCTATCGGACGAGTAATATATTGTTTCGAAAACTTGTTACATCCGGTTTCATTGCTTCCGGAACTAAATTTTTCTTTTTTTTCTTTCACTTATACTCGCGCCGTGATCTTTGATAAAAATTGATAACGATAGTCGGTAGCTGCATATCGAGCAAGTGAACGGTGCACAAAGTAGTTGACAACTGACTCAATTCTCAGGAAGTAAATAACTTTATATAGAGTCTACGGAAACAGTAAAAAAAGCCTTCAATCATCTTGATACTGACGCGTGACGATCGTCCGGTTCCTTCGGGTTCCTCCCAACTCGTTATATTTGCAATTCTTCTCTAAGATCCAGCTTTGCCATTGGTTAGAATTTCTGCCTCTCGGGAAGGATTGGTTGACGGAAACCCTAACGATCAAGTTTACCGTGGGAGAGTTTACTAACCATTTCCATTTGTGTATTATTTCACACTCGAGTTAATTCACCTGACTGCTTTATTAGAGGTTAGCTAGACTAATAATCTTATAGTTTATTCTCTCTTATCGCCTATTTTGGATCTCGCATTAATTTATTCTACTATTCGTTCTATTTCGTGCGTTCGACAGACACGAAAATCTCTTCCGTCCGTAACGGACATGCCCACAGCCCAGATAAGGGTGGTTGTAAAAATCATTCCATTAATGATGACTAGTTCCGATTATTGCATAATTGTTCTGCAGTAGAATTTGATTGCGTTAAAAATTCAATCCGGTTTCAATAAAATAGCTGAGATGACAAGGCGGGTGTATCGGATATCTTTTTCAATGAATTGCAGAATCGTGTGAAATTTTTAAGTTCACAACGGTGTTTCTAATTCTGTTAATGGTCGTGTTTTACAACGTTGAATCGATACTTTAGAACAAATGTTCATTACCAAAAAACGGGATCGGATAGAAAAAACCGTAATGATGACGGAGGGTGTAACAGCCGTAACGAATTGTTGGGTCAACCGTGGAACGTCCAATTACACAGAGTCCGAATTTTAGATATGATGACAAGAAGCGGATTGAAAAATTATTATAAAATATTGTACGACTAAAATAATAAAGAAGTACATGAAATAAAGTCGAACGCGTGAGCTGGGGCACTGGCATTTGAATAAAATTGCAGTAACATGTGGGTCAGTCATTTCATACATCAGAAGCCACAGTAATTGGGGTTGGGAAAGTAGAAGGGATAAAAAATGTAAAAAGTTATATCGATATTCTCCAGGGTTGGCTGAATAATATCCCTCTCCCGTAGACGTCGACACCTCGTCAAGAACTATACAATCTACGTTTCACCGCATTTACGACAAAACACCCCCATCTGTTCGACGAACTTTCATTGGTACGAATTCGCGGGGTGTTCGGTAAGGACATCTCAACCATGCTGATGGGTCCAAATATGAAGGAAAAACGAAATTTCTCCGGCAAAACAAAGTTAATATTCCTAACCATTGATAGATCGTTCCTGCCCATTGAATTTCGTCGTCCAATTACCGCGTTCCGCGCGTGCAGTTGGCACGACGTGAAAATTCATTCTCCCACAAATTTCGTTTTTTTGTTTGTGGGATTGAAATCGAAGAAACGATATTAATAAGGAAAAATGTTGTGCGAGGGATTCAGGTATTTCGGCTAATGGTCCTCGGCCTTATTTTGACAGAGAGAGTTTGTCGATGTGTCCAGTTGGAACGGGTGATATTGAAATTGGCAGAAGTAATTCTGCAAAGATTAGAAACCTTGATCCAAAATCTTTGTCAATTACTCATTAGTTGTCCCGGTGGATAACAACTTACCACCGCCTATTACGATATCCTGTCCATCCAGATTATTACAGTTCTTGCCGCAGAAACTCTGACGATAATTTTCACAGACTGTCTATTTTCTCGTCAACTGAAGCGTGCAAGTCGTCGTACCGTTCGCTTGTTTGTTGGTATCATCTGACCGCTCCGAACTGGCCAGTTTCCTCGCGTCCTGCACTACCTGCGGATCTATTTTATATACTCGATCTAAAATAATATATCTGATTCCGGAAATTCAATCACCTGCAGCACAGGATTGATCTAGATTTTTCATAATTAGTTTCAATCAATCTAGTCTCTACGTGAATCCCCAACATCTCCCGGTCATTGGCCTTCATTTATTTCGGTATCTAATGACCGCTGTCCATCTGTACGTGCAAATTGTTTGTGAAGAAAAGTTGAAGTGAGTGTGTTTCGAAACCACGTTTTTCCGAAATCTGATCTCCCGTCGAGTGACCAGGTCATTTTACAGCAACAAACGATGAAATTCATCATGAAGAATTAGTTTTTCGAGTCAGAGATATTTTACTAAAAAAAATATGAAGATAAGAGTGACGTTTTTATTCTTACTGTGCACCGGCTCAGCCGTGAATACTTTGAGTACTGTTAAAACCCACCACGCATCACCCGACAAATTTATGGAGAGTGAACATTTTTTCGAAACTAATTCCAAACCTAAACATAGAGTGTACGAATACGCGAAAAGAATGGAAACAGATTCCCACGATGCGGTTCAAGGTCAATCGATTATATCTTACAAACCATCCGGCAGAGTATTCGCCGGAGGACTTTCGAATATTTTGGAAAGAAATCTTGGACAAAAATCTCAAAGAGAAATACAAAATTTAGCTACAGTTAGATTCAATTCTAAACAACCCTCGAGGATCCTTGATGTCGGATCGTTGGGCACTAGAGAGAAAGGTGATGTATAATTTATGTTCCCTTTTTAAAAAAAAAATCAATCATTGTAAGTTTATTAATCGTTGGTCTCGTTAATTTTCATTCACAGTTCTTTCACGGAAGAAGAAGGATAAAATGACGCAGTATATGTTACCCCTGTTAGTGGCCTACAAACTGAAATTTGCAGCATTAATTCCAGTCCTTCTGGGTGGTATGTCCTTACTGGCCTCAACGACAGCTTTGGCGGGATTCTTTTTCGCCTTATTCGCAGCCGTCTTAGGACTGAAAACCCATTAAAGATCGTTTGCACCTGTGAGGGTTGAACTTTGTCATACCAAAGGAATATAATTCACTCGAAAAGGTTGAGAAATGTGAAAAAAATATGGGAAAGTACTCATTCGATATATGTATTCACCTTTACTTCTCCAAACTCATTGTCAGCTAGAATGTTGTTGAATGAGCCTGAGGAATAATTATTCATTGACTCGGCTAAGCCGTAATGAAAATCAATTCAATTCGACCAAAATATTGAGATGAATAATAATACATTTATTTTCCAGTTTACATTACAGATAAATGAGTTTCTTTTTTGTCTTTTGTTATCGTATGTAATATATCGTTCTTATTTATTAGTTTATTTATCGTATAGTTTGATATAATTTATTTATTATTAATCCAAATTTGTCCACACATCAAGTACGAAGAATAAATAAATGTGTATAATATTTGTTCCTCTTAAAAACTTTGATACAATTCATGTAATAAAATGTAATTTATACGCATTGAAATTATTAGTCTAAGTTATGCGGTGACATGACTTGATTTTTTTTTTTAAGTAATAAATAATATAGTTATAAAATAAATTTAAGTTTCATGGATGATCGCATAAATTAAATGAATCGTTTACTACGATATAATTACAATATTAAATACTACGTCGGGCTCTGATTTTCAGATCTCTACATCACGCTCTTACATCAATGGCAATTCCAAGATAGTTTTTTCCTTAATTTATATTATTATTTATAATTATTTATTCATTACTATTCTTTTTTTTTTGGAACTCAGTTGACCTCATCAGTTTTGACGTTATCGATGAAAAAAGAAGAAAATGATAAAATTTAATCATCTCATTGTATCGAGACTCCGTATTGACCCTTGTACGCCAAAGAATGTGCGAAATTCTCGGCCGCGCCGGTCTGTTTTAATGTTTCCGGCGCTTCTGCAGGTGCGACGGATTCCAGACTCCTCATGCTCCTGTCCCAACCGCCGCCTCCTCCACCAGACTGCCAACCGCTGCTGTGACCGTGCATGTCCCCACCACCCTGTTTTTGCATAAGGAGTTTCTTGAGACCGATGATGAGGGAGAGTACGAGAGCGAGTTTACTGATTATGAGAGCTTTTCCGGCGATGAGGAATAGAACTCCCATGGCCAAGGGAATCATGGCAGCCATTTTCATGGCCATTCCCATCATCATCATACCCATCATTTTTTTCATTTTACCACGACCCTCCTCGATGCTCCGCTTAAAGTCATTAGACGTCATTTTTGGAAGGCTTATTTGAATGTCGAAACCGTTCAGTAACGATGCTATTTTATCGAAGAGTATATTGTTCAGAATTTCATCTCTCGAGGAGCCGGCTGCTCTTCCAAGAGTCTCGAGTTCCTGGTCCGAGTAAGACCGACCATCATTTTTGTTATTTTTTATAAGTTCCATGTTTTCTGATATCGGTATATTGCCGATCCTCGATACCCTGTCGAAGAACGTAATCGCCTTTTTCTTCAGACATGGTGTAAGGCCTATGCTATGTTGTTGGCACTCTTCGTACACTCTATAAGCGACGCGATATCCTTTATCGAGGATATCAAAATCCTCGGCGGAAGTAACGAACCTCAAGGACATCGCGATCACCAACATTACCCCGACGGACTGTGACAAGATCATGTTTGTTTCTTTGTTTTTTTTTTTTTCTTACTACACACACAGTCCAATTACCGTGAAGGCACTCGTTGTTATATCACAAAAATATATTTTATCACTTTAGTCCAGCAAATATTATGGTCGCAGTGTATCCAAATAATGATGAGTATATATCCAATTGTCAGGTTTGTTCACAAATCGAAGACCCTTCACCGAAGGGATCGCAACTTCAACTGAATATCTAAGCAGACTTTAGGCGAATTATATACACGGTCAGAAAATTACGGAGGGGTGAATAAATGTTAACGATGGGAATATGTCCGTCTACCTCTAACCCGTTAAAAAGTTGGTAATGGTGAGTCGTCTGCTCTCTTTGCACGCTCGCAATGATCGCGTGGAGGTGGTGCGCGGGGATATGACCCCGAAGAGATTCTCGGGGCCCCTCTGACACAGAGACCCACTACTGAAGTTTCCTTCCTATTCGTGTACACGGTATCCTCCGTATGGTATCTCTGCAGCAGCAGGAGCAGAGGAGCACCTTCTATTGCTCTTATAAACAAAAGAAAGCGTGTGATCAACCCGAGAATGGGGTAACATGTGTGCGGATTACACGTGCTCACCAATCTCGAGGCACGAGTAAACGCTAACCTTAGTCCTCTTCGTTCGTATATACAAATTCTTTTTTTTTTCCTTTTTACACTTCCTACTTTTCTCCTTCTTTTTTTAATACGATTAGAGATAGATATAAAATTCATTCTCACGCAGCGTCATTATTCTACCCTATACAAATATTGGGGTAAGTAGGCAAAATTTTTGATACGTTTCTATAAAGCTATAAGAGAAAATTGCCGTAACGGATTTTCAAAGCCAACTTATAACGTTTCTAATGTAAAAGTATTTTTATTACCATCTGATGTCAATTATATTAGATTATATATACATATGTACATATACCTAAGCTCGCGTGTAAAGGACCTCTATAACGTCACAGTTTAATGGATATTTATGACAAATAATTATTACTCCGATACTTGGTAGCCGGACTCCGCATATGAAATAGTTTTTAGTAGTGGTCAGTATACACGAAGTATTTTTAGTCTCGGGCCATCGAGGGTCGCCCCAACTAGCTCCTCACGCGTTGTGAATTAAAAGAAAGAAGAAAAAAAAACAATTAATAATGTGGCGAATTTCACCAGAAATTTAGGTCATCACATATGCGTGGATTGTTGAAAATCACTGTTGCAGTAAGTAGCCTATGTTTTTTATATTTTAATTCAGTCACGGGACAATCGGACAATATAATAATACGTCAAAGGTTTTGCAAAATTCCCACGGGAATATCCGGAGATCCCGAAGGCGTTGTATTCAATACATCTTTATCCTACAGACGTTATTCTAGTCCGAATAAAAATTCAACCGCTGTGGAAGGTCAATAATGCACGAGGCTACGGATATATTCACCAACAGCAGTAAACAGGGACGTCAATAAAACGGGAAAAACACATCGTAATACTGCAGTTCTTCAGCATAATCCGCATATCACTGAAAGACATACAGTAGATCGTAGGATGGGATGTGTGTACCTCCAGAACATTCCGCACACATAAGGTTTCTTCGACAACGTTATGAATTTGACCGAGGATCTGATCAGCCTCCTCTCTCCAAGCAGACAACACTATTCCAAGCGCTGGATTCCCTCTGGAGTATACGTACCGTGGAAAGGTTATGACCAAAGTCAGCCGTTAGTTACATGCGATATTAGGACAAAATTATTCCAAGGTTCAAATTGAAGACGTGTATTCTAAGCTGCGCAGGTACGACGCAGTCATTGAAAAGTCGGGACCTTTAACCTAGAAAAATTGATGATCTGATACGCCGCATCTATAACTCGATGACGAGTAGCTCTCACCGAATCTATAATGCTCTAGTTTTCGATTTGGATTGGACACCATAGCCAGCCATGGCTGCTGGATCATTCTATACATTTCACCGATGCCGATATGTGTGTCGAACTTGATTCGCATCGTTGAAACGGAAAAGACGTTAATGACATTATACAGACTTATAATATACCTGCAGATGAGACTCGTGTCCGTAACAGACCAGCTGAAACGAGGCTACTGAAACTGCATCTCTAATGGATTCAATTCACGGGATTCTTAATATACTCAATCAATTTTCAGGATATTATACCTCCATGTAATTTGAAAGATCCATTCAAGTTTCTCCTTTTTTAACTGGAACTCGTCCGGAACTCGGTAGGTTAGACTCAGGTAAATTACGCTGTGCGAGAAATAATTACTCAACCGAAGAACATGCGGTTGGGTGAGAAGTTGAACACACATTACGGCACATCTCATCTACATTCTGTAGGTGATGAGATAAAAACCTTGTATTCTTACCCACAACGTGTGAAAAATACTACTCGAGTAATTGTGTAATTAGCACTAATTATTAAACTAGATACAAGAATTTTTCTATCGTACACTCAAAATTCATTCGGATTAAACTTACAAGTTGTATCAGTGAAAACGAAATTTATATCACTGGTATGTGTAACGAAAAAATTCTGAATAAATTTCTAGTTATATCGAAAGTAAGATAAGTAGTCCAGATTTAAAGTTTTCAACTACTTGCTCCGGATACTTTCAATATATCTGCCGAGTAGGTATACGTGCGGTTGAACTAAAGTGGAGGCGGATTGTGGAAGGATCGCGATGAGGATGCGAGTTCAGGTCGGCCCAGTGGCACACAAAAGGAGAAGACGATATAAACGGAGCCGGCAGATGCTTCGGATCGAAAGATAATGGACATTTTTTGACCCGATTCTCCACTTGGAAATGACTATATGAACTCTTGAAAGGTAAATATCAGAGGAATTTGCTTCCTACACGTCCCCGCAGACATCAGACTTCGCAATCTAAGACGGAGAAAATTCATTCTTAAATTTCCAAGTATTGCGAAAAAATGTAACTCACCATGAATAATTTCGGGCCACATTTTCTGAGGTGGCAGAAAACGTTTGTGAATTTTACGGAATTAAAAAAAAAAAAAAAAAAATCCAGAGATAATGAGATTGCACCCAACCTCACATTGTGAAATTCGGCGAATTTTTAGGGATTCTGAGGCTTGACGATTTTTTGGAAATTCTTCGAAGATTTTTTAAAATTCAATGGCAATCGACTCCCTAGAACATCAAGATACATGGATCGTCCTTATACCGGATGGTCATGTGTATCGTACCTGTTGCGTGCGGAAAAGCTTTACAGAAAATATCTTACTTGTTCACCGCTGCGAATCGACTGAATATGATTTAGCCTGGTTTATAGAAATTATATACCTAGTTATATAACCGTGACATGAATCTGTTCTCCTTTAAAAGCCTCAGGTTATTTGAAACGCGTATATACGTTACGATTCTTACGTCGCTGCAACGGTTCAGTGTTGTGAACGCAACAAAAATTATGTTAAATAATTCCGGAAAAACATTAGTTCTACCTATTTCAAATTTGTTTTAGCTGCTGTACTTTATGTTTCATACTCTTATCGCGAATGTTAACATAAAAATTTTCATCTTATTCAGGCTGAATTAAAAGATTTATTAATACAGTAATTTCTGTAGATACGAAACTGACTCGAACTATTTGCTAATTAATAAACAGTTGTCATCTTCATGTACATAACAACGAGTGCAGCATGCCATGTTTCACGCTCTGTATATGTTGCGCACTATAATACATTTACTATATACCCATATGTTTAATTATTTTCTCAGCTATAAAACCGACGCACTTTTTACAATCTGTTCAGTCAGTCACAAGGCCTCAGAGCTTAGAAGATAAATAGAGGAAACAGACTAAAATCAAATCGATAGGGTGAAAAAATGAACTGGCGAGGCGTGATATTTTTTTTAGTATTTATTTGGGTAAAAGCAGAGGCTTCAAACACGACTGTGAAGTCTAGTTGGACGGTAGTTTTAAAAGTTTTCGAAAACTGCGCCGATAAAAATGATTCATTGAATTGCTTACAGCAGAAAATTTTAAATTTTGCAAACCGTATGTCAGAGTCAAAGAGCTTGGAAATTTCTGATGGAATTAAATTCGTGAGAGACGCGGGAGAAAATACCGGAAGGGGCATGAGCGAGTCGAAATCGAATAATCAGGGAATGACCTTGAGCGATCAGATATGGAACGAAGTGGTAACATTTTTCAAAACGCACAGTGTTGAAGTGAATATTCCGAAATTCTTGGATTTTAATAACGAAGGTAAGCTCCGAAAACTGGGAAGCATATAATAAATTGTAACCGAGCATTTTCGGCATTTTCAGGACGAGGGAAGAAGAATAAAGGATATGGTGGAATTATCCTCTTAGCCGGTGCCATGAAGGGCGCCATGATCTACATGGGGATGCACGCGATCGCAGCTCTCGCTGGCAAAGCTTTGATCGTAGCAAAAATCGCTCTTACAATAGCCTCGGTGATTGCGCTTAAAAAATTACTAGGTAAGGATCGGCTTTCGAATAATCACCATAAATTAGCGACGCTAAAAATTTTTTCTCATTTATCAGAAGGAAGCGGCGGAAAGACGTCTTATGAGATCGTAAAACATCCTCAGCACACTTACGTGCAAACGCACAGTTCCAGCCACGAATATGGCGGTGGAGGTCATACAGGTCACGGAGGAAGTGGGTACGAAGGTCATTACCGAAAACGCAGCATAGCGAAGACGAAAATGAACGAAAAACAGGAAGCTGATACCTTCGTGGGAGCCGTAGAAGAAACAGCATACCCTTGGAAATTCGAATTACCAAAGGATCAGCCGATTACCGGTTACGCCTCTAATGGTGGAGAAGAATTTTATTCGTTCCAACCATCAGTTAGCCAGAATCAGGCTGAATTAGCCGATCAAATTCGTAAACGCCATAATCTGTTTGACTTCAACTCCGAAGGAAAAAGAGACGATCGGGTGTCGGAACTGCAGAGCGAAAATCAGCAAACCAAGACGATGGATATTGACAAGGAATTTTCGCCGTTGAGACAAAAAAGATCGCTACATTTCACGAAATTCATACAAGGATAGACAGAATACATTTTTTTTTTGTTATCTTAACACTGGTTTTATATCCTCCGGTACAAAAATGTTGCCGATAATGAATTATTAACTCGAGATAATTAACGAACTATATGATGATTATTGATGGAGAATAAAGAAAGCAAATGATAATAAAGTTTCATTTTGATTATTATAGGGGTATTTAAAGTTCCTGAATCATAGAAACAATGACTTGTCCAATTGACTTACTCTCGTGAGTAGAAAGAAAGTTAACGAATAGAGCTAACAATAGTACGACGTTATTGCTGATATGACCAACTTCAGAAGGCAAACTTCAAACACTGTTCGACAGTGCCGCGAAAAGGTCTGCGAAATTTTAGTAAGTCAAGAGTGTCGTTCAAGGCATGACGTTAATGTATCCATCATCCTGAATTTACATTTTTTTCTTCCGTCTTATCAAAGATTTTCGATAACCAGCCGGTTGCAATGAACTGATAACATGAAGCTGTGCAGTGAAATTGTGTGCATAAGTTTTGAAAGAAAAAACTAAAAACGAGAACACACGCCATGTACGTGGTGAGTCAAATTATACGATAAAATGAAGGAAAACGACGTGGAGGACTTTTTTTCACATTATCATGATTTATTTATAAATAATTAAATAATACACATCGTTATGCTTTATTTTTCCTAAAATCTATAGAGTAGCAGCGGTTGTTTTATTCTGTAGGTTGGTTTGTCGGATATAATCAGGCGTTAATTAATTCCACTGGTCAGATCACGTGATGATGATAGACGCTCGGAATAGAAATCACTAGAATAATATCAAATGACATTAGATTAGTCAAACTTATCGGCGAAAAATGGCCCTAATTTTTTTTTTCAATTACCAAACCAACCAAATGAGGAGATGCCCAGCACCATTTTCTTCTGCTTTCTTTTTCCCAAATTTCTACTTTGTACCCTCCGAATAGAATCGTACAAAATCAATTACGATATTTAGGGGCTGTAGTTCAACGAGTAATAAATAATACATAATTACATGATAATTTCTAAAAATAATATCTATAATATTAAACAATATCGATGCACCATGAGAGGGGGAGAGTTTAACGAAAGCTATAATTTCTAATCAGTCAACGACGTCCCCCTAAGTAACGGTAACATCGACTAATATTTCGGATGAAAATGTGGATGAGGTCGATATTAGCCGGTTCAACTTTGAGATCTTTGACCGCTGTAGGCCATATCCTGTCCCGCGTTGACCGTGCCCGTATAAACGGGGTAAACGGCGCTATTTCCGGTAAGATTGGGACCCCCAAAAGATCGCTGCCAACCTCCACCGTAAGAACCACCACCACCTCCACCGCCATGATGTTCCGTGGCCGTGGCGTAGATCACCTCATGCCCGCCTCCGCCGCCTCCAGCCAATTTTTTCAGTCCTATTATGGCGCTCAGAACCAAAGCGATCTTTGCTGTCAGCAACGCTGTTCCCGCCAAAAACGCAATTTTTCCCATCGCCAACTGCGCCATCATACCTGTAGAAAAAATATTGAGTGAGCTAAATGAGAAATTGAATTTTTGGGAAAAAATTCGCTAATTCAAAAACACTTACCGGCCATTGCCAAACCACCCATCATCATCATGCCGCCATATTTGTCCTTCTTTTTACGCCCTGTAACGAAGAAATGCGTTCAGAAAAATCCCAAGTTATGGGAAAAAAATAAAAGGTAATTTTTTACCTTCGATTATATTTCCTGGAATGGTGAACTTTATACTTCTAGAAGATAGATAATCGTAGAATCTTCTTTCAAGCTGTTCATCCAGAGAGTCGTTGTTGAGACTCCTGGATGTTTCGGAAACGACGAATTTCGGGTCTTTCGTAATTGAGACAAGGTCATTGAGCGTGTATACCGAATCTTCTTTAATCGCTGAATCAAGAATGTTCAATGCTTTTCGTTTTAAACAATCGAAGGTATTCTTTTCTTGAGCACACTTCCCGAACAATTGCGTATAGTCATTTTGACCGGCGGTTGAACTGCCGATTAAAGTTGTCAATTGGAGGATTATTGCAAAAATAAAGACTCGCGTCTTCATATTTGTTGATTCTTATATTTACTGTCCGTGAATGAAGTTGTTATCCCAATCTACTGCACTGAACTCCAAACTTGAAGAAATCACTGTTATTTTATTCACACGTGTGCTGATCAGGATTACACGGTTTATACGCTGGTTCACTCCAGCCGTGTTCACCCTTTGAATGTTCGCTATTCAACTGACATGTGGTGTATTTTGTTGGAATCTTTTATACCCCATTCTTGTATTACATGCTCACACCTGTTGCACATGATTTTAACGCTCTAGCAAAAATCTTCTGAACCAAAACATCGTAGTACAGTCTTGAATGGAAGTATTATTTTGACCTGGTTGCCAAACGATCCTTTAAACCCGTTCCAAATGGGCTTACAAGCCTTAAAAGGGAAGCTTCTAGTGTTGAGATGGAAAACTCGGGCGAGGAATAAGTCAGAAATTTTTGATAGGACTGTAACGGAAGTACTCGCTGATGCGATGTTACATTTTCGCGCCAACACATTGCGGAGAGACAGCCCCTTTCGGAATACAGTTAACTTGTAGTGTACATTATATGTGCTGTTCGTGTGACCTCGACCGAAAAAAATGAATCTAGTTCTGTAAAAACGTATATATTCGACAATAGTGGGCTAACATGAAACACGAATTAATATATGGGTCGGTAGATGATCAGAAACAGTTGCTGCGATCATGCTCGAGTTCTCTGCAGATTTCATTGGTAAAGCTGAAAACCAGAAATCACAGACAATTTTGATTGCTCGGGACTTTTATTGGACAATTCCACCAAGAGAATGTATGCTAATTTTTTTTTTTTATAAAATTACAAAAGCTTCACAAGGGTTGACAGAATATTCATTGATCTCTGGCCCAAGCGAAATTTCTATTCTCATCCAAATTTTGAGACGCTCTATCTCGCTTGTAGACGTTTAGAGTCTCTCTGATGACGTGTTGGAATGGATTGTAGTCTGGAATGGTCGTGTATTCCTTGTAGTTATTATGTGATGATGGGATATGGTTGTAGTAATCTGATCCAAATCCGTATCCTCCGCCACCATGGTGCACAGGACCATGTCCTCCTCCACCGCCGTAGAGTGAGTTCCATCCAAATATCCCGCTTAGGAATATCGCTATTTTTGCCAGTATGAAGACCTTTTTAGAAACCAGTAGAAGGGCACCGAACAGCAGCGGTATCAAGGACACCAGGCTAAACTTGAACCCAAGAAGGAATGGCAGCACGAGATTCCGCACTATCGCATGCCCTGAAAGAATATTACTTTTATTGTGCTGATTTTAGGTGAAGCTATAAAGAATCGATCGCAACTTTAAATTCACCAGCTGATGTAGCATTAAGCTGAAGGTGAGTCTGGTACAGTAAAAGTATAGAAAATTCAAAGTTTCCGAATTCTTGAAAATATCAAATTACTGATTCAAAAAGCTTTCCAAGATTTCTTATTGACCTTAAAAACTTCGTAGCTTCGTTACTTCCGATTTGATTTCATACATATGAATTCCGAGTCAGGTAATGTTCAGTTTTTTTTAATTTCTTTTCTTCCGTACGAAAAGTTTACTTGAATTCTGGACTAGCTGTTAGTCTTCTCACCTTCGCTGGTAAAGTAGTATTACACCTGCCAAGTGCTCCCAACAATTTGAAAGTACCGCTGTCGGTACAACTAACTTAGACCGTGGTGTCTCCTAGCATGAGATCTTCGAAGCAACTAGTGGACATACGATTTTAAGATCCCATCTTTTTTCTTTCCACTTCCAACTACTCGCGACTACACATATCGGATTAACTCCATCTCTAAAGGTAGATACAACAGTACCTGTACTCAACATCCTTCTCATGCTTGATATAATTGCAAAATGGATGAAAGTAAAATGCAATTTCAATAAGATCGTGCGATCGGTTTCTAGTACATCTTACCTGTACTGAGTCCTCTTTCGGAATAACTTGCCGCAGCAGATCGTTCGTCTAAAACAAATTCAAGAACGCCTTGTCCATTGAGCATCGGTCCAACTTGCATAACCAGACCGGGATAAACTGTTGCAAGATCCCATTTGAGTCCTCTTTGTTCCATGAGTCTAGCACCGGCTCTCAGAACATTTCCAAAATCATTCGGATCGTAATCCAAGTCCAACAAATCACGAGACTGACCGTTAACTCTCTCCAAATATACGTTGTCAAATCTCATTTCATCGTGTTCATTAAGTGACTGGAGTGTGCTCAATAATCCACGATTAACGCATTCCATAGTACCGATTTTTTGTGCCAAACAGTTCCCTAAGGCATCGCCAAAACTTTCTGAATGAACCGTAGGCTCCTCATCGTCGATCGATTTTTTTTTAGATTCTGGTTCCATTATTACCGATACACTTTTAGAAATAATAACGCACAAACACACAGCGGATAACTTCATGATAAAATGCACCCTCGTCATTTTTGTTCTTCTTGCTTTTCTTCGGTTAAATATAAAAAATCTTTTATATCGTCAATTCGATGATGATATGGTACCACCTATTTTTCCAACGTCGGACAGAGTACTGTTCATTTTTAGCTGAAAACGTAACCCATATATATAAAGACAATGGCGTTCACAGACGATGGAACAATCGGTTTCACTTTAAAGATTTGCCCAAGTATAAAAGGTAATAACCCCTAGCGAAAGTAAGAACAAGTAATATAGATACGCATCATACACATATTCTCTTTAAATACACCGGATGCGCTTTGAGTAAGAGAGCAAAGTTCCGGTACCTATAATAAGGATACTCGCTTCGATTAGTCAAGGATATCTCACGGTACGCCGATTCTTTTTCTTACAAAGATTCTCGCTTCACTTTCTGCTCTCCCGGTACATGACGACCGGCGAGTTACTCTTCTCATTATTTTTTAGTCTTCCAGCTTACCTGCAAAAATCAATCATCACTCTCTCGTATAAGTATCTAAATAAATATTGGCCAAGTTTCATTACCGGGTCACTTTTATAATCCGATATCAGTATACGATACAGGAAACGGTCAAGGATCTGCTCTTTGAATAACGGTTGAGATCGTAGATAAATTTAATGACGGAAGTTTTTAATTTTTTTCTTTTCTTTTTTTTCAATTGTTTTTTTTTTTTTTTTTCTTCTCAGCATCGTCATCTATGAGTACGCACGTATACTTACACGGTATAGGTATGTCGGACAGTGATGACTAAATCATGAAATTGAGGTTTGAAGAATGAAAAAAAAAAAAAATATTAAGTAAAATAAAATAACGCGAGATCGAAAATAAAAAGATAAATAAAAAAGAGAAAAATCACACACATACACACGAGTTAACCAACCGAATTTGTGCCATTGACTTACTTGGCGCGGCTGCAAACGGTGCTAAAGGTTAACGCCGACTTAATTTTCTGCCTCGTTGTGATGTGCGATGATGTGCTTGGTCAAGAAGAATTTCTATCTGCAGTCAACTGTCCAGCTAGACGCCGCGTCGTATTTATTTTATTGAAAGTACGAATCGTTTGAAAATGCCGATGACTATACTGCGTCGGCATTTTGTTTGAACAACCATATATTAGGTACAGCAGTTTGCAATTATGTTTATTCAATCCATTTGGAGTAGAAAAAAAAAGAACGAAGAAAAAAATAGGCCGTTGTTAAATTTGAATACGCCTCTTCGACGAATTATTATACATATTATACGCGTATCCTTGTTTCGCTCGACTTTCTCCAGCATCAGATTTTGCGAGACGCAGAACATTTCTTTAATTAACATAAGGAAAGTACAGACAAATATCATGTCGGATATTTCAGACAGCTGTTTTGGTTGGGAAGGGTGGGGACAAAAATTGATACTAATCGATGTAAACGTTTTTTTTTTTTTATATAAAATGATTATTTATTTCATAAATAATATAAATATATGGCAGATGCATTGCACCAGAATATATCGATGATACTCCGGCCTAATGACATGTACACGATCATATATAATAATTAACGATAATATAAATTATTAAATTTAATTGTTTCTTTCTGAAAAAGAAAAAATGAACGGCATTTTTTGATCAAAAAAAAAAAACCAAACAAAACAAAAAACTAACCGTGTCAAAATTGAGCTATTTTCTGTCAGCCGCCGCGGATCGAATATTGAGTTACAATAAATTATAACTCTTAATTACAATCCGCCGATAATTTTTCAATTAATATTTTCATGCTACGGTATTTTAATTATACGTCGCGCATTCTATTTTGATTTCTTTCTTGTTTCTCTATTTAATACTTAATCTAATATCTAAGATTCGTTCTTTTTCTTCTATTTTAATACCGTCATTATTTGAGTATATTGAGCGTCACGTGTTGTACGTCCATCATTTTTGTTTCTTTTTTCTCTTTCTTTTTTTTTGCTTCTTTTAGTTTTTGGTGTAGCTTCTCGCGATTGTCTGTACGAATTGTCTGTATAACGTGTTACGTACAATTTTTGTCGCGTTAAAGTTATTTGCTAAAGATTCTATTTTCGAAATCTAAGATTTACCCGTTTTTTTGTTTTTCTTTTGTTTTCTCTGTTTCTACTGCAAGCCCCTAAAAATAGGGATGTATGATCAAATCCGCCGAATCGACGAATTTTTATAGTCTTTGTAAAAAAAAAATGCCTCGAAAAATCTATTAGTTTGTACAAGTTATGGTGCAGCGATTGTAAAAATTGTCCGATGAAAGTAAAATATTGTCTGAAATGTAACCGTCAGTTTCGTCGTTTCTTTTTTTTTTTGTTTTTTCGTTTTTTAACGTCATTTGTAACAGTCTCGTATTCGTCAATGGAATGTATTCTAGTCGTCCCGAGTCGTCAAAATAGCGCATATGTATATAACGTTGGTTAGTCCCATGTTGGATAATATAATGATGTTCGTAACTTTCTTTTCTACTATTAATTTCGTCTTTTTAGACTCGTAATAATAGTAAAGATATTAAATGATTACTTTATCGTTGGGCATTTTTATCTTTTTTCTCTTAAGCTCCCGTTGATGAAGTTGTGAAAAATTTGAATAAGAAAAATTTGTTTCTCTTTTTGTTTCTCTTGAAATTTGATAGATTAGTTTGATGGCTTGTACGCGTTGTAGGCAAGGTCGGAACCAGCTGACCTGGACCAGCCGTGGTGATCGTGGGAATCTTCGTAAGAGTGGACTGGGTGAGCTACAACTTCGTAGCTGCTTTGTTTACCGCTCAATAGTTTTTTCAGAGCGATAATTCCGCTGATAACCAAAGCGATCTTGCTGATAATCAGGGCCTTGAATGCCAATAGAGCAAGAGCACCAAGAGCGATTGGGATCAGGGCAGCAGCCTTCAATTTCAAGAGGAGGAGGATCGGCAAGAGCGATTTTACGATCTTCTTTTTCTTACCACGAGCTGAAATTGGTAAAGTTAATTTAGTAAACTAATGTCAAGGAACGTAACAGCTGATTTTACCAGAAGAAGTTATTCAACTCGGATGTATACGCGATAATAATTGAAGAACTTGGGTAAAATATTTTTTTTTTTTTTTTTGGTTTCAAGACCCGAAAAATTATTCAATCCTTAACGATTATCATCATCATCGTCGTCGCGTGTTCTACGTGTAGTGCCGAGAGAGTCAGAATCGAATGACGAAGAAGTGTGTCGATCTCTCTGCGAACCGAGACCTCGATGCACTTCATGCGGATATCCGTACAAATTGATTTTACTTTGGAAACAAAAATTACGTTGCAACTTTTGAAGTGTGATATCGTGACTCTATGTGAAACTCTGGATTTTCTTCCAACTCTTCATTTTTAATCTTACCCTCGTCGAATGAGCGGGAAACTTCTTCGGGGACGGAAAGTTCGACGGTGTGACCGGCAAGGAATTTTCCAGCACGTTCGAGAAGAGCATCGTCAATGGCAGCTTCCTTGGCTTCCGCTTCCTGAGGGAGACTTGCTTCGATGTCGCTCAAAGATCGGCCGGAATTGGCGCGGCTATAAAATTTTTAATATTTTTTCATGACACCAGAATGTAAAAGGGAAGTTAACGATTACAATAACGAGAGGGTTTAGCAACACCTCGAAGTGAATGTATTTTGTTTTTTAACACTGTTTTTTTTTTTTTTTCTTTCTTCCGATTATCGGTAATTCCACAAATAAACGTAATAGGGTATAATCCAAAGTATCGTGGGTCGTGTCAGTCGGTCTTTAGCTTTTGGTATTAAAATTCTATCAAGTGAATCTCATAAAAAAAAAGAAGAAAAAACAAAGGTATCGGTCGTTGTCGTCATCGTCGTCGTAGTAGTAGTAGTAGTAGTATGTAGGTACACTGTAATCCAAGTTTCACTTCACTTTCCGTTTTAAATTGAAAATTATTATAATCACCACGAAGTTGAAGATGTAGGTCATATATATATTTTTTTTTTTTTGTTTTCACTGTCCATATGTAAATAGCTTAGGTCTCGTTATGGGTCGTTTGTTTGATTATTTGTTTTAAATTGAGTTTGTTCGTTTGTTTTAGATCCTTACCTTTCGGCCTTAGCTTCGTCGGTTTGGACAATCCGAAGACCATCACCGATCACGAGGTCAGCTGATCTTGCGGCACGATCGACAAATCTTAGTGCTTTGAGTTTCAAGCACACCGATAGGTCCTGATCGGCACAAGACGAGTACACTTGTAGGGCATCACCGATAAGTGATCCGGTAGGATCGGAAGCTGCAGTCTCTTGTTGAGACGCAGGTGCCGCGAAGGTGATGGCCAATAGACCGGCGGAGAGTACAATCAAGAGCTTGAACATCGCGAACGATTTTTGTTGATAAAAATTTTTTAGAGTTTAAAAAATTTGAACTTTGTAATAAACCGGTGATCGAATCGTTGATCTGATCAATTGAATGATCGTTTAGCTCCTGACGTTCTCGTCACGGTGTTTGTATCAATACTGCTGAAATGTGGCCGGTAGCTTGCTTTTATCCTCGTCGCAAAAGGGGTCTCCGTACGTTTTTGAAATTTTGATGGCCCCCACCTATCGGGCTCGGGCTATTGGTTCTTTACGAGGTTCGGACTCTTCCTCGTTCTTCCACCAGCTATGCTACTATATTGATGTTTGCCCACTACAAGATGTCCATCGTTTCAACGTGTTTGTGAGCTTGGCTCGTAGCCTCCTCTTCCACGGTGTTACTTTGATATGTGTGTCGACCGTATGCCACGTGTGTATATTTCTTTACTTGTACAACGCAGGACTCATTTTAGTGCGTAGAGGTATGCACACATGTGTCAATGTGTACGTGTATTCTGGGACCACACCGCCGCAACGTCTCTTGTCGCTGGTTATGCCCAGCCCCCATCAAACTCTTGGAGCCCCCATGCGTCGTCTCTTCTTCTTCTTCTTCTTCTTCATCGTCTTCTTCTTCTCCGTCGTCGTTTGGATGAAGAGAGAGAGAGAAAAAAGAAAAAGTGCCGCACTTTTCTCCTCTCAACGCACCTCTATATTTAAACATTATAATATATAATCTGCAATACACAAACTCTTTAAGGGAGCAGCTATAATACTTGTCCCAGTCTATCCAGCTCAAGCGCGTATTACTATACCCGACAAGGTCATAAATATTCAAAGGTAGGCTTCATTCGCGGCTGGACCCACCTGGCCAACCACATCATATTAGTCTCTCTCTACCCATGTATGTCACGTTTAATTCCAACCGATCGAACAGCCACGTGGTCCATACCTTGAATTCAGATCTTAATTGATCGGCCGACATCACAGAACTCATTTGCTTTCTCCCTCTTTCTATATCCATCTCCGTCTTTTTCTGTCTTCGAAAATATGTATGTCTTCGATTTCGTACTGTACTTATAATTTTTGAAGAATAATTTTTTTTTTTTCTCCGACCTTGAAACGGTCCCGTTTATTTTAGAGTAGAAGCGCATATCGGGACCGATCAGATCGTTCCGTGTGTGGGAGAATTTGTTTTTTTTTCATTCTTTTTTTTACCCCCTTATCTCTTTCGTTTTTGATTTCAACTTTTACGGCTCGCCAAGGTTGAGACCCGGTTAGTAGAATCGAAACCATTCTATCATCGAGTTTCTCGTACAGAAAATTTGGGTCCTTGATAGCCGAAGATAACTTTCTGCTCAATTCAATGACCGTTCGAAATTTTAGGCAAGAGTGGCAGCAAACTATCCTGCTAATGTCAAACACGTGGCGGGTGATGTACCCCCGCTTTTTCTTTTCGTTTAAAGAGCCGATGGTGGAGACCTAGATCATATCTTATAAAGTGCAACATAAATGCGGATTTGAATTATTTAAACATTATTAGAAATTTTATTAATCCTACAATATTGATTTAACATACGAATTATGGAAGAATTAATTTATTCCATAGGCTCTCGGAAAGTTTAACGGTTTTTTTTACTTCTGGAATGTGCAAGCAAGCGGTTTTAAGAACGTGTGTGTTGGGCTCGCGCCAAACCTCCATGGTGCCACTCCTCCCGTTGACCCCGAAAACCTATTGCCTAGAAAACTACCGCGAGAAGAAAGAATATATATAAAAAAAAAGAAAAAAACTAGGAAAGGGGGGAAAAAAAAGATTTGTGGAAAGGCTAGTTTCATTCAATGTTCTTCTTCATGTTTCCGGCAATCGTATAGTCTGCCTGTAGTACATAGGAAATATATTTTTACTATCCTAAGAATTAATAATGTGACTATAACCATGAAATCCAAATGTCAAAGTCACAGTGTGATTCACCTAAAGTATAATATCGTGGAAAGAGGCTATAATATCAGACAACTTTCACCCGGAACGCGAAAGCCATATACACCTATAATCTACCGGAGGTCTCAATCGTTCGAAGACCTCTTAACTCGCGAATAGAACTTTTCTCGTTACAAATAAACATATATCTTAACTTCTCCATCTTCTTATGAGAGTTTGACTCTTTGAGTTTATAACTATAATGATAATCGACTCGCTAACTATAATAATCGAACGTTTACGTTTCTCGAGTCTTCAGGTCGTCGCGAGTAACCATCCAACCAACCAACCATCTTGAGCTTGAGCTTGGGAACTGGGGGGGAACACTTTCTTCTTTTCATCGGCGGCGAGAGTGAACCTGTGGAAGATTGAGGTCAGGTCAAGGCTCCCTCGAGGCACAGCTCCCACGCGGAAGGCCTATATTCCTTCTTAAACTCGCACCTCTTTAAATTTTCGCCTTGACCATCGCGAGAAGATCGCATCGAATTTTATTCTTTCATCAGACGCAGCTCGATACTCCGGAAGTCATCATCGAACTCTCCACAACATATATTCTACGCAGGTTAAGTTACAAATTAGTTTGCAGATAGAATTTCTAATAATTTATCCGTAATGAATTTACGCGGTGAACCTGGACATACGTTCGCACACATATCTATACCTATAAACACATACATTTCACGAGAAAGTCCATACGGGCAACATATAATCTAGCGAAAATTGCTAATCGTAATTTTTAATTAATAATAATACCGCGCGATCATGGTTTTAATACATGGAGTCAAGATAAATTCGTATTAAAAAAAACTCACCAAACACCGTACGGAACGATGTACACATGTACATATAATATATATTTTTCTCTCGCGTAGAGAGTGTTAGACGCACCACGGAAAGGATGCTGCCCGGACGGCCTGGTTTACTTCTTCTTCTTCATGTATAAACCGCGTTGCACGTCACGCGCACAACTTGCTGCTGCGTAAGGTGCGTACATGGTACACATATATGTACACATCGTATACCTATGTGTTGTATGTATGGCGCGTTGAAAACCGGACATCTCGAAGATTGTATTAGTTTCTTAGTTGTACCGCGCGTATGGAATAGGAGATCGAGACGGCTATACCTACAGCTTTCTGTACAGATCAAACATGTAACATGAATCGTGTCTAGAATTTTTGAAAATCAATTTTTCCTAGCAGTTTCCAAAAAAAGCGATGAAACGCAACGTTGCCTCGGGATCACGTGGACTCCGACACGCGACGGTCTTTTGACGTTTTGAAAATAAAAAAATAAAAAGTCAACCGGATGTCAGCCTCCTTTTCTCCCATTGAGCTGGCTTTCCTTCTAAAATAACCTCTCGGAGCAGCCACCCATAATAAACTCCACACACACGCACGATCTAATCTCTTGTGGTTTTTCATCTAGAGATTTCACGGTGAAGGTACATACCTATGTGTGTATATCTGGGTACATGGGCAGGTATATACCAGTGTCGAAAATACTCGTTTGAGAAGCACATACAGGAACAATATAGGTATATACATACGTGCATATGTAATATGCCGGACATTGGGTGTATTGTATGTACATAGAACGTAAAGTCAGAAAACCGGCCGTGTATATATTATAATAACTCCCTTGGCCCGATTTGACCTACTTGAGAAAAAGAAAAAGAAATAAGAGAAAAACGAGCTACGGCTCATCCGATCAATTTTTATATCTCACAAATATTCAGATCGCAAGGTAGTTTTACGGAATCTGTGGCCCACGCTGCATTTAAGATGGAGAAAAGAAAAAGGAAAAAATAAAAAATAAATAAAATTACCACTTTACGGTGCCTTAGCATGCACTCTACTCTTTTGTGCTGCAAGTATATGTACATACGACATAACGTGCAACTATGGTTTCGTGTAAACAGCCTAGCTAGTAAATGGTATAAAATTCTAGTCGTATAATAATCTACTAAGTGCGCACCAATAACCCAGATCGAACGATTCCCGCACGACGACCACGACGACGACGCCGGCGATTTAAGTCGGACTCGGGACGGGAATATAAATTAAAACCTGACTTCAACTTAGAGTTGAATATCGTAGGTATATACAGGTATATGTATGTATGTTGAGTATCATACGAAGCGTAGGATGTGCAGTAGACGTCTCGTTTCATAGAACGATCACGCTTATAATAGTCATATGAAAATCTGCGATCCACATCTACGAACCCCAGGAAGAAGGAGGTGCAGTTTATTTTTCTATTCATGAGGTTCGTGTCTTCTTCTTTTTTCTTTTTCTTCCTTGCTTGACATTGCTCTAAAAATAACGTGTGAAAGTAAAAAAATCTACTTTATATATATATATATACTTATATACACATGATATACCGTAATATATTAAAACGATATAAATTAAAAAATATATACGTGTGTCTTATAAAAATGTTCAATTTATTAGATTAAACTCTATATGTATCATATATGTATATTTAGATATTAAATATAAATACACGTGCAATCAAGCTATAAATAAGAATTATAAATTAATTACTCGTAATTACTATAAATACTGAGGACGGGCGATCGACGACGGGTATCCGATGAAAATATTATAGCAGAATGTTGTTCTAGAGAAGATCTGTAGGAATGCTTGGAGATATTGAAAGAGACTCGTGAAAGTTAAACATTAAATCACAGTGCTTGTAAATAATGAAAGATGAAATTCAAAGGAAGAGAGAAAAAAACTGAAAAAAACGGAAAGAATTGAAAAAAATTAATAATAATAATGAACATAAACGGAAAAAAGTAGAGTTTACCTGAACCCGGCGTACAGAGTCTTGCGTCGAGATTCTAGATGTGGGATGGTAATGCATACGAAGGAATATTATTTATAATATATATAGATATATACGTTGATGGGAATGAATGGATAAATTACTTCGAATAAGAAAGTAAATATATGAGATAATAAGAAGTGAAGGTAATAAGGTCCTTTTCGTTTACGTTAAACAAGGGTGAAAGTCTTATAATCGTTTGGGTTAGAAATAGTCTCTTGCAGCCAGCTTCAGAGCTTTTTGTAAATAACGCTGTATGTATCAGCGATTGTTTACACGAAATTTGTTTTTTTTCAGCTCAATTAGCCAACGGTCAAAGAGGATGTCCCTTCCTTTCTATGCTATATTTTTCTTCGTCCTCATCTCAGAGGATGAAAAAACAAAGATCCGCGAAATTAGGCGTTATGTGGTTTGTACGCCGAATACACGATGTCGTGGCTTGATCTGGCCCAACCACTCGATCCATGACCTCCACCAACTTGGACAACTTCGTGACCACCGTGATCACCACCTCCGGATACCAGCTTTTTCAAACCAATTATCGACGCCAAGACCAAAGCTAGTTTGCTCACAATCAAAGCTTTTCCTGCCAAAAGTGCCAATGCTCCCAAAGCCAATGGTACCAATGTACCACCGATCAATAATGGGATAGCCAAAAGTCCACCCATCTTCTTCTTTTTACGTCCTGTTCGAAATGATTAAAATTGGATATAAAAAGTTTCCGTATAGACAGTCCGGAAGTCGGCAGTAAGTCACGTCGAAGAGAAATTCACTTACCCTCTTCAGTGAGGCTCCTCTGGAGCTCGTCGACATTTGGTAGTTTCAGTTTCAGGGTGTGGCTCCTGAAGAAACCGACAACTTTATCGAAGATCATCGAGTTCAGCGCATCTTCCTTGTCTTCGAGTGCTCTGGGAAGACTAGCTTCTATTTCCTGCTCAGTTCTTGGGCTTGGCTCTTCGGCCGCGACTCCGCTATCCTTGGTGAGAGTAACCCCTTCGGTCAAGGTGAGATCCAGGCTTCTCGATACTCTGTCCATAGCCCCGATGAGTTTCAGTTTCAGACATGAGCTCAGATCAACCGCTGAACACTCCTTGTAGATCTGATAGACGTAACGAAGATCACCGAAAACACCGTTTGACGATCTTCCTGCAGAGTCTTCGATCGAGTTTCCATTTAATTCAGCCGACCTTGCTGCGGTTATCGCGATCAGTAGAGCGAATACAATGTATCGTGAAAAATGCTCCATTTTTCTCAATGGACGTATAAACCTGAAGAAAGATGAAAAAAAAAAATAAAGAAGAGTTTAGTGATCACCGGATGTATCAGTGGATAAAAAGAAAAAAAAAAAAACTGATCGACATCACTGATATTCACTGGACGGGTACCCTTCCGAATGTCGGAACAATTGGTACCTTTATCTCTTCTGTGGTCGCGGTGTAAGTTTCGAGGGAAACTAGATATAAAACCCTTCGAGCACTGTCGGTTAAATTTCGAATGACCACACGGTCTGGGCAAGATGCGTTCTTCGTAGCACTAGTAAGACTGTACGTAACACGAGCCCTGCCCTAGCTCTATATATCTGTCCAGATGTACGCGCGGTGCACCAGTGTAGTACCAGGAATGCCTCCCACTCTAGCAGGAGATCCAGATGAGGAGATGCCTGTAGAGCATTTTCAGAGAGCGAGCAATGAGTTTACGTTTCAACAACAACCACCGGAGCGAGGAACGAAGGCAGGGACGGGTGTCGATCTGTCCCTACCATTACATGCTCACTCCTATATTCCCCTTGTACGTCCCTCTGGACTTGCCGGTAACTCGTTGCCAGGATCATGGCGGGCCAGCCACACGTATGTAACGTACATACGTTCAGCCGGACAAGATTTTGTTCCGATGTTCTTTTTTTTCTTATCTTCTTTCTTCTTATTCCTCTTCTTTTCCATACCTTTTTTTCTTCAAGATGCCTTTCTTCGTGCGGTCCCTCCAACCAGTCTTCCTTACAGTCAGCCAGCCAGCCAGCCAGCCAGCCAGCCAACCTGCTGTCCACATCCACTGAAACCGGCAGATATGACGGTAAAACAACTGGGTCACACCAAGTGAAAACCGCAAAGCTAAAAACCTCGCGAAGTCTGTCTCGTGTGTACAAAATTGCCGAAGAATCGGTCAGTTATGCTCATACGATGTTGTACCAAATGTGCGGGTAAATTCCTGGTCCCGGACTAGGCATGGCTTAGGTAGATCCGAGGTGATTAATGTCCGTTCTATCTGCAGCGTATAGTGTTACATCCCAACATAATAGGCAGGTCATGTACACACTCTTTGAATTTCTTTGTTTTTTCTTTTTCTTTTTTGAGTGTGTGTATACATAGGAGTACGGTATAATGGAGGTAAAGGTTGATGGTTGGATGGAGTCTGACCACAATTCCGTACTGATGTCGGTCAATTATCGCCGCTCAACAAAGAAGGGATAAGATTAAAAGAGAAGAAAAAAAAAATTGAAAGAAAAGAAAAAAAAAAAAAAATGAAAGAAAAAAGCAAAAAAGAAATGAAAAAAATGGAAATATAATTGAGCGTAACGCAGCAAAGTATCGCGTCCTTAATTCTGTCTTCGTGGTTTTACTCCTTAAAAGAGCGCTAATTGTTCTCTATATGGATCGCGTGCCGTTCCTGCGATTTCCACGATTATATTATGTATATTTCCAGCCATATGTACGACGTGTAGTTACATATAGATATATACATACGTACAAGAGACTATAGTTGCCGGTCTTGAACTACTTAAAGCGATCGGTGATTACTCGTGAGTTCCGTCTCTTTTTCTTTCTCCACAACGATATTCTCCTCCCGCTCTTTTTCCGACCAACGCCGTCTTTCTCATTCTCTTTATGCCCGCTGTCCTTAACCGGCGAGATATATCGAGCCTGGCTTTCGTCACTTCGATAGGTACACATCCTAGCAAGTTGTGTGTACACTGTACAGGAACCGGCGGCAATTTCTGACTCTAAAAATGCCTCGGGCAGAGTCTCTGGTTGAAGTTACGCCGTGGAATGTACGTTATCCGGTCACGGTCTAGGCCCAAACCCGAACCTGAACCTGAACCTTCTCGACGTTGGCTACCTTGGCCTTGTTGCTTTTCTCGCGCCTTATTTCTCTCTCATGAATTTCATACACTCCATCTCAATATTTACTTCTTCTTTTTTCATTATTCAGTTTTTTTTTTTTTTCTTCTTACACACATACATATGTATGCTCACACATCTCCACGCACTCACCTCCTTTATTCATGCGTGACTCGCTTCGTGGCGGGATGAGTTCCTTGGCCTGGAGCGTATATTGTGTCTATATACCTATGTCCTGTGGATATATACATATATAAAACGTATGAATTGGGCGGGGCTAAAAAGTAAATAATGAGAAACACGGATATAGGAGGCACGTACATATGCCGTACTTGTATGTGTCATCAACTGTGTAAATAAGATGAATTTCGGAAAAAAAAAAAGAAAAGATTTTTTCCATTTTTCTCTACTTCTCATTTTTTATTTATGTAAGTACCTAATATGTACCTACTCTAGAGAGAGAAATGAATTTTGGTTCCCATGGGTTCATTACATCGAAAGTTGGCGACCGAAAGTACTTTGTATTTTGTGGGAATTATACTTACTTTGAAAGGAAAAAAAATATTTTTTATAGCACACATAGATATATCCCCAGTCTATTTCCGAAACGTACTTTATAATAGTACCGTATGTTGTGCAATTCAGACCAAACGTGACGAACATTGGAGATGCAGAAACTTGCTCTATTCGGTTGTACGATTAAATTCCTACTGCATGGAGCCGCGCTTCTCATACTAACTCGAAAATTAGATGATATTATTTCGGTTCTAAACCGAAAAGCTTGTAAAAGTTCCATCTCCTTTGAATATAAATTCAGAATAAAAAAAAAAATAAAAAAAATAAAAAAACCGGAAGTGGTAGAAGTGAGGAAATGTGTAGAGTGTGAATAAGCAAGAAAAAAAAGCTGAACGGTAGCCTAATTCGATCAACTGGAACTCTTTTTCTTTCTTTTTTTTCTTTTCTTTTATGTCAGAGTGGTAGCTGTGCTTCAATTAGCATGAAAATCATTAGAATTCCGCATGTCATTAGTTCGAGCGTTGAGTTTGCTGGCCAACCTTGAATGAGATCAAGGCCGCTCGGTATATATTTTATACAAGCAATGATGTACAGAAGCCGGAAAATTCTTATTCTAGTGCCTTAGTCTCATACGTGCAGCTTAAAGGTTATTAATTTTATAAGCTAATAATAACTTTATTACACGTTCGAGTTGTTTGAATGGTATTAAAATATAATTCTTACCAATTAGTGAGATATGTTAGTTATAATGTACTTAAAAAACGTAATTACACCTCCGTATGATAATGTATACCGCCCCTACCTCCGATGTTCGACATGAACGAGAAATTCACAAACCATATACTCTATAGCATTATATATTTATATGTATATCTGGTGTTAAATATATCACTATGTTACACTATAGTACACTATAATAATATGTCCCACTTTCTGAACAACTCGCGCTACTTTATAACGTATACGCACACATGCCTTTGAAACTTACGTCATTGGGTCCTGCGAACTGGTACAGCTAATTATATGGGGAGATTATAAATTCTTTCCTATTATCATGCCATTCCGAGTGAGCATAACCTTTATTTGAATTTTTGGATACTAGACGGTGCAGCTGAGGCAAAGTTGTGACATTTCTAGATCGCTGGTGAAAGACTGCAATTTTTGATAATTTCGTTTTTTTTTTCTCCCCATATTTAGGTACGCAACGTATGGGATGGAATATAAAAGTATATTCGTTTTATGAAGTTATAGGTACGAAAATTTCAATCAGGATACGGACTTTCCCTATATTTCACAAAAGAGCAATCGCTCAGACTCGGGGGGGGTGCTTTGCGAAATAATTTTTCTACGAACTACTATCAATTTATATAACAGACGAGGAATCTGGAGCAATTCTGGCCCCGATAACTGCATCGAAAGTCCACGTCCGCTACCGTAGAAATTGATTCAGAAAACTTCTGTTCCTGCAGAAGACGTAGTTGAATCTGAAGTTTAACCGGTCAGCGTTACACAAGTGCAAGTGCAAGTGTCATCCGTCGTTGTCACGAGAATTTGCTTTGTGCGAGCGTATTGACGAGGCCGCGAGTTCCGCCCTCAAAAATGCCCTCAAAATCAACGGCGGAAATCAAAATTAGAGTCTAAAATCGATCGCTAATAAAATAAAATCAGGTCAGATTCTTCGAAATCCGGAAGTTGAGAAAATTCTCAAACCGTAGTATGTTTCTTTTTCTCTATATTTATATACGTACGTACATATACTGTACAGTACACGAGAAACTCACCGAGACGCTGTGCCACTTGTTCATTTTTACATCAGTGAAAACGCTGCACCACTGGCTCGTATCCAGTGAGACGTGTTTAATAGCGTAAAAAAAATTTCCTTATCGTTCCCTTAAGTTCTTTTTTTATTTGAAATTTTCATAATTCTTTTATGAATTTCCCCACTACGGTGATATAACCTTTTTCATACCCGCAGTAGTTTTTATCGTCCAGCTATCAATTACAATCATAAAAACGGCAAAAAACAGAACTTTGCATCTTATAATTATGTTCATCGCGATATTTTAATTGAAATTATTTCCTCCAACTAATTGTAATTTACGATACAATAACGCGTTACGAATAATTTCAATTTTATACATATGTGGGTGTTATATTAATACAACAAAAAAAAAAAAAAGGACCGATGATAAAAAAAAAGAGAATATGCGACACGCATGTAAGTGGGCAGGAAAATACAGAACTGAAAGTAGCTGTAGGTTATTTAACGGTAAAACGATATCTTCGTCTCTAGGTCGGATTCCTTAGTCCGGAACAACATAGGTGAGAAGCAGTCATGATGCAGAATAATTATATCGCCAACTCATTCACAAGTTTGGAGAGAAAAAAAAAAAAGATAAGGAACAATCAAAATTATTGTCTTTCACAATAGGTGCCATTCAATTTTGTCTATCATTGGGATTTTTCATTTATTTCATTTTTGTTTTTGTACAAAATATAATAATAATCATAATCACTATTATATTAGCAATAATAATAACAATAATAATAATAACAATAATAATAGTAATAATAATACATTTTTCGTACGCGTAGGACGCATTATCTTGGTGACATATCGGTCAGTCATATTCGTCAGAATCGTCGTCGATCTGTCAGTTTCATAGTTGCAATATACATGAGCGTATACAGTAGTGTCACTCTTATAAGTATAGTAGTAGAGCAAAAATAGGCAAAGAATAAAATAATAGAGAAATTATACAAGTAAAAACGAAACAGTAAAATGAGAAGCAAATATAGTTCCGGTAAGGAGTCCGTGTCCTCTGTCTTTTGTATGTATGTATATGTATGTATAGTATATAAAAAATTATGTACAGTTTGTGACGTTACAAAAAGTTATATATAGTGTCGAGTCAAAAATTTAATCGTCTCAAGTATCGTAAAAGGCAGAAGTCTGTAAAAGAGTAAATTGTTGTAAAGTTCATCAGTTTGAAATGTCATTTTCAGTGGCGTCACGCTACCAAAAAGAAGGAAAAATTAAATAATATTGATAATTGAGAAAAGAGTTTTAAATAAAAATATAATAGACTCACGTGCATCGACTTTTTTTTCGTTTTTTTTTTTTTTTTACTCCAAGTACGATGCAGTGAAATAATAATTGTGTGAAAAATAATTCTTTTGTAGAAAAATAATAAATATTATTCGTTTAATTAAATAATAAATAACCGTGTATAAAATTATCAACGAGTATTCGTGTGGTACTGGGCTGATTTGGGACGGTTCTATTTTTTTTTTTTTTTTCTTTAGGTCAAGTCCCGAGCAGTTTTTGATCTCCAACACTAATGTAGAAAAAAAGATATAGAATCAGACTGATAGGATGGTAAAGAGAGAAATAGGAAGTAGGAAATTCTGAAAAATAGTTATAGATACGCAGCTATTGTTCAATTATTTCGCGATCAATGCTGTTTCATTGTTCTTCGTTGGATGGCTCCAAAGATGACCTGAAACAAAACAGACCCAGTTTAAAATCTTGCATTAGGAATGATACACTTTCTCTCCTATCCTACAGGAACGTATAAATATATACGTGAAGTTACATTCAATAGGTAAAAAAAAAAATTGAAGTGAGAATTCATGCCAATAGTTAATTTTTAAAATATTTGCAAGTATAGTCAGTGGGTCAATGGCCTTTTTCGAAATCTGATATAGCTATAATTCAATATACTTTCCATATTTATAAACCATATATTATACGGGTATATTATAGATCGTGGCCGATTTCACGGTTGAAGAAAAAAAGAACTTTTTCACCGCGGCGTTAAATATATGAGATTTGTAAAATAATGTAATGAGAAATTGACTTACGAGAGATAGAGGAAAGTGCGATAGGTTTGAGGAAAAAAAAAGACGGTTAATGCGCTGGTTGGGGATTGTAGGCGCGGTAGGCAAGGTCTTGTGCGGTTTCAAGATCCTGAGGGAGACTTCTGGCCCATCCATGACCGCTGCTTCCGCCACCGCCGCCGCCTCCGTATCCTCCAAAATCTGGACCACTGCTGTATCCGCCACCGTGAGAATCGTCGTGGCTAACGGCGTGCGAACTACTGTGATGTGGGTGAGATACGACCTCATATGTTACAGTCTTTTGTTGAGATCCAAGAAGTTTCTTGAGACCGATTATGCCGGAAATCAACAGAGCGATTTTGCCGATCAGAAGAGCTTTACCAGCGATCAAAGCAATCGCGCCCAAAGCAAGTGGAATCAAAGCTGCAGCTTTCAAGGCCACCGCCATTAGAAGAGGCCCAATTATCTTAGCGGCCTTCTCTGTAATCAGGGAGAGAATGATATTAATTAATTTTACTGGAAAAAAATAAATATATTTTCAATGGACGGTACGCGAGATGATCAAGGAGGTTTTATAACGAGACATGATCGGTAAGTGTGTCAAAAATCGTGAGGCTGCAGGGCAGTCGCAGGCTCTCGTATATACACCTTGTAAGGGTCAAGGGGAAGCGGAACCAGTTTCTGAGTGGGTCAGCATCTCGGAGTGAGAACACCAACAGACTTTAAATATATGGTACATAGATATACAGCCGTCTGATACACGTTCTTTTGAGTCGATAGTCAAAGTGCGTTTTCGTGGGAACTTGGAACCTTTTGGACTCAACTCCGAAAAGGATAATGACCCGATGTTGGTGTACCGCTTTTACTTCCGTTCGAGCGTCTATCGAGGAAAATAGATTACGCAAAACGCGATGATTATCCGGACGTTTGAACAACTACCGAACAACGATAAAATCATATCCTCAGATCTTAACAACCAAACAGTTTGCAACCGGTTACAACACCACTACATCAGTTGAACACATGCTCAAAGAGATTGAGTACAAATATGAACACCTGCTCAAGCCGGTAATGCGCGGCGAAGTTTGTAAGACTCCGTTATTCGCGGCAGCTGGTTTCAAGCGCATCAGAATCATGCCCAATATTTCTCGATTCATTTCCTTAGCGCGAGTATTCATTTTCGATACGTGCAAATTTGCGCGTCATATGTTTGGACGATAAAATTATCTCGGTACTTCTAGAACTTACAGCTGATCTGAGGAATCGGAAGTCATGCGCAGTGCACCGTTTGGTATGTGTACTTAGACTTCCGGTGTTTTATCAGCGAATGTATTTAACAAAGTAGCTGCGAGTTACGGGGAATCGTTGGAAGGTTTTTGGTCAGATTTTACATTCCGCCGTGAATTCTCTATTACCTTCTTCCTTTCTACTATGTACCGGAGGTACGTGATAGATAGTAATTTTCGTATACTTACTCTTTTTGCCACGGCTTTCCCCGACGCTGTCGCTGATATCTTCCAGACTGCGGCCGGCCGATTCAACTGCTCCAAGGATATCGCTGCCCTTAAGGTCAACCTTAACGGTATGAGTTCTCAGGAATCTTCCCAGGCGGTCAAAGAGTAAAGTGTCGATGTCAGTACCCTCGATGGACCTAAAAATCCAAGAAATGAAGAAAGATCAGAAAGGGTTAGAAGGGTTCCGAGGTCTACGTCTTCGTACGCGGTGCAGGAGTTTATTTTGGAATGAAGAAAAAAAAAAAGATTTCTTCTAATTAATTCGTCGGACGGGTCAACGTACGATGAACGACAGAAGAACGGCTGTCATATGTGTTTGGACCGATAATATTATTCAAATGGAGAAATCATTGACTTGCGCTGAATATTTTAATACTTAAGACACTCATTTATTATGAGCATATGTTAAATGTTCAAAGATTATTACTAGACAACGTTATCACACCCCTAATTTATTCAAACTGACCTTGGGGCGCCCTCTTCGGCGTTCGAAGTCTTGACAACGGTGATACCTTCGCTCAATGTGATGTCATCTTTGTCGGTAAGCATTTTATCAACAAAGCTGAATACTTTGTATTTGATACAGCTGACCGACTCCTTCTTGAGACAATCGGAGTATATGGTAGCCATGAGGTCATTTTCGTTTCCATTTTTTTCGTTCGTCGCTGGTAAGGCGGTGGCAAAAGCCACTAGGAAAACTAGCACTAAGACTTTGTACATTTTTGTGGTATTACTTATTTTATCGATTAAAATTTATTTCGACGTAGATGAATTATTAAAAAAAAAAAATTAAGTCTTTTCGCAATTAAAAAAAAAACTTGGCAAGGTCCCAGCAGACCTTCGCCTATGACACGTGTCGACTTGTGTGTTGCATCTAAAAGAGCGTAGATTGCTTTTATACCAAGGGGGGTACGCGCCAGCCAGTCTCCCCCACCTGTATTTTGGCAAGGTAAAAAAGCTGCACAACAACGAACCAAGAAAAAAGACACATACGAAAGGCTTACACAGCTATTGCTGCTGCTCCTGCTCTCAACCATAGTCCTACTTCGGGACCCATTAAGGTAGGGGGCTCCAACTCGCTGCTGCTTCATCGAGAGGGGATCGGACCATTCTTGGATCATCGCACACATATACGTTATGAACATCATCAAGCAATAAGATCGATCCGGTATATACTCTACCGTGCATCCGAGTGGGTGAAATATTTTATTTAGAAATTCAACCCGTCGAATGATCCTTTCTCCGATCAACCCGCGCGCCATATCGTTGAGCGCGTTTTCTTTCAACGCTGTCGAATCGTTCACCCCTAATCAAGGATCCTCTGTTTCTGGACTGTGAAACGAGGAAATATTCAAAAATAACGCTAAAAAATACAATAACAAAATCTCGAGCAAATTATGTACTTCGATTCCTCTATTCACGGTCGTGGGAAATGGGACGTGAGCTCGTCTCGGCCCTAACACAAGAAATTCATTGTACGTCAAGTGGATTGCTGTCTATTGCTCATGAATGCACGCTGTAATCATGGATCGTATATTATACCTATGTACCTATACCATGCATGAAGAAAATATAACGTATCAGACTCAGCGGTCGGAATTTACTGGACAAACGACTTTTCGGTACTGAAATATCGACTTATTAACAATTATCTAAAAATAGACAAACATGGCTACCGAAATATTTGAAAGGACTTATGTCCGCTGAAGTGGACAGTCGGTATTCCGAATCACGGAGTCACTGTACCACGTATAATACTACCGTTTGTGGGTTAGGCGAACACGGGACACTGCAAACGACTCATCGTTTAGACACCGTTCATAATGCAAGACCAAAAAGAATGAGGGAAATTGCAATTAGAGTAATTCGCAAATGTGGTAATTGGCCTTAACTATACCACAGTGGAAAACTATAACGCTCGTTAGACTTTTCCAGATCGTTACAGACGTCAATTTCTAAAAATCATAATCTCTACGCGATTCGATTCGGAAGTCCGATATGAGTGAAAAAATCCATTCGCTGGTTAAAAATTTAAGGGCTATACCGGATTATGATATCTGATAATAGAAAGGAAAAAAGAAAATAATCACGACGGTATGACGGGATGGCGAAACTTTTTAAGTTTGCATTTTATTACCGAGTTTTGCCATGGTTATTAACCAAATAAGTCGTTCCAACAAATTAAATCTTCCGGTGAATGAATAACACATGGAACATATGTGTGTATCTGTCAGACTCGCCTGAATTTCAAATGAACCGGTAGTGCAAATGTTTTGGAAATCTTCAAGGTCTGATAGATTTGATGGCTTCACTTTTTAAATGCCCACCCGGCGAGCCCACGGTGTCTGCGTATAATTTTTGGAAGTGAATCCCGTAAGGATAGCAAAAAAAAAAAAAAAAGTAGAAGGAGAAGAAGCAGCCGAATTTGCAAAACGAGAAATTCGATCAGCTGGGACGTCGGCGATCGAACGCGGCGAGTTTCTCGCGTTTATTATAATTACCCGCCCGAGACTTGTAAATATCGACGGGTTTCGAAATTCATTCGAAGATGATGGATGTCTGCACGCGCTATGAGAATTGGGCTGTGGCCCTATTTTTACTGGGTCACAGTGAGAAGCTGTACGTTATAAGATCTTCGGGGTATACACACAACTACGTTGCGGGGATCTCGTTGTATGTACGTATAAGATGATCACGTGGTTATAACCAGGACCCCTGACCGATCGGATATATCGCCCAGGGCGATCGCCGATCTTAACGGCACATCGGTAGCCGCAGTTTCCGCCCGCACCTTGCCCCCTTATCCAGGTTAAAGGAAACCCAAATCTTCATTCACTTCGCTCAACTGATTGCATTCCCACTACATACAAATATGTACGTACATCGCTTACCCTTTTCATCGTTTCTCCTGCACTACTCGTAAATTCAAACCGATATAAAATTATTCTAAACCGATTCACTTCAGATTCTCAAATCGATTGTATAAAAAAAAAAAAAACTTTCAGCCATATTCCAGAGCTCTTGTAATTTCTTGGACTCTTAGCTGTATCTTATGATACATCCTATGTGTAAGGTCGCATTATTAATGCAATTAGAGCGCGATTGTAAGAAAGGAATCGTGGAGGTATACCGATTATTATTATTATTATTATTATTACATTAAGGTGCGTGAACGCAATTAAACCGCGGCTAATTCTTCGCGAGTAATTCACAGTATACATTTTCATCGTGTACGCATTCTTATTACCTATACATCGGGCTTATAATCTGAATGTGAATAATGGAATTTTACACGGTAAAAAAAAATTCGTGTACAAAAAAAATCAAATTTTTACCTCTTAAACACACCAATTAGTCACGACGTCTTGGTAAAATAATGTATTATATTATACGAACAAATTACGTTTGAAATTCGTTGGACCAAAAAGCAACAGCAGGAGCATAGGACAATAAACTGACACTTCTGACCGTTATCTGCAAGAGTCTCTTTTACGAGCTCGACACGATGAAAAGACACGCGATCGCTAGAACAAGTAACCAGATGGCGTGTAGAGCCTAATGGTCGAATGAATCTCATTATATCAGAGATGATCCCATGAACAACACGACCTCCGTGAACAACGAGTATAATATACCTATATGTGTACCGTATTATGAATCATGAGAATCTAACGGGTTCAAGAGCAATTGTTTCGTAAGATTTCTGTGAGTATGATCAGCTGTACGTATCATACATATAAATTTGCACACCGTCCGTCGACTTCTTGATTTTTTGTTTTTTACAACCGGTCACTCTTCGGGTTTTTTGTTTTTACGATTCCCCATTGTCCGGTCAACAATATGTATAACATTCGACCGTTCGCAATTCTCGACTACATTTGTTTCTGTTCGATACTTATATACATAGGTTTATACATGAGCTATATATAGGTATAGTACCTACTCTTTTCGCCACGCCAGGCTGTACACCGCAAACGAAAGTGTGATTTTCCTTTCGAAGTAATTTAGCGTTTTTTCACCGTCGCAAGTTCTTCTTTGACTATTATTTCATTTTGCTACTCTCGGCCGCTGCTGCTTTTGCCCGTGTCTGCGTAACTTCACCGAGAAAGAGAACGTAACAGCTATACATATATATACCTATAATATACTTTATCATACTCTTCTGGCTTCCTATTTTTCTCACTTTGTTTCAGTAAGTACGCCACCTAGTTCTTATCTATTTGTTTCTTTTCTTTCTTCCTTTTTTTTTCCTCCAGTTCGCGGGACGTTTCATTTTTACGATCCGCGAATTCATTTCATTCAATCGCACCGGAAGGAACGTTCGAAGAATCGCCATTCAGAATTTTTCACTAACAATGATTGAAAAAAAAGATCAAATAAAAACACGTGCGAACTTTCTCTGGATCTTCTTCGAATTTTGTCGTAACTATACCGGATATCGTTGGTTCAAGGTCGAAACTATACTTCGCGAGGAACATCCGGAAGCGAGAAACAAAAATGTAAGAAACCAAAAAAACAAAAAATCAAACATTTATTCACATTTATCCGGTAAATTAACAGCGGCTCAGATTTTCTGGGACAAATTTCTCCAGCGGCCCTTCTCGGAATCTCCCGTATAAATCGGAGTGCTCACCAAGCTCAAGTATTTATGACCTGATTTTGTGTGCGTGCAATTTTCGAAAACGCGGCTTCAGTTTTTCTGCATCATATCTCTGCAGTCTTCAATTTTTGCGGTGAAAATCGTTATGAACTATTGTAGAAATTATCATATGAAATTAATCACCGTGGACATGTATAAGGTACGTATACATACGCTCACGTACACCGCCCTTAGGCAACGAATTTTTAATTTTCTATACGATACACCTATATACCCACCATTTATCTCGAACGGAATATTTCGCAAATCGAAATCAAGAAGCACCGTTTTTAAAAGACGGGATGGGCAAAACGTCAGAACGAAATCGGTGCCAACTGTTGAACGAGACTACAAATATCGAGACGTCGTTGAGAATAATTATTTCGTACAGTTATATCTACACGTATATTTTCTTCGTTTTTTTTTTTTTCTTTCTTTTTTCTTCTGGATTTATTTTCGAAGCAATTCCAATGGAAATTATGGAGAGGATCGTCGTTTCCGAGACGATGGCTTCAAATCGCGGATGCCAATCGGCAAGCTGCACTGTATAGTACAAGATGAGCATAACGCTACAGCCTCAATTTCTCCGCACATAAAATGCAAGAAAAATCCAAGATGCAGGTGAGCATCGGGTATAATAATGACCCGCATTCAGGCACAGAGAAGACCAACTGAAATGCGCGCGATTTCGAACTTGATGGAAAGTGCTTAATGTTTTACATCGGCATAATAATGTGAAATTCCATTAAAGGTGACCAATGAAATTTTTCACTATATGGGTGTAGGCTCGCTGTGAAGTGCACCTCTTGACCTACTTGTATACCTATATATACACGTATGTACATGTATATTTATACATCCATATGTGTGCGTATGTACCACAACAGTACGTATAGTACTGTTGCTGCAAAGTAACCGGCGCGGTTAAGAACATCATGAATATTTTTGTAATATTTTTTAACTACCGCGACGCCGTGACCCCGTATCGTCAGCAACAAGCTATTAGAAAACAGGAACTGGCTACGGCAAGACGTGAGTGATGCTTAACTTTCGGTATTTGAAATTCAAATCTTAATGTTATTTACTCCGTTCGTAAACTATAGATCATTGTATTACCTCAACCCGCCCATTTCAAGCACCCTATTTAACGGTATACAATTATATTCATTGCTCCATTTGTTCTGCTCTTTTTCTTTTCTTTTTCAATTGTTTATATTTTCCTTTTTCCGTTGTTCATTTATGATAATTTAATTTATTCAATGTAGAAAAAAAAACAAAAACAGTTTATTTGGTTTCGCATGTATAATTTTGCGTGTGATGTTACTACAGTGGACGAGAGCTGGTTTGTTATTAGCAACGTGTTATGCAAATGTGAATCGACAGAGGTTATAATAATTGTGACTTTGTGGAGAAAAAAAAAATTAAAAAAAATTAAAAAATAAAAAACTGTTTTGAGAACAATATGGCGACTAGCGATCATCGTTGTTTGATTTTTTTATAAAGAAATAAAAAAAAATATATATACACAGAAATGTATGTGTATATAGATTGTTTGTCCAGTTCAGTTATTATACATATAGTATATACATAAATTATATAAATTATTAAAATAAATAATATTACATCTCCGGATGGTTTAAATATTACGGTGGTATTTTCTTTTCTTCTTTCTTTCGTTCGTAAGATGAAATTGGTCATCTTTTTTCTGCGGAAAAAAAGAAGCCACCGTTTTTTTTTAGACCCCCATTGAGATCTTCGGTACAGCTCGCAATCGGCTATGGATTTACGTATATTCTCTAGACATAGTAACGGACCGATCTCCGAAGAGGTCAAGGTCATTCACCTCTGCATTATTTAAAAGTAATAAATTAATGCTGGTATCCAGAGTAGGCTTGGTTTTGTGCAGCGTAGTTCGAGTTGCGATCATCCCAACCGGAAGAACTACCAGAAGACGACCAGCCGGGGGATCCACCGGAAGACCAACCACCTCCGCTACCACCTGATGACCATCCGCCACTTCCACCGCCCGAAGACCATCCACCTGCGTTGTAAGCGGTTGCTGAACCGTGAGCGTGTTCATGTTCGTGTCCGTGGCCATGACCGGAGAACAATGATTTGAGACCGATGAAAGCGGAAATTGCGATCGAGATCAGAGAAGCCAAAATAGCCTTTTTGGCGATAAGAGCGAGTCCGAAGTAGGCGAGAACGGCGAGGGCACCGATTTTCACTTTCGCGGCCAACAGGAGAGGGAGGATCGATTTCAGGATCTTCTTCTTTCCACGACCTGTAAATATTTGAAAAATATCCTCAGTTAGAACCTGCAGTTATTATAAAACCATTACGCTTTAACACGTGCCCGAACTATACGGACAGAATTTCGTTCACGTGGTTTCCATTTCAATGAACCGAACTTTCAATTTCTTTTGATTGTCTCTTCTACAACTAAATTGTCGCTTCACTTTTCCATCTACGGTTTTACGGCCGCCGAAAATGGCGTGTCACTTGCAATTAGTTGACTACTTTTTTAAACGGTAAAACGTCTGACGATAATCATTCTCGATCGTGATTTCGTCACGGTATATAATATTGAGGAAGGTCACGTTAACCCTGACAATGATCCTCGCAGTTTGTGGTTTTTTTTTTTCCTATTTTCTTGTTTGTAATTTAAATCCTCAGCTGGTGGCGTTTGTCCTTGCCTCGATATAATGAGATTGAAAATTGTTATTATGTCCATTTTTACCTTCAACGACCTCGTCGACAGCTTGACGAATCTCATCGGGCACAGAGCTTGACAGAGCACGGGCAGAGTTGCTGAATTCTTCGATCATTGGCGAGAAATTGATCTAAAAAAAAATTGAACCAATCATTAATAAATAACAGAGATCGATATCCGGAGTTCGATGATTGGTGAACATTGTTTGCTTTTATTATAACCACCCGATCCATCCATTCACCTTCAGTTTATACCTCTCACTTTCAAGAATCCGACTTAACAATCGAGCAACATATCTTCTTTCTTTTTAGGACCATCGTACGCGAGCACGTGCGCCCGCCGGAATGAGAGGCGATAATTTTACGCTTTTTATATCGACTAAAGATTCTTTATGGCAATTTCTTTTCATGCAATATTATTCAACGATCTTGAAATGAAATTCTCCGAAAGTTCAAAGCCCTCCTACGACTGCACAGATGAATTTGTGATCAATGCAATTGCCACGATAACATTAAATAATTGCATTGCGTGTAGAGGGTTATTATTATTTCTTTTTTGTACTTTTTTTTTTGGTTTTTTTACCGATGTCTTTTTTATCAGATGAACAATGTAGCGGTATTATTTCTCACCTGCAGACTGCGACCACTGACGAAACCGCTGATCTTATCAGTCACGAAATTTTCAAGTGTAGATTGTCGTTCGGCAACGGTGGTTTTTGTCTCAATTTCCTGGTCGTAAACGACATCGTCACCGGTTTTCGCGGAACGTGAATCCTTTGACTTGATCAAGTTAACACCGCGCACAATCTCAAGTTTATCCTGGCCGAAGAAATCCTTTGCACGACGGTAAAGGCTCTTCTGAACGCACGATATGCTGTCCTGCTGAAGACATTCGTCGATGGTCTGGGCGGAAGCGACCGCGGCCACTAGTAATACGGCGAATAGTAATTTCATTTTCGTTATTTTTTTTCTAACTCAACGAGAACTTGTCCTGAGTTTATTTGTTAAATTCACTTCTGATTTTTACCGAATGTATATGTTTTTTGCTTTTGTATTATCGGATCTTACGCGGTAGGAAGCGAATTTTCGTGTGGTCCATCGGTCAGGCTCTTTAGCTTATATTCGGCGGGCCCCCACTTCAAACTCCAAAGCCCCACCTTTTTTTTTCTTCTATTTACATCGTGTGTGTCATCCGTGTCCCCATGATACGGTCCTAAAGGCAGTAACCAACCGATGTTCAACAGGGAAATCACTCCGCCAATCCACCATCGGTTCTCACGGAAGGGGGCACAAGGCGTGTCGACGATTCACGTAACCTCTACGTGTATACCACAATACATACCTAACTGCCTTTTGCAAGTGGATAAAACTCATGCCCACCTCGTTTGAATAAGTTTACGGTGTCGTCGGGGCACCATCGAACTATCTAACTGCTATAATATGGTAAAACCTGTTAGAAAACCGTCAACGCGGCTCACGAGCTTTGTGCACTTTACGAGCTCTCCGATATATCCACACACATATTCGTGAATTAATCGTCCACGGGGCAATAAGGTTTCAGGACATCATGCGTTTCTTTCTTTCTATTTGCTTTGTTCGTTGTTTCTTTCTTTCTTTTTTTCGCTTCTTCTTTACCCTCTCCTTTTTTTTTTTTTTTCTTTTTTTTTTTCAGTACGTGTCACGCATCGCATTATCGCGTGATAATTTACGCTGCGCAGGTAGTTTTTTTAGTGTCATGATGCTCATTCACTCTTATCCTGTATGCGTAAGTACTATTCGGCATTGTCGATTGACTCTCTTCTGCAGCTTTCCAAGTTCTAAAAATTCTCCGAGGGGCACTCCCCTCGATCTATGGCTGTTGTACACCCCATTTGTTGTACGAATAGGTACTATTTACAATATATTTATAAGCAAACACGTGTGCGTGTTAAGCGTTATCGGTGAAACTAAACATGAATCGCATATATATCGTCGCGGAATGCGCGTGTACGAAAGGCAAAGTGTACCATGGACCGTATAATAATGTGGTATACACGATTTTTAGGATACATCCTGACATTCTATGTCAGTAGGACGAACGATATTAAGATTCTCAAATACGAGTCACCTTCCAAAAATTTCTTTGATCAAGAACATAACTTCCGACAGATATGTGACCTTTGATTTGCGATTCTTCAAACCGCTGATTCGCTACGTAAACCGCATACCGCGATTATAATTTCGCTGTAATATCGGATATTTTTTTTTTTCTTTTCAATTTCGTTTGTTTCTTTTTTCAATTCGTTGATATATTTTTTTCTTCTTATTTTTTTTCTTTTTTCGGGTGCGTTACGGATGCAGATCCGGTGGGTATACGTAAGATATAATATATACGTGTAGTTCGGGCATGAATGAAAGAAAACTAGTATCAAGTTCAGACATCCCGGATACGACCTTCATTGCCTTGCGCCTCGCGACGACCACTTTCTATTCTGTGCTCTGCAGCTCGCTCGATTCGCTGTATCATTTTCATTTCGTTTCTTTCGGTTCAACATGGAACTGCCTGGTTATAACCAGCAAGAGGCGTTGCCCCCTTCGCACACGCGGCACTTATGCCGCTGCCCGCCGAGAGGTCTGCCACGCGCGCGAGTTTTACATCGTCTCGCACCTTATTGCAATTATTATTATATTAGCATCGTTATCATCGTTACAATTCCTAGATGTATACCCACTACACACGTGTTCAACGTCCACCGGCCGATCGGATGTTCGGTTTCGATTGTCGATCCATCAATTTTTGGGGGAAAAAAAGAAACTAAAATGAGGGAAACGTTAATCACGATCCACGGCGATGTGGAGCTGAGATTATTTTTCATGGAAATTTTTGAAAAAAAAACGAAAGTTTTAATATTATGCACGTATAGATACCATTATAATTAAAATATTTGTGAAGATTGATTTCCTTCGATACGGAATACGATTTGAATACTGCATCATTTAATTCACGACAATTATATTGATCAATTATCATCGATTACATTGATGGTACATAGTTACGAATGTTGAACACGATCGCTCATGTCCTGACTTTTATTTTTGCAAGGTCGAATATCATCCAGATTTTTCTTTCGTTTTTTGTTCCCCTATTTTTTTAATAACGGGACGTCGATTAAAGGGCCGAGAACGTCGGCTGCGTTCAAAAGAAGTCAATAATATACCGCGTGATGCCCAAATAATTATAATCTCGGAGCGAGGGGGCCGTACTATAGCAGCTGCTGAAACGACTGACACACATATTCGGGGACCAAAATCAACAAAATATTCGATTTAAAATTCAAATTTCTTTCTCGAGCTGTAACGAGTTTGGAATGTAACGGGTCCCGTCGCGCTTCTTTCGGATCGGTGGGTGCGGCCCTGCCCATGGCGGGCAACGATACCGATCATCAAGTGTTGATTCTGAGCAATCAACAAAGAGAAATGTCTGAAAAATTTATTATGCGTATAGACATGCTTCGGATCTAATTCATCCAGCAAATCGTCTGCTAATAAGCGGCTCAAGGAGCTTTTTATTTTTTTTTTTCATGAGATTTGAATTTTTTTCAAAAATCACTCCGTGATTGCAGGTGGCAAGAATTCCATGGGGCATAATAGTATTTAGGTATACATGTATTTCTTTTTTCGCTTTCTTTGTTAACGGTTCTTTCAATTCTCGTTTACACACTTTCGCTTCGACTTTTCAAAGGCTTAAGGTCAAAATTATTTCAACAAACGCGTTCCCAAGGTTTTTTCGTGAATGAACGAACACATGCGCGATACGATTTTTCACTCGCTCGAGTAAGAAAATCTGTTCGAGACTATAATTTCGAAAATTTTATTTCATCGTTTCTCAAGAACATACGTATATGATAATGCCACGATCTATACGGACTTTATACAAATCAGATTACCGATGTAGAATTACCGATCCAAATCTACACTGCAGATATAAAATATATCCGCCGACTTTCTCCGTACAGAAACAGCGTATACATATGTGTATATTACAAGTAACGTCACTACGCGTCGTCTTTTGAGCGTGTTGATACGGCGTCAGGGAGCGAATTTGATGAGAATTGAATAGAAAATGAAATTTATCACGTCCATAACGAATATAATTATTATACCACGTATATGAATACCCACCATATCCAGCGAAAGTTGGCTAACCTGTTTAAAAAAAACGCATGCAGCATATAAGTACTTATGTTAGACCAGACTAAAACTCGAAAAAAAAAAGAAACGGAAAAATTAACTGGAATAACTGCAAATTACCTTGTCTTCCCTAACTATATTACTTCTCATAATTTCTGTCACTTTTCTTTTCTTTTCTCTAAATTCCAGACTCGATTTTATTTTATTTTTTTATTTTTCCTGACACACGACATATCTGTATGCCTGCTACGAAATATGAACTCAAAAATAACCAACGTGTCTTTTTTTTCTCTTTGAAAGAAAATTAAATTTCCTTCTCGCGCGGGAGTTGTGTATGGGAAATTAATTATTTTTTCTGCGAATAAAGCTGTATTTTTCCTTTTGTGAGTGTTTTTTTTTTTTTCCGCCCTGCGAAATGAGATAGAAAATTGGGGATATCAAAGAATAGTAGAATAATATTATTTCCACATACACCTATGTATATGTGTACGGATCGGCTGCGGCAGTACCTATAAATGCATGCACGGAGCGCAACGCACATTAACCGTCTGCATCCGTCCGAGAGGAACGCATCTCGTTTTATGATATTCCAATCAGAAAAAAAAGGCCCCACGGTATGTGGGTCAGTCGGTCATTTCACCGACTATCCAATCCCGCCCCTCCTCCCCCTCCTCATTCTTCCGTTCTCCTTTTTCTTTCTCTTCCTTAATTCTCTCGCTCTCCTTGATCGCTCTCTCGCTCCCTCTTTCTTTTTCCCTTCCTCATTGCCCGGTGAACCCAGTGAAGCAAGATATAGCTATCTCATCGATGATCCGCCTTCTAAAAGAGATAGGCACTATGTAAACATATATATGTATTTGATTTATACATATATATATAAGAGGTGAGCATATAAAGTGTAGGTGTGGGTATATAGGTATGTATTATATTCCTCCTCTTTTCCTCTCTTGAGTCTTACAAACGACATACTTTCTTCTTCTCAGCCCGCTATATTTTCTTCTTCGTCTTTCTTTTCGTTTTTTTTTGTTCTTCTTTTATTTCTTACTCTTTTTTTTTCATTTATTTTTCATTGCTAGATATACATATATACTCTTTGGCTCGACGAACACTCGACGATCGTTTATAACCCGAGGCGATTTATCGACGGCTTTGCAGGACAACTTGACCAAGTAGCCTCGTTTCTCACCTTCATATTCGAGATTATTCTGAATATTTATATCGTTAATCGGTTGTAGACTGATCAACGATATCGATTAATATTCAATATCAGATTATCGCTAATTCATCGCTTCCGGCTCGCCGTAATGAAAATAATAAATTGATCCTATATACCTTTTTTTTTTCTTTTTTTTTTTTATATCGATAAGTTTATTTGTACAAAATCACAAGCTTAAAAAAAAAAACAATTGTAAATTATGTAACGAGAAAAATAAATAGCAACAATTACAATAATTGTTATAGTATGAATAAATAATTAGTTTAAAACTAATAATACGTTGGGTATGTGTGATACATGAATTTAACACAGTTTTGAGCATGTACGCGTCTGCGGAAGAATAACGTAAATAAATTTTTTTCACGAGGTATATGTCTTTGGTCACGTGCGTGTGGTTGCAGTTTTTAGGTTTGTTGAATTTTCTATATGAATTAATTATTGGCTTTCGCTCTTCTGACTGAGGTATTCACGTGTATTTTCATATTAGGTGTGGCATGACGCTGTTGAAATGTCGGTTTGTGGATTGCTTCTTTTTTTTTACGGAATTAGGGAAGTCGATATTCGCGATAGTGTATAAATTTGAAAAGTCACTTTCTATAATACGAGCCTTTCGTCACTCTCACATGTCATTATTTTTAAATCGAGGGGTCTAACGTGTGTTTCAATATGTACGTAGAGTCGTCTTTTTTTTTCATGTCCGTCCGTTTGTTCGTCGGTTGTATTTTCAAGTCTGTCAATCGTATAGTCGTAGTCGTCTAGTAAGTCTGTTCAGTACTGTACGTATTTGTTTCATATGAAGAGAAACATTAAGAAAGAACTTTCACTTTATATTTTCACCAGGTTTGCACCGTAATTGTTATACACGCAATCAATCGATTTGCTTCTAATTGAAAATCCGCCCTTTTCCACAAAATTTTTCGTCACAGTGTATCGGTAGGTGTTCGTCACATTCGTCGTCAGTTAAACCAAACTTGATAAAATTCAAGTCATTTTAATATGTATTGTTTCTCTAAGAATTTTGGACCGCATAATCGTCGGCGTATCCTCTGTAGGGTAAATCGGTAAGTTGTAGATAATCGAGAGACCGTTTGTGACCGTGACCGTGACCTTCTTGGGCGTAGATCACGTGGTGGCCACCACCTTCGTCGTGACCCCCGGCCAATTTTTTCGCAGCAACTATCAATGACAACATCAACGCCAGACCGGAAACCATCAACGCCTTCATTGCCAGAAGACCAAGCGCACCCAAACCCAATGCGCCCATCATTTTTCCTGATGATCATAATCAAAATGTTGAGAGTAATCGGAAAATAATTGAGTTCAACATCGTAAACGGGATAAAAATTATATTTTACCCATCATGAGTGCCATCATCATGACGCCCCCGCCGCCGCCCTTTTTCCCACCTCCGCCTCCGCCTCCAAAACCACCGCCTTCTTTACGAGCTGTAATCAGATTGAATTTTCTTAAAATCTGTAATTGGAAATCGGGGACATCGTGATTTTGAGATCATCCCTTACCTTGGCTTGCACTTGGAAGACTTTCCTTGAGCGCCGTTTCGAGATTGTCCGGAAGAAGACTGGGCAGTTTGACCCTAAGTTCTCGACCTTCTAAAAAATTTACGACCTGGCTGACCACCCCGAGATTTCGCATGTTCCTAGCTCTTCTTGGATTGCCAGGTAAAGAGGAATCCACCAATTTTATACCGTCTGACAATTCGATGTTCGGAATCGCGGATGATTTGTCAAGAAATTGTCGTACAACTCTCCGAACGATTCGAACCCCTTGACATGAAACCGATGCATTTTTTGGATCTTCTGACAAACATTGGCTCGTAAAACTTCCCAGAACTCCATCGGGACGATCCGACCAAATATGATGATCTTCTCCCGCCGAACATCCGATAAAAGTGAGTAGGATGGACAACGAGATAAGAATTAGTTCTCGAGAACTACCCATAATTTTTTGTTCTTTTTGATTCGAAACACAAATCACTGCCGCGTGAACACTCTACGATGTTACAGAATCGATCCTTTTCCGGGCGGTTAAATCTCCACTCGACGAGAAAAAAAAAAACAACCCTGGGATTTCTTCGATTTTCCCAGAATTTGATTTCAACACACTTCACGAAGTATCGATGTTATTATTCGATGTTTTAGAACCTACAGTGGAGGTCCGAATGATGAGCAAATGAGCTAGATTCCGTTTATATACATCATCCGAGGGGATTGCACCGCAAAAAATAGACAATCTATGTACAGAGGATATATATACCTACCTCGCGTTTTTCACCTCAGATTCGTTCGATTCTTATTTTGAAGGTTTCAGAGCGTTACAGTTTACCATTGTCGAGATGAGGCCAATGCCTCGCTATGCTATCTCAGCAACATCTCCTATACCGTCCAACCGAACGGACAATTACGTTATACTTTCGCAATTCATTGGGACTTTAGGAGACAATCTCATTTTAGTGGAGCACACTAACCACAGTGAATGTAAAGTACACCACACTGCTTCAAGTTCAATGCCAGAGCTACAAGACATTCTCTTCTTATCCTCATAATTTCGATGAAAAATTCATATCGGTTAAACAATTTTGAATTCACAGTCTGCCGTAATATCTTATACCTGTGTATATTCCTACCTGTAATGTATGCGTCAAAGCTGAAATTATGTAAACTATTCGTTAGATTTATAGACCATTTTTCATCCGTCGATGAAACACGTATTTCGTCTTTCTCACTCTTCCAATTGTAAATTCTGTTCAATTACACTAATTAGTTTCGTCTTAATCATATAAGTGGATAAAATAAAAGTACCAAAAATTCAAAAGAGAAAAAAAAAAAAAGAAAGAAAGAAAAACTGAAACACGTAATTATTGAAGTTTGAATTCAGAAAATTGCACGAGTGAGAGGAAGTTATAATGGATAGGAGAGTGTGGATGAAGATGGAAGAATCTGAATGTAGATCATCTCCGTAAAGGTATACCTTTCTCTTTTGCTCCACTTTTGGGAGTCTCACTTAACAGCAACAGAGTTGGTCGATGATCGACCAGTCACCACTGTACCACCGCCACCCTTTCCCCTCGAAATCGACCGCCGGACTCTTACGAAAAAAAGGAAATGAGAAAAAAAAAACAATTAAATAAATGTAAAAGAAAATGTCTGAAAAAATAAAAAAGATAATTGACAACGTCGTATAACCTATACCGCTAACTTACAACGTCCGGTGCAGCGAGCAGTGACAGTGTTTCGTTTTGTATACAACCGAAAATCATTTACAGACCTTTCTCGAGCTATCCATTAGGGAACCTTTCTTATATCTACTTTATATTATAATAATATTGGTGTAGGCATGTATAAAGATCTCTCAAGCGAAAGCTGTGAACACTTTTTTCGGGATCATTGAAGAGCAAATCACCGTTCACCGGATCATTTTTCACATTAAATACTTGAATATCGTTGTGTGAATATACTTTATGTGTATTCGTGTCACTGGAACAAATCTTTTTTTTCCGATAGTTTCGGAAATCGACTCAACAAAAGAGATTAGGTACACTTTCAACAACGGCTCACTTTTTTTTTCTTTTCCTTTTTTCCCCGATTTTTTCTTCTTCGATCCTCTTTTTTCTATCATTGTGGCGGAATCTTCGGCCATCCGGATCCACTGTATACATACATCCTATGTATATTATAGGAGGAACGTGCGATTCATTACGTCAAGTGGTGGGAATTGTTACCGTTAACTAGAGCGGGTACGAGTTATAAGCTGCTCTTAATCTTCTGACCATTCAACACGAACAACTAGGTACATTTATATCGAAACTGGTAGGTATATAAAATGGAACGTATCTCGACTCGATGTGCACATTATCGGTCAGACGTCGCGCAAGGAAAGGCCTATCATAATGTATACGCTCCGTGGATGATGATTTATTCATATGAATGTATAATTTAGGTGTAATTAATCATAATCGATTAGGAACCGGGAGAAATTATTTTTTTCAATTATTTTTTTTTTTTTTTGTAATTTATATATAATTTGATATTCCCTAATTAGAAAATCTGAAAAGAAATTTAAATAACGACTGGAAAGTGTCAACGCGATTTCAATAACTGGACGTTAAAATAAATATATCCATTCGATCCTGTAGACTATTATGGGATATCAACTTTTCGAGTTGTCGTGGTTCATCTTTTTGGGCAGTAAATGTATGAAATAAATTTCATTAACATTGTTATTATGCTAAGCCAGCCACACTGTGTATAAATTTTTTTGCACACACGAAGTGGAATTCATATTTTATTTCAGCAACGTACAATATACATTGATGTGAAATGGAAAATCAGGATCTGGTAAGTCGAAATACGATGGCACATTAGGCTACATGGGATTTATAGATAGTTTATTCAACGTTTTCACTTGTTTGTTGTATCCGCTTGCGGTAACGTGTGCTGGAAATCGTTGATCTTGTAGTCCTGATGCGCGGTCGCGTAGAAAGCGCCCGATGATGTTTCGTCGGAATCTTCTTCAGACTGTGGGTGAACACTGAACACGATTACAGGCTCTTTAATTAATTCAACGGTAGAATCGGTCGAGTTTAAATCGGACGAACTTAATTTTCCCGATACCTCCTTTACCGGAAGTGTCGATCTAGCGGAATCAACGTTGATCGAATCGGCAACGCGCCCAGCTTGACTTTTGCCACCCCTTATCATGAGATCCAAATTCTTTTTCGGCCAATCCTGGGGAACTTTGTAAACTAATTCGTAATTATATTTTACCTTCGGTTCTGAATACGATGACTGATGATTTTCGTGAGAAGGATAGTACGATTTTTGTGGTTCATGAATTTTGTAGCCCTGCGGATGATGATAACTGTCGAGATGATCGTAGTGCGGATTATGCTTGTATTCGTGATCGTAGTGACGATACTTATCCCCATAACGATCTGGTTTTTGAAAATGATCTTTGATCGCGTCTCTGATACGACCTAAAAGTCCGAAAGGTCTAAATTGACCCCTGGCAGGTTCGCGATCTTCATATTCCGGATGTTTGTAACCATGATGAGGTGATTCGTAGCCCTTGTAACGATGCGTGTATTTTTCTGCTGCAAAACTGTCATAACCGTCATCATGGTATCGGTGATCATCGTGGCTGTACTTATTTTTGTGCCGGCTATCGTAGTGATCGTAATCCGTATGATCGCTCGGTTTATTATCTTCGAAAAAGTAACTTCTCGCTCCCATGATAGCCGAGGCCAGAAGACTCAAGTTTGAAGACACAAAACTCAGGATACCCAACAAAGCGATTTTCGATAATATTATCGGCAGTAATATCAAAAATTTAATCCCTACACCCGCCATAATCGGTAAAAGCACGAAATTGCTGATCAGTAAGGTCCCTGAAAAATGAACATCGGCATTTTTGAAACACATCGCGATCGAGCACTTCAAAATTTCCAATCCAAAAATCAAACTTACGTTCACCAGAGTTATTTTCCTCGCCGCAATCGTCCTCATCCCGTGACTTCTTAGAGGCAAGTACGTCCTCAGCACTTATGCATATTAGAGTAAAAATTATAATCAATGATCGTAACATCGTGATTCGAAGAGTGTCGTCACATTTTCTATTCCAAAACTCGACTGGCCAGAGAGTTGAGAACTAAGAATATTTCCTGCTGTTATTTTTATATATCAGAAACTGGGAATAATTGTACTCTGCGTCAACATACTGTGACAAATAGATTTAAAGACAGGTTTTTTCGTGCGTTCAATTGTTCGTATATTATTTTGTTTTGTGTTCTGGAGCAGAACTTATGCGACAAAATTTATATCCAATTACTCTTAATAAGCCGATGGGGTCTCGTGATTTTTTAAATAGACACGTAATTTTCAGGTAATAAATTTGACAAAACAAATCCGGAAAATCAAGAGTATCATATACCTCTGTCTCTTGGCGCGATGAATCGTAGAAGGCGATAGAGGAAGTAGGTGTGTGAAAACAGGTGTTTTTTCTTCTATAGGAAATATTTTACTAACCTAGATCTATTTAATGAAATTACTGCAGCGTTTTAAACTGCATTTTTAATAATTTATTAATGATATACAAGAAGTGCAGCACGTAACATAATAATATTTACAATATACCTCGAGTTTATGAACTAACGAGAATAGCGTGTTGAAAATATACAACACGTTAAGACATTACGGATGGCTGGTTAAGCATGAAACTTGATATATAAAATGATCTGTGAGAGAACAAGCGTTTCAGTTTGCCAGAAGTGGTCATCCTACGATATATATAAAATAAAATGCTTTGTACATAGATAAGAATTAGTCGATAAATATTTTCCAGTCATGTATATCCTCCGCAATAACGTGCAGGTGATTATTTCAACGATGATGTTCCTAATTTCGATCAGAAACGTTGACTCACTTGGTACGTTGCAACAGAAAACTCTTATCAGTGATATAGTCGATTCGAACATCATCGAGAAATTCGCCATAAAGTTACTCGATAATATAGAAAATTCAAAAGTGATGCAGATCAATGATTTCGTGAGTATAGAAACGATCGGTAACTCAACATATAAATCCGGTCCAATCGAAAGGAGGGAAGCAAGATTTTTAGAAAAACTCAATAACGTTACCCACACTAAATCTCTCAATTTAAATTTCGGTACTTTCGATCTCAAAATGTTCAGGGATGAAGACAGTGAATTGAATGTCGATCTAAAACTCCATCCAAGGAACTCTAAAGGTAAGCTGCAGTTGAGCTCAAGAATCTCACTTCTAATAATTCGTAGATGATAACAAAATCTTATCTAACAACGATCGTCAATTTTTTCTTGCTACAGATAAAAAAGGAGGGGGTATTCTGCTTCCGCTGCTCATCGGACTTAAAGCCACAACCTTCATTGTTGGTACAGTGTCGATAATTGCTCTCTTAACTTTGAAGGCTTTTATCGCATCAAAGACGGCTATTTTAATAGCGACTGTGTTGGGCCTGAAAAAATTATTTGGAGGGCATCATAAAACGACTTATGAAGCAGTTTACGATGCAGGTCATTCGTCCGGAGGACCCGATTACCACTATATAAACGAGCACCATTATGAGCCAGAAATTTTTAAGGGGCACGCAGAAATTCCTGAGCAAAAGTTACTAGGAGTTTACGACCTTCTCAAGGATCAATCAGAATTGATACAGGATAACAAGGAACCTCCGAAGTTTGAATTCAACGCACAAGAACTCCAAGGCAGTCCAGAATTAATTAAGAGTCCTGATTACGGACCTCAACAATTTAGTGGAAGCATGCAGCAGGATTTCAAGATCGATAATCATCAAAAAAGGAGAAGTAGAGACTGATTTGAAGAATTACAAATAAAAATATTGATTTTTATCGTTACTATCAATTGCTGCTTGATTATAATGCGGAAATATCATTTCAGGCTGGATGATCAATAATGGAAAACGAAAGCCATTGAGTCTTGTTATTGGCAGTCCTCATCACGAACCGGCAGTTCTTGCTTACAGAAAAGTAGTTACCGGAAGAAATTCATGATCGTATAACAATGAACATCAAATAATTCACAAAAGATTTACAAAAAAAACACACACAATAAATATTTATTCATAAAACAATAATCGTACATACATTATTTCGTTTATCGCTTTATGTGTGACGTATCAAATAAAATAAATTATTAATAATAACAATAATAATAATAATAACAGCGTAAAAGGGTGGCGTCGTCGTGTATGTATGGTCTATTCCATGTAGTTTAAAAAAACATCAGTTTCCGTAAGTATCGTTAGAGTCCGTAAGTACGTTTTATTTTCAAGTCGGAGTCAAATCGGACCTTTCTATGCAGGTTGCAACCGTTGAACTCTCCGCCTTTCTTCAGTCGGCGTCGCGGTATTAAAAGTTCGTGTGGTTATCACAGTGTCCACCAGATGTCCTTCATTACCAGAAATTGGATCATCGGTGGACGTTGCCATCTGCTGTATCAAAGTCAAATTAGGTGTCGTCGTCTGGACCGAATTCAAATTTTGTGAAAAAAAAAACAAAAAAAAATTCGTCTTTATAACCGTATAAAATTGACGGATAGTTGTCGTACGGTGAGTCTATTTTTCCCCCCTTCTTTGTTTCTGTTGCTGTTTTTTGATTTATTTTTTTCTTGTTTCTAGGTGCAGAGAGCGTTAGTGGATAATAAATAAAATGTTATATTTCTACACCTAAAAATCGTGAACTGGTTTCGCATTGGAATCGAGGTAGCTGAAGATATATTTATATATTATACCGCTGACGAGAAAGCTGCTGCAGGTGTAAGATTTATACCGGAAAGCGCGTAGTACGTGACCCACAAGACGGAGTTTTCCCGCGAATGGATAAGCAGTTGAATTATCTTGATATGAAAATCTTTGAACAATTTATGAGAAAAAATTAGTAAAATAAATGAATAAAAATATGTGAAAAGCGTCTAACAATGATTCGAGATATTTAACACAAGTTATACAACGGTAACATTATATCGCGTGCTCTAATGGCGGGTGAGAAATATTCCAAACGTTAATCCAGTTCACGATAAAAATTAATATTGAACGGATGTCCGTCATGACCTTCTGAATTTTGGATTAACCGCTTTCGCTTTTGTACGTCGTAATATTATTATTATTTTTTTTTTCTCTCTCTTTCTTTTTCATCAGCATCCAGGCTATTGACGTTGTATATTTTTTTGTCTTCTCGTGACAGCAGGCTCTCAAAGTCTGCGACGGTAACGGGGTTTTTTGAAATTAATTTTTGTGAGCACTGTACGCCAAGTCATGAGCGTTGCTCACACCCTCAGCAGACACGGCCACCGGAGAAACGTCCAGATTTCTTCCCCACCCGCTGGAATAGCTGTCGCCATGACCACCATGGTCGGAACTGTAGGTGTGACTCGAAGAGTGGTGAGGGTGGGCAACAACTTCATACGTTACGTGCTTTTGTTGGGAGAACAATTTTTTCAAACCGATTATACCGGCCAAGAGTAAAGCGATCTTCGAAAGGAGGAGAGCTTTGCCAACCAACAAAGCTAAACCTTTGAATGCCAGACCACCGATCAAACCTATCTTTATGACTGCAGCAGCAAGGAGAGGTCCCATACCATTTTTCTTCCCACGACCTTTTTAAAAAATGAGAAAGAAAAAATATATGCATTATTGAACATTAAATTCCTTATCTGGAGGGGACGAGTTTAGACCGCGAATTTGGTATTCTACGAACAGCTTTGCTGAATTAGCAAAGAAATGAGTTTGGAAGAGATTTATTTATCACCAGGTCGCGGTTGGCGTGTGCATCGGAGACGATTTGCTTTACATCGTATAATTTTAGTAGTAGACTAGACGTTGAAAGCACCTAACGGTAATCTTATATTTTGGGCATTAGGAGAACCTCGTAAAACGTGTCACCTTGGTGAAATATTACTAAAATATAACGCGGACGTCGGTTGAATATCTAAACTGCTAATACATGCAGCAATTTTATTTTACTCACCATCCTGAACGGCGTTGTCTGCATGTTCAATCGACAGTCCAAGGTTTAGTGAACCAGTATCGTCCTCTGATGCGGAGACGACAACGTCGTCTTCGGGAAGTACTCGCCATTTGATGCTCCTCGATTTAACGAATGAGTAGATTTTGTTCGTTACCAAGTCTAGTATCTGGGTATCTTCGTCGTTGCTCCTGGCGGCGGTAAAGGAAGCTTCTTCGGTCACCAAGCTTGTCTTTCTGATTTCAATATCGTCAGTGAGTTCGATGGAAGCTTTTTTCAAAAGCTTGTTCATGTAAGTTACAAGCTTGAGCATAACACAGCTACTGATATCATTTTGGGAACACTTTGCGTTCAATTTTCTAAGGAGTTCCTCTTCGTACTTCGCACGATCGGAAAGGGTAACCGTTTGCTGCTCGTGGATCTCAACCTTGTCCATCTTCTCCACTGGAGTCGCCAACGTCATGGCTACCATAGCCAAAAGTACCACAGCTACCTTCATTTTAATTCTACTGGAAGCCAAAAATTGAAAGAAAAATATTTATATCACTATATAAAGTAAACATAAAATGATAAATCAGTGAAATGAACACTATGAAAAAAAAGTTGACCAAAATACAATATTTCTGACGACAGAACCGTGTGCAAGTTTTACTCGGGTTCAGTATGTGTTTTTGGTTGTTTTTTTTCTTCACTTGGACAATTGAACGGTATGAATGTTAAAAATCACTTTGAAACAGTACTGACCTCTATGTATACACGACACAGCTGTTTCGAAACACTGGACCTCTTCCTGTATAGCCAAGACGGTGTTTGTTGGAATTGAATCACCACTGTTATGTTTTTTTATTATTTTTAAACCACAAATCAGCCCCTGCGAGCTGAAGTGTATGGTATGCTTAAGAGCTCTGAGCCGCGTATAGGCGAACCGACCTTATATAGGTACATCGAGCTTGATAGAAGATATATACCCACCACATGAGGAGACTCGATTCCCTCCTCCAATTCTTCTTCGAGTAGATGCTGAGAGATCCCAGAAGAGGAGAAGCTTATGGGGTCGGGCTCATCTTATGGTAAGGGAAGGAAACCGAGGCAAGCTACAGATGCTTGTTTCTCGTGTACAAACTGGTTCCCAAGCTGTTATGATATACATAAGGACCGGACGGACAGACATTATGGGCCCCGTCGCGAGCCCGGCCCACCAGGAGAACCGTGTCACAGATGTGGAGCACGCGGACGGACCCATCAACGCAACACCATCATGCCATTATATATATTTGCTTCTGCGGTACGCTTTGGAAATAACATTGCCCTTACAGAATTCACCTTCGAGAATATTTACCCGCAATGTGAAGGTCGCGGTTCCTTTTTTCCTTTTAAGGGATTCATCACGGGGGGCCTTATTCGATGTTCTTGTTTGATCCGCGCTTATGGACAATGTTCTTTTTTCGAACCAATTTTCCGATGATTCTATTCGAAATAACATTTCTAAGCAGTAAACAGAATCGATTTCTTTGATACGGTGATTGAGTTGAGATTGTTGGTTTTCTCCACTTCCTGTCCACTCATCTGGATATGGGATTATATATAATAAGTGGATAACTTCTCGCTCTGATGATTGACGGTTAAGATCATGAGGGTATCCTATTCTAATTATACAGAAGTTTATGTAGGTGCAGATAGCAGCGTTTATTCAGTGTAATGTAATAAGCATATCTATGATATATGGAGCTGTACGATCATCAAGAAGCGACTCGGGTCATGGTTGAGATAATTTCATTAATATAACCCGTGCTCCTTATACTTCTGTGTCATTCCTGTATTAGTAATTATTGGAGAAGTTGAACGTTTAAGGTGTGTCTTACAAGAAGCTATGTAGTCGATTAATTGAAGATAGCGGTTGTGAAAGCTTGATTCCAAAGATACCTAGTAGGACTAGAACCAAAATATCATCTTCGTCTTCTTCAACGCGTTCATCTTCGCTACTCTTGACCTTCGTTATACCAAATAATGGCATACTTCATGGCCTACTAACGCACCGTGACCCATAACTCCTTAGTAGTAAAATTAGAATGAAGAAAAAAAAAAAGAAACAGCAAATCTTATGACCCGACACACCTTCTTCGAACATTGCAGAAACAAGCACTTGGACATGCAGAAAAGGCAGGGCAAATAATTTTCGATCGCCGTTATACTTGAACAAACTTATTTCGAATTCCGCGATGTGAAGTAACATTCGAATCGACGAATCGATAATACGCTAGGTGAATGAGGATTTTTTATCACCCGTAAACAGTGAAAATATATTTTGAGAATTACTCGGTCATTTACATCGCGGAGGTTCGAGTACGCCTCTGACCGCATGAGTGGGTGGCAGTTGACCAACTTCGAACCAACATAAACATGTTTGGCGTGCCGAGGGAATACGCCTAGTTTATGCATGTGTAAAGACTGAAAAGCAGCGTGTAGTGAAATTACGACGTTCGTTCCTGAGATGAGCCATCAAAAATCGGCTGTTTACTCACAAATTACCACATCCGGCCAGTCGGTAAATATCTTTCACTTTTTATCGAGTAACTCGAGAAGTGATCAGTGTTTCTGCAATCGATTGAAATGATCATTCCTACAATCGTGCTCGTTACTCAATAGGGGCACAATGACATGTTGGGACTCGTTGAATCGTTAAAAACACTTTCAGCTGGGGTTCGGAATGAATTGGCGAAAGGCAACGATTCGTAATTCATCATCAGGTGCTTGCTAGAAACAGGCTCATCGATTTCATGCTCTTTTAAAACCCCCTTTTGTTCGTTCATTGAAAACCTACCAGTGCAAGATCGGCCCTGATTTCTTTACTGTTTCCAATTGTTATACATTTAACTTTTTTTTAGATGTTCTGTCAAAAATGTTTACCCAATACCAACAAACGCTGTAATACGTTTAAACTGGGAGATCGTTAGCATACTTATGTGCCTTAAATACACATAAGAATTTATCACACGTGTTCCCAAATCTTCAATGCGTTCTAAAACACAATTTCTATGTCATTCGGATATAATATGGAGAAAGCTTGAAATTTCAGACGGAGATACTCCAGAATAAATCGAATCGATGGACCACTGGTTAGGACAATTAGGATCATTAGGACAATTAATTTCTTTCAAAAGGTACAATGGGATTACGATTGGTTATAATTTACCGGTGAAACTCACCTCATCCCAGACGTTTGGTATGGTATCAGAAAGTGATGATGTCTAGCGTTGTTATGTTGTGATTATAATTAGTGTTAGTGATGATTTTTTGTGGTTGTTTTTTTTTTTTTTGGTTTGAATTAATGGCTATCGATCAAGTGAGAAATTTAGGTGCTTTTCCTGACCTCTGCGGCCGAAGGTTTCACCACGGAGAATCCAATTTCGATGAAATACTAATTAATTGATTATTGCTTCGGGATGATGATGATGCGAGAAAATCACAGACCATCTAAAAGTGTCGTGGTCGATCGCTGGGACGAGAAATCGGATCGTACATCTAATTTGCGTTAACTAACGATATAATCTATCGAGACTAAATTTAGCATAACTGCTAATCGGTCAGTGAAAGAATCAGTCAATGTTTCCAACTACGATGTCCAACCTAAATCGCAGAACGACTACCTCAAATTCATACTTCTTTTCTCTTTTCAGAGGCCACGGCCATAACTGCACTACCGAAGACAAGAAAGTCAAGAGTAAACGCAGGATGCACCTCGGGACAATGTCTTATTCATTCATAAAAGTTGTATTCGGTCCTTCCCAGCATTACTTCACGAGAGGAACATCTACCGCAAAGATAGGTGGGAATTAAAAAAATTGCAGAGTTTGCCAACCTAATCTTATACTTAAGAAGGAGAAATTACTGCTAGTGGGTAGTCATAACAAATCCGCCCATCAAGTGCTCTGTTTTTCAGAAATACGTGTGCAACATGAATTCAAGAAGACGAAAACGTGTGATATCAAAATTGCAATAACTGTGTATTGTGTTTTCTATGTGGTTATCGATGTGACCTCGATCGATAGATCGGCAAGGTCGTCGTAAGCCCATCGCGTGTGGAATGCATTATGATCATTATGGTGTAAATATACGCGTGTGATTGTCATGTAGTTTGGTACCGTTACGCTATGATTTTAAACTAGGATCTTTAGCCGCAGGAGAATTGCTCGAACCTACGCAATGCCAACAAAGTCATTATACGGCCCAATATATCATGTTATAAAAGTGCCGGTTATGGAAGAAGGAGACCTAATTATGATGAGAAAATAAAATCAAGTTGTGAAACAAACTTTACTATAAGGTGTTAAATTCTCCGCTACCACCATAAACTGCACTATCGCGCGCAGAAATTTACATTACATATGATCGCTATCTTGCGTATTTCAACCCACGTTATGGTAATGAAATGTTGAAATAAGATGCACTACCGTCGTTGGTTTTTCGTTATCGCGGCGGGATGAAACGGAATTTCTCTCCGCGAAAGCGCTCGATGCAGCGGCAGCGGCAGCAGCAGCAGCTTAAGAAGGCGGTAATGGAATCTCTTTAATCGGAATTAAATGAAACAACATGGTGACGTTTCCGGTTTTCGCAAACGAGGGCACCTGGTCAACAGGTTTGTTTCATTCGTTCGTTCAGTCGTTGGTTCGTTCGTTTCTCAGGAGCACTCCTGAGAGGAAGTAAAAAATCGCACACTGCAGCAACAGAATCGATGAGACGTTGACCGGTTCGCTTGATTTTTACAATTTTTCTACTTCTACATCTTCATTTTTTTCCTTTTTTTTTTTTTCATCCTCAATTAGAAACCACCGGTTCGCGTTAGAAACGATTATTAATCACATCACATATCGATGAATTATAATCTCGCTGTCCGCTCCACAAGTTATTCATCTTTACAAACGATTTACCTGGATTTCATACTCTCCACCAAATCGTTCGTCACTGATTCAAAATGAACATAAGTACGTACACATACGGTTACATAAAAAATATTTACACATATTTATTGACAAATATACACATAAATACGACTGATTTTTATATATGATCTAGTTATAGGTATAGTTATATGCGATGGTGAAAATAATTAAAAATAATACATAGTACGTTTATAGTACAAGAGATAAATAATTTACAATGGGATGACTTCGCCTGAAAATATCGAAACTGATCGGTCGAACGATTGAAACGAATAATAATAATAATGATATTAACAACAATAATAATAATAACAACAAACTTCAACTAGCTTACATCTAAAAATTGCAGTACTAAATACAAAGTACGAATTCACGAAGATCCTGATGACGGAATACTTACTTTTTTTAAATTCATTGCGAATATTATAAGCTACGATATTTTATAGATGATTCACATGGCGTGTTGTGTAAGCTTCAGGATTTACTTTCCGTAATCCCTGTTATATCCTTGATACGCGAGATCTTGACCAAATGATACGGGGGGTGATGATCCATGGTGACCGTGATAATCATTTTCGTGATAATCATTATGGCTGAAGCTGTTCGTGTTCTCTTTATAATACGGTGGAAAACCAATCCCACTTTGACTGTAGACCGGAGGTTGATAATTTTGTACCTGCGGCTTACAGAGCTTGAAAAATCCAATCAAACCAGGGATTACAATGGCCATGAATCCTAGGAACTTTTTGAACGATGCCAAACCAAGAATCAGGGGCAAAAATAGCAGAAGTTTCAACTTGAAAAGTTTCAAGATGATCAGCATTGGGATGAGCAATTTCTTCAGCCGATTACGAGCTGGAAAAATATATTTTGGAATGAATTACAAAGAACTATAATTTATCCAGGTATTCAAACTGCGTAAACTTACAGAAAAGTGTATCCTTCTTGTTCTCAATTGTGTCAATCTCGTCGGCGATCTCGTCTAAGAACCTCGGTGCGTAGACCTCGTTGTCTCCGGTAACTTCGCTCGGTATCTCGACCTCAAATGCTACAGTTTTTACAAACTTTTCCGCCTTCCTAGCAGCGAATTTCACAAGCTGATCCCATTCAGACTCATCACTCCTGCAATGCACCGAGCATGAGAGAAGAAAAAAAAAAAGGTAAAAATCTATCGGATTTTGTGATTTTTCAAATCATCTTCCAAAGTCAGAAAGGTGTTGAAAATATCTCACCTTGCTGAACTAGAGTATTCGTAAGGCTGGCGGCTGACCTCTCGCACGATGTCTCTGGACATTCTCACCACTCTGACATTGCCATTAAGGTTGTATTCAGGCTGGTCGAAGAATTCCGATAAGGAACTCAAGGCCCTTGATTTGAAACATTCGGCAAGATCACCGTTCAGGCAAGCACTGTTCATCCTTGCTAGATAAGGATCGACGTTTTGTCCTGTTCCAAGACCTATCCAATCGAGAAGGTCTTTTCCTTGTCTCGTACTATTCCTGGGATGACCTTGCGGAAATACAGGAGCATCGTTGGATCCCTGATTTTGGAACTGGTCGAACTGTGATCCTAAAATATTTTTCAAAAATATTAATATCTTGGACGTCAAGGACGGGAATCTTTAAGCTCAAGGTCGATCGACTAGGGTACGTAATCCTCCACATCGTCGTCGATAATGTAGAATGTAATGGTCTCATACGTTATCACGGAACTCGATGTTTCGACTCACCATCTCGATTCTGTCGACTGTGGGAATCTGAATCTCCAAAGCTGACTCTCCCACTTGACTGTCCATGAGAAACGGCCAAGGCGCAGCTTACCAACAGCAGTAATCTTGGTTTTATCATCTCGGATTCTGCAGAGCTCGATTCAACTGAAAATAAATAACGACATATTAAAAAAAAGAAGTGACAAAATTTATTCTCTCGCGGGAAAGACGCTCGGATCTTTGTTGGCGTGGTGTCGAACAAATCATTACGGAATACGATCCCATAAAACGCAATATCAGAAGCTGAATAATTTATTATCTCTCGCAGAGTAAAAAAGTTCTAAAAAATCCTCGATTTTAGTTGACCAGAAATCTTAAGCCACTCATCTTCCTTCCATTTTGAATTTATTGTTCACTTTCGGCCGATATATTGGAAAGAAAGATCTCTCCTCAGCAAACTCGATCGATGGTTTCAAACGAATTCTGCATACTCGACTTACCGAACTCAAATCCAAACACATGAACTCCACACCACTATATGCACATCATATTAATGCTACTTTCACAAACGAATTTTTTCATTATCATCCAACAGTGTACATAAGTTGAAACTCTTTGCTTATGAATGACGATACAGTGTTCGGAGCGGTCCACAAGCGTGGTGTCGACTGTCTGAAGACCTGCTAAGGCTCCGCATAAGAGTTCCGTTAGACGAACGGGCCAATACCGACTTAAAGAATTTCAATGCGACTTATACGTTTCTTTATGAACGGTTTTTTTCTTTTATATTTTATGAACGAGACACGCACCGTTCGATTTATCACACGCGCTCCAAAACACGTCATTCAACCCCCTCGCGGACTGTGGGTTTCGAATACATTGTGTTGCTTGACAAAAAAATTAGAGGCAGTAGGCCAGACGATAACCGAAGTCAAAATCCGTCGCTCAATATTTACGCATTTCTGATAGTGTGAATTGTTTTGTTTACCCAAATTTTAAGTAACGGCACGCGACGCACGACATGAACGTCGATAAACACAAAAGATTTTTTGGGGATCCCATATGAGCCTGAACAATTAATGAATCGAATTTCGAACTCTGAACTTCCAAAAACGCATGACACGATTCAGAAAATACCGATTCAACTTTTTCGGGTGTATAGAATGCGCGTGAAGTCGATGACATCTAATAATCAATCATTGTTTGGTACTTACCGGGCTACAAAGTGTATTTCACCAATATTTTCAACTTTTCAGCACTTGGGGATAAAACAAATTTTTAAATCACGTTGTTCATAATTTGATCCGTTTACCGGACTCTTCAAGAGTAGAATGACATGCGTTCACCTTCTCCAACTAGGGTATATATGAGGGAGATAGGTCCTGGTAACCGACCACGTGGGGTGTTATGAAATAAAAAGCACAAAATCGAAAGTGAAAGTGATCGCACCGGATGCAGGATCGGAACTCAACGCGAAGAAAGAAGAAAGGCTATTGCAGTAGCAGCGAGATGTTCTGACGTCATGTTCAGTCTGACCAGTGTAAAAATAGAATCATATACATAATCACCCCTTTGTAATTCAATTTTGCATCAGTGCGCACCGGAAGTAATAAAAAATTTAAGAGAAATGAAACTTGGTTCAACTTTGAGTTATACGGTCATCCGGATCTCGGTAGGTACGGGTCAGTTGAGGTAAACTGAAAAATTTTGGTTGGCCAACAGGCTCTGAATTACATCCGAAGAAGCGATTCGAAAGTATGGTGAGTCAGTGAATCTCACACTCACAATTATAGACCTACTTGTTTTGTTATACTTGTCGATTGTACGCGGGAAAGAAAGGTTCATGACCTTCTCTACACACACGTCTTAATCATTTCCCTCATCATTTTACCTGCTTTGGAAAACTAATTACGATTATTTTACAAAGCTAATTATCGATGAGGCGAGGCTCGAGCTGTCTACCGATTCATGTGAATCGTGCGAACAAAATCCTCGCGGATTTCCGTATATTTTGAGACCGATGACTAGGTTTACTTACATCGTTTAAAACCAACATAACGGCGCTATGTGGCAAACCAACGTTCGGCTGCCACTTTCTACCGGACCTGGAGCACCCACTTGCAAAATATGGCGTCGTAGCAGCTTCGGAGAATCGCGCTTATATAACGCAATTATATTTTGATGTTTGTCATCTAGAAGACAATGAATGTCTCCGATAGCAAATCAACATTGATATTAATGGTGGTCGGAGAACATTAGTTTTGTGATAAAAAAAGATTTATTTCTTACACTTTACATTTAAACATATTTTGCATATATCTCGCAAAATATAGCACATTCGCTCAGTTACGCGCGTATTAAATATTAATACAGAGATTTCATTTCATACTCATAAATCAATGACCATATTTATGGTTGTTACTACAAATATCAATATGTTACAAATAAATTAAATAAATATGGACATTATGTTATTACAAAGAATTACTACACTGTATATGAACACCTAATACAATACATTCATGAAACATCCATCTAAAAATATATTGTTCAGCACACAAAGAAGAAAACGATTTTCATTTCGTGTCAACTGCCGAATCAAGTCCCAATCTTCAAACGTTCATTTTCATTCTCTCATCATACTTATTATAATGATATCCTGAAAATTTCTTCATTATCGGAAATTGAATCGCAGTTTACCATAAAATCCCGTCTAATATTATATTCACTCAATATTATTTTGGTTGGTTGTGAGCTACGACGATGTAAAAATCAATTGATCGTCGGTTTTAATGGACGGTGAAATGAAAAAAAAAAGAAAAGAAACAATTCGAACAGGCTCGACCATAATAGCCTTACAGTTTAGTACAATTTTATCTTGACGTACATTCCAGAATACAAAAAAATTTAGAAGATCCGGTTGAGAATCGGTGAATAATATACGCCCAATTATGGGAATCACGCCAACGAAATTACACCAGGCAAAATATACCTGTTCGACAAAAATTTCTTCTGTTTTTCTTTCCGACATCTACAATCTACGTTCTATTCCAGACTACGTGTCGATAACTCGTTAGATTTTTCTCGCTTGTACCAATTTATTTATATCCTGATACGTAGCGAGCATCGCTTCATTTTGACCAGTCGGATTACCTCGGCTTGCACATTCCGTATAAATATCTTCGCATTGAACGCCATCCTGTCCGTCTTTCGCGGCTTTCATGTACTTGAAAAACCTTAATACGTCCGGATTGTCCGATGTTGGTTTTCGCAGTTCGTTTAATTCCCTCGAAAGTTGGGCTGAAACCAAGTTCGAGTACGGCGCGTACCTGGCTGGACTTTTGTACATTGCACAAATTGCGTACTCTCGACATCCTTCAGTTGAGTGTCCAAGTCGACTGAAAACTGCATCCAGTCTTGACAAAAGTGGCGAGTAAAATGGGTCGTAATTTGTCAGCAACAGGGAGCTCGTTGGAATCTCGTGGAATACCTGAACGAGAAAAAAGTTTAGCGTACAAAATTATTATGTTTAGAATTTTGTGTCGATAAACAGATTTTATAGAAGTTGATGGATGTGGTAGACCGCATGATCAGTTTAGTGTAACTATATGCTTGAATGTTCAGCCGCGATAGAGGCTCTTTAGGAATGGATTTTTCAAGGCCAACTTTTTACGAGAATGCAAATAAATGTCGTTTAATTAAATTCTTACACGATACGATATGTTTTGCTACGTTTTGTGTGTAAAGAGTCCGAGAATTTCAATTGTGGCTGATACGCTATAGACACAGAACCTTCAATTCACTTGGGCACGCCCGTGAAATTGGCTTTGTTAGAAAATAGTGAGGTCTGGGTCCTATGGCAGCTATTATTGAAACCGGTTTCGAACTTGTTAGACTCCTCAAGACAAGTACAAGTCGAATGTAAAGGAAAATAAATACAACACCCACTGCAAATGATTTTAGGAACAAAAAAAAAAAAACACATTGTTAAGAATTCAAGTAAACGGAGAATTTGTTACATTCTCGTGGACCCATATCAGGCCTGCTGAGTTCATGAATTTTTAAAGAGCATTAAGAATCCGAAACGGTAAATTGTTCACCATATGCACATATTTTGCGGTCAGTTCCAAAGCTCTACGCAATAGAATTGAATGACTGCCCACATTTATTAGGGAAAGTGTCCCACTTCGATACAGTTACTACGTGATTGGACGCTGGAATTTGAACTTTTTGGAAAAAAAAAATGAAAAAAAATACATTTCATTCGACAGACTAAATTGGCATTATATTATGGAATTAATTTGCGTTGAACTCACCTTGTAATCTTGACGCTTGTTGGCACCGTGCATTGAATTTCTCGAATAATAGTTATCGGACAAAGAATTAATGTATGAAATTCTTTGATTCGCTGACACTCCCGATGATGCTGCCGAATATTGATCTCCGGTACTGAGGAGACTTTGTTGACCGTACATTGCTGATGCTGGGAGCGTTCCGATTGGTTGATTATGCATGTAATCTTCGTTATAGATGTCCGCGTTATCCTTGAACTCGAAACTTTCTTCGGGCTGCGCTGTCGCTGCTTGAGAAACCTGCGAAAACGTTGAGAGTCCTACGAGAAGAAAAGGTTATTGCTTCAACTGCAGGTTACTTTTTTGATGGTATTGAAATAAGACGATCGACTTGCCTTTTCCAAAGATTTTACCGATTCCTCCAAGGATGCTAGGTAAAAATAGCGCCACTATTACCCCTTTGATAATCTGCATCCCGACGAATAATGGCAGCATAAGTTTCTTCAGCCCGAATGCTAGAAAACCAAGTCCGAACCCTGTTAAAAAGGAACTCTTTTCCTGAAAAATAGCTGAAAGCAAAAATACCAGCCAATTAAAGCCGCGGTTAGTCCTCAAGCCATGCGCCGTGTGAGGTGACGATCGACATTCGATTATTTTTTATTCCCATCGTCCAAAGTATTTCCTGAAATCGAACATACGTTGAGTCTTCGGTTCCTTTTGATTTTTTTCATTCGTTATTATTATTATTTCAGCTGCTACCGCGTCCCGGTGAATTTTTTTAGTCATTTTAGACCTTGCGATGATTGGTGACACTTGAATGAGATTCGAATGACCGTGCCGTGGATTTGTTATTTGTTTAATAAGTGATCATCAACCAAATGTTATATACCCTTCATATATGCGTGTTAAAAAAAAATTCTTTTCGTTCCAGGGTGCAGATTTATAAAACATTGTAACCAACTGTCCATTTTTCCAAAACCGAAATTTTATAAAAATTCGTTGTTCCTCCATCCAGATACCACCTTTATAAATTCCGGCTTATCATAGAGAGAGAAAAAAACCTGGCACTTGAGGCAATCGTAATTTTCATCACATGCAAACCCAAAAAAAAAAACAACAAAAACCAGAAAAAATCATTGTTGATCGTAACGACTATATTACCTTTTTTAGGATTGTTAAAACTTACCACCAAAGAACGTCCGAGAGCCCCTTGCCAGGGAGAAGTCGGAAGGCATTTTTATTCTGAGGATGTGCTCTTTGGCGTAACGCGTTATTTTTTCGATGGCTGATAAATCGCGAGTATCGACATCATTCTTTGGGGTACTCGTGTTCCTGACGATCTGTGCGAAATTTGTCACGTTGTATACATCGATAGTCGACATCGCATCGACGAGGTAGTCCAAATTGTCTTCCAAATTTTGCTCGAAACAAGCCAAAGACAGTGTTGAATTACAGGGTTGTTTGACGTCGTCCTCATCTTCTACCTCTGGAACATCCGATCGTCTCGTAGAATTGATTGCAGGATTTCCGGAAGAAGTGGAGCCATTTTCCGAATCAGCTTTCAGTCTCGCAGCTTCACTCTCGTGCATCGACTTCAGATCAGTGTGAATCAAATCCGTTATGTCCCTGTCGAATTTTGATGGTTTGTCGGGCGAAGAGTCGAAACTGGTTTCGTTGTAATCCAAGGTAGGATCATCGAGGGAGTCTATCCTGGAATTCGATGTCAAGACCTCTTCGGGATCATGCCGAAACCTGTGATTTGGCGAATGATGATCGTCATGGTGTATTAAATTCTGAGCAAGTTTTCCCTCGTGGTTTATACTCTTTGGAATTTTTATGCTGCTTTCCTTGACCTCTGCACTGGCTAGTCCATCACTCAGTCCATTTACCGATATCGCAGTCACTGCCACTAGCAGCACCCACTGCACACTTACTCGAAACGCCATAACTTCCGGTTTGAAATGCCCGTGATTTATTATTTACTTTCTCACTTATGATTGATTTCCCGCTTCTCTATCTATTTCTTCGGTGTTGCATTACTATAACCAACTAATTGCACCTGAAAAAAATTAAATAAAACTTAGTCAACTCAATTCGAGACAACTTTGAGAGATTTTCAGATAGTCGTACCTCTTTATTTCGTGGCTGTTAGCTCTCCTCGAAGGTCATATGTGGTTCGTTTCCAGCTTTTGTGAATGAGTTGATTTTCTGAAATTTGAATGAAAATTAAATATAAGAAAAGTAAATATCAATGCAAACTTGGTTCGATCGGATCGAGAGACTCGCAAACCGGTCCGTATACACGACCTAGAAACCCAAAAAAACAAAAGAGTAGCTACGAAGCAAGTAAGTGTAGTGATATCACTGTGCATACGCGACGATGATTATGCTTGATACTCGGGGGTCGTTAGCTTCCGTGGCACGTTTTGGTTGAAGCTAGCGAATGGAAGCGAGCGATACCTGACTGCCCAAGTTCATACGAATTTCAAGGTAGTTAGGTGGAAGAACGACCGGAAATCATAAGTTTACAAAAGTACTGGCGCTCGAAAATTTTACCTAGGGTTATTAAAGGCTCCGGTAAACTTCTCGCATAGACGGGCAGTGGGGGATCTGAAGACCACAGAAGAAGCATAAAACATGCAGAAAATTATTCATTAAACTTAAAGTGCCGCAGACGAAAAGCCTCAAACGTGGTTAGTTATACACGTAAATTAGCAAGTGAATAGATCTGCTTTCCAATTGCACGCGTCAGTTTTATTCGAATGTGCATCGGGTACTAAACTTTTCATTATTCATTTTCTTGTTTTTCTAGTTTTTTTTTTCTTTTTTTTTTTTTTTTTTTTTGAGCAGTGATTGACCTACCGAAACGCTTCAATCGTGAAATGAATACAAGGATATGCATGTATCGTATGAATAATAAAATAATTTCAAGTGGTTTCTTGGTAATATGATAGAAGGAAGTGATCAAATGAATAATTAATTGCAAGGTTGAGGCCAGTATATTCAACGTGATGAGTCTAAAGCCCCCGAGCGATATTCGGCGATAATCACGTTGCGGATAGTCGTGTATTTCTGGGCCACTGGTCCAGACCACCTCTCACTTGACTCTTTCAGAATTATCGTTAATTATGTATCGTTATTTGTGGTCCACTCCAGATGGCATATTATAAGTGAGCGTTAACGTTTTCATATTTCCGGGTCGGTCCACATATATCTATGATACAATAACCCCTGTCCGAGGAATAAAGAATTCTCATTTCGGCTGACTGACGAAAAAAAAAAGTTATCACCCTCATCGAATTGTCATAATTATTAAGAGATCATTAACGCAATATAATTAAGACTAATTATCGTTTAACTTCAAGGGTAACGATCTCGGTAGAAAAAGAAAAAAAAAATCGTTACGCAATCCGCGTGGTGTGATACTTACCGATATACTTTTTTTTGTTTTTTTTTCCTTATCGTTTTGGTTTTGTTAATAAAAACTCGTAAACGGCACTAAAACACTTTTCCTTTGAGGATATATTTATCCCGCTATACGAAGCGCGTGAGAATGAATCAAATAAGAAACTAATAACAAACTATGTTATAAAAATCCAGCGTGTATTGGCGCGTTTTTAGTTAGTTAGGATGAGTTCGAAAGCCTTGGAAAATCGGCCGATTGTGCTCGGCGGACGACGCGGCACTGGCGAACGGAGTCGGGGAATTGACTGGATTGGACGCTGCGTACGTCCGATCTGGGTTACCCGGCCAGCCACCGTCACTGTTGGATCTATAAGTTTGTTCAACACTTGTTATATCGTACCACCATTCCTCTGGTGCTCACCAAACCGCGCTCAGGATGACCAGGAGTGTCCCGAGAAGTGGAGGACCCCAAAAATAAAAGTGGAGAATATTTCCTTATTTGACATTCCCTGCACCGCACCTCAAGGTCTCCCAGAAATAAGCTTTCTGGTGATGGAAGGAAATGGGCGTTCACCGATGTTCCACGTATTTTTGAAACTTCTTGAGACGTTATTCGAATTGAATATGCTCACGATGCAAATCCAGTACATGAAACCAACTCGATCACAATGTTGCATAGGTACAACCTAGAACAGTTCTTAAGTGACCGCATTAATGTACGAAATGAAAGTAATGGTCGTACTTTATTAAAGAAACAAACTTTTGTTAGTGTCATTTACAACCATTCAGCAAAGACTTGTTAATTTCACTGAAACTATATATATTCATATTTCTTAAAGCGTACTCTTAACTTAGGTATGTAACAAGTCCGCGATGGACTTTCTTCTTGAATTAACTCTAGGTCAAAAGTGAACCAGCAAAAAACAGACGTCGGTTAGCAGTAATTTGGACAAATGATCGTCTCAACGTCTAGCAGAGAAATTACATACCAAAGTACAAGAGGTCATCAAACGCTGTATCTCCTAATCGTAAGCTTGTAACAGATCGTTACACTGCAGCAGTCGTGTTGGGAAACTGGTTTTTTGACGTCATATCTCCCTCCCAATTTCTTCTTCATCCTCAAAGTAGCAGGAGATCCTACTCATATGATCAACTACTACTCAATGACCCGATCGCTAGTAAGTTGAAAGGTAGATCGAAGGTCTTTCAGAGTAAACAATTCAATCTGTACAAAAAATTGCCCGACTGATTGAAAAAATGATTCCTTCAGCGACGTCTTCTTGAACGAATGATTCACCCCGTGAAAATTTCCACCGTCTCCACAAAGCATGAAAATAACCGCTAAGATTTCTTATCGTTCAGCAAGATTGTAGGAACAGGGGTGGAATACAAAATTCAAAATGTCACTCAACGGGAGTCGTGGGTAAGTTGGTGTGAAAGTGTTCGCTAAAGAATTACATTCATGTCTATGACCAGTATAGAAGGTTTGCTTTATGGCTGAGTGCGCGTGAAAGAATTCCAAATCATTGTAGATTACCATAGAAATTCAGACGCTGATTCTAAAAAAAAAGAAGAAGAAACATAGAAAAAATGTTAAAAGCTTTCTTCTCTAGTTTTTAAAGGGATAATTCGGACCCGTTATGATAATGCCGCGCTTCTGTGATCCACCTTCGAAGTAACGGTCGACAGACCATATGAGTGCTAGTTATTACATCAATGTCCGGTACAATTCTTGTCCATAATATGCACCTGAATAATCATCGTCATTATACGGTCAGTGGAGGGTATGAAAATAGCCACCATGGACGATATAATATTCTAAAACTAAATCGAAATTGCAGCGAGTCTATGTGATACATCTGTCGCAATTTACATGATTTAGTACCTTACAATAAGCTTAGAATAAAAGTGCACGACAGGGCATGAAGAAATGTCGCCAAGACCTCTGTTAGTCCCTCATCGTTGAGAAACGCACGTATGACAGAAACTTGGATATTTAGACCACATGGACGGATGGATGGGTAGAACTACCGATAACGGTTTTTATACCTCACCAATTCCACGTATGGGAGTTAAGGCGTAAGGAGGTGTAGTAGAGGGTTACCGGACTCTGTCCAGTGGCCCTGGCAAACGTTCAAATCTGTTAGTAGGTCAATCGAGTTTGGGACCAACGAACCTCGAGTCAAGAACTCCTCCGTATGACCTTGACCCATAATTCTCAGCTCAATGTTGGACGGTGTGGTAAGAAATGGGTGGTCAATATGGACAAAGAAAATTCCTGAGATCTATTCGAGAGACTTTTACGTCTGGGAATTCGGCTATTTTATCTTCCTGTAAGAATAAAACGACATCACAATTTTATTGGGCTAGTACCACTTCGATATAATGATGGTTCGTAGCCAGTAGATTGAGATTCAAATATCACGAAATCGGACGATTTGAGGTGCCGCTATTCGCGGAAGATACCTGTACGAATATATTTGTGTATTACATTAAATATCGTGTGTATTTTAACTATGTCAGATATTAATAACCTGTAGTACGTTATGCATAATATTAAAGATTATTCGCATGACGTCGTTAAGATTTTCTACGATTTTGAAGTAATTACAGCTATGATTATACAAGTGAATATATACAGTCCTTTTTCTCAGCTGCACTAATGACCAATAAGTTCAAGTAGATACTTACAGTTATTAATATTCCAGTGTGCCGCCAGTTTTTGTTTAAAAATTCGCTGAATTTTCTTCACTGCTGGTCATTCAGGTTTCGTAAGTGCGTTACACAATATCGCTGACCACAGTGACCAACTATATCCATATTCTGTTGTTTCATGCCGATAAAACAGAACGATATTCTTTGAACCTGATGCATATGCGACCCAACATACATAACTGCATGCAGGTTGCAGAGACAAGCTTAGGTCCATTATCTGAAAATCGTTCTCGAGTACTTTGCCCGTCCCTACCTATTTATATTCAAATTATTTGCTCATAGGATACAACAGTGTCGGAATGCGGACGGTGCATAATTGCGTAGCGCGTTTTTTCTTTTTTCTTTTTTCTTTTCAAACTGCACCGTACAACGTACCGCTACCTGCGCATTAATAACGTGTTGCAGGTTGTGAAAAATATCAAAGTTCATAGGATGATCGTTAATTGTGTTCACGCGAGAATGTTCGACACTTACGATTTGCTTGATGATAAACGGGTACGCGGCGCATGTCGCTACCCTTCAATTTCTTTCACAATTTATAATTTTTTCACGGACGCACGTGATGCAGGAACTCATGACCGATGTTATGATCTATTATACCATAATTGAGGTGAGCTTCGAGGTAGGACGTGTATTTTCCTTCACCAAGATCTAGAAATACTAGTTAGGTCGCAAAAACCTGGTCAGTCGACGCCCCCGGGGGCGCCATTCAATTAATACGATATCTGACATTCTTTACAGTTATTCTCTTTACGCGGTACTTCTTCTAATGATATAATATAAGAGATCCAAGAATCTTTGGTGTTTATCCGGTATATAGGAAAAATTGTGAAAAAAAAGTCGAAGTCAACTCTGGAAACGGGAGCATTGCAGAGGCAGTCTGACTAGCATTCCCAGTTCACATCCTTATAGTTTAATCATAACATGAACAAGACACGCATCCTACCTTATTATACCGTTTCAGTTTACGAACGAGACCCTGTTTAGGCTACTCAAAAGTCAGGTTCCATTAACTCGAGTCTAATCGAATAGATCCACTGATTGTAAGAACAGAAGAGGAGAATATATACATTTTGCAGTGACTTAATTATCACGGAAAACTGAAATGCTTTTTGGTGAACTTCTAATGGTAAGCGTGAACTGAACTGATAACCTACTTCAAGCAAGCAAAGTGCAATAAATGCGATCTGACTAAACATCCGTTTGCATTGAATCGATCTCGTAATCGATCAAGGTCGAGGGTGTGTCCATGGAATGAATACGGGATAGGCTAACAAAGTGACAAACAACTCTTAGTTTTTTTTTTTCATTAAAAATATTAGCGACAATTTTTTTTTTTTTTTCAATTTATTTATAAAAATATTTCACATTAGACTTTGTTTATGAATAGGGTAGAAAATAATGGCACTCGCCATTACATTGTCATTATAATGCAATGATTGTTATTCAAGAGAACAAAAAAATAAAAAAAATAAAAAAACCGTTTTGTTAAAATGGTCCTCGTGCGAATAACTCCGTGGTCAATGCCGTCCATCTTTTGTCTTCGTTAAAAGAAAGGCGCGAAGGAAATTGAATGTAATTTACCGCAAGAGTCGAGACCTTGAACTCGAACAAGTTCAAGAAGACCGAAACTAACGCCTCTTTCAAGTGGACCATATTATTTCTAAATCTAAAAATAAATAAATTAATAATACTAATCACTTCTTTTTTCTTTTTCTTTTTTTTTCTTATAGGAAAAACAAAGGTGAACGATGTTCTTCCTCTAAATTAGTCTACCGCACTCTGAATAAATGTCATCAGCAATCACCACCTTAACTTATAATCAATTCACATCACATTTTGCAGTTGCTGCTGTTTCAAAGCTGCATAATATCCTCGATAAGGATTTCTTGAAGCACTGGCAATGAGCGGATCATGAGCACCCGCTCCACCGTATCCAATCATGTCAATTTTCTGGCTCCATCCGTCGTCTTCGTGCCCAGATCCTGCGGTTAAGAATAACACAAAATCAGTTAGGTATTAACGGTTTTTATCATACTGCCATTGTCGTGATCATTGGATCGTTGGATTCCCCGTAAAAGCTAATATACGTTTATCCTAATGTTAGTATTTCATGATCTGAACTCTTTTCTTCAGATATTCGTGATACTAATAATGAAATCGCTAATTAAAAGTAAGTTTTCTCACCAAGAGGGTAATCAACTGGAGTATCGGCAGCCGTAGCCCAGGTGCTATACCCCGTTTGATGATGATGCATGGGTGGTATTTTGCAGTACTTCAAATTAGCTAGGAGCGATGGTATTGCGAGTGCTCCGATCAAGAGAATCTTCTTGATGAAGTGAACTCCAAGTAAAATCGGAAGCAGCAATAATTTCATTTTCAACAATTTCAGAAGGATTAATATCGGCAAGATGACGGCTAGGCCCTTTTTCTTCTTTTTGAAAAGCCGATCCTCTATAATTCGCAACATTCAAAAATAGGATTTTCATTGGTTCTTCAAAATCTAAAGGAAAAATTTCGTGACTCACGACCGTTGAAAAAAATTTACCTCCCGATCTTCCGGTCTCGACCAAATCGTTCAGCTCATCCGTGTCCAGAATCATCGGCCCTGACGACAAACTTCTTGCGGTTTGGCGCTGTTCAATGGTGTAAACAATCGCTCGACGAGTCAACATGTCCTCAGCACTGGACCGAACAAAATTCAGAAATTTCGAGTACCTCCCGAACCCCCGAAATTTCGGGACTTCGGGAAGAACCGGATCGTCAACCGGCGATGAGGATATTTTGATCAATCGGAAGGATCCATAGTGAATATCCTGGCGCGAGAAAACCTAGATTAGTATTTTTTTTTTTCAGCCATGAGATGACAGATCGCAAGTATTACCTTTTCGGAAGTTAAATTGTGGATCCATTGAACGGCTCTGAATTTTCCACACGCAAAGGGATCCCTGAGTCTAGCGCAATCCGTTCTGCATTCATCAACGTAGCTAATATTAGATTGCTCGAAGCAATCTACGCTCAGAATATTGAAAACACAAAATAAAAGTATCGTGTATGAACCCAACTGTTTCGAGTGTGTGATGAACGGTGAAATTTTTTTGTCACGGTTTAGGATCGACGATGTTCTTCGCCGGTAGGTAATTACACCCATTATGCTCTGCAAACTAATCATATTTTCGTTTGTTATTTTAATTTATTTAATATACTTAAAAAAGAAATGTTTCTTGTTTTGGCTGTTTATTTGTCAAGTTATTATCGATGCCGTTATACTATGCACGCAACACCACGATTCTCAATAATATAATCTTGCGCAGGAGATAATTAAATCATCTCGTCTCCGCTGATCGAAAGCTTTTCAACGAACACCAAAAAAAAAAAAAAAAAATTTCCGCACTTTGAGGTTTTCCACTATTTTATAGATGTGTCGAACAAGTTTCACCGTTCAAAAAGTGTCTTTCAAGTCGCACTGAAGGGTTTAATTTTGATAAAACAATTGTGGGGTCAATGTGGCCATTTTTATGCAATATTTGATTTGAACTTTACTCCCGATCGCCAAGGGATATCGACGGCACAACGCCAAAGTAACTTCTGATGGCTAGACAAGAAATCTTGCCCATATATACTTGTAGGATATAGGCCAGTAGGGGGGCTTCGAAGAGTCAGGATTGTCCAACCATAACTTCGAGATCGACGCGCACTCGAAGGATTTTAGAAAAACATAACAACGACAACGGCAACGACTGTACGCAGGTTTAAGTCAACTATGATGACACTTTTGTAATTAATATATCGGTCAGTGACATGATATATGTGAAGACCTTTCATTTTGCAGAACGTTCCGGGTAATTAGTAAAATTGGACTGCACGGATCGGAGGTTCATTTTTCATTTTTCTATTTCTTTCGCTCAATTCTTTCTGTAGAACAAAAAATGAATAAATGAATGAAGAAAACAAAACAAACGTAAACTTTCAGTTCCACAAGTTATTTTCGGGGTAGTTTCGTACAGTGATCTAGAAATCTCTAGCCCTTCTCGCTCTCTTTTTCCTCTCTCTTTCTCTTCAAAACTATAAGCCAAAGAAAGTACGAAACGAAACAAAAGCGTATCTCCACTTTTACAAGTGACGCATGTGGTTAAAAACTACATACTCGAAATTCGAGCCTATTAGTTACAGACTAGCAGCTAGTCCGCTGTAAATTTTATACCACAATATCATCGGTACATACGCGAGATGATCGAGACCTACATAGATCCTAATCATTGACGACGCTACATATCCACGTGTCGCATCAATGAAACGATCAATATCGCACCGATAGAATGAAAGTTTCATTAGAAATAGTTAGTACCAAGGAAGTTGCTGAAAATAAGGTTCCGCGAGAGAAAAAAAGTGATCCTCGGAAAAAAATTATTTCAAACAATTTCATATCGAGAGCACGCAACCCGATCCCTTTGCTGGATATCACGTCCGAATTTTCAATCTATGTTTCTTTATATTCGCTCAACAATTTGTTCTGCCCCTTATTGTTAATACCTCGTTTCAATTAAGCTATCTTCGGACAAAATAAATCTAATTTCTGTCAGATCTATCGATTTTTTTTAAAGAAATTCATCTCGCACGATTTCTTAGGACAATTGTTCTGGATGTATAATAAAAACTCAACATTTTTTGCAGGAGATGAAGATCCTTTTTCGATTCAGGGTAATAATGATGATTAAAAATAATTTTCCTTTTTTTTCATTAACTCATTTAATCTATTACTAAATTTTTAATTATATCTTCTAATCTTTCATCATACCTATGTACTCGTACCTGGTGGTCGTTTGAAATTATCACACTTTCAATCAAAACGTAGCGAGAGTAGTTAAATGGCCTAAAACTATTATTTTCATCTTTTTTTTGTTACAAAATATATGAGTTATGTTCACAATATAATAAGGAGTTGTGCCTTTCTGTATCGTTTATGTGGAACAGACTCGTGTTTTTATACGCTGTGATTTTATTTTTCTGTTTTTTCTTTTTTTCAATTCAATACTAAGCTCACATACCTCCAACGCTGCAGGTTCGGTGTTCCACAATACGTTTATACTAAAAGTTCTTTCATCTCATGACACGAGACGAACGTGTCTCACAATTCCTATAAGTATGTTTGTGCCTGAAATTGATAGCGTGTGTAAATCTTGATGAACGGGCATGCTCGTCCTGATTTTTCAACCTGATTTGTCAGGTAGTTCTATAGTTACCAAAAAATGAAATCAGGGCACGCGTTGGAAGACGGTACAAAGTGATTATATGCTAGACGGGCCTTAAAAGTGGTGTGTGAAGAGTTTAAGATCCATTCGATTATAAGTTAAATTTGAAACTCTATTTTGCAGCTGCATATCTGAATCAAATTTTTCATCGTTTTCTCTAATTTTGTTTATTTATATTTTTGTGTGAATTCGGTTTATAAATTTAAGATATATTTTGAAAGACATTTCACCTAGTTTAATGAGTCGACGCAGTGTCACTCATGCCCTTTATAAATTGTCATAAAGATAGCAAGCGGTCGCTTCCGGTGGTGGGTAAATATATTTAATTGTACATACAAGTCGTGTGAATTATGCTCAATGTTGACGGTACAATTGTTAAATTTTAAAATCTTGTGACAATTTTACATACCTCTACCCATTTCCCTACATTTATAAAAATTTCGTTTTATGCTCTAAAAAACCTAACTTTCGACGCATATTTTGATTAAAATATAATATGCAAAATGACGTGGAAATTGTATTACACATTGTTTTCATCCATCAAAATTAACTCGCTACTGGTGGCATTAGCTTTATGCTATACTGGTCAAGTGAGACTGACAGATGTAGCGCAGGTATTATAGGTGACTATATATATTCGTAAATCGTAAATTTGGTAGAGCTCACAAACAAGATAAGCGAATATCTACGTGATATAATTATATTTGCACCACGTGTCGCACAACTGTATTGATATAACCGTTCTGCTTGTAATACTTGTATAAAATTGTGTCTCCCAAAAAATCGTGATCGATAATACAATTATCGATCGTCTGCACCTGCCTTTTTGTTATACACTTCCAATATCGATACTCTAACCACCTACATTTTATGCAGACTATCCTGTCTGCCTCGAATCAATTTTAATGACAGTACATTTTTTGTGGTCTGAGCCTCGATATCCTGGAGTAGACGGTGATTTGATAATAATGCGTACGATGATCATATATGAATCTATAAGATGCGGTGGTAAATTGCCAGAGGATAAACCTCATCTTCATCTCCTATATATTGTACATTATACATGCGTCAATTATACGCCTTTGCAGCGCTCAGCTTCTCTATTCTTTATTTGCTCAGTCCCGTACTCATCTTTCCAATTTGGCTGCAACATCCGTGTCATGGCCTTAATAAGACTAATCTATTTACCTCGCGTTCTTTTAGCCCCCGATAATTGACTGCAGATGTTTTAATTATGGCGAAATATTTGAAGCGGTGCAATCTGTACGCAGCATACTTTTGTAAGACTGTTCCGGTGTTATCAACCACGCGAAAATATTTTTAGGCCGAGTTTTTTTTTTTTTTACCTAGTACCTATTTCTAATCCGGTAATGTCACGCTTTCGATAGCACTCAGTGAATAATACATCGGACTTGCGAGGAATTATAATTTTCAATGAATTGGACGTACGTCAATGAACTCTTATAGCCCTCTGCCATACCGTCGCCAGCGTATATCAATACGGGATAGTCAGTACGTGTCGAAAGCAAGTAGAAATAAAAAAGAAACTATAATAAAAAAATTACTTTGTTACATACTCTAACCAGGCTTTCCTACGGCAGAGTGACAAGACAGCGTGTCTCCATCATTATTCACAATATTTTTCCCTTCTTTTTCTCTCTGAGCATGCGAGTATTAAATCGATTATGATTGGTACAAGTCGATGGAATTCGGTTCACTGACAGGGGTTTCCAACTTCCATACAATATAACTTCGACGACGCGACTTGTTGAACAAGATTATAAATAGCTGTGGAGGAATGAGAACCGTTCGGACTAAAAAGTAGTGGATCCCTTTGATAAAATAAATGAAAAAAAAGATACAAGCGTTTGGAATTGAGGATAGTCAACTTCTTCACACCAGACGTCAATCGGGTTAATTAAATTTTTGAATAGACAGAACGTGTTCTAATTATTCTTTCAATTAAAACCCATCCCAAGTAACAACGTTCAGAAAATCTATTAACTAAATCAAATTCCATATGCGATCCCTTTTTACGTGCACGTGCCGGGGGAAAGACACCTGCTGAAAGTCTGCGCATCAATCGATATTTCTTCAGGCTTCAATCCCAGGCTATCTCTAAGGAAATGATGTGCGGGAGATTTAAAAATAACTTAGCGGGAATCTTGTGGCGGATAATCAAATTTTGTAACACCCGGTCGGTCAAGTATAGCAATAAAACTGACACTATCATATGTATGATTTATAATCGCTGCAAGGTTGATAATAATAAAGCATATTTACGACTGTCTAGATAATGGGCTTGAGGAGTAACTCGACACATCAGTCAGCTTAAATGAAAAATATCGTAATTAATAATTCATTTTTCCATGGAGACGGTACCTCTACCTCGCGGTAAAATTTGACATCGTCATTGCGCGCGCACAAATCGCACACCTACGTGAGTCTAAGTATGAGCTTATTGACGAGAGAATTCAGAATTCAGATTCGAACGAGTCCAGCGCACGCGTTTACCCTGTTCCCATTCCTTGCGTCGCCCAGTCTTTCCGATTCCCTTACCAACGAATACCAGATACGGGCTGCTGCTGCTGCTGCTGCTGCTCTATAATAGTACGAAACCTGAACTGCGGCAGCAGTGTTTGAAAAAATTAAAGAATTACAAAAAATTAATACTGGTTTTATCAACCAGTACAAACGCTTTTCAAGGCATACTCAATCTCTTCCATGAATAAAGTGTCGTAAGACTGGAGAACAGAGGCAGTAGTTTGTTTGTTCTGAAGCTGTACAATCGCGCTGCAGCAGCAGTAGCAGATTGTAATAAGATATAGTACTATAAAGTGGCAAAAAAAACCCGATAAATTAATATCGGATATTTAAATATTATAATGTCCGCAAGTGAAACTGGTCAGCGGAAGAATAGTGCAGGACCCGATATAGAGAAACCAAAATGGGATCAAGGATCTTACATCGGAAGGGCTCGCCATTTTTTTACTGTGACTAATCCTATGAACGTTTTTGCAACCCCAGAACAACTATCCGAAGCAAGCGATATCGTTCACAAATATAGGTACATATTTGCTACGTAATAACGAGAGGTTACTACTCTGGTTTCTACATCATTTGAAAATATAAATACAACGCGAGTATTTTTAGATAATTGATATAATCGAATTGTTCGCATGTTATTCATGCGAAACGTGGAGATAATTGTTTCTGACCGGTTCATCGATTCAATAACAGTATGGTGGTATAGTAGTGTATGTACTAAGATCGTACATCGGGCGTTGCGTAATTTATAAATGTGAAGAAATATTACGAGCAGAGTGGAATTAAGGATTTTATTTAAATTAACGATCATTTTGTGAATCAGGAAAGGTGAGAGTCTTGAGAGGCTCGGAATAACTGAGGAAAAATTATGGAGCTGCAAATATCTTTACGACAGTGCATATCATCCAGACACGGGAGAAAAGATGATAATAATTGGTAGAATGAGTGCCCAGGTGCCTATGAATATGCTGATCACGGGCTGTATGATGACCTTCTACAAGTGTGTAAATATATAATTTTTTGTGTTATCAGTTAATTTTAATTTTTTTTTTCTTCTGTACACGATTACATCACACAAGTGTTGCGTACAGAGTGTATACAGCCGAATTGGATTTATGATAACACCACTTAATGGCACTGACCCAGACCCTCGAAAAAATTAGATAAAGCATTTGTGTAATCGGCGCTCATTACTTCAACAAGCAAAAGGATTTTGCAGATAACAAAATGCAGACTATAAATGAATGTAAACGAAATATTTCTATATAAATATAAACATCGAATTTCACAACAGAAATGGTACACTAGTTCTACACGTTCACCAATATTCACACAAACAATTGGCTATAGCATGAAACCTTGAGAATCTAATTACGTGACTTGTAGCCAAAAACAAAAGCTTTATTTGAAAGATTTTTTTGATTCATAGATCAACCCCAGCGGTCGTATTCTGGCAATGGTGCAATCAGTCCTTCAATGCATTGGTGAATTACACGAATCGAAGTGGATCGAGTCCGATCGCAGTTTCTACACTAGTACAAAGTTACGTAGGAGCAACTGGAGGTGCCCTTTTTACAGCACTATCTCTTAACCATCTAGCGAAAAAAGGGCCACCTCTGGCCGGAAGATTGGTACCCCTAGCAGCCGTGGCAGCTGCAAATTGCGTTAATATACCACTTATGCGAATAACAGAATTGCAAGAAGGAATCGAACTCCAAAATGATAAAGGGCAAAAAGTCGGGGCAAGCGTATCTGCAGCTAAACAGGCTATCATTTCTGTTACATTTTCGCGAATTCTCATGGCATCACCAAGCATGGGTTTGTATTTTCAATGATTTGATTCGTAAGATGCAATTATCGATAACCAATACAATGACGGTTTCAGTCCTGGCACCACTTCTGATGAACTACTTGGACAAGAGGAATTTACTAAAACGCGTCCCATGGGCCGGAGGACCTATTCAAGTGGCCCTTTGCGGAGTTTGCTTGACCTTCGCAACACCTCTTTGTTGCGCTTTATTCGCACAACGTGTCTCAGTTCCTGTCAACACATTAGAACCGGAAGTTCAAGAACAAATCCGGGCTAAGGATCCGGAAGCACAAATCGTGTACTACAACAAGGGTCTATAAGACTTCTTGCATTTCCTTCGAAATAGTGGGTTTAGATCGTTGTTGATTATTCTGGCGCGTTGATCGGCAATTGAATTCGATTCATTTGTTGACGATTTGGTTCACATTCTGGTAAATTTATAGATATTAGTGAGAACTTGTGTTAGCTGTGCGCACACGAATCTATCACTCAGTGTATCTATTACAAACGAGATGACAATAACGTATAGTTAAGGAATTATTGTAAAATGGTACACCGTGTTATCCACATAAATCGAGCGATTAATGCTGAAAGAAATATTTCATCAATCACGAATACTCAGAAAAAAAAAGATTTATAAAAATCAGTTTTGACGTAACGAGGACACACCAAATGATGCAGCTGGAGATTGAATTATTTTACTGCCAGAGTTGTTGATCTCAAAACATCAAGCTTGATCAATTACTGGTATATGTTTTAAACAACTTTTGAGTTATTCCGTTCGTTTTACATTCAGTCCATTCAACCATTCCACTTATCTAAATCGCAACAATTAAGGGATGGAATAGTAATACATGAACGTCTGTTAAGTTTTTTCATTTATTCGATAAGTCAGAATTGCTGTAAATTTTATGTACAATTGCAGGGATTATTGTTGTAGCTGACTCATATTATTAAATGCTCGTAAGTTTAATCAACTACTTTTTATGAACCACTAGTTTGTGTTATGGTACTTAGCGTTATCTTTGATACCACCATTTTTGCTTAAAAAGCAGGAAACCACAGAAAATGGAATGAAAGATTTCATTTTTTCAACTTCAGGTAAGCTTATAACAAAACAATAAAATCATTCACATTATCATCAACATCTATCATTTATTGCTACACACTTTGTCTTTATACACTCAAGGTCATTTTAACATATTGATCTTCCACTGGTTTGCCATCTCCACCAAAACGTCTCACGGGAGGTGGAGGATAGATTTTGCGACCATGCCGTCCATCTTTGCGTTGCCACAAGCCACTTCTGGGCCGGTTGCCAAGTTCTCGATTTCTTTGCGCACTGCCAATAGGGGTATCAGCATGGGGTATGTTGGAGAGCCTGCCTACCGTTGCCATACATGTCTGGTATAAACTGAACTCTTTTTTACTGGGCATTCGAACTATAACTCTATCGTTACCATCACGACGAAGAATTACTCCGAAGGTACCAGCTGCATGGATCAAACATCCTCCAGCTCCAGGGTATTTCTCAACACAGTGAACGTTTGTGCCATTAGGCAAGGCTCCCAGAGGATAAGAATCTCCTTCAAAAGCTCTCACAGGGATACGAGGCAAGGCTCTGGACGTGCGTATTATGTCACCTGGTTTCATATTTTCCGTAGCCAAAATATATTTCAGGTTTTGACCGCTAGCAACAAGAGCGATAAATGCTGTCCTGCAACCATCCTTCAATATTTGTAAAACTCTCTCTTCTTTAGGCTTCTCATTTAGATCAGTTGGACCATCTCTGCGCCAGTCTACCCAGTGATACTTGTGCTTTATGCCACCTCCAATACCCTTTGCCACCAGTCTGCCTGCTCAGAGCGTGTCAATATTCAGTAATTTTACTGAGATTTACAAAATTTTTGCTGTTGTCTTTTGATGCTTATTGCAAGTGCTCAAGTGCATACTAGTTGTACAAGAAATTTAGGGAAATACTTGCCTGAGACGGGATCTCTACCAGCTAGGTTAGTAACCTGCAATGGTTCGACCGTGTATTCTTCAGGAAAATGAACAATGCGGCGATACGATTTGCCGTTCACACCTGGCTCAGGTTTATCCACTGGCGTCCATAATGTTCTTATCTGCTGCTGACTGCACGATAACTGATTTATTCCGGATTTATTAAAAACCCGTTGAACCAAACAACGAAAAACTACAACTGCCGACATCTTTCAACTAGTCTTCCATGCTTTTAACTCAACGATCAGTAACGACCATGGAAAAACTCGAAGTTCCGATACGAGAACTCGAATCCGAGGCGGATCGAAAATGACATTGCGCGTGCGTGGTGATGTGCAGCGATATTTCGATCTCGAGATACCTCGTGCCTCGCCTTGTACGATACTCTTTGAATGGAAAAGCGTTGAGAATTATTTTACTTCTCCAGTTTTTGATATTTTTCCTCAGTTATATGAGTTATCAAATTCTTAGACACAATATTATTTTACGTTTCACTTAGTCTACGTATATATTCAGTCCGAAGTTGAGCAGTCTTCCAACTTCTATATCTTCTTTGTTATATCGTCAACTGTAACATTACATTATCTATAAGGTAGTTTATTATGTAAATAAATTAACACAATGATGAAACTACACGATACCGTGTTAAATTAAGAAATTTTTTACCTGTGTAAGAAACATACCTGTTCAGAGATACTACGTTTGTAACAATGCTAGTAATTTCAATCTTATCGATTTTGACCTCAGACATATTTTTCGGGTGAAACTGTACATACAGCTCTCCAATATAAGGAACAAGACGAAATATCTTTGCTATAAGTAGAGGTACAGAAGTATCATGATCATCTGCAAAATATTTCAAGTTACAGTCATGTATCATTGGTCTATATTAGTCGAATATTTCTTTACCAAGATCTTGGTAACCAGGCCATTCTTGGTCTCCGGAGTGCATAATTTGGAAGAAAGCAGGATTTTGCCAAATTTCGCCGATTTTGTTTTTGGAATTCACAATCTCTAAGCTCACCCAACGAATTCAAACTTAATCCGTTGGGTTCACCTTTCGTGATCAGTAAATCAAAATCCAACCTACATATTTTAGTATTTCTTGTCGCCTCACTGCGGTGCTTGCATCGCCAGCAAATCCCGCGAATCATTTCGAGTCGCTTTGCCTTCATACGACCCTTTGAATCTAGAAAAAAATAACAAAATTCTAATGTATCCCTATCTTCATGGTAGAAAACCGTATTTCACAAAGATAAATGAATCTAACCTTGCGGTTATATTAGAGTCTGCAGACTTGTAACCACAATTTTTTTACCATAAACTGATATTGAATAGAGAATGTAATTCACACATCGAGATCATATCTGTAGCAGATTGTAGTATATCACTATGAAACTTTTTATTAATCTAATGCGGATGCTTTCACATTGACAAAAAAAATCATGTGATATACGAATGTTGAATAGTATTTTTTAATGTAATCGAACTAAAATCCAACACCGGGGACATAATGGAGCAGAAATTCAAATCTACAGAATTGAAACATATAGAAATTTTCGTCAGGATCCTGCCTTCGATGGATGTTTCCGAATCTTCTCTAAAGATAGCAGATAACAAAAAAGTACGCTATGCATTGGTGTACAACTCATTGATAACCTTTTCTGTAATTCATCTTCATGTATCAAGGACATATATGTGCGATGCATCCAAGATATGAAGCGGGATAGGATCTTGAAATCTACAAGTCCTATCTTTTGGCGGTTCTCGATGGATGGAATTTTTTTCAACAGTTCTCAGGAAGAAGTGTACAAAGGAGTTACCAAAAACCTTCTCAACAAGTGACTACTTATTATGGTAGATAATCACGAATATTTCCCGAAATCAATTGTTTAAATGATTGCTTAAGCGTTTTAGATGGGGTTCATTGCGTTCTCCTAAGTCAAGGGCAAATCGGTACCGGAAAGAGCGTCACGATTGGCGGATTACGGAACAGTTATGAGGTACTAAGTATCAAACGTAATTTGGATATGCCAAATATCGTGAGATATACTTTACAATTTTCTTAGCACAGAGGTATAATTGTGCGGTTATTATCGGATATGTTTCAAGAGAAACGGATCAGAAAGTACTCTAATGCAATTGAATACCGTATGAATTACGTGGAAATTTATAAAAACCAAGTCAAAGATTTGCTTGCCAGTAAAAATGAAGAACAGAAATTCAACATCCGTGATGCATCGAAGGTATAATGTATCGTATAATCAAATCGTTTCTTCGGACCGAGCTTTCTGGCATGGAACTACATCGATTGAAAAACGATCACACATTTCATTTAGCACATAACTTTGGCTACCGTGGAAAGCGAAGATAAAATATTAAAAAGAATATTCGAAGGTGAAGCTCGCAAGGAAATCGAAAAAGGAGCGAATTACGAAGCATCCCATCGGTGTACGAGTGTCCTTACTTTTCACGTGAAAAATACCAGTTTGATAACATCGTGGGCTGTCGCATCTCACGCAAAAGTTAGCAGTAATCTGCTCAGGAGGAATTTGTGAAATAGAAATCCTTTGGATTTTATTTTTCCAGATCCATATAGTAGACATGGCAGGTGTCGATTTTGTTGGGAAATCCAGCTGCCAAAAATCAACGGAACATGTTCGAAACGCGAATTTGGAAAAGACGCAAATGGAACGGTTCATCCTTACCTTACAAAATCCTCAAAAATTCAAAACGCCGTATCGTCAAAGCAACAGTAACTTAGTCAAATATTTGGGAGACGCTTTCAGTCTTGGCTCTTTATTGCGGTAATTGCTGGCATTGAAGTAGTATTACTTCGATTCAGAGTTACACGATCAATTTCCTTCTTTTTTTTCATGATGATGTAGTTTTATCGGCCATATTCGTACTACAAATGAAGACCTGGTATTAACACTATCGACATTGAGATTCAGCAGTAACTTAAAAAAGCTCAAGCCAGAAAAAACAAAATACAATTTTGGGTCTGAATTAACTCAGGACGTCAACAAATTAAGGGAAGAAATTTCGGGACTCAGGGAAGAGCTGGAACTCAATGAAATGCTTCTGAACCAAGAAGCGTCTACGAATTTGTCACCTGAAAGAGTGAAACGAATCGAAGAAGACGCGATTGACTTTATAAACGGCAATCTAGACGATTTAACGCTACTAAGCGTCTCGCAAGCTCAAGTATTGCTTAAGAAATTCAAAGAAATATTCGCAAAGTTAGTGCTCGTGAATCAAATTATTAATGAATCTCACGAATAATAATTAACAATTTTGTACAGACAGCAAGAGGACCACAAAATGGCTTTGGAGGAAAAATCACAGGAAGCTCACGATTCCGCGGCAAAAGATTTGAAAGGTTCCGCGTTATTTGTGACTAAGCCATCGAAGGTGCAGATTATAAAGTATTACATCAAATGTAAACGATGAGATGACTTTTTCTATAATCGATTACAGACCTCGGCGACTGGAAGTTTAAATGGCAAAATAAGGCGAAAAAAATCATCTACAGAACGTTCGTCAAAAGTGTTATCCGAAGATTCACTTGGCAAGGTTGCGGTTGACTCAAAACCGAAAGTTGGAGAGTTGATCGAAACAGGTATAATAATTAACAATTGGTCAAGTGCGATAATAATTAATTGAGTCAATAATTTGAGTATAGGAATAACAATCGGACCTGCACACCCTGAGATCCCTTTCGAATACGGTCCTGTAATAAAATGGATAGAATTTTGCCGATACGGAGATCCCCCTGATAGAGCAACCGTGCCATGTTATCGGCCAGCAGATCCTCAGAAGATATCAAATGTTAATTTTAAGTTCAAAAATTAGATAACTGATGTATATATTATGACTCAACTTAGGATTAGATAAAAAAAAAAAGAAAAAAAAATCCGGTTATTATAGATTGCAGAAAGGAACGATGCCTTTGACTATTATCTCAGAGAGAACGAATCAGCTATGACCTTAAAGAAAGATTTAGAGGCCATGGAGGAAGCCAGAAAAAGTGGTCAGTCATTAACTAGGGATTTGGTAACGAGGAAAAAAGAGATTAAAATTGAATTAGAGCATAAACGGGTAGAATTACACAGCCAACAAAACCTCAGGCATATGACCGGTGATGAAGTTTATGACGTAGATGGAAGAGTACTGATTCCAGAATTAGAACGACGATTATTTAACACAGTTATGCATATGGAAAAAGATTTTAGCGAAATACGCTGTCAACTAATGAAGGCTAATGAAGAACTTAAGGATTTAGTTGAGAAAGAAATCAACGCTCGTAACAAACTTGAATACGCTTTCCAAACGTTCTGCGATAAAATCTATGATCATGTGATGGACACCCCGAAAGAAAAGGATGCTAGCAGAGAAGCAAATGAGAATTCACTCAATCTAGAGGAAAAAATGAAGTCCAAGTTTATAGATCTGCAGAAAATGATGAGACTCATGATCGAAGTATATCTATTTATCATTATCCAGTTGAAATTGTTCAAAGTCTAACTGGTTTTTATCTCGATTCCAGAAAAAACCCACTGAAAAAAAAGTTGAATGGCGAAATCATGTGGGATTCAATGCGACAAAATGAAGAGAATGGCTGTAGAAATGCAAATTCAAATTGTAATGAAAATCGCAACGAAGAAGTATCATTTCGGAATTGGCCCGACGTGAAACGTCCATAATACGCGATTGATATCGAGATCTATGTACTGCTTTCCTAATTTGTGTATCAATAAAAAAAAAGTCGATCAGAAAAGTTGGGTGTATTGAATTATTTTAATAATTTGCTGGTCGCATCGGTTTCCAATATGGCATAACTATATCTCTTCTGCAGTATGGATAAATTATTCAAAATCAATCGATTGAGAATCACTGTGAACGTCAGTGCTTTTGTCGCGGTTCTCCGGCGGGTTCCGGGTATCGTCGTTTTCTAGCTTAAGTTAAGAGTGCACTGCGTGTGGGGCAAAGCGAGTTGGCCTTAAACGCTACTGCATAGCAGAGCTGGGCAGCAGTTAGTATAATATTCTCTCATAAAAGTCAGTGGTCAGCTACACGCGTTTTAAGAGCCCGATATAAATGCCTATGAAGTTTTATCCAGAATATACAAATATTTCTCGTCATTCAAATAAAAAAACATGTTACAAACATCCGACGATTACTCGGATCTTACCGATGCCGAACGGGAATACGCTGCAACAGTTCTAAACGAAAATAAAATCGATCGTGAAGAAAAAATCAAAGAAATGAGAGAATGGATCGCGGAAAACAAGGACCTTCACGCACGAAATGGTGAGCGTATATGATTAGTTACTTTTAAACCATGTTTAAACATACGCGTCTCTAGCCCAACATATTATAGGTATTAATTAACTTTTTAATTTGTTTATTACTACAGATGATTTTTACATTCTGCGTTTTCTCAGAGGATGCAAATTTAACATGAAAAAAGCGAAAAAGAAGTTCCGTAATTATCATGAACTTAGAACTAACTCTCCGGAATGGTTTTCACAAAGAGATCCTATGCTTCCGGAGTTACAGGAAATGTTTTCCTTGGGGTAAAATGTCTTCAATTCACTCGTCATAATTCAAACAAAACCAAATGAAATTGACAATAAAAAATCCTCTAATTTCAGAGTGTTCTTACCGCTTAAAAAATTAGACAGCGAAGGACGACTCGTCGTTATTATAAGAGCTGCTATTCATGACCCGGGAAAACACAAGCAATCTGATGTTTTCAAGGTAAACAGACTATGAAATGATCAATGATCGAAAATAGATGGATTTCTGATTTGAACCTTAATTTTACAGGCGGGTAAAATGATCTTGGAACTAGCATCTAGAGAAAGTAGAGCGGTAGCGCTCTACGGAGTATTTGCAATATTTGATCTATATGGGGTGACATTAGGTCATGCTCTTCAGCTACCTCCGCAATTAATAAAACGTGCCGTACATTCTTGGCAAAGTTGTTATCCGATGCGTACTAATTCAATGGATTTTATAAACGCGCCAAGTTACGTTAATTTCGTGTTAAATATATTCCGTAAATTCATGACTCCGAAAATGAAGGCTAGAGTTCACGTTCACAGTCATACGTTTAAAGGTTTACATAAAAAAATATCACCAAGTATACTACCAGTTGAATACGGCGGCTCGGACGGTACGATAAAGGAATTACAAGGTCAGTATTTCGTAAAGACTCTACTTGTAATTTACCTAGTTTTGTAACACGATACATCAGATTTATGTTACGTGCACTAACGATCTTACGACGATTGATCCTCCGCTCGATCATTGCATGATCAATGTGTTAGAGGGGATTACATCCTTGACCCGATAAAGAAACCGGAAAATTGATGCCATGAAGGTGTTTAGGGCTTATTCATTTTTCACCGAACACCGAGTGTATTCATTTTGTTAATTTCTTTTGGCTGTAAGGAAAAAAAAACAATATTAATCATAGCACAGAGTCAATCATGTGATCTACACACAAATTGTCTTTGTTTGCTGGGATAAAGAAAAGATATTTCAGATACGATGTGTGTATTTGATAAAAATGATTCAAAGTAAAATGAGCGGTTATTACGATGAGCCCGTTTTGAAATCGAATAACTCGACGTACAAAGGATAAATAAGACAAGGAAAACCGATATAATTATAGATACTGAATGATAAAAGTTCATTGATGTCTGCACTCATTAGGCTGAAATTGGAGCGATGCATTTTATCGTATATATGACGTTGTAAAAATTATAATTTTAATTATATTATTCACGTTATCATTTACTCTTTATTTTATACAGAGTACTGGAAGACGGTGGTAGAGAATAATCGAGAATGGTTCATCGACGACGAGAAGTACAAGATGATTCCTCAAAAATGAATGAAATGAAAGGGGAAAAGAAAATAATTAAAGAATTCTAACTATTATTACATAGACTTCCTAGTTTTCCAACAACAAATTATCCTAATCTCACCCGAACAGATCAAAAACAGTTTCTACATTTTTCTTTCGTTCCGATTTCAAATGTGAAACAGCAAGAAATATTTCAATTACATTTTAATGTTTGGAAGTTGAAACTCCGCAGCGTACGTCCGCTACACGTGATGTAGAGAAAGAAACCGCGATAAGATGAAAACGTGCACGTACAATAGATAAGATTCATAATAAAGAGGGCGCTCATTACAACACGTCGATTTACAACTTAACTCAAGTTTTATTTTTCCTTTTTTTCTCTATCTTTCCAAACGAAGTATTATCCGTCGTGCGTATTAATCGTTGATTTATTGATTTCACCTTTATACAGTAAAGCATAAATAAATGAAGTATAATTAATTATTCAAATACCTTGATCGTATTAATTGATATACGAATGTCTACTTACATGTATATATGCGTGAGTACGGATTTTAGAGGAATTGAGAGAAAACACCAGACCAAACAAAAAAAAACCTTCATAAATTATATTTTCGTATCTTTTATTAATTTTTTTTATTTTTGTTTGTTTTCCTCAAATAACTATATATGTGAATGTAAATATGTATGTATAATATGTATACGTAGGTACAATTGGTGTAACAAATAAATGACAATAATAATATTTCTATTCATGACATAAATCTATTTATAAAATAATATCAATGATTATCATACAATTAAATACCGAACACATTTCACGCCATCTGTTTTTTTTTTCCTTTTTTGTCCTATCTATTTTATTCACTATGAATTCATTATTGCTGACCGTGATCTTGTGATTCTCATCATTATTTATATTATTATTATCATTAACAATAATGTTATATTTATCATTATGGTTGTTATTATTATTATGATCGTCCTGAATCATGCACTCGTTCCAACTGCATCCACCCGATTGCTAATCTTTACCATAGAACTGTTACGATTAAAATTGCTGGTAAATTTAATATTATCATTATTATACATAATATTGTTTGAAATTACATTTTTTCATTTCCCTGTAGAATTATATAAACATGACGTCATGTATTAGGTATAATATCTCATCGTTTCGAATCATTACTTTCTTTATGGTATCTTCCTGAATGAAACGAAAATTAATATATTGCGCAATTGAATAATTCGACGTGTAATTTAAAGGTGATAACCTATTGGGTCCAGAATGAAAGAAGACAAAACATAATCGATTTGCTTTTTAATCCGCATCGAATGAATTATCGGTTAATTTCTCTATGCGAGACAGAAAAAATGCATCGTCATACTCGTGAAAAATTATCAGTAAAGTTCATGTATAATGATGAGTAACGACGCCTGGTTATGTAGATAAAAAATTGAAGAAAAAATGACCCGAATGTACTTTGTTCGTTATCAAATAAAACATGCTAATTAAGTCATGGGCAAGTACAAAACATCTTACATTAAATAAATGTATAGGTATTTATATGTATATAAAATTTAAAGTTATTTTCATCTAATTAATAACTATCGTATATCTTAAAAAGTACTAATTACAATCTTACAATACGCAATATTTACAATTTTATCAAAATATTTTGAAGTCGAAGCTGAAATGTTCATACTTGCACTTGTTCTTTTTGATTTTTACTACGAAAAGAGGCTGAAAAAGAATGTATTTCCCCTTTTTTCCGGCAGGAGCCAGGTTTTACGCATATATGCATATCGAACATTAAACCAGATCGATCAAAAATTAGGTCTGAAAGATCGATAAATACACAGTATATTTTGATAAAATTGATATACTGTATTTGACAAGTATATTTCAAGCTCGAGTTTATATTCAATAACTCGTAGCATATGTATATTGATCATTGAGCGCACCGATATTTTGTATATTTCGTTTGTTCATTTTTTATTCTCATTAAAAGTTTTTCGTTATTGGAAAGTAAAAGTATATAAAAAAATATGAGAAAAAGAGAGAACTCTAGAACATGCATAAAACTGTTTTTTTTTTTAACGTCATACGTAATTTCATAATTTTGTTTTCAATTTTAGAAATTCGTAGTCATTAGAGTTTACCAAATTGTCTAAAGACTCAAAAAACAAGAACATTTCTCGTTATGAGAACAGAATAGAAATAGAAGAATACGAAATTAAACATACATTACATACTTTACACACCTGGTTACGTTTGATCTTAAAAAGACTTTCATCGTTCTTGAGTTAAAAGAGCAGAAAAAAAATATATATATAGTAATAACGTTTTAACAACTCCTCAGACATCGATTGCACCAACATAACAAATCTGTATCCACTAAATAATGAGCTATGATAAGAGGGGAAAGAAAAAAAAAAGAAACTTATACAGACCAGCATACACTACAATTTTGAAATTAAGCGATATAGTCTTTTTCTTAAATTTTAGGTACTGTACAGATGAAAAAAAAAAACAACAATCATATTACTATTATTATTATTATTATATAGAATCTTGCTATTGATGCAGATGATTTGAAAAAGAAAAAAAAAAAAGACCCGTATAATATTACAATAATTATAGTTTATCCTCGTTTGAATTTTAGAACGAGCATGCTTATCGTTAGAAAAACGATGATCCATACTATCGTAGATATGAATCCGTTGTAGACATCTGGCTCTCCAATTGACCAACCACGTGTAAGCATTGATCTTAGTGACGTCGTTGCCATCGTCAAGGGAAGACCCTGCGATATATATCGGAGAACGGTAGGCATTCCTTCGATCGGCCAGATTACACCTAAGATGTGAAAAACGAAAAAAATTGATGTTCACTCAATTATTGTGTATCGCATAGTGAATGGCGAACCGAAGTGTTTTTTTTTTATCGCATGATATTATGGGGCCAATTGCAAGAGCTGCTAATCGAATTTGATCCATTCAATCCCCCTATTTCAACTTTTATCTGACTGATTGGAGATTTTCTAACGATTAGTCAGTAATGTACAAGACTTGACCTAAGTGATTGATTTTCAATGAAAAATCGTGATCAAAGGAAGCTAAATCTTATCGTAAGTAAGTATATAAGTCCATCATCATCGAGATGTATATCTTTTTTTTTTTGTGTGGAGTTATCCTTGGATAAATTAATTCAATAATTATAATATGTATAACTACTAATCAGTTAAGTAAAAAGTTATACTAGTCGGCCTTGAAAATGGAAACTTGCATAAGTATAACAACTACTGCATATAGTATAAGTATAAGGTAATCGATTATACACATGCGTGTTAATTGTAAATAATAATATTGTATATGGGTATATGGTAACAGTTGTATATGCTATGGATTATTCAGAGATTATTACATACCACTGAGCAAAAGTGTTGGATAGAAACTTCCTAGAGCCAATTGAATAGCGTTTCTTTCGAGCTCACAGATCGCCGAGATCACGAAGCCTGGAACACGTAATTAGAAGATTATAAGAAATGTTTACAGAAATTATTGACAATAACATTAATTTTTTTCTTTCATTACAAATCTAGACGTCGGTCGTTTAATTTGCATTTTGAAAACTGCACCTGCAGTAGATTGTCGTTTATCCGATGATTCATAAAAAGTTGTACGCAAATAGTGTTTGGTTTTTTTCTCGTAATAGTAAGCACACTCTGAGCGGATACAAATTTTTCCAATGTTTACTTCGAGCACAGTTTTCATAATTTTATTCAAAAACTTTAACTTACCGAAACACATTCCGCAGAGTCCTTGGAGAATCGTTAGTATGATGACCCAGCCGATGTCGCCTTTGCACTCGACGCCGAATACGAGTATCATGAAAATTAGGACTAGGGTGGTTTGACCGCACATGACAACGAACTGCGTTACCACGTGAGAGAATAAAATTTCACCCGGTGAAACTCCTGCGACCCAACTTCTGTCCAAAAGACCCTCCATTCTCTCGATGATCAATGCTGATGAGGTAAGAGCGACGGCCAAGAAGAAAACGATCCTAGAATAAGCGAAATAATATTAAAGAGAAAATACAGACGAAAGACTTCTGCGCCTGCATAGCATGAAAATGATGACCTTTGACGATTATATCTATTTGGTATTCGTGACACGAGCACGAGGTCGGACGAGAGCGTCGCAAACTTCAAGATAACCTTGTGAAAAAATATCTCAGGTATACATCTTTTTATCGTGGTGTGGTCATTTTCTAAAAGACGCCGTTTACCTTGTCACGTCCTACGTTCGTTGAACAAGTTATATTCTTTTATGTATAACCGTATAGAGTTTTTGGGAATCTATAAATTCATAAGCTATTTAACAAATTCAAAAATTATTTTCTCACGTTAAGATAACGCCGGGTGCAACGAAATCCGTGAAACTGGGTTCATTCGAGCCGTAAATGGGGTCCTTGAACTGAATGGGGACGTCCGCTAACTTCGTGTTTTGTTCACAAAGTTCCAAAAGGTTTTTCGCAAAGTCTCTGTACGTGTATTGCAGACTTCTGGCCAACATCAAACCTATTTGCTGATCTACAAAGGAAGAATAAGAAGATAATCACGGCGGGTTCGAAATTTCTATTAGAATAAGAACTCGTTTCGAAAGAATTCGATAATACTAACTGGACATGTCTAGCCAGACTCTGATTTCACTTTGGTCAAGACTTTCCTCTTCAGCTTCCCTTCCAAGGATCATTCGGGCGACTAAAGCGTCTGTAAAGTTTTCCGTAAAGTAAAGAGCTCCCCAAGCTTCCCCTTGACGAACAGCAAGCATGGCCGATTCAGCGTCTGGATAATATTCCTACAAACATCGCGGAATTGATAAAAATGTCCTGAAGTAGAAAGATCAATAACTGAACGTGATTTGCCAATTTTTTACTTACTTTTGTCATAGTATCGTTGTTGAGAAATTTTATATATCGGCAACTCAATCGTTCAAAACTACACTCCGTTTCCTCTACAGGACAACTCAAATTTCCCCACGTCATTTCGTGATTAACTATGGCAATTTTCAGTCCCGTTGGATCCCTTCCAATCGCAAGACAGAAAAGGATAACCTGCATAACTGGCAGGGCGAATATGAAGAGCATAACACTGCGCGAATTATCAAGAAAGAGAAAGAGAGAAAAAAAAGGAGTTATTATCAGTTAAAATCATGTAATTTCTTCTACGAGATCGACATTTCTACACACCCGACGTTTCTCCACATCCTTAAGAAATTTTTCTGCAAAAGAGCTCGTATTTTACCAACACTTGTGATCCTGTAACAATCGGTAAAATCTCCGCAATCGTCGCATTCTACCGAAGTGTCTCCTTTCACTCCTGGAAGCGGTTTTCCGTTCAACTATCATCAAAAATAAGATAAGATAATAAAATAATCAATAAGTTGGTAATTTAAGGTTGTATTCTATCCATAAAGTGATTGCTGAGCTCACGTCGTAAAGACTTCCAACGCCGTTTGTCGTGTCGTGAACAAGGACCTCTTTACTCTGATGGAAATTGAGACCTACGACTCCAGATTCCTCAGTAACATAAACTGGCTCGTCTCTTTTACCCCAATTCAAGGACGCCTGTGAGCACACATTGAAAATATAAAAAAATTTGTACTCTGCGATAACCACAAAACAAAAAAACATTCCAACCATCAGATACCTCGTCTTCTCTTACCGGGGTATCCTTTCGATAGCAATGATAAAAAAAAAGTAATAATTGTAAAGCGAAGGTGATAAAGAATTTTGATGAAAAAAATAAAAGATGAATCATATTTTCATTTATTGCAAACTTACCAGGCTGATATTATTTGAGATATTCAATTCCGTCGTGGGTTGAGAATATTGACCTTGTTTTCGCGACAATTTAAGGAACACATCTTCAAGGGAGGCACAATTATACATGGTCAAAAGTGTCCCTGGAGATTGTTCGGCCAATAATCTACCGCTCCTCATTAAACCGATCTGAAAAAAGTTTTTACGGTAACTGAAGTTCAAGTAATTATCTGGATAAAAATTTTGTCGTCGTAAACAAAATAGGTCAAAAAGTTTTCCGTTTTTTTCCAGCGTCGCATTAAAATCCGGTATATTTATTGTTAGATATGGGAACATTTTATCCTGAGATTTTACCGTTATCGTTGGCAGTCTCTGTTAGCGGTGAGATAAATAGCGAAACAGTTGATTAACACCCTAAAATTGATTGCCTGGACCGGTTTTCACTTTTGGTGAGATAGAAATTTTCGCAATAATTTATTTTACATCAATATCGCAAAAATTATGTATAAAAGAGGTCAGGATCATCGGCGGTATCAAGTGGTGGGCCTGGACGGAAAAATAGAAAACCGAGATGCAGCCGAGCAGGACTTTTCAACAACGATTTGCAGTTGCGACATGTGCAGCGAAACTAACAGGAAGGAAAGTTCTTAACTTCGCCAAATTCGATGCTCTTTTACTGCCCAATTAAGAATATTACAAAAGTGATGAAATTTAAAAATAAATATAAAAGAATCAGCATCTCACCATATGCGCCTGTCTAGCTTCTTCGATGTAATGAGTAGTTATGATGACAGTTTTGTTTCCGTCTTTGGTGATCTGGACCAGATGATTCCAAATACTGAAAAATGTAAGACATTTTTACAACGTGCTCCAAAAAACGAGTTCCTCAACTGCACAATCATTTTTACCGTCATTACAGTGAACGGATCAATGTCACGCAAAAAATCTCGTACAGATTTTTCTGTTATTTTTCTATTTTTTTCTCATTGCAAGTGTGTGTAATTGTCATTGCAAATATGGTGGATAGGAGTTATTTCAGTCTCGCCCTCAACCTTCCTCAGCGAAGAAATATAATAACCCTGACACTTGATCTTGGACTAAAAAATTGTCAGCTTGTTGGTAGGCGTATGTAAATATACGTATACATAATTTTTTTTTTTCTTCTCTCTGGTTTTCTTGCCATCTTTTCTGTAAATATATTATGTACCATGCGACAATACTTAACGCGCATATAAATCATGCATGCGATCTTTGGAACTCAGGATTATAATACGCATGATAATAATGAATCACATCTTCAACAGTTTTTTCAGATAGAAATACATCAAAAGATCTGCATTTTCATCTGTACAATCAGAGATTATAAATACTTCCAAAAAATCAGAAAGCGATGTACAATATCTTTGAAAATTTGCTGAAATATGTCGATCGAATATTTAATTTCGAAATAACGTCCACATATGTATAGGTAAACCTATACCACAATGTCGCAATAATTAGATACATAGCGTGTCATTTTTTCTTTTTTTTCTAATTTTTTTTTTTCATTCCGGTGGTATACGCGATCGTCCTATTTAGAGTAAAACACGTTCACGGTCGCCCGGTGAATGAAAAGGTTGGCAAGTTGTTCCAAAAAATGAAGATATAGTCGCGAGTCACTTGCTGGACTATGAAACGACACATACGTGAACACAAATTACAAAAATATGGTGTTTAGTTCTACAAGAATATCGAGACTTTTGACGTCACCGACAAGTTTTTGCTATTATTTGTTCTTTTTACTTATTCTGCGTGCGCTACAAACGAACGTCAGTGTATCTAATCTTCGAGCCGTTCTGTAAAAATTCGTCATACCCATTCAAATTTTATTTTATATGATGACCATGTTTCTCTTTTTTTTCTTAGCCGTAACGGTTAATCGCGCAAATTCATGTTGTACGGTACTCAGAGAATTCCTATGGTTCTACGCATATTTGGTGAATGAAAAATAAAAGAATGAAAAATAAAGAAAGGAAAAGATTTACTGGACTTGAATTTTCGAGTACTCGCATTATATTACATTATTGTATGGGCTGGTTAAGAAATAGTGGCGTTAACATTTTGAACCGTATAACGAGTTCTTATACAACGAGTTTTGGGTTATTGGAAATTACCCAGAGTTACAAACAACTCTGTTTTGCCACTACCGAATACATGGAATTTCCGTTTCACATGTGGCTGCTCAATTAATAAATATATTTCGTACGTATATCAAATGATTCCGGAACATTAACATACATGTATTTTCCATAATTTCGATTGATCATGTACAGAATGCACAGAGTATTGAGAACAGGTGGAATTATGAAAATTCCGTTCCAATTTATAATTTTCTATTTTATTGAACAGCTTATTCGAATGACCCGAAAAACGAATGATTCCGAGCTGTCAACTCAAGTCTCGATTACCTAGAGACTGTTGGCCTGATTTTCCTAAGCCATGTTCCACCATATGCAAACAATTGACATCCGTATGTCTAGCCGGCACTCTCTCCAATCCACACTTACGATTATTCCGCCGGAAGTCAGAGAAAAAAAACAAACAAAGCAAAGGTACAACGATGGAAAAAAGTTCCTATTTTTCAAGTTAGGTGTGACTGACTTGTTTCTCATAAAAATTTTTAGCAAGATTTCACGACTCAAATCATTAATTTCTGCAGCGACTATACCGTAATGCGTTACGTAATGATTTTGGAAATCCCAACGGTATAATGATTACATGAAATTGCCAAACTTATCATTACGAGCATATTATTCTTGGATTATTTGCGGAATAAGGAGAAAAAAAGAAATGCATATGTGTATTTAATTTTGCAAAATTTGTGTCATACCTTTGCCTGAGGAGAGGGTCAACTCCAACTGTAGGTTCGTCCAAAATCAAAAGCTCTGGATCGTGCATAAGTGCAACGGCAAAAGATACTCGCCTCTGTTGTCCACCACTGTTATAATAAAAACGAAAGAAATGTGATGGATATACCTGATCCGGATAAAATTCACGTATAGTGTTAAACGATAGTAATTTAAATACGTTTGTATATTTATAAAAAATACCTGAGATTTTTGACGAGTCGATTTTGGGAAGGCAGATCTAAAAATTGTAGTAAAAATTTGAGCCTGTCAACGATTTCTGCCGTTGCCATTCCGAATATCCATCCAAAGTACATCATGGTTTCTCTGATGGTAAATTCTCCGTAAAGTGCTATTTCTTGGGGCATGTAACCAACGCGTTTTCCCGGAACTCCGGAACCTTTGGTACCGGGTTTTCCACCAAGTACCCATATTTCACCGGAATTAAGCCTCCGTCGACCGACGATGCAGGATAAAAGTGTCGTCTTGCCGCAACCGCTCGCGCCGAGAAGTCCGTATCTATAATAAATTGATACGGTGAATATATTTTTCGAAGTGAAAATTTTCGTATGGTTATGAAATTCTGAAGTGAGAATTTCCTGGAATATCATCTAACGGTTCAAGAGACTAGATGCCTCGATGAGTTGCTTTCACATATTTCGTTGAATTTGCAATAACATTATGTGTTATGCCATTGTTCAACAGCACCATACCGAGTGATATGGAACACGAAGCTATAAGACTTAATTTTATTATGGAATTGCGCCGGCGAACCTTAAACAAACTTTCTTTCAAATTCACATTTATACCATATAATTCATTGCGTAATAGGATCGTGGATGATGCAGGTAATTTCAATAAGCTCATCCATTCTGCATTCGGAAAATAATTAATTCGTCATTCTGCAATTGCCAATACATACACATACATACATACATGTCTGGAATGTGCAGTCGTTGCAGCACGTCGTGAGTTTCAATTTTTCATCTTTATATTTCAAAGCAATATTTGAAGTGCATATAATTCCTTAATAATATAATAACGATCATTAATATATCGAAGGGGGATTTTAAACATCGCCGATTTCTCGTACGCAAATTATTTTTAGAATAAGAAATGTTGAAACGTTAAAGCCCCCTGCTTCGATTACGTATGTAATTAAGTCTTCTAGGCGAGGTAAGAACTTGCCTTTCTATACGTGATATGCAGACAGCGTGTGTAAATAGTAATCATAATAAGGTAAACAGTAAATACATATATATAAGTTTATTCATTCCTATAGTATACCCGATTCCTCTTCTGATCTCGACTGTATCAAAAACTTTTGCCGTGAATTTTTCTTTCATTTTTAATTCTCTACAATATGGAAAACTGGCGCAGACAACGTGCGTCATTTGTTAGTATATTTATAAGTCGCACATAATTTCCGAACAAACAACGATATTTAAAAACAATCTTGGCTGGGATCGCTTTGCCTCAAGTAAAACCGATCGCAATCTGCATTTCAACATCCGTTTTAGTGTAGAGGAGCGTAAAAATTAAATAATTAATTAATTAATTAAGAATGTAAAAGTTTATTCAGTTTCCCTCGTGTATAGAATTTAAAGGTCGCGGTGTGATCGAGATTTCCCTTCGTTTTTCTAAATCTGGTAATAAAAAAAAAAGAAAAGAAAAAAAGGAAAAATTCAAACCGAACCCATGTGATGAGTAAAGTCTAGACTGTATTTTAAAACGCTTGAAAATCGAAATTTCGAAATTTCAGCCTAGTCAATAAAATTCATATAAACGTATAAATACACGTATATCATATGGGCGGGCTATAGCGTATAGTATAAGAACACCTGATCTTTGAGGTTATACTTCGATCACTTTCATTTTTGCTACCGCCATGCTATACTCGCGGAGAATGTCTCGTCGTCCGTCCTGTTCTTCGCTCGGTGGTTATATTGCGTCATACATTTCACCGTCCACGATTCGGTTCTGTTCGATTCGGTATTAATACGTCTTTCCGGCAAACCGAAGAAAAATCTGCTTCGTGGCGTATAGCACTTCGGAAAAAATCAAATAAATTCAAAAAACAAACACGTCATGGAATAATTTTTTGAAATCCATGGATCATTTTTCAATTCATATCTCCTTCAAAATGGTACACCCTGCACCATCGAGAGAGCTTTGAATATCGTCTGTTTTTTCCGACATGCAAAAAAAAAAGAAAGTTTTTCTTTTTAGAATCAACGGTTTTACGGTATACGCGTGCAAATCTCTCCGACCGGTCGGCAATTATAATTTACGAATAATTATTTTAACGATTTCCATTGTAGTTTGATGTGCAGGTGAATTTTTTGTTATTGATCTTCTGAATTTCATAGCATTTCTAAGTTTTCGAAAAACAATACCAGCACTGCGGCTAATAGATCAGAAAATTTCCGAGCTCGCGTATATTTGATTTTCAAATTAAATAGAAGTGTTAAGTGATGAATATATCTTAAGCGCGATCACGGGGAATTACTAGCATTCTATAGTATATAAATATTAACGCGTTCGTTCTTATTTTTACATTGTTATTCATCAAAGTATACAAAACGAAATCGATGACTCGTTAAAATTTCCATATTACTATACAGTATTTTCCTAACGACCATCAGCGATTTGAAAAGAAGCAATTATATTCTCAGTTCAACGTATTCGACGTTAGATTATAGGTCTTCCGTGAAGAAAATAAAAAAAGTATTCGAAAAAAATTCAACCAAATTAGAAGGATGAAATCCTATTTTTGTTATCGACAGAGATACGGATCTGACCGTGCCAAAAATTAAAAAAAACAAGATCGTAGATACCTATAGATATAGAATTTAGCTAATGAAATATTTGACACCGACAATCCGAGCAACCGGTTCAACATAATTATGTATGTATAATTTGTGTGACGCAGAATACCAACAGCTCAGGGCGAACAACTTCGTTGAATGATTTGGCTAAAATGATGTATCAGTAATGACGTGGTTCAGATGAGCTGCAGCATCTGATCCGTCATCCAGTTAAGAAAAGACCTTCTGCAATTCGGGTTACTCCAAATATCCAAAAAGCGAGGTTAAATAACATGGAGTTTCTTGGCATCCGGACATATTCTACACATACGCCCGCGGATGATGCTGCGTATAAAGACAATGTACACGATCTGTGGTTTTGTTTTTTTCTTCACGCCAGTTATATGCGCGAAGGTCGTACAGATGAATTTTTCTATATTCATCAATACGTTTGATATTTGCCCATGAATTAAAAACGAGCCTTAGGAAATAGGTGATACAAAATCCTACTGGAAGTCGTATTCCCAAGGTCTAACAATAAGACATGCGTGTGCAGGATCGAATTAAGTTTTTGGTGAATTGTCGAGCTAATTATTTTTTATTCATCAACTTACATGGATCCTTTCGCGACGGTCATGTCGAGGTTTTGTAGTACGTGATTTGGATTTTTAGCGCTTCCGTAAGTCTTCGATGCATGTCGTACGCTAACAGCTTGTTGCCGATTCCAAGCAACGTTGTTCATCCCCGGAGTCGCCATTATAGGGATGGTGTTCATCGTCCCGTCAAGATTTGCTTCGTTATTAGAATTCATTGTAATTGAATTCATCAAACCGCCGCCACCTCCCGCCGTACCATCGCTGAAAAGAAAAAAATTTTAGAAATTAAAAAAAATTCACAAGAAGAAGAAAAAAGAACGCTTGCTGTTCGGGTATTACATACGCAAACCGAACCACCGCGCTATAATAATTAATTAAGAAAAGCTTGTGATGCGGGACTACGAATAAGATATAATAAAATAATTCTGTAATTAATTTAATTCACAGACTATAAAAATGCATCCATGCAATAGGTACATCTTTAATTAATACATTTTAATTTACACATATTATATTCAATTTATGTGCAATTTCAGTCAGCGATTCAGCATGTGAAAATATATAAACATATACATTATACACATATAAAAAAATATTATTGTACATTATATATAGAAACCAATGCGTGATAGTGCTTATAGTTTTTCGTTACGTAATATCCACACGGCTTTCTTTTCGTTAACGTTAAGTTTCATTGGGCAACCAGTTCACATACATGTACATGCAAATAAATATGTACAATGTACATATATGTATAATGCGTACTATATGCGTACGTATATAAAGCTATATACTCTATATACATATATACAGCACAGTTGAGCTGAACATATAGATTTAGGATCGTAGACCTATCTGTGCAAATGTATATGTATTTTCATACATACAGCTAATGCGAACAGAAATACATATATACCTACATTATACACGTGTATAAAGGACGTTTAATAATTTATATCATGCGATCGATCGTCGGTTGTTAGAGCGTGTTTTGTCGTACACGATGTATGATTATCATTACGGAGTACATAGATTAGTTCTCTATAACAAGGAAAATAACGTATCTGGTAATTGTTGTCACTCCGCAACTATAACTACGATAAAAGCTGTTGCCCGCCAATGCATCGAGTGAAACCCGATAAAATTTATGTTTTGCACGAACCTGCGATACAGCGACTCTAAATGATTGCGTATACGAAATACTATATGGCAGATGTAAAGTGTAGTGTGGTTGTTCAGCTGCTATGCTATAGATACGTGGAATGCATTTCACAGCTAATAAATATTTAAAGATTAACACCTCACAAATACGAAAAGAGATTTTTGTTTTTCGTTACAATATCGTCTGGTCAGAAAGAGAGAGGAAAAAATTACGACTCGAATACCTGTGTGCAAATGGTTCGTTAAATTCGCAGAATTTTGGAAAACTACACGTAGATATAATCATATATCATCGACTCGATCGATTAGGTCGAAGTAGAAAATTTTCCAAACAAATTATGGCAGAAAATATGTAGAACGACACACGTGCCAGGGTATAATACGTATCGATTACCCTTTTCCTTCGTACTTCCAAGCTTAGTTGTCGAAACGGTAACCATGGTCACTACGTTCGCCCAGAAGGGTGAGTAATTTCATGGTATATTATAATTTCTCTGCATATATCGAGCCAAAAAAATGTTAATTAATTTCTTATAAAATTCCAAATTAAATCATTGTTCATCTTAAATCTGTGGTTAAATTTTTCGATTTTTCCTTGTTTGTTTTTTCGCGAGATATATGATTATCATAACTGTTATCGTTTATATTATTGTTATAATAATTATCATTATTATTACGCGGTTACGCATAAGATTTCATGAACAGTTGTTTGTACATCCTCGCGACTTGCGGTGTGGGGGAAAAAACCAGCTTTTTCAAGTGGCCTATCAAAAACAGAAATATTTATAATAATTCCGGGCAGGTTTTCAGCTCATGTCAGCTGTTTTTAATCTCGATCGTGCTGCAGGATCGACAATCACGAATCTTGAACCCCCGGCCATGAATAGATGTCGTCAATGAAATGAGAGAAATAATAGAAAAAAGAAGATTCAACGAAGTGGAGAAAAAAAGAATCAACTTGACGAATCGAAATGCAACGTATTCAGGTCGTATAATTGTTGTATCGTAGATATGTCTCATTCTTTTTCTGTCCCTATTTTCGTCGACTTACAAGGATTATAAACAAAATCCTTTTGGTTAAAAATTTTGACTACGTGAAATGAATGAAATGAGGCTCACCTATGATATTATGCACATAGACTTAGATCCTCGCAGTTTATCGACTCTATAAATTTTAGGTCACGTGTTTTATTTTTTGAGTGAATAAAAACGGTAGTTTAAACAAAAAACAAAGATTATGCAACAAAAATAGATGGAAGAAAATTTATATATATTCTGCACACATGTTTATACCGACAATCTAGAAGAAGAAATAAAAAGAGTAGAAACAAAACTTGTGATTTTGATTAGCCGGAAATTACGTATGGACGTTTTATAAGATATAAATGTCCAACTCTATATATGTATATACATAACTGTACGTGCGCGCAGTACGTACCCGACGCATGTAAAAGTTTCAGCACATAGACTTCGCTCGGCCATAATTAATTCTAACTAAATTAGAGAAATTGAATAACGTGCTATGTACCGACTGTGGGTATAATGTTTATGGTTTAGGTATTAGCTGCGTAAAGGAAGTGACCATTTATTATATTAATCAACCACGACGCCTTCGTGAAAATAATGGCGGTCTCTCGTTTAGATATACATAGGTATGTGGAACTTGATTTTCTCCCAAAATTTAGACTGTTGCTGATTTTTTCAAGAAAAATCGAACGGGAAAAAAAGATAAGGATGTCAGCTCCAAGGACTTCCCGGAAGCTATCAATGTTCAAAGTTGCACGAGCTTATTGGCCAGGTCATCAGTATGCGCAGTTGCCTGCTCGCAGACAGTCATTTGTAAGCTTTTTTCTTCTTTCTGATTTGGCTCAAAACCAGCAGCAGTTTAGAAAAAAAGGATGCAAATGTCTAAAAAAAAATGGCCCGCCCTGTGTAGGCTCAAGCTCATTTCACTATTTGACGTTCCCCTAAAAATCGCATACAACCTTGATATGAATAATTCTCTAATGGAATAAATCGAAATTAAATGCCCTGTAGTAACGTTTTGAATGTTACAACTGATTATCTCGAACCTAAATTATGATTTCAGTCACTAAAATTACATCGTGAATTACAACACGTAATAATCTCAGCCGACGGAGTGCCGCTGTATTATTTATGTGCAAAACGTAATTGCCTGAACCTAACAATAAGTCTATAAAGATAATTTTTAATCTATAACCAGCAGCAATTTGTGTTGAAGAGATATAATGTATGGTAGTCATGTATTAAAAATTAAACGTGTAAGTAGGTATAGCTAGACTGCAGGAGTATAATTATTCACACATTTAAAAATTTTTAATTACCGAAGAATATCGCGACCGCGCGCGGTGCAGGCTGTAGTCATTTAATTTAGTTACATGCTCTTGTAACATAATTAGCCGTACGCTCCAACAATTATTGTCATTCGAACGAATAAAATTTAAATTCATACCCGTATACCTACATGCCTCGGTAAAACTGCATGTATAGGTATATGTATATGTATATAGTCTGCAATAATAATATTAACTGGATAATTACATCGTTGTCTCACAAACGGGGGAGACAATGCTTTTCAAAGGACTACTAAGTCTAATTAAGAAAAGAGTTAAGCATAAGTATAATGCCTTTTTGGTCATTAGTCTCGGTACAACCGCAAACTGCGGCTGGTTAAGAAGCCGATCATTACGAGTCGCATAGGTACATGAGATAAAAGAGAAAGAGAGAGAGAGAGAGATAGAAAAGACACAATTAAATGCAAGAGCTGAACTGACTTTAAATACACAGATAGATGTACCGGTAGAGACATGTGCAGGCTGCGAACGTGATATATTATGTCTAAAATTGCATACGTGTGAAATTCGACGAAAAAAAATGTGAAGAAAAAAATGTTTATACACATACATGTATATACCATACGTATATTTGCACTGACCATGGCCCAGTAACAAAGGCGATGTGCCAAAAAGAACAGGTATATATGTATGAATAAACCTATGTATACATAAATGTAAAATATAAGTCACATGGGTATCGGAGTACTAAGCTGGTGACGGCCTTTCCAAATGGTATTCAAGTCGTAGAATGATTCGAACTGATCATTACGAAATATTACACGCGACATCTTTTCGTTCGAATTTTGAATGCTAAGCATTATTACGTAGGTAGTTAATATATACTACATCTATAGTATACGTATAAGTATGTGTATACGGTTTATGAATATTGGCAAATATATTGCTGATCATGCAGCCATATACGCGATTTGTGCGATTTAATATAACTCAACTAATAAATCATATACACGGAATTTTCAACTACAATTTCATTCGAAAGTGGTTCATTTGATTTCTACAGAAACTATATTAATACGCCTCGAATTTTGCTCGAGTGTTAAAATTATTCCGTAATTATCTCATACCGGTGCGAACGATTTATTCCCCATTATATCTACGTCGATTTTGAATTATAAATTACAGTCGTGTAGGTGCACTACATTTTACATTCACGTGCATGCAGAAGTGGTAAAAAGAAAAAATGCAGCTTGACACAATTTATTTTATCCTGCAAGAAGTATGAAACTGATGAGGTTTTATTTTACTTCTTTTTATCCCTATATCAGGTTAGATTTACCGTGCAAACTGCATATATCTCGTCGGTGAATGGATTTTGGGTCAGTTCTTGCACTTCGATTATAAGAGTTGAATAACTTACGATGAAGAAAAAAAGTACAAATAAAATAAAAAAATCCTAGTAATTTTAGTATAAAAAGATTTCGAAACTCTCGTTACTCTAGTATATAACTTATACGTATTACTGGAATATGTGTAAAACGAAACCGCATGAGAAGAACTTGCAGAAACTATACGGATTATAAAAGAAATTCACAAATTCGGAAATGAGAATTTTTGTCCGATCTCTACACGCAAAAAAATTTGCATATGTGACTATACCTAATGCAACAGAATACGATTATAAATCATCGGTTTTGATATCGTCATACTTGTTTCCGGTGATACCTCGTATTAGAATGTTTTTAATTTTTCTTCCCCACTTTTCTCCCTATAATAATCACACCTGGCAATATTGTGATACAAATGTCCAATTAAATCGTGACGTCATTTTGCGACGGAGCGTGTCAACGAATAATAATGGTAATGCAGTTCAGCTTCTAGTATATAAAATAAATCGACGCGTTATGCTGCATGTATATGGTAATAATCGAGCTTTTATATGCGTGAAACACGCGTGAAGAAATACGTCAAGGGAAGTATAGTATGTAATGGCCATCGACGTACGTAAGTATTGTGCATATAACGTAACAATTACATATAATGTACTCGATGCTCCTAAACGAATCACAAATTTTTGTAATCAAGTTTTTTCATCAGGTTCAACATTTTTTGAGAAAAAAAAGGTGTCGAAATTTATAATTCATACCGCTTATGGATTGTGTGAAAATTTTATAGAAAAAAAAGATCAGCTGCATCATGCTAGGGAAAATAACTATACAGTCATTTTATATCGAACATGACCTTGCACTCATCTAAATTTGGAACAACATCGTTAAAATTATTTTCTAATACAGTTAGAACTTTTCCGGATCGAGGTCAAATTGCAGCAGTTTTTCGAATGCAATCATACGTAGGTTATACGTACATTCGAATAATGAAACTGAGAGACAGAAAATCTAGTCAGCTATAAATCTACACGTATTAGAGAAAAAGCTGGCAGAATACATATAAAGGTAGCCTTTCCAAAAATTTTCTTACCAGCCTGCTTCCCACTGATCCTTTCCTCTATCAGTCATTTTGATATTCCGAGCGTATAAAATATAATTCGCGAGGCAATCAGAGGCACGTATATAAAATCTTAGCCAAGGGCTTAAAAAACGGTCGCATGTAAATTATATACACATGACGTCACGGTCCGCAGTATGTAGCTATTAATTATATATTTATCTATATGTTACCCATAATTCTTCGCGTCCTCGTTGTAATATAGTTTCATCGCGTTAATGATCGATTGTAGCCAACCGCGTTAAGGATTAAAAAAAAAATTAACAAACATTAAAAGAAATAAACAAAATAGAATAAAATAAAATACGGAATCTGAAGGAAAAAACTAAAAAGACAGCAGGTACGTACACATAACGTTACATTATTTCTATACATACATCGCCTTTCTAAACGTATAGTAGAATAGTATCGTAAAGCTGCGATGGTATAATGAATATAAAACCATGACCAACGTTTCACAGCAGCCCTGCCTGTCACTGGACATTGAACGTGCATTATTGTACTCGAATGCAAGCGTTTTTTTATGCAATCATTGCGAAAATTTTGAGAATAAAAGAAAAATCGTACCATCAATGCACCCATTTATACAGTTAGTACGTCATAAGATTTTCTCTGTATAATATTAACCCAATGACAATTTACGAAATTGCGAGTATAATATGAGAAAGGAGAATCCGCCAAATTGGTAAGAAGTAGAAAAAAAAAGAAATTAAAATTGAAAAAAGAGAGAAGAAAAATGATAATGCACGATTTTCACCTGTTATTATATTTCTATCGTTGGAACGTCTCTCCAACTTTCTATCAATAACCGAGCAGTGTCAGGTTATTTTTATCAACTGACAAAACATCACTTACATTTCAAGCGCAGCACCGGTGTGTCTGCGATTTAAAGTTAATTTGTATTTGGAGGTCCTAACTATTCGACCATCGGTGACTCGATGGCGGACTATAATGGCCCACGAGAGTAACTAAAAAACAAGCTTCGCTATAAGCCAGCTAGCCATAACGGCAGATTACCTCGAAAATAATGTACCGGCTACCTAATACAACCATAATAACGACTCGAAGGATATTACTAACATTATTTAGATTTAATACTAATGCGAACGTCTAGAAAATTCTCTCGGTAAGCATTCGAGTTCTTCCATGATATTTTTTTCTATTTTTCTTTTTTTCTACATATCTACAATTTTTGTACATTTTATTTTTTACATTAGACCAGTTTTATCTCACGATGAATATCGTCAACATAATTATCAGATAATCATATAGGTTTAACGAGGTTAATTTCATTTTATTTAATTTTATTTTATCTTACTCTGCTTTCGTTTTTATTATATCTTATCTTTTTTATTTTTTTTTCATACCGAATTTGGCTTACGCGAAAGGTAACATGCTTATATATATACGTATATTATATATAATACTTGCGCAATATCATATTATAATATTCAGCAAAAAAGGTGAGAGTCATGGGATTTTATTTACTCTATATAAATGGAACGCTGCGCGCGCGGTTACGTTTCGCGCGATGTCTGCCGTAATATGTGGCGGAAATTGTTGTATATATTATTATACAAATGCTGAATATACGTATATGACTTATAACGTCGGTAATAGAAAAATTTCTATCTCCAGCTGGTTCAATTTGCAGTAAAGTATTAATAACCATCCTCCGAGCTATATACCCCTCTGCATATACATATGTGTTACGCCACGCGGTATCCGTAAGGATATTTTGTCGGTATACAACATACATATGTATATAATGTGCAAAATAATACATGAGACTAATTAGCACGCAGTAAATAGGTATATATTACATTCGGATATACATAATACGTACATAAGTAATTTTATTATTTTTTATTCGACCCGTAAAAAATTCCTCGATCAGCTTATAACTTTACGTATATATATACGATGCGCATGTGTGTGTGTGTGTGTGAAATTCTAAGAAATATTTTGGAAAAATTTATTGATTAGTACGCACGAAACGCATCGTTACAATTTTAGGTACATATACATAGGTAGATGTATTTTACGTACGTACGTACTTATAGATAAATGTTCATATACATGCGATGCGCGCGGGATTATATTCCTGATTCTTTTTGTATTTTCTGTCTGGAATTTGAGAACGCTTTACCAACCGGTTTACCATTCTCGAATCTATATACATATAGATACGCGTGTATACAGCCAAACGTTACGTGCTGCGGCTGTACTTGAGTATCCAAGATTTCCGTCACTTATAATTATATCAGAATTTCACGTAAAACCCCGACCTCTGAATTTATACGGTTTTGAAAAATGTGAATAGGAATGTATAGAAAATTATTTTACGGAAAAAAAAGAACATGTGACTGCGGTCAATATGTATACGTACTAAATTATCGTAATTGTAAAATTATATGATAAGAGTATACACTTACGTTTTTAGCATTACTGCAAATTATATGATGTATCGGCTCTTCTGTCAGAATGCCGTAAAATTAAACGGCAAGAGCCTTAAATAATTATTATTTTCAGACTCCAAACAATTGATTTTGTTTTGCTTTATTTATTTATATTGTTTTTAATTATACTTTCAGCTAACTGCACACGTTCCAGATGAATTAAATCTGCAAACATAATAGAAAGAAAAAAAAAAATCACTTTTAGATTATAATTCTATGAATTAAATATATAATAAAATTTTTAATTATGTGGACACTCGCGATTGCTTTTTTTTTTAATTTTAAAATTTATTTAATTTATCACGTTCCATTATTTTCAAGAAGGAAAGAATTGATTCAACACGTTTTTATCCAATGTGTATCGCATCTTTTAGTGAATTTATTATAATTATTAATATTGTTATCATTATTATTATAACACTGCGGTATTACTGGGATATCTTAATGCGTTAAGAAAGGTTCGCAGTTACGTTACACTTTCTACGAACCGTTATAATATTTCTTACGCTACCGTTTTGTTTGACTTCGACGCGGTCGCAGAGAGACATTCGAAAATCGAACTATACTGTTGCAAAGATGCATATTGTACATACCTACACCCTTAAGTCGGTCAAAATTTTCCTCACATTCGTAAGTGTATGTGAAAGGTATTTAACTGCAAGTGAGAGAAGGGAAAAAATAATTTTCAATCGTTATAATTGAAATAAATTAAATATCCGAAAATCCCCCCCTGTATAAATCACACAAATGATATACCATAAAAAAATATACACGGAATCGATAACTTCCGGTATTATAATAAGTCAAATTAATTCTAACGCGCAAGGTCTTCTTTTCATAACCTCGTCAATTTTATTTGAATTCTTTTTATACGCTCTTAGCTGCAGGTATATTAATTTGACTTTTTTTTTTGTTTCTCCATCTCAATATTCCGTTTACGCATGAATCTTTAATGAGCATTAATTTGATCGTGGAGGGGAAAAAAACAAATGAAAAAGAAAAAATTTTGATGAACGCGTTTATATTCTTTCTTGGAGGTTAATTATTACACGCGTATTGCGTGTCATTTATTGCAAAAATCTATGAGAACGAATCGCTATATAATTGATTAAAAATTTCAATCAATTAAAACTCACATGTTTCCTTAAATCGGAACTTAATTGCGTCATATGGTATGTATAACTGACTGCGTGCGGTATGAGGTGATATAAGGATTTCTATTATATACATATAGGTAGGAGTTATATCGAATGGAAAAACTTCCGTTTTATATTATATGCATACAGGTATTTAATCGATTCACCTAAAATATTTTATTCGATATTAAAATATGAGTATGTATAATATTATCAATTCGCGAGGAGTCTCATACATAATAATTTTGCGAGTATTTCCACATAAGTATATATTTAAATGTCAAATGACCAAGGCGCAATAAAAATCAAAAATTAAATAGAGAAGAAAACAAAATTTTTTCTTTTTTTCTTTCTTCATTTGTATATCAATTATAATCCATGATAAGGCGCGTGATTAATAAATGTCAGAGGTTATCCGCATAGTCTAATTCGATGTTTCTTTAATAATTATTATTATTATTATTTTTTCATCTCTTATAGTTGTACAGCGACTTTACATAAGCGCTTGCGATTACCGATTTATAGATTACACGATCTTTGAAAAAAAAAAAACAGAAAAATTCTAGTCTGAAAATGAAAAAAAATTGCAAGTATATTCGAAACGAAAGAGAAAAATAAATCACCTGCACGACGGAATCTGCACCGATAAATTTTTGTTACATGTTATACATCGCGGACAAAAGTTTTACCTTTACGCAGTGGCGCGTATGGTTACTTGCATTTTCCTTTGTGCCTCTTAGAAAGTAACTATATATGTATATAAATGTTCCCAGGTCTTTCATCTTGGGCGCTACCTATACCAACAACTGTATAAAGTGTACGATTTCTTCAGAAAATTATTCAAGGTAGATGTACACATACATATAAATATAGCCGCATGTATTCAAAGAAATTGTGAAACCATATGTACAGATTCACTCGTGAATTTCACCCAACGATTTTACTATAATAACTATATAATGTTTTATTTTAATTTCTTTTGTTTTTTACCCAAACTATTACAGCTACCTATATTTTTCCTCATAAAAATTTCGATCGCGATAATTCATTGTACGAATTGAGGAAAATCGGTAATAATTTATTCATCTTTCCATATATCTTAATAAACGACACTGCAATTAAGGGATGTTTCTTTTCACAGAAATGTTGAATAAATAATTAATATCGATGTAGAGATATATGTGTACGCGAGTTAAAGGCCGGAGAACCTGCGGTCCTTGGAGTTTGGTCTTTACAAAAAAAAAAAAAGACAAGACGAAAGAGAAAAATCGCAGCGATCGAGACACGCGCGGTTTACCGTGCGAGCGAGGACGATTTTCACAAGCGATGATATTTTTTTTATATTTTACGAATACCCGATTTTTTTTTTTATTTTTTACGCACCACTCAACCTGTGCAGAAACATTTATTCGGCACAAATATCTTATACCTATCGCGCAAAAATTTTTACTTTCTTTTTATACGGTTAAATTGAAATAAATAATTAAGCTTTGGTATATATAAGTTAAATCGTCTCGGAAGATCGATCGTCAGGTATTCGAACGATGTACAGGTTTTAGAATGTAGGATATATATTTAGCCGGTAGGTAATTTATCGATTGGAATTTTCTATCGGAGCGGAAAAATGAGGTATGTGCGGATCGAATGATTGACAGGAGATAATTAATGCGTATACAATTATTGGAGTAATTATTTCATAAGTTTATGTTAGATAACTGATTCCATGGAAAAAAAAAAAAATGGCGTCATCGTGTCGCTCTATTATTACGGTTTTTCACAAGTTTTTTTTTTTCGTTTTTTTTTCTTCCGCACATCAATTTTTATATCGAGGTATTATACGATCAATATTTTAATGATCATTGTATAAAATTATCGATTTAAAAGAATCATTATTCGATTTTATATAACCCGGTATATATGTATATGTATGCGTAATCCCGCGATGTATGAAAATTTAATTTTAGTGTTAGCATAAACAAATATCATATAATGTCTACCTACTGTAAAATAAGAAAACAAATATTTATCCAATGAGCGAAACGCACCACTATGATTATTATTTTTATAAAATGATTTTTTTGAATCTTTTTTTTTTGTTTTTAATTTTTATATACTGCACACTGATGAAAATAATAATTATTTTTACATCTGTATAATATCACACTGCACACATAATAATGATCCAGGTTCCTCAAATTTTTTCCGGGTATAATGTTATACGTGTAGGTTTTATTAAAAATAAAGCTGCACGTTCAGAGTAGGGACGAATAAATTGAATTAACGAAACTAAATTTTACTACGGACGATAAAATTCCGTTCATAATATACATACATTTATAATATATGTATATATATGTATATACATATATATAATCGCGGAATCGACCCTCTCACGGACTTTCGTGTTCGAGTCCTGAAGCAGACTGGTCAGTTTAGATTGCCTCGCGAAGTCCGTCGCGCGTTCTGGAGTGCGAACCATTGCCCCTCTTTTTCCCCCGCTTCGTATGCGTCCCTCTCTCCTTATATACCTGTAACTTTATAGCACTCTCTCGACTTTTGCCCTCAACTTCCCTCCCACCCTTTACGATCGAACGCTAACTGCATCTATACTGTGTATACTTCATTCTTCGTCTACCTGCTCCAGACTTACCTTTATATTCACCTGCCTCGCGTGCATCACTTGCGCTTCGCGGAATCCTCCCGATTCCCGATTCGCGTTTCGCTCGCATTCATTTTTATTCGAGAAAGATCCGTGGCCCGTATGTAGAAGCTCCAAAAATTTATTATATGCACATTTATAGGTAACTTGCAGCTGCGCAGTTTCTTTAAAATTTGAAATAGATTGAATAAAGAAAAAATTATTTTTTTGATACAGAAAAGTATGATCGTCTGCAGGCAAAACTGCCACATTCGAATATCCGTGAATAATCCTTCATACTTGTGGAGTGCGATGATAAGGAAATAAAAATGTATAAAGTCCACGCGATTGGAATTTCAACACGTGAACTGTCTTATTCACTCGTTAAAGTCTCCGGATTCTAAACTGCTCTACGCGGCAGTACGGTGTGTTGCATAAATCCAGGCGCGTGGAGTTTGGGCAGTTTTTTTAGAATATAATTATTTCTGTCGCTTGTCACAAATATTATTGAAAAATTAGACTAGTGCAGAGTATTTTCCAAAATAGATAAACTACCATTAAATATTATATTGATCTGCACATATGCATAACGTACGATATTATCATGTACGATCAAACACATATTGAATGTGCGATGACGTGTAAGTTTGATGAACAAGACAGACAAAACAAAAACACCATATAGATGAATAATTTTCTTCACAATTATTAAATAATCGAACAAAAAATTTCTGCATACGACGTGAGATGACAGCGATATGTTCATACGTATATATTAATATCATAGCGCTTAAAATTTGATGTTTTATGCGCGCGGTAACGTGCGTAAGCAGTTGATTATAATGACGTACAGAGTCGAGACCTCATATAATAATCTTTGTATTATATACAGCTTCAATGAAGAAAAGTCGGCCGGGTATTTTTTATAAAAATTTAAACTATATACAAATTTCAGATGCATTATATTACAATTATTTCGAGGGTATTGTGTTCTCTTTGTAAAAAATCTGTAGGTGGAATTTCGACTGAATAATTTATAATTGGTAGGTTATACCTAAATACACCTGTTATACATTAATATTCAACGATTTAAATTTGAATGATTTTTCCGATCAGTCATCATCGCTATGGCAATGATTCACGTGTTACTCAAGCCATAAAAATATGGAAAAGTATTTTACAGTCATGGATGGGGAATCTCCAGTCATTTATGTTCTCTATATTAGTTATATTATATATATTATGTCGAAATATTTGTTTAATATTTCGACGCAAACCATATTCTAAATATTCTATTATGATGAACTGTGTAACAGAAATCGTGAGATGAAAGTCGCTTATTATACGATATATTATACACGTCACAAATTTCTTGAAGACGTCAGAGAGACCGAGGTTCAAAAATTATATGGAATAATTAACAAAAAAATTATGAATTTCATAATTGAAATCATACTGCCAAGATGAACAGCTCCAATAATTCAGGGTAAATTTTTTCAGTTCAAATTGTATACAGATTTAAGATAATTCTATAGATATATTAGAATATTGAAGAACTCGCACGAATTCTCAATTGATTTTTTTCTTGTGTTACGAAATAAGAAAAGTTGCAAATCGATTGACATTTTGTTGAATATATACTACATATGAAATGCCAGTCGGACAATTATCATCGAAATGAAAAAAAAAAAGATCAAATGAACGACATCGAAAAAAACGGATGCGGGAAACGTAATTGCCTGGGCCGGCTTTGCCGCGGTATAATTCTACTGTTTTATATACCAATTTATGATTTTTATCTAAATTTTATTTTTTTCAACTTGTTTCTAATTGCTTTTTTTCTAGTTTTGAGATCGATAAACCGCATCGGTCGTTCTGTAAAGTTCAGCAAAAGTTTGCAAGTTTTTTATTGCTGTGGAACACCAGGTATATAAATTTACTAAGGCAACCAAAGTCTTATGGGTATCCCAACCTTGACTTGTTACGGATATGGCAAGCAATATAATTATTATGTGCGTACGCAACTTGCAAACAAAAGACTGCAGAAGAGACAATTGACAAGGCAAAAGACGAGCATCAACTTTTGAAAATTATAATCCGTGCAAAGTGGTCATTATATGTTATTGCATTGACTGAATTATGATTTTATTCATTGGAGGGTAACCATATAACCATGGGAAAAATAATCTCGAAGGTTACAGAAGAAAGAAAAAAAATAGGATCATCATTAATGGCGAAAAATCAATGTTCGACTTACGAGCAATATAAGTAGATAAATCCATAGGTAGATCATATATCGGTATAAAAGCGAAGAGAGTTGTTATGCTGACGTCATTATCCTTAAAAATGTAAATTATAGACCAACATCAGTTGGACGGTTTCACGTCCCTATGTACTACTGTGAAAAATTATACGACAAAAATCTTTGAATAGCTAATGCATCAGGAAGTTATAATATATTCGAAAATAAAGCAGTATTTGAAGTAGAATACTAATGAGATAATGGACCAAGGTTTCTTAAAAGTGTAGTATATAATACCTATGTACAGGTACCGGTACATTATACGCATGTATAGATTATTTCGCATAAACATTCGTGTATTTTCTATATAATCGCATACGTACGATATAAACGTATTCGCAAGTTCAACTTGTTTTGCCAGCGCGTTAAGCAACTCAGGTTTTTGTAAAGTAGAAATATAACTATATATTTATTTCAAAGATCATTCTTCGACCATTATTCACGTACCTTGTACGTTCTAATCAATTTAATCTATCAGCCGATCCAAAGGTAATCAAATTGGAATTGGATAAAAAATTTATGTCTTCACATATACATGTATAATGTATTTTTTTCCCCCCATCTATACCGTTCCGTATGCTTATTACCTGAAGTTTCTTCTGCGACAGAATTTTCAGTCTCAATTATATTCCGTATACAGGTTGACATCCAGACTGGCTGTTTTTTTGTAAATTATTTTTTTATCTCTTATTTTAATTTTTTTTTTTACCTCTAATAGCGGGGTAATAACATAGTAATCATATTATTTCATTGATTTGAATATTACCCACTTGTGTATTAGAATAATAATATTAAATTATGCATGATAACCGATAAAAATATCTTTTTATCTACCTATTATCTGATAAAAGAACTCGCATGGCGAATCGGAAGATTTTAAGATAAAAGAATCATTACTCAGCCATCCTATTATGGACTCTGAACTTGAATAGTGGACTCTTGATTTTCACCTATGCCCGTGGATCAATTTATATCGGACTATATATCACACTAGAAGAAAAAAGATAGCGAACTCATGTACAATGAATTCTGCTTCACACATTGCGTCGGTTTGATCTTTCGGATGCCGTTTCTGAACGCGTTGAATCACAGAGTTCTGTTTTTGGACGGATTCTGAGGATACTCCAGAACGTTTAGAAATATTCAGAACGTTCCGTCAATTCAATTATTGAGTAGTTTACGACGATTTTTAAATGAATTCTTGTATAAAAAAAAAAGCAAAAAAAAACGAGATTCTACGGATGTCAATCATATATACCCATGCGTCGAATGTTCATGTCTTGTAAGACGACATATATAGCATGGTATATAATACTCACCGGTCAAGATGGACAAACTGACACTTTCCCTTCGCGCGGGTTACACAATGAACTTGTGGCCAGAGTCACTCACTCTGCAATGATGACGCAACTTGAACGTTACAAGTCTTATAGCATCACTCAAGACTGTGGACTGTAGACTCGATGACAGCAATTGCACCCAAAAACTGTTCACTGTATAATTTTTCTCGAGGTCATTTTATGTGGATCTAAATTATTTCAAACGATGAGAAATATCAAATATTGGCCCGACAACGTCGGACCATAGAACCTACGACAGTCGACCGCGATTCAATTCGAGCATCTGCACTTTCTTGGTGAAATTCACTTGAAACTAACAAAGTAATCGTTGACTAATTGAAGTGCTACATGAATCTGTTGAGTGGATGAACATCATGTGGCGCACCTGTTCAGTACAAGTGCACCGGTGGTGATCGCTTTTTCGTCATTCTTGCGTTCGTTTCTAAGGTCGTTGATTGGGTGTTTCATTTTATTTGTTGCATAAGGAATAGAGAAAGACAAATATAGAGAGAGAGAGAAAAAGAGAGAAGTTCCCGACCACGTAGACGTCGGTTGGGTGCAGGAGGAGTGTCGATACTGGGTCACTGGAATATCCACTTTCCCCTATGTCCAGTGAACTATCATCATCGTCATCAATATTCTTCCAATTGATTATATATTGTCCGAGCACCTCAACCGTGCACAATATATATTATATGGGTATGTATGTATAATTTAGGCTATCATCCGAAGGTCGTATTACGTCCTAATAATGTCTTCACACGGCATTGTTTTGTTATATAATAATTTGAAGTGTGCTTATTCAGGTCTGAGAAATTCGTATGGACGATTTCTTTATACCAATTGTCATTCAATCAAGCATTGTGTTCGACTTCTTCTGTGACCTCGACATCCAAAGACATCATTACTTATACGCAGGCAAATTGACCGCGACATTTCTAAACTTACATTCCATCAAATGATTTATTAAGCAAATTCATCAATTTCGTTCAGATTTTTCCCCCCGGAAGTATAGGTGTACATTTGTATGTGGGCAGATGAAATAGAAATGGCGCAGTGGTTTCAGTATTTCTTTTTTTATTTCTACCTACTTTTTTCGGATCGGAGGAAGTTGTAATTTGGATTGCCGGGACAGATGATGGTTACGCAAGGTGGTTGCTTTCTTGAATAATTTCAGCGATCTAGCGGTTCGTAATTGTCACTTCTTTTGATTAAATAATAAGGAATCGATAATCACCAGATCGTAAACTCGTTATACGAGAAGTCAGCTTATAGTCACAGTGCAGGCTTTTCACTTCGGCAGGCAACTAGAAATAGTCCTTATGATATCTATACGTGGAGAATTCATAGAATTGATCGGATTTATATATGCGAATATATTTAATAATTATCCAAAATTTAGTATAAATATATTTCGTCCGATTACGAAAAATTTTATTTTTGATTTTCAAACAACAATGAGTTTTTAGTTCTCATAGGTTTCCAGACATAAGAAAACAAAAAAAAAAAAACATTTCAGACGATGTTTCAGACGAATTACACTCGCACATAAATTAAATTTTATGTGCTACAATAAAAACGAAATGAATAAATAAAATCCCAGAATATGTAAACAATTCTTCAGACATTCGGGGGAGCTGATATAATGTGAAAAATTATACAAATCACCTGATTAACGATTGATAACAATTTCTATTGTTTTGACTATCTATAGTTTCAAAATATTTGCGAGAATCTTCTGCCTATGCATGGCACAAGGCCGTTATACTTATAACAAACAACAAATTTTACTAAACTATTTATCATATGGTTGTATAGTATGTAACTATATTTGAGAAACAAAAGTAGAACGATAAGTTCAATTCACAAGGTAGCAGGTCCTATATGTGCTGTTATAATAGGAGTTATTTGCAACGGTGCGTCCGAATTATAAACGATCCAATTATTCTCAATATCTCAAAAAGTCAATAGCCAATCGACCTAAACGTGTCTGATAATTATTTACGTTGATTATTGTGCTATTTACATTATTATAATTATGATAATTGTTATTATCATGATTATTCATTTATTGTTGATCCGGACGAGATAATAATGGCGGGGAACGAGGGAGGACCGTTGTATCAATATACCTATCATGCGTATATGTATATATGTATGTTATAATGAACAGTACAGCGATTGAATGCGTTGCTGAATTCGATGACGATGGCTCTCGTATAACTGAACCACATAGCATTGAAATCGCTTTATTAATTTAGCGTCAATCACATCCGAAATGGTCGATAGCATTGAAAATTTTCAACTTATAAATGTACAGGGATATTATAATATACCCTAAACATATAATTTATGAAAACTTGGCTATCCACTGAAAAGATGTAACTAATAATATCGATAGCCTGATACATAAATTCGATTTAAGAATTTAACAATTCTTTTGAATCTACCGATTGATAATCTGATGTAAGAAAAAACTTTATGAATAATCGTGTATGTATGTACAGTAAAATCATCGAAGAATCTCTGTTCGATAATTTATAATTTGGTCTTGAAAAAATGTATATATATGGCGTAACCGAACGTTGCAGATCGTGTAAATTTTTACGATTAGTTCTTCTTTTTTTGTTTTATTTTTTTTACTCGGACTCGGAGCACGTTCCGCATTTCGTTGAGAATCATACAGCGGCTAGTCCTTGAAATGCTACGTAAAAGGGAAATTATACGCATGTCCGAATAGCCCAGCCGGGCAATAACGGGCGACTGAAGACTCGGGTAAACGTCCATTTGGTATATAATACAGTTTTTGTATTTTCGAATTTTACATCGGTCTTGCGGTAAAAATGTTCATACAAAAACACGTGCGTGTTGCAATTGCGAAATTTATAAGAATATAGCTAGAGTCTTTATATACCTACTCGGTAATTGGGATGCGTTTCAAAATATTGTAATGTACGTATTTAGGTGCTCCGGTGTGCGTGGTTCGCACGCGGCTAATCATCTTTTAGGATCTCCGACAAAATTGAAGCGTTGCTGCATGCGGACTTCGCAATAATATATCTTGTAATACGATTACAACGATTATTCATGGCAGCGAAAGTATATACGATACCAATTATTACGGTTGCGCTTGACGCGTGTATTGCAGTGCAGCAGAATGGAATTTTTTTTGTCTTATTCCCTCTCGCTCTCTCTCTTGATGTAGAGAGATTCAACGATCCGCAGCTTACACAAAAAAGTTCCTTATAATATGATATCAATATGTAAGAGAGGGAACTGTCTCTTGCATAGGCCGTACAGCAGTTGGATACAACCAAAATGGCGTCAGTAAATGAACCGCGTGCCGAGTTCAACGCAATGAAGCTGGATGGCTGGATCCGGTGAGAAAGTGGTCAGTCAAGAGGGTTACGTAAATACGTTCGACGACGTCTGTATTCTCCGAAGTATACGTAAAGAGGAAAATATATTGAGCGGATATGTACGAAACAATCCCAACGAAGACTGAGCTGTCACTAATTGTCATTTTACGAAACTCTATCGTTACGTAGAATACAAAAATTATGAGGTCTTGATTTTACAGGCTAATCACTTAAACCTTCGGATTCTTTAAAAAGATTCCTCAAAACACGTTACATTTATAAACCTCCAAGGCTTGAAAACTCTGGAATTCTTCGGATTCGTGTTACAGCATCGATCCCGGAACTACGTTTTATAAAATGAGATTTGCCTGCGGGACATCAGTCCGATCGAGACCGTTGCATTATATACCTACTTACAAACCCATCCTGTCTTTTTATTAAAACACACTTAAATTTTCTCAGACTTCCCACTTCCTTTATTTTCCCTCTTACAATCAGCCGCTACTGCATGCAATTGAGGTGAAAGATGATCGCTCATATTCCGGACGTGAAGCTCATTTTATCCCAATCAAAGGAAGGTACAAACGCACGACATCTACGCTGCGTGGGTTGCAGTGAAAGTTTAAAGATCAGGTCAATGCTTTGAAATGACCTAATTATTTCTTTACTTCTGAAGGTTACGAACTTCAGTTGTAACGAACACGTTTCTCAGCCCAAGAATCTCTTTCAGTTGCTTAAAAAATTTTCGAACAATTATAGACAATCCGTGATTGTTTTTTGTATTTTCTTATGGGGGATCACTTGAAGCATATTTCGTTTTCATTCAAATGATATGAAACATCCGAATATAAGCAGATCCATTATATACATGGAGTTGTGTTTCTACAGCCTTTTATTTTTACATTTATTATTTCTGTCCAAAATGGCCGGCCACGAAGGATAAGACTCGTATTTACAGCTAGCACAACCTCACCGCGAATCTCGGTTTCCTACGACGTACATAATTATGACTATACCCAATCTAAAGTCACGCGAAAGTTAATTTATAAACCTGGTATACGTTTCTCCAAAATTGTACTTCAAAGTCTCCTGCCCAAGGCGCTTATTGTCAGTGTATAATATTTGACTAGAAATTCGAAACAGAAATTATATTGCCATCTGTTGGTTGCGTCGAGGAATCGTTCAACAATTTCAGACACGGTAACTCATAATACCTGTCCCAAGGTACGAGATTGACAAATTTAGCGGTCAGAAGATTGGTCAAATTTATCTACACGGGTGATATTAGCTGAGAAGTTGTACGTATGAATATACGTGATATACGATCTTAGGACGACGGTCCGGAATACTTTTTACTTTTTTTTTTTTTTGTTTGTCGAGTTTCGTAGAGATTCTCGAGATCGTGTTACCCATAGTCCTACTTTCACTAATGGTAGAAAGAATTGTTGATTTTAAAATCTTTATGCTAAGTGAATTGACGAGTCATAATTCGGGTTAGAACTGATCAATTTCTCGGCATTTATTCTTAGTTTCTCGAATGTTTACGATCAGGTTGATATAAATCCTTGTAAATATATATATACATAAAGCAAATTTTTCTCGCTCACTCTGCACCGGAAATAAATGAATGTTTGAAAGAAAAATAATTTTATAATAACAGCAATAAAACGTTCATCTTCGAACTTGAGGAGTTCAAGGTCTTGATGCCACCTCTCATATATGTCCTGAAAAAGCGACGCTCGTCATAGTCGGGAATAATAAAACCGCATAAAACGTCGTCTTTTAATAATTCGCTGGATGGTAATATTGATGCTGGAGCTTGGGTCAAAGTCATTAGAGAATTTTCCACACAATTTACCACACACCTTGCGCCTTATGTTTGAACTAAATAAAAAGCTAAACAAGCATTCACTCGTTATATAATTATCATCAATCATTGAGCGTTGAAAAAAGTACGAATAAAAAACAAAGTCAATGAAAACCATCGGTAATTTCTGCATTTCAATAATTACACGCCAAGAAATTAATCGTTGTAACAAACTCTGGTTCGTGAACCCAGCGACATGCAGGTGACAACGGGCGAGAAAGTTGTAACAACTGCAACTAATGACGTAGCTCGAGTTGCAACTGACGTGCAAATTAACTGCGCTTTGTAAAATATAGCCTAAAATTAAGCCGACTCAGGACGATTATTTAAGTACTTTCTAGCATTACATAGTAAGTAGATTCGAATCGATGCTAAAATACAATTTTTTCGTACCCGTATTTCTAATTTTACGTCCAAAATTCTATGGGAAAAATGGCAATTTTTGGTCACAAACTTCCGATGATGAGCATGAAGAATTGTTCTTTGAAAGCGTTTTTTGTAGCAAAATATCTGATTGAAGAGGATTCACGTTAAGTAGTTTTTTTATAAATATGTTGAGTGCAGAATAGGTAAAAAGGATAATTGAGACTTAGACAACGAAAGTAGCATCTTAATGCCGTAACAATTTATACAGTATCGTTTGGCATGCATAACACAATATGTCAGGCGAAATCATCATAAATTGGTGATCTGTATTCAATAAGCGAATTATCTATCTGCCGTCATAGAGCTCCTCGCATTCTTGGGATCTCCTGTACTATATACTGATCGTGTTTTTCCGGACGCTTTGCAACCAGTTATCGCCATAACCATTAATTTTTTGCATATACAATTGTTGCGACGACGATACAAATTGCAAATCCCTGAACGAAACTCAGTTTTTTTTTTTTTTTAATTTATTATAAAAGTGCAGATATGTAATTTATTTATTCCACAAACCTTATCAATCCAGCGCTCCAGCTGAACATTTTTCTAATCCTTTCACTCTGCGATGCATCCTCAGTAGTCATCTTGTGAATCACACTTTACTATTTTATCTGCAGTTATTATATTATATATTCAAGCACGATTTGGATGATCGCCAACTTTGATTTTCAGGCTTCAAAATACGATCGTCTTTGCACACATTTTCTTCGTCAATTCCTTCGGCAGCTTGTTCCGTCGTCACTATACATTAAATTGTAAGGTAAGAAAAAAGGATGAGAAATAAAAAAAAAAAAAAAAATGGATACTTCTTTGAAATTCTTCAGTCTTATAAATTACAATCTACAATTGATCTAGAATGTTTACATTATATGTATACAAATCATCGGGATAATAAAGGCAATTTAGTTCTGATGACATCGATTAATAAACCTGACTCAATTATACTTGGCATGCTACTCGATTGACTTTCAACTAAATGATATACTCCTAAGATTACTACCGTCGATACTACCATAATTGCAAAATATGATCTCTACAGAATTCTGATTCACTCAGGTTAAACGATTCTAATTCTCATGTTATTAGAAAGTATAGTTCGCATCATCGCTCGGTATATCTTTTATTATTATAGCCGCAACCTTCGCATCTATAACAATAAGTTTATTGAACTTCAATTACACGATAAATTCATTTGAAATCCCAGCAATTATCAGAGGCTGTATATCATCACCGTAGATTTTATCCCTATGATGGAAAGTCGAAGATCATTTATCTGTAATAACCGAACAGTCTTAATCATTTTTTTCTGTTTCTTTTACGGCAAGGGGTTGACACTTCAGCCTAAATTCACGCAGATTCAAATTGTTGATTTAAAATTCAAAGTCACGCGGCGACAACAAAAACCACAACAACAATTGCGATATAAATTCTTACTAGTAATTTTGTCTGATCTGATCACGCGACTAATTTCTGGTCTTTGGACAAAAATATTGTTGATATTGGAATAACATTATCCGTTTACCACGGGAATGTGATTTATCGTGTTTACGGTATAAATGGGTTTATTGTTCCGTTTATAGAAGACTAAATATACGATCAAAATGTTCGGCTTGTTTTCAAAATTGTCGAATGGCTTGAAAAAAAAAAAACTTCAATCTAGTCACAAAACTGAAGAAATTTTGGTAAGTACGCGCTTAGAAAGAAAAAGTATATTACAATGGATGAAAATTTATTACAAGTGTTGTTCGAACGAAAGCAATTCTCTCACTGAAGCGAAGCTCTTACATGAGTGAGCGCACCCGATTAACAGTCCGGCACGAGCAATGTAAGCAACAGGCACCAGAAGCAGCTGGTTATTCTACCTTACACTTATACATGGACGGAATCTTCATTCTTCTATACCTGTCTCGGGAGAGTTGACTTTTCTCTCTATATGCCATAACGTATACCAATATATGTTCTCAAGTCCGGGCTACAACTTTCATAGAACTAATATAAGCGTGTGTTCACAACATACTCGTAGTAGGGACATTTTCACAAGAGGATATCGATTGGAGCGATACAATAATGATCGTTACAAATCGATCCCTCTTGTGGCCGATACGGCTGCGTTTTATGTCACTACATCGCAAGACCGAGCGTTGAGATCTCATCTGTTCGGCCAGGAAAAGGGAAACCAATGCCGAATTGTATCGCGAACTCGTGCCGACTTTGTCGTCAAAGGAATAAGTTCACGGATTCTTGAAATCGGCAAATATTCAGGAACACCAATCACATTTGATCATTGAAATATCTTGTATATTATTTGTTTATTTATTTTTCTTTAAAAAGAAAGTCGACCCCATATATAATATGGTACAGCGCAATTTTACATAATTTGCATATGAGCAAAACTATATCCTTATATATGTACATAACACTTAAGTACGAAAGACGTGCACAACCATCAGTTATTACATTAATAATACAATCATACGTTTTCATTTTTTTTTTTTTGTCTTATCAAACGAATAAATAAAACGGATGAACTTAAAATTGGATTTAATTAATTAATGTTATTCACGATGACTAATTGGAAATAAAACCGAATATTCTAACCCTGGAAATTCCTCCATCCGGAGCCATGGTGATTCTTACATGGCTGATGGGCCCGTACGATGCGAGATCGTCAATGTCGTAGTAATGTTGTTTATGAGATGAGAGCTACATTAACAAAAATAAACGAAACTCAATTAAATTCATCGAAAATAATCAACTTATAGGCAAGAGCGGATTACCGGTTTCTTTCAAATCAAGTGAAGATGAATAATATGGGGAGGGAGAATTTCAGTGATTCGTTACTCACCTTTTTCGGTGCCATTATCGTCTTCCACGTAAATGAGGTCGGGTCTTCATTCTCCGTTGCTAGAACACCTTCGATTTTTACACTATCGGGAAAGTTACCCTTGAAATGGTGCGTGTCAACTTCGATAGAACGAACCACACCTACGTGACCAAGTTTGAAAAAAGCCCATTCACTTCCGGGTACCTGTTTTAAAAACGTGAGAAAATTAGCTATACAGCAAATAGAATTAAAAGTTATTCTAATAACGACATGGAAAAATTATTAGACACCCACCCTCAGCATTCCGGAATCATCGGCTTCCAAAACTGGAGGCCTATCCAGTCTTCTCGCTGTTTCCCATCCGTCACCCATGTTGATTCCTCTTCCAGGTTTAATTAGATTCCTTGGATGACCGTAATGCGCATCACTGTACCCCTCGCATACAGCACCATTTTCGCATGCAATCAAATCGATCCTTTCGTTATGGTTAATCTTGTTCCAATCTGGTGTGGTGAGTCCGAATACACGTAGGCGGGCGATTCCACCGTCAGGAAATATGTTTAATCGCAGGTGAGTCCAAGTCTCGTTTGTTGATACATTAAAATAATTCCGACGGGTTTCTTCGTATCCAGCTCCAAGAGTCGTCATTTGAACCAAGGTCTTCCACTTCTGCAATATTGAAAGAAAGCCTCGTAAAATATGGTTGCGAACCGCAAGGTACAAGCTCGTGAGAGAATTAATGCCCCGTTTTTATTATACTTAAGGTGATTGCTCTGTGATATAAATTTTTTAGTGTCTTTCAAACAAAACATAAATTTATTATATACTGACCTCAGTTTTCAAGAGAGCAACTTGCTCTAGATCGGACTGGCTCGCTGCAGTGCCGAGTGTGCCTTTTCTTTTGGGGAACATTCTTGATTCTGTAAAAGTCAGAAGAAAAAAAAAGAATATTGTGAATCTTTTTTCTCAGTTTCGATTTTGGATCTTGAAAGTCTCCGAAGGCTTTGATATTGTACCTTGGTCGGTGAGTTTAGCGGCCTGGATGGAAAACCTGGGGGCGTAATTTCCAGTGAAAAAAGCGGTGTCTACGCAGATACCCATGACGGTCGAAGGTTTGTTCAGGGCAATGACAGCCCAGTCGTGACCTTGGCATCTCTTTCTCCTCGTCTCCCAACCGTCCATCCATTTCCCGGCGTCCGTGAAAAGGCCCTCCTTAAACACGGGCTCCTCGTCCTGCAAGAGTAAAAATCAAATCTTTACAATTAAACTGGCTGGACTACAGACTGGCGATATAAATTTTTTTTTTTAATCATAGTGATCTTCTCCTACCTTGAGAAGGTTTTCCGCCTCTGCAAACCAATCGTCGGTAGCGAATACTATCTTGCCACCATTCTGAAATAATTATAAATTCGCAATTACGTTGATTTCGAAAGCAAAATTTACATTCTTTTGTTCTTAGGTTTGAATTTCTTGGGACTTACGCTTTTGGAAGCGAGTTCATTGAGTTCCGTAAATCTTGGTGAAGAACTTTTCGTGGTAACAACCATTTTTAATGGTGATTTATGGTCTTCCCATATACTTGATGAATTTCGTATTTCTAATAATTGACTGATGTGAAGTCAGAGAATTCGCAACGTTTTATATAGTTACTGTGTAACTCATCTTATCGGAAACGCCGACTTTTGCTGAATTATCAGCCAATTACAACCAATACGTTGTACTTCAGATGCACAAGACGGACCTACGACTTGCCGTTTTTGACCAATCAGAAGATAGAGAGCACGCGCCGATTGCGAATAACCTATTCGACCCTAACATAAACGAATGACACGCGACTCTACTAAATGTTGTCATTTTTTTTCTTTCATTGATAAAAAGCGAACTTTTTATTCACAGACATATATCATCTATGAATGTGATAGACGATCAACTTTTATATGTTCACGTGAACGAAGAATGTCTTTCAACCCCAGATGTGTGCAACAAATGTAAATTATAAACCCGTAATAGTCCTATATAAATTACGTGGGAAATTTTTTGTGGGATTCTGAATTAGTTGACCTTGATAATTGTCAACCTTCATATTGACTTTTGAATGATTGATCGATCTACATGTTTTCTTCTCGCGGTATGAAAAATTAGCAAATTTTCGCAATAAAATCTTGGATTAACAGAGTAAAAATGAAATTTCGAATTATTTGTGAACTCGTTTAACATTGCGAATTAGAGAGCAAAAATTGGGAGGTCTATTGATAAAACATCTCTGTAAAATTTTAGATTTTCTTTATAATCTTCATTTCATGATTGTATATGCGGCGTACCAAGTTATCTAGGCGAAAAATTCCTCTGCCCCGATGTGTGTGAAATATTTCCGTAAATATTTCCGTCTCTCTTTGTATATGAAACTTTGGACTGGGAGCTTGTGGATGGATCAAACTGGTTCATACTGGACTGATGATCTTCAGGTCGACTTTCAGGGCAAATGTTGAAGCAGTATATATTTATAAATGTATATAAGTTAAGTTTTTAGTGATAATAGAAAATCCTCTAATTATAACTTTCATAATATTACGGTCATCGTGCCTAATATATGGATATGTATTTATATATATTTGTATACAAAGCATTGCAGATTTAGGTCATACCAATCAGGACACATTTTTTTTCTCATTTCTGCCGATTCCTATATGCGTTATTTTAATTGCCATATTTTACGGACATTCATAACGATTCAATGAAAAAAGTCCAGCTCATTAAAAGTTTGGTTGACTCTTATTGAAATAATATCTGGAAATTTCCACGTTAGTGATTACTATACGGTTGATATATGGAAGTACCACGACCTGACCGATAACATATGAAATGCTCCATATATAGTAGGCATCATAAATAAACGCTATTAGGAAAAATTGGATTGTTAAATTATTTTTGGTCTACAATTTTCTGAGAATTATACACTATTATTACTCAATTCATTTTGTAATTGTTTATTATTACATAAAATAATACAAAAAAGTCAATGAGCAGCTTTGGAATGTCATTGCCCACTATCTCTTATCATAAACGCAATATTCTGATATGTAAGAAAAGTTCCTCTCATTATTCTTCTCATCATATACGTTGTAAATGCCTGTAGATAATTTTCCATTCGCCCATTATTAAGAAAAGATTTCAAACAATTAATAATATTCATTCAGAAATTTATGAAGATATTTATGCAACAGATATACATATTATACCAGCTAATACGGTGGGAAGTACTTAGCAAATGATCGCGATAACGTACGTTGCATTTAACCTATTTAATCGAAGCAGCTATAAAAAGAAATGTAATTCTTGAAAATTATTTCCTCGATACGCAGATTTTGTGCATTCAACACGTGTGACACTAAGGTTACATGATAAAAAAAAGTTACATTTCCGAAGGTTATTTCGTTGATAAGCTCTGTAATGGAACGTGCATGATTAATATATTCTTTTTTTTTTTCATGAAAATTAATTCATTAACTGCATTTAATAATCAAAATCATAATTGTATCCACGCCAGCATTTTGTTTTTTAATTTCTACTAACGACGGTCGCCATTTGTCGAATCGTTTCAATATCGGCAACCATGATGTTACCGGGATCTCTTTCGGTTCCCATTTTGAGTTTCGTCCCGCTGTTTTGAGACTTCGGTTTTCTAGCTGATGCGTGGAATTCTTGGCATTTTGGTAATTGTTCTTTAAGTTTTTTAATGTTATCCAGATTTATTCCGGCTCCAGGCATTATCGTTAGCCCTGGGGGTGCAGTTGTAGCGAGACTTTTTATCAGGTCTAATCCTTCTTCGGCGGTTGATTTTTGACCGGAAGTAAGAATCCGCTTAAATCCGAGCTGGGAAATTGATCGTACAGTCAATATCGGGTTGGAATTAACCTCGTCGAATGCTCGATGGAAGGTCACTGGCAAAGGAGAAGCTGCTTCGATTATTTTTCTGTTCGTTTCTTGGTCGATTTCGGAATCACGAGTCAGAGCGCCGAAGACAAAACCCTCGACACCGAGATCTCTCAGTATTTCTATGTCGTATAACATCCCATCGATTTCTTCTTTTGTATAAACGAAATTACCACCGCGAATTCTTATCATTGCAAATAATGGAATCTTTACGATTTTACGTAGAGATTTTATTAATCCTGGCGTTGGAGTCAAACCACCTTCGGAAAGGGCCGAACAAACTTCCAAACGAATCGCTCCACCTTTCTCCGCATTCTTCGCAGATTCTATGCTGTCGATACATATTTCCATCTGAAATAACGCGCAGATACTTTATCATTCGAAATATTGATAAAAATAAAATGTGATTTATGTAATCCTAAATTGTTCGGGAGTTTATTTATTATTGAACGTGAGATTAGATTCGGAATATTATAATTAGAATTTCGCGCCGTTACATAACACGCGACTCGCCGTCTGTGTGTCTAAAATGTGTATCTGGAATTTTGGAGCCACAATCTAGAGGACGGTGACAGAATTCGTTGACAGTGTTGTACATAATGGACAAATTTAGACAATGTTTTTATTTAATAAAATATAAGAGACTTTGATGCGCCGTGATATCGTATCAACGTGCAGCATTTTTACCTTGAGTTCTCAGGGAAAATCGAGAAGTTTATCGGGATGACAATATCCAGCCACGTTCCAGGATTACGTGTATATAATGTATTGCTTCTTAGCGCCACTCATGGGCGTGATGCAGACTACTCATAGGTAATCTTATTTGATAACGGTTTGCAATTTTTTTTTATTACTACTGTGATTTTGTGTGATAATTTTTTAGGCGGTATTCAACGCGCAAAAATATAACTGTCATAGAAAATTGTAAGTCAACCGGTAGCTTCTTAGACATCGTATATGCGTAAAAAAAATCTGATGTATATTTTTCCATCACGTCACAATATTTACAATTATGTATAATATTATAGTTATCGGCCAGGCACGTCCATATGTTAAAAGCATTGGGTTGTGCAATAAAACTCATTTTTTATCTCCTTGTTGCGTGAGAACCACATAGACTTTCGTTTAATCAACGAAAATATTTACATATTTATTTGTTGAAATCATCCGTTTCTATCGCATAGCAATTTCGCGGTGTTGGACCAGCCATGTTGAACCCTCCACCAAAGATTTTTTTATTGGAAGGTGAAACCGAGGGAAATATCGGCACAGTTATTTCGGTAATTTTTGCTTCATTGGTTTTTTGGAGCTCCTTCTTTTTCTGCGAGTAAAGTTTACTCTTCAACACACACATCTCTTTGCTCATCCTTTCGAAGTCGAATTTATACTCATTTAGTTGTGATTCACTCATATTCAGTTCAGAAATTAAACACTGAAACAAAGTAAGATGGGTTAAGTGACATGAAAAAGAAAAAATTTTTATTCACTACCTTCATTTTCTTTCCCCTTTCCCGTAAAGCCTTCTGCGTTTTTTGTAAACTAATTATGACCTCTGGCCCGGGTTGTTTCGATAAAATTGCCCGGAGATTCATGTACAGTTTTTCACCCTCCTTAATTTTCTTTTCTTTCTGAATCATCGCCCCGCACATTTTTAAAACTCGTTTCTGGAGTATTTGGATTTTTGAAAGAAGCTCGTAGGTTTCAGGATCAGAACCCTGGGAACAAATTTTTATGATTCTAAAATCCACAACATGAAGCCAGACTTTTACTTGCCTCCAATTTTCGCCACCTGTGGATATTTAATGGATTTTGAACTTCCTCCTCCAAAGCCATGACCTTCAATCTTTCCCGAGTTAAATCTCTGTCTAGATGGAATATCTCCTGTCTCAGATCGCTGACGTTCATGATACTTTTAGAAAGTAGAGCTTTCTCAGTTCGCAATTTTTTCACTTCCAATTTTAGGAGCCTTATATCTTCCAATCTTTGCGCATACTGAGTATCACCTCTGTGTATTGTACTTTGGAATATTTTCAATCTGCTGTACTGAAGACTCAGTTCGTCATTACGTCTGACTAATTGAGTACCGAGGATATCACGTTCATTCATTATCATATCAATCTCTTTTTTATTTTTCGCTATTTCATTTTCAGCACTTTGTAGTGTCCGTCTCAATCGTTTTTCCTCTAGTTTATTTTCCTCGATTTCGTGCCGCAGATTTGAAATCTCTTTATGCGCCGTTTGAAGGTCAACTTTCAAAGCATCTTTTTCCTTTTCAGCTTTTCCCAAAACTATACGTACAGTAAATAATAATAATAATAATTAATCAACTGCAAAAGTCCAGTGACGATATGAAAGTAACTTACGGAATTCTTCTTTTATTAGACTAGATTCTTTCGTAGCGATTTCCTCTTTCAGTTGTTCGATCTGATTGCTCATGACTTTGAGTTTTTGTTTCAAATCCTGAATTTCATCTTGCGCCTCGATTAGCGATTTGCTACATGTATTCCTATCGGCTCTTACGGCTTCAAAAAGATTCTGCTGTTGCCTGAATTTCGTTTCAGCTTCAGCCAAACGTTTTTTATAATCAAATATCTCGACTTGTTTCATCTTAACGAGATCGATTTGTTCTTCAACTTTTGCCGCGAGTTCCTGAACCTCCACTATGTACCGGTCACGTTCTTTTTCCAAATTTTGTTCAGCTTTTTTCAGTGCTTGATTATCAGCCAAACATTCCTTGACCTCAGTTTCCAATTTACTCTTCGCTTGTTCCTGAACTCGAAGCAAAAGCCCCTGTTTCTTCAAGTTCGATTTAATTGCTGACAAAGCTTTGGTTTTCAAATCCTTCTCACGACGCATCGATTCTAATGCTCTCTTATCACTGTCCGCTTTTTTTATCATCGTGTCCATGTCTGTTTCCATCGATTGCATCACGGATTTTAATTTGTGCAATTCGATTTCGAGCTTTGATTTATTCGATTCAGCTTTATAGAGCTTTTTCCCGGCACTATCTCTCAGAAATTTTAGTTTTTCAACCTCACTGAGCAGCCTGTAGATACCAAAGATTCCAATTAGAAATACTATCCAGATTTGAAACGTTATTTTGGATCCAACCTGAATCCAACCTGTTGTTATCCTGTTCCAGGGTCTTTAATTTTTTTGTTTTTTCCACATTTTCTTTACTCATATCATCGAGTTGTGTGTTCAGGTTATCAATCTCAGCTTGTGCGTTTAATCTTTTAACCATAAATTGTTCGATTTGTTTTTGATTTTTTTCAGCCGCTAGTTTTTGCTCTTTTACGATGGATTCCAGTTTGGCGACGTTATTAGTAGTCGTTTTCAGTGCGTTATTCGCATTCTAAAATCAACTCTGAATCAGGTTACGGATATTGCTAGAACAAAAAAAATTAATGTGTACCTGTAAATCAACGTTCCTCAATCTCAACTCCTCTTGCAAATCTGAAATAGTCTGTTCAGCTCGTTCTCTCGCTGTGCGTTCCTTTGAAAAATCATTCGTCTGTGTTTCGATGGTATCTTGCAATTCCAGCATTTTATGATCAACTAGACTATTTTTCCTTTCTAATTCCTCATTCACTGTAGTAGCATTCGCGATACGTTGACGTAATGAATCGATTTCGTTTAACATTTTTTCTCGCTCTTTTAAAAGGCCTTCTTTTTGTTTGCTTGTCGCCGAACCTCTGTGGAATTTTGAAAAACGTTTCATACATGCATATCGAATGCAATAATTAAAAGCTACTAACTTTTCCTCCATTCCCATTTGTTTGTTTTTCTGCTCTAATTCATCGCTCAATTTTGTCACCGTTATCCGAAGACTTGCGATTTTTTCTTGTGCGACCTGTTCTCGGGCGTGAGCCGCATCCGCCAATTTCAGTGCATTTTCATTTTCCTGTTTCAGTTCTTCGATGTTCGTACAATACATTTCGACCTGTCTTTCGGTAACTGACAATTGATTTCTGTATTCATCGACTTCTTCCTAGAAGAAGAAAAATGGGGAAAAAATTCAGATTCATCCTATGGTTTCACTATCTCAAATTGAAAAAAAAAAAAATAAACGAATGAATAAGTATCGTAGTTGCCTGGAGCTCATCATAATCCGCTGTCAATCTCTGCTCGTTTCTGTGCGCCGTGTAAAGAGCATCGAACAATTTTGTGTACTCAGCTTCGTATTCTGCCAAGGCAGTGTTGCTTTTCATCTTCTTGAGAACCTTCGATATAAAATTAACAGATAGTAATGTAAAGATATAGATGACTTTTTCGTGATTCATTTTCCCATTATATTCTACCTTTGCGTAATCTTCTTCCAAAGCGCAAAAAACGCTTCCCGCCGAGCTTCGAGATGAAGATCTCTCGCCTTCTTCGCTACCCCCATCCTAAAATGAACAAAATGATTGCGTTTAATTTAATCATCAAATACATGATGCGTATTTCGATGAAAAATAATTTGAGATTTAGATAGCTACATCAGGATCACATCTTGGCCACTTTTCGTTCGACACTCCCGTTAACCTTCTATCAATTTTTCTACCCTCTTTATCATCGTCGTTATCGTGGTCTCCCATTTTTACTGATTATTATCGTTTCAAAAATTACACAAATTTAATATAATAGTTCCTGCGCATAAAAATTGCAGACAGCATTCTTTGAACAAACGTCAGCTCGACGGACGATGGAAATGACAGCTAATGAAGTAATTAAAAAATAGACAAGTGAACTTAAATAGTGAACTTGCCTTTCCCAATTCACCGGCCAACTCCATTTCCATCATGATGATCGCGTATAAATAAGTCTAGGTGGCAATGACTGGAGAATGCTTGTTCAAAAATACCAAAACTCGGATAAGTATATATATTTCAAACGCTTAAAGTACGCCTCGTCAAAGTCAACATTGGAAATGTGTACAGGTATTCGGTTTATTAGGCCAAACTATAATGTGTTGGCATGACATTTTGTTGACTCGCATCCATGGCGATGAAACAGGATTATATAGGAATTTGTCCGAGTAGAGTTCCTTTACAGTTTTCCCTGTACCGGATGAGCCAATCAATATAATAGCGACAATAGCTTGAATTCCAGTGCGCGAGGGTGTAGAATAATTTTCATAACCATTTTAAACGTCTTAAATAACAAATTTTATTTACATTCATGTTTTAATAAGTTTATAATAACCAAAACCAAAATAAGTATAATGTATCGTATATTGGTCAAACATATTTCACAATACATAATATTAATCATATCATTAAATTCTAAGTGCGCACGTTTCAATTTCATTTTTTTTTTTTGTCTCCTTTCTCTTTTCCATTTTCTTATTATTTCTATTTCTGTCTGCTATTTTTTTTCATACAGCGACTATGCTTATACATACCTACAATAAAATCGTGGAACATTAGGCGACATAAAATTTTATTATTCGAAGATTATTATTAGTTATATATGTATGTATAATATAGTATTTCGAACTTATGCCTTTAGTTTAGTGTTCTTTTTATTCAATTAATTCTATTTGTTTCTTATTCTTACGTCATATAAGCATAGTCAGCCAAAGCCTACAACGGATACGTAATACAACTATATTTGTTAGGCAAATAATATAAAAATAATTCTAATGGGAATATTTATTAGAATTTCATTTTTATTTCGTTTTTCGTTATTCAGTTTTTTTCATTCTTTTTTTCTTTTTTTTTTTTTAATTTAACTAATTTCCATAAGACATTATATTGATTAATCTTATACGTGAGAAAAATTTTGTTCATTTTTTTTTTTTTTTTTTTTCAATTCAATTCTGATGAATACACGGGTATTCCTTTTCCTAACAAGGCGTCAATTATTTAAAAAATACATTTCCTTCAATCTGATTTTTTCTTGTTTATATTTTATAAATTTCGTTTTCAATATTTGGTCATATTTTATCTTCAAAAGAAAAGAAACTGTCTAAGAATTATCCCTATTTGTCGCATGGGTTTTTTTTCTCTGGATTTTTACAACGTTTCGCAAACACATCTAATTAACCGAACTGGATTCTTCTGCTAATATTATTATTATGAATATCTTTAATTGTTATTTATTTATTTTTTCTTTTCTTCATATTACGGGGAATGTTTAATACGTTATTTTTAGGTTGTTACTGGTATTTGAACAAGATAGGCAAAGAGAATTTGAAATTTTTATAGCAGGTTTTCAATTATTTATTTAAATTTTACGTGAATTTTAATTTTCTGTACAGAAATCGATATCTATAATCTCAGCTATCATGTATTTGTGGTATTTCAGAGGAAATATTTCGAGAGTTAAATCGATTTGACTGCTGCTTCGAATCAAAAGCTATCATAAGCATATAGTATAGGTATACGTTGCTGTAATATTTTTACTATGAATGCAGGAGTAGTTGCGTAAATTCTTGATTACAAATTTTGATTTTTGATACTTATTTGACATATAACTATAGAACGAAATTATGTTTATTTCTACTACTATCACATTAATATATAGAGATAGGTAATTAAATAAAACACATTGTTGCTCGTCAGTTATATTACAAAAAAAAAAAAAAAAAATTGGTTATTTTCGGTGATTATTTTTGTTTTCACATAGTATCATTTTAAACATAGTATGTAATTGAAGCGCGGTAATCCGATATTGTACGCAAATATGTGATGCCAAACGGAATTATTTATTGGAGATTTATATCCTGTTCTTTTTTCAGTTAGATATCAGATTATATTATCAGGTCATTCAAATCCGTTCTATTTAATACTTTAACATTCGATCAAAACAGTCTTTTCCAATTCTCAAGTGTTCGTCATTTCAAATTTATACTAATAATAAGTTTCATGTTCAAAAATATTTACAGGTAAGCCGCGATGTCACGTAAAAATCTTTACTAAGAAAAACTATTTCAAATTGAATAATTAACCGCCTGTCAAATAATAAAAATAATAAAAATCAATTATTTTTCGGCCGTATTATTAACAAGTCTAAAATATATAACCTATCATAAATTGTTAGTTTGTGATTTGTAATCTACACATGGAGAATTTGCTAAAAAATCTGCATGAATATAATTGCAGCGTTGTGTAATAGTGATGCTTATGAGTTGCAGTTCTTTTTGTTTTTTTCATTTTGTTTTATGGCACCTGAAATCGGTACCGTCCATTAATTATCGAATTTTTTACAATTTTGATGTTGACGTTATGTCTAAATCACTATTATGTACAGAAATGATGATGAACACTTATTAATTTTGTTTTTTGTTTTTGTTTTTGTTTCATCACCGGCTAATTTAACAATTATGTCAAAATTAGTCAAGTCTATCGTTATCGTTTTATCTAGCTTAAAGAATAAATGTGCTAATCGTGAAATAAAACTAACAATATCACCTCGTATGTTTATAAAAAAGAATAAACTAGACTAAAACAAAATAAATCGAATGTTACTCTAATTTATACAGAATTTATTTTCATCGCTCGTTTTACGTCAGTTTTTGAACTATCCACAACTTGTTATTGATATTGCCACTATTGGAATCTGATTATTTGTTTTATTTCTGTGCGCCGGACGTATCATACAGGATCCGCATACATACGCATATCATTATTGGAGGCATACTTGTCTTTAGAATTGCTTATTTTTGAGCAGTAGAAACTGTAAAATAAAAATATCCCTCTGTGCCAATATGAGAAGACTTTAAAAAGTCCGTCACCAAACCTTGTTAAAATAATGGGAGTTGCTAGAGGGATCGATTCTTATTTGCTTTCGTTTGTTTATTACACATATGTATTTATATATATATATCTTTTTTTTTTTGTTTGTTTGTTTTTTGGAATATTTTTAAGCAGTCTGTTACTCCGAAGAAAAGCATTTACGTACGTTTTCTAAATTCAACGATTGCAGCCAAAATTGAGTCATTATATGATCATATAATGTAATAATAAATACAGACGTCCACTAGTGATTGCATTGAATTTTTAGTTATTCATTATTACGATTTTTTTTTTTTCTTTCAAGGCGATAGAAATTCAGCTAGTAACCGTAACCGGGGAGACTGTAAAGGGCGTAACTTGATAGAGAAAACAACGATTACAAACTCTAACTGGTTTTGTATGACCGTAACGCGGTAATGGTACGTTGTTGTTACTACATCTACCGCAAAATACTTTACCACAATTTCTGCAATGATGTCTTCGTCTTACTACAGTAAAAGGCGAATGACAGGCCATACATCTTGGAGCATCTTGATCTGGAATCCAAGCTGGTGCTCGTTCTACGCATTCTTCTCCACATTCCGTGACAGGCGATACTGCAATAATAAGATCAGCGAATTAATAAATCAGTTAACAAATTTGAAAAATCTGAAACTCACTTCGTTCATTTGTTGGCGTTACTTCATCCAGCTCATTTCGATCGTCACGAATTTCCGCTTCTGGATTGTTGTCATTTGTTCCTTCTTCAGACTCGATTTGCGCGATCTCAGATTGGGTAGAGGAAGCAATGCTTTCAGATTTTTCAGGTTCTATCTCGTCCGCAGTCTGACTACTGTTCATTAGAAATACGCACTTTAAAATGTTCCGTAAGTCTGACGCAAAATTTGTTTGCAGTTGGTCGGCCACTCCCGCTATGCAGACGAACAGTCGGTGAACTAAATCCTCAGAAGACCTGGAATTGATCAATGTTAACATCGACATTAGGCGGAGTTATGCTAGTTTATGGTAACAAAAAGTTGAGTCGAGAGAATACCTGAACTTTGCTCTAATTTGGTTTCTGTTGGCAATTTCGGCAGCTTGCATGGCCAGAGCGATTTCCTCATCATCCTGACAGTCGCTTTGAAATTCGCTCGTTTCCGAACTTGAATCGCAGCAACTCGAACAGCTCGAACTAGAAGCCCTGTCTTTTCTCTGCACCAGAACTTTTTCCAAACTATTAGAACGCGCCCTTGCAATAACTGCAGGATCTACAAGCCTCCGCGGCGGTGCTCTTCGTGAATTTACACTTTTGGAAAAAATTCCCCTTGAACTTTGTGCCAGACATTGAACGTTTTCTGATGATGGTTCCGCCGCTGCAGGTTCCGATGCTAATCCACTTTTATCCGTTCTACGACCCAAACCATCGTTAATTAAGGTCGTTGCTTCTCTCAAACCCATTTTCTTTTTAATATTACCAACATGCTCGGATCCCATTCCCATTTTATGATCATGCTTATCACGTTTTACAGAATCTCTTCTTCTCATTCTAGCTAATTGTTCTGATCTCGATCTTCTGTGATCCAAAAGTTTCCTGTTTTGGATGGACGAGTTCCTGTGGAATTTTTGAACTGACGTTGCAGTGTATTGACTACTCTGAGTTCCTCTTGTTTCAAAGTGATGTAGACGTGGGCTCATGTGTGGACTGTGGCTACCAAAATTAGGCATTTGTCTCGTATTTTGACTCGGATGTAAAGTTGCTCCAAACGTTGCTAGTCGAGGATTCATACTACGATCAGTTGAATTTGATCTGGAACTTTCCGTGCTTGTTGGTACTTGTAATTTTTGAACGTTACTACGTGAAACTTTCTCAACTTCATCATGTTCCTTTCTGTTGCCTCGTCTTTCATATTTTCTGAGATATCTTCGCCTCTGTTTGTCTTCTTTTAACTTTTTAATCGCTATTTTGTCCTGAGCGTATTTTTCAATTTTGTTACCGATAGTATCAATTTTTTGAGACGTCGACGGACAATTTTTACACTTTAAATCGCTCCAGAATTCTTTCCTAGATGTAGAAGGGTCTATATTGAGGTTTAAATTCTCCCAATTCTCGGAATAATTTATTTGAAAACTTGTCTGATTTGATTCGCAAACAGAGATCTGACCGTTTCCGTAAGCTAATCCGACAAACTCCTCGTTCGTACCGTCAAAATTAGACGATATTTTCGGAATGTTTTTAGTTGTATCTAAACCGCTAGAACCCAAAGCGTGAACTTCTATCGAACTATCGAGCGAAGTTACAGTTTTTGAACTCCTCAAACTACAAACGCAGGAATTCTCCGATATATTGGAGTTCTTTCTTTTAGGCGAGTTGATTTTCGAACAGGAATAGCTGGTATTTTCTTCGTTATCTTCATCTTCGTCGCAAGTTTGGTAATGCTGAGCAGTCTGATCGAGTTCATTTGGAAATGTTTTTTTTTCTTCGGGACTTTTGTCGTAAAGACTTGTGTTTTCAGAAGATATCACAGTGCATATACCTGAATCAGTTTGTTCAGATATTTCGTTTTGACATTCTCCGTCTGACAATAAACTGGACAATGTCTTATTAGTTTCCGATAATAATTTTTTCGAATCGATATCAGGGAGGGAATTTTGTATGTGAATTCCGTCGCTAGTAACGTTATTCTCATGAGAAACCTGGTTAAGCAGATACTGAGTTTGTGAAATTTCGATATTGTCGGATGCTTCCAAAATCTGAGATATGTCAGGGTTTAAATAGCTGGTTTCGTCAGCGTTCAAGTTGTTTGGTCGACTTTCTTCTCTGAAATTGCTGTTTGTAGATTGAGAAACGCCGCTGTTCGAACTCCCCTGACTTTCTACATTTAAACTCATAGCACTTCTAGACTGATTTTGGTCCGGGTTGTTTATAACTTCGGTGTAAATTAAGTCTTCTTGCCTAGGAATTGAAACGTTCGAAAATTCATTGAAGTCCGATGTTGTTCCGCCATGAAAACTGCTGTCTGGTTGAATATTTGCTTCTCTGAAATGTTCACAACACGTTCTACTACTACTTTCCCTTTCCTCGATGCGCGAATACCCATTCTGACTATGAATTATCGCCCTCTCTTGTATTAACGAATTCCCATCTCTAACGCAATGGTGTTCATCCGCACCGTCATTTGACGGTATTAAGTCATCCTGCCTCGTATTTATTATTGTCTTACTTCTATTACACTTTTTATTACTTCTACTATCGGTCTGAGATCTATAATCCGCACTTTTTAACGCACCGTTACTAGTCTTACGTGAATCATCAGTTCGTTTATTACAGTCTTCGTCCAGTATTTGAACCGCGTCATTTGCCACCTCGTCCATATTGTTCCCAGTGTTTTTAGTGACGGTATAAAAATCAACGATAAATTCTTTACAATTTGGATATCCGGTATAAAAATTATGTACAAATTCTTCGAGGTCAGGAAATTCTTGACAATTTGATTTTGTTGTTTGGGTGATATTAGTAGACGCTGAAGGTTCTTCATTGGAACAAAGAAGTTTCTCCAGCATGTAGAGTTCACGATTATTCAACGTCCACAGTATCTCTCTTATTTTCAGAAGCAAGGTCTGAAATTGAAATCAATAAAGTTTATTTAATCTTTAAATTAATTTCATCAATTCTAAACTTTAGATATCCTACTCACTCTGAATGGTCTGAACATTTCGCTGAGAGTATCAGCGGAATTCAAGCACAAAGGACCACCGGGAAGCGCTAATAACCCAGAAACGATTGCTAAACGTGGTATCGTGAACATCAGAGCTGGTTCGTAGTTGTCTACGTCAGCTTGACCAAGCAGACCTCGTTCCAAAGCTCTTTGAAGAGTTTCCGAAAATAATACACACACCAATTCCTGCTGTTCGTATTCTTTCGTCGACTTAACTGGAACCATTGCTCCAACATAACACAACTCAAAATCGGCAAACAAACGATCGAATATTTTCAACGACTCGATTAGTTTCTCCAAAGATGGTTCTAAGGGGTTTTGAGCCTGTAGAAAATAAGAGGAAAAGTTTATTTTTGCGCATTCCATACGAGAAAATGCGATCAAATTACCTTGAGGTTCATTTGACCTTTAAGAGCGTGATCTCTTAGCAAATTTCTGACAATTTCCAAAGACTTGGTTAAAGCCTTAGCTAGTGGTCTCATGGCAGAGCTTTCAGCTTCTCTGTTGATGATCGATGAACCAGCTGCCAAACATTCAGCGCCAAACCAAAGTTGTCCAGCTAAATTTTCCTGCATTACATCGTCAGGAAATTTCACTCTAAAATCTCTGTTTGCTCTATGGTCGGGAATAAGGTCATCCATGATCTGATTGCATATTGTCAAAACTTTGTCCTGACAGTGTCGCAGCTGATTTACAAGCGTTGTACATCTCTCAGGCTCCTGACGACCGTCAAATGAATCCAATTCACAAGCAACTGCGTTCAGCGATTCATCCGCGTAAAAAAACTGTGCGAGCAGCGACGTGTCGTCTCTCTACAAATCAAAATTTGGAAAGATTCCATTAATTCAAGGTCATTTTTTTTTGACCGCATATGTTTATGTTTACCAAATAAATGTCAACAATGATATATTACATTATCTGTAACTGATTATCGCCGTCAGAGCACTCGCGGGGCGAAATGAACAGTATACACTGTCAGTGTATAAATTCAATGGAAAATTAGACGTGGAATTCTGACTTTTCGAAAATATAATTCATCGGTGTTTGGTGATCGGAAAAAAAAAAAATTGGAATAAGTTCGAAATGAATGTGTGTACAGATGTTTTTGTACCTTCACAGCCACGTAGAAAGACATTGAAATATTAACGAAAATCAAACTCAGTTATTTTGTTTCCATTGAATCGCCAGACTTGTATGCATTTATTCTTCAGCACCTAATGTTCTAATGTGCCTATTTCATCCTTTGAATATTATAACGTGTTATCAGTTCGCGATACCGCGGTGTATATCCTCGGCCAGGCTGTTCATCTGTACGCGATCAAAAAGTACTACGCGCATCTTGTAAACAAATATTATGATGTTGTGATTGGCGTTATCTCGCTTTCCACGCCATTATAATTTCCAATCTTTCGACGCTAATGTAGCTTTTTGCATCGTGCTGAATGAAATAAGATAAACTTCAGTCATTAAGTACGTAGATATTTATTATGGTTGAACGAACTGATTTAAAATATGACGAAGAATACCTGTTGCCAAGAGAAGAAAAACATTTAAAAAATATGAAAATGAAAAACAACGCGTACAAGAACTGTAGCAGGCGTTAAGTTTGATACGAAGTATCAAACAACGTATCCAGATACATATCTACTTCGCGCGTCACGAATCGTTGAAACTTAATATATCCAACATATTATGAGAACATTTTCCTTCGATATTATTCTTCGTAGTTTCTCATATCTCTGTATTTCTTCCCCCATAATAATGTGATGTACACACAGATATTTTCACACGTATAAGTTAGAATTTTACAGCGAGACGCGGAGAAATGCGCGTCTTGCAGCGTCGCTACAACCTATACATGTTAACGAATACCTGTACGTGTCTAATATGTGTACTGCAATGATTTATTTTTATACGCCTCTCGTATCTTCTGAGACAAGAAAAAATAATAAGGAACAAATCGAACGCATTTTTTCTCCCGTTGGGCATATTTATGTCTGCTGCAGAGGCTGATATTTAACTTCCGGAAATAAACGGAAACAAAAAAAAATATGAACGATCGAGAACAAGTTTGATGGTTGAAAAAGGAGTGTGATAATTCAAGTTTTCAAATTTGATCGATAGTCTTCCTGTGTCTTTTTTTCTAACAGGTAGACCATCGAAATCTTATCTTCATGATTATCACAGTAGTGATGACGACTGAAATGATAATTTATAGATTCACGAGATATTATATGATAAATTAAAGTACATTGGTCTGATTTCGATGTTTTTCAGTCCATGATTTAATTTGTTTTCCACATAGTTGTACTGTTACACCGTGGGTATGGCAATGTGAAACTGTATAGGTTTTTAATTATTCCGGGAATAGCGATAGTGAGAATCTTCGGATGATATGAGGAATAGAAAAAAAAACTATTCCTTCCTCATGTTTTATTCATAGATAATATCTGCTATCGACGCTATATACTTTGTGCTACAGAAACGTTTAATTCAATTCACATGTAAGTCGGTAATTATACCTACAATTTATTTTTCATTATCTCAAAAATGTCGCAAATTTAACGAAAATGAGGTCGTGGCCTGGGCTCGTCTATAATTGGAAGTTCTAATCATCGGCAACAAAACAACATTCTTGAACAGTCGTTAAAATTACGATGCGTCTTATCGGTAATCTTCATCCTGACTTCTGTGTAAATCTTTATAAATAATAATAATTAAATGATAAAGTAACTAAATCAACGACTGAGTGTATAAAATATGAAACAAAAATAAAACATTATTTTCAATAAAATAAAACTATGATCTACTAATTGTAATAATTATATAATTGTTCAATAGATATTGCAGTGATATCTATACCTGAAAAGTAACATAATGTGCATATTCAATTATGAGGATGATTAGCAATTAATTTTCGTGAATTCAATTCAAATTCGTACATCTATACCCGTATGTACTTCCAGGTATTCAATTCACGCGTAAGTGAAGAGGATATAATATACTGATTCTGAAAGAATTCTTTTTTTCGACAGTATCTACAATAATTTATATTCTTACATAGGTAATTATATGCTACGAGATTAACAGACGCCTCTGAATTCAAAAGGTATAGTTTTTTAGACGTTGTCAATGTTGTGCCGGATTTTTTTTTTTTTCTCCTTCATGTAATTATAAGCTTGATATATACGTTAGATTTTAAATGCATATAGATCTATACATATATATCATATAATATAATTATTGTTGTACATGAAACAAATAGAACGGAACAGGAGTTTCAAGCAATAATAACTATACAATATCCAATAAAACATTTGTCTGTTAGTTTATAATTCGAGACGTATTCCTCTGTAGCCAAGAGAGTACAAAAAAAAAATGAAGGTTATAAAGCGGACGCTGAATCCAATTACTTCAAAAAGAACTGGACCCACAGAGCGCATATAATAATGTACGTAATTATCATTCAAGTATACGATATTTGATTGCTTCGACCTTTAGTACAATAAGCATCATCAGCGTGAGTTTTACGAAACGCTCGTTATTACAGATGCACCAACTAAATTGGGAAAAGATCATTTTTCGTTTAATTTTACTGGAAATTCCCGATACACGAAACATTTTATATATTCTTATAACATGATTCATTGAATTTTCGCTGTACGAATAAATATACCTATAACATACCGAAATATCCAAGTTATATAAAAATTTTGTCGATAGGTAATGGACAATTCCGTACGTTCGCGTGGAAACTACCCATAGAAGAATAAATGAGCTGGAGTGAGAAGATTTTGGGCCATTTGAATAGCATCGGACTATCCTTCTCTGCTTCCGTAACAGTTCCAAGTCTCATTAGGAGAGTTCGTACCCTTCTTTCGATCCGACGAATAGTTTACGAGATATTTGACTGGTTCGATAAAAATGGGACACCCTGTACCGTGGATGTAAATGTACACAGTTTTTCCCTGCAAAGTGGAAGTGACGTCACCGTTGTCTAGAAAGTGTATCGTTAAGTTCACGGATCTTTGATCTTCTGGGCTACAACACTGCAAATAAATAGTATGTATAGTCGATTTAAAATCACACAGATAACCGCGAGTTGTAGATTTCAAATCTCGAGGGGGGGAAGGGAATTTACAGTCAATAATCGCTCACGTTCTTCGTACTCATCATTATATTATATTAAGGAAAAATGAATGTCATATGTATACTGGATTTGCATGTAGCGTACTTATACACATGCCTACGTGTACAACTAATAATAATAATAATAATAATGATAATCACAATACCGTTATGACATCCGCGCATTACATGGCGACATATGTATACCTATATAATTGCCTAAAGGATATATATAATGACCACGAGATCTCTATTCATTGTCAATAAGTATAAACAAAACATTGCGAAATAATCCGGCAACGATTAAATTAAATATTTATTATACACGTATGACACATTGTTTTTGAAACTTCAGCGAAACATAAGTCAAGAGTTTATTTACACGAAATTTTATTATTTTTAAACAAACCAGGAAAAAAACATTTTAATGTATAATTCAACAAAGAACGTCTATACAAGACCACAGATTTTTATCTAGTGTTATACGTACGTACGACCGTCTCTCAAGTATAATTATGATCATTGTTATACAATATTCCAAATTGAATCCGCTACAAAAAAAATCAGTTTTCAAGCTCGACTTTACGAAATAGATGTGTATCTCTAAATCACCTCTACCGAGGGTTTAGATTCTCGTGATGAAAAATGAAGGAAAAAGTTCATGCTTTGCCAACAAATTTTTTTTTCGAGTCGATTTTCGAGAAGAAATAATTCAGAGACACCCCGTATTGTATTGTAGGTCAGTTGAATCGGACGAGTGATTGATAATTTGTTTCTTTTTTTTTTTGTTCGTTTGCCCGTTTTGTCTTTTTTTTCCAATCTGCGCACGAACCCTTTACAGACAATTGAGATTCGCGTGGAATTATCATATATGATGCACGGCCATACAACTCGGTACGCACGTGACGGTATTCTATCAGTTAAATTTGGCTCGATGATCGTAAAAAGCGGTCGACCAACCAACCGAAGGAAGGACCGACCTACGGATCAAACGCGACTCAAACTCTGGAGTGCTGCACACGTCGCACACCCATAAGCTTTGTAGTTATACATGCATGAACTGAAAGTAGAAAGACTGAACGAGCAGAAGGTTTTACTTTCGATGTCGTTTTCACTCGGGCATATGGTTGTAATATACGATGTACACCGTATCATCTCCTATCACCGACCGGAAAGTGGCAGCTAAGAATATGAGTGTATGAAATATGCAGTATGCAAGTTCATTAGAACATACGTCACTTTGCGTTCTTTTTCGTTTTTCATTTCTTTTCAGTTAACCGGTGTAAGGAAAACCACCAGGTTTGGTAAGTTTTATAATTATCATTATTTTTTTTTTTTCGTTTTTTCCCCTTTGTCACCGTTAATTTGGCAGCGGAAATGGTACGAATCGACCTTGATATACCCGAATATGAATTTTTTCTTTCTATATCTGGTATACCCATTGTACGTGGGTAGCGATGTATACTATAACTCATTGTTTAACATCTTTCAAATTAAAGTTTTTACTACGATGTACAAGATAATAAAATGAGAACGTGTTTTCTTTCATTTTTTTCAATTTCAATTTCAATTTTTTTTTTTTCGCCCTTATCTCGTCCCGTGCTACCCGATGACCTTATAAACCACGCGAAGATGACGGAGAGAACGATTTTATTTGGTATTTAATTTTTATCCGTTTATTTATTTATTCATCTACGCATTTTTTTTTATTTCTTTTTTTTTTTGTTTTCGTTCATATCGCGTCTTACGCCCCCCCCCCCCCCCTCCCCCGGTTAGTTGATTACTTTTAAAAAACTTTTATCATAAATACTAAAATAGTTCGTATCACTCAATGCGCATATCAGACGTTGATGGGTATCTACACATATATATAAGATTTTGTATTAGTTTATAACTATGTAGATCACATACATCTACTAGGTATATATACATGAAAACTTTTTATAGGAAAATTATGATTTTATTTTTCAATTTTTTAACACATGTACATAATTGTAGCTCGTAAGCACCCTCGTAGGGGACTCACGATATCCTACCTACGGACTCCAGATCTTATTAAAATTATGATCGTCAATTTTTAATAATCGTTATCTGCCTAATGATGTACCTATATTATCCTATATATTTATGTACTTACATGTACATACACATATATGTTAGTTAGTATCTGCCGCCGCTTTCGATTCGATGACGGTTCATATACATCGAACGCAACCGAATGCTACCGTGAATGCGGTCGAGAGCGTTTCCAAATAGAGGAGAGTAGAATATAAAAGCAGCAGCAGCAGCAGCAGCAGTCTATGTATACATTGTAAAACATAGTACAAAGTAAAGGTATATATGTGTATATTTCCTACCTATACGAACGTAACAGACGAGCGGAGGGGAATCGATAATAGATACGCGAGAACTCAACGCACATTTCTATAGTTATCTATGTAGCTATGAGGATGAACACAAGTGCTGACTATGTGCAGCCGCAGGTTGCGGTCTGGGCTGCGATTCAATTTTCAGGAAAAGAGAAGGAAAAAAAAAAGAGAAAAACTTTTCCGTTCGCATCATGTGATCAAAAAATTCAAGTCTATCTTGTAGATACATGCATCCGATCGAAATATCATCGACTTCCCCCACGGTGTAATAAATTTTATAATTTCAACATTTAGCATTGAAACTAGAAAACATTGAAACACATAGTGTGGAGTATGCGGCATATTTTCAAAATTAAAGTAAAATAAAAGCACGAATAACGTGACAAACAAAATGGCGTAACAATCAGAGGTGAAAAGAAAAATTTTATATGTAACATGTGTGTACCCGCTAATATAGTAAACAACTACATAAATCACGGTATATATGTATAATCTACGACACATATATATTGTAACGTACCTATACGTATATGAATGTCTTCATGCCCGTGTACATTGGATGTCACGCTGTTGTTCTAGGCTACACATATATGTCTATACGTACATATATATATATGATGTACAAATTTATAAAATTTAACACAACATTGTTTTGCCGTTGCAGCTGTATAACTATTTATATTAATTATTGTATTATGAATTTTAAGCGCATATGCGAATGGAAGAAAATTGGTATATATAAAAATATACGTGCATACGTATATTTATACGTGATAATAGCGTTTCGGTTCAATCGAGCGTGTTATATGTAATACATCTACACGTGTATGTATATCTATATGTGTACATGACTCATCTAATGATATATCTTTCGTCTTTTTTCATCTCGCCCATGTAGTATATGTACGTACGATATGTGCTTCTGTCTGATTGCGAACAGTGATATAGTACATAAGAAGATCCTACGTACATACGTGCATCACATGGATATAAACCAGACTGGATTTTCCCCCTCGAAAATACGTGGGTATGTACGTAAGTACGAACACGTATACGTGCGCACAAAGAACTAAATAATATATTTGTTGTTCCGCGTCTCTGTTTGCATCATGAATTTTTTTAATGCAGTCCCAAAAAACAGAAAAACCAGCGAGCAAGAAAAAAGTCGGTTTGTGAGAGCTGCATCGGGGAGGAATACATAAGGAAATATAAATTTAATACTAGATTATACGTATACGTATATATTTCCTTAATCTACGTGGAATTCGACGCCAATTTAATTAGCGGAATTTAAATCCTCCGAGTTCGACGACGTGTATATTTGTACATACACGTATTTAACTTCGACTGTACGTACAGATACATCACATTCGTAGATAATTTTTAGTACCTATAGTAACTCGGTTTTCAGGTCACGCGATCTAGAATTTGACGTTATTAATTATTATTGAGTTAGAGTCATGATCCATACCGTTGCGATTCTTGATCTCTGAAGGAGGTACTTAAATACATTGATTCGTTTTTTCCCTCTCTGCGTTTTACTTCTTCCTTTTTTTTGTCTTTGTTTCTATAGCTGACAGCTGACTGCATATACATAATTATACATAGTGACTCATTATGAACGGTTAACGACTCATCGTACCTATAAATTTTTCTACATAATATGTAATAAGGCTATCTGAATATATTTTTGTGTACGTGGAGGCGATTTGATCGATTCAAAAAACAAAATATAAAAAAAGAATTTCGCAGGCGTGTAGTAAGGATTTTAATTCGCCATACCTAATTGTGGGATTCGCGCTAGATTTTTTTCCTCAAATTCGCGAACAGCTGAATGTCATGTGAATACATGGGTACATAAATGTTACTATAAATAGATCTATCTATGTGATGTATGTGAATTCTCAATTTGAATGAAATTAGAAAAAAAAAAAATGTTAGCAGTTCGCGATTGCCAAGGTTCTCCGGATTTGGCGATTCATGTAGCATCGCATCTGCAGATCGGTTGAAAATTTCCAGAACGTCCTGCCATGACCGCAACACGACGACTACACTTTGAGATTTTCTATTATTTTTTATTCGTCTATTTCTGTTTTTTGATGGTCATTTTTTTTTTTATTTTTTTTTACTTCGAATGTTCACACGACAGGTTGATGTAAATTACAAGATATATATTGAACTCAAGAACAAAATGGAACCTGAAGGTTACTTCACCTGAACGTGGTTGTCGATAGAATAATAAATAGATAGTTTCGATTAGTATATTATATATAATGTCCGCACTATATGTTTTGCCTTGTTCCTGTATACATTCGAATTGTACCGAGCACAGTGCAGAAGAACAAATTTAAAAAATTCAAAGAAATTATTTTGCAGTAATCCGTGCGTGTACGATATGTGGGATACATATAAATAATAATTCTTTTTGATTCAACTATTTTTATTAAAATTATTATTTTTCGAATACACAATGAGGGGTTTAATTAGGAGGAGTTTTGGAAAATCTTTCGTTTGTTCAGTTATGCAGACAATTAATTGTGTTTGCCTTTCAATGCAGAGGATAAATGAAAAAAAAATAAGATTGCATGCAAGCGACGTTATTATAAGAGTAAACACATATCTACAATAATAAACGGTGTATTAATTACATGTATATTTGATCAAGCGAGACACGTGCATGTACATAAGTTTACGTAGATGTAGGTACATGTATATTAAAAACCAGCAAACTCGAGGGTCGTCAATTGAAATGGTAAACAAATGGTGTAAAGAAGAATCGAAATTAAGAATAAAATGAGATGGAAGGAATAAAAATACCTGCTTAACATATTACATCGCATATATTTATGAATTGCGAAATTTTATTCCCTACGTCTATTGTTATTATTTTACGAAAGTTATTTGTACAGATATATGTACATGCATACTTCTATATATCTATATAGATATATATTTTTTAAATATATTTTCATCCGTTAACAAATGTGTGTGTAATCGTGATGATTACTCTACCTGAATATATCGGAGTCGCGATATATGTGTTGGTTGTATATGTTGTTAATTTAAATGGATTCGATTTTTGAATAATTTGATTAGTTGGTTAGAAAAATTTATTTCGTATGTGTTACATCATTTTGAATAATCTGTACAGTTTTTGGATTTCTTGTTATCTTTAGTTTTTTGCCTTCGGAGCAGCGTAAACGCATCGTTTCGGAGTAGATGAAAGTCCGACCTACCTTAGGCCTGTAGAACCATTTTCTTATGGACTCCATGATAAAAATCCTTGTAAACGAACGGCGCACCGCAGGGTTCTGGTAACGTTACGAATAGCACGACATATCGGTCACAAAATTAGCGTCAGATTGCGCCCTATTTTAACACCGTAAATATAAAAATTTTAACGGCGAACAGGCGAAATGCACGCGCGGATGCGTCGATTGCACAAATCTAAATAATCACTTGTGAAAACATGATTGAAAAACTAACCGATAGGGGTCGCTCGTCATTCAGAGGAGTGACGGGATGATAAGTCGAGAATTTTAAGACCACGCAAGCGCAATACATTTCTTGGAATAACCTTTCTGAATTCGATGTTAAGCGACTCTTTTGGCGGTAGTTTCAACTAGAATTCACAAAATGGAATCTCACCCTGCCGCTAACTTCAATATCCATTTTTGAAAGCATCTCATTTTACGAAGCATTTCATTTCAAAGATCGTACATCCTTCTTCATGACGTGGAAATATTTTTGAACGGATTATGTTATGCCAATCAAAACTTTGACCATCAAAACGAAAAATATGAAAAATAAGTTTGTTGGGATTAGCAATGTATCAAATCTGTATATAGCTCAGATCAGTCCATCCCAAATATTCCAGAGTCCGTTATCATATCTGGCTGAAATTCAGATAATAATTAGGTCAGCGAAACATGAATCACGTTTTAATTTATAAAATGAAAGCTGCGCGTGTCACGATTGAAAAAAAAGAAAAAAAAATTGTAATCGCCTGATGAATTTAACTATGTATGACCAGCTTTTTCAATTACATCACTTTCCTTTTACAAACATATAGTAAAATCGAGAAAAATACATTAAAAAATTAATACGATAATTCAATAAAGCATTTCGATCGGGGGTGGATGTGAAGAAAATTAAGTGAATTATAATTATCGTTGAACGGATCATTTAGAGAATTTTTCTGTGTTGTTAATTACGAGATAAATTAATTAATTTATGCACGTCTTTAATGTATAATATTAGAAAAAATTGTTATCGGTATTGCACGAAGGCCAGTTTTGTGTATATTACAACAGTTATAGAAGAATTATAACACACAATCAGGGCTACATGCATAACCGCGTAGATAAGCAATAATTACGAGTAACAAAACAACGGCGACAACAAAAAGAAAATTGAAAAATTAAAAATGAAGATCAAAAAAGTTTCGTGTATTAGGTACATATACGCACATAGATTTATGACGTCCGTTTTGTTGTTACACGTATACGTGGATATATGTAATGGATTTGTAGCAAGTGAAGAAAAAGAAGAAAAGAAAAATGTAAATGTTAAAAACACTTGCAATCTTCTTAATGAAAGCAACAGCTCTTCGCGGTTGATTCTGTAAATTATATTATATGATTATTGTTTGGGGTTCTGGTGTATTGTAAAGCAATGTTCATTGAATTGAATCCACCTCCACTTGAAATAATTGATTCGATGGAATTGCGATTACATTTTCCTTACCCACATCTTATACCCATGTATATATATAGCTTCCGAATTAAATGATTCTTGAGGGTCTTTTTTAATTACTCCAACCAATTATATAATATGCCTAACATCCCCTTTTTCTCATCCCTGCACATGGTGCAACATTTTCTGGTGGATTTTTGTTACGCAGGTATAGGCGAATCTCGCAGCGTGCAAGCATAAAATTTGATCACAACGGTATCGTTTTATATCTGCAGTACGCGCGGCTTTTCGACATTTCCTTTGACACGTGCCTATTATGGATTATTTTGCACGCGGAGTGAAATAAATTTTACGTAACATCGAGCTGTGAAGTTCTAAGTATATATATTTATATATATATTATACATAAATATGTATATACCATGCGTAGGAATCCGAAGAAACAACGTAAGTGTTAAACAATCGAATTTTTAAACCAAGGGAGAAACTTGAGTCGATGCTGACTTACAATCGCGAGTATACCGCTTGGAAAAAAACCGAGAAAAGAAATAATATAATATCGCTTTCCCAAAGCGTTGGAAAAATCAAAAGATTTCATCATGCGCTATTGCATAGAATTTTCATTTTTTTTTTTTAATGACGTGTACGTCAAGCGCAATATATATTCAGGATGATAATTTTCCGCAATTTTTTTACCGTACACAGTCACAAAATGTTACGAATTGAAAAGTGTAGTCAGAGACGATCCAATGTAATATACATTAAAGCGGATTTTCAATGAAATAATGTTATCTTCTTTTTTCCTTCTGTCTGCCTACGCCCTTCGAATAAACTTTCTTTTCTCTTCTCCTCATCACCTGTCTTAGATGTCACTGCGTGAAAATGAATACATGAGGTGCTTAGTACAGCGGATGTTCATACATCCAAATCAAATTCAAAAGTAAAAACATACGAAATCGGTTGAAAGATATCGTATATTCTCTGAGAAAAATATTACCGTGTGAACTTTTTAGTAATATTAATTTACTTTTTCGCTCAATCTTCGGGCTTCTCGTGGGAGCATCCAAAATGGCGGCTGCACGGGTAACTATATCGCATATACATAAAATAATTATTCCACGTATAATAGGTGGTCGGAGATTTTTAAAAGCGTGGAAATGATCTTCTAGCTCCTAGATGAAAATGAAGCATATTATTAGATGCGTATAGCATATTATAAGGCACTGGTTTCATAATCGTCCAATTACGACATCTGCGGTGTAAAGGAACAATGATGCCTTGATAATAATTAGAATTTGATTACCAGTTTCATTGTAAGGAGTCGTTTGAGATAGCTTGTTTCCGAAATGTCGGCCGATGAATTATCTACGCGTCATCGGGTTAATAATCTTAAATACAGACCTTAATACAGACGTGTCTATGTACATCGCACCTATTTTGAATTAAATTAGCGTCTCGACACAGCTAGAAAATAGCACAGATATCCGCACCCCATTGACGATAGTAAAATAGGTGGCTATATACCTATGTACCTCATCCCTTTTCCATATAGCTGTAAGGGTAGCAAGCGCGCTGCGTGGGGAGAACTCTTCTTATAAAGGACCCGGGCCAACCTCCTTGGTCCATTGCAACCGCAGATCTCACAAACGGAAGAGATACGGGATATTCATCTTCATCATTTTTGAAAAGCATTTTCAGTATCCCTATATAACATACGTATACCAGTGAACGTCTGTGCCGTAATTGAAACTCGAAAAGTTACTCAGATTACAATAAATTCATCTACAATTTTACGTACCACCAAAGTGCGGACGAATTAAATTACTTCGAATTTACATCCGGAGTAAATTTTAATAAAAAATTTTTCGAAATCACATTCGACTTACAGGAAGATTCTGAAACAGTTGAGGTGAGGTACAAAATTTTCAAAAATTCCTTCTTCTAATTTTTGTTCATGATATCAGCAGATTCAGTGCAGTAAACGAGAGAAAGAGAGTGCGGGTGTTCTTGAATATATGAAGAGAAATCGTTTTTTTTTGGATTCGGAGACTTTATTTGGCGTTTTCATACCTGTAAATATTCTGAGAGGAATAACCTCATTAACTTGTCGTACTCCGTTTAAATTACATGACAATATAGTCTCGGCCGACATCTGCGACGAACGTGATTTTTTGGAACATATGAAAGTGAAAAAAAAAGTTTGAATCTTAGCATGAAAAAACCTCGCGGATAGGTAGATGCGTGTACATTGCTACCTATCGATTATGGTCTCACATATATGACAATTTGATGACCGGTGATAACAAAAATTATAGTGTTTTCTAGTGCAACGGAGCGAGTTCAATATAAATTTTGACAAGGAGCGTTTTCTCTATTTTACTACACTACAGTTTATTTTTCTAAATTCAAATTAATTATAAAAGTGAAATAATCGGCAACCAATGAATTGTTCGAATGAAAAAGTAGTAAAAATTTCTGCTCACAAACCTTGATTCAAACGCAAAATCCATTCGCGGTTATTTGTAGAAACTTTCACGAGGCACATCCCTCGGGTTTTACTGTGTGGAACTGAAGCGATGCAGTGATCTACCCGTAGAAAACAGAAACCGTGTATGTCACGCACGTTTTTACCGACTGTAGCTAAGCTAGACTGTTTCGCGAGGTTACTCCCAGAGCATGACTCCGTCGATAAGATCGGTCGATGATAAAAGGTTGTGGAACACCCTAGGAAAAATTGTTGAAAATTGCAGAATCCTTATGTAGCTTAGATCGTTTCGTATACCGCGTTACCATAGAATTTGGATTAGAACGCGATTCTCTGTACAGTTTAGCACGATAATTGACCGTTAAATCGGCAACTGTATCGCCCGAAGACAAAATTATACAATTATATCACCAACACTTGAAAAAAATCTTTAAGACAGTGTTGGTGAAACTTGATTACAGTGTAAATTTCTAGCTCAAGTAATTGCACACTATTCTTTTCTACTATTTTAGCTCTATAATAAAGAAGGAACTAGCTAATAATTGTACAATAAAAAAAGTTTCTCTCATTTTTACTCATTTCTCAAGCCCAAAACCTCCGCGACTCAATCTTTTGAGGGCATTAAATAACACGGTTTGTTAAAGATGATCTATATATCAAGCGTATACACAAATAACAGCAGAAAAAAATTTATATCACGCGCGTTTTTATATCATGTATATATCATACCTCCATGTACATATCAATCCTATGTACTATATAACGAGAGTTATTAGCGCGGTATACACAAACTATATATTACATATATACACAGCATAATTACACGACATCCGGGTAAAATTTTTTTTTCTCCTGGTATAATAATGGTTAAAACATTGACTCAAAAGTGAAATATCTTGAGGGTAACAATAAGAATGATCCATGGGACTCCGAACAGAGTTTTATACGGTTTTATATAAATGCGATAAAAGCAATATAATGGAAAGCTCCGGGCAATATTGCGATCCAGAGCACATGCGATGTGCGCTGTTTTATTCGCTTTATATGCTACAATGTTATACCATACATACATATTTCTATATATGAATATGTATATTATATGGAGAATGACGGATATGGAGTACCGTACACAAGTATATATGTATATACTTTATATACTTAGTAAATACATAAGGAGATTGTGAGTCGGAGAACTCACCTCTCTAAGGATTTTCGAGGAGTTGACTCGGTTCAAGTTTGCAGCTTATGCGTATATCTATATACGAATGTGGACCGCGAAAGGACGCGTGCATCGAACGGCACACGGACCCTGCTTATCCAGAGGACACTTAGTAGCACTTACTCTTATCTTAACGACCAGGGACGCACGTTGAGCTAATGGCGCCCACGAATTGACTAAGGGGTGCCTCCAAAAAATTTCAAAAATAATTTTACCACCCGACATAGCGCCATCTTTTTCCACAACTGCTTAACGTTATTATAAACCGAACAAACGAATGTCTCGTGAATATCATCTGAGGAAACGAATTATTTTTACAGTACCATGAACTATCTCATTATATTGGTATCGGCAAAAAGATTGACTACCGTTTTTTAATTTGATGGGGAACTGAACCGAATATACTTTAATACGATAGTTGAGTTCTCGCGGGTTGTATTATAGAGCAAAATGCTACGTTCCATCATTATTTGTGATCGTAATTGCGGTAGTAGATTATATATAATATTTATCTTGGATGCATACTTTTTATTACATTTCATTTTTTTGTCTTATTTATTTATTCATCTCATTCCTTTTGTTCTGATCATTTATTTTTAACGACCGTTGTTCTGCAGCGGCAGCGGACATATCGAGCTTCGCGAGCTGAGCACGTTCATGAGTCTTTGATTGACAAAAAAAAGTATCTTATACAGTTGAAATCAATTGTCAGAGAAGAATCGATCGAACTGATGAATTAATATTGATAATAATATTAATATTTCAAAGTAGATTTCCTACATTCAACACGACGAATGGAGAATTTTTTTTTGAAATTCCGAACCAGGCGTGCACAGGAAATTGTTGTTTAAAAGGTATTAAATTGTACGAGCTAAAAGTCGGTTATCGTATAACTCGGTAAACTGTGCAAGCGTTGTGCTTGTCGATAATGTTTAGATAATACCTTATTAAAAGTCAGGTTGCGGACTGAACTTTACATCACAAATTATTTTTTTACTATATCTCATGAGGAAACGGAACTGAATCGCGGCTGACGAGAATATCAATTATGTACCTTCAGCTCCTGGTTTGATATTTCAATTTTACTTTAGTAATGAAATTCTTATACCAGATGGCACGCTGCACGATGACTCTTGTGATCTTCGTTCTTTCTATGATGACTTTATCGCTGGCTCAGACATTTCAATACAGCCGAGGTTGGACGAACGGCAAACGCGGTGGTCACCCTTCTCAAGTTTTGGGTGGACTCCAAGATTTCGGTTCCTCTTCATCTTCTTCCGGAGTCCAGGTACCCGCTGGAAACCAAATAGCGGATCTGCCGACGCCTTGTCAACTTCAAAAGCTTAAAATGCTCCTACGTGGAACCGCTGCAACCGATCAGGTGAATATTTTTAACGATTTCCAAACTTCTTGCTTCTTGCCCCCATTATAGAATGTCAATGAAATTTTTTTCTACCCTCATTTTTAGTATCGTTAATTTTTTATCCTCTACTTTTAGCTCTACCTTCTACCGTGCGAAGTTCTCAGTCAATCCGGAGCGGCTCTATCAATTCCCGAATTTGCATCCGTTGGACGTTTTCGACGTTCGACAAAACTCGAGGATAATAACAATGGCTATTAAGAATTCATATCGTGTATTATGATATACCTATACCTACTGTCCGATGCATCTATCGCGCCTATTAATTTCATTAATATTGTACAATTATATTTTAGAGTATAAATAAAAACTAAAAGATTGCTACACCGTAACGTAATTCATTACACTGCACGCACTGTAGATATTATCGAGTTATCGCGTAAGACGCAGCGTGATAATCCGCACAGTCGCGCGGGGTATAGAAAGAATTAATTAATTAACCGGCAACTCCATAACCCTATAACAGTTCAAGTATATAACCAATAGCTGATGATGGTTTGATACGATTGGAGGATATGGACTGCTATATAGGTATATATATGTATATATAAATCTATAGCCTTTGCCTTGGGATCTGGGGATTTCGTCTGTCAACGCAAGACAGAGTGGAACTTGGTCGACGAGAGACAACCGTTGATCTTTGGGATTACCAGATCGTTCGATCTGTATCTGAAATACACATCTATCTATATATACACGCACATATATATAACGTACATATATATTCCTCGTAATTTGGCACTTCAAAATCGTTTTAAATAAATCAACGTTTTCACGATTGACGAAAACTCAATTCAATAAGACCAGCTGATAAATACATTAATATGATCGATGTAGATTTTTCGCATTTTATAATAATGATAATTCAATAGCGCAGATTTTATGCATACGATAATATAATAATCATCGATGCCGTCACGTAGATCCAAATATATAAAGTAATAACATATATTAAATATACACTGTACAGAAACTTGGCTGTTAATCAGAAACCAATTAGCGAAGGCGAGTCAGAATGAGTTTAATCGCATAAAATATTAAAATGTCGTCACGAAACAGAGCTCTATATACGCGGCACCACTCGACGGGGAACAATTCCCCAACTAGCTATGTATATCTCCGTACATGCATATATACCTATATAAAGATACCAATATAGTCTAGCTGGTACATGAAACGGTTTCCCATCGAGAATATCCCGAGGGAATTTCCCCAAGTACCGGGGACTCTATTATATCCTGTATAAAGCTATGTACTACCCAGGCTTCTACATTATATTGTTTAACAGTTTATATGTACATATACACAAACCGTTACATAGTTGCGATCAGATCACACCATAGACTTAGTATATATGTATATATATTATATATATTATTTTTTTTTCTTGCTCTCCAGATGAAACACTCCACGCGTGTCTGTCTCCGAACATCCCGATGAAGTTACATGTGCAGGTCCTGCTGCAGGATCACGCCGCCGCAACGGGGGATTTTTCTCTAGGGAAACTCAACATAAAGGAGCTGACTACATATACCCATATACCTATGTGCACATACACAATACGATGTATAAGTGATTAAAGCATAAGTTTTCCCCTTGGCTCGTTACAGGAAACAAGTGCCCACACTTTTTTAACTGCTTTATTTATACCATACCGTGTAACGCTCTGAACCGTCACAGCTATATACCCATACATGGAATATATATATGTAATAGAAATTATGTATACTATGCTAGAACATTTCAATTGACTTGATTGGTTGATTTAAAATTCTAGTTTCGATTTGATCAGACTAAGAAATTAGTCTGGTTCGACACGAGGATTGCAGCGAATAATTTCATTCGGGAATAAATAATATATCGTCAGATTCGATAACAAACAATTATTTTTTATCTCATATCTTTTTTGTTACTTTTTTTTTTTTTAGTTATTAGGATTAATAATAATGCATCGATTTTAATTCAACTCAGTTCGTTGAATCGGAATAACATGTATAATTTGTCATTACGTGTCGGAATCACCAATTTTAAGTGTCAATTGAACGCTGTCATATAACGAATGCAATAATTAGCTTCGAAATCATTAATAACGATGAAAAGCTCATGATATTCCATATGAACAAATGTAAAGTCAGTTCAAGATATAAGTTATACCTACACGTCCGTTTACTATTATTATGATTGTTATTATTGTGATTGTTATCATTTGCTGTCTCTCTCTCTTTTGGTTTCGTTATTTCTGACGGGCAATTTGAAAGGAATTTTCTCGCGGTTAAACCCTCCGACACCCTTAACTGTCAACGAATAACAGTTTCAACTGTCACTTGATGTTTTAGGGATAACATGGCGGACGGGGGATGATCATTTTGCGCTTTTCGTTTTGTCGCCGTGTTATACGGGAGAGAACACGATTTGGAGCGAGGGTTCAACTTTGAAATGAATATTATTACCTGTTATATAGCTGAATTCGTATATATATCTATTATATATTTATGTATATAAATGTATGTATGTATGAATGTGAGAGGTGAGCCGGTAGGTGAGTAAAATGAGACGGGCGTGGAGCGTATAAATACATAAATCAAGCAATCGGCCTAAAAGGCGCGCGCCGCGGATCAAGAACGCTTGTCTCGCTTTTGACCTGGCTATATTGTTACCTATTTTGTGTGTCGCTTGTCATTTGTCATACCATACGGGACGTGATACCTTTACCTTTACTTGCGCGATAATATGAAACAAGAGAACCCACCAAACGACTTATGCCGGGTAGCCAAATAATGCTGCATATACCTACACACACCTCTGAAGTGGATGTGAAACGAATATGAAAATCGATTATATACGTAGACTTTTCCAGTTTTGTTTTATGTATAGGTATACATAAAACAACATGTACATTATTATACATGTTTCTTATAGAGTGGTGCAAAATTCACACATTCAAATGCACATTTTGGTTATAATCCTCGTACCCACGTATGTACGTACGACCACGTGAATATATATTCGTTATTTAAGAATATGGTAAATCGAGGCACAAACGAGAATCTGATGATCCACTCTATCACGATATACCCGAGTATGTATACCTATTAGTATACGTTTGTATTTCTGGTCTATTATTAAAATACATAGAAGCAGGTATACGTAGGTATAGGTATGCAATATCGAGAATTTTTTTTCCGGAATCGAAGTAAGGCATTCAACATTTTTTCAATTTTGTATTTGCAGTGAATAAGATACGTTTCCAATAACTCTGGAAATTACATTGTAGTTTGAAAATTGTCAAACGTATTAGTTCCTGCACTGCATCGACTCATAAATAACGAATGAATCGTATCTGTCGTCGATTCCCTTCTTATTTATTTATCGTGATAAATAATTATACATATATGCATAGTATATCTCCAGCGAAAGGTAACCTATAGATACGTACAAATTTGTACGATGTAATTTTATATTTTACCTATATATAACCTAATATACCTTCAGATTTCTTGAAGCGACCACATTAACAATTATTTGTTTCCTGTCCGTATGATCTGGACCGCCCGCGGCATACGAAGTCTGAAGTAGACTTATACCTATTAGACCTACACTTGCCGTTTCTCTATTTCCGATAGTTTGCGGTCGAGGGCCACAAAATCGAAAATCTTTTCCAGTCGTGTTAGGTACTTTTTTTTCACACTATTATTTCGCAGCCGATTCTCTTAATATAGGTGTCATTATACGGCCGGTATATAGAAATCGTTTTTTTTGTTTTTTTTTTTCGTTACAATTTCAACCCCCGACAGTGAGAAATCTGCACCCCAGAAACTTGACGTGAAAGATCAATTTTCAAGGTTAAAATAGCCCTACACTTGTTGCTTGAAGTTTTACGTTTCGATAATGGACTTTGTGTAAAGAGAATCTAAAGATACAAATTCAAATTGCCTAAATGAAGATTGAATTTGTTTTTTTTTTTTTCTTTTTCTTTTTTTTTTTATGAGTCGGTGCACATGTCAGTTTTCTCTTTGTCGAGACAGGTACCCCATCAAGGACCCCATAGAAACGCACGTGACTTTCTCATCCCCTTCTATTTTATATGGTTCTCTCGGCACACGCCCCGGCAATCAATGGTTGATCGTACATCAGTGGTCTATACCTCCCACCGTACACTCCGTTATAAACGAACACGTATGTACGATACATAACATACACATATATGTACACATATATGTATATAATACGTCCACAGCAGTATGTATGCCCGGTACAGGATATTCCGAATTAAAAACTAATCCAATATTAGCTTCAGCCTCGTATGACGCGCGGCGCGGTGCACGCCAATTATATCTCCCCTGAGTATACGTCTCTATATATTATAAATTATGTATATGCATATATATATACATAGTATTCGCATTATAAACGATGTATTTTCGTATTAGACAAACTACAGCCAAATATAATCCAATTGGGAACGTGATAGAAAATCACGAGAGCTTTACATGATGAATTTTCCACAATTTTTAGTATTCTTAGTTGAACGCAAAAAAAAAAGAAATTTCACACGTGTATCATAGAGAAAATCGGCATTTTTTTTCTCTTGTTTTTTTCAAGCATTTCCGGTCCAGAAACCGGAAGATTTTGTATAATCTCTTGTGATCAGTCGTGTCGGCAACTTTTCCTAAAACACTACCCATTAGTTGCCGAAAAACCGCAGATTTTTTTTGTTTTTTTAGGATCGATGGGAACTCCGTTAATGCCACCGACGCGACATACGAAGTATAATGTATAGGTAAAAATTTGACACCCGAATAAAAATCTCTGAATCGTCGGCTCTTTTTGTTTCTTAATTATGGCAGATATGGGTAATATCGGCATAAATCATGTTACGGTAAAATTAGTCGTTGCTTTTTTTTAGAGTTCAGATCCTTGCAGCTCAGCAAGTTTAGATCCTTAGAGAAGTATAAGGAAGACGATCATTTATGCGATCATTCGCAGGACGTTCGTGTTATAAGAATTGTCTGCAAAGTGTATCCTGCAGGTTCCAGTTGTATAGATAATAGTTTCCTTCCAGGATTCGAAGTCCCTCAATAGGTTTATTTCCTCAATGCCAATGGGTATATATGTATATATGTATGAGTATATATATAATTTTTCGACGACGTCCTTCGCTTCTCCGTCTTCTTCACCTCATCATCGTAACTCCTGGTAGGGAAAATAGAAAAAAAAAAAAAGGAAAAGAAAAAACGATAGAGACTTGGAAGCTCCCTGCAGGTACCTACCTTTAACACTACAAATAGTTCTCGTAGTTCGCCGTTTGTCCCACCAACACAGGATGTGGCTTCGTTTACGGCCTGTAATTGCGGTGGACAGTCGAAATAAGGATCCCCATTGAGAAGTAGCTACCTATATAGTTTTAGCCGGCGCAGCATCACCGTCAAGCTATATACAAGCCGCACGCGGTGTCCAATTATATCTATACGTATATGTATACGACAAAATTTCGGGACCTCAATAATTCTGCGCACCATCACATAACGTCTTATTGTTAGCTGAGAAGGACCTCTTCTGCAGGCTCGAAAATTTAAACCTCTATAATAATTCTCTTTATAGTATAGAGCAAGAGCAAAAGCGTAGGTATAGGTATACATACCTATATTATAGGCACAAAATTTCAGACCACCTGAGCGGTTTAACGAGATAAAAAATTACACCCGCCGAATTGCCGCCGTGCTGCAGGATCTGCAAGATCGCGCATCAGGTGAGTTTGAGGCATGATTCAAGTGCCGGTCCTGAAAATAATAATAAAAAAATCAAAGGAAAAAAAGGAAAGAAAAAAGGATAATGATAACTATATGACACCAATTTATATATCCCGTCGTCTCGAACACCTCTTTTTTTCCGTTGTCTTCTCGGAAAAAAAAAGGAACCTACAGATTCTCGGACATTATCTGTAAGTCATGAGTCACTCGACCTTGAAATAAAATGTGGTTCAGAGCTTGTCTCGATTTTTCTGTAACAATTTTACACGGTGTTTTGGATCCGAACGGCAAATCAAATGAAAGTGTCGACATAGAAAGTTTGAATGTAATTTCCAGATTTTGAATTCTGATGTGCAATAGTTCTAAAAATTAACAGAAAATATTCTCTGTTTGCTTCTGTCTTTGTTTTCACCGTGGTATTCTCTTATAAAACTATATAGTTAATTTGTTGTTTTTTTTTTGCTTTCGAGTAATCAATAACGTAATAATGTGAAATTACTTGTACCTTTCAATTGTTCTTTTTCTTTTTATGTACAACATTACACTTATAGGTACATAACATCACATAGCTTGGTATTTTTATTTATAATATAATTACGTAGGTACGATTATTCTTAGTTTCTAAAATATCATATATATTTATAATATTAATAATAATATTAATAATAATGATAATATTGTGTATCTTTAATAAATATTTACAAGATATGCAAGGTAATCGATCGATCGATCGATCAATCAATTAATCAATCAGTTAATTGATTAATTATTATTCAGTATATATAAAGGTAGGTATATAAATCGAAGTGAAGCAAATAAATATTTACAATTACTATGTATACTAATTATATTTAATTTTCTCGCTGCCTTTTCAACTGGATAATTTTATTCATATATTCCATTTATATAAAACAATAATGTATCGTTCATGAGTTGAATAAAATATAAAAAATAAAATAGTGTACGATTTTATAATTATATGATTATAATCGAAATTCTCGTGCGTCTCGCGATGCATATATATATATCATATATATATATATGTATAGATTTCTTTATTTTTATGCAAAATTTTCGTGTGATAATGAATATAATTATATAAGAACACAAATTTTTTGTTTACCGTTTTTATTTACATGTCAGCTCGTGCGCAGTCGATTTTTATGTTTATACGTTTTTTGCAGTTATTTTTCGTCGTATATTTATTGTAATACTTTATACATATACAATATGTGAGTATTGCACATATCACCTCATCAATTCTTCTTTCCAATTAATTAATTAAGTAATTAATGAATGTTTTTTTTTTGTCATCGTTCACTTCGATTATATTCCTGTTCATTTAATTTAACAAATTGGTTCAGTTAAGGGCTGCGGTGGGCCGTATGGCGAAGCCCACTGCGGCATAGGGTGGCCAATACTTTGCTGCGAGGATTGCTGGACATCTGAATTTTGTGCTGGGCCTGCAGAATGTTGCGGTACGGATGACGGATATCCAACTTTTCCCAAAGCTTCCGCTTGCAGTGAAAGCATCAAACGATTCGCTGCTTGCCTCTCAGCTTCTCGTTCTTCAGCCGTTTGTCTTCTGAAATTAAAGTGAAAATTGTAAATTTTATACGAAAACATATGCGTATGTGTAATTTTTCTTTTTATCGTCAATCAATTTATTATTCAATCTTTTTCAATTATATCGGGTGTACATTATCAATGAACTCTGCCATTTCGTGTTTGAAAGAAAATTAGGTTGAAAAGAGAAGAAAAAAAAAACAAAGAAAAGAAATAAATTGTACGACACAAACTAAATTTCTTGCACGCATCGCACGGATTAATAATAATGTTCACGTATCGTCGTAAATATCTACACTTGTATATATATGTATATACATATATACTCTCACACACATGACGCACGATGTTTTTTGAATAATACACATATACCGTTCAATTTTCTCTGTAGATATATAATAATAATTATAAAAAGTGAAAAAATAAAGTGTCTATACTTAACTGAAACGTACATATAATAGTCGTATACGGTACATATGGGTATGTATATATACTTATATATATAGGAGATAAATGATGCTGGCTGCGGGGAGAGTAATTTTTTTTTGTTTCGTTGTGCCCGTGCAATTACGTGCGGTGGCATTAGTTGAACTTTAGAATATGAGTTATAAAATGAGTAGGTTATATATATAGGTAGAGTTAAGACATATATGTACACTTGGCGAGATCATAACTGAAGTAGTTAGACACTACGCGATGAGCTGTAGGTTGGCGTAAAATATCCCTAGTTTAGGCAGCAAACGGGGGCTTGAGTTTTCGCAAATATCTCGAGAACTGATTGAGATTTTCGAAATTTTAAAAAAGATTCGAAAAGAGGAGGAAATGTCCTCAAAAAAGTCTCGACTCCCGGAACTAGAGGACCATTATTTATAATCTTTCTAAAAGCGTGAAAATACGGCCGAAAACGGCTAGTCTGGCGCGTGGGCCGTTTCATTGCATGACGCGCGCAAGCCAGACTAGCTGTTTTCGGCCGTATTTTCACCCTTCTAGAAAGATTATAAATAATGGTCCTCTAGTTCCGGGAGTCGAGACTTTTTTGAGGAAATTTCCTCCTCTTTTCGAATCTTTTTTAAAATTTCGAAAATCTCAATCAGTTCTCGAGATATTTGCGAAAACTCAAGCCCCCGTTTGCTGCCTAAACTAGGGATATTTTACGCCAACCTACAGCTCATCGCGTAGTGTCTAACTACTTCAGTTATGATCTCGCCAAGTGTACGTATAGGGATATAATGCATATGTACAAACCTTAGCTACAGCTAATCGTATACGTATACATTTTGAACAGAGGTTTTAACTTCGACGTTCTACGTGATAAGTCAAAATTATATGGGAATATAGTAATAATTCAAGTGGACATATAAATAGGTATTTTAACCTTTTTTACGATTGGTGCTCACGATGAATTTGTTCATTATTATTTAAGTGTCATGTTGGTTAAGTGAATTTATCTGAAAGATGTAACGCGTATTGTTCCTGTCTAATGTGGTAAATTATATTATATACAATAGTTAGTACTGTTTGAGATCGTGGAAAGGGAAAACAATGACTGGCGTTGTTGGGGTGGAAAACAGAAGAAGACAAACGTAATAAAGATAATTCGATTCCTGTTCCTGCTCCAGGGTCTGCAGGACGCTCCTTTTATATTTTCGTTCTTGTGGCAAGCGCCGCGGGTCGACTATAACCGGGGCGTCGCGTCAGTGGCGGTGGCTGAGTCGAGGGTGGTACGGAACCGACGCGACTTGCAACCTGCCAAACCGAGGGGAGAAGAAGGAGGCTAGAGGGTGTCTGTTTTCTAGCACTAAGTCTATTAAGAACCCACAAAATGGCCGACCTGTTGTTCTTCTTTAGATACAAACGATATCGCGCAGGATTTCTAACATTTTCAACGACTTCATGCACGTTTAGGTAAACTTGACACTTTTCACGATATTGTGAAAATAGAATTTTACAATTAGAGATATTTTCTAAAGTCATAACCCTTTTCAAAAATAGTTTATATATACTTGAATTACAAATTCCATCGATCCCATGTCGAGATTTTTATTCAGTAAGTGCGTTACCAAAGAAAAAAAAAAACATCTTCAAGAAAAATCTGATTTGATTTGTATTTTTTATTCAGTACTTTTATTTTGCACCATCCCCTTGACCGATTCCTCTCACATTCATGTTCTGACCCTTCCGCCGCACGTGTTCCCCCATATAGTAATGTCGACCGCTATATGATTTTAAGCGTTGGTCAATAGAAATTCGAGTGAATAAATCGAACCACAAAGTGTCACATAATAACGTGACCCTTTCATGTGTAACACTCAATAAAATCTCGCTCGCAGTCAGAATTTTCACAGCTTTTTTATCGCGAGATATTGAAGTTGCGTAAAAATTAAAGAAATGTTTTTCTAATTTGTTCGGTTATTGAAAATGATCGAGTATAGGTACCTATAATTTATATATTCTGTATATTTGAGTTCGATCGAAAAACTCGTTTACAATTATCAGGTATTATAGAACAGCGTGTATATCGCACGTGTATATGGTGTACAATGACACGACGTAGATCCATAAATTTGTTGTATATAAGGATATTTGTTTATGTGTATGTATAACGTATATAATATATACATAAAGCTAATGCAGGGCTACCTGTGAGTTAAGCCGATGCTAAAGCGTAGCGATTCCTGCAGTAGTCAGTTTGGTCGACGAAAGAACCCGAGTTAATTCAATATGATTGGCTGACCTGTCTACCTGGATCATCATAATTTGAAAAGCGACACGCCGTGGAAGCGCCACCGGTCTTTTATAGGACAGATCGTATACATATACATGGGTACCTATATATCCAGAACCAGTTCACCTTTCTTTCTTTTCTTTTCTTTTTTCTTTTTTGCTTTCTTTCTTCTCTTTGTTTTATCCTAATGATCGCAAGATTTTTTTACATAAATTCATAGCTCCCTCATATCCCGGGCACGATTCATCCGCATCACTTCGTGCATCGCTGCATGAGGTTTGAAGATCGAATGTCATTGAAATTTCGAAGCGAAATAGTTGAATATCTGTTAACTTTTGCTTTCAAATAATTTGTAAGCCGGCTATACCTATACACGTATCATGTACGTGATTCCGGAAACTACACAAAATCGTCCCATACAGACCGTATATATTGGTAGAAAAGATAAACAAAGGAACATTGAAATCGTTTAATTACCGTCGCGCAGAGATTAGGTCTAATGGAACGCCGTTGTTTCGGACTTAAAACCCTTGTCGCTTGTTGGCTTCACTGCTGAATGCTGTTCACTGGCGCCTCTCGGTCGAGGAAGCTGATCTTTAAACTGTACCGAATTTATCCCACTATGGACATTATATAGATATATAGATCGACTGGAAAGTCGCTTTGTTTATCACCGGCCGTCAAAAAGAAACCCAGGGTATCCAAACCGGCTCGATACATTTATATGGATCTATATGTATGTGCAGTCCTTATAGGTGTATTGTATCAACGCAAGAAAAAAAAAAATGTAAAATGAGGATCTTTTTCAGACCAGATACCCCAGATGGATAGGCAAACTCGCCTTAGCATTAATATACCTATACCTAGAACGGTTGCATAGATGGACAATCTTGAATTTTTTCTCATTACGGTACGACGTTGAATGTGAAATCAAAAATCACATTTCATTTATATAATATATATTTCCGGTACGTATAATTTCTAATCCACAGATCATCTATGGTTCATGTGTTATGTACCATAATACGTACATACCTATATCATATACACATAGGTATGTACACGCATTACAGAGAGCGAGTGAGGATATACTACACATATAGTGACTGGCACGAAGCGTGTGGGGTCCCGTAGGGTAGGGAAAATGTAATCGGCAAACCACCCTCAATAATTAATTACTAACCCGGTTAATTACTTGCACGGGCGTCGCCAAAACCTGTCACTGATACAGCGGCGTAACTACAGCGAAGCAGCTGTTATCACGTATACATTTAATTCTGCTTTGTATATCAGGTACACATATCGCTACTAATTTTTTACTCGATCAGCGATCTACTTTTACACACTTGGAACTTTCATCAGATTGGTTATCATGGAACAATGATTAAAAAAATCGCTCACATTTACATCAACCCCCACATATATGTGGACCTGGCGATTTGATTAATCGGAATTAAATTATTCGTTTCAAAATTGCAAGTTATGTACGACGTTAGACGTGATAATATTCACCAACGAAAATGTCGGCTGCAGATTATATTTTTCATATTTTCTCTCCTTTTTTTTTTTTTTTTCTTTTTCACTTCAACGACGGTTAACGTTGTGAGATACTTTGACGTTAAACAGCTATTAAAACGTTCGTTAATTAAAATTTAGGGTTGTCATAAAAAAGGAAGAAGAACAAAAAAAAAAGTATTTTTAAATGAAGTGCGCGGAGCTACGTTTACAGATGCCGTTTCAAGTATACCTCTCTCTGAGCTTTAACACGGATAATAAAAAAAAAGAAACGAAAAAAACGGAAAAAAAGAACAGAAGAAAAAAACAGAGCTGGAGTTCATATTTTAATAATTAAAATGAAAACCGAATTAGAACGTTTGTTAATTAAAATTCATAACAAGCTCGCGCGTCTTGAGCATGGCATATAACAACGAAAGGCGTGAAATGAAAAGGAAAATGTAAAATAAAATTCCATAAAAAAAAAAAATTACTGTAACAAAGCGTATAATAAAGCTGGTATTTAATCATGAAAGATATATCCAAAAGCTCGCGCTGTATAGCGTTGTAAAGACGTAAAGAAACTGAAATTTCGACTCTTTAATCGGCACCTAATTCGCCTAAATTCCTCGAGCTTATGGCTGACCATCTACGCATTCTGCTACAGAGAAATGGGAAACTGCAGGAATTACCGGGGGGTAGAAGATACGGCTGTATAACGCGTTGCGAAGCTTATTGGACGCGTCCGCGGAGTCACCGGGTGTACACGTGACCTATTGAATTTTTAACAAAGACTTGGGGGAGATTCGAACCGATTCCAACACTGGATTCAAATGTTTGACAGTTTAAAAGCCAAGAAGCATCGAACGGAACGAGGGAGTGGGGCCAGGAGGAGTGAACAGGGTAGGGGGTGGCGGTTGCATTATGAAGGGGACACGGCTAAGCTGTTATCTTAGATGAATTATTTATTCATTCACTGCTATCTCATCTCATCTGCTGTACCGGCAACGCCATCTTGTTATTTGCAGAGATGACATTATTATATATTATTACGTCATACGATTTTAATACAGTTTGCAAGTTTTTTTTTTCTTTAATTTTGTATGTTTCTCCAGCTTTATTTATTAAATCTCAAGTCCAACTCACAAGTTTGGATCGAAGAGAGCGAGAGTGTTACACATTTTTAAACGATAGATTCTAACGGGTTTTATTTATTTATTTTTATTTTTTTTCTTCAAAAACCATCACGCGCATGTAAATTATTACTCAGCACCTATGACAGTAGACATTAGCGCTATGCATTCACGTGAACTGATAATAACTATATAGAAACACTCTCACTTTACCTCGACATGCACAATTATAATCTTCCCGCAGCACGTGTGAAGTTGCAGATAAGGTATGTACGTAACTATGCGTAGTATACATGTGTATAGGTCGAGAGAAGAATTTTTTGAAGAAAAAAATAAAATCGATATATTTTGCACGAGAAACACATTTTCGAACAATATGCGACACGTGATAAGGGAAAAAGCTTATATATGGGGAAACATTAGAGTATTTTTTCGAAAGGATATATATAATCTCTACTTATATGTACTTGTGTATATAGACATATGTATGTGTGCAGGTTGATGCAGTTGAGACTAGAGGTTGGAATGTTGAAAGTGCAGCAGCAGGGATTGGTATATATATAACACATACATGTACACATACATATGTACATACCGTGTATCTGCGAGTGTATTAGGAGACTCTTCAAGATAAGAAAGGACGAAAACATGTAATTTAGATAAAAAGGATTTCGGGGCACCAAGACCGAGGTTTTTTCCTTTTTGTTTTTTAATACGATGCAGGGCGTCCTGCGATGCTTATACGGCGACGCGACGACGGGGTCGACATTCTTAAAGGATATCGCCAAGTGGCTTTACATAGGTATGTGTATATCTTTTTTACAGTTAGGGATTTTAAGGGCACCCGAATTTCTAGGACGTGAGTCCTTAGGTGATCTCCCAAATTCCACAATAAAAAGAAAGAAAAAAAAAAGAGGAAAATCTAAAACTGATATTTTGTAACACTACACAGCATATATATATGTATATGTTTGAGTACATAACAAAATACCAGAATTTGTGACATGAATAAAATAACACATGGGGTACGTAGGTATAGGCATAGCAAGAATTTAATGGATGATAAGTGCACGGTAATTCATATTCTGTCGGATTTACGTGTAAACGGTTTTTAGAAATTCACCGCAAGGAAGTCATAACACATCCCCATCCGGTGCGGCGGTATTCAATACAAACTATAGATTCTTTACCTATATAGTCGAAATCGCGGATAATTGTTTGCGTTATATTTGCGAGTAAATTGCACGTTTAGTTATTTTCGCTATCGTATAATAGGATATTATAGGTTGATACATATATTTTGTTTTATATAATAGTGTGCAATGAATTATTCCAGGTAGAGACACACTTACCGCCATTTTGTCCTTCTGTTTTGAAACCACGTTTTGACTTGCGCGTCCGTCATCTTGAGAGATTTAGCTAAGGCCGCCCTCTCAGCTGATGCCAAATATTTTTGTTTGTGAAACCGTTTTTCTAATTCAGCTATTTGTAATCTGGTGAAACTTGTTCTTGGTTTCTTCCGTTTTGGCGGCGTTCTATTCTGGTAAGGGTGTCCGATCCTCCTGGGGAAGGCGCCGGCCACTGCAAGAAAAATAAAAGGAGACGAAAATTAATCAAAAAATCGTGATTGAGAAATAAAAAATCTGTACGAAAATAACCTATCGATGTAACGTAATCGGTCATTGTGCGGCCAATCGCATTGATTTAAAAAAAAAATTCCTCGAATTTGATCTCGCAAGATTTTTTATCCGAATTCATACACGTCATATTCTTGTGCAAGACAAAATCATATAGGTACGTATGCAGTTCGATTATCAGATCCTTACGGTTGTAAAAATCCATAGTGAAAGTATGATCATATTTTACATTCTCTAACTAATGATAATTGAAAATTGTAATGAATGATGGAAAAGTAAAAGATTGGAATAGATTTCTATATAATATATCATTTCTGCATCTGATAATTCATCATGTACCTATATACCGCACTGCAGCAATCCCGCGCAAATCCTTTAAATGAAATCAAATCAAAGCATGATGTATTATGTATGCATGTATGTATCTATGGTATGGCTATATATTAATGACTATTGCAATGCCATTATTTTATCGAGCATGGATCCGGTTGTAGAAAAGTAATTAGGAATAAATTACAAACTGACAGTAAATATCATTACGAGAATGATAATTTAACAGCCGTAATGGCCGTAGTGCGATTATCGTCCTAATAAGCGAGTGACGCAAGGGCTTTTGCTGCTCTCCGGTGCAGGAGCAGCGGCAGCAGCAGCACGAACAGCTGAGCCGTGGCTTCAGAATATGCGGTAGAAAATATGCTATAGCTGCTGAAGCTGTTGCCAACGATCTGCAAAAGGGGCGTTTGAAGGGCGACGTTATAATGGGTCATATTCGTTAGATAGTCCTTTACCCTTTTACGATGATTCCCTGGTTTGAACGAACGAACTTCTCGCTATATACATATTATACTATGTGTACATATACCCAGAGGGTTGTTTCCTGTCAAATTTCATTTTCATGAAAATTTCATACCCACCCCCATTATAGCAGCGGCCTAGCTATGCCTGTAACAATAGCTGCTTATACTTTTATATCTCGAACAGGCACATAATTATAATCTGCAAAATTTTACGAAATTATCGTGTACCACATCGTTCCGATATTTATCTCATCTGCAGTCGCTGTATATTATACCTATTAATATCTAAAAACACGATCGCGTGTCGAAAATAAAAGACGAGAATCAGTCAAAAAGGTCAAACAGCTATAGTTCATACTTCGTGATTAGAAAAGCAGTAATAGGAGTCGAAGGGCATGACGACTATGTGCAGGTCAATTATTGGACCCTTTCATCACGTACAGGGATAGTACCGCGTTGGAACTACGATTGTCTTCTGTTTCTTGATAACAACCTGCACGTAGCCCGAGATACTAAAGTATCACGTGCTTCGTGTCTATTTTGCCAAAATATACAACAGTATTTAAGTATATATATTATGTGCACTGTAGTTGTTTCAATAAAAATCGTTTCACCGCAGCTGGTTAATTCTTGTACGGTGGCGTGATAAGGGACAATGTTCGCCAACAAAATTCACCCGGTATATAGATATATATATCGTTAGGTTAACAGGGTGCAAAGTATGGGCATGTTTCCATGGATACCGGGAGAATAACTTTTATATAACGGCATGATGCTATTTTCGTTTTTTTTCTTGTAATTTTAGATTCAGACCCCATAAAAAAAATGAATGAAACGAAATTGAATCCACAGCTATGAAAGAAAAAATATATGATTTAAGACCAATCTAGGATTATCGCTTGCTCGGGAGGATTTCTTTTGCATCGTTTATAAATATATCCGCTATTGGTTAGAAACTCTGGAATACGTGTTTTATACATATACCTATGTATAAAAGCAGATTCCACATAGCTACACATGTTATCTTCGTCGAAGGCGGTCCTTTTCAGGTAAAACAAGCGAAGCCAGCTCTGCAGCCGTAGCAACGTGGCGGGAGAAAATAAATGAACATCGACGCTTCGATGAATAAAACAAGAGATCCTGGTAAACGCGGGTCTGAAAGTATAACCTCATGTTCCCCTAAGAACGAAGTACAAATGAGGATCGGAGAACGGAGAAGAGTGGGGAAGAGGGTTGTTCTCTCTTTCTTGCAACGTGTGGTGGTAGAAGCAGCAGCAGCAGCAGCCGCCTCTTCAGTTTCCTACCCCCGAATCAGGGCAGATCGAGAGGGTTTTGCATAAAACAATAGACGGTCTAGCGAACGCGCGCGAAGAGAGCAAATGCCTCCATGGATATCGCGCTGCATGGCGCACATTGGGGCAAACAAATCGAAAGCATTCTATATTTTACTTATATATATATATACATGTGTATCTGCTGGTAAAGACGAAAGAGAATTGCATCTGCATACGCCTTATACTCTCTATACACTATATATGACGCCGCGGGGGTGATCGTAAAAACAAGATGGCGCCCCCCGCCGCAAAATGGCCGACATAAATAAATTAGCGGGACGAAGACTGCGCCGCGGCGCGATATAGTCAAAGCCCCGGTGGTAGGTATACATATATATATATCTATATACTACTTCGCTGTAGGCGGGCAAAAGTTTAGTCCAACTTATATTCCCTTCATATACATATATATACGTATATTATAGGTATATATTGCGTCCCATAAATGCGGGTATAGGTTTAGTCGGTATATATAGGCAATACCGTGCACCATGTAAGTTCCGCATATATTCGAGAGTTTTGAACTGAAGTTAAGCCGCATGCTACGAGAAAAAAAAAGAAAAATTTGTACAGGTACTATTTATTGCTCTATGTACATTATTATGTTTCTTAGAACTGCATCATTACCGTATTACAAGCCGTATTATAAAGATTTTCAGGAGTCAGCTTCTTCGAGCTATACACAACGTGGCCAGGGTAAACGATATCATTTACACGACGATGCAGAAATTTGTCCTACTTTATAGTTTGGGTTATATTCTACAGTTTCAATATACTGCGATATAGAGCTTAACGAAAATTATGAAAGATGTAACAGCGAGCCCGGAAACCACGACGAGCAACAATGATTTAATTACCTTTCGAGGAACGATTATAAAGCTAGGAACTTGACAGATTCGTCAAGTTAACTAGAGCTGCAGGCAAAATTGCGAATAGAATTTTCAAACTGCTATAATTAATGATAGGGTATGACCCATCTTATGTGGTCACTGACAGTGATGAAGTTGTTATATCTACAATTGGTTCTAATTTTTTTATATAATAATTGTTACGCCGAAAATTTGATGTTTGAAATTCACCTATTGAAAGTAGATTTAAAATAGCGACGCGTGCATATTATCTTTAATCTTTATTACGCGATAATTTAACGAATTGCAGACTATGCACGCCTGCAGCAGAGGAGATTGCTCACATTACGAGTATAACTTGAATTACAATTATATTTATTATTGACTGTTGCAGCATCGCAGCTGAGTGTAGAATTACCCATTTTTCAATTGGAAATGGTATATATATGTACAAAGCCGCAAAGTTCTCAAGCCACGTTAAATTCATATATATATTCATCGGAGCATTGCTGCAGCAAAGAGTACAGAGTATAATATATACATATAAATATATATATATAAATATATATAGTTTGCAGACTGCATCTTTGCAGAAAACAATTTACTTTGAAGGCCACAAACTCTATTATAATCCCCTCTACTGCAGAGTGTACACGAGGGATAATGACTTTCTCTAAGAACTGTTGCTGTTAATATTGCATCATCAAATGATTCTAAACTGACTCACGATTCTAGCCAACAAAGGTTATGTCTCAAGCTCAGTGGGTCGTGGAAGATGAAATTTTCATCTCACCTCCTTTTCATCTATATAGAAGCACAATTGATGCGCGTCATGCTGAACGAACGAACGTGAACATTAGAATACCTTAAATCCGCATAGCTTGTAATTCCCGAACCAGAAAAGCTCGCCCTTCTCGCGCCTTCGTAGAATTTGATGAAAATTTTTGTTCAACAATTATCGAGGGTGTTGAAAACAATTTAAAAAAAAGAAAGGAAACAATCGTTTATCAGAACTGACAATGAGCGATACTCATAAATCGCAATGATATTTGCGGGGTATTTATAAAATAAGTTAGTTTCCATAAACAGATAATTAACAATGTGTATAGGTATGTATATTATCCCGTAGGATAATCACGGAGGCAACAATTGCTTGTATAATTATGAGAGTATATAGTATGAATCACATACGTGTACACTCACATAGGTATAGTTGCTGCGTTCGCTGCGCGCAGCAGCCAAAGGTTTAAAGCACGACCCGGTAATTACATTGAATGTTGCAGTATAATATATCTTTTCCTCGAATACTGCACATTGCATTTATTGTTCAACCATTTTACACCAGTCCTATTACGGTATTGAAATTACCCGCCTGTACACTGCAGTTTATACTGTTACGTAGGTATATACATTTACTGCATACACGACAGATAAGGTTTTACTATTTCTTATCTATATTGGATAGGTATAGGTTACGTATAATATACTCGACTATTTGCAGTTCTCGTAAAGATTCAGAGACAGGATAGCCAAACCTGCGGTGAACTTCTGCAGAACTGTTTTATTACAACATTCGTAGTATAACAATATAGCCCACATAATATCGTAACTAGGAAATTATTTTCAACCATGTCCATTGTCTTTTAACAGCTAGCTATAGTTTCAGTTACATTCAACTAGCTTCAACGTATTTTTATATACCAACGTACAGGCGATAACTTTTTAATTTTGTTTTTTTCTCAAAAGTTTTCAATTCCCAACAAACGCAATTATATAATACCCAATTCTTAAACGCTTGGTTGAACATGTATAGATAACGTCCGCGTGATGAATGTAAAAAATAAAAAAAATAAATATACAGCATTTTGCATACATCCACGTGGTATTATATGCGCCTATAAAAAGTCTCAGAGGAATCCTTCCCCTGGCATCTTATAGGGCAGCTACACGCGTTACCGTTTATTTTGTGCACATATTTGTGTGTATGTAGGACGTTTCAATATTTTTATATATCGCCGTTTTTTCCCCATAATCGATGCTTAACTCGAATCGATGTAAAAGCCAGCTTATATACGTATACCTATACGCAGCTGAACCTGCACCACGGAAAAGGAACGGGTATGTTTCGCGTACATAAGACACTCTCCGTTTTTTTTTTCTTTTTTTTTTTCGGAGCCGTGGCGTATATATTTAGAATATATACGAGCTATTGGGCCAGGCGAAGAGCTGAATAATACAGGAGGCTGCGCCATATTTAAAATGAGATGCGAAACGCAAGCTTAAATCGTCGTTTATAACCACCGTGTAGGTATATCATCTAGATAACTTCGTACCTCTCAGATATAAACACACGTGCGAAAAGATATTTATATGCATACATCGTGTATATGTGTGCGTATAATATAAAGCGTGTAATATCATTTCGCTCGCTGTATCGTGCAAGATTATCTTTGAGGGTGTCAAGTTTTACCGCGCTGATACCATCGCTTCGCGTTTGTTTAATTTTATGCGATTTTTTTATCGACGCCTTGTAATATCGATAATGTAGGCCACCGGTGCAGACGCGGGGTGGGGTGGATATAAGAAATGCGGTAGCTATTCAGGTGTATATATACACATAATTTGAGTATACGTATAAGGGTGGTTTTATATCGAGTTATAGAGAGTTTGAGAAATGATCTGGCTTGTGTGTCTTATTTTTTACAACGGGCGGGACGACTTAAACTAAATCGGTGGGGACTGCTCGCCTGCCTTCTTTTCGTGCTGCATGAGATTATGTACATTCATATCTAATACATGGATAGATATATACGTATATACATATACCTACAGCTCTACCAGAACCACCCACGAACTCTCACCGAGTAAAACTTTCCGACAAATGAGACAAGTTAAAAATTGATCGAGTTCCCGGTTTATACGTATACGTTATCGTGTATACGGTCGCATATTGGAAACTTTTCACCAAAAACTTTTTTCACTCTTCCTATGCCGCCGCACTCGGGCACAACTTAACATTGGTGTATATAGGTATATCTATATACTTGTATGACAGATTTTACTATCAATCGAAAGTCTATTTTATACTCTACATCTTTCGGATCATATTCAAAGATTCCACAAGATTTGAAAAAAAAAAATTTCTTTTCTTTCCTTGTTTTTTTTTTTTTTTGTTATAGAACATCGAACCGATTTTTGTACTATGTTCGACGCACTTTTCTACATCCAAGATCACACTGCTCGAATTCTGTATATCCATGAAATGGACTATACATTTCGCGTGTAATAATATGCGCATAAATTTGAACATTCGCATATATGTATTCGGTGGTATACCCCACATAGAAAACATAGGGAAATGTTTACGATCTTTGGGATCATTCGATTCATGGATATGATGCAGATCAAAGGAGAAGAAAAAATGATGAAGATAAAAAAGAAAATCGATCGTTGATATAGGAGATCGTTGGAAAGCAACCCCAAAGGTCGTTGGAGGAACAGAAAATTCGGTGCGATGTGTATATGTGCCCATATACCTCGCGGTGTAAATGATATATAGATATATATATATTTACAGGTATAAATGAAACACGGTGAAGTAAAAAAATCTGTAAATTCCCAGCAGAAACGTCCCTTGGGTCAAAAAGTTTGGTAAACGATAAAATATTGTCCGTTAGCGTGTGGGTTACGTATCTGCACGTAACGTCGCGCGTCAGTTTCAAACGTGCAACTTTGGATCTCCAGTAGGGCGAATATATGTATATAGCGTATATGGCAGCCCTCGTCGTCGAGGATTAGGTATATATTATTCCAAAAAAAAAAAAGAAGAAAAAAAATATTCTTTTTATTTTTTATTATTCCTTTTTTTTTTTTTTTATTCAACTCCCTCGAGAAATCGCGAGATTTGCTTCGGGGCTTGTGAATGTCAGTGAAAATTTGCGGGACTTGCCGCGTGTGCAGGGTGGTGGTGTCACAGTGACGCGTTTTATACATAGTATTCCTGTGTTTTTAGATTTTTTTATTTTTTTTTTCAATATAGATGCAGATTTTATCAGGTTTATAATCGTGAATGAATTTAATCGATATACAACAAAGTATAATATTGCAGTCAAAGTAGAACCTGCAAAAAAATTTCGGTATGATCAACTAGTTCGGACATTTATGGGTAGGTATTGTGCGTGAATGTCAGACGGATTGAAAACGGGTGAAATTATTTTGCGTGAAAAAAAAAATAATCAACCCCGATATCCCTGCACATGATGAAATTGCGAATCTAACGCATTTAATACGACCATATATAGAATACCTGATTTTCGTAAATGATAATAATTATTCCTGGTGGTGTATATTAGGTAGTAATTGATCCAGAGGCAGATTAGTGCTCGGTACTGGTGGTGGGGAGTGAGTTGAGTGATTGAGTTAGCGTTGAGTTAGGGATTTCCCTCGGCTATGGTGGCAGCCGTAAGGTCGGAGTGGCTCGTCCATCATCACCAACGTGCACCATTTCAGCCAGTCTCTAGTCGAGTGTCTGAACTCGGTTACATAATTAACGTGGCTTCAGTTTAATTTCAGTGCAGACGATTATACACCTGAGCCAACCGAATCGACACCCTCCCCGGGCCGCGCGCGTTGTCCTTAACTTGTAGAGATAGTGTCCCTGGCGTAATGAAAGTCCTGTATTGACGATGATCCATGTGGTTTAGATATCAATTTCAAAAATTGATCAAACTTTGGTTTCCTTTTTTTGATTTTTCAATGCTCATCGGGATTTCGGTACGTACTTTGTATTTTACGAGAAAAGAAATTTATTAAGGATTCGGGCGTGAAAACTATTTTTTATGGCGATTGTATTTTGACATTGAATTTTGAGGAAAAAGTACGTTCTCATTTCGCAGTGATATAAAAATTCCCAAAGTGAGTAGGGACAAAATCTAAAGTTGAAGTAACTTTTTCCAATGAAAAAAAAATTCACATCCGTATCCACATTATTCTCTATAATTATGTGATGAAAATTGAGAAAGTGATACGCGATGCACGCAGATGAGGTGAACTGAAAGCTTATTATAATTAAATTTATGGAGGGTTAAATTAGGTGTTACATAGATTAGCGTGCTAAAGTCTTATGATATTATAAGAGTATGGGAGATAGATTGAATTTTCGGTAGCGCAGTTAGGGTTGAGTTTTCATTGTTATATGATAATTAGTATTTCAAAACAATTATGCGGGAGAATGAAAATCGGATTGCGGTGTAGGAGCTGTTTACTGCTGCACAAAGATATATCGGTAGAAAAATAAAAAATAAAATAAAATAAAAAAGAAGAAAAAAAATGGAATACGTTATGGTAATAACAGTGAAACTGCAGCAGCTCGAAGGAGGAAAGAGTTCGAACTGAGGGTTCGAAGGTAGTGAGCGAGAACTATCCCTAAGTATATTACTAAGTATGAATTACGAATCCCAAGAAACGCTTTCATGGCCCTCAGGTGATACAGCATTTACCTACCTACTTTACTGACACTCGTATAAATATCAATATGTATACGTATTTCAAGTTTCTTTCCACGTACCTTATAACATCTACGTTTACAACAATTTTATACCCAATGCAGCAACACGAGACCCGTTTGCGTGAACTCGCGTAAGAAACAACAAATCGCTTGCTGCCTACCGCCTATAGCTTCTGCTTCTATCGCAGCACGATTTCAACTACGTAATAAGATTTGTATGTATCAAACTTAGAAGTCGATATCAGAGGAGAAAAAAAACCGTTATAGAAATCATTCAAGCGGAATTTAAAGTTCCAACATGGCCGAGCTCGATTAAAAGCGATGTCATTTTCTTGCATGTTAGATCAAACTACACGAGCTATTTAATCAAATCATCGTATGATATCGAAGATATACCATATAACGCGCATCGAAGCGAAGCGACGCAGTTGTCATGTTTGCAGAAGACAAGAAGAAAAAAAAGAAGTAAAAAAAAAAAATTAGAGTAAAACGAAGGTATAAAATAAAATAACCTCGTCGCCTGCCCGTGGGGTAATCGTAGAGTCGGTGATTTTTCAGTATACATATGTGTACCCTAGTAAGCTGGGCGTCAAAGTCGAGGTTGTTTCGAATACCACAATGTATAGAAGGAAGGCGAACATGGTTGTGGAGTGTAGCACGCTACATTCGAACGGTACAAATGTAAAGGTACCCACAACCTATAGATGTTCAGTTGTTAGATGTACATGCGCACGGGACGCGCTGACGGTGGTGCACAGCAACATTCTGAACACTACCGAACGTACCAATGTGCAGGGTAACCAGTATATAGGTATAAAGAACCCAAGGTATAAACTCGAGGGGTTTCAGGTTTTGGTCACGCGATGCTCCTTTTTTATTATTATTATTTTTTTCCCTACTTGTTCCATTCCCATTCCTTTCTCAGTATTCGGTTATCTCCGTTCTCCATTCTACCACTGGTTATACACCGGACTGCAGGACTTGACTCAACAAAATCGCCGCCGGCACCCGCACTGGCCGCCGGCGATCCAACGAGGTTTTACGCATCGTTCGATCCTTACTTCCCAACTCTGATCGTGAGCTTATTCTTCTCCTTCTACTTCGTCCTCGTCTTCATCTTCATCCTCGTCTTCTTCTTCTCGGGAGTCGGGATTTATTATCGTCTCGACTCCTTCGATCCTGCAGACTGCAGCAGCTCGAAACTACGTCGCATTTTTAAAACTTATGCGGAATGACACTGATAAACGGAAATCTTGATTTGGGACGATCAGATATTTGTTGGGTTCAAATATATGAGATACATGAATTATTCGAACGTTCCCAAAAACCAGCATACATTATAAACAATGAAAGCAAAAGCTAATTTGAAACTAGTTTGAGGTGATTTTCTCATGCGTTTTTGAGTGAAAGGGTTAGGAATCCGCAGTTTCAATCGTGATATGCTTCGTATACAGCCAACCGAGACGTTACCAAAGTACCAACAATCAAGACTCGTTCGCCGTGACCAAACTCTTGGCTATAAACTTATAGGAATAAATTTCTCCGATGCAGAATTAGTAAGTATATTACATTAATCTCCATTGGTCTGATATTCGATCTGAAATAGGTAACAGGCGAATCATCGATATATTTATAATCCTACATTTAATTACATATATTCAAGTGCTTTTATCACGCAATCACTGCGATTGGTATTCATGACTGATAGGCTTCTAGTCGATTGCAGAGTTTATCAATTTTATAATCTTCGAATGGCTGATAGAGATAAGCGATCATCTTTATACGCTGACCGTATCGCGATACTATTAATTAGTCCACATTTGTAACATGCGGATTTCATTTCCGAAATACCACTTTCTATTTTAATGTCATCGAATTAATTAGCATAACGATTATTATCATCATTTAAGATCTGAAAGAGATAGAAAGGAATCGAGATGTTTTCCCATAACACGTGTCAAAACTCAAAAAAAAAAAGAAGCATTTATATACGTGACTCTTGCAGATCAAGAATCATTTTTTATCCAGATCGACGTGCAGCGGATAATCGATCATTCGCGTTATATTGGCATGTTATGATATTTAATCAAAAATGATCCGTATCAAACCGTCGTTATATGACCGTATATCGTGGGATTCCGAAGTGATGGCTCTGTTAAGGGTGAATCACACAAAATTTAAGCTGTACAGTAGACAGCCTTGTAAGGAATAGCGCGCGGCCCTCGTGAGAGACGTGATGCAGACAAATGAACCGTCAGAACGCGGTAAATTCAATTGCAGGATTGGCCTTTAGTAATTCTGTGGTCACAAAACGTCCGTTTAGCTACTTCGTGATCGATGAGTCTACTTTACTGCCCAACGCCGACAGTGGCAGGTCTTCGTGCGGAATTCATCGAAGCTGTAGCGCGCGTCAGCAAATTTTACGTATACATTATACCTGAGATAAATCTTACAATTAGTTTGAATTAATGAACAGGATACGATCTGAAACATTATAAGCGTGTAAAAAAAATCGCATTCATGACGTACCGTTTATATCTTATATACCAGCTATTGGAGAAGCTGGTGAGTTACAAGCTAGAAGGTCGATGACAAACTTTGAAATCTTTAAAACCACAACCGTAAATAATAAAGTAGTAGAGAACAGGAGAACGCTCTTCGGTGGCTCTTCCCTTTTACCTTTTTTTTTCCTTTCGTTTTTTTTTTCTTCTTTTACCTTTTCCCCGGTTTCCCCTGTTCTGTACGCGTTATACCCTTCCGAACCCGGTCGCGACATTTTAAAACGATCATCTCCTCGCAGACGGGTCACCGTGCAGACAAGAATATAATGATAAGGCGTGTATGGGATCGTCGACGCACGCGTATAGTTTATAATACATAACGACTAGATGAATGGATGAGTAAGATATAAATGCGGTTGATCACATCTTGCGGAAAATTGTATAATTATTTATATTATGTTCCATATAAACGTCGCGATGACCTTGCAACTGTATAATATTCATGCGTTATCCGCAAGAAGTACAGCTGTGCAATATGCATTGCACTGTTAATATAACGGAAATGGTTGGTAGCATCGCGGTAATGAGGTGATTATTTAATGCAGTTAACCCGTTGCAGTGTCATATGATGATTGGAATGTAAATGGATAAATTATTTACAACGAACGTTGAGAGACGTGACAGCTATATGGTAACGCAGCTGCACGCGGTTGTAAACCGTTTAGTTTAGTTTACACTTATAGGAGAATAGAATCTATTACCGTCGACATAACGACATTGCACACGTAAATTAAGAAACCAACCTGCTAATCTATCCTTGAGATGGGGATGGGCGTGCAGTGGGTGAACGGCAAGATTTGCCAATAAACTAGCCCGATGCAGTCCTGCGGCGGCAGCTTGTTGTTGACTATGTTGAATGGCCTGCAAACTCCAGGGTGGTATTAGAGCTTGAGAAGGTAAAGATGTCGTTGGTCCCCCGCTGGTACCGGGTGGTCTGTGTGCGGGAACTCTGATGACTCCACCTCCGGTGTAAATCAGACCAGAACCACCGGGGAATAATCTGAAGGGCGCCAAAAGATCCTGATGAAGGGTGGTAGGATTTCCATTTTGTGTCTCAGGGGTACTTCCGGTATCGTCGTCGTCCTTATCGGACAGTTTTTCTTCGGTTTCAGGACCCCAGGATCGCCTTTCATCCTCCATGATAGAGGAAATATTTCTGTGACCATCGTCCCAACCCCATGATACTTTGCGGTCTTTGTCGTTTTCAAGGTCTTCCGATGATGGACTTTTCGCGGTTTGACCCGCACGGGTCTCACCTAAAAGCCGGCTTATGCTAAACGGATGACTTCTTGGTGGTTCATTTTGGGTTCGGGTTGTGGTATGACTCGGTGGTGGGGAATTAGAACACTCAGATCTTTCCTCGTGAACTGTGTGCGATGAATTTATGTAATTATGGGGACTACAGCTCCTGGAATCTGAATCATCCACGTTTATTTCTTCAGTTTGATCTACGTCGCTGCAGTCACCGTGGTCCGACATTTTGCAGTCTTTCAACTTCCTATGAATAAAAAAAAAAAGGAAAACAAACGAAAAACTAACCAGTCACCCTTCTCCACTGACGTATTTAGGCTTTCAGCTCAAATCTTATTCATCGTTTTTCCATGAAATACATTCACTTCACTGTGTAGTGTAATTGTTCACCCACTGTATCGAAACCCGTCGGTACCAGGAACTATATATAATTTCTATCGGTACGTTTTACCGATATTTACAGATTATCATAGCCACGCCAAAATTGATGTCATTTCGTGATAAAGATAGCCGAAGAATCTACCGAGTAAATTTTCTTCTTCAACAGACACTCAAAAATATTCAACGACCTGATCGAGTAAGCCAATGGCTATAGTAAATTGCCGAACACTGTGCTATTGGGTAATTCTTGTACAGCCTAAAAAAAGGTCTATTAATGATTTTTAGCACTGGAATAGTTAAGGACACTGAAGAACTGCACTTAAGGTTTGTTTGTTTGTTTGTTTGTTTTTTTTTTTTTTTTTGTGAACTTATAATAAAAATCCCTGCAGAGTGGTGATTACAATGATTAATTAATTGGTGGGGAAAAAAATGTAGAATAGAAATCACAACCACGTAGTTATTCGAACATATAGGAGTACAAGTAGTCTAGCATGGTTCGAGTTTCGTTGTGAAGTGAAACAGTTGGAACACGAAGCAAACGAAGCACGAAAATAGAGGGCAATCCCCACTTCCGTCCCGGGTGTTCGGTATTTACGAAGCTCCACCCACCCCTAGGTAACAACCAATGAAAGAGATGGCAACCACGCCTCGGAGAAAGTCCATTGGTCGGGCTTAAATTGATACCTATTTAACATTTGAGCAGAATGTAGCCGCCGATCGTCTTTTTCCCCTCTATTATTTATTACGATCGTCATTTTTCTTTTCTTCTTATTCCTCCTTCTTCTTACTCTTCTTCTTCTTCTTCCTTTCTCTTTTCTCTTGTCGTTCTTCTTCTAACCACGAGGTTATACGTATGTATATCTCGAGATTCACTGGGCTTAAGAAGTAAGGGACTTAATTATGGCGGACTTGGAATGCTAAAGTAGGTATATGGGTACCTTAAACCGGGTTTTTTTCTTTCATTCTTTCGTCTCAGGATATGTAGTCTGTCGATTCAAATTCGCGATTGCTCGCCCCCCCAATCAAAACCCTAACAATTAATGACGTCCTAGAGACGTGAATGTCTAGACAGAAAAGAACCACGTAACTTATTCCCATCGCGGTCGAACGCGTTTTAAAATGGTTGCGCAACGTTCTTTTTATGTTTTATCCGAACGCCATTTTTACCTTTCCACGTATCGCCGTTAACTTTATAGTGCACTGTTACATCTGAACACACACGTAATTATTGTACCCTTCCATACCTCAATTGAGGAAAATGATATTTGTGGCCCTTGTTTAGTTTTTTACCTATAAGTCGATACAACAGGCTTTCCGAACGAAAAACAGCTTGCGTGAAGATCGTCGAGTATATTGCGGGAAAAAAATTGGCACGTGTTTTGGTCAGGACATGGACATATAAGTGTACATCATTATGAGCCCTGCAGCCTAGAACATATTATCTAGTGATTTCGTACTGTGGAGTCTTTGGAATTATGCAAGAACCTTGTCCCTCAATTGGAGATCAATTTAGATGTCAGGCGTCCCGGCGTCACTTAGGCGTTTTCACCGACGTAGAAATAATTCATCGCACCCTTTAGAGTGGGTTATAGTCCCTAGAATACAGAGTCTTGCCACCGCATGATTGTGTTTCATTGGCAGATTTGAACTTGATACAAAATGGCCGAATTCAATCCCGGGCCCAATCAGAACCACCGGTGGCCTGGGTATACGTAAACAAACGAGTTGCAAGTGCAGAACTGTCACTCATCGTACGGTGAAAAAATCAAATTTTTCACGACAAGATTTTAATATTAATTTGAAAGTTTTCTGTAAAATCCATGTCAAGTTCTTCGCCTATAAAGTGCCTTTCGTTATAATTTAATTTCTATACTTTACGTACATAACATTCCTTTTTTGTTATTACATTTAACTGATTCGTGTTTTCGAAAATAGTATATCAACGCTCAATGGGCATATTGTTACTGCCTTACTGTGATTCAAATGATGCGGCTAAGCCCGATATTTAATGGTGAAGCATCGGCAAGACTCTGCATATTCCGGGAACTCCAGAGCATGGATATATCGTGCACGGTGCTAACGGTAGATTCTAGATACCACCACTACCAGCACCGCCGTACCGAGGGGGTTTGCTGGCAGGGTATTTGATGGTTGGAGAATGGGGGCTGCTGCTGCTGCCGCTACTACAGTATACTGGGGAGACGCGGCACGAGGTGGTAGAATAAAGGGAGGTCTGTGGAGGTGCGGCACAACCTCGAGCAGCTTATCTAATAATGCTAACGCCAAACGTTCCACCCTAAAGCGCGGCGGGTTGACCGCTCTCAAAAGCTGTGACGACAGAGAATATCATGCGCCATCGCGTTATACGCGGCACTATACCTACCTATACTCCCGCCCTAAAAATCATTTTTTATTCACCTCCTTCTCACTTTTCATACGTTTACATACAGAAGTACTTTATATACAAGTCGACCCGATGCTCAGCTCGGCAGAAAAAGGCTGATATGGCTTGTTGAAAGTTGGTGACAATTGATGATTTTTTCTTTGAATTTGGATCCTTTAGACGTCCATATTATATTTGAGGAGGAAAAAAAATAATATATTTATACATCACAGTATACGCAGAAGTTTACAATGTTCCGTTATATATATTTTGATTGGCGACCTTGCACAGTTATATCCGTTATAGTGGTCGATGGTCATTTTCTGCAAGTGAAATATCGCAGGGCAACCCAAGTTAATTCCATTATAGTCCGGTTACCACATCCCTCGGGGATTTCAAATACATTTGATATACCCTGAAACTCGTATAATGCTTCAGCTCGTGTTTTCACCAAGTATGTAATCAAAATTTGTAATTTTCCATTCCACTCCGAGTGAAATTAATATTCCCCTTATATGTATTTATTAGCTATCACCATTTTTCGATGTACGATCTGACCGCAATTTATGTCTCATTACACTCCAGTACATTACATTTCACACTCTATACTTACGGAATAATTTATTACCACCATATATAATCGCGAGGTTCGATCCACCCCGGATTGCAATCCAAACCCATGATGTTACCCACGAATCAAAGAGCTCAAGAATTTAAATGGCAATTGTTTTTTTCTCTATGACAAATTGAATTGTCTCATGGGTAGGTACATGGCTATTGGTCTTCTGCATCCATAACGTGCGGTCTAATTGATGTATCTGCCGAACCGGAAACGGATGCGATTTATATACGAGCGTAATTTTGTCTGGGATTTTCAAAAACAGAGCAAAAAATCAGACCATTATAAGGGTGTCGTAGAATAAATACGCCTATATTTTCAGAGAGGACAAAGTAACACTTACTATGTGTATAATAATCATTCCTTGGAAAAACATCTTCTCACGTTTCCAGTTGCTTCCACCCTTACATACACTGATCAGCTAAGCTGCGTAATTTTGAAAGTAACTGAAGCTTCATATTCCCGGCCCTTGAGCGGCTTAGTTCTCAGGTTAGTAGACGTACAACGGATCAGTACTTGAGTGGAAGTCTCCGTATGAGCCACCAATCATAAAATCTGTGCTAATATAGCTTGTGAACTTGTAGCGAAACGGAGAACCGTGGTAACCCTAATGTAGTGCAAAAGCATCAGTATATAACCAGCTTCGCTATGGTTTGCGCTGTACAGTAAGAGAAATTGTGGAGTTTATGGGATGATATGACGATCACGATGGGACTGGTCGGGTTCACAAATAGTCGACACTTGGCGCGATGAAATTAATCCCTCGAGTGATAGAATTTCAAAACAAGCCAATCGTGCATGTATCTATTATAGTGTATACTGATAAATAATACAGATGAGGAAATGGGGCGGTGAATGGGCAAGTGCGAGATCACTGTAGGATATCGGCCCCATATACATGCCAAACAAAAGATGGCGGGGGCTGGGGGTCCGAAAAGGAAACCCTATACGGATGGTCTCACGCCCCCGGCCCCTCTCTTCTCGTAGTACTCGACGTTTGCCTTGGTCCCTCGGGAAGAACTGCAGTGTTCGAATGAATTATAATATTATTTGGGACTTCGGATCTGGCTGGTGCCCGAAATATATTAGGGGGCAAATCTCATGGTGCTGCAGAACGTATACGTGTACATACACCGTGCGAAATTTTCTGTCCTATACCACTGATTGTGAGATTATTAATCGTCTAGTCACACGAGGTTGATGTTTCCTAGATGGTCAAGTGTAAGAGCATCGGTTTATGACCCTTCCAAGCTCAAATTACATTTCCACTAGTGGATTGAATCATTTCCCGCAATGCACATATATGTACGTCGGCGCGGATCAATGTGTTTGACAAATTTGAAGGACGTTATACTGCATGTACAAGGTAACGGGGATGACGAGCCAAGCATTCGATGCTTAAAAATTCAGAAGTACGAATGTCATTTTTGATCCTTATGTATTCAGATCAGTTATCCATTCGACGCCATATCGACATCGCTACATGTTTGCCCCGATAATTGTGTTAAATGCTGGTCGAAGAGTATAGAATATTTAAAAGTTGAATTTTTGCCGTTATAGAAAAAAAATCGAAAAAGAGGAGTCAAACTGTCGTGAACTTCGAAACATATAGTTTTTATTTAAGTGGTGTGTATCGCGGTGAAAATTATCCAAACTCCGCACATGTATATAGGTATACGATATAATGTATAAACACTTTAGTTAGGGGTGGCCGGATATTGTAGCTAGTGGTTTCCTTAATGACAGGGGATGGTCCTTATATTCCTACCGTTTTCCTCCGTTAAATGTACACCGGCATCCTCCCTCCCGTTCCCAAAAATATATTACAACCCCCGCGCTATTATACTTTCCCAAAACAAAGACGCAACGATTCTCGTTAGTAGGGTCGCGCCTGGAAACGAGGTGGGTATATGCAGTATATAAAAGAATTTACAGCGCGTAGATCATGATCTTATAAAAAGTAAAAAGTAGAAAGAGAAAATGGCAAATAATAGGTACTGTCGTAATAAAATAACGACAACGACTGGAAAAAAAATAATAGAAAAAAACAAAACCAACGGCAGCAAAATTCTCAATCTACTGTGCGAATCGCATGAGATCAGTTATATACGCGCGTGGGGGATAAGATGCTATATAAAGTGTTCAAATTATAGCGACCCGAATGCGGTATGCGGCTTATATAGTACATAGCATTTGACTTTCGCTGTCGAGATTAAGTGGCAGGTAAAACCGTGTATATATATCTTAATACTATTACATAGGCGGCATTTGTACAATACGGAATGTGGGTAACAATGGAGTAGCAAAAGCCACAGCTGTTGGCCGAGTTGATGTTAGGCAATATTATGCTAAGCCAAGGCCACGACGACCGAGTTTTCTCTATCTATATATTATGAAAATTTATTATTCTAATTTTAACATCGGCCCAAGAAAATCTTCATTTCATTTTTCCACGCATAAAGTCAGAGTCTTCGAGATTTTGGATTCGGCATTATACAATTTGCGATGAAACTTACATTCGAACAATGATTTCATGATCTTTCCCCATAGTGTCGAGTCTGTAGCGTCTCAACCATGAAAGTAACACTTATGTAGATCGGCGCGGAATTGAAATTTCTTTCATCACGACTATGCAGCTGATTTTTGAGGACAAATATTTATTCGTTGACTCGATAATTTTCACCTATCCATGAATAAGGTGGACGTTAGGAATTGAAGTCGTCATCAGCTTCTTTTGTATGCGAAGCAAATAAGTATTTTCGGTATTCAAACACAGCTTATCATATGCGACGTGAATAAAGTGAGCTGGAGAAATTCCGCAATCACATTCGTGCAGCGTATAATACACCTTCGGCGTTGTAGCCATCGGACAAATGGCGGGTAAAATACCTCCACATATGTAGGTGGGTAGAAAATGGGGTATATGAGCCTTCCCGCGTTTGGACAACAATACAACGATGCCGAGTAATAAAGTTGTTCGGAGGCAGAATACAAATCGGAAGGCTCTAAGATAATCAGGTTATCCTGGACCGAGAATCCCCCGGCACTGAATAAATGTTTTACCGTTGTTAACCCTGCCCTCCTGCACAGCACCCTGCCAACCAATGTTTCCTATTATACATATATTGCTCCCACATAGCTCCATATACATACATACAAACTATACACATATCTGCAGGAACAATACTTGCCGCTCGCGCGTGCGTTTCCAGTTTTCTCGATGCTTCCCACCTTTCCACAGCCTCATATATTATACCCTGCACAGCTACTAGTACCTTGTTCCAAACGAAAAGCAGCGTCTATTTTCTTGAGTGTTGGTAAGAAATATTGGCAGGTCATTCTTTTGTTATAAAACTTTATCCTATAAATTTTTAAACACCCATAGAAATCGCGGGCGACCGCTACAAACTCGAGAGCCGGAAAGCTCTCCGGGACAATTTTACTCGTTGACTTTAAATTCTCCGGGAAAACCGTGTTACCAAACCCGCGGGCCAACTACCTAAACTCTTGGGAACTCTGACGGCATTATAGGATAGGGTTGATAAATTATAGAATTGAAAAACATTTCACTAAGAATATGTACATATTTTTTGGTTTCGGATTAAATTTTTAAAGCAACGAAAAAAAAAAAATAATAAGGGTTGGTGGAGATAATTTTCTGAATTGATAAAAAAAAGAATAGGGGTGTTATAATTCGTTGAATTTTCATTTCATTCGCGTTGTTTTGTCACTTTTAGTATTATAAGCTTATTATGTTAAATTAACATAATTTTGTGCTTTTTTTTTCTCATCGTTTTTTTATTCTTTTATTTTATTTTATATTTTTATTTTTTTCTCATCACACCGAATAGTCGAGTTGCAGCAATTCCCTGCAGCCCTTGTTTTAATTCATTTCCTCATGATTTTTTGATTGATTAACAGCGAGTCTGACTTGAGACGCGTAAAAGAGCGTAAAAAGATAAAAGAATTCTTAATTCACACTGGCATGGCTTTATAACTTAAGATGAGAAGAGAAGAGAATATAAGCGAGGGGATTCGGAGCAAAGAAGCTGAATAAAGGGCCGAAGATCCGAATAAGGGTAGGCGTAGAGCCCTCCTCTGCTCCGCGGCTTCCATAAAATCGCTTGGCCATCTGAAAAAGCTAATTCCTCACCGTCTTATTTCACACGCTTTATACATTATTTCAACAACACCTCAATACCTCTACACCAACAATTGTTTTTCTTTTTTTCCTCTCTTTTTTTTTTCCTCTCTTTTTTTTTTCCTCTCTTTTTTTTTTCTTCTCTTTATATCCCTCCAAGTTATATACGTAACCTCCCCTGAATTTCTCTTAACCGACGAAGAGCTAGGTGCGTATGAAAGGGCATAAATACTCCTTGTCACGGGTACCTACTGTATACTTTATGACGAAATTAATCTACGTTGGAGGATTTACGATCTTCGTTTCGCCCAAAGCTACGCGGATTCTAAATCATCGTGCAAAAAGTCAGGCCAACTTACCCAACGTTTAAATTACGCGAAATAATACAATATTAATTAATTAACTGCACCCTCGAAATATACGCGGCGTGGTCTGAAAAAAATCGTAAATGAGAATATTGCAAAAATAAATAAATAAATCAATTGGATCCGATGCATCCGTATTAGAGTAATGCTCGTGTGGGGCAGATGAGAGCTCTGATATCTCGTTTCCGCAGTTCCATTATTGCTGATGCAAGAATAATTGCGGCGATGAGTTTATTATGAATTAAAACCATTGAAAATTAATGCAAATACCCGTCCCGGTATAGCGATGTTATAATTAGTATCGAAGACGCGATATATATGTACAGTATAATACGACGTATATATGTATACATATATGTACAGTTTGAGGGGAATACATTTGCTGAATGGAAATACATCATATATGTATAACGTATGTACGTATCTATGAACAAAACAATTTTCGATTTATGAAGAGTAAGATGTAATAGCGTTTCACATGTTGAAGCGTGGATTTAACTCCGAGGGAGCTGTTTCGTAGGGGTGATATCTCCCTTATATAATATAAATGTCTGCTGTGTTACGGTAGGGAAGTTTGTAGGTACTCTGTGCAGTGCAACGGGAAAAATATATCAAATGGCAATACGCTAAGTGGTTGCGCATGACATTGACCAGACAGAAGTTTGCTAGGCAGTGGATAGAGCGATGCGTTACTTATATATATATATATATATATATATACATATCCATATATATATAACAGGGAAGGAGGAGGGGGAGGCAGAAATAGTAGAGCCTGCAGAACCGGTGCGACCAGATTAAATTGTATTTAATTCAAACACCCATTCAATTTACTCGCATGCACACCCTGCGGATATATACAATACTTACATACATATACACATTGCACACCCCTTTCACAAAATATATATATATATATATAGCAAGTTCATTCAGTTTTGGTATGAATTGCATGATTTTTCTCCCGTATCAAATCTGTGAACTTGTTTGTTTTAGATTGAAAATTAATTATATATATTCATAAATAAATACAAAGTATTTACGATAAAGTAATGTACACGCGAATTAATATATTAGAAAGTTTCGATACCTACTATGTATAACACAGCGCGTATACATAGTTGCATAACTTTTTTTTTATTTCACTGTTCGATTATCTGGTTGTATGGATATAAGATTTTACATTTAATTTTATTTATTTCCACCTGCAATTATCGTACGCGTATATTGGAATATGTACGTAATGTTGAATTACAAATCACGTCATAAGTCATACGCTTCATTAAGTTATTCACGTTTACATAGATATTATTGCCCTTATTTAATGAGGCAATTAAACTCTGATAATTCAGTGGCGTAATATACATATCTATAATATAAAACGTTATGTGCAGAGTGAATTTTTTTTTTCTCCATTTATAGAAAAGTCGTGGTATAAAATTGAGTCAATAATTATGATCGCTGAGAATAGTATATAATTAGGGGTGACTAATTGTAAACGGTTGATTCGAAACACTATAGTAGACGATCGGACAATATAAACGATACGTGCGTGGATGGTTTGGAGTTTTAGTCGAGGAATATATTTCAGAAGGTGGATTTATGCGGGTCCCTAGGGAGGTTGTAGAGTAGTAGGTGGATAACAAAATTACATTTCTCGTCGACGAGAGTAGAGTAGGATAGCTGGGATTCGCGCGCGTTGTCCGCCAACAGCTTCGCTCTGGCCTTTGCTACAACACGTGCGCGGCCGCTTGGCTATCCTCGCACCCGATCCTTGCTGCAATGGTATACGGTGCAGGAGCGAGAACGAGCATGGTGAAAAATCACTGACGTCAGGTATACCAAAAGCGGGAGAGAAACGAAAGACGCAAGGTTCGTATATGACTGAGTACCGGACATTACCCGCTCTAATGAAAACATGGCCGCCAACAAGGGATATCTCCTCTACAAACTCTTCTTATTCCACTCGCTGCAAAACTCCATTCGCTGCGGCTAATATCTGCGCGCGCGATGCACCGAGTTATGTATTATATACGTACCAACGTAGAGGTATTTTATACGGTACCTATACAAAGTGGGTGGAAAAAAAAAAATAATGAAAAAAAGAAAAAAAGAACGATTCAACCCGAGAATATAAAACCGATTGTGTGAACGAATCCTGGAGAACTGTTTCATTTTATTTTCATTTCATTTTTTATCCTTTTCTTAAATGTTTTATATATTATCTAATACCGAAACTATAATTATATCAGGACGAATGAATTTTCAATTCATTGTTGCGAAATTCCGACAATGTAGTTGCAGAAAAAAAAAAAAAAATAATAAAACGTAAAGAAATCGTTATACTTTTGAAAAAGTTGTTCGTTGAATAATATGCACGTGCTGCATGACGACAGCTGCGATGGTGATGTGCACAAAAAAATTTGACATGCATTCGAAAACGACGTATACCTATATATATACGGTATATTGTGTTTAAGTAATGGGGCTACGCTGCATGCATTAAAACACGAAGCAGACAGCTTAAAAGCTCCGTGAACGTCCAACCGCGGACCTACCTATATATATACCTAAATGTAAAGAAATCACGTCATTCGCATTGCGAAGACTGTTCATTATTTAATTCATTATGCAGGCTTGCGAATACCTCACGGAGTGCGGCACACGTTCGTCGTCATTCAGGGTGCAGAGAAAAAAAGGTAAAACTTACGATGCACCGTTAATTTTTTCGCCGTTATATTAACATCGTGCTCGCGGGTTTCGAGAAAGTTTACTGATCAGTCTGGATCATATTCACATTATCCTCTGTGGGTGAAGAAATGAATAATTAATTGTGCGGACTACTGAAATATTTCAGCGTCGCGGTGTACGATATTACCTTCACATATATAAAGGTGGTATAGGTAGGTATGTGTAGGTATAAAGGAGAAATAATACGAGATCTTATTGAGCAATAAAACGACCAATTGTCTCAAAAGCTCGGCCCGATAATGAGGGATTAAATATTAAGACGGACGTCGTATAAGGTATCCTGGGGTACCACCTCTCCCAGTCTACTATTCTTGCAGTCAGTCGATGTTTCCTTTGTTTTACGGCGGGACGTGACCAGAAAGCAAAATGGCGACTGTGCAGTAGATTCAGCTATGTACCAGCAACCACCACGTGAGCTAACGCGATTAGGGGCGAAAAAGTCGCGCATGGAATTGTATCAAAAGGATCTCACATCGACTCCTGTCGCTTTTCTATAGGTATATTCCAACCAGTGGTACTCCTAGCTCTCTCGCTTCTTTCTCAATTTTTCTGTCATTCATGTATATGATTCAATATACCATGCGCCCCACGTCATTTGACATTTTGGTACCAAAGTTGAATGAAAGAAAGTCGTTTCTAATATCGCAATGATTTTAGATATGCGGTAAAAAATTTAGACGTATAATACTTCTACGGTAAATGGGTTACAAAAAAAAAAGTTGGAATTTCGAATTATAGGCTTTTTTTTTTAATCAACTTTTGTCAAAATAATTCTCCCATCTATTAGGATTTTTTTCGTATATTCAACAAACAACTGTATAAGATTTGGACACCGAGCGAAGAAATCTGTATGAATTTGAGCACCTTTTTGAACCATATGCATATAGGGATCGGATTCGGGCAAATACCCATAAGTGATAAATTTTCGATGAGGTATAATATATAGGCCACAGATATACAATAGGTGCATTGACTATTGCGGATCCCGAAAGCGTCGTTACACCGCGACGCTATTGCAGTATTCGACTGTCACGGTCATTAAATTCCACCTATATACATATATAGAGACATAATATATGTATGGGGTATGTATATACAGAGAAGCTGCATAGTTCTATCCGATTACGGATATAACTTTTCCCTATTGCCGAAACACCGCAGATATACATATATATATAATCAAACAAAGTGCAGTATTCATCTACATCGGAGGATAATGAATTGGGAAACTGTGCAGAATCACCACGTCAACCCCTAATATATCTAGTTTGGTGTCTAGCGACGCATTTCTGCAACGAGCGCACTAAAACCGTAATCTGCAGTATATAAAAAATAAATGAATGAATCGACTCGTATAATCGTTATGTACGTAGGAATTGAAATTATTGCATGTATAATAAGTATAGTAGTCTGCATGGTGTATAACATGAAGATAATAAAACTGAAAAATTAATGAGGGATGAAGGTTTAGGATATGTATAACGTACGTGTATAAGGTACGTACTGTAATACGGTATCATTAAATGCGGTAGACGTAATTTAAATAATCGAACTTCTATACATCTGATCGACCAAATATTTGATCACTACGATTGGTTTTTCACAAAATTGGTCTAAAATAGTACCTCAAATCCCGGCTGGGCAATCCAATATCCATTTTCCGTGCAATTCCGACCAATTCTATAGGCAATTCCCGGGCCAACATCAAACTGCTGCTCGTCCATTTTAGTTTCGTTTACTTACCTCGTAGCCCATACATGTATACGCTTACACATGTGTACATATGAGGAAACAAAATACGGTCTGATATACTTTGCAGGAAAAAATGTATAGGTGTATATAAATGATCGTACATATGCACACGTGAGCTCAGTATAGTGTGGATTTACACCAAACTATATACATATACTACATAAGTGGTTTGAAAGTATGTGTGTGTAAAATAACATCGGAATCACATATGCGCGGTGTATTCGTACATGTATAGGCTTCGGATTAAGCCCTACCAAGGTAGATAAATGTATAGGTATATACAACACATATGTATACCTATACGCGTGGTTCCGTCCGATTACGATCTAACGGAGTTGCTTGAATCCGATTGGTTGCCGTCATCGTGAATGGTGGAGGCGGAGCAAAAGCTGTAATGAGTCTCCTAGCTTTGGAACCCGCGATGCAGCGGCAGCAGTCGAACCTCTTTTATACCAAACAGAAAGGACGATGACGACGACGACGACGACGATGATGATGATCATCATACGCGTCGCGTACAGCAAAATCTATATAATAAGTTATGGGAACTGAACGCGCATGTTACATTATTACAATTATCACTGATCGATATTCAAATAATTTTTACATATAGGTCCTTTCACATTAATCGACACATATGCATGTTAATTAAATTTTCATAGACAAAAAAATACGTCATCGATCCCAAAATTATATTGCATGGTGATATGTAATATAATATAAACCAGTAGACGCGCATATGTATATATGAAATCTATGATTATATTGCAGCAGCTGTATAGTACCTATATGTATAATACAGGCGAATTGAAAGAGAGGAATGATAAATTGGAAAAAAAAGAACCAAAAATAGAAAAGAATTAAAAAAACCAAAAAAGAATCAACCCCGAATGAGTGACTGATTGTGAGTAAATCAGATTATTTTTTCGATCAAGTTCTTGTCAGATGTAATTAAATACTGGTGATGTACGGTATATATGTATATATACATTATCACGTGATGTTTAGCTTGTGCAGCAGAATGCAGAGTTTGTTCATTATTTTATAGGTATACTGTACAGATGTGTGGTGCAAAAAAAAAGGAAAAAGAGAAAGAGAAAAAAAGGATATAAATCGACGAATAAATCGTATCGATCAGCTAATTCCTCGCTTCATTTTAACTTATGTGTCTGTGCAGCGTATTCGGGTATACATATAATGCATTGGGGTATATGATGTTGTCAATTGCACATCGCTTAAAAATTAATCTTTGAAAAATGTATAAGCATTATATAAAGATACACATATACGATCGTCGTTCAATCATAGTCTGCAGTTTTTGCAACCAACGATAATCACTGATTGTGAGCTTGGAAAATCTATAATCTTTTATCGGTATACATATAATTCCCCTTGACATATCATATATGACGTGCGATACATATTATCTTGGCGATTTCATAATGCGGCGGAACGTCGGATACGAAGTTCCATATGTAAAAATCCGTAAAAAATGGGGGGACGAATTCCGGGTCGTAGACAAAAATCGGAATTTTTTAGTCCGACAGATCGTTAAAATTTCGCATCCATATAGCCGTTTCGCTTGTAACGCGAAAGTGTAATAAACGCGTCCTTTACGAACGTATATATGCCCTATTCGGTGTCAAATAATTGACCACCCTCTAAAATTGACTCCCAATATTATTTTCATCGCAATATACACATAATAATATATATCATAGTACAGGTATATAAATGACACTGACGCGCGTGTTGCGTGCGCAAGTACAAAAAGCTCCGAATGAAAATGCGTGAACGTAAAAATATCGTGTATATATATATATTCACCATATACGTACATAGGTATATATATATGTGGTATACATGGAATGATATACGAAGAACAAAGAGCATCGCTCGTGTCAGTCACTCCGCGCTGTCGAGAACGATTGAATAATTGACAAGGATCGATGTTATGTAAAAGTTTCTCAGAAAATTCATACATTTATGTACGTACAATATATACATATATGACCAGATACATATGTATTATATACACACCCCGAGTTATCGCACGGTCCAAAAAATGAGTAATTACTATTTTTCTTTTTTATTTCTATATTCTTTGCTCTTTCGTTTGACAGCTGAACTTTTTCGCACCCCGGGGTTAACGTACATTTTATACCTATAAATTCAGCCGTGCCCATAATCATATAACGTGTAGGATTTAATTCGAAAGGAATCGACGGAAAAATTCGGTTGCTTATATGAGAAAAAATGAAAACTCAAAAAAGAGAGTCAAGATGACAATTGAAGAAGGAAGAAGAAGAATAAAAAAAATTGCGGATATACTATAATGTAACATATAAAAGGAAAAAGAAAAATGAAAAAAAAAAAAAACAGAATATATATAAGAGACGCGCGCGTAATTCGATTCGGACAGGTGATACAATTATATGATAAAGTTTAATATGGTCCTTTTCCTCGGTGCTTATCTCTATGGAAGAAGCGAGTTATTAATTCTTAATTATACCTATATCCGTCCCCGGTGCCGCAGACGGTCAAATCGTTGATAGCTATATTACATTATACCGACCTTAGCATATATTTAATATACGTATACCTATGTATATAAACAACCGGCGCCGGAGTGCCGACTAAAAAGTAAAACGTCACATAATTATTTACCTTGAGCGAGATAACGTTATATTATACCCCTCGGAATATACACACATATATGAATCTTCGTATATGTGAATATTATATCCTGACTGATTCGAAATGGAGCAAATAAAGATTGTATTTATATAAATGGTTTCGGAAGAAAATGAAAACGAAAAGATCATTTCATCCTGCGAATCCAAAGAATCGTAATTTATGTATACATATAAATATTATTTAATGCGTTTCTTTTTTTATTTCTTCTTTTCAATCTTTTTACACCGGCAGTTCATTGTGCGGTGTATTTATATATACGTTATAGGTATATAAAAAATGCTTTGAAAAAAAAGTCTGCAGATAAAAATTGCGCGGGACACGATTTACGTTTGATTATACGTCTGGGGGTCAAGAGTTACGGTAAATGACCAACGATACTCGATGGGAGCGATGATCGGTGCTGGAAAGGATTATGATAGGCAATAATGTAATGATACGTCACGTATATATCCGCGTGTGTGTTATGTGTGTATATAGAGGGAGGTCCTAAATAAGGAGGAATCGATGTACATCTATATGTATCTTTGTGTATAATATTCTTCATTCTGTTTTTCGTGTTCAATTAAAGATCGACTATAGATCGTATGATAAATGTATAGACATCTAAATCTCGAAATTCAGATGTACGCGAGGGATGAAATTGTACGTGTGTGGAGGTATATGTGTACAGTATAATAAAAGCAATTAAACGAATACAAAATTTGAAATTTAACCTAACCGGTGGGGTGGTAAAGTTGGATGAAGAGTAAAATAGATGGCGGTGAGGTGGGAGGAGGGCGAGTTCCTCGATATGATGGACTTAATTCTATATTCCATTATTCCAAGATGGCCGACGCGAGGAGACTAAACAAAAAACGATCGACGTAATAACCAGTATCACTAATGGTCGGGCAATTTGAGTGGATCCGAACTCGCTTCGCTTTTGTCTTTTCACTTTTTTATTCCCTTATAGATATGCCACACTGTACCATATTATGCTATACTATATATGTGGTGAATGTGTGTGTATGTATAGTACGTGGCACGGTGATGGTCGCTGAAACTCTCAACGGCCAAAAGGTTGGATTCAAAGTTAAACGCTGGTAAATGGCCACGGAAAGAAAAAGAAAGGGGCTAAAATAAGGGGCAAACCAAGGCGTCTTTCAGACTCGCATATAACCTCAACGCGGTAAAACTACCATATACAGACTGTAAAACGACTCAAAAACACGTATATGCACCTTGTATATATACGTGTTATACACACCCATGCATACGCACAAGAAAACCCTCTGAAACGTACCCTTGGCGCGCGCAACTCTCGACAGGATATTGTTTTTCTACGGAATTGCGGACCACCGAGATAATTAAAGATTATTATCTTCAATCATCTCAAACTGTGTACATATACGTATATGTTACCTATACATTCATAGGTATATATCTACACAGAATGTATCTTGAATTTAATTCAGGGATATAATGTAATTGACGATTCTCATATACTTACATACTGTTATAAAATTGTTCTACAAACAGCTGGTCATTTTTTTGGGCGGCGTAAAAAAATATATTCTTTCTCTAGCCATTTTTTCTCTAAGCCTTTCACCGATCATCTTTCCTAAAAGAAAGATGATTCTTTTCCAGATGTCTATCGCTATTAGAACCATTCATCTGACCTACTTTTTGCTTCCGTTTTTTGCTACATAAACTGTTGACGATCTTTTCGGAAATTGTCTTTCTAATTCCATGTACAGGTATATGTCGTACACGGGTTACACGCGTGCGGTAACATTTTTTCTTCTGTTTTTTGATTCTTGTTTTCACAACCTGCGTGTATTCCAAGTCTGTGTGTAATCGAAGCGAATAAATATATAGCTAATAAATAATGAGTATAAATAAAATGAGATGCCATAAAACTGTGACTCATATATACGTATGTGAAATAAAAGGAAATCACAACTGCTTAATGAGATCACGTTTTAAGAGAGGCAAGATAATATACGTTATAGGCTGAGTGCCGCGCGCGGTTTGAATGCGTATGTATGCGTCTTATCAGAGGAATGTTAAAAGGCTGCCCCCTTCGTCAAGTTGAATTTATTTGAATTAAACTCCAGGGTCGGAATGGGACCTCTTAAGATAAACTCCGTGTCGGAGGTTTGAGATGGGCGACTATATCGATAGCGCCGTACCTGGACTCTGGACAGTTTATGCTTTCGATTGTGGACAACAGCGGAACGCTCTCAGGCGAAAACGAATACGATTGCAAAACAAGAAGCGGTTTAATTTAAGTTTCCTAGAATTCTTGCCGACTTTTTTTTTTAATTTCTTTTTCCTTTTTTATTTATTTTATTTTCTTTGTCAACTTTCGTGCCGTAGCCGAATAACTACCACAACCAGCAGCTCATTTTCAGTGTTGAATTTGTCAAAAGGGGGAGCGTTCATTTTATTTGATAGGTATATAAAAAAATAAAAGAAAAACGAAAATTACAACCATAGTTTTATCATAATTCTTGAATATATTTTCACGAATGTTTGCTAATTCTCACCATTCGTAAAGAGCGAATCGCGCCAACCAGCATTCTGATTTTCGCCTTCCAAATCGATATCCACCGTCGATTTGACCGTGAAATGAATATCAGTCGAAGTTTGGTAAAGGACTGATGAGGTGCATATCAATCGAAGGTCAGAGTTTGGATGACGTCGGCAAGTAGAAGAGAGAACGCATTTACCGAGGACTGGTAGAAAATGTAGTGAACAACCATCGACCAAAGTGTAGGTTTTTAGAAGAGCTTCTGAACGCATTTGGGTGGATGTATCTTATACCGTCGTGGGTCAAATCAATTTTTGTAACAACTGGTCTGCGAAATGTTATGTGTAAACAAGAGTTTAAAATTGTTGTAACACTAGCTTCATGCTGATTTGAACAGAGTAATAGATTTGGTTGCTTCAACCGCTGAATTGCATAATTTTGTCATTCAAGCCAAGCATCGTTTGACAACGAAATCATTCGTTATGTTAACTAATAATTGAAATGCAATGAGCTGTACAAAGTATAAATTACAAGATCAATTTATTCAATCAGTGTGCTCATTCACTCATTTATGTATTCAAATAAGATCGAAATTTTCATTGCAAATTAAGGTAGGTCAGATAACGATGAATGCTGAGAATGGATCTTTTTTCATTTTTGTGTGCAAAGAGTTTTTTGCAGAAAAATATATTTGAGGATGAAAAATCTCATGAACGTTATATCGTTTGTACCCAAATATTACAAAACTAAACAATACATAACATCTAATAGTATTATATAGTATTTATCACTAGCTCATTGTTGAATATAAAATCCGAACTGTTGGATGGCCACTTTACGTTGGTGTTGTTCTTAACGTTAACTTGGATCCGCGGTAAACTTTTTCTGCTATAAATGAAAGTATTGTTCCAATCCAAGTAATTCAACTTATTTGACGATAAATCTATGTAGTTCAAGTATCGGGTAGTTGCCCAAACACGTTTGTAAATCGTTCGAATTTTATTAAACTTCAGATCGAGGTTTTGCAATTTCATCAAGCTTCGGAACGCATGTGGGTGGATATACCTGATGGCATTATGGCTCAACTTTAAATTCTCTAAGAGCGACAGATCTCCGAACAAACCAGATTCTATTGCCGTAAGTTTATTGTAAGACATGTCCAGGGTCTCTAAGTTGGTTGAGAAAAACTTATTTTGGCAGCTTATCATATTGTGTGAAAGATTTAAATTAGCGACATATATTGAAGTACCGTAAAATCGACGAGTTTCAATCGCGTTGTGACATTTTATTTTGTTGTTTGATAGATTAAAATGTACAACATCGAAATCAATTCCTAATCCCACGAGATTGTTATACGAGAGATCGATGGACCAAAAATATTTCGAATCTAATAAGAACGTTTTATTCTGTTTGTAGGATCGATCATCCCAAAAACCAGGCCAATCGTGTTTGGGAGAACCAAGATTATTGTGTGACAAGTTCAAAATGTCTGGCTTAGTTCGTTTGAGTGAAGCGGCAACATTTTTCGACGAACTTAAATTGTTCCATGATAAATTCAGCTCGTTCAAATCTTGGAATTTCGCAAACGTATCTTCCATCAAAATTGCAATCCCTAAATTGCTCAAATCAAAGTTTTCGGTGAATTCTGTGAGATTGACATGCCATCCGCTGATGAGTCTTCCATCAATGACAAATTCTGCATTTTTCCTTTCTTCTTTGGCATTCCTTGTTTCAGGAGTACTAGTTGTTGTCGTAGGTGACGATAATGAAACGTGGACGACACACAGGAGGAATAAAACATTTGCCCAAACCATGTTGTTAATTTTCTTACTGAAAAAATAAATTGAAGAAATAACAAATTGTCGACAAAATTTCATACAAACCCATAACTGTTTTAAAATTTGAGCCTCACCCAGCTGTCGATGAGTTTTCATCCGTTGCAGTCAATCTACTTGCCACCCGGATTGATTCTGAAAGACTAACTTACCTTGTTACGATTCATTCTCCAACATAATCGCCGACAATGATCCATGAATATTCTACGGTGTGACTGAAAAATGAAAGAAAAATCACTCGAGGTGCAGGGAACGAACTTTGACCTCAGCTCATGTATTATTCACTCGAGACTCGATTTTTTCATGTGCGGTTAATTATCTAAAGTCACTATTCGCGTTGTAGAAATCTTTCTGACCGATCACTACCGGAATTCATGATATCTTCAGTTGATACAAAGGTCTAAGTCGATGATGTAGGCAGCTGTTATACACGGAAAATATGCACTACTTTTTGAAGTTAAAGATCATTGCATTTTCAATTGCGGAATTTTTTTTTAGCATCACATGGTCAGGCATCGTGGGGGGGGGGGTCAAAATGGTCTCTATTTTGTCGACTGAACTCAACTTGATCGGTAGTCCACTGACTGGTCAACCGGTAACCTTAATTTTCATCGGTAAATAGGGATTGATCGATTCGAGTTTGATCGATAAAGTAGATTCCTTACTCCTTACACCAAAAAAGTCGGCTTTCCAATTAAATTGTTATATATTCAGAAATTCACGGAATTGCTCAAAGAAAAGGTTTTGATGTGGAAATTTCTTCACTTTCTGTGCGTTATTAGATATTTTGGAATTTTCAATTATGCGAGCGTGCCTGAATTATCTGACATCTGAGGACATTTAATCGGTAATTCAAAATAAACGACAAGTTCAGTAATTAGACAGGAATTCGGTGTAATTTGACAAGCACCCAGCAATAATATTGTACATGAATAGGATAAAAGAATGACACATCTGCCAGCGGGATTTATTAAAATTCGCTTCGGACCATCGCTGATTCCCGGAGCGTAAATCGTTTTGGCATTCGTACAAAATCTCGCAAACTTCAAAAACAGTTTCCAGAAATCGATGATTGTAACTGAAATGTTGTAATTCAGACTGCATTATATTAAATTTGGTTGATAAAATGAGTGGAAACTAAGCTTAACTGCAAATGTCTCGTTATACTAGTTAGTCTAAATTTGCTACAACATAAGTGTTGTACTCATTCGAGTGACGTTGCCAAATGCATGGTAACAAATGACTCCAAGAATCACAATGTATATTCTGACTAGCACCGCAAGTATTCTGAAAGCGGTTAATTAAATTAACCAAGGTGAATTTCACCTTATTGTTATAAATGTATCTCTTCCTTTTTTCTCTTCGTTCATATTTTCTGCAACTTCTAAGGTAAGTATTTTTGCCGTTTATACTTTGCCTTAATGTTGTTTTAATTAAGTAGGCGGTTAGTCTAGTAAAAAATAAAAAAATTTAACAAAAAGTAGCAGTGTAAAACATTCGTACGTTTGTAACCATCAAACGATGAGATTTTCTAGTCTATTTCTAATTTCTCAGAGGCATCCTCAGGATATGGAAGTTTGTTAGCATCGCAAGGGCACATCGCGACACGTGTCTCTCGTATGTTTAATGTTTTCTGGGCTGCTCAGACGTGACGGAAGATTTCATTTGACTAATCGCTGTCTCTTCGCGGCTCCTGTTTGTCCGTCTCCATACACCAATTCCGCTCTTCGCCCTTCGCCCTTTGACTGCCGCAACGGATTAGCCCTTCCAGTATTAAACCATGAAGAATTTCTAACGCTGTGTTTAATCTTTATGCAGCGCCGAAGACGGGAGTCTAATTATTTTGCCCCATCCCGTGTAGAATTCCACGAATTCAGTCATTTTACCAAAGGTATAAATGCAAGTAAGTTTGAGTTAGTTAGTTTCTTTTTTTTTTCTGAGTTTCCTTTTGCTTTTTTGTTTTTTTTTTTCGAAATTCAACGAATTTGTTTTCTATTTTCAACGAGGTTGGTTGTTAATTGGATAGGTATTCATATGCGGTGCAACTGTTTAGTGGAGTAAGAAGTGGCGAATTAATGAGATTTATTATAAATATATATACCCAATTAAAACGGCAACATGAGACATCACCATTCAGTAGAGCTCTCTTAACGCCACTAAATTTTGACGTGAAAAGCTAAGTAATGAGATTTAGGGTTAGCAGGTGTTCCGAAATAGCTCTTATAAGAGAAAACACTTAATTCACCATTTTGGCAACGAGCTCGAACACTCCTTTGAAACACAGCCAGAACTGTTTCGCGATTTTGCTAGTTTGTTAGTTTTCAAGTACCCCAAACTATAAACAACCGATGTACATACATGTTACGTACATATGTATATATCTAAGCCCACAGCTATCTCAAATCCAACTCGCCAATTATACAAAAGTGACAAAAAGTTTGAACAATTAACGAGCCTAATTAATGCGATCGGTACACGTTATGCCTGTTCATTATTATTATTACATAATTATTATTACAGCATAAAAAATAGCGCGTTATGTACGTCTTATTATACAGTAAAATTGCCCACCTGCGATATACTGTACGTACATAACTTGTGAAGGCTTGTTACCCACAAAAGATGGGTTGATCGATGTCTGCGAGAGATTGTCCGTATACCTACTATGTGCGTATAATACTTGAAGAATCTGATAATTAACCCGCTATATACTTGCATACGCTTATCTCATTCCGTTCCATTCGAGAACGATGTACGAAATAAATATTCGATACAATTTTTACAATTTTTATTTGCTTACTTTTTTCAATATAAAATGGCGTTGGTGTATAGGTATCGCGATATATAAATGAGAGAATGAGACGGAGGGTTTTATAGAGACTCGAAGAAAAGGTTTGCATCAGAATATAAGGAGCTACGGTTGGCTGCACTGCGTGAGCACTTGTTACTTAAGTATGTACTTGTACCAGGTAATTTCGGACTATACCGTGTCTTTTCCACGCAGGTTTTCTATCTTTCATCGCCATCTTGGAACGATGATGCTTTGTTATTTTTCATATTATATACTCAACCTACAAACATTTTATCTTTACATTATAACAATATACTGCATATATTATTACGGTTGTTTAATTGCATTTGTAACTACGAAAATGGAATTCATATCGCGCTGATAGTTGACTCGGTTTATAATTTAAAACGGAGCGAACGAGTTCTCCAATAATTGAAAATTTAAAAAGCTACTCGACCCTATACCTGAAGATGAAGTCTTGTCTTCAGGCCGTTAGCGATGTACACAATCTACCTCGGTAACTCGAATTAAAGACCTGAGAATCGAGTCAAAAGTTTGCTTCAAGAACCGCGAGTACAAAAAAGTTGTAAGCGCGTGGTTGATGTATACGATTTATCTGTGCAAGAAAATGAGGGAATAAAAAAATTTACAAGACCAAAGGTACGCCGGCCAATTTCGCTTAACGTGCATCGCTCAGTCGCCATCTTGGATTTACCCCTGCAGAAATCGGCTATGCCGATCATAGTACGGAATAAAATAAAATTAAAAAGAGAAAAAAGAAAAAAAAAATGATTAAATGTGTATAAAGTCTGTTTTTTCTTTTTCTTTTTTCCTTCGGCAGATTCTTGAATTTATGACTGCATCGTGCATTTCATTTTTCATCGTTCAGATGGAAATATAAAATCTTACGGCGCTATCTGTATATATGTATAGTTGGGAGTTTTGACCTACGAGTTCAGATCGTTTACCGCGCTAAGTACGTTATAATAATGGTTAAATGCATGCGGATACTTTAACTCGAATCTGGAGCAAATAATTGCAGCCCTCATATCCCATTACAGCTATCTCGTATAATATAATAATATTCGCGATGCATATAAGGTGTTAGCAGCGACGTATAGCGTGCCGCTAATTATCTAGTTCTAGAATCTAGATTCCATTATTACAACATATCGCTCGTACACATCCCATATATCAGCTCCTATATATATCGGTGCAAGTGCGATGAAAAATGACTTGTACAAAGGGAAAAGAGAACAATAATAATAAATAAAAGACATGAAATTTCGTCGAAAATTTATCCTCGCCATTACTGTTACAAAAAATAAAACATACACACCCAAAAAAAAAAACAGGATTATACGTATTTGAATCTTTATGCCTATCACATTTATTGCATTCGATCTATGAATTATTCATGCTCTGACTGACCGCGAATTTGTGTTTAATTAGCAGTATCCTATCACCTAAAATTTTATTTTTTTATTTTCTCTTGCTAAATTTCAATAATCCTGATTCTTGCTCGGTTCAAGCCAGCTCTGCGTGGTATATTATACGATATTAATTGGTGTGAAAATATGGAGCGGAATAATTTTTTTTCGGTGTTTCACAGTCACAGGCTCCAAGTACACATACTATGTATGAATGTGTATATAACATATCATTCATTTTTCTATACCGCATTCGTTACATACCCATCTAGGATGTGTATATAGATGTATACAAGTTTAATTACTCATTACATTTGTAAGTTATATGCGCGGCGGTGGCGGCGGCGGCAGCGGCAGCAGCGTCGGCGATCGGAATCTTGAGCTATCTCGGATGAGATGAGCTTCGTACTAATTTCAAAGTCAAGGGGCGTTTGAAACTGAATCGTTTATACGCCGCGTAAGAGAGGCAGCAACCATCGTATTACGGTCTACTTCGTTATTATTACAAAGAGGTGCCAGGGCATAAATAATACATAAATCAACCGACGAATCGTAAATGTCTAAATGTATGTTACCTATAGGACTCTTTACAGCTGAGGACGATTTTCGGCATTTCGAACCCGCAAACGCGGCATTAACATACAAACGCTTAACATACCCGGGTCGAGACAACTCGGATATGTTGCTGAAATCGTGTTCGAGTTTTTTTTTATTTTTCTAATCTTCCTTTGCAGTAAAAAATCACGAGTTCGAGAACTGAAGAATCACAATAAGGCATATTGGAATCTTCTCAAAATTTGGGTAATCGGAATCGTAATTCCCAGGGGGATCGAGCCAAGGAATCCGCAATCGATCAAAGTTTCCCATGGCACAGGGGCCAAAAAATGTTCCTTTTATTGCAAACGAGGGAAATCGACGATATAAATATGATACAAGTCCAACACTCCGATAATCAATTATTATCGATCGAATAAATAGTCGGGAATATATGCGCGTAACATACGCGATCGAATTAGCATTTATATGGGTACAGAAATATAGATTCGCACTCGTATAGTATATGTATATAAATAACTCTGATACATCAAAAGATGTACAAAACTTTATTTGAAGCGGTTCTGCAACGGATGTTTGAAATGTCGATAAATCAATGTTCGCGTAAGCGTCTCGCGGTGTGCAGAAAATGTAGAAGTATAATTCCAATTAAATTTAAAATGGAACCTATTGCGAAGACGCAATGTGCGCAGTTTATTACAATATCATATACGCCCTCGATGAAACGATATACATATGCATATTGTCGGTAATTCCCGGCTCACTAATTTTCGTATAATTTTTGTACTTTTTCCGCAACTGCAGTTCTCAACAATTGTCAATCTTCGGACTACGATATCTGACGTTCTCATATTTCCAGTTTTACCTTTGAAAAAAAAAAACTTACACATGTCGATGTAATCCTATTGTTAAGAAGATAGTCGCGCGAGCTTTTTTATGTTACGCAACGGTCGGTCGCGGTATACACGTGGAACCCACACCGATAAACCAAAGTGCTTTTTTACGATTATTACCTAACGTATTGGCTGTCAATAACAGTTTATTTTGAAGAGATATAATGTCGTCCGTATACGTTTTGTCGTTTAGGTACAAAACTTTCTATACGATATTCAGTTTAATGCCCTTATATATTATATGGCTGCGGGTCGCGTTAAGAAGTGCATAGGCAAGTTATGTATTCAAATTTTTTTTTTTTTTCAATTTTTATATTTTTGTAAAATTTATATCTGCACAGTCGGCTATACGTACATTTGATCTTTCTCTTATTTTCCATTCTTTCTTTTTCTCTTTATTTTTCAATTATGCGGGTAATATATAATATCGTCTGATGATGATGCGTTGCAGTGTGTTGCACTATAGAGTCTGAAGTCGTGCATTTAGTAGGCGGGTTAATGGGGTACCTAAACCGATTAGTGCGGTTCGGACGATCTTTACGGTGTGTTCGTTACGACTTGCAACTTATACATACAACTTACAATGTTCGATATAAGTATATATATATAACACACATATGCGATTATCATACATCTTCAGCTAGCAGTTTCACCTTCGGCGTAACCTATGAACATAATTATCACAATGTAGTCCGCGATTACGGCTACCGCGTATATATAGCTAATACGATATATAGGTACTGTTCGCAAATTATACAAAAAAATTATGCCTGAGAAGATTTGAAATTCATCAACTAGATCGCAAGCATCAACGATCAAAAGAAATTGTTGAAAATGTCCCTTTTATATACAAACTTTCAAAATTACCGAGTCAGCCCCGTATGGGCGTTGGCCTTCAATTGTTTTCACCTTAAATTACAACTTGTTAGTTGATGTTCGTCGTTTCTTTCTTTTTTTTTTTCTTCAACGTCAAACGACCCCGTAATTCTGTACGATATGTACATATTATTACCCTTTTTCTTTAGAAAATCTTTCCACTTCAGAGTATTAAGGGAGCACAAAAAAGAAGGAAGAGAATAAGCCGTGTATAAAAAAGTATGTAAAAAAAGGGGAATGAAAAAATTGGTTAAATGAAAATAAAAAAAAACAGCTCTCACAAAATGTCTTAATTTTGGGATCGCACTCGGGCGCTATATACTAGGTATAGGTATATTATACATGTTGTATATTTCTTGAATTTGTAGATGATGCAACGATATTATTAAAAACCCCGCAGGGTTTCCGAACATATATATATTGTATACTGTAAATCGGTAGAGAAAAGGAGAACTGGGAGTCGAGCCGCGCGCCAACTGTCCAAAATCTTATAGCTGTGACTATAAAATAAAATGAAAGAGAAAAAGGAAAAGGAAAAAAAAACAAGTTTTTAAAGAAGTATATAAATTTCTTGTACGGCTGAGGATCCTATATACATAAGAGTATAAGAGTAGACGATACCTTTTTGTAATGGGGACATTTCCGGTCTGTAAAATAAAGAGTTCACCAAACAAACGACGTCCGACAGCTCGTGAAAATACTTTGGGGCGAAACTGACAGTGACAGATTATATCAAGTCTCACCGCGGGGCGTTGGTCAATTGTTTTTGCTTACGATACAGGTATATAATATCCTATATGCAGGTATATAGTGGTATATAATTTTATCGGTATGTTTTTTAAGGTTCGAATTTTATTAAAATTTATTTCACGAAAATCTTGCGAACTATATATACGAAAAAGGCTTTAGTTGAATTATATATGAGGCGCATTTGAGGAGCTTCAGGAAGACGTATTTGCCGACCGTGCCCGCGAGGTTAATTAGAATTTTCGTAATTATAGGTTATTATGCAAATATATAATATTGTACATAATGTTGCAGGCCGGCTGTCGGCACCCTTTCTCATCACCGATAATCGTGATTCGTCCTCACTGACTTTTTATTTATTCATTTAGTTTTTTCTTTTTTTTTGCTTTACCGTATAAACGCGAATTACAATCATTCCTCTGTTATACAAACTACGTACAGGCGGCCAGACTATCACTGCACTTAAGAAAAATATAGCTAAACATAGTTAGCATGGCGTCTCAGAATTTATATTCATTATCTGAAAATAGAGACAACAATCTCTTGGCGCTGCGCGAGAGTAAAACTTTCTACATGATTAATTCGCCGCTACTGTTGACTGCAGTCGTGAAATCAAGAATTCTGCATCATACGCCTTAACTACGTACGTTATGTAACCGAACAGATCGAAGAAAAGAAAAAGATTATTTTCACCCTCCAAATATCCCATGGAATCCGATAATGGCAGAAATTCTCCTCCGCGTTGCCCGTGATGTCTTTGCTTAGGTTGTTAGCACGGCAGCTTTCGCCACGCGAGAGAATCATTAGTAACTCGTATAGAATTTAAATAAAGGTCGCGCGGTGCTAATTACTCTATTTTTATATCACACTTCCTGTCGTCGCAAACAAATCACACCGAAAACATCTTTGTCGTCTAATCGCGGAGCGAATTTTGACAACGATATATACAGGGTGTGTATAGGATTATGAGAAAAAGGGTTTAATTACGTAAAGGGCAATTAATCTGATGAAAAATTTTCTATATTCTTCTCTAATTAATTAAGTTATTTATTATAATTTTTTTTTTTCTCTCTCTCTTTCGTTGTACGGAAGAGCGGTTGTCTGATAACAAAACAAAACAAAAAAAACATCGTCACCATCAGCTGCTGCTCCTGCTGGTGAAAAGAACATTTTCGTATGGTAGGGGGATCTAATTAATCACGCGCGAATAGTATCGCGGTCATTTGTTTTCGCTGTTTTATTACAACCAATTAGTCGAACCGCGTCCGATGTACCAAACCTGCGGCTATATTACAAAAATACGCCTATATAATTTTCTTCTGATTTGCTCATAGATATAATTTATATACCTGTGTCTGTATAACTATGAACTCGTATAGATTTCCTTGTGAATGTGAATCGAAGGCCGGAGAGTTGGTAAAAAGTATTTTTCAATTAAGATAATTCTTATTGGAGTTGTTCAACGATCATTCGATATATATCAGGTATTTTCTCATTTCAACTTACCGTACCCGTATTGTATGTAGGTGTATATATTGAGATACTTGCAATTGTTATAGCCGAACCGATCATTTCAAATATTCAGTCAAGCAGCACGTAGCACTATTATAGGTATAGTCCGTTAATTGTTTCGTTTAATTCTAACCGAGGTGAAGGACTAAATTGAGGATAATCGGTATAAATTGTACAATCCAACTTTGTTTTTTTCCTTCTCCTTCAATAGTTTTGTTGTTTAGTTTTTTTTTTTGTTTTTTTTCATCAAATTTTTTTTTCTCTTTCTCGTATTGTGTAACAAATTAGAAGCATTTTTATCGCCATTGTCTTTTTTTCTATCTCTTTCTCGCGTCTTTATCCTTTTCACTCGGTCTTTAATGATCCGGCTTTGTTCGTATAGACGTATACTAAAACTAGAGTTTAATTGATAGCTTCGATCATTCTTCGATCGTACAAAAAAGATGAAAGAAAAAAAAAAAAAACTCTTTCGTGATCACCGAGCTACTAACAATAAGATCATACGTACAAATCCTTATTTTTTCGTTAAAACCACATCCTTTCAAAGTTTCAATTGATCCAGTAGGATCTTTACATTTCCATCCGCCAATCATCTTATACCGATACACATGTGGGTTTATAATGAACTCATTATTAATATACCGATATTTTCTGCCACATATAAAATAAAGATGGCCGCTTGCCTGTTACTTCCGTTTTACTTCGAATCAACCGGATACCGCAATGATATAACAATAATAATAATTATACCTACAAATTTTGGTATATCTGAATAAAAAGCGAAGACGCTGTGATTGTTAGCTCAACTTTCGGATATTTTTATGTATGTAGCTCGTAGTGTGCTCGTCTTGTAGCGTTTTCTACCGACTATCACAACCCATACATACATACATATATATGATATATATATATAGGTATACCTGTTCACTAGGTTGAGTTAAGAGCGGCTTCCTTTGATCTCTTGGACACGCCCATTTTACTCGGTTTTTTTTTCTTATTTTCTATTTTTTGTTTTTATTGTTTAGTTTTTTTTTTTTTTCTTTTTTCTTCCATTACTTCATTTTTTTGTTGAGATTTTTTAATTTTTTTACACTCCTTAAAAACGAAGATGGATAAAGTATGTGTATATGTATGTATATACGTATCGTAAAGTGAACAGCAGCGGTTATACCTATGTAAGTGCAGGAGCGAAATAATCATGAAATGCTATTGCTGAAATTGCTACAAGTCGTGTTCATCTTATAATCGGTTGAGAGTATCACATCGAACAATATCATATACACGTTTATCTAACAGTAAAACAGTTAGTTGATCAATTTTAATGACACATGAATGATAAATATTTGTAATGCTAGATTAACTTTGGTACCCGGTATTTTAATCATGTGCTGATCAATGACCTCATGTTTAAAATGGATTCGTAATGACTTCGCGATTTTTTCTTTTCTCTGTTTTTAGACTTTTTTTCTTCGTACCCAATTTACAGACTTACTTAGGTAGCTCCGTATGGGGTATCTATACATATATATATCTGTATTATACAAAATATCATAATACCGATGGTAAAATAAATTTACCAGATGTACAGGTTTTTTTTTTTTCTTTTCTACTTTTCGAGGATTTATTCCGTAGAATACAGAGGCTTTTGAACCGTCGGATTTGGTTGATTTTTTTTTATCTGGGTCGAATTTTTTTTTATCAAGTTCCAATTATTATGATATGGTGAACCGCAGAATTTTTTTATTTCACCTCATTTAGAAATAAAAAAATCGTTTCTGGTAATTTTTATATTCGTGAGACACGAATTTACTGCTCTACATTTAATGATAACTGCCGCAGTAACGATGGCTTTGTTGAAATTATTTTTGATGTTTCCCTCTAAAATTGGAAATTAATCTGAAAATGATTTTTTTCTAAAAATCCTCAGCTTCATACCGTCAGAGAATTGCATCAAAAATGATAATGCGCCTAAAATACCCCGTAAACCTGCAGCCGCCATTTAAAATTATTTTATCACGATGTACATTATGGGCTAGCATTTTTATAGGGGGTAAAGCCTGTGTCTAACCTATTACAGCAAATAATAATTAAGAAAAGTGTGGGCAGAAGTGGCACCGACCAATCAAAATGTTTGGGGTTCGTTATCCAACTATAATAATTCCTGAGGTGTGCGGCAACATATCCGTTACAAAACCGGAAATTAATCAAGGTGGAAACAAAATGATAAAGATATATATACCTATATATGTTGTACAAAGTGTTGGTTCTACTAATGTCGGACGTAATTTTCACCAAATTTGTATCCGGTGACGGGTTTTTCCGGGTGGGTGAATTTTGAGATACCCAAAAAAAAAAATGCTGAAGTTGCAACGGTGACGATGCGGTCGTATTATACGGACGTGGTAAAGGGAAAAAAATAAAAATGCTCGGAAAATGAGGGAGAAATTTTGCCGATCAAAGCAGCGACGAGACGACGAATATATTTGACCGCGCTTTGTGGAGACCACCGTGCAGTTATGAACCGGTGCAATCCAACCGGTCCAAATTGAAATACATAAAACAAGTGATGAAAAAAAATACGCCTACAGCGGTAAATTTTTTTTTAATCAAGAAAACACTGCAATGTGAAAGGACGTATAGGGTGCATGATTAAAATGATTTTAACCCCGCAACGATGAAAAAGTGTTAATTTTTCTATACTGTCGATGGATGTCGTGATATAATATATGTCATTGTGGATTCGATTGAAATTGACGATGAATTCTATAATTTTTTGATAACTTTCTGTGTCATCAGTATAATATTGTGTATAGGTAGATGCGAATTATGAACATCACATGATATCTTCCTTTGCGGCAAATGTAATACGTTCTATATATACACTTTGATATATGTCCGGCCCCTTCTTCAATTACTCTCGCGTCAACAACATATATAATATACTTCGACACTTCTTTATTATATAATCGTAAAACAATCCCATTCTCATGCCTATTATTGCATTTAAAAGTAATTTTGCAGCTGTTGCAAATCGAAGACCATCCATCATATAATAATTCACATGACAACTTTAGAGTGCCACAGCGTCAGGTCTTGTCCTTTTTTTTTTCTTCAAATTTTCGACCTTCTCGCTAAATTTTTCCGGGGATTGAAAGTTGGAGAATAAAAACTTACGTAATAGATGAAGAAAAAAGGGATGATTTTAAAACTTGAGAAATCGCTACTACCGCGCAGGTAAAGATTCGACCTTGACGAAATCGATGCTGGTCACACACATGTACGGGGGGCCCCCGTCAAAATGCGTCCCTGTATATAAGATGCTTTACAGGTACCTACTCTACTCGGCGTTCTCTTAATCTCCTCGTTCCCGCTCTTGAGTATATAATGTAGATGTTTTTGCCGAGGACGCTCATCGTAAGCCTTATACTCGTACCGTTTTACTCTTCTGATGAAGACGTCGCACAACCTCCTAGATCTACACCGAGCACCACTGTTATACCCATTATAATGTAAAGGTGGTCCGATATGGCAGCCTTTGCCTCATACTTCGTCTTCTCATTCGTTTTCTTCTTATTCTTGTTTGATATTTCTTTTTTCTTTCTTCTCTTTTCTTCTTATTCCAGCGTCTTCAGCTCTGCAGCACAGCAACGTGCCACCCGAGGGCACTTCTATAGGTCGCTAGGTGGCATCCTACCAGCGAAATTCATCTTCACCGTGTAAGAGACTTCTACATATACTGCTGGATTACCTTCGGAAGCTATTAGGTCGTAAATTACTGAATAGTCTACGTTTCATCATTTTTCTTTAATTAGCATATATACTACGGGTTATGGACATCGGATCGCAGTCGTCGTTCCGCTTCTATACAACGCTGCACGCTACCGCCGATCATAACTAAAATGTCATCGATGAATTTCTGATCACTGGCACCAAATGGGAATCCAAAATTCAGGCTGAATGGACAGATACCCTTAACTCTTTCCTCCCGATTTGGAAAGACTTTATGATAATCTGTTTTCGAATTCACACGAATTCATCCAAAAATTATAATGATAAAAAAAAAAATATTGTTCTTATTCTCAAATCTCTCTCACTCGTTCCATCTAACTAGCGTTCGTCGTTTGAATTTTTTTTCTGTCTTCATCTTGTAGTTCCGGTTTTTGCACAGTAATATGCGTTTTATTATATTTCTTCTGATACTCCTCGATTTCTCGGCGCTCGATTCTTTGAATATTTGATAGATGTAGAGTCGGTCGGCCATCTTGTAGCGTGCACCGTGGCATTAAACAAGAAGGGTGATTAGTCTTCTTATCTATCGAATATGCAGGTATACCAGCTTATGTACTACCTTTATCTATAGCTTCTATTCTGAGCTACGTATGTAGGTATATCGCGGTCGTCGAGAATACATTATTTAAGATATCGCCGCGAGGAGAACCGCGGTAAGTACCTTATATATCACATAGCTATAAATATATATGTACATAAACATATATAGGTATTCACCCGATACATGCTTCAAAGACATCTACGTACACCACTTCCATTCGTCCCGATCCGATGGGACGGGTGATTTTTGATTGGAGGAATACTCCGCATTTAGGTCCGTCCTGCGGTCTCTGCATCTTCATATTATACGATTGAGTAAAAAATGAAACCTCAACGTATTCGAAGCACATCATCCTATTGGACGCTTCGCTCGTAACTCGTGCGTAGCTTGCGAGTATATATGTACGCACTATGTATATATATGTAGTTAATTTACCTAATGCGGTCCACCAGCTCGGCAATAAAAATGGAAAGAAGAAAGTGTGCTCTAAAGATTACCTCTCTCACCGCCACATAGGATGTGTCTTGCGCGTCCTTGTACATAGTTTTTTATATTTTTCGGAAAGGTTTCACACATTCTATCGTATAATAGGATCAAACTATAGAATTACACTTCCCACAATATTTTTTAAGATACATCGAGAAGCCATTTCCCATGTCTTATTACAATTCAAAAGTTTAGGATAGACGACCGTTTTAAAGATGGCTTCCCGGACCACAGGATTCGGTCTGATGATCACAAAATGTATACCATACCTATAACCCATGCTTACCATAATAATGAAAAATATTTATTTTCGTCTGTGTATGTATGTATGTATGTATGTAACACGGATAAATGAGCTGGTTGCTGAATGTGATCGAATCGTAACCAATGGAACACCTTGTTCCATATTGTAAAATGGAAGGCATATAATTACGTACTACGTATAGCCCGAAGGGGTGATGCATACATGCATATCGTAATCTCAGTACACGGGTAAGTTAGTAGTTCTCTTTGATAGGGTTGAAATGTGCCATTTTGCTTGGTGTATATATAGTTCTGGAGCATATACACATATAGTGCAGAAACAGCAGAAACTACCTTATTAGCATGCAGAACCGAGAAGATCTTGTAGAGATTGTAATGTCGGGGGACGATACCAGCTATAACAGCAAGCAGCTCAACTTGTTTGCCGTTTGAAAGCTTGGTTACCGTATATTAATGGGTTTACCGAACGCTATACCCGTTAGTAGTGTATATCCATGCATGGTATGTATATTACGCCTTGCATAACAATTATCCGAGAGTTAAAGGAAGATTATAAACCCGATGCATTTTGAACTTCGTGCCGGTTTTTGGTCCACAATACGTCGCGTGAGTATCATCAATTTATTCACTCGACATATTAGACAAGCTCTGCACGATCTTTTTTTTCTTGTATTCCAAATGATATTATCGTGATATTTCTCATCCGCGAATGGCAACAGTTGCAAAATTATGAAACTTAAACAGAATTGCCCGTATTTTTGAACCAATAATATTTGCGAGAGGAAAAAATCGCATGTTGACAAACATAAATTAATGAATATGTTTACACGCATTAAACCGGTTCGTGAAATCGAGCTCTTGGACTTCCGTTTCCACTGATTATTACATCCAGACTTACAGGTATACTTTGTTAGCAAAAAAATTGCACTCCGCGAGAAGATTATCTGTTTCGGGAACAATTTTTTTACAAGCTTTTCTGAAACCAGAAGTCGATACCGAATATAATGACTCGCACGCTCGATCGATTGTCCATCCCAATTCGTTCTGGATTCGTGACGAGATCCAATAAAATTTGAACTGCAAATAGAACGGTGGCTGTTTCACTAATGTCTATAGATATCATGATGAATATAGGAATAAGAATTGGTATCCGCGGAGCGAGTAAATTGGTGTTCTTGGATTCGGATTGCATGCTTCCAAAAGTTTTGCTCGATCGCCTGATCGCGGCTTCACCTGATGCCAACCTCGCATATTTTGCAATTCGGAAATTCACCTCAAACACGAAGGAGAAAAAGTTATTTTCACGTAACTACTTACGCATATAGGTATACACGATTCCCTGAAAATATGTATTGCTTATATACCTATACATACTTTACCGATGAAAGAAGATCTCACAACGCGCGCTTTGGAAAAAAAAGATCACCTGTTGTAAAGTACAACGTTAACTTACTGCACGCGTCTGACGGACATGATTCTACACTGTATGAGAAAAATTTGAGGTAATTACACGCTTATCCATAAAACCGAAACCATATGGTTTGCCGCACTTATATGGACCGTACGAAAATCATGTGGAATTATTGAATTGTTACTCGTGTATTCGATGAAATGATTGTGTGCATGAACTTTGGGGAGTGGCAGAGAACGAAGAAATTGTCGACGGTTAGCTTTCAAAAAGCTGACATATTGTAAGCTTTGTGAAATATACTTTTTGAATGAAAAAAAAATGTAGGTACACGTTTACCTATATACATGTTATCATTTCACATAGAGTAACAATAGTAGTGGTTCAATTTCGCTGTAATGAACTTATCCTACTTCCGCACGACGTGCGATGATCGAGTCGAATTAATCTCTGGATAAATTAAATTCAGCTGTATACGTAGGTACAGATATGTACGTAAATGTTGCATAGTGTAGTTCATCAGAATTGACCGCGTAAATTTTAATTTAAAGAGCAATCAACAAAATATCCCGCGATATATAGGTATGCATATACATATATATACCTACGTTTGAAATAGTGTTCACATCTAAATTATTTTCAGTGGAACGCTGTTATATTTCTGTAGTAGAAGCAGAATTACAAAGGCTACGTTGTGGGTATAATATCATTATAATGAGAAAAAAATGACTATATAGTAGCTGATGCCTCTAATAGTAGCGTGTAATAATTAATTCGTGAAAAATTAAAACTTTGCCGATTGCATCTCTCTTGAAATACAGCTATACATGTGCAGCAGGTCGCAAAGCGTTTTCTATTACCCTTAGACCATAGTCGCCTCCGTATAACGTTTACGTAGGTTAAACTCTCTTGTGAGTGTAAATTTTTGTAAGTATTAGTGGGTAAATAACCGCGATGTGTACTCGAGATTATAGAGAAATGTCATTAGAACGTTGAAAACGGTTACGCCGTACTAAACTGTACTACTGGTATATTGTATACGTTTCTGTTATAAGCCCGTGTCATCAACGCGAGAACGCGCTGCGGGGGCGAGAGGGTGAAAATATGTTGGGAGAATGGAGAGCTGCTGTTTCTGCCGAGGAAAGGGTCAGGAATTAACTATTATATACCACCGCCAAGCTGCTGCTTTTGCTGTTGCTGCTGCTATACCGCGCTGATGATGGTGAATTTTAACTTATATACCATTCGTATTTTCTTTAGGGGGCTATAATTATTAGGTTTCACTTCATCCGCGCTATGAACTTCAAGAGACGTATTCTTTTCTTAAATTCAATTATAACATCGGCTTGCGAATCAAAACTCATCACGAACGATTAAAACTCGTATCTAAACGCGCTGCAGAGTTTTGTCCATAAAAATTCATGTTCGTATGAATTCATATCTACAGTGTCCTGCAGGACGAAACGTTCTCCTTATCAACCCTTTACGATTTATCATCGGGTATAGTATTCAAGGAATTACTCGGGTCTATCCTTCGATCTATTACTACCCATCCGAGCACATCTTGATATAACTATATCTGTTAGTCTCGCGCCAGCTCATCAAGGTATCACACTTTACAGGTATGGAGCGTAAAATATAAAAGCAATTCGTGTGTGGCCCGGAGATAGTCAGTTGTTGGGCTCGCGCGGTAGTAGTCGGGTTTCCCTTTGATGTTATGCCGCCCAGAAATAGTGGGGGGAAACCTGAACCCCTCCCTCCAGTTCCTCCTCTTCCTCATATTACCCTCCCCTCATTCGCTCGCCCATTACGCTTTTACCTTATACCTTTTATACCAACCTCCTGTACACCTCGTCGCGAACGCCATACTACGTACGAATATACGAGCAAAGTCATATTTTGTACGGTATAATATAATACCCATGTATGTACACCGTTTTCAAGTTACTATACGTGTACGGGACAGGTTTTAATATATGCGTTAAGACTCAAATGGGGAACAAGCGAAACGAGATGTGCGCGCGCTTTTCTTGTGAACTACGCGACGTATATTACTCACCTGCATGTCCTCTGTCCATACCACACGTACAATCTATACGCAGATTATGATTGCGATGATGATGAGAGGGGGGAATGTCACGAATGGGTTATTTCAATTTTCATCATTTTAACGTAATTGATGACGTTGTTACTTCAACGGATATATGTGTTTGACCCCGAAGGAGGAGGTCCAGGGTTAAAATCGTTCCATACGATGAGAAGAGTATAACTTACTGTCATCGACGTGGCTTCAAATTCTTGCAGAAGTAGAAAGAAGTCATTACAGATCTTGTCGAGAGGAAAAATAATATCGATGTGGTTTATTACAAGTGTTGGAAAGCTGTGGAATTAGTTTTTAGAACAGAAATTATCAGCACCTCAAGCGAAAGCTAATTTTCTGCAATCGTTCTCTTCTCACGACACTATTCCATTAGAAATGTTGACTTTCATATCGAATCTGAGTCATTATTAACCTGTAGCCCTATTAATAAAGTCATATTCGGTTGATGTACTACCGATCCAGACTGTTCCCGCAGGAAGTTGCATAACGTCAGCATTGTGTATTATGCCAAAGGACGTCATCGAGTAGGTATACCATACATCTAGGTATAATGGTATAGCGACATTGTAACCATTAGCTTCAGCCCCCATAGTGATCGTTCAACAATACCAAATCATGGCGTATTGAGTTGAATGTGATCGTATGTATATTATACTATGGCAACGTCTATAGCAGCCTCCAGCACGCCCTGTCCGTAACGAATTTTTCGGGTGTCACTTCAGACTAGTATAATAATACGATTAGAAGGAGATGGAAACAGCAAAACCCGTGCAGAGGTAATCTCTGCACCCGAATACCACCGTAACGTACCCGAGCGACCCTCATTGTTACAAACCGTCCGGGTGGACGACACAGTGTGGCAAATTGAGATCGGCACACGCTCTAACAAAATTGATGAAGAGACGAGGACTCGAAGAAATCTATCTATTGAACCGCTAGTGACACTCTCTAGAATTAAAATCTCCGTGGCGAAAGAACAGATATTTTCTATTTAAAGGTACTTTCGATGGATACCCGTTTGATTGGCTACCGCAGACCTGGACAAAAAGTAATGTGAAGTTAATGGACCTCAAATAGTCTTGAACGCTGACAGTGAGTCAAATCGTTAAACCGATTTTGAAGTGACCAAGCCGCATTGCGATTCGGATCGTTACTTGTTTATACATCTTTTTACTGAATGCCCCCTTTAATTATCCGTCATTGAATCATCAGCTCATCATTTTCGGGGGTAAAGTGCTGGGGTTTTGAAATTTCGCAACGGACTCACCCCATTCAAGAGTACTGGGACCGGTGGAAAAAAAATTGAAGAGATGCTGATCGAGATGACGACATTTACGACCATTATAATGCTAATATGACAACCTGGTGTAGCTCGTTTTCGTCGTAAATAAATAATCACTGTATAACGTAATAATTTTCAATTTCATATCATATGTGGAAGAGAAACGGTAGTAGCGGGATCTTACTTCTTGAAGTTGTGTGTAGATAAGAGAACTACATAGTGGTGTAATAACGTTCATTGGAAGTTACGTGGTGGATTACAACGTTATTCCGTTCCGCAGTCTGTAATACGTGTCTTTATCTATTGGTAATTGTATACAACGTACTCAACTGGTCGTAGGTATTTGTTTGGAAACGAAGAAATAAATGAATTCAATGGTAGGGATAAACTTTGTTCACTTGTATAATAGGGAACGGAGTAACATGAATACGTAGAATCTTTAAAGAGGGTGTAGCAAAAAGAAAAGAGTAGGGGATTATGGCAAATCCACAGATAACTCGAATCCGCGCAATAAAAAGTTAGTCAAACTGGCATCACGGTAACCGATTCCTTCTATTAAATTTTCTTTTTTTTTATACATTTTTTTTTTTTCTCAAATCGCTTCAAGCAAAATGGCAGATGTTTGCTGGTAAGAGCGCTAACAGAGTTTGAATTTGGGCCCATTAGGGACCGTGGGCCTTCATTTCATTACGGGCCGGTCTAGTATTACGCACAGTTATCTTTTGTTTCTGATCTTATATATATTCTGTATACATTTCGTATATATATGTACATACCTACGTATTTAAAGTCAGTCGTTTTCTGTGACCGGCGGATGTGTTTGTGAACCTGCAATTGTGTTGTGCCGCGAACCATGGGATGGTTGAGCTCGTATCTAACATTATATGCTCCCACCTTCTTCCCCGGGCAACGCGATATATCGCATAGTATACAAAGTCCTCATACTGCGTTGATATTTTGAAAATTTTCGGATTTTGCGAGCCTGCAGATGGGCAACAACAAGAAAAAAAAGAAAATTGTGGAATAGAATGTCAAGAGCACGAGAATTTTCGTTGTTATTTAAAATCGATTGGGACCACAACGAGAGTCATAAATAAGGACCTTTTCGTCCTTCCTGATGGATCGAGAACCTCGCACTGTTGCAGCCGTTACAAATAAGAGAAACTAACTGGTAGAATATAGAGAAGCGTGCCCAATTTTTATAGAGTCCCTCAATATACTGCAGAACTGGGATACGGAAAAGGGCGCGTACCTACTGTAAGCCACAAAGTCAATTTTCTATAAAAGAAAATTAATTCAGAATTGGGATTTCACGTGGTAAGGATCATCGCTTCAGACCCATTCGACATGCTCTATCTACTGAATAAATACAGTAGAATTCCCTAAAACCTCATAATAGGTAAGCCAGTGAATTTAGACGCGTCGATCAGGTTCTTTGGAAAACTCCATTTTAGTGTTCCCGTGATTTTTAGAAGAATGGAGCTTCTGATTGGATGCATTATGCGGTTCGAATAGCGACCCGCGGGCGTTTGTACGATTCGCTCAAATGATCAACAAAACATTTTGGCTACGTAGCACGTTTAACCTGATCAGTATGAGCGTCGTTTGAATTGGTTAAAACAATTGTGGTTAGACTGTGAATGATGATTGAATTTTGTAATCGATAAACAATGACGAGATAAAGCGCGTGTAAGCTGGTTAGTCGGTATGACGAATTGAAAATCGATTGAAACTGTCGGAATCGGGGAATATCTTTCACTACTGGCCACGGTCTGGTACTCCATGATAATGTAGTGTACAGTAAACGTTTACCTGCAGTGTATCCAATAAAGCTAGGATCACTTTTACAAGTCTGACTCATTCAACTATCGAAAGAATTGCTGCTGCTGCTGCTGCTACTTCTGCCGCTGCTGAGGACGGCGATAGCTTAAACTTTTTGGGATGGGAAAAGAGCAAAGCTGTTGCCTCCTGCAAGTGTGTCTAAACGGAATTCAATTATGGAATCTGTTCCACCTGGTCGCTCGCCCGCGGGAGTCTCCAGTCAGGATCACGTTTTACTACGTCGCGAGAGAGGTCTACACATATATTGGATAATGGTCGATCGTTGCAGGTTCTATATATAACCGAGTGAATCGCTGTGTAATCGGACGGAAATGTTGACGCTCAATAAAATCTTTTTTGGAAGAAAGATGATGACAATTCGCTTTGTACTCGTCAGTACATTGTATAGTTATATCTTCAGCAGTAGCATCAATGACTGAGAAAGTAGAACGTCCAAAGTTTTGGATAAGAAAGTTGAATGAAAAAATATTATGAAATATATTAATCTTGAACTCCAGGTTCATGGAGGTTGATTTCTGGCAAAGAACTGTTTGAAAACCCTTTCAAATCCAACATCAAAGCTAGGGAAACCGATTTTGGTAACGCCTCCGCGTTCTCTTCGCTATTTCGCATTGTTTTTCAGGTCAAGTTTTCGGTACCGATCCTGCGAATTCTTGGTTTTCTGCATTGCCGTATATACCTATAAGGTTGTAAGTCGCGCGTGGCTAATAGTGGGATCGAAACTGACACCTTGGAGTTCACTTTTCTTTCATAAAAGGCAATGGGTAAAATCGTTTGTCCGATTTGTCCCGGTTATCGGCGTCCATTGTTCGATATTTTTGAAAAATCGTGCTGAGACTATTTCTTGACCGCCGACTACTATAACAAAGGGGCTAACTACTTCAACCGCTCAGGGTGGCCTACGACCGTATTTTCTCACCAGCTAACTAGATGAGCTCGATGCCAAAAAAGTCATAATCGGATATCAACGCCACATTGGTCTGGTTGTTTTTTTTTTCCTCAATGTGCGAAATATTGGTTCTTTTTAATTCTATAAAGTCGGTAAAGATTTTATACTATCCCTGGTAATTAACACCTTTCTGTTTACCGAGAAGGCCGAACCTGCATTTTTACCGTTCATGTTTATATTTACATAAGGATTTCGTTAGGTGTTATGTGGCACAGTCTGAACCGTGTAGAATGTAAGGATTGAACACATATTTACGTGAAACCGGCAAATCAGCAAACAATTTCGAAAAAAGGGCACAGTTAACCCGAATCACTTTTCCAAAATCACGAGTTCATCTGAGCGTATATTTAAAGCCCTTCACGAAAGTTGGTTGAGGCGTTGGATTTTCGCGAGACCCGTAGAATCACGAAAAATCGTGCTGAATATATTTTCTCGGCAGTTCTCGTTTCTGGGTGAAGGAGTATAGTGGAGAGATGGGGAATGGGCGGACCTTTTAAACCCAACCAATGAGAAGCGCGTAGGCGTGGTTTACAGAAGTACAGTCAACGGCGCAAAGAAATGCGCCATGCAATCGTAAAATAAGCGAACTCTGCCTATGCTACTGGAAGTGCTACCGTTGTTAGGGTATTCTTGCTGCTGTGACATCGAACTGTATGAACATTAATATGAACTTTTCGATCCGTATAGAAATACATATAACTACTTTGCGTGTTTCAAACGAACAACTCGCTTGCGCTGCGCGATGTTTTACTCGTCAATTATTGTAAGTACACCTATCGTGCTTGATGTGCACCAGAACACAGCTTCGGACATGATGGAAGACTAGATATATATTCACTCCCTCGAGTATTATATTCTACATATGCACTTATATATATATTTCTGCAGAAACGTGACGTGTGCTATCACCTGCCTGATTTCATGATTATACGTATGTACATGGACATCCCTTATTAGACGTATGGGGTTGTTGCATAATTGGATACGTTATACCTCATACAAAAGACCGTAGCGAAAAAAGAGCTTCCTGAGGTTGGAAAGCACACCTATATATGGACTGCGTCACATGAAAGTTTGTGTAATAAATCGGATAAAGTTGAATATCCGTTAAACCGTTTAATCCACGGATCAAATATTAAACGATGATTGGTAGATTGTTTAGTGTCTCTCTTCACGTTTGTCCTTCCATTCCTCCATCTTCCTTAAGTTGGCCAGCCGGTTTTGGTGGAATCATGCTAAACGATGAGAGATCAAAGATGCCGCTAGTATCCAGTGGCGGACCTATCATAATAATTTGGGAACTAGTGCCCTTTGTATCAGGATAGGAAAGCCGACAGACCAAAAAAGGCCCATGGGCTTCACCGGGCAGCTCATCGCTACGGACTCAAATATATACACTATACTAAATCCCAGCTAAAAGGACTCTAAAAAGATTTTACTGATTTCAAACGCTGCTGCAGATGCGCGTAGTCCGGCTAGAAGTCCTTCAATAAAAGTGGTCTCAACATAATTTGAGGCAGATGCCGAACATTTTCACATTCATCCTCGACCGAATATATTTATATCCTCATACGTAGGTACGATTATTACGTTCTCCTAATATACAAAATTAATTTTAGATTACACCCTTTTGCTGCAACAGCTAAAGTCCGGTTGTTTTATGTCATGTAATATATGAGTGCAGTTACTTCTTCACAAGATTCTCTTCATTTTTTCATAAATTATACTTCCAATCGGTTTACCCAATTTACTTGATTACTACCTATTACGTGCATACTACGTTACTAGATCTCACAAAGCATCCTTCGTGTTATTCTATTGTCTTAACGGATTTTTTGTGAAGTTATACAGCTAGAATTTTTTTCTTTTTATTCAACGCTTTATGAACTTCAGAGATCAAGCGGTACGTGACCAGTTTTGATAGAACGGGATGATAAAAAGAATTTGAATATTTCTGTGCCGGTCAAGTTATACATCCAGTCAACAACCGCCACGCTCATTTTTTGATGGTATATAATTTTCGTTGTGGTCTCTGATCGGATAAATAGCCCAAAAAAATCGTGATCAGTTTTATGGTATTACATATTTTTTGTACAGTTGAGTATCTGGAAACTGAGATTCTTATTTCACACCATTTTATGATGTACTGTATAGTGCAGGAAATGGTTATGGAGATCGACGATCGTAAAGTCGAATTGTTAATCCGTATCAATAACGCCAGAGGGTTGATTTAAAAGAAATAAAAAAATCCATCACCAATAATTAAAGTTAGAAAAACAAGAGAAATAATCAGAACAGGATATCGGAAGAATCGCAAAACTCTCACCTATAGTGGGGATCGTTTCGTTCTTCAGTTCCTATCCTGCGGACCTGACGTTAAGTACATCTCGTAAAAATTCCAGTGGAACAGCGTCATTTTGCCGAGGGGTTGTTGGTGAATGCGATTGGTGGGCTGTTCCTCGGTAGGAAACACCCACAGCGGTAAACCCTGCCCTCTATTAGGTGCTTTGATCTTCGCCGCCTCCCTCCTACATCGACTTGAGGTGGAAATACTGACCGAGAACCTTCGAATCATTCGGAGTCCACTGGCTTTGAGCGCTGCACGATCGCACGAGGGCCGGAGTGCCGCGTTCAAGTGAAGTTTCTGTAGTCATTTATGTGATTTTTTTAATCAATGTTTCAAAAAATTCGTTGTGTGGACAAGTTGATCGCTTTTTGATAAGATGAAACATAGTTATTGATCGGTTGAAGTGGTCGATAGATCAAAAAGTCGATGAACTCCTAAGTGCCGTAAGGAACTTTCAATTTGATGATTCCGGTTCAAACCAAGACAGTTGAGTGATATCAAATGGTGAAAAAGTTTCAGTGTCATCAGATCTAAATAACAAAACTATTACTGTGAACATTTTCAAATTAATTGTATGTTGACTCGGTGGATATAAATGTTTCATTCGGTGTGAAGTTCAGTTTGTACTATAAGAACACAATCCATGATGATTTGAATTCGTTTTCTTTTATCAGTAGAAAAGAGAAAAAAAAAGAAACGGTGTGAAATGAATTGATAGTGGACAGTGCATCGTTCTTCATGTAAAAAGTTATATCACATACAGAAAGTGGATGGCATGTTTGATCAGTTCTTTGAACGGCTGATTCAACCGCGACTGGCTGATAGTAAGAAAAAAAAACTCCAAAAAATTTGGAGCATCAGAAAATGTGTAGTACTGAAATGACGGAGACGTGCACGATGTCACCGTCGACTATAACTTCAGGTAATGCAGCTACTGTTACAGGTAGAAAATCAAGTTGTCTTAGCTCTCCTCCATCTCACCGAAGAAGTCCTTCGCCTAAAAGTCCGCCCCGCAGGGTTGAGGTTGTTCAGGAAGATGAAGATGAGATATCCGTAGGATGTCCGAGTCCTCTTCCTCTCATTGTAGTAACTCCAAACGAAGATGAGGAAAGGTACAGTCCATCCAGAGAGGATTATAGCGAAAGATTAAGCCCTAGAAGTTACCAAGAAGAGATTGAAGATGACGAAAGATACTCCAGGGATGTTGACTATCGGGTGTCTGGTTCGGCAAGGTTATCCGAAGGTCGTGTCCAGTTGGATAGGGACGTTACGACCTTTAGAGAGGACGACAGAATAGTCGCACCGACGACGGGAGGACCTGATGACTATTTCAAACCTTTGAAAAAACTAAAAATGGTCCAAATACAGCAATCTGATGAGGAAGATGAACGAGAAAGGGACGCCAGTGAACGTGGCGTGAAATCATTCAGTATTTTGGACATCCTATCACACAGACCAAAGGCGAAAATTGTCAGACCTTGGGACACTGTTGAGTCGAATCATTCGCACCTTAATCATCACCATCACCATCATCATCACCATCATTCGAGACCTAGAGATCTTTCACTGGTTGGAATGTCACTCGCTTCTATGTCTGGGTCAATGAGTGAACCACCACTTAGCAGTTCTTCTTCTTCTGGAAGAAGTTCGGTATCAGATTCCGGAAGTCCTGATCCTCTGACACACCATCATCATGCTCTTCATCACGGTATGCATCCCGGACTTCACCACCACATGCAACAGTTTAAAAGGAAAATACCACAACAGCACAACTCACAGGGGGGTCAAAACAGCAAAAGAAGTCCTGGCCAAGGAAGTCCGTTAGACGCACTGTTTCAGATGACCAGTAAAACATTTGACGCGGGAGAACACAGTCAAGGTGATTTAGAATTTTTGTATTTTTACATCTTATCTCATCGAGTTTCAATGGATATAATTAATGAGGGCACGTGGAGAATATTAGAAAAATAAAGAAAAAATAACAGCGTAGGACGAACAAAGAAACAACCCTTGTTTATTCGTTTTATTTTTGTTTTTCTAATTTCGTGGAAGAAATCGTTGACATCATGAGGGTATTGGATGGCTACCTAAGTAAATAGAAGTTTTAGCTGCTGCACTCTATATCTATAGCTCACAACCGGTAAGGAAATAATATTTTCCGCAAAATGAATGAGAGACGTCATAAAACAATTTGCTTTCAAAGGTCCCCCCTATAATAAACAATGGGCGATCACGAGGAACCTTTATCTTCTCCTCAGTTTGGGCATCGGTACCTTACACGTACCTACTTTACCCTACCCACCCACCAACCTCCCCAATAAAACTTTATTTTTATACAGTGATCGTTATGGGATTTTAGTAATTTTAATCCTGGTTTTAACTAATTTAATTTTCCGACCGGTGATTTTCGTGCGCCAGATTATAACTATGCGCGTTTTAGTAGGCTAAAATTCATTGTCAAACTGCAATGACTATTGCAGAAAACTGGATATATATTTTACTGCTCACTTGAAAAATTCACGACCCTCAAATACCGTCCCCATCAAACAGCAATAGGATTAGGAAAATACGAGTCTACTAGCATCGAAATAATACCCCTTGAAAAACGTGTATAGTCCAGTGGTATAATTTAAAAATGCAAGTATGGGAATTTTTAACGCGTTATATCGCCCGAGGTAAAAATTTGGCAGTTTTGCAGGAGGGTTCTCAAATTTATTTCCCATAGCTTTTTTTTCCTTGCTCTCTATTCATTCATTTCATCCTGATGTTTGCTCTTCAAAGTGGCGTTTACATGGGACTCAAATCGCCACCGGCGACTTGCGTTCGTATATAGCATACGTTCCAACAGTAAAAGTCAAAAAAACTTAACTCCCACCAAATATAAATTCACTGAAAACAAGACGCGTGGTGTGGTGTACTGTAGGTTGGGGAAAAACCTTATGACGCGATATGCAGTCTCCGTCTTCATGTTCGCATAAAAGAAATATGAATCTTCATTGTTATGTTGCCGTACTGCTGTTACTCCTGATGCCGCATGTACCCGTCGGAAGTTAAGTTGGCCATTGCGTGTGCCTCCTTCTACTGCTGCTGCCACTGCTGCTGCAACGAACTTACCGTAATACCTGCTACGTTCACGTACACCAAAGTACAACGCGTATATGCAAATTAGACGACATATGTTGATAATAATGAATTGCCCTTAGCTGTACAAGAACGTTTATGGAAAGATATACTTCTTGGTACGTACGTATAGTATCCGAACACCGTTTATTAAAGTAAAACTTATTTATTATAGAAAGAAAAATTCTATCAAACGGTGTTTTAATTCGTGAACTTTGTAGGCCTGAATTCAGGGGTTCGCCGGATCGACTCGTTATTTTCTCTTATACCGAGTTGATTGTATTTTGTATGATTCGTTGCCGTAACTCCCGCATGCACGCGAAAGAAGGATAAGCAGAAAGAAAAGATGGATTGAATGGTTGTCTGACATAAATTACAAAAATTACATCAAACCATGGTGGATATGATGCTATATTATTGGATACGTGTATATTCCACTGGTTGTATCGCTCCCGAGTTATCCTGTGGGATATAATATGTATATATATGTATATGTATTTCATATCCAGAGTTGGTTCCGCGCGCTTATAGGCATGCAGGATTCAAATTAGATTATGGTATAGCCGCAACTGTACCTCCTCTGTATCAGAGGCCAGCACGGTAGCCTCACGTCTCTGCAATTTACTTCTGATTATTACGCTCTCTATACTTACAAGGACTGCATTCTTATATATATCCAAAGTACACGTATACAACTATCTCTTCTTCAACTGTCTCTTCATATATACGAGTACATCATCCCGACGCCGTGCGATCCGACGCAAAAATATGTACCAATATACCTATAGCCTCCCACCGGCTGCAAAGTCGCGGTTTAGTCGATTCAAGAATCTCTTTACCATCGACGTATATAAAGAAAAAAGAACCCCAATCGATTTAACTTTTTATCGATCATTTCTGTGCCCAGTTACCTAGAAAACTACCTGAAAATTATCATTCTATGACAATACTTTTCTCTGAATACAAAAGGTGAAATAAATTGTTCGAAATGTGTTGAGGTTAAATTATTTTCCCATCGCACCTCAGCGTGCAGCTGAAATACGTTGGATCTATAATATGAACAAACTAGCCACAATTTCATTTTTCTTCCTTATCCTTCACCATGGAATAAGTATTCGTAGAAATTCTTCTATTTCATAACTTACAGCACGTTATACACTTCCAACTGAATATTATACCCTGTCACTTCGTATTCTTCGTTCTTCTAACTAGTTAACCTGCATGATAACTAGTTGTGCAAATCAATATAATAGGTGGTGAATAATACGCGGCCTATTTTTATACCTGCCCGGTATCTGCTGCATACGATTCCGTCTCTCGGCATGCGAACCAAACTCGATGCATGGATAAAATTGCCACAAATATTAAGGAGGGAAAAAAAAAATCTAAAGAGAGGTCGGAAGAATGTCGCGGCAGCTCCCGGCAGTGCTTAACATGACCTCACTAAAGACAAATGCCAAGCGCTTTTTCTTAATCCCTTTGAGTAGCTGAAACGGAGGGCCTCGATCCCTGGGGCGGAGGGATGCGCTTATATTCCTAAATGTTGTGACAGTTTACCGCCCAAACAAAACACCAACTTGATCCTCCCTTAAGGTTTTTACTCCCTCTCTCTCTCTTTTTTTATTTTCATTTTTACGACCATCACCCGCTGCTTTTTTTTTTTGACTATCTGTTTTTCAAACAAGTGCGCAATACGTGTACATATATATCTCGGTATATATGTGTAATTGTATAGTTTTGCAGGCTACAAATCTCACAACACGCCATGTGTTGTCTCTCGGAATTATATAAGGGTCAAATTTCTAGCCCACCATCGACGCAAAAATTTTACACGCGTTCCACTCCCTTTTCGTTTCTATTTTCTATTTTTTTGTTTTGTTTTATTTATTTATTTTTGTTCCCTTTGTTCGAAGAAAAATCGCTGGTTAAAAAATTGCACGGATATTTCGTACATATACATGTATACATTATAACTCGGGCCACACGCATCGCTTTTGTAATCGTGATGACGGGATTCAATATAATTGACGTTAAATTGACGATCGATTCGCCATAGACTCTCGTGCATAGAAAATCTCTTGTCACTTTTGTATCGATGATTATCTGAGAATGGCGACGACATTGATTTTTTCTTTTTTTTTTTTCATCCTTTTTTATTTATGTATATAACTATCCATAGCATTATCTGCATAAAGTAACGCTTCAAGTTTGAATTGTCACTGAAAAACAGATAAGCGCGTGATACGGTATAAAACGTGGTGTAACCGAATCGATTTATATTAATTACTTACAATCGCCTGTTTGTGTATATTATTATGGATATTCAAAGATTGGCTTTTTTCTCTTGCCTTCAACGTTTCCACTGTCATAAACGCATGGCTACAGGTATATATAATATTACAGGTATTATACGGAGACGCTTAAATGCAGCCGTGAATGAAATAAAATGTAGCAACCGCAAGGCAGAGGCGAACGTCTATGTGTGTGTGATATTTACACTCTACACTTTGAGGATGTTTTCTCACTATATTATTCTTCGCATACTACATAACTTATGCATAACTTAAAACTCGACACCGACCGCAGGAGTAGAACGTATAGAAAAGATGAGCATCTGTCTGTCTGCCGTTCATATTACGGACTTTGATATCTTTGGGGCGTGATGCTAACTAAATGTATGCACATAAAACGCATAAGACAAGGACATTGGTAGCTTTGAGAACAAGACACACATAACTTCGCAGCTCCTAATCTTGATCGCTGCTTAATTTTAGCAACTTATGTGCCATGAAATTTGCATCGAAACACCCACAGATATAGGATCGAAGACAATTGAATCGATAAAAAAAAATTAACCGAATTTTCGATCGGGTGATTAAACAATTAATTGTCCTCTTCGATTCGGGATATACAGTCGATAATCACGCCGGTATGTATATGTACAGTTCCTCCTTTTCATCGACGAACTAACGGGGGCGGAATGAAAAATAATCTTGTCTAAATTTATTTCTATTTGTTGTCGAGGGGTTTTGTTCCCATGATCCCTTTTGGAGGGGGGAGGATCCTAGGTGTTGAACATTTGTCGACCGCGTATAGAAATAAATAGGTTTTAGTCAATTGTCACGTGCCCCTGTACATATAAAGGGATGATACGGTACTGCCTTTAGGGGTCTCCGAATCCTTCGTATGAAAGAGGAGAGCGATATAGGAAGAGAAAAAGAGAGAGAAGATCTAGAGAGGAGTTGCTGAGGGGATGAAGAGAGGGAATGATTGGACGGGCTGTGAGATAAAGTGAGACGAATTACTCGCATAAATCTCAGACCCAGGGTCCAATATAAATCCACACGACACGGCGTGCAGCAGCTCAGACATAAATACGACTTAGTGCCCACGATTTGCAACTAATTGAGAATTATTTCATGCAATAGGTAACCCATACCTATACACGTACACCGCATATACATACGTACCTAGGCTACTCGAAATCGTTTTCACAATTATTTTTACGCCGAGCTTATAGAAAATCAATCTCGTATACACACTGCGTAGTGTGGTTTATTCTATCGTTTATTACGGGATTTAGATCGTATGCAAAATCTTGAGGGTCGCGAGAAACAAATAAACTAAGAACAAATTCAAAAAAAAAAAAAAAAAAAAAAACTAAATAGTAAAAGAAAAAAAATTACGCCGCTAACGAATTAGCCGGATTATGATATAAAGATTAACAGAAAAGAGGGCCAACAAAAACTCAAAAAAAAAAGGGAGGATTACGTCGAGCATGTTCTACTGCGGGTCCTTATATGCATATAGGTATGAGAGGAAGTCACACCTCGACAAAACGAGATCGCATATCGCATCGCATCGTGCGGTTTTATAATTTAAATATAGCGTACACATACCTGATGTGTTCGAGGAGGCGGGATGAAATATTTTACACACATATATACATATGTGTACATTTCTTTAGTTTTATTTTAAACATTTTTCTTTCCGTTTTTTAAATTCTGGGTTTTTTATTTTTTTGGATTTTAAATTTTACCACCTTTCTTTCAAGCGAGCAATTAGCACCGCCATAAACTTGAAGCTAGATGACTATCCCTTTCGAATTTGCATGAGAATAAATAAGAGAAGAATGATAAAATAAAATAAATAATTGAATAAAAAAAGTATCAAAAGACATAAAAAAAGGAATGGAGGAAACTTGAAAACAGCTAAAAGAATGATCTTTTATACACGCGATATAAAATATCTCGAAACTTCAAAAGCGAATATTAATTTCTATGACTGAATTTCGTTGACTTGATTATTTATTTGACTTTTTTTTTTTTTGTTTTTTTATTTGAAATTTTCTTATTCTTACTTTTATTATAATTTAACTGCGCCGCAGAACCCCGTGGGTTATAACATCGTCTGAAATTCTACCGCTGTTGCTGCAGTTATAAGAGACCAAAGTAGTGCTCAAAACGGAAGTTTAAAATTCGAACGAAACAATGGCAATAGCGGCAAGAGAACGAAACACTAAAGGTTTATGGCTCTATATTCTACGGCCCCGCGCATACGTCTCTCGCCGTTTCCTCTTCCATATGCCAACTCTTTTTTTTTTTTTTACTTACTTTTCTTACCTTTTTACCTCTATCTCTCTCTCTCTCTCTCTTTCTTGCTCCGGGTATCTATTCCCTCACTTTCTTTCCTTCTGCGGTATATACCCAGGTATATAAAAATATATATATATTCGTACGTATTTTCTACTTTAGGCCTCGGTGCAGTCGGCCGGCCGGCCGGTCGGTCGGTCGGTCGGTCGGACTGTCGGTTACAGGTCTTTCAGACCGCTACTGTGTGTCTAAAAAGAAAAAGTACTTATATTTAAAGGCTACGATGCACTCTGCAGGAATAATCCAGTGTATATACCTTATATACATGTATATATATAGTTATATGTGATAAATTACCGAACGGGCGTGCATACGTAATTACGTTCAACGCTCTCCGCGAGCTATACAGACATGCATGCATGTAAACTGCAGTAGTCTAGCGGTCAGTTCAGTAGGCACAATATGTTGATGTAACATCGCATTTTATATTACTTGAAATAATCTACTTGAAAAAATTGGAATAAAACTCACCTTTATATCAATTCATCTCGGTACATATACAATACGGGAAACAGCGTATATAACAAGAACTGAATAGAGAATGAAAAATAAAATGGGATCAGGAGAATCCGAACGCACGTCATGTGTTATTACATGATTATAAGTATACAGATGATGCCAATTAGCGCATAAATACGATTACATATAATATACATGTGATATGTGTGCGGCACACGTACGTGTGAATTATGAACGCGCGGTAACAAACGCTAATTGAACCCAGCGTTGAGGTAATTGTAAATTTTTATTTCGCCGTATAAGAATTATTTTTATGTTGTCATGGGATTCGCCGTAAAACGAGAAGAAATTTGAGTAAAAAATTTTTCGGAATAAAAAATTTCAAAAGAATGAAAAAAGAAATAATTGTACGAATAAAAAATATAGTAGTCAGGTATAGAAAGCAGGAACTCATACGTTACGTGAACATAATAATATCGAAGAGAAAGATCTATATTATAAAATTCAACGTCAGATGTGTCCTGAAATTTATAGTAAATATACCATAGGAATTATTAGGGTATACCAACCAACACGAACATCATTTATCCCATTATCTCTGTCCCTATCGATCGTTCAGCATTTGCACAGAACATAACGATCTGTAAACATCCTTGATTACCTCTCAAGAGTGACATTTATACGTTTGGAACGGTGCTGATGTACGGTATAGCTGGAACAGAATAAAGACGTATATTACATATGTACTGCACCATATGTACATTGTATGTATACAGTTTAGATGGTGGATCGAAGATAACGCGTATTTCTATCTACGTACGTATACGTGCGTCTGAATTCTGAACTCCGACGTCTTATTCCGTTGAACCGAAGTACGGTGTACAAAGTACGAAGGATATCCATAGATGCTTTAATTAAAAATTCAGAAAAGAACCCCCTTCCCCCCCCCCACCCTCGTGTGATCCACAGACAATAATTGAACGTCACTTCGTGTATAATATAAAGGTCGGTAATTAGAACCCCCCCAGATAGGGTATACCTTGTATACATCGAATATTAGTGACAAATGATAAAACTACCCATTGAGACGTGAGGCAGGTTGAAATAGACGTTTTAATGTTTTATAATCCCTTAGGATGATACCATATATTCCGCCGCCTTTTATACATGTATACCTACGTGTACACGTACACCCACTAGTTCGACTCAACTCTCTGACACATATCGGAACCGACCCACGAGAATGACGGTTATAGCCTCTAATCGATTCCATAGTCATTAGCACGTCGGATCGTTCTTCTACTATACACGTTACACGTTGGTGTACGTCACACCTACATGTATTCTATAGTACCCCATTTCGAACGCACGCGTGTTGCGAAGACAGGGAATCCAAAGGATAACCTGAAACACATTTTCGATTTAAAGTTTTTTCATTTCCATAATTGCGAAACACTGCAGATACGATTCTATTCTACACATATTGTATGCGGTGATATTTAATCGATGATTGGACAATAATTATTCTTTTTCCGTGATATTCTAATGTATTAAATATATCCGTGATTTGAGACCGAATCGGTGGTTGGTCCATTCGGGACTGGCGTATATAAGGTAATTTTTCTTCGAGAGAAACAAATTATCTATACCTACACGTACGTAAGGTAGTTGACTAAAATTAGTGTATACACATATACATATATTTTCTACTATACAAATTTGGTTCGCGCGCGTAAAAACTATGAGAATCTATTAATCACGAGGTTAACACGAAGCCGACAAAGGGAATGGAGTATACATACTTAAAATTTTTCTTTAGCTTATATACAGTTTTAGTTTGTACTATAACGGCAGCTGTGGTTATAATACCCATCCTTACAATACATACGTAACATGTATATACGTGTGTGCACCTACGTATATAGGGAACACACAAGCAGGTATATATATTATCCCTACTTTTTTTCCACCGAGCTTCTTCACCGTTTCGTATGTATACGGATAGTGTATGCATTGGATATGCCTGCACAGACGCAACGCGCGTTATGCACGCCCGTCGTTTCTAGTAGCTTTATTATCTTGGTTTCAGACCCTAGATTTTGGGCATTGCACGCAGCGACGCGGGCAGTGGTAGCGGCACAGCGATGGCTGTTCCGGTGTGTTTCGGTAGCAGCCGAAAAACTCCCCCTCCCCTCGGCCCTACTTATATAACTTTCGAACATGATCACGATCGTCGTGATCATCTCGTTCAAAAACAACCTTGTGTTACACCCCGACTTACATACGTATGTATCGAGGTATATACCTACTATACGATCCGTTACTTACCTTTGTATATTTTCTTACACAGACAAATTTATATACGTATATATGTACGTGAATGTATGATATATACATATCTAATTTTTAATTAAACCGGGACGCTATTAGATGGCCAGAGTGCGTCCGGTATATCAGAGGGGCAAAGAGTATATGGTTATATACACGTATATAGGAAGACCACGAATTAGCTGCTCATCGCTCCATGGACGCGACGTGGGTAATAAGGCGGCTGATCTCCCGGCCCTAAAAATGTCCGTATGCATAAGAAGGGCGTTCGGTGGTTTAAAAAAAAAATGTTGCAGGAAGGTATATATGTACGGAGGGTATATATAATATATACATATACACGCTCTATATACACGATTTTCATCGTAGAAAAACTCATAAAATATCTAAAAAAGGTCATACATAAAAAGCGTTAGGTTTTGTTTTTTTTCATTTTTCAATTTTTTCTTCGTTCTATAAGATTTTATATTCCTTTTCAAAAATTACTCAGATCAATTTCGAAACGATATCGAATCATATATCGAGTGATGTGGAAACTTAAGGATTTTTTCCCCCTATATACGCGTCAAAATAATACGAATAGTGAAAAAGTTCGGGTTAATTTGGGATCGACGGATTTCTATTGCATCCCTGTGAAAGAAAATGAGGAATAATTAAAAAATGAAATGAATTAAAACAAAAAGCGCGTTCGCGAATTTCAGCATCAGCCATCAATGGGGATTGTCTATGTGTTCATTGTGCCTAGGTGTTCGTACTCGTATACATGTATATAGAATACGTTTACACACGAAACGGGAGCTAGAGTGGGACTCGACGGGATCGACCATTTGTCACCAGGCACCCCGGGATTCCTATTTTCCGCCCGATTTCCTGTGATAGCGAGAGCCAGCCTCGGCTATTCCCCGCCTCCTATACCTTTCGCTTCACGCCCTTTTCCCCTTCGCAACCCGAAAGCTCAGCCGCGCTATGCCCTCTCCCCCTTCCCGGGCTCCACTTGGTTCCCCGTACCGAAAGCTCATTTTCACGTCAGCGCTTCTCAATGCTCGTTTGTTTCCGAACCCCAGAAGCCATTGTGCGGAGAAGCTCTCTTACAAGATGTACATATACGTATATACGTTTATATATACACATATATACTAGTGTATATGTACAGTGAAACTGCAAACTGAAACCCCCCCCGCGAAGATCAATATTATCCACAGTACCCCGCATACATGCATACCCTATTCAAAATAAATTAAACCTATAAATGAAACAGTCAACGTGTACTAAATTAATATTGATAAGATAAACTTCAATACACATTTAATATGTAAATTATTATCCGATAAATATGTAGCTGCAGTATAGACAATAATTACAATATCTGCAGGTCGCCTATGTACAGTTCACTTTGAATATTATATGTTATGCGAAGCTTTTATAGTGGGAAAATGAACTTCGTGCGGACACGTGTATATTACAAATGTTTTTTTTTTATTTTCATTCTCTTTTTCTCTTTTTTTTTTCTCCGTTCTGCTCTTCATTAGATACGACATGATGTATATCTATATCCATGCAGGTAGGAATATTACTTGAATCGTTCTTGCAAAGAATATGATATCGTCTTTCCGTAAAAAAAAAAAAAAAAAAATTGCGACGATGTATAATGTATGTTGTTATACAGATAGCAAAATTCGGTATATAATGAGGTGATCCGCATGCATCCTAGCATATCACTAAACATCCTTTCGTAAACTTTCGTGTACGTATAACACTGCAGTGAACCCCATGAGTTCTGAGTTTGTTCGCCCATCTCCCGCACGCGCGTATTTAAGGGTGAAATTTGATCGTTGAATGCTTGTTCGATACCTCGTTATTATAATGCGACTAAAGCCGGAGCCTCGTTAACCTTATCTAACTTGGTATTATTATGTACCCCATAATATGTGGGCTATAGTTTGATCCGGGTAATTTTAATATACGGAAAAAAATCAGTCTTGGTTGCGAATTTCCCGCGCTCTGAATTTTCTTTTTGATACCACGTGGAAAATACAGATAAGAAATTTTCGGAACGTATTACACCCGGTTTAACAGAAAAATAAACTATCGTAACAATTTTCCTTGGTTTTGTTTGACTTTTTTTCTTTACTCCTAAATTCCGAATGCCCCTCTACAGTTCATCACCGTGTTTTATAGGGCGATGAAAATAAGTTAGGTGATTGGTGGGTTTCGGAAAGGAAAAGATAAAGTGTGTTATCGGCATACCAAAGACTTTATTTACCGTATCGTGGATCCGAGGGACGTTCTGTTCTGGAAAGGAGGAGTATGAGGATATTCTACACGAATGGTATCGTAAATCGGCCCATTTACTTTATATAGATGAAATATCCTCCATTGTTGTTCTTCGCTTTGTATAATATACACCATAAGATATATTTCGCGAACGCGTGTAAGTATGTTCATTCCCGCGTTAGTATACGTATTAAAAAAAAGAAAAGAAGCAAGAACTCTTTTATCTTCTTCGTATATAGCGTGGCGGGGAAACAAGCAAAAAAATAAGGTCCGTTCGACGTCGTGTTAAGCTAGGTACCTATAGGTAGCGTTCATTTTATATACGTATATACCTACGTGTCAAGTGTTCCCCGCCGCGCCCTTATCTTTTCTATCTCTCTCTCTCACTCTCATTTCTCCTCTCCTGTTATCGTCTCTTCACTTCTAGATTCTATCCCGTTTTCCAAGGACCCGTAGGGGTTGGACGCTGTGCGTAGAGTCGCTCGGAGCTTTGGCAGGGTATAGTCCCGCGGCGTGCTAACGGTATTACGGCCCCGACGCGCTCGGTAAAACGGAAAATTGCTAAATTCCCGGAGAATAATTAAACGGAGTCCTCCTCTTCACCACGGCTTCTCCAACACCACTCGATCCACTCCCTCTCTACTTATGTACATACAACGGCACATCGTCCGTTTCAACGTTCACAGTCTCCCTAAATCACAACGACGCGATCTCTTTCGCATCCTTGAAGCCAAGTTATGCAGCGCACGCCCTCTATATATACACCAGCGCTAACGCTCGATGCTCTTCGCAGCATCCCCCGTCGCGAATTGTTCATTGTTGCAGGTGACGACTAACTATCGTCGCATATTTACAACACCCACAACCCCTATACACAGCTGTACCGATTTACACGGTCATTCCCTCTCCGTCGTTTTTTTTTTACTTCTTTTTTTTTTGTATAGCATCCCCCGATAACACGCTATGTTATGTCAAATCGCCGATCAAATCTGTGTACATAATAGATCTGCGATCCAATAAGCTCGGAATTATAAACGTTCGAAACGTTTTACTCTCCCTTCGATTATACGCGCGGGACGAATCACGGGGTGACGATAAACTGCAGTATCGCTTATACCGAAATTACATACCCATATTTAACTCCACAAATTTTATACCGGTAAGAGAAAATATATAAAACGATTAGAAGGAAGAGCCAGGATTGTAGGAAGCTAGGTGCAGATTTTTTCCGATATCATAATGTTGCTAATTGGAAAAATTATAATTGCGGGGAGGCTGGAAGCAGAAATTATATATGAGAGATAAAGATCACGTGAAATAAGTAAACGACAAATTTATCGAGATGTGAATCTTTCTCCTTTACCGCATCAAGTCGATTTCAAGATGGCGAATAATCCTCTTGTAGATCCCGACAACGTATGTTCGCTATTTTATACATTATACATATATTTAATACATATATTTTATGTGCATTCTTAAATGACCATATTTATGTATATGTACAGCATCATATATGTATTAATATTCGTCGGCCTTTCACTTTCACCAGAACTATGTGTATGATGTATAATATATTAAATCCAGACTCCTATATAAGGATTGCTAGGTTAATATATCTAAATTAACTACTAAATTAGACATCAATGATGGCTGTCTAGTTGGCGCGATGGATATAACCAATGGGATAATGGCGCGTCGTGTATATTATGAGTTGCAGCGAATATGGTTGTATTCATGATGGACACATGCGCGTTGGAGAATTCAGAAAGGAAAAAGAGAGCGACCTGTACACGCCATAAGAGACTAGAAATTACGAGAGATAAGCTCTTCAAAAGAACCGGCACCGGTCGAGCTCTACCTCACCTATGGTATACGTAATGGTTAGAAACAGAACCCTCTGAGAAACCCTCAGCTATCAGCTCCTTCGGAAAGTGGAAGGAAACCTGCAGACTTTCTTTACCCCCATTATCCCCCCACTTTCTTTTTTCTCCCCACTATTTTCTGAATACAAAATGGCGCGAGACTCCCACGTACCCATGCGTGCAGTACCCGATATATATGTATTTATTGTAATATAAACGAATATAATATTTAAAAACGCGTGTCGCTCGATATTGATATTTCTTGCCGTGCAGATTCTCTTTCTTCTCACAAAATGTAAGGAAAAAAGAATGTGTACCTAAATAAATAAAAGTTGCCTGCATCATCATCATCGCGGCAGATGTGGACACCTGACATATATAGCGTGACCGATTCAGCTTTGTTTTCGCAGATACATTTTATACACCAATATGTGTAAGCTATGAAAAAAAAAATTTCCACTAGATTAATTCTCACCCTATAAAATATACAATAAAATTAGCAGGTGTACCAGCTTCTTTCCAGAAGGTTTCACACCGCTTGTTTTTATAATCGTATATATTTTACTATACATTTTATGTAGATAGCATACTGCAGCAAGCTGGAACGTTGTAATGGTCACACGTAGATAATGGACACCGTTGCAAATCGATGTTTGTTGCTTCTGGACGAACTTCACAGTGTTATAATACATGTTACGGGGAATCCAGTATCGTTCGTTTCGAGATATTTCTTTTTTTCTTCTGTGTTTTTTTTTTTTATGTATAGATTGCTTTTGGTTTTTATTTCTTGGTTCGTTTTTAATCTTTCATATTTCGAGTGAATAAAATACGTGTATCTCCACCGCAGGGAATCATTTTGTTCATTTTTTATTTTCACGGGTCGTCTTCGAGTGAATAATATGCAGAAATATATGTACATAGTTCTCACTGAGGTGCGACAAATCTCTCGGCGTATTCTCCCTTTCTGGGGGTAAATGAAGAGCTTTTGGAAAGTTTGCTTTAATACGTTTATCTCCAAACTGTAGTACGTAGAAACTACGGCAATTCTGGAGGTCAACTCTCTTATTCTGCGCAAGGCGTAAATAACTGCGGAGCTTTTATTTCAGCAAGCTCGCAAAGAATGTTAGTTGAACCGTTATAGTTGTATGGGTACATTACCACCCCTGTATGTGTATATATACGTATATAATTTTCAGCAGTTTCCAGTTTCTAGTCCGCAGCGCTTGAAAATTCGCTCTGCAGGGGCAACATTCGCTGCACGGTGCAATATCCAGCCACGCTTTTACACTGCACGATTTTCGTTTGTTTTCGTTAGTTTTAATTTAGTTTCACGTCCGCGCAAGCGTTTCACATACGCCTGAAAGCTAGAACGATGCGGTGTTAATATGATATATTATTAGTGGTACGAACCTTCGAGCACGTTTGAGCTTTAGCGCGAAGCAACCATAATACCTAACGTTATAGCTGGTCATTTAGTTAATGGTCTCTTTATGCCGGGATTCCAAATCGATGACAGGAATCGCGCCGTGATGCGATGTCGACGAAGCTATATAACCTATAATAGTAAAATATTCGCGCTAAACGTTGTGACGAATATTATGTAAAATTAAATTTCATGGCAAGGAGCCAAAGAACCCAGGAAGTTCGTGTATCTCATCATGCTGCCTGTACATCGCAGCGAGAGAAAGAAAAAAAAAACCTGTAACGAACATTCAAAAATATTACCCATCTTTCACACCCCATAATATTATAATCTCATTCATATAGCCGCTTGATAACTGCATCGTGGACATTATTTTATTTCTGTCTCTAGAGCGTGAGTATAAGCCTCGCACGCGCTAAGACAATACGCCGTTTTGCGAGATCAAAGGTTTCTTAAAGAGATCAGCGGGACCATTTTTCAATTCCCAAGGAATCGAGGCGAACATATCCCATGGACGCGCATTGCTATAGAGAAGAAAAACAAAACAATACACAGATGTACTAAGGTGTGCATAAAAGAGTAAAAAAAACAAAAAAGGATAAGACGGTTAGACCGATTAACGGATTCCGGTTTCAATATCCGTTTTATACCGAGCGTAAAATAAGAAAAAACAAGGGTGATCGTTCACGTATGTATAACTTATACCTAGTTTGACAGGTATAGAAAAATCGTTAACGATTCAATAAATAAAAGTAAGAATTGAGGAAATCGGTAGCGATCGCATGATCACGCGACGTATACCTCGTGCACTCTTTGTCGCCACGTCACAGCGCGGAAAAATAAACCAAATCAAATTGAATTTAAACTAATGCCTGTTGGTACAGCTGCCATTGTGAGGAAGCTTATACCAAAACCGAAAGAGGGGACCTATAGGGTTGGATGGCCGGACTCACGATATTAAACATCGCCGCGTTCTCTTTTTCTCTTTCGAACGCGTTTCAACTGTTATATACACCGTTAAAACGAATATACCAGATACACAAGTTGTGACTCGTGTTGTAAAAATGAACACAGAAGGTACGTCGCTTTTGGTGTGGATATAATTAATGGTAAAGATCCTATAGGGGTACAATAAAAATATCGTTTTTTTTTTTCGTTTTTTTTTTTCATTATTTGCGCCGGGTAAAATCTGTTTGCAGTTTATCTGTTCCGAAGTAATGAACATAACGCAATAAATATACGACATCAATTTTGCCATACCTGCCCGCATTCGCAGATATATCTACATTAACATCATTCGACGCGCTTTTGCTCACGATTTGATCAGGTTTGTACTTATAATTCTCGATACTTTCGCCCGAATAAAACATTTATATATCCAGTGTATATATTATTATCGTATCATATAGTCCGTTTGGAAAGTCATTTAAATCCTACATAAAGTCTCGTATTATAAATTATTTTATATATTTACATATCTGTACGTATATTGTATATTATATATATATGGGATAGTTATCTAGCAAGAGTTTAAGCATCTATTTATTACATATATATAGTATATATATATATTACATATGGCAGTGTATGTACGTTGGGTTAATTATTAATACGGGAACCTCGAAGCGACAAGTATCAATTATGTCGTTTGTAACGTCAAGCAAACTCGGAGTAGTTGGTCGAGTTTATTAATACATATAAATATATGCATGGACATAAAACAACGATGATAAATCACTGTACATACGCAAATCCGGTATGTACAATTTCTTCATAGAATTATACATCTGTGCGCATAAAACACGGAAGCACAAAAAATCAAATCAAATCCCTGCGCTATGTGCACATGAATATTATTCATCGGTGTTCAAATCTCTATGCGAGTCGTGTCAAGAAGTCGACAAAAAAGAAAATTATAATATCAAAAAAATTTGACTTTCTTTACACCGTTTTCAAAATTACCATCTGCATTTCGTTACTATAATCTTACCTTCGGGGTAAACGGATGATAAAACGGTGTTACGCGTATATATGTGAGCTACTTCAAGTCGGAACGACGAACGATCCGAGAAAAAGGAGATAATCGACAACAATCGAACAGGAAATTAAAAACCTGAGCGACGATCGCCTTCTTTCTACTAAATATTTTTTTCTTCCCTTTTTCTTTTTCTCTCGCCGACAACGAACGAGCTCCTGCTTCAATGGATGCTTGCTCACTTTTTCCTTTTTTTTTTTTCGTGCTCTTTTTTTCTTTTTCTTATGCTACCTACTCATGCATCGGTCGAATCGAAGCACTCGCTCCGCGCGTCTTTCCCCTTGTCTTTTTTTTCATTCTCCGTTTTTCTTTATTCCACGTTTACTTCTTTTCCATGGATTTTAACTGTTTGGTATATCAAAGAAGACCAACCCTTCTTATATCTCTCCACACTCTTTAGTTTCAGGGTTCAGAATGAGGCTTTTTGACAACATGATTATTTTGTTTAACTTTTTCTCGATCGAGGATCCGGAGTTCGAAGAATCTTGAACAAGTTATATTCTTAAAGGCACGGTGATTTTTTTCTTTCCCTCTTTAATTTCCATTACGCGTTGGAATCATTATTCAGGCGCCGGTAATTAGTTGACACTTAACGAAGTAATGAGCTACCCTAATACGCTGCGTGATGAAGAAAAAAAAGAAAAATTAAACAAGTTCAGGACTTGGACCTCGTACCACTGGTGAAACGTGAAACTAAATCTTATATACGCTCTCAGCTGTCACCGTACACTGTTTTAATTTTGGAACATATACTGAAGAGTAAAAATTTTTCTTGACGAGAGATATGATTGCTCCGAGAACGCAGGATATACGTAATATACTTATATTAACTGCACCGCGAGCTGGAGTTATTCAGTATATGTATAGGTACGTGTGTACATATTTACAAAACATTCTCGTCATGTAATTTCGAAAAGCATGAAATATAAATTCTGATGTTTGGATAAGTCTATTACATCGATGCTGCAAGAATTAAGAAGCGTGAAACTGAAAGTCGAGTTGAAAATTGAAAAAGTAGGGGGGGGGGGGGGAAGAATGAAAAGAATAGAGATGATAAATAAGTGACAGGTGCGAGGAGCATTCAATCGAAAGTATCAATTTTCTGGGTCGACTGTTTCGTGTAATTAATACATCAGTGGGCAGGCACTTTTGTTCGGCCCTTTCGAACCCTCGATATGGTACAGATACCTCCTCGCTATATATATATATATATATAGGGTCTTCAATTCAGATCCCGCGCAGCCCTTCAGATATAGTATAATATGAACCATCGAGCAATTCGATTCATCCTCCAGGCGCAAAGCCGGACCGCTTGCGGTATTGGTATGTATAGTTCGCACACGTGTGTAATATTTTTTATCGCGTATATATACATACATACAGATTTTATGTAGGTATATCTGTATCTATATTTATATAAAACCCCACCCTTGAGACACGCGGTCAAATTATTATAAGGTGAACACACCGCGCGACGTGCTCTATCATTTGCCCCTGAGACCGCCGTGCCCCTGGTTTTTCCTCCCCGGATCTTTCTTTCCTTTTTTTTTCTCCTTCTCTTTAGTTTTTCTGATTGTATCATTTAAATGCTTCGTGACGTGTCGTGTTTTTGGAAAATTTTCATCCGCAATTGAATGTGCAGTATAACTTACCTACCGTATATACCGTACATACAATGTATGCATTTTGAAATAATTCGAGCGAATCGAATCGGAACCGATGGGTTCGAATATATTAGGTATATACGTGTGTATTTATTATTGTTCTATGTTACGTTGACACGTGTGGTTTGTTTGTGTCCGTTCTAATGATAATGATTTTGTTACATGGTGTGGAGGAAAAGAAACGTTATATATATTGTTACAATGCGGGGGAGAAGGCGGTGGAGGAGGTGGAGACACAGGATGTGGGTTGAAAATTATTTCTACGTCTGTCATTAGCATCGTAACCCAACCACCTATCCCCTTGTACCTTTACCCTTTCTCCCGCTGACAATCCCTCTCTCCGTACGAAAGTTGTTTTTTTTTTTCTTGTTTTGTCCCTCCTACCTTTTTTTTTCTCTCTCTTCGTCCATATTCGCGATTTTTTACCCTGCACAGTACATTTTTTCGAGTCAACTTATCGAATGTTTCAAAGTAGACGGAAGATCGATAACTGATTTCCGGGACAATCGTGTTTTTTTTTCGTTTAAAACATTTCGGCATCTCGAATTCTTTTATCTTGTTGGGGAACGAGACGGTTATTATTATCGGAATGGAAGAATTACTATCCGAACACCCTGCAGTTATTCAGTAGAATTACATAAAAGAATTCTATATATAAATATTTTGTTTTTTGCACATTTTTCTTCAAATTTTCTTTCTGTTCTCCATCTCGTTACCGAAAACTCCGAGCCGTCTTTTAGGACTAAGAGCGGTATCATGGACCGTTTGCGATGCCCCTGTGATCCTATTAGCCCCGATTTGCTTTCGGAGAGCGGAGATCTACAGAGCTATGTGTTATGGTCTTTCTGTTTTTGTCCCCTACCGTATATACGCCTGGTGTTTTAGACCAGCGCGGTGTTCCCTTGTGTCACTTTTAACGTCTATTTTCGACGCCCGGCGTCCTTTGCCTTCAACTTTGCTGCCCAGCCTGCGCGATGCGCACGTATATCTTTGCACCCGTACAATTTTAAGGGGCAAACCGCTCCACGTGCCTGTAATTATTGTAATCATGAGAAAAACGCTTAAGCTTATATACCAGCTCAGTAAAGAGAACGGGTGCTGCATATTATCTTTTAAATAATGTATATAAATTGTTTTGCTTGGTACGTAGAAAAGATTTTTTCTTAAACGGAATGAGAACCGCCTTCACCTCTTTTTTCTTCCTCATTTTTTTCGATGTCGCTTCTCTTTTTCTTTTTTTTACGTTTTTGAGAAACTGACACTCAGCTTTTCGGGCACGGTGGGCTTCCTGGCCAATTTCCAGGAAGCTATCGCCTCCGGTACCTAATTCATATACGGAGAAGATGAAGATCTGCGAGAAGAAGAATAAGAAGAAAAAAAAAAGAAAGAGTCTCTTCCTCATCAGTCGATCCGTCCATATGCCCTAATATATTCGAAAAATATACCGAAAAACCGGTGCAGCGAAAGATTTATGTGTGTATGTACCTTATACCACAAAATTTGATCCCCATGGGAGAAAATCGTTCTCATCAGTTTACACCACCCGTTATTCAAAAAAAAAAAAAAAAGGAAAAGAGAAACAAAAGGAAAAAAATGAAAATATATCTTGTACCTATGGTGAAAGTTTAGCACCCGCGTGTAGAGAGAATATTATGCGAGTCTTCTAATTGCAGAAGTGACGACGACCTGACTAATGACGTTGAGACGACGTCCCGTCAGTCGTCGCGACGCTCTGTAGGCGCCTCGAGGGAGCATAATATCCTATATCCCATCCCCTCTCAGCTATTGCGGTTGAAGAATACGATGCGGAGGACGAAATTTCATGAGGTGCGGACGACTTGCTGCCGAGGCATATCCTGACCTCATAAAAGACAGATTAATACGTTTTCTCGCACTTATATTATTATATACACACATATATACATGTGTTCGAGAATAGGGAAAACTGCAGCATGCTAGCTGTATTTTTGACAGATTTTTGGGGTAACAGATTTTGAGAACTGTTCCGAGAACTTTAGCGTTTTGATTTTGCGGTTCCGACTTACACGAAGCTGTGGTGAATTCGATACACTGCTTTTTCTTTTCGTTAGCAACTCACAGCTGAAACCGCAGACAAATTTCAGGATCGTAAATTAGTTTGGCTGTGAAATATGTATTGGTATCCAAGAATGGATTTTTTTTTTTTTGTTCTTCACATCGAAGGGCGTAGTTGAAAACCTGAGGACAATTTTACAGTTCGCTAACTTAACTGACAGGTATTATAGAAAAAAACCAAAAAGCTTGCAGGGACAGGATAACGACTCTGGTTTCGATTTCAATTCTTCCAACGCGATACTACAAGACAATTGAATTGCCAGGAAACGTGTCCTGCTTGCAGAATTTCTGAGGATACGATAGTTTATTCAAATCGATCGATCCGGTCGACTCGCGATATTTTCACTGAGTTAATTTTAATTCCGCAACTTCGGTGGCCCCTCTAAAGACTAAGGAGCGTCACGTCAGTACATATTAAATTGAATTTCGGACCACCCGGGCACGTATTATAATAATAAAAATTAACATCATTGCTTCCCAGTAGGTTAACACCTTTCTTCGGTTGTTTTTGTTGTTATTATTGTTGTTGGCACGAGCGCCAGGTGGCACATTAGTTGTATAAAGGAGGTGACCCTAGTATGTATAACGCGACGGTGGTGGTTGTGCCGCTGCTACCGCCGCAGGAAACCCTAATGAAGACAAATCTTACCCAAAATGGCGGCCAAATCTATTTCCTGTCTTGCTGCCGAATTAATTTGACAGACGTTTTTTGTCTTTGTCCCAATGATAAGATCTGCAGCGGCACGGTCGAGAGAAATTTATATATATATATATGTATTATCAAAAATGAAATTGTATCGGTCTGTGCCCACAAAATATAGAGGTATGTCGTATAGTTTATGGTTGTTTCTTTTACCTATTATGTTAATAACACCGCGTCGGGCGGTCGCTTTGTTTAATTGTTAATTTCACCGACATAAGTCCCCGCAGTGACAGAAACGAATGAATGCAACCGCGGGCACACGAACGAGACTGTGGACAAAAAAAAAAGGACTAAATTCACAAGAAAATACGAAAAAACAGAAATAAAGGGTTGTAACAAACGAGTGTTGCGTCGTTTTCTGTTATACTGATTATGCAGTAGTTTTGTTTCCACGTAATATCGTTAGGAACTTTTTTCCGTCCTTAATCTGCCGAAAAATGTACATACATATTATACATATGTATAAGTGCTATGCGTCTTATAAATTTCTTTATTAGACCGTTTGTTGATGACCTTATAAATATTTTCATGACAAATGATCCAGTTTGTTTATGTGACAAAAAAAAATTCTCGATAACGGCCGCGTGCGTAATATAATAGGAGATTTTTTCATCGCCGCATTACGGTGTTTCATAAAAGTAAACAATTCAAATTTTTTAACTTCTAGATTTCTCTTTTCGCTGTGAAAATTATTGGGCAAATTTTTTTCCCATAACTCGAATATATAAAGAATCAATTAATGAACATTATTACCGCAGCATTTATCTGGATGCGTATGTATATACGGTATAGTTATAAAATAGTAGCGAGAATAATTCGAGTAGATGCCGTAAATCTTTTGAACCTCAGTCGGATATTTTCCCCTCGTCTAAACGTCTAAATAAGTGTTCCAATTTCAAAATTACCCACTAAACGATTTGTAGGCTGGCAGAAAATATATCGTTGACATGTGGCCAAAGACCCGAGAGCTTATGGTTGGGTTAGGTTCCAGGGCCTGAGGGTAGGAAGAAGACAAATGACTGTCGACTCTTCGCTACGCTGCAGCGCTCTTGAAATTGCCCAGTCTTAGCTCTGCTCTCACAAATTCTTTTTCCATTTCTATCTTTCCGACTTTTTTCATTTTATTTATTTTTTTTTCTATTTTTTCAAAGATGTATTCAATTTTCAGAATTTTATAGTTGCAGCTTCTATACGGTTGGACGAAATGATCTATTAAGGACTATTTTCCTGTTTCTCGCAAGTGTATCATAAATGTGAACTGTATCTGTAAGAACATTCAAAAACACATTAAATCACGTCACTAATTCTTTTTTTCTTCGACAAAATCGGAAAAAAGTAAATAAATATTCTTGGTGCATGAATGACTAATCACGTATGGGAATAGTTTGTGATTTGGTACTTGTATGCTGTATGTAATACACCAGGTTTGGTTTTTGCTATAACCGTTTCAAATCGTGCGAGACACAAAATATTGTACAGTGTGTATTCCGTGTACATATGTATAATATGCTATTTACAGTTTGACCGTTAAATTCTGTTAACAAGAAACTGTTACCAAATAATCTATTAACGTTTTAAAGATCGTTTCAAGATCGTCGCGCCTTTTAGCCGCGCTTTGCTCGTTTCCGTTCTCCTCGAGCGGGCGTTGTCCGAGCGGAACCAAGATGGCGGCCGCCAGCGACTGCACAGCAGAACTAGCTGACTATAGCTTCCTAACTGCATCGAAAGTAACGTCACCTAGTATTACCAGATGATTTTCTTCACATATACGTATATAGACCCATATAAATATTCACTATTTGCAGCCTAACCTGGTGAATTTCAATCATCAAGAAAATTCACCACATGCTGATCATGTAGCTATATATTTTATATCTACCCCTGAGGATCAATTCGGGCAATGGTCGTTACATCTATTTTGCATACGCGAGAGAGCAAAAGACGTGGAACGTCAAAAAAAGTTTGTGAAAAAAGTAAAAAAAAGCACAAATGAAAAATAAAAAAATTGTTACAAGACAGCCGCAAGCCACAAATCAGATGCGCGCATACATATCTGCGGAGAACGCCGAAAGAATTTCACCATAAAAGTCATATTACAAATTCGTTCCAGACCTCTCAAGTTATATATATGTATATCCCATACATACTCACGTAGAGTGACCATCGTATGTAATTCTTTGGTACAAAGCTTTGTATTTTTCAAACTACCGAACCGATTTTTATCGGACTTGTTTTAATATAAATGATTCATCTTACAATATCGCTAAATATTCTAAATTATTTTCCACGTCAGGATGTGACGGTTTCTGAGATAAACGAGGATATAGTTAACAGCGAAAATAGTACGATATTATAAAGCAGACAAAGTAGTGCCGACATCACGTACATCAAAGGGCACCGCATCGGTCACACCTGCACAGGAGATGTACAGTCCGTTTGAAAAATTAGGCATATTCTTATAGGCGCATCCTATGTGCCCTGCAGCACTCGATTCGGTCGATGAATGAATATTATTATACAGGGAGGAATGATAATTTTTTTTTTATTTTTCCATCGAAGTTATTGTTTTTTTTTTTTTCTATTGTAAGATAAATTCAGATTATTAGATGTATCAGGAAGCTGTTGAAAATTTTTTTACAGTAACGGCAGAAAATCAGCGGCGCAGCGACCGTTTTGCCGGCGTCTATTAGAAGGTTCGTCTCGAGGTTGGTTACAGAATAACAAGAAGAAAGAAAGAAATAAAATAAAATGAAATAAAATAACGAACCTTAGGGAAATATATATATATACATATATTCAAACGCTAAGAAACTAAGAAACTAAGAATACGAAACTTACAAACTCTCTGACGATTCTCTACGACCGGTCAGAGGCGCGGAGATATTAGTTTCTGCGGTCGACTCTCTCGCGAGAGACTTAATTCGTTTGATGCTAGCTGATTCACCGCCTTTCGCGTATATTTCACAACTCTTGCCTCAGTACCACCTGCAGCATCATTGCATTTCTGCATTAAAAAAAAAAAAAAAAAAAAAAGAAACAATGTTTTCATATTCATTTGTATTTATTTTTTCAATTTCAAATTTTTCACTTATATATATATAACTTATATTATGCGCGTAACGTTAATATAAATTTTGTAATTTTTTTTATCTGTTACAGAACAAGCGAATCATTTGAATCTGTTCAACAATCGCCAGCAGCCAAAAAAGAAGCGGAAGTCACGTACAGCTTTTACGAATCAGCAGATATTTGAGTTGGAAAAAAGATTTTTATATCAAAAGTATTTGAGTCCAGCGGACAGGGACGAGATAGCGGCTCAACTCGGTCTAAGTAACGCCCAGGTAATCACTTGGTTCCAAAATAGAAGAGCGAAATTAAAAAGGGACATGGAAGAATTGAAAAAGGACGTACAAACCGTTAATCCACTTTTAGTAGCACAACACCATAAAACTTTTTTAGAAAATGTACAGGATTTGGGTATACTTAAAAAAAGGCCTCTACCCAATTCCATGGACGAAAAATCTTAGAAATTATTCCTATCGTCATCATCGTCATCGTCATCATTATTATTTTTATTATTATTACTACTATTATTATTATCCACTTGGAATATACGATCATACTTTTTCAGCATTTGTACATACGTGGATATTGAATGAAATGTCCATTGTATCGCTGTGATAAAGTATTGTTAACAAAAAAAAAAACAACAACAAAAAAAAGGAAAAAGAAAGTAAAGACAAGAAGAAAAATTTCAACAACGTTATCCGCGGAAAAATTTATCGTTTCATTCACTTACTTAAATACATGAGTATGGGTACTTATACGTGCATGGCGTAATACACGAACGATTACAGAATACAACAATTTATTACACGTACCCGTATAGTAAATATGAATGACAATTGCGAAAAACTATATATACTTATTACGGAAGCAGGATGAACTGGAGAGCGTACAATTACTGTATCGGTAACATAAGAAAGAAAAGAGAGGTTAAAAAGCAAAAATATACTTTGTACGTAATACGTTTACGTACATGAGATACATACGTATGCATATTTACAGTATGTATTTTACGCGAAGATAACTTATGATATACTGAAATCGTTGTGAATTGTGTGGATATCATGCGGCGTCCGTTAATTTTGCAGCGGAAAGTGACGCGCGCGGACAACGTACAATTCACATGGGATATTACGGTGTGTACAAGGTACTTGTCTTTTTTTCGTCTTCTTTCATTGAAGTTCTTTATTCATTTTTAGAGAGGAGGATGTTTAAGAGTAACAGGAAATTGTATCATATATATAATGTATAATTTATTTAACAAAAGTATAAAAAAAAAACCTGGAAAATAAAATACAGGACGACAAACTATAAATTATTAATAAAGATACATCTATGATTATGTCTTAAATTATGAGCTTGAAATTGCGTTTCACTGCTCTATCTGTAAATAAATTGTAAATATATATACGTGTACAATATTACTAAAATCGAACGAAAAAAATTAAAATTTCAAATTTAACAAAAATTAAAAAAAAAAAAAACAACAACAAAATTAGTTAAGTAAATTAATCAACAGAGACACACACACACACACACACACACATAGATCGCTTTTAGTATAATATGTACTTAATAAATATTATTAATAGTAGATATCAATAATTCTTATTACGATATGATCATTAAATTATCAGTCCGCAATCGTTATCTAGAAATATATGTGTACATTAGATATGTATTATTATTATTATTATTATGATTATTATTATATGTGTATATACGTGGTGGTGACTTATATATGAATAATATAATAATAGTAATAATATATAATTTGACAGAATGGGACTTTGCAATACGTTATATTATACACACACGAATTTGATATTTCATCATGTGTATAAAATATTAATCTTTTCACTACGAACATTATTTCGATGAATTTTTTTTCTTTTTTTTTTTTTCAATTCCTCTCTCGAGAATCTTGGACTCTTTTCACTGCAAAAACTAGAAACGATGAACATGAAAATTTTGTTGAAAAAATAATATGAAACGAAAAACAAACTGTATCATATAATTAAACATATCTGTTATAAATATAGAAGAATGAAATGATATGTAAATAAATTTAGTATATAACTGGAAATAGTGATAGGAAATAAATAAATAAATAAATGAATAAATAAATATATGCTTGAAAACTTTACACGCACGCATATTATGTACTTGTTTTAATATAGACAAAATGCGTAAATTTTCTCGATCTATACGGTATATCAATTTTTGTATGTGCTGTATCTGTACATATGTATATACGCACAAATATGTGTATGTTTACATCGTTTGATCTCCCCTTATTAAATCGGTTGCACTGCATCAGGAGAGTATCAGTTACGGTTCAACTAGACAAGTCTATCTTGATTATCATTCGTTATGGTAGCTTGGATAGTTAATTACAGACGCAATCGTTTAGTCGGTGTACGTCATGTGTTATACATGTATAGGTATATTTATATGAAACTTTGATTGATCGCTGATCAGGTGAGTTAACTTTTGAGGTTTCGCTAATTCAGACCTCCAAACGGGGTTAATTATCTTATGAAATGAAAGAAAAATGAAAATTATCGTTGTCGAATGTGCATGAGTTTGGGAATAATTGTCCAAAAATATGCGTAGTTAAACTGTGCATAGGCATGTTTGGTATTTGCATCGATATATGATAACCGGTTAAATACCGAGTTTCCAAGAATCTTTTTGAACTCGTTTGCAACGTTTATACTATGAACGACATAATTTATTAAGATGAACTCCTTTTATCTATATGGAAACGTTCATTCGCCAGAAGTCTGGCTATCGTCATATATATGTAACCAAACATATGTACCGCAGCTTTTGGATTTCCGGGACGCTATAATACGAAGCCATGAGAATTTTTTGTTTTCTTATTCTCTTTCTCATAAATTCTTTCTTTTTTTTTTTCATCGCAAGGATCGGATAATTTCCGTCGAGTTTGCCACAGGAATCGAAGGTGAGTGTTGAAGAAAAAAAAAATAACACATTAATAAATAAATCATGTAAATTATGAGGAAAAAAAAGTCCATTCGCGTTCACATAGATTACGGATGAGTGTAACGTACATTCGTACACCGTGATCAGTTGATTGTGTAACATTAACGAGAACTGTAATTAATAACGTCATCGTATGTGTATAACATGTACAGGACACCGAAGACAAGTCATGTGTCACTTATCTGTGACAGAGTATAACCGCTCTTTACACGCGTTAATTAGTTTGTAATTATATCCTGTCAACGTGTCTTACCGTACCTGTACGTGAATACATTACGTACGGTATTTAGATACGTGTAGTTATTATTCGATAATTATTGTAAATTAAATTCATGCAAGCGTAGAAGAGGAGAAAAAAGCAAAGATATTGCAGAATTATTTATACATATATATGTATGTATACGCGATTGAAGAACAAAAAACAAATTTGCTTATTGTTCAACGGGTACCGCGTGACGCAGGGAATGAGTGCATATTATAAGATTTTTGATAAATATTTAAATCTGGATCTTGCCCGGGGTGAAATTCAAAAAAGTCTGCTATTGTGTTGTAAATGTTACAGTCCTTGTATTTCCTGGTTGAATTCGTGGAGAAATTTAAATCTGCGGTTTATGTATATATATATATATATATATATTATGTGCTCCCATTGATTGTCAGTTGTCAGGTTATCAATAGAGGGCTTGATCTTCCTCCCTAATTCTTTCTATGCTCGAGGCTCTCGTGCCGTGTTCTGCTACGTTGTGAATAAGCTGCGTCGTGCGTCAAAAACGAAAACACCTCTTTCCGATGAGCGTCGGTCCAAAGTGAAGTGGTATAATATATATATAGTGATGCGGTAGATGCGACCGGTTAATCCTGAAGGGGCAGAAAACGGGTATTATGAAACAGTAAGCAAGGTAGCCCACGCCGCCCTGTAATTCGAGGGCCGCTGCATCCAAATAAAGAAACCATATAATGGTGATGATGATCGGTACCAATTTTCTCGATGTATTCCTCATCGCGATACGCCAATAACTCAAAAATCCAGTCTTGATACGCGCGAGTGTCTCCCACACGATGAAATATATACCTGTATACTTGTATATTTCGATCCGAATTGCCAATCGATATTATATCCGATGGAATCATCAGGAAATTTTTTTTTCACATTGGACAGGTAGGCGTCGTACACTGCTAATGGATCAAGGTTTATTAACATCATCCATATAACGTGGAGCGTGTACAACGGGTGTCCATTTTTCGATCGATATCTTATCGTTGTTCACAACGATCTTCATTAGATTTCAATAATTCAACCATTTTAAAAATGCATCATGAATACTCTCAAATTCAATTTTCACGTATTCAAACTCTCGATCTTTTTGAAGTACGTCTACATTTTGTTCCTTTTCAAAATTTACTCCGGTTATATCCGTGAGAGGAATAATCTCGTGAGATTATAATGGAGCAAATTTAATACGACGTATGATAAGTGGTTGGTTGGTTTCGAATGAACACAATCTCGTGTACACTGTACACACACTTTTGCGAGATGATAGATTTTATTACCTATGTATATTGTATATACGCATAAATACAGTCGATCATTATACACCGTTTTCAAATAGTTCTTGCTTCGGTATGTCATATCTTCAGCTATTAGAATTTCAATCTAATAATTTCTCACAACTGCCTCAGGTAGATCACCGATTTATAATGTATCTATAGGAGAGACTTATCAATGCTTCGGTAATTTTGAAAACAACCCAAACCAACAAACCCTTATAAATGATGTGTTTTTTTTTTTATGTTTTTTTTTCGCACACCATTATTCGGACTGTTGAATAATAACGTTTCACAGTTGGCTGCATTAAATTTTTGGGGTGTCGCCATAAAAACATACTTTGGCCACCTAGCAATATGGAATCGTGCGCCAGGACGACGAAAGGAGACAGGTATACATACTTTACACCGGCATGTGGGTATATTATACATAAATATGAGAAAAAAAAGTAAAGATAGAATTAGGTTAATGTCAGTCACATTCTGCGGAGTGGCTAATTTTCAAACAGGTGTGGTCTGGGCTCCTATATGCCACTTAATAAAAATTCTGATCAAATTTCGATGGCAAATTACATTGCTTCTATACATTCAGAGTCCAGTCATCGATCATCCAATTGTAATTCTTTTTTTCTTCTTCGTTTTTTCTAAACACTGTAAACAGTCCACATCTGTATAAAGCTACTGATGCGCGTGATTGCGGTTGAACAGGGACTGACAGTGATCTGCGGTCAGAAGTAAGTAAAATATATCCCAGAAACTGATGTCATTGAGAAAACGTATCAATCGATGAGGCAACCACACGTTACGGTAAAAAGATTCCTCAAAAATCAGGTCATTCGGTAGATGATGAAGTCGTTCGAAACGAAAAACTAATTGTAAGTGCGATGTTGTGTGATGAGGGTATGTACATTTTTCGTAATGTTTGGTTTAACGTTTGCTTTTGATAAGATGAACTATTTTTATTTTTATTTTTCTTATCAATTACGGGAAGAAGCATTCTCTCATGAGGGCCTCGCACCTATAGTCATAAAATTGAGGGTGGGGGGATATTGCGATGTGCAGGTGTCGAAAAAATTGAACCTATCGATATTTATTGTAAGAAGATTTGATGTTTGAAATATATCGCACATGGCAAATTGGCATGTGTATACGTGTAATACAATAATGGATAATTTTTTTTCTTTCGAACGATCCCGGCCATAAGGAGTTATTTGGCGTTGGTTATTAGCGTGAAAAACCGCAGCAGTGGTTCGATTGACACCATATGGTCGGCATATTCTTTCAAACTTACATTGCCACCTGATCCATACGTTCTCCATTTGCACAATTATACGGAATGACCTCTCAGAAGTCGGGCTTAAGGGCATCTATATAAAGAGCAAGGAAAAAAGTAACGATGACCTCATTTAAGTAGGCTATTCACTCGCAGATACGAATGGCTTAGTGACTCGCGCCATGAAATCATTGGAACTAAAAAATCAAGTTCATAAAAAATAAAAAAAATTGCTCATTTGTAGACGCAGATTCCGTTGATCTGGTCAGTTGCGCGTTCCTTCATTTCGTCCGTTTGGGAATGTCGATCAAAGTTTGAGAATCGAATGTACACAAACAAAGGATTATAGTTAGCCGATAATCGCTTCGTTCGATTCCGGAGCTCGCAATCAGTAGTAAGTTGATTTTCGCCGAGTAAAGTTGTGCGCGAGCGTCTCTGCTAAATTCTCTGGTGAAGTATCTGTAATATTTCGTGAAGAGTGAGATGTGACAGGAACTATACATATAGCGTATTCAGTTTGGAAAAAATCAAGATGGCAGTGGTTGGTGTTATAGAGGACTTCTGTTTCTACATCCAACGCCTTCCGAACCGGAATACGACGACAAGTATAATAACGCCGCCTCCATCTTCGGCAATAAATTTCTTTGAAAACTGGAATGCCCGGAGGTAGTTAAGCTATGGTGTGTAAGAGACCACCACCATAACCCGAGGCTCGCGCGAGTTGCAACACCTCTTTCAAATAGGTATACTCCAAAATGTTCTATAATCTATAGCGCGTAAGGTACGCCTTGTCTTTCGTTATATCCTCTGAAAGCGCGAGAGTCTACAGGGGATCCTGCGGGGCCTGTAATCAGGCCCCGAAGCCGCCCGCGGGACCCGCACCTCTTCTTCTTCTGCTTCTTCTGCTTCTTCCACCATTAGCCTAGCCGATTTTTCAGGGTTTGCTCTACGCGGTGACGTCACCGCCGGGGTATATTACCCTTTATATACGTATACATATACACAGATATATTTTTCTGATCCGATGGGTGGCTATAATAAAATCGTACGAGTGTATTCGTGTAACAGGTCTTCGTTAGCGCCTGTATCTTGTATATCATCGTTTCATGCCCGGAATCCATCCCGGGATATACAGGTGTCATTAGACCGCGACCATAGGCGATCGTACCTCCACCATCAGGAGCTGATTAGCCAGCCGTTAACGGATCCGCAGGGTAACAAAAATTCAGGGTCATCCGGTCGTCAGTTTAAACAAAATATACGCAGACCACGATCTTGAAATTATAACGATTCCGAAAACCACCTCATCTCCACGGTACTGATCAAAGTAACTCCAACTCCGCGCGATACTTTTTTTTGGTTGTTGTTTTTTTTTTTGTTTAAAATTTTTTTTTCGTTTCACATTTTTATATGCCTCCTCAGGGTATATCGCCTCGGTTTTCTGGTTAACTTAGGTTAGTTACGGGCCGCCAGACGATGAAATTTAGTTTCGCTAAACCAGAAAAAAAAAAAAAAAAAAACATAATCCACTTCCATATATAACACTACGTGAATTGATATTCCAAGAAGTTTTTCATTATGACCTTCGGTATGTGAAAGTAAAAGACAACAGGACTGAATACGTCATCAACCTTGTCTGAATTTCTTCCGGCAAAAGAAGGTGGCAATATCCTTATAATGTAATAAAATTGAATGGTTTCAAGCTACGCGCAACATCAAACGTGTGGATCTCTAGAATGCGATCCGTGGTATGAGCATTAAATATAAACGCGTACGCAGAGCTCTCGTCGTTATAGACAAGTTTTGGCTTCAGTTGGGTTACGGTTAGGGTAGGATAGGCGCGGCATATAGTACAGGGGACGAAGGTGGATAGCGTGTGTGTCGGCTGCCGCAGATTAGAGGGTACAGGATAATTAAGTAGCGCCTTCGAATCCTCGGCCCTTGCAACACACCGATCAAACGTCTGGTTCTCCTTGTCCCCTGGACCCAACTTCGAATACATAGCCACGTACTGTTTCCCCTGGAACCAACAACACTGCTCCAATCACCGCTCGTTTTTTTCCCCTTCATTTCTTTCTAAAGGATAACAAGCCAGAAGATAAAAAAAGATTGAATGAAAATAAAAAAATCTACCATTATCCGCGGAATTATCTTAGTGTCTACATCTTGTCAATCGGCAGGCGAATAAAATTGAAGATAAAATTTTTGAGACGACTATAAAGAATTTGCAGATGAGTGAGCGCAGGCGTGGGAGAGAAGTAATTTGCAGAGAGAATCATCAACGCGGTTGGCTTAATGTGAACAGCGAGAAACGAGGAACACCTTAGACGGACAGCGCTAATTGGAGGAGTATAATGCGTTGACGGTGCCGCTGCTGCCGCTGCTTTTGCTGCTGAGATTACAAAATAATAGTTGCACGGAGTGCCATGAGCTGGATGGGTACAATGCCGTCTTAGTTTTCTGTATAGTCGAGCAGAATTGTTGTTTTTTTTTTTCTTCTGCTTCTTCTAATTTTTTGTCCGCCATGATTTTTTAGCATCAGAAAATCTATCGCTGGCGCTATACAACCGCGGAGAGCAATAACCTCGTAATCCGCGATGTTGTTCTCATTCCGTAATCGATACGTTTAAAAGTACCTTCAACACTTTCCCACCTTGAATGTCTTGCGTGATTTTTTTTTTTCCCTTCTCGTTGTGAATTACTAATCAATAGTCGTTAATTTGATTCATTTGACACGATAGAAACGTGCCTTTGCACGCGGTAAGCTTTATGCGTATTTATTACTTCACATACAATATATGCGCGTATGTGTGCCGTGCGCTGACTTAATACGGTCTTTAAAAAAGTATACTTTCACCGGGCGAGAATTTAAAAATATACATATACATGTATAATATGTGTCTATGATGGAAACAAATCATTAGATTATAATATGAAATCGATCGAAAGATAAAGAAAATAAAACTGAAAATTTATCATAATACCTATGTAAATCCTTTGCCATTGAATACTTGAGCAACTTTGAAAGAATTGTCTAATTGCCGGAAATTAAAATTAGCGTACGATGTACCGAGTAGCCGTATTAAACAATTGAAGACCCGATCATGGTGATGGATATTTTCCCACAGGGTTTTGTTGTGTTGTATAACTTGGATAGAAATGAACAATCCATAGATAAGTTTAAATACATGCGTATACGTATTATCAGACTCTACAGGTAAGATGAAGAGAGAAACATTCTACCCATTTGCTGGGATATGGTGAAGCTGCAACACACACGGGCATAGTACCTCTTCGAATAAGATTATTAGTGAGGCGATAGACACCGAAGGTGTGATTCTGACATCGCCCGGCCGAACGCTTCCCCGCAGGTGAGCTGATCTTGCGGGGAGAGAGAAATCTGCCTTTGGAAGAGAGCCAGAGAGCTTGTGGTGGGGAAGATCAAAAGAGCCGACAGACCACGGGGTGGTCTCAACTCTGGCCCTGCGCCTTCTTCTTTCTCTTCTTCTTCTTCTTCTTCTTCTACTTCTTCTTCTTCTTCTTCTTTGCTCGGGTAAGAACCACATACACATCGACGTTCACATCCACATCAACATCGCATTACATCCACATCCAGCCGCTTTTATTCTCCATATTTCTTCGCCTTATGCTACGGTTATGGTACCCTGAACAGTTGAGCCGAAAGCCCACCTCTGGGAATATTATAACTGGGTCTCTTTATCGCGGGCAGCACATTGTTGTTCGCTTTAATATACAACGAAGTTCTCGCGGGTTCGGCAAACCAAATCCAAAAAGTTAAACCGCGTCCGGTATATAAGTTTGGTATATTGTATGCAAAATTATATTGACCAAAAATTGGATTGCCGTCAATCTTCCTGCGGAACGTTTTATGTGGCTTTTCATGAATACGATGTACGCACGTATACCTATATTACGAAATACACCATACAAAAATTATGATATTATACCTCAGGCATTAAATTGCCCCAGTGACAGATGGCCGAATTGATTTTAAACATCGGTTTTATAGATATACATCGATATTATGTATGGCAATAAGCACGAGGTAAAAAAAATATTTCTAATTCCTTTCACCGAGATGAATTGTTATTCTTGGCTTATTATACAACGCTGAATTTATATTCCGCCTCCTCTTCTGTCGGTAAAGATTGTTTTTTATTATTATTAATTATCTTACCTTGCAATCATAACGCAAAATTTATATTGTTCGAAAATACTCACATATTCGCCAATCAAATTGTATATGAGAAAGGTATAAATCGACGATCGTTTCAACACACCTTATACTACTCATAATCAACGGCGAGTAATTATACCGATTTTGTCTCCAACACCTTCAACTCGACTTCGAAGAACTATGCAAAGTTAACGATAATCGATCTTGAAGTACCTTCCTATCCGGAGGATCAAAGTAGATCTCCTGGATTATGCGATCATTACCGTCTTCTCGGATTTTTTTTTTTCTCAAGTTTCTTCATTCGAACCCTTTGCTTGTATATATCAAGCTGAAACCGTATCCATACTTTGAACGATGAAAAATTTGAAAATTTCGCTGCGACGGTACGGCGTCGGCGTCTTTGTTCATTATTACGTTAAATTTACCGGAAAACAAAGAACGCCTAGCCACGTGAAATTCGGTAATTGAATTAGTGGTCTCCTTCGAGGTCAGATACGTGGAGCCCCTTTCCATCCTAGGGAGTGCACGCTCTGGGGCGGAAAGGTCACGGTACATATATCCCCGGCTTTATTCCATCTACACAAAAAAAAAAAAAAAAATAATAAACAATCCCAAAAACACCCCAAAAATTCCCCGGGTTATCAATCAGAACTTTTTCTCATCTCTCTGAACCTAGTCCCTTGAATTCCAGATTCCTCAATATTTGCGATGCGTGCCAATTTCATGATGGAACATCGATTGCAATTTCTAATCATAAGATTGATCTACTGCAGATGTTGTTTTTATACATTTGACAAGTTTCTATTTCTTAACTTCTCGCCTTAATTTCAAATTAGTTCATGATTAGCTCCATTAGGCCGATTTATTCTCTTCATGGTGTAACGCGAAACTCTACGCGTGTTGTGCGTGTGGTTAGTATTCATATTAGTATAATGCGCAAGTTGTACGATTGCGATCATTATAATGGAAGTCTGTTGGGTACGTACATTAGACTCGGGATACAGTACACCATGAGGAGGTCACGATTGCAAATCAGACGACATTGCGGCATGGAGATGATTTTAATAAAATGGCAGCAAATCACACGGGGGTCACGCGCAAAAGGGGGATGGTTTTAGTTGTTGCAGATCAGAGTAGGTACGGAGCGCCGGGAGATCCGACAAAGGCTTCAAAAGAACCGCTTATATATATGCTTTTATATCGGTATCCTCTTCCTTCTGATCTTTGCAGCCTTCTCACTTCTCCCTATTTTAATCTTTTTCTTTTCTCCTTTTTTCTTTTCTCTCTTCATACCTACGCTGTCTCCGATTCTCTCGTCTCTTTCTCAATATCATAATAGTCGCATAAGGTCACTCCTTCCTATACCATGTCCACACCTTCGCGATTATCATACTAGCACAGACATTGTTCAATGCTTTAATGTGATGTCATAAAGTAGGCACATCTTGGACTTAAACTATGCAGCCTGAAATACCTGGATTATGGGTCCTACCTAGCACTGACGATAATTAATGGCTGACGTAGGCTGTTGGAGTGTTTTTTTGCTGTTTGGCAATTGATTTCATCGAACAAAAAACCAGTAGTTGAAAAATATAGAAAGAAAAAACAACAGTTGCGGGTTACTTTCGATATTTGGATCGATGAAAATCCGCATTCGCAGGACACCGGAGATGATAGATTTACTTTCGTATGACTGGGAAGAATTTTTGCGGACCACCTCCTGCAGGGTCCGAAATCAGATTATACGGGCAATAAATAAATTCCGTATCGGATCGGTGGAAGTGGGTGTGACCCTGTGGGATCAGAGTGGGGCATCATCACTGGATGGCCATTGTCTCCTTGGCACGGCAAACGGACGCGTGATGCATCAAGGACCTCTGCATGAGGTAAACCTTCTTAATTTTCTTCATATTCTCCGTCTATTCGTTGTAACTCTTGGGCTTATGAGGCCCGGTTTGTGGGCCCCGTGATCCTTGTGGAGAACTTCGTGGCCCTCATACACCGAAAAAGGACCACCCACCCAACCTATACTTAGCGAGGTGTCGGCAAATTGAGCTATAGATGCCCCGGGTAATGCAATGGATGGTCGATACCGCATCCACGGGGCTATTAGGGCCTTGAGGCCCCGCACCTCAAAAGAGCAGAGACTACTAATTTCTTACCACCTGGTCCATTCTTTTCTTACAACGATTTTGGACGCGTCTAAGGACTTCAGTTTTAAGAATGGTAGGCGTTTAGGAATCCACCTATTTTAAGATATTTTCACTCTTCGAAATACCAGTCGCACAATTTTCCCCTTTTATTTTATTCCTTTCTTTTCTACTCTTTTCAGAAGTTCAGAATAGGAAGCAAACCAATTGCACGAAATGAACATACAGCTGTTCAATATGGTAACCATCGTGTTGACCTTAACACACATGCATCGTAATTTTGCAGAGCAGTAATTATACCACTGGCAAGTAGTTTCAACACTTGCAAGAATTAACTTCTTTACCGCACTATGTACGAGGGACATCCGGTTTTAACGTTACAGATGTGTTTAGATGAAATTGATGACAACACAAGTCCATGAATTCTTACATGGATTACTAGAAAACTAGTCCATACTTAGCGATGTTGCTTTTTTGAAAGACTGAATGTTCGCTCGCGTTGTAAGCCGATACTCATCATCCAGCTAACCTAATCCAATTCAACCTGACATGACTACTTTATACCAGCAGTCCCTCTTTACTCGCGATGATCGGATGAGCGGTGCCTCGTAACCTGCATGTTTGCTACCTGCGCGAGCGCGAGCAGAAGCAGTACGACGTTTTTATCAGGTTCAAAAGACCGTGCGAGCTTAATTTCCCTAACCGGTTCAATAATTAAGCGCGCTGAGCTTCGGGCTAAACTCGTCGAGTAGTTTTTGCACGGAGTATGATCACCCCGTTGCTCTTCAAGTACTTACTTACCTGAATTCAGCAAGAAATGTTCTATATTAACGCATCTTCAGCTGAACAGACAAGATCATCGAATGATCAAGAGTGATTCCAACGTCATTACGTACATGAACGTTCTCTCAGTTTTGATTCTTTACCAAACCTTTTCTCGGGGGTTCCCCAATATTTCGTGTCCTCTGATGATTAGAGTCTAATCCTCGAAGTCAAGAATTTCATACGACTTTTTTGGGTAGCACGCGATACCTTCCGGCGTTAGTCAGACCCCCAATTTTCTCCTCGATCCACGTTTCTCCGGATATATCCAACGATGTACGTACATATATATGATTTTTTTTTTTGTTTTTTTTTTTCTCCCGAACGATTTGCCGCGTTTTTCACAACTATAACTTTACGCTTTCGATAAGCAAACGTGTAACTCATGTCAGTGGAAATCTATTCAGCCTGACGGAGTTCATCGACTGATGACGTTATATGAATTGCTGATACACTACTCCAGGTAAAGTTACAGTTTATTATTCATCGGGTCGATGATCTCCAAGTTAAGAAGCAAGCCGTAGACATTAATTATTTACCATCAAAGTAGAGCTTTGTCATAGACTTTGTTTGAATAGTATACATCTCGAAAACTGTTCCATAAATATTACGCCTACCATTTATTACTCTTCGTATGCAAAGATGCGTGTCCCCCGACCATAAACCGTTAGAAATAATTTCTACATGGTGGTAATTATCAATATATTGGTTCGATTCAATCATCATAGACATAAAATATTTTCCGATCATCGCCGCTCCAATTTTTGGTAATCAACCGAGTAAAAAAGTATTACCTACTTCATTATTACCACAATACCACATGGAGTCCTTTCCCCGAATGAAGGGAAAAAAAAAATTATAATCCGGCTGAAAATAAACCTTCGACGAATAACATGCACCTCGGTTCTGAACTTTGTGAATATTTAGGTATGGGTATGGATAAAAAGTTCTAGTTTACTCGCTTTACGCGTCCTGCATAAAGTATATAAATATATGGATGTTATATACCTCGAATACTAGAATAGAGTTCTGCTCTCACAAAAAATTGCGCATTGATTATTTGTAAGCTCTGGAAAGCTTTTTTAGCCGTTCACTTTTGTTCACTTTCGCGCCGCAGGATAGAAAAAATTGTACATTACCTACGTGTATAAAAAGAAGAAGAGGGAGGACAAAACTTTTGGAGAAACTACCCCCTCCGCATTTCGGATTATATATGTGTCTTTACTCTGTTTTATTGCACGCAAAGTTTCAGTCCATATAGTTACCCGGTATGATGAACGTATGTATGTACATAAACTTTGTTTAAGCAAAGTTCAGAACTTTCCGTCGTAAAAGTTGCACTGTGAAATACGCAATTAGAATTAATCGTGAGTTTTGGAGATGAAAATAAAAAAATGAAAACGGGATCTAATCATTAAAGTCATTTCCGGTGTAATATATAATTAATTGTGGACCTTTGATCGGGATAATATATATTTTCCTATTTAATCGATACGTTCGTATTGGTGTCCACATAATTCGCGTGTATACGAGTGTTGATATGTGGATTATAATATATACGCGCCTAAGTTAGTGCGTGCGCGATGGGATATTTGGTATTCGAGTGGTGCGGCCCTGTGTGACTCGTGTAATTGGCTCCCAACTGGACTTCAAAGGGTGCCGCTCGCCTTCATCCGCGCCGCCAAATGCCAGAAAGAGAGAGTCTTATACCCATAATAGTTAACAGGAAGAAGACGATGCCTGGTGAAATTATACACGCCATGCGCGAGCCAAAAGCGAGACGGCATTAGCTTTAACTGAGGGAATAAGAGGGAGATGGTGTGATGGATGATGAATGCAACGCGAGAAATAAGGACAAACCGAGCTAGTATATCGTTCGCTGAAAAGAGAAAGGACCTCCCAGGATCAGTTACTTATGTTCAACGTAGTCAGATAGTGTTCGATACGAGGCACCCTTGTCTCGTTGAGTTAGCTGCTTGATTTTTCATTAATCTTACATTTAAACATATTCGAACAGCGGTATAATGCGAACGCCTTATGGCTTCTGGCTAATCAAAATCATCTCGGAATACGTTCATTGAATTTCATTAGCCCACTAGATTTTCATTCGTCAAATTATTCGCCATCACTTTTTTTTGATTTTATTTATTTTTTTTTCTTCTACTTCCATTTAATTACGTAACCAATTATACACCTGTATAAACGTTCCAATTTTTTATTGCAGGTATCCAGATGATTACCACATTGTCAAGTTGAGAAAAAAAAATGTCGAAACTATTTTGAAACTTTTTTTATGCGCGAAGACTCTTAGGAGGTTAAATTTTTGTAACATCGATTGGATATTAGTTCGGTAAAATGTCTGGCTAATTATTATAGCGTGTCATTTCCAACCCGAGTGATTCTATATACGTGGCGGGTTTTCTTTGACATTTGGCGACGCCTTGCGACGCCCGGCGACGCGTATCGACGTCGACAGACTGGGACACAACACACGTCAAAGTGACTTTTAGCTGCTTAACCGAATGGGCAAACAAGGGGGTCGTTTGTGTCAAAATACACTTGAGCGAAAAAATAAAAGCAGCTAAAAAGATATAGAAGAAAAAAATAAGAAAAAAATCTGGAGAAGGGAAAAGGGAAAGGACGAATAACAGAAGACACGTGGAGGAGGCCTGCCCTCGGGTTGAACCTCAAACGTTAAACCGCGGTCGCCAGCTCTTGATCGTCTTACTGCTTCTGCAGAGTATTAGAAAAAAAAGAGGAAAAAAAAAAAGGAGAAGAGAAACAGGTCCTTATACGCTTGCAAGGACCCCGGGGTCTTAATGATTCGAGAAAAGAAGCCGCCCAAATGACCCGTGTCCTTAGCAAAGCTCAACCAACGCGATAGGTTTATATTATATTAACCGAGATTCTAGAAGCTAGGTATATTTATATGTAGGCCTGGTCTAACCATACGAACACCTCGTGACGGAGATGAGTTATATTATAGGTGTGCCACATAACTTACGTACATAGGTATGTACGTACCATAATTATACACAAGAAAAAAGAAGCGGAAAAAAGTTTTGTTTTTTTTAAAAAAGAATAACAGGAATTGAAATTAGTGGGGCCATCAGCGAACTTGTCTTTATGATAACGAGATCATAAAAAAAAAGACAGTAGGTGGGCTACCTCATCGAAAATTTTTTGGCAGTGTTGGTAATAATATAGACCTCGAGGCAACATTCTTTTTATTTTATTTCATTTCATTTTATTTTTTTATTTTCATTATATCATTATTCTATACGCTATACAATTTAGTAGCGAATTAATGACTTTCTAGTCCCGTTCGCGATTGAATTTTAATTTTCACACAGCCAGCTGATATAGGTATGGGCATAGAGTGTTGGCTGGTTAACGATTATCGATGATAATTATCGAGTGAATAATGCTCAAGTGGTTTGCCTCATATACATACCTATGCGTGTGTTACGATGGTTTTGATATACCTCAACATGATCTAATATAATTACAGTTCATTTTCAACCAGTCGCATGATAAACTGGGTTCAGATTGGCTGATGCCGATTACCTGCACGTCGTGTCATTATTTCAATTAACCTCTGGATGCCAAAAATTTTTAAACGCGTGCACCTGACAACCGAAAACCGGCTGACTTTCAGAGCATGTCGTTAACCGTTTTTGTCGAAGTAGAAAAAAATAAAGAAAAACGAAAAACAAAATGGCAGCTATACAGATCAAACATGTATCACTGACAAGTACACATAACTTTACTTTGAATTGAGCTCTATATCATCACAATTGTTGTACTTACCTTGAAACTCTCTAAGGCACTCATCGGAGGGCAGAGGGAGGTAAGGGGAGTTCCAATTTGAATAATTTTGGGACTTTGTGAATGCAAATTATATTCTCATACAGCTTGGAATATTCGTGTTAGCGTGTTCACGTCAGCGGAAACGAAGTAACCGAGCTCTTCGAGCAAAAACCGATGTATTATAATACGACACGAATTGTATCGAGGCGGTAGAGATCAGAGATCCATAGATTCATCTCAATCAGTCCAAAGCGTCTTTCTCCCTGAATGCATGAGTCTCTTGGCCCCCGTACGCTTGCGGCTTTGCCGCGATCTTCACTTTGCTCGAAAAGTCTTTTCTCTTCTCTCGCTGATCCTCTGCAACGACTTCGCGTGCGAAACGTGAATATACATCAAGACCACGCACATAATGTATATCATATATATCTACACATATATACGTATATTAAGGTGTTCGTTTTCTTTTCACCCCTGGACGCGACGCCGCGCGACGGTCTTCGGGCGTTGTCGGTGGTCCTCGTATAAGGCTTAATATCGGGCCCAGCGGGCCCGACAGAGGATGAGGAACCAATGGCGAGAACAAGGAAAGGCTTAGAGAGAGTGTTATCTTTGATGGAGAGCCCTAAGAACCTCTATTAGGCTCGAAAACACTACCGGGACCCCGTCCAGGGACGCAATTTAACTGGGACCCAAAAGTATAAGCGGTATTTTCACTACCGTGATGCCCCTAAAATCGTACAGAACATACATACTCTGCTTCAAGAGATTAACTTTCCAAACGTACACCTATCAAGTACGAGCTATAATTAGTCCCAGAATAATTACAGAAACGGTGTTATATCCTTAAAAAGAAAGGAAGAAGAAAAAAAAGGATAATAATAATTGAACGCGCTCGAATCAGCATCGAGTGCAAAATTTGTTTTGAATGACGCGAACCGAACGTACATACAATATATAGTTTCCACTAAACCATCGTGGGTATAAACCGAATACACTTTTGAATTTAGATTAACAAAACAAAAAAAAACGATATATAAATTAGATTTTTTTTTTCTAAAATGTATCTTGACTCCATACAAATGTCAAAAAATAGTTATTTCCTCTGAATATTTAGATCGTCGTGGTGTAACGAAAATTTGAAACCCTTCGGGGTTGATATGAAATGCAAGGAGGTAATTTTCGTAATCACATAGCAATTTTAACAGTAGCTGCAAAGCGGCACACACCGCGTTACAGGTATATATGTAACTGAATCTTGATATACTTTGCCCGATAGTTATACCGCTTGCTGCAGCATTTGCGAGTATCTTGATCATGTCTTCAACTATATATAAATCGTATACATAGTTCGGACCTTAACAGGGTGGCCCCTTATTATATTTCTTTTTTATATGCATCGCGTACGAGTTCAATTTTATACACAACTCAATATCTAAGCGACTTCATGTGAAAATGTATTAACGGGTAGTACATGCTTCGTTTTAATTACCACTTCGCGTGCAACCTCTTTTTCTATTTTTTCATATTTTTTCACTCTTTTCCCTTTTTTTTTTCGTTTCTTTTTTTCTTTTCTTTTTTTTTGATGCGCTACGCTGCTCAATGGTAAAATACCTAGTATAACTTAATATGTAGATACTATACTCATATCGTTTGCAGACATGATCGTTATATAATAATTACTGTCACAAACACAATAGTTGTTGTTTTTTTTCTTTCTTTTTTTTGTTTTTTCCCCCTGTATCTAATTATGTTACAGGTATTACGCGACAATTTTTCTCTCGATCATTGCTCATGTATACATAATATGGCCTGTTTTCTCATCCCTTATTTTTTTCCAACTTGCAACTTATTTTAAATTGTGTAATTATAATTTCTTTTTTTTTCTATTATTGCCATCATCATTTCTTTACATGAAATTAGCGCACATCAGGCATATGAGATAGTTATGAAATGGCTGAAACTCCATTAAGAAATAAGTCGATGAAACGTAATAACGAGTGTCTAGGGATCGAATTGGAACATCGCGGCGCTCGATTATAGGTATACTCAATATGTACCGTCGTTTTCTTCTTTCCTTTTTCCTGTCTTCTTCGTTTCGCCCCCCCCCCCCCCCCCCCCCCCCTCTGCGGACCCATGATGATGCCTTTGCCACGCGTTCCCCTTTCTCCCTTAATTCGAATTTCTATCGACCAATAGAAAATCGCGGGGAAAAAGAAGCTATGAGCAAACAGCTATATGGTGACAGTTCACATTTATAGAGAAATGGAAGACGCGAGGGCGTGACAATTTTATTAGTTTTGAAAATTGTTGATAATTTACTGGTGAGAGAACGATTAAATTTTTGAATATGAGAAATAATGGTCTATTGGATCAATTAGATTGGTTATTAGCTCATAATCGTGAGTCGATGAGTCGAAGAATTCAAAAAAGAGACTGGTACTTTCATTGGTTTTAGATTATGAAAAGGTGTTATAACCGCAAACTTTTTTTTTTTTTAGCTTTTATCTTTCGTTTTCCAAGGAATACAGCTATTCATCTTACATCTGCTCCACTATTGTCTGTATCAACCTTGTAAATAATTTTTTTTTTTCTCGATATTGTTATATTGATCGTATATCTACTCGATTACATCTATCTGCAGCTTCCTCATATTTTGCACACTGGATATCATGGGGACCACCGATGACGACTGGGAGATAAATGGTAAACTAATTTCTAGAAATTCAATAGCGTCGTTATAAGTTTTATTTAGTGTGTATGAATTATTTATTAAATATATCTAGTGTAATCCATACCCATAGCTCATGAAGCTTCTCATATTTCAAAATTCCATTCGATTTCGCATCAGCAGAGTTTCAAATCGGTTATACGTATACATATAGCATGTACTTAAACGATAATTGATCTATACCGCGAGACTCGCATAAATGAATGAATTGAAGAAATATATTAATGTTAATAAATTCCGTACCTTTTTATCCGAGTCAGAAGACCTACGATGTTTTATTGCTTGGATACAAATTCCGATGGTAATAATTTGTCTACCTCTTAGACCCTCGGTATATAGAATAGAATTTAGAGTATTATAAACAATTAAATCGAGGAAAAGGATATGCGTTATAGATAGCGAGTAACAATCCGACCACCTATATCTATAATTCCACTTATATGCTCTATTCCGTTTTATAATTTTATATATACGTGCGGCGCATTTGTGGCCCTGTCTTAATAAATTCTAAGGTTTTATTTAAGGGATGGGGTCTTAGTTCTGGGACAGAGGACGGTTTGCGCCTAACCCAAAAAAAAATATCCATAACTATACATGTATTGTATATATATACGTATATAACTTACCTACTCGTATCCAGCTCTTCGGACTCCTTGGTCAGCTACCAAGCTTATCTTGTTGCTTTTTATTTTATTACTCTATCAACCTTTAATACGCAAGCCCAAACGTGTTCCTGCTTTTATTGCGTACCGGCGGCGGCGGCACCCTTTGATTCAATTAACCGATTTCAAGGTTGTGTTCTCTCGTTCTTCGACGCCATCTTGGTACTTCTGACGATGCTTCTGATGTTACTCCTATATGTACACTTCCAAACGTATATCGTATGTTCCTGCATATCGTATGTATGAATGAAATCATATTGATCATTTCGTAGAATCTTTTTCTTTTTTTCATTTCTCGTTGCGAAAGAAAAATCAAAATATAAAATGTTCGCCTGGGCAACATCCGCGCTTCAAATTTTGAGGAATTCTGGGTGTCGCAGTATCAGTCACGCGTTTTATAGACTCTAACAAAAAAAAAAAAAGAAAGAAAAGGAAAAATGCGATTTATCGATTCTTCAATAAAAGATAATTGAAAATTCGAGTTCAACCAGGAGGTGAGCGGTCGAGTTTTAAAGATCTTTCGGCTGGTAGAAATCCATAAAATTGTAAAATAGATGAAAATCGTCTCGTGGAAGAACCCGGAACACGCCGTTTGGCGTCAGTAAGTCGTTACTTTTTCAGACTGAACTTTATATACATATATATATGTATATACGATATTATATAGCCAAGCACTGAAGCTGCAGTGACTTTACGGTCTCCTTTTAAAACGAGCTGCCTGATACAGAAGGTCCTTTTAACAGAAGCTTGTACCGCTTCCAAGCAAGACAGCGTGGAGGAGAGCTGTTTTGCAGTCTTCCGCTTCACGGTTCAATTGCGCGGTTAATTGCTGTCAATATCGTTAGGCGACTTACGCAACGTGATTTATCGAACGAAGAACTACAGCAGCGTGTACATATTACCGGTCAATATAATTCCAGGGTGGTTTCAAAGTTTTGGGATAGCGCGTCTGCTTATAACGCTATATACAGCCCCTAAATTTTTGAACAACCTTACGCCTTGAATCAAGAAAATGTTTAGGAAGAAACTCCATGACCGTTGGTAATATACACACACAAAGTCATGATTAATCAATTAGCGAGTGGTTGCGACCTTCTGAAAATCGAAGCGGTAGCGTAGAAGGGGCAAAAAGTCGGGCAAAGGGGCCGACCATGACTTGGCAAAAACTGTAACACCGTCTATAGAACGTATAGTACTGTCAACTGATTTGAAAAACCCGATCGCATCGCGTCGCTTAGCTGTTCAGGGTGGCGCAGATAGCGCGGGGCCAAACCAATCAAAGAATTGATCGGGAACTGCTGATCCGGGAGCCTAAATATGAATCAGAAATTTTCCACATCGCTACCAATTACGAGATCAATCGTTTCTCATTCGGAGCATGTATGTTCTGAGTTTATCTTTTTGCTTCATTCGCGATGCACAAATGGAATTAGATCAGGTCAAAAGCCTTTTCAACAAAGGGTTCCGTGGAATCGTTCGTTGAGCCTCCTTAAAATTGGTCCCGTTTTTGCAAACCTTTTGTTTGTCCCAATCGCAGTTTGAGCTGCGTTGTGGTCATCTTCCAATGCGGGCTGGCGCCGAAAAACGTAATATACATGTGTATATATGTACATATATATAGGTATATACATATGTAAAAGGTAAAATACGTTGGAGAAACGAAGTCTCGTACATATATGTATCTTCAGCAGCTTCATAAGGACGAGGTGTTCTTCGCTCCCACAGAAAATCTCAATCATCTTCGCACCGTTTCTTTTGGAGTGGAAACCAACTATAGAGAGCCTAAAGTCGGTCGACTATTGGATGTTGGGTGGTCAAAGGGCGCCGCCATGACTGGCAAACGTCCGGCCCATTGTTTGTGAAACAAAAGAGAGCCTCACTTAACGCGCCTTAAGATTGACAAAAATCTAAGAAATTTTTATATCTATTAGGCAAATTGCAGACGCACGGGTCGCATGAATATATAGGTAGGGGTGTATAGGTATATATAAGATGTGAAAGATCATTATTATATTTTTGGCATGATTACGAAACAAATTTTTTATCTATAATACGATCGTCGTAAGTCCTGCAGAGATTTTTTGAAAGATAGCCCAATTACCGTAATTAACTAATTGCGGCTTAGTCCAAGTGAGAAGAAAAACGAAATGTCGGTGCGGAATTTTCTATAGGTTTTGTCTCACCTGCCGCCTATTCAATTGATCATTTATGAGAGGGAGCCTTCAATTTTTTTTTTTCATTTTGTTCTTTCGGATTACCGTGGTATGACTCCGGAGATTTATCGAAAGCTTATTGTTTTACGTTGAATATAGAAAATCGAGTCAATTCTTCTCCGAGGCGTATCTTCGAAGTTTTTAGGTGTTATTTGTAGAAAAAAAAAATTCTTCGGTGGTGGCCCAATTAAGAGACGGTAAGATAATTATTCGATTATTCACACTGGTGCGGTTAAAAAATAAAAAGAACCTATGGCAGAAAAAAATAAAAACAGGGATTTATGAGCCCATTAAAATTAGTTCTGCAAGAATCAGGAGTTGAAGATTGCTCTGCCATCTGGCAAATGAGATGATTCTTTTTTCAAGTAAAAACGTCGATTGTTTAGAAATTATTGACGGTAGAAGACTATGTTATCGCAGTCGGTAACAATGCCTATCTGGTATGATATACCAAAGAACGGTAAAAAGAAATCTTATCTACAATTGTCAAAGACGAAAAACAATTTTTGATCGGTAAAACAAATTCCTACTTTTATGCTCATACGTGTTCATTACAATCATCTGCGGTAGCCTCATATTTGTCACATTTATTTCAAGAGGGTATTCAATTCTGACGTTGTTCTGACGTTCAAACACTATTTTCGAAAAAGCTTTTGTTGAGTCACATCTTTTTATTAAACAGTATAAATCAATATGTTCTTTCCTCGAATTGATGAATCAGTGATTTTCGTAACTGTGAATATGTAGGTATCAGAAAATGTTATTGATGTTCAGAAATCCTGCCGAAATAATTGAGCCAAAATTTTTCTTCAAATTCCGGGCAAAGATATGTATGAGGTTGGTATTTTGTTTTTAGTAGTGTGGTTCTTCCCTATTGCAAATTGAATTACATTTACATTTTGAGAAATTAGGGTTTCGGTATCAGCGTAAAGAGTTTCGCTTTCATAAATGAATCCCATAAACAGTTTGAGAAAACAAGCGAACATCGCCATCTGGCGCCGTGGCAATCTCATAAAATCAAATAGTTTAGGCTTAACAGCTTAACACCCAATATAACCGAAGCAATAAAGACTGCAGGCAGCCACGAATCGTTCAACGACCGTTTCGAAACGAAAACGAAACGTTAACGTAAACTGAAAAACAATCGAGCAACGCCTGTCACTCCGTTGACGAGTTAGCTTCGCCTCGGCTCGCTCGCCAAAGCAGTCATCTGTTTCTTGTGTCGTTTATTTTTCCAAAATGGCCGCTGAAACGCTCTGCGGACCCTCGGGGTAATTTGAAGACTATTTATAATCTCTAGCTGGAATCGTTTAACGAAATAGACGCATATATCGGAAGTTCGAACTTGTATTTTAATAGCCTCTAGTCCTGAAAACATCAGATCGATCAATCGATCAGAAAACTTGCTTCGGACTTCTCAAAACTACCCCACTCCATACTGTAAAGCTCTCCTTGAATGTGTCAAGTCGTAACTCAAAAAGAAATTTTCTCACCCGCTCTTCTACTATGTAAATACTGTGGGAAACAAGAAAACCCTTTTCTATACAGTGAAAAAAAAGGAAATTAAATCTCCGACTAAACTACCCCGACTTATTTAAGACCAAAACTTCATCTATGAAAAAAATTTTATCGTGCTCTCGTAGAAAAAGAGATGTGGTGGTCTTTTAATGATTTCACAGACGCCTTTCAATATACTGTCAGAATATTTTCTTTACATTTCAAACGGCAGAAAATTTGTAATTTGAATGATCACATTTTTATTACGATAGTAGATCGCATTTGATTGAATACGATTGGCAAGACTTGTGAGTTGAATTATTCAGGAAGATTGGCGCGATAATTTTTGGTTGCTCAATAATTCTGCCCCGGAAATACCGCGCCAGAATCATCATATACCTATAGGGGGTATTTTTCAAGTACTTACACTCAAGTACCACTTCAAGTTTATTTCTGGCAAAAAACAGCTCTTAAACGTTCAACTAAGTGACCTTTTAACTGCGAGCAATATATACTCTCAACAAATATAATATACGAATATATTTTTCAGTATTTTGAACGCGATTCAAAAGAAATATATAGCAAATTATAATTCGTATAAAAAAACCATCACGCGAAGTCTATTCTATCGATGGTTACAGTGTTAAAGCTGCGGCCCTGACTGAAGCGGGACTGATTGGCCAATCCAGCAACAATTTTCCTCAACGCCGTTCAGAGCTGGAAAAATCAGTAAATTGCCTCTTTGAGACGACGACGCGGAAAAGCGGGAAAACCGATTTTCTTAGTAGCTCGACAACTTATTTTATCTTTCCGATTATCGGCTCGTTTGCTCCACCCTCTTTGCGGTAGCTCAGAAACGGTTTCAGTATTCTCATTTGTCGAGGGGAAAAAAAATAAGAAAAAATCGCACTCCACATTTTTTTAGATCTTTAAAAAAGTTTAAAATTTTTTCAGCTCTTACCATTTCACGTCTTCCCATGGGACGCGATTGAAAGCATATATAATATAAAATGGAGTATACTGCAGACTCGAGCCAAAGTCCACTTTAACCTCTTCAATAGTCGAAACCACGCCGCTTGGTCTCCTTGGCAACCGTCCCAATTGGTCGCACGAGGTAAGAAGAGAACAAAAAAAAAAGAGAGAAAATGAAAAAGAAAAAAGAGACTAGATAAAACGAGGGCTAGAGAGAAAAAAAATTGAGCATCGCGGAGTGCCCGGAGAAAATCTCAAACTCGACCAAACCCGCAATTCTCCCTGCTACCGCGTATAGGGAACTCTTGTAGGTGAACTGAATTTCTGAATAGAAAATTTCAGAATCTCTCTTCTCTTCGCGACGCGTAACCTGCAATTTTCACTAACCAAATTCATATTTCCAACGAACGACGCTCGAATTTTTATTATCATACATATATATACTTGATTTCGATCACATTCGGATATGGTATTGTCACAGCTATACCTACTCTATTTTAGCTCGATGAATTGTCAAAATTTTTATTCAAGATTATCCGAAAAAATGGAGGATATTTCCAATTCCGAAACTTCACTACAGGGGGATGTTTCCGATGGTGGTAAAAAAATGAAAAAAAACTGAAAAATAATAAAATGAAACAAAATAACATACTGTACAGCCTCGGGCAGAATAATACTTTGTTCTAATGACGTAACTCAGAGAAAATTCAAAGTGAAACAAGAGAGTAACGATTTGCTGCTCAATCAAGAGACGATGGCTAATTTTCATTAGTTGTTAATGGCAGCTACCTCTCTTCTCGCTTCATTCACCCCCAGACTCCCCTATAGTGAATCCAACCTTTCTACAGCGAACGTTTTATGTCTCATGAAATCTAGTTTAGCATATATGTATATATATACCTACACATACAATAGTTTTACCCTGCCAGACTGCAGTTGTACGAAAGCTTTTATAAAGTTCCTATCTTCCACTTTCCGTCAGACTCAAAAATCTTCTTCATTCAATCAATTCGCGCAAGTTTTAATCATTCCGGAAATTTTCACGAATAAATATCTTGACATACCTCATTCAAGTTCATTCGATGAAATAAATATTTTTATACCTATGATAACTCAGAATAGTGTATAGTATGTGTACATTCTTTTTTTAACTTTTTCTTCTTTTTTTTATTTTTATTACTCGAGCCAAGTAACGTACCGTGATGAAGTTATTCAACGTAGTGACGATTACAGATTGCATACGCATCATTTCATAACGGAATAAAAATGAGGTTATATATTTTTATTTTTTATTTTTGTCTCTTTATATCGTCAACCGCACCTATACATGCACAGGTCGTGGGTTAAAAATTTTATCGAATTGTGCGAGAGAAAGTAAATTTTCCGTATAATTGGTCAATTTTTACAGAATTTCTGATATTTGAAAGTATGATTGATTGATTTTTTTTATTACGAATAAATAATAATATAATAATGATGACGATGATAATAAAAATAATAAGGAATTGTGCGGTGAGTGAATCGAAGTCAAATCGTAAATAACCGGGGACGGAGATTATACAAGTTGACATTGAGAAAGTTGGCAGTCACTTAATTACTACTTGAAAAACACCCTTTGCTTTGTATATCTCTTTTAACGCTGCACCAGTAGCATTCGTTGTTTTTGCGAGCTTAATTCTTCCCTCGTTAAATAATCCGCGAACAAGATGCAACAAACTCTTGACTTAAAAATAGAAGAAATAATCTCAACGATTTGAGCAAGTTGCTCAAGATTGTTGTCGCTATTTATATTTTTATATGCTTTTATTGCGCTTTCATTTCTGTAGTCGAAATCGTCATTTTCTTATCACTGAACGGGAACTTTGTTTTCGAGTAACTTAATTTTCGGAAATGACACTCGATGTCACATACGCGGTAATTCAAATAATCTCGAAGTCATTTTTTAATGCTCGATCGTCACCTGCACGTGTTAATTTTGAACGTTTTTTGATTATCATTTGCTAATTTCCATCAAATTTTGGCGCATCCGAAGCGTTTTTCACATAAATTTATACATAACCATTGAAAAGGTCCTCGGGAACCGCAAGTCATTAATAGGATTAATATCTGCGTCAGTTTTGGATACACTGCTACGCCAATAACCTCAGAACAGACCGTATCACAGATTCGAAATAAGTGTATGAATGATAGCTTTAGAATGTTTAGAGATATTGTTATAAACAAATCTCTAATGGACTGCAGAAGTTTCTGTCTGACATTATTCAATTTAGGTGAAGTTAGAAAAAACATACACATATAGGCGCATGTATAAACGATCTTCGAATACACGTGTAGGTGTGGAACAGTTTTCTGAACTATAGAAAGGTTTTTAAGGCTTGAATTTTTTTCTACATTTTTTTATCAACCGCGTGAATTAATTTTTACAATTCCAGATGACCGAGAGCTGCACGAGTAAAAGTCACTTGCTCGATGTAACTTTACTCTTTTGTTTATAACAGATGAGTGTCAGATCTTACTTTTTTTCTTGGCTTACGGTTAAGTCTGCTTGACTGGGACTGAATAAACATATCTTTTGACTGCGGCCCACCCACCCGGGTAGACAGAAACTATTAAAACACTTATGAACAAAAAAAGAAGAGGTTTATCCACTGCCACTGCATGATTTCTGCGATGGATTGTACATCATTTTTTGGATGAGAGGAAAGATTTTAGGAATTTCAAGAATAATGGTATTTTATTTTTTCGTTTAATCTTAATTTTTTATATTTGCGATCTATACATTTATTTACACTCTAATATACACATTTCTTTTTTTCTTTTTCTTTTAATTTTGTTCTTCGAATTTCTATAATAAATAATAGCTATTCGACAAATTGTCGTATCCCTATTACGCGGATTCAATTATTAGACTTCACTAAGGTAATTATGATTATATATCGCTACTGACTTTGTATAGAAATTTTATCGTGCATTATTTTTCTTCCATGAAAGAGAACAGAAATACATAGAATATCTCGCAAGGTACAAAAATTTTTGCAACTCAATCTCATACAGGGTGCCCAGGTGTTATCGGAAGACCGAAAACAATCAAAAATAATCTCCCGATCAATTGAATTAACTAAGAAATAAAAACAAAAAAAATAATCAGTCGATCGTTCATTAACTGCGTGACTTAAATTTCTGCACTATTATATTATATATGCGTGTAAGATAAGAAACATAGTAAAATCATTCGCCTGTTATTACGATCATTACTTTTCGTCCTCATTTTTTAAAATATGCTGCATTTCTCTCTGTCGCTGATTAATATCCTGTATCGAGTTCTGCGCTTGTAATTGAGCGGAAGGAATCGGCGGACAAAGTAGCGGATGATAGGGTAGGCAGTAATATGGAAATCCAGAAAGGGCTTTATTCACGTTATGAATTTGAGCCGCAGGAAGTTGTCCCGGAATTGGACCCGGTCCAGGAATCGGTAACCCTCGAAGGTGCTCGTCAGGATGAACCAGAACACGAACCGCCACTCGTCGAGCCGATCCCGAATTAACAAGGGCGCCCAACTCCTGCTGCTGTCGTCTTTTGGTTTTGTACCTGTATAATTTTGCAATCATTTTAATAATTAACGTCTATATGGTGCGCGAACGATGAGATATTACCTTCGATTTTGAAACCAAATTTTCACTTGAGTTTCCGTAAGTTTTAGACCACGAGCCAAATCGGCCCGTTCGGGACCGGACAGATATTTTTGCGCAGCGAATCTTCGTTCCAATTCGTAGACCTGTGCGTGAGAAAATGCGGCCCTACTTCTTTTCTTTCGACCTTGAAGTGTCTGTCCATGTGATTGAGAATCGAAGATGTCGTCCTCTAGGTCATCTGAAAAAATGAAATTATTTTTGCACATCAATTTCCCTTCATTTCTGCACTTTGGCCAGACGATGACCGACTAATTATCGAGTAAGTCATTTATCGAATCCCTTGACAAATCAAAAAAAATTGAAAAAAAAGGGAAGAACGGATAGTCAAATGAAGAGACAGACAAACAGACAGACAGACATAGGCGACGGAGCGACGAACCGTATAGTTGTATAGGATGAAGGGACGGAGGGACTTGTTGGCTTTTGATGTCTCGTTCAAACATTAACACATGTCGTCGCTACTCTGATGTGTTTACTCGGCAGGCTTTATTATTGGATGATCCTAAACGATACTTGACTCTGACTGTGCAGTGCAACTAACGGGATCAACATCAGCAATATGTGCAGCAAAATATTTCCGCACTTATAACGTAATTCTTCGTACCGCTGTGCGATGATAAAAAAAAAATAAGAAAAAAAATTATCGAAGCTGCGTGAAAAAGATGAATTGTTATTCTCACTTCGATGGTCGCGATTATATTATTAATAATACGCCTGTTATTAATGTTATTATCCTACAGAGACGCCCATAACGCCGCGACGCGCGCCGATGCCATTAAGGTATATTAAGTAACTCAAAACCAACTCCCACAGAGTCATAATATATGCTCTATCCCAAAGCTGTGTGCGAGTTAAAAGCAAAAATATCGTAATTTGGTAAGTGCATAGCTTTGAATCGGTGCCACCGGGTACCGGCAGGTGCCACCCTGAAAAACTACCCCTCACATCATATCACTGCCAGAGGAGGTGAGAACGCATTAGTTAATTGTAGGTCTCACTTTTACATTTTATACCTAACAGGAAATTGTCTGGCAATGGGACACAATTTACTCTTAACAACATAAATAAGCCTGCATTTTTTTTAACGTCTAAGCGCGTAAGCGCGGCGTGAGAACGAATGAATAAAAGGAAAAACAACAACCGCAATCGAAAGCTGCTGGTCAGAAAAATCACGACTACATAGTATGCAATTTTTTCTATTTTTCGTTACAAAATCAAAGACCGTCATTTTTTTTTTTTCTTTCAATTTCTTTGAAACAATTCGTAACACTTTGCGAAGTCTTCCGATAACTTCTTCGGTTTTTCTTTCAGCAAAAGCTTTGTTCCAAAAATAAATTCGACAGAGGGTGTGTGTAATATCATAGTTAGCGAGATATTGATTGAGTCTTATAGTACGTATGTTGAAACGCGATTGAAAATCATCGGAGTAAACAAACGAATGAAATGTTAGAAAAAGTATAAGCGAAAAAAAAAAAAAAATTTTATCACACGTACACACACACATCCGCTGGAGATATGAGAGAAGGATGTTTGGCAAGCGACGGGGGCTTCGACGCATTAAGCGCGAGATGACATCAACTTGACGTCCAAAGTGATCAAATATAGATCCCGTTCAAATGTCCCCCTACGTATCCCAACTCTCAGCTCTCCCCAATTATATCCCTCGAACATTCATATGTTATACACTCGCGATAAATATAGTATTGTATATTAGACGGAAAATCAAAATCGATCGAACAGGTATGTTTTATAGGTGCGTATCGGAACAAAAAAAAAGATTACAAAACTTTATTCTGAGCGTCAAAATTCTTCTTTTTTTTCTTCCTCAATTATCGTACAGATTTAATTTTCATCCTTTCAAATTTGCACCGCGCCAGTGGATACTTTAATTTGGAATCGATGACGTTTAACGAGGAGCCATATAAATTTCATTGACACGATTTCTAGTACCTAAATACGCGTTACATCATGCCAACGTTGTAAAAGCTGTTAACCAAATGATTGATTCTGCACTTTGGTTGACCGCTATAACGCTTTGTTTGTAGAATGTCAGCGTAAGCAGGGTAGATAGGGGGGAGGGGCAGGGGGGGACGAGTAATCCAATACTCGAAGGATTTTGTCCTTCTCTTCCCATCTCACTGTCTCTCGACGTACGTCCTTCGCGATGTGATGCACGAAGTACAAGTGCCTCGGTTTATATGCCGCCTTAATAGTATATGCGCCTCTTCATTATACATATATATATATGTATATATTAGGGCTCCGAGTTTCAGATCCAACAAGAAGTGTAGTGCCCACTTATGACGTCTGCTGCTTATTCAAGTGCATCCACTTATGCTACTAAAATTACATTCAATTACCCTATCTCTGTTATAGAGTTGACTCGGCAATACGGGAAAAAAAATTTAGAGAATTATGAAAAGAGGAACGTGAACTATACGGCTATGCAATTCGATTAATTTTATCGTAAAAAATATCGCCATCCTCGATGTGGTATGTTTGGAGTTTTTCAAAAATTCTTCGAGATTCGTTATCCTTTTTTTTAAAATCCTTCTACTCACCGAAAAGTTTGCTCTTGCTCATGTCTAATGCTTCGTCTTGTTGCCGTTGTACGGAATCTCTGGCTTCGCTTGTGCCGTGTTGATAAGCTGCGATTGTTCCAAGGGTTTCCAAGTGCTTGAAACTTCCCTGTCCAAGATGATGTTGGAGGTTACCAAATCCGGTTAAATTGGCTTGAGCGAGATTACGTCGCAAGATGTCGAGTTCTCTGGCCATGTTTAATTCTGGGGATGGAAATCTTGGAAATCTATTCGCTTGGAGATGAACTTCGGCTTCTGTTAAAGAATTACCGTTCGTGTTTCGCATGTATTCTACCAGGAGTTTGCTCTGAAGAGGATGCGAAACTTTTTCGATGTCTTCAGGAGCCACCGAACGTTTTTCGGAATCTTGAACTGGCTGAACTTCGCGGCTTAAAATGTCTGCGATACTGAACGGTGTTGGCTGAGAACCGTGAGAACCACCCTTTGGAGAGTTCGAAGCCTCGATCTTTTTTGGATCATCCATTATGGCCTTCCAGTATTGGACCTTGTATTGAAAAGATTTTTTTTCTTCGGATCTATATAGCGAAATCTATGTCGAGGAAATCCAATCTGGATCTTAGAAGTTTTATGAGTCTATATAATCCAAGGCCACAATTTAAAAATATCCAGGGTCTGCATTGACACCATGATTCGCCGATGCGAAGATCTCACAATATTTCAAATCATTTCGGGATCATTGCTCCACGCCATTTTTTTTTTTTCAAATTTTCTTCCCAACTTTTTTTACAAACTTAATCACACTTGAAATTTTTCTACGAAGTTAGGTGAACTCGGTACGGCACTGTTAAAAAATATTCCAATCACCGCGATCGATTCGAATATCAAAATTCCGTTGATAGATCACAAAGAATTACCAAATTTTCGAAAGACCAGAAGAAACACCCTTCTGGCCGAGGGTGCTTCGAGCAAGTGTGCTTGACGCACGACGAACTTATTTTTCAAATTAAGATCGCCACTAGAGTCCGTCTCCCTCCTTCGCTCCTGAAACTTTATCTCTCTCCGATAACCAGATCATTTTATGATCTCAACTCTCTCGCCAGAGACACGGACTTTCGAACGTACGTGGTATGCTTCTGCGTTCGTTCCACTCATTGAGGAATCCGTTCGTGCGCGGGTGTTTCCTCCCGTCTCTTTTTCACGGGGCAAGGAAGGGGGGGAGAAGAGAGCGTCTTTCTCCTTCTTATCAACTGACAATTCACCGTCGTATTTCTCTCTCTCTTGTTACAAGTAGGTGGAGCTTTCGGCCTTCCATTCTTGTTTAACCTTAACGCGTTATCAGATTAGAAACGTTTCACTCCCACGTAAGCCTCGCCCAGTAACCAATAGCGGGGAAGAACCGGAGCGAGCTTTTCAACAGCCAATTGGAAACAACCTACTAAACTCTCAACGGACCACCACCGGAAACTTTAACTTTGGCGAAAGTGTGCCACGAGAAAACTTGAGAGAGAAACTGCAGTTTCGGAAGGCTTTTAGACCATCAAGTATATCAATGGGTACATTAATATGATTCGCACCGCCGATATTCATGCGGATTTTTTACACCACGCAAATCAATTTCCATCCAAGTAACCATTGCTTAGAATTTATGTGTTGGTATAATTTTGATTTTCTGTCCTAAGTCTTTTGCCTTGAATTTTCAAACTTTGTTCGCTGAATTTAATTGTGTCAGTTTTACAACACTACAGTGCAGAATCTTGTCAGAGACTGATTATTCGATGAATATATGATTTCTGTGGGGTGCAGTTGTAGATCGTCATCTTTTCTAAATACATACAAGTAACATTAAGTTCCTGTTCAGGATTCAGTCGTTTCCCTAGGAGGAGTTGGTTGCAGTCTGATGCGCGTTGCAATATATTACGTATATCTATACAGGGGTACGAATGTTTTACATGACAATCGTCGCTAAAGACTAACGCCATTGTCTGCCACGTGGCAACTCCTACGGCTCTACGCTCTCCTATATTATGTTTAATTAAGTGTGAACCGCAGAAGTGTAGCTCACGCCTCACTTGATTCGATGATGACCCAAAGTCGGTTATACGAACTGGATCAAACGATGTGATGATTGTCCTCCTGTAAATTTAGCTAGAAAAAAGTAGATGATATCTAAGTATACGAAAAACAAAAAGCTTCTGATGTCCTACCTTTATTTTCACCGCATAAATTCTTTTATTTCCATCCTTTATTGCAGGTAAGGATACCTAATCTTTGAAGGAAAATAATTCGCCGATTCAGTTTATTGTTTGATAGGAAAGGTCTTAGTTTCGTTTCTTCGATCGGATCTAATCAATAACAAATGACAGGGGTCTCCCCTATAAGCCAGTCTTCTTCTCTGACCCTCTTGCTCAATTGGTTGCAATTCTTAAAGACCTTAAAGACCTTAATTGGCGCGGAAAATTATACCTTATACACCCGTTCCATGCCACGTCCCTGAACCATCCCCAATCCAATTCCCATGAACTACCCCTCCTGCTATACTCTCTTTCCGGCGAATCGTTGGGGCTTTTTTTTCATTTTTTTTTTATTTTCTTTATTTCTATTTATTTGTTTTCTTTTCATTTTATTTTATTTCCGCGCCCGCAATTTTTCCGTCTGTATTTCTTGCCCGACGCCAATCGCGTGGGGTTTGAAAAGCAAGTAATCGTCCCCAATTCTTAGCAGACACTTTATTCCATCTCTAATACGAAGGGAGGAAATTAGGACTGAATTCGAATTTCTATAAATAGGAACATTTCGATGGGAAAAATACTCGCAGGTGCGTTTTTGTAGGAAATTAAGTGGAATGCCATGCGAGGCTTATATTATACGTGTATATAATGAATTAAATAAAGCTCCATTAGGACCCCCCAGATATGCTACACTGTCAGGTCGCAGTGATTTTAAATACTCCGCCTGCAGAGCCGGTTGCGTCTTTGAGATAATATGTAAAGGAAGCTTCAATCGCAATCTGAGAAATTCTACGTCATATCCAGAGAGATATTTAACGAGAAAGTAACAAACCGGTAACCAAGGAACGAGTCTATAGAGCGTCTTGGTAAAATTATAAAAACACCGGGACCGGATGACTGCGGATTGTTTGTTAGTCTTGGGTTTTAGAGTCCCGCGTGTCTGTCAGTCCAGAGATGTAATATTAGTGCTTAGTATACACTACTGTGCCTCCATCCTACCGGCATGTTCACTCCAAACTATCCGTCCTATTCAGACTTCTGATATACTCCGAGTATATTAAGCATTCATTGGGGTTAACTAGACAAGACCAAAACCTCAAAGTATCTTTTCAAGATTAAAATTTCATCCTCTATACCCAAAGAAAAATAAATAAATTAAAAAAAAACCAAAACAAAATTTCAACATTCTTGGTGTCCAAAAGGGTTGTCTGAAAAGGCTTTTAATTTAGAAATCATTTCCATCAAACTATTTTTATTGTGTCAAAAATTTCGATCAAACTTGTAGGTGATTTACGCAGAAAATCACATGAGTTACTGTTGAAACCATTCTCCGTGTTCTTTCCTACAGTCGGACAAAAAGTAGTCATAACTGATTTTCGAACGTTACAAGAGCTTTAAAGCTTTGCCTACGACGGTTGATAAAATAGAGCCCATTTTTCAGAGGGGTTTATGGCGACCTAACTAACCAACGTAAAGCTTCTAAGCTCGTTGTCAGACTTGCGATGAGTGTCGGAAAATTTTTACAGGCGGCGTTGCTTAATAGAAACGTAGATTTCTACCGTGACTTATAGAAAGCTTATTTTTGTAGCTTTTGCGATTTTCGCCATCGATAATTCCATTTTTTGTTTTAGTATAGCTGTACAGTTAAATCAAGACAATAATTCCGCGTCACATGTAATTGAGACGAAAAAAAGAATTTATGACTGTTGATATTTTAGAATTTGATTTTTTTTTTGCATTGAATGAGTTGAAAGCTGATGAGCCCAGAGCCTATATAGAACGTGATATTATCATATCGGCTTTTTATTTTCTCGGTTTAATGGAACGCGGAAATCTGATGCATCGAATATGCGACGTATACTAACAGTCACCCTTGTGCATGGTTTGGTTATAGTTAAATAGGATCAAATTTCGTCGTTGAACGTTCAGTGATTGATTATATGAATTTATACGACGATGTAATGGAGTTCTGTTTAACAAATAAGGGTGAATTACGTTCACTGATGATGTATTGTTTCAAATGAATATCGGTGACGCTATGATCGTTGATGGGACAATGAAATGTGGGACACAAAAACGTGTACGTATAATAATACATAATCGTTATATGAACAATTTATTTATTGAAGAAAAAATAAAACAATAATAATCACGCTAATTTATTCTTGTTCGCTAAATTTTTACATGTATATAAGTATTTATCGAGTACATTTGATCGTACGATCATTTGTTTACGGTAAAATTAAAAATCGTTGAAAAATATAATTTTCGGCTCCCGATTTATAGGAGTAAACCATTTAGCGCGAAGTCGATGGTTTTAATCTTGTTCCCAGCAGCAGATATACATACCTATCTGTACCTGGTGGATAAAATTAAGCCTGACAGTTTTATCGTTCCGTTCCCAGGACCCTTTATGGCATCAGTAGCACCGTACTAACGGCATAAGGCGATATAATAGTAGAGAGTAAAGGCGCCCACCACCTATAAACGTACGCTATAGTTGGGCCACTTGACTGCCAGATGACCCATCGTGCTTTTGCTGATAACCTAAAAGCGCCCCTGGCATCGCTCAAGCTGTCATAACTCACCTATTTATAAATTAAATCCTCGTTTATTTGTTTGTTTTCTATGTATTCTTGTACGTACTTTTCTCCTTGTGCAAAATTTCTGCCAAATTCGCGATGCGATATATATATAATCAAGCAATGCATATATATAACGACGCATGAGCTACAGCCTGTACTTTTTACCGTGATGAATCGTCATACTTTGATTCTTGCAAACTATAATTCTAGTTAAATTCTATTCAAGTCTATAAAGTTTTTCAAAATTATTTTTTGAATACTACTCAAAAAATCTTTTCAACAATTGTCAACTGCAGTTTGGCGAAGAGCAGGTTTAACAGCTCTGAATTAATGCTTCCGCAAAAAACACTCAAACAATTTCCGCTCCGCTCTTGAGCGACCACTTAAAACTATACTGGACAAAAAAACAAACGAAAAAAAAAGGCGGAAACTAGTCTAGCTACTTTACAAAATACAGCTGCCAATAAGGTGCGTTCCATCGTCAAGTCGTTGACTACATAGTTTATCCACATTCAGCATTATCATACAAAACTCACTATTATACTATATCCTAATGAATACTTTTTTGGTTAAAATTTCGTTCACTTTCACTTAATTCTCGAATCGTAACTACCACAGCCTCTGAAGATTTTGTTCCATCGGTACTTGTTCCATGTAATTGACGTATTGCATCTGATAATTTGGAGGGCTTAAATAGCTGTTTGAAAAATTGTAATCGGTTCCCGAAATATCCTGCACAGTTCTGTTATCGGTAATCATCGGCTTGGTGTCGATACCGATGACCTTAAGATCGGGAAAGAGTGAAGAATCGTTAGAAATATTACCACGACATTCAGTTTTCACCAGTCTTCCATCACATTGCATAGCCCCAGGTCGAATTTCAGGAGTTAAATTGTTGCCCCTGAAATCCGGACTTATGTGCCTGTGGATGTCGGAGTTGAGACTCGAACGTCCGCTTAATTCGGAATTTAAATCGGATCGGAATTCGGGACTAACGCTGGTATCAAGACGCATGTGGTCCGGTTGGTTAGATCTGAACTCTGGGCTGAGACGAACGTCGGTCGATCGAAAATCGCTAGGCATTCCCATGCCGATATCGGGCCGAAGATTCGGCCAATAAGCCGGAGCGTTGTAAGCTTCCTGGATGTGTTTACCGTCTTTGATTAAAACTGGAACTGGAATCTTCTTCAAGGATTGACTCTTCATGTTTTGAGCATGTAATTTTTCAGCGTCTTCAATGCGAGCTCGCTTGTTCTTGTAACGACGATTTTGGAACCAGATTTTCACCTGTGTACTCGTCAGTTTCAAAGTCTGGGCCAAAAGCTCTCGTTCAGGTGCGCTCAGGTAACGTTGCTGCTTGAAACGCTGTTCAAGCTCGTAAACTTGGGCCTGGAAAACAAAAGTAAGTTGACAGTTCCGTTGCGAGCGACAGACTTACAATTAAGATATAAATTTTTGGCGCGATAAACTCACCTGTGAAAATAACACTCGAGGTTTCCGTTTCGTTCGTTTACCAGATTGATTCTTACGGAGTTCTGTCTTGCTAGAAGTTACGACGTTCCCTGCAGAATAAAAAAGAAAAACCCACTTTTATATAAATATACAAGCTCTGCAGTATAAAGAGCGAAAAATCTTAGAAATTCAAACACAAAAGCTCACCGTCTTCAACAACTGCGGGGCTTTCTTGATTATACGGTGGCATAACCTGGCTCAGTTGATGAACGTGATTCATTTCCGGATGATAATTCTGATATCCAGAAATCACTCCTTGTTGTTCCTTGTATTTTTCTATCTCCCAATTATTTTCCGCAACGATATTATACGCGTAATAATCCTGGGAAAGATGCTGCTGTTGTTGCTGCTGTTGTTGTTGAGGGTAGCAATCCATCGCGCATTGAAGTTGCTGATCTTCGCTCAGAATATCGCGGACGCTAAACGGAGTTCCTGATGTAGACGTAGACAGCATTCTAACACATTATCAATTTTTTGTAAAATTCACTCTATAATCCTTTTCTAGTTCGATTGTTATTTTCATCAAAATATCACCATATAATCCACCATATAATTACAGATAATCCAAAACCACTCGAATGCTCGCAAGTTCAAATCATCAAATTATTCCGTAAACCTAATCACTAAACTTTAATTAGACACTCGATCCGAAGAACGTGTTCTTCAGCTCTGGAACTGCTGCTCTTCTTGTTTGGCGTCGTTAACTTTTTTTCAGAATCTCAAGAATTATGTTTCGCAATTTTTATGGTGTAATAAAACTTCCACTTCCAAATAACGCGTGTACTATGTAACTAGAGCCGAAGAGAAAACACTTAAGGGTTGACTCAGAGGTCAGACACGTTTTAGGGTGAAGAAATCTTCAAGAATCGTGACATGTAACTACTTAGTGAAATCAAGTGAAGCGGCTAATTGTGACTGATCTATCCCGATCTCTGAGACTCTAAAACAGGGGATGAAGCGGTCGGTCACACTAGTCAGGTCGGAGGGCAGAAGCACAGTGCGCTTCGAGGTTCACCACCAAGGCTTCAGCTTTCCAAACAGTCAAGTGTTCACTCTCCGACGAGCAAGCATCTACAAATGTGTTTGTGAGCCACGGATCATCGGCCATTTTTAACCAAGACATTCATAATATAATGTACCTACACTCGTAGAAGTCGCGAGTATAAGTCGTAAAGAAATCTTTGTTATAGCTCTGTATGTTTTACAATCACATTCAAGCACTCCTGAAGGTTTTCCGAATAAATGATCTGCACTTCTAAAATTAGAGACCAAAAACGCTATGGAAAATCCAAAACGTCTCAAAACAAACTACACCACAAAACAATCGCATGAACTTTTTGGTATCACGAAAACGACACCGGTCATTTATTTCATTTACAATATTATTAAAAATATCGATGAAATCGTGTGCCGGTTATTTAATTCTTTATCTTTCAGACAGCCATACTGTTGCCTCAGTTCTCGGCACTCTGGGCGGAGGACAAGCGGCAAAGACCCGCCTTTTCAGAAGGTCTGGACCAATCGGGATGCTAGTAATACCCGGTGTCTTTTAATATCAAATATTGACTCACGTTTTTCTTTGTACTAATAATGAAGTGATGGTTGCAAATTACAGGCTGCAGGGATGGACCTTGGATCATCATTCGGTTTTTTTTATTTTTTTTGCTATATTTTCATTTTTTTTTTTAATCTCATACATCTCTAACAGACATATCATCATTTTAGGATCTATATTTTCTCATTACGTGTATATATGAGCCACACGCAAATGTTTATTGATCATAGCTCATTGCAAATATTGCGAACCTTGTATGATGTCAGTGAATTTATTTGCTCTGTTGCGGGTGTAATTTGATCGTCTAGATCATCAGATGAGAAGAAAAAAATAATTCAATTCATTCACCGCTAGTTTGAAATGGAATTCAGCAAATATTCATCTGTTCATCTAAATCGCTCGTAAAATAGGGTTAAGAAGAGAAAAAACTTGAAAAAAAAAAACTAAAACAATCCATTTTTCCCACCACGACCGACAGCTAAGACTGAGCAAGTGTCAGTTTCTTCTCCTAACACACTCCAGACGCGTCTGCATCGGTACGGACACTTGAATTCTTGATCTTTTATTTACAGAAATTAAAATTGGGAAAATTATACGACTTAAGAATGTGAAAATTTGATGAAACTTATCTAGCAATGTGGCAATTATCCTGTAAAAATCTTGCACACATCTAACGGCTCGTTAATAAGTTTTTCTTGTTTTTTCAATTTTTTCAATTTGAAAAATGCGACGCGTGCCTGCAGTACATCGTACGGTGCAGGCGCCAGGGTGATAGTAGGCGCCGTTTTAAACTGTGGGAAAGTACGCGCGCACTGCACAGGCTGCAGCTATAATATAGACGTCGGCGTCTGCGTGACGCCTCAAGAGGGACGTCTTCGGAATCCTGACGTCATTGGCAAATCGGAAGAAAATTCTTTAACATTTCGTCGGATCGACGCCATGTCGGTGTTGGGATTGAAATTTCGACCCTTTTTCATCGGTGCAGATCGGTGCACACTTCGAGATCGCTGCACAGTCCTCATATTTTACGGTCTTTTACACTAAAATTTGGAGTAGCGTAAAATTAAAAAATACATCTATGAACCGCCAAGCAGGGTGTTGCGGTGTCCGATTCCATAGTCTTGGACAGACGCTGGGCGTCGTATAGACGCGACGCCTCGACAGTGGCGTTTCTCGCATGTGAAAGGGCGCTTTGTATTCCTACGTCTAAACAACCATACCACCTCATGTCCGTCCGTTCCATGGCGGTCCAGTACGAGTCTGGCACGGGCCAGCTCCTCTGGCAATGGACATCGAACTTACACCAAAATTTAGAAGAGAAGGTGGTGTGTTTTACGAGCATGGGGGGTCCTTACCGCCCATGGAGATATATCTGTACACGCTATACGAGGATCTGTTTCAGACCAGGGTTCGTCTGCTTTTAAAAAATTTTCTTCTGTTTCTCTGTTTTCCACAATATGTATTAGTTCACGTAAAATTACTCCCACACACACGTACGTGGCGTGCTAACAATACAGGCGCCAAACATTGCTCGAAAAAAAGAGTCGCAGATTTTTTTCTTTGCATTTTCAGCCCTCATCACAAGTATAATGAGAGTTTATTCCGCATGACGTGACCAGTACGTAACGTACATGGGGTGACACCGGAAGTCTTTTGGAAAGTAGATCGCTCCTAAAACTTTGGTGATTCATGTTTCATTCGATATCCGGTTCTGGTCCAGCGGATGCGATGACTATATCATTTCAAATTGCTGGTTTGGCGAATCATTTTTTTGCCACTCGAAAATAGATCGTTCGCGTGAGACCGATCATTTGTTAGCCATGGCTTGGTTATTATTAATGTAATCGCGAATCCTGACATCATGACTGCAAATTCTGATGCTATATAGTTATTGAGAAGGAAGCTTTTAAAGGTTTTTGATTTTTTTGTTAAATCCTATTGTGACTTAGGGAAACGCGACAGCGAACTTCTGCAGTCGTTTAGTACTCGTAATATATCCAGACGCAAAATTTTCTCACGAGGGGGTTTCAGTTTAGACCCTGTAGTGGACCCTAAACCACAGACTCTAGACAATTGCGTGGATCTGTCTGTCTAGACGGTTGCATCCCTTGCGGGTTACATTTGCCAGAGGTGCTTTTTGACTTCTCTGCTGAACAGGCCTTGAAATTATGGAGATTCGCTAGTTGCAAAGGAAACGATTTTTTGTTTTCTGAGACACTTTCTCCATCGTAATTTGAGAAAAACGAGACGACTATCCCTATCGTTGATAGCTTCTGATCGCCTCGAAAAATAGTTATGCTCACATGGTAACGCGAAATTTTAATGATATAGCAGGTGAATTTATTTTTGAAGCTTACAAAGTAAAATTAAACGCTGACAGCGTCCGCTCTTCGTTGTCAATTAAAGTAATCGAAATAAGCCTAGAACGGTAGCCCGAATCCAATTACAACCTTATCTCGCTTAACCTGTTTTTTTTTGCCTTCTCATTTCTCTACTGTACCAACGTACGTCCTGAAACTTAAATACACAGAAAAAGACAGAGCTATATGATCTGGACAACGTCACGATGCCTGTGCACTGTCTGCGATGCGGTTCCTTCCTCCGTCGGCGGCGTCAGCTATATATGAAGTATATTAATTATTAGGCGCCCTTTGGAATTATACTCAGAATTTCCTTTATTCACGAATTAATGTATAATTAATATCCGAGTGTGTAACTATTTCATCAAACCTATATCACACCCGTGCAGCTGAAATTTGTTGGGTGTATAAGGTAGTGCGTTATAAACTATTAGGGGATGCGTGACTCACGTTTTTGAACCGATGGGAACTTCGAAGCCTTCTGCCTGTGGGAAAGAATTCATTGCTCAAAGTCTGTACTTCATATACATACTTCATCTTGACTTGAGTTAAACGACGTTTTATCGTTGTCCGACATTGTATCAACAAACCGACGTGATTACGAACGAACTTGGACCACTTAACGCGTACAGAAACATGAAGATGAACCAAAAGTATATACATGCAGCCGTATTAAGTTTGAATAAAGTTTGAATTCTGGAGTCATTGTTTTTATTATCTATACCAATACTGATCACACCTATATACCCGAATTCAGCTCAAGGAGTTGTAATCCATTCGACCGATTCAATCTAATCGAAAATCTTCGACAAAGACTGAAATCGATAATTTTATATTTTCGAAATGCTCGATACTTTTTTTTTCCATTCGTGATACTAGTATGCTTTTCCACATGAGAGAAGGAGTAACTCTTTCGTGGAATGACCATTCGCAGATTATTCTGATTCGAAAGTCACCACCTATACGATCGATTTACTGATTCGAATGAGCATTGGAAGAAACTGGTCGTTTCATAAATTTTGCAATCTTGGATTTTTCTTTTGTTTTCGGGACGTGGTTCTATAACAAAAGATGCGACTTTCCTGCAAAACTCAGCTCGGTATCTCCCTTATTGTATTCGAAAGTCACGATTTGGTAAGCTGAATCATGTGCGAATCAGGTTTTGATTTTTTTCCTGAATTCACAGGATCTCATCTAGCTAGATGTTTCCATTTCCTCAACACATTTTTTTATCATTTATGCCAGAAGTCCCATTTTTTAATGTTATCCCCGTGGTTAAAGTCGGGCTCTATACCACGCAAGCCCATCGGTATAGAGCGGGGTATGTCATGGGTCGGTAGAAAGCTTTCCGCAGGCAGTAAAGGACGAGCACTGTGACTTCGGCACTGAACCAAATGGCCGAGAGGCTTAGCCACATTTTCAAAAGATGCCGACTCCGTTTCCAACTAGGTTCGACCTCAGAAAACAGCGGCAATTAAAACTTAATCTCATCTTTATTATAAATCCCCGGAATATGTTTTCGCCTCTCTCAATGTCCATTGTAACTTTCTCAGTTTCGAAGTTTCCGAAGTTACGGATCTTCAAATTTCGAATTTCGCCGGTGAGAATGAGCGCTGGGAGCACATCACGATGGGAAAAAGTGTGAAGATTTTTGAAGGTATGGAGTAGACCGGGGCGTGTAATCAGTCAAAATGAATAGTCCCCCGACGAATTGAAGAAAAAAAAGAATGTATCCACGCAGCAAGTTAATTAAAATTTTCTAAAAGCTACGATGATGCTGATGGTTTTTAATTGGCTAGTGTTACGGGATTATAATATTGAACCGCATCAAATTAGTTAAATGAAATGAAGTTGTTTTCACTTGCGCGCGGACATGTTACACGTGGTCATAATAAAATATAATAGTTTAATCTAATCTAATTTATGTGAAATAGAAATGGACGAGGGATTTATTACTCGAATATTCAATAAACAAAAAGCAAATAAAAAATCTACTCAACAGGAGCCCCTAGCGCGCCCTTTGAACTGGCCCAAAGAACCCTATTAACACCGAACGTGGCAAGAAAGGCCATTCCGATATCTTAATCAAGTTAGTTATCAGCCGCTAATGAATTCCTGACAAGGGTTACAAATCCCACATTACGAAATTAGTTTGAACCTCTGCTGCTGCTGGTGGCGCTGGTTCTGTTGGTGCTGAAAGGGCTTTCCAAGCCATTTATTTGAAACTCGTAAATCAAGAAAAATAAGACGAGGCGAGGGTAAAAAATGCCCACGGTCCATTGAGCGCCAAGGAAAAGGGAAATTGGATTTAGGATTTTTTCTCTCTCTTCTTCTTTATTTTTTGTTCTACTTTTATTTTGTACGTCGGGAAGGTAAAAGGAGGAGCTATATTCGAGCCTCTCGCTTGCCTTCACCTCCCCGGAGAAGTCAATTAGGGTCGTTGTTCGCCTTGGGATTATAATAATATTTTGATCGGTGCGAACAAGGGTGGCTACGTAAACGTTTGATGATCTTCCGTCAAAAAAAGACAAGAAAAATCTACGTCGTCTACATCTTTCTCCGTGCTTTTTAAGATTTCAAACTTTCTGTTACTCCTTATATCAATTCTATAATATACGCAAGTTGCTGAATCGTTAATTTTTTTTTTTTTGTTTCATTTTATTTTTCTTCTTTTATAACAAGTATCCGTTAAACGAGCCGTTCATGTCCTGTCGAAATCTCTTTTGTAGGTGCGTTAACGTCTTGAGAATCCCAATATTATGCCCGTTGTCTTGAGCTCTAGAGATATGCTGAGTGTTTTGTTTTTGAGTTGCGTGCGCGAGACACCGGGGGGTAGGCCCAGGGTGGTCCAATTTGTCTGCCGGTCCGATATTGTATATTGTTGCGGACCCGAGGCTAGTAATGATAAAGATTGACGACGCCTGGCGTCGTTCTCAACTGGCTTCGCCGTTATGAGAGGCGGCGAAGAGATCAACCAGAGGATGGCGAGTGCGGCCCGGCAGGCCGGCGCGGTTGTAACCAGAAGAATAAGAAGAATATGAAAAAATAAATAAAAAAAAAAATGGTCCGACTTTTCAGGGCTCGAGTTACGAATCGAACGAACGAGAAAACACTTTGAAAAATAAAATCATGGTGATAAGGTGCGTCGTATTTCACAAGTTATAATTCGTTTAATCTCTGCATCGGAATAATTATTCATATTCCGCGTCGAATGGGATTATGAAAAAAAAATTCTAGATTTTCCTAAATCTACAATACTTTCTCACAATGAGAAGATATGCGATCGAGCGGGAACTGTGGAGGGTCGTAAAATTCCGAACGGAGGTCAACCCCGAAAGATAAGAAAGGGCAACGAGCTGCCAAGCTAAGAGATAAACAATTTGTAATACTAAGAGGAAATTACTCGATATACGATCACAAAAATCGTTTAAACCTCCTGCAAAAGGTTGCAGCTCTGAAAATTTCACACACGTGCTATGGTGACGAATTTTTTTTTTTTTTTTTTCCTACACTCACCCTCGGACTCAGTCGCTCTTAGTCCGTACTGAGGCATTTTGAACGATCAAAACACCACGTAAAATGTCACCAAAAAGTGTATGCGATTGTTTTTTTACTCCTCTTCTACAACTGAGTCTGACTTACAGACGAAATATGGACTGTAAATGCACACGCATGACAATTAATGTGCCCACGTGCGTATAAACAATTAAGATAAACACGCTATCTACAGTAGCGCGCACAGAGCAAACGCGAGAGACACATTACGATATACAAACGCATATAAAACAAGCTCTTCTCATTGCCCAACCTTGTCATATAATGTTCGTAATTGCTTCGTCGCAACTTGTAATTTCAACTGTCACATCCTTCAACGTCGACACGTCGAAAACATTTTACTTTTTTCTTTTTTTTTTTTGATACTTGTGTACGTCGCAGGTCGGATGACAAAACATATTCAAAAATCAAATTGTAGAACAGAAAAGATAATACCTCCTCCACTTCTAGTTTCATTTCAAGTGCTAATAATCTTCTAACACGGTTGAAAATTGCCCTCCTACTCCGGCAGCTCGTAAAAAAAGAAAAAAAAAGAAAAAAAAAAGCCAACGAACCGAAGAGAAGGATAGAACCAAAGAGAGAAAGAAAAAGAAAAAAAAGATAAAGGAATCGAAATAACAAAAGAAGGTATATACGTTACTAATGGTTTCGGGTTTTGGAGTCTGGACACAGTGGGATGAGAAACATCTCCATTTCGAAGCCTGAACGAAAGAATTCATAAGAGAGTAATGTTTGCCGGTTGAAAATTAATTTAATTTGTACGAAAGAGAGAATGGAACTAAGGAAAGAAAAAAAAAAAAGGGAGGGATAGAGGAGGAAGGACTTCGGTCAGAACGGAACGGGACGCTCAGAGCTTTAAAACTCGGGGAACCCCCCGCTGCGTAAAATATCGAGAGCCAACTGCTTCGGACGCTGCGGACCTGTCTCCACCACGGACTCCTTAGCGAACCATTCAACTTATATCCTATCCCACTATAATTGATATGGATGTCTCTTAAGGACTATTCCCCTTCGAATTAAATTATTAACTTGTATACGCTGAGGTTATAGATTATATCAGATATTCGTCAATGTAATTCTCGGCTCTGTTATACCACTAAGAAAATTACCCATTAATTCCTTCGGTGTAGCATATATTACATCCAGCTCTTTTATTTATTTATTGCATAACAACGAATTATCTATAATTATTCAAAAGTGATCCATCATTCTTCATATATACACGTAAAAATCACCACGGTTTTTAGCTTAACTACCTCATTTCTTATGGAACATAAATATCCGTTCACAATTTGTTATACCTTAGGGAGGATTAGTTATGTCCCGGTGAAAATTCGTTTCGAAAACGATCACGGTGAGAAGATGGAGGTTCGGTTTACGTATATACATAGACTAGATAACGTAAAACGCACTACGAAAAAAGTTACAACGTCGTTTTTTGCATCCGAGCGAAAACTCGGTAGGATCTGCAGTTTGTTGAAAAAATAAAGAACCGAGGAAACAAGAGAAAAAAAAGAAGAAGAATATCAAGGGAAGAAAACGAAATATATTTTTCAGACGGTCCTGGGTGCATTTGAAACTCTACGAACACTGCGAGGGCACGAGCGATAACGATCTAAGATATCGTCTGAAACAAATGCAGCTGAATGCATGAAGTCGGCCAGTGCCGGGCCCTTTGTCGGCTCAATGGGGCCCTGTATTATGCTCTCATCGTATTCACCACACCCGGATAGAATCCGAGTTTCCAACTCCTATACATACACATACATGCAGGTACGTATAAACTATATTGCCGTAGCAGTTTTGTTGCCAGTGTGCAGCATGCGGGGGTCTGTCATAGAGAACAGTTATTGATTGCGCTTCGAAGTAACCAGAGCCAGAGGTGGATTGTCCGTTTGGTATAATTCATGTTAACGTATAAATATCTATAGACATACGTATACGTTATAGGCATATAACTACGTACACCTACCTGCGCGAGGTTTATTATTTGTATCTTCATTAAGCGTTCGTACCTCGGCTCGATCGCAGTGGATATCATCTTCTATAGTTCGTAGGTTTTTTTCACTCTATCGAAACACGCCGGTCGGGTATCCTTTGAGAAAACCACCTTTCATTTCTTTTCCCATTTTCGAGATATCCTCAGTTCCTTGGGGGTTACATAAAAATTTATTTACAGACCTGCTTTACGGTCATTTGTAAACATCAGGTGTCGCTTCTAGAGTATAATTGTAGTAATGAAACTTCTAAACTATAGGTATCAAATATACCTTACGGGGGCTGGGCTGTATACCTACTTTTATTACAAACCAAATTCCTATTTTATGTGAAATTTTTTATTTCTCATATTTTAAGATATACCATTCCCAAATTACTTTGTCAGCGTCTGATTATAATTATGAGATTTTCGTCGGATGAAATAACTATGATGTTATTAATTGTCATGATATTTTACAAACCCCTTTTTTACTTTTTCTTTTTTTTCTGTTTTTTCTTTTTTTTTTCTCAACAAACTGGCACTGCTGTGTGTATATTTTACCATATATAGGATCGGTTTATGGGTATACGATAATAATAAATCAACGGGTCGCGTTTTATCAGTATTACCATTAATATATTTTAAACTAATCTATAACTTGGTCCCGGTGTCAAAGGAATCGCTTTATCTCAGCATTTAAATTAGGATGATAATATGAGTATATAATTAATATCCTAAGTGAAATACGGGACGATTGAAATATAATTAAGTAAAAACATCCAAATAATATATAGAGAAAAATAGAAAAAAAAAGGAGTGGGATCTAATCTCGGTCCTTGAATCTCTTCATCGCACGCTTATTGATATTTTCTACTGTATAAATATTACGTGACGTTCCGCCCCGTAGGAAGAGCAGGAGTAGCTGGAATATATGATGAAAGACTCGAGGAATTTGTCTATCGAAGACTGTCTATCGTCTTTCTTCTTTTATTTTACGTTCCTTTTTCTTTTTTTTTTTTAATTTTTTTTGGCTTCCTGTCGTTTCGTTCAAACCCCGACGAGTTTATTAAGAGTTTCATAATTCCTCGCAGTAATTAATCCTTCGGCGTAACCCTTTCTCCAAAAGGATGCTGCGCAAGAATTGGACAAACTTTGAATGGATTTATGAAAAAAAACTCCGAAATGATAAGCAGTGGACAGTGTTTTTGAGGTTGATTCGATCTCCGAGTTACACCGTACGGACAAATTTTTTTTTTTATTTTTCATTTTTTGGGGTTCCTCATTTTTACCTGATGCCTTTTTAGTGCGGGGGTAAGTTGGTCGCAAACAAAGGAGATTATTTTAACGATGACAAACGACCGACCCCGCAAGTCCCCGGAATCCACAGGGACCCAGAACTTTTAATTTTTTCGCCCCGCCCCCCCGCCGGGACCCAAAAAATACAAATTACTACCACCCCAGTGTAAATGTCCTCGTCGTACTTCAGCCGAGAAAAAAAACGTTACATAAAGGTCAGCAGCTAGAATTTAAAAAACAATTTTTCTTTCAATCGCTATTGTCCGACAACACCCAGTTTTTCTATACACATATATCCCCCCTCAGATACCTGTTTCCCATGGCTAAAAATCTTAAGACCGCGTGCTTCGTTTTCTTTCTTTCTTTCTTTTTTTCTTCTTCTTCTGCTTTTTCTTATTCTCAACTCATACAAAAACCTATAACACATCTTCTCCCGGAGGTAATCGTTCGGAAAATTTCATCTTTTTCGAAGATACTCCCACGTAAATAAATGTTCTGGACATGATTTCATTCGGAAAAAAAAAGTTTTCTCATGGCTGATGTCGTAAAAATATTCAACCATTTTTAGCATATCCACAACCAGAACGGATATCACCTGCTTCCCAAAGACATATTTTACATCCTTTCGTTATTTATTTATTTTCTTTCGTCTTTGGTAGAAAATATTTTAGCTTTCGAATTAATTAATCTTGTCATAATTACCGCGTTTCAATATAATGTATAAGGTATGAATATACGAGGAGGAGTGGATGACCTTATAGAAGATCGTGTAGTATAGAGAGAACCTCCGCTGCTAATTACGTTAACAACCTTTATAATACCTCAGTTGGAATTCCGTAGAGAAATTTGTAATAAATTTGCCGAGTTTTATACCATACGCATATATACGTTGTACTATATGGTGTATAATATGTATGCGCGTTACGCATCGATCGGCTTTAGATATTCCGACGTTTAGTACCCGCAGCGTATCGCAAAAAACTATGCAAAGCCTGGTAAAGAATATTTTCAAGATTGGTCTGACCACTACACAACGCCGATATAGTTTCTTGTTACCAATTATATGCATCTCGTTTACATCGGCCTTCTGTCACGCGCTGTTTACCAGAATTTTATTTCACTTTTTATCTGGTTCGTTTTTTCATTTACATCGCATCGGATACCGATCATCGAAAATGAGTATACTGTACTTTCGAGTCATCTGTGAGGTAGTGCAGTACGTCAATGCAGAATAATTCCGAACCGAGGTGTAATTTTGGTATCATGTTATTTTTGGGAATGATCACGCTGCCGGTCGTCGATTTTTTTTGTTTTGATGCGTCGCGTACAAACGTGGGGCGTCGCATCGCGTCGTTCACCGCGATGTTCTTCAGGGGTGGGCTTTTTGAGTGAAAGAACGCCCTGGTGTACGCGGGGTTCTTTAAAAGGTTTAATTTCGGTATCGAGTCTTCATCACCGTGGCGGTCTGCTTTGACGTAGATGACTAGCGCTAATCCGTTAAGTTAGACAAACGGATGACAATAGAGATCGGTATCTTAGGCACGTAGTACTACGTATCGATCGACGGCGGTCTGGCTGCTGCAGCACAGGACGTTTGTTAGATTCTCAATCTCTCAACTCTTATATACGTAATAATATATATTCTGCTGCTGCAGCATTTTCGCTCTGACCCATCAGCCACCCGCAGGTGCTGAGCAGGTTGTATAGGGGGATGTTTAACTGGCTTCCCCTTTTTCCACTCTTCACCCAACATTTCTAATGGCTTCAAACTCTTAATGAGTGATCGAAATGATGCTAATTGGACTAAAGCTCCTACCAAATAGGCCTTTGTTGTGATATGATGTACGATAATACCTACAGGGTGGTTATCGCGATCTCTAGATCTTACAACGCGTTCCCCTCTTCGTGTTTTTTTTTTCTTTTCTTGTCAATTTAACGATGAGCTGATCAAAAATCCCAATGAAAATTTACTCGGCGAGCTATTGGGATTAGTCTGATCGGTCGTTAAATTATATATTTGAGCGAGAAAAAGAACGTTGGAGAAAGGATAGAATGCAAAGTGGAACGGGGGTGCAGGTTGATGTCATACGAAGAACCTTGAAAGAGTTGGAGATGCGGAGGGAAAATACATGCAGTGGGGGTATTCGCGCAAACGGGATAAACCATGATTCCGAGTAGTCGGACGTGCATTGGAATTTTTTTGTTTTCATTTATTTTTTTTTCATTCGAATTTAAATGTGCCCCGAGCATTGCACTACATCGGATGGCGTCACTCGTAAATACGCGATGTCGGTCGAGGGGCCCCCCGAAGGAAGCAAGGAAGGAAGGAAGGGTATCATGGGAGTACAAAGAGGCTAAGACATCTCAATCCCCGACCTCCTTGGAGGGTCCGCGGAGGAGTCACGGGGGCCCATGGTCCGAGTCCTGGACGTTCTACTCCTTGAGCATCAGGTTGATTCTCTCTTATAGTTCCGTTCTTCTTTAGCGTTGTTTCTGTTGTGAGTTTGGTATCCCTTACAGCCTTGATACTACAGCGAGAGTTTGTGCGGCGTTGGTACCATCTCGCGGTTCTCCACCGTGCTGTAGCAAAACTTGGAAGGGCTTTGGAAGCTCTTGTTGCTGTTTCTGTTACCGTTGCTGATGCAGAAACCGTGTGCCGTCTTGGAAAGGGGCCGAGCCACACACCAGGTCCCACAGATCACTGTGCTATCTCCACCTCAAGATCTTACCTCCGTTCACCGAAGGAACCAAACCTACTTTTACCCCGCGTATTCCTTCACCTCCTCCTCCTCCTGCTCCTCCTCCTTCTTCTTTTTCTCCTACTTCTGCCTTCTTCTGCATCAACTCCTCTTACTCATTCCTCCTTTTCTTTCAATACTCCGATCATGATGCACCTTCTTCATCTTCTCTGCAACCTGCGCATAGGTAGTATAGCATCATCCAACCGAATAACACGTGGGGTATATTTCTTGTTTCTCTGATTTTATTTAAATAAAACAAACTTGGATGCGGATGATCTTTTTTTCATAAAAAATACATACATATAATATATCTACATAACACAACGCCATTTATGATCCGTGACGATCTTCTTCCCTTTACAAGGTGGTCTAACGTGACACCCACCCATTGAATAGAAACAAATGACGGACATCGACCACAAAGAGTATCATTTTTAATAACGAAAAGAAAAGAAAGGAAAAAGCTGTATATATATACGTATACACGGTAGCTCAGGATGTTTCTTCGTTCGGTAGCAATAGACCGGGGTAAGACTAGAGTCATTGGTGATCGGTGATCAATACCATGCCGGCGAGTATCATGATGACCGATAACAGAAGCGGCTTCTTTTGTTTCGTCTCTCTGATCCTCGTCTGTTTCCGCCTATTGGCCCACCACCACACGCGGCAAGCGTTTAATTATTTTATCACTAATGGCCGTCTCGCTTTATCGTATCGCAGGTATAGGTCTGTATCTCTAGTATATTGGACTCTGTAAAGGACTTATCGTCTTATTAGCGTTCCAATTTGGACGTTCAAGTTTTCTATTAAACTCCCGCGGTTATATTATATTATATACATATATATACGTATATATATTTAAATACAGCTATACCGCTGTCGGTCGAAACGCAAATAAGGTTATAAATGGTGTTTCAGATAAAGAATATATATATAAAGACTGTCATCGCACCGCTTTGCAACGATCAACTCTCGTGCAGGGCTGCTGCTGCAGGGCTGCACTGCTGCAGCTAGTATATGCATACGGTGCTGCAGAAAACACGGTTAGCGCGGCTAAACTGAGGACGTCTTTGTCTTGGGAACGGGACGAGAAGAGGAGTTCGAAAACTGGCTACCGTCGGACTGCTATGGTAATGCCGCATGTCATTTGTTAATTTAAATATCACGATAATTCAGTCTGCTCCGCACGCTGCGGTATAGTGGCTTATACGCTGCAGCAACGTATAGTTTTGGTTTACCTGCTGCTGCTGCTGCTGCTGCAAAAGGAGCTTCTTTTGTTTCGTATTGCGTGCTGCACCGGCGAAGCCAAAGCTCGTTCAACGCTTTTCGATCCACGAATGCCTCGGTACGTGCTTGCCAAACGGTTTTAAAATTTCAAATTAGCTTCAATCGCATTGCTGGCCCGTGGCCCTGGCGGCTCGTCTTCTTTGCTGGGCCAATTGAGTTGCCGTTAACGTCTCCTAACGTCCCGTCGTATCGAGGAGTAGTTAGGTATAGTAATCTCCACGCGTACGCTGTATACTTTAACCTTTTTGCTTATTCACCATACCACTGTATATTACATACTATACTCCTATATATCCTCGGTGTATACTCACCCTATTACTATACGTATAGGTACCTACCGCCGATCAGAATGCTGAGAATTTTACTCTTCGAAAACCCTCGAGGTATAATAATCCATCTGCACGTGCCTCATCAAGAATTTATCAGCGACTCGGATTATTATAACGGAATCTACCAACCACGTGTGAGAAAATTTTTATTTCACTTTAATTGATTTGGTGGAATTTGAAAAAAAGAACTGAAGAATTCAAATCGAATGAATACAATCGATCGGTGAGTTTTTCTATTTGTCTGTCAGCAGTTTTCACAGCTGACAATCTTATACCATGAAAGTTATGGAGTGCGATTTGGATTATTTGAGAACCGCCGATCTATAATTAATGAAAATCGTTCATAAATCCAATTTAACCCGTTCGAAGGTATGTGAATATCTCGTTAATTACACGGATTCTTTTACAGTGTGCGGATAAATAGCTATAAGGAAGAAACGCGTATAGTTTATAAGTGTTATACATGTGTGCGCATGCGACGTACGTTTCATCTTTGAGAGACTTAAAACGCGAGCTTACTTCGTCATTTCTAAGAGCGCCTTGGGGCCCACGCCAATAAGCGAGCGAAAAGGGCCTAAAAAGTCTTAAACGCGAGAGCAAACACAATTAGAGACTGGCGGCTGGGTAGGCAGGTTGAGGGCATAGGATGTCTCGAACCTGCGAGGTGGACGGGGCGAGAGCAGCAAAAGCAGCAGCAGCAGCAGCAGCAGCTCTTCAGAGTGAAGACTCAATCCAAGTCGGATGGACGACGTTGCTCCAGCAGCCTGCACAACACTCTTAACTTGGAGAGCCGCGAGAAGGGCGAGTATAAAATACACACATATGTAGCGTATACGTCTATATGCCGTATGTATAAGGTAGGAAGGCAGAAGGAGGCGTAATAGCCAATCATACCGTAGTCGCAAAAACTCCTTTGAGCATCGTAAAGCGAATGGGTCGTCCGACGGGAGATGAGGATTGCGGAGCATCGCGCGCGGCTCGCTTCGCACGTAGGTATATTATATAGCTGAAGGTAGATATAGTGTACGAAAGCGAGTCCAAAGGAGGTGCCACGACGCCGCACGGATGAGGTGAGGTATGAACGAGAGAAGAAGGAAGACGGACCCTCGAGCATTCGGAATGAGGCGAGAGGACAAGCGGGAACGAGGGAAGATATTAATTAGAATAATTGCTGCTAACAGGCTCGTTAGCGTTTGACTGAGATAGCGAATGGTCGGAGCCAAACGGGGAATAAAGGCAAAAATGAGGAACGAAAGTAAGAAAAAAAATACGCAACTTTTACGCGCGTAGGTTCGATCCTGGAGGACCTGGATATAGGACAAGCAATTACAAGTATAAAATCTTCCATCGGTAATTCTAATCTTCACGTCTCTACGAATCTGCTGCAGTGTAGTAATTTGAGGTTGATCTCTTCCATTTTACACGTGACACAGAAACAACGAATTATAGTTTCAGGCATCTGCGGGGAATACGAAGAAATATCTTAGGAATGAGAAGAGTCCTTTCACGGTCAAGATTCCTGCACCGTCTCGCTTCATGTATACACATACCTATACATTTGTTGCAAACCACAGGGCCCTAATCAATTCCAATTAGAGAGTTGGAATATTATCCGTATAACTTGAAAGGCTGCAGCAGAAATCTTACGGTAGAAAGATTGAAAAGGGGGTATAGGGTACGTACAGTTAACGGGGCAAAGGAAGGAAAGGTGGGTATATATATATAAAGGAGGAATCATGTAGGCTCTTGGAGACTATTAGCGAGCGCTCTGATTCGCTCTTATACGCACTTATTCCCGAAGTGGTCTTCAGGCAGTAAATCAAGAGCAGGACCGACCCCACATTTATATCCAATACTCGGTTATATGCCGTACACCTATATAAATACGTAACATTCAACTGAATCAACCGGGCAACGAGCTAACGAAGCAAACATAACTTTGCCCGTACAACTCAATACCAGATCCTCTGTGACAGTCGGTAAAACAGAGTATTTCTAATTGGCTGGACGGTACGCATGCTGATTAGGCGTTTTCTTTCTTCCGCGCCCGTTTACAACAAACTATACAGGTATAAAAGACGGTCACGGCGATCGTTGCCATTCGAACAAAACTTGAAGAGGAACCCGCGGTGGGCTCGTCCAAGAAATCCCCATTGATTGAACGCGTGTGGAAACTGACAATTGGCAACCGCTTAATGCTTGCCATGTTACAGAATCTCATCAGATCTCCTCAGATATGCAAAGCGTCTCTATTGTTTTTATAGAAAAAACATCTCTCACACACCATTTATTCTCAACAAATGCAAAATAATTTTCATTTTTTATTTATTTGTTATTTTTTATCCGTTGTAATGCAGTCCACAGTAGCTCTTGTGTTTCTGTGTTGTTATACTATAAGGTAACGATGACGTTGGTTAAAATTCGTTGCCTTCCGAGAATTTAGTATTATAAAGGGAAGTGAGGAAAGGGTTGACTTTCATTTTTAACATTGTGTCGGGGATTTAAGAAGGAGAGCAAAAGGTTTTCGATGCTCCAGGGCCTGCGGAGATCGGAGAGTTTGGTCCGTTTCAAACTATGGACCCTCGTATCACGGTGGCGGCTTTGAACAAAGTCTAGCTAATAGAGTCATTCGGTACAGTCGACGTTAAAAGTAACCGGCTTCTCACAAATCATAAGATTAGAATTTTAAATTCGAATCTGTGTTGTATATATAGGTACTGTTATCCTTATTCGACTCCGCATCAGGGCTACCATTATAATATCCTGCACCGCACACGCTTATGGTATACAAGACTAAACTATGGAAGAGAAAAGAGAAAGAGCAAGGAAAAAAAATGTAAAAAAAAAATCGTTGAATTCCTTGGGAATCTAAAGCCCCGATCTTTGGTCCTCCTGAGAAGCTGCGGTAAGAAACATTATATCTATAGGCAAACTAAACCCCCTATATACAGGATTTAAATAATCACCATTTTACGTGTTCTGCTCACGAACTTGTAGGTAAGTTCGCGAATGCGAGAAATGGCGATGCTGAAGTGCAGAAATTGCACACGTAAGGGCCAAAGAGGAGGAGATTGAAGAGCACGCGTGAAAGACCGACGCGACGCGACGCGGTGCGCGCCGATCCCGAAACTTACGTCGGTTTAATTAAAGCTAGTTAATTTTCTTTGGGCGAGTCCAGCACCGCGCCAATGCGACTGGTAATTAGTACGAGCTCAAACTGGCGTTGTTCTTTTGTTTTCGTCCATTCCCAGCCTCCCAGTCCTTTTACCTCCAGCTTCTTCCATCTCCCTCTTTCTTGCTACGGCGACTCTACTAAAAATCGGTCTCTCGTCCACTTCGGTTGTACGCGAGCACCAAAACCTATATATGCGATGATCGAGTCATTCCCCGATTACTTTGCACTTTTTCACTTATAACAAAGGCGAGACTTGATCGATTATTAATCGATAATGGGTTCGTCGGACGGCTGATTTTTACTCATTCCATTTATATGAATACATGGACCACAGCAAATTAGGGTATAACGGATTACGTGGGTGATAGGTAGATCCTTCGATTCATTTCTCACTAATATACCGATCACGGACAATCGTTTTATCGAACTGACTGCTAATTGTTCTTGTCTCGTTAGTGCAATCGGTACTCGTATTGCAATCTGACATTTTATACATCTTAACGAACCTGCGGCACGAAAATCGGGAGTGGTTCTAGTCACGCCATGACGATCTTCGCCGTGTTTTTTTTTTTTTTTCATTCCATTTCATTCCATTTTATAGTTATCGTTATTTTAACTAAGGTAATCACGATTATCGCAGGCATATTTAACTACATATATATAGACCCATCTAATAAAGTAATTGAATTATCTCTTTATCACGTCGCGTTTAAGTTTCTCAATTCACTTTATTTGTGCAGCGTCAACGATTGAAATCTTTAAAGACCGTATAGATTGGTATTTTAAATATTTTTTACACTAGCCCCAAGAAACGATCAAATCAATATCATTACAATTTTATTTACGTACTCAAATAAGTATGTAGGTACGTACTTATGTATACTAAATCCGACTAAAATCTCGAACGAATATTTCCTAATAATAATTAGAAAATATTTAATACATCGTATGAATTAAGTTAAAAAATACCGTGTGCTGCGAAACTTGTCGTTCAGGCAGTTTTGAAAGGTGTAAAATCAAGTTGGTCTTAACCAACATAAAGCACTTGGACGATATATTTTGCTGTGGCATGTGAATTTATTTTCCATAGCTTTTGGATTGCAGCAGAAATCGTATTGTAATTAACCCGACTTTTATATTTTATAGTTTTAGTAATATACCTGTTAGTTTTCGAGAAGAGGGTGTTAAAAAAAGGTTTCTATACGGGGTAAAAGATCAGCTCGGCTTACCAGCTAATAATCAGGGTGTAAGTGCCGCTTAAGTACCGCACTTAACACGTATATGGGCGGCGCCCAGCTCTCCGAAGTGGAAACGGAAAAACGCTGATGGCATCCGGTGGAAAGAAGTAAGAACAAAAAATCGAAACGCACACACACATGAGAAAAAAAAGCGAAAAAAAGGAACGTAAAATATCGCCGAAGACGATATAACGGAAAACACCGAATGCTAACTAGCCGATTTATCTCTGAAAACACTTTAGCTGAACGATATTATAGTTGAGCCGACGCTTAAAACGTATTTAGTCTTCGTCTTAATGCGCTCCCAATTTAAACCTGGCGATTCAACCATAATGAGATTCGTCAACTTCATTGTTCGTTCCGTCAGTCCAAATACATCACTTTTTTCCATGTTATTTTTTTCTGTTTTTAATTCCTTCTCTATTCAGGTTGCGGATTCAAACTCGCAAAATTTCCCACTTGCATGATGTTTGATCGGTTATTTTTTTCTGGTAAATCTCGCGCGGCTCCCAGGGCCGTCGTACGTAATGTAATCGATGATTTTTATTGTGCGAAAGGCAAACAGTGCGCGATGTCGAGATCGCGATATGAAATCCGGCAATGTTTTTAATCGTGTTTACCGGGGATTTAACTTGGGATTAACCAGCCGCCCACTCGGTATCGTGTATATTGTACATATAACGTTGTACATTTAGGGTGGGAACTACGGCGGGGGTTGAGCAACCCTCATGCCAAAAATGGGGTTAGCATATGTTTCGTTTAAACGTGGTCCAACGAAAGGGGGATTCATGGGGCGCCCAATTGACTCCCATTGTAGTCAATTCTACCGCGTTACCGATTTTTGACACCCTGTATGTATATATATGTATATACCCTATACTCTGCGGGATCATCTGGATAATGCGATATGTTTGAGCAATGATTTCAATTCTTGATACTCCTAATCCGATGGTGGCAACACCCTTTTTCGCTGCTATTATATAGTATAGGGAACTTGAAAACCGCAAAAATAATCCCATGAATATTTAATAAGTTGCTGGTTAGATATTGGATGCGCAATAATTCACAGGATAATATTTTTCAACATTGAAAAATCCAAGTCTTTGACTTCTGAAAAAGAAGGTGAAAAGAAAGACAAGAAAAAAAAATTAAAAATTGAAGTAGAGAGAACCATAAAGGGTTTGTCCAGCTAGATGCCGACGCGCGTGTCGAATGTCAAACAAAACACGATCGCTGCTCATTCGATAGAAAATAATTAGAAAAAAAAATGTTTTACTTTCTTTTTTTTTCCGTCGTAGTCCACCCCTGCAGACCTTATTCCAAACTCAATTGCCCGTGAAGGAAAATGATCGAAATCGCGGTGGTAAGGGAAGAGTTGAACGATAACGCGAGATGGAGAAGTTATTTTTTTCAAGGACAAATTAATGACTCAGTTTATTATACGGTCAGGAAAATTCGAGCAAGAGATATAAAACCGGGTTTGGATCGGCCTGCAGCAGAACCAACGGCAGCAGCTCGTACGGATTTATCGAAGTTTGTTTGCACAGGTTTGCTTTTAGTTTGGTACATACACCTAATAATGAAGATGTTGTTTTAATTGCTGGCTCGCGTGAGCATCGCACTAATTAACGCACTCGCCACCAAGAGGCTACGCTTCGCTCGCCGCAACTTCCTCGGCGTTGTATCCCTATATCTATGAAATCATTCGAATATCAAAGGAATATGAAAGTTCATTCCTAAATTAGTTCCCCGGAGTTCAGGAACCAAATGTAGTAATAAAAAAAGAATACAGATACAAAAATGGAATATTTCGAGAACAGGGCGTGCAGGTGAAAAGGTTGGAACGGAAAATCAGAGAACTGCTGCTATAAGTTAAAAAAGAACTCGTTCCGTAAACCTTACTTTACTAGCTCGTTCGGATTGCATCTAATTCTCGATATTTTTTCTTCCCATCCAGAACGCCCACCAATTTTGAGAAGCCGAATGGAAAAAAAAAATTGCACGTTTGAAAAAAAAAAATTTGAGAACCAGGTGCAGCTTATTCCGCGGGGCAGTTTGAGTTGGGTTTTTGAAGAGTACTCATTACGAAGCGTCCTATTCGTCCTAAATTAATTTCTTAATGAATCTCCTGGGCGCAGGCTAATTAAGGAGCTTGAAGTGAATCGAGCATAGATGGGCATTAGCATCCAGCGAGTCCGTAATTTGTGCCTCTCTTAATTAAATCATCCGTTAACCAACCCGGCCCCCGAAGCCCCCGGGGCCCACTACCCTTTTTTTTCGTTATTTTTCTCTCTTTCTTTTGTTTTTTATCATCGCTTTCTACCTTCGATTTACTTATTTATTTCTTTTCTTTTTCACAACCCAACGGCCAGGCCCGCGCGATTCACGTTTGTTTTTTCGGGGCAACGCAAACAAATTTTACGGGCCCCAAAAAAGTGTTTTTCTCCTTTTATGCAATTAAGCTGCAGCTCGTTCCTATACACCGCGCGCTCTATCAGGTATACACATACGCTCAAACCTTGGTAGAAATCTCCGATCCGTTCAGCACCCATGTCAAAAAAATAACCTCTTGACTCGTTCATTTTTCTGATTAGCTCGCCAACTTACGTACGATATATTTACGTAGGTATAATCGGCTACTTTTCATTCTGCGTTAATTTATTCGTGAAAATGTTACCATGGAGATTTCTCGAAGAGAAAAATAAATGTAAGGAGAACGCGAAAGAACGATAATTCGTTACAGCTTCGTACGCATCGTCTTACAATAAAATCGTTCTCGGACGAATACGCGACCCTTGAATTCACCTCCTATCAATCGAATTGGTTAGTTGTCTCTCATCCATTTTTAAGCATAGCTGCTGCTGGTTGCTGCTGCGGTTGGTTATAAGCTTGGATGAAAAGTTGGTTGTATTATATGTACACGTATAGAAATGTGGACAAAATTTATCCAAGGGAGATGGGGAGACAGGCGGCAACAATACCCGGGCCCCCCAAGCTTTAGACTAAAATATATTGCCCGGGTTACAAAGACCGGGTAAGTATTGGACCTTGTTAAGCCTTCCTCTATAAGGCCATGCGGACGCCGCGACGCTGCGAATATCCCCATTCCGTACACTAGCTATACCATGTGCTGTAACTGAGTTTAATACCCACCGCGGGTTCTCCTCAACTCAACTTCAACTTAAACACGCGGAATTTTAATGGGAAAAATTGCTCCTAAGTATCATATGAACCGCGATGCGTCGATATATCTCGATTACTTTTCAACACGACGTCACTGCAGCGTTGCTCGCACGTTTTATGAAATTACATTCGCTACGTTATAAATTAAATGATGAAAATAATACGAAATCAAGCTCTCATTACGTGGAGGAGGGAGATGGTGTTTCAAACCGGTCCCCCTAAATGTGTAACACCTTATAGTGGGAAATTAATATATACAGCCGCCTCGATATCGTACTAGCATAATGGTGCGATTTTCTAAGTACCCGTGTAATAAATTCATGCGGTTATTCATCCCCTGTACGGCAGCCAGCTCTATTACCGTTTGCTGCAGCTCGAATATGTGGTATGCAAATAATACAATATCGTTACAATATGAGATTACACGCGTTGATCCTTCGGGAACGGGATCGTGAATATGTATTTTCCCACCGTATACACATACATATACATTCGTATATGAAGAGTAGATTATTAAAAAGGGGATGGAGATTTTTCTCGCCCGGTCTCGTTCATTCATTTTCGTTCATTCATCATCCCTGAAATATATTACTATACGTATATGGTTATGTATTAATAAGCCACGTTTACCCTCCTCAGTTTATATGGATGATCGTTTATTTATCGCCCCCGCCTCATTGACTTAACCAAATAAAAAAGGCAGATTAGTTTTTCTTTCGTTTTTGGTTTTTTATCCTCTCTTCTCGGCTTTCACGAAGATTAATCGACTATACCTGTATGAACTCATTTTACGAAGCCTCTATACGTAGCTTCCGATTTTATTAATCGGGGGCAAAATATTGGGTCGATCATTTTTCAAAATTATACATTGTCATTATTATTATTTTGTTATTTTTGATGTATATGATGTACGTAAATACAATATATAGTATATGGGTAAACATATGTACATACAATGCATTATATAGCCATCCAGGAAACGGTCGAGGTCAGTTACACGCCGGTTATCTTTCAGCTATTACGCAAACAACTAGATTAACGTCGAATCGTGACGTTCAGAGACAGTGGTAAAGTTACGTCTTCCGGTCTGTAATACGTACATAGGTATATGCTCGGTACATAATATCTAATAGTAGGTCGAGTTTATGTGGGGAACGTGAAGTAGGTATTGCCTACGATTCTTACAATGTAAAATAGATTCCGAAGCGGATGGAACACGAGAAAATAGTGTAGCTGATGAAAAAGAAGAGAGAAAAATAGAAAAGCAATAGTCGAAACTAGGAAAGGGTTATTTTGTCTCATTTTCAGTCACTCCGAGGTTCATCCGATATCTTTGACCGCGCTGGTTCTTCATTCCTTTTTTTTTGTTCCTTTTTACTACAAAGCCAGGTGCCGAACGTTTCCTGACGTTCGCCAAACACCGCACTTCAACACTAAATTTCGAAACACTGCACCAGCACTTAAGAAATGTCGGCACCTTTGCCCTTACAGGCCTAAGGACCTTTCTCACTATTTTCTTTGAGCTATATATCGCGTAGTCCTCTTTTCACTAGGATATTATGCCGCGCTAGGTACTTGAAATAGAACAATGTAATTTGACTCTTTTTTACTCAAATCTTGTGTTTGCAGTACGGTCGTCAAAAAAAAAAGAATGAAAGAAAACTCTATTTGGTATACGTAGCTTGAATGGAGGATAATCGGCGAACGTTGAAATTTATCCAAAAATTTGTCTGTGTAATAATCATAAAAATTTCGAGGTAATTTTGAACTCGAATAACATTCAGCGATATACGTATTATACGTCGTCTTTTGTTCTGAAATGGACATTTTGAGATTGATATATTTATTCTTTAATTATGTACGTTAAACCGGCATGTGCCTGTCTGTCGGGGTAATTAGTACCTGTATGTAAAGGTAGAGTCTTAATTACGTATATAATGTGCCTTTCCCTTCTCCGTAACCATATTATACAGTGCTGTAGTATGTATATCTTTTATATATGCGATTTACGCGATCCGTAGAGATCGGCTTTTGTTTCACGATACATGTGTTTTTTTTTCTCTCTCTTGTTTTTTTTATCCCGGGACATCGTGGCGGGAATCGGAATACAAAATATGTAAAACTACAGTCTTTCATATGTATTCGCAAAAACCGACGGGGGTATATCTATGGAAAAGATATAACTATAAAATACATCTTGGGATAAACATTTTCATCCCTGTATAGACACCGTAGATTCTAGATGACCGTTGCGGTCAGCTTCCATTACACCGAGGTACACATGAAAACCGAGTCGAACGATTTTTATGTCGAAAATATCTGTTTTTGGAATAAATTTATAATTCAAAACCGGCTAACTTTTGCACAGAAATACGAAAATTACGCTAAAATGGGATGAAATTTTGTTTATTTTTTTTTTTTTTTAGAAATGTACATCCCCTGCGGGATTTTCCCAGGGGATTTATATGTATATCGTATACGTACCCAACAACCTCGTGGTTGTATACTTTCTGTTGGCGGACAACCGCCGACCACCGACTGTCAAATACCAGCTGAAATGCCGAGCGAATATTTTCGCGGAACGGAAGATTGATCGGGTCTACGTATTATAGCGTATAGCCGTTGCCGTTCCTGCAGGACTAGCAACAGCAGCTAAACCCGCCCTGTATCCTTTTGTTCAGTTTATTGTGTTTATTTTTCTGCATCACATCTGAAGACAAAATATTATAGCTGTGACGATGATGGAGAACCTGATTAGGAAGACAAACTGCGTATTAAGATGAATCTGCTCTCGTGATTATTTTTTTTTTTTTCTTTTTGCTTTTCATCGGGGCTCAGTGCTGTCGAGATCGGCATTCGTTCTCGTAATATCACATGCCGATCGATGTCCAATTAAAAAACAAGATCATCGTACGTAGATGCTGTTTAAATAATTAATATACAAAATCTCTGCTATTCAAATGTTCACAACAATTTTCGACGCGCGCGCGCGCGCGACCTTATCGAAGATTTAGGGGAGGTTCAGGGGGAGATATTAGCGCTATCAATCACGAACCCCCTAATCGTACACCGCCCTACGTATTTAACACCCCATACGAAGCGTAGAAACGATTTTGGAAGGTGGCATAGAATGTTTTATTCATGGGTTCGAAGTGGCGTTGGTGGTAAAATAATATCGTATTATATGGTATTTCCTATCAATAATATAGGAAGTCAGATTCCACCCTGGTGAAATATTTTCTATACATTCACTCGACAATCTACAGAAAGAGGATTTTTTTATAGGAATCTTGTTTCCGACGTAGTGCCTATCCGCAGGTGAGATAGGGGAAGAAAAGATCATGATTTTTTCTTTCTTTTTTTTCTGTGTTTAATATAACAAGAATGAGGAGTTGGCGAGTTAATGAAAGTCTTTGGATTCTCGCTTTGATACTTTTTTCCGCTATTTCTCGTAGTATAGTTGAAGATATTGGACTCGCGGTGGTTTCTGACATTGTGGTGTAATGGAGGGATTGAAAATTCAAATATTGCCACCATTAAACTGAATAACGACCAACGGCCGTTCGAAATATGAAAACTGCCGTGATTTGCGGCCTCGTAAACGCGTTCATAACGAATAATAATGTCACCAGAACACCCAACGCGTCGCTGCCGCACAACCAACCTGCTTATATAGGTATAAGGGGAGAATTCGTTCTGAATGAAAATCACCAGCTACAATATAACACAAGACTTTTTTTACGTCTACCCCCGCCCCCTACCCCCTCCTTCCCCACCCTCAACCCGCGACTTACCCGCGAAATTAAGTAATAAAATATACCTTATACGCCTTCAACCTTACACACATTATACAGCTGTACATACGTATGAATACGCAACTTTGAGGAGGTCGGAAAAATTGCAAGGATATCGGCAGTTTTCAAAAACTGGAATTAAGGAATATATTTGCCCCCGTATGACGGGTGTATAGAACACAAAGAAAAAAAAAAAAACTTTGATTTTTCATTTACTTTTGTCGAAGTGAGTTAAGTCAAACGTATATTAAGGTGAGGTCGTGGGATCAGTTTGAATAAATTCTAACCAATCTGGTTCCGATCCTGAACGAATGGTGACTGCCGGGAGTCATAGTAGAAGCCAGCAGAGATTGGACTGAGTCGACAAAGAGCCGAATAAATGGAGCCGTAAAACGAAAAACTCGGTAGGAGAAATCAGATTTGAATATTGATTCGCTTTATTTAAATTCTGGCTTATCAGCGCTCTGATATCTTCGAAACGGAATTGGAACCGATAGCGTCCTCTGCACCAAACCCGGAGTTGGAAAAGGGAGGATGGGAATAGGAACCGGTGTATGTATATGTATATAACAACGTAGGACAATAGCGCTACGTATATGGAATAGAATTTAGAAAGTGATTTTTCTTTCGACGTCTTAAATTCTCATATATTTATTCCGCGCTAGCGGGGACAATGAGATTTTCGCTTTGTTGAACGACGAAATAAAAACCTTGATCGCGTATAGGTATCGTACAAATAAAATGCGCCTCATTCTGAAATACGTTTCCTCAAATAGCCTTATGAATACAATTTGATAAGGTGGAAAAAAAAAGAACTCCCACAAAAATTCTAATAAATTATAGATTCAAATCACCTGTTATCTTTGCAGAAATGAGTAATCGATTTACTCGAGTCAGTATCGATCACGTGATGATTATATCTTTCGTGTGCTACACAGACAGCGCCGATCACGATCGACAAATTAACTACCGCGGGGCAGGTCGGTAAATAAATATTCTCACTCGGCCCGTAATACCTACTAGTGCGTTTATTATATGTACCTATAACATTTTCATATCACTTCATCACATACACATTTATAAGAACCGGGATCTGGTTGTTGAAAGGAATTAGCAATTTATTCACGATCTGCTCGGTAATGCGTTTATGATAAGTTTGAATTATCTTCGGCTGTTAATTAATGGTATAAATTACGCTGAAGTTGAAATTAGATTTCATTGCGAAATGAATTTGAGTCGAGTGTCATTTTATGTATTTACATACCTAAGACTCTTTGAATTTTTCTTTCTCAGCTCTTTCTGCGTGTGAATATACATATATATCACGTAATATATGAAATTGAACGTTATAATATAAACAATAGCTTTGGTGAATTTAAACGACGAGGGGAGTAGTGGTCGCGTAAGATTCTTAAAAACGCGCAAATCCCCGAAAGCAATAACGAAGATTTAGCGTCTGTTCATATTCTTCTTATTCGAGTAATACTTTTGATTCCTTCTACTCTTATTATTATATTCCTTTTTTCCTCGCCATCGCCGCGCGCTATGTGCTTTTATTTTATTTTTTCGTTTTTATAAGGCATGATATAATAATTTCTCCCGGCTTTGCGTAGCTGGGCAATTAAGCGAGTTTTCACGAGGGTTTTCATAAAACCGCGGCGAGCGTTTAAATAATCCTCATAGCCACCCCGCGTACTTTTCTTATAACAATATTATTTCTTATTCTTGTACCTATATATTATACATATCTATATATATATATATATATATATATATATATATATATATATATGCATATTCTCATGCGCACAAGTACCGCAGCTATACAGTCGCATTAGGCGAGTGAAATAATTTTCAAAGAATTTCATAACTGTCTCATACAAACCCCCCGCTTCTACACCCCATCACGCCAAAAGACAATGAAGTTCTTCAAGGTTCTCAACACGACGCCGCGAAGCCGACATATTTTTTTCCTCTCTCCTTTATTTCCCTCCTTTCTTTTGCTTTCGATAAACTCCAAGGTTTCGATTCACTCTAAGGGTCAAATAATTAACAAAATTCATTTATCCGGCTGTGACTCTTTAGTATAAAGGTCAACCGAGTACCGGAAGTCGGTTTGGTAGCTTAAAAAAAAAAAAAAAGGATCCGAATAAACTGTACAGAACGTAGAGCGGGAGAGAGAGGAAGAAGTGAAAAACCCTATGCAGGAAGTTACCGGCTGGAATTTATTTGACGTAATGTATATATGTACGCGTTATAGGTGTTTTTTTTATTTCGCTTTTTTCTTTTGGTTCATTTTGTGTTTTTTTTTTTGCTGCGGAAAACAGGCGAGAGCTGAGGACGGAGAAGGAACACGTAGTAAGCACCTCTGGCGCGCGATCTGTCACCTTTCGCGCCCTCGGCACTTGACTCAACCATTTTATTCGCATTCAAATGGCAGCACTTTAATTTGCATGCTAAGAGTGCCGGCGCGGTGGCCCCCGCGCGGTACGAACGTCACCCTCCCCTTCATTTCCCCCTTTGGCAGAGTATAGCGGCAGAAGAGTGTAGCAAAGGGGAGAGGGTTCAAGTTTCCGACACTCGCTGCCTGCTGCGGCCCCGCGGATTTCCATTTAAACTCACAAAATGGCGTTGCTGCAACGCCAACTCCGCGAGGTGGCTACGAAAGATTTTTTTTTTATTTATTTTTTTTTTTTTTAATTGAAAGATTCGACGCGGATAGTGCGTGGAAAAAAAAAGAAGAGAAAAGCAAAAAGAGAACGAATAAAAAAAAGAAAGCATCACGCGCCATCCTCATCCGCATCGTGAGAAGCAAAGAGAGAAAAAGGGAAGTGGAGTTATTTTGAGATAAGCTACCCCCTTTCCCCTAGCTGTCTCCCTTTCTCCTTTATTTTATTCCCCCATGCAGGTTATTTTCTCTCTATGTTTAGAGGGTGGGAAAGGAAAAACGAATTTGGCGCCCTCAAATCGAATCGCGTCGCTTCCGATCCTCGTTCTTTTCGTCCTGCAGACGCTCACGCAGTTCTTCTGTTTTCTTCTTTTTGTTTTTTCAACCCCCAGAGCGAGAGCCGTCCGCACCGCCCTAATCGATGCTCTTCTGTTACTAAATTGACTTTCAATTGTTATTTGATTACGTTATTATTGCAGATTGATGAGTTTTTCGTTCGTTATAGATATAATATGATGATGCGATAAAACGTGATCCGGTTCCACCGGGAACTATAACTGACGTATGAAAAAAGTAAATATGTATACACATATATATATATATATATATATCAAGGGCCAATGTTTTCTTTGCGGATAAAATAGAAGAAAATAATGCCGCTCCGCATCATCTGTGTGTATAGATATATTTATATATTAAGCTGTGTTGGACCAACTGCCCAAATATATTTACACGCCTACCACATCGAGGGTAGCTTAAATGTGCTCGACAGAGTCATCGCGTATTTAGGCATAGGTAAAACACCCTATAACCCCGTCGGCCTTTGCGCCCCGTAACAGACGAACCCCGAATCTGTTCCGATCCACTACCCTTGAAACAATAAGCCGCGTTTCTGCTTCGTGGTTTCAAGGCACAACCTTATCCGTTTACAATGCAAACCATTTCCCCCCTTCCGGTAGGATTTTCGAATTTGGAACTACACTAACAGCTATACTTATACACATACAATACTCGCTTGTGAATCGCACACTGCATATAACAGCAAACATCTTCAAAGCGGTTCATCTCTATATATATATATATAGTTTATACTCAAGTTTGCTCAGCTATTAGGATATTTTATTTAGGCATTATAAAGAGGGTTGGGGATGTTTTTTTCTTCCTTTCTTTTTTTTTTTTGTCTCGAGTATTTGTCGGAAAATGGATTAGCCTTCCTTGACACAAAATTACGCCGCGTGTACTTTGAACGATTTTATACATAAAAGACGCGAAGGGATATTTAGAATCAGTAAAAACGCGTGACGACTTTATAGATAGGTAATATGGTCGGGGGAAACTGTTGGAAGAAGATGTATGAAATTTGGACTCCGCCCATCGGTTTTCTGCGGGGGGGTTATATAGATATATTCTGTATGGGGTAGCCTGGAATATATTGGGTCTTCGTAGTCAATAGAGAGGCAGTTAGGGGCGAGGGGGTTGCTTTAGGAGAGGGTGGCATTTTATCACAAGGTTGATATACTGGGCGGGCACCGTTATAGAGGGGTTAATCTCTCACGGTCGGTTAGTTCCTATTCCTAACCCAAACTCTCCCCGAAAACCCTCCCTCTCTATATATGTATGCTAACCCACCCTCGCAACCATTCGCATTGGCCAACGCTCTGCACCGATCCTATGCCAAAAAGGGCCAACGAAGGATCCCCAAATCGGTTTAACGCTGAAAAACAGGAAATATATACACACACACATATGTATCTGCGACGCACGGAAAATCTCTTCCTTTTACATGAACGCAGCTTCGCGTATTTTATACCGTTGCACAAAGCAGGTAGGACGATAACAAAGACCTTATTCATTATCGTACGCCAATAATCTGTTGAAAAATTCGTGTTTTCACCAATATTCGACTACTGCCAGAGGTCGTAGAATAACATCATCGATGCATCGAAAAAAATGAAGGACATTAACGGAGGAAAATTGAGGCGGTTGAGTCGGTAAGGTTGAATAATAAGTATGACAATTATGGATACGGTGGTTTGTGCGTATTATGTGTAGTTGGTTGTTGGTTTGTATCAGTTTTTAGCGTTTTGTTTTAAGACGAAGGTTCGAAAAGAGAAGCTAAAAGGTGCTAAACGGGAGACTCAGAGCTCGTTAGGATTTTTCTGTTGGTGCTAACCGCGAGAGACAATGCTGTTCTCTGTTGGCCGTGGTCCGCTAACGAGACGAGTGAACACCGCGCGCCCGTCAATTGTTTCAACAAACAGAAAACAATAGACAGTAGCCACCCGGTACTAATGGCCGGTTTATATGCTCCTTAACTCCTTCTCAGTTTCTTCTTCGTTCGCCAGCTCTCTGCAACAGCATCGTGCAACCGCCTGGTTTGCTTGCCTCCCCGCTGCAGGAAAGCAGAAGCGTCCGTTTCTTATTCCCAGCAAACGTGAACCTCCGATTCAGCGGCCATCTTGAATTTAACTCTCAACCTATACCTTTAGAAAAGACTCGCTTCATTTGTTTATACTAGCTATATACCTTGCACATGTACTATATATATCCCTGTTCCACGTTCGAAGAACTTTTCTTCAAACCGTTTTCCTTTTTTTTTGTTTTTGTTGTTTCTTTGTTTTTCACTCGAGTTTCTTCCTTCATTTTTTTTCTATATCCTCAAGCTTGCGGAGATCGTTAGCTGATTACCCCGTTGAAGTTGAATAAATTTCATCCAAATGTCTTCCACCAATCCTATATCTATACCGCGGTAGTTCGCGGGAGACGAACGACCTTATTACAGATTCGTATAGTGACGTCTCTCTTCGCATATAGGGTATGGGGGTATACTATACCAATCTCTAAATAAGGAAACTACAACTAACCGTCTCTCAGCGTCTGAAATAGGAAATTTCTATCCTTTATCCACTTAGGCAGATTTCCCTTCCCTGTAGGAAAATTTATACCCCGGGAAATGGTTTCGTCTCTATATAATCTCATGGAATATTTTTCAATTTTTTTTTTTTTTCTTTTCAATTTATTTTAATCCATTTTCTGCCGCATGTGCTACGGAATATCCAACTAGTTCACTATACGTATTCGTATTATATCATTCCGTAATTTTGTCAGAAGATTTGTGCTACAGCGAGCCGGTTTCCTATATAGATAACCGCATTAGCGAATAGTAATTTGTATGCTCACGCTTTTCAGTATAAAACGATATCCTATTACCACCTGCAACGTTGGTAATACGGTTCAAAGCTTATGGTTTACCCTTCATACATATATACATATATATGTATGTATATAATAATATGTGTATTCAAAACATATATATATTTATGTATTCAGAACATAATAAGGTATTTAGCATATTATGAGCGCGTCAGAGGACGCTATGCGTTACAGGGAAGCTTATTATTAAATTTGGCTCTAATGAAAAGTTAGATGGGGGAAGGTAAACTTAACTAAGGGCTAACCCAACCAAAGTTAATCTAACCTTACCAGACTAATTTTCGAGCTATAGCCTCACCCAAGGTTGGTTCACTTGTCCAAAAAAATACCGAGACTGCTCCGCAGGTCGACGCTCGTAAAAGCTTAATTTGATTTGTCAATACCGCGGTGCGTAGAGTCGAGTGAAAATAAAAGTATACAACCCGCTTCACCGTGAGCTGCAGAGAGTAAAAACGATACCGCTTAAATCAAGGGTGTCCCATGGCATTTTCAAACTATACCTCGTTCGCTATATTGTATAATATTAATGTCCGAATAAATTCAAAAATCCGTTCGTCCGAAGCTAAGTAATTATTCCGCGGTTGTGAAACCGAAAGCCAAAATCAAATCACACTTACGGCGTCCACTCTCAGTCAAACCCCGTGACAAATCTATATAGAATTTTTTTTCCACGCTATTCCCATGTGGCTCAAATTATAAAGCGCAAACCATACAAATTTAATACCCATGCGATTTTTTCGCGTGATTCTTTTTCGCATCTTCCTCACGGACGTGTTCTTCATCCTCATAGAAATCGAGAGGATGGGTTTGAAATTGTGTAACATGAATTTCGGGCTCGAATTTGTGTGTGTGGAAAAGCGAGCGTCGCGTTATCGGGTTTCCTACGTGAATTTCGATCTCCGGTAGCAGTCTACTAGCTATTACCCCTCGAATTGTTAATAACACGTCTCGCCCTTATTGGTAAAGATATGGCTACAGGAATTACCATGTGAATATCGTTGGCATGAGCTACTCTTCTGCGAGTTTGCCGTGCTTTGGTACACATAGGGGAGGAAGAATCACAGCAGATCGTATAATAAGGGGTACTGCCACCGAAAACGCGTGCGGTAGTGTGCGAATGGATACATTATTCTACTCGGGGTGCGACGTAATATGGGACCCTCTTATCAGCGATCTCATGTGTATATACAAAGGTATATAATACACATCCATACACATCTATGTACCATTTATATATATAAGGGTAAGGTTGCGATAAGGACCCACGCCAGTTATCCAGTTAGCGTCTATTGTTCGATAATTTTAGATCAGCTTCTAGATATCCCGATAATTTTCATCGCACGATTCAATGACCAACTTACAATAATAATAATAACAACTAACCATTCAGCGGGGGAACGAATATACAAAATGACAAATGACTCTACTCCCCATCTATAATAATCTCATGCATTTTTCAACAAACTTATTTCTACCAAATCGATCGGTTCAGAAAAACATCGAATTTAAAAGAGAAATAAAATAAAATAAAATTATTGAATTGAAAAAAAAATGTTGTTACCGAAATTTCTTGCGAGTAACATAAATTTTTTCCCAGTGAATTAATTTCCGTTTGCAAGCCCAACAAATTCTAGCTCTCTATGCGGTAGACGACCCTTGAGAAGAAAAAAAAAAAGAGCTACTCGAAATCGGTACTCGTTTTCGGTGGTTTTGAGCCAGAAAATAAGTTTATACCGTTACGCCATACGAACGTCGCTTAGGGTCCAGATTAAACTGAAGGTATAACATAAGACGAGGTACAATATTTATGCCGCACATTGTCTCGCCGCTGTTGCTGTAAGACAACAACTTCATCCGGGCCGTAGTGGAGTTATGATCTGTTCTCTCTCCCACAGGACCAAACCACCACCACCACCACCATCTCCTACATCGACCGTATATCGTTTATGTATATACATACTTATATTCTCTCTTACTATATTATATGAGTTACAAAACCACATATACCTGTACAAGCGTGCCTACATGACGCACATATATCTAACCGGGCGTTTCGAGTCGGATGGTGCAGGAGGTGGACGCATATTTAAGAGCATATAATGCGTGTAGGGATATCAGCTCGCCGCGCACCTTGTACTGGGTGAAAAAAATCTTAAAAAAACCAAAAAAAAAGAAAATCAAATCAAAGAAAAAGAAAAAACAACAAACTCCGAGTTATAACTCTCGTACAAACCTCATATATGATATCGTTGAAGTTTATATCTTATACACACTTGATCTACGACTCCGACGATCAATCCGCGCCCGCACGCTCTTGTTATTTAATTATATCAACTTAAGAACAGGTTGGGTCGAGTGCAGCAATAAACCAGATGCTCGATGATTCCTTTTATTTGTCACCTTTGAAAAATTATTTCTGTCGTGAAGTATAATTTGACGAATCTTTGAATTCTCAAATTGGCTAACAAGATTTTGAAAGTTTGGAAATGATAATAGTTTAATCTGTAGGTAGTTGGGATAAAGGCAAGATTAGTCTAACTAAGTTACGTTAGGTTACTTACACGAAGAAAAGTGCAGCGCTTGAATGACGGAATCTTACCTGCGTTATTATTATGAAATGTGCATAAATTCAGCGATATACCTACTCAAGTGAAGATTGCTGTGCAGCTGGTGCTAAATATATGCATATAATTAACGAGGCATCACGCGACGACGACACCGCTATAAACGTAGATTAAATATGCGAGTAAAAAAGTCAAGTTGAAGATGTGCGTTGGATCGGTTTGGAGGAATCTACAGCGAGGTGGAGAAATCTGAGGTAGCTAATTGGTTCGGACGTTCTTTATACCTACAGGTTTTGTATACATAGGCTATACTATCGCAACGTGCAAATCGCTTTACAACGTCTTATAATACTTGACTAACGAAACGGTAATTATTTCACCGATGCTTATCAGAATTTTTTTCTAAAATGTGCAGACATGTAATGCGTGAGCATGTAAATTTTTTGTCTTCCGATTAAGTCTTCGGAATTTTGAAAATCTTACCGATCCAATTGATGACGTTGAATCATATTTTTTACATTATCATGCTAGGAAGGAATTTGTGCGAACGGTCACAGCTGCGAACGAGATTTGTTGATTGTATACATACACGTGGATTTATATATATATATATATTTACACCGTGTACATAAGTGAGTCTTTGTACAGATTAAATTCTACAATTACTCAAACAATAGCGGAGAGAGAAAGGCAGAAAGAGAGAGAGAGAGAAGAGAGAAATCCCAGCACGATATCAATTCCTATTACACTGTTAAACAATGTTTCCTGACTTATGCGTCTCATTGTATCATAACCCCAAGATCTTCATTGTTCCGGGAGTTAGTTTCTTGGGTAACCTGCAATGGTGAGGATAGCAGACTCAATTCTATCGAAGTTCCTTATAATAATAGAACTATATAGGAATATATACTCTGCAAAGTCACACCTAAAAGTGAATTTTAACCCTACGCGCGAAATACCGAAGCTCCAAAAGGTGAATTAGAACTTTAGCTGAGTTGAATGTAGTCAGAGGAGATTAGCCGCCATTTTGTGTCCCCGGAGGTATAAAAACAAGATGGCGGTCGTGGCGTGGTGAGAGCTCTCGGGGCAATTAAATGCTATAATAGCGTTAATTATTATAGTACAACGGGGGCTGGAAAATTATTGTCCTTTATCAGGAACACACCGCGTTCCAGATGAGGGAGGAAAATATCGTTCAATTACCCCCCCAACCCCCGCCCAACCCTTTGTAAATAGTTCCAGCACAAGCACTGGTCGCGCTGTCAACGCATCGATTCAGTTTTTCTCTGAAAAATCTGAAGCGGGGTGGAAAAAAAGAACTCACGTAGAATATACTTGCCCATCTTCGCCCCTCGGTGTTTTACCAGTGACAAAACATTGCCTGTCAAGTAGAAGCAATTTTGGTCTGGCTTTAATTACACCCACCCCAAGGGACAATCAGATATAACCACCCCTAACACACACAAATACCCTTACAATCCACTAACACAAACTTAATTACATATTACACCCTATATATATTTGTGTACCTTTTCACCGCTCAGCTGTGCACGCGCGTGCTTCCTACAATATATAGTGATATAGTCTCGTATATGGTATTATACCCTCGCTGTAGGATCATGCGGAAAACTGAGGGGGGAAAATGGCAAAAGAGGAAAATGCAATGAAAAAAGTAAAAATTATACTAGTGTACGTATATGATATAAAAAGATTCACGTAGAGTGAAAATTACAGAATGAAGGCAAATTAGCGTGATAAGTGAAAAGTTGTTAAAAATAAGAAAAGGCCAGCTGCAGAAGATCAGAAATTGCAGTCTGATCCGAAATTTATTTTTGAATCAAATCTTCATCTTCTCGAAATTTGATGAAATTGAGATGGTGACGTCAGATACAAAATTTTTGACGATCTCATTCACCGTTGCATTGTGCAATTTTTATTGTGAGGAAATTTCTATTTTTGTATAGCTCCTCGGACTACTGTAGAAAATGTTTGAATCCAGAATTTAGAATGGCAGATAGAGCTCCGGGAGTTAATATCTTTGTAGAACCACCCGCATTGATCTCTCTTCAGGTTTTTGTATATTATAACTCAATTCTTCGAAATAAAAATTGTGTCCTTCTTTTTTTCTTCTTTCATTATATCTTTTCACAGTTGAAGTGCATCGTCGCACTATTATTGCCGGTATACCTATCCCATTGGAGAACTGCTGCAGGTTGCTTTTTGAAAGAATTCTGAAATTCTTTGACTACAAAAAAAAAAATGACAAAAGCGCAACAATGGTCTCTCCGATCCCATGACTCGCTGCTAGACCTCTAGTGTATACAGTGTATATCGTGTCCTCCCACTGTCCCACTTCATTCTTAACCCAAAAGTCAAGAGGCCCCATTTTCTGGTTTTCAAAATCATAAAACCTTGAATTTTTTTTTCTCAATGGAAAATTGTAGTACCTGCCGTTTCACGCGAAGATCTATTAATTTTCGGAGTCTATATACTCGTATGAGCTATCCAATAAAAACTATGAAAAGGACCACTTCAAATACGTGTGAACATTTTTTTTTTTTTTTTAATTGTTTATTTCATGGTCCATAATCCGAGAGGTTGTAAAAATTCTACGCGATTTTGCGTAACGTGAGCATTAGGCTTATCGGTGTCAGGACATAATTGAGCAAAATTTCTCTTTCTCGCGACTCTCGTCGTCCTCGTGGGCATACAGCTATGTATGGGAACACCTCAGGCCACTCAGAATTCGTACACAATAACAATAAATTGAAGGGATATGGCATGAGGTGGGCAGCAACAGCAACAGCAACAGCAGCAGCTTTGGCGTTACGAGCGTTTGCTCGGCAGCAGCTGAAGGCATCGACGACCACCTACCGCTACCGACACAGTCCAGTACTTTGAGTCCACTTAGCACAACACAAACAACAATTTAGTAAATGCTCTTATCGGGAAATAAATTCTTCTCGCCCAGGGAAATATACAGTACTATAATATGTGCGGTATTAACAACGGATTGCAGCTGCGAATCGACGGCTGTACGGAGGGATGGACATTTAGATTTTTCATAGAGATATCTCGTGATGCTGAACGCGCTCGATCGTAGTTGTAATATCAGGGCGCATAAATTACGCCGATTGTATAAAAATTCATAAATAATGATCACTGCGATAATGGATCCCTGGAATCGTTGGACACAAATCAAGTTTTATAATTCTATTTATATTTCCCCTTTTCTTTTTTGATATCTCCATTAAACTCCGTTCCAATTCTACAACGACAACAAAAAATCGATCCCCCACTTTGGCGGCAAAATTATAGTTTAAATAGGTCAGTATTCGTACGACGATTCACTGTAATTAATTGCGCGACGATAATTACCACGGGGACAAAGCTGAAAATGAGCCTAAAAACAAACAATTCATCTAAATTCTAGAGCGTAAAGCGTAACACGAATTATAGTTTAGTTCGTGTAACGCGCGTCAAAGAAATAAATTTTATTTTATTTTTCGTTTTTTTTTTTTCTGGACTACAGAGGGTATTCCGCCCGTGACCGTCGACCCTAAAAAAACTATATGCGGAATGAAAGTACGTTTGAGTGCGTTATTGAGAAGAATATAATTAATAAAAATTATCGGACAATGGTCCGTCACATTTGAACCTAAAAAAACTGAGAAACTATTCGTACGAATCGGGTATCGGAAAACATGAATAACTATATTTTACACGCGAGAGAAATAGATAAATAAAGAAATAAACAAATTCATTACCAATTCGTATGTAATTACAAGAATTATAAAGCGAGATCCGCTATATATATAAATTTAAGTTAGTACCCATATGTATATGGTGGTACAAAAGTCAACAGTGGTAGCTAATTATTCGTAGATAATCATCTTGTCTTTCTACATATATTCTCTGACCCCGGTGCAGGTATATATATTATACGCACACATGAGCTTCTAGGCATTTATATACACGTATACCGAGCACTGTGTAGAGTCCAGTCGAAACCGGACGTTGGCTCGCGCACACAATTCCAACTAACTACTCCTCATTCTTTCAACATATATACGCGTACAAGCCACGCGTTATATACACAAATAAATAAATAAATAAATATGTGTTCATACATAAATGTTGAATACATGAGCCTCGAGGTCTCGCTTATGTATATTACGATAACAAAACACGAACGAAAGAGGAGGTATATTAAGGCAAAGGTATAAAGGTGAAGAAAAGGGAGCGACGCGGACGTTCCGCCTTGCGCACTGCACCGCCGGTTGTAATACGGATCGAAGAAAGTAAAACCACGAGCTTGCCTAAACTAGCATCTAAGCTCACTACCGAAACTCGCATTCTATTAATTATACTGCAGCTTATGAACAATTGTTCGAGACAGTGCTGCGGGACTGAAAACCATAGTGTCCTAGTAGGATTTAGCGGGGACGTAGTTCACAAGTTTTGCAGCTTTTTGCCGGAATGAGTTGCAGAAAAAAAATTATACTTATGCTAGGTTTAGAATATTTGAGGATGTGTATGAGAAAGAGGCGGTTTTTCATCGAGTCGTCGGACACCAGACCCTATTTATTATTAACTTTTCTAGTCATTTTTCTATCCAGCTTACGAGATTAGTTTTCCGGTGACGTGTATCGGGTCGATATAATCTTGCGTAATGGGGGCGTGAGGTGAAATGAGAAAATTAGAACACGATACCTCTTAATATTGAAATTTATAACCATCGTGCGTAGTTCAGGTGCTATATACAAATTTAATATATTAATCCGTCTCAATTTTTAATCCCAATTAGCTGTCTTCGGATTTCGTGGGTGAGTCGAGTATGAGGTATATATAGGTAGAAAGTAATTCCGCGTTTGCGTGATGAAATTAGAATCGAGACGACGCCGACGTAAATCAACAAGTTTTATTTTTTTACTTTCCGCCAGCCTCGGTATAAATTAAAATCTTCGGAACGATATTGTAACGCGGTCAAATCGATATACTATAGTGTGTACCTCATTTAGTCGAATGATAAATAATAAATTCCTATCATATTTTAGAACGTTAATAAACTATCAACCATTTGTCCAATAAAATTTTTCAAATTTATAATAAGTAAATTTATCAGTGACTATTAAAATCGTCCGACTAACAAGACGTTATTTCTATCAACTGTAAACGCAATTATAATCATAGTTGTTATATAGTCAAATGCGGTAGCGACCAATTACCTCCGATTAAAATTCGTCGTATAGGTATAAATGAGGCACACATGTATGTAATTAATATATTTTATTTGAATTTATTTTATTTTATGTTTTTCTCTTTTTTTTTAATTTTATTTTTGTTCAAAGTTTCGAGAAAAGTTTTAGACGAGGAATTATTTAGTGTATTTATGCTTCATAGTTTACTGATATCTCTACGGGGATCGCTAATTAGCCGAGGATATGGTCTTTCGGCAAACAGAGCTGGCTACTGTTTTAACAGTCGTAATCAAGATGGTGGGACCAACCGCCCGCGGCAGTCGATTCCGAAACTAATTGCTCCGGCTAATTTATTCTCTGGCATATCGAACAGTGCCAGCTATTCTTGCGTATATATGTGCATACGTATATAATACCCGGTAATCCTTGTCTCGAAATCTTTTTCAGCTTATACACGTAAACGGCACAGGAAACCGCGAGAAGTGCATTTACAAAGAAAAAATAATTACAGTAATAATAATTACCGAATAAATATATAAAATATCGAAGAATGGAATAAAATAAATGAAAAGAAAGAATTGAAAATAGTGGATTGTCAGGTTGGGAATGGATGTACTTCAGGACGAAATGGTTTATGCTAAAAAAGAACCGGATACGGAAAGAATTTGTAAGATTGGAAATTCAAGACACTACGATCGCACAGTATATTCATTTAATACCGAGTTTTATTAAATAGTAGTTGCGTTTCTTTTTTTTTTCCTTCGCTATTACCGCTATACAGTCACTGTGTACATTTATACAAAAATGAAAATTATATCGATTAATTAATGTATGTTATACGAGGATGATACATAGGTTTGAACATTATGTATATAGTATAATATAATATCTGTGTGAAAGTAAATATGTACAAAGAAAAAAAAATAATAATTTGGCACCAATTTCTATATGTACAACCATTTTCTCGAGATACGTATGAGAAGATATCTATATAGGTATATTTACAAAGTTTCTATTTTTAAATAGTTTTTTATTTACACTTATTTACAAGGGTGATAATTGCGGTCCAAAACCTTCCGCAATTGGATAGCCTTTTATTTCCTCTCGTTATCTTTATCAAGCGGGGTAAACAAATCGTTTATCTTGTTCGTATACTCCCACTAATTACTCCGACCGCGGAGCGTTTATTCGGTCGATGATCTGCGAGCACAGATCATAAATTTCGCGAATCGATCGCGAGACGATTAATCAGATGAGGATCACCTGGACTTGAGGCTCGCTTCATTCTTCCGGAACGAGGCAGGTTTTTCTCAGTTTTTTTTCTTTTTTCTTTCCCATTGCGGAATTATATCATAGCCGGATTCATTCCCTGCGTTGATGTTGGTACGTGAAATTGAGGTACGTTCGGACTCGTCGGAGCCCTTGGTACGGAGGGTCGCATAAATATGGCGGCAACATTCCCAGGATAAAGACTTCCAGGACCCAAAAGTCCCGGGTGACCTCCATAGAGAGCACTGTGGTGTTGCCTAACCGCTGACATCCTCAATTTCTCAATCTCAGCTTCCTGTAGACGCTTCGCCTTAGCTCGACGGTTTTGGAACCAGATCTTAACCTGTAATAAACGAAAGAAAAAAAAATATTACCATGAGATTTAGAAGGTTGGATAAACGATGAGACGACCTCTCATAGGTCAAAGAGCAACAAGGGCGAGATTTTAACGCTACAGCTACTGTAGTTTGAGATACGGATCATTTAATTCACTGAAAAACAGCTCGCCTTTTTTAATCCCACAACATATTTTATTCAAGATTATATAACCAGCTGCAGCCTTACCTGAGTTTCGGTCAGGTGAAGAGAAGATGAAAACTCTGCCCTCTCGGCAATGCTGAGATACTGTTTCTGCCGAAATTTTTTTTCCAATGATAATAGTTGTTGAGTCGTAAAAGGTGTTCTCGGTTTTCTGTTGGGTTTGTGCTTTCTCAAATTGCACTTTATCTTAGCCGGTTCACCATTTTCTGCAATCAAAAAAGGAACAAAAAAAAAAGTAATACATAGGTTTCAACAATAACAATTTACGTGTGTAAACGATCGATCGATCCAAGATTATCCATGACCGCAATAACTTTTTATTCATTCATTCCAGTTGTTTTTTTCTTCGGCTTCCCATTTTTTACTCATCAACCAATTTGGAGCAAACAAGAAATGCAGATCCGTTGATAGTTTTTTATAAATATAATAATTCATAATTTTCCGCTCCGCGTATATACCATACAGGAACCGCAGCTGCGTTATTAACTTTTTCCCCATATACATGTATAATGCTAACCGCAAATTCCACTTATTATATCGACACCAATGAACTTTAAAGACGATCACGAAGTGCAGTAAGAGGTAAACGGCTTCACCGAGTGAATATTCTATATTTATGATCCCGTTTCGGTGTGTAGCGATTATTATTCTCGATGAAAAGTAAACCGGTGGGGGTGGTTTTGATATTCGCCCATATGTTATTCATGTGGCAAGTATAGTGATACGAGGTTGTATAATTCCGTTTGAATACACAGGGGTTATAATATAGTGGTAGGTAGTTGCAGCTAGTTCGGTATATGTACATGGTATATTCGTTTGGTCCAAGAGCAGCATGGCAATTCCGCGCTGGGCTATCTCGACGAAATCAGCTAATTATTTTCAATACATTCCCGATTGGAGAGATTAAAAGTCCCGCGAACGTTTTTGGGCAAAGAAATTCCAAATACTTGGACTAATTGGACCCTTAGCGTGCGCGTCCGGAACGATACAAAGACCGGTGGCTGGTTTGTTTTCAGCGGCTATATAATCCCTGAACCTCAGGTCTCGCTCGCTCTCTCTACTCGCCTCGCCTCGCCTCTGCTCGCCTCGCTGTATGCGGTGCGCTGCAGCTTTGCAGCAGCATTGATGCGCGGGAAGTTCTCGAATTGAGTAGATAGAGAGTTGCGGAGGTTCGGATAAATTTGAAATTCAGAAACGCGATCGTCTTTTGTTTGCCGATTTGGCCCGTTGAGCCTTCTTCGCGGGCCTACAAATCTGTCAATTGTTTCGGACAAATCCTGGACCGCGCCGCAAATCACGTTCCTCAAGATGTTTTAGGCATTCCGTATTTCAACTGTTATATGCTTATACTATACATCTCCTCACCACGTTTTATTCGATCTTCCCTCTCCCCCTTTACCCTTCCCCCCTCCCGCCACCCATTGTTTTGACTTACAATTTTTATACCCAACCCCAAAATTTCATTCCACCCCAAATCCATCCCCGTATATATACATACACCAGCTGTTTTCGTATAATCATGAAAAAACAAAAAAAGAAAAAGAAAAAAATATGAAAAATTTATGCCATAAGCTTTGGGCGAACAAAAAACTCTATACGGGGGAAGTGAAAAGGAAAAATATAAGATGAAGGTGTAAAAGTTTGAAGGACTTGCGTGTTAAGGCTCTTGCACCGAAGAGGCAGTATTTCAGAGTTATGTGTCTCGCCCGGCCCCATTTCGGCTTCACCCCCTTTCAACCCCCCTTTACCCCCGCGACTCACCATCATCCCGGACGTAGCACCATGAAAACATCGTCGAGGAATAAAACCAAAATATTATTGTGTATGTATATATTCTCCACCCCTATTAGTCTCTACGACGTTTTAAGAGGCCTACGGTCGTTCTACCAAATGAAGAAATGAAATCGGTCATTAAATCATTTAACGTTTAAAAGTTTTCGTTAGGTTTTCAAATTACCGTCGGTTATACCTGTAACCTGAAATTATACCAAGATGTACGGTTAACCCGCGCGTTATTAGCTAATAACGCAAATCAATTTTTCTAATCTTAATTTTCTTTTATCTTCTGCTTAATTATCGTTGTTCCCTTTTCATTTCATTTTAGATTTGTTCGAAGCCATTCAAATCCTGATTATTCATTGTTTCAGTCTAACTATGCAACTGTTAATTAACAGAACTGTAATTGCATCTTTTATTTTGGATCGTAAAATTTCTTTTTACCCGTATTCTTCTGACCTACAGTTTTCTGGACGAATTAATTAACCTCTTCTCATTAGGCCGAAGACCACAACGAGAAACGTTCGTGAGCCAATGTTCACCAAGAAATGGTTTCCCCGTCGCTACCGGTTCCGACGTTCCGAAATTCGAAGCAGCATATTCCGTACGGTGTGTTAAAACCACATAGTTAGTTTCTGTTTTTATGTTACTTTGGTTTTGTTTCGTTTTTGTTCGATCAAAGAAACTGTAATCCACGCGTTTTTAATGGCCATTATGATGAAAAAAAGGTACCGTAACCTAACAAGAATCTAACAACTCACCGTTCAATGGAGCATGGTGGGAAAAATGTGCGGGAAAAAAGCCGGCGGCTGCTGCAGCGGCGGATTGATGTCCTCCCCAAACCGCTGAGTGTAGACTAGGTGGCATTCCGGACATTGCACCGAGGGATGGAAATCCGCTGAGATAAGCTGGGGTCGGTCTAACCGGGGTGGGACTCGACGCTTGTTGAAGTTCTTCGACGTCAACGAGACTTCCTTCGTCTTCATCGTCCATATCAAGGTCCGCGTCTCCTTCCGAACATGGAAAACTTCTGCAGGGTGAATTTATGGCAGCGTAGTTATCGGTGACCCTCAAATCAGCTGGATGCTTTGGAGATTGTGAATTTCCAATATCGGGACCTCTTTGATCGCCACTAGAAAATGAAGGTGATCCGGAAAGCCGGTAATCTATGCCGTGATTGTGACCTGGAGATGCTGATACGGATAATTCTTGAGTTTCAGGGTATTTAGAAGATGTCCTCAAGTCCGATGCACTTCTTGGGGAGTCTGACCTCGAGTATAACGTAGTTCTTGGATCAGCTATTGGGTATTTTGACAGATTAGTTGGCAGTGGTGGAGGTGTTCTTAGGATATTATGTTGTTGATGAATTGGTGAACAAGCGGATGTCACTGGTGAAGATCTTGCAGAACCGGAAGACGGTGAATTGCTTATCCTAGTTGAGTAATCGGTCGGTCTTTTGGTATCAGCCAGAAGCGCAGCGACGGAAAAACTCAACTGATGAACTGGTCGCGTTGATGAAACTTGCGGTGCTTCCGCCTGGTTCGGTGAACCCGGGGTAATCGTTGGAGGTGAACCCGGGGTCGATGTAGGGGGTGTTCCCGGGGATGTCATTCTTAGTACTGTCATTATTTAAGCAATTTTCAAATAACCACGCAATTCGTTGACTCGAAACCGAAGAACAAAACTCGATGTTCAGTCCATCGACATCGCTTGGATTGTGGTAATTCACACTGTCTATAATCTACAAGCGACTCATACAGTCGTCGACACTTTGTTAGGACAGACGAAAATTGAGATTTCAGTCCTTAAGTTATTACGTCACAATAAAACACGGTTCACAAGCACAACGAAGGAAGGTCCTTTCCGGTTGAATGAATGTTGAAAGTGCTTAATTGCGGGGGTGTCTGATCGATCAATCGTTTGATAAAATGTTTCAGATTTCGTTTAACGGGAGGCTCTTCACTGAGCAAGGTCTGACAGTGGACTGACGACGAGTAAGGCTGACCACCGGGACTCCGGTTTGACTTTTTCGCTTTTCCCTAAGCGTTCGGGTACCATGGTGGGGGGTGCCTGAAGAGGAAGCTGACAACAGGGCGGAGTTGGTCTTCGAGGGACGAACTCGTAGTCTCCGCCTACCAGAAATCGAGTTTCCGTCGGTCGTCCGGACCCCAAGCCAAATGCTTGGTAGAACTAGGGGTGAATTTTTACCCGAGAGTCTACGGCAGCAGCTACGATATCTACGTATGTGTACTCAACTGGGGAAATAAACGGCGGTGGGGATGCCTGAACTGGAGAACACAGCGATCCAATCGGCTGACACGCTTCCAGTCGAGACGGTAATGAGCGTAATTGACCAATTAGAGCCGCGAAGTACGGCAAAAAATTCACGCTTACTGCTACAAACATTCTGATTATCATATTCAATTACTTTCCCTCACCGAGGAGAAATGCAACGGTATTATATATCATGCATCAGTTCGAAGTACTCTTATCGCATTATGTACCTACTTCAATATTTCCTTTTCTATCCGAAAATTGCAGTCGTTTTACGTGTTATCGGTCTACAGACTGATAATGAGGCCAGTTCTCACACAACCGGCTTGCAGTAATTAGTACCATTGATAAAGATATATCTGTATACAAGATTGGAAGACAACTATGCACTGGCAACTTGTTACTTTATTTATTCGTGTTATTTTTCAACAATGCAGGGTAAGTCAGTCAGGTGTGATATTTGATAACAGTTGAAATAAATTTTCGTCGTATGTCTGCAATTTTACCCAATTACTAGTACAATTTGAGGCTGAAGGTCTTCGCCAACAAATGGTAATGTACCGATGAAAAGCTTGAAGACCCAATCTGACTCTCAGCTTGTTACTTAATAAGCGATTGACTTGTAGTTCATCATGAAATGGGGTCATAGAACTTGTCGGCACAGTTACATTTTTATCTCTTTAGATTTTACAATAGCCATCTTATGCTGATAATCCAACTGATATATAGTGTTCGTGTATTTGTTGTACGCTATCGAAATTTGTTACTTCCGCCTACGACCATTCGGTACTAATTCACATTCATAATAGTTCACAGCTCAGCTTAGATAACATTTCATAACTGTATTTGCTGTGTGTACATATGCAGACGGTGTATTTGTCTCAGCGATGAATTTAGAGCTTCTAAAAATTCAGGAATGCCATCAAAATGCCATAAAGAAACTGAACATCGTTGAATTTTGGTATTTTTACGCTTCTTTCGCGTATTATTGATCCCATGGGGGTTGGGCTTTGGTGACGTGTGATGTGAAAAATGACCAGAAATGGTGAAATTCCTTTTTTGTTTTATTCACATTTTGTTTCTGAATTCGAGAATATGGTCCCCGTTTGTTCGTCGAGGTAACGTAGAGCGGTAACGACTGTACTGGTGTGTATGTAGAGTGTACGCTAGTAGCTGCTACTGATCGCATCAGTCTTCGCATCCGTCATGTTTATGGGACGTCGTGACGTCACATCGCGAGAGCTGTGGGTATGTAGAAACGATAAACAAAAACAAACGAGCGTTGATAGTCAGGGTGCGATAAAACGTACGCGAGCGCGATGAAAACTGGCTAACACGTTGAATTGAATATTATACATCGTACGTACAGTAGTTGTACGTTGCTCAACCAGATCTTCTTCGAACAGTATGTTAATACCAGGTACATATGCAAAATGAAACGCTTAATGCTTGAGTTTTTCATGCACAGTTTAGCTTCTCGCAGTTGTTCCTCCTGTAGGATATCGAGTCCTGAGGGCCTTTAGTTCTCCTTTTTTTTAAGCAGGTGGCAAAAATCAACATTGCCAACTGACCAGGATCAGACGGACGTCGGTATATATATTTATTCGGAAGGTGTTCCACCGCCATTTTCAAGTTTCATGTATTTTTGTTTTCTTTCTTCACCGTGATAATTTTCAAGCGATAGCTGACGTCGATTCGCGTGGAGAACTAATTAACCGAATTGCTTGTTATTGGAGTATTATATATAACGTTCGAAGTGGCGTGACGGTTTTAGTTTAATTAAAACCCGGCGATGTTGTTTGATACGTTTTATATCAGTTCGTCTGTGAAATAGTTCTAAGCAAAAATAATTCTCAAACATACTTAAATGATACATCTACACCTGCCTTTCTTGATACGCTTTAACGCCATCTTCAATGGACTCAATACTATAGCACATACAGTCGCCCGAACATACAACCGGCGAATTAATTGAAAAACAAAAAGAAAGAGACAAGAACTTCACGACAGCGAGCAGCAGCAGCAGTAGCAGCATGTGGGAAGCAAAATAAAAGAAGTAACAAAATAAAAGCGAAAAAAAAACGAAATAAAAAACTACGCTACGAAGTCGAACAACAAACGAACGAGCTCCATCCGACTAAGGATAGCTGCTCGATGCTCCTCCTGGCAAGGCTAAAAGAGTGTAAACGTTTGTGTTCTGTTTAACAGGATATAATTAAGTTGGCACTGAACGTCGGGACTCGTTAAGGGATTTTAAGAGGCTTTTTATTAGTCCTCTAAAAATTTCCTTTTTATTCTTTTGTTCTCACTAAGAAAAGTGCAGGCTCCCTACGGGTGAGTTTCTCGTAGTCAAAGATCATCGTCGTTTTCACTTAATCACTGTATCTTCGGTTCAAGGTTCAAAATACTGTATCTATCGTTATATAATACAACGCAACAGATGGACTGCTCCTCATTAAGCATTAGACGAAGATAGAATTATTAGGAAGGTGGTTAGCGCAGGCAAACGACACTTTTAATAGATAGAAAGGGTTCACTGCAGGGGTGCTCGACGTAATGAGGACCACCCGCTAGTTACACGCGACTATATACCAGCCACTGATATACCACAAAATTTCACTTCAATCTCACTTATATACGCTTATATATTTCATTTTTCGGTGCACCTAATTTATTTGCCAAGTAGATTCTTCTCTTTTTTTTCCGGTGCCCCCAGGCAGCAATAGCGTTGTAGAGGGCTAATTTTCAGTGGGCGTAGGTACGACCGGAAGCTGGTAACACTAAACCAACAAGAAAGGTTTATTATAGTTCGAACAAATGAACATCGTCGAAACACTGCGAGCGGGTAACGAGTAATGATCTTTCGTCCAGTATTCTTTTATTTTTCTTATTATTTTATTTTATTTTCACTGCTACTCGAAGCGATCGTTGTTTTTTTTTTTTTTTTTTTTCACTTCTGCAGGGCGTAGGTTTGCGATGCACTTCGTTAATTCTTCGACATGAATTTTTTTTTTTTTTCCTCCGAAAAGCACGATTTGCTTATGTGTACTAAAAATTAAATCATACCACATCTGGCGGACCCTTAAAAATTAACTGAAATTAAATGAGAAAATTAGTTTTGCGTGCGTGCCGCAGGTGACACCAAGCACTTATGTACTTCACCGTTTCGCATGAACGTCATTGCCGTCATGCTCTATACGCGTGATCTTCAGTTAATTATTAGCTCGGTTGGCGCGACTTCATGAACCGCGAAAGCAGTACGCTATAGCGATGTTTCTCTTTTTCAACCTTTTAGCAGTAGAAAAATTCAAGTGAAATTGTCGTTAAAATTACAATCACGGTGGTCTACATCCCTCTTACCGTATGTCGTCCGCAAAATTAGATCGGCTATTCTAAGACGAGCTGAAGTTAGCTGCTTTTACGTTCCGTTTGACATTCTCTGAGAGTTGGGAATAGGTATACCTACGTATAAAATATTTGTTTCGAGGGGTTGGTGGAGAATTTTTCGTTTCCCAAAATCCTGTTAAATTGGCTTACGCACGATACCAGAAGGCTATATGTGCAGCCAGCTCGCATCGGGAGGACGTTTCGATCATTTATCGACTACGCGACGTTAAAAAGCCGATCTTGTATAGGGAGCGATATTTTTTATTTATTTATTTCTTTATACATATATGTGACTACCTACCTGTTCGTCAATCTTTCAGTCCCCGGCAACAGTAAAAGCTGCAGGAGTAGCATAAAAGAGAGATGCTCGTTTGTTTCGGATTTTCGATGCCATTTCGTTTCCTGCTTTTTGCCAACGAAAAACGACGCCTCTTCCCACTGCATCGTCGCTGTATAGCTATTTTATACACCAGCCAATAATTGAATATCGGAGGGTTACAAAAAAAAGGAGAAGATAAAAAAAAGGCAAAACTTTGTCTGTATACATGTATAGTGCTATAACCCGCACATATATACAGGTATACATTTCCGATATACACACGCTGCGGTACCTGCAGTAGCAGCGACAGCAGCACCGGTACATATAAGTGGGGGAAAAATCGATATTTTAATTGGACAAAATAATTGGAACGTGGACGAACCGAAGATTGTAATCTAGTCTCTTTGTGTGTGCCCCGTTTGTACGTCGGTGGGCCTTCCTCCCCCACGCCCACCCGCCCCTGTTTCTTGTCCTTGTTTATATGTATATTTGTGTTTGGAAATGTACGAATGCGTATTCCACATAATGTCCGATAATTTCATAATGTTTTCAGTTAATTAAATTTAATTTTCTCTAAGCGGCTTTCGAGCGTTATTCATCTCTCGACGGTAATATTATTGACCATTTAATAAAACTTGTCTAAAGGTTATCAAAGTCAAAATATAAACGGGGTATTTGTAATTAGAATGTTGTCGGAAAACCGCCATACCGAAACAAGCTTATACAACATCAAAAACCAAAGAAAATCCTCAAATAATTGGCTTATAACATTCAAATAAGATGTATATGTCAACATGACAACCCTTATGAAGCTTAAAACAGGAGGAAAAGATATCTGACGATACAGAATTTTTTTTTCTTCTCATTTCATTACGGTAAATGAAAAAAAAAACACAATTCCATTATTCTACTACTCGAGGACCACCGCTCTCTGCCACAACACGTGAAACCGATGAAGTTGATCTTTTAGATCGGATGAATTTTGGTCACAAATTCGGAAAGGTGATGAAGAATAATAATATAAGGGACCACCACAAGTGCGTTTAATGTGCCTCGTGTGAGTTTTCTTCGTTGTTCTTTTCCAAAGCAGAAGATCGACCTTATAAGGTATGCATGTACAGGAGTGTAGGAGTAGTTGGTTGAGTTAACGACGAATCTAGTTAGCGATGAGAGGAATCAGTTGAGAAGATGTACCGGTGGAAAAGGAGATACTCCGTGCGATGCGCGTATAATAAGTCTGGAAATAGTTTTTTCTCTTTGTTGGATCTGGGTAGAGAATAGTATAATGGCTGGTGGATTATTATACGGAAGGTGGAGAACATGCGTCGCCCTTCGCGTATTAAATCCCAAGTCGTTTCTAGTATACATACATATAATAAAAGTTTAGCCTCTAGACTGTACGTTTGCCCCGTGAAGTTGGGTATATATAGTTGCATGACAGCGCAGCAGCATTCGTGGCCAATTATCGAGATACACAAATATTTTCGGTCCGATTTCACCCCACATGAAACGAAGCGTTCCGAAAAGATTTGAAAGGGTCCGTCCCCCACTGCGGTTCTTCCCCGCTCTTCGTGCTGTGTTACTGCAACCGTTTCAGTCGACACCTACACACGTGCTGGCCATCCGCGGTGGTTAAACGACGACGACTTTGCTCCCTAACTTAAACTTATACGTACAAAACCATCGGTGAGTTTCGTATACGAAAAATCTTTTACTGCGGTTTGCCCATCCAGCCGCACGTCGCCCCGAAGAGGAGACTGTAGGTATAGCGTAACAGCTATCTCCCTCTCTGTCTTATGTTCTTTTAGGGCCGTCGCCCGGTCTATCTTATTTTATTTTCCACTTTTTTTTTTCCTCTCTTTTTTTTGACCCCTCTGGTCTTGTGGTTCTCTAATAGTTCATTTGTTTCGAGTATGCGGTTACTGCTTCCGGTCTTAAACCTACTCGGAAATGTATTACTGGGCAGTAATTAGCCCTGCTTGGCGTTTCTCCATACGGACGCGCTACTAACATAAACGAGATCTCGTCTCCTCGCCTTCCCGTTAACCGAGACCGGATAAAAAAAAATTTCTTACAAGTTATTAAACTCTGCGGGTGCAGGAGTTTCGTTAAAAAATTATCCAACATATTGCTGACGTTATATACGTATTATATTCTGAAGAACGAAAACTGTCTACCGCTCATACAAATGTGCATTGAAAAAAGTAACAGTCGAGCTATACAAAAAAAAAAGATAAAAAAAAAAATAATCATTTGTCTAATCGAAATGCACATCGATCTATTTTTCTTATCTTTTTTTTTTTCTTTTCGCGTTTTTATTTTTGCAATTATTATAATTTTCATTCGCGGATCAGAAGCTGCAGTACTTTAATTGGTGGCTTTTTTCGTGAGTCGAAGTTTAACGAGTTCTTTTGGATTAGATACCAGGAATTAGAGTTATATAATGTGGAGTAAAAGCTACAGTTGGAATCAAGGGAATTTCAGAGCTTACTTCCATGTATTCAGAGATCTTTGAACCTTAGCTGACTTTATTATATGAACGAGTTTTGACTAACGAATCTCGATAAACGGATTAGTTCGCGATCATAAAGCCCTCCGGGTTACCTATTTCTGGACGAACAGCAGTAATTTACCAAGCGTTTAATATGCGCGTCACGGCAATTTTAAGAGTCTAATCCGCACCACTTGTTATATTATTCGTGGAGGCGCAATCAAAACAGCTATGAATTTTTCCAACTTCAGAATATGAGAAATGAACAAAAAAATTAGAAAAAAAGAACAAATAAATAATGAATAAGCTTAGAGTAAGAAGGGAAACTATCTGAGAGAAAAAAAGAGAAAAGATACCAGGTCACCGGAAGTTTCGCTAAGTGCGACAGCTTTCACACTTCGCTTTTTGGAGTCGCACTTCAGAGGCGCGAGCTTTCAAAAGCTCCGCCCTATAATTCTAAACTCTCCTTAAGCGGGAAATTAATGATTTCCCAAAGTGCTATGTAGAGGAGCGTGGAAATCTGGATGTTCTTCAACTTTGAGCCAAGAAAATCTGTTTGTATTCTTACGGTGTAATCGACGCGGTTTATATACTCGCAGGTTGAAAAAGCAGAGATAAAGTGTTACGTATATTCAATTCTCAATGGCTTTGTTTCATTGTTTGTTTTACCTACAACTGACTAACTTTTCAAATAAACAACTCAAACAAAACTGTATCCCGATATAGTGTGTATATCCCTACGCCACAGATTGTCCCCTTTTAATTAAATTAATTCAAACAATAGAGAACGATCTACTTTCCTTTATGTACAACAACAGCAACAGAGTTTGGATTGAAATAACCTCAGAATTTGGAAAAAAAAAAAAAAAAAAGTTTGATACGGAGATACAATTCATGGAGATGTTTGACGTAACGTACATCTCACGCAATAAAAATTAAGCTCATCCGCCGCACTGATTTTAAACGATAATTTCACCGCTTCGCATTTACGGTAAATATATTACACTACTTGAATTAAAACCTTTCCGTACGTCTCTGGTGATTTTCTATATCAGTATGAAAACACCCGCGTGCGTCTTGAAAGCTTTTCATCATTTTTAAATAGCTGAAGGAGAAGGGAAAAGCGTCGCGAGCTGCCGCGACTGCAGAAGCATGCATCGGTAAATTTTTGTTCTTTTAGTTGTGTGGATGCTGGTTTGGTGTTTTATGTCTATTTGAGTTTTAGACCTACAAAGAATTCTCGGCACTTCGGGGTAGATATGTAAGTGCTCCCCTTAACTCTCGAGACACTAAGTTTAGCCGCGTCTTAGAGATGAATGGGAATCGCTCACGGTCTAACCGCGACTCTGAATTTTTCTTTTCAATTCTCCTCCGCGCATTTCAGTAAATTATTCAAGATCAGAAGCTAAAATCTGTCCTTTAAAATCCCAGCTATTCGGTAGCTCGATCGAATATCGTACGTCTTTTTTAAAAATTATTATTTCAACCAAATACAAAGATAAAAAGTCTTTATTCAGAAAATTCGTTTCATCGAATACCCCAGAAATTTAGTAGTTTTAACTCCGCCAAATTTTTTTTCGCGCCCCCATTAATCGAAAATATTGAAGTGCGAAGGAAGCGAAGGAAGGACGATGAGATTACGAGCAAACAGGAGTAGTTAAAACCGCGGTTAACGACAGGAAGTGTTAGTTGAGAGGAGAACATGTGTTTCACGGTTTCGCGCGCGTTCGTAATCAATGCCATTAAGTATAAATATATATAAGCCATCCAGGAACAATTCCACATTTATATTACACCCCAAAGTGTTTATACAGAAACGTGTCTTAAAAACGTTTCGGTTATTATTTTCGCTTATAATTGATTACCGTGAATTGTTGTAATATGAATATTAAGAGCACGGAATTTTTTCGGTGCTTTTTTTTCACGCTCAAATAGCGTAAGACTTCAATCCCACGATTTTTCGCGTTCCCGCGATAACGTTAAAATCAGCAACTCGAAACTTGGCAACCAAAAGCGAAAAGAAAAAAAATTAAAATCAGCTCAACTGCAATAAGCATAACGCGCAACGTGTCTCGCGGCAGACAATATTTTTTTATTTCACTTTATTTATTTTTTTTCAAAAGTCTGTATTGCTTACAAATGTCGTATGGTGTAAAAAAATTCAACAGCGCAGTCCTAATGAGTCTGGTTGTTAAAAGATTTCTCGCTTTTTAGACATATCTTCTTTTTTTTTGTTTTTTTCTTCTCTTCAACCCCTCCATTAGGACGACGAACATTGTATGAAGTTGGTATATATATGGTAGCTGTGCTGCAGTGGGTGGAATTTTAATGTTTCTGTATTTCGTGGAAAAATTCCTCGTTGACCTCCGAGGAGCTGTAACACTAATTCCGAACCAAACGACTCGATTGGTCATTCAATCCAATCATTTATTATCATATTAATGATCTCGCGGAGGCAAGAATTGAGTCAGAATATAGTCTATATGACCCGTGAACGATATTTTGTGTGAGGTCAAACGGCCGACCGAGGTGGTCTCCTTGATTTTTTTTCTCCCGTTTCTTTTTTCGTTCTTTGAAGAATAGTAATTTGGATAAACAGTATACGTGTATGTTAATCGCGTGTAGGTAAATAGGGATAGAGATGAGATGAAAACAAGAGTCGTTGAGGATTTGAGTCGACTGAGAAAGTCGCGTTCACAAAGATCAGCGTGAGATATTAATCCTCCTTCATGTGACAAGAGTGGCACCACTAATAGACCGCGGGATGCTCATCTGTTTAATTCTCCTGCGATGTAAGAGAAGAGAAAAGAAAAAAAAAAAACTTGAAAAGAAAAAAGAAGAGGATAGAAAAGAGTGGAACGAGATGAAAAGTGAGAGAGAAAGAATAACCTAAAAGAATAAAAAAGAAATTGAAAAATAAATAAAAATAAATGTGAAAAGAAAAAGAAAGAAAAAAAAAAAAATTGGAAAAGATGCGGTAGGAAAGGGGCCGTGGGGGATGACGGGAGCGCGCCGCATACCTCTTAATTGGAACGCTTTGCCAAGCTACAGCTAAGCGATTTGGGCGGATTTCGAAGGAAATGGGCGTTTAAGTGTACGTTAGAGCTATTTACAACACTCCGAATTATTATACCCGAGAACTTTCTTACGCCTTATAGTAACTGCAGGGCATATTACGTATGTACGATATCTACGTATACGGGGCTAATGGGGAAAGCATTTAATAATGCGATATACATATATCCACATAAATATGTTATACGTGTGTAATTATAACGTATATGAATATTCTTCCAATAGAATTAATCAATCATCGAATTACCATCTCATATGGTTCCGTACATGTTTCACCCTATAGATGTTGATAATTATATCGTAGTCCGAAATCAGACAAGTGAGCTTGCGCGCCTCTCGAGGAACTTGAAAACGATCTACATGAATATCTATTTTTTTCTTTTCTTTTTTTTTTTCTACGTCGGTACGTCGCTCTAGGCGCCGCCAGGCGTCGGAAGGGGCTCGTGTTTCATAAGTGACAATCCTTAATCCATGTGTTTATAAATCATTCCTTAATTTACTAATGATTCATTAGCGTTAGTTATTAGTAGACAATATTAACATTAGTGCGGTGAAACATATTTCTCTCATTATTATTCCACATAACACCAATGACGTCCCGTATACGATCCGGAATACGCGCTCATGCTGATCGAGAATAAATTCCGGTTCGCATACCGGTGTCAAGTTTGAAAGTAAATTATATGTACAATTTATAACACCACAAACGCCGTATAGTGCAGGCACGAGAGGTTTTGATGCCACCACAGCCAGGAGTGAAGGAAATCTCGAAGCTATATTGATGAGCGATTCACTTGGAAGGAGCAGTTATAAAAGAGATTTGGAACAAGGGAGAATCCGAACGCTCGATTACCGAACACATGTTTCACTTCTCCTATGTAATGTATGTTTATTTCATCTATGCTGTTCGGCGCCTCATTTCGCCCCCGGAATAGAACCGTGCGCAATTTGGTGATTTGGAAAGCGTATTTTTATTTTATTTTATTTATTTATTTTTTTTTACCGTTTACATAACCACAAAATCATCAACGTTTCATGATTATTATACGTATAGGTACCAGAGAAGTATGAATGTTTGGTGTTTTCCCATCGTGTTTTCTTACAACTACACGACGCGAAGATGAAAACTGTTCGCGGAGGTTTAGTTTCCTGTGTATATATATATATATATATATATATATCGGGGGCGGAGGCGCTAAACGATATCTTCTATTAGAAGGAACGCGTCGTGCCGGCTGTCGCCTTAATTGACCGGGCGGTTGCACGCCTGGATATGTACGTACGTGTCTCTCCCCTAACTTGTGTGTAGTGGAATGTTGACTTTTAAAAAAAACAAGAAATTTTTTTTTTCATATATATAATATATCATCGCCGTGAAGTACGCCCCTCCAGGCAATGAACTGACGTCGGTAACGAACCGCGAAGAAAGGAAGTGCAAGGTACTTCTGATATAATTTTTTGGTCATCTTGTTCCTTCCATCACAGTTTGAAATTTGATTTTCTTCACCGCACGTGTAATTCTATTTGCGACTGTACGAAGAATCGAGTTTATGGATTTTGAAAAAAAGAGCGTACGCGATTATACACTGTGGAATTTTCTGAAGTGGTCTGTGCCGCAGGTCGCTTTTGTCGTGCGGTTGGTGCAGCTGCTGGATTTTTAAGGATGCTTGTACTTAAATCGCAATTATACTAGAATTCTCGTTTCCGAGGAAGTCGCCTGGCAGGGGAAGATATTTTCTGCCTTTTCGGTCAAAAACTGATCCTTCATCCGGGACAATACAAGACCTAACACCAGCCCCTAAAATTGCAGTATTGTAGGAGGCGTGAGGTCCTTCAAACATCGAGTGTCACTTTCCAGGCCATTCATTTCTCTTCAGTTCGCCCTTCGAAAATCTCGAAAAATCTATTTCGGTACACTTTCAACTATAATACGGGGTGTATATTACGGTTGTAAAATATCTACCTTTAAAGTCAATGGCAAATTCATTGTTAGCCTTATTTTTCTGACACAATTCAAAGTTGTTTAAATCCTCTTCAGAGTACAACCAAAAGAATTTACTTCGCTTTCGAGGTATATCGCATTGCACTAAACCAAAAACGATTGTTAAAGTTTTTCAAAAGACGTGAAATGGAATACTTTTAGATCTAAACCGAACCCCGTTGCGAAGTGCCCGGAATTATCGGTATTATGTACCAAAAGCGCACGCGTTTTTCAAGTTGTTTTTTTTCTTCTTCTTTTTTCTCTCTTTCTCGTCTCCTTCCTTTTACCTCGCACGAATCAAATTAGAAATGAGTTTCCATTTGGAATAAGAAAAAAATTTGTTGAAAAAATGAGAAAAAAGTTTAAATTCTTTTTATTTACGATTACAGGTCGCGTAGCTTCTAGCTAATAAAAACTAATTTATCCCCATAAAAATCGGCTCAATGAGTCAAATTAAGGTGGCTATAAATATAAATTATATACACCGGGGTTGTCCCCGCGCTGAAAGTGATATAGAGTTTTGTAATGGTGTCCAACACTCCAACACCTGGCCGAGTGGTTTTCTTTGTGCCACCCCGCGCGCTGGTCCCAAATAGTACCAGAGTTTGGGTCTTCTATGGGAGGACCCCATAAACTTATGGGGCATTCAACTAAATGGTCCTAAAATACTTACCGGATCGAGCTAAGGAAATCTTATATATGTATACGATGGTGTATTCATTGGCTCGAGAAGTATACCTTACGTTATTATACATACATACCTAACTTCGACTAACTTCGAGTCGGTGGTATGGAGGTCGCGTGTAACGGCATGGGTGGTTGGAAGATAAAAATTCAGATTAGGATTAATACCCCCTGAGTTTGAGCTTGCGGGAGGATATGATTCTCGATTCAAAGTCATCGCAGGGTGCATGAAGGTTGATAATTTTATGCTTCATTGTTCGGAGTATATTTTCAGATCCTATTTTATTATAGCCATCACTAATTTTTGGAATCATACCTTTGTTAGCTAAATAACTGAAATCCGTCGAGATCCGTTGGGGTGAAAGTTGTTTAAAATTCGTGTATATGGTGTATCATATAGTGAAATGAAAACTCTCTATCTATTTTTATACGACACGAGATATGACAGATCGCACCATTAGCTGCTTTCGAGTTTAGTCAAAAGTACTTTTGCCGCAACGACACCAAAAGCGTATTATTATTACACGCGCTAGCTTCTGAAAAGCCTCTGCAGTTATTTCGAAGCAAATGTTCCGAGGTTAATTTAAGGTTTGCCATTGTACAGAGATTAAAGAGGGTTATCTAACTCGGCTCTGGTGGTCGTTCTTCTAACGATCAACTCATTCGAGACGTGCCGCTTCTGCAGTTGATCGTTTATGCTATACCTATACCAAATAAATTGACCGACTCGCTCTTATCGCCTTTCGAACCAGATTACAACCACTGATTGCACCATTTGTACTCCTACTTAAAGGTAGACTAATACATTGTGTTCGAAACCTACAGGCGCCGGATTATGGACCGCAATATATTCAATAAAAAGTCATATTTATCGTTTTTAAGAAGCCAAGACTCGATAAAATTTCATTCAATTCTCAGCTGGTACAGATACCACCGAAAATATGCCCGACCTTCCGATCCATTCCTCCATCGGATGCGATTCGTGATATTCGTTTTTTCTAATCAGTCAGTAACGGTAATTTTTGCAAGATAGTTTTAAAAAAACTTTGATGAAAATGAGAATTTTTATTTATCATGGAACCAACGGTTGCACGGATGAACATTCTCGAAGAGGCTGTACCCGCGTGGAGCTCTGAAGCCGAGGTGTGACTATGTTTGAATACTCTGTTGATTGGACCATAAACCGTGTCTCTTGTACACAGCGACTCTCTTTTTTTCTTCTCTCTCTTCTTCTCTTCTTTCTTCCCCATTGCACTCTCTTTTCAACCACGTCATATTCTTTGCTCGTCTCAAGGGCCACACGAGTCGTTTGATCGACTCGTGCAGACATTAGATTTTATAAATTCACCGTACGAAAATTATCGAGACATAAGTAACAAAATGTCGGCCAATATTTTAATCGAGAAAAAAATAATAGTCGATCATCTGGAGTTAATGATCATCTTACGCCTTTGACAGAGTTCTTCGTTCTTGCAGCTATATGCACTAGGACATGCGGCTGGATGGGTGTTCACAGTGTGGGGATAATTTGGGATCATTGTTCGATGACGATGATGATCGTGACGATCGCGTGGCAAGAGGCAAAAGCGAGTCACATATATTGGGGTTTAGATACCGTGAGCATATCGCTTTGGTAATATTCTAGCGAAGAGACGTCGTTCTACTCAGTTCTGCCCTGCACTGTTGCACGGTGCACTGTGCCGAGCGTTATAACAGAACTGAATGCAGCCGCTCCAGACTCAGAGGTTCTTGGAACCCCAACAATCCGGACTAATGGGTGGTCTCCGTCCTGGCTATACGACGTCGTGATACAGACCAGTGCGTGGGGTCGGCTTGCAGCGGTTTGCTGTATCACCGCATGCCCTTTCAGTTCACAAACCATCCTCACTCCCATCGTCACGTAATATCGCGCCATTTCACTCGATCGATGATTTGAAAAGAGAAAATTTCCGAATCCGCTGGGACTACCTCGAGTATCCGGGAAAAAAGAAAATCGCCTGTTCCATTGCCACTCCGTTCGGCTTGTCTGGAGTTTTCGAAAATGTAATTCTCGCAGTTTGGGCAGTACAGAAAAAAATCTCCCCGCTCTTGAATCAAGCGACTATGCATTTTTTTTTTCTCTGCAATCAAAAAATTCGGAGACATTTTTAACTGGATCTCCGGTCAGACGTATAGTTACCAAAAAAAAAAAAGAAAAAAAAGGAAAATGAACTCAGAATTCTGGAATAAATAAAAAAGAGGGAGGAAAATAAAAATTACCTAAGATAGATTGTATTTTGACCAAGCCTCATAAACACCGATATTAAAACTGTCTTCAAAGTCGGTAAGAGATTAGAAAATTTGAAATGGTGGTGGAATTGTAGTTGAATGAGGGGGTCGAGGTATGCGGCTGGCAGGTTATACTCGTATACAAGGGATTTCTATACACGTGTCTCACCCACGCGTATAACAATTTCTGGATGAGTTAGTGTTCCTACGGGACTCTCGGCTTCAAAACGAGAGGGTCTTATGGTATATATGATATATATACGTGTATAATATGTTGAAGAGCTGCGCGAGGTTGCACACAGACCGAGTTCACGATCCTTTGATATTCAGACGGTCGTGCGGAGTAGTAAGAAATAAAGAAAAGAAGAACCAGAAGAAGAAGAAGAAAATAAAAATAAAATGGGAGAAAAAAATGAAACCGCTAAGAATCGACCATTTATAACGGCCCACTAATTTGTAATATATTTACCCGTCGAGAGTGAGCAACAAGGAAGACCAAAGTCCATTAGGCTCCCCGTCAAAGTTACGCCATATTGATACCGAGAGTCGAGATCTTGGATTTATGAATTGCCCAAATAATTTATTAAGCGTAATTTTCAATGGAACCCAAATTGAATCTGATTTAAGTACAATGCTGTATTGTCGGAGAGCCAAAAGTAGAATGGGCCTTGATTCTAAAACGTGGGCCCGAGAGGTGCTAACTCGTTGACTGCTGCAGCGACCGCCCATAAGCCACCCAATGGAATCTGGGCGTGACGTCAGCACTATCGAACATCAAATGCATTTGATTGGACCCAACACTCCAGTCGGTACCTAATGAGCTAATAATCTCTGTCCCTTTAACGATTAATTGCCCTTTCATCCTCTGCACAAAAATCATGCTTCAAAAAATAACAACAGGCATACATGTATAACGGACATATATGTTATCCCAATAATTTTTTTCGGACGAAGAACAAAAATAGGAGGAGTATCGTGTTCCTGTTAATTTTTACGTATTGCACGATGTAGATCTCATATATGGATTAATTTTCGGCTATCTCACAGCGAGGGTGAGTCATCGCAAATTATAAAATTATGCCTCGCACGCACAACCCCTTTATACTCGACCGAATTTGTCCAGATGTAGGTGAATACGTGGAAAGCACTCACACATATGTACACGGATTTCGGATACCGATCGTTCATGGGATACTTGTTTTTTATCACGTAATTTCCTACGCGAAGATAATCGCACGCTATCATTAATTCCTTTTCGTTCTTGTTATGTACATACATACATATACATATGTACCTTTTTCTCGCGTTCGTTTCACCGTTTGGCACGCAATACCATCGTCAAGGAGTAAAATGATTGGCAATTTCGTTGATTAAGTCATTTCAATAATGCGAACCCTGTGATTTTTTAATCAATTCATAATAAAAAGGGTTAGTCTTCATTTCCCCAACCGCGCCAGCTCACACCGTGAACGAAATTTATACATTAATTATTTTTTGATGTAATAATATAGTGCGAAAGAAGGATAATAGTAGAGGTACTAGGCATAGATTTGAGTAACAAAAAATCAATGATCAAATGACGAAGTTGATTTCCAGCTGACGACGTGAAAAAAAAATAACATCGAAAAGAACGAAGACAAATGAATGACGAGATATCGAGTTGTACGAGATGTATAGACGTATAATGTACCATGTTCGCAGTCGAGTTCAATTATAAGCCCGGAAGTATGAAAACAAAGCGAAGTAAAGACAAGAGAAATAAAAGAACTAAAAAATCCTTCACTCGTTCATTTGTTTTACCTTATACTCCACTATTATATAGTAGTCGCGACGGTGGACAATGAAAGAGGGTGATGAGAAGAGAGTAGAAAGGGTAGAAAAGAAGAGAGAAAGCGAGAGATTCGTACGTTTTCTACGTGACGTCGGACACAGCAGATATGGTATACATATATCTACGTATCTATATATAACGCTTGAGGAACAATGGTCCCCACTTTTTCGAACACCACCCCGTAGATAAATTCTACCAGGGTATTTCAACCATTACAAGATCTTTTCGAAGATAGAAAACTAGACTTTCTAAGTTTTAAGTCAACTGCGGTTACTTCTGAAGACCCCGCGCCAAAGATATCGGTTCAGAACAACATCTGACGTTTGACTTCTGAAGATGATCATCTCAGGCATCGGCATCAGGACTCGATCTCCACAAAACAGGTCAGCTCATTGTCCTTCGCAAACGACAAACCAAAAAAAAAAAAAAAACGAAAAGAAAAAAGGAAGAAGGAAACAAGTAAAAACGAATATAACGGCAAACGATCCTTCAAAAGGATACCCAAAGCTAATTATGGGGTAGCATAAGATACCGAAGAAGTTTCGACCGTGTCAAACCTTTGTTTTCTTTTTTAAATACCGAAACTTTTTTACCCCCATGTATAAAATATGTATACGCGGTGAAAAAAAAATCTCATCGAAGGGCGGTGGTTCGATGATTTTTATATCATCATGCACGTTGTGCAATAATCGTATATTATACATCTATTTGCAATGATACGAGCAAATAAAACAACTACCGATTATAATATTATATATCTATTCTTGGAAATATCATATGTATATAAATAAATATTTATCCAACTAATTTATGAATATCTCTTTCATTTGGATTGCATTAAACGAAGTGTTACAACTATAATCAATACGTAAACGATTATCTTATCTAATTTCAAACAGGAGCAACAAATAATACTCCTCATATACAGTATTATATATCTAGTAAAATTCACGCAGCACGTGCAGCGAAAAGTTGGATAAACTTTTCTACAAATTTTTTTTTATCTTCCATTCTAAAATAATCTGCGTATAAATTTTGAATAGCTGCGATTGCAGAGAGATAAATTTCGAAAAGATTATGTTGAGATTTAATTAGTATTAATTTATTATTTAAACTTACAGACGGCGATGGGGATAGCTGTTACTTTGATTATAGCATTAGAATGGGGTAGGGTACTCGAGTAATTTCTAAGCGTTACACTTTTAATCATATAGTACCACGCAAGAGTAGCCAACCGTGAATAACCTGACACAATGCGAACATGTTCCATAGGTATATAAGCCGGGATCAAACGAGAATAGCATTTAGGGTGTATAAATGTATTGTAAACCTCACAGATATAAACGTCAATTTGAGAACACAGGACATTATTGTGTATGGGATATTTCATTATGTTTCTAAAGTAGATCAGATTACAGCCGTTGACAGGACCGCATCTGGTACGATTCCGAAATGTGAGCAAAATTGCAAATCTATATTATCCGTTGGTCATTGATTAGGAATACTGGAACTAAAATCGATTGACGTAATTCGTTTAGATCATTTATTTATAGTATCGTATACCTACGTGTCAGCTGCTGTGATAAGTAATTAAGTTGATTGAGAAATAAAAATAAAAATAATATAATTAACACTTTAAGTTTAATTAATCACTGCTGATGGTAATGTGTATGATATTATAAGTAATTATTAAATGGTCTTCATGTTGTATTAAAAAAAATTATTATATTTACTACACAGCGTTTTTAGTGGCCTATTGACATTGACTTCGTAATTCCATGACGTAACTCACGAGGTAATTCGCAATTGAAAATAACTAGTTGACTTCTCAAACTTGTAAATAAAAATAAATATATGTATTATGATGTACGTAAGTATATAAAATATATTTTTATACATATTACTCAATTGAAAAACGTGTGATGTACGTACGTTCACACGTGTATCATAATTACACGACGATATGTGTGTAAATTTATGTAACTATATATATGTACATCGTTACATTATAGACCGTAATATTTCATATCGTATATTATATATATCGCAGCTAGCTCGGATAATTAAGCAAAAGCGATAAACTCTTCGACCCCCCTATAAAGTACCACTACCACCCTTCGATTCGGTCACATCGAATGAGTAAATGAGAGTAAAATGAGTTTACATGTTTATAAATATATTATAAGTAAAAAGGTTTTCGATTTCGGTTCACCGACATCAAAACTTTTTAGCGCTTTCCGATCACACATAATGAAGGCATTCATAAAATTATCGGCTCGGTTCACACAGAGAGAGAGAGAGGGAGAAAGAGAGGGAGAAAAAAAATTAAAGAAAAAGTCGAATGCAATTTCTGTCCGATATAATTATCTCGTACAGTTATACGATTCTGTCTTGTTAAAATATTAAAACTGTCGTCGAACGACGTGATTTTTCGGCACGCCAGAGTCTAAAGATTTTAGACATTTTGAAAGCAGCTTTCTACGATCGTTATCTACCTCGAAACGATCTTCGTCTTACTGTTCTATATATTATACACCAATTTCTGCGCAAAAAGATCCGAAGATATAATGAATAATGTTTGAGGACCGGTACCCCGGGCAATTAGCGATTTTTCGGCACTTTGACCTAAACTACAAGCGCTGACCACCGAAATGTGTAGAAAAAAAAAAAACAACTAAGAAAAAGAATACGGAAAATATATGTATACCGTGGTGATATATTTCGCCGGTTGCAGACGGTCAAATTTCTAGCTGACCCATGCGGACGCCATGGGCGTGGTGGAGAAACAGATGAGCGACACGAATCTCTTTTGTTTTTTTCTTTGCTTGAAATCTTTCGGTTACGGGGCATCGGGAAAATTTACGCCCTTTTTTTCCGGGTCGCCTAGTAAGTTTTGGAAAAGTGGGCAGTAGGTGGTAATTATTTGCATTCAACCGAAAAGACTTTTATTTTATTTATATGCGATTCCCAACCGATCACTTCGTGTTTTATTTTATCTTATTGTCGGATGTTCAGATCGGATTATATATTATCTACAAGTATAATTCCGAAGGAACGTTTTATCTATTCTGCAAACTCAGCGATGCCATGCGAACATGATTACTTGGTAATTTAAATTATTATATCGGACAGTTTTGTTGACAAACATATGTGTGATAATTGAGATTATTTATATAGCACTCAAGAATTCTGGGACAGCAACTTTTGAATGAATCGATTTCTTATAGCTTCAAATTAAATGCACACGATTCGATAATGTCGCATAAAAGTAAGAATATTATTTTCAAAAATTCAAACAGCGGCAGAACGAAAGAGAATTTTTGAAAATCTGATCAACACGCGATTCTCATTTCGCTCCGCAAACGAATATATGATACCACACGAACGCAGAATACCGGACGCATAATTTTAAGCTTAAAAGCGAGTCACAGTCTGCAAGTAGTCAGCGTAGGTGATGTATATTACGGTACGACGTCCCTTTAGCGATGCTACCTGAGTCAAGAATCTTGAATTTAATCTTGATTCTCCGTACCCATAATGTAGAGCTGGGCGGGTGCGAAATACGCGGCGCGCTTTCGCAAATTGAATCGCTTGTCTTTTTCACCCCAGGTACGAACATTTGTTTGTCGTTATATTTACCAACATTGTTGTCATTGTTGTTATCATATCGTACGCACAACGGCCGGAAAGACCAAAACGAATCGAATAAAGATGAGAAAACGAAGACGTGTTGTAATTTTGGAAGCTCCGATAATTTTTCATCATTTTTTTTTTCTCCCCGTTTATATGTGAAATAAAATGAAAATCCTTGACACTAATTATTACTTTGATATACGATACGAATGCGTTCATCAAAACAATACCGATCTTGGTATGTCTCAATAAAAATTTAACGATTGTTGAAAACGTTACACAGTTTGATTAAAGAGTAATAATTTCATTTTTATGAATCTATACATAATTACATATGTCATCATATTATACGTGTACATGTACTGTATACGTATATGTGAAGATGAATAAATGAGATGAAATGAGAGCAAATCGAGCGCGCGTGTGACGTGCAAGAATTATATATACGTACACATTATATATTATAAATTTGCTTTGATGAGCAGCATGGCTCGGATGGTCGTTTATCCGAGCGAGCGGTCGGTATATATAATATATAGCGATAATTTCTCTGCGATAAAATGAAGTAATTAGTCACTGCCAATTAACTGCTGCTCAAACGGAAAACAACACACTACACACAACAAAACATCGTTCACCATTTAAACATATGATAAAAATAATAATAATTATTATTAATAATTTAACAATGTGCAACTAAGGGAACAAAGGCGATATATTCGAGATTATCTCGAATTGAGACAACATTTCCTCTTTATTTCTATTTTTTTTAATTCGTCCCACGATATCTTCAATCGTTTCGAAGAATAGACTACGTCGTCAATTCGCTAGTACGATTGAATAAATTTATCATCAATCATATCTGTATTCTGATGAGTATTTTTCAACCCTGTAAACCTGCCAGGAGATAACTACTTCGCACAACTATGTGTATCTAATTTATTCAGCCGTGCCGAAAAGTGAGAAAAAAAAAATCAAAGCAAATGTAAAAACAATTTCTTTTTTTTTAATTGAACTTCCTAATTCATGTGGCATGTGTTCGTTAAGTATTAGTGAAATATTATACGATATTGATAATATTTATGATAAATAATCAAAACGCGTGAGCCGTACGTTTTCGCACTGTCATTATATATGCGTGTCGAATGACGTATGATATTCGTTACAACACATATGTATGTCTGATCATTATAATATATTATATTATGTTATGTTACATACATAAGCTTGCGTTTTATATATATCTCCTCGGTTGAACCTACGGCACTTACAATTAGTTGAAAACAAGATAACTAACAAACACTGCGCGAAAGCATCGACTTGAGTCGAGCCCGTTTAATCAACATAATTAATTCCCAGCTGATCTCCTCGCTGGCAATTAAAATTATACGTTCAGATGATTTAAAAAAAACTCCCCATACGTACACATACGTACATATATGTATATCTGTGCATCGCGTAAATATGCATGTACAATTTCATACATTTCTCTTGATATTCTTATCACCTTAATTATAACAACGATCATTATTCGCGATAACCAAGAAACAAATGAACATTAATCACTTTATAATTTTATATACTTAAACGCTTCATCATAATACTGCATGCAATTATTAATTACTCATAATCTCGATCACTCATGAACAAGATTTTGAAACACTTCTATTAGCTTATAATATACCATATATATTATGCACGAGTCATGACCATACATTCTTTCATTCGTTTTTCATATACCCATAGATTTCACGTAACAATGGTTTTCTTTCCCTCTTTTTTCATTCTATTTTTTTTTTTTATCTCTTTTTCTCTCCGATAACGTTGGTAATTTCGATAGACTCGCGACGTGTTGAACTACCCGTCCCTTCTACACACATTTGAGTATAATATTGCGGGTACATTATATTATACAGTTTCCAATGCGCGACGAAAGCGTCACGAGGGGTGGGATATTTCACCCCCCCGCCCCCCGCCCCCTTCTCAGCCACCCTCCGGAGAATCGTATCTCTCACGCTTCGCGAGTATATAATATTTCTCCATGGGGTGAGGACGCGGTCTAATTTCCTGTCCTGAATTTTGAACGACCATGAATTTGCACCCTTGAGTTAACCGCTGACAAGCAGCTGATGTGATGACCAATCGAATGTAAACGACGAGTATAGTGAATAATAATAATAATAATAATAATAAAGATGAACGAATGAATGAAGTGATAAAATAAGAAGAAAAATAGAGAAGAACACCAAAAATAATGATTTTCTTGTCGTTCTCCGCATAGGTATATGCAAGCGTTTTTTCATCCCTTGCACGCTTATTTTACCCAAAGGATAAAAAGAAGAAAACGAAAGGGGATTATATTGAAAAAGCCAATGACACTGGTGACTTTGTAATCCTGTAACCTTCCTCCGTGTAACCTAGTGAGAAGTTTTGACAGCAGGTCCTTCTCATCTATTGGGTTCTCTTAAGCCCGGATTACCAGGTTAACAGTTAGGCTGCAGCTTCTCTCTCTCTCTCTCTCTCTCCGTTTCTGTCATTCTTGTTCTCTTAGTTATCTATGTGCAGCGCCGAGACCGACCCGACTTAAGTAAGGATTTTGGCAGGATTCAACTCCACTTGTTTCACACGCGCGCCCTTTTGACGCGCACTAGCTTTCTAAATCCAATTTGTAAGTCCGGCTGCAAAACCGTTACCTTGTTTTCTGCAAGATCGAAATTCTCAGGATTTGTGTAGAAAATTTAACGGTACATCGAATATCCTTATCAAATCTAAGAGATAGATTCCTGCACCACGAATCTCATACGGAATTCGCCTTTGTATCTAATTTTTTCTTTTTCATTCTCATTTTATATACTTCTCTTCTTCACGCGATATGTTTTCTGCACGTTTTCGCGTGCATGAGTTAGGATATAGGACACACTTGTTTTACCCTTTGTTTCCGATACAAGAGACGTAGACCGTTGAATTTCTTATTTTATTTTATTTCAGTTTATTTATTTATTTTTTTTCCCCTTAATATTTTTCGACCAGAGATGGCTATCGTTTCGTTACACGTAAACCGCAAGAAGAAGACGTGGAACAGAAATAGTTCTGCCAGGTTCGAGACATTTGATGTCAGATCACGTGAAATATCCTTTATTTATCATACGTCGTCAAACCGCAGGATGATGAAAGAAATCGTGAGCTGAAAAAGGCGTAGAAAATTCCCGTAAAAAATTCATGGTTGGAGTGCTCGAGGGCACTATATACATATATTTCTTAACCGTAACGATATAACATATTTGGGTTTTATTATATTGAGTCCCTGCGCAGCTATAGCAGCCCATCATTCAGTTTTCCCCATAATATTAACAATGGAAATCGTAAGCGGGGTTTCCATTATGTGATTGTTATGAATTTGCTATTAATAATAAATAAACAAACATAATGGGGTTCGTCGCGGCACGTTAACTTCGGGATACATCTGGTTCTGATCCTTATAATACGAAACGGAACCTACTGTATGCACAGGGAACCGAACGAAATTCGGGGGGAGGATGCTGCGCGTCATGGTGAAAGAGAAAAAAAAGGATCGAGTATTTTCTTACACATACAATTATCATATCGAATTTCGCTTCGTTCTCATTGGAGGATCATGACCGAAATCAGGGGCTCATTTCGTCCTGATTGGCGAGCTACAAATCACCCCATTTTTTTTTTTTCCACTTTTTTTTTTTGCTTACTCAGGACTTTGAGAATTCGTGGTTTATAAAATACAGGACAAAAAGAGAGACAAATTTACCGAAAATCTGGGAGAGGAAAAATGGGGAGAATAATCCCGGAGTCAAGTTTACATATTAGCGGCAGGTAAAATGGAAACAGAAAAATCTTACGGATAGTCTGAAGTCAGCTGCAGGTTATCTCCGGCTAATCCTGTTTGCAGCGTTAAAATCCTTCAGGACCTGTTTGATGTTTTAGGATTAACTTTTCGAAAAAGAATTTTTCAGTTTATCTCTCGTACATACCTTAGCACGCCTACAACAGCGGGAATCTTTTGGTCTTTACTTTACTCGACGTTATATCGAGGGTACGTGCGGAATTAGAAAAGGTTGCTACACAATAATAAGAAGCGTACGGTAACATCTTGTGGTGGACAAGATAATCCGAAAAAATTCAGAAACAGCAACAGCGAAAGCAGAAGAAGAAGAAGACGAAGAAATCAGTAAATCCCGAAACAAGTGATGAGGTTCGTTGTTAAGCCGTTGGTTCAAGGCTAAACTGCAGCGGGACGTTGGGACGTTGAAAATTTCGAAGTATAATTCGAGTTTCTTTGCGTTGTGCAAATGTCGATGGGCGTTGACTCCGCAAAATATTTCTTTAAAAAGGATTTCTCCAGGCACCTGCAAACTGGGATATTGTTGACCGCGCAACAACGAAGATATTTAGGAAGGTATTGTCGTGGTTAAACGACGAGTATTATTTCCCTAAACTGTAGGCGTGGTGAATTTTTACTGTATATAATATATTTAACCCGTTAGAAGTTTAAGGGCGATCCGGATTATAATACAAGGTAAAGGGAGGAGGGCAAGTATCGAGCAAAATCCTGTAGCGTTTTACAGAATATCTATATTCAATCCAACATCACGTATACCTCTGCATACTTATGTATATCATACATATTGCTATACATTTCCTCAATAAATTTTTTCAATCTTTCAACAGCTGATTATGATTTTATGGTCGTAATCACCGCTGAAATTGCGGTCGACCTCTGATACGATTTTACTGTACATCAACGCTTGCTGCTGCGTTATATTATTAACCATGTATGTATTAAAAAACTAAGCTATTAATTTTGTCTCGTTATCGTCGTTAAAAGCGTTCGTAAAAATGTAATCTTAGACCGATAAATGTAGGCCGTGACATTATTTCACAAGTATTTTATTACTATGTAGATAATACCATAGACGAATGACCGCGTGTATCTCGAGCTTATCGCAAATTAAGATCGTTTTAAGAATGGCTAAAAAAAGAATACATACATTTTATTCAAAAAAATGACAGATATACTTTCATCATGCTGAATCTACAGGATGGGTCAAAAAACCCAAATGTAATGTGAAAAATCCCGCTTCATTCGCTGTAACAATTGATTCAAATATTGTTCAGGTTAACAAATGAATTTCTGAGAACGATCGTTATATTCGGGTTAACTGTGATCTTTTTTTTTTTTTTTTCTTGAGTCAACAAATAACCGATATCGATTATATAATTGCTGAAATTATGATTTTGGGGGTGGTGATAATCCAATTTTTTTTTTTACAGGGTTGTATCAGATATAATAAGGGTGGGTCTTTACCGCGATGGCGATGGCCTTATAAGCTCGGTTACAGCAGCTCTGTGGAGTATATTAAGCGTCGTCAAAACCAGTTAGTGAGTTGGCAATCCAGTTAAGGTACAAAATGGCTGTCGTTTAGCGAGAATTAATGGTCCTAGGAGTACCCTGAGGCAGTATAATGGGGCAGATGCGTCGAGGGACCCTTCTAACCTCATTATATACACCTATCTGACTACACGCGGGCCTATTATGCCCTTTTTGCAACGGAGCAGCTAGTAGGTATAGTAGTACATAAGAGCTTTCATATTTGGGAGTTTGAACGCCGTTTAGTTTGGCGTTTCACGCTCTGCCAGCTACCCTTATATATAATACAGCATACATATATATCCAATATACCTCGCGCTAAATTTACTCCGAGTTAGTTAAACGTTGCCTAAACTCTAGTCAACGCTTTTGTACCATTCTAGAACCAACCAGCTATCCCTCTTTTTTCCATCCACCCCATACGTGGATTTGATACACTCAACACACATTATTACCTCTACTCCGCCAGTTCACCTGGACGACAATTTTCTATAGGGGCGCCATTTAGTCAGCTTAATATGGCGTCACTAACCAGTTCATGTTCAGATTTTGAACGAAATATCAAACGAGAATACCGCCAAAAGCAGTCACTAGATAGCTCATAGTTGAATTATACTTCTGGCGGGCTCGGAATTGGGGATGGCAAGATGTGAACGTATTTTTCTAGGTCTTTTTTTCACACCGAAAAAGCTCCTGAATTAACAACCTAAAATGACGCTTTTCCCGTGATTGTGTAACAGAGTGAAAATTGTGGCCTCTTTAGATTTGAATCTCTATTAAGTGGTTATAATAATAACGCGCAGGGAGATTTTAATACGGGGAAAACTTTAACGCTCTCTTATTACACCACATAACGTTTTTAAAAGCGTTTCTTTATATTTTTTCAACATTTTTAATGTTTTTCTTTCACACCATCTTTATACGACTATGCTACTCAATGTAGCGTTTAACATTATCTACGCACTGTATGAGATTAAAACTTGCGTAATGGCCACTTCATCTCCTTGAATAATAAGATTTTCTGATCTACAGGCAAGCGACTGGCTGTAATAAACAGCTCGAGATTAAGTGAAGAATTCCAACCAAAGGTAAAACGAAAGAACGCATTTGATCACTGCGGTCGTAATGGTTGAATGAAAATATATTCGATCATCGCTTTATACCACACAATACATCGCAGACATAGCATTAAATGTAACACAGTGACGTACGTCTTCTAATAAATAATATGGTCGTACTATCGGTAGTAACGGAACTTTGTTTGTAGGAGCGACCATCTTGAATCTTCGATTCTGCACCCCTTGTAAGTTGTACACGACCGAGGTCTGAGCTGAGACCTTTGAACCTCTACTTATACTCGTCGACAGTTCTAACAAGATTCTGGCTAAGCGGATTGCTGTACCTACGGATTTAAATCCAAAATCGTGCTTCTCTATTGATGCCTCTAGGGAGTTCCTGTCACCTACTACTATAACTGCAGCGCCTGTGCAACTATCTTCGGATTATAGTAAGCCTGAAATATTACTGCGACTCCGTCAGACCAAAGTAATAGCTGCTTCACTCTGCGTAGCTGAAAAATTATTCTGCGCTATCAAAAATCTGCGGGTATAAGTGAAAAATAAGCATTTCTCTGATTGGTATAGTACACAACATTAGTACACGTTCGTTTGATGTGGATATATGTGAATTCGGAACAGATGTTGGCGAATGATGTGAGAAAACAAAATGGTATGTATAAACCTATTCGATATTGAGCTGCCACATAACCGAACTTTATTGCGATTATGGCAAAATCTCTTAACACTCCTGTAGATTCACGACTTTCGTGAAGTTAGGGGGTATAGTACGTAGTATAATCAAGATGCTCGAGGTATGGTCTGCATGCCACCTCATTGCACCAACAGAATCAGGTTTGAACACCTATACTATACGTAGAGAGTCGCGTAGCGCATACGAGTGTAAAACCAGGAATAATAATTGCTTGGCGGTTGTTTAATGCGATATGGTGAGTAAACGAGCTTATATAGGCGAGGGAATCTCGGTGCTAGTCACGATTTCATACCGCGGGTTCGCTTCTTGAAGAGCTGCAAACTTTTATATCTATAAGTACGTGAGAAACAAAACTCTTACAGGGCACCTTATGGTCTAAGTCAATGATACATACATCTATACATATACATATTTATATTTATATACAACACCATAGTAGGTGGTTTATATCGCATGATACTTCTGCACAACCGTATAACCCTATCCAAAGCTCGAAGCAAATAATGCTGCAGCTATAAGCAAAACCGCGCGCGCCTTTCAGCTGCACCGCAAATATACAGTACTCTATATTACAATCCACACATATAGGATATGCAATGCCCTGCGCACCCCGTGTCACGATTCCAACCTAAATCATAACTTCGCGAATATATTTCCAAGCGATTCTTTTTTTGCTCATTTTTTTTTTACATCCAATTCTTTATATATTTCCTGAGCCAGCTGATGCGGTGTGTATATAACTCTATACTTCTAACCCACGCCATTTTTTAAGTATTTTTTTTTATTTTTTATATTTTTGAATTTTTATGCATTCATTTTTATATACATTTTTTTTTCTTTTTTCTTCTTCTTGGTTCAACTGAGTTTTATATACCCGGCACCGATCATTCGCGGTTAGCCTCGAGTCGCACTATAAGGTCTCGGTATATAGTATATTGAATGTTATGGTTGTGCCGTAGCAGGTCCCGCGGGGCGAAGTTTCGCAGAGTTGCAGTACGAGGATTGAGTCGTCAGGTTGTTTTTGCTGTTCTCCAGTTGTAAATCGTGGAGGAAGGCTCCCCCAGCTCCAGAGCAGCTCCGCAACGTAGCTCGTGCGACTGTCTCTTGTTTTATGATCGTTTCACCCATTGGTCGAGCTGACGCGAAGGGATAACTTGAGTCACGGTGCAAGTCTATCTATACAGAAAACCACTGGTGATCATTCTTTGTACTGTAGGATATGAGTGTATTTTTGGCATTTTCTATCCCTTGACTTTGGATTCGAGAATTTAGTGTTTGGTTTTTGTGGAGTGCAGGAAATAATCTCGGTCGGTACTTTTCTGCTGGTATCAGTTATATAAGCTGTCGCGAAATAAAATACTCGATCGGCGTTTCCAATCAGCAATTTCTCAGGAGGTAAGAAATCGACGTTTTGATATTAATAACTCCCCCTTCCATCGAACCGAGTCGACGTCCCTTCTCGATTCTCCTACCTCTCCCCTCTTTTCACCCGCCGAACCCAATAACCCTGATTGCCAATCAATCCCCGAAGCTCTGCGAGGGAATTAGACAATTAGGAGTCGTCACGTTCACCTCGTACCCATACTACCGTTCCCTTGAAGCGGAAGCTTCAATTTCCTCCGCTTCTGATTGGTTGGCATAGATTATCGGTCACGCCCATTCAAGCACCGCCCATCTAGTCGCTGAATGTGTGCGCATTGGCTGAAAACAACTCGCAAAGCGTTTACAGACTGCGGGGGCGTTTCCAGCTGTTTGAGCTTGCAACGGCTGACGGCGAGAAACTAGCGGAGAGAATCAAGAGCCGGAGAGGTACGCTCTGCCAACTGAGAAATCAGTGCGGTTCCGCGGTAGTACCGGTTAACACGACATCCGGACTCGATAGTCGCCTGTTTTTGAAACTGACGCCGATTGTCATCTATTTTTCGGTCTATACCCTAACCGATGGATTCTTAGCGACGGGTGATGTAGCTCTCGGTGTGAAGTGACAGTGAGTGGAACGAGCCCGATTCGTATCATCAGGAAAATACAATGCGCGAGATCGTTTACGAAATGACAGAAATCGGATGAAGCAAAGTGCACCAGATCACGAGAATCAGTTGTGTCTGATTTGATTTCATCAAAGATCAAATTTTAATCAGTCAAAAGTGTGAACTGCAAAGTCAAATTACTGAAAAAATCAATCATGATACCGATGTCGTGAACGAAAAACAGCAGCTGCAGTTGTGCCAAAAATGATGAGCAATGGCGAAGGGGTGGTAGTGCAACAGGGTACCGGAAGCGCCTGCAGCATTTCGGAAAACGTTGACATGGCGACCTCAACATCCGCGTCTGCAGCGAGTCTGAAACCTAGAAGTGGAAAAATTAGTTTTAGCGTTGACTCTCTTTTGAGTGGCACTCGTAGGTCACCTGGATCGTTATCAAGGAAAGAATGCAATGCGGATCAGGACCGAATCATGGATACGGATAAAAGTATCGACGTTGAACGTATGGGTGCAAGGTATAGGGAACTATTAGTGGAACAGCAAAGATTACACAACCAAGAATTGCTGGTCAGACTGAGTCCGCACCGGGACCATCAGGGATCATTTGTTAATCATCAAAGAAGCGGTTTGGAGCAGCTGCAGCAGCAGTCGAGTCCTCAGCAACCAACCGAAAGAAGGGATCAGATACTCACAGTGAGGGATTTCTCGCGCACGTCCAGTCACGAAAAGTCTTCTGCACCGTCCATCAGGATCAATCTAACCGAGGTTAGGGATCGGTTACAACAAGATCAGGATAAACGTCCTACATCTTCGCCCAGTCGAGCTGGAAGTGATTTTCGAGATGATCACCCCGATCTTCAGGATGATAGGATCATCAACAGATCGGTTATGTCTCCAGTGACGCGAAGGGAATTTGACGACAGGAGTGATTCCGAGGCAAACAAGTCTGTCGAAGGTGATCGGACGACGGAGCACCTGGATGAGGAGAACGACGTTAGAAGTGTTGGACATTCCGAGGACCTAAACGTTACAGACTCAGACTCTGAGATCGAAAAGGACCCGGACGGTACTCCAGAGAAGGAAAAGTCGAGTCCGGTTGTGCCGCAACCGATCCATCCTGGCGTTCAAAGGCCACCAGGAACGTACCTGGGGGGTCCTGGTGGCCCTGGATGGAACCCGGGAGGATTTCCACATTCTCTTGCCGGGTTCGCGTGGCTTCCCCCACCTCCACATCCCCACAATCCACACGGACATCTATACCCCCAACATGGTGGGCCTACGAGTCCAAACGGTAAGATGCAGTGCTGGAAAAAAACAACATGGACATAACTACAAAACGGATGAAAAAAGATAATTATTGGGCGTGGATTTCGTACAAGTTGGAAATAGATTAGGTATATGATCGACATATAGGAGGTCAGTTTATACCGCAGAACTTTCCCGACATTGTAGCTCATAAACGCGATTCAGCGGACCATATTAGTCTATAGAACAATGTAGTAACCTTTCTAGAGAAGAATGTCCCTCGGGGCGTATCTAATAAGAGTAAATTGAGCGAGTGCACCAGAGTCTCTGTAGTCATGAGGGGGGTTTTTGAATTCAACAAAATAAGCTCTGCACTATACCGTAACAAGAAAGTTCTATCGTCAGTGCTAATTCTGAGAAAGAAACCTTTAACCATTACGGGATTCTCTACGCATAAAATCCAAGATGGAACGAAGCGCGCGTTGTACTGACCCGTTAAGTCCAGATCTAGCTTTGCTACTCACTTCAAGGTAATGCGAATAGACCACCCTACCGCGTGCGCGAATAGAGTCATACATAACTCGAGCATCCATAATGTATATTTTCTAGTACAAAAACTGCCCTCTTGTTAGTTTAGTTTACTTTAGGTGTTTGCTTTTACGCCATATTGGTGCTATTCACTCTTTTATTGCTATCCCAGAGGACTTTAAAGAGATAGATGCTCTTCCAGCTCTTCTTCCAAGATATCCAACTTCGTCCACACTCTACAGACCTCCCTTTACAAAACTTTTTATTCCGGTGTTAATTAATCAATTAAAAATAGAATGAAAAATTTCATTTCATCTACAGGCTATGGAAGGAACCAACAAAAAGAGACACACACAACTATTATTGAGTGAAAATTGAGACAGATGAATATCCTTGAGCAGAAGCTCACGGTGATTATAGCAGACGGTTTGTTGAGGAGATGATCGTATAACAAAAGTAAATCGATATCAGAGTCCAGAGATATGGTTGTAGTAACGCTAAATATGAAGTGCAATCAATTATCGCCAATTAGTGAGCGGCGTGCTGCCCATTATGTAGCTTGTGAACGATCAGCTACCGAAATAGTCTGCGTGTTTCTATAGCCGGTGCAGCGCAGCCAGCCGCTACCATAACAAAAAGAAATTAAAATATAAGTAAAAAGAAAAACGTTTCATGTAAATCATAAAAAAGTCAAACAGAATAAGTATTTAGGTACATCGAGCATTATTATCGCAACGCATATGTATATAACGTCTGTTAGTATGAAGAAAAAAAGAAAACAAAAAACAAAAAATGAAATGACAAGTCGGGCCATAATCTTTGCAGTAAATCATTTCTTGTTCAAAGTGTCTCTAACATGAAGTTGGTTGCTGATGTTATTATCATGGAAGTAGCTGGTATAGGTATGTGAGTACATGATAAATCAGAAATAATAAGTACAGTAACAATATTATCTACTTATAAGTTTTTTTTACATGGGTTAAACATATATTACGGAAAATACGATGTAACGACGTTGACGAGACGTACGTTACCGCTAATTCGTATTACATATATGTGCATACACATATATTTATAAATAAATATCCAAAAAGAGTTCAGTTTCCAGCGTCTGATATCTAAATAGATTGTTCAACCTGTCACTCCATTAGGGGCCTCTATACTGGGCCCCATGAGTTTTCAAAGTGATGAATACAACTGTAATTTATAACCCCGGTTATCTATCCGTCTGGTGGTATTAGTAATGAATTAATGACTGCCAAGCTATGCTCTCGGATCCAATAATGTTATACAAAATATTCCGAACGATTCATCATCCGGATGGACATAATTACCCACATCAAACGAACTTGAAGGATATAGTGTGTGTATATGGTAGAGAGTTGAAGACGTGAGCTGAAAAATCACTGCCATCATTATAATCATCATCATCATCGTCGTCGTCATAACCGTCATCGTCACATGTAGTCCGCTTTCGTTTATTAGTTTTTCGCATTGATTTACATATGAAACAGCGATGATGCAGAAACTCGTCTCGGAAAAAAAGAAGGAAAAAAAAGAAAGCGTGTCATCGTATACAATCTACCTTTGTTTACCAAATATCACACACGTGGAGTAGAAAGAAAAAAAGGAGGAGGTAATAATTAAACGTGTTCGAGCATTGGCAATAATTATTTATCAAACCATTTGACGAACCGTTGACAAATTTATGGTAGTTTTATACATTATTCAACCTGGCTTTGACATTTATTTTTTTTTACTCTACCCTTAACCAATGGATATCGAAACGAAAATTTTTCGTCTTCTTCTCACAGTCAATTTCGTTCGTCATTTCTCGTTCCCTTTTTTTTCTACGTTTTTTTTATTTTTTATTTATTTGTTTCCGTTGTCTCAGAGTTTAATTAGATACGACATCACAAGCAGCTGCCAAGTCATTAGCTAATCGTCAGATAATTCGTCATTAGCACAACTTTCGTATGATACGAATGAATGTTCTGCCGCGCGTAGAACGTCTCATATATGCCGTATCTACACGAACTCAGGGTATCCTATGCCTACTTGGGTTTTACTATATCGCCGCTATATGTATACCGCTGCGAAGCGCACAACCAGCAGCTACACTTCCTTTGCGGCGTATAATTGCCGGCAATTAATTGGCGGCTGGGGAATACTGGTCGCGAGCTACAAACCGCGCGCACCGTTTGCCCTGCGGGAATTCTAAGGCGATTCTACTAAACGGTTGTTTGACCAGTAGATTCTAACCTTCCCATATCATATAATAACGTTCAAATAAAATATATCCATCATTGCCCGGTACAAAAATCACGATTCACAAGTACCTATACGTTCGATCGTTTCTTCAGGGATAAAAGACTCGTGAACTTTTCCGTCATACGTCTAATACATTGTAAATATATAGATATATAGTTTACCCACGATCTGTATATAAGTCAGGTAATTAACGGGAATTAATTAGAACGATGGAAAAACAGATTGATTAGTTCTGTGCGCTGAATATAATATCGATAACTCTTACCATGGCATTTATATGTACTGTACGTATGATATGTAATATATATCTGTTGTAACAGCGTTCGATATCTCGGAATAGTTTGCTCCGGTATATAATGTATATGTACAAAGTAAATATCATGTAAGTAAGTAACGGCGGATGCAGGAGAACGACGCACCTCTGCAGATATATATTGTAGCCATTCTATATGGTACATAGCTATATAACTATACCTGACAATGTGCAACTTCTTTTTACCTCACCGGTCGTTGATCGTTAATTAGCAGCTGATGTAATTCAGAAATCGTGTCCAGCAGCTTCGGCTTCAGCTCGGCGTGCTGTTTCTCCTACTGCTTTCAAATTACATTCAATATCATCCAGCTCATTAATATATGCATATAGATAGATAGGTTGTTTCTGATCTTTCACTAGAATCTTTCGATTTCGAATAATTGATAACGCGGATGTTTAAATTCAATCTTTAACAAACTAAACCTATAACCTGATCATCTTCTATACGTGATAAGTATTAGAAAGTCGTAGCGCCAGTATGTAATCAATGTCCCGATGAATATTCATGTTTTCTTATAATCGAATGTCGATTACACATCATGACGAGGTTTCCGCCGTATCGAAATTATTATGTATATCGTGCCCGGAAGTAATTTCTCAAACAATAGGTGATCGCGTATTTCACACAAAAAGTTCGCATCATCTGTGATGTGGAAAAGATTGTTTCTAATTTTCTTTTTTTGTTTGAATTTTTTTCAGGTGATCTGAGACTGCCCGGTCCTGGTGCTGGTCCGGTTCGATGCACGCTTCGAAAGCACAAGCCGAATCGAAAACCAAGAACACCGTTCACAACGCAGCAGCTTTTATCGTTAGAAAAAAAATTTCGCGAAAAACAATATCTCAGCATAGCGGAGAGGGCGGAATTTTCATCTTCGCTTCACTTAACAGAAACACAGGTGAGTAATTGCGGTATGTGAAATTTATGTGGAGTTCGCGTCGTTCTTTTACATCGTCTCGCAGGGTGCCAGGTTCCGCCATTTACAACACCGTAATAAGATAAAAAAAAAAACTTGAGAAAATAAAAATAATCTCCTTCCGTTTCATTGGCACAATATTTTATCGCACTCTGTCTCGGGTCGTTAAATTGATTGTACATTCTTTGACTAATTAGTCAAATATGGATAACTTGTATAATGGTGTACGCGTCATAAACTATATATATTTATTCAGCATAACATAGCTGACAAGATTCTGAATACGGTAATGGACCATGATGCTGTGTACTGTTTAAAGCGTTACACACTTTACTATTACAGATAAATTCCATGAGTTTTCAAATCGACAGCAGAAGCCAAACCATAAATCTTTCGACCATATACGCGTCGACTAAAATAATTTAGACACCTGCCACCGTGCAGCTAATAGCAGCCTCAGAAGTACCCTATCTAGGTAATAGCTGTAATACCCCGTTTTGAACTCACACAATCGAAACCCGCACATTCATATCCGTATAACTGAGAATATTTTCATTGCCTGTCGTTCGACTAGAGAGTTAAAACCTTTTTTTATTTCTCTATCTCCTTTCATCGGGTATAAGTTTGCGCTTTTTCCACCTTATAGCCAAGGACTTCCGGTTAAATATTTACAACTGATGTGTAAGGGTTAGATTATATAGTTCATTCGATTCATGTGCCGCACACGTTATGGTTCCGTCCAAAGTAAAGTTATACGTGCAAAATGGGGTTTAAAACATTGAATAGAAACACAGAGAAATTGCAGGGTGATAGGGGTCTTTGTGCAGGTGGGTATTATATGGTATGTTTGGTACATACATATACATATATATACCTGTAACCAAGTTTGCCGCGTTAGCGTGCCTCGATGCACTTTGCGGTTCGCATTACAATGCGCCAGACGAAATGAAGCTTTCAGCCGACACCATGTTGAATTCATTTGGTTAAAGATAAGGTGTTCCTTGTTGCACCACTGTCATTATTCACGTGCAAAAGTCACCCTAATATATAAACTATAGGTATATAATACGTATGTATGTTGTATAGAAAATGTATATATCTATAAAAGCTGATGGCATATCCTGCGATAATGCTGATTATCACGATTGCAGCGTTAACTATATGTACAGCAGGATTTACGTACGATAATTTTTACCTCATCAAAGAAACTCGGAAAAAATTACAATTGAAAAAATAACCCAGAATATAATCAGTTTCCCGATGTAAGCGATTTTTTTGTTGATTCATTTTTTTCATACACCCAATGAAATATTGGTAGAAAATTTAGCCCGACGATTTTCTAGAATACATTTTGAATTATCGAGCGAAATTCCCCCCATCGGCGTTTCCACTCGGAGGTGTGCATATAAGAAGCGAATAAACGGTGCGATGCTGTAGGTAGAGATGGAGAGGGGCGACCAAGAGGCGGTTCAGATGAGGGCACGTATTGATTTCTGCGGTGGCCCTATATACCTATCCGCTTATATATATCAAATGGTCCATTCAGAGGCTGCTGCCGCTGCTGCTGCAGCCGCCTATATATATATACACACCTTTTCACAATTCCGAGCCGAGCGCTCTGCACTCTTTTATACGTACGCCATCTTTTATTTTTTATTCTAATCTCGACTCTTTTTTTTTTGGTTCTCCGAATCACGCCCTGAAACTTTTTTTCAAGTTTTGTAACTAGGAGAGCACTTTTTTGGTGTAAAAATATTGAATTTTTCAATGTATTTTTGATCGTTGTGACTTCGAATAAGTATCTATATCTGATAATTATACCTAATTAGGGAAAAGAAAAATTTGAAAAAAAAACCAGTTATTCCAGTCGTTTTATCGACACGCAATTATATTACAATAAATATATATAAACGTCAATAAAATATACATATATCCGTTTTGCATAATTAATTACCAATTATCGCGACGTGTTATCGCTGTCCTGTGACAAATTTGCCTGTACCAACACATATATGTAATGAGGAATTTTTAATTACAGGTGAAAATATGGTTCCAAAATCGTCGAGCCAAGGCGAAACGTCTCCAAGAAGCGGAAATCGAAAAATTGAGATTATCGGCAAGACCGCTTCTTCATCCGAGTTTTGGACCGGGCCTTAGAGATTTGGGACTTATGTTTCCAGGTGTAGGTCCCCCAGGTGGTCCAGAATTCATAGCAGCCGCAATGGCCAGACATCCGCACGCCGCTGCTGCGGCTGCGATGTTCATGGCGCCTCCTGGGCACAGGCCATAGAGACTTTGATCGACGTTTTATTTATATTTCAATTAAATTAATATCAACCTATACTACGAGGGCCAAAAAATCAATACCGAGAACGTGAGATAATTTTTCAATATTAAAATAACTATTATTATATATTATAAAAATGAAAAAAATTCTTTCGCCGAATTATATAACGGACATGCACGAACTTGGATAATTATAATTTTCAATAGATGTATAAACTAACAGAAAAAGGTAGGAAGAAAATGAATAACGAAAAGCGGGAGAAAAAAATACTTTTGATCTCAAAAATTAAACGAACAAATAATGAAAAAAATTGTATCTTACTGTAAATAGTGTAAATATGATATAATAAGGATATTACCACATAATATATTATATACATATACATATAACATATAATGACGCTGAATAAATTAATTAAAATGAAATTATGTAAAATACATAAATTAATATGTTATACATACGATAATAATGACGACGATGCTAAATATTATTACCGATAATATGTTAATATCAATTATTTAATAAAAAAAAATAATAAAAAAGTAATAAATACAAAATACAAATTTTAATTAAAATCAAAACGAAAAACACACACTCATTCACTCACACACACATCATCTGTCTAACGCGGTATTAATAATATGCAAAAGTGATAAGCGATTCTCCTGTACCTATATACATATATAAATATATATATATGATAATTATAACATAGATTGTATAAATGTAATATGATACATCATATAGTACACATATGATTTATCCATTGAATTATACAGAAAATTATAGTGGACGAATAAAAAAAAAACACACAAAACTGTTTCAATATTAAACTACATACGAAGAATATAATATCAATGATATTATATATTATATATAATATATATGTATATGGTTATAACCTTGTAAAGATAATTCGAAACACTAATTATGATTGATTGTTACGTCGTGATTCTAATTACACAACGCCGTATTAGAAAACAGTTTCTTGATTTTCGTCTTTCATTAATGTTTGTCTTTTTTTTTTTAATAATCTTTTCATTAATTAATTTATTTGATTTTTTACACCCCCCCCCCCCTGGTATTTATGATGAATATATATTATAATTATATCAACAGCTCGTGGCAATGATTCTAATCGAATAATTATATAATAAATTTAATTATACATAATTACATCTCGCACGTCACAAAAGATAAGATTGGAAGAAGTAGAAAAATACGAAAAAACAAAAATGATAATCAAATCGAATAAAATAATAACAATGTACATAGCTCGATGGGGAATAAAAGTTTCACTCTTATACAGAAACTGTACAGTACCGTATCAGTAAAACTGCCCAGTCCCAGGTCTGGCATAAAAGAGGAATCACGTATATATATATAATATATGCGGCTGCGGGCGTATAATATAGTTATTAAAAAAAAACAAGAAGAAAAAAACAAATTAATAACACGAGAATTAGGTGCACATGTAACGTGTTACGATTACCTTAAAGATATATTAGAATTATTTTATAGTTTCTCGCAGACGATCAAAGTTACGTAATTGCAAAAAAGATAAAAAAAAAAAAGAAAAAAGAAAAACAAAGAGAAAAAATTAATGAAAAAATGAAATGAAATGAAAAATAAAGAAATAAAGAATAAAAAAAAAAAAAAAAAGTGGAATTTTTGTATTTTGCACACGCGTAACACTTGATATCACGCTGTTTTTAAACAGAGTTGCTGCTGCAGTACCTAAGTTGTTCCTATATTATACTCCTACTGACGATAATTAAAGTCCGATTAAGGTAGGCGCCAATTAACTGCAACGTCGCCGTTTTACTGCGTGGCAATCAATTCCTTATGTTGGTAGATATGTATAGATATATATATACTGTATATAGGTACGGTAGAAGGTATTATATGGTTAAGTTCGGTTTGGTGTGTGAAGTACATCTTTTTTCATTTCACGTGATTCGGAAGCATTCGAACGGTCGATAGGTTCGTATTATATAGTTAACATTTCTTAACCAACCGGTCGATCGAACGTTATATTTTATGTACCTTATACATATGTATACATAGCTCATGCTATACGCAACTACATGGTATAAAACCGCCGGTGTGATTCTGTAATACCGAGTTTTAATACCATAGAAAAATATACATATATGTTTACTAGAGTTAAAGTTTTTGAAAAAGAAAACCTAACGCACATCGGCGCGCAGGGGGATGAAAGTGTTCAAGAGGTAATTAAAAATATGTTAATTTGACTATGCCGCTAATTGGTTTTTGACTACATTTTTTAATTAAGTTTTAAACCTCCATGCCGCCGCTGAATTATCGAACGGTCGTCTTTGCGACTAATTATAAAATATATACCGCACTGGTGATGCTGAAGGAAGCGCAGTCAAAGCCAAACCTATTCTTCTCCTTCTTCATCTTCTTCTTCCTCTTCTTCTTCTTCTTCTTCTTCTTCTTCTTCTTCTTCTTCTTCTTCTTCTTCTTCTTCTTCTTCTTCTTCTTCTTAGTTCCCCACCTTTACAGTCTATCGCGGGAGAGACGCGCTGATGTTCAGAAACTCCTCTGCAACGCGCTTCGTGGTCTGCTTTTCCTTCTGCTGCAGGACCACGATTCTCTCTCTTGTTTGCAGCAGCTCTCGCGATCAAAGGATCACCGCCGACCAAGAACGGTGCAGCACTTTGATCGTCCTGATGACGGTCAACTTGGTCTAACTTTGGTAAATAAACTTTGAGCATGGCTTCGTTAAAGATTAAATATCAAACTCCCAAAATTCATTTTTTTTAACCCCCTTTCTTTTTTTTTTTATCTTCCGTTCGTGAAAATTCCAATGATGCAAATTTTGATCCAATCATTATATAAGCACCTATAATTACGCTGCGTAGATATACACCTATATATATGTATGATATACATATATACATGTATGTAGGTCGGTATCGGTTGTAAAGACGATTTAATGATCGTAATTCTCGAAGGATTTATATACGCCGAACGTGAACTATAAAATATGTTAATTTAACGAGAAGACAGATTCAGCGATTGCGAGCTGGACACATAAAATCGTGGTTCTCGGTTCATCGATATAAATCGAAAACTTTATTCTTCATATACATTTACCCGCATTATACACACGAAATATGTATACATCGGACCTGTAAAAATAGTACATAAAATCAATTCCGATACAAGTGTGTAAATTGTGCAGTTTATGTATATTCGTCAAAGAATTTATGGTCTTATTTTTTATTTTTATTCCAATTGATTTCATTCTATTTTCAGTATTAACGGTTATACATATATACACTATATCTATCCGATGCGCATCAAGAAACTGTATATGTACGGAATATATAGAAAACGGTAGTTCGATCTTCATCGCGCGACTGCAGTGCAGGAGTGCACAGAAAACGATTCGCAAAGTTAGCGGATTTTGCTCGACATAGCCAAGGTATATAATATATATGTATATACCCATGTGTATATACACATAGAATAATACCAGGTATACGCGCATGGGTTTTGTATATAAAGTTATACGCGTTGTATAGACAATACAAATATAATATGTATACACATATATATGTATATATGTATACATATATGTTACAGTCGTATCTATATACCTCAGAAACGGAGTAAAGGAGAAGTCTGCAGTTTCTCGTTCAGTTTGCACGAAGCTGCTTGCTATTCGAAACGCGTCCGAAGGTATAATTGGCTGCCAACTGCCTGACGCTCCTCTGGGTATCGCGCAAAAGACAAGAAATTATTCTTTAATTAATTGTCAGTGCTTATACCTGCTCGTAGTATTATAGTGCCCACCTACCCATATATCTACGTAGCTACCGGTAACAACCAGCTCGTACATAAATTTACATATAAGGGACAACAAGGAACTATGCTCCGAGGCATAGATATGGCAGAAGGAACTCCTCGTTTCAAGAACGTGTATCGAAATATCGTAGAAATTTTTTTTTTTTTTTTTCTCTTCAAATTAGTGATCAAAAAGTAAAAATTCAATTTCCACGTTTCCATACCTTTTCTTAATTTGTTCGTATACTGTGAGAGAAAAAGAAAATCTATCACCCGGTCGCGGGTATGGCAAAGGTGGTTTTCGGATGTGAAGAGAAAAAAAAAAATTAAATAAATAAATTAATTAAATGAAACGATTACATATCTGTATAATCTTTTTCAATAGCCCCAAATTCTCGTCTAATCCCAACCATAAAATCGACAAGTTATCGATTAGCTCATATATATTTAATTCCGCCATTAAATTAAATGTCTATAGATTTATACTTTTTCGTTGGTCTCCGTGGAATTGATGATCGATCATTTGGAGAATTTAGATGGTTTTTTTAACGTCGACGATGCGGCAACGACAGTTCGAATTTGTTTAACATCATCGTCGATGCTTATAAATTGCTTCTCGATACCGCCGCGGACGATCATAATAATTATGGATATCAGCGATATACACTCTCTTAAATCCTATAATTAATTTGTTTATATACACTCATCGGGATTTCACCGTAGCTTATAAACGACGGTCCACGAAAATTCACGCTTTATTTTATTCAACGAATTATACCACGTCGTTATCGAAATCGTACGACATGAACTAATACCTATAAGTATATACATATTTACCTTTTACAGCTGATGTAACTTGCAATCGGTTACGTCATATGTGTGCACGTAATACGAGTGACTTAGAAACGGAATTTATTTCCTGTCCGCGCGATCTTCCGACAAAAATATATGAATATAGATATCTGCTAGCGTACACGCATAAGAGATCCGACTTGATCTCGCGGTATATGACCGTAATCATGCGGTGAATATGCTGCCGTGCAGCGCCGAAAACAGTGAAAACGGTGGCAGCACCCAATTAGGGAACTCGGTTTTAAGCTGCGTCTCCGTCCTCGTCACTTCCTCGGTAAATTTTCTCGACGTCTCCGTCTGCCTCTTGTATAAATTAGTCGAAGCCGCCACATAATGGTGTGTCGATGCGCTACCGTCTCCGTTCACTTAAATTCCCTTTTTATTTATTCATTTATTTTTGTTTTCTTTTTTTTTGGTGTCTTCATTTCTTTCACTCCTTTTTCTTTCTCCTCTCTTCTCAATCTTCTCATCTCTCTCAACAGTATTCGACGTCCTCGCTCTCCGCTGCATCCACGAAACGCGCCGCGGACGCTCCTCTATCTGCTCTCCTTATCCAATCCTGGAGGAAATACATGTAAGTATATCATATACACTAAACACATATACGTGTACTTATACACCTGATCGAGCTATCGGTATATATCCCTATATCCATCTATCCATCTATCTCTTTTTTCCATTCTCTTTCTCTTTTCCTCTCCGAGAACGCACCGTCGTCGTCCACCAGGGTGCGCTTAATTTACGACCAATTAATTTGGATAAACTGAATGAGGGGCCTTATTTCCGATGCACGCGTCTTTCTTTTTTTATTTTCCTTGTTCCTCTCTCTCTCTCTCTCTTTGTTTTTATTTTTTAGTTGCTGTTTGTTTTTTTTTTCTATTTCTTTTTTATCCTGTCTAGAGAAGGATCAATTTTGGGGATTATAATGCAATGCATATGGGAGGTCCCTGTTCAGTAAGGATATTATATATATATATATACATGTTTATCATAATACGTCAATTAGAATCTTTAAAATTATCACAATCTTTTGACGTTAAAGAATCCGATTGACTAATAAATTTTGATTGAAAAAAAGGTATAATAATATCGCGATTGTTGAATCGTAATTGATTATATTGTTGGGTATTATAAAATACGTTGATTCTGTTCCATGTATATGTATATGTATATATTTATCATGTATATACAGAGGCCATGCAGTTTGACAAACTTTTAATTACCACTTTCGAGGAATCTTTTGTAGTTTACATTATTTATGGAAGGCGGTTTCGAGCAGTGGAGGAGAGAATGAATAAAAAAAAAAGAAAGTAAATAAAAATCTGAAAATAAATAGCGCTCTGTTCCCAAGTGTCTCGGGAGTGGAGTTTCGGTTAAACTGAACTCGTTAAAGTCCGTTTTAAAGACGGCGTATACAGAATCAAATTAAGAGTTTAGCTTGCCTACTGCATCGCATCAACTAGCTCGAAATTCCTTGAGCTAAGGAATCTAAGCTAACGATCAGAATCGTCAGAGCTGAGAAATTTGGGACGGATTTAATACCGAAAGTAGATGTATGCAGCGCTAGCACACCTCGTATAATACACCATTGTTTCGTTCGTTCGTATACATAAACTATCGAAAAAAGCGTCGTTAATTTTATTAATTAGTTTCATCGCCCAGCTAATGCCGATCATGATCATTGATTTTTCTTTTTCCCTTTTCTTTTTTCAACCCTCGTTTTGATATCGGGTTGATCACTGATATAACTCAATCAGCCGCCGCTCGTGATGTTCGATTTTCGAATCCGATTATTTTTAATCTCAGAAAAATGAGTGAGAGTCATTAATTTATAATCGTTCCAATGATCGAGCTTATAATTGTGTAGTTTGGATCTTTGTTCAGCCTGGATAAATACATGATTCGTATGATTCTCGTTCGAGATTACATATAAAGTATCGTGCGAAATGTGATACGTGTTCAAATGTAAAATTACCAAAATTGGAGCGTAACGCATGTCTGGTACCGCTATGCAGGCACATAATATATCCCGCTATCTTTATTTCGCAATTGAATTTCTGCAGCGGTAGCTACAACTGAGATCAGTGCACATGCGATGCTCCAGCTTTTGCACATGAAGTTTAAATCGTCAAGCGCGATTGGAATCGTTAATATAACGTAAAGTCGTTGCGGAAGATACGCGATACTTATGTACAATACAGGTATATCTATGTGCAATGTGTATATGCGCCTATAAGTATACGTGCATACGGTATATACATATAGGTATAAGATCGGAGAATTTAACTCGATGCATCGCGCGGTCTTCCATGGTTTTTCAAAAAATTACGGTAGCAGATCACGTAGCAAGACAGAAGGACAAAACAGCGGGTAGCATCTCTGGGCAATTAGTCGATATTTTAATGCCCGAAAAAATTTGCCCCTCGTTACGTGAGTCGGACCCTCGCGTCCTACAGGATCAACCACCATTCCCCATCCTGTATATGATACCGAAAGAGGTCCGGCAAGAAAAACAAAAGAAAACAACAACGGTATATAACCGTGTGCGCCACCTTGTTAGCGAAACGCCTTCCGATCCGCGCGCGTCGCGACGATCTAGACGGATAGGCGCACTCCTTTTTTTTTTCTCCTCTTACTTTTTAGTCGTCTTTGGTTTGTTTTTTTTTGTCGTGTCAGGGACACGAATTCAATATCGCTCCGAGAATGGTGATATATTGGTCGATCGAATATATAATATAGCTTTTACTTGTTTAATTGTTATTTTGAGTGGGTTGATATTTTTCACGCAGAGCGAATGAGAGGAAGAAAAATTTAGTTTGAATAAAATATAAAAAAGAAGCTGGCGCGGTAGATATTCGGGTATGATTTGGGCCCGTGTGGTGGTATGGTATTATAATGGTACACCCCTTTTCAGTGAAGAGATGACAATCTCTTCCTGAGCAGCTACATAGGTGTGGTCCGTATAACGTCGTCGGCGTTGGTGCCGCTTTCCAGGAACGCGCGCCATTAGGCCGTTTCTGGCTGGTGTTATAAATTCTACATCGTTTAATTAGGCACTCGAGCGTGGTCGGCTTCTCGAACAGTTACTTACCATTTATCGTGGTCCCTTAAGGTGTGTATAAGTGTGTATGTGTACGTATATATGTGGCCACGTTACCTGCCGGGCATAATCTGAGAGCTACCGGACATCAAATTGGGCTGAAAAGTGTCACCACCGTAACACGGCAAGGTCTCGAGTCCACGTCGCAAAGGTCGCACGCGCGTCCTTCTGTCCCTGAAGAGAAAAACAGCATCTGCACCATCGAGACTATACCACAGGTCCTGGTTTCCCAATGTACATAACCGTCCCAAAAATATAAGGGAACATGTCCAACGAATAAATTGGGGACTTGCAACCGCGTAGCGATGATATATCAGCTATATGTAATCGGTTGTGCATGCGGCTCTCCTCTCGAAGACGCGCGCGATGCGCCGCACGCGGTGCCCCGGAGAGTTGAAAAGAGTAAGCTGCGGTGGCGACGAAATGAGAAACCGGTTGGATCCCAATTTACTTAACAACCGCTGGGAATCCAGCACTTACGAATGTCCAAACGTACCCCTGTCACGGTTGTGTTGAGGATATAAAACGAGCTTGTATTCTGTATATCCATCTACACGTACAGGTCACAGCAGCATTACGGCGACCGCGCGTTACTGCGTACGGTAGCCGGTACTAATTTCGTCCTCATCAAACGAGATAAGACTGGAATTTCTGCCACTGTATACGGTAACTATACGTATATCCTTGGTCGTATAGGTGACCGACCAACATGTGACATTAGAGTCCCATACGCGTTACCGCAGCACATGCAGGGAAACCGTATTATACATCGGTAATTTTCGTACCTGCCGAATTACGATATATAAGTACACGTGGTGTGATTAATTCGCCAATCAACCTGCAGATTACGCGCCTTATTATTTGATAGGATCAAAGAAAAAATCACTAAACTTTTTATCGGTTCTTCTCACGTATCTTCCGATTTCTTTTTATTCTCGTACCGATCAATTTTTATTTTTATCATATGAATGCATTTACACATACGTATGAGCTGTAATTCTGGACGGCCATTACGGTCCCGCTCAGTACATGCTGACAAATATCTTCGTCGTTTGTTTTACTCGAGGTCTCAACCTTGTCGCCACCATTAGCATATAAAACGACAATTATACTAGGTGTAAATCATATTAATTAAAAAGAATGGTTGAGCAAACGGGTCCCCGTATGCGAGGACCAACGTGAACATAGCTTCAATTATAAGTACTTCGAGTAGTGTAGCTGCTGTACCTTGAATGATCTCTACACCCTGCATATATATATATTATATAGCACCCGGGGTCTTTTGTCTTGCGTTAGCATTTGCCCCCTCGGAGTCTCCCCGGCTACTGGTTACAACTTTGGTATATACCTATATAGGTATGCAGTCTTATACACATTCACCGTCTTCAGAGGTGAAGATCTTAACGGCCGATAGGGTTGCTCTTTTGTCAATTTATAAGGATTTATACGTCTACTAGGCTAACCGACGCTGATTGCGACCCGTTTTTATGTTCCTCACCCCGTTGAGGGTGGTCCTTTAGGTGGTCCAAACCCCCTTCCATGCTAGTTTCATCGTCTTTCTAATTATACAATCAGTACATAATATATAAATATACTGTATTTAATAAGCATATGTATAGTATACAAGTATATGTATAATACGGTACTCTGTAATGCCTCCGACGTATAGTGGTAATACTACTAATAATAATAATGATAATAATAATGATAACGTGGGGTGGAGTGAGGGTGAGATTTCTCGTGTCGGGCGGGGGGGTTGGTAACAATTAAGCAATTATCTTCTCTCGCATCTTCCTCTCTCGGAAAGATCTCGCTTCCACCGTGGTATATACGCGCACCGAGGACATAATATCCTATGTATAGGTATATAATGTACCTGCGGAAGCGAAGCGTCTGGCTGGGATAGCTGAAAGAGCGAGAGAGAGAAGCGAACTTGTCGACGAGGTGGGGGAGGAGGGAAGAGAGAGGAATATGGCGGGAAGAGGAAAGGGGGAGGCAGGGGGGACTCCGTAGCCACTGTTATCTTAATGATATTGTAGTTGGTGTGCCCGGCGCAGGCTGCCTCTAATTGCCCGGCTGAGCGGCCATGTTTAAGCCACGACTGGAACAAGGACGGAAGGTCCTTATAAAACAGAGAGGAGAGAAATTGCTGGAGGACCGGGAACGCGTGAGGGAGAACCACTACGACGTCGTATAGATAAAGAGAGGTAGATCATCGTGTACAGGGTAAGAGGAAACGTGATAGAAAGAGAAAGATTCGTTCAAACGCCACCCGAGGGAAGAGCTGCCGCTGCTGCCGCTGGTGCAGGAGAGACCGAATGGAAGGAGAGGGGAAAAAGGAAGAGGAAGAGGGAGGGAATAGGTGAGGGGCGGCCGCGACCTGGGGGAGACCTGGTAAAAAGCTGGAAATGCAACATGGCGGTTGCGAATCGTTACCAATTATATTACGAAACATGACGTTGTACCATTGAGGTGCGAAACAAAAATCGAATAGTGTAGTTTAAATTTCGTTTTTTCTCATTTTTGTTTCTATCGTATAGATACCATAATGATTTCTGGAATCGATTCTATCCTCTTATTTGTGTCTTTAATCATTTTACTATTTTGATTTATTCATTTTTCTTTCCTATAGGTATAATAAAATACCAGGAAATTGAAATTCCCGAAAACTACCTGTGACCGTTTAGAGGTTTTCCAGCAGGACCATACCTCCAAAAAAATATTAGCTATGTACCCGTAGACACAGCCTCACACAGTGGCTACCATAAAACGATTAATTAAAAAGGTATGGTGAGTTTATAACCGGCAATATTTTTATCACCGTCGTACCGGAGAGTGCCATATAATGGCGTAAAATAGCTCTCGGAGCTACCGGATAATATTTTTAAGTATAACGTATAAAAAGAAAACGATATAAGAAATTAGGAATGGCTGTAAAAAAAAAATTACAAAAAAGTGACCCGGTCACTATACGTAGGTAACCATAAACGACGATAAAAACCGAAGCGTCTTCCGTGTACGAAAGGCGACCATTCTATGTGCGTGAGAAAATCACCTTATACGTACGTACGACATACATACCTATAACGTATATTTCATACACATCGACCTTGATATATGGGCGTAGAATTAGCCGCCACTTAAATATGGTGGCGATAAATTACGTTACCTGGCAAGTAATTTTATATCAGATAGCAAGAATTTTATCCATTCGAAATGAAAGTTTTTTTTGCGATTTCGGGCTGTGCGCGCGGGTTTCGCGACCCTTATATATACCTATAGGTACGGTAGTATCAAGCTGCGCGCAGAGCTGCCGCTGCTGTCGCTAATATTGACTTCCATTTAATACGCGTGCGCGAGAAATTGGGGGGAATGGAGGGGGAGAAAATGAGGGTGGCAACCCCCGTCGCAACGGCTTTTCATCCCACCCCCATAAGCTATATACGTATATAGCTGGCAGCTCGGGAAACTCAGTTAGCGAGCCAATATCGTAAAGCTTGTGGCCTATAGGGTCTCCGAACTCGCGATGGCGCGGATCATGGCGTTGTTGTTATCATTATTAATGCCATTGATTATTATTGCGACATTTACCCGTGTCATCATCTGCACAAAACACTTTTCTAACACCGGCGCGCCTGTGATATTCTTGCATTTCTACGTTTTTGTTTTTGTTTTGTTTTTTTAATTTTTACATTCCTACAGATTATGGTAATGATTTTCTGCGATTGAAACTGCCGAGCAAAAACATATAATACGCTAAGGATAAAATATAATCCTATATTTTGATTCATTTAATGGGGTAAGATTTGTCGCCGAATCATCGAGATCTTTAAATATACATTAGCGAGAAGAGCAATAAATTCAGCGTTGTAGAGAAATCCGTCTTTGCAGTAGATTTCACAGTGACCTCTGCCCGAACCTCAGATGCTAGAAAGAAAAAAATAGAAACGAGAAGAAAAAAGAAGCAACGATTTTTTACTCTAGCCAACCATCAGCTCTAACCGTGATATCCGCCATTTTAGCATTGGACAAGTTTTCGTATACATTTATATATTAAGCAAATTACACGTGGGGGTTATTAAAATAATGTCTGTTAAAGCGTTATAAGTTACATGCTACTCTATAATAACGACGACATTTGGGATAATACTATAAGTATGACATGATACATGTTTATATACCTAAAGATAAAAGTTCCAAAGACAATAAATTACAACGTCATGTATAGTGCGAGAATGTAGTAGGTAAATGTATGTAACGTAATCTATATTGAATAACTTATGTGTTAATTCCGCATTGTCTCTATTTTCTTCCAACGTCTCGTGAAGAATAAGAAGGAGCGAAAGGAAGAGAGAGAGAAAGAGAGAGTTGATTCTTCCGATCCACGCAAGGCGAACAAGTTTGTAATTAATTTTTGCGAATTACTCGCCTCTCAACGTATACCCACGTACAGGGGTGGAAAGTGGAAACTCCGTGTACAGCCAACGCGATATCTCGCGAAGTTCACTTTGTGCTAGGAAAAATAAAGAAACGACTCTAGAACCCGAGCGACAAAAACCACCCCCAACGAAATACAAAGTTTTCGTTAAAATAATATTAGGCTGCATGTAAAAAAAAAAATCTGCGAATCGATGAGTTTAATTTTGTTGAAAATCTTTCGAGCTGTTCTTCGGGATAGAAAGGCTTGCGATAACTCCTGAATTTTCGGAAGAAATCCAGGCGGAATTTTGTTCGCGTCGAAGGTTTGTTCGTTACAACCCCTACATCCGTACACCTTGGGTACACTCTGGCTGGTTCCGTACAACTCAATTTCTCGTTTCATTCTCCTATACACTTCGGGGCGCTACCTCGTAGCCGCTTTACCCGACGACTTCCCCCGAGTTCTACCGACATCCCTATAGGCGGGCGCGTATAATACGCCGCCAACCAGTTATATAATATAACGTACCTCTATACCGACGTGGAGATGAGGAGGGTTGGCTGCCTCTCCCAGGAGCTCGATAGGTATGTATATATAATATATATAGATATATATTTTATATATCGTATATATGTAGGGTGTATTATTTATATACCGGGCACGCAAGGGTGTTGGAACCGGCACAGCTGCACCCCCGCGAATTCGTCGTCTGCAGCCCACCGAGAGGACGAGTTTCTCTCTCTCTCGAAACTCTCTACAAACGCCTCATGCGGTGGTGATATTTCCAACAGTTATGTAATTTCCTGCCCATTGTAGCTCTAGCTCTGGCTGTTGGTGCTTCTCCTATCATTCGCAGACGAGTAACCCTCCCTTTCCTTCCCTCCTCTACACTCCGGTACCTCATCGTATCCTTTCTACACAAGCAACAAACTACGCTGTCCCTGGTAACACCGACGCGACGTTCTGACAACACCCCGCAACTTTCCGTGATTTTAAATCAGATCTATACACCGGACGATCGAAGAATATATACGTATACCACAATACGCCAATAATGGATGACTCGATCGTTCAAATTTCTGAGGTGAGTACAAAGTAGTTACACGATATAATATTTTGTATATACAATGTATGTTGTGTGTGTTTATGTATTTAATTTCTTATTCGCTGCTGCAGGGAATCAGCGTTCCGGTATATAACGGAGTAATAAAACACAGGAAATTACCGCGTACAGCCCTCCAAAACGTCGTTGATATCTTCTTATCGATACCTGATGGTCGATGGTGATTTGAGAAGGCGTATTACACACTATGTACTACATACCCTCTCTATTTACCAGATCTATATATTATCTAGCTAGTGTGAATTGCTCATGTCCCACGGGACTCGACCCTTTTCGGGCTAGCTGTCTGCAGTACCTGCGTATACCATAGTATTATATCCTACCGTTGAAACCGAATTGAGGGTGAAAATTAGTTTCAGGGCGTGACGTAATCGCGGATTCGACGCACACAGAGCAGATCATCGATAATTTTTGGCAAAACTTGAGACGCAAGTTGGGCGTCAAATACGCCTACGATGTACATACGCATGTATATACTAAAGTAGTATATAAGATTTTCTGATTTCCGGTCACCCATACACATGGTTTACGTATCCATATTCATATCATCGTCGATCTATCTCGTATTACGGATGGCTTATCCGATCGACGGATACACTTCTCTTCTACTGTATACAGATTTGAATTTCCACCCTCTTAAATGTGTACATATGTATATATAGGTATAAGGCGGTATGTGGTAAACCCTCCCCCTGAAAATTTCCAGGAATTTATATACTACACATACACATATCATCCGTACACTTTATATTATCACGATCTTCCATTGGTATAGCTATACATATCCTATATACGTGTGCGATGTTGGTGGCAAAACGGGCGTCACGAAGCGGTCGCATCGCATATATTCGCGTACGTACGTATATACGTAGAGTCCTCTGTTACCTCAAACCACGGCGGTTACTTGTGGGAATGTGACAACTTTGCATTATACTCTATATTCCTCAGAACTCAACTGGCGACACATTGTTAATTAAACTCCGTTCACAGCGACGCCCATATTCAGATAAATATATTATACGTACCCTATGAGAAGGGTAGTATATAATGTACGAAGATAGGAATGAAGGTAGCAACAGGCAGACTTTTATTAGCTATGTATATAGGTTTATGTTTCACTCAAAGCTTCATTCAATACATAGTTTTGCCCATTTGACTGTCTATCATCATCATCATGAATTCCCGGTCTTGTCTACCAAGAAACTAACTGTTTCCTATGCGAAATCAACTACCGTTAAACGTACACCTTTGAGTCTATCGGAAACGTTGAAACATGCAAATTATAGCAGACTGTAAGAAACGTTGCGAGTAGACGAAAATAATTGAAAAAAACAAAAATTAGGAAAAATTAAATTTTTATAAATGTCGCTCCGTAGCGAACGTGTACGCGAAATAATTTGGGGGTGTCTCAATTTTCTCTTATATCACCGGAAGAACTGATGCCGGAAGTGAAGTTGTGGTCTGCAGATTCTCCCGTAGACTTGGGACATTAACCATGACGCACAATAGACCCGTTTCGGGTCTACGTATACCTATACCTACGTGATATATATAGTATGTATTTGAGCGTTTAGCGCCGTTTGCCCTCAAATTGAATCTCAGTCGAGGGACGTGCGGCGTACGAGTCCTCAGGGAAGTTAGCTGCGGATTTATTGACCACCTTTTCTCGTGTGGAACCGGCAATAACATCCTCTACAAAATAGACAATATATGTTCATCAATTTACATCATCCCCTTCTCACGTATCGTGTATAACGAAAGTCAAACCTCACTGTGATAATATGCCTTCCCTTATACTATAACGTGTTTGTCTATTATGTACAGTCAACTCAACGAACATTATAGATATGAGGGGTGAATTCAATGTATCGATAAACGCAAAAAAAAAGAACAACAACAACAACAACAAAATTCCAATAACATATAAAAATATGGGAGAAGAGTTAGGAATTATTTTTTGTTCTCTGATACGCCGATTCCAAACATCAGCTTTCAAAATCGAACATGTTTTTTTTTTTTTTGAGAAGAGAAAAAAAATAACCTAATGTTCCCGTTATACGAATACGTTTGCGAATGTATAACGTCGGTTCATATCACGTTTTTTTTTCTCTTCTTTATTTTTTTGTTTATTCATGTTTTTTTTCCATTTTTTTTTTTTTCTTTTTTGTTGGCCGCCTGCTAACAACACAATAGCTCATCCCTCGATCTATACAAGCAGGATCCCGGCGACGCCGACGACTTATCGACGAAGGCATATTTAATTTCCGTTTAGCGACACCGTGCGCCACCCTTCTACACGTTATCTACCCTTTTCCAACGAGGTTTCGTATACTATAGGATTGCCCTTTGGCTCCGCCCCCCATATAATATTCTCCAAGCTCCTATATAATATGATGATGGGGATACCATAATACGATGTCCCGCAAAAGCAACGCGCAATTCAAGACTCCCGGGTGTACAGTCGGGGGTTGTTGTCATATTCCTCGGTTATTTTATTTTATTTTTTTGCTCTCCGTTTCATGGATTCTCTTGTGTGCAAGATCTCCAAATTCTCGGACTAGCTTTATATACACGGATGTAGAATCTGACGTATTCGCATGTAGACGGGCAACGGCGGAAGTAACACTAAAAATAAATGCGATGGAGCGACGATGTGAAATGGCCACGATCACTTGAATATTTGGCGGCAGGTTTACATCCCCCTTACAAGAGTTTCTCAAGTGATTCTGAACAATAGACATGGTGTTTGAACTTTAGGGCTTGAGATTTTACTCCGTATTATATAACCATGCATCAATCTGCTTACGAAATCTAGAGTATAAGTACAAGTCGTGTCGAAGGTCCTCGATAAGTTGTGGTTTGTGTATTATATTCTAATTAATGTTTTACAACCCAGTCTCTTATATTATACATTCGAAACTATTTACGCGCGGGGCAGCAAAATGAAAAAGAAATATTAAAAAGAAACAAAAAATCAGAGAAAAAAAAGCCTGTATTTCGTACAGTTGAGTCAAGCCGGTAATTTATGGTAGTAAAAAATAATGTCGAGTTATTGAAATGATAGGGCAACGTTTCTTTATCTCGAACTGTTATAAGAGGGAACTGATATCCAAATTCTGATTTCAACACGCCGTCATGTTATGGCAGCTTAGGCAGTTAAATGGTGTAAATCTCTTTTATCATTTTCTTTTATTATTTACTGGTCTATTATTTTTTTTTTTTCTCTCTTTTCTTTTTTGTTCTTCGTTTCATCGCGGAGTATTTGACTTTGTCATCACCGCGGGAAATGATGTAGTGAACGATGTTGAATGGAAAAAAAAAGAAATACCCATAGTGCCGTGTCGTACTGAATTTGAGTCAATAATGCGAATCATTGACTCGTAACCGAATAAATGCTTTCGGTTGACTCAAATAGAAACGGATACTACTCGAGTAACTCGAGCCATTAATATAATCTCTGTCAATGGTTTTCGTTTCATAAATGTCGCTACTAAATATATATAGTGTACTTTAGACTCTGAAAAATTCATTGACTGAGAACTGAGTGTGAATTGGGAGTTCATACATAGAGGGGTCAGTTCCGCGAACACTGAAGAGTACATTATATATAGACTCGTTGAAAAGTTTGCCATTTATTTATATACCTATTATATCCCATACACCCCCGTAAACCTTGTCCTCAATGGCGAATTGAGTAGTTTAAACTATATTAAAGGCAGCTTACAACGCACCTTCTCATCTGCACGGGGTTTCAAGGGGTCCACACACCACCATCCTGAATACCTATGGTGTACAAGAGTCAAAAATAGAGGGGAAAAGTGGAGGACCTCGTTTCGCTCCCACGAGATTTGGAATTCCCCATAAATAATTCTGCCCTATCATCGATCCCATGGTGAGGTATACGTTTATGAGTATACCTATAAGCGGGTGTTCATTCACGTGGCGAAATAGTTTTGAGTTTTAAGGGTGGTTTGGTAAACGATACAGGTATATGTATATGTGTAGTATATACACGGACAAGTATATTTTTGGTACACTGCAGTGACCCGGTGACTCTGCAATGCTATGGAAAATAATAATGATGACAATAATAATGATAAAAAGATCCGTAAAATTTGACATAATGTGCCCATAAGATTATTTTCAAATTTATCATCGCGGTGATTTCTATTGAAGAAATACCGGCGGGGACGAGGTGTTGGGTCTATTAGCTCCGGTAAGGGTGGGGCGGGGTGACCAAAATGGCGGACTATCCTGCCGAACAATTCAGCTTACAGCGATGACAAATGATCGGCGTCCCGCGGCCCCTTGACTTACGATCTTCTTTGTTGTCACTATCCGAGAATCCGATGCCAGCAGCAGCATAGCTATATAACTACAACGCGGGTCGCTCAGGTGTTTTCTACAAAGATATTTCACGTGCAATCCTACGGCGATCTTTCGCCTCGGAATGTCCTTTCTCTCTTCCATCATTTTTTTATTATATATATATATTTTTTTTCTTATTTCATCTCATTTTTTTTTTCTCTCCTGGCCTTCTTTCAGAAATATAATCGTACGTAGTATAAAAGCGATGAGCTCTCTGTGATAAAACTCGATGAGAACAGTCAACGCGCATGTTCAACTTTGACCGGGGTCCTTTACTTCGCACTTTGAAATTGCGCAAAAATAAAGGATTGAAAAAGGGTAATTCTAATCCTGGCGTAAGTCTTTGACGTCGTCCCGCGACACTTCGAGACAATTTCCGCATCTGGAGACTAGGGCGTGTCACGTGGGTTTGAAAGACATCCACTCTATGGTATACCTATATATTTCTATACGTGTAAATACGCGATGCTCGTTCTCCGTGACAAACGACAGAACCGAGAATAAGATTTCTATGTACCGCATGTGCAAAATTGTACCACTATGTCTCCCATAGCTGCTCTACAGTTTGCACTTAAGTGTCAGCAGTTAACTTTGGATTTGTTGAATACGAAACGTTATACGCGAACTGCAGCTTCTTCTTAGACCATGACGCCTCCAAAGCATAAAAAACTAAAATATTACACCGAGAGAGGTCGCAAATAAATTCTAATGACTTCGAACTACCTCATTGTGATCCTCGATAACTTTCAGCGATCCTGCTTCGCAGCTTTGGCCGGTAAGAAATTTCTAGTGTCTCTTTAGCTGTAGACTATATAATACTCGGATACTTTCACTGACTATAAGTTCAACTAATGACCTCTACTCACTGCAATGCAGACGCGATGAAACCGATAAAATCATTGCGATATACATCCTTTCACTTCAAATATACACGCATCAATATTCATGTGTCGAATATATATTCTTGTCGCTTATAGAATAATTCAATCCTGAGGGGTGGAACGCAAAAAAAAAAAGGTGCAGGACTACGACGATTATACTTGATTTTGGACAACGACTTGGAAAAGATCGGTATGACTGCAGCAACAACGTTGCCTCGGTAGTGGGGTGGACGACGGTATCCCCATTTCTGATCCCCGTGGATAACAGAAGATAAACGCTTTTAATTATTTTCTCCTACCCCTCGGCGATCTTGCCGCTCTAGTAGTAGCACACCAGAGAATCCTGAAATCCTTTGCAAACACATCTATAACAGCTCATTCACCTCATCCCCCGCTCCTCGGCGGTGCACGGGCAGGGTGAGTTTCCTTTTTGTGAACATTATGATTATTATTATTGTACTTATACGCAGCCCTCTCTAGACTCTTTTAACACGGGGCTGTTATTGTGCCGAAAAGGAAAAGGGAAAAGGGAAAAGAGGGGCTGGGGGGAGAAAGGCAACACCCTCCCGGACCATTATTGTATCTGGAGATAAGCCGCGTGATAACTGACGCCCGGCGCGGCGCCCGGCGTCGGGAATACCAACCCCTGTAGGGGGGAAACTAAAACGACGTTGGGTCGACGCGTGCGAATCGCGCTAGTAGATTTCTGAATCTGATCTGCAGTGAGTAAGCATTGTTTGTTAAATCGAACGTGCTTGATTTTTCAGGTTATAACGCGCGTTAACTACATTAAGGATATGCGACTTTCATACACGACATATACAGGACATCGTATAGCTAATCATCTGACGACGTTTATTATCGATCAGAATTTTGCGTGACGAAACATCTTTTGTTAATATATAAATTTGTATGATTTCATTTGGCAAATTTTTTCGGTCCAATTTCAAGCAATTAGTTATAACTCGTGTGCAGCTGCACGTCAGATGAATTTTGTAATCTCATTTAATAATCGACCAAAAAACAATGTTTTATTATATGGAACCCTATTGGTATAAGGTAATATAAATGTCAGAAAAAGCATTGCTCTCGGTGTATTCGACGTGCCTGCGAATCGAAGTGAGTCGTTAAACAGTCGCGGTTTGATATTTTCTCTGTTCGGTAGCAACTGTTGCCTGCAGAGAATCATCTTATAACCCATCGATATAATACGAATGATTGACGTATGTAATTGTCGAATAATGTTTATGTAGCATAAATCCACCCTCAGCAGTTTTATTTGATCCTTATACCGATCGGGAGGCTATAAGGACGAGCGAGCGGTCAACATTCCATTCGGACAATTATCGAACGTGTTTTATTCCACCCGATGGCGGCCATGTTGATTCGGTTAAAATATCAGCACGGTGTCGAAGTCGTTCCTCTGAACAGTTCGCGTTTCTACTCCTGTTTGCTACCTACTGATGCCTGCGGTAGTGCTGCACCTTATACCTTATGGTCGGTTGTGTGTCGCTTTCCTCTACTCCTCTTCTCCTCTATTCCTTTTGCAAGCACAACTCAGAGCTCGCTGCTTCTGCGCTTCTCCCGCACTGGCACTGCTGCATATGTATTACGGTGCGATTGTGTTCCAAGAATCGCGCGCTACCGACCGCCTCGCGATATTCCCCTGAGGAGAGTCCTGCGGACGATTCTACGGTCCACCTGGCTTCGTCGTCGATGCGGTTAGTTTTATATATATATTCGTACACGTATATCGACTTATACGTGAACGTAAATATACATATAAACTATCTCTTCTCCGTTGCTTCTAATTCTCCTGTTTCGCCTGCTGAGATTTCTCGGACCTAGTTGCAGATACAGTCAACTACGATCGGTGTTAAAAACCATCCCCATTGCTTACGTATCGCATTATAGGCATACGCCTCTACGTACACCGTACAAGCCGTGATCTGTTACCTATGCAGCCGGTGCGCCAACAGCCAGCTAGCTAACTACTTGCTTTATTATCTTATCATACCGATTTTTATCAGTACTCTTTATTCCTCGCTCTCGACGTTAATCTCTACCGGGCACCTCCCATTTTATACATACATACATCGAGTCCGACTGCATAGGGTGTGCCCATGCACGGGTATTTTATTTGATAGAAAGTAGAAAAGAATGTAGGAAAAATTCAACCGTTGCTATCCGCAGTGCACGGCGGAGTCGGAGTGCGAGACAACCGGATTTGCAGTAGCGAAACGTGCGCGGGTATCAGTCGCAGGTGTGTTCAATTAATCCCTGATTAGTCTACGAGTGGTGGTGTATTGAATTTATTTTCCATTGTGAACCTACTGGTTTAGTTTCGTTTTCAAAAAGACTAAAGAAACCACCTCTGTATGTAGACTTTTAGATTTTTTGTGACACGATATACGGTGATTTTGAATTACTGTGTCACGCGATTTGTGTATAGTATAACCGCAATTAACGTATAAGTAGATACTTAACCGCGAATTTATTTACATAGCTGGTATATTCACGCTTCAAGTTCTGCGAATAATTAAATACTTAAAACATACGGCGTATTACAGTCGAGGAATACACGTGCTTTGATAGTGCCCGTTAGTTCGATGGATCGGAAATTCTAATCTATCATTATATATAGGTATGTAGGTACAGGTATATGTAGGAGCCAAAGAAATTTGGTTCACGAACGTTAACAAATGTAATCGGTTGCGTCTTTGATTATATATATAGAGGAAACGCTTTTATTGTGCAGGACATGTTATAGTTGTAACGGCGTTGTGCGCACGTACGTATATAAGTACGACGTGCTTCATACCCTATATTTCCGGCTATTGTCGAGAATTAATTAACGAATTGATTAAAATGACCGCGTAATTATAATAATTAAAATACAATCACCTAAACTTATAAGGCCAAAGTTCAATGCTCAGGTTCAGGGCAGCCGTTGACATTAACTTTGATTCAGCAGATTTCTTGAAGGGGCTACAATCATTATCTGCAGCGATGTTACAACACCACGAATTACAGGCGTGTATACGTTACACACATAATTGTATTATTTCCCCCCTTGGCCTTGGAGATTTCGCTAATATAAGTATACGTATAATTATACTGTGTACGTATATAGATCAGCGCTATAGAATAAAAGTATTAGAATTAATCGCATGTGTAATTGTAAATAACATTTGCCTAGTACCCCCACGTACATATTGAACGTTTTCAACACCAAGGATCAAGGTTGCTACCGTGACCCTTAACTAACAGGTTTCAGATTCCTCAATCATCAAACTTGTACATTTATTCGAAAAAATAACGATTTGCGATGAATTAACATTTCAGACAAGTTGGGATATCTGATTAAACATTCTAATTAATAAGACGTGACCTGCACTTTTGAAAATCTGGATGTTTATTTACCTCCAAATCCCTCACTCGATTTTTTCTTCGATCTTCCTATTTGAATATGTTTTTCGCTGAATAAAGAATTTACGGGCTAAATCAAACTTGAAAAAAAAAAAACAGGATTGCTAAAATCGAGGGATTCATGGAACCAGTCAAAAAATTGTTTGTTCTGCGTCACGTGTACATAGGTTTATGATTACTGAGGTTTTGCAAAGCGCGGGGGGGTGTATAAAAAATATTTCAATATGATGACGCAACAGGGCCACCCGTAGCCAGGTTCTAATACCGGGTGATTAAACGTAGACAGGATATTAAACTACGGCGTCACGTACACCGTTCAGCTTGCGGGGTGTAATACCCACATTTTGACAATACCTATATACACCACGAGCGCAATAAAGTTTCGCTGTCTAAAGCTCTTAGGGTTCATCCAAGGGGCTCAACTTATACGTTAAGATATATATGTACGTATATATACGTGTTATATGCCCCTACGATTCGAGGGAACCCCGACGGTATATACGGGGGGAACGAGATCTTATGAATTTTATTATTTATCGTCATTTTCAGGACCTCAAATCCCACTTTTGGCTCGAGTCGAGGAGCCCCACTCACCCCGTCAGACATAATTCGATTATATACCTATCGTATATTATATAACTGTATCCAGAATTTACACACCGCGGATATTTATCCCATTTTCATTTATTGTCCCCAGTAGTGGCCGGTGCATGTTGATTCTATAAAATTTGATTTTAATTTCTGAGCATAAATTCCGTACGATGACACGCGTGTTAGCTGATGTTACTTATGCGGTTTAATGCACCCGCACTGATCATCTTTCTTATTCCCTTTTGTTATTTTTTATTGTACAGCGATTTTCTTGTTCTTTTACTTTTCTCTTTATTTTTACCATTTATAACATAAAAACTTTTGCAGCGCCTACCATGCGGGACGTACGTGCGACGTGATGGCTTGGTGCCGGCAGCATTAGTTTAGCGGATCAAATTTCAGTTGGACCGCGTTTATATACGCGCACGAGGACCGAAATCGTTAAAGAGTTTTGTTCCCGCTGTTAAAACGCAAATTATACCACTTTTTATTTTTTTTTAATACTTCTGGTATGCGCTAAAGTATTCGCAACATCGAAAACGCGAAGCTATACAATAATTGTATAAATGTTTGTTATCCTGATTCTTATTATTATCATTAGTTTGTGTTCCTTCTCAATTATTCTCAGCAGAGGATTAATTAGTTAATTCGTTTATCTGTGCAATTAACGGAGGGGTTGGGCTCTCGCAAGTAGCGCATAGAAATCAGGAGGAGGCGACTGTATAGCGTTGGGAACAAGAGAGCCTAATGAGATATCCGCGCGCTAAGAGAACGTGACGTAACGAAATAATTGAACGTAGCCGTTTAGCTATCTAGATCTCTCGTTGTAGGTTATCCCGTGAATTATTTATTTTTATTATCATACATTTTTATCTTATTCTCTCTTCTTTACTTGTATACCTGTATATACCTTCAATCACAATTGTTCAAGTTCCTAATTGCCTTAGTTCGCGCAAACAATAGTTGACGATTTTTTTATTTTTCTGATCTTCTTTGTTTGGAGTTGTTTTTATTTTTTTTTTATGCTCTTCAATTAAACAATTCAATTTCAAGTTGGGCGGCTCGCGGTATTTAGTTTGACTAAACTTCGAATGACTCGCGCGTTATATTAGGTATCTAAGTTACGTTTACATCGAAGGTAAACAGTTTAAAGATCATCCGTTACAATATTAATGACATTTTTATATCTGGCATATACATTAAACATTTATCCAATACGAATACTTATTTATTTATTACCTATATACCTCTGTCAAATCAATCGATGACGTTCAGATGGTATTATACATAAATACATGTACGTGTGTTAATTATGCGGAATCTAATTAATACATGGCTAACTCTCGCGAGTAATCGAAGTCAATTGAATTTCATGAAACGTCGATGAAGAAGATGAAAAAATGAGAAAGAAACGTAAAAAGAAAGTGGTCCCATCGTTTTTCCGGATAATTTTCGATGTTTTCTCTACCCCATGTTCTATCGCCACTACATCAACCAGAAAGCTGCAGCATAAAGTCACGGAAAATCAGAGATAAAAAAATGAAAATAAAGATAAATAGAATTAGAACGGATTCGAAGCTCCGTAACCACGTTAGCGATTCGTGCATGGGTGTCTTGTCACATCTGTCACCGCACAACGTTCACCGTTTAGCGTCGTCGGCGTCTCGAAAATAGACTGCTGCTGTTGCTGCTGCACTACTCCACCTCTTTCGCTTAAGCGTTCTCGGAAAAATGCCTTACTCTCGTGGAAATAAAATTAAAACAGATCACGACCGCGTAAATTAGCTGGGACGGCCGCAGTCCTCCAAGATTATCGTAAACGACTCACTATATAGTGCATACTACTTGTGCACCGTAAAACAAAACGAATATAGTATACACATCGAGCTCTAAATCCTCGCACATTGGTCACACATGTTGAATTTTGACAACGAAATTTCTCTATACATGTTTCTAATGAATAATAGTTGAAATTATTGTCTGCCGTAGTATGTATAGTTACTATATTGTTTGTAGAAAGTTGTAATGATTTTTTTATCCCTTTCTTTTTCTGATGTTAATGTATAGGACTATATGGGTATTATGTAATGTGTTATATTATACGTATATTGAATGGGATATCTGGGTATAAGCGTTGAATAGAATTGTGAAACGGCTGCCGCTATACGAGACGATCTAATCACCTCTTGTACTTTGTGAAAGATCTTCGAAGTAAGGCGTAATATGTCAGTAATATATTAGCTCTATAGTTTTAATGGACAAAATGTAACAATCTTATGTATAACTTAAGTTCAAATCGCCGTCAAAACTAATTTCCATAGATGTTTCTGTACGCGGATTATTATGCAATATATTTGGCAAAGATATTAATGATCATTTTCAAAGTCGTGATTAATATGATGGAAAAAAAATTAAAAGCAAAAAAAAAAAAAAACACACAGACACGCGGTCACATAAAAAGAATAATGAAGGGGGGCAATGAACAGGATGAAATGTAATAAAACCGGCAGCCGCGGGGGTAACCAATACGAACTCTATTAGGCGGAGAAAAGGTTAGCGCGCAGATACCGACATGATTTAACCAATGCCCTCGTACTCAGGAGGATATCATCTGGACGACGGTAGGTCCCTGGTTGCAGGACTACGTCCGGTACGCGAGACTAATTGGTTCATAAATCAACCTCTGCTAACTCTCTACCTTCTCTATATGTGTACCTTATACCATATACCTACTCATATAGGTAGGTGGAGAAGGCATCGGTATCTCTCCCTACCTCGGTAAGTATAAAAGTCGTCCCGCAGAATTCTGCACAGGTATAAGAGCTGAGAACCTCGTCGCTATCTCTCTAATATATAATACCGCGAATTGCTGAGTTAGATATTCGCATTTTTAATTTTGTTAATTTTTCCATCCGAATTTTGTTGAATGCTAAATATATAATTCATGAAGTAGGCGCTTGGTGCTATAATATGCCGCACATGAAGCGATGAAGTGGTTTAAATCGAGTCTCGAATTTTCGCAGCTAATTAATTGCACTTATTTTACGGTTCTGTCAATGGAGCTTGCAGCTTGCAGCTTTCAGCTTACAGGGGCGCCAGAAATGAAATTAATTAGCAAGCAGCTAACTCTGCAGCCATCACCGCTTATATATGCCGTCAGGAGCGCCACCATTCAACGTCTCGTTGGAGCTTCTCAAGGGCCATTTCAGACTGGCACGTTAATTGGCGTTGCAGACCAATTAATTTCAACAAGCCTTGTCTATAAGCAGATACTCGCAAGCTTAGTGGCGGAAACCAGCTTCATGATCACCTGCACAACCATTCTCCAAAATTATCCAACTATATTCCGATGGCAGAACACTAAAATGTTATGTACACTCCATATGTGTAATTTGTTATACGTACCTACATGTATGTAATACTTGTACATGTGATTCTTCTGCATCGCACCGTTGAAGGTGCATCCAAGGCTGTTCAATTGGCTATGAGGTCTCCTACGTCGTTAACTGGACGTCTCAATTTTCTTCCCGACTTAATGACCAATCGTTAAGTGCCAGTTAGTTCTCCACTGCTACGGGTTCGACTGACTCTTCCAACCGGATCAGACTCACCTCAAATCGGTCTGAGCCAAAGAGCTGTTAACGCATCATCGACCTACCCGTCTGCTTCTGACTACAGGACGATTCGTTCTAATAAGGTCACCATGGGATTACTTGATCGATTTATCCATATCACTGACTGGGATCATTGCGCCAAAGAGCTACTCTGTATGCTCATGTATCAGGTTTTATTCGAACGTTTCACATGATAACGTTCATTTTTCAATCGAGTTATTCGATGCAACTGAGCCAATCAAGTCGGTAATTTGAATGGCATTATTGCTGTAAGTATGTCGATTTGTAGTGCCTCGTTGTTTTTTCTTCGGTACACATTCGAGCATCTACATATCATGAATGACCATGAATTATATTTGTCGTATTAATTGAAAATTGTTTGTTTTTTCATTCTTTCTCTTTTATACGACAATTATTGACGAACCTGATGACATTCTCCAAGTGGGAATTGAATTGTCGTCAAATTTCCATTTTCTTGTTTATCATTCATTCGAACAATCAGGTTTGGTTTAATGTAGTCAGCAGGTTTCATTGTCTTTGTTCTCATTGCCTGAATGATCATATCGTTTAACCTCAACCCTGATTTAATCGGTTTGTCAACGTATTAAATATATGACACACTGGATCAAATTTTCAGAATATTTTGAACTACTTCAGGAACGTTTTATTCAAAACTGTGGTTGTCATTGAAAAACAACAAAATGAATAAACGATTCCGATCGCTCGGACGTATGAATTGAAACAGATTGACGCGAAAGCACGAACATTTGTCATTATTATCGATATAGTGTAAGAAAACCAATAACAAGTCTTATGCATGTATGGTAATTCTGTATGAACGAAGTGTCAAGGGGCAAGACAATAAAACTTTGTAAGCATTTCGAATGTGCGGCACATTAAATGATGCGACCAATTTGGATAGTCGTGAATTTCACAAGTCAATCAATAAAATTAGAGGCAATCAATTGAATATCCAAGCCTAGAATTATATCCGCCAAATTATTTCAAATTCTCATAGTGAGTCTCTTCCAAGTACTATCTGCTCTATCTGGTTTGAAAACATCCAAACAGCTCCTTTGGTAGAGTACGAAGTACCGATGACTGAACTGTAGAAGCCAGTGACCATGAACGCCTACGATATCGACGCACGGCTGGAAGCAGTGTTACTACCGGCGGTATGACAACTGCAGCGGCTTCGCGCATACGCCGACTGTCGGCAATTCGATCGAGGACAGATATTTTGAATTGTTTTTAGAAAGGGTGTTAAACAGAAAAGAGCATAGACTCCATGTGATAAATGTCTTATTATTCATCTCAAATACAAAAACTCCAATCTTCCCAATACCGCTATTACCAATAATTAGTATGTATGTACATAGGATTCTTTCTTTCAGGTACTATGGCAAAGGCTATAATTTATGCAGTCCTCATTCTAATAGAATGTAACTCCACTCCACATGCAGGACATTCAAAAGTGTTGTCGACAGTGAAGCGTGCTTTCATACAGTAGTAGCAGAAGATATGTTCACACCCTGCATGTCGAGGTAAGTTTGGACTTTGATCACACTCTGGGCACCTTGTGTCAATTTTCATTTGAGGAGCAATGGATCCATTGGCTATTCTCCTCCGGATCCACATACGTTTTATCTTTTGTTTGATAAAGTGTATGTTTAACATTGGTAAGCCAATTGTAAATAACTCTATGAAACTGTGCCACAAAAGTTCTCTTGTCATATAAGAATAGCCGATATTTCTAGGCTTGTGTGCTTTAGTCGGTTGATTGTAGATTCCTAGGACCCTCTCAATTATATTAGGCTGATTTCCTTGATTAAGGAATAACAATATATTAATGAATGCTAACAGCTGAGTTGTTGTTGTTACCCAATCGATGAATCTCTTTACATGATTGTAGCCTCCTGGGTTTGAGATCAACCGACTATCAATGATTCTTTGTTGAAGGTACTTAGGCATAACACTGAGAATGATATAAGAGATTGCTTTCTTTTCATTGTATCTATCATAATGCAGGTTCAGAAGCTGTTGGCCAAAGGAAGAATTTCCAGCCTTGAGTGAGTAGTTCCATATCGCAATTTTTATTAATGCATCAATTTCCGGCTGCCATTTCCCAATGACTCCAGGTGCACAAAGTTTTGATATCTCCATGCCCTGCTGCCGTAGTATATTGTAGATCTCATCGTCCAGTTGGGAGGCATCCACCTGGTTGATACGTGAAACGTAAGCCGACATAGCCTTATCCACATATAACCTGAAAATGGCCACTATTTTTTGTAAGACGAACTAGTCCGAATATCTGATTGTGAAGTGAAATAAGTTGAAAACGCCAAATGTTATCACATCTAAATCAAGCCACAATAATTACAGTTACATACGTTGATACGAAAACAACACGAACTCTCACCAACGTCGCCTCCGTCAATTGTAAGCCTGCCGCCTTCTGCGCCAGTCACTGACAACGCTGCTCGCTCAGAGTTGATTAGTCTTATGTCAGATTTGATATTCCGTGGAAATAGAAAGAACAATCAATAGTGTAGTGAAATTGAATACACAAAAGAGTGCACAAATTTTAAACAAAGGCTTACGATCGTTTAACCGGACTTGAGTGTGCAATAATTATTATTGTATCCGTTGTGTTCGAAGAGGTTATGGGTACCCGAGTCGGGTAATTCGTAGATAGCACTTTTGGTATCCATGTTGCCGCTGGTTGTGTGACGTCATCAGGTGTTCAGATGTTGGTGCGAGTGGGCAGTTCTGTCTCTTCAAAGTTTCCGATCATGTTTTCGCGATAGAATTGACTTTTCAGTGTGATTTTTTTCCCCTTTCAAGTGACTACTGACCCTTGAGTTTGTGGTACTTGCTCCTCTTTGGATCTCGGATCTCGTTATAAACAACAAAGGTATGTTTCCTAAAATATTACATAATTTTTACCACATCAAGGTGCCCTCATAGTTAATTCATTGATCTATCGAGTGACAGGTTAACCTAAAAATTTCCGTCAAACTTTACCCGGGTTATTTTCACCAGCTTACACAATTATTTATATGTATTTATCAATTTTCACCATCCGGTAGAGGTCAGATATCGAACGTCAATGTCGAATATAACCTCGCCCGGCGCATTGCGCCGAGACTCGCACATGTCCACTATTTTATATTTCACCCACTTGCCATGGGTCTGCAGGTTCCTTCCCCCTACCCTTCTTATGTTTGTTCACTTTTTTTTACCCTCCTTCAGAATCAGTCTTATTACCACTTCGACTTGACTAGTAGTTACGAAATTCAATAAAGTGCGATTCACACACGTATAGCAAAGTATACCAGGCACAGTACCTAGTACTGCATACGTGACACGCATTAGGTGTAATACACCCATAATAATAATCTTACACTTTTAGATGTATTTTTCCTGTCATCATTATGTTCATGCAAACCGCTGACGTCTGTTCGAAAACAGTTCTGAATAGTTGACTGATTTTTTTGCCGTTGAATTAATTCGTTGATCGGATGTTAATCATCGTTTTCGGAGGTACTGTAATCATGAATTTGCAAATTTGATTTCATAGAAGAATGTCAGCGAATCGTCGCTGAATTTCAATAGTGGACGATTTTTTTGAAACCATTTTTAAACAACTCCAGAGAGAGAGAGAGAGGGGGAGAAAGAGAGAAAAAACTTTCCAGACATTTTTTTTAGCTTGCTTACCCGACGCTGTAATTATACAAAGAATTTTCTAATTGAATAATAATGTAATCATAAAGCTTGTTTTGCCTTGCACTTCTCTGTGCAAAGGAGCGGACAGCGATCAGGTGATAATTTAATCGCGTCAGATTGATAGTTTAATTTTAGTCTACCTCATTCTTTTGCCTCTGATAATTTATCACTCGATAATTAAGTTTTTCTTGTGTAACTTATCATCGCGCGCAACTCTCCACCCCCGATGTATTTATAGGGGTACAAGTAAGAGATTAAACTTATTACGATAATACAGAAATATTTGTGTGCGAAAATCGATACTCCAATATTAAATTAGTTTTCTCAAGTTTATCGTCGGTATAGTGCACCGTATTAACCTGTACCCATCACTCTTTCTCATTCCCATTTATGAGATAACGAAACACTTCCAACTCAACTTTGTTGCACAATCGCTAAGTTGCGATACTACAATGTAAGATTTGAACATCACACCCGTACCGGAAAACGTCGTTCGTTTGTTTTAACCATTAATTCATGCCCATATTTACCTACACTGTTAATGAATTGTACTGTCAGCCGTATCGTAGAGTGCCTTAATTTTTGTAGCACACGCAAAGATCATATGAATTCACGTGATGAGACTAATATCATTAGCTGCGGGACGCTAAATTACACACCCCCAAATTTTCGTCTTGCTGGATTATAATAATCGATCGAACTAATTCGTAGATTGCTACCGAAACGATCGACAACAGCTGAGCATCGTTATTTCTTTCGTATTTCCCACTGCTCTTTTTCCGTTTCGTTGTATCAAGTTGTACGCTTCATTGCTAATATCACCTTTATTTTGCCACGGCGATGCATATTGCTCTTTTAGCGTTAATGTGCGCAGAAACGAAGCAAATTTAGTTCTAGCTAAAACGGTCAATAGTATAAATTAGTCTGTTATTCAAATGAAGGAACGAAATTTGCATTTGAACCAGCTGCTGCCTGCAACGGATATTATAATAATTTCGTTGCATTCGGTGGAATTTTTTCATTTATGTTTTTTTTCTTTCAATTTTTGTCTCGAGTAAACACATGAAATCGGTTGGATCATATCGTTTACCGCGCATGCATGACGACGTCAAAAAATGAACACGTAAATATTCGTACAGTAACTCCGCTCACATTTCTATATTTATTATACATACTCATAACCCCGCAACACATTGATTGGAATTACATGGGGCTGCTGCGTACCCACTACGCTTATTTTCCGTTGAGTGTATAAAAGCTCATGCGGGTAATACATTGTATCTACATGATGTTGATAAATCATGTATAACTAATACGTAACATTCATATGCGTAAACATTTGTATCATCTGTGATATGCGAATTCACGTGAGCGTAATCGTCGTAATATGTACGCGAAGTAGATTGCAAGTGTTATAAAAGAATTTTACGTTTATTATGGGGATTAATTAATATCTCCATCTACACCATAAGCTATTATACAACCCTGGCTATATTGGCTATTTGCCCAATGCTCGATCCGTATAGCTAACATTAAATACACATTCGAGTAATCAGGTACACACGATATATATGAACGTGGCTAGCGGTGCACGTGAAGCTTTGGGAGGGTGTACTTTTCGCTGATGATCGTGCTTTACCCGCATACCTGCAGTACCGCATTTCCGAGATCAACAGACGAGGACGATTTCGCCGGCGTTAACGTCAGTGTAACCTGTGTTTACACTGGTCATTCTGCTCTCCTATTCTATCTAGATAAATATATATGTATGTATGTCTGTGTACCTACATGGTTCGGCTCTGCGTTTCCGCGAGCTTTCGTACGATCCATTATTTATTATTTACGATCGGCAACTGCACCGACGTCGTTTCATCGTGGTATATGTTATGTATACCCATAACATCTCGCTTGTTTTCTCTCTCCCCTTGGTTAATTACGATCAATTATTTTGCATCGTGATAGTCGGTTGTTACCGATTATTTTGTGCGGAATTAGTTTGAGAAACTGTGGCTTGTACAGTCGAGTGTAGAGCAAATTCAATTGCCATAGTTATTAATGTCGGCCTGTCAGAGGGCTGGAATTGATCATGATCCATCGATCAATCGTCATATACTAGAGGAGAAATTCAACCATGTGCCAGACCTATAAATATAAAGTCGCATTGCGGCCAAACTCACCTAATATACGCTGGGTGTAACAAGAAACAAAGAAAAATAAAAAAATAATAAAAAAATGTTAGGGAGATATATATGAGCCGATTTCAATGACCTTGATCTTACTAACTAATTGCCGCATAAATTTCTGCAAAATTTCGATAATTGGCTATCATAGTGTATCAAAGAAAACGCGGGCATCGCGATAAATGCTGCCATCTTCTGGTGCTTTTGGAAAGCTGCAAAGTATATAAGTCATTCTTACGTCCAACATACCGGGTGTCGGCATTTTACTCGTCCATGACTTACGTAGAACAATCTAATAAAGTATTCAAAAAAAGATAACCCGCTGCTGAAAGCTGCTGCACTTGCAGAGCGTTAACGAAATTCGTTGTGACTACGGGATTTTCAGTGCCATGCTGTCTACGGACTTCAGTCTGTCACTTGTCTCATGGCGCGCTTACCTGAAGGTGAAAAATCGTTGCAATATTCTTACACTCGCAGAAATTCTATTCACGGACGCGTATTGCAATTCCCATATTCCAACCGAGGTTCCAACCTTGCAGCCTGTCTGCACAATTTCAAGAAAACCGATGTGCAAGAAATGCAAATTTCTCCTGACAGTTAAAAAAGAATAATGGAACAGATGATTTCTCTTCTCTCATTGATGCCCCATACTTTTTCTACTCGTGTACGTTGGTTTGGTTTGTCCTTTTTTTTCCAAGATTTGGGACGAGCTAAAAATTCTTACATCCTCTAAAATGTAGTTGCGAAATGATATGGGTATAGGGCTGAGAATGTAGCTGATTTCGGGTCTGAAATTCGTACCCGGAGAAGTCAGCATTTGGGTGCCGCTGTCGCGAGGCGTGGCGAGGTATTGATCGCCAGGGGTAGATTCTCTTCTCTGTCCACCACGACCGACGTCATCCGAGTAAACCCCTCGCTCTCCTCGCCCTTCGCGCCTTCGTTTCTTCCCCCATGTTTCCCTCGTTTACACCATCCACCACTTCCCGCACTACTCTGCCGACAAACCATGCGAGCACTTTTCCACCCTGAACAGAAGCAACCAACGCCAGTCTCCGCAACGACGCGGTACCTCCATCACTAGCAACATTGTCGAAGAGGATCTGATGTATCGAATCTCCACGTGGAGAAGGAATTTTTATAAACCACTTTTTTAAGTCATTAAATATTCGCTCGTCATTTTAGATATTTTGATAAAATGACAATTATGGCTGGATGAAGATCCGGCTAATTATGGAGGAAAATTTCAATCTGAAACTCGGAAATTTTATCAGTTCAGAAATACGCGGGTTCAGTCCTGAGGGTTTGAGGTTTCCTGACTAGGGTACTCCAGAACCAGTCTGGGAACTTGTTCCGAGATTTAGTGTTTCCAAGTCCAGGCTCACCGCTATTACTTTGGTAATTGTTTCCAACGGCTACGATCATTAGATCCCGACAAGGAACCTTCTGGACACAGTTTCCCTGTCCCTTCACCGAGTATACCTATCTAGGGACTGAAATTGTTCCGGGTTCCCGTTTATCCCTTATAATATATCCGTGCCCCATATACAAGTACCTCTCCATGGTCACGATGACAAGGTTTTCAGAATTTCCTTATACAGCCGTCGGAGTCAGAGAGTCGAAATATTTTCAGTTTGCACCGTGAAATTTCAAATTTATTCCAACATCGCCAGACTATTCTTATCCAGTTTTTCATGAAAGTCAAAGAAGGTATATAGGAGACCTGAAGAGGTCATTCCGCCTGGCATAATAAACTTACCTAAGTCGACGGGAGGGGGTCGCTCTTAATATACGCTCGAACAGCCGGTCGACCTCTTCCTCCTTCTGCGCTGATCATCGTGCACCACTCTTATATGCCTTTATTGATAATTTCACGGCTAAGTGAACCGCGAACATACCAGTACGCGATAAAAAGATGACAAACGCCGCTACCAGCAGCTAGGTACGCTGCACGGTACTCGTCGGTCCGAAAGCGGTACCTTCTCTGCTCATACATGCGATTTTATGGACTATTCTAGCCAGACGTAAGGGCACACTGGGGTCACATCACCGTATGCGAATATATATGTATAAAGCTTTCAACTATTCAGAATTCAAAACCTGCGGCAGGTATAAATGCATGCATGTATAAGTACGTATGTATTGAAAAACTGCAAGAGTGTGTGTATAATGAGAACGGTAATAAATTCCTCCCATCAAGTCCATTATGTAAAAAATAAAGAGAGAATTTACTCTTCGAATTGGCTTTCATAGCAATATATATGTACGTTATACAAAATTATATCACCTTGTACGCAACCAACGAGATATAATCGATCCCGTCTGCAGATTAGCTTTCCCACCATCCCCCCCTCTCATCCTCCAAATGCTACTTCGCTGGTGCCTGCACATAGGTAACCTAAATTGTTGTGTTTAATGAGTGTGTAATGGGATAGATAAGCGAAGCGACTGCTACAGGGCCTGTAGGGCACGTGCACAAGTATGGGTTATGTAGACGTTACGATATTTCTACGGCGGTGAAGCTACGTAAAATCGTCCATTTCCGGTTATATTATACCATATTCATTTTTAATTAAGGAAAATTCACCGCACCCCACGCGAGTGATTTCCTAATCGACGTTACGTGGTACATATACGTGTGTATTATATTCTCGTTCATCGTACACCCAACACTTCGAAAAGTGAAGGAAGCAATCTGAGCGTTATTACACCCGTCATTTTTTTTCAACAATTTCTCTGTTACGCTTTGGCGTGTAATTATTTTGGTGGTAAACGCATTGGTGAATGTGTGTAATATAAGGTACATGGAAAGTGGTAATTTGGCTCGTGTACCAAGCTTCACGGGGTTCCCTTCACATACACTATCAAAATGCTAATTATCTAGTGATTGCAGAGTGAGTGTGAGCCGGAGACTGACAAATCGATATCTAATTACTCCGGAATTTAAGACGTTGGCGTTAAAATCAAAAAAATATAAAGAGAAAAAGAAAAGCATACGGAAAGTTAAAATCATCCGAGTGTTAGACAAATTTTTTTATTCTCTCGCTACTGTGATTATACATCACAATGTAATCGTTAGAAACCAAAAAGTATAGGATGGAAAAATTAACAATAATAACAATAATTCAATGTAAACTCCCGCAGCGGAAATTAAATATTTCCAAGCGAGTTCGCGTTTCCTTTCTCAACTGTTCCCATGTTCCTGTACACTAAGTAGAATGCTGTATGTAATACATAATAGACGGCTGCAGCTGTTCTTGGTTATATAACGGGCTTCTTCCTATATTCTGCTGTTTTTAATTTCGTACATTTTTAATTAAAGACCTGATGCATGGTTGCTGCGGAAAAATAAAGTATAATACATATATGTAATTAGGAAAAGCACAAGTATCATCTCATCTGCACGGTGAAAATGCAATTTATTTATTGTTACGTTATTATATAGATTCAACACTGTGAATGCGCAGGTTCGTACGGTAGGTGCAAGTGTTATAAAGAGCTGTGGATATTTGATGTGCACGCTTCGATCTGGTCCACGTCATTCAACATGCACCTGCAGCACGATCTCTACAGGCGTCTCGTTGAAACCTGCACGTTCCGGGTTGGTACTCAGATTTCAGATAACATCCCACGGGAGTACGGCGTTGAAGTCTAGACTGAAGAGCTAGCTGAAGCTTGCAGGTATATCTAGGAAAAGAATTGTCTCAAAATACAGACATACGTGTTCGATTTATCACTAAAGACGCAGGCTGCTTAGGAACGGTGAGGTTTGGTGAAGTTACGTTTGCTTCAACGTTCTTAACGCTACAGCACAAACTGTGTCCTAAATCCTGAATTAGTTTGCCTTTATAATTACCATCGAGCTCGCGTTAATTAATCGACACCGGTTATCAGATTATCGCTTATTCCTACACCAATCAATAGCTACCCATCGCGTTTGCTTAAAATTACCATTACACCACCGATGCTTGGCTGTACAGGTATACAGATATACTCTTTTCCAACTCTTGATGCTATGCGGCAGCGGCTATCCGATCGAGACTAATTCCACCGCCAACTTCCATAGCACGTACCTACCTACCTAACTATCTAAACCAAGTAATTAGATTACACAAAGTTAAGTACCGGCAAAGTGAGAAAGAGAGGAAACTATGCCATATTACATACACATGTACAAATTGCATACGATGTAGGTATGAAGAGTAGTATCTAACATGTATCAGGTGGTCGGTATTGGTTTTTTTCACCGTCGAATTCAGATGCAGCGGGGCGCACTATACACGCGGAAGTGTATACGCTTGGGAATTCGTCAACGAGCTGCGAATCCTACTACGTGTGCTTAATTAAAGGCCGCTGCTACTGCTGACGGACAAAGTGGCTTCCTCCGAACTCTCGGACATGGGTATTATACAGAGCGCATACACACCTATGCCACAATACGTGTACCCTGCCCAACACGACTTTGCAAACACGAACAATGTTGCGGCTAATTACTCTATAGTTTGGTACACTAGACGTACACGCCGTGTAACGAACCGAATATCCATATTATGTATCGGCAGAGTAGAGCATATCTGGACATCGATGCACTCGCAAATTTTAGATTGCGTTATTTCATAGATATTTTGTAGTTAGGGTGCGGGTATGATGATGACAAAGTAGAAAAGACTTCGGACAGGAAGTTCCGAGGAAGTTTTCTCATCCAAAAAAATACACGTCTGGAGTAAAGGACTGCCCAAAGTATATTCTATGATAAACTGACCGGACAAACCGTAAGCCTTGAACTCGAAGGGGCACCATAAGCTGACTTTTGCGGGAGATCAGACGCTACTTTTTTCATAGAAACGTGTACACCCCGCAAAAGTGGAAATATATCCAAGTTGGTAGTACGGTGTCTGAAATTTCTTATGGTTCTTTCACAGTCTTTTACTCCTGTTTCATTTTTTCTGGTTATTTTTTTTATTTTTTTTTTTTGTCGCGTGGGAAGGGTGACAGATGCAGGATATAAATTAAAAGACCCTAAGCGGTTGGGAAACTGAGCGCACCTCGGCTTCACCTTTGGGGATTTTCTTTCCTGCGTTCTTGCAGCGAGATACTGCGATCCCTGTGCTCCTCTGGGATTTATCAGGGATATAAAGGCAGTTAACTTCCGCCTTAGCCGAGTCCGAATCTACGGAAATCGAGATCTAACTCTAGAATTTCTATCTAAAAACTTTTACTGTTATATGCAGCTTAGAATTTATCGATCCCAGTTTTCTAATCCCAAATTTTCTCCGAAACAGACGTATCCATTATTACGTTCTATCAGGGAATATCATTCTCCAAAATCCACTTACATCGGCCCTAAGCGGACCTTCGCATGAGTTTCGGAAAATTCACGTCCTATTTTTGATGGACGATGCTAACATATAGTGTACACCAGTTCCAGTATAAGTGCGAACGGACCTTAAAACGCGTGATGGATTGCCGAATACACGAAACATTGTTTTTTATTCCTCTGAAGGAAAACGAAGTTGGGGAGAAAAGCGGGGAGAGTCGATAAATTTCTTATGGTTCGTTCTGCTCAGCGTTCTTCTTTTAGTTTTTAATTTGTTCGATTTCTATCTTCGTTTTCAATAACAATATTAGTTCATAAAGTATATTCGCTTAAGAAAAAAAAAAATAATAATAATAATAGATGCGATCGTCTATTCTACCGGTTATAGGTAGTATAAAATTTTTTTTTAATCATTTTCCGTTATCCCTAAATCCTCGTACACCGAAGTTATCTACCGCAGCCTTTTATTCCACAGAATTTGTGGGCTTTGAAATTCGGGTGGGAATACACGTATCAGTACTTTGCTATGTACCCCAATGTACTCTGGTTTACGGATAAAAATCTCGAAACAAACAGAGCGGCGAGTAAACAGTAGGGATTATACATACGTATATACGTACAACTAACAATAAGTTAATATGACGTGCGTTACTTCTGTATGAAGCGAATCGAGTCAGGCGAAAGGATAAGCTCTTCGAAACGCCGCCGAAAGTTGGCAGTTCAATTTTAGATAGGAACGGAAAGATAGACGTTTCGTTTGTCTGCTGCAGCAGCTAAACCGTAGGTATAATAATCAAAGTTACGTTTGATACGAAGCCTTTTATTTGGAGTGAACTACCGTAGGTGCTGTACGTAGGTTCAACAATGTGTACCTGATAATGAAATAAAATTGTAGAGGCGAGGCGGAGAGGAGGTTAGAAAATGATCGCGAAGCAAATTCCACGGGTATATCTGAACGGAACTTGTTTTATTGGGGATTTGCAACGGACAGACTGTGACAAATTGTGAGTATCAGTTTACTCTGCCAACCCATTTGGTAACGGCACATCCAGTTACCGGTGGATATTACATGAATTATTAAACCGAGAAGAATCTTTCGCATATAGAAAGGGACTCGATTACGGCATTGAATAATTTCTCAAGTCAATGTTATTTCGCACCGGTTTTATTCGACACTGATCATTTTCCATCGCGAAGCGGAGCTTCTGGAAGTAATTTGAATTATTCAAATAATTCTCCCTCATCTTTGATCGCGGTATTCGCGGGTTGTTTATTTCGCGACTACTTATAACGTCCCCCTCCCTCGTCCAGCTGTTTTCTCTCATCAAATCATCATCGTCTATAATTTCTGTTTCGCGTATAAACAAAACAGCTTATTCCAAAACCGAATTAATCGAGCGACTACATCGAGAGCTTGGCAAATCTTACGCTCGTACTTGTCGCTGCGAAAATACTACATATTAATTTATGTAATCTGAAATAAACAGAAATGGTTACTGCCGAGGTGGATGGTCGCGACTAGGTGCTGGAAATCGAGTTCGGCCTGCGCGTTCCGCGGACAGGAAATTAACTGAAACTCCTTCCGTGTGACGCTTCAAGCCACGTACTTAACCCATCGTATTGCATTATATAAATTGACGATTTCATTTCCATTGGACGATTTTGCACTGCGTCGGTCTGCGTTTAAACACGGTTAACTACTCGATGCAACTTATTTTTTTTATTCCATTTTATTTTATTTTCCAATCCAAACCGCATCGAAATCGGTTATCGAATTCTCGTAGATCGTGTTTTCTTTAGCCTATTTCCCTACTCGGCCACCTGCGGTTTTCATGGCTCGGGAAAATAATGTTACTGTGAACAACTTTTACATGACCCAGTGAATCAGATTATAAATATAAATGTTTTACTACAACAAAGTTTATACCCTCGTGTCCGCGATTATTCACCGCATCATGTTATCTGTTGGGTGTGAAAATTTGTGGGGAACTAGCGGTGTTAGCTTTTCATCGGGTGGGCGTTAATGTGCTATTATTGCGTCTGGTCCCACTCATGCACACTGTTTTATCGCTGATGCTGAAATCGAAACATCCCGAAAGCTCGTCTTTTTCACCTGCGTTATTGCATTAAGTATATGTTACGTACAATATCGAAAATTCTGGCGACACTATTCTCGTGGAGTTTTTCCGGGTCAATGATCTCAATGAATGAAATTTGATTTGTTTTATTGCTACTTACAATATCAGCGTCTGTCCAGTCGAAGGAAGGTGTCTTAAGCGCATAATTGTCGACTGGACTTTGACATTGACCGGCTTCGGTCGTTGGCTGCTCCCGCAGGAGCTAGTCTTAAGGTTTGAACGAGGAACTCGAGACTACGACCTCGTCGTCAATGGATCAAAAAAAAAAAACTGACGAAAGACAAAAGGTTAAGTTGCCTGCATCGTTCATATGGCTTTTGCAAACTTGTCTCAAATAACTGGCTCGCCTCTGTCGGCTGGTCTTCTGTATACCTATGTTGTATCGCCATCGTATCGTCCATAATTTTGCCAAGTTTTTTAATAGACTTGGATTCATTGATTGCCGCACCTTCGATTCTAAAAATTCTGCCGTTTGTTTCTTCTCAGGTTCCGATTTCGGCCCTGTCGGTCTTCTTTTTCAGAGTTCGTTGCCCGTGTCAAGGTATATATAGCTAGTATAATACCGGAAGTAGAGCCTGACACGCGCGCCCTTGAAAACTCCCGAATCTCGAGGGGGTTTTCTTCCTTTCTAGAAGAACTAATCGATGCGACCCAGGGAGTGGGCACGTCGCGTTTAAGTAATATATACATTAGGGTACGTATTTTAACTCATATATTCCGTAAAGTCGAATATTTTATCCGCTCATATCTGCGAGAATCGAGTCTTGATAAATCTGCTGGAGGGAAAAAAATCGCTCAAAATTTTAATAGTATCGTACTTTTTTCGTTTATTATTAAAAGAAGAGGAAAGTAATACGAAAAAAGCAAAGAAAGCATAAGAAGTATAGATCGCTCACGATCTCCTCCCTCTTCTTTTTTTTTCCGTTGATGCTGCTGGTGTAAGAAAACAATTTTATTAAAACTCAACGCGGAGGTTTTGCTGGTAAATCATTCTCCAAGTCGAAACAGTCGTAAAAAAGAGAGCGAACGAGATGGGCGGGCGGGCTGTGAAGAAATATGCTATAGGGAGCCGAGGAAGCCAAGAGCTCCGTTTAATCAACGGAGGCGTAAAATTAAAAGGCACAACATGCAAACGGTCCGCAGCTCGATCTCATACGCCCAGCATTTTTGTTTTTTTGTTTTTTTCTTTCGTTTTGCCAAAAAGTGAATAATGCATTAAGATAGTGTCCAGAAATCTTCTCACAATTTTTCAACGTTCTAAGAAAAGCTACACGGTATAGCTATTCATTGTCCTCTTTATCTCGTGATCCGCTCGAGACCCAATGATCGCGATCTATATTCAAAATCTTTTTTTGCGTATCAACCCATGTATTCCGTCTTCTCATGAATATAAATTTAATGAACGCCGAGACATCGGTACTGCTGTTGTATGTCAAGACTCTCGACCTTTCTCCTTTGCGCTGCTGCAATATACACTACTTGATATTGCAGCGAATTCTATCATTATTCGTAAATCCAAAAATTGTGAAATTATCATACGTATATTTGAATAAAATTCAATCTCATTCTGGGTGGAATATTGCTGCAGATGGTCGAAGAAATATAAATCACAGGTAGTATTTAAATTACATTCTTTTAAGTTATTCACTTCATGAACAAAAAGACGGGATTTACGAAGCGGTGTGTAAAACCATGTATACGAATCTACTTTCAGGCGTGGTTCCAGCCGCACATCATCGGGAATTTTTTGCTTTTATTTTAATTAAAGGAGACGAATTTTGTCATTATCACGTACGCCTACCTCGCAATGAATAATTACGGAGGACATTTTTGGTGCTACTGTGCTCGCAAACATATTGGATTTGGTGGCAATTACACTCTGGCAAGTTGCCGCAGTGGCTCCATTGTTCAAGGTTAAATTCCAACTCCCAATCAGAGTCCGCTCTTGTGTACCCTTTTTTTTTTCAATTGAGTACCTCCTATCGAGTTATCGATCCCTTCAGGCTTCAAGACTTAAAAAAGGCTACTTCAAATTTATGTATGCAGCTTCTATCTCAATTGCCGATAGAAACAAAACTGGAAAAAATTCAGGCTTTCCAAAATGTATATCAACATATACGACGAATTTCAAAATTGGATGTTGATTTCACACGCGATGGAGGATTTTTTTTCAGCAGAATAATGGTATATATCGCGTTCGGATCAACAGATAATTTTTGGTTTTGTGGTAGAGTATAATTAAAGCCAGATGAGTGATAAGACAGGTTCGTAGTAATTCGGACGTGCAATTCTGTGCAAAATGTAATCTGAAAAAAGATGCACGCGATGTCTTGTACTGTCCATAAAACTATAGCTAGAGTTTAGAAGCACTTAAATCTTGTTCGGCTCGATGTCTCGAATAATACATCACTCTGCTTCCTAAGGTGAACTCTGTGGGTTCCTGCCCACCCAAAACAATCAGACTAACAATGAAACCTGAAGTTATAATTATCACAAAAACAAAATCTTCCGGTGCTCGAACAATGAAGTGTGCGATTGTCCATTCCAGTGAGCATGTTGTCGTCTATCTCATTCAGGGGTCTTAATTATCTGCCCGGAAGTATTCGCTTGATGGATTTTGCTTGCGTAGGTGTGTATATATCTCTAAATATAACCGAGAACTCGGAATACAAGAGGCTAGGACTGCTGGTTTCAATGCAGGGGTGAATAAACTAAATCGATTCTCAACGGACGTACTTTAGATGGAAATGCTCTCCTACATTCAGTCACTGCAGCACATTAAGATTCAAATAAGAAGGCAGTTTACTTTTATTTTTATCCTACCTTTACTTCCTTCACATCATGGCTATACGTTTATTGTAAAAAATATACTAAACACTCATAAAGATAGTGGTGTTAAATCCGAGTTCACGTTTTCACTGATCAGTCAGTTTGAATAATTGATGTTGTACACATGTAGATGTGGGTAGTAGCTCTAGGGAATCTCCGTTTACCCTTCTCTTGTGATACATTCTGCATTTTGCCGTTCCTAGGAGTTACACAATGGCTTCCGAAGTGGCGTTTAGTCGGAACGTGGTATACGATCAATTCCATATATCTTTTCAAAGCCAGAGGTAATTTAAGCCGCCTACGGATACCTTGCACAGTAATCCATCGGTGATACGGTGAAACATTCGAAGAATTCTTAATCCTGTGGTTTAAAACTAAATTTTTCTGTCAGAGATTAGAAATTGTCGTAATGGAGAGAAACTAATTAATATACCAGCTTTCTAGAGTTCCAGACTGAAGAGAATAGATACTGGAATACTGTAACAGAACATGCCCGGAATTTTCACTCCCTGCTTCTCAAACTATCTACGGATTTACGATTTGCATGTGTAACATATTTCATGAGCATTAAGTAAGGAATGTCAATATCATCGGTGTTATTCATAATTAAAATTTCAAAGTATAATATCACACGTCTCGGATTTCACTGAGGAGTGTTGTCTACTACTCATTGAGTATTTGCATAGTACCTACTGAGGAAATGTGCGCGAATGAACGAGAACTCTATAGAGAACGTTGTTATTATCAGATGCTTGGGGTTCTTCAAGATGATGTCTAGTGTCTACCTCACTCCTACTGCTGTTACTGTTACTGCACCAGCTTTCGACGCGGTTAAATGCAGACGAACTGACTGACTCGACTCGCGGGATGAGGGACAAATATTCACGACGTGGGCGGACGAAGTCTCGTTAATTATTTATCGTCCCATTGAGTTCGTTTCCAACTCTCGCCAAAGTGGATACTTGATGAATATTTCAATTGTTTCAAACCCACGCTGTACCTTTGCCGTGCTCCGCCCTACCTGTCTTGTCTATCTGTGTTCTCGTTATGACGCCAATCACCGGTTCAAAATTGGATGAGTATTCAAAATCGTCTTCTGGAATTTGATGCGCGAGTCTAGAATGTCCGGAAATTTATCGTTGCTCAAGTGCAGTCGAAGGAAGCAGAGTCGGTTGATCAATTTTCAAATGCTGCTTCTTTGTTCTTTTATCAAATTATTATCAATACGAAAAAATCAGAGGGTGGAAAACGTTCTGGAAACCTCAACGAAAGCTTTTCCAAACTTGATAACATATAAACCTCGGAGGGAAAAAACAACCCCCGGGTCTTTCTCCTTGTCAAAACAGCTAGAGCTACGCGTTTTCTTGTCAATGGGGTGATCAGCGTCGTCGAACTTTATTGCTTATAAACCACGAATGACGGAAAAAAGCGGTAACATGAGTTTCCTATTATGAAACCATTTTGTCAGGCATTTCTTGGTATTCAGTTTTTTTTTTTGCTGAATTACAGTAAGATTGTGTGAAGATAATTCTCATTAATTCAGGTAACTCTTCAAATTCTTATTACAGAATCTCGATCATCTTTCTTAAAATCACCGTTACAATGCAGGGGTCAGTGTCCTGAGCTGGTGAGTCGAGTTTCATCGATCCGTTTCTTATTTCATATCGATGCTTTTAAACAGCTGTTCCGATAAAATTTCAAGTTCTTTCACTCCGGTTAGAAGCTCGCATCAACCACGGTGTAGGGTGTAGCTTGTGAGATTTTATTATCCCTTCTCAATTTTATTTGTCTACTTCAAATCGTGGTTCGACCCATAAAACTGTTTCTTTTATACTGTACTTTCCTTCGTGTTTATATTCTCAATTACTCATCACATCCTCTGTTAAGCCGTCGGGCATTTTATAGTTTTAATTATTGCTTCTATTATGGACGTTGAAATCGACGACATAATTACGGCTACCAGGTTTTCTCGGAACAAGGAAAATGACGTACTAGTAAAGTTTAAATCATTATATTTTTTTTGTCTGTTTCTTTTTTTTTTTTTCTATTTATTCGTTCATTCGGTTCTAGCGTAACGATTCTTTAAGTTCTGCTTCTTACAATACTGTAATATTGCGATTTAATTTAAGTTTTGCTCAATGAACTATATGAAGATTACCATATTATATTTAAATGAAAAAATTCTAATTATACACAGATTTGTCATGTTGGAACATATAATCATTTCGTGAAAATTGATTTCTGTTTTTTTTTGCAATTTACTTTTCTCTTTACACCTGAGATTGAAGAGAACTGAGTGTATTTATACTTGATTGACTGATTCGGAGTTTTATTGATTTCTTCGGTACGCATATTGTCATCTAGATTCGTTTATTCAGGTGTGTATAAGAATGAAAACAATATAATTGCGTCATCGGGAATTGAAGTCATCAGTTGGAAATCTATATGAAGTGGCTCGCGAGATCAGAAGGTGTATTAATCAACGTAATAAAACACTCTACTTCATTGTCAGTAGAGCTACTCGAATCTATCTCTATCTCTCTCTCTCTCACTCTCACTCTTTCTCTCTCGTTTCGCACACATTTGCTTTCAATAGAAGCACCTATTGTTCTCGATTTCTCCACTCGTGTACGATTTTAACAATTACATCCAATTATCGCTTGTTCAAAGTATTATTCCCATATCGATTATCGCAGTTTTCATAAAAACGAAAAATGCTAGTGTTCCTTTTTTTTTTCATCCTTGTAATTTGGGTGGAGGAAACAAAAGGATTGAAAATCTGCTTCCTGATACTCTATGAAACACACCAAACCTCGAGCCAAAACTTGCAGACTCGACAACAACTCGAGACATGTTTGAGAGTTCTAGTAATTGTTTGTGAAAAGCCTTCAGCTGCTGACTTGTCCTCCAACTTAAATTGTTGAAAACGTGGAACGTACGTGCAGATAAAACAGACGTTCGTTGCCAACGTTGAGGTGATACCGGTTCAAAAACTTGGAACTCTACTCGTTACTTTACACTGTTATACCACCTTAACACAAACTTGCATAATACAGCACTGGTTCGCATAAAATAATCTTGAACTTCTTCTGATCCAAATCATTTTTCTATATCTAAATTCAGGAACGAAATGAAGGTATGAAGTACAGGAAATTTTTTTGGGATGTCTCCTAGGGCAGGCTATATTTGAAAGGGTTTGCTGGTTGGTTGGTCTTCCGCAGGCCTCTAGCGATATCTCTCTTTGCGATTGAGTCCGAAGCGAATGATCTGTATGAGTTGTAACTATACACTAGATACGCGCGGACGATTTCTGATCTTTCAAGTAAACAGCCGAGAGGTTCTACCGCACGTGCTGAGATTGGTCGAATTTTTGTTGGAAGTAAATGTATGATCGGATAAAAGGTTCTAGTGCTGTACACGAAACATTTGAGTTCGTCTTTGGGGCTTTCAGGTATCGATCCGTCTTTACCAAAGGCCTGTTGCCAACCAGTTTTAGTTTTTTCACTTCAAATATTGCACTACTTTCCATCATGAATAGTTTTCATATCGCACAGATTACCGGGCGTTAGAAGCTGGGTAGCAGAAGATTTTATTCTATAATTCGCGTCCCTCAGCTGGCACACTAAAAAAAAAAAAAAAAAAAAACAACTTGATCAGCGAATCGATTGCTCGTTAACAGCTGGGTGATCGTTATATGAAAAATGAAAATAATTTTCTAACACTTCTGAAAATTTTCTCATGCATCATTTATTCAGCTGGACATTTTGCCGAAACAGCGGTTTTGGGAATCCATCACATTTGGGGATTATATAATTTTTAATTATCCGTGGCACCTTTCGAAAGCCAAACCCATGGTCTTTGAAACGAGAGGGAGAAAATCACCCTAGATGCGTGGCGTCGCGTGGATGCGGTATCCTGCGGCACGGTGCGCCGCCATCTTGGTTTATCGATTTCACGTTCACCGCCCTCTACTGCCCCTTTTTGCCCCTTCCGCCACCCTTGACACCCTTATACATACACCCAACTCTCATGGCATACCCCTATAACATGCCTATGGTCTCGTGAGCACCACCTCGTGCATCCTTCACAGTTTATGTCACACTTATGGTGCAAGATACCGGATACGAAACTCTCGGTAACAAAACTTTTAGCACCAAAAACTTGAAAATTTTTTTTCTTCTCTAAATTGCCCGAATTTCCATTACCCGAAGGCGTTCCAAAAATCACATCTTATTCAGGATTTTCACCAGTTTGGTATTACGGCAAAGAAAAGAGAGTTGATTTTATCTTTTTTCGAATTCAGTATTCCTGCATGTTTTTCGGCTGTAGTAAAAAAGAGGATTCAGTCTCCCGGAGTGCCACTTATACATGCGATTTCCTTGGAAAAAAGCTGGAATGAGCAAATGCAGTCCGGTGCAGTAGGTAGCTCCTGTGGTAATAGCCAAAAAACGGACTGATGCTTCACCGGTACCAGCTCTATGTATATTCTTTTTAAATAGTCTGGTGCACATAATACAAATGCAAACATGAGCCTTATGCAGCAGTTTCGGTCAACATTTAACCTCTGCCTAATGGCTAGGTAGGTAGGTACATACCCACCTGTGTACGCAGGGTAAAAGAGAAACGATGCACGCCGGGGTAGAATTGAAGATGGGGGAGGGGGAAAAAGCGAAATAAAAATAGAAAATGAAAAGCAGAAAAGCGAAAAAAATGGTATGGGAAGAAAGCCAAGCCTCATTACCACCTGCATCACAGGTACTACGTATAGTTCGCACAATGACGTCGATGCAAATGGGCAATGAACTGTAAACCAGCTATTTCAACGCTGGAACACCTTTCCTCTTTTTATCAGGCTCATGCGAGGCGATGCAGTGAGAATTATGCTCTATTTTTGTATTCGTGCTTTTTTTCGACGGATTTGAGATCCGACGTTGATCATAGTTTGCCCTATCGATGGACGATTGATGTTTATTATGATAGCCTTATTTCATCATCTTTGGATATAATTTTTCAGATGTTATGATTATAAAATTAAAAGACCTTCTACCGGGGTGGTAATAAATAACGTAGGAAGTAACTTCTTCGAAAGCGATCATCCCAACTTTTGCTTTCACCTCGTGCTGTACGTACAGTATACATCGCTTCAAACTCAGCTATAGCTAGTAACGTTGCTGGCTGCCGTAAGATTGATTATTCCCATCACAGCTCGCTCTCCGGCTCCTTCAGCCTACCCTAATACTCCTACCCAGCTTTTGCTTTCGTTCTTGCTACTGTCCAAATCACCACCCTTTGGCAAAACTATACAGAGTTTGACTTCAACATGATCGATAGGCTAGGGTTGCCTAAATTTTCTACATTTATACGTGTGTGGACAAAGCTGACACGTTACTGTAAAATTTAATTGACAAAAGTTGATTTCTGTAATTATAATACGTATCACGATCACGTAATATAACGATCACGATTATATTCACTGCAAAGAATTTTTGCGTCGGATGAGGATGAAGCTACGAAAAAGAAAAGGTGAAATGGATAAAGGGGTACGGGCAGGGAGGAAAACCGGAGAAGCGGATAGTAATAAAGTCAGCCAGGGGAAGCCGAGATACCAAGAGAATGGCGGGGGGTGTTTATTAATTAATGAAGCGAGCGTCGCATGACTTGAATCGCAAGTAGTGCGCGGATCTCGCGGCATACACTTGGGGCCTTGAGGATCAGAAGGGGAGGCGATGGCGGTTGGATAGCTCAGGGACTTTGAGGGGTGAATTATTTTGCCTGACGCAACGTGCACGCTGCTCGATTAATTGATCGTCATCAGCGAAACAACTGCAGTAATCTATCCCGGAAATTATCATAACAAAACTAATTTGATGATTAAAAATGAATTTTTTTGTTTTTCGAACATGCGAATGTTGCGATTAAAAATTTTTTCTTACACTCAAATTTCGAGTACTATACAAGCTACCGAGATTTATTGTTTCTACATGAATGAGGATACAGAGATAACATTTTCATAGGATGTGGGCTACATCAAACGGTCGTAGACTTGAAAATCGAAGATCAAAAATCAAACTTGAATGTGACGTAGCGTTGTAAAGCAGATACGATAACATTCTTAAGGTCCAGCTGCGGTGGTCAGTGCGGATATATTTTGTGGTGGGGCTAAGAAGCTTAGAAACTTGGATGCGGGTCAAAATCTCGATTTATACCACGGGTTGCCTGGACGCCTCGAATGCCGTCGCCGCCATCTTCAATTCCATGAATTGAACAAATTTTCACTGTCGCGAGTATAACGCCTGTATATAACCGAACCTTTGTCATAAATCCAGAACCGACTGCCTCGACAGAAAAGAATTGTCATATATGCGCGTCATGAAGTTCTCTTCCCCACAAATTATAACCCTCTGAATGTTCTCCCATTCAGCTGTCTCATTTCTTGTTGCAATCGTTCTACGTACGCGCGTTAAATCTCGCCACAAATTTCTATAGCGTCAAAACGCGCGCAACTTTTTGCGTAGTCATAACCCACTATCTCTACCTTGGTCTTCACCGTCAATAGGGAGACAAAGCCATGTATATACAGGTATATATCCACACGCGATACGAGCGATCTCGAATCCTGCTTCTGCAAAGTTGTTTCGAGAGGCACGTGATACTCGTATATAACTTGGGTTAGACATACATATATGGATAATATTCTCAACAGCTTCGCTCTTTCTGCAGTAATCTTGTACCAGACGTCACCTGGACGTATACCTATAGTGGATGTTCCATAGACGCCGACCGTCAAAGCGTCATCAGAGCGCGAAGGACGCGCGTAACGTAACGAGAATTGGCGAGAGAAATTGGTGACCATAGAGCAGGTATTGTACGCTTCACCAACCTCTCGTTCCCCTCGGCTCTTTGATTTTATTTTTGTTTCTTTTTTTTGTTTCTTCCCATGAGAAACAAGTGCGCATATTTCTTTTTAACAAATTTCGCTTGACATAAAATAGAGTTCGGAACGAGCAGAACATTGTACATACATATAGTCGAGTTAAATGTAATTCTGCCTAAAAGTGTGATGTAAGTTGAATTTATAATTAGCGAAACGTAATTCACCACCCTAGATTCCTTTATAGCACATGTACGCGGGATTAACTTAGAATGTTACGCTGAGACGCCACGCAAATCGGGGATTCAAAGAGATTATTTTAGGAATTGCTCTACCTATTTCAGTTTGGTGTAATTTAGCAGAAATCTGTTCCAGGAGTTGTTGGTATTTGGAAATAAATAAACAAATGAATAAGAGAAAAAGAGAGGATATTTGAGATTATATCACTACTGCGGATCATCTATATATGTATATCGTGGAAACAAAATTATTACATCCTATAACTTGGCGGAATATTTATTAATAAAAATTTTATAATCATTCCCCTGCCGCGAAACATTATAACCACAGCAGTGAAAGGTATAATAAAAATAATCCTAAAGGATTAGTCGGTTGTCAAAGCACGTGGCAGATACGATGACAGATCGTTGTGGTCTGCCTTCTTGGCTCCGTCGGGTTGGTATGTTTTTTTTTTTTCTCCTTTTTCCATCTGCGTGTGTAAAATCAGAGGGGAAGAAGTTTTACGAAAACCAGAAAGCAAAGAAGACGAGAGAAAAAAACAAGTTTATGTAAAAAAGAGAGAACAACCATTTCAGTTTGACGCATAAACTAACTAATCCTCGATTTACGATCTCTATATATACTTATATTGCTGCGAACCCATGGTCACCCTGATTCAATTCTATGCACGTAGACTCTTTGCTTTTTGACATTTGATTTTTAGTGCTCCCTCTTTTTTAAGTATACCACCATTGCACTGTGAGATTTTTCAAAGGCTATGGGCTTTGATTGATTTCGATTTTTGGACTTTTGGTGACATAATAAGCTAACCTCTTTTTGAACATATACACTTGAACATTTCATCCGATACCATATAGTTAGAATATATTTCGATATAACATGTATATGATATCTTAGATAGGTCGTAAAAACTTGTAGCAGTAGAAAACTGTAAAATGAACTACCAGATTTTCTGTGATTCTTATTTTGCATATTTCACAGTTTAAATTTGCTGTGCCAAATTCATCGATCTATACAGAAACTAACGATGATTCATTGTTTCGCACTCTCAGGAATCTTATCCGGGAGTTGACTAACTGCGCGTGCCGCGTGTTCATCGGACGCCCACGAAAAAAAACGGTACTTTCTCGCGAACGATGTTTCATCTCGGATTTATAGGTCATTTTGATATATTTTGACCTCAGGAACACGATTCCGTCAAGTAAATCGAGCCAGGAATGAATCCTATCGAGATATTTTGATTTTTACACTTTTCAGAGCGATAAATTGATTATAACGCGATCAGTTTTATAGGTAGATCAATTTGGTTAGCTGATTTGGATTCCTGTGCTCAAAATATATAAGAACAACCTATGAACGCCTATTGAACCATATCAAAATTGAAAGTTGATTTTTGACCCCAAAATCGAGAAAAATCTGAGTTATACCCCTTTGGATTTTCGTCGATTTTGGGGTAAAAAATTAACTTTTTATTTCGATAAGGTTCAATAGGGGCTCATACTCGTGTTTCATCCATACCGTGCGCACAAATATCAACATTGCAGTCTGACTGATATTTTGATGAAATTTTCTTAACCTGATAACAGACCAGTATTATACGAATACTCAATTTAAGCTGTATATTCAGATCGTGGAGACGATCTCATAACGTTCGAAGACGAAACTTATTATGCTCGGAAAATTCAATTTGAGAAAGTATAACGCTTCGGTGAACTTTGGCGAAATTAAGAATAAGACGTACTACTTGAGTTGGAGACGTAAATATTTGAAAGGAAAAATTTTTCCTCATACTTACCACGGTTATTTTAGGGCACCAGATTTCAGGTGGGGCGAGGAACAACTTTTCTAATTGAGTTTCTCATGATTAAATTCGATCCTTGAAAATATCTGATTATTCGAGAAGTTTTTTGATCGAAGATAAAGGACCCGATGAAACTTGTCAATTTTTGTCCTGGATCGTTTAAGAAGACGAATTAGGTATATTTATCTTAACTATACAAGGATGTTTAATATCCACGGCAAACAAGACAAGTTAGAACAACTCTCATGTCCTTCCCATTTCTCATGGAAGGACACCCTCTCCGTTATTCCACTGCGCAATCAGTAAGGATTACAACTATTGCGACTATATATTTTTTTCTTGTCGAGGAGTCATAACTGCACGATCCGTCATCGTCAAATTGTTTTGGGCCGAGATAATTTGATGGTTAATTGAACGAAAAACTTGTACAAATAATTACAGCGACGATGCAACGACGTGTTTTACAATTATGTTTGTTCGTACGAGTTAATCTTTTCGCAAATATGAACTCATTTCAAATACGTTCCCCCTGTCGCAATCGTATAGATCTCGTCGGCTCGTGTTCGCGTGAATATCCTGAAATTAGACCAAACCGTGGTGTAGTAAAATGCATTGCAGTCGGCGCACGCTAGATGTTATCTAAAAAAATACGAGAAAAATAATTCTGCACTTTGTCAATCGATGGTTACGATCTGGATAATAAATCATCGGAATGATTTGGCTGGCGGACGTCTAGCGTCACTTTTCTCTTCACGAATATGAGGAAATCTTATAGGATCGTCGATGGAAGGTAAAAGTCAACGACGCCTGCATCAGCAGCGGCTCTTACGAGTCGCAGGTGGAGGAAGGTATTGCCGAAGGGTAACGCGGCAAGCGACGTCGGGCGTTGAGGGTGGAAGGTTGCGGGAATTGTAGGTGGTTAAAGCAGGAGGGTGAAGGGGACGCCCTCGATCCAGCGCCGTTCGGGGCGCCGGCGCCGGCGCGCATTCTCCACTTTTCCCCTACAAGAGGCGACAGTCGTGCGCGGCCTCTTAAACGCGACGCATCTGTATCAGCGTCGTACGTCCGATAAGGTTTCTTTTTTCTGCTTCATAAAAATACGTCGTTGGTGCCGAAATCGCGATCACCTGAAATCCCCCTGGTCAACCCCGTCGCCCCTTCATCCCTTAAATAATTGCCAATCGTTAACGAATAAACAGGAATCAAAACGCACGCCGGGAACAAGAAATAAATCACTTGGCAGTATATATCAATCAGCTCAAAAAAAAAAAAAGAAAAAAAAACAACGCGAAGTGACTTGTTGAATAAGTATATACGTATATTGTGTTGATTCGTGTGTATTTTGTCACAAATTATTATAAATATACATATATGTGTGTGACGTATTTTTTTATCACACATGCGGACCGCCACGATAATAATTCCCCGATAATCAATCAGACAATCCTTTTAAATTTACTTTCGCGTAAAAATTTTTCGGATAATACCTATTCATCCGTTAGTACAAATTACCTGATTAATATAAATAAATAAAAATCGTACAACTTGGAACTCCGACCATATACATTATTATTATTCTTGTTCGTATCGAAAAATTTCAGTGAAACAATATGAAGTGTGATACGTAAATAAATTATTATTTCATTAGTTTTTGTTTGAAATTTATTTATTTACTCCATTGTTCATTTATTATTTTTGTAAAGTAACCTTTAAATTTAAAGGGACTGCCGGTAGCCACCGAACAAGCAAACGTGTGTAAACAGAAAACACTTGTGCAGGTCAGAAACCACGTGTCACTCTACAGTTCCGGAGTAGGTTCGAGATATGAACGAACGAACCACGTCATCGCCCCGCCCCTGAACTTTCACGTTCTTACTTTTAAAAGTCATCCGTCCAAATTTTCCGGGAATTACGTGACTTAAAAAAACAAAGCGTATAATCATCGTAAAACTGTTGATTTTATATCATCTAATTCTGTCTACTTCGTGTTATACACATATGAATTCTGACAACATTAGGGAGCTGATGAAAAAACCACTGCAGTATATTCATTAAGGTAGGAATCAATTATATGTGATCAAAAAATGAAAAAGAAAAACTTCAATCACGTGTCACGATTGTACATCACGTTTTGAGCTATGCGCGCAAGACCGAGAAAAAATTAAAAAAAAAAATAGAAACGAAAAATAAAAAACGAACCAAAATTTGCACGTAACAGAAGATGAAATATGATCGATGTCAACGTGACGGTCTCTGGAGAACTGATATAGTCGGGTACCATATTCATATTAGTTGAACGAATTTCGGGTGCTCGATACCGGAGTTCGAATAATAGTATGTCAGGTTTTTATCGAATCACTTTGTCAATACGAAGTGCCCTGGAATAACTCATCGCTTGACATTCGATGCGACCCAAAAATATCATATCCGAAATACTGTATACCTATATTGATACGTACCTATACGATGAATTGATAATCGGCGTCCCTATTTTGACATTATATTCTATAGCGTTCGGTAGTTCGTAGTTATGAAAGGAATCAGCTTACGTCTGTTTTCACCCCTATTCTAACTCTCTCAACCTTCGCTACACATCCCCATGACGTTGAAATGTCACGTGACCAAAGTGTCAGCAAAACTCTGCTGCAGAGCGTAGTGTAGTGTGGACGGAATTGGAAGTCCGAGGGGAACCTTAGGGGCTGAAATGACGAAGGGTAGAAGAAGAGAAGGGCATTGTCCTCGGAAAGGATGAGTCTGTTCTTCCTTTCCGCCACCCCCTTCGTCTTCTTCTTCTCCTTCTTCTTCTTCTCCTTCTTCAACGTGGTTGACGTTTAGAAACCCCTGCCACTCTGTATATATTTATACATCTAGTGTCGCCCGTACGTGTTTGGGATAAAAAATCTCGTCAAACTCTAGTACTGTGGATAAATAAAGAAGAAAAGAAAAAAAATTTGCGTCGTCTCAATTTCACAGAAATGCTGTTTCTTTTTTTCTTACTTCTTCCCTCATGCTTTTTTCGATTTTTGAATTGCGAGAAACTTGGCAGAAAGACAGAAAAAAATGTAATGAAAATAAAAAACAGTCTGAACGGAGTCTCGTGGCGTATGGGAGACTCTGGATAAGGTACTCCGTCTCGATCTTGAATTTTCGTGTTGACTTCGCGCTGACTTCGCCCGTCTTATTTTTCTGCTCGCGGATATCGCCCTGCGGGATCCAAGGGGTGTTTTCTTTCCTTATACCACTGTCAGCCGTCGTTTGCCACCCCCAATCATAACAATATCGATTTCCGCTTTTTTCGTTTTTTCTTTTTCTGTTTTTTTCCTTTTATTGTCGACGAACGCCGGTGCAGGGTCGGTGAACACGAACAATAGTGTCGCGCGGGGCCAATCAAACATGTTGACCTTTATAACTTTAACGATCAGTGCGCAGGGGTTCGCAATTTTTATTATCATTATTATCATTTATTTTTTTTTCACACCGATCACCAACTCTGAAAAATAAGGCACCTTCATACGGATATGAATACGTGGTGGTGGTTTTTTTTTTTTTTTTTTTTTTCCTTTTTGTATTTCAAATTGCCCCGATGAACAAACATAACAAGTGTTACAGTAATGCAGGAATTCACACTAGGGTAATTCTAAACTACATTTGTTCTACGTTGTGTAGAGCTATAGATATATATGTACATGGAGACGGTCTGCAGGGTAGTGCGGCAGATGGTTGCATGAAATAACACTAACACATATACCTACCTATTGATTTTTCTACTCGCTTATACCACTACGCCATCCAAAACCACCCTTCGTTGAAGGAAAAGAGCGCACTGGACTGACTGCCTGCCAAGCCAGCAGCCACATTTATACCTACCAACCTCCAGTTCTCTTCGCTCGATATCGATCCCAACTCTGCATGCTGTTGGTTGAAACTTTGCTGTTCTTCGCCACGACGTTTTCAATTCACGCAATTTTATACACCAGCTGACAATGAGATATGTATACTTATTCAATTTGATGCCTGCGTACTTATACATGACGTATATCGCGCCGCCATATGATGCCGTAGAATTTCGTTGCGTAAATAATAATGTGCGGTCATCAGGTTTCTCAGAGTAAAGCTTTTTCGAGCTTTAGATCAGTTGATGGAAAGTATAATTACCGGGTAATTAAGTAAAGTAATTGTTGCCGGGGCAACGATCTTGTACGGAGCAAGTCTGCAGTGGCTTCTGCAGACGCGGGTATAGAGGTTATTTCATTGCCAAGTAAGGACAGACGATGAGAGGAAAATTGAGGAAAGTGAAAGTATTTTTGACAATGTATGTATGATATTATAGCGTAATTATATTAGACCCAGGTAGTTTTCTCTTACAGTCATCAAAGACAAATTACCCATGTATATTAGTTAATGAAGTTGTTTGAATATGATTATGTGTAATATGTATAATATTATATCGTTCCACTTTGACGTGCAAGTTGAAATTATAACGTAATGACCGTTATTGACGGATAATTTGGAGCGACTGTTCAGAGGCAGCTATAATACTTGAATACCACCACGGTGTTTGTTACCTTCGAACTACATGACCAGAAGCTATTTATACAGTTATAATGGAATATCGGAGCCAAACCAAAATTGGAATTTATTGTCAAGGCTGGCCTTCTGATTTCTTGAATTTCGTGCGACGAAGGTATATTAAGCCACCTACCTGGCCCACGTCATTATCACGTTGAATTTCTCAGTTTCTCAACGCCGGAAATCACGCAGATCGTCGTTAAGATATTCCATGACCACCCCAGCTTGGATACCGTTCTATTTCTCCCTTCCTTAATACAGGTCGAGGCGATACAATTTTGCGATAATACCAAACTCAGGATTTCAGAGAAAGTTATACAGTAGTTTGTTATAGAGGAAATTACTAATCATACATCCCATCAAACCAACGTCTTTTTCAATTTTGTCTATCTGGTATATTTTGACCATCGATCCTTTTATGTTCCGGATTTTTTTCAAGTAATTGTGACGTGATTTCGTTCGCTACATTATGCAACCTATGGAATCGTTCGAGCTCCTCGGTGCAACTCGGTCCGGCTAAGCTTACTGCAGAATTTTAACCCTTGAACTCCGTAAATGATTGGCCAATTTCCTACTTACCGCAGCTGGGGTCCCCGTAGTCGATATGTAACTGTTTGATTTGGTAAAAAAAAAAAAAAAAAAAAAAAAAAAAAAAAAAAAAAAAAAAAAAAAAAAAAAAAAAAAAAAAAAAAAAAACCAAAACTAAACTGAACCAAAAGTTGTGGCTATGCCGCATAAATATCTGGGGTAGAATCTGCAGGCAGAGCAAGTAAAATCGTCGTACTGAGGATGGGGGTGGAAAAGAGAAAATTGGGGTGGCCATTTGATTTATTGTCGTAACGCCCAACGACCCACCCTATATACAGTCCTACACACGGACCTTGCCTAAATTCGTTTTCGTGCCCTTTCCGTTATTATATGGCAGATACGCCCAGTTCGTGCTCCAGGTTCAGAGTTCAGCTCTCATGTTCGGACCTCATCGCGTGCTGCAGTTGTCCATATACGCGAAATTCTGCGATATTATGAAGGGAAACCCATCCACGCGACCCTCGCCCTCCGCGAAAAGAGAAGGGAAGAAAAGGGAAAGTCATTTCGATGGTACTGTGTCAAATTTCTTAATAGAACCTGACCTTTGGACCCTTATGGTCTTCGATTTTCGCTGCTGGTTATGTATCTTTCTCCAGCCCGATTCCAGCCCCGTTTGATACCCTTAAAGGGCCTCTTCCTTTTTTTAAACACCCTAAAGTTGAGGCCGTATATATCTCCCCAGAAAAATTACGAGCTTCTTATTATACCTAATTTACTGTATCGTTTACAAGCCCTACGACCTTCTCGAAAAAAAAGAAGAAAACCACGATGTGGAACTCTTCACCCGAACGAAGTATAGCAAAATCGTTGGGATGGTTTTAGCGAAAAGGTATCACCTCGTAAAAACGTACGACGTTCTTCTTTGATTGTTTGTCCTGCAAACGTATACATACCTATATATGTCAGAAGACCCCGCAAAGGATACTGGATTAAACTCACACTCGCTTCATCGGCAATAAAATAAATACCTATCGAATGACATCTTGTTTTTTTTTTTTTTTTATGCTGGATTGAAATTTATCACCTGTAGTGTAACAGTCGTCGATTATAATGCCATCTAATTTCTGGTTTTTTTTCTTCTGTTACAGGTAAGAGAGAGAAAAAGTGATTATTATATAGATTCTTTGTGTAACGTGAGTATTAACAATTATCGAATCCTTGGATATTTTATTGTGTTTATACTTTTCATGAAAAGAATGCTAGGAAAAACAAAAGTAACACGAAAAAGTTCTTCACCATACGCGTTGGTCGTTGATAAGATAAAAGTAAATTGATAGCCGCTGGCCGGAAGAAGTGGTAAAAGTAAAACGATGCAAGAGGGATTCATCCTTTTTCCGCTTCGTACGCACACCCCTTACTATACGATTATATATACAGGTGCTATAGAACCATCTTTCTCCAGCCCTCTTATACCTATTACTTTATATCTTTGGCAAGTTTAGTCATAAACCCAGAGATACGCCGACATTTCGTAGCTGGCATGCCATAGGGCTCTCTATACATATAAGCAGGGATGCCAACCCGCCTGTGGACTGCCCTTAGGTTAAGTTAGCCTCGAAAATACCCTCTGCATCCACCTCCTTTCCCCAAGAGCTCGAGGGTGCAGGCGGTCGTGATAATTTGGCATTTTTCAAATTATTACCATAAACCTGACTCCCCCACAGCTTGCTTTACGAAAAGTTTTTTTTTTTTTCATCTTGTTTTTTTGTTTTACCAAAAATACTACTCCATGGAAATATCCTCATGCCGAACCTCCTCGCGCGAGGTATGTAATTGAATGGGGGGTTTTCTTACTTTTATTCATTCTTTTTTTTTCTCATTTGTTTTAAACTATTCCGATGATCAACGTTGATAAACTTTTCAAATTTTGGTAAACATGCACGCCTAAAAATAATGAGAAGAAAAAAAAAGATGTTGAACAAAACGCTAACTATATATGATAGTGCAGCAAAAAACCCATGCCGAAGTGCTGCTATGAACGTAATGGTAAAGTACACAAGGTATTCAAATACGGGACGTAATATCAAATGCGAAACCGTGAATTCATGGTGTTTGTAGTAAAACTTGAGGCGTTTCGGCGAGAAGGCTGATGTAGGCATAGAGTACGCTGCGTATGGGATTAGGCTTAATTGGAGAGAATTTGATAGTGGCAGTACAGTTTAGAACCATAAGTACATTGAGGTATCATAAATAATTAATCAAAGTACATTTGGTGAAAGGTATACGACCCACCCATATCCTTGAGCTCAGTTTTAATTTTTAATAATATACGAAACTACTACGAGAAATAGCGCAAGCTTTTGTTTGTGAAATTCGATATTTTATGGAACCGCTATAATGTTGAATCACTCGAAATCAGCCTGCGATTTACCGCTTTACAAATCAACCTCTTATATTTTCACTGCCGCATAATGAATTTTCACTCTATTTTCTATGATTAAATCTTTCGCAAAATATATGAAAAAGAAAAGTCAATTACGCGGTGAAAAAAAAATTTTCAATCAAATCATGTATATTTTTCTGTGTTGATATCGCGATGAAAGTTTTCAATTACTGGGAATCAAATTCTTACATCATATATGCACGTTATACCCATAGCTCACGTATATGGGTAATTCTCGAGCGATGATGTAGGCATGGAAACGGGTCTGATTGAAAGATATTTATTCAAATCAATCAACGACTCTCTTCCAGCACTAGAGACCGTTGATTGCGAGCGGTATCAAATATGACTCGAGTCTCCTCCTTCAATCTCTACGTACGCTTCCGATATTAATCACGTTATTAAAATTACTTGAATAACCTCACCTGCTATCAATTTATTGGAATTTATACATAAAAATGTTTACGAAGGCAAATTCATACGCGCTTTATAATACAAGAGAAAATCCTCCCCATCGATAAGTCAAATCTAGATCCTGCTAGGATGTCAATTTTACAGTCCACTGGGTATAGGTTGAAAAAAAAAAAATATCCATACCGGGCAGAACGCCAATTTTGTCACCGAGAGTTTCTCATCTTTGCCAGGTAATGTCAAACGATGTGATAAAAATTAAAAGAAAAAAAAAAAACAACATGTCGCTAGCTATTCCGCTGCAGAGTTTGAAAAAGTTCGATATAAATCCTTCTGAGAAACGAATAGTGGCGATCGTTCCGTGTCAAACGAAATTTCTGATTTAACGGTGCTAGAAATTTTGCAGATGCATATAAATTGATTTCGCTTTGACCTGCCGTGCAATAAATCCAGATCATCCAATATCCGGCTATATTTTGCCTGGCGGGTGGTGAAGGAATGAAGCTGGGAGCGAGCTCACGGCGTACGTGTACCTATATGTATACATCTATACCTATAAAGGTTCAGGCGATGCGTCATGCGCCTAGGCCAATATCTGCTTTAAAACTTCCTGCATGCCTAAACTTTGCCCCGTAAATCGACATAGCGCAATTGACACGTATTCAAATATATATCCAACCCCCATGCAGCTTTTATATTTGCATTCATGTTACGGCGGAAAAATTTCCAGACTTTTTCTTTTCTTTTTTTTTTCTCTTCCAATTTTTATAGAAAAAGAAAAAGCTATAAGCTTTCGAGCTATAGCTTAATCTGCAATTCAATTTATGCTGCAGCGCGTGACGATTGCTTCATCCTTTTTATTTATTTATTTATTTTTTTTCATTCTTCAACATGCATTTCTTTGAAACGATAACTTAATCTATCATAAACTATGATTGATCGAGTGATTGACGTAGGAGTGAAATCGTATCACTGAAACGCTGCACTAAAAATGAAAGAGGAAAAAAATCCAACTTCTCTAACATTCTTACTTTTCGTCGTTATTATTCCGTATGGATCACGTTACGCAGTTGCGTCAGATGTTTTTTTTTTTTTCTTCTCCTTTTTCCGTTTTTTTTTTTTTTTTTCATTTCTCTCGAATGAAATTCGTCGCCCCAGAAACGATCCATCAGTCGTTTTTTTTCCCCTGCAAGGCGTCGCGCGGTGTCACCCAAAGGGTGAGGGCACACCTCTTGAATATCTTTATTTTTATTTTTATTTTCATTTTTTTCATAGCTGCTATATTCACGTCTCATCACTCTATATGTATAGAAACTACCTGACGCTAGTCAATCGTTCAGTTTCCTTTTACAAACCACTTCATATTCGTATAAAATAGCTGCTCTTATTTTTGATCAATCTCTGGAAACGAATGGATCAGAAAATATAATACATTAACGATATGATTAAAACATGTGCAGGCTGACACGAAAACCCCGATCTAATGATTTTATTTCAGTGTACTTTTTTTTTTGGTTGGTTTTTTATTTTCATGTAATTTTTTTCTATTTTAGTGCAAAAGCAATCATTCCAGCTGGTTGAGTAGTCAGGTTAATAACTTGGTAAGCCATGCAGCATGCCTTACCATATGATCCTTTCGTGCAAACGACGCGATTGCTTGCAGCACGAGATGCGGAAGTATATGGTATAATATGAAAGCAAGCTGGAAAAACATCATCAAGGTTATTAATGACCTTATATTACGAATACGAAAGCTCGTTTTAACCGAAATGCTGGGCGCAGGTTAGGGATTGGTATCATAAACTTTCAGGTATATATGTGTTGTGCATATAATACCTATTTGAATAAAAAAAAATTAAAAAAAAAAAGAACAAGACATATTTCACCTTGACGCGCACCCCAAACTTCCTGGTGATAGGAGCAGTCGTCCTTCCCTAATCCGTGCAAGTACTTCCCTATGCAAACAGAACTACAGATATTGGTATTACATTAGAGTGCAGTTTCTTCAAACGAAAAATTCTGAAAGGTCGCTCAAGGTAGGTATTAAAAAAAAAAACGATTTTTCATTACGATTCATGAAATTCATTTGTCTTCATTTTCTCTATCTCTGCACGAATCGGAAAAACATTCAAGAGAGATAAAATTTCCTATGACCTCAAGCGACCTTTTTTTCATCCAGCTGTAAATCTCCCTTTTGTAATCAAGAAGCGATTGATCCTCTGGCAACAAAATTGAAGGCGATTGAAATCGACCGTGCTTAGGTAGTCGCGATGTGTAGCACGTTTATTGTTAATTAGCAACATAGTTTCAGACCGACCAGAGTAATGCAATGCTGAAGTATAGAGGGTAGTAACTAAGCGGTGGCCTTGATGTCTCCTGGTCGCGATGTAACCGGTAACTACATCGGTAGCAGATGCACCGGAAGTTTAATTACAACCGCAAGATCTGACTTTCCTGATCGACCAACGCTCGATCTGATAATGAGCTTCCTGCTTTCTGCACGGTGTAGTTCATATATCCATGGTTGACCTATTCCCAGACTAGATGAGCATCTGAGTTTTCCGACGTGAGTTTGGTATCTCCCGACAAAAAAAAATAAAAAACTAAATAAAACAAGATCAGCTCATCGAAAATTGCAGCTGATTATTTCATGCCTTCGTTCGGTCTACTCGGTTGATGAATTCCCGAATTTCCTTTTCACTATCGCCCCAGCTGTAGCATTGATTTATCGAATTGTAACCCGCGCCGTCACCTGCGCCATGTGCATGACAGAGTTGACCTTTGATGAAAATAACTAATTAGATGCAGCGCACGTAATGGAATTTCACGCACGATATAACGCGTACGTATATACTCGACCACCAGGCGTTATGTCAAAAATAATTTCGTTGATTGCTTGATTCAATTATCTGCAATCCGCCTCTCGAATTCATTCATTTTCGTCCGTGCTGAATTTCAATATCGATATCTCTTCAATGATCGTTGTATTCGACATTGCACCAGTTCTAAAAATTTACAATCAATTACCTTATGCTGATCAGATGAAATTACGAACCTTTTATTTTCTGTCTATCTTTGAGAAATTCAAAATCTTGAGGGATCACCGTCTAAAAACTCAATCACGATTTTGGTTAAATACTTTATTCGAACAACAAGTTATATTGCGTATATTTTTACAGTTTTTTTTTTTTTTTCGTTTCGATTATTATGTTATCCATTCATTTCTTCAATTTTTTTGTTTTTTCATTTTTTCATTCCATTTCACGAAGATCGATGTTCGAATACACGGAGTTCATTCCGCACATTGAACCTTCTCCGAAATGAAGCGAAAGAAAAAAAAAAACCTCGCGTTGCATGGCACGGATCCTTTATTCCTGCGAGTCTAGACTACGTAGTACGACGAAGCGTAATAGGGATAGGCACTGTAAGCACTGTACGCTGAATAGGCGAGAGGGTAGCTCGCGTATGGAGCCGAATATGCGGCGCTGTAAGCCAGGGGTGCTGTGTACGCCGAATAAGCTAGGGGGGCGGCTGCGTAGGGTGTGGCACCGAATAGCAAGGTGCGTTTGTCTCTCACTGCACTCGTCGTCTCAGCTGCTACTTCCGACGTCTCCAAACCGTCCGTTCCTTTCGATGATGATATTGGCTCGATGGACTCGACGTCGATCGGATTGGCTACGGCCAGCGAAAAGCACCCGACGGCGACCAGCAGAACAATCTGCAAAGGACGATGTGTTGCTTTGTATAATTTTTGATGACTAATCGTTTGATCGGTCAAGAAATCATTGATTTCTCTGTACCGTCCGGAAGAATTTTCGATTTACTTACCGCGAAGCACTTCATGATGATTGGTTTTTTTGCTGAACTATTTTCCAGTAAATTTCTACTAATTGAAGCTGAGTTGACTCAGGACTGAATGATGCTCCTGGTGTTGAATGCGAGTCTTTATATACCAATCGGACGATCTTTTTGACTACGTGAATCGATTGGTAATCGATAAACGTCTCCTTCGATCAGTGGGTGAATAGGTATGTATGTTGTGCTATTGTTTGTGCCAGCTGGTTATGGGTTAGGCGTGTCTGATGGAAGGTTACACGTACACTGCTCGGTGCGTGGTTATAAGTTCGCTTGGAAATCGATGGTGTCTCGCACCGCGCGTTCTTCTCCATCAACACAATCTTGGGCAAGAGACCTTGGCGAATGGCCAAATATGGACGAAATAAGTGTTTGACAATATTGTACGGAGCAACAGCTAACTATGCTAATAGCGCAATACAAACCGATTCGAGGTCTTGGCAACAATTAAAAGTTTCATGAACCACATCGGTGTTATGTTGTCCACGTTAACATCATCCTTCACGGATACCTACATGTAGGTATATGCACATTTAAGGTCTATTCTTATGTCATTTTTAAACACCAGTTTGAAATTCCGAACCCCGAATCACAGTGTGTGCAGGAATTATTGCGACGGTATTTTCAAGATTATGCAAATGAATAATTGCATTCTAAATATTCTCCTTCACCCGAAAAAAAAGAAATTTCATAACCTTTTGTAACGCAGACCCTCATTTGTCACGGACATCAAGGGTGTTTCTTTCGCTTCGCCAAGTCCATTTAGTTACCAAATTTTTTCGGGTTTTTTTTTCTTTGGGAGGGGGGCGGGGGGGAACAGTACTCGAGGTGGGTTTCCAGGGCGAATATAATTCATCTCTCTTTATCACGCTTAAACTTAAGGATTTGAAGATTACCTGAAAGCTGATGACGTAAAACAAAAAAAACATTTTAAATTAAAATTTACAACGAATGTATATTTCCGCATTCTATTATCAACGGTCCTATACCTATAGACAAATATTATATGGTTGTCTCTGATGTGTCGCGTGTAATTGCGCCACACGAAGAGGAAGTATAGTACGTTGAAAAGTATTCTGCATATCACGAAATATCGTGTGCGCTCACTTGTTTGGTGAAAAAAAAAAAAGAAAAAATTAGAGAGAAAAAAGCACAGCCTGAGAACACGTTGTTTGAAACGACTATGGTACGGCGCGGTGTACGGAATGTTATATTTATTCTTTTGTAAAAACTAAAAACTCGGTCTAACTTGAAATTATTAACCCAACCCTCAGCAACCTTTTCTCTCGTTTAATCTCACGCGACAAATCGGCATGCTCTTCGTATAGTTTCAGAGCTTCTGCTCGATGTAGGTACCTATACTTATACGTATGGTATAGCGCAGCGAGTCGAAACGTTAAATTCCATCCCTGCCCTTATCATTACGACGTTCCTTCTCTCCTGGCTACCGCTGTGATGGGAAAAAGCATCAAAACTCGAGAATATAACGCGGTGTATTGTTACCAGTTACTAGCTTCGGCTAGCTATAGGTATTGTACATACCTACATTGTTATTATTATCATCATTATCTCACTCTACTAGATACAAGAGCCACAAAATTACTACCGACTTTCGTTATAATAACGCGCTATACATAGCCAAAGCCAACTGTATCATGTATCCACGGATATATGTCTTAGAAAATGTTCAATTATTTCCATCGACAAAATTATGACGCGAGGAAATTCAAAATTTTGAAAATTCGCACGAATATTCCTTGTCAAAGTTTTGCACCTTTGCAACCCCTATTATTTTTACATTACGCTACCGATAGAATTTATTTTGATTCGTGCCCCCCGATTCGATGAAAAAAAAAAGACTAAGAAATCCCGAGGAATAAAGAAAAAGGTGTAAAAATATTCCTGATGCTGTTCAAATAATTTGTGGAGATGCAAATGTACCCACCGCAGGGCTGGGAGATATGAAGCACGAGTTCGATCACTGGACGTTTTTTCTTTTTCTTTTTCTTTTCTTTATCTATTCTTTTGTTTTCTCTTTCTTTATATGTAAAATACAGAAGTTCTGCCATCCCCCTTATTTCCTGCAGGCGTCGCTGTGATGAATAGTCGAAACTTTTTCGAGCCATTGCGACGGCGCAAGAAATTATTCGATACCTACCAGCTTTTAAGCTCTAGCCTTCTCTATACCTACTCTATACTTTATTCTATCTTATATCTCCTCCCTTTATTTCTTGCACATCAATTCTACCGAGCAATTCATATTATAATCTGCACGGGGATTGAAAGAGATACAAGTTTAGAACATCGTTATATTCTCTTTGCTCAGTGCTTCGTGTATCAAAACCTTCGGAAAAAAGGGCTGTGTATAGATGAAGATTGAGATGAAAACTTAGTGAATTAAATACGTAATATCGGGTTGGATATACGTATTACTTACCAATATATATTTCAAATCACTTTAAATCACTTACCCGCACGTGAATTTCATCGATAGAGCGCACTTGATGTGCGGTAGAAATTTTCTTTAATTATCTGTAGACACTGGACGTATAATTATCGTTTGAAATAACAGTGAGATTTTTTATTAGTTCATGGTTACGAAGAGAAAAAAAGGCAATTAGTCAGCGGTATGTATGTACGTACATGGAGATAAAATATAATGAGATCTGCAGGTGGATATAGAAAAGAAAAAAAAAGAAAACCCTTTTTCATGCACAATGCGAGTGGCGAATCGCGGTTCCCTCATAACTTTTTCTTTCGCTTCAAGCATCGGCACCCCACTCTTTATTTTCCTCTTCTCTTTCGTCGGTTAATTAGGGGTTGATAATCTCCCTCGTATAGTGACAGTCAGCTACGTAGGTATATAGCTAGAGATTCCAACGCACTAGTATAAAGTATATATGTATATGTATATAGCATAAAATACAGCGCAATATTCCCTGCTGAAGTAAGATAAATACCGCGAGGTGCTTCGCGCTTCGTTTTAGTCCAAGTAAATCTTTTGTTACTTTCTCTTTAACAAAAGCACGCCCTTCCTCTTAACCCGTTCCTCTACGATACCGACTGGCTGAGGACCTCGCTACATACGTATACGTATACGTATATATATATATATGTATATATTCTTATATACACAACCAACCGCCTCAGTACAATGCTAATTAAAAATATAATAAACTTCGCATAAATCCCACTCTCGGTGGGTTTAAGGGGGGTGGGGAGGGGAGGGGGCAGCCCGAGATGACGGTAGAAAAAGAAGAGTAAAAACAAAAACTTGAAAAACTTCATTTTCTGTGTACATTTACCTACTGGTATCAAAAAACAATATCATATTTTCTCTGATCTGACAACCCTTTTATCGGTTCAACTTCCATGAGAATAGAAAAGTAACAGAAAAAAAAAAGAAAAGAAAAATTTAATGACGAACTGAAATTCAAGCTTTAGTTCGCAGGTTTTAGTTATGTTTCTGCCTATCTAGTCATCTTTATTCTTCCCTGTTTTTTTCTTGTTTTCTTTCTCGCTAGGGTTCCGTCTAATGGGAAAGCCGTGAGATTGACGTGCAGACTCAGGTTAACGTATATAAACACGTATTAGTTTGATCGTATATATATACTTATACATACGTGGAAAGAGGAAAAAGGGCACGTGTCTCTCAGTTAGTAAAAGTCGGTACCGTGTACGCGGCGTACATGTATATATGTATACATGTACATATAAGCTATGTACTAACCTATACGACGAGTGCAAAGAGCACCGGAACAGGTAGAGTACTTCCATTGTTTTCCCTGTTCTTTAGAAACTCTCCACATTAGCGTCGTGAATTAGTACAATGGTTCTTTCTCCCTCTTTTATATACCCTATTCCTCTTCTTTTCCTCTTACTCGATGCGCCTAGCTACCTCCTCCACCTTACACTACCTCCGCACTACACTTTCTTCTTCTTTCTTTCTTTCTTTCCTTAGCCTCTCTCTGATGTGCTTTATTCGCGTGCCTCCTGGACGACCGGGAATAGCCAAGTGCAGTTATACGTATAGCCATATACTTATATGTATATGTATATACATACGTGCGAAATGCGGACGAAAGGTAATCTTGGATTTTTCATCCTTCTCTCTCCTTTCTCTCTTTTCATTTATTTACAACTTTCTTAGTTCAGTGTCCTCAGCTACGAAGAACAAACGACGCTCTAAACAGATGTTTTATTTTCGGGAAAAACTTTCGCGTTAGTATGAAAAATTTATGTATCTTATGTATACGAGACGTTGAAATATTACATAATGTATAGAGACGTAAACGTTATTTACATGTCGATGAAAAATGTCTGTTCGGATGTAAGATAGATCGTGATCGTAAAAGATTTTAAAACGTCGAATTGTTTTTTACTTTTTTTCCATGTGGATTGATACATACCTTCACTTATTCAAGGGTTGGTTGGATTCCCGTTAAATTGTGGTCAGGGTTAGGGCCGGCTGAAAGCTCTCTATTTCCTATTTCCGCCTTTTATTTAAACTTTGAGGAAGTTGGAAGAGATCCAAAACACTTATGTAAAATCGAAAGCAGGTCTTCAGGTTTTTCACACGATGAGAAAAATTCCACCGAAATCTTTTCGCAATTTTATAGTTGTAATGGATATAAATCTGATATAATATCGGACAGGTTAAATCCGATGCTCAAACCACCCGGATCTTGAGATCTATATATCCGCTATCCTGATATTCCGATGTATTTTCGGCTTACGTATCTTCTACGATTCAGAGATAAGCCGGTAAGCAAATATCAAATCTATTCTATTTTTTCGATCTAACGGACGCAGCTCGACACGGTTTTTAAGTAAAAACTAATATTTTCCAAGCCTCACGGAGACGATTTTTCGTATTATTTGATCTACGTGCATGAGATGATCCTGTTTGATAGACGTAGTTCGAATCCACGTATGAAATAGAAGGAAAATCTGATCATCCATCCTGTCGTCGTACACTCGCGGCTTAAATTTATGAGGAAAATTATTATCTTATCTCGGTTTTTCAGGCGCGCGGTGATAAAACTTTTAGGAAATGGGGTTTAACATGTTTAGTTGAAAACAACTTTCAGTGCTAATTAGTGAAACGAATTTCGGACGTTGCAATTTTATTCATTTTCTATGCGGTTTTATTCCTTCGCATGGAAGTGGGAAGAGCAGGAAGAGGGGAGTGAGATTTTTCGAAAATATAGATTGCGATGTGTAACGCGTTATTATAGGTATACTAACGAACCACCACAACCGAACCATCGTCCATATAGTGAACACCGGAGTGCCGTCCAATTGTGGCTGCGGGCAGTTTGAGCTGAAGGATAATTCCATTTACTAACCCCTGAAGCAGTGACAGCACCGAGTCCCGGTAAAGTCCTGCAGGATCAGACTTAACCCAAACCTGTACACATACATACCTACAGCTTTGTGCCATGACGACAGATTTTCGACGAGTATTTTGACCACCGGTGCTCTGAATAAGTACTGGTAATCGAGTATCGCTCTGGTCAATTTCCGGTGTTGACGTTACATCCCACGGTCGTTAGTATCCTATATACCTATACATATACATACATACCTGTAGGTAAACGGAAATTACCGAAATCGAATCACAGAAATTGTCATTCTGCACTGTCAATTTTTACGCAGATTATTTTACCTACGGGTTGGCCGAGCTCTTTTCACTTTGATGTACGTACGTCAATTGAACTTATAAACATTTTATTCAGTTTGTTATCTTCTTTTCTTTCGAAATTTGGCTTAATCCTTTGCCAAATTACAGGGCTCAAGTTTATTTTTTTTTTATTTTTTCCAGTCTGCCACTTTACCTCCTTGTTTATATTGTTCTTTCATTTATATTAGAGACTCGACTCAAAGGGTGAACTGAGATTTTTTCGAATTTATTTTTCAGGCCTTCAGATCTTCCGAACCTTATAAGAGACGCCTTTTAGGTTCTGTTTGGATACCGTTCCTCTTTTTTTTCATCCTAATAAAACATACTAAAACTGAAAGAAGAAAATGCTTTTTACACGAGTCTCTTCGAAATGCAACAGCTGCAAGTGGGTAGAAATATGAAAAGATCTAAGCTTTGTTGATTGATTTGGTATCTGAATAACGAAAATTTTCCTCTGACGAAAAAGAGCATGCGAAAACCTGCAGCTTTTCTAGATTTGAATACTATTTGTAAGTGGAAATCGTCTGACGAATCGGTTAACGTAAACAAGGTGTGATTGTTATCACTCCGTACTTTACGAACACTTAGCGAATACGTCATTGTCTCCTTAGTCCTCATCCCTCACTTCCTCATTCATTCACCCTTTCCATACTGCTCACAGTAGTATTTAACCCAACGCCATAAGGGACTCACAAGCTGAAAAAGCCCTACACTGGTTGTCGTTAACCATGCCAAGAGATTTCTTGAGTGGTGGGAAAACTCGGCTAGAAACAGGGTCGGTGCTTAGTTGGAACTGTCGACTAATTGTCAGCGAACCCCTTCGAGTTCGTTCGAACAGGAATCTACCTGAGAAAGCGTAATTTACAAAATTTTTCTGAAACTCGTATCGACCGTATCAGAACAATTAACCCTCGAGGTTCGCCAATTCCTTTCTGATTTTTCTGTGATAGTTCTCGGCTATAATTTTCTGTTTTAATTGATCGAAAACTGTTATTCCCAGAACTGAAATATACCCTTCACTTCAAGTACTCGACCTACAAAAAATGGGCCAAAACTAGAAAAAACAAAATAAATACTGCAAATGCAAGTCGGAATTGGAAAAGTTGTGAACTCCATTACTGTACAGTTCAAAAACTTTCAAGAGCTACTAACTGCAAGCGAAATTAAAGTTCACAAGGGTCGATTATATTAGGGTTTTTACTATGCAGTTTTTTTTTTTGTTTTGTTTTTCTGTTTTTTTTTTTGCTGCTTCAACCTTTTTTATCGAATGATTTTTGTTACTTTGTTACATAATGAAACTTTTATCAAGTGTACGTATATTAAACGAAAAATGGATGGGGAACGGGGGGGGGGGGGGGTGAATTAATGAGATTCTTACCCCCCCCCCCCCCCCCCCATGTAGTCCGTTATTTGGTCGTCTTGCGAAGGACATGCGAATATCAAGAGTGGCATTTGGGGTGGCCATGGCGCCGGACGTGGCGTATCGTTTGGCTTGGTCGGAGTGCCGTGACGTTTTCACATACAGAGGGAGCGTCGCGGCGCCCATACCCATCAAAGGTCATATTCGTATAAATACATCCGGCGCCCACCACGGCCCCGTTTCTCATTTCTGCATCGCTGCTGTCACTACGCCGCGTGCAGGACCTGAATTATAACGAACAAAAATAATTACGTCAGTTTTCGTTACAACTCTTATGACAAATAATCTGCATTTTGGTCGCAGTCTTCCAAGACACATATTGGATTAATCGAAGATCGATGTGTTGGTAATCTTGGTAGAAAGTACGGTATGATCTTAGAAAAAAAAAAAAAAAAATGGATGAAATAAAAGAATAAAACAAAATGTCTATACAGACGCCCAAAGTTTGTCTTCATCAGCTTTATAGCTTTTTCACCTGACGCTGGATTCTTCTGGTGAAGAACGAAAGGGAGAGGTGAAAGTTAAATTGCCAAACGCTATTTCGTTAGCAGCATAAAGAATAAAACAAAAAAAAAAAAAAAAAAAAAAAAAGAACTCGAAACTTGAGCGAGTTTCCAAAAAAAGGAAACTAAGTCTCTCGCCAAATCTTTTCCTCTTTACGATTCCAGCCGCTTCTTGTAATTCTTCTTTTGTTTCTTTACCTTCTATATCTTGAGAGTCCCGTGTAGAAAATTCAATCGATATAATCAAACATCGGATGACAAAACTAGGAGAAACAAAATTTTGAAGACAAAGTACGAGAAATTGAAACAATTCCCGTACGTAATTTGCAATTCTGATTTTTTTTTTTACCACGATATCTTTCTCTACATATTATTTTAAAGAATGAAAAGTATTTCTTACTCTCCATTCCGATAGCCTGAGGAAATGGTATTCATTGCGCTGCGTAAGATGGAACGTGACATTGAATATAAAGAAGCGGTTGACAGATTTTATGGTAAGAATTCTCGAGCCGCATACTCTATAGTGTTTTCCATCCACGATGAATTTAAGTAGAATAGGAAGAGGATCAGAGAGAAGGAAAAGAACTCACCTTACACCACCCCTGCAGCTTTTTCGTTATTCACTTTTTCTTGACGCGCGCAGGGATGCGGAGATCGCGGAAGACTTATAATCAGTGATCAACATCAAGCGTGGGAAGAATAAAAGTCATTGTGAAGAAGACTTTCATTGTTGGGTAGAAGCGAATTCTTGATATCCAGAAAATGATGAAAAAGGAGAAATGAAACAAAAAAACTCCGCCGCGTACCACCTCTTATTTCGGAGGACATCTTTTACTTGCGTTTCTCATTTCACATTTCGCAGGTTATTGTTAAAAATCACTGACATTTTACACGGGCTTTATTTTCATTTCTGGAATATGATTTCTATTCTGCTTTAATTATTGCCTCGAAATTTTATCACGGCGTTCATCGGTTTCTGAACACGAGTTTATCTTTCTGTTGATTGTTTCGCTCCAAGTTCACTGGCTAAATTCTTCACCAGTTCCAATAAACCTTTAGATATACACGGACTATTTCCTTGATATTCATTGTTGTACCCTTTTGCAGACAAATACTCGAATATATGTACATACAACTTGGGATTCCTCAGCACCTCCCCAGATACCGACATACATACGAAGGTAGTTCACTTCCGGGTTATACGCCCGAAGAATTTCTGGCTTGAAGTAGGAGCTGATGGTAGCTGCTTCCCGTTATCGGGAACCCACTGGTACTACCTATACCTATATAACATATTACCTTATACCTACGATATTCCTTTCGCGTATAACCTATTCTGGAAGACAGTTCTGGTGCACCATGGAACGTGGTGATGGTTTGCATTAGGTATTACTATAGGCGGGCCATGTGGCGCGTATTTATTAGCCCCATAAAACACATTGTATCTGCATCTGCCACGCAGGTTCTCTCTTTCTCTACCACACCGAACGAATTTTATTCTTTTTCGCACGATAAACTTTAGTGCAAACTTTACTCTTATCAGGAATACAATATTTTATACAACTACGGTGCTCAGGCAGCTGCAGCTAATGACTTCGATTCCGTTCAGTACGTACGCCAGAATATGCTGGATAACGTCCGAATCAATTTCTTATTTCTTTTTTTTTATTACCCTTCTCTCATAAGTGTTATTTTTTTTTTACTGTTTCAGGAGGCATCGGCAATATTTTAAGCTTCGCTAACAGCTGAGGGTGAGTTGCTTTCGATAAATTTCTTCTGATTATTTTCTGGTTATTGTTTTTCCTATGAATCGTGCAGATTGCTCGAAAATCTAAAGAAAAACAAAAGAAAGAAAGTACATATGCACATAACGCCCACGGTATATGTAACTTCACTGTACCGCAAAACTTGGGAATCTTGACATAAAATCAATATCCACATCTGATATCCTTTCATGAAAATTCTCAATACTTTTTCTTCCGAAACTAGAGAGACAAAAAGAATCCTTAGAATGTCAAGTTATACCTTTTATGTAATATAGAAAGAGATATTCGCTCGAGAATTCTGAAGAAGTACGTACACATTTCGATGTCAAGATCTCAGGTAGCTGGATAATATGATATTTTGGTGATATTTAAATAATACTAGAGATGAACGAGCTGATCCAGCTTATCTTATAGTTCACTGGCGATGAGGATAAAGAAAACAAAACGATGCTGTGAAGATGTGTAAACTTTAGCATCTATACAGAAAATACGAGTCTATACGATGAACGGTTCATTTTGTATTCAGGACACACAAACCACCGGTTCATTAGATGATCCAGACTCAACTTACCAGAGTTCCACTCGTATATTGTCTGCAATGTAGTTTCTTTGAAGATCTAACTCCCTAAAGTCTAGAATTCTAGTTCATCTAGCAGACCCATCCACTGGAGAAGCAACGCCGAGGTATATTCATAATTCCTAAGATTATGGAAAGTTTTTGTCTGGGGAGTAGTTCCATGATCCACGGTCTAGTTTCCTTCGACTTCTAAACAAGTGTACACGGATTTCCGGACGCTGATTTACGAAGAATTCAATATCTACAGAAAATCGGCCCGCCAAATTACACAAAAGTGCTCAGGTTCTCGATTCCGTTATGCTCATCGCGATTCAAATATTTTGTTAAACAAAAAATGTCCATTATATCTGGAGGTTAAAGCAACACAGTTTTAAATTCGAGCACCTCTTAAAACGCCGTCTGACGCGCAGGCAATATCATACACCTACACTTCGTTGAGATGATCTGTTGGTCCTCATTTTATATTCCTGTGTCATCGATTTTCGATTCTCTGTTCCGGTATCTGTAAAAGCTGGTCCTTCGGGATACGCGATGTTGGGGTATGCTTTAAAAGGGGGTAAGTCGTCTTAATTCTCCTGAGTATTGTGCTCAGCTGCAAGAGCATTGCCAGGGTGAAGAAGTCAGATGTAGCCATAGTACTCCTTATACTCCTTCTGTGCTTCTTATACCGGGAGAGATTTACTCTGAAAAGGATTTTCTCTATACCAGATGTAACGGTACGAAGAACCATTGCTGCAATGAGAAAAAAATTTCGCTCGAGACAGAAAGCTCACGTCTATACTCTTTATAAAAGCTTTTCAACCGGAGTAAGCTAGCTAGCTGGTACTATCGATCGAATCTAATAAAAGTGTAGCTTAACGTTTTTTTTTTTTTGTTTTTCTTTTGTTGTTTACTTGTTTTTTACAGCTTTTCGTTAACAATTAATCTCACGAAAAAGAACCGTAGGTATCGAGTTGAGACTTATAGTGTAATGTACCTATAGGTGAAGGATTAATTTGGCTCTGAGATAAATTGCTACCTGTATCCGAACACTTATATTCTTCTACGTGTACCATGCCATGCTGCATCGAAACTGCATTATCTCACTTCATTTTTTCCAATAACTTGTTTGAAAAGATCTTTCATACAAATCTATTTGTAGACGGGATTAATTCGATTGACGATAAAATCCATGTTTCATATGTATTAGTGTTTGCTTTATTTATTTATTTGATTTTTTTTTTTCTTTTACCTCCCAACTATCTGGTGATACTTTTTGTCTGTAGGGTTTTCCACGAATCGCGAACAAATGTAGGGTGATAACGCTGCATGGCGTCGCGTCGCAAAGACGCTGCTTTTGAGGCATGCGGTCGTAAGCCGTAGGACCCCATAAGCAATAACAGTTGGAAGCCATGCCCATGCAGTGCAACCGGAGGGAGTAAAATCGAGAGAAAGATTAGTTCATTCGTTCCATTAGGCGCGCGACTCAGTCGCCCCATGGCGCCGTTGGAAACATTTTCATTCATTTTTGCTCCGAGACTTTCTCATTTCTTTTTTTCTCTTTTTCGTTGTTTTCTCTTTTCTTTTTTCTTTTTTTTTTGTGACTGGTCCTCCCTGCATCCAGACAACACGTTGATGTCCTATTCTGAAGAACTCACTTAAGGCAACTTTGACTCCTTTGTATTTGATTTACGACGGGCGCCAGACAACGACCACAGTGAATGTATATAGTCTCTCGAAATTGATACACGAAAACAAACAAAAAATAACAAATAGATTATCGTTCATTTGTTTTGCGGTTTTGAAAGAGGGTCTTAGAATCGCTGACCACTTTTGAAAAAAATTGGTCTGGTCATTCCAGAATTTAGCAACGTCATGCAGAGTAATTTAATGATGAAAAATTGTGTGGCTTCTGACATTTGAAAGTTGTGGCGCCGGGCGATGGTAATAATTCTTCATGTTTTATTTTACGATATCATGGGATCTCGCTATTTTTTATGTTTTGAATTCGCTGCAGTTTTGAGGGTAATTTCCGTTCCCTGTTGCTGCCCTGTTGCGACCCCTGGCAGAGATTTTACGATCTGAACTTACTGCAGGTTCGAAAACAAGTAAAACTATGTATACTCATAACCTTTGAATGTGTGGTATGAAGTAAGGGATTGCCAAAAGATACATCGTAGGTACACTATAAGCTCTAGCTGTTCTCTGAGCCGAGACAATTTGCTACGTAAAATCCTTCAAGGACTTTAGCTAACGCATGTACGTTTTACATATTCCTCGAATTTCTCGAAGTAAATCCCTTGTACAGACAAGACTAGAAAATGTCGAGTTTTAGGTATATCTACAACTCGACTTGGATGAATGAAGTGAAACATGGTTGCGGGTACCCGCAATATACGGGACGAGCAAACACACTCTCATACCGACTTTCAACTATTACGTTACATTTGTACTTTAACTCTCTCTCTCTGAGCTTCTGAGCAAAGGAACTACCAAAGTTCGCAATTTTCCTCCTCTCACATGAAGTGAAATATAAGTATACGAATTCCCCAACTGAGGAAATAAAAAGAAATGTGTATTTCTTCGAAACATCTTTCATTATGGCTGTTTATTGAAATCCTCACGGTCTCATTCTTACTTTATAAACTAAGGTTATCCTGCGATGAGGATGAATCTCCGGAATTTCGTTGTTTACGGAAGTGAGCATAGATGTTCTAAAAATATATAAACTTTTTTTACACGTGCGTTTTGTACAGTTCTTTCAGAAAATAATTACAGAGTGATGGGAATATCCAAGAAAGGAAACTTAAATTGTTGTCATCAGATTAAATCCGGAAATGTAAGATCTCGTAGCTTGGATTCAAGGACACACACGTGACAATATCTGCAGGTCGATGTCGTGAATTCGGATAAAAATTGTCTTCGTATAAGATGAAAAACTGATGATAGAATCCACGCGGTATATTCGTAGAGGCTTTAGGATGCGCGACGCGACGAAATGCAATTCCCCTAGGAGTTTGGTTACATTGATTGGCTTCATCGGAGTCCCTATTCGCTGATCTGCAACATCACGTTCCCTCTCTCTCTCTCTCTCTTTCCGAACATCCAGCTTCTCTTCCCATGAGACGAAACGTGTCCACCGGACACGTAGAATTTTTTTCGGTAAATGAATTAGACTCAAGTGAACAGAAATGCAGTTAAAAAAAAAACAACAACAAAACAAATTAGACAAAGTGCAGTAAACACGTTTAGTATCCCTGTGAAAAAATTCAGAGCATGTCCTGTAGTATAGCCATTTTCTCCAAAGTAGGTAGAATCTCTTCAATAGTTAAATTCAGATGAATATTTCACGTATAGTCTCTTACCACGGTGTATAAAGTATGTCTTGAGATTACTCTTGTGTAACCCGAGCGACCTAAACTTGATGAAAAATTACAAAGTATTCGCATGAGGGAGGGTAGAAACAAAAGCGAAGGATGGCGGTGGCGCTTCAGTAAAGTTCGGGCAACTAAAAGATAAGGGGTTAATTTTTAATAATGCGATACTTAAAACTTACCTAATAACGTTACCCAGAAAACCCCAAGGTTCTATTACACGTCCGATTTTCATTCACTTTATACATTTCAAGATATGAACCGCTTTCTATCCTTCAATTTTCCGATAGCGTTTTCCGATGAATTTTCTTTCAATGACATCGATAGTTTTTTTTTATTCTTAAAAACGACCGAGAAAAGATTCATTCGTGATGTATAGAAAATATCGATCGATGTACTGCACACACCAGTTCTCCAAAGTACGTTAAATCGCAAAAAGGATCAGAACGTCGTGAAACATTTTAATCCGCTTTGATGCACTCAGCTACCGTAGCTTTCGAAAAGTTTCGGTATAAGCCAACTCGAGCACGTTTTTCCTGCATCTATTCCTAACTCTACACGTACCGTGATATACACGGATAAACGGGGATTTGAGCGTTTAATACGAATCCAAAGTTTAGATAAAAAAAAAAAAAAAAAAAATTATCAAACTGGCGAGAGTTTCGGTCGAATATCGTTCTGAATTCGTAAATCCTATGAAGTGTACGGTGTGCGTTGCATCGTCGTTTTTTCAATGCAGTTCTTCGGATATTTTTCTAAAATTTTCATACGGCTTTTGAAGCGTCCTCAACTATCCCAAGGCCATATTTTATGATTGCCTATATTGATAACTCAGCCCCTATTTGGTCTACCAAAACCATTCGCATCATGGGCGTGCCCTTCAGGGCGTGGAAAAGGGAGCGGCGAGTGAGGAGTGAATCCCGGAGGGAGAATACAGACGATTTTATTCTGTGTTATACAAGGGAATAATTTCACGGAATTACTGTTACGACGAATTGCGTTTAAAATCTTATTACGCAATAATCATGATTTGTCAGCAAAGGTATAGAAAACCAAAAGAAAAAACGTATACGATGTCTTGACTTATGTCGTTAGTGGTGGTTAATCTCTTTTATACACCTACCTTCGTGCATAAAAAGAAGAAAGAAAAAGAAAAAAAACATAAGTCGACTTTTATGATCAGTCAAAATGCGTGCAGAGATCTTCTTTAATCTCGGGTAATCGGTAAAGAGAACTTGCAGCAGGAGATAAAACCGTTAAAAGCCGCCTCATTTCTTGGTCGGAAAAATTGATATTATATTTTACTTCTTTTTTTTTTCTCTCTCACTTTCTCTCTTACCCCTGTACATTTTACGAGCGGACTTTGGGAGAGGGTTATCGTCGAAAAAGCAATAAAAGTATGAAGCAGGCGAAGGAGTAGAAGAGTAAAATTTTATGGATGGGAAACGACGACGAGAGAGCGATGAATCCAGAAGTCATGAAACCGAGGACCCCGCGTTCCCCGCCGATCTGCTATGCAGCTTAGATCTGCTTCTTCCTCTTCTACGCCTGTCTTCGTCTGTTTATGCGACACTCGAAACTCTCCAAACGTTTCACGCTTTTAAACAAGGTGATTTACGCGCGCGCGTTCGACCCACGAGTTGGATTCTTTTTTGTCTCTCTTTCTTCTTCATAGTATCCAACTATGTTTGCTATTTAGGGTGTCACGTTCCAGAAACAAAATAGCGGAGAATTGAACTAGACGGCGATATTATAGGAATGAAGGAATGCGGTTTTCTTCTTCTGTAGCAGGTCGTTGAGCCAAATGATCCTTTGGGGGATCTATACGCGAAGCAGATTTGCGCAGTCTGCTGTGATATCCTTGGAGATTTTTTTGTTTTTTTCTCAGTTTTTCTTTTTACCCTTGTTCATCTGTGGGAGAAGAAACGGAAAGAGGAAAGGAAAGAGGAGTCGGTTGCATAGCTTTTCCAAGATGGCGGTGGGTTGGTTCTTCAAGATACCGTACGCGAATGGAAAGAGAAACGAGGGTGCTGTGAGTTATGGCCAACCGAGGGAAGAAGGATAACTACTTATTTGCATCCCCATTTGTATGCCTGCGCAGGGGTTTGATGAGAAACTATGATTTATGCGAACCTGCACCTCCGGAGTCTTCCTATAATATAACGCGGCGTGTGGATCTCACGTGCCTTATTCTTCCCCTAGCCCATTATTAGTCGTTAAACTATATTAACTAGGTTTTCACACTTCGGTTACCATTTTATCTACGTTTATACGGTTCGAGGACTCTCTGGAATCCTTGGGGACGTAATAAGGGCCACACTAACTTCACGTTTTTCATCATCATATAGTTCAAGAATATCATCGGTTTATATCTTACAAGTTTAATCGTGACTAAAGGATGACATACCGTTGAACGTCGTGTACGTGAAGTTTGAAGTTGACAATTGAAATTTTGATATAAAGACGGAACGTTTCGAAGCAAAGGTATAATTTAATTCTCGCATGTATATAGATAGAGAGTATATTTCACTTTGGACTCGTGAGGAGAATCCTGATGGAGCAAAAGCTGCTATGGCCAACGACTCTGCTTGATGGAGTCTGGTTATTCCGTTTGGTTTCTCTCTCTTTCTCTCTCCCTCTATAGTTTCCCATAAGCTATCTCTACTACTTACACTAATACCCATCCTATACCGCGTACTACACTATCCCTCAGACGTGATTCCATTGACTTCGAGTATTCCATACCGATGTCAGCTCTCCAACCATTTTCCACACTCCTCATTCCACTGCTATCTGTTTGAAATTTTCGCAGGACGATTCTCCTGCGGTTTCTGGATTTCTTCAATCAAACCTCCAGTCATCTCTCTTCACTTGGACTAATGTACGAAATACTCGGCTCTAGGGACTCGTTAAAACTCGGCCCGATCGAAGGAAAGGAGTAATAATTGCAGTCGACGTCCCTGCAGCTCAGATCGCACATCGTAATTGAAGTAGCGTCGTATCCCTTTGGGGTATTTTTGGTACAGGTCTGCAACTCGGACGGCGCTTGTTTCTCATCGTTATTATAATAGCGTCATTAATTGCATCTCAAGTTATAATGGGGCAACGCCTTTTCATCCGCGCTACGCCTGCACTATGAAGCGAAATTCATTACGAATTTTGCTCTACCCGAACACCATCGCAGGTCCACCATGACTGAACTAAAAACAAAAGAAAAGGAGAAATTAGACCACAAATAACGAAAATCATTGAGGAACAGACCCGCACGGTGGCGCCGTATGACCTTTAAAATTGCGTTGGTCCTGACGGTTTTAGGTTTTCAGGTACTGGGCGATGAGTCCCTGAGGAATGGAGTTATACACATTTTCCCTTTTAGTCAAAAACCGAACAATGTTTCAACAGTCGTATGACCTTTGTCACGGAGCTCCGGTTTTCAAAATTTACAAAGTTCTGGTCGTTCAGACGATTGGCCTATTTGAGTGTGGGTTGAAAGTGGACGGGTGTATTATCCTCCTACGAGTTTGTTGCTCCCCAGGGAATAACCACGAGACCATCACCGGGACCTTGGGGCGCATACGTCGCGCGCACCCCAACACGTTTCTCATTAACCGCTCCTTGCGCTGCAGGGTTGAAAACCAGAGGGGAATGAAACCGGGACCAAATAAGGACGCTCTAGGGCTTTTCCTGCCTCCCTACAAAATACCTTTTTGTCTGACTAAATTCCGGAATTTCTTTGTTTCTGAACGGAAATTTCTATATGAACCAATTCTATGAACATTAACGAATGTCAGTCATAATTTTTTTTTTTTATCACCTGATACTATATTATCCTCAAAAACATCAGTCCAATATGGTGATAAGAAAAAGAAGAAAAACAAAAGTGGGAAAACGGTGGCTATATAGAGATTAGAGGGTAAAGGAAAAACGGCGTATAATATAGGCGGTGAGTGCCCAGAGGAATTTTAGGGGTTCGCCTGGTAGGATCGTTTGTGAAATTTCATGCGTGAAAATGTAGGTATAGGGTGAACTCCGGCATTATATAAAGAGTTGTTTAATTTTTAGCTCCGTTGGGTTTTGAGTAAAACGTGAAGTGTTTGGTACCTGTTCTGAAAAGTCGATAAGGAAAAAATTTCGATTGCGATGTGAGGAATAATAATAATCTCCGAAGGACTATACGAGGTCAGGATTAAAATTATGTGAAAAAGTATTTTTCAGCCACAATTATTATAATTTTCCAGCACCGAGCTAACGACCAACGAACGACGGAATCTTGGCCCGGCGAACCAGCTCGTTCAACGAGTTACCCCGAAATTTCGCTATGGAGCTTAACCCCGTAATTAACTACTCAATTAAAATCCCGGATTTATGCTAATTATCTCTGTGCCAGTTGAACCGTCGCATATAACGCCCACACGGCCGTATTTAGTTCTACGAAAATTAAGGGATGGTGGATATAAATGTAAAAAATTTCTAGACTCCGAACACTACACCAGGATTCATTTTCATGCAGTTTGTTCGAGCATTTTTCACAACAAGTCACAAGCTTTTACGCCGACAAACCACAGCGCTATCAGGGTGGCGGTTGGTTCGGTCGGTTTTCTGGCTTACTGGTTATTTATACCTTATGCTAAAGCACCTTGTCTGATGTATATATTCATGCGTGATAATTATTCGCGCAGTGAGAAACTTGCCTGTGAGAAACCAGCTCTCATATTTACAGACTAAAATTTAATTCAACAAATTCACCATGCTGTATAATAATTTCGTACGTCAGTTTTTGCATATATTGTTCTTGGAAATTCATGCGTCTGAACAACTAACTAACTGCATTAGGTATTCAATGGGCGACGGGTCTCTCAAAGTCTGGATTTGGACACTGGAGTAAGTGTTGTCAAAAGATATGATATCGCCGTGTTTTATAACTTAAGTAGAAGGTATGAATTAACGATGATTTGATCATTCGATTGTTTTGTGACTCACAAACGTGGCGAAAGTAAAAAAAAAAAATTGAGCGTCTGCATCGTCACCTGTAGCGCAAAAGTCTGGTTAAACCCTGCGGTTTAGTTCATATGGGATTTCGATTTTGCCGTCGCACGTTTCTTTGCGGTTGAATATAAATTCGTCACTCATATCCATTGAAACCGCAAGAGAACGCAAACAGAGCTTATAAAATCCGAACGAAGCCGAATAATCATGAAAATTCATCACATGAATTCATTCGATAAATATTAACTATATATCTTTGCGCGATCACATGGCGCCTAATAATTCATTAGCCGATGCCGAGACTATGAACAAAAATAAATGTCAAGTAAATCAAACACTCCTCCTCTCTTCACTTAATATTCGAATAGCGCGCGATGTTATTCAATCTTTCCGATATCCGATAAAACTCACCAACTGGTTTATACTCACGCCGACAGGTGTGCGGATGATGCGAAATATCATTATCGCCAGTATCTCGGATGTAACCCTCTCGATACGACGTCAAAATATCCGCTCACAGTGGTATTCGGCACGTCTTATATCGGTCCGAACTGCTTGTGAGAATAGAAGAAAAAAAAAATTACGCGAATTGGTGACCCGCAATTTTCATTTTATTGCTAAAATTTTAGTGAAATTGAAATGAGTTCGCTCGCAGGTGATCAACGATGCGTATTATAGTGCGTCACTGCCCACGTAAGCGTAACTAATTTATGTGACGTGCGTGCAATGTGACAAGGTCGGTCATTTACCCCGTTCTCAAACGTAAACAAGAATATAGTGTGCTGAATGGTGGTAAGTAAATATCACCACATAAGTTCCCACTTCATATATAATTGATATATTTTTATCGATGATAAAATAATCGCGTTTGTATATATACTTATGTGACTCATGTAAAATAACTGGAATTCACCGCAATACACATTCTTCAGTTTTTTCACCCAGATTCAGATCGCGTTTAAGCCCACGTCAAAGTTTTTGTATCACAGATTTCGATTCGATTATTTTTCAATTATATTTTTAATAACAAAATTAACAGGGATTATATTGTATAGACTTCTCTAGAGTATTTGGCTGTTGAAACCTGTAAAACTAGTCTGAAATATTTTTTTTTAAATAACTAAAATAAAATATACAAATAAAACGAATACATGAGAATACAGCGAAAGTTTTCAGCAACCCTGATCCCGTTTCTCTCGTCGTATATATCATAACTTTGGCTTGATGCCACTAGAATCTGAGTAGACTGGAATGTCATACATAGATATGTACGTGTACAACGTATAGAGCGCATGACTCTAAATGGAAGAAGTTATGTGTAGTGTGCGGTACGCTATAGTGAAAATGTGGGTGTGGGCAAGAAAGTGTTTTGACGTGTTGTAGTCGGGCGGTATAAGTCCAGACACTTCGGGGGGTCGCACCAGAGGAGCTCTCTATGTAGATTAGTTAACACAAATCTCAGGCTCCCAAGGGGCGACTCGTTCTTAACCACAGACTCTGGGGGGGGTAGACAGAAGAGGATCCTTGTTTCCAACGGAACAGTGGATCTCATTTTCAAAAAAGGTTTATTGACAATACTAATTAAAAACTTTTTCGGAAACTTCATTTCGTAAATTATATTCCTTTCTGTACCTCCCGCCTTTGACATCCGCGTATTTGAAAACCCTTTTTTCAATTTCTACCCCGAAAAACAACGAAGAATTTTAAACGAGTTAATTTTCAGAACTCGCTAGCTAAAAGGGGGGTGTTCTATTGATCATACTGCTGCTATACTGTACATTTTCTTTCAAGCCCTATGTTCTCACTCTATGAACTCCAGCTATGTTTAGTTTTATCTTGTTTATTTTACCTTTCAACTCGTAGCTACCTACTCTACGTTAGCGTATTTTTACTTCGCGAGCAACATTCAGTGATACTGTACAACGTTTGTTTGTGTAATTTTCTTCCCATTTTTCTTTTGAATTATTTTTATTTTTATACCTTCTGTTCACAGGCTGCTCTTAAATGGATTTTGAATATCTTTCTCACCTAATAAAAATTTTCTGTAATTCTTGTTTCAGTTCCTGATTTAAATAAAGAAAAAACAGAAAACTACTCGGTAAGCAATAACTTGTTAACTACCATTAAAAATTGTGCACGTCTTATAAAGTTACGGAAAAAAGTTTCAAAACGCACTTGCGATAGCCTCGGGTAAAATTCTAGACTCTGAATTTTCTTTTTCTTTTTTTTCAAGTACCCCTTGATATTTTCAACAATGAGAAATGGAATCGATCGAAATGCTTCGAAGAAAGAATAAAAAAATGAAAAGAAAAAAGGCTCGGTGCTGAGAACATTTTTAGGAGGTCCTGAAAGCGTATTCAGAAGCTCTTGAAGCACACGTCCTGCCTACCAATAGCTTCTATCCTCTTATAAAGGATACATATAGGCATATTCGCCTCTTGACAACGAACTGAATAGAAATTCAAAAGCAAGTTTATCACGTCGCGATGTGACGTCGATATTTTCATCAGCGTCACACATATCTATATGATTTGAAAAATTTGTTGTGATTTTTCTTTTTTTTTCTTGCTGTTTTTATTATTTGTTATTTTTTACTCTCGTGAAAAATATTCCATTTCTCCAACCCACGAATTTTCTCTAAAAACTATTTTCCCATCACTCAACGTATTACGCTCGTATTTCATCCCTTAGAGCGCGCAGTGTTTTTTGAAAAAACAAATACCGGAGGGTAAAAAGATGAAGAGGCGGCTATACATACATGAGCTGAGTCTATAGTAATGGCAGTAGGTTGGCAGTACTTTATACGAAAGAAAATAATCGATTTATTACACTTATAAATATAGATGCAGTAGTTCGCTGCTCCAGGGGCGTCGCGACGTCGTAGGCGATGCGCGATGTCAAGTCGCGGGGGGAATATAATCCAGAATTTCGGGTCGGTTGTTTTATATACAGCTGACAAAAAATTTTAACCCGCATGTTTTCTCATTCTTTACGACAGTGATATCTGGGGTTAGCATAAAAATATCGAAGACAATATTTGGAAAGGCAATTCCTCAGAGACTCGATTTGACGCATCACGTAGGTATACAGAGAATTCTGTTGGAAACTGCTCGTTCGTTCGTGCGCAAGTGCGACCGACACGAATTCGTTCACGTTCGTGAGACCGCGTGACAACCTAACATCGGTTTACCGACTCAGCCGTGAGAGCTGTCAGCGAATGAATCGAATGCTTTTTCGCTGAATCGTATCTTCAAGTTCAACTGATTCGTTATCATCCCGATTGATTCACATTGAACAACATTTTCATCAATCAACCAATTTTATTCAATAACACATCGACTCAAGATATGTGTAATCGAATTTACTGCTGGGGCGGTGAACCGAGATTAGGTCGTCACGTGGTCTTACCAACGTGAACAAATTCGTGTTGGTCGCACTTGCGCACGAACGACTGGCCGCTTTCCAGCTGAATTTCCTGTACACGGTACACATATCCTGGTGCATAATAACCTTGTTCTTGAAAAGTATCCTTCTTACTCCTTATACATTATTGTTATTCTATCGGATTTGTTTATTCACGAAAAATTCGATGAGAAGTTGTTTTTTTTTCTTCTGACTCCGTGAAATTACAGTCGAAATAAGAATCAATCGAATTTCATGTTTGTTGATAGGAGTTTGTGGAAAGTGAAGCTTTTTCGTTCTTCTATAGATGATGAATAAAAACCGACGAGTACGACGGATTCAAAGGACATAAATTCAAAATGTTCTAAACATATTTCGGTAGTCGAAAGCCACTTTTCATTTCTCGGGCTGGTTGATCTTCCGTTTCTTAGTCCACCGTCCAAGCAAAGCACCCTGCGAGGTACACCGGGCCAGTTGACAAATGAGATTCTACGTCGACATTAAGATGGAACGGAAACCTAATTTCATATTTCGTACCGGGTATAACCCGACGCAATATACAGAGGACCGCCTGTCTCACTTACAAGCGTTAATGTCCCGGTTGTAATTCATTCTAAATCCAGGGAATTACACATTCTGGTTCTCTATTGAAAACGATCATAAAGTCCGCAGCTAAGAGTCGCGCTCCATACGATCTTCGTCTTCTTCGTTATACGTGTTTCATCGTGGAATCAGACTTTGAAGTGCAGCCAGCTGAGAATGAAAACTTTTACCGACAATTCCAGGGCGGTCATCGTATCAATCAGCCTTCGCCATTATCACGAACTTTGTATCAAACGATCTCAGTTAAGTCCTGTTAAAACTTCTTTGAAATCACCTCTTAACATTTGTGAGACGTTTAGATTCGTTGGAGGGTAAAATTCCTCGGTTCGATGGATCTTATTTTTGTTGATCTGATAGCGACTTTTGGAAGTTTCGACAGTTGCTGATGGGAATCGCTATACGTCAGATGAAAGAAACTAATTAAATTAATTTGACAAATGTTCACACTATACTAATCTTTCACGTCATAAATGGAATCTACATAACAATTTCACACTTTAACTACAAGTGATGCAGTTAGCCAATTCTACGTCTCTGTGGTGGAATATATTTACTATTACAACTAGACCAATCCATCTAATCTACATTTTACTTCTCGGCTTTCATTTTTTCCACATAAGTCAAACCTATGATTTACCGTTGCTACTTTGTACACCCGATATTTATTCATTGTTTATCTATTCTACGGTATCCCGAAACAAAAAGGTATAGAACCTATTTCGGCGGCAGATTTACATTTTGGGATTCCCTCTGGAGATATATAGGTATAATTTGGGTGTACGGGATTTGTTCTACTCATTGTTAGTCAGTTGAAAAATAAACAAAAAAAAAAAAAAAACGAAAAACGAAAAACAAGCTGAGTTAATCTCGTCGCATAAATCGCGTTTCCTATCACCGTATCGTAATTTAATCGCCCGAATCTTCCTCTGCGGTGTAGTATAGATAGGTATACACAGATATTCCTATACATATATACTACGTATATATCTAGACCGAATTGCGTCCTCCTCGTCCTCTATATGTACGCGAAACAGACAATTCGACATGCAGGATGTATCTTCGCCTGCGGTTTATCTGTCCCCATGAATTCCCCAGGGCACAGTGTATTAAAATTAACTGGGGTCGCCCCCGAACTATTGTATTGTGTTTTGTCCAGATATGGTACACGACCATGTACCAATATGCGAAAATGGCACCCGCTGTCCCTTCCCTCGTAAACCATAGTTATTTTGTATTTTCGCATACACAGATTTAATCAGCAGATTTCACTTTTGGCGATCTGTGCCTATCCGAGGTACGTCTGTTGTGCGGGACGTTACGTGATTTCTTTTTTTCTTCGTGATAAACCTATAACCACGAGATCCAAGGTGCACAAGTTATACGGTAAAATGGGAGACAGGAGGCATCAGCGAAACACGGCTCCCTAGGGAGCAATCGACTCGCTTCTCCAAAGCTTCCTACCGACGTCCCCGACATAACCCAATGCCACTGAAAGCACTGATACATTGCACCGCAAAGGTTCTCAACCTCGAAAACAAAAAAAATACATACCTACGTGTATCGGCAATTTAGGAAGAGACTTTTTGATTTTTCCCGAAAAATCCCCTGCACACGATTTATCGATTTGTCATTAATCACGTTAAAACTTTTCAACGCTTTCCATCTGTAACATACACTACGTCATTGCCCCGATTAGATATTTTTGAGTATGCATTAATCATAACTTGACAGATTTGTTATGTTTTTTTGGTTCTGCTACCAGTTTCCTGTCACCTTTTTTCTGTCACTTGTGGCACCTACATCCCGCTGCGGATTAGAACGTCGATTATTTATGGCTTTATCATATCCCACATTGATTTTACCAGATTTTTTGAATAGTTCGTTTTAAAGCCAGATGATATACGTTTTTATGCGGCGCAGAAATAAATTTGTGTGTTCCCATATTCTTTAGCTGTTTCTGAATATATGTTCCCGAAAATTTCCTACCTCACAGAAGGTCGCGTCTTGACTATTAATTAGGAATGATGACGGATGGGATGTTTTCTGAGAATAAGGTAGGGGACAAACCGTCAGACAAGCTGTAGTGCTTTAATTGGAATTATATGCAAATCAAGGAAAATTAATAACCATGTTTAATTAAATGCCAAACGTAAAACGCCGCGGTAGACAGAAAACGTTATAGGTAATTCTACTTACCCGTATTTTTTTGTTTTTTGTTACAAATTATTGTAATATTCGATTAAAAGAAAAAAATTCAACAAAGTTCTGAACTATTTTTCGTACAGTTTTTCGTATATACCAGATATCCTGCACTATGCAGCGCACTTTCGAAGAACAATATTTAAAAGGATAAAAAGACCTTATAGCCTTTATTGAATTTCGATGGCTTTCTAGCTAGACGCTGCAACATATGCATCGGTAGCAGGTGACTTTAACGTTTTTTTGTCCCCCTGTACTATAAGCGGTTTTTACTCTCCCTCCCATCAGCAGAATAGCGTTCCGCATCATGTATTTACTGTATCGGATTTCGATTATGGAGCACAGAAGTTTGTTAGTACCATTCCGATCGGCGGCGTTGCAGGAAGACCAGATCTCTCTCTGCCGATTCTAGAATATATATAAGAACACGTAATCGAGCGAATGGTGCGAAAGAGAAACACGCCCGCGATATCTTCGATTCTTTTCTATTTCTCGCTAGAACGAAGGAAGCCTTTAACCAATATTTTCGGATCACGTATAAAACCAAGAATGAAAGGGAAAGGAAAAGGGAAGGGGAAGGGGAAAAAGAAAGGGAAAGCAATGAACTGCACAAGGGATAATAGGGGGATCACGTATCCCGATCGGTGTGAGAGAATTGGAATCAAAATTCCAACAATCAATAATAATCCATCGCTAATCACTGATCACTAGTATTACTCCAAAGAGTGGTACCTAAGTATCTATATCTCATCTTCGGGAGATTAGTCCTTTCACAAAAGGGGTGATTAAAGCAACTTTCAATCGCGATCTCATGTATAATAACCGTCTGCAGTTTCACCCTCCGCTTTTACGTACATCTTCCCTCAGAGCTCTCGCTTTTATTCGTTAACCCTTTGATAATCTAACTTCGAATCACGGGACATACTTTACCCGCAACAAGTTTTCTCCACCTGAAAAAATGAAAAGACCAACGTAATCACCGAACACTAAATTTCGTTCCATTGATCGAAAGTTCAGCGTTACGTTATACGATCCTTGAAATTATCACAACAATTGAATTCGATTCATTAAATACTCATGTCGATACTGTCCAATTACTGCTTTCTTAAACCATGTGTATACCTACTCCATATGTATTACATACACACACATACACGGTGCTCGGTATACAATATGTAATGGCGAAGGAGCGAGTCACTACAGAATAGCTTTACGATTGAATGCAGCTTTACAAATCCTTACCATCCGTCGTAATGAAAATACCTTCACGACTCCATGAGAGAGAAGAGAAAGAAGAGCGTTGGGGTTTTCTGCACGAATGTCGTTCAGTTTCTGGGATAGCAACGACGACGGCGGCGAATTACACGCCCCGTGAAACCGAGATGATCTGCTTCAGCGGTAGGTCAGGAGGATTTTAGCTACGAGACGAGATGAATAGAGGGAATGTAATGAGACCGTAATTTTTTTTTTTTTCACCGTCTTTCATAACCTTCTATTACACGTTCCTGTATGTACTTCCCTTCAGTTTATCCTCGAATCTTTTTACACCAAGATTTAGTGAAATTCAGAAAACGAAAGAGAAAATACTTGTGAAATGTTGACATCGCTACGAATGCATCAAGTTTTCCCGTTTAAACGGGGCTATAAAATCGTTGAAAAGGATATCCGCGAAATGGTGTACATGGAATCATTTAATTGCCGAATACGCGGCAGTAGGGTCGAAAACGACAGTCATGATATATTCCGCAGCCTGCAGCAGTATATAGCTACACCGCACTCTGACTCTGTGAAATTTCAAATTTATGTGCTGCGACTCGCCTCTGTACACCTATATACGTCACAACGGATAACCGGAAACTCGTAAACGAGTGTTTGTGTGATATATGCGTCTGGTCACCACTCGTATCATCCTCAACTGTAGCGTACCGCCACAGCAGATCGCGGTCCGCACGATCAAAATCTGCCTACAAACCTCATCCGTACAATTTTTTCTTTTTTATTCCTTGTCTTATCCTTCCTCCGTCAAACCGGTCGCATCCGAAGTGGTATTTTTGAATAGAAAAAATCGAAGATGGTTTTTTTTTTTTTTTTTTTTCATTTATAACGTAATAGCGTGTAGGACACGTGTATCTCTGCAGTGTCCCACCTGTAATCCTTTGTACTCCATTCTCTCGTCTTTAGGATTTCAAAATGAAAAATAAAAAACAAGATTTAGCAAGCGCGAACAAAATAACATTACACGTACAGGATGTGGAGAATTCAATTCGATCGGCGACAAAATTGAGAACATCTGCGGGTGCTGAAAACCGAGATTTTTATGTCTAACTCCAGAAACATCTGGACAGCGCGCATGATGTGGACGTGCTAGACACCGTTTCGTTGTTATCCTCATCTTTTTTCTTCTCAATATCTGGTTCCTTTTCCCCCCGAGTTCTCTATTACAGCCGCACGTCTGTACGGACATGTCGTAAATCTTATCTGCCGATTTGTTGAAAACATTAAAAAGCAGACACTCTGTCGAGTGGTCCCGATTTTAACAAGAAACGGAAAAAACAAAAATTGCGTACGCCTGATAATGTCTTCCCAAAGATGGTTAGTAAAAAAAGATAGGAAAAAAGAAGAATTTCAAACACTTCGCTTTATTGTCAGTCGGGCAACGAATGCAACTGACGGAAGTGCGTACATATAAGGTGTACACATATGTAGCTGAGTATTACACATCTTTTCGTCGTACACGTACGCGTATATATTCAGCACGTTTGCATTATTAACGCAGCCTGTGTCGTGCTTTGCTATACACAGTCGGTACCTACCAGCGGATCAAAAACCCTCATATATATTTATACCGCGATATCCTCGTTAAAATTTATGACTCTGTCACTGTACGACGAAGACTTCGACTCATCTTCTGCAGCACTCAACGAATGAACGAATACGAGTGGGGATTCTATGGGGGAAGTATATGGGGAGTCTAGTTCGGGACTACATAACATTACCGACGTGTTTTATTACCGATAATGATAATCATCGATATCATTGTTGGTGGAGGGGGGGGGGGGGGGGGGGGGTCATAATTAGTTGTACAGTTGGCAAAGTAAATTACCGATGCCATATTGCCGGCGAAGATCTCACTTTCCCCTTCACCCATCATTGTGCACGGAAAAACCTGTGTGATGTCATGACAGAACCTTCTGGAACATTCTAGAAGCTTTCAGGTCCCACCCGAAAATGAATAAGTAGAAAATAAAACAAAATGACTTGTGGTCCGGTGGCCGCATGTACCATAATAGAGAAAATGGTGCCCCCGAAATCTCGCTCGCAAAGCGATACAATGTATAGAATGTTAGATTAGTTGTGTCAGATCATTTGTGTCAGATCGTTTGCATTTTCCATGTAATAATTGCATGTGCAGCGATACATCGTAAACATCTTGATTGCGCAATGTCACGGCCGCACGTGTCGCCTAACTACGTTCCATCCAAGTATTGACGAGTTGCATTAGATTCCATAAATAGTGCGAATTCAGCATATGGAACTGTCGTAACAGTCTTCAGTCTACGGCGTTAAACGAAGCGCTCCGCAAAATCAATTCAACTATTAGAGTAGGAAACAGTTTTCACAACAAGAAATGGTCGCTTTGCTCACGATTGCGATCTTGTGTCTTGGCACTCAATTTTCTGCAGCAAAAACGAAGTATTGCAAGTAGCTAATAATATATCAATGTTTGAACGAATAGGGTGGTATGGGGTTAAAAAAATGTAACTTTGCTTCAGTAGGCGACGAAAATCATTGCATTGATTCACGTAACGAATATCAAAGCGAAACACACATTTTGGAAAGTCGGAGGGAGACGTGTGCGAAAGAGGTGCGGAAAATTTTGCGACAATTTATGGCCCAAATGGCACAGATGTAGTATTTAGTTTCGAAATGTAGCCGAAAGTTCCAAATGCTTCGAGAAAACAATACACGCGTCTAACTTTGTCATTTTATCAATTAATTACTTAATCAATGCAAGCGGTAACAGGTTGTTAACAGTAATTACTCCGTAAAATGCAATTATCCGCAATCGACATTTTAGTTGGACATTTTTATTTTTTGTACTGCCGTGCGAAGCTTCTCTTTTTCCGCAATGCACAAACCGTATGTATGTTGTTGGGCGTTGGTCGCGATCCTCAAAACATCTCTCATGGCTTCGAACCTCTGCTGATTGCCTAAGCATGCAGCATTGGACCATGAGAGCATTCCGTTCAATTTCATCTACGTATAGTTGACATCTTCGATGCACGTAGGAAGAATACCCGAAATTTGCATAACATTTATTCATTTCAAAACGAGCAACAAACAAAATCAGTACAGTTTTGAAGTAATTTCGTTACAAAGCAGTATCACTATCAACGCGTGTATTGTTTTCTCGAAACATTTGGAACTTTCGGCTACATTTCGAGACTAAATACTATATCTGTGCCAGAGCTTTCACTTGGGCCATAAATTGTCGCAATATTTTCCGCACCCCTTTCGCGCACGTCTTCCTCCGACTTTTCAAAATGCGTGTCTCGCGTTGATATTCGTTACGTGAATCAATGCAATGACTCTCGTCGCCCACAAAAGTAAAATTACATTTTCTCAACCCCATACCACCCTATTCGTTCAAACATTAATATATTATTAGCTACTTGCAATAATTCGTTTCTGCTGCAGACAATTTAGTGCCAAGACACAAGATTGCAATCATGAGCAGAGCGACCATTTCTTGTTGTGAAAACTGTTTCCTACTCTAATAGTTGAATTGATTTTGCGGAGCGCTTCGTTTATCGCCGTATACTGAAGACTGTTGCGATTCGGCCGCTTTTATACCAGTTCCATACGTTGAATTCGCACTATTTATAGAATCTAATGCAACTCGTCAATACTTGGATGGAACGCAATTTGGCGGCGCGTGTGGCCGTGACATTGCGCAATCAAGATGTTTACAATGTATCGCTGCACATGCAATTATCACATGCAAAATGCAGATTATCTTACACAGCGGGTATTGTCCTTCGAATTGTCTTGCAAAACGCGGGCTCTACAATGTAGCGGGGCATCTGGTATGCTAATTAGAAGATCGAGTTGATTACAACGTATGAGCGCTGCACTTGCAATTTATTATGCAGATTACTCAACACTATACGTACCTTTATTTCCTAGAACCAAGTGACCTTTGGCATTCCGCGGGATCATGCGCTTCAAATGGGCCGCATCTAACGGATAACATCGGTTGCAATGTATCGCTCTGTGGGCGAGATTTTGGGGGTACCATTTTCTCTATTATGGTACATGCGGCCACAGGTCATTTTGGTTCATTTTTCATTTATCAACCCCTAGGGGAACCTGAAAGCTTCTAGAATGTTCCAGAAGGTTCTGTGTACGTCGCTAACCTTATGTGGTTTCGAACCAGTCCCCCCCATATGCTCAGAACGCCCATAGTATACCTACTATACGCATTAGGTGTACCTGTACAATTTTTAACGGGGTATAGTACAGAATAAAATTTTATTTATTTATTTCATTTTATTCTATTTTATTGTCTTTTCTTTTCTTTTCTTTTCACCTTTTGCTTCATTATTCACACCCGAAAGCTTTTTCGTGTGAACCAGCTACTCGATGGGGTGGGTTATAGCTACGTACAACGTTCCGCGAAGGTGTCCCTGCAGCGCGGTTTAAAGTACATTCTCTACAGCATACGATGGTTAAAAGTTTTTAGCTGTTTCGGCGAACCTCGTCTAATGAATTTATTCCTGTGCCATCCAGGCGTATGTATAACACGAGGCTTATGTGCTCTGTATCCTGAGAAATTTTAGAGCATGCGAAGTCCAACATTTCGAAATTTATTTCTCATATTTTTATAGGTATCAATTTTTAATCTGCTGCAATGCGGGAGAACAAAGAAAACCGGACAACGCGTGCGTTGTTGATTTTTCCCCCCAACTTTTGCAGTTATCGAAATGTTTCCTTTTCGCTAGGAAATGCAGATTTTGAATAAAGAAAACTATGGCTTATACCGTAGAATGAGATTGTAGTTTTGTTCAAAGATATTATACGTACGTATTTTTTATTTTGTTTTTATTATCAATGGAGACAAATTATTTCCTGTGGTAAGCTAGAAAATAAAATCTAATAAGAGAGAATCCACAGTTCTCGCGGCGTGTACTAATCCGTCATCGGAGTTGTCTCAGAATTTTTCCTTTGAGTTTTTTTTGTCCCAAATTTTTACAACATCAGACGCAAGTCTATATTTAATTTCTATTATTAGCATATACACTAGCACTCACGATAAAATTTCATATCTTTCGAGCATTGTCTATGAATTCAAATTCATCAAATTTTACGTAAGCTTTATACTTTCAAACGCGATTCGTTGCGTAACAGGTTATTATTATCATACAACCGTCTTTTCGCATTGTTCGAATGAATTTATACATGGATCTCCATTTCTCCGTGCGGAGAAAAAAAAAAATTGTTTACCGTATACGATCGTTCAATCATGAGTGAAACTTTTCCAAGTAAGAGCATCAGGTGGATCAGCGGCGAATTAGATAGTAGAGAATAGAGGATCTTAAGCCAACGAAATTTCGAAGTTTTAATACGGAAGATTTCTATAAATCGCGGAAAAATTCTTTGAAAAGCAATTTTTATTCGGAAGTACATTACAACGATCACGTAAAAGTACAGGGCTACACGTGGATCTTGAGAAAAAAGTAGTGAAAATCCTTTGTTCTTTTTTTCAAGTAGGTTACAAGCGGTCCGCGTATCGAAGAACTTTGGGAAGACTTTTTCATTATTTCCTGAGGCGAGAAAGCGTTGGCGACTTGAAAATCTCGATCAAAGCTTCCGAAGCTCAACTTATAGCGTAGCGAAGGGCATCTTCCAGCATGCGGGTTGTTGAACAAAACTTACACGCCTCGATGCTGCTGAACGCGTTTCCGACCAACAACTGTACATATATACAGGTATATATATAAAACGCTATTGAAGATCTTCCCTAGTCTCCAGTGGTTTTCTACGTGCTTGTGGTCGAAGTCATTTCCTGTTCAAACAAAACAGGTTTCTCTTGTAAACAAGAATTTCAGTGTAACGCGTAGGTGTTACATTTATAGTATATCTATTCGATAGAAACGGGCGAAATGAGATCGTCACGGAAGTAAATTTTGAAATTGTTCGCCGCCAACGCCGACTTCCGATTGCAACTTTTCAACAAACTAACAGCAATAATTCGGGATTTTTCATTCTTTTTTTTCCCCCTTCATTGGTAATTATTGATAATGGATTCATAGGGTGGAATATGAAATTGAAAACTGAAGCTTGAAATATTTTCACATTATTACGGTACTTTGCTATACTACACAGCTCCATTGGGTTAGGAATTTAATTCACGTGACCCACACGCCTCGTGCTCACCTCTATCGATGTCAAGTAATATCATATTACAGGGTACTTGATAATACGCTTTCGCAGTTTATTTATAACTGTAACTATATAAACACGATTTTCCATCACCAGCTGTTATTTCCACGATAACTAACTAATTAATTAAGATACTTTAGTTGATGTAGAAAGTTTACTTAATTATTATAAGAGCGCTGCAGGTCGTGTACGTTTAAGTAAATGAAATGGCAGAATCTTGTGAGGTTGTCGAAAAAATCTGCGGTTACATGACGACTACAAATAAGAGATTAATCAATCTTGAAGCGCTTATCATCTTATGGTTAACCTCATTTTAACAATTTTTTGCTTTTGAAAGGGCGAAAAATTTCTCTGCGTACGATTTGATTATCCTTCATTACTCACGATCCAATAAATTTTACCTACTACTTCGTTTTAATGAATATTCAGCAGTCTCTTTATTCTGTTTTTTTTTCTCTTGTTTATCATATTGTTTTTTCCGCTATGCAAACTTGAAATCTATATCAGTACTCTCCACGTTCTCTTTTACAATCATCACCTCGCTTATATTATCCCTCTGGAGACTTGTTTTTCCTTTTTTTTTTTTTTGTTCCCCGTTTCCCGTACCATTCATTCGAAAATACAAACTCTCGCGTGTATTTGGCGGTACCATGTTTGAAAAACAACAGTATAGTTTGTTTTTTTTCTACCTGAAATAAGTAGGTATCATATATCCACGACATCTTAACTCCCAAGCGGCAATCAGAGGAGAAAAAAAAATGAATAAAGACAAAAAATAAAAATTAACAAAGAAAACTCTGCGAGAGCTATTTTCTGAACAATAAAATCTCCGTTTTATTTTTCTCTGACTCATATTATACGCTAGAGGCTTCAAAAGTCTTGATAAAAGGTGGATTCATGCTGCACTTCCTTCGTCTCTTACACGCTCCTCGGGTTACGTCATTTTGCAATTTACTAATGGACTGAATTTATACGTTAGTAGAAAATTTTTGATACCATGGATTCCCGTTTGACGCTCACTAGAGAATTCGTCGAACCAACGTTTTCGTTCTTGTTTTTTCTTTCCATTCATTCTCGTTTCGGTCGCGCTTCATGATGAATACATTTTTCTAGAGTATTTCTCGCCTAGCTCAACGATATGAACAATGCCGTAGTGTATTTTTGATCCATTATCGCTGGTGTTTATTGTCTCGTATGAAAAAAAAAAAACTAGAAAAATTGTCGAAACGTGGATAACATTTTTCTCTGTCTTTTTCACATTTTGTCCAATCCAGCCCCCGCATGATTTCACTGTACAGTTTGAATTTATCACGACACTTATGGGATCGATATATTATATATGAAAAAAGTTGAAGCACAAAGAGCCAGCAAAAAGCACTCTATACCTTATTGTACCATAAAGTTAATTAAACGGCCGCTTTAGCAGCGTTAGTATGTAAAAAAAAAAAGATCTCTTTTGATAAGCCGAGATTAAAGTATATGCGTATCTCTTTCATTCGTTCTAAAGTACACCTATGAATCCTACACATATATACATAAGAAGACAAAAAAATTCCGAAAACTCGCTATACTACGTCTGAAGTTGATCTCGTCGTTGTATGAAGTAATTGTTATTATTATGCCCCTAGTAACATAACTGCGGATCAAAAGTGTTTCATTAAATTTAATGGATCTGAGAGTGTAAGTTGCTTGTATGTAACGTATAATATCCTACATAGATTTTATGAGGTTTATTGAACCTGCACATTCCCTCGTATAGGTATGCAAATTGTGCGAGAAATAGATAGAGCTTTAGCAAAGTTCTCTGATGGTACTGAAATTTCTCGGTGTACATTTATAGATACTATTCGTATAAACGGTCAGTATCATTTCTGTTAATTTCCTTCACCTGCGGAGTGGAGGTACCCGACTCGACAGGACGCGACGCGACGCGACGTTGGCGACCACACAAACGGCAGAAAACTAATTGTAAGTCTGGCTTAATTGCGGAGCTGAATTGGGACCGCAGAGGCGCTATGTCAGTCACGAATCGTTAATTAGTACATATCCTACCCGGAGATATGTGCGATATTTGTTTAGAACTGCAGCGGTTCGCTTGCCAAACGCTTTTAATATAAACCCGAAACCCGACACTTCTTCTTATGTTTAAATATATACCTATATGAAATGAAATAAAAAAAGAACATTTCGTCGTAATTGAATTAAAAATCACTTATCAGTTTCAATAAGTATTTGAAATCTTTGATGTTTAATTTGACGAATATTCATTGATGGAATCAGAGGAGCCTCGGCACATTTAGTGAATCGATTGAATTGAAATGTTAATAGCTCGTACCGTCCTCCGCAGAAAAATGAGATTTTTTTCCTTTTTTTTCTTTTGACGTTCATCGATCCTCTTGATTAATCATTTGTTCAGGCGGTATAAAGACTTGACGGATTTACGGATTTTTAAGTATCTTTACAACACAGCTGACGCGTACGACGGTGAGCCGATACGATTCGGGACATATCAGACACGGAAGAACTGCCGCGTCGCGACGTGCGGCGCCGTCACTCGCCCACTAAATCACGACGTCTCGGCGTCTGTCGTCACTTAAAACGTTTATATATCGACTACGCGTCCTCTTTCATACAGAAAGACGTCTTTTTTTTATCACATATATAAAACACGGCGAAACATCAATTTTACAGAACAAATTCCAGATGCGGTGTATATCGATTTATTAATAAACATTTCTTTTTATTACTTATTGTCTCGAATGAAAAATTAGGCAACTATAGGCAACTATATAAGACGTATAAGTTCTCGGTGATGTGTGAATAGTTTTGTCAATAAACTTCGTATAGATTATCATTTTTCGACTAATTTAGCGCCTATTATATCGAGGCCTCTTTTATATGGAAAAATTATGACGCGTAGGATTCTTGACACCAGCGCAACATGTGACGTTGTATAGTTTGATCGATTACCATATTCTATTTATCATATGATCGCAATCAGATCGATGAATAATTGAAATCTCACAAAATTCCATCGGTATTTATAAATTTTTTTGAACTCCGAATCGAGTTAATTACATAACAGATTGCGTACGAGTCTCCAGAATGACTGCGAGAATCTCTGTGATGTGGAGGAAATAATATATTATTATCTTATTTGCCTAATTGGTTACACGCCTGCAGAAGCTATACGTCCGATACAGCATAAGGGCGAATGAGTTTGTTTTTTGTTTTGTCGTTGATTTTCGTTTTTTTCTTTTTTTTTTTTTTTTTGTTCGTATCCCTTAACCCCTTCAGATCCCCGTGTAAAAAATAATTAATTATCTGGCACTTCTGTATTTATAAGTTGGGCTCTTACGTACAGCCGAATCTACTTCACTTTATCTCTCGTTTCGCCCTTCTGATTGTAAGAGAGAAACAGATATGATTTAGTTTTAGATTTTCTCTACGATAGGAGTAAGTGTATATTTGTGTATAATATACATACATGTGTATACAATATGTGTGCACATATAATAACGAAAAATGTCACATGCTTGCGAATTCGCCGCCGTCTGTGTCCCTACTTTGAAACTGGCACCCGGACGCTGCCCGCGACGATTTATAAATACTTAGGCGACCGTCGTCTGCCACTGACATTGGCGACATTTTTTAGATACGCAAAATTCCAACGTCGGTTGCAGTAGAACCGTCTCAACTTATCCTCTTTCAGTGTCAGTAGCAGTATAGCGACAGCATCTTCGTTTTTTATTCTTATTCTTATTTCTTCTTAAGCCAGATGTTACGGCGCGCGCGCGAGCGAGCGTCGCACGTCTCAAAATTCTTTCCAACCCGTCGAGAGAGAGAAAGAGAGAGAGAGAGAGAGAGGTCGACGTTCATTAATAAAACCGGACCGGCACGAGCGCACCTGTTGTTCGTAAATTGTGTAACTAAGTCGAAATTCCTGATCGTAGATTTCGAGCAAGTCGCAGTGTGTTACATGAAATAGACGCGGCGGGATAAACCAAGAGGAGCTTGCAAGCCAAAATCAACGCGATAACTACCGCGAACTAAATTCTGCCGAGGCGTATTACACATACGTATACATTACACGGTATAGTTGTGTCTACATCTATATAGTTGTGAGAAAAGCGGAAAATTAAACAACGTATAGTAGATTCTCTCATAACTTATGCAGACGGCATGGCGTCGCTCGAATTGACCCAGATTGTATTCCAACAGTTTTAGGCAGCGGTCGCGTCCTCTTCATCGATTAGCTGCAGTTCCTCCGACTTGCAGGGTTTTTTTTTTTTTTTCTTTTTCCTCGTGCCCTGGATCTTTCAATTCTTTTCTTTTTTTTTTTTTTTGTGGTTGCATTTTTCGCTTCGTATGTCGAACACGTATTTGATGTAATATGAGGTACCTTCGGTCTTTGAGTTGGCTTGAGTTTCATGATATATAATTTATGGAATCTTCTGTCCATCCGAACACTTTGAGCAATTTTTTAAAATCCACCCTTTATTTCCAAAGATTTTTAGAGCTCTTTCGACTCATCGGTCATTTCCAACTTCAGCTACCTTCTAATGCTCCTGGAAACATACAGAAGCAAGTGAAAACATATATAATAAACCGATAATAAACGACCAAAACCTAGACAGCTCGCCTAATTAGTGATGGTAAGAAAAATGATTTTTGATTTTGCCTCACTCACGTAATCAGCGTTGATTCTTTGATTTTTTGACCGATATCATTTTTTAATTTAATTTTTTATTTTATTTTCTCATTATGTTTTAGGTGACAGACGGATATCTGAAAAGACGTCAAGCGTGGCAGACATATCCATTATGTGAGTTTCTCAGCTTTCTCAATTTGTAAATTTATCTATAGATTTGACTAATTACCAAATAATATTGGTATGCGATGCGGCGAATAATAATAGAAAACTTGTGTTTGACCGCGAGCTAGTCTAGAGATCAACATGAGTAGGTCAAATAGTTGTATTTTTTCAGTCGTTTTTTTCCCCCTGTGTCTGACGTCGTTCCTCCGGTGGTCTTCGAACGAAAATATGCTTTCATTGGCGCTCGTTATATATATTATATACATCTGCATCTCGGCAGCGTTTAGTTGGACATATATATTTGTGTCTCGCCGCGAGCGGCCCTTCGCGCGTTCTTTTATATTTCGTTGCTCTCCGAAACGCATAATTTTATATAAACGACTTTTTTTTTTGTGCCCATCAAAATTCACAGACAAATTGAGAGCGCGACTCATCGCGGGACGTACAATTAAGCTGAACTCAGAAATTGCTAACATTTATCCACGTCAGTTTCTGACAATTCAAAATCGTCTGCAAATTTTATAACTAATTTTCCGTTCCCAAGAGAAAGAAAAGAAACGAGTTCAGTGTCAGGGAATTCTTTAGGTTCAAGCGAAGGTTCGGGAATACGAAGTACTGGAAATTATTACAGATCCGATAGACGAATCAAAGATGAAAAAACAAAGAAGTAATTAATTGTTATCATCGTGTCACACGTATTTCTATTTACTCCAGCACGATGGAAGTTTAGTTGTATCGGTGTTACGTGAAGTTAGACAGCTAGCCCGACCTAAATGCCGCTAACGATAAGCCACGAAATTGTTATTGACGTAAATTTTAACCGAGATCATTAGAGATAATTAGGGGCGTCTAAATTCGGAGGCGAAATAGTTAAACTGTCGCTTAAAATTGATAAATCAATTTACTCATAGACGCATTAGACGAGGCATTATAGATATACGCGCACATATATACCGTAATACGTAAATATCTATAACGTTTTTCTAAAGAGTGAGGAGCAGCTATAGGTGCGTAAAGAATGTCAGGGGTATCATATATCACGGGGACTTTAGCCAAAGTCGAATAAGTCGCAGTGAAAACCTGAAAACTATCTCTTTCTCTCACTGCTGCTGATGCTGTTGCTGCTGGGGAAAGGAACTTTTAACATCTGTCAAGGCTCAGGCGACGACATCTAACCGTGTACATTTCTTTTAACGAACGTGCTATGCGTGTTCTTATACCTTTTTTTTTCGAGTCTGCATACATACGGAAGCTGAACCCCAAATTTTTACCCCAACTTTTTCTCATTATAAAATTAAACCTGCAGCAGCATTTCTGATCGTTACAACGCACCACTTTTCTGCAGAGGGAAGAAGATTTTTTGAGGAAATAATGGAATTGGATTGGGAATTTGGAAAAAAAAAAAAAACAGTATGACATTGTGAAGAAGAATGAAATGAAAATAATTCAGAGAAGATTTATTTTCTCGCCATTTTTCTTTATTTTTTCCGAACTCTGGTCAACAATTTTTTTCTTTTGTCCTTCTCTCATCTTCTCTTGTTTGTGCCTGTATTTCTGATGGTACAGAAAAGGAGGATAGCGTATCGATTGCTCGCGATTCCCAACAATCCGCAGTAGTTACTGAGAGGATTCTGCAGGGGTTCTTACCAAGGGGAGTGAAGAAGGAGGTTAGAACTTGAAGAACCGTTAAAATTTATCTCCTAAAAGTTTTTACAAGCAACGATCCCATCCTCCAACCTCAGTAGGAGTTTCTGATCGAAGGATGAATTCTTTTCTTCGGCTGTCAAGACTTCCACGGCAGAGTTATGTGGAGCTTTTTTTTCAACGTATAGTAGCTATACTCTATCTCACCCCATCCCCTATTAGCTAACTATTTTAAACCTCCTTCTGATCTTTGTGATTTTTTTTTTTGTATCCTCTTTCATCGCTGGAATGATAGCGATTTGTTCAATATCATCGATGACTATTCACGTTAGGTAGATACATTCAACCGAGTGCTTTTTTTCATGTAGGTACGTAATACCTGAATTACGTAGAGAGAATTTTTTAATTCGGAATTCTGAATATCAAAAGGCTGATGTAATCACACTGCAGAGTCTACAGTTGGTGAAAATTATTTAGGCGAGCCCATCAAGAGGTCCTTAATCAAGGAATTGAGCTTTACGGCGTCTCTTTCTACCCGGTCCGCTTGAGAGGACATTTTAAGCCGATGTATTTGAGGCGACATAAAAGCTTTGACTTTACCATTCCCACACCACTTGCAACGACGGGATCGCCTGTAAATTTGATTTGCCAGAAATTTCAGAGCGTATATATTTCTCTGGCTACGTCCGGAAATAATTCTCAGCTCCTTCACCAGCCTGAGGGCAGTATTATATATCGGATGAAAACGACCTCAATAACGCTCCATCAGATATCAAGTTATGTACTTCCTATCATCAAAAAACGATCAGCAGTTTATGTATTTTAATCGATTCCCGTTTTGTTTCGAAAATCAGTAAATTTTTACCGGTGGTTGTAATTCAACTGCAAAATAAGTTACCCCGTGGGATTTTACTTCACATTCAAGAGCCTCTAATACACACTTGATAGATGTCGGAGTGCTTCAAAGTAGATATCAGATGCTGCTGCGCTGCTGCTACTCCTGCCGGCAGTTTTGTCCACTGGGAAATCCATGAAGCAGTAACACGTTATTCATTCGCGATGGCCGAGCAGAAAGTTTAATATCAAAATTGTCGGTTGTCATTTCTCTGCGGTCCACGGCGTCACGCTCGAGATTTTCCAACTGTCTGATTTACAAAAAAAAAAACAAAGAAAAGAAATTAATAAAAAAAACTGTTCCAAAATATGCATTTCTGAATATAAATTTAAGTTCTGAAATTTCTAATACACTATATGCGCGTATGCGTTAAGCATAGCCCCACCGCTTTTTTACACCTCTTATATCTTTTCCCTCCGAGATGAGGTTTTCGGAGTGGGAATTACGCAGGTGCAGAAAGTAAGGGATCACCCGAAAGGGTTTGGATGTTATAACAGCTGCGGTGTTTCTTGAGTATGCACTTACATTTAGATAAGCAAACAACTTATCTACTTGGATATATATATTCTCAAGAATCAGACAACCAGATTCAAAGGTGAAAAAAAAAACCTTTCTACGGTATCAAGATGCCATTAGCCGAACGAAACTTATGATGCTTCTCAATTTTAAGCGTGGAACATCATGGTGACCCCTTCAGACGGCAAACCAGACAGGGGTCACATTTTCACGGATGAAACTTTAATTGAGAACTCCTAAGAAGCTCTTCCTCAGCTTTTTTCTATTTTTATTCCACTTCCGCCTAATGAAATGTATTTACGACGTGGAATCTTCTGTTTTTTTCTCCAAATTCCTGTTATAAGTCATCTAATTTTCTAAATTTCTCAATGAAAATCTAGCGAGCAAACATCATTAAAATCAATTTTCGTACGTCCGCTCGCGAATCCTGATAAATATACTTCATAGATACCTACACATAACTGGAACTAAAAGGTTTATGTATCTACAAGAGCACCAGCTAGGTTTCCTTGTGCATATAAAACTGGTACGGTTAATATCGTTATAAATGTTTCCATGTACATGACGGAATGATATCAAAGTGTTTCACGGTGCTACCATAGGGGGATGCCTTAGGTTATCATCCCCCATATTCCTCCAACAATTTCAATCCACCGTTATTCTGCACGTCGACGAAAAAATACGTCCGATTAAAAATTTTTCTAGAAAAAATAATCGAAGTAGCTGTAGAGCTATTGGTTTACTAGAATATAGACGCATTATCTTTTTTTCCTGCTTTTTATTATCGTTATTATTATTTCTTTTTTTTCTTTTTTTTTTATCCACCAGTTTTTGCTACATACATGGCAGACTGCAGCAATGTGTCCGATCATATTTCACGGTTGAAACTAAAGTGTCGGGTCGCGACACGAGCCATTCTTCTGCAAGAGAAGAGGTTTCGCACCACACTAGACCGGAGTAATACAAACAGCGCCAGCTATGCGGGTGAAAATTTTACCCGCCGACGTGCATTGCCAAGTCGTATTAACGTCACCCTCTCATCCTTCCCAGACCCTTCCTATAGTCTCGGTTTCATGATTCGAAAACAGCTACCTAGCTGGAATCTTTCGAAAATATTCATTCTAAGTACACGAAGTCACGATCGTGTGTGATATCGTTCTCTTTGTTTTTTGTTTTTCTTGTTTCGTGTGATTATAGGACCGCTGCTAATAACGCAGTAGCCATGCGACTTGTCTTAGTTTAGGAAAGTCCATTCATACAGTTATACAGCATCTGGTCTGTAAACGGCGACTTGTCTCAATTTACGCAAACTGCGCTAGTATTTCGGCCCCGACTCCCTCTCCTCCCCCTCTTATAGTGCTTATAACTTCCACCCAAGACCCACGACTGGCTCTGTCTCCTAATTTATATTAATTTTAGACGAGCGCGGGTTCGTATATGTTCATCTGAATTAAGTCCGCAGCAACGGCAGTAGAACTCTGTGAAGTTAGCCCCTCGTTTTTGGAAAGTGATTTTTTTTTTCAGTTCTGGTTCCCCCCCAAAGAGTTCTAGAGTTATTCACAAGTCTTAGGAATAGTTCTGCTGATGGAGGGGGTGAAAACTCCCCAAGATAATTTTACGCATAGGCGGGGCCAACTCCACAGAAATAAGATCCTGCGGAGATCATTGTAATAATATTATGGAGATGGGGAAAAATTCACTCGAAAAGTCGGAAAAATAACCTAACCATGTAGGTAATAGAAATTACTTCAACTTCGAATTGTCATTGACTTTGGATGCCCGATTAGAAATGTGGGCGACTGCTTCCAAAACTCATTTACCATTCGACAGAATAATTTCCTCATTATCAGGAAACTCATGAAAATTTTCTAAGTTCCATAAGAAAACAAAAAAATAGGGAACGAAAGGAAACTCATGCGGTATATTTTTTAAGAGAGCGTGCAAATTACGACGATTACAACTAATCCGCGTTATTTTTCTCTGTTCACAGATTTTTTATTCATCTACGGATCGACTGTTTGAAACAAATTTTTAAAATGGCCGCAAGCTTATGGTGAGTTAAATTATAATGTAATCACATACAATTGACTGTAATGACCTTGCAACTGACAAAAAAAAAAAGAAGAGTAATAGGACAAACTATATCCATCACTGATTTACATACACTTCTATTACACTCTACATTGACGTGAATATTTCACGTAAAAAGGCACAAAAAACTTGCAGATAATTATATCTCGCTCGTCTAGATTAATTACACGGTATATATAACTACATATCGGGTATTCCTTTTACCGGTTGATATTTGCAGATGCAAATGCGCAGGCATTTAAAACTTTAATTACAGACTACTGTATGTAAATGAAAATATCTACTCTCGTATATCTCGTGTACTGTACCGAGCTGTACATTATAGAAGGTAAATACACACAGAGTATAATTTATACGAGCGACATTAATACCCTCTTCAAAGTAACTGGTTTATTTATACATTCGCTACATGGATATGTACACTAAATCGTAAAAGTTTCGTCAGTTTTCTCTTTTTTATTTGTTTATTAAATATTTTCACGTTCAAATACGATTAGAGCTTCGAAAGGAATGTATAATATATCCATAGAGAAAAAACATTCATTTAATCGCAAAAAAAAAAGAAAAAAAAAAAAGGAAAACTTTTACCACCGGTAATGTCAAGAGTTACTTCATAATATTGTCGTATAGTTTGCACGCGTTCGAATGACGTCACGTCTGATTTAAGCTTTTCACCTTATTTCTTTTTATTCTTTTTTCTCTTCCCTTTCTACTGCCAAAGCAGTCGAAAGTTCGCATTCCTATCCGCTACAACGTTGGACAATTTCCAACGAACACATATCGGGCGCCACTAAAGAACATCGCACGATTTTGAGCTTGAGTTGAGGGGCGCCAGTAACTTTCATTTTTTCGTACCCCCCCCCTTTGTTCGTACAAACCACGGTAATTAATTGACAGAAATTGTTCTCTCATGTATACATCGTACGTTTGGGTCGATTTTTTTTTTTTTTACATTTCTGTTTTATAACGCTAAAAAGAAATTCAAGCTCCTTTCTGAATTCGAAATCGAATTTCCGTGTAATGCGAGGCGAGATGAAAATTCCTAGCGATGAAGAATAAGAATTTGTGTGAATATATGTATAGGATATCAATTTACTGATATGCTACCACCATCAGCTCTCGTAATAAAAAGCTCGTCATAGCCGATCGATCTGTAAACTAATACCGAAAGAGAAAAAAAAGCTGAACCCGAGAGGGAGAGAGAAAATTATGTTTCATATAGACATGAACTATAATGATAGCGAAATGAATGCATCAGCTGAATGTAAGTCACGTACCGAAGTGTTGGGAATTTATATGCGAGAAATGCACTCTTATATATACGTGTATATTGGGTGTATTATGCATTTGTTACTTAACGTTGTGTAATTAAAATGTTAACTTATGCAGATCACATGATGATGCGATTGATGACGGAATATACGCATTTCTGATTAAACTAAAAGCTGTTTTCAAAACTTGTGAGTTTGTTTTTTTTTTTTTCATTTTAATTTAATTCCTTTATTCTTTTAATTTTCATTTTTGCAATGAAAATATTTTCAACAAAATATTATAACACACGTCTCACGCAAGACTTAGCCAGTGTTCACCCGAAACTTAATTCCGTCATATTTGGCCTCAGTCTTATCGATCTTCTTTATCTACTAGTCGCGTTTCTAACTTCCGGTATTGACTTTGTACCTAACCTCAAAGCTGCGGGTAAATGAGGCTCGTGAATTTTTAATCAATTATTATATCTTCCGATAAATCGTGGGAGCTAATATTAGTCTTGATGATATAGCGTCGTATTAAAATCTTCCGATATGAATTCACTCGTCCATAATATGAGTTCGATTGTTTGATAAGAAAAAAGGTTTCTCTTCTTAATGAGGTTGATTAAAAGAATTTTAAAAATAATAAAAACCTTATGAAAAAGATGTACGAACTGAGCACGTGTTGGGTAAAAATAAAAACTAAAAATTTGAAGAAAAGAAGGAAGTCGTAAACTGCAGAAACGAATGAATTCGAGCGTTGAATTAACCCTGCTATACGTTACGGTGTCGTAATCAGAGTTCTAAAAATATCTCGCGTGCTAGACTGTTAATGATTATGGACTACCCACGTGTGACGTATTATGTAAAAATTTTCTGTTCTGGAGTATAAGCGGTTTTGGTCGCGCGGTGTAAAAAAATTTTCGAATTTTTTGTACGAGAATTAGTTTTTCGATTCTGAACCGTTTATTTTGTTCATAAGATCGCTGAGCGGGGTCGATTTACACGTGAATGAAATGAGCTGGGACAATATAATTCGATATCTTTGACATCGGTGTATCTCGAATAGCATTGTTTTTCAATTTATTGTCTCTTTTTTTCTCATCTTGTGATATTGCCTCTTAATCGTTTGAATTTAACACGGGATTTGTAAAACGGGACACCACCTCTTCTTGGATATAAGTTTTACCAAGAGAAATTGGGATGACATATATTCGTGTTTCTAATTAGCAGTGATCGCTAGTTAGGAACACGGTGTACATCTATTAATCTCCGTCACATATGTGGACAAATGTCAGAATATATATATACACATAGGTATATATTTGCACCACACATCGGGCGACCGACTCTCTCGTTGCGCAATCGTAGACGGATACGTGTCGGCTAAGAAAGGTAGAGAAGAGATAAAGATGGCTCCTGGCCTACGCAGACATCACCGGTGTCTGGGGACTCTATAAATAAATGGGGGAATCCCAACAGAGGTGGGTATGGCTGCACTGGTATATCCGTGTCCGCTTTTGAGAAAACCAGTCCGCGCTTATAATATTTTCGTTCATACGCCAATATTACCACGTTACGTGATACCAGAATAGCGAGGGGCGTAAAAAAAAAATCCTTTTGTCATATTTCATCTTATCAGATTTTATTTCATTTTCTCTCTCTCTCTCTTTTTTGGCAGAGAATAATTTTATTTCCAATACGTAGGTATACATATGAATATTTATAAGAACGATTTGCATCATGGACTAGATATTAAAAGATACATTTCATACACGTCAGGTCTGCGATTATGGCGCATATACATTTGTATGACATTTTGAGAATTCTTGATCGTCGGCGTGCGACTTTTAGCGGCTTTTCGTAGTGACGTATTACATATCACAACTGCCCTTATGATTCTTATAAAACAATTTTGCACTCATTGATCCACAGCAGCTTCTGTAGGAGGCTTTACGATGGCTGCCTGTGTGTATATGTTTGCCTTGCTTTGCCGTATTATACGTACATACATATATACACATTCGCCTATATATTTATTATATAGCAAAGAAGAGGGTGGTAGGGATGACCCAGATACCGCAGTACGAGCAACCGACTAGCTCGTTCTATTCACCCTTTTCTGAACTGTTGTATAATTATTTTCAACTACGATAAAAGCTGGAAGAATTCTATGAGCTCCCTAACTATTATACCACTATTACTGCATATACAACACTTTACTCAGACGAATTATCCAAACAATATGTAGTACATTTTTTTCTTTCCTATTTCTTTTACGTTAATATATGCACTGCACCAAACGTAACAAAAATGCAGCACATCATATAGTATGTAGATTAATCTAAGAATCTTCTTCATTTTTGATTTTTCTCTTTTTTTCCAGACAAATCTGACCATCAGCTCGAATATACGTAGCGGCGAGGTGTACCGAATAAAAGGAAATCTGATAGGATAATTAGGAGTAAATAATTAGATCCTGGGGAGTTGGAATTTAATTTGATAGGATTATTATCGGGGTATAACAGTGAAATTCAAGGTGGCTAAGAGCGTCAGTCCACGTCGAGTGCACCAAGAGTGCTCTGCAGGGGTGGAGGTCGAGGTGCAGGTGCAGGTGCAGGAAAGGCGAGCGGGGGCAGTGAGGCGCATGCCTTACCTGGGACCTGACATGACATCCCGGCTGTCAGCCTTGTTCTACACGGTCGAGGTCGGGGACACAAAGTTCACCATCCTCAAACGCTATCAAAATCTGAAACCAATAGGATCCGGAGCACAGGGTATCGTCTGGTGAGTTTCTTTGTCCAAATCTTCTTCCTATTCCCCCGCACCCCTTTTTTTCCCAATAGCCTACGAAGCAATTCTGACAAATTCTACAGGATAGTAACATAATGGCGAGATTTTATCCAACGATTTGGATAATGTGTGCGGTAAATCGTATAGGTAAGTGAGACGTTCAAGAATTTCAGATACGCTGGTTTTCCAATAGCAATAAGATTGGTACGTACTATATGTCGGTGGACGCGGCGATAGACGACGTTTTTATGGTCATCGAAGGAAGAAGCAGATAAAAAAGTATACCAGATGGAGAATTGATCAAGCAATACATAGAACGTATGTAGAGTTTAAGCAAGCCGAACGGGACATCAGAATTGCAAGGTATTTGTTGAATGCAATGTGTAGAGACAGCTGTAGGTTGGAATTGATCAAAATATAAATTCACAATTATTCAGTAATATGAGAACGATGATGATGATGATGATGATGATGATCATCATCATCATCATCATTATACACGTCTGAATTTATACTTGTCGCACTTTAGTTGCCAATGTAAACAAAAAATTTTCAGTCTCCGTGCAAATCTTGTACCTATAACATTCCGCGTTCTTGTTTATACAGACGTACAGATTTGTCTCCGTCTTCAAATTTTTGTTGTTTCATAATTTATCAACGTTTTTCTTTATTTATTCTTAGTTTAAAGAATTTTTATCAATCTTCACCCAGACTTCTCACATATGCTGTAAATTTCCGCGACTTGTCTGGTATTTTTTCTTTCTTTTTTTTTCTTGTTTCTACCACCTTCATCAGAACGTGAAATTATCAGGTAAGAAAATTTTTCTCAGGGAAGACGAACACGCAGTGACCACTGTCGGTGACCATCCATACGTTTTAGTTTATAACTTTTATTTTACTTTGCGATTTTATTCGCATGTTTGAATTCGTACATCAATATTTTACCATTCCGTTATCATGTTCCATATTTACCCATTATATTATTTATTATTTTGTATACCTATATTATTTTGTTGTAATTAAATATACTGCTGCGAAGCGTTTTTACCAGAGCTTGAACGGAGCGGGGATAAAATAATTTATTTACTGAACACACATGGTACAACTATTGCATATTAATATAATCCGAACGTTTATATCCTCCATTTATTCTGTACATCGAGACTGTTAATATCGCTTCATTACGCAGTATTTTAATTACAGGTTCAATTATTATTTTATTAGTTTCAGAACGCTCAACGATTTATATTTATTATTATTACATATTTGCTATATATGTTTCATCTGCATGGTTTTTGGATCCATCCAGTTATGATTTTAGGACTATATTATTTATTCTGGAATCGGTGTCGGGTTTTCAGTTCGCATCATTCATTTATTATTCACGTATACAATTCTCTGCATATTTCTTCGGGTTAATCGTTATTATTATTATTGTTATTGTTTTTGTTGTTATAATATTATTATAAATATTTGAACCACAAATCGCTGCACTTCGGTGTCGTGGAATCAATGTATCGGCTTGTAAGTGCCGGTTAAACTAAAATTGTATGGATGGTTCCGACAATCAAATTAACGTACATGCATCTGTCATCGATTCTTACGCAAATAATGATAATAATAAATATGTAATGGGTATATTATATTCGAGAATTCTGCCCAAGTCGTAAATAGATTCGGTGACAGTTATCAAGATACGCAAAAGTCACGTTATTAAATATAATCGGTATATAATACCAAAATTCATTAATCTACAATCTTGAGTGTTCGTAGTCAATTTGATTCTTGCGAAATATGATAGCGAAACGTGTTTGGTTGAAACGCTCTGTATTGAAAGTGAGCGAAATATTTTTCTTATACTTATCCTGTGACTTTTCGGATTTTGAATTTGGACTCTGTATCCGTTTTCCCAATTGTATCTATGCTGTGGTTGGTTTGGTAGCTAGCACGTACGTACACGACTAGTTTGAGAGCAAAAAATCTGGGCACAGCTGCACAAGAGGTGATAAAGAGAGAATAATTCAAAATGGAAAATGCGGTGAACGTTTTGACGAGTGGCAACATCAGAACAGGATATCGTCTTTACGTTTCCGGTGATACAGAACTCTGCATTCCTGAGCGGTACGTCGACGTCGCGCCGCGAGGCGTCGGCGCTCAAGGTATCGTTTGGTGAGTAATTTTTATTCGATTTTTAAATCGATTCTACAGGATTTTTTCTTCTTAATAAAATTGGAACCATGGTTAAATAAAAGTTTTAAATTCGGCAGACATACGTCGGTTGCACAATAGGTAACTAGATACTATAATACACAGGCGAAAAATGGACGCGGAAACACGAATATCACGAATCAAATTTTCTCAGAATTTATGGTAGATTTTTCTGATTGCAGTGCGGCATATGACACAGTCACAGCGCAGAATGTGGCCATAAAAAAGCTATCGAGACCGTTTCAAAATGTAACGCACGCGAAACGAGCTTACAGGGAATTTAAGCTGATGAAGCTCGTCAATCACAAAAACGTAAGTGTATACGTCGTACCGCTACTAGAAATCGTTTCTTAAAATTCTCTCGACATTTTCAGATAATCGGACTCCTCAACGCATTTACACCTCAACGATCGTTGGACGAGTTCCAAGATGTCTACCTCGTTATGGAGTTGATGGACGCTAATTTGTGCCAGGTGATTCAAATGGATTTGGATCACGAACGCATGTCTTATCTCCTCTATCAAATGCTCTGTGGAATCAAACACTTACATTCCGCCGGCATTATTCATAGGGTGAGTCTTTGAATCGTATTTATTGTATAGATTTTTTCATTCTGTGAAAAATAATTCTCACACTTCTCTTTCTTTGTAGGATTTAAAGCCGAGCAATATTGTGGTAAAATCAGACTGTACGCTGAAAATTTTGGATTTTGGTTTAGCCAGGACTGCTGGTACAACGTTTATGATGACGCCGTACGTCGTGACCCGATACTATCGAGCGCCTGAGGTAAATTATTATAGTCAAAAAACTTCATACCACCAAAAATTTCATTACTCATTGATCGTATCTCGGCTGCAGGTCATCCTTGGCATGGGATACAAAGAGAATGTCGATATCTGGTCGGTTGGATGCATAATGGGTGAAATGATTCGAGGTGGTGTATTATTCCCCGGAACTGATCACATCGATCAGTGGAATAAAATTATTGGTAAGTGAATTTTTTTATTACTGAGTGCGCGGTTTACTTTTACAATCAGCAAGTCTCATAAACCCAAAATTCCTTCCGTCATTTCAGAACAATTAGGGACCCCTGCAGCAGAATTTATGCAACGACTGCAACCGACAGTGAGGAATTATGTGGAAAATAGGCCACGATATCCTGGATATCCATTCGACAGGCTATTTCCAGATGTTTTGTTCCCATCGGATTCGTCTGAGCACAACAGGCTAAAAGGTAGAGGTTGTTCTTCACTAGCTAAGATCCAATAGCACAGAATTCAACAGAGAGCTGATTATTTACATAATTAAGATGAATATTCACATTGGCTGTCTGTCAAACTCTGTGTCTCGTGTATTGTGATGGATTCGATTCTAAATTAGTCTTTTGTTTCTTTCAATTGCAGCAAGTCAGGCTAGAGATCTGCTCTCACGTATGCTGGTCATCGATCCAGAGCGACGAATTTCTGTTGACGATGCACTCTTGCATAATTATATAAATGTTTGGTACGACGAGGGAGAAGTTAACGCTGTAAGTATTCGAAACACAGAACTTCGATTTTTTTCAATAATATCCAGCTACAAGTTTGATTCATTATTACAGCCCGCACCTGGACCATACGATCATAGTGTAGATGAAAGAGAACACACTGTGGATCAATGGAAGGAATTAATTTATCAAGAAGTGATGGAATACGAGACAAGTCACAATCCAGTTACAACAGCGCAACCGTCAGACCCAGCAGGATCTCGGTAGACACACCAAATATTTCTGTCTTTATAAAATAACAACAGTCTGACTTATACTGTCTATGACTAGAAAGAGAATAAGAGTAAATTAATAATTTACCCTGATAAAGATATAGAATTGACAGCCCGAGCACTGCTGGTTGCTCTCTGAGGAAATCTGAATCGAAGAAAAAATGGGTAATTTAATTTTGAAAGAGGGGAAATGAAACAAGAATAAATAATTGATGCATCGTTTAAGTGAACACTAGGATTTCATTTTCAAATAATACTAAATGTTAGTAGGAAAATTGTATGTCAGCTTTTATTAAAAAGAAAAAAAAGACTTATTCACGATTCTTTATACGTTGCACTAAACTCATGGAAACTCAAGTAAAATCATTAATAGAGATTATCTATCGTTATAGGATAATCAGGCGTAACTAATGCCTGTGTGTTAATTTTCAGGGCTAATTAAAATAATTTTCATATCTGAAAATTGAACGGCGAAGCTTTGATTGTGTGTACAATAAATGAATCGATGCTTCGTAACTAAACGTGAAGTGATTTTATACTGTTCGATTATCACTATTTTGATTGATTACAGTTTACCAGATGGAGTAACTGTTGCTAAATTAATGAGGTACCCTCGTTGCATTTATGAACTAATGATACAGTTTTCAGTAGTTCTTTTTATTTCTGCATAAAAACTTCTTGTTCTTTTGGATTCACCGGTATATTTAAAATAAAAAATACTTCCTCTGTTACATGAAAATGAATATTAGAAGTAGGATGATTTGGATTTTGATTAGAAAAAAATTATCTAGATTTCAAAAATGACCCACAACTTACTATGGACAAAAGTAAACCACACCAAAATAGTATTTTATAATTAACATGACGAAAGTGGTTGTACGACGTATGATATACACGTTTCAGCGATTCAAGGTACCACGCAATATTCTCGAGAGCGATTAAACTAAAATTTTAGCTACGTCAAGTCGTTCGCAAAAAGTTTTTATCACGTTATTCGTCTTTACCTTAAATCATGGAGTCGGGGCTAATCGCGGCTCTGAACAATTCCTTTTATCGTTTGAAAAACCTATGAGAGGTAGAAATATTACTTTTATAGATCTATTAAACAACAGTCTGAAAATCACTTCCTGTTACATTTCGTTTCACCGCCAAGGTTGCTTAATTATTACCAAGTCTCCCAGGCCCCATTTTCAACCCCCTAGTGTAATATCATCATTGTTACCACGTTGAAGTACCTCTTCTTTGTGTGATGAATGTACATTTTACAACATTGCATCATTTCTAAATGGGATTGGCGATCATCAAATATGTCCACTAGTAGCCCGGGCAGGATGCGCAATTTTAAGTACGTGAAATATACGCTATTCTCTCTCACGAATATAATAGTTTCTCATTTGCTGTTTTATAAAATTACAGAACCCTCACACAAAACATCGCTAATTGCTACAATTCGGTATAATATCAAAGATGAGTACACACTTTAAATTCCACCGTTATTAATATTTTTTTTTTTTTTTCTGCATACAAATTATGAAAACATTAGTTGAGTAACTCACGTACAATTTTTGATATTTTTGTCAGCAAGGAAGCAACAATCATATTCAGTAGCACATTATTCTTAAGTCTTTACGTGCCCATTGCTCATAAAGTTACCAAACGCAAGAGACGAGAATAAGAAAGAAAAAAAATAACAAATATAAAACAACAAAAAAAAAAGAAAAGAAGTCGGAAATAATAATAGTAATAATGATAATAATAATCTAATATTAATAACATTAGTTATAATAATAAAGTGAATTATGTTAGGTAAACTTAAACTCTTGTGAAGTTGGCGGTGAGCGAGTGAAAATTGATTTAATCCTAATGATAATAACAATAGAGATAATTATAATTACATTATTAACAATAATAATAACAATAATAGTAATGGATAATTAATAATAATGATGATAATGATAATAAGAATAATAATAATGATTATGAAATAAAAATTTGTACATATTAGCTCACAGATGGGTGTAAACAGTTGCGGTGCGCTTTGTTACTTTTCTTTGATGATAAAACTCTTGGAATCGATCTTAAAAGTCACTAGACCGGGATGCAAAAACGACAGCGTCAAAATAACTGGTTAAGCAGCGTAACGTACCGCGACAACATTAGTCTATGAAAATTGCCGTGGCCCTTGCAATCATTTTTTTTGTTGGTTATTGTTAGTTGAATAGTTTTTAATCAATTGATTTGATCGGTCAAAGGTCAGCCAAATCAGCCACTAGGGGCTGAACAAATTGGATAAATATGATATTCTGAGGTCCATAAATGATGAGAAGAAGAAGAATTTCAGTGTCTATAACAAAACACATGCAATACACGTGGGTATAATATACTTTTCATACATACGAAAAAAAAGAACTATCGTTTATGCAACAAAAACAGTGAATCTTTTGGCAAAATTTATCCCGACCTCAATTACCGAGCAGACAGCTTCTGCTGAAAAGGTAATTGAACGCGAAATTATAAAGTAGGTAAATCATTTGTTGATGAAAAATGGAGGAAGCGCGTAAAAAATAAAATTATTAAACAAGTAAGTGGAAGAAACCAAGAAAGTCTTGCTCCTGTTAGAATGATGGTCCATGTTTTTCAATTATTATTATTATTATTAGCGTAATGAAAAAGTAAAAAAGAAAACTTATCTCAAATAGTACATTGATGATCGATTGCATTTAATTTCTATACTCGCAAGAGCGAGCGGAAAAAAAATTGCAACATCACACAATACTTTGGCTACGTCACATGCATCATTTCATCCAAAACTTTTTCTTGCACGTATATTACGAATACATCATATTATTATGTTCGTGTATATACAACGTGGAAAAAATTCACTTCAGAAACGTATGTTGATATATTAAAACAATATAATTAATCATCAATCTGATTCGTAAATCGGTATAACGAAAAAATAAACTCAGTGAATTGAAAGCCAGAAAAAAATATTATCAAAAATATATATTGAAAGAATAAATAAAAATCATACTTTTCGAACAAACCTGTACATTTTACTACATAAAAACAAAATTAAAAAAAAAAAAAAAAAAAAAATGGAAGAAGATTAGTAATTTCCAACAAATAACGACGACAGAAAAAAAAGAATAAAAACAAGCAAATTGAAGAAGAAATATAAGAGAAATAATAATAATAATGATAATAAGAATCATAATAATAATACTGCGATATTCCACACAAATATATTACAATCTTTGAAAATCTGTTGATAAAAAAAATCAATGGTGATGAATAGTAAATAATAATAATAATTAGAATAATGTGAATTGTATTTGTTGTGGGATAATGATAATATGAGTGAAAAAAAAAAAAAAAATGAAACAGAAAAAATATTAACTATTGAATGAATAATGTATAATGTATAACGTTGAACTTTTTAATTTCCACAATGACATATAGTTATGTGAATATATTGCTACAGTCCGATCCAAGTAACCAAGCTTTTATAACACTAATTATAATTAAAGAAATGATAATGATAATAATAATAATAATAACAGTAATAATAACAAAAGTAATATTAACAATAATTATTATTATTATAATATAATAACATTTAATACTGTGTATAATGATTGCGAGAGAAGAGAAAAACCCGAAACTCGAAAGGAAATGAATAAACAAAAAACCAACGTAGTTTAGACATTTATAAGTACTGAGTTGCGCCAAAAATGTTTAAAAATTTTCATATTATACATAAAGATATAAAATTGTGTATCGATGAGAGATGTACATCAATTTGGTGATTTACATAAGCTTGAAATCAATCTCCTTACCTAAGACTAACGATACAGGGTGCCTACAGGAAAAATCCAATTGTCATTGGCTGCATCTTAATTGTATAATGAAGGTAAAAAAAAAATATGTGAAATAACTCGGTTCAATTTTACAACTTAATATCCATCATACGCAAAGTGAAAATTATTTTTCAAATTTGAAATATACAATCTTTATAAGCAAATGAAACAATTGCGAGATACTTTTATCGTCACAGCTGTACACATAATAATATAATTAATTAATTGATGATATGAATTATATATTAGCGCATGATCATTAATAATATGATGATGTTGAAACCCTGTACATTATATTATCATCATCATCATCATCATCTAACCGACAAAAAGTTTGCATAATATATTTAAAGAATTCCTTGTGATTTTGCTATTGAATTCTTTATCTACTTCATATAAATGCAAATAATTTAAAGATTTTTGGATCTGCGCTCGGTACAAGAGTAAAGTGATATAAGTATATAATATACAGGGCGAGTTTTTTACCCTGAGACAAGTACATGTCTCGAAAACTAAAGATTTTTCGACAAAATATTTCGTGCGAATGTTGCTCAGTTTTCTTCGTAGATTTCGAATCTGCGATAAAAACAAATAAAGATTCCCACTTCAAGGAAAAAATGTACCCCTATCAAAACTCCTACACAACCACCATAAATTTTGATAAAAAATCCATAGCATTACTAAACTTCCTTCTTCTAATCCTGCAACTTTTGCCCCCAACATTGACCATGAAATCCTTAGTTTTCGAGATATTTACTTGTCTCGAGATAAAAATAACTCACCCTGTATATATCTAAGTCAAAATTAGTAAAACAGAAGAAAGAAAGAAATGAAATAACCGAAGTAAAATATGTAATAATGATTAATAACAATAGCAACAACAACAACAATAACAATAATTATACTAATAATAATAATAATATTAATCATGATTAATTCTTCTTCTCTAGAACGTTAAGAAGCGATTACAAATTTGAAAAAGAAAAAAGTAAAGAAAAACAGAACAAAAAAATAATAATAATAATAATAATAATGATATTTTGAATGATCGTGAACAAACAACAATAATGTCCATGTTGCTAACTTAGTGGTGAGGTAGTTTTTGCATAGAATCATAGAATCATAGTGATTAGTATTAGAAATACTTATTAGTAGTTAAAAAATAGTAAAATTAGCTTTGATGGGAGCTTAGGATAGAATTTTAGATAGTAATTATCAAGCCCGTTCCTTCTCACTTGAGATATAGGGGCTTGTATAGCCCCGCAAGTAAATCAGACTTTCACACCAGAAGTGGTGGGAAGCTATTTCTGTCGCCCATCCTTGTAGTTTTTATTTTATTTATTAATTTTTTTTTTCTCTTGATAGATTTTTTTTGTATTATTTTCAGATATAATATTATATATCTAAGTGTTCTCACGAGCTCTGGCTTTCCATTTTGACTAAGGTAAGGATCATTAGGAGCCGTATGATGTAATTCTAATTGAAGATTCCCATGAATTATTGTTATTATATTACACGAGGTATTGGGATATATTCAAACATCGCGTACGTACGATATATATATACTGGTAATATGGGGGATAAATATATATGTATATTATAATATATTAGTATCGTTTCGTCGTCAATTTAAACATGCAAATTAAAAAACCTATAATTTTTGTACATTTATTAAACAAGAATAAGTAAATGAATAATTAAATATGAATATATAAAATGAAGAACAAAAAAAAGTCTGCAGTCGTCGCAATTCTATTGCAGACTGTAAGACTACCATGTACGTAAGCCAGTTGACAGAACAAAAAAGGAAATCGGTAATTAGAGAACACCTCACTCATGATACACCTAATTTTAGAACTATAATGTAAAACATAATCTTAAATTATTGAATAAAAATATTACTATATTATTAATAACTAATATTTATAGTATATGCATACCTCTTCTCTGTACATATATTAACAATAACAATAATGTTAATAATAATAATAACAATAGTAATAACAATAAAAAATAATAATAATAATAATAATAATGATATTAACGCATCGTTTCGTCTCCTCATGATTTTTAATTTATCTTTATATTTTTTTTTTTCGTCAACTTATTTTTGGGTTAACTATTTTATCGACGACAATTAATTTGTGAATAAGTATACCAATAATAATATTAATAATAATATGTATAATATAATTATGTTATATTAGACAAACATTATATAATATAATTGTATTATTGTGAGCAACGGTATAAATATTATAAATACAATATACGATAAACACCATATACTTATATGGTGTTGAGGTAATAACAAAAATAATAATAATAATAGTAACAACAACAATAACAATAATATCAAAGAATAGTAATAAAAAAAGAAATTAACGAAACTGAAAAATAAAAAGAAAAACAAGTTACACACACGTCAATCTAGACGAGCGAAAGAATGGAAAACTATAGAGGCAAATAAAGAAAAAACAATTAAAAAAAATGTAAAAAAAAAATAAGAAAACTTGAAACAATTAAAATAAAAACATAGTCCTGTATCGTTCATGACTTATAGGCGGAGGCAAGTATAATACGAACATACGATTATACACATACATTTAAGGTGGCCCAAAAAAACGACCATTCTTTTTTCAATCTCGCATGAAAACATGCCATTCTTACATGTTTCATGAACGCTCTCCAAGAATCAGCTTGATTAAAAATTTTTGCGCTCACGAATTTTGAACTTTTCAGAAATCGTCGAAAATCGAATTAAAAAAAAAAAATCTCTTTTCGCTTCGTCATCAGCGTGATTTTCGGAAGATTCTCAACTCTCGATATAAAAAGTGATGACACTTTCTGGAATTTTCAGATTCCGTGAGCGACTCCTGGAAAAATTTTAATCGAGCTGATTTCTGGAGAGGGTTCTCATAACATGAGAAACTAACATATTTTCATGCGAGATCGATAAAAAAATAGACCATGTTTTTGGGCCACATACATCTTAAAGTCTGGTAAAGAATAGAAAGGATCGTAGATCTAGACTAAATTAAGGGGTTCCTGAAATTTTAAATATGATGTTAATGACAAAGATGACGATCGTTTGTACATTCAATCTTTGTCAGGGAAATCCGACGATATTATGCCATGTGTATGAAGACATTGAAACCAAAAAAAAAAAAATATACATATACAACTAAATAAAAAAATATATATATATATATATATATATTACAGCCGAACCTCTTCGCTAGCACGTGTATCAATAAGAAATAAAAAGAATTGAATAACTAGACAAACCAAAAAGCAACATGAATCGATTCAGTGAATTAATACTCTGGGCTTCTGGGAATCCCTAGCAATAGAATGAAAAAGACAAATTGAGATTAAGGGATGGAATATCATTTATTTAAATCTCCATGAAGGTTTTTCTTGAATTAAAAAACAAAAGAATACTATGCCTAGCGTAATAGATTTTAATTTACCGGCAACTGAACCAATGCTCAAAGATGCTGTTGGTTTTAAAGTAATAAAGAAAAATTAAGAAATCATGATTTTATCTTTCTCCGTCTTTATATATTCACACCTCGGCCTGTATTATATAATATTTGTATAATGTTTTAGATTATGAATTAGAAAAAATTTTAGGTACATCTTACCATTAATTTGTATATTATTCATAGAATTAAAATAATTATTGTAAAAATAGATAATCACCTGCTTTACGTAGTTACTTATAAATTATTTGTGTATATAGTGTATATATTTGGAGTGTTTGAGAAATTCGAGAAATCGCATGCTTTTTGTAAATATTTATAGATCATCGTCAAAAAAGAAAAAAGACAAATTGTGGCGTGGAGGGTGTCAACCGTCGAGTTGCAATAATTTGGAATTCCACCGGAGTAAACTTATTTCCAGTAAGTATATAATATCGTTACTCTGGTACATAACGGTTGTTTGACAGACGATTCTTTCTTCTTCTATACATTACGAGGTTTTGTTTCATACGATTTATTGCTTCAGATTTATTTCCCGCTCAGAAGCAAGCCGCGCTATCAAAATAACGGAGGTTCCATCAGGATGGTTCACCCTTTCTTTAATTTCCGTTTGCAAGTCTGAACTTGACTCAAAATATTATAGCTCAGACATCAGGTGAGATGAATCCTAGCATACTAACATAACTAATCGGATATAAACTCTACTATTATAGAAAGGACACGAAGACCGGAAATTGGTCGACTGATGAATAAGGGACTGTGTAAGGGACGTACGTCAAATTCTTCGAGCCGTACATTTTCCCCTCAAATTTCCACGCTGTAAGGTGCGGATTTTCTTTTTCATATTTTTTCGGTCGTTATATCTCGAAAGTCGATTGAAGACAGCGCTACAGCGCATGTTCGAATGTCGATCTCAATGTCCCGCCATTTTTTTTAAATTTTTGTATTCGATTTCCAATCAATACTAATATCCACTTATCGATCCTAACGATAAGATAAGCCACGTACATTTTCCGATTTTTTTTTTTTTTTGGTGAAAATAAGACAGAAAGAAGTTTGAATTTGATTCGATTAATGTTTTTTTTTTATTCTCCTATCCGAACAATTTTTACTGGTATTATACTTGACACAGATTTTCAAATTAAAAAGTTTGTTATCCGGAAAAAAGCGCTCCGAGTTGCTCCAGCTGCATCGTTAAATTAGGAATTCTAATCGAAACCTTGCTGAAATACTAGAGCAAACTAAACTGTCGGCAATTAAATTACTTTCTAGGCTATACTTGAAATTCGCGTGTGATGGGCCCATTAATAAAATTAAAGCAACTTAAACACTTCTATCTCTACTATGCAAGTTTTCCGTATATCAAGGCGAATCTCAACACCTTATATAGGTGTAAAATATTTAAAGATTCTGATGTATCTTATTTTCAGCTAACTCGCTATACGTTGTATACATATATATATTCAACCCCCTCTTCATACAAGTAGCCGAAAAGGAAGCTCGAGAGTTGATCAGGGCATCGGGCTCTCATTTATTTTGATTAACAAACTCACACTTTCGATCTAAACCGTAACTATTGCGCTTCAAGTTAACAGCTGTATAAATAAATGTCAACGATTCTCAACAACTTGAGATAATAATCCGAGAATACAAAAATAAAATATCATTCTCTAGACGACGTATTATTTTATTCGATGTCTATGGTCAAGTTTTTCCGATTATTTTGACGTAGGCTATGCCAACATAGAAATAAAAGACGAACGACGTAAAATGATTCTCCTATTTCGCGTTATTGTTACGTCTATCTGGATTTCGTTGTATAGAATTTTATGAGCGAAATACATAACACCTAAAAATATGGGCTATAATATCTTCTCGGCGTGTTTCGCACGATCTTTTTTTCATACGGTTTATGGTCACATTTCGTTACGTTACACTTATATACCTGCGTACACCTAAGACGTGCGTGCGGTAAAGATTTCGAGCGGGCTGCGTGAAGAAAAAAATGAAATAGAATAGAAAAACGACGAGAAAGAGAGAGGAGAGTAAGGGAGAAAGTCCAGTAGAGGAAAGAAAGCTGGCTCCAGACACTGACGGGACGTGCCTATATATATATATTTTATAGAAAAAGCTGGAAAAGTTCTCGCGGCGCAGTGCCTGTTCCTTCGGGAACGGTTCCTGGGAACACCAACCTTGTTTGCACGGGTCCTCCATATCTTATGAGACTTCCAAGTTTCGTTCGACTCCTTCAAAATTATATACCCGCTATAGGAGCTCCTTTTTCTTTTGGCAAAGAAACGAGTGAAAATATTATACATGCAGAAAAAGGAAAAAAATAATAATAAATAAAATGGAATAAAAATAAGAATGTTGAGGAAATGGGTGCGTAAACTATTCAGGGGTTATCTTATACTTTTGCATTTACATCTTCGCGGTCGGGATTGCGGGGAACGAAACCGATCAGAGCGAGTCATTCCCGGATATTTTTTAGCTTTTCCGACCTTTAGAATCTCAACGTCCCTCGAGACGAGGTGAATATCGTGATATACAAGGTGAGTAGGTTGGATAACGTTTCTTGAATAATTTTGAAAATTGATCGAATTTAAATTCACTTTAAAACGAGATTTTCAATGGATAGAAAAGGAAAAAAAAAAAACAGAAAAATGGAAGCTATATCTTCCAGAACTCGTGCTAAATCGCCTTTGAAGTGTTGCTCTGGAAGCTCCTTTTCCACGGGGGTAAAACTATGGCGTATACAATTCAGCCATTTACAGATAATAATATACACGTTATAAATGTGCAAGCGAGAAATTAATTTAAAAATTTTCTAGTCCAAGACACTAAGTTACGGTAGCTTACTTTGACGTATACGTCCATAGAAACTTTCAAAGAGATATCGTACTACCCACGGTACTACCCTTATACCGTTGACATTCAGAAGTAAATAATTCCCTTCAACAAAACTATCTTGCGAGAAGATTTCAACCCCTTCTATTCACCTGGTATAATATAACCTTCGCATCCATACGTACGTATTCCCCCCCCCCCCCCCCTTATTCATTTATATATTTTTGTCATAGTGTAACCAAATCAAAAATTTGTGTTCTGAACCAAAGTTGAGTAGAAAAAGTAGGGGTAGAAAAAATGGAGGATCCTTCGATTGTTGTTCAACGGTTTCTTCCGCAGGGGATCTACTTCGATTTTGACAAAAAAAAAGCGCAATTTACAGTAGCAATCGTATCAGAATCGCTTACAGGTAGTCTGTGTAAGGTAAATAAAAAGGGAGCCTGAAGAAAATTCCCTCTTTCCTCGGGCGTGTCTAAATCTACATGATACATATATCGAGTGACTCGCATTCTTTTACTTCAATCGACTTTCAAGTCTCGTGCCTATATACCCGCAATATAAATATATATGTCGGCGATATTCAAACATAGGAGCGTGTCTGTACGGTATACACATAGTTACACCCCCGCACTTTTCACCCTTGTCACTCCGTCGACTAAAAAGAGATCGTATAGCTATGCATCAGAAAAGAGGTATATCAACGATTTCTTTCTTAACACACATCAGTCGCGGTATCAGGGAATAAATATTCCATCATATTTGATTCCAAATTTTCATTTAATTTATTTTATTTTTTTTTTTCTCTCATCAAATTCTCATTTTATACGATGGTTTTCCTCATAAGAAAGCGTGAGAGACGTGAAAATACTATTTCATGATCCATACTCTTTTTTGACTACAATATAACTATTCATGCGATAAGTCAGAGAAGTGGCAAATTATGCTAGGATTAGTTCCAGAATAAGCCGATAGGCAACGCCGTGTCAGAGGAGAACGATTGGGGAAGAACTTTGAAGTAAATGTGGCGTTTCATTTATGGATTTCTCAAAAAATTGAAATTCTAAATCATGAATCGCATAAAATATTGTATTCGAGTGGTCGCTGCCCTCGGGCGCTAAGTCCCCCACTCGTTCTCATGTCACACAGCACAGCCCATTGACTTATTCTGGAATTAACCCATGCCGTAATTTGCACCTTCTCATACTTGTCACATAAATAGCTATTGCGATAAAAATAGGAAAAATACCATATAGATATAGGTAAAGGATTTATTTAGGTATATAAAGCTAGGTTAAAAGGCAAGGAGGGTTGTACCGGCAATTTGGACCTGTCAAATGCAAGTCTTATAGGTATACGTACCTACACGTGAATTTCACTCCTGTGAACTGAATTTCTACTAGATCAATTTCCTCCGTATATACGAGCGATATTTTTCTTTTCTTTCATTATTTTTTTAATTCTTTTTTTCCCCACCCTTGCATGGAATTGCGGTATTCAATTACATTAATATCGCGGTTCGATTATCACCGTTTTTTGAAAAATTATGACTTTGGGTGTTCATGTAGTACTGCGATTTAAATATGTAGAGATTCTCAATAGCAGAGACTAGATTTAGAAAAGATTTGTACGGAATCAGATGGAAGAGAGAAGAAAAACGGAAAAAGAAAGAGATAACAAACAAAAACTGGGCTAACATAGTTTTCTCCGTAATCGAGACTTAACTTTGAAAATTTTTCAAGGGGTATCTTCTCGCCGTATGGTCGTACTGATGTTGCAGCCGGAAGTTGTACATGGGCGAGATACAAACGACGCAAGCGAACGATTTATACGGAGGAACTTGTACCGGCGAAAAATCCCGCTCATAGACAGATACGACGAAAGTATAGGGAGAAGGTAAAATGAGACTCATTTTAAATTCGCTGCCCCGTCGTTGTGTTCGTTTAACATAGACGAGTATGGTACACATCCATGTACAACGGAAATATATGTATGTGTTTCGCATAGATATGTGTGCATAAATAACCTCTGCACATACAAAAGCTCCCGTTTCGCCGATATACTCACATACATAGGTATATATGGGAAAGGTGAGAGCTGAACGATTCGACGCGCGAGTCACCTTCCCTATTTGCTTACTTTATTTTATCTCTCAGCAGAAGAAGAGAATGAAGAAAAGGAAAAAAGTAGATCGATCACAACCCCCCTCGTTTCGTTTTAAATAAATACGTATGCAGCAGGTACGTACAGATATATGTGTGTATTATATAAGTTTATACCTTAGTTTTCATGAGTAGGGAGAAATAAAAAAAAAATCAAGCAATCGGCTGCTTTTGTCGTAGTGAAATCAGTAGAGTATCAACGAACTTTTGAAGGGGTGTATAGACGTTGCACGGTAATCGTTTTCATCTAGGATAGGTACTGTATGATGTATTCTTGTTTTCAATCATTTTTTATGCATATACATAGCTGTACATTTTCATTAAAGCTTACTCAGAAAGATCAAGGAATACGGATGTTGCGCCTTTGTCTTCCTTCATAACTTTGAACTTTATGACACGTCTTTACAAGGTGTACCTATGTAAGTTTCTAGTGCCGAGATAAAGTTTGAAACTTTCCACATCCAAGAATTGTAAAACAAAAAAAAATAGATGACTCCTGAGGAGAGATGAAATGTCGAGATGCGTGCGTGAGACAAAAACTATGTATGTGATATCTGAAAATCTCTTAATCTACATTCAAGACAATGAACGACCTCACTTTTATGTGTCACATATTATACACATATGTCCGAACAAGCACATGCGTTTTTCGCAAGATATGTCCCAGTCGACATCCTCTGAGGGGTGGGGGGTTTTAATATCGCGACTTCATACATAGGCCACGTTTAGGTCCTTGAAGATAAAATAAAAAATGAAAATTGAAGAATTTTAAAGAAAATAAGGACGACGAACGGCGAACTCAATATGCCTGTATTATGTTCATAAATATATACATACAATACGTCTCGGTATACCTACTGTAAGAGGTTCTTTAATCGTTTATGAATTTTTAATACTCATCTCAAAATAATATTCACCCGATAGATCGATAAATCGTTTACTATTTATGCATAAATGGTATGTTCCACGCCAAATCAACCGTATTGACATCCGTGACCCCGACAATTTTAGATTTTTCAAAATCTCATTTATTTATTCATTTTTCTTTTCTTTTGTATCTTAGTTGATTTTTGCATATGAATTATTTATAGCTAATGAAAAGTATACGAGAGTAGACGAAATTGAAAAGCTGCTGCACACGTGTACACGGCCGTGTGACATAAGAAATGAAACTAAAATTTAAATTCGTGTTTGTTGAGTTACGTTACCCTCAAGAGCGTCAAGACGGGTTAGTATCTACCACGATATACTGTGTAACCAAACCCAGCAGTATAGCTTATAGGGGTGTTAATCGAATTCAGATTCTCGTATGTTTTCTCAGGATATAGATCACTGCGTCCTCTCAGGAACCCTGACGAGGTTTATAAGCGTATAAGGTATTCGCGTAGAGCCGGCCTATGTATAGGCATAGCCATGGTGAAATGTATGAGCACGTATAACTCAGATTGTAGAGAGTTTCAATTTCACTCTAACTCTGCAATTTATATATTACTCAATATCACGATATATTTGTGAACGTTTATAGCTCGTGTTCTCCCCGTCGCAGACGTCTAGACGACTTTTGCTTCCTTCAATAAATAATACGTCGCTTCAAGACTTAATAAATAACTGCACCGGCGCGGGATGCATGCTATACCCTAATCGTAAGACATAAAAGTCTTTGTCACACGATGCGTTTTGCTCCCAAGTCGCAGAATCTGCTCTATATTTTAAATTCTTCAAAATTCTTGGAAAATTACCGATGAATTTCACCTCGGAATGAAAAATACCTGATCATTCCTGAACATTTCTTCTATTGCAATTTGCCCATCTATTGCGAGGGCGCCTGATGGCTGATGCCAATCTGGTCATATTATACACATACATAGATAAAGCCGCGCGCAGAAGCCTCGCTTCGCCTCATCTCATCTCTCCGTTCTGATTGCATCGCTTTTCCCAAAGTCCCGCGCTGATGACGTAATATCCTGTTTGCCTCTGTTCACCGTACCAACAGTTTCCGCTAGGCATCTATTCTACTATATAAACTATTACTTGGTACTTAGGTCTAGCCTAGACACTCTTCATGTAGGTTGCCCTAAAATAGGCCACTTCTGGAGCACCATAATGCCGAAAGGCACCACCACCTGACGGGTTCGTTACAGATTTTGGTACCGCAAGCTACGTTAGATGTTGGCCTGTACGCCTGCAGTAGTTATAGTAGAAGGAAAATAGAATATTTCGCGACGTAAAAGCTTAGATTAGATTGTGTTAGGTTAGATTATTCCTCGGCGTTATTTACTTCAACGGTTTGCAAGGGTACAAAGTACCCAACCAAATCCAATGAATCCTCCTCGTGTACACGCGCCCGTTTACAGTTTACTTCCTTCACGTTTACATGTAAGGTATATAAGTGAAGCTACACGTACAGGTGTCTGTCTTATATGTATGTGTCTCTTCTGTACCTAAATTCAACGTAGAACGTAGCTGCAGCTATTTTGGTCAGTCAAAAGGACGATGACGACGGTAGACAACTTTCTACAGAACCTCATCTATTTACCTACCTTTGCTGCAGTTGAGTTTACGTTTTCACCGTTTCATCTTCAACTACAGGTTTTACAGACTTTATATAATCACGAACTAATTAAGTTCATTTGTAATAAATCTCCATTGTTGTAATATCCCGCAATGACTGCGAAAAGCTGACAGTGCGGTAAATATTATTGTACGAATAAATGGTGGTTTAAATTCCCACATTTCGCGCAATGGTTGCGTATTTTCTACATCAAAAGCTTTTTGTTATCAGAATATATACAGTATATAAATATATCAAAACAAAAAAAAATCATAGAAAATTCCAGAGTTATATAACCGGTTGGAATAAAAGTCGCTCTCTAGAATTTATTAGGTGTCTACGTACACGCAGGTATTATATACCCTACCTATACATAGTATGTATTATTATAAATTTAACCACGTATTTCCCCCGCCGCGCCTTTGAAAAAATGCAGGGTGATTCAGTGAGGTATTCGTCGAACGATCACGTATTGGAAACTGTATGGATTAAATTAATATCGCTTATATAACGATTCTTTTCACGGAAAATTCATACTATTTTTATTGAAAATTGTAGAATTGCCGTAAAGTTCCACCGCCGCATCGGATACATTTTGAATTTACTGTTAGAAATATTATGCGAGCAATAACTGTTTTTTCAGATAATATAGATATATATAAAGTAGAAACGAAGTAATTAAATCTTTGAATAATTTCTCGAAATTCTACGGTTTATTTGCCATTCTTCCATAAATCGGGGTAAAGGTTAACAATAATTAACATTAAACTCGACCAGGTTCTGATAGAAGAAAGAGAAGCTCAACACCCACTGTTAGAGAGAAGTTCGTTTCTGCAGGGATGAAGAGACACGGTTCGACGTATATATATAGACGAAACTTAAACATCGTGTTTCACGTATAAACTTAGTAGTTAACTAATTTGCTTGAGGAACTTCGTCTAGCTGGTATATACTCTGACCTTTTCTCATTTAAATTGGCCCTTCTTTACCCACTTACATGGTATATGGTACATAGACACCCCTAATGAAGCAACTACGTATAGCTTATAAAGCTCATATACTTACCGCGGTAGAGTTGAAATAATAGAGAAATTCAATGAAAAATTAACGCTCTGACTTCCGGATTATGTAGTTCGCAGTAGCTCAGACCGTGGATCAGAATTGAATTTCTCCATTTTTTCCAAGGATTTTCGTTGATTTTCAAACTTCTCACCGTATAAGAGCGATCACTTTGAACAAAACGTATATCACGCCTCGACCAAAAACGTATATTGCCACGCAGAGTGAGAGCGCGATAGAAAGAGCTAGAGAGTGCTTGTGATAATCTCTCGGATTTTGCGCGTCGGTGAACGGATTTTCTAAAATCCTTTACCTCTCGTTACTGGAAGTTAACACGTTCTCGAAAATTACCAACTAAGCTTTAGTCATTTTCTTATTAAAAAAAAATTTTGTAAAAATCATTTATTTTTCTCCTCGCGCATTCTGAGGCACTTTTATCTTCTGCTGTGATCCTCTTTCTTTTTTTTCTTCTTTCTTTTTTTTGCGTTTTTTTTTTTTTTTACTCTTCTCTTACTGCTCATAAATTGCCTCATATTTCTTCCGAGGGTATATAACCTAAGGTTACACATTCCAGCTCCAGTTTTATATACCTCATCAATACTTGTTCCTGAAATCGGGATATCCGATCTTCAAAATCGATTTTTAACTCACTCTCCACCAAGTGTCACCCAAGTATACTACATCAATTCTAAATAAAACATTTCGAGGCGATTCGTCACAAACAATTTCGAGAACGGGGGGTAGCTATATCTACATATAATATACCTATAATATAAATGGGTAGTTACATGATGAAGACATTTTTTTTCACCAAACTCGTTACCTCAACATTACGTAACGTAATGACATGGATTTAATTAAGAAAGAACGACATTCGCAAAAAAACGACTATGATTATTTGTATACCAATGGGTTTGTCTGGTAAAGAATGTTTAATTCTTTTTTTTTCGGTATTTGTTTCCGTTATTTTCAAACCTCTTTCTGGAGTTGATATCCTGTTGTCTTTAGAGCCTGAGCTTGCGGGGTACGATATAAATTCCTGGAAATAAATATAAAATTCTGAAAAGCTTTTTCATACATAGTAAACATTAAACTCGTACAGATTTACCATTTAAATTACTGGAAAATTCGAGTACACGGCGGTAGTATGGATCTGATTTCATCCTCCGCGTTCGAAACAACAGAAAATTAAATAAATAAATAAAATTTAAAAATACCACCAAATGATTTTCTGTTCATATAACATGAGAACACTGTGGAAAAATACTGTAGAATTTATAAAAATTTTGATGCGAAGAGGAGAAAAAATAATAATAATAATAATAATAGTAATAAAAATGATAGTTATGGAAATCAGATTTTCATTTCTGCACAATGTAGATGGAAAATCGGAAACGCTAACGAACACGCGATTCGTTACGCGTCGGCGAAGAGGTGTATATACATATATATATACATGTCTTTTTTTTTCTCTCCTTTTTTTCATTATCAATTTTTCTCATTTTTATTTATATTTCACTTTCTTTTTCTTTTCTTTTTCGAATGAATATATTTCTCGCATCGTTGAATCAGCTAGTGCGCAGTAGAAGCAACAGACAAAGACTGGGACGTATCTCTATATAGTACAAAATGAAAAGGGGGCAATGTGGGGGGAGGGGGAGCAAGGAGGGGGGGGGGGATGGTCCGTAACTCAGTTTTGGGTTAGAATTTTTGGTATTCAGTGGGTTTCCTTCTCGTATTCTTCCGGCTGGCATGGTTCTCGCCACCCATAATGCATTGCGGGATACCCAGCTGGGTATAGTACACACCGTGCTTTACACATCGCTGAGTTAGAATGGGTCTTCTTCTTGGATAGGATAAATATATAAAAGCTTGTCTACCCCCCTTTATGTCGAGGGCTTGGCTGAAAGACGAACGAACTTTATTTCTTTATTCCTTTATCCTATTCCTTTCTCTTTCTCTTTCTCTTTTTTTTTTTCTTTATTTTATCTGTTCGTTTCTTTTTCATTTGATTTTTTTTTTTTTGTTTTTTTTTTGTCTCTATTCCGGACGAGCTTGCAATAGTTTATATAGATATATGTACGATACGGGGTGGATAGTTTCGATATGGGGCATGCGTTTTTTTATTTTTGTTTCTCGGGTACCTCCATCGTGCAGCCCCGTGTATTATAACCCGTTCTGTCCCAATCTCCCCTATATATTTTATACATAGGATGTATATATGTATATATATTCCTGAAAACTTAATCGACCTCTCCCTATCCTCTTTCTCACCCTTACGTTCATTCTCACTCTCTACTCTCTACGGCTACGTGACTCTGAGGGAATCTCCTGATTAGATCACCAATTTTCCGCCGCGTGTAGAATGTAACTAAATTACTTGAAATTGAGACAAATTTTGGTCGTACCTACCTCTGCTAGTTCTAATATAATATAGAGATATATATATATACGTGTATTTATGTACGAATACATTCATGTTGTGTGTAATATATGTATATACCGTTATTTTGTTAATTCTATTTCGTGACAATGGACAACAACGACTAATTTTCTAAGCATCAGATACTGTACGGTATATGCGATAGCCAATGGGGATAATCTTTGGGTAAGAAAATTAGTACGCGATAAAACGCGCTACACAGCAGTTGAAATTTTTGATCTACACGAAAAATCGAAGCTTTAAATATAAGCTACACGGAACACGTCAGGGTCGCATTAAAGGCACCTAACAATCACACGCAGCATGAAGAAAAACGTTAACTACAAAGATTTATATTGTATAAGAAACCAGATTTTCATTTAATCTAACAAAGATTACAACTTCCTATACATACCGCGCTGATTTACCACCCTGTTTCTTACCTATGTAAGAAAAAAAAAATTAAAAATAAAATAATAAAAAAAATTACAAGCAGATAAGAAAAACAAAAAGAGAACGTTCATCTCCACGTGCTGCTTCTGCTATACTCGAAACTCGTTAGTACTTTACTCTGAGTGCGCCTGATGGTCTTGAGCATTGGATGAGAATTAGAAAAAAAAAACAAAAAAAAAACGAAAAAAGCAAAAAGAGAAAAAGAAACGTATTAACCAGCACTGCGCGAAAGTTCCGCAGAAGCAAGAATAGATATATATATATGTATATAACGTGGCTGCAAGACTGAACGATAATTTGATACATTTATCATGTCTCACCTCCCGCGCTCTCAAAACGTCGCCTCGACTCTGTCACAGAATTTCTGCTTTTAGTATAAAAACTGAGACCGACTTTACTTAACTCAACTTTGCTTTGCTTTAACTTATACTCTATCACTTTACGTCTAGTGCTCTGTCATCCTTACTAGAATTCACCATCTGCAGTATCTTTATTTTTCATTTTTGTTTTCATCGGAGATAACCGGAAGCGCGTTTATTTGGCGTTATACTAAAATGAAAAAAATCTTCGAAGAATACTTCGGGCGTTCTGGTGTTACCCGATTTTTCGTACACATGCATATATATGCAAATACATGATGTATTCGGTGGGTAGCAGCTATACCTACGTCAGTTTCATTATTCGCGTCGCGACGCCATCTCGTTTACGAGGTGAGTACGGTGACTCGGCGACGCTCGCGCGTGTATGGAAGATAGATGAAATGTAAATGAGAGAATTATTTCTTTTCACTTTCATACATATAGTATACGTATGTATACCTATATTTATTTATACATTTCTCAGGTCAGGTTCTCAGAGAATATTTTGTGCGGGGTAACAAAAAAAAAAAAGAAAAAAAGAAAATTAAAAAGACATACGAGAAGTGTAAACGGCCGAAGCAAACTTGACTGAAGGGGGTAATGCGGAGAAAAAATTCTTTGATATAGCAAACGAGCAGCGTTACACTAGCTAGCGTTACGTTACATAGGAGGGAAATTTTGTGACTCTGACAAAAAATGTATGTTGGAATAAAGAGAATAAGAGAAACAGTATAAAAGGAGGAAAAATGAAACTAAAACACAAAAAACAATAGGGCAATTCTGAACTCGTTGCCACGACTCCCACACTATACCTAGATACGACACCCGAGGGTCCGGAGTGAACTAGTTTTTCTTCCTTGCCCTGCACGTAGCTGTGTTTTGTTCCACCAAATTTCGTGTCTCTGAATTAGGTAGAGGTACTTTTTTTTGTCAAAAATTCATTTTTTTCCCCTATATTATTCATACCCAAAGAGAAATACATATGTTCTTCTCTCTGTTAACGTGATTTTCCTTGACTTGTTGCAGTCGTGATGTAAGAAAAAAAAATACAGTCGTAACTATATATGAATCGAAAATATATCCTTTTGAAATTCTCAATATTCATCTAAAAAACCTTATTTTTTTCTGCTCCATCTCTCTTCGTTTATCTCTCTTTCTCTCCCATTATGTTTGCGAAACATTTTCTCATACATGTACTTTTGTACGAAAGTTCTCAACGTGCATTATTTCAGATTTTAACCTGCATTTTTCACCCCCCCCCAAGTAAGCACCCTATAGATTTACGGTTGATGATCACTGAGAATACGAAGGAGACGCGCACATAAATCTATTATAAATTGAATGTATGTATATGAAATAATATATTCGAAGGAAGTTAAGTGAAAATAATGAAAGAACTCATATATTAAAATACCCTGGGGACAATATATACACGTGCATATTAGGTATATATGTATTTAAGTTGAAAAACATTTACTCATAAAGATATACATGAATATATTACAAATTCCTTGTATGGATACATAAGCTTACGATTCATGAATTAATTTTGATCCTGGCGACCCTGATGTGTACATGCAATTATGTATTTAGATATATTGGTACATATATGTATGTAGAGAAAGATAATATGTACACAGTGTAATTACTGGATGCAATTATCGAACAGTAGCAGTTTGGAGGAACAGTATACTAGTTTAGTCGGCGGAGAAGGAGGAGCACGAGTAAGAGGAGGAGGAGGCGAAGAAGGGGTAGTAACTTGACTACTACAGTATGCTGAGGGTACGGTTCGAGGCAGAGCCAAATTGAAACTATAATTACAGTAATGGAAATATTTGCGTTTTCAGTGCTATCAGCTGCAGCCTTTAAAGTTCCGAGTTCCCCATTTTCAGGTAAATATTGCCTCTGGGAGCTAAAGCACCATCTTCTCAGATATTGGAGACATCGGGTAGGATATGTATACCTATATACCATATCCATATAGTTATAGATGTAGAACGAGGTTGTACGTGATTACAGGTACCTCCTACAGCATCTGAAAAAAAATAAGAAGAAGAAGAAGAAAAAGAAAAAAAAAAAACTATGCAACCTGCGGGAATGAAAACGATAAAAGAAAGACGGTATGAAATAAGTATATACGTGCACAGAAACGACAAATCGTTATTCGAGTCGCTAGCCGGGTAGTAGGGTGAAACTAAATCGTTTGATTTTTTTAATCGGTTTTAAAACACGAGTACTCGAACCCTTTGTCGTATAGAAGTGATTGGACTTTTGGTTTCCGGACTAAAAAATATGAGATACCGCTCGAAAAGCCAAAGTTGACCTTCACCTGGCCTTGGCGACGCCACTCGGGTCTAATTGGGCTTTGCCATCTTTTGCCCCTTTTTAAACCACACAAGTTTTACACGGAACTTTTTTTCTCGTCTTCGGCCGTTTTCAAGAAATCTGCCTGGGGAGATTAAAACGAATCACCCTGTGTAGGTATGTAGATACAATAAAACGCAGCTGAGGCGATCTGGTTTTTCAGCTGTCAACGATGATATAACTTACATATGTAGAAGTTGAAATTTCCCACGGGAATAATCTTGACTGTGAATGTATGTAGTTTGTATAAATTTTCCCTAGTTCTAACGCAGATTAGAGCGATGGGCTCGAAGTTAATTATAACAACAATAATTGGCAAAAAACATTCGCCGAAACAGAGAGACATTGGTTTGAACAGAAATGAAAAAATGGAATAAAAAAAAATCTACGTACATATGCTATATGGAAATTATACCGAAGCCCCAGAGGCAGACCGAGAGGGTTCTTAGTCTGTAGGTAAAACTGACCTCATCCCTGGAGTGCGGACTAAGTCACGTGACATCATAAGCCAGAGTTGTATTTTATACACATACACATACAGTATCGTAACTCCGTGGGTGGCTAAATGGACCCAACATGTTTAACGTACGTTACACATACGTGCCTCCTACACGCGTCACGTGGTATATATTCCCGGTCCTTTTGCGCCCACAGGACACGCCGAAAACACACATGTACACATACGTAAATTGGTCCAATGATGTCTCTCGCGGGTTGGTAAACTCTGAAACGTGTCTACTTTATTCACCGTAAAGGTGTGACAGTAGTTAATTAACAAATAGGTCTTTGGGGGGACTGCTGCTGCTGCTGCTGCTGCTGCTGTTGCTGCAGTGCCGAATGGTAGTCTGATGGTGATTGCTCTGAAAGGGGCGGGAAAGTCAGCCTGTGGTATGTTTCAAGTTTACAAGATCGATTTCCCGCCTCATCCCGGACTCCGCACGGTTTGCAGTACTCAACCACGAATTCGAGATCAACGTGTGCGTGAAACCCACAATTACCCTCAAACTCACAATGCAAATTTTATACCATTACTATTTTTACACCACAGCTCAATAATAATTTTTAGTCAACAACCCTTCGATTAAACCGAAGATACTCTAATTAATAAAACTCAACTTCAGCTCCTAAATCTTTCCACATAATTCAATTGTGAAGGTAACGATAATTATTAGATACATATTTTTTATTTTAATTTATCTTTACATTTTTCATCTGATAGGACACAGTGGGTTTGACAAAAAAATTAATGGGGAAATGCGGGTCAGTCGGATTTAGGAAGGATCGGCGTGAACTGTGCAGAAATGGAATCTGATCCTACCCAACGGGCGATCGAACCCTCGAATAAACCCAGCCCGAGGGAATGGTGAGCAGAAAAATAAATAAAAAATACGACAAAAAACAAGAGAATAAAAAAATGCACGTAATTTGGCGAGGGGCATTTCGTGTTCTACCAACCGGAACGTTTTAAACTGCACAGAATTACATCGTTTTTCTGGTCAATGTACTGCGTCGACTCAACTCGCCTCCAGACCTCACCATCCTGGGTGAAAACTTGGGGACCAAAAAAAATTTGAAAAGTGCAAAAAAGGGGCGAAAAAATGTTGTAAAAAAATTCATAGCACACTTTTTGAAATGGAGGGTTGCTCTATGTCTTTCACATGCATTTTAATTAGTAGTCTTAATTTTGGAAACAGAAATTTTTTTTAAAGTTTTTTTTAAAGTATTTTAGAGCTCGGACGATATCCGAAAAAATCACGGACCAAATCTGGGAAGGTGCGGTCTTATAGACGCGAGTTTAGTTGAAGTGGACAGCCCGCCACATATTTATTGTCCATATACACGTTGATCATGTAAACATTTTGCATTGTTCTTTGTAACACGCGTATATAAATAGATGCGTACGTGAAGCTATCACGATCACTTGCACTTTATATCACAAAATTTACCAAGCCACGATATCGTAACGGGTATACGCGGTACAGAAATGAAAAGAGCCGATCGATTTACCGGAAATATGTAGATAGGGTAACCCAATTGAAACGTTTCAATGACTTGAATATGTTGAGAACAAAGATACATAGCAACAATTGTTCCAGACGAAAGCCGTATAGTATCATTTCGAACGAGCGAAGGTTGATACGCACATTCATTTCAAAAACATGATCAATGTTTAAAATGGTTTCCAATTATCTGTCATTTTTTCAAAAATTCGAATTGTCATTCATCCAATAAAGGCCATTGTGAATATTCTATTGACGAAATGGACGGTGAACTAGTCTCGAAATTCGAGACTTGTAGACCCTTTTCAAAAATAGTTTTACAGGAAAAGAAGAAAAAAAAAAGAAAAAAAGTAATCTTCGTATTGTCGCTTTCTCTGCAGTGGTCCGTCCGTACTGCATTTTTAATGTTGTGCAACTGCACTGCAGGATTCGCGAGATTATTTGTTTTGTCTTATAATCCGTTACTGTTTTTGTTCTTTTTATTTCTCTCTACCGCACGCCCGTTTTTTCAGCGGGAAGTTTATTAGGGGAGACTGGAACTCGCCTCGAGGGCAATTTTCAAACCGTCTTTTTACTTATACACCCGCCTTCTTAATTGGCCCTCTTACAAATATAATTTCTTTAAGACTCGCAGCTCAAAACGAGGAAACAGCCGGAGAAAGTTAACGGATTTAATATACATGTATATATTTTAAGAAATATATACGTATTCATACATGTATATATATGTATATATACGTAGATATACCCAAGATCTCAATAACTTGAAACAAATCTCGTTACCAACTCCCGCTTTTCAGCTCTTCCTTATTCCAACTCGTACACCGCGCTATAAATTAGAGTATAAAAGTGGCGATTCAGCTGAAAAAAAAACAAAAAAAACTCGAGATACGATTAATTATAAGAGAGCATAAATCTCCTTTCTTTCGTTTTTTTTTTCTACAGTTTTCATAATTATTTTTTATTCATACAGAGCAGCAACGTGTGATATCAGTGTATTCAATTATCTTTAACTATACCAATTACATATCAAGTGTTTCAGGTTTTCGAAAATCAATGATTAATCATTCCCAAGGACAATAATCTCGATGATTTCCATATTTTTCTCAAACTATTTCTAACATCTGGACACAATGTCTTGGCAGTCTTCCGGTTCAGGCGGATCGAAAGATGTCGCTTTGTCTACCGTGACGGTTATGGTGCCGGCTGGCAATCGAAATTTTGCCTTGCTACTCTCCAGATCTCACTCGGGCGCTGCGACGCTAAATAAAATTAATGATTACTCGATGCCCAGGAGATATCCGCATTTGAAAAATCAGGATAATTATTTTTAAACCATCGAACGTGACGCTAATTATGTTTCTCGTTTTCAGAACGACTGAGCGCATTAAATCTAGAAAACAAAATCGGTAGGCTACGATATACACACTTCCGGATGACGTCCCTTTTCAGTAGATTTTCATGAAAAACAGACGAAAAACATGGAATCGTTCAAAACGGAATACCTAAAGATAAAATTCTGTAAGATCGATAACTCTGTACCCCCGTACCTGTGTAGCTTTCGGTTAGAACGGATGCGGAACAATATGACTTTCCCACGGTATCTTCATGGTACGAAAAGAAGTGTTGGAACATTTATCCATGGGATTTTCAACACCCTGGAAACACAGGAGGGTGAGACAACGATTTAATTATACTATACTTTCTCTGCAATTTGCGTATCCTTGGAAGATCTTTTCTCGCCGCGATGATTCCTTTGGATCTCCATCCTCCTCCCCCTTCCGCGCCTGCTTTCACGCGGGATTCCAACTTCCTGAACTCGACGGCGCATGCCATCCAGAAAAACCAGGAGAAAATCAGGGTGAAGAATTCGAGATTCTGGGAATCAAAAAACCAGCACACTTCCAATCAGATACAGATCGGGATAATTTTTGGTGAGTTGATTTTTCTTTCAAAGCATTCTGATAATTGGAATAACTTTTTACTGGATTATGTTTGAATCCCCATAATTTTCATTCCCGGATATCAGGTGCAGTTTTCTCCTTTTTTTTTTTGTTTTCATTTCAATGTAACCGTAAGGTAGGCAGAGATTTTTCGTTGTTACTGTTTTCTCTATATTAAGGGCGTAGGGTGTAAAGGTACAAGCGCGTAGCCTTTCCCTATGGTTGTAAGTTGAGGTAAAATTATCGTTCGTATTTGAGAAAGAGAAAATGAAACCAGCTTGCTGAAGTGGAAAAAAGAAAAAGACCGGGAATAAGGTAAAAAGAAGCAGAAAAAGAAGAGAGAAAAAAAAGAAGAAGTGGAAAGCAAAAGGAAGACTTACAATTAAACCACTGCTCTCGCGCACACTTCAACTGTTTTCATCGCGCTTTCGTAGGGTAGGTGCTGCAGCTTACAAAGTCTCTAAGGTCTCTACGATTTCAATTTTCATAAGAAGCCGTTAATTAGGTCATAAATTTAACGTCTTAGCAAATTGCCAGCGTCGGTTTCCGTCGCGCTCGCGCGATTTTCCACGGCACGTCAGCTGGGTATAGACATATAGGTACGTGTAGACAGGTATAAACCTGCGTGTGCATGTATAATACACATATGTATACGTGTGTATAAGGTAAAGGGTAATTGGTACGCCTGAGGCATAATGGTTTCTGAATTTTGTATCACCCGTCAACTCGCTTACTCTGTAACCTACTCTGCAAGCTACCTCTACTCTACCTATACGTGACTTTCAATTTCCGAATTGTCTCCCGTTATATCCCCATTATTTTTGGCATTAGAGCTGGGCCGTGGTGATTCTGACACAAAATAGCGTCGCGCGAACCCTAAGATCGTTACGTCGATGTATGAAATTTTATAATACGTTCCCTCCACATGCGCCGATGTTATCCCTGCTCTTTAAATAAGCAATTACAGTCTAAATGTCGCTCGAGGGTTATTTTAATTGACACCTAACTGATAAAAAAAAATCCAATTTCAAAGCACATATAGGTATATTTAAATAGACGTATACGTAATTCACACCGCTGCATTTTGAACATTATACACCCACCGTATGCGACAATTATTTATTTTCTCCTCGCGTGGTGAGTGCAATTCGAACTGCACCAGCGCAACGTAATTCAAATATAGAAATACTTTATGTGTAGGTTTAATATGCCGGCCATATGCATCCCGTTTGAAATCGTCGCGTGTTCAGCCGGTGGCAAACTTTTTGAAACAAAAAATATATAGCTTACATTTTAATGTAGGGGTGAAGATTTTTCTAGATTGAGAAAAACGAGAGTATATGTATATTACATATATAAATATAAATAAAATAAAAGCAAATTGTCCACGACATTTTTATGGTTGTAAAATACGTATATATGAGATACGATATTATATTAACATGACTTCACATGTTACACCCCTAGACGAAGATGTCGACTGTAAATGTGACAACGTATGGTCGAAGTTTAGCAATTAAAAATTCAGGTCAATTGGGGTGAATTAACAAAACCATCTAGACTTTCGACTATTTCGAGAATTTTAATTGCTTCCATACTTTTTTTTTCTGTTTTTTTGCTGTGCCGAAGAAAAAATATCTTCGTGTAGTAAAAGAAAAAAACCACAAAAAGAAAAAACAACATAAAACAGGGGTTGTAAAATAATGTATATAAATTTCGAGGTGGTATCGCGTAGCCGTATGTACAGATATATAGGTATATATATGTAGCTCGAGGGGTTAAAGGGGTTGAATATATAAGTTGCTGGAAGAATCGTTGGATCGGGAATACCTATATCACGAAGTAGACGATGTCGTAAATTTGCACACATATTGGGGGTTCACGAAGTCGCGGCGTCGGCTGTTTACCGAACACTAGAGAAGTCGGCAGAATTTACAGAGAATTCATTACGGTTTAAATTAGTGAATTTTAAATCTTACCCTACCCCCTTCCTCCCCCCTTCAAGAAGATTTTACGTCAGGTCGACTCTTTTTTATACTCTCTTCCTTCTCTCTCTTTTTCTCTTTCCCTTTCTCCGCACAGCTCAACAAATGAATTAGAAAAGGAAATCACCAATTTCATTCGCCAGACAAGATTGAAGACCGTTCGTCGGAAGAATTTTTTTTTTTCTCCTCTTTTTTTCATTTAACTACCTAAAGACATGGCGTTAAAAATCCAACAATCTAATATCGACTCTCTAATTTTGGAATTAATTAATATTTTAAAACCTCAATTCCGATTATATTTTTCTCTGCAGATATTCTGATAATTTTACCGGTTTCTATTAAAGTTGATACTTTCAAATTCAAAGGGCGGGCGACCGACGTGATCGCTGACGTCTTCGCTCTCCTCAAAATATTCTACGTGATATAAGATCATCGGTTTATTTCGAATAGCAATATCGCAGCAGGTTGCGCTTTATGACGTCATTTAACTAAACGATGCGGTTCACCGCGTTCCTTTTTCCTCCCCACGAACGCGATTTTCGTCAACAGATTTCAACTTGATTGAGCAACAATAGCCTCGTGAAATTCAAAGTATAAGTACACATATTATACGCTTCGATGTCATCACGATGTGCAACTTCCTGAATTCTATCGTGTAAATATCTCCATCTCCTCGAAATATAGGTATATATTTATTTTTAGTTTTTCTTGATCCTTTTTTTTTACATGATTTTCTTCTTTTTTTCTTCACTCTCAGCTTCGGAGTCGCTGCGAAGGTCCGAATAGCTTCCTGGTCTGACCTATTTTTTTTTTCCTACTATTATAGCCAACACTTGCGGACCTATAGTGCGTATTAGGTGACCGCTAAGTGATATTCTCATCCTTATAGCGTTCGCTCAAGCTTTCGTGACCCTTGCCAAAAGGATTTTCCAAGTTCATAGCGGACGAACCTTCGCTCGGTGTTATTTAGCCATTAACCGCGTGGTATTAAACGCCCTTCGTAGAAATATAAGACCCCCTATATGCCGACTTTGCCAAATGATAAATTGCCCCTTTATAAATGTGAGGGAAAAAAAATATACATAGGTATATAAGTGTAAAAATGAAACAAGATATCATTGGGATATCATAATAATGGTATACTTAATTTGGTATCTTCATTTTTGTACAAGCGGATCTCACGTTTTCTTAGAATTACGGGGGATGAAAAGAAAAAAAATTTCTCAATGATATATGGACGCTGTCACGCATTCATGTGTCAAGTGCCAAAAAATTGAAAATTGAGTTAAAAATGGAATATTGTTCCGAATACTATAGCTGATAATATTTTCTATGATAAAATGTCATGAAAGAAAATGTTCTTCGATATAAAAGCTCAAAATTATTTTTACAATTCTTTATTAATATAATGATTTTTTTCGTTAAATTCATGGTATTTTTCAAAATAATCTACAAATATCTACGATAATTTAGTTATATTCTTTCGTATTAAAAAAAAATATTACATATAAAGTCTTGACAAAACAATTTGAATCAATAAAGCTTCAGTGTTGATGCTCTCAAAAGTCAGTATCTGTCACTTGACACACGAATACGTAACAGCGTCCATATAAGCCTTTCGAAATCGTGAAATTATTTATTTTTAGATATAGCCATTGAAAAAAATTTCTTTTCAATGTTTTTGGCTGATTGCGAGTCTATAGTATACACGTTATGCAGCCGATAACATGTGTCAATGATTAATCTCTAGATCAAAAAGGGGAAAAAAAACTCATATGTTAGCTTGCAATTTTTTCATACCCTTCAACCTGTCACCTTTATTATCTCGTTGCTATTTTTAAAATGGTGTAATGGTCGTACTATGTAATGCAAGGAAAGTTGAAGGTTGCGTGACAGTATTCCAAGTGGAGTAAAAATTTCAAGAGAAAAAAGGGAGGAAACAAAATGAAAGGGAAAAAAAAAAAGAAAAGAGAACTAGATTTGAAAGGACAGTTTTAACGGATAATCCTGTGATCCTTTCAGCCTCTGCAAGTTCCCAATCACAGCCATTTATATTCCTACCATTTCAAAAGCTCTTCGGTCTCACATCGGCATTCTCTATTTTTTGAAGCCATCCAATTCCGTGCAGAACCGGCATGATATCTACTTTATACCCTTTCATGCTATTTCTATAGATAGCTATCGCTGGTGCTTTCTCAACTAATCGCAGACGGGGTGTTTTCATACGTAAGAGTTCAAAGAAATCGTTCGATTGTTTTGTTCCTTTTCAACGTGGGAAAGTAAAAGAAGGAAGAAATAAATTTTTTCAAATTGAAAAAAAAAGAAAAAACAGAAAAGGAAGAACGGAGAGAGAAAAATGTAGGTGCAGGGGTGGCTCTGTCACGGTCGAACAAACTGCTAGTCGGTCACAGTGTACTTCGCGCCGTTGGATAAGAACATTGCGATAATAATATAGACGAGTCAGCGAATTTACTGCAGGTATTAGCAGCGGGTAAGCGGTGAAGGTACACGGCGAAATGGTGACACTTTTAATTATCGCAAGCTCTCGGTGAACCGCAAGAAATAATAAAAGTAAAAAAAGTAAGAAAAAAAAAAAAACAGAAAAATCCCTGAAAGCTCTCCAAGACATTTTCACGATCGACTGACGCTGCTCGTACGCGATCTTCGATTTCCTCTTTTTGTCACATATAACCTTTCTTTTTTCGTTTTCTTAGTTTTTTTCTCTCTTATTCATTCTCTTTCCTCATCCTCTGTATGGGTCAGAGACCTCGATCTCCGATCAGCTCTGGTTATCCTTTTCTTCCGATGAAACTGAATTCTTTCTCCTCCAAGAAACGGAAGACAGTTTTTAGAGCTTAAAACTAATGCCGATCACACGCGAACTAAGTTCAACCATACATCTCGTAGAGCTCGAGGGAAGAACGATACTCGCTATAAGAATTAGAACGGTTACCTTGTAAAAAGTCTTAAAACTTCACCATGACGTAAACGAGGGCAAGTGCATGACGATGATCGCTTCTAGATCTACATTTTAAGTATAAGCAAGAAATACAGTTACGGGTAAGCGTATATAGAAAGCGGTAATTTGAAACCAAAACGCGCGCACGAATCCTGGTAAACTTTTCATTTTATGTATAAAAACCTAAAAAACATGAAAAAAAAAACCCCAAAAAACTACGTACGTATGTATAACGTTATTTTTTTCTTCTTTCTTATCCTCTTTTGTTTCCAATGGTCTGCCGAGTTCGGTTCCGTATATTATGTGAAATAAAATATTTCACCCTAAGGAGAGGTATTTACGTTTCTAAACCAACGTTACTACATAAAATATCGTACGATGTGTATACCTATAGGTACCATAAACGTACGGTGTTAACTTTAAATGCATACAATTGGAGCAGTAGTAGATACAGTTGCACCTGTGTACTCGAATGCGGGTGTTACCACCGCTGTTGCTGCCGCTGCTGATACTGGTTCTGCAGCATCCTATGCAACCTGTATATATAGAATGGGGGTTGCGGAGTAGGAAGGGAGGGGGGGGGGAGAGCACGGGGATGGTAACGACTACGGAGTGTAAATCTAGATAGGAGGAAAGATAAACTTGTATATATGTATGGTGAATACATACGTAAGTATATAAAGCAACCGGAGAGAGTTCAACATTAGATACAACCGTGGAGCGAAGGGGGTAAGTAACTAGAATGCAATTCTGTATAAAACAGTTGAAGGCGCAGGGGGAGCTTGCGAATCCGAAGCTTTCTGGGTTTCGAGTAAAACGTTTGAAGTTTCTCATCGTTATATAGTTAGACTCGGTATATATGTCACGTGTATCTATCTACATGCATACCTTGTTAAAACAGTCTGCTGCGTGACCTGAAGCTCTGATACATGAACTTTTGCCTTCAAGGGTGGGTATACGTGGATAGATAAGTATGTACGTCTATAAGACGGAACTATGAGCGATCGGTCTATTTAGTTTGTATACACATAAGATTGATTGCTTCTGCATCGTCGCAACACGGTAAGACGGAAGTGGATATTATACAACTATTATATGAAAAACGTTCTAGGCGCAGATTTCTAATAAAAAATCTATGAGTGTAATCAACACTTCTTGTATTTTCGAGAGTCACGTACTTCAGTTTTAAATGAATTTTCTGAGCTGTCAGACGGGTAGATCCCTGAATCATCTCGACGATTCCAAAGATTGAATTACCGTGTCGAGTTCGATTGAAACTAGCCTACTTCACCATTTTTTTTGTTTTTCTTTTTTTTTTCGTTTTTTTTGTCGCTCTTTTTTCTTAATTTTCTTCGCCTTCTGACAGACACACCCTTTTATATTTTTGCCCTCGATATACATTCGTATGGAATCCTACCTCTTCGTCGATGTTTTTAGTACACCCATACACCCAACAATGGCAGAGGATAAAATCAATCGCGGAATCCTTTCACCCTTCTGTCTGACTATCTATCCCTTTGAACTCGGGATTTGACTTGATTCCGTTCCTCGCGTTGGGGCGAAAGGAAGTGATCGCTGTTTGAGGTTTCGAGCCAGCGAAAATAACTGTTACACATAGTATGCATGTATGTATGCGTGTTCCATATACACGTATAAGTACGTGGCTTCGTCGTTGTTTATTGCTTCCTCTTCCCAGAAGGGGTGCGAAGTAAACGAGTGGAAGGGAAATTTTGTGGGATGTGTTCCGTGCAGGTATGCGTGGCTTTTAAACTGCTTAGGATCTATATTATTTTTTTTTTTTTTCCTCTGCTTTTTTGGAGATATATTATTAAGCGCAGTTGATGTCGCCCATTTCTTTTTTCTTACGAAATTACCGTTTTTACTCTGAAAAAAAATGCTATGTATAGAAATGAATAAAATATAGCATAATACAACTATACATCTCCTATTCGAAATCGCTCTGATCTAACAATACAATTCTAAACTTCGTACTTCCAACTCTGAACGTTTCAATACATTTATATAAGTCTACAGGGATACGCTTGAAACTCTTGATATGTAGTATAGTATATAATATACCAACCTCTATGAGACCCACTTGTATTGCTCTTTGAAAAATCAATAGCTTACATAGACTTTTCTTCTTGCATGCATACGGTAAAAAATTCCGATGCTGCACAAATAGAAACGTGAAACAAAAAAAAAAAAAATTGAAAAAATTGAAAAAAACTAAAACTAAAACAAATGAACGAACAATTTTTGCCTATTTCTACAGTCTCGCAATATCTCCGTTATCCGTCTAAATTCGGTGCCTGGTTTTTTTTTTTTTTTTATAATTCCAGTAATATTTCCCGCACTGATGATAGGAAAAATTTATCGGTAAACGGATATGAAATATCCGTACTATATAACATGTTTTTGCTATCCCCACGTTCGCGCGAAATCCGTACAGTGGACCAAAATTTGACGGATGAATTCGCATTCAGTTTATATGGAGATAGTAGAATATGGAGAGCTGCGTACCGGTGCACCGGATGTAGAACGGTGCTCGATATGTGTGTCATAGGATTTTTTACAGAATACCGTGAAAACAGAAATAAAAAATTTTATGAAACTAAAAATTGTTGATAGTTAAGCATGACTTCAAAAAACTTATTGCAGAAATGTCTTTGCAGTCTATTCGGATGATCGTTCATCCTGCATTAGAAAAAAAAATAACGAAAAAAAGAAGGAAGCAAAGCCGCATCGTAAAATGAGAGAAAAAAATAAAAAAGATAAGTATTATAAATTGGATAGTATAAAAAGGGAACTTTTTCTACGCCCGCGGATATAACTTCCATTGTTCGTACTCTTCTTTAGTATCTATTCCATTCTTCTTAATTTGTTCTAAATTTATATCTCGGTCTCAATTATATCTTGATCGACTTTCGATGACTCTTTTCTCAAGCACAATTCGATTGTCAGCGTTGGGGAGACGATCAAAAGCAAGTTTTTTCACTGTTTTTTTTTTCGTTTTCCTTTTGGGGATTTTTTTTCTCTCTTTCTGCAACAATTTATAATACCGTCTCGAGATATTTTTATGCGTATATACACACGTATGTGTATGAGTAGAAAAAAAAGAAGATAAAAAAAAAAAATTAAAATCGAGAAAACTACAGGAAAGAACGTGACAGAAAGTGTCACTTATAAAACACCCCATCATACAAATGGTAAAACGATAAATATAGGTATATAAATGTATATAGAATATATATGTATAATATTGTATACATATAACATAGATAGAGATATCCCCTGCAGGGATATTAAAGCAGAGTACTTGATATCGGCGTTTTCAGTTCGCTCTCGACCGTTCGTGGTGGCAGACGCGCGACTATCGTGTGTTCTTATAATTTATATATACAGCTATACATAAACGTATCCAACCAACGCACGAGCAATTTACAAGTTTTCAAGTATAGCTTTTGTCAATTAGTGCAAAAAAAAAACAAAAAAAAAAACAAAAAAAGAAATAGGTACAGAAATTAGGTTGAAAAGTGAAACACGCTATGAGTTGATTGAAATGATGAAGAAGAAAAAAAAATAAAAATTCACGGAAGTTAAAAAATAGATTATATTCTTCGGTTAGGTACCGTATAGGTAGTTTTAAATTTTTGTCATCGATTAAATGTGCGATTTATTCCCGTCCCATTTATTATATAATATAGGATGTGATGTTCAATAGGTGGTTGAATCTTTGAGACAGAATTTCAAAATTTGAATTTCGTGACCAGTCCCGTTTTCTTTTTTTTTTTTTTTTGTTACTAGTCTCGTGAAAATTATTTTTCTTATATACTTATTGTCACGTACCTACATAGCGCGCCTGATGTATTTACATATATTATGTATACATATATACACTTGATACTTAACCTTGTATATTATATATAAATATATACACCTAATCTAGGCACGTGCAGTATATTTATCAATAGAGAAGTCGACTCCTTATACATGTTAGAACCGCGGACGCGAACATTAACGTTTGATTTACTACCGCAAGTATATACGTAACTATATACGTACATACGTAAGCTGTAACGCGGCGAGCAATTCCGCGTAAAGTTTCAACGAGGTGTAACAATAATTAGAAGTGCAATTTCATCCCGCTTTGCAAGCTCCATTAATCGGCAACATCCCCCAACTTGTTTCGCGGAAACCGGATCGAGTCCACATAGATATGCCTCGTTATATCACCAACTGGGCTTTTTGGTGAGCTTTCAACACTTTATTGCCCATATTTAACGCCCGTTTATTATACGATTCACGTCTTCCTGATTCTTCTTTATTTTTTTACATATCTTATAATAATATTTAATAATCATAATCGTAATAATCAGATTTCATTCTATGCATTCTTCCAGCTATATACTATCACTCGATGAATAATGTTTCTGTAATTTTTTTTTTTTTCACCCGATTTTCAAACGTCCTTCCCACTGCTCCACGGAGACCTTTCCGAGTCAAAGTGTATAAGGAGGCCTTTGTTTGCCTGGTCAAGTTAATTTGCGGTTGGCTACCTTGTCGCGAAGTAAGAGAGTCCCTTTGGTTTATACACGTCTAACAAGGAGATGTGACCGGAAAAGTGGTTTTGCGCGCGGGTCGCGTGATATCTTTGGATCAATCAATGGAAGATCATTATATGGAATTTTTATCGAGGCTTTTGCCGCGTCGCGAAAGAAAAAAAGACTTTCAAGTAGCAGCCTTTTCACTCGCATCTGAACGTGGGTTGCGGATAAAATAATTGGGTAATCAGAGATGAAAAAAGAGTGAAATATTATTCGTTATATCCGCGAAAATTATCCCAAGTGGGGCTAGAAGAGTACGTCGAAGATTTCGAAAACTTTTAGCGTATGGGTTGTGTTTCTTTTTTCATATCAGCAGTTTCAGCTAAAATATGTGCAAAACAACCGCGTGTAAGGAAAATAAGGCCTGTAGGAGAAACAAAAACGAAAAAAAAGGGGGGAAAAAATTAGATAAAAAAAAATATTTAAGTTTTCCTCGAGGATTCCCGTGGGCCCGTTGAACAGCCAAGGTGGGAAAGGAAGGAAAATCCTCCCTGAAGGGTATTAAAAGATTTACTCGAGAGATAAGCGACCAAGTCTCGCGCGAGTTTGTGCGTTTTTCATCGTTAACTAGCGTATTTGCCTCTTCTACCGAAGAAAATGGTAAAGTTACTGGAAAATTCAGAGACTTGCAGGTTCGTTGATGTTCGCCTCTCAACTCGAACCCCATTTCTGCCCCCCCGAACTCTCAACATCTTCCATCTACCAAGTCTCTATTTCTTCCGCCGCGCCTTATATTATTTCACGCCAGAGTAGCCTTCACTCGGTTTATATTCTCCAGCGTCAGGAACGGGCCAAAAAAGCGGTGTTGAAAAAACGTCGACATCTTAGCTGCCTCAGCTTATATACCTGTGTATATATTTTTTGCTTTTTATACGTATGTGTACGTATAACCCCAACAGACCATTGACCCGAGCGTTTGTTATATTTTTCGAATATCATCTTATAGAAAACCGTGATTTTTTTTAACACGGTTAGCCGCATAACCGTGGGAAAAAATTGCTTCCCATTGTCGGTCATAAAATCGTTTCCGCGCGCGCAGAGATCGATGTCCAGATTTTAGGGTACGCCGAAGAGACCCTTTGATTCTGAATATCGACACCGCCACGTTGCGTCCTAAGTTGATTTTGTGTTGTAGTGTTTGCCCTGAAATCGAGCTTTAGAGAAACACGAGTGGTGGCGAGCGCGGACAGGATTCTCTCTCATTGTCAGAGTTGTGAAATCGGTCACAGAACGTACACGTATAAAGAGGGACTGTATCCATGTAGGGGAAATTCGGGGAACAAACAATTCGATTTTCCCACAAGTTTACGTACCGCACGTCGGTCTTCGATTCGAATTTCAGGGAAAGGTCAGGGACGAGATCAAATAGCCGGCAATGACGATCTGAGCCCAACTTTTCAACCGATTTTTATAGAAATTCATTTGGCTCAAGTACCCTGAAAAAAAAAACAAAAAAGACGAGAGAAAAAAAGCAGAGTCTATTTAATTACAATACGACCATTAATTGAAATGGAATTTATTTCTTCATTTCATCAACGAAATGGAGAAAGGAATTGAAGCGAATGTATAAAAAGTGAAAAAGAAAATAAAAAAAATACACGCTATTGTGCACCTATATACATACCTGTATGAATGGAAATTACAAAAATTGACGTGTGCAACACAGCGTGAAAAGCAAGTACCATTCGTTTTTTATGGAAATTCTCTCCGAGGGTAGATTTTTATTATTAGTTTACCTCATCTTTCAAACGGACTATATTTATTCGGCACGTATATAAGAGAATGAACAATGAACTTTATTTGTAATTCGTTGAGAAATATTTTACTCGTTTTTAGGCTTCCAAAACTGAATTTCCGTTTTTGTTCACAATATTTTGAGCATTTTATACTTGGTAATTTATTCCGATTCTCATTCTATTTGTTCCTCCTTTTATTTTTTTATATTTTTTTTCAGTTGGCTCGACGTGATTGACATAATGTAGTTCGTGTAATTGAAGCAAACATGAAAATTTTGCATAATTTTCGCAAACACCAGTATAATTATTGATGAAAATAAAAAATCGAGTTTACACGTACGTAATATTTAAATTTCGGTGGTCAATCAGTCACAATGTTTGTACAACCAGTTTAATCATTGTTAATCACTTGTTACCCTATATACATATATTTAGTCGACATAATCAATAGACTCAATAATTTATTACATGCACAAACCGAATATTCCACTCTGTAGAATAGAGGGGGGAAAGAAAAGAAGAAAGAGAAAGAGAAAGAAAACGGAAAATAAAATCTGAAAGCTCATCCTTCTTCCGCAGGCATCATGCTACGTAGATTAATCAACGTCTAAAAGCGGATACGTGTTAAGAATTTGTAAGAATTAACAGGATTTTAGGGATAATGGTACGAGGTGCGGAGAGTTTCGCGTTCTCTTGCGATGCTTTCCTACGTACACGACGTCAGGCACTACAGGTATACCTATACGCGAATATATTATACGGGATTTGAACAAATGAAACAGGTTGAGCGATGGCATAGTGATTATCTTGAGTAAACGTATGTAATTTAGAAGGCTTAGATAGATATAAGTCAGATGGTATATATTTTGAACGCCAGAAACGAATGATCTCCAGAGTCCGAAAGCTCGATCCTTGACGCCCACCACGTATCTCGGTTAACGTCGATCTATTTTGCGGTCGAGTTCGGTCGCGGACGCCGTATACGTCATAAGCAAAAGAAGGGAGGGATATCAATCAACGCGAACGAACTATCGCCTGTCCTCTATTCTTCTTTTTCTTTTTCTTTTTCTTTTATCAGATATATTTTATTGGTGGATCGAGAATTTTTATCATCCTTGTTTAATATCCCGTCTTTAATTCGATGGTCAGTTTAATTTGGCAATGGTGACTAAAACTCGTCTCACTTTGTTTGTCAATCAAACGTACGATGTTACGTTGACCTGATTTTAATTACTGGCATTCGGAGCTGTTGCCAAAATTACATCTATTTTTAGAGAATGTATACCGTTCTTTCTTAATATAGATGATTAACCGTGATCGTTGAACTTATACTTTCAATTAAATACTCGTCAAATAATAGCTGCACGTTAGGCTCGTTGGCAAGCTCTTTGAATCCGAGAAAATCCAATGACAGATTAATGATCGAATAAACTTGAATATCAACACTCGGTTATACACCGCGAATGAATTTCGGCGAATGTAATTCGGTAGGAGCAATCAGATCCTTATAAGCCAAACGGGTTATGTATACATATACCTTCGATTTTAGGGCAACTGATATTATCGCACAACCAGAAATCTAAGGCAATAATAGGATCGTTCATAATAGGCGTACGTAAGAATGAGAAAAAGGAACAATTAATAATATAAACATTCCAGAATATGGGTCGTTAGCGAGGTCGTTGGATAATGTGATTACAAAAGTTGGTCAACCTCACTGTAAGTTTTTCATAAAGTTTTTGAGCGATATTTCACAGTTATCTTGATATTATACTAGAAGATGTTAAATATTATAGGTATAAAAGATAGTTATGTTATGCACCTTCCTTGATTATTAATAATACCCAACTCGGTTAGCATATATAATTTAAAACAAGATATATTTTCCAACGTTTTCCTTTCTTTTTTTCATCTCTCTATTTTATTTCATTTTTCGAACCTGCCGGTCGTCGAGGGAATCGGCAATTAACGATCATGCAGGGGATGAAATTCATTCGTTTCACTCCATGGACCAATGTCGCCATATCCATTACTCATTCCCACAGAGAAATCCCCAGTTGTCTAATTAATTTCTTAGTCCCTATGCAGGATTCCGTTTCCCCCTCTCTCCCTCTCTTCCTCACCCTCTCTCTTTCCATCTCTCCATTTCTGGTTCTATTCCTGTGGACCTCTTGAGCCGCACAAAATTTTCACCCGGAACCCTCCTGCATCATATTCTCTGCTTGCTACAGGGTCTTGAAACGGTCTCGATTCTTTTTTTTTCAGAATTTATAATTTAACCTGCTATGCGAGTACTGAAAATTTATACGATATACTTGATTATTCTTCCCTTTTTTTGTCTATTTTTTTTTTTTTCATTTTTGTAACGAATGAGAACTTTTATTCGGAATTGATAACGTACTCAACGATGCCCTGCGGCGTCGAGATCAATCAATCCTGGAGTTATTTCATGTCATATCATTGTGATCGAGATAAGTATACGAATTGAAGAGGAATGAAAAAAAAATATATAAAAGGAAGAAAGCTTCTTTTTTTCTCTTAATCTGGCATGACGAATGAAAATTTTCGACAATTTGCAGTTGATAACGTAATTTGTATTCGTATTCTATACTATCGCTGTTATAACAATTGACGAATAGTTTAGAGAAAGGTAATGAGATATTATTTTTGATCGATGATTCGACATTTTCAAAATCGAAAAAGGAGGACAAATCGCGCTCCGTCGTCGCCTTTTGGGACGAATATATGTTTCACTCTGCGATTTCCCCATCGGTTCTTGGCTGTAAAATTTGGTGTGAAAAGGTAAAAATTTCTTGTTCTTTTCTAATTTGTGATCGATTATTCAAGGGAAATAGTTGAGGTCGAGGGCGAGCAAAGATACCCTCCTGTTCCACTTTCACCCCTCAGCTGCACCTTACTACTTCAGCACGCTCAGCTTCCGCCCTATAGCTTTTACCTACAACTACGTGTCCTCGGTGGCTTTTTGACCCTTAATATGGCGAACAAGAGAGCTCGTTCGAGACACGCGAGAAGATTCTATCATGCAGATTTTTATCTTTCAATGTGTGTCCATGTTGTACGAGGTTGCCCGAACGAACACCAACCGCGGGCGTTGCAAGCTTCTATATAATTTCGAAGGATTAATAAATGGGTGTTTTACCGCGGAATTGGCTCTCACGAGCTAAACCCGCAAGTTGTTTTTGCTGCTGTTGCTGTTGCAGGAGAACTCGATTTTTATATTTTTCTAAAATTAGAACAGGCGTGCTATTGGCTTTTCTATACATACACATACATTTAGGGTTTCACCTCTTTATTCTTTCTTTTTTTTTTCTTTATCACGTTCGATAGGTAGATTGGTGATAAAAATATACGCTTTGCATTTCTCTATATAACAATCCCATGTTTAATGCTACTGATACGGACGCAGAAAGAAATTAAATAATTCCAGATCAACCGTGCGCGTCAATTTTTTGCACGTCACAGCAGCAATTATATGCTAATTTCTATACCTCTGCAATCGTGGCTGCAACAAGCTTGCTGAGCTATTCTGAAATAAAAGGGAATGCCTTTTGATTGTAATGATAATAGGGTTTTCTTCGATACTCTGTCGTTTTTTCTTTGAAAAATAAGAGAGAAAAATAGGCAAGAGTCAGCCTTTTCAAAGTGCGTACAGTGGCGGTGAAGCTTGCAAAGTTCTTTTCACTTTCTACGTTCTTTTGTTTTCTACTGTCTCATTTGTACGGTTTTTGTAGAATAAATTGCGAAAAGTATACATTATAGACTCGTATAAAATTAAAGAAAAGTTCTTTGAACGAGAAATAAAAAAAAATAAATAAAATGAAGTTGAAATAAATTAGAGGAAGAAAATATTTTCATGCCAGTTTGCCAACACGTTCGGGATCTGGCAGAGTCGTTATATGAGTTGCTCTTTTATAAACAAAAACAGTTAATTGAGGCAAAGTGTAGGTTGTATTCTGAAGTGTTCGTCCGTTTCCCGGCATTAACCATCTTTTTTATATTCCGAATTTTCCAGTGAACATGCGAATAATGTGGGAAAAAGTTGTAAAATTAGAGATGGACAGATAAATTTCTACATGAATCAATTTTATTATGTAAGAAATTCTACATACTTTGACGAGTTGCGTAGGAGATGTTCTAAAAATAATGTTATCGTGAGAAGTTATTTTTTTAGCTTGTTTATCCAAAAGTTATTTTAGGGAGGTGCGGTGCTCGTTTAGGTAGCAATACGGAACTGGCGAAGTTAAACCGAAAATTCGACAATTTTCCTGAGATTCCTTTGGCCCTGTTTCGCAGTCTTCTCTCTCCCTTACTCTACCCCTCCACGGTGAAGCTGAGCTTCCTTCCTTCCTTCCTTCCTTCGAACAGCTCGTTCTCGACGGAACGAACAGTCGGGCGAGCACGTTCCACTGCGTTCTACTGGGCCAATCCGCAGGGTGGTACTCGACCGGCATACAGAGAGGAGCCGGGTTTCGGAATAAGCGAAGAAACTTGCTGCGGAGTCCAAGAGAAGGACGGAATATCCCGGTAGAGATTCATCCTGTAGCTCCAAGGGAATCGTATCTAAAATAGTTCTATAACGACTTTCGTACATCTATATCTGCATGAAATGTACATCGTCCGAGGACAGACGCGTTCGATTCAAACGCAAATTATTTCGCTCCACAAACCGCTGACATCGGGCAACTGTGAATTTAAACGTGCGGTCAAATGTCGAAAAGATAATCATCGAACCTTTTGCTTTTTTGTTCCCTCACGTCGTACGTCGTTGCTCTCAACTATACTTAGAATTTCGATCGAGGAATACCGAATGCGCGATGCAACTGAATCTCTTTCCATCAGTTCGTAGGCTTACACAATTGAATGCAATGATGCGTCGATACGTCGATATCGAAACCTTAGATTTCTTTAGACGATGTATTCGAAATTCCATAAATCCCGGAAACATCATCTCATTGAGCATGCACGGTACACATATGGTACATAATAATATATTTGGTACATTAGCTAGAAAGCAATTATCATCTCCCGTGTGGAGATCACTCGAGAGTTAAGAGAGTGAGGGTTGCGATGGGGTGACTTTAGGTATCTGCATTCTGCTCTTCAGCCTTCCGCGACTACGTACAATTCGTATACTTTCGCATTAGATCGTACAGATATACATACAGATTATCAGAATATCATGTTTTATCCGAAACATGGGTGTGACTTTTATCTCATTTCCATTTTTTGTGTGTCGAAGGAAAATTCACGCGCTTAAAGTGGAACGTCAAAAGTGAAGCATGGCTTGAATAATATGTCGCGATTTTGAAGATACAGATTTCGTTCGGTGATGATTCCTCCGGGTCCGCTAGAGAATATACCTATAGTGGAGTACGTGTATCTAGGTAGTTTGGTCTTTGCAGTAGCATCAGACAGCTTTCTCTCTCTGTCTCTCTTTCGTTCGTAAAGACAATGGGCTAGGCCTGGAAATTGTAATCGTGTAGAAATGAATATAAGGCCATCAACTCCGCTCACAATAGTCTGCTTTATAATTCGTACCTATGTATGACTAGGTATATCTATATTATAATACGTATTGTACAGATATACCTATGGAAGATTATAATAACTATTCTCTAAAAGCAAAGTGGATAATAATCGGCACCCCCTTCCGTTCCTTCCTTTTCATCCTCCACTTCATTATCTCATCACGCGTTACATATCCTATAGGTATAACATACCATGCATGAAGATATACATATAGCTATACATACTGCAGCTTGCACCAGTGAACGTCATTGTTCCGAGTATGATATGAATTAAATTATTACCTTAACGCGATCAGACATAACCTTGTTTCAGGGTGTCTGATCTAACGATCGGTGATATAATTTGCAGTCTGCATCTGGGTACACGAATATTGAGATTGCCACGAGAGATTTTGGTCGACAATTATTTTACCCCCTAAATTCCTCTTAAATTCAGCTTTATCGAGATAATATCAAACTTTTCATCGTTCTAAAAGAACCTGAAAGATCGACTAATTGATCGAACTTATCAGCTTATTCCCATAATAAAAAGTAAAAAAAAAAAAAAAAATTAATTCACACCCCAATGAAGATGAAATTTTTTACTAACATTATTGACTCGTTATGCAATAAAAAGAAATATTATTAACCTTTGAAAATTGGGCCTACATGATATCGTTATTTCAGGGGATGAGAAAGTCTGCAATTTATGGTAATCGTATTGTGAGAGTTTTAAAAAAAAATTTCTACCCATATACCGTTCAGGGATTCCATCAGCTTAGCCCTATACAGGACGGAAAAGTTTCTGCAATAAAATCATATCTGCCTAGCTTTGTTCAGTTGCTTTCTTTTTTTTTTTTCTTTCATCCGGTACTCCGGAAGTCGTAGAATCATGTTATTTTTTTCTTTCCATACATATATATTATATATGTATTAGGGTGCGATACTTACGAAGGTCGTTTTTGAATTTTAATCACTACGCCCCCTCAAACCCTTTCAAATGTATAAGAAAAACCCTGCCAAGATAATTTTTTTTCTTACTTCCAACACAGATTAAAATTCAAAAACGAGCACCACGTGGCCGACCACCCTAATATATTTCTTTTATGCGTTAATGGGAATCGCACAGCTTTTATTACATACCTACACACCTCAGATATGGCCAACGGGGCGCGCTTCTTTTGCAGCCAGAAAGAGAAATAAGAATAAAAACAAAAAAGGAATCGAGCGGCTGGGATTGTGGGTATTACGAGGGCAAAGCTAGATCGAGTCAAGTCAAATGAAACTCGCATTTTACCCTCTCGTCTTTAATCGCGGGGACATTTGACTTTGCTGATTAACCTGCGGAGACCTTATAATCGTTGGTCTACGGACTACTACCAACCTCAGCTTTAAATTAGATTGGCGGTTGCCCACTACTGTTGCTGCACCAGCAACGTTGTAATACCATAGAAACTTCTGGTTATAACGTCGTTTGAATTTCACCCTTATAATACCGTAACTACATAATGCTCCGACGGCTTTTACACCAGATTGTTGGAATACAATCGTAACTTGTATGAAAGAACATGATTATCCTTAATGATTTGTTCGCGTGCTACCGGAACTCCCCCTTCTCCCCCATCCCCTGGCGTATATTCACGTGTGCGAAAAATTCGAGGTATAATTTCCACGATCTAAATTATAGTTGGCTCAATTAAATTTACTGTTACTTATCTTCTTTCTTTTCCCCCGTATCGAGATTCTACGATAAAATGATTGGATATATTTGGAGAAAGGATCTAAAATTATTAAGTGATATACATATGTTACGTGGATAATCATGTGTTTGGTAAGAACACACAAGACGGAAGTTATTTGCTTTATACTATGGAATTTCTATGGTCCTTTGGATTTTTCATGATATATATAGAGGAAAAAACAAAAATAAAAGAATCGCTCGATAAGACGTCTAGACGACCACTTATTATTGGGTGAGTTCGATGCGTTTGTTGGACAAACAAGCGATTATGAAAGAAAATAAGTGAAATAAAAAATGGCGAAAAAAGAACAAATAAGAAGAAACTAGATATAGAAGCTTGTTGTCAACGTCCATCGTTTTGTCTCGTATGCTATATATACGTACATATGTTGTATATTGCGTGATAAATGGCGGATAGGAACCACCGCGACGCGGTGCATGCAGCTGCGGTGACTAATTGTAAACGAGCGTGGGGTGAGAAGAACCTTGAGCAACACCAACAGCAGCTTGGTGCGATGAATTATCGCATATAGTTTTGCATTCTTGCATAGGGACTAGTTTACCTTTCAATTTTCCTATTTATGGGAACTTGAAATGGTTGTTGCGTGCATCGACGGTCTTATATAATAATCTGCAAGAAAAATCACGAGAGAATCACAATTTTAGATGGATCGTTTCGTGAGCCGATTCGTTGAGATCAATCGATCGAGAAGGAGAGAGCGTTTTCAATAAGTGAAGAATTTGATTTTACATACGAATCGAAAAATGTATGGGTTTTTCGTTACGAACAGAACAGAGCTTTTGACGCTTGAATTACTTTCCTCGTCATAATTTCTGACGGCCAATGGTATGAAGCATATAGTTTCTCGCTACCGCTGCTGATGCTTGGCTCTTGGTTTGTTTAACCGAGAAATTCTCACCCTCCGTTTTGGAGAACCGGATCTGAAATTCCTGTGGTCTTCACAACGAACGAGATATCGAGTTTTGTTGCTTTTGAGCGTAACAAATATATGCGGAAAACGAGAAATGCTGAATATCCGTGTAAGCAGATATTACGTACTACCTATAGCTATATATCTGTATACCTATCTATATCCACGATCATATACATGCAGATATTATGTATTATATAGTGCATGAGGTATCTCCGATTTGAATAGATTTGGAAACGATTTATTGAATATATATTTATACCCATGTATACATACCGCACGTATAATATAAAATAAAAGAATGATTCACGAGAGAAAAGTTACATCGCTTGCAAAATTATATACACGTACAGTAGGTATATAAGTGCGTTAGAATTTTCGCGTACATATAACAGGTAGATATTTTATATATCCGTTGAATTTTATTCATCGATTCTCCGAATACTCGAAACAATTGAAAATCGGTATAGAAAAATCGAATTTGTTCTGTCTATAGAATTACAACATATCGTTGAGGAAATGAATTTACCATTTTTATGTACTATGCGCATAGAACAGTTGTATTCCATAACTATGATCAGTTACAAAAAAGAACAAGATATGGCGCTTCACAAAATGGAGTCTAATTACAGTTGCACTCTATTGCATTTATAGAGGCGCCTTTGTTGCTGCACATTTCGAAATTCAATATCACATAATTGAATCCACGTTGGCATGATTTGTTATTGGATATATCATATAGAATACACTCCCTTTATTCTTTATACTAAATCCAATATGTTTGCCATACGTATACAATTGTTCCGATCATTGAAAAAGTCCTATGTATACTAGGTTTATACATTACTTCTACATGATATATATATATAAAATACCGCTAATGCTGATGCTGCTGCTGCAGAGATATGAGGTTTTGCTGAAAAATAAAACAAAATCATTCCATCATTGTAATGCAACAAATCCTTAACCGTCACTCTTTACGACCTTCGTTCCGTTAGAAATCCCACACGATTTTTTTCGTTATTCCTATATATTTACGAACGTTACATATTTTTTCTTTCGTTCTTTTTTTTTCTTTTTTGTTTTTGTTCCTATTTTTTTAATCTCGCTTTATACTTACTTTATAGTGCCGCGTAAGCTGATGGAGGAAAAGTTGACGACTCGTGAACTTATATTATACCGAACAATTTTCTACCCGACCTAACCCTGTGCCTAGATACCTGTATAGGCATATACATATAACATCTGAACAACGTGCGCGAAACTGGTGATAACGAAGGCTTTGTTCGGATCTATTATCTCAATTATGAAGGCGGCACGGCACGCGTTTCTAAACGTCTTCGTGATAACCAACGATGGCCCTCGATTCTCTATCCTTCCTCGTGCCTTCTTCCTTCCATATTCTCTTCTCTCCTTCACCCTTCGCCCGTTAAACTATAATACATACGTACGAGGAATGTATATAACGTTACACATCTAGGTATATTCCACCTCGAGTACATATGTATTGATGTTGAGGTGGACGATAACAACTAACTATGAAAACTAAATTACCGTAGGGATTTAATTAGGTTCTCCTTATTATAACAAGAATTAGATATATATCTTGCTAAGGTAATTATGAGTTTGATAAGCGGTTGTGAAGTCAACGCGGTAATTATTTGTCTGTTAATTCTAGTGTTGGGGACGTGGATTTTGAGATACGTTGAATTATGGAAAAATCAAAAAATTTATAGCATGCTACAAACGAGGGTTGAGAATAAGGAAGGAGTGACACACCACAGTGAACAGAACCCAAAAAAACATGATGGTAACTAAGTCAGTTTAAAATTTCATTTTTTTGTCTCTGTTTCATCGATTATGCCCTTCTGGAAGATAGATCAGCGCAGTTTTAGAAAATTCAACATGACCCTAAAAAATTTGTGGGTTTCGAAAAACCTATTTTTTTGTTCTTCGTCATTGCCTTGGATGTTTTCACTTTTTTACGGGTTACGACCCTTTTGGCTCTCGATGTATAACGGAATAAAATTTAATCGTACGTAAATCGACCGCGGATATTATGATACTTTTTCTATCTTAATATCATGCAAAATACGTGAATGTTATTTGATCATATGTATTCACTACCTATCTCCCGATATGTGCCTGCAGGACGTGTGAAACTTGACAAGCTGCTGCTGCTGCTGCTGCCACCACTTTTCCTGTACAATATACAGCTACTTTTACTGCTGTTGAAAAATTTAATAAATCACAAATAACCGGCGTGTGTTTTATATAATGTTATGTTACGCTGCACGTGGGTGTAGAGAATTTATTAATCCAACAAAATATACAGGGTATTTTTTTTTTTCGTCATTTTTTTTACATTTTTTTTACTTCCAATCGCAACAGACCGAGTTATTTTTTTAGAAATTAGAACGCACCGCAATCTTTACGTACTTATCGAAAAAATTTCGCGTTCTAGTTTAGGAGGAAAAGGGAGAAAAAATGCGGATCTAGGGGTCAAGTTGTGCGTTGGAACAAAAAACATGCGAAATTATATTTCCATTATCGTAATGTAATTCAAGCTGGCACTTTATGTAGCCTACTATCGATCGTATCATGTGCTCGAACACGTTTGATATATTGACCGCCATTTATAGACCTCCGTTGTATCCGAGAAGTGGGTGAAATATACATATACATATATACTATATGTGTAACATATCTTTGTCCGATTTTATGGTATTGTATTACCCACATGAATGCGCGCATATAGAGATATGAAGTGAAGTACATACGACACTCGGTTTTAAACAAACATTATCATGCCGTTTTGCATCGCGCATATAATTATATGTACCTATATGTGCTTGCCTTATGCGTGAATATTTGATAGATGGTGGAGGGGAATTATTTTCTGATACGTGTCAGGTTAGGAATAATAACATTTTTATGAAACTTTTCTGCAGAATGAGGATTCACGAAAAAAAAAAAAGACTGAAACATCAACACGTGTGCAAGTTCGATCATTGGATATGGTGAGAAAATCGGGAAATCGTCAGACTGTATCGTAGGTGGTGCCAAATATTCTAGAAACTTAAAGCTCTCTAGAAGCAAACGCGAAATTTCGAGTTGTTGTCGTGTACATAGGAGAAAAAAAATTCCACGCAATTTCATTCATCCTTTGTTTCAGGTAACGTGTAACCTTGTTGAGGCGGAGTGTGAGAGAGAGAAGGAGAGAGTGTAGCTTCGTTTATTTGGATCAAGAATATCCGTTTCGAGCTTTCGAGGCTCTTACTTGTACGTTTCACTTTACTTACAAGCTTCTCCCTTTATTTATTTTTTTTCTTTTCTCTTTTTTTCTTTCTTTTATACTTCCTACATCCCTCGCGGTCCAGACTGCTCACCCTATCCCACCTATCCGCCTACGCCATATCCTTTCAGTTCTCTTTCTTCTCCCTTATACTTCTACAGTTTCGAGCTCCGCCTAGTTCCTTGGTAACACCTCGGGTCCAAGCTCCTCGGCTGGGTTAAAGCTACTTTGTATTGGCCACGAAACCCGCACCTTGAAAACAAATGAACCTCCGCAGGGCGTCCTGTGCAACAACAAAATAGGATACGAAAATCGTCGTCTTTTATAAACCATTCTCAGCTCTTTTTCAGATACTTTTATACTTATTGCTTACGGCGGATCTCGGAGACTTCTTCTTCTGCTTCTTCTTTTTTCAAAAAAAGGAAAAAAAAAAAAACAAAACATTACAATCACACTCTCTGAAAATTTCAATTGATGTATAGATATGACAAATCTCTTGAAATCGTTGTAGCCTCTTTCGAGATTACAATCATTATTCTACAAAAATTTTCTTCTCATAAAATCCTTCTCCAAGTTAATGAAACTATAAAGAAAATCACGAGTTTTATAAAAATGAAAACTGCCGTTGGAGATTGTAAAGTCGATGAAACGCCCCTTACAAAATGCTTTGTAATTTAATTTTTTTTTCTTTGTTCTCCTAATCAAACTGAAGATATACTCATGTGAGCAGCTCATTTTCGTTATTCAGTTGGAAAGATATTTTTCCGTATCTCCGGTAATAAAAAACTGAACATCTTTACATACGTTCGTACCGTTCTGTTAGTTACATGATACTTACCGCACGTTGCATGGGACTATCAGAAGCAAAAAAATTAGATGTAACAAGATAACAGAAAATGGAACGGACTAGCAGGCAGAAATAACGAAGATAAACTCCGGGTGCCACGAAACATAAGAAAAGCGGAAGTGCAAGAACTGCGGAGAAGTAAGCTGACCAACCTCCTGTAGTTTTTTCCTTCATTTCTATCTTTCACCCTTTTTTGCCATTTTTTTATTTTTATATCTCTTCATTCGACCAGGGTTCTTCAGAACATCTTTCTTTATTTCTCTTCTATGTTTTCCCTTCGCTTTCTTTTGGCAAACTCACTCCCTTCTCTTTTCTAACCTCGGAGCGCACGCGCTAGAATTATATTCTTTTCGTGGCTCGCAATTTATTAGGAGACACCCCTTATAATTGATAAAAGGAATACCCTAACTCTACTGCGTGTATCTACGCACATAAAAATAGAAAGAAAAAAAGAGAGGATAGTTAAAAAAAAATTAATAGCTCGGTACAAATTATTCCCGATGCTTCTGAACGTACATATTACATTTTTTCACATGCCCCCCAATTTCTTCTATGTTTTGGTTCCTCGAACCTTTTGCTCACGAAAGTGTGAGAAAACTTTGGCACAATTTCATTTTACATCGTTTCGGTAATTAATTCATGTACAGTTATTTGGATTCGCACATATATTTCGAGTGACAAGCGAGCAATATTACTTAAGATCAATCGACATCGGATCTATGGTCGTATCGGGCAGATATATAGGTACACTTTATGTATTGTACGTGGTATACGCGAGGACGGCCATTAACGTCAATGATTGTGAGTACTTGATTTCGATATACATATGTATGTACCCGTACACACCGTGTATTGCATGACGTCTATTACACATGCAATCGATTTTCATGAAATTTCGCGCAATTCTGATTATACATAGGCAGGTATATAGGAGAAGCCTACCCTCATAGATATGTGCATGTAGGTACGTATAAGGTGTCTATAGGTACAAAACCAGGAATCCGAGCAGGAATCAGCAACGTCACGGAATCGTCCTTTGCTAAACCCATTCCACAAGCTTCCCGCCGATGAGTCGAGGGGAGAACCGGGGAAAGGGGAAGGGTTTCCGATCGATGAACTAACGTTGCCACCGCATCAGCCGGGTCAGGATGGAAACTCCCTTCCTCGCTCCCTTAGCAATTCTCACGTCGCCTGACTAAAGTCAAAAGGGCGTATGAGCCGTTTACAAACTCTTCTACCTTTCCCAGCCGAAAACAGGAGATTTTTGGATTACACATCGGACATAGTACAAAAAATATTGGGCGAAAATCCATAAAACCCTCCGTAGTAGCGACTAAATTTAAAGGGGCGCAATTCTGCGTTTTCTTTCAGCTCACTTCAGATGTCGTTCGCCCTGTCGAGTCAGAACTCAACGTTTTCGGCTCATACGCCCATTTTGTTCCAACATCGCGCTATGTACGCGGCTATATCCCTTTTTCTCACTCGCTCTCTTCTCACTCAATTTTCCCTATCTTTATTTCTCTAACCTCTAGGGCTGATCCTTTTATTGGGTATATAGGTACACCTAATTAAAGACCAATCACGTCTGTATGTTTTTCTGAATGGATGGTATGTATATAGCTAACAGGATTTATCTATAAAAAATGAAGGTAGAATTTTCACCTATTCCTTTTGTTTTTCCTTCACTTATACGGCCATTTTTCTGCGTAATCGAGGACCAGGTGTTCCACGGGACGTCGCGATCTTCTCGCGCAACTTTCTATTTTTTACTTGTTTTTTCTTTTTTTTTTTCTTTTTGTTCTTCGTGTTTTTTTTTTTCTGCTCGCGCTTCGTTGATTTACGCCAAGAAGTATACATCGTATTACTCCTTTAACGGTACAGTATATTTATGTATGTATTAAAGAGGTTTTATCGTTGGTGAGAAGAAGTGAGAGAGCGAAAGAATGAAGAGAGAAAATTGGAGGAAGAAAAATGAAGCTTCCAAAATCACATCGGCCGCGCCGGCAGCTGCTTGGAATTCAGATGATAACAATGCTAATTCGAATTTCGTTGATAATTGCCTTTCTGCTGGATTTTCTGGATCTACTCTCGGAGAAAATCCTTTTCTTGCCCATAGAGTACCGAATTGTTTTATCAGTCTCAAAAAATGTTTCCGTCAAATGTGACAAAAACTGATTGAAAAAAATTAGTTATTCATGATTCATAACCTCTGAAAATTCATCCCTTCGTCAAACTCGACCCACGATTCTTTAATTTATTTTTTTTTCTACCATTTTTATCGTGTCATTAAATTACCAACAATAACGCAGAATATAAAACGAAAAAAAAAGACTTTCTGTTAGTCCGACTTTTTCGGAAGACAGAGGGTGTTTTTTTTTCTTTCCTTGTTTTTGGTGACTTTTAAGAAAAGGTGAGGCTTTAAGAGGGGAAATACTTTTTGCATGCGACAACTGTAACCTACTGTGATAACGGTGTGTTTGCTGAAGACGGAAAGCTATTGACTTATTCATGGGAAATTCTTCTCTTCAACATGAGTTATGAGGTACGATACTTTGAGGGTATAGTATCCTAAGATAAAACGACTTAGAGTATGTTGACCAAACTTTATTTCTATATTGATGAAAACTTCTTTTTTTTCTTCCATTTTTTTTTCAATCATATATGGGCGAATTGTTTCTCAAGTATTTCTAACGTTATTAGAAATTTCATATCCACTCATGACATGTGAATATTGTGGGTAAAAAATATCGAAAATATTAAAAAAGCATTTGAGATATTTATTTTTGCTCAGATCGCGCCCCATATTTCTTTCGTTCGCTGATTCGGAGACGAAATGCTTATATTTTATTGCATTCCTAAAATCTTTGTACTATATTCTGTGCAGTGAACCTGGAAATTTCCGTAGATAGGAATCTTGTCAAGTGCATGTGCACCAAACCATTGCACTTTTCTGTAGATCCTTTTAATGCGATTGGAAATTTAAGGGTTGGTGCACCGCGATCGATTGGAAACGCTCGTCGGATGTTTTTCTTTGAAAATTCCTTATTTCGTTATTCTGCTAAAAATATAGATATACTTTATAACACAGCACAGTGTATGGGATTACTTTCAATAGTGTCTTATATAAGTTTCGAGTAAATCGGTTAGAATAGACTGCACAGAATTTATATATAAATGCATGTACCTATGTACATCTATATACCTATATAAAACGGATAAAATAAATCGTTCTCCAACTCGCCAGATAATATTAGGTCAGTTCGGTCCAATTAGTCCGGAACAGATGCGATGAACGGGGATATTCCTAGAAGAGAAAATTGTAAGGCGGAAAAAATCGGAAATCTTAAATTATTTTATTTTGTCCTTATCATCAAATTTTTCAATCGATCAGTTTTCTGAAATTCTCATCCATCCACGATAATTTCCCGTATTAAGAGCTATTTATTATATATTCCTCGTGTAATTATCTATTCATTTATTTTTTTAATTCCCAGCAGAACCGGATTGACACGACTTTTTCAAAGCATAGTTTGGAACAGTTTGCTGATAATTGTAGAAGATAAAATTCGTGTTTCATTTTTCTTTCGTATCAAATTTTACCTGCCTCGGACTAAACTACGATCGTTCGCTGTAGAAAATGGACTAGGATTCCCAGACAAAATATACCTATACACATATCGCGAATATATGTACTTCCCAGATTTAGGGGACGAGTAAAATATCGTCTATGGAATACCACGTATATTTTTCAATTTTTTTGTCTCTCGTGCTGCAGAGGAAATATTCGAAATAGCAGTAGTAGTGATTTATTTCGCCGTTATGAATGTAAATGACGAGGGACGAATATATATTATATATTCGCATCATAAATATATTTCCTTTTCGGTTTCTATACACAATTAACGCTACGGCGTACATTAAACTTTTTTTTTTAATCGCGCAAGTGCGGGAATCTTTTTTGAGTACGTAACGCAAGGATAACGAAAGGGTTGATTTTTTTATTCATATCTTTTTTTTTTAATTAAAAATTTTTTATTTTTTTTTTTCAAAGAGTGTCCCGAGATCCTCTCGTAGTTTTTATTCTGAGCTTTCAACGTATCCCGCGTACAACTCGTGGCCCTAAAGGTCGAATAAGGATATCCTCAAACCCTTTTCATAATCCTACTGCGGTGAAACTTTGAAATACTTACATAGATATACGTCTACCTATCCGGATTGTAGATTTTCCGGAGGTTCGTAGGTTGATATATATCTACGTATATACGTATGTAGATACACGTATATATATTCCATAACCGTCATCGTGTTAATGGAGAACTTATGTGGAGGGTTGAAATTCGAGTTCCTGATGCTATTCTTGGAGCAAGTAGGTATATCTATATACTAGGAGTACCGAAATCTAATGTTACAACGATGATTGTTGGCGGAAATGGACCAAGAATAAAGATGATAATGAAAAATAGGGTCAATAAATAGTATGTAGGACAGAGTCAACTCGTCTCGAAATAAATTTTCACCTAAGGGTATCAACGACTTGATCTCGAGAAATAAAAAAAAATCTTAACCCCATGTAATATGAGCATGAATAATTTTTTAGTCGAATATCCTGTCTAGTTATCAGACTCGCTTATCCTAACCCGGAGGCTTTTGGTCAAGGGTGATGACGCTCTTTTTTTTCTCGAGTATTAGCGAACAATAGCTGGATTTTAGATCTATCCAAAAATACTTTCGCTCAGCATTTTGTTTCTCGTATTATTTCTCTTATCTTTTTTCTTTTTTATATATCTTACGTAGATATATAAAATAAAGAAAGAGAAGACGTCGCTGATTGCGAACCAATATACCAAACCTTACCCAAACTAATCGAACCTAACCCTAACTTCAATTTGGTTCACCCTTGTAGTCGTCGCTCGTCGCAATAAAACGCTGTAACCCTTCTCTATCTTTTCCCCCTTTGTTTTTGTACGTCCTATCGAATCCTATATACCTGGATTAAAAAACTTAGTCCTGGAGGTTCCAAATAAATATTTATAAATTACGTCACAATAATGTTTGATCCGGTATTACCACCGCTGATAAACTTTTTACTCAGAAATCATACGCAAATTTTGGTCGCGTTAAAACCAAATGAAAAAAGGAAAAACAGAAAAGAAAAAGAAACAAAACCGAAAAAAAAGAAATTTATTCTCGTGCCGTATGGAGGGGTCGTAAAATATAATCCGCGAGTGAATTGAATCCGGTGGTTTTTGGCAGGACGCGTAATCATTTATGTTGAACAATAAAAGCCGATTATTGGACAGGGGAATTTTGGACGAGTTTCACCGATCACCTTTATAGGCATACCTATATAGACATGTACGCGACAGCTGCCTTGACCGATCCCTACCTCATCGTTAACCGTGTGGTGTTTGATTCGAGTTTCATCGTTGTCTATTTTGATTACTCAATACTTTATTTATTTATTTATTAATATTATTTTTTTCAGTCGGGGTGACTTTACCATCGGATTGAAAGCTTCTTTCCTATCTTATTAGCCAATTAAGCGTCTCGGGCACATTGAGTTTTACCCTTATCTAATGGAGTTGTTGTCGCCCCAGTCGTCTTCTTTAACAGGCCGAACGCGTCTTGGAGACCGTAACTTCATTTTCCTGCCCGTTTGAATCAACGACTTCTATTCGAAGCAGGTATTAGGGCGGACATTTTTCTCCCCGTATAGTGATTTTGAAAATGTCTCTGTTTTTTTTTTTCTTATTTTTTGAGCGTTTTCCAGAAGCGTATACATGGTATAATGTAACCATGGAGCGTAAACTTGATTTTTAACGTCTGTGGTGTCAAAACTTTTTTCTCTTTTTTCTTTCACCTTCTTTTTTTCACATCCTTTTGCTCGGAATTTCTATAAGGCTACAACTCCGAATTATATCAAAAGCGCGGGGTAATGAAATTTTAGGGTATAATTGTATGGAAATTGAATTTTTTAAATGCAATCGTCGCGCTCCTCAGAAGCTCAAAGCTATCACCTTATAGTCAACCGTATACATACATACATACGTATACATCCCGCGAGTCTGTAATGGAAGAGAATTTCATTTGACAATGAAATTAGAGGGAGTATCAAATTACCTTTACCCCACGCTTTATTATCAGAATATATATACGCCGAAGTAATAAACTAAAAAATTTATTCTTGTCATAGATGAAGATCTACAAATCCCACGTACCTGTAAATACACGGGGCATGTATATGGTATGTATACAGTCTACACGTATACATATTGCGCTGGATCTTCACTTTCCTAGTTCAAGTTCATTAATTATCTTCGGATTATCTATATTACATGTCACGTCTACCTGTACGCTTCGCATGGAAATTCTATTAGTCTGAAAATTATATATCTGAAACTAACTACCGAGGCAGGATTAATTATTGAAAAAAAGCGGTCGTTAATTTCAGAAATAGATATACGAAAACATACTTTTGAAAATTTAGTGTATCTGTACATATCATTATGTAACCTAAATTCAATTTTCTTATATGTAGGACGAAAGATATTTATATGAATCTGTCAGATTTTTGATTCCTCGCGATATATCGCCCAACGAAATTGAATCTTCGATCAAAAAAGTCCGAGGTATGCGAATTTTAGTTTCCGAAGGGAGAAATATCGTATGTATTTTATATTTGGTGAACGTTTTCATGGTCATTTGAAGGTCAACGTTGTTTTTTTCAAACGAAACCTCCAACTTCCTTCGCGTTGTCTCAAGTTAAATGGTATACCCCGTATATGTATACATCCATAAATATAACCGTAACGGCAGAATTTAATGGCCAATTTGCAAGTTATGAACACGTGTACTCTACGATTGCTTAAACTTTTCGTCGTCCACAAAGGAAATTAGAGGCGGTAACTTAGACGAACGACGTGCAGAACTGCGAGTCGATCAACATATACTCACAGCTACTTGCTTTTCCGTATATATGCAGTGGTTTACGTAACTGTTGTAAATGTACATAAGTTAAACCGTCGTACTAGATTGTTTTTTTCCTCTTTTTTCCACCCTCCTAAGTTCGAGGTTATAGTGAGAATTCGTCTTTTGCAAAAGTGGTCATTTTATACAGTAGTAACATCAAAGGATATTAGGTTAGCTTTCTTTTTTTTCATGATATCACTAAATCCTTCAGGGGATCAGCTTCACATGGTCAGGTGTATTTTCTTCGCTCCATTTTGTCACCCTTGTGTAGAGCCTGTGTTATCATTTTCACTTAATCGTGGCTTACAGCATTATCCCCTTTTATCTCCTGTATTTCTAGCAAGTTTTTTTATTTTTTTTATTTTTTTATTTTTTTTTTACTACCCTGAAGTGGAGTGTCCTTATATTCTATAGATGTATACGTGTGGATATGCCTTGTATTTTTTTCGATTTATCGAATCGTTTCTCTACATTGAATTGTTAAAGAGAATCCCTCAAAGTGCTGAGTGCGGAATATAAATCAAGTATTTATTCACTTTCGTTTGTTTTTTTGTTTTTTTCAAGTGAATGATTATTATTTAATTATCAATTCAAAGAACACGAAGATGAGATAATTAATGTCCGGATTATACGCGAAATAAATCAATATGTAAAAAAAAAAAAAATAAAACAGGAAGCCTTGTTAAAAAAACTTTATTAATATTAAACATCGTAATTAATTTACAATTTTCTAAAATCAGGATCGGAAATTTAGCAAACATATAGTACGTGATAAAGGTAATACCCATATTATACGTATGTACGCGTTTAAACTGAACGAAATTTTAATCTATGAATAATTCAGAGTTATTCATACTTCTAAAATGTATAGCTTCCTCGTCTTCCGCTAACAACCCTGAAAATGGAGGCGCGGAACACTGATCTCGACGTTTTTAACTCGCCCTGTTCATGCTACTTTTCCTGTTAACCAGATGGTATAGTCATATTATATACTTTCGACGTTGTATGTATTACATAAGATGATGTCTCTCTGATTTAGCTGGCATTTAAATTATAAATTCCTTACTTGCCGTAATATTTCGGATTTATTTCTCTTTCACTCAGATAATCGATTGATGGTGTGTTTCGAAATTCATCAATATTTGTGCTACATAATTCCGAAGGAAGTAAAATCGATTACATGGAACTTCAATTCAATATTATATGAAATTTCTGAAAATATAATCTCCCATTTCCCAAGAAACTGGAGGATAAGACGCGTCCCATCATGCGGCTATAATGCCTTTTCTCGCTCTCATACAATTAGATTCTTTCGCCGTAGCACAGTGGACTAATTTTCCCGACTCTCTTCTCCGCCAATCCTCTTCACTTTTCTTTGTTTTATTATTTTATTTTACTTTATTTTATTTCATTTTATTTTATTTGTGATTTTTTTCATTTCTTTTTCTCTATCTTCTTTATCCTTATTCTCTTTTCGTTAAGCCGTCGCCTCGTTACTCCTCGATGTATACTTTACTTGCTTCTGCTTCTACTTCTGCTAAGGATTAGTAAGAAAACAAAAGACATTTTGAGACGATCGATTCCATCGATGTAGGGTGTTTGTCGGTGAGTAGGTAAGATCGCTACTGAAGGGTAGAAAAATTAAATAAATGAATTTACACAGAGAAGACAAAAAAAAAAGGAAAGTAAAAAAGAAATGAAAGAAAGACAGAGAAGCGGGTGAGCTTCGGAAAAAGGGGGCAATAATCCGTTGATATATATATATATACACAAATATAGGACATCTTTTTAATTTCTGTCTAACCTGCAGACGATATCTTTAATGAAACATCCACATGTACCCTGAAGTCTTAACTGTTTTGTCTCTCGTTTCATTAGACCGATTAAATTGAATGATCGAAGAGAAATTCCCGTCTATTTATAACCCATGCTGAAATAAAATACGAAAAGAATTCTCTGATGAAGAAAAAGTGAAGAAAAAAGAAGAATCAAAATTCTTACCATCCTGCAAAGGATTTTCCATTTTTCCACCTGTAATATGTATGTACATTAGTGAAGGGATTTTTAACGAACGAGCAAACACGCGCCACTGACTTTACAGAACCAAGCTGATCTCGGAACATACTTTACCGAGCCAGAGGGAATTAATTTTATTCTCTTCGTACCCACAACTTTTCGAAAGAATTTATACCATCCTTCTCTTTCACTTGCGTTGTACACGCAGGAACTCCTCTCATTGTACATATATGTATTCTATCAAATACTGTTGAACAACTTTCAAGAGGATAAAGAAACAACCACCATTTTTTTTTTTTTTTTTTTTTCGTTCGTGGAAGTAAAAATGAATACGTAAATAAATAAATAAATAAATAACACCAATTGAAATTGAATTGAATGGAAACAATATATATTCCCAAGTCAAAGAAAAACAGAGGATGCGATTAAACTTTTGGTTAAATTTAATCCCGAATTTCGTTGCGTGGAACCGCGCGAGTTGCAGGTATATAGGTATATACATTATATACGTATGTATATAGAAGTTGAGAAAATCCCTCTGAATTATCTTTTTGAAATTGTATGTATAGGTATACATGTATATTGTCCGATATACTTTGACGTTGCAAAACTTTGGAAAACCGTACGGACTTTTAAAGTTTCGGATTTCGTTACTCCATAATTATACAACCATATTGTACATACTTTTAGAAAATATAGTCACCTATATACCTATATACAACGTCTGCTACTGTGTTTGTTCAACTGTAATTGAATCATGTTCACGGTACAATTTGACGTTAACGAAGACATTTTAACGTGGGCTTGTACATAAATATATATAAACAATAGAAAGACGCTTTCCAAAAGTTCTTCAACCAGCTGAATTCTTTCTCTCCGGTTCACGCTCAGTTATAATTCATTTTTGAGCAATTTTTTTCACTCCTCTTTTCCCTTCTGATAATTTTTGTTTCTGCCGGGTCAGTGCCTTGTTATTCATGTACTTTTTGACGTTATTTAATTTTTTTTTCTTCCCTTCCCGTGATGCGTTTTTTTTGTATTTGGTTCTTGACAGCTTAATTAATTAAATAATCTACAGTTTAATGCTTTATAAGCTCAGTAAAAAAGAGAAAGAAAATTTTCGGCTAAATTGTGTTTCATCTGAAGGAAATTGAGGTACAATAGTGTATTATATTGTAATCATTACATACGCCCACATTCATATACTCTGTGAAATTAAACTCGGTTATGTATTGTGTACATACCTACCTATATATTGTGATCAGAAAATTTTACGTAATTTCTGTTCCGAATTTACAAAGATCTGGTTGATCCTTTGGCTCCCAGTAAATTCTCTTTATCAACTAATTCTGCACGTCAACTGCATACATCCTTATAGCATACTTACCTACATAACCTACATTGAGATACCTTAAGCGTCTGACAATGAGGTACAAGATCAATTACCTCAGCTAATAGCGTGGTTATAATTAGATGAACCAATGTGTATCACATAGGATAATAATAACGCGGAAAAATTCAACCCCTCGCATATCTGCGTCAAATAATTCACGTATAAAAATCCGCCACAAAATTATATGGTTATAGTCGACAATTGAAGTCATAGAATATCGAGTGTTGCTCATCATAGCAGCTTCGGCTTGTCTAATTGGTACCTTTCTTCACCCAGCTATAATCGTGGCACATTGTTGTTATCGTTAATATTGTTATCGCGGTAGCAATTAGGTTTTGCTTTGTTTATTACTCTGACAGCTCGCTAATCATTACTCATTGTCTCAAAGGTCTCGATAACGATTGCCGCATTCTTACCTCGTACTACAGTTGTTACGGTTCCGTGAATTTATTATTTAAATAAATTCGTCATGATTTATTATGTTCGTTGAAAATTGATTGGTCGATATTATATGATTATTACGTCTTTCGATAGTCGTCATAATTGTTTTCACTTTTGTTTTAATCTCCCGAACCACAAATCTGAATTAAAGTACATCATTATACCATCTTTACATCGAAATTTTCCACGGCAGCTACGGAACATTTCCGCGCGGTTAATTAATCATTTATACACCGCAGATTTAATCGACTGTGATTCCCCGAATTTTAACACGTCATTGCGAATTCGCGTTGTGGATACAACAAACAAAAAGAACAAAAGAAAATTTGTACTCTGATAATAGAAAATTTCACTAAAAGTCTGCGGTATATGAAACGAAGTAAAAAAAAAAAAGCAAAGATAAGAGAACAAAAACAAAACAAACAATTTCCCACGTATTTTGCCGGAAAACAAGAAAAATAAATAACAATAAATGAATGTATAAATCTTTTTGTTACAGCCAGAAAAATTTCGTCAACGTATACCAGTATGTAATTCAACCCTCCAGCTCTGTATGTGTAAAGGGATAACAAAACACGATAAAATAGAATAAAAAGGAAGACAAAAAACGGTACACGCAACTCCGAGAACACAACCCATACCTACCCTTTTTTTTTTTTTTGTCTCTGCGAGCTTCATTAGAATGGGCACATTTTATACGATGGAAAAACAGCTTTCTGTCAGTGCTGCGAGTTGGTAGGGAGAGCCAATGGTTTCTAAAATTTGGACGTGGTATTACGATCGTATTATTGTAGCGACGCGCACCTTAATGAGAAGCCTGCTCTTCGCAATTTCGATTGGCTCATCCGACATCGGAACTACTTCGTGTCTCAGAAGAGAGTCGGAATCCTCCAAGTTTTCGGTCCAGTTCCGATCCCCTCATTCTGCAATGCTATAGATTTCCGTTTTTCGAAGGCTGTCGTAATGGATTTGCAAGGTAGAATGAGCGATTATGATTATGTATCTTAGCTGCGATATAGTGTTTCACTCATTTTCTATTGAACTTATCGCCTAGAAAATCCTACTAAGTCTCGTCACTATTTCGTCGTTGTAGATTCAAAGTTCAATTGATACGCTACACCGACCGCATGAACGTGACTCAAGTATTGTTAGGTTCCTCTGCCAACTTCGTTGAGTATCATTTTCCGCGCGTACAATCTACGACAATACCTTGCAACCTGTATGCATATATGTATACGTACGTACACATGGGTGTGTAGTTGAGAACGTGAAATCGAAGACGAAATTGCACCGGAAACTAGACTCTGCTCTGCAATGACGTTATTAGGCTTCCTATCATGCGCGGAATAGGAACTGAAAAACGTATGAAAATTTCACGTCCAGATGAGTTTCACCTTTTATGAGGAAAAAGGAAGAAAAAAGAAGGATCGTAATGCCGGACTTTGAAGCTGGACATGCAAGATTTTTAAATCTAGGATATCATGATTGAAAAGTTCATCCATAAAAAATAAAAAAGAGGCTTACCCGTGAGCTATTCATTTTCTTAGAATTGAATTTTAAATTCTTGCGGTTTGATTTTATCGTTAGTTTTTTATTTCTTTTCTCATTTGTGCAGGGTTGAAACTTCTGCAGGAAGTGTTAAAAATTGTGTATCATCCCTTTTATGTTCTCGCTTCTCGGCTTCAGCTGAATAGCTGCACAAAAAACTTGAACGACGAGTGCTGCTGTTGCTGCTTCTGCTTTTGCTTTCGCTGCTACCATCACGAGCCAGTAAATTGAAGAAGTCTGCCTTTTGTTCTATAAACAATGACGTGGGCGAACTTCGGTCTTGGCTCACCGGCCAGGTTTAACATCATACCTGTGTACGTATTACACGTTACACTTTCTTACTTCAATTCCTATCTTGAAAAAGAGGTGTTCACGCGAACCTCCCGATGCGAGGAAAAATTCTTATTATTTAAGCATAAATTGAGACATGATGATAATTTTTCAACTCAAAGTTTGTAAAATCATACGTATACGGTTTCGCGCCTGGTAGGAATCTTCGAGCTATTTATTTAGGTATTCACGCTCTTTACGAGGTGAACCGCGTGCGACAATACGCTAAATGGAATAGGTACCCGGTCTTCTAGGTCCCTCAACGGGGATGGCTCTGTTCTTGCTCTTCCTATATACCGTTCCGCGAATACGCCTTCACCCTTACGCCATTATACATGTATATACGTACGCCTGTATACCTATTCAAGTATAATACTAGGTGGTGCAAGAGCCCGTGACAAATCCCAAGGGAACTCTGCGGCCAAGGGGCAACTGGTACAATCCTAACCGAGTAGGACCTTTATAGCTGTTCACATATTATAGTTTGAGTTGGTTTGAAGTAGCTTGTAAATGTATCATACATTTTCCCTTTGATTGCACGTAATCGTTTGTCAATGCATATGCTATTCTGACATACTCGAGCGCACCTGTCGACATTTTATGGGGTGTTCATCGCGGTGGTTTCAGAACACAAACAATTTTTTACGAAATTCCCTATCGATATTTTAAACGTTGAAGCTATACAGATTGAACGTAAAACGCTAATCAAATTTATAAAGGAAAAAAAATACAATCGAATGTTGAATAATTCAGACATATTGATTCTTTTCCATTTTGCCACCAGAATTAATTGGAATGCATATACCGTCAAGTGATACCTGTATAACCAAACGAACATTCGTTCTCGAAGCTATAAGATTTTGTAATGCAATTTACACCGACAAAATCCGAAACCGCCAGATTATGTAAAATCCGCAAGTATTCCACATAGATTTCACATATTTGTTGTATACTAAAGAACGAAGGTTTGTCTCAGAACACCCCATGAATCCATCTCGTAATCTTATGTGTTGAATGAATAGATGAAATTCCCACCGCGCTTTCGAACCTTCCATCATGTACACGTCGCAGAATGCAGAATTTCATAGACCACACCCGGCATGTGTGATACGTAAATACATACACATCTATGGACGTATTTTATAGGTGTACATAATATGAGGGTAAAATTTAACGCAAATAATCCAAGCGGACATACATATATGCATATAGATATAAAGTACAAATACGTGCAGGTGACTGTGATGTGCTGATGCAGCAACTCGACATGAAGCTTTGAACATATACATACGGTCAGGTTGTACATATTATACGATATATGTACGCTGCATGTATAGCGGAGTAAAGTCAGCCGTACCATCCCCTTAAAATTTCTGCACTAGTGGAAGCTTCCTATTCATCACCTTCTCAACGTAAAACTGCTACGGTTGCCATCGCGGTGGCTCAGATACTGCGAATTGAGAATAATCTTCGTGAGTTGCAAAACGAAAGTTAGAAAATAATACTTAAAAAAGATTTTTCGTATTCAATCATTGAACCAGAGATTTACCTGGTTATGGTATAGCTGATATATGATATCAGCGATAACCTGTTGCTCTCATACAAAATAGCGTCGTCGTCGTCGACAGCATCATCATCTCCTTCATCGTCATTCCATGATCATCCATAGGAAGCGCAGTTTCGCGTTTAACATGTTTATATTATATACTAGACACAATTTTATTACGTCCATATATCAAGGATAAAGGATAGCCTCCCCTGTGTGCAATGTTTGTTCAATCTCCCGTGATGTATATACATACTTAGTGTGTATATATGTATATATATAACTCAAGAGACGAAGCTATTCGCGTTTGCGATAAGATAAAGAAACCACAGAAAATAACTCTGCGGTACATAGGTAGGTATTCGTATGTATGTAACTGTGCTGTGTGCAGCCTCTAGCTTTTCCAGATGGAGTAAAGATGGATGTTTCAATTTTCAGTATATAACACGCGTTATATAATACTTTTTCATATCAAATGTAATAGGGTGCCGTGATGGTAGGTGTTAAAATGGCCGACTTTAGCCAACGAGTTCCCCAAAGGTAAAGAAAAATGTATATGGGCTGCTATATACATGTATAGGGCATTTCATGTAACCTCGACTAACGTCTGACCCTTATATTTTTATTGTTTTGTTTTTCTGATACATTTTTGTAACAGAAACGCTTACAACTAGAAAAACGATCCGCGGGTTTCAATTTTCTTTTCTTCTTCCAAATTCTAACAAACATTTCAAAAGTCATAACGATTTCGGACTCTTTCAATTATTTCAATAGTCTTGTGAAATCCGAATTAATTCTCAAAAACACTGTATCTGGATGTAAAAAGTTTCAAGTTTCGGACAAATTTTTCGGGAGTAAAACGTTGATCGAAGTGACTCAGAAATGCCCCATACATACAGAAAAAATAAAATTATTAATAACGAAAGGAGAAGGAAATTTACCATATACATTATACATAGGTATGTACACAATAAGTTATAAGGGGCTGTAGACGTCGCTTCAAAATGGTCGAATGTTATATGTATATCATTTTCATATTCGCAACGTAAGACTTTTCTAAAAAATTCCCTCGCCGTTTTGAAATATCACCTTAATATATCTGATTACTTTTGAACAATGTTTCAAGCTGCGTATAAGGATTATTTGAAATTTAATTTTTTCTTTTTTGCACAATATGATGGGGCGCGTTAAATTGTGTCGGTACAATGTGCATGAAATTTTTTTCTAGATCTCTGCAATATATGTAGTATTATAAATTCATTACGGATTTATTTTTAATATTTTTCTCGCATTATAACTCCATTACTCCGTACAGCTCACTATATTACTAGGAAACCTCAGAATGTTACATAACCTCTTCTCTCAATTCACCCTACGCACAAAATGGCGCTTACCGATATTAAAATCCATTAGCCAACGGTGGTGCAACGTCCATTAGTATGAGATTCTCTTGAGTGCGATGAGCACGGAAAAAAAACAGAAAAAAAGAAAGTAACTAAATAGAGATATCTTCGATACCCCGAAAAAGAAGGATGCAGTTATAAATTCTGCATGAAACTCAACTACGTGTTCATATCTCAACGTGAATTTTCAACACGATCTTGTTGTTTGACATGCGTTATTATATGAAATGAAAAAATAATTACACACGACTATAGTTGTGTATAGTTCAAATCAAGTGCTATTAGTTATATGAATTGAACCAAATTTTTATAACTTTTTTTGTTTTTAATCTTTTTACAGCGAAGCAGTGATTTCTGCCTCGAGATGATCGTGATAATTAGATGATGCTTATATATACAGAAGGAATTATAAGAACTCACGTTTTGAACCAAAGATAATAATCTGCAATTAAACGTGTTTAACGTGTAATTAATTAATTAACTGTGTGAATTATCTGTGTAATAACGTGTTACGTAAACTTAAAGGTCAGAGTTTTTACGCGTATATGTGTATACTTATACCATTTTGTGAGGATCGATGAACAAGAATTACGTGCACTTAATAGGACAACACGTGACTTATACTTCAAGGCATGGTTTACCATGTATAATGAATATAAAAAAAAAAAGAGAAAAAAAGAAAATCGAAAAGGAAAGAGAAAAAAATAACACTAGAAGAAAAGTATAACAGATGGATACCTGTGATGGTAAATATTTTATCGGATAACTATATGTTCCGAAACTACTTATAACCGTATTCTCTAACTTCGATAGGCAACGCGATATGCGCACACATATCTAGATTCAATGTTCCATAAACAGAACTCGTGTGGAATAAGGAATGAAAAGGTGTAACAATCCTAATTGTTTGTTTCATATGTCAAGCGTGATATTGTACCTGTATACGTGTAATAGAGTTTGACTTCTGTATCATTTTTTACAACATATTACGATCGCGTGCCTATGTACAGTCGACGAAATGACGCCTGAAATGAGCTACTAAGGATTTACCAGAAAAAAACCTTTCGTTATTTCAAATTTGATAATTTCATTCGAATGAAGACGCGAAAAAAAAAAAATTCAATAAATTTTGTTTACCTGCTAAAAATTGTCCCGGTTTAACGAGCCTACGTACTATGCGCACGTACATCACTCCATACCGAACTCCATACAGAGAAGAAGAAAAATTGACAACCGTGATGTTTTTTCTCATTCCATGTTCGTATGATAAACGCAAATATCGTTCTGATTCTTGTTCGTTATTTTATGATAATAGTGTACCTTATAATATATCTATATAGGTATGCGATACACTTATGTGCGAACATATGTATGTATATACATACCTATATATGTATAATATGTAAAAATATGATGAATCGTGAAGTGCTTTAGATAATATTTAACTTGCCGGAGTTTATTATACGTCGGGAACCCGCGAGGGTGGTAATATTTTATGAGCTTATTATTTACCTGTGAAATGGAAATGGCAGAACTATCTTATACTGGGCAAAAATAAAGTCGAGCGGGCCACTTTTTCGGTAGAAAACTTTTTTTTTCCTTTGTCCAATCCGATGAACCTTTCACAATGTTTTTAGAAATCACAGAGAGCATGTTCTTGTTTTGAACTTATTTTCAAAAATTGAACGGAAGATAAAATTATCCAAATTTGTTATTTTTTGAAATGGATGTAATCAGACATTTGTAATCGCTTTGTAGTGTCGAAATAATTCTTTCATTCTGAACTATTGTTGTTTCCTTGTTCAATATATGATTCGGGCGTAATTATAATGAAACAAAAAATAATTTCAAATTCCATCGTGATTTCTAAAATGAAGCTTACAAACGTCTCAAAATTTTGGCTTTTGACGTCGGACAAGTGCTTCAAACTTTTCTGGCACCCCCTTAAAACATCGTAGAACTTTCATCAGATGCAAAAGAAAAATGAATAAAAAAGAAAAACACAAACACACACAAAGAGAATGAAAAAATTACTAAAAAATGACCTGCTTGGCGTATTTTACTTACATAATATATAATACATGAAATATTTACAAACTTTCATGATACGCGGGAAATATTGCTGCTGAAAAAAGAAAACGAAAAGAAAGAAAAAGGATGAAATTAACGAACTTTGAGCGACATTTTATCGTCTTTTATGTATACAACAAAGCAAATTTTTTCAAAGAAATCGCGTTTTTTTTTTTGTATTTTTTTATAAAAAAAAAGAAAATTATTGAAAAATGGAACAAAAAAAAGTATACAAATAAAAAACCACGAAATTTCGACGAATCGAAGAAAAGTTTTTCCCTAACGATAAGGATATACATATATGACGTATGGCTTTTATCTATTTTTTCTTTCTTTCTTTACTAAACGTAAAGTCGTGTTTGGAATTCAACAAGTTCGTTCGATTATAGATACCGTATGGAGTTGAAACAACGGAAAATTATTGAGGGTTGTAATACAGGGAAGTATTTCAAATACACAAATACATCGCATCGTTCTTCTCCGTTTGGCATGATTGAATTCTTTATTTTTGTCCTCTTTCCATTTTGATATACGTACACAATATTTTACACCTCAAAGAATTTTACCTCTCAAGAATGCAGGGCGGAAATAAGATAACTCAGACTTTTTTAACTTACTGGGAAAAAAAAGTAAAGGGAAAGAGGATCCCAGGAACGCCATGTACATAGATTGATCGATGGATCATTTTTATATTACGTAAAAACCCTGGTATACATGATACCGGTGCGAGTATGTACGTACATGATCCGTACATAAACGTCCCACAAGGGTCAAACTCAATGCTTTTAACAAAAATTTGGGATTCGCTAAAAATGGTTTCTCGGATCTTTTTGAATGTAGCGACGCATATATACACACACGTGTATTTGAAGAAAAAAATTCACGAAATTAACCGTAGAATATGGTTCTGATATTTTTTTCATAAATTTTTTTGCTCATTTTTTGTATTCTTTTTTCTTTAATGAATTATTCAACGAGGCTGATTTCGGCGAAGGAAGTTCTGCCGCTGTATCTATCACGTGTGCACAAACTTCTCAAATGTTCACGTACATAGGTATGTTAGTATGTATGTGTATATACATTACACAATCACATGAGAAAACCGCCCACGCATGACGTCTACCGTGGGCGTTTGATACGTACAGTGTACAATATACAGGGTGAGTTTTCTCCGGGGTCCTGAGAGGGTGTGGCTTAAATCGGCCGATACTCCGCCTTCTTTCATTCATACTTGTTATTATCAGGACAGACTAGACTGCTTGTTGACTTGAGCTAGCTGGGTCAGAATAACAGATTGCTAGGTAGGAATAATAGAAGGCGGAGTCTCAGCCGATTTAAGCCACACCCTCTCAGGAACCCGGAGAAAACTCACCCTGTATATATGTACATCACAAATCTATGTAGGTATTATCCGTGAACATTGGAATGAAAAAGCAACGTCATCATTTTACCATCAGCTTTATACAAGGTGTAATTGATTTCTAGAAATCGAACGCGAGCCCCATTGCACCGACCACTCCATTACCACATACCATATACCTCGACCTATACCTGAATTATCGAGCAATCTTTCTCTCGATACAGATTATACAAACCTTCGCAGATAACCTATTTAAAAAACATGCACCATACACAGGGTTACCAGATGTGCTGGAAAAAGTCATTTTTTCCATCGAGTCGAACAATTTCATTTGCTACAGTAAAAAAAATTGAATTTTGTTCAGATTTTCGTAAATACCGGATGTTGCACAGTTCGCTTTTTTTTTTTTTTTTTTAATTTCTCACTTGGACAGAACATTGAAAAACCCAACTGTTTGGATTAATACACCTGGCAACTCTGACGATACATAGGGAAAAAGAGTTGATTCGTTAATTAAATCAAAACTCATTGGATTAAAATTCAACTTATACAGTGCTCACCTCCGTGCCGATCATATCTAACAAAGTGCACACGCGGTTTATCTCGACCCAAATACTTTTTTGATTCATATACTATAGTTTTACGTATCTGAAAAACTTTGCCATCGTATACAACGAGAAAAAATGAAAACAAAAACAAAAACGACAATCGTCAGATATTGCATTTTTTGCTACTACAGATAAATCGTATTTGGTGGTCCGATAGTTGTTTGTCGAGAGATGAAAAAAAAATAGAAAAACTAGCCATTAGAATGCTGAAAAAGTTACACACATATTACCCATATATTGTATACTATATGTATACGTATTACGTTGATCGACGAATCGAGTATTTTTAAAAAACGGAATAAATAAATTGTGTATGTCATTAAGTGCCCATTTTTTTTTTGTTTTTTTGTTTATACGATAATAATGGTGTATAGGTATAAGTATACGAGTGTCCGGAAAGCTTTTCGATATATTTTTCTGGACTTTAGGGGGGAAAGGGGGAAAGATCGAAGTGTAATAATGATGATAATGATGTGCGTCGGATTCGGTATATACATATAAGTGCCCCTGATACATGTACGCGCATAAATTATTTTCATTTTTGTAATATTCTTTTTTTCTTCTTTTCTGGTCTCATAGTCCAGCCATTTATCGGACTGTCCAAATAATCCTGTGAAGAAAATTGTGGGGCACTTTTCACGCTAATGTTACGTTTTCTCTCATACCGCCGCCATACCATCGGTCACACGTGTGTTACACGTATGTCGCGAATCAGCGGGGGTGGTTGTACATATATACACATATATATATGTATCTATATATCACCCACATCCATATGATCGATGACGAGGGTGCATGTGAGTAAAATATTACACCTAGCTCATCTTTCCCTATACCAACTTTTCTCTCTCTCTCTCTCTCGCTCTCTCTCTCTCATGTCGACACTCCGGTGCCATACTGACAGTCGAAAATTCTAAAGGGATAGATATACGTACATACATATATATATAAAATGTCGACACTATATACATAAGCGCGATGCATGTATACGTATACTTATTTATAAGTATGATAATTATCATCCAGTTTCGAGTAATATTAAACGATCTATGGACGGAAAAAAAATTTGTGTCGAATATAGATTTTTGATTAAACGTACATAGAAAAATTTATTTAATTTGATAACGGAGCTCGTGTGTAATACGACGTGCGTTTCGTTATATTGAAGCATTTTCGCGAAAGTTAAATTATATTAATTTTTCAAACCCTCCAGAGTTGCGGGGTTTATTAAAATAATTAAAAAGCTAACATCTGCACGTGTACATGCGAACATGGTAAGTAAAATGCACGTTCATCGCATGATTATGTTGGTTCAAATCACGAAGCTCTCGTTGAGCGAAAAAACAAATCCACCCCAATTGCGGTCCCACGGAAATAAAATCGACTCGACGACAATCAACGTTGTTTGTAAAAAACTTACCGCCTTCTTTTGGATCTTCGAGATTATATATCATATGTTTTAAATACATTACAACACCGGGCGTTTTCATTTTTACAGTACATCATCTATTCGCTACAAAATACAATTAGAAAAAAATCGGTAACTATTTTACTCGTTATAATTAATCATTAAAACTCAACCACCGGAGCCCGTAAGACACGTGCTCTTTAAATTGGCACGGTGTTTAGATTTGACCGGTTTTTTCATTTTTTTCTTTCTCTTATTGAAAAAATTTATTTCATGGGAATATAACGCAGGATGAGGTGGGTTATCCACGCATGCAGTATTTTATATCTTTTGGAAAAATATACGTATCACGTAGTTTTTTCTACGTATATTTTATTTTGATGTTTTTGTAAATTATTCTCATTACTATTATCACTATACTTACGCATTTCTATGACACAAGAATCTACCGTGAAAGGCAATGTCCTCCGTTGTATTCTGGAAGAGTGCACTTTCTATTCATGCAAACTCCGTATGTATATAGCTGGCAGCATGAGGTATGTAGAATATAGATACATACGTATAATGTATATCTATATATAACCAAAGTATGTATATACACTTGGCGGGAAAAGCGCGATGCAGTCGGGTGGAATTTCCGAATCAATAGACGCTGGTGGCTATTACCGTTACCTCCTACTACAGCTTTTTAATTTGATCAACCAATGAAAGCAATCTGCAATGTACAGTTTGCAAAAGAAGAGGAAGAAGAGATAAAGAAGAAAAAAAAAAATTATACGACGAAAAATTTGCGTGTGTTTTTTTTTTTTTCTTCCTTTCTTTTTGTCAAATCTTACGGCTTTTTTGATTAGTCTAAAGAAGATTTTATAGAATTATTATTATTAGTATTATTTTTTTTTAACCGTGGAAAGTTATACATAATCGGATAAAACAATGAAATTACTATATATGCATATATGTATTCACATAATTATTACAGAGATTATAATTCTTTGGGCTTTCTTCCCATCGTTCTCCAGGATTATATGTATAGGTATAGAAGGATTCGAAGAGAATCTCTATAGACCCATATAAAACAATGAGCTTTATCATCTGAGAATATTGAAGAATACCGTAAAAGAGCTGATCCTTTATATAATTTATATTGTCGTTTAATTGATACCTACCTCATAATGGCGTGGATTGTGTCAGAATATTATATGTAGTATATATATATACTTATAGATATGTATATAAAACTCAATTCCCTTATTTCATTTCTCTCAGTTCCAATTACCAGGTCATTTAATTCGACCCTCTTTAATTTTTTTTTTTTTTCTTTTATATCCGTCACTCCTGTGTGATACTCGGGGTGTTTTTATCATCATCTTATGCTTAGCCATAGGTCGACTTCTCGAACGATTATTTCTCATGCGGAGATTCGTATCGTCAAGTAGAAAGAATCCCACGGGATATTGAGATGAAAAATTAACCAAAGGCTAGAATCTGCACTTGGAGAAAAGTCAATTATTGGGCTTTAGAAATGGCAGGAAATGCGAAACTGTCCACGTATATTAACTTTCGATTAGATTTTTCGATTTTCGGGCCCGATATTACGTATACTCTTCCGAATCGTTCGTTTCATCTGTACATATAGAGCGGCCTCTTGCACATCGCAGTACATTTGGAGCAGAGCTGGGAATCGATAGATGTGCATCTGCGATTCGCAATCGGAGTCCCACGCAAACCAACGGAGTACCTACCAGCTGTAGCTGTAGAATTTCTCTCTCTCTTCCTCCCTCCCTGTCGCTGTCATGCAGTTTACACCCCCGAAAACCCGCGACGCCGAATACATAAAGGCGCGGTCTTAAAATTTGCGGAGCATATAAAATCTACATAGATATATATCCGGGTGGATATATGTGTGTATTAAATCTTGCCATAATATTATGGCTTAAATACGTGTCATGTACGGTGTTTTTTTATTCAATTCTTTTTTTTTCCACTCACTCATATCTTCCGCAACCACTTGCCCCCCGAGACCCTAATTTCTAAATGACAAAATATGACGTGCTATTATCGATCGGATTTTCATTTAGCAACATTATTTTACATGATTTTACATTTACACCGGTACAATATGTATTATTTTAACGTTATAAAATTCACCTATATACCCGCGGCTAGGTCATAAATCAATTGTGTGCAGGGTGAATTAAACTTTGCGGTGTAAATCCGCATCTCATTATCGCGCAGGATGCCATTACAGGTATTCCCTGCAGCTGGAGTAACACCTATATAATCACACGTTTTCATCTAATTTATATGAGAAAAGTCAAGGCTACGTATAAGTAGTAGGAGTAGTAGATAAAAGTATAGTCGGACGGTAACGGTCAAAAATTGGTTTATCCTGCACGACGTGATGGTATGAACTATATAGAAAAATTTATATATATCTGTATGTATGGGGAGTATATATATTCTATGTATACATATATCTATATACTGGTTCGATAAGCTTTGCAGCCGTTTCCTAATCTCCAGCTCCCAGCGCGAGGTTTTATTTTTATGATATTCGCGAGGGACATTTGGGGTGAATTCTGAAAAACCGTAGCTCTCTATTCTGTTTTTCCCCCTTCCCCCGTTTTTATTTTTTTTTTTTTCATTTTTTAAAAAATGGTTTTTTATCAGTTAGAGAAAGGGGTAGATTCACGAATCCATCTGCCCTATCGGTGTGGCGCATATCACGTACACCGCGCAAATACGTCTATTCAAAAATTAAAATGAATAAATAAACGAAATTAATTATAGATGAAAAATATGCAAAATTTTTATCTCTGAATGATAGCTACATTGGATATGGATTTTTTGTTTGCATACACTTGTATTATGTCCAATGACAGTACACATTTATGTATATAATTTACCTATTCGTGAAGTTTTTAAATTATTGCGGTAATGAATACGTTAAAAACTTGCAGTTTAAGGTGCGATAAAAACATGGATATGCAGAGTAGCTATATACCTTATATACTGGCAGTTTAGTAGCTATCATCGTACATAAAAGCGCATGCGTCTTCTTGGCGTCGCGGCGCCCGGATTTAGTGCGCTCGGCACCGCGACGCCGGGAAGACGCTTTTCGCGCTCTTCTAACTTTCAACAACTATAAAAATATGAATATGTTATGAAAACTTTGTGTGTATGACAGACACCAAAAATTCAAATTACCAATAATTACGTAACAGAAAAAAAAAATCAAAAAAAAAAAAAAAAACAAGCTAGAAGACCAAATTACAAAGACCAAATTAATTATCATCGACTGTAATGATTTTACTTGTACAATGAAGTTCGCGGTAAAATTTTGAACCCACGAGAATATTTTTTTTTCTCAACAAATATTTCAATTCATCAGATTTTTTGAAGAAAAAAAAAAAAATTGATAGCATCATATATGTTTAGGCCGACGTAAATTATATATATTTGATATAAAATTCACGGCATATATCGTTCCACGTGTTGAAGGAGAATTTTTTATTTTTTTTTGTCTACATCGCTATCCTGTCAATTGTAAAATAAAATGTGAAAAAACCATCTCTCAAATTCATGAGCGAGAAGCAATTGACAATAAATAAACCAAAAAACAGCAAAAAAGAAATGAAATTTTTTCATTTTTGTCATACTTCAAGTTATCTTTGTCCAATAATTTTGGTTGTGAAAAATTCTAGGCAATAAAATTGAAAAGAAAAAGCAAAAAACAAAAGAAAGAACCAAAAAGACGCCACCTTCACTACGCGACACTGCTACGCTCCTGATCGGGAAATTTGTGAATTACATTAACTAAAAATTGTGTAAGTGTTACACGCAAACATATGCATGGCCGTTAAATAAATGCGTTGGTTTTTACTAATGTTAATTAAACTTTGAACTCTGCGGATATAAAAATGAAGATTCGCGTAGCACATATATAATACATTATTTTATCGACTATACCTAATAATGGAGCTAAAAATAGATAATCATAGATATTAATGAGGGTATACGGTATATATAGCAGTGGTTATAGAACTCTTGAAAAAAAAAAGATCGAAGAGGAAAAGAAAAGAATTGCAACACCCTATAATCTAACGATATAATAATCTATAATCTTTTAGGTTCCGTCTTATCTCGTCGTTGGAAAAAAAATAGAAAGGAGTCCGATGATTTTACATTCATATTACCTACGTACATGTGTATATATCGGTAGCTGACGATGAGTGAAATGTCAGTGAAATCAGCAGACCTCGGGGGGTTGTTATAGATAATTGATTAATTGGATTATCGATAAAATCAAGCGTTTCAACGGGTTTAATTAACCGTAACAATAGTTAACCGACGATTTAGAAACTACATTACAAATACGACCGCAAAAATTGTACGCATGATTTTCTGCAGTTTCATTTCATCCAACGTCTAAAAGCATTTGGAAAAAAAAAGAATTAATAAAAGAGGTGAAAATAAATTCATTCATCTTCCATTTATTTTACATACATATATTTACTTAATTTTGAATTTGATGAAAAAAGAAACAAGTGCCGGCCAAAATCAGTCTATATGCAATCGATTTAATGAAATGTTGTTCAACCCCTTATGCGCACATATATACGTTGTACGTATATATATATTTTTTTTTTTTCATATGCATGATGGGGCATGCATACAAGTAGTGGTAAAAAGTTTCACGGCCTCGTTCACATCGAGCGTAAAAAAGAATCCTTCACCAAAGTGACTCTGGTCTGCAAGAGGAGAAGAAAGAAAAAAAAGAAAAAAGTAGCAGTAGTGGGAGCGCGTATAGATACACGTAGCTAAGATTTTACTCAATCCCAAATGCTGACTCGATGTTTTATATCCCGTACCGCACTTCCGTACATACACATATATACCATAGATACAACGCATACGAACAATAAAGAATCTTATGGTATACCGAAGGAAGAATCCTTGTCGTAAAATAGTGTAAAAAAAAAAAGGAAGAGAAGAAAAAATCATAAATAAAAAAACAATCTTGTATTACACTCGTATGATAAAAAATTCTGATGAACATCCTGAATCGAGATAAAAGAATCTCGGCTGATCGCAGTATATTATTTTTGACTTTTAATATCCTGACGCGTGACCCTTGTTATTTCGCCCATTGAAACGCGTAGATGTGTGGCTGTATAATTATTCTGAGAACGAACAGCTGCGGAATATGGAGATATCTCAATAGAAAATAAACGGACGACCAAACTCGCTCGTAACGGATGATTAAGACGCATCAATTATGACACGGTATATATATCAACTCGACCAATGATTTTCCCTCACCACTTTTTATTCACTTCTCGATTTTTTATACAATTCGTGAATTTTATCAGATTTTTTCCCCTCACCGTTGATTTTTTATGATTCATCAAACCCATCTCAAAATTGTATTTTTTTCAACCCTTCAAACATCTTGAACAAACAATAACACCGTGTATCAACATTACGAAATTTCCTAAAAAATTACCAAAAATTCTCAAATAGTTAACAAAAATTTTGTGGTCAATTCTGAACCTTTTTACGCAATACCCGTGATGACACACCATTTTGACGCATGATCAAGGCGGTCGAGGTGAGGGAAAATCATTGGTCGAGTTGACGTGGAATGCCCCATATACTTTTACATTAATATATGAAACGAACGTACAGTAACGAACGAAAAGAAACTATAGAGAGAGAAAAAAGAGGGAGCCTTCCGCGCGAAAAGATGTGATGAAATTGATCGCGCGGTTTAGGGTATGGTAATCTGCTTAAGGGTACCCTACAAATTGGCTCAACCCTCAAACTGTTTTTGATATAAGTGTACGGTCACGTGACACCCCCACCTCCGAGTCGTGAACGCAAATTTCCGTTTTTTTTTTTTTGTTTTTTGTCTAAAGAGACACTACACCGAATTTGATTTTGCCTTTTTTTGGTACTTGATCACTTTTTGCTTGTTTTCTTTTTTTTTTCACTTTTTTTGCGGTTTATTACAACCTAACCTGCTGTAGTTGAAGGGAGTAGTTGGAAGGGGGCGCTAATGGACGTCGTGGTAATTGTGGTGGAAGTATATGAGCGGTCAATTTATCGGTTAGACTTCTTGACCACCTGCACTCGTGCAGGCAAAGATATTACTATCTATATATGAAAAGTAACTTTCTAAAATCTGATGAATAGCCATTACGCTAGCAATATTTTCTATACTTTTAGCGAAGATATATGAAGAAAAACATTCTTCAATAATTTCCTTATAGAAAAATCGGAAAATTTGTTTCCAATTTGCTTGGGCCAAAAAATGTTGGTCATCTAGAATCTTTCGATTAGTTTCGAAAATTCTATTCATGATTGGTTTTATGTCCTACTTTCATTTTTACAAGAACTAGTTATAACTATTTTTTTAATCATTTACGCGTACATTCCGATCAGAATCAATAAACTTTTATACAACACGGTATAAATAACGCAGAATTTTGCCATGAGAATGTTTAATCCAAAATCAAAATTTGTACACGTGTATATACGTTTATAATGTATTCTATGGTCCAACAAGTTCTGAACAAAGTTATTTGTACGCTCCCATGGGGATATAAGCGAACAATTGAACTGAAGTTTAAGCCTACCGGAGACTCGTGTATTAAGTACCTCTTACGCGTGTATATTAAAGCAATTTTTTTTTTTCGACGATTTTCTTGTTTCAATCCCCACCTGAAATTTGGTTGGATATGTTGAACCAAAAAATGCCCTAAAAATGTCAGCCTTCACAATTGATTTTGACCACTTTCTCAGAACATGGAAACATTTTCCATTTAGAATACACGTTAATTGAAAAGTTTTTTTTTTCCAAGTTTTATGACTCTGCAGCATTTTATGATGTTATATTGGTTTTGGTCGAAATTTACGCAGAATTGAACGATGTTTAAGAGTGTCCAGGACGGCATAAATGCAACTCACGCCGCACTGGTGAGATGGTACCGGTCATTGAAGTTTATTTTCACCCAAAATTCTCGTTTTTTCGCTGTTATCCCCGAAATGGTCAACTTTAGCGAAAAAATGTAAAGTAAAACTTTGTTGGAAAAGTCATTTCCTACAAAAAAAAGTCCAGAACACCTAACTTCTCCGATTAATATTTTTCGAGATATTGAACTTTAACTTACTTGTGATGCAAATTTTGTGTGGTTTAATGAAACAAACGTTCTAACTTATTGATATTGCGTTCAACATCATGGATTCTCCTATGGCAGGCTTCCTCGCGAATTCACGGAATATGTACATATACATAAGTATTAATCGGAACTCAATTGAACCGAATCTATAATATAATATCACATTTCCTGTTCTGAATAGTCAGGATATATAATACATTATTTAGTATGTACGGTTCGAATTTGCCCAACTTTCCGAAAAAAGCCTCGGTATAGAAAATAAAGTGAACTACCTGATGAAAATTATGCATCGTTGAATTATTATATCCCCTGATGAGGAGTTTATACATTCAAGTTGTCAATTACACATTCAATAGCTGAAACCAACGACTCGATGAAATTTCACCTGCAGATGAAATATTACGTATAAATAATATTCTCCGATAATATAATTGAACAACAAAAATGATACCCGAAGATTGCTTAAATTCGTTATTATAATAATCATTATTATATATATTATAGCGTGCTTCGTTTGTCTTGAAGTTTTTCCGTTCAAAAAGCATCTGAATCGAATAATTTTTCCTCTGAATTACGTTCTCGTCCGTATAGTAAAAAAAAAATTAAACAAACGGCGCACCAGAAGAACCCACAACGGAGCGTGTTATAGTGCAAAAATTGTACGAGTGCAGATAAAATCCAAAATTTTTGGCAAGGTTCATTATCTAAACAAATCAACAAAAAAAGGTACGAATTTTCGGAATAATCGTGTTTTAAATAATGACGTGAAAAAGTTTACCAGTTGCACCCCTTTTGCACTAAATCTCTGCTCAATTGTTGTCGCTTTTTTTTTCTCTCATCTTACACGAATTCATTCATCTATATTTGCCACGACCTATGCACCGGTCCCGCATTCTCCCTCCGCGGTAATAAAAGTGGACCCCGTATGTCGGAGAGAAAAAAAGTGAAATAAAAAGCACGAACCCGGTGACACTTTGGCGGAGTAAAAAAGTCTTATTGCAATACTTCTACTTGAAAGAGTCAACAGGACGAAGATGAAAAAAAAAAATGAAAAATCAAACTAATAGCTTTCGATATTGAAGAAAAGTTTTTCTTATATAACCCCGTAGAGAATAAGGAGAGTGTATACGAGAGACGGATGAAAAGGAATAAATGAAAATCGAGACGCGATAATTGGATCTCCTCTGCATTTCCAATTGTGTATGCATACGTATAAGGTATACAATAGGAGCTCATGGAATGAGAGGGTTCAAGTCAGAGGAAGACCGAAAATTTTCCTTTCATCGCTTCGATTTTCATGTGTAATATTCACGATGTGTATATACGTATACGTATTACATAGTATATGGATATCAAAAGTATGTATAATATTATATTATATACCTACTTTTTTCCGTTACTTTGATTTGATTAAATGTTAGTATACCCTGGAGAGAGTTTTGCTACAATTCAGACAGGATTTTTCCACTCGTTTTGAACCGTAAACCGTTATTTTTTTTTTCATACCTCTCTCTCCCACGTGTGCTAACAAATATGAACGGAATGATCGTGAAAGTAAACAAATAGGCAAGAGGAGAGAAAAAAGAATTTGTTTTAACAAGCAGGACGTAGAAAAGAGGAAACGTCTCGCGGCTTTCATCCCGCGACGTAATGAAAACTAGCGCATCACTCTTTTACTTCATAATATACACATTATAGATATACGCAATTCATATACGTATTTTCCTATAGAAGCCATAGTGGGGATGTATAATATTTTGAAATGCTAATTTTTTCCGCTGCTGCAGTTTGCCGTTCGCCGCGCGGTTCATTTCTCTCTCTCTGAGTTCTTTTTCTGTTTTTCCTTCTTGTGATCTTCATATGCACTCTTCCGTTCTTTCTAAAAATTAGATGTAACTGTTGTGCATTGTAATAGCATACATGGAAAATGAGGCAATGAATCAAACAAGCATTTAATCAGCCATTTTGAAAACCGCGATGGCGGAATTGTACATTTCCCTTGCAATATACCCGCTATCTTATTCATCGCATCAATATCCTGTGAGCAGGAATTAATTTATATTCAAGTGTGAAGGAAGAAAGTTCAGCATTTTATTCCACCAGAGATTTTATGATGAGCGAAAGATAATGAGTAGGTATGATTCAAAGGATTTTAGGCAATACAGATACCGCACGTGGTGTTGTGTATACCCTGCAGCACACTTCAATTCACGTAAAATCTTTGCAAACTATAGAAGAAAAAAAGATTTTTTTTTTTCTTTATTTCTTGAAACGAACAGAAAACGTCACCTGAAAAGAAGACACACCTGCAGCTGTTTGAATTTACTATGAAACTCTCATTTCAACTAGGTACACACGTTTTCGTATACATAGGCCATAAATATATATATGTCCTCACGGTTATGAATACCCTATAAAGCGTCCGGTTTATTTCTGATGCAGGTGAAAATCTTTACAGATACTTTCTGTGGTCTACTCAAAAACCGAATTGAAAAAGAGCTGCGTGATACGATGAGAATATGCAGATAGGTAAAATATATATACCTTACACCGTTTTTCAAGGTTTCTAAGGACAGTACGACATCAACAATATTCAAGCTCACGAAACAGCTGGTAAAGTTGGGCTTGTTTCTCAGGAAAGTGTGGCGGTATCTTATATACACGCGTATTGAGATTGAGATAGGTTTTAACAGCGTTATATCCCTAGGGAGTTTAAGGGAAGGAAAATGGAACGGCCGTGTCATTGCAGAGCCGGAGAAATGAAAGACAATGGAATTACATATATATATGTACATATATATACGTACATATTTATATTTATATTTTATGTATTACATATCTAGGTATACCCACCCTTAAACAGAAAATTTACTCAATTCGGCCTCGCAGTATAATTTTCAGGCATAAATAAAATCCTCGCTAACATAAATACGTACATACCCATGACCTACCCATTCAGAGATTTCCTATACATTGATTATGAGACAAGAAAAAATAGTATACTATAATGATTTTAGAGACCACCTGAGTTACGGGGCTTTTTGGGGGTCGAAAAACGGGAAGAAAAATAAAACAGAAGAAGTCAAATGATGTAATGTCTGTAATAATGTGTAGTTATAAATGTCATCCCTCATAGCTTGGGTGGCTGTATAGGTTTATTATACAAAGGTCGGTCTCGCTATTATAGGTTACTTTTTATGACGTCAAATTATTTTTCATAAACGTGCGTTCAGCTACCAACTTGTAATAACAATACTAATACAATATAAATATCCATAAATTAATAAATTAATTTTTATTACTCGGTTACGAATCGATACTCGCTATATAATTCCCTTACACCGATCGAAATCAATTTGTACACATAAAATTTTACGGATCAATCATCATTTACATTTTACGTTCACTATGATTCATCGAGTTAGTTGGAACAAAAAACTAAACAAATTAAAATAATGAAAACAAAAAAAATCACTATCATTTTTATTGTAATTTTTGTGTTTCAGATACATATAGATATTGTTATGAAAAAATAACCTTTGACACGATGGAGAGGAAATTAATGTTACCGGAAACGTAAATCTATGGAAGATATAAAATTGAGGAATAAAAAAAAAGAGGAACAAACTGAGGAACAAAAAAATAATGCGGTTCGCAAATTTTGAGAGAATTTCCTAAAACGATAATTATAAATGTGCATAATTATAGAATAAGTGCAAGAAAAAAAACAGAAACAAAAAAAAAATAAAAAAAATGAAACCCAAACGAATTAAAAAAGATTTCTGCTTCAGACTGCTGAGATACAGACAATGTTTGAAATGCCGAAAAATTATTTAGCTTCGGATAATAATCGACATCATATTCGAGGATAACATATAAATAATCATTATTATTACGCCGCCGATGTGATGCACGACCTCTGACTAAAACCAAAAACGAAAAAAATAAAAAACAAAAAGTTCCAAACTGAAAAACTAAACGAGAAGAGAAAAAAAACACACCCAAATAATTAACAAATTTTTAATAATAATCGTTATTAAAATTTTATTGATATATCGAAGAAAATTCAACTTGTGAAAATGTGATCGCATAAATTAATTAATATATATAGTAATAAATCTATAATCCTTTTAATTTTTCTGGCTGTGATTCTTAAACGTATATATTTAAATATATCATATACATATGTATATGTGTGTGTGTGTGTGTATGTATACATACATTCATACATATTGAAATTAATTAATTGATTCAACAACTATAGAGATAAAACAAAAATAAAAATTCCCTGAAAACAAAAGAAGAAAAAGAGAGAGAAACAGGAAAAATCGAACACATCGCAGTGAGTTTAATACGAAGTGTTGTCATAATCATCCTGCAATAAATTAATTAATTAAATATGTATACACAAATATAAATGTATGAAGGCTGATCATGCAATATATATATCTATATAATATGTCTATGTATATATACACACATATATATACGTTGATAATTTTGAATTGAAAACAGTTCGTTAGATCCTGCACATTTGGATAACAAGCTGTAAAATATTGATACCTGAGCGTAAAATCATTATACACATTATTGTCATTATTAGATAGTAATTATACGATCTTAGTATATAAATACGTTCAAGGTGTATGTAATCGATAATATTGTAAATACTTTACACCATCCGCGCGGGCGTCGAATTAATTCAGTGTTCCCATTATTAATTGTGTGATCGTTACAATATTAAATCATCAGTGTCCGTAATCCCTGCAATTTGAGTCTATGAAAAATGAAAAATAACAGAATTCAAAACTAAAAAAAAAAAAAAAAAAAATAACACCACAAAACACAATTCATTCTAACGAACATATATACACTATAATACCGACGAGAAAAGTCAAATACAAAAAATACAAAGGCTGCGGTACATAGAAGAAAAGAATAAATAAATAGATAAAGAATTTCGAAAACTTGATAAAAGTGAGCAAATTCGAAATAACAAAAAAAAAAGTAACAAAAAAAAATTCTGACAATGAATGAAACAAATGACGAGGTATAATGTACGTTATGTATACGTATACTATAATTTACGTATAGATATACATAAATTTTTATCCGCGTGATAACTCAAAAATGCGAGTGTAAAGATTTAAATATACCTATATATGGAAGGAGAAAAAGTTTGAAAAGAAAAAAAGGAAAAAAAAAAGAAAACTAAGTAAAGCTAGAGGAAACAAAGAAAGAATAAAGAATAAAGAGAAAAGAGAAAAGAGAAAACCCTCCTGAGAAAAAAAGTAAAAACAAAAAAAAAAGAAACAAAATAAAAAGCCAAAAAACAAAAAATGGAGGATCGGAAGTGAGGCTAAGATGCGAGAGCTCAACGAGTCTGCCTGTGCAGCGCTATACGAGGGCGTCGAGTGGGATGGGGCTGGTAACGTCGCAATGCTCGTCGTCCTCGCCGTAGTAAACGTAATGGTAGTCCTGGGTAACGTTTTGGTCATTTTGGCAGTTTACTACACGTCTAAATTGAGAAACGTGACCAATATGTTCATCGTTAGTCTTGCCGTCGCCGATTTAATGGTCGGAGTTGCGGTCCTACCGTTCAGTGCTACTTGGGAAGTATTTAAGGTAAGGATTTTATTCACATTTACAAATTCAACCATCGTAACTATATTTAATTGTCATTAATTCAATGGCACCTATAAACGTTATCCGATTCTTTTTTCTTTTGTTTTTTTGAATTTTTTTCATTGGCACTCACAGATGACTTTTCGTTTCGTTCCAAAAGTTAATAAACTAGAAAAAAAAAGAATTTGGAAATTATGTGAGTCGAAAAGATACGAGAGTACCAAATAATTTTTACCTCACCTGTGAAAATTTTCTCACATCACGTATATTAAAAACTTGAATTTTGCCTGGTTATTTGGCGAACTTTTTGCTATAAAATAAAAGCGAGTAGGTATATGGGTGAAACTATTTGAAGAAAAAAAAAAAAAAAAAATACGATCAATCGAAAAACCCTGCGCAACGCACCTCGAAAAAGTTTGGGTTACAACCGTTACGTTTCTCATCTCTGGATATCGCAAACAAAAGGCATGCGAGAGAATTTCCCGACGTAACGTATATAACGTGACGTGAAAAAAAAAATTCATCTTTTGTGTAATATTGCTTTTTGTTACTCACTTTTTTTTATAATTGACTTTATCGAATTACTTTTATTTCATTTCTCTTTCGTATCAAATTTCAGTAAAAACAACAAAAAAAAATTAAAAAAAAAAAAAAACTGACCTTTTTTCTCCATTCACCCCGACAACGGGTTGCTAAGGATGAGTTTCAGTTCGTTAACGACGATATAAATAAACAAGAAGCAAACAAAAATAAACAAAATTTAATCAATAATCCACCGTCTAGTACAGGTGTATTATCTATACAAAACACCGGTATACATATTGCAGCTTTATGCGTATTAACATCACCGAGCTTTTTGAAATGTAAATTATGTATAACATTAAATGTTCGGTAACAATACGATGCTGTACACGACATATCGTGTTCACAGATTTATTATTGAATAACCGATGAAGTTTTACTTACAACTAGCATCAGAGGTTTATTAAATAACGAATGAATAATGAAACGAATTACGATTGAATTATTTTACGTAAAATTTTACCAATTTTGGTTATAAATTCGCACTGCAGATCCAATAGTTATTGTTGTTATTATTATTACTCATATTATTATTATTTTCATTATTGTTATCAATTCAATTACGAAATAGCGGAATGCAGGATGGAATTTCAATTAATACATACAACTAGATCAATTTTTGTTATTCTACGAAATACCGGTTTTTGGTTTTATTTTTTAACGGAAAATCCGAATGAATATTTTTTTGTTTTTTGTATAATGGGTATGTGTTTTTTTAAAATCCTCTCTGAATCGATAGCGGTAAAAAAATAGTGGAAAAAATTCGTAATGAATACTCGTAATATAGTACATAGTGTAAAATTACATAGTTTAATTTTCCGTCCGATTTTTTTTTTTTTTCTTTTTTTCGTCAAGGTTTGGTTTTACGGTGACATTTGGTGTTCCGTATGGCTGGCCGTCGATGTTTGGATGTGTACGGCATCGATTTTAAACTTGTGCGCCATCAGTTTGGATAGATACTTAGCCGTTACAAGACCGGTCAGCTATCCACAGGTAATCAATTAAAATATTAATAGATCAATTAAGAATAACACGTAATGATACATATTGCATGCAATCCGATAAGCCTGTAATTTTTAGACGGTAAAATACAGGTATTGAGTTTCGAGGGGTGGAAGTACGAATTAGGGCGACATGGGAATGACAGTTTCGAAGCAGAAACCAAGTTATGAAAGATATATGTATAGATACCCTTGTTATTATAAACCTAAAAATTATCCTTTGGGTGAAATTGAACGAGCTACTGCAGAGACTCGAGAAATTAATAATAATTTCTTCATTATTGTAATCGATCTCTAAAGAAATATGGAGAACGGTTCCAGTTACTCGAAAATTTACTGTCGTCCGTATATCGGCGTGTCGTGCCTCGCCCCTCGCATTCTTCTTCTCTTAAAGTCGTCTCGAGTTTCGGTTCCGTTTTTTCTTCGACTTTTTCATTTTCATTTTCATTCAAACAGCAACGCACTTTCACTCGACTCATCAATTCAGAACTCTACATTTTTTTTCTTGTTTTTTGTTGATTCTTCATGGACCGATATTAATAATTACCGAGACGATGATACAACTAATTATGGTATTAAAATAATGAAATGAAAGAAGAAAAAATTTTAGTGGACACAAACCTGATGCGATAATAATATTATTTTACCGTTGTTCGGTCATTAGGATACTCCTCTTTTGACTTCCTGGAGTTTGTTTATTGATTTTCTATTGTAATTCTTTTTCTTCTTTCGTATAATTTAATGACCAAAAAAAAAAAAAAATAAAGAAAAAAAAAAGATTGATCGGCGAGGGATGTTTTAAAATTTAGATTATGTCACCGAAGAGAGCTCGACTTCTTGTGGCAGCTGTCTGGGTCCTGAGCTTCGTCATATGCTTTCCTCCTCTAGTAGGCTGGAAGGATAAAGAGGTATAATTAATCATGATTAATTAATCTAACTCTGTTATCCGCGTATATTAAGTAGAATGTAAGCTATATAAAGGGCGATAATCGCAGGGGCGCTATAGCTCTAATATTTTTGATCATCATCAATGCATAATTACATTCATGTATAGAATTAAATATCGCATGCATGTACTAAGATAGATTAGTTATCGTGCTGCAACGAGCTTCATCCGTTGCGATAGGTACTTAATTTTTCTATTATCCAGCTGACGATTGTATTATACCGTTATAAAGACGATGGACAAAAGTATCACTTGGTTTGCCCGAGTCACTCGCTCTTTGACGCTTGTGATAATATGAAATCATATAATAAAACGGATCCAACTTGTTATAACATCTATTGAAAAATTTATTCTTCTACACTTACACCAATTTATATAGTTTTTCTAAGAAAATCATGATCCCATCAAAACGTACGTATAATCGTCTGTAAGATAAACCCCAGATAATGGAAATTGAGGCGCGACAGTTTGGAAAAAGATATTACAATTGCTGTGGAAAAAAAAAAAAATTGTTATCGCCTTTTGTTTTTCTCTCTCTTTATTTTATTTTATTGTTTTTTTTTTTTGTAGTAGGCTAGGTTCATATCAGGACGCTGTTTCTCTTTTTTTTTTAGGCCAGGATTATATCCGGGTGGAGGTTTGATTTAGTATTTCTCGATACCCGTTTTTTGTCTGGTAGAATAATAGTTTAGTAAAATGTTCGATGCGAACTGCTGTCCATATCTAGCGATATCTATTTTTCTTTTTCTGAATCAGGTTTACGTTCCGCACAACACGACTTTATTGCAACAAGGACCTTTTAATACCACAACTATTTTCATACCCGTCGCTCCATGCCCGTGGAATTGTGAACTGACCAACGATGCTGGTTACGTCGTGTACAGGTGAGTATAGCCAAAAAGAAATTATGATTTTTTTTTTTCGTCTTCAGGAAAATCGATTACAAAATTATGTTAATTTTCTGCACAAACATTCGACGTAACGAACTTTTACTGGAAATTTAGCCGTGTTGTCAGATTTCCTGGACATTTTTATGACCTTACAATTACGAAGATAACTCGGCACAATCAGTAAATGTGAGTGAGAATTGAAACACCCTGCGAAACGTTTTACTTAAAGAATCCCTACGACCGTTTTTATGCCTGCGCACCGGGTCAACCGTCCGGGGGTAGAAAGTCTGCTCTAGACATCCTCTTATACTTTTAATTTGTCCGAATAAGAAAATGGACAAAAAAAGAAGAAAATGAAGGAAAACAAACACATCATACTCAAGTCTGAATGTAATAGGCGTGGGTTTTTGAGCGGAGAAACGGTAGCCATTTTTCTAAATGATGTACCGAATAAAGTGTATGCACTCTATACCGTGCAGTGGAAGCGATCTTGTTTTGGAATCACTTTAACTTTTGGCAAGTGTTCAAATACGAGGGAAGAGAGCTTTTTCTGGTAAAAGACCGCAGGATTTCACAGATGGCTACGTACGATTTTGCCTTTTTTTTCTATTCTCTCTCTTTCTTCGGACTTTAGTTCGTTTCGCCACATATTCCTACATCCACACGCCCACAGCTCGCAACTTTTTTCAAATTTTCCTTATAGTTCTCAATACTTCGAAACTGCAAGCTCTATCCGTATATTTGTATTTATATTATATGTGCATATAAACCCTTGTAATTTTTTTCGTCAAAATTACACATTTACCTATCCTCGTATACCTATCAATGATTTTCACCCCGTTTTAATTGGATGTTATTTATAATTTTATTTTTCATCCAACTTTATTCTTATGCCAACAGTGCCCTCGGTTCTTTTTACATCCCCATGTTGGTGATGCTATTCTTCTATTGGAGAATATACAACGCTGCTGTGTCGACAACAAAGGCCATCAATCAAGGATTTCGGACAACAAAAGGCTCAAAAATGTTCGGCTCTCGGTAACTATTGTTGTGTGTACATATAAATATGTGTATATAACATTACATATACCTACAGTTGTCTTCGCCAAATAAAACGAAAAAGTAAGAATAAGAGAAAACAAAATATCATAGAAAAATAATTTCAGGCGAGTTATACAATCAGTTAACTTGGACAAAAATAATTCATTAACAAATTCACCTGTCGAGAAGTTAATATTTTAAAACGCCACGTGGGTTGCAATTCCGATTTTTGTTATACGTCTAATATGTATATAGGTATGTACTGATCGAATTCTATATAGTTGTGAGTAGTTGAAGTTCAGATAAAAAGCTCTAATACATACATGCGTTTGATGTTTGGAATTAAAATTTTTTCGTTTGGTAGAGCCACGAGTATCGTGGAATGGATGGGTGTTTCGACGGTGTATAGGTATATTAGGTCGCTTTGACACGTTTTAATTAGTATACCGTATAGAATCCCAATTCGGACGCAATATACCTTGTCAACGATCTGCAAATTCTGATCACAAAACTTCAAATATCGTTCAACGAAATTACATTTGCGATATGAACCCAGTACATGGGTATAACTTAGAATAAAATAAACCTTATCTTTTTTTTCCTCTCACTTGTTAAGATTCGACGAGCAAAGACTGACATTGAGGATACACAGAGGTCGTGGAAGTCTTCACAATGGTAGCAATAACGGAAGTCCGAGGAGTCCGGAATCTGGTAGAAGTTCTGTTAGGAAAGAAAAAATTAAAATATCCGTATCGTATCCGAGCACGGAAACTCTTAACACGAAATGTAACACGTTAGAAAGAACGCCATCCAGGTGTTCACAAATGTCAGTACACTATAGTAACGGACAAACTCAAACACAGCTTTGTCCGAGTCCTGCAAGAGCAGCGCATTTAAAGGTGAGATTAAACAGAATAAAATGAAATGAAAAAAGAACTTTACGACACTATGGGTAGTTCTTTGTTTTCATCTCATTCATTTTTAAATACTTTAGGTCGGGGGTATTAACAGGGTGGGAAGCACGAGAAGACCAAGTAGGAGAAGTAGTTGCGAAAGTCAAGTTACCGGAGACGACGCATCTTTGAGAGAACTTGCTCACGGTGTTGACGACAAACCATGCAGGGTACCAAAAATGGGAAAAAGAAATATAAAGGCACAGGTGAGTTGGCTTCTGAAACTCGTTGGTTATTTTGTCGATGTTCCTTTTTTTCTTTTGCTCGACGTCTATCTGCTCAATTAAAAACTCGTCAGGTATTATGACGTAGCTGTAGCGGAACCGCAGAACCAATTATTTTTCAGCTAATATCAGCATTTTTACGTGGGTTATGGATCGTCCCACGCAAAACTCCATTTATTTCACCTGATGGATGGCGTAGCAATATAGAGTTGGAGGAAATGTCAAATTCCTACATCTTTTTTACGTGTACATATATGATCGCTTTTTCTTCATGCCTTTCAATCGATCAGATATATAATTATGATAACTACTCGCCCATTTTGTTCACCTATACTCCAATTTGCGGTATTCTGTACTATTCGAGCAAAAAGAAAGTCTAAAATCAGCGCTGCTTTGCGGTTAATTGAGGTTACTCAAAATCAATAGCCCTCTCTTTATATCGAGACCTGTCCACGTTGTTGGCGGAAAAAAAAAAAATAATGGAAATAAAAAGAACAAAAACTGAACAAACTTTTTTTTTTTCTCTCGCACACGCCAGCGATCCGTAGAACTGCGGAAAGGGTTGACTGTTTTTAAAACACTGCGGCGGTCTTCCGCCCTAAAAATTATCCATTGTTATTGTTGTTGTTATTGTTGTGATCAATGTTCATTTTTATTTTTTGTTGACAATTCCCTTTTCTTGAAGGTGAAGAGATTCCGGATGGAAACAAAGGCTGCCAAAACACTTGGTATTATCGTCGGTGGATTCGTTCTCTGTTGGCTTCCATTTTTTACAATGTATCTCGTACGAGCTTTTTGCCCGAATTGCATACACCCAACGGTATTCAGCGTTATATTTTGGCTTGGATATTGCAACTCCGCTATAAATCCATGCATATACGCTCTATTCAGCAAGGACTTCAGATTTGCATTCAAAAGAATCATATGCAAATGTTTCTGCAAACGAAGGGCCAACGCTCTAAGACGTGGGAGCGACGGCAGCCAATTAGCAGCGCGGTAAGTTTTATCAAATATTAAAAAAAAACAACATATTCAGGTAAATTTATTTCATACACACAAGTGTACGGTAATAAGCAAAAATGTCTTCACCAACAAATTTTTTTTTTTCCAAACTATTACGAAAATGTAAAGCGCGACCCACATCAAGAAAATATATGGTTTGCACGATTTTTTAAATAATGTTGGTTATGACGTTATTGCTTGACCCCATCCAACGGTATATTCTACCTACACACGTGCTATTTATTTTTAAAAAAGAGAATATTCTTTTTCTAATAAAACAAAAAATAAATATTTACTGCAAACTGCAACAGGATGACGGTAATAAACGTGAGCTTGCAGGATGATTCGAGATACGTCGTGTGATGTACTTTGAGGTAGTTTCAGCATCGTTTATTGCTGTATTCCAGATCCCTGGCACGTTGAACATATGTAACTATAGGTATATATATATAAATACAACCGTATGCACTGTAACTTGCAGCATTACGATGTGGTGAGAAGCAATGGGATTTCTTTGTGTCGGTATAGCTATGACGATGCAGTAAACTGTAAATCTCACCGCAGCTCAATAACATACATGTATACCTATGTATGTAATACATATCTAGTGCATATCTACACGTGTATAATACCGAGATATTTGCCACCGTGCATTACTGGAATTACTCATTTCTCGAACAAGATTTATACATGGAATATGTACATATATGTATACCACATGTATTACAGGTAGATATGATCCTGATCGGATATATACTCGGATACATAGCATTATAGAATAAAAGGTTCTCTCGTAAATTTCACTTCCGAAGATATTGCTTTGTTTTCTCGCTGTTCTTTTCCTGTTTTTTTTATGTTCATTGTAAATTATTGGGCGCTGCAGGCTCTCGAGAGACTTCCATATGTGTACACCGTGTTACATTGGCTTTCCTGTTCTGATATTATATTATTTTCTATTTATACGTACAATGAGAAAAAGGAATGCAGTTCATATTGCACTGTAAGGCGCAGGAGGTGCAAAATTTACGTTTTTATTTTCAGATGCGATCGAAGTCCTAGCTATACCGTGAGGACACCACATCATGGCGTATCCATCGAGGATTCCGATCCTGATCCTGGATCGGATCAAAACGCTCATTCCCAAAGTGATTCCAGATGACTGTAGCAAGTCAGGGCTGGCGCGCAACGTGTGGCTTTCAATCTAAGAACTTCCAGAGTAATAATTTCATAAAATATATTTAAAAAAAAATGAATTCTAATTAATGCGCGGTAATCAAAATCAAGGATATCATTAGGCAACTCTTTACGGGGCTAGAGAGATGCCTTATGACTCGCTTACATAACGCGCATTTATTCAATTTTTCTTTTCACGGAGCATATTATAATTTCGAAAGCTAATTTCTTTTTCATCCATTTTTTTTCCTCTTACGATCTTTGTTTTTCATTGTCCCCTACAATTGGACAAACTTTTTTCGTCTGAATTTCAATTGTACGGAACTCATTTGACCCTAGTTTTTTTTCTATAGGATATTTTAAAAAGTCAAAAAAGATTGCTTATCCAGAAACGAAAATCAGGTCCTCTCTAAATAAGGATTATTCGTTTTTCGTGACGTTAGCACGCCAGTACACTGGCCTAATGATTAACTAAACGAACGAACAAAAAAAAAGATAGATAATTTAAAAAAAATTGTGTAATTATCGTATAATCGGGTGAAGTGGAGGTAAAATATTCCTACACGGATTGACAAATAATTCTAGTCGATGTACACATCATATCGGTATATACTGATACAAACTGAAACAAATCATGAAATCCATATCGAGTGAATAGTGGAAAACATATTTAATTTCGAGCCAAACTTATAAAAAAAAATTAAAAAAAAAAATACTAGTTACATAAAAAGATCAGTCATAATCGCGTTACAAATATATATCATTTAAGGAATTGTACATTTTCGCGTTTATTTATATAATCGTTCTTAAGACATACATTTATATATGTAAAAGTATTACTAATTACATGTTTATTAATATTCGTCAAATTGTATTGAATCCAAGGCAAGTTTAAATAAAAAATAATACATGTACATTATATGTACATTAATATCGTCAAGGGGCTCAACGCTTGAAGTCAAATTTTAAACGGAAGAATAATAACTAAAAAAAAAAATAAAAACTATCGTTAATGAATAATGGATGTATATATAATATAAAAATTGAACGCTTCTATAACATAAAAATGTTGCGTCCACGAGACCGGGTTGAATATCCTGATTGGTGCATCAAATTATAAGAATAATAATGATAATATTAATATTAATAAAAAAAAAAGAAATGTTTCTCTAATTATTATATATACATATATACTATATACCGTATAAATGTAATGTAAGAAATGTGAAACTGGTTGTATGATTAATTATAATATGCAGCTGCTGTTGAATGAATAAACACAACATCATTAATCAGCTGCAGAACTGAGGCGAATATTGTTAACAAAAGAAAATACAAAAAAATAACAAAAAAAAAAAAAACAAGAACAATTACAATAAACGAGAGCATCATTGTTGTGTGTTATACCTAATTCTCAATGAAAATATCAACGGGATAAAGTTTATCGGCAAATTTAATTATCATTTGATTGTCATTTTCTTCATTTAATAATGTACCCAATTTTTCTGATTCAATTATCAAAAAATCAATTAGAAATCGTGCTGTCGTCTCATCATCATTACGTTGTATTTGTTTGATTGATAAATTTTTATCGAGAACTCCTGTGGAGATCGATAGGAATCTTACATAATTTATGATTGTAATCAGAGGTAAGTGCAGAGCCGTTATTTTATAAAATTAATTGAAACGCATTCGATTGCCGTACGATGGAATAATTCTATGGCATCGGCATCAACGTGCAGGTGGGGCGAAAATATATTTAATTTTTTTCTCTTTACTTGGTAGTTTTGCAACCGGATCCATATTTCATTTGATTAATCTCTCTACAAATGTACAACCCGTTACTATGGCTACCCCCTTCAACGTTCGCTATACGTACGCTTAGCAAATTGTACCTATTTAACAGATAATTAGAACTCTCAGTTGTTCGGAAAAGCACAAAATCTCACATGGTAATTATACGGTATTCTGATGCAGAAATTTCATCACGCAGGTAAAAGTTTTTCATTCGTGTTAAAATTTCAATATCTAAAAACAGGAGAAATATCGATCACGTACGTCCCATCCGTTCTCGCAAGTTTTTAAAAAATCCTACGAACGAAAATGAAAAGAATATTACGCATTGGAGAGTCTAGGGATGTTTGGAACATCGTAGGTAAATTAACCCGTTCTATAGGAAAGTATAAGGCAAGCGATGTACTTTCTGTAGAATGGTCCGATTTACCTGGTGGTCCAACCACCCCTGCTTTGCCCTACAGCCACGAACTCGTACAGTCTTTTACAGGAGCTTAGGTGCTCTCAATGTACTTACGTGTGTGAGAAAAAAAAAAGATGTAAAAAATAAGGGAGAATATCGGATACAAGTGTAACTTTGTTCGCTCCGGTGTAGTACACGGGAAAGAAAAAAGAACTTTTTCACAATTTCGATATGATGTTTTTTATATTTATATAAAGGACTTTTCGGTCCTTTTCTCTCATTTCATACATCCCTTTTCCATTCAACGTTCACTCGGATTTAATTAATCCACAAAAAAAAAGAGCCGCTTGCCAAGTGTACATGACATATTATATCACGATAACATAATCGCTTTGCACTTTTCGAGATCATTTTCCTTCCCTTTTCACTTTCATCCCTCGCGTTATTTTTTTTTTTTTTATTATATTTTATTCTAATTTTTTCACAGGTAAGTGAAAAAAGAAAGAGATGAAAATCACGTAGCAGTTTCGATTACAACTCCTTCATTCGTCTGCCGAACTACGTATTCTTTTTCAAGTTTGACCGAAGGTGGATTTGGGATTCCGTGAAGCGCGATCTGAATTTCTTCCTTTGTTTTTCCTTTAGTCTCTGGTATCACGGTGGCTACAAAAATTGAACCAGTTGCACCGATTACGGCGAAAAGACAGAACGACAACGGAACTCCTAGGGTCTGAGTCATGTCGGTAAAAATATTTGTTACAGTAAATGCTAACGACCAATTCAACGCAGCTGACACAGAACTTATAATACCAACTACGTTAGTTGGGCACAATTCGCTGACCATTATCCAAGGTATCGGACCAAAACCCGTAGCAAACATGATCATGTAAATAGTCAGCGAAATTAGAGGGATCCAAGGCGTACCAGTTGCTGACGGATCCTGTAAGGGTATCGACAAAAAAAAAAAAAAAAAAAACAGGGTGAATTTATTTGAGAAATTTGAATTAATCTCATATTTGGAACGGAAAATATTACCTTGAACTTCAGATATGCGGCGACCACCAACAGACATAAAGCCATCACACTTGAACTTGCTATTAGAAGGATTTTTCGTCCTGCTCTGTCGACCAATAATCCAGAAAAGTAAGTTGCGATTACTTGCGCTATGCCCAAAATAACTGAACAGACATTAGGACTTATGGCGGATCCTTCTTGCTCTACAATTTGACTGGCGAAAAATACTATGGCATTTATTCCAGACATTTGTTGGAAGACCATCAGCCCTGTAGAAATGCAAATTAATATCGGTAGAATTTTTGAATGAAAATATTAAGAGTACAGATTTTTTTTGCAGTGCAGTGAAACACCGTTACCCAAAGATATTAAAACGGCCTTTTTGTGGTGTTTCAGGTCGCTGATTTTGGCCTTTTCGAGTCCTTGGGATATCTGGGCTCTGTCAAGTGCCTCGAGTTCCTCCCTAACCGCGTATTGTTCACCTCTGAGCCATTGCATTACTTTTGTAGCATCTTCACGACGATTTTGACGCATCAACCAAACGGGAGTTTCCGGCATAAACGGAAAACTGGCTAAAACTATGGCAGGAACTATAGCGGAAGCCAACGCTATGTATCGTAGATTCCCGATTATTCCTGTTCAAAAATGAAAAAGTGAACATTAAAAGTGAGTTAGATTCAACCGATTACTTGCATGTATTATGAATTACAAGTTATTCGGTAAAATCTGAATTTCCAAATTTCATTACAATATAGGCAAGAGAATTCTCGTTATTTCTAGTCATGAGCTAGATAAAATAGTTGTCACATTTCTCGCTTCAAGTATATTCAATAAAACGCGAGTTCATAACCTTTTACCAGATAAAAATAATTTCACGGTTTATTTGAATAATAGTTCATCGGGATACAGATAAGCTGATGAAGAGCAAGCTTGGAACCTCGTTAAAGTTCAGTTATGTATTCGAAAATCACGATCGTTTCGTAAATCGCGTAGTAATCTTTCAAAAACAAGGCTATTACTTATGAAGTGTTATTTAAATGGTCATGGGTGAGTTGATATTAATTGAATTTTTTTCTTCTTCGCGCCTATCACCCGAAATTAAAGTCACCCAAATTTCCGCGATAAATCATTGAGTTTTGGTCGACGGTGCAATATTTTAATACAGCTGTATCTTCCCATTATCACTTACGGGGGAAAAAAAAAAGAAGAAGACAAGAATCTCACAATATCTAAAGCTTAAATATGCTTTCAATAACGGAGAGTCGCGGATTAATTTCACTATGATTTCATGCTATTAAACTGTATTATCACTTTAGAGTTGCGCGATGGGAGTGTAACAAGAAGCATAAGATAACCCGAGTAGTTTACTACCTAGATTTGCCAACTTTTCCAATTTAACTTCGGCCGATTTAAAGACTCTTAGTTTGCGCTATACATCTTTTCTTTTTTTTTTTGTTATTCATTCTTTTCTTTTTCCTTTTTGCATCCGAAAATAGTAACCTGTTTAACTTTCATTCTAATCAACTATCCCGTACAATTTTTATTACAATGAATACGACGATATAATTATCGTTGATATTATTTATACGTTTTATTTTGTCTCTAAAACGGTGCTGCATTTTGGAATCCTCTACTCATACGTTATATTAATTATTGTACGTTACTCTCCACGGGCCGTCCGCCGCGGGTCAATTCACCAGAGTGTGTATATACTCGTCTGTTTTTTTATTTTCACTTCTTCTTTTGTTTTATTCATTTAACGTTGTTTTTCTCTTTTTTCACCTACTCGACCACCGGTTGCATCCCCCTTCGTACCCTTGGTAAAAACGTTGAAAACAATCTCGGAACAATTGACAGAGATTCCGTAATAGATGAAATAATTAACGCTTACTGTTATATCTTTTTTAATGATATAATAAACTGAAAATTTATTCGGGATGACGAGGCAGAAGATGAAATCAAGGGAGGCGTATCGAGATTAACTTTAACATGAGTTGAGAAATTTACTTTTGTGAATGTGTGTGTTTTTTTTTTCTCTGATTCGTATAAATTGACAGAAGATTTTGGAAACTTTGGTACATGATGTACGCGCAAGGACTGCCAGGGAGATAGTCATTGTGAGAATTTTCAGGATAGGTGGTATAACCACATCCTCGTATATACCTGTCAAGTATCCCAAGCAAACTCCAATGGTTATCTGAAGCTGAAAGAGCGACCCAAGAGATCCTCGAATAGCTGGATGGGATATTTCCGACACGTAAAGTGGCACAATAACAGAAGTTGCTCCGATAGCAGCTCCAGCCAAAAATCTACTCCCAAACAGGCTGTTAAAAAGCAGAAGAAAAAGAAAACAAACCAGTAGGATCACGAAATTTTTTTCTTTTATCAATTTCTTGTCGGGATTTTGTACATTACCCTGCAGAAAGAAATTAGGATAAATTGGATATGAAAAAAAAAAAAAAAAGAAATAAGGTCGCGATTAGCACGTGCGACATCAAGACCTAGCCAACCATGATGTTTCCAGGACGACGAGCTAAATGAACGCCCAATTAGTGTAAGTTGGTATTATTTACCTGCGTAAATAAGGCGCATAAAAATTTCTGCAGAGGAAAGTACCAGCAGCAGCAGCTGTTGTAATTATTTATAATTACCAAATGCTGTTGGGTGCAAATCCAATGGAAAACCAACAGAGTAGGAGAGGTACTGCTATTATTAAAACTCCAATCTTTCGCCCCAATTTATCGGCGATCATACCAGCTGGAAGCGCACCAACAAGAGCTCCCAATGGAAGCAAAGATGCCACCCAAGATTTGTCTTTGTCAGTTAAATCCATTTCTCCATTTTTACCGTAAAGTGGTAGAGCTGGTGACGTCCAGCTCAGATAGGTACCAGCTGATATTGAGCCAACAGTAGCTGCAAGGATGAAAATGTTTCTTTTGTTCATACTAATTACCGTAATTATTTTGATTTTATTGTCTTTATTTTTCTCTCGTTTTATGAGCGATTTGAAATGCATTATCTTGGGGGTTTTCTCTGAACGATTTGTTACCGGATCGGATGATTTTAATTTTCGAATATGATTTATGACTTGTGCAAGTGAGAACGCTACGCTCACTTCTGAATGTTACCAAAAATGAGTGTAAGAATTACAGGAACTAAAATCTTTATTTTAACAGCGTGATCACCGCGACCTAAAAACTCGCGACATGATAGAACAGATTGAATAATCTTCTTCGTTCTTTTTCCTCCCCCTGATTTTGAACGTGAGTTGCTTTCATTTGAATTTGACCGTGACGCGTAATTGCAAAGAATTCTTCAACGGCAGTGTGTCACAACCATTATAATGCTTTTGAAACGAAAGGACGAAAAGAATGCAGAAAAATTCACCTGTCACGTTAGGCAACTCATGGGTAAAGTTTTCGAAATTTTTCAACAATTATTACTTACCCAGAATGGCTGCTAGATATTGTGTAAATTTTTTAAACTCCTCAATTTTCGTCGAATTTGCCTCACGGTCCGGTGGAGACATTTTTCACTCACAAACGTACGACAATTATATCGAATGTAAAACAGTTGAATTTTTTTTTTTCCGTTATAACGAAAGGAAGAAAGGATGTGAGAATCGATCAGGTGGAAAGAAGGGCACTTTATTATCTGTATAATTTTTTTCTCGTTTTCTGAAATAATTTCTATTTTTGAAATCTAGGAAGCGATAAACTTTCTACTTAGGTCGTATAATCAAACGCTCGCGAAGGGCTCACTCCGGCTAAGAGATCCGCTCATATTTGATACAGTCTTATATACAGGGTGACTTCTTATCAAGTCTTATCAATTTTGAGGTCACGGCTCCCCTTTTTCTTTTTGTTCATTTTTATTTTTCTCAGCAGACAGCTGATTTATAATCGCGATAGTAGGTACGAGTTTAGACCTATTACAACAAGATCATCCAATTGTCCACCGTGCAATCTTATGATCCATGTCTGTATACACGTCTATAAATATAACCATGCAAATGAATTTTTATCACAACTTATCAAATTAATTATGATCACTGCCGAACCAATTATATCACATATATACACGTGCCTCTCACGCTTCAATAATTTTTAAACTTCAAATTTTTTTTATCGTACTACTGCCGAATTTGGTTCTCGGCTGTATTAAAATATTTCAAGTAATCTGTGGTATCGATTTTTACCGATTCTCATTTTTTTTCATTCTATTTTCTTTTTTTTTTTCAAAAACTTACCTGCTATTACTTTCCGGAAGTAGATCGAACATTTTGAATTTTGTGTTTTACGTATGTGCACCAGATTTATGAGCGTCGGTATCACACAGCAGCAGCGGTCATTCTCATAAAAGCGGGACAGTGATTTTATCCAATTGCAGCAGTACGAGGCTATATAAGAAAAGTACTTTAGTAACTGCAGGGGCAGAATTTTGATCGTGGTAAAATTATCCACGTATATCTATTTGGTAGCGGCACTCTGTGACGGTAAATCGAGTAAGAGTTATATATTTAATTATTATTATTTCTTTTTAATTGATTTTTTGACAGTTGTTTTAATCAACGCACTTCTGGTTTCTTGAGCGCATACAACGTAAATCGGTTCCAAACTGACCCTGTTGACACGTGGACATTGAACGTTTAGATACAGCGCATAAATGATCTCTATAATATCGTCGATCCAAATTCTTCTGATTTTCGATTTGCTAAATTTAACATCTAATATGTAAATTTTCAATAATTGTAAGCCCTGCATGCAAAGCCCTCTTAATACGATCGATTATTCCCGCGTTAAAACTTTTGCTTTCAATGAAACTGATTCGCAATTTACTGACGTTGACATCGTAATTTCATATACATCGCGCTTTTCTGTTATGAAATATACGCCGGCGCGTTACTATCGTGAGGCGTTAATTAGATAAATCAATAGAAATAGCTGAGCAAGACGTCGTTCAACCAGTAGATAAAATTAATAAAAAAAAAAATAGAGCGATAAAATCAAGATCATTACCGTCACGGATTGATCGCGCCAGTATTTATTGTTATTGCACGAGCACACATACGCGCATATTATATCATATGCGTAAATATGTACCTATACGTACATGTAGGTACTATTCTCCAGCTAAATTCAAACATGAAAATCACTCGTCCGCAGATTAAATTGCGCGCGTTACGTTCATTCAGGCATTTCATCATCACAATTAAACAAGTCGCCGCGGAAGCAATCATTTGGAAGAGGGGACAATTATTCCAATTAACCTGCTTCATAGGCGTATCCGTATAGAGATTAAACAAAAATGTTTTGATTCGATAAAAATTTTATCAAAAGAAGAAAACAAAAAGCAGAGAGAATTATCGACGGAATAAATTCTCTTCGGAGTTCCGGTATAACGTGACGAAGGTATATTTATATATAACTTACATAACAATATTCATGATCGATTTCCAGGATGAATAAATAATAATATTCATCAACACGAACATAAACCAGCTACCTATACATTCTGATACACGACTTGTATTATTTTCAACCTTCGGATGGACCACGCATTGGAAATCAAACAATTTTTCGTACTATGATCGTACTGCATTTTTCAGAATCATTTCGGCTTCGCAGCATTGAAAAATAAACATTCAACAATTCCATTGCTGTAAATTGCACTTTTTTCTAATCTATTTACATATCACGAGGATGAGTGTTTAGACAGCAGTTTTTGAAAATAAAATTGTCGTAATAAACCAAGAATTCATATCACTGCACGTGCTTAGAAATTTCTACTTCCTTTTACGTTGTGTACAACTATTTATAGAAAAAAAAAATTAACAAACTCAGATTAGAAGGATGAGAATTAAGAAATTATTCTCACGTTCTTATCTAATATTATATGATGTGATAATGTGAAGTTATGTCACATCAACGATTATTTTAATGTGGTGCACGACAGAAAATTCCAAGAATGCAGGATGGAGAAAAAATTAAAAAAAAAAAAAGAAAACAACTAAAATTAAATAAATGGACCGGAAATCAAGGAGTAATTTATAATATGGGAAAAAAATAATTTATTTTAAATACATATTAATAATAGTGTATAATTGTCATAATGAATAATTGTCAAATACGTTCCTGGGTAGACTTGAATGAACTCATTTTTCTTCATCCTCTAATAAGGGTGGCACGTACTCAAAAAATATTCAAAAACGAAACGGAAGTAAAAATAAATTCCCAACACCTTGAGCCAGAATATATGTTATGGCACTAGATCGATAAAACAGGGGTGCAAAAATAAAAAGAAAATAAAATAAAAGGAAATTAAAAATTAACTTTACAGCTTTTATTTTTGTTGATATTTATATAGCCAACGGATCATTTTGCTTCCGGTAAATTAGTAGCTGCCACTCTGAATCCGTTGTGATCTGCAACGTAATGAACTTGTTGGAGTAGACCATTAGCGTCGATATAACTATATGCTCCTCTGGTAGTTCCATCTAAAGATCTTGATTCCGTTTTAGCGCTGGTATCACCTGCGTAGGTGTAATCATACTGGCCAAGAGAATCTTGAGTGTGATGTGAAGAGCTGTGCATAAATCTATAGGGTAGAATTGGAAAAACGTAATGCGAAATTCCGCCGGTTGGTAGTTGAGAGAATCCCTGAATATTATGTCCTCCGGAAGTTTGTGGGACTGTAAGGCCGTTTCGAAGAATGACGTAACTGGATGTTGATACTTTGGCAGGTAAGTTTAAAGTTTCCGAACTTGATTTCGATCCAGGAATATCCTGGGAAATTTGATCAGCCTCTATTTTCAATTGGGAAAAAGGATTATGTAAAATAGGCCGAGAAATTCCTTCGGATAAATCCGATCTGTCGGTGTCCATTAATTTGTTGTTATTCGTGGAATCCGCTGTGGAACTGGGAGAATTTACACCAGAATATTCGAGGAATTTTTGAGGTATTTCTTCACCAGTTCCAATTGCTTCGGCCCTCTTTAGCTCCTCCAAGTGTGATTTTTTGGCCGCTGATACCTCTGCAGTGTCTTCAACCGGTCTTAGATCCGCATTCGGCGGTTGGGGAAGGTTCGAAGCCTGGACACGGAAGCCATTAAGGTCGTCGGCGGTGTAAGCGACGGTCTGAAGTACGCCGTTTGCGTCTATGTAAGAATAACCTGAACAAAATGAATGAAAATGTTTAAACAATTGTATCGTAGAAACCGGAAAGGTTCGGGGTACTATTCTGGCTCGCATGCAGTTCACCCTATACTATAAACTACCGCGCAAAACAGTATGTTAATTCACTACAGGAAATATAATTTCAACCCATCTGTCAACTTAATATACCAACTTTAGTACCCTCGGAATATGTGTTCACCAGATATTCCTGTTGTACAGATAAACGCAGTATGTATATATGTGTACAGAAAGCACGGAGCTTTCCAGTAATATGAGGGGGATAGTAAAACCCCAATTCAATTTACATGGATATGTGAAATAGAGGTAACAGTGGTAGTGGCGTAAGGAATGGCTCAGAGGTTTGCGAGTTGCATCTTAAATTAGATCTCTTACCTCCCCTAGTCAGTCCTCCTAAACGAGTTTCAACCTTCGAATGATGCGGCCCCGTATAAGCGTAATGATATCCTCCCGAACCGTCATGAGTATGATATTGCGAAAGGGGTGCCACCGGCGCTATCGGACTAAGCCAAATTCCCGAAAGCGGAATCCCCGAGCAGCAGGTGCTGGACAATACCAGGATCATAATTACCTGCAATTATATAATAAGACTTTTTATACTACCCTAATTGACGATCCCAGATTATACAAATTTTCTCTTTATTTCAAATAGTACAGCATAATTTGTCGTCTCTTTATACGTATAATTTCAGCGGACAGCAATATCGTTCGACATTCAACAACGAAGTATCAACTTATATATTTTCAAATTTACTATAGGAATTTAGAACAGGAATTCACTGGGAACAAAATTTTTAATACTCACATTCATCGTCGTTATCATCATCGTGCCGCAGATGAACCCACGTTTGCAAATTCAATTACAAAATTCAGCACTCGTTTGTAATTAAACTTAAACCAATAAAAAAATGAAAATAGATGAAATAGGATAAATATTAACGAATATCACTGCACAATGGCTTGTGTAAACTGAAACCTTCAGGTCCCAGGGAAAGAAGTTGTGTGTCTAGACGTACTTAGGTCTTCTTATATAGGATCGGTGAGGCCCATCGGAGGTAATCCCTTCTTCTTTACCTCCTCTTATTCTTTCCCTCTCTTCGTCTCTTCTTCAGCAAGTTTCTCGGGGCCCTATTTTACCCCCACTTTATAATCGAAGAGGTGCACTGCAACGAGGCCCTCAACAACGTCCAGCGTGACCACAAATCACCCCAAGATCGATTTACCTCGCTCGATAAATCAATGTTTATTGGTCTTGGCAGTGGTATAAAAAAAAGAAGAAAAAAAGAAGAAGATTCTCTTCGTCTTTCGTCTTCGTTTGTTGAAATATTATTGTTTTTTTTTTCAGCATGTATGTAGGTACCTACTGCATTCGGATATTCATAAGTTTAAACAACAACAATTCGAGGGAACAAAGATCCTGAGATGCTATGAAGCGTGCGGTAAGGTATGTAAGCTTTTATACTTGTGATGAGGAGTAATAAACTCTAAGGGAACGGTATCGCGCATGCCGATGCAAATCTTATATTCTCTCAAGAAATATCCTCTCTAGTGATGTTTTAATACAAGGTCTTCACACCCGGTAATCTATAGTTTGCACACGTTTGCACACGTTTGCACATGTTTGTGTCCACATATACATTATAGGGTTAAAAAACGTACCGGCGATCATTTTACATATCATAGGTACATGGGCATATGTACTTTCGTTCACTGTATATATTACAGGAAATTGAAATCAATTCGTTTTTTCTTCCCACGTAACTTGTGCGATAATGTGAATAACTTTACACGCGTATGTCCCATGCGAAAATCAGTTGAGCCGTTTGCACGATGAAATATATGACATAGAATAGTTTTTCTAACTAATACCGAGTGAGCGAATTTCCTGTGGGCGCCATCAGGCGATGATGATCATGACTCTAGAATGTTTGAACCGCACAAATACCTATATACGTTGGGTATACGAATATATTTCCCTAGAGATATTGCAGTTTGTAAACCGTCAGGGTATTTGAACCTTTAATACATGTGTGTATAAAGTTCTCAAGTAGCTACGAAAGGGATTATAACATTACAGTTGTCCGAATTTTGGTTATTTTTTTAATAAAGCGGCTGATGTAACATGAGGGGCAACGTCATGACCGAGAGTTATAACGTCATTAGATTATTATAAGTTGCTCGCAAGGAATCATTTCATCTTTTCTCCCCACAATGCATTGCACAAGCCAACATCCTTTTGTTAGGGAATCACCGTTATAGTTTACTCTTCTATTTCACTTTCGGTCATGTCTCGCGCCCTTTCATTTTTCTTATTCATCGTTTTTATATATATATATGTGTTCTCATCTCTTCATATACAAGTGTCACGCTTTTGTGGCTTGGAATAATGAGAGAAAAGGAGAACAGACTTAAAATAAGAAGAAGAAAAAATTTAGGAGCAGGCAGTTGGATGTACCTATATCCGAAGCCTTAAAGCCTATACGAGCGCGTCTCTCCGCTTGCAGAGTTTTCGAAAAATAACAAGAAAAATATACATACAATCCGCCATCTTGATTACGGTATTTTTACGCCAGTACACCAGTAAATGATCATTTGATATTACGAATAGAATAAAGAAAAGACAAGAAAAAGGAAGGAAATATTTTCAACAAAGAAAGTAAGTACTGCGCTCATCATTGTGTACGAGTTGAGTAACAACCGATGTAATACTTGCAGTCGTTGCCACCTCGTATTTTAGTTTTTTTCTTGCCGTTTTTTATCATCCCGTATACCACGGGCAACAAAACCCAGTCTATTATATGTTAAATATATATAGACCAGTAGAATAAATTCAAACATAAGTTTTTCCGTCTCAAAAATTCACCCCGCACCTTTATCTAATCCCAATAATCTTTATTGAGCCTGGAAACAAACGAAACAGGAAAAGAAAACACGTTTTTTTATCTTTTTCAAATCCTGTCACATCCTTGTTATCGTTATCCTCAACAACAATAGAGGGGGGATCGCGAATCCGTGTCTCTTGTTTTGCGATAGCTGCAAAACCGCGAGCGGCGCTTCGTTGGTGTTGTGCCGTGCAGCGCAGTAAGAATGACAAATTTATTCCATGAACGATTCTCCCGCTCAGACCACCTTGCAGCATCCGACTAATCCAATCCGCGCTACCCCGAAAAGTAGCACGGAAAAACTTCTTTTTTTTTTTTTTTTTTTGTTTTTTTTTCTACCCCTTCATACATATGAGAATAGGAATTGATTCAGGGAATGCGACGTCTTTCATTGCGCTGTCTGCAGTGGAGAACGGATTCGATTTCGTGGACGTTGCACTTATATGTCCATCTCCTTTTACGGATGTACGAATTTTTCTTGCTCATCTACCGACGCATGTATGTATTTTATGTATGGAGATGTATGTATACATATATATACATACGTGTGTAGTACAACGTATCCGATGGGCGTGGATTCGACTGAAACTGGGAGTGAAGATCGGAATACCTTATAATACCTGCAGCATGGAACAGACGAGTCTGCGGTGCATCTATGCGCTTACGTATGAGCTTATGTCGATATACACCAAAGGCCAGTGGACTCTTGAAGGCATTTTAGCAGTCAGGATTACCAATTCAAGAAGAGAACTTCAACCAGCTGAATATATCCTTATTTAAACCACCTACGGGGCTCAACGATTTCTGATGATTCAGCCAAAAAAAAGACGAAATTCTTTTTATTTCTATTCAACGCCGAAATTACTTAATTATAATTACATAGGTAGTTGATTATATAGAAGGTTAAAAAATAATATCTGAACATTTTTTCCCCCCTTGTCAGCTCTGAGAAGCTTTCATAATTTATTCTATAGGTGAGATAACTTGATATTATATATGAGGATACACGTTACATGGATATGAAACAATTTCTACTATGAAAAGCACTCGCGGTCGTTGTCGTCCTCGTCGTCTATATAAATGTAGGTATATTTCTTTTTCGGAACGCCTACGTAGAACCACAACGAGTTTTGCCTCAGGCACATCGAGTATTAACGGCGATCGAGATTTCGCGGGACTTGCGAGAAGGTTTATACATAGTAGGTATTTTATACCACTATACATTTCATTTATATACCTTATATACATGAAAGAAAGAATTGCGGGGACTTTAACGGGGACTAACGAGGATCAAACAGGATTCTGAGTGTGTAACAAGGTGGCGTGCAGGGCGAACTTATTAAGGTATAGTACAGAATAAAAATAAGTATATAAATAAAAGGAAATAAAAACAAAAAACTCGTAACTGAAGAAGCTACATGCCATGTAACCACTTCGGGCACGTGCGGTACAAGACGCTTCAGATGCAAAATCAGATTTATTATTGCTTAGTCTTAGACCTTAACTGGCTGATATAAACTTTGAATTAATAAATTTGAAGCTTTCTTCTTTCATGTTATTTATGTGTTTTATTTATTTTTTTTATTTTTTCTCGAGACACGCGAATACTAGATAAGGGCAACTCTTATGCAGCATATAAGACGCACCCTGCAATATGCTAAATTTAGCCCAGGTTCATTGATCTCATGGGGCTTCGATCTAGTGGCCGAAGATTCGCTTATTGCAAAACGCATCAATGGAAAAATCTAAATTTTCTTTCAGTCAAAAAATCTTATACAATTTTATACGACTATATAAATTAGTTAATATTACTGGGGATGGCAAATTCAATCAATCAATTGATCGTCGGCATAAAGTGTTCGAGAGATTAATGATATAATAAAGTAGTAATCCTGTGGGCTGCGGCTCTATAAAGCGGTTTGCACTGAAGCGATCGTGGAACAAAGTGTCATTAACACCAGCTGTGATAATAATCAACCTTCAAAAGCTCAACAGCTGACAAATTCACTTCCTGGCAATTCGAACTCTGTAAAGAGTAAACTATGAAAATGTGATGGATTCCGATGGTGGGAAGGGTAAAAATCACAAGGTAATATTTAATCGATCATTTCTTTTAATTTCTTTCAATTCTGTACTGTGTCCATATAATTTACAACAATAATTTACCAAAATACAAAACAAAAGAGAAACATTATTAAATCATCTCACCTCACATGCACGGGTTCCAACCACCAAAGGTCATCGATAAGTCATCCGCACAATAAAATCAATGATCGAATCGGAACTTTTACGATAATGAATTATTCACATTAACTTTTGTCTCCATTTGATAATCAGTCTCTCAAATAACCCTGGATGTTAATCAGTCGTAGTTGATATAGATATCGTCGGGTAGAATTAAGTGAGGGGGGGAGGAGTATAAGAGTAGTCGTAGATCCGGTTACCGTATGCAATAAACTCAACTACCAACCCTGATGTTTGAGAAGTTCAGCAGCGTAGGCTTTGGCGTGTGCTTGTTTTGCTGCGGCGACCTCGGGGGTGTCAAGGGGCACTTGAGAAACAAGATTGGAAGATCCGTAAACCAGCGGAGATGATACCTCCAGGGTATGTCCTGAGTGAAGTTGGGTTCGGGTCTGGGATGAAATTGCCACTGGTGAAGCCAAAGACCATGCATCTAATGTCGGGGCATAAGCGACGGTCGGATGTCCGTAAGAGTCGATGACCTGGGCACCGTAAAAATTTGGGACCTCAACGAGCTGCTCGAGATGTTGCCCGTTGTGAATTTGGGTCTTGCTTTGACTCGACACGGCAGTTGGGACTGATACTGCGATGCTGGGGGCTGCGATTGTTGCCACAGGAACATCGGCAGTTTTCACTGCTTCAACAACGACGCTATCGGTCTCGGGAGCAACGGGAACAGCCGCGGCAGCGACGGGACTATGGACCTCGATTTTATTGTTATCGTGAACTTGGTAACGACTTTGAGTTGAAACGGCGGTTGGAACGGAAGAAACAGCGACTGGCGCTACAACGGGGATTTCTAAGGCTTCGTGATAGCTGATTACCTGATCGGGAACGGCCCTCAATACCTCGACTGCTGGATAGGAAACCTCGAGATGTGCGTTGTTGTGAATTTGGGAACGTGTTTGATGAGAAACGGCAGTTGGAACGCTTGAAATTTCAGCTGTGTGATGAGCTACGGGAACGACTTCTTGGTATTTTGCGTAAGTTTGGTACGGTGCACTGACGTATTCCTGATAAACTGGAGTAGCAATTTTCAAGGATTCGTGTTTCTGCGTATGATATTGACTGGAGACTGCGGTTGGAATGGCCGTGTAGCTCAGACTGCGTTTTTTGCGACCCAAAGCAGCAATAGCTTTGGCATGTTCGGCAAAATGTGCCGCTTTCGCTGCTTGAACTTCGGGCGTTTCTTGGGGTACGTTAACGCCGATTTGAGCACTAGTTGGAACGTTCGTTGCGAGCACACGGAAACCGTTATCGTCGGCAACGTATTGAGCGGATTGAATGATTCCAAAACCATCGATGTAACTGTAAGCACCTCGCGTTACACCATCGATGGTTTTTATCTCCTCCTTTGCCGATGGACCCCCGGCATAGTTGTAGGCGTATTCTCCCGTCAGGGTGTTTTGAGCATGATTATAAGTCGGCAATGGATGGGCGATGTAAGACACTGGGACCAGTGATATTATGCTGGCTGATGTGACAGCGAAAACCGACGCTAAGAGGATCTGAAAAAAAAATCAAGGAGATTAATGAAATGTTGGTGGCAATTTCCTTAAAATCACGGGAATTCAACTCCCTACCGATTTAGTTCATAACCCATTATACTATGTAAGTCACTGTTCATTTTTCCGATCTTGAAGCAAAACTATTCGTGTTTGGATTTACATATCCAATAGTGTAGCTCATCGGTTAGACATATACAAATGTGGTGCTCGGAACTCCCGACCGTAAACACGGGTAATAAAAATTCAATTTCTTTACTTTAGGAATTCTCGCGAGTCTTTGGCGCGTCAACATATACGCAAAAGGGATCTTTATCAATTCACATACATTTTTATTATTCGATTACATCCGCTCGCGGATGCAAATCTGTTTGTACAGATAACAGTAAAACGGTTTTTTTTTTCTTCCGTAGAAGATTAGAATAAAAACAAACAACAAAAGAAAAATATCAGCTTGAAAGCTCCATCCAAATCCAAATGTTTTTGGAAAAATTATCACATACTGCTGAACAGTGCGGAGGCTATTTTAGTCCCCAAATGGTTTCTCACCCTTGTCACAAAACTCAAAGTTAGATATAGCTCTGGACCGAATCCTTGCCGAGTTTATATATGCATGAGATTCAGATCCCCGCGTCTTTACGACCCAATATAAGATCCATGGGAGTGGTAACGGTCAAGATCTAGGTAGAGCTTTGCCTTCGCGCTATGTAAGTACCAGATGCTCCCCTTGTATAAGTATAATAAGCCTGTAGGGGCTGGATAGACGGCGATTGAAAATATAAGATGAATTTTTATTTTCATTTTATGAATATTTTTTTTTTTTCTCTTGTCAGAATGCTTACCAGTGAAATCTGCATGTTGTTATTGAGAAGAAAATTCGTTTTATGTATACTACTTTGCCAACCTCCTTGTTGTCTAAGGACTGTTGGAGCAATACAGTTCGCTTCCGATCTGGTTTTGACTTTTATAGTCTGGCAAACACACGTATATGAGAATGTATGGGAGGGGAACGTTTTCAAAGTATTCGTGAAACCACTGGGCGAACCAGGAACCTCAGGACGGGCCGTCGAAGGTCGGTCTGCAGAATCCGTTCTCCGAATAAATGATCTTTGTCACAGGCGTGGTCGGTCCAATTAAGAACCAACTCTGTTCCTATCCGTAGTAGTAGGTTGGTTGACATACAAGACGTTTGGCCGTTTATTTGTACTCACGACGACCTTGCTCCAGGCTAGACTAGAAGTAGCTTCCAAACTCGACTTTGACGCAACAGGATATTACACTTATAACCGATCACCAATCGCCAATGACGTGTATTCCATCATTACTGGTTTGGAGAAAATTTCTTGTCAAGAGTTAAACATTTTTCTTATCAAGTTGAATTTGATTTTGCTCCAGGTTTGAGTAAAGGTGATTCATCCATCGGAAGCTATACATGCAGTAGGGTAGCTAGAGGAAGGAAATTCTGATGAATTCTGACCAGTGATTTTACTTTTTGAAAGATGCGTAAAAATTTTTGTGCTTCGAAAAATATAAATTTATATAAATTCCGATCAACTCAGCCTTTGATTAAACGGAAAGAAATAAATGTCGATCGAAGTTTAGATTCAAGCAATTCGTTTATCGTAAGATCGCCTGAGAAAAGAATCCCGAAAACGAGGGAAAAAAAAGAAGCAGAAAAAAAGATAGATTTCCAACGTAATTCGAATTCGCCAAACTTGACTCTACCGTCCGTACAAGACTAACCCCCAGCTCTGATTGTTTGCGGAGCTTACAGAGAAATGGTGAAACGAAAGAAGTGACGCAACTGGCTTTTCAGGGTGAAAAATAAAAAGAAATAAAAAAAACCGATAAAAATATTCATCGATACCACGTAATCGGTGAGATTGGACTTTTCGCACGACCGAAGACATATCCCAGCCGAACGCCTCCACGCGCACCGATAAATGTAAGATAGCAACGATTTTTATTATTATTCTTTTTTTTTCTTTCAACCCCCAAAGCGGGGGCAGCAGCATCTCCGTTCGAAGATCGTTGCTCGGCTTCGTCTTCTACGACTTATCTTCTTAATTTTATTTCATGAACGTGATATTGGCGGACCACGTGGAGTGTGTTTGTGTCTACATCATATCAAGTGAATTGATTCGAAGAAAAAGAAAGAAAGAAAGAAAGACAGAAATAGAGAATGAAGAATCACCTTTATCACCTCGGGGATCGGGAGATTCTGAATCTGAAGGGATGATTGGTCCCTTCTGTTATAAAAGGTATAAAAGTTTCCTGTTTAAAAATTAAAAAAACCTCCCTCTCTAAACCGGGATTGCCTTTCTCGCTGCTAGTATACCTTATATATGTATACTTATATAGCTTCGTTATAAACGTGCAAGATTCTGAGAGAAGTGCAAGACAGGTGAAATTATACCCGCTATATTGCCTGGTACCTTATTTCACGATCACCTCGAGGTCGTTCAATGCTCCTGCTTTAAGACCGTCAAACGACTCGTTTCATGCGGCTCTTGAAAACCGTCCCCAGTCTGATCGCTGTACGGAGTTATTTACTACGTGAATTGTAATTTGTCGTCAAGTATAGGTTCAGACTCAGAAAAAAAATTTATCCCTCGATACATGTTTAATTCACATGCAAAATGCGAATTTTTTACACACTTTAAATATAGTATATATGGTATATGTATGTATGCGGTATAAAAAATTGCGTTGAAACACAATCTAGGTATGCGTCTACCTTACACTACATCATATTAAGTATGATATTAATTTCTTGCGTTATTTGTTCGTGTTGTCCCGATTTATTTTTCGCTTTTCTTATATCTTTTTCTTTTTCATCTCAATCATACCACGGTTCAACGCCTCGTGGTGTACACCTTCAGTGAGATATAATATGCATGATGCATCGATGTGATGTAACGCATTAGGAACTTGTAGTACATGTGGTCGTACGGAAAAATTCACGGAGGAGAAATCTTCTTGAACTTAACTTACAAATATATAGTACATATATATATAAATTATATTTCAAGTAGCGAAAGAATAGAGCCCACGCACAAAATTCGAACAATTTCTAACTGTACTGCAAAAATATCGAATCGAAGTAGGAAAAAGAAACACAAAATTAAACTTAATGAAAAACATTTGTATCTCGCAAAACAAATAATATCGAGAGCAGAGCAAACCGTGAGTTTTGATCGTTCAAATATTAGGTATGTAAACTCAACTAATTTCTTCCGCAGCTATTTTCAAATGAAAATTCGAGTACTTTTCGATTACCGATGCTTCAGGTTTTCCTGTGAATTATATAGAGCCTATCAACCGAAGTTGCATGTGAAGAGTTTTTTTACTCACTTTAATAATCTTTTTTCATTTTTTTTTTTTTTTCACATTACATTAGTTCGCAGCGATTCATCTGGCAAAGACGTGGGCTTATGGGAATATTGGTAATAAAAATGTCTTGTTTGTATGTATATGCATCATATACGGTGGCACTGAATATTACCAAGGCTAATATTATACGTGGATAATGATAAACTGGAAGTGGAAATCCGTAAGAGAAATACGAAAACCAACACCAGAAAATATTCAGAGCAAATTCAGGATGAATTATAAGTAAGCTAGTTATAAATAATGTTGATTGAATTTCCATAATTTATTCGATGAAAAAAAAACCACAAATTCTATCTAAAGAAAACAACGATAATAATAAAAACATGTATAGAATAAAGCAGTCCGAAACGTCTCTAGGTGACGCGAAGGTCAATTATTTTATTTTATTAATATGATAATATTGCATTAATCACGCGTGTTGCTCTCAGCCTAAAATGACTAGTGTTATAATCGCTCGATCTTTCGTGCATGAATTATATTTTCATGATGTATAATTCGGAATGTGCATTCCGAATATACTCATTTATCCGACTACCGGGTATAAGAATTTTTTTGTTTTGTCAATTTGTGGTTCTGACTGAGTGCAACGCATTATAAGTATACTATAGTTGGTCATGAAACGCTTACATAAAAATCACAGTTAGACCGAAATTAGATCCTCTTGAGTTTGGAGATGGCTTTATGTATAAAAGCGCTTTTAATGTGGCTGCAGAGCATGGGAATATAATATAGTAATATAATGCCCATATATAGGCAGTTAATGTCAGGATGATCGGGCAATACTTGTGAACGTAATCTACCTCCTGCTAATAGCAGGAACGATCAAGATCAAAAGATCGCGGAGCCGCTATCTCTATATTTTCATCTCTCTTTCTCTTTCTCCCTCCCGCTCTGTATTCATCTGATCTCTCCTTCCGCTTTTTCTTCAAAGTCCCTTATACATACATATTTACACAAATTGTGTACGTATTATGTATAGGTATACATATGTGTACATATGATATTATATACCAGCGCCAGCGTCGCGTTTATAGCTACCGCGGCGCGAGGTGAACAAGCAGAACTGAATTCAGAATCTCAATTGTTATAAAATATAATGTTACGTACATATTATTATCGGAAAAGATAAAAATTTTTAAGACGCTCCCGAGGGAAAGAAAAGAAGTTTGTAAAATATATACGAAGTGCAGGGAATATTATAGGTGTACATCGTATGAAATATCGTTATTATAGCATATACTTACACAACGTCCTTTGCTACTATATACCCATACGAAGAATCCTACGATTCATGGCGCATAGCTGCAAGAGGATTTCATATTTTATATACATTGTATACATATATAACTGTTATCGGAATATATAGGTATACGTATAATGTACATCCTGCACTCGATCGGAATCGCAAAGCTTCGGTACAAAGAGTTTATATCTATCGTTAGTTCCCGCCATTAAGGATGTGTATAGATGAAACTTTGATACAAACGTTATATACGTATATATTGTATAGGTATTTTCTCAAGTAATTGTAAGAACCTCGAAAAACGACCGTTGCCGTTGCCGCCATACCCTTGAGCTTGATTTTTAACAATTTCCTCTGAATTCCGTGGTAGGCGAGAGCCGAGAGCTATAGTCGCAGCCTGCAGGGTACTTTGAGGGCGTCCCTGAATTCCGGGCAACTTTTACGAATTCCTCAGCCAAACAATATATGTATGAACGTACATCGCTGCTGCAGTGCGGTATGTATACCCTATACATGGCATAATAAAAAAAAATTAAATATACATTCATGTATATAATTCCTCCCACTTTATGGATAGGTGTATAATTATCATTCGTAGATTTATTTCCTCTAGGTAAAAATACGAACACCGCGCCTACGTACGCTGCAAATATATACCTATAAGGTGTCAGTCGCATGGGATATCGTTTACGTTTTACCCCAGCCAATCGAATCGTGACTCTGATATCCTGGAAGTATCTCAACTCCGCATGTATTTTGTATACGGTAAATCCTCCAAGGGTCTGAAGCTGCGAAAACAACTTTTCAACTATCCAGCACGTCGTCACCTTGACTCACAAATCGGATTTCATCGATAAAATAAAACTTAAGATCGTTAAAGGACTAGTTAGATGTTACAGTAATCACACTTATATAAGCGTAAAATGGATTGAAAAAGGAATTCAAGAAATAGGAACGAGGAAATGAATACACGTGATATATCATAGAATGATAACATGAGAAACAGAAAATAATTCATCTCTACTTCGGACCTCAAAGGTTGGAAAACGATCAGTCTCTCGCCTACACAAATTCGCACACGCACGATGTCATGGGTGTAAGGCAGCTGTTGCTGCAGGCAAAGACGAAGAGGAACTTCTGTAATCGGTTGAATAATCACGGAGACGGTGCGAATAGCACGAAACCTACGCCACACATCGTCCTGACTGCTGCTGCAAAACCAACCTTTTTGCGTTCCTTTAACCGATCCGCCTTTGTGTGGGTTGTTCATACCACTTTATACAGTCCACGGTATAGTGAACTATATGAACCTGATATGAACATGCGGAGCTAATCCAGTCATAGATCAGTCATTGCCGATTTCAGTCTCGATCGGCTCATATACGCCGGCTGCCGTTGCAGATGACGACGTTCGCAATTGTCCATGCATATATTTTTCGCCTACGATCATTCGTGTTTTTTTTTTTTCTTTATCAGCTCTGTAACCTTTGCTTTACAACAATCCACGGTCAGGGACAAAATATCAATTTATTCTAGTCTTTTAAGATCTTTTCTTTTCAAATTTTTCTTTTATTTTCTGGTACTAGTTGATATATGCGTCATAACCGTGACGTTGAACACGACAACTATACGATGCGTATTAACGTACGGCATGCACATATGTATTTATACGTACGTAGGTAAGTATATACACGATGCCACCATATCCCTGTACGCTACGATCGTAATAAACCTTGGGAAAAATGAGCGAGAGAACCGACAAGGCCAGGATCACCATGCCCGACCAGTTGGTACTGCAGATACTGAACTCTATACTCGGATACTCCAGGCTTTTAACCACACCCAGCCCTATCCTACTACTCCAGGATGCCCGAAGATCCGGTACCATTCGCAAAGGACACCAAGGATCGTAAATATCCTAAGGTTAATACACAGGATAAAACCGGGGGCGAGATATGCAGAGTCCTGCAGTTTACCTGCTCGTTATAGTGCAATATATACTTCTCAACCACACCCCCCGGCGATACAAAAATAAAGAATTTGTACGCATGATAAGGACATGAGTCAATGTTTTTAAATCATGCCATTTAATTATTAAATTTTATTTACATACCTGTGAGAAGTAAAAACGTCGTTTTATTATACAATTTATAAGGTCTGCAATTCGGTACAGGAAAATGCAACAATGCGATATCTGTAGCACAAGGTTCGTACCTTATATCTATGATTGACATTTTCTGGGACTCATATTCATAATGACGCGGGATATCAAGCGTTATTAGGTATTTCAGATATTATATAGGATAAAACTCTCGCTCAGCTCATTGAGATCGAAAAATAAAACTAGGTCGTTCATCCCGCGGTAATTACCGCGAGTTCCGATAGTTTCTCATTCATATATTTCTGAGGTAGTTTCAACAAGTCGCTTTCCGTTTGCGAACTTACGGAGCAAAGCGCGGTGTTGAGCATACTGCAGACACCTTCAAGTTTCTTTTTTCGTTTTATTTTCTCAACGAAGAACAAAAAAGAATGTTGGGGCATGTATACTGTACCGTACTGGATTATGTCCTGAGAACTGGTATCGTTGTCACGAAGAACTTCGTACCCCGGGCTGCTGTGCATTGCCGTGTAATTTATTGTACAGTGGGTGGCAGTAACCGAACACAATACAACTCCGCTGACAACAAATTAGCGATCAGATAAGCCCAGAAGCGCTATCCCGGTGGTGCAGAAAAACAGGAGCATATAGAATTCCGGTTTCTTTATGTGGCTGAAGTAGTAGCCGCACCAAAATCAGGAATGGGTAAAATGTAAGCGTTTATTTTCAATCAATTCTTTTTATTTTGTACATAAATAATTCAATTGGGTATACGATATCGTACATGGTTTGATCGTCACTTTATTTTTTTTGGTTTGTAACTTGTATTTTTTTGTAAATTTTGCTGGGATGGTAGCTCATGCTTCTTCTGGTGCGACAGTGACTTCGACGATACCTCCGGTTCTGGCGATAATCATTTTTATTGGCCCTGGCTTTTCTAGGGCCTCATAGATATCCGCAGCGGATAAAACTGGAGCTCCGTTAACGTGCGTCACGATATCTCCGGGTCTCAGTCCACCTCTGACAAAGAAATATTTTTGTTCGTTTGGGATGCATATCACATTGTGCCTCATTAGTGGAGAGAAACAACCGCGAGGTTTTACTTCTTATAATTAATTTGAATTAACTAGATTGTCGTAAAACGTATTAACGTAATGGAGAGGATAGAAGGGAAGGTTCATGACAGAACAGCTGGATATGATATTTTTTCTCCTTTGTATCCTTTGAGGGATTAAGTTAGTTCAAATGGAATTATAAAGCGCCCTGGCACAATTTTTTGTTGGTAACAAGACCCGGCGCGGTCACTAATCTCGAATGAAGCAGGAGGGATGTTATAATCACATGTAATATTTTGAGAATTTGACTTACACGTATGCTGGAGAACCGACGATTACTTTCCAGATTAAAACGCCATGCCTCACGTTCCACGGTATGTTTTCATTCCGTTGATGCAATTCGCTCAAAATATCCGATGTCAATGTCAGCATTGTGATACCCATATAACGTCGCTTGTTTATAGATTCCAAGTTTTCTCGAGTGCCTAAAAGAAAAGAGCCTGAAGCAGGGGTAATTTTAGGATATTTCTGTTTTATATTTTTTGAAGACATATGATGGACACCTACCCTTCGTTTTTCGGCGCTCCTCCGCTTTTTTGAGAAAATCTTTTGCGTAATCAATTGGTATCGCGAATGAAATACCAGCGGTAACTTTCATTGCATTTATTCCGATTGCCTCGCCATTTAAATTCACTAAAGGGCCACCAGAATTTCCAAACTAAAAAAATCATCTTTTTATTTATGGTAGAATTTTAATTGAAAACTAGTCGGTTGCAGAAAATCTCACAGTAATTGCAGCGTCAGTTTGTATGTAACCCATGTTGCTGTGGTGAAGTCCTAATTCTTCGCTTTGCCTGTTCACGCTGCTAACAATTCCGCTGGTGATTGTATTACTGAGGGCTAAGGGGGACCCAATAGCTACGACAAACTCTCCAGGTCTTAGAGCTGAGGAACTTCCCAACTTCATTACTGGCAAATTATTCTGTAAGAAGGAACATGCAAAACTGGCGAACAAGGTAGTGAGTTTTGATAATTCGCATGTGATTTCTCAAACAGTAATAATCTCTTCAAATACACAAGAAACTTTTTGGTCATCTGAATGATACCAACGGACCTTCTTTATTCGGACCAGAGCTAAGTCACTTTTCATATCAATATCTTCGACGACTCCAGTACAGCTGGTACCATCATGGAGTCGAACCTAGAATCATAATTATAGAATTACCAGAGGATCTCGTTAACCGAAATCTGCTCTGAATTCTGCATAGTGACTATTATATACTTTAACAGATGAGTTTGGTTTGTTGATAACGACATGAGCATTTGTCAATATCAATCCATTCTCGCCAACGATGAAACCAGACCCATTACTGGTCGTTGTGGGTTTTCCAGTGAAGTAATCTAGCCTACATTGAAATGAAATGAATAACAATGATGAGTTTAGAATTTATTAAGTGATACGAGATTAGCTTACCTCCGGTGATCTTTGATTTCAATGTAGACTACAGATGGTGCGGTGACTTCTACTACGTCTGCTATGAAATTATACTTGTCTCGATTATAATTAATATTTGTCGTGTCAATATTCGCCACTGCATTAACATTGGGAAATAAAGAACCAAGTCCTTCAAACTGGTAGCTGCCATCTCCAAACAGCCCTCTTTTCCATTTGCATAAAAAATATCCTACAGCTGATACAATGACAGCGGTAGGCCAGGTTAGGAACCATCTTGAATTGTCATAAGACGAATATTGATGCTGATCGAACCCACGATTGGTTTTAGTGCGAAAATGACGTTCGGTATTCAAAATAATCAAATGTTGACACCGAGAAAACCGTTTTTTTCGTAACACATCACATGCCAAACGAAGGCAGGGTGCTGCCATGATTTACAGCACCCTCTAGAGCTATAGAGGCGAGATGGCTTATTTGAATTTGCAACTGTTATTAAATCTACAAAGTTTGTTGGTAGATATCAGGAATAGTGGTAAGTAGTGACTTTTATTCTTCGTTTACGTAGGTAGTACATCCAGTTTCACATTTGTTTTTGTTATTTCTATAACCCAATCGAAGCAACATAATGCGGTTTATCACTTTTTTTATTCACCAGCGAAATAATTTTATCGGTTTATTGATCATTCAGAGAGGTGTTCTCCGAAAAAAGTGTATTGAGGTCGAAACTAATCCCTTGATTATTTGCGTTCAAGTCATCTGTGACTTTGCAATTTGAGTCTGCATGGCAGGATTCTAGGAAAGGAAAATTCGTTCAACTTGTGTAAGTAAATAATAAATTTCATTTTTTTATAAATTAAACGGCACTTAGGTACGGCGGACGCGCACTTTTGTTTTCGTGCAGCCCTTATGAATAAAGGAAGATTCTGGTGAAACCTTGTAAGTTTCTCGAAGATTTTCCTATATTGCAAGCTCAAATAAAATTTGAATTTCCGTACCTTGAGAGCAGCAAATACCATCAGCGGCGCATCTACCGGTATTACCTCTGCACATTGCGAAGCCAGCTATGCATGGTCTGGAATAAAGGCTTTCTTTTCTGCAGTTGTGGCTTTCGGCAGTGCCAAAAAAGCACCCAATCGAAGGACCGCAACAAATCTTAGGTCCAAAACATTGTCCTTGCATTTCCGGTCCGCAGGCTGGGCACTGCGGAATTTATTTGAATCACAAAAGAATCACCAATTAAAATACTGATTGAAAAGCTATCTCATTGATAATTCTTGTTTCACTTGCCTCTCGAATAGGATTTTTTAATGGTAATAAAGCTCCGTTCCTCTTGCCACCGCGGGGACAGTTGATTATTAGACAGCCTAGAGCGGATGATACTACGAATAAGATGATTGCGGTTTTTCTAAACATTTCAAACTTTGAGAAATATTGTCCAGTGAACTAGAAAACTCTTAGATATCTTTCACTACTCGGAGTGTCGGAAGAGACTGATATGAGGGTGCAGAGATGCACGTTGTATTTATATTGAGAGATTCTTGAGAGTTAAAATGCTTCGTGCGAGTACCATCTTGGGAACGGGGTATATATGTTGATGATTCTTATTTATTCAGTGGTAACCACAATAGGACACTCTAAGAATTATGGTAATAAAAGCTGCTTATTTTCAATCCAGAGCCGAATAATAATTTCTGAAATTCGCGATGCTTGACGTCAAATGTATATAATAACAATTGTTTTTCCTCGTATACCTTTTTTCGAAACTCGCAGATCTTGACGCATATCAAACGGTATGAGATTCGATTAAATGAAAAAAACTGTGGTCACTACGAACAATTTCCGAATTCGAAACACTCGTTCGCGGTTCTACACATAATTCTTCGTGTAAACCGGTTTCCGGTGCAAATAAATCACTACAAATTGCATTCAACAATTATCAACTATGAACTCGTAAGGGCGTCAAATAAGCGGGAAGAAATCAGATCATTCGTATTTACAAGAATGTACAACATATTTATTTAATCTTTCATACATTAAATCGGAATTATTCTGCACATTTTATTCCAGTTCAATCACAGAAAGTTACGATACGACTTTCTTGTTTTTTCTTACGATTGTACCAGTTGTGGAGTTGAAATCTTTCCCGTTCAGTTTCTTTTGCTTCTTCTCCTTAACCGTCTCAATCACAGCTTTCTTTTTCGGCTCCCTAATTTTCCGGTTCAAACTTGATTGCCCTAACTTTTTGGACTTCACCTTTCCAATTTCAGCGTTTAGTTTATCCGTCTCCTTGAACTCTGCTGCTTTGTCAGATTTTTGTTTCTTTTCGGTGAATGTACCATTCGCTTTTTCAATTTTAGTTTTTTTGTTTCGAACGACTTCATCATCCTTACTTAACTTGCGCTTTTTTCCGTCCGTCGATTTATCATTACTTGTAAAATTTGATTCAGCAATATTCTCGGAGCCTTTGGGACAAGCTTTTTCTATGTGACCTGTAGCCATAAATATATTATTATATATACCATCAAAAAGTGATAAACGAAATCTCATGGTGCATAAAAATAGTAAACAAACCAAATTCATTGCATTTATAGCATCTTCCAGTTATTTTCGGGGCGTTACCGCACTTATGAACAGCCAAAGTACATCGTTCACATTTGTTACAATGTTTCCATGTCGGTTTAACGCAACGTGCGCAGATATTACAGTGCCGGTACCTTCTTCCGTCTTTTGATGTGCATTCCTTGCATTTTTTACAATGTTTATTTTCCTCGGAAGTCCATTTCTTGCATCTCTTGCAGTACTTGTAACCTTCCGATTCCGGAAGTTTTAGTAAATTCAAATCTACGTTTGTGAAAATTCTGACTTGTGAACCGACTTTCCTGTCTACTGATTTCACAAATAACGGGTGATTGTCGTAGTTTACTTTATAATCAGACATTTTCAATTCTTTTAAACCACCCGCAACATTCGGCGGATTTGCTTTTTCCCTCAAAGTTGCTTCCATGAAGTATGGAAAAATAAACATGATCTTTAGTCCTTCAGATTCCGTATTAATTCTATTCCACTTTTTATGCAAGTCAGTAATAGTCTTTAAAGTTTGAGACATAGGCTCAACACGTCCCCCAAATGGGGGGTCGCAAACCACGTAAATATTTCGACCACCGTTTTGCATCAGAAAATCTTTGAAAACATTTTTCGATTCATCATTGAAGAAGTGGTGATTGAAAAAATTGTACCAGCAAAAACTCAAAGGGCCAAAAAAATTGTGCTGAAAAAAATGTATATCATTATCCTTAAATTAAGTAGTATTGCAGTAGAATGATTACATGTTTTCCTCTAATGTAACTCACAAATCGCCCGTCGATATCCAAAAGCAAGCTGGACATCTTGTCTTGTAAATTATTTGTAATGTACTCATGTATTCTAGGTGCTCCGATGCACAATATGCTTTCAGCTTTAAGCATAAGGAGCATGTCAACTATGTCTTTGGTGGACTTTTCAGAGAATAAATATTGAGCTTCTTTTTTTGGATTTTCTAAAGGTTTGAGGTTTTCTGTAGGATGAGACATTTGGTGATCTGTTAGATTCTCATTCACGTCATGATCTCTGTGCTTGTGTTTTTCTGTAATGAAAGATAAGCGTCCGCAGTCGTGACAATACATTCTTCTCATAGGACTTTCCGCTAGCATTTCATTGAAGCGAATATACATTTTCTGATGATCATAACGGGGCAAAACTGTTTTTGCCTCAAGCTCCCAAGCCTGTTTCTGTTGCTTTGATGGTTTTGTGTTTTTCTCTAAATAAAAGGTACATAGTTTCCTGTCTCTACATGCAGAACAAGCATAGAATTCTATGTGTTGGCCATCGATGTATCTTCCAAAAAGCAATGTTGGACCTAAGATAGCAAAAAAAAGCATTACTAGAGAAATTCGATCACCGCCTTTCTATCAAATAATATCTCTCGATTCGTAAATGTGGTTAACCCAATAGTACAACCTACCATGTGGGCACTTTGGATTTTCGGATAGATTACTCCAAACGCATTGATAGCCACCTATTGGCTCTGCCATCGGTATCTTCATTGTTCAACGGTTTATCAAAAAAATCTGAATATATGGTAAATATCACAAAAGTATAACCCAACTTTCACAAGCACATGGCTCACCCCTGCTGACCCCACTTCTCCACTGGCCACTGACTACCCAGGCCTTCTATGCCCACACTACTTGATTCGCGCGTCATTCGTTGCTTAGCAACGATAAAGGATGCCGAGATGTAGAACACCCTGTGGTCGAAGGACACAAGGGTAAAAGCCACTGATATATATATATATATATATATATCAGTCGGAAAAGCAAAGAGCAAATTATCTGCAACGAACCACAGCAGGTTGCGCTAGCAATCAAGCTTCCCACACATTCGAGGTTTATTGTAAACAGGACTTGAAGCAGGGCCAACGCTGGAAGTGTTTCGGTTGGTTGGAATTTGGAAAGTAGAGGGTAATTGACATTTGAAAGTCATATGAAAAATATTCTTTGCCAGATGCTGAACACAATTTATAATACTTCCTCAGCATTTTCTAGATTGATTTCCTTGTGATTTCGTAAATTGCTATAAATCAACGGGTATGAGGCGTACGAAGACGTGATAGCGCAGAGCTCAGATGGCGTTGCCGCTTCAGGGATGAATGCAGCTCTAATCTGATAAGCACTCTTCTCCATGCGCTCCTGCCTTGTTTCATTTAGTTTGTGCCACAGTCAATTTTAGGATTCCACAAAATCCAGTACCTCTACTTTGATTCACTCATGCTGTGCTAGTTACGCTTTCAAGTTTTGTATGGTAATCTGTGTATAGGTTATAAAATGGTTATAAATAATACACAACCAACGTAAGCAGCCTTATCCTTGCTCAAACAAATTGTCGAATGATAGTTGTATCCATTTACAACAACCAGTGAGGTGAACGGAAATGCTACAGTTGTCGTGAAAGACAATTCTTCAGTGACTTTATTGACAAGACTTGAGTGCACTTTCAACATTATAGTATGTCGGTATGACATAATTCGACAACAGCATGGCACGGATGCGGGTTCCAGGATCTCTTACTATTGTTTTAGTGATTATTTTTACCCTCCTTGTTATCATCTATCACATACTAAGTAATGAAGTCGATGACATATCCTCTGGAAAAGTTGATGTCCGGTTAAAAGTTGAAGATGTTTATCCTTTGAGTCCTTTAACCGAAAGCGCAAAGGATACCGCTCGTCGTCAGAGACTTGAAGCAGAAATACTCGAAAATGTGAAAAACAAAGTAGGCTCTGATGCGTTGAAATACGAAAGAAATTACAAAGATGATGTACCGCTTTTTGAAGGACAAAAAATTGTACACCTAGATTTAAAAGGTGCACCTCCAACTATTAAATACTACAGATATCTCTTTCCCTTGCTCAAAAAACTCGGTGCTACAGGGATCCTGGTGGAATATGAAGACATGTTTCCTTTCACAGGTGAAATAAAGAATATAAGTGCTCTGAATTGTTATACCCGTGAAGATATTGTTGAGATACAAAGACTGGCAGAAGACAATGATCTTGAAGTCATTCCACTGATACAAACCTTTGGTCACTTTGAATTTGTATTGAAGTTAGATAAGTACAAAGACATGAGAGAAGTCAGCCACTACCCTCAGGCCCTATGCCCGTCGCACAACAGAACGTTGCCTTTGCTTTATGAGATGCTCCAACAAGTTATCGATGCTCATCCAACAATCAAGAACTTCCACATTGGAGCTGATGAAGTTTATCAGCTTGGAGAATGCTCCAGATGTTTGGAAAGAATGGCAAGACATCAGTGGGAAAAAAAACAACTCTTCCTGTCTCATGTTGCCAAAGTGGCTGAATATATTAAGAAGAAATATCCTACTCTTACAATTCTTATGTGGGATGATGAATTCAGAGAAATATCTCCCCAAGAGATCATCGATAGAGGACTAGACAAGTTGGTAGAACCTGTTGTCTGGAAATACACAACAGACCCTCAGTCTACACTAACAGAACTTTTATGGGATAATTATGCTCGAATTTGGCCAAATAGTATCTGGATTGCAACCGCATTTAAAGGTGCAACTGCCCCAGATCGTTATTACACAGATATTTCATATCACATCAAGAACCACGAAGGTTGGCTGGGGATTATCGCTAGATATTCTCATAGAATTAAATTCAAGGGAGCTCTTTTAACCGGTTGGCAGAGATATGATCATTTCAGTGTCCTCTGCGAGCTGCTACCGTCTTCCATTCCTTCCCTGGCTGTAAGCTTAGCTGTTCTCCAATCGCCTGACATGAACTTGTTTCCACCTTATCTGCCCAGTCATATTAAGGATATTCTTAGCTGTGAGAGTATGATTGCGCTGAATGTGCCTGAACCACAATTTGCATGGACCAAGTGTGACTTTCATGGTTCAATGATCTACGCTGCCACCTTAAGACTTTTCACTTTAAGTCAGGAAATTGCTAAGATGGAACAAGAAAACACATACAAAGGATGGCTCAAGGAATACAATTTAAAACACGCATTTTCTAGTCCTAGTCACGTGGAACATGCTGTGGCCAGACTTGGCGAACATAAAATGGAGATTTTGTATATTGAAAACGAAATGCGAACGGCTATGGAAGGAATTTTTGATAACTATACAATTGACGAGTGGATCGAAACCCACACTGAACCTCTTAGTGAAAAAATAACTAAACTTTGGGAAGCTAAGGAGAGAATATTAGAGCGCGATAATTGGCCAAGGCGACCGTTACCGAAAAATGAGCTGTGAACGAAAATATCTATAGACTTGATAAATTCGATTATATGTATTATCCTCTAGTTTGTCGTAAACTCCGAGTAGAAAAACGCATGAATAGGATCTAAATCTAAATAATTATTTTTATCGTTGTATTAGTCTCACATAATGTGAGTGATGAGACATCAAATACCCAAATTTTTAGAGAGGCTCGTTCGTTTCCGGATTATCAGGGCACCTCGAATCTAGTGTTACAGTCAATACATGAATTTTTACTAATCCTTTAGCGAGATATTGTAGCGGATATATTTGCGCGTGTAGTTGATAACGCGTTCATAAAGATTTAAACGCTTCTAATATCATTATATAAATTTTAACTGATTTCTTAACAACAAATTTTTATCTAGACTACGGTATAAATTTTCGCGTTGATAGCGATGCTTTATGTTTAAATAATGTCGCATCGTTACTTTTACGTTCGCTGGACTGATTGTGAGTTTGAAATTTAATATAACGCACGTATTCACAAGATTGCTGTGCTGAAATTGCAATATTTATAGTCCGGTAGGGTAAAAATATTTATGATTTATTTTCGCACAACCTAAAAGTACATAGATATAATACATAAATATATATAAAGTATTGAGACATACTAATAAACATGATATTATAGGATAATATAGAATACATTATTAGAAGAGTTGTTATTAGGAAAAATATGCGATCAATCAGTATCACACATCAAAAATTTTTTAACACAGTGTGGATCGTTAAAAAAAGAACAAAAAAAAATAGGTCACAAGTACTAAAGATGATAAGATAATCAGTGATAAAATTTTACACAATTCTTTGTTTCGTCTGATTTTGCCATAGAACAAATATGCCATCGACGGGTCATTTAACTTTTTTATTTAATTTTTTTAACTTCTGCATCATCATTGGTTGTAGGTACAAGTGATCATCGTAATTAAAAGAGACCACGATGTGTTGTGGTGAATTCGACTCGAATTCAAATAGCTATCAAGTACATTTATTCCTTATTGAATAATGTAATATAATGTAAATATTGTAACTAATATGACATCATTAATAAATCTTGATCTTTATAACTTATTTTATAAATAGTCACGAAAATCATTACACTGTCATAATTGGACCCTTAAATTTCAAACTGCAGAGGGTTAATTTAAGGCACAAATTTAATTAAATTCTTGAACAGACTTTTAATATCGTAACTTTTCTTTTAACGTAGAGACGTAATCTCGGACGTTATTCTAAAATATATTTCTTGCACTACTCACTACTGTAACGAACAAACGCTTGACTTGGAACGTGGAAGCATCGGATTTAAAGCAGTCTTTTTTACTTTTTTCGCATGTTTTTGTGTTATTTTTTGAACCATTGGCAACGCTGATTGCTGTAGCGTCGGTTTCATCTGTTTCCTATCAATTGAATCTTGTCCTATAGATTTTTGAAGTCCTCGTTCACCAATTTTCGTACTTGGAATCCCAAAAATCTGTGCCACTAAATCTCCTATTCTCGCCCCAATCTGAAAATATGAATACTTTGTTTTTCAAAATTACTTGTCCACGTAATTAGGTATACTTCAAATTAACTTTGCTTGTCAAATCCAAACATGTGGAGCATCCGGGAAGTCTTTATCGTTTCCTTCATAGACAATCGAGTTACTTTTATTTTAACTGCCTATCAGAGCGACGATTGCATTGTCCTCGGTAAAGTCGTTCGTTTTTATACTCCTAAGTAATATTTATTACCGATTCTCCTGTTCTTGCGGAAACGTCGTGGCACGGCATTCCGTTGTCTATTGCGAATCTGTGTGACTTATCACTTTTAACGGTTCTTTGATGTGCGATATCACATTTGTTTCCTAAAATTGCCATTGCTGGTTGCACTTCCAGTATTCCATTCAGATGTTTTATGGCGTCGATCCACGATTCAAGAATTTCAAAGCTCGACGTATTAGTCACATCGTAGACGAAAAAAATCACCTGTATAGAAAGTTTGAATTAACAGAGAACCGCGCGCCATTTTAAACATGCGATTTTGCAATTAGATCAAGTTCGTTAAACTTGGACACTGAGATTTGAATCATTTATACTACCAGGCTAGAAACATTGCCGCGCAAGTTTGTCAACTTACGTGTGCACCAAAAATATACTTGTCCAACATATTTCCATGCAATGCTAAACCTCCAACGTCCCAGATGTAAAGGGTGACGTTTTTGGAATCCCCAAGTCTCACGCTTTTCAGAAAAAAGTCAACACCAGCCGTCGGCGCGTAATGCCTCGTAAATTCTCCGTTGCAGTATCGCGTCGCTATGCTGGTCTAAAAAAATCTTACGATTGTCACCTGTCATGTTTTGTAATACGGTTGAATCTCATTTGTCGAATATAATTCAAATTTCCCTTGATAATATGTACTTGAATTATTCACCCTCCGAGGCTTCAATCTGATATTTATAAAGTGCATGCACTTATGTATAACTTGTGTGAGAGCAACAGATGACGCCTAATCTTATTTCAAAAATGCACTCACTTTCCCGGCCCCAGAATCCCCTACGAAAACGATTTTTAGTCGTTTTTCAACAAGTTCTTCTTCAGAATCGGACATAGTTTGTTACAATTCTACCTATGATTGCGCAGTCTGCAGCAGTAGCAGCGAGACCGTCAAGTCAGTTTCGGACTGACCAGCAATCGACCGTTGCTTTGGCGAGGCTCAAATAAAAGCCCTGTCAAGCAACATGAATAAATTAAACAACAATCGATATTCGACCGTTATCTTCGTCGATCTGGGGCTACAAGGGTTGTCGTGAGAAACGTTATTGGTTCTGACGTAAAAACTCCATGCGCAAGCGCTTATAGAATCCCCACCTTATTCACAACTTATGAAGGAGCTTTCGTACACACTGGTCAACGGGGACGGAATACGTAATGGATACGTTGAAAAATAATATTTTTTTTAATTAATAATTTAAAGACATTTACGTAACAGACCGTAATTGTTCGTTGATTCAATATTTTACCTTACCCTAAGAATATTTCTTATAATAAATAAATAAATAAATAAATAAATAAATAAATAAATAAATAAATATCTATATTTGAGTTTGCTTCATTTGGCACTTGAATTTTCATGAGGCACAGTGGTCAACATATGTATAATAGGTAGAGTAATATATGATGTAACTTAATTAACGATGTTTGTTCTTATAATAATTTCAATTGAATATCAGATCTTTGTAGTTATGCAACAAGTAATAGTTTGTTACTCTGGAGCAGGTGGTTGTTCGAACAACGGTTGTTCTATCGGCACGTTCAAAGTTGGCCTTGACAATTTCGTAGTACCTTCCATCACTGGGATCAAAAGATAAATTAGACAATTATCTAGAGATTTCTGATCACTGAACTTAAGCTACTTACCTCAGTACCAAGCATCTGAGCTTTATGCATTTCACCCGTAAAACGTCAATTGCTTTTTGACTCTTATCGGAGAATCGTAGATTTTCTGGATCCCATCGCAATTCCAGGCGTTCAAGGTTTGGACAGTTATTTGCAATTCCGTCCATCAACTGATCCACGTGAATATTGACCCCCAATCGTTCTTGCGTACCCATCACGACGATTCTGGAATACGAATACATATAAATCAGTCATGTCACGTTTTATAATTAGGCATCTGTGAGGTGAATGATCGACTCGATTTCAAGACCCTAATGTTCTGATATGATAGATGAAAATGTAATTCGAATTGTGAATGATACGAAAGTAATCTGAATATCAATGACGTCAAACGTCTGCATCGAATCTCTGGATAAGATAACACTTTAGTCGAAAAAAGAAGTTAGATTGAATATACCTGTGAGCTGGGAGAGGGTTCAGATACATACTTTGTGTTCGTCAAAATTGGTAGAATGCTTTGCCATAGCTGATCAGTGATGTGAGGCATTCCGGAAAGCGCAACACCCCATAGTTGATGACCGTGTCGAGATAAAAATTTGTGTAAACCATCGTCGGTAAGATTATCAGAACTATCGAGATTCAAAGCTATTAAATTTCGCGGATTCCCAGCCTCTGCCCATGCTTTTAATACGCTGTCATTAAAACCGTTTAATTGTCCAGCACTGAGGAATCTAAGTCCAGGTATTCGAGTTAGCATGTCGATTAAACACTCTGTTGTTAAATCGGTCGCTGTTACATCGAGTTCTTGAATACTCGACTTTTCCCATTCCACCTGCATCACGTACTCACTTTGCAAGTCTGAAATTTGTACACAGGTTTGCCAATTAAAGTTCTGTAACAGTTTTCCCGTAGAATCATAAAGTTTGCTCACTAGTTCCTTGCATGAGAAGACAAGTCAACCTTCTGCTTCTCTGAAAAAGGGTCTTCATGGTGGATCCCGTTACTTTTGAGCAAAAATTTACCGCCAGACATTCGAGTTGGATACAATTTGACGAAAACGCGTCTATGTGAGAGTCATCGACAAAGTTAATACCGTACAAATTTATCACTCTCAGATTTGGTGTGGCTGATTTTAATTTGTGAACATTTATTACTTCGTATATCTCCTCTTCTTCTTCTTCCACCTTTTCGTACGTGCCTGTAATCGAATTTAGATTCAGTCAACAATTGAATAGAAGGCAAACTTCTCGCATATACCTATCAGATGAAGAATTTCCAATCCGTTGATGAAGTTATAAATTTTCCTCATGAAACCTTCCATGAATATGACCTCGGAAAGGCATATGCACATGTATTTCAACTTAGTCGGAAAAGCTTGCATCTCGGAAAAGTCGTGAAGTTGCATGGCGGTTGAAAAATCAAGTAGCATGTGCGTTAAATTCGGACATTTGTTGGCTAATTCGTGCAGCACTGTATGAGTAATCAGCTCAATTGGAAGCTCTATGTATCTCAGGGATGGTCCGAATCGTATGCTGATAAAACCAAATGCATCCATTTATTATTTTTTTGTTTGTTACTTCGGATCATAAAACACGGATTTTTTTAAGGTCTGCAGACTTCGGGAAATGTTTATTTCAAGGCACACGGGTTTTTAATCATTCGTTTCTAAAATTGTTCGAATCTATTTTAAACACAATTCAATTGAGAGTCACTCAAAGCGTCTGCGCGTCGTCTTATCTTCAAAATGAAATCTGGCTAGGATTTCTATTCAGTGTATGATATAAGAAATTAGACACTTGTAAAAATAAATCAATCGTACATCAATCCCGATCCGTTAAAAGATCATCGAATAATCAGCCTAGTTTATTAGTGCATGCAGCTACTATGGTATCTAAATTTGGCGCTCAGTTTTCATACCTAATCAAGTTCAGAAGACTTTCTAAAGATCCAACATGTAGTCCGCTGACCTCCGGTCTCAGGGAGACATGTTTCCAGAGTCTTGTGTCGTAAGCTATTTGACGCCATCTTTTACAAACTCTTGCTACCCTGCAGATCTCTCTGTGAGACAAGTAGCTGAAGATGTTGAGAATGACCTTTTCCGGTAGTTTTTCGATGGTCTGTAGAGAATGTAAACTGATCAATGAATTACCTAGCCGTTCAATTATTCTTTCGCACTGGTGAGTACTTTTTTTCTTTGCCTTTTTTGTTCATCAAATGTGTTTTCTATTTTTTAAACTGCCAAGAGTGACCAATAAACATTTTTTAAAAGGACGTGTAAAATAATCGCACTTACAGTGCCGGCAAATCGACTTTTGATTACACCTCCTTCGGAAACATACATCTGAGATGTTTCCAGAGCGATTTGCCCCCATACATCAACACCTCCCAAATCCATTTTTGTTTATTAAAAAGTATTCTCTTGCCTAGTTCGGAATGAAACTTGAAGAATGATGATAAAAAATATGAGTGCTACGATCGAAAATTGTCTCAGTACGTAACTAAAAAATCAAACATTACAAACGAAAAAAAAAACAAAAACAATAAGAAAACACGCGACCTCGCCCAATAAACTTTCACTTTTCCAGTGTTCACTTATATGCACCTCTTTATAACTACAACACGCGGGAAGAATAGAAGTCAGTGCAGTATTTGCAGGAATCCAACAAGTTCAGTGGATAATAGGATTACGCGTGCGCGAGGGCGCCTAAATATACTCCGAGACTTGGAGACTAAACTTAAAATTAAATCGCCGACGACTAACGGCAGAAGCAGACGGACATTGCTTTTACAACAGCTATAACGTTATAATTAATATATCGCTATCAATTATTGCGAAGCTATATAATGCACACTGATCAAAGTACATGTGCACGATGTCATGTATTACCGCTGCACTATAAGATTCGGTTAAAAGACAAAGCTCGTATTTTCCTATATACTGCTGTTTTCCATTTGCACGTGGATTTGACGCTTCGAAGAAGAAGCCAAATCAGTGCAAAGCACAACCCAGAGCTTATCGGCGGACCGATGTCGTGACCACAAACATAAAAGTTATGAAAATCATTTCCATTTAGTATCCACGGGTCAAGCTCGACGTTTTGTATAAATTCCTCATCTGTCAAAGCCTTTTTCATCCCCTTAGGAATCTGTTTTAATCGCAGCTTCGTGCTCTAATGTAGTTCACGGCTGAAGAAATGTTCAAAAAAATGTTCAAATTTCAAAACTATTTGGAATTTTAATTATTTTTCATAATATTGAGTCGACAAGATAAGCCGTTAATCATAAGCACGGATGGAAACTTGAAGTTGATGATGACTCGCGGTAACAACCGTGAAAATTTTACTGGCACCCACGCACACAATTATTCTGAGGTCTGCACAGACTCGAAAACGGCAATTTTAATTCGGAGAATCTGCAAATTCTTAGAACCTATGTATATCCGAATTTGAAAAACAATTTCTAAAATCTTCCAGTCTTTCGCGAGTCGATTCGCGTGTGTTATCTGTGGTAGTTATTTTACTAGAAAAACAAAGAAGAAATTATGGAGATGGGGTGGATTTGAAAGCAAATAAAAAAAAAAGAAGAATTTAACTTTACCGTCACATTTCCCCTTCGGATACTGCTACGTAAATCGTCTCTGGATATAGCGCTAGTTGCGCTTTCGACGTTTAGCTGGGTCCAGGTGGTCATCGTTTAATTAATTGTGACGTTTCGATTGTTTTTTTTTTTTTTTTTTTTCTTTTTCCGTCAATTTTCTTTAACAAACGTGATGAGATTTGATTTTATGGACGGATATGGGCGAGTCCGACACAGCCTGTTGCAGGGTAAGCAAAGTTGTTAAAAATAGATGAATAATTTTCACGTCGCGCGGGGTTTTTATGATGTTATCTGCAGTGATCATCACGTTTGAAACTATGTATTGAAAAAGTCTTATTTCATTATATTGTAATACTGTTCATTTCTCCGACCCGTTCGAATTTCCTACTGCAGTATAATCCCTTAGTTGAATTGATTGCTGATGATGTAGGTATATTAGGCATACGTCGAGACTGTTCGTTGGATGGCAAGTTGAAGCAAGCACATTCGACTGGGTACTGCTTTAATTAGTTATAAATAAAGGTAGGCAGGGGGCCAGAATGGGCAGCGACTATCGACATGTCTCTGCACTGCACATCGGTACATAAGTATACATATATTTGCTAGAGAAAATTACCGATGACTAACAGCTAAATAACAGCAATTATGTCCTACAATCCTCCCTCGTATAATGCATTTTTAAAGTCCGTACAGTTTTTTTCTGCAGAAAAACATACGTTTGGTTTCTTTTTTCTATCGATCGGTACGCTAAAAACCAGCGGCATATTTCAACGCTTTTATAAAAATTGTCTATGCACCAAACTTTTATTGCAGCACGTGCCAAGTCGAAAGCTAATCGCGTGAATTTATTGCTCGACATCGCGTGCATTGATCATTTTCATTCCTGTATTAATCTAGGCAGTAATATTTTGGCGAAAGTTCTAAATATGAATGAAAAAACAAATATTAACAAAATCAAATAGCACTCACGGTATTCGGGCGTCTGACCCGTCGGACTTCACCTTCCCCTTCGTCGTGGGTGTTTAATTGCTGAAGAGCTGCCTCGACGCTCAACGCGTTCCAATTTGACATTCTTCGCATATCCATTTCGAAGATTATGATGGAGAATGATAAAATTTAGGAAAACCGGAAACGAGACGAATGATTGATTAAAATTAACAAGATGAATTTTTAAAAAACAAAAGACAATAATCGGTGGAAAAAATGACGAGGAAATAATTTGGGGATGGGATTTTTAAGTTTCAAATTTTTATGAGTCATTTCACGTTGGCATTCTCACTGCATAGGGGGAATCTTGTGCGTGGGTTTCACGCGATAAATAATTCGTTGTAGAAAATGAACACTGGAGACGCACACATGGATTTAAATAAATCGTAAAAAAAAAAAAACATAAAAATTTATGTACATGTGTAATAAATGTTCACAAAATTAATACTTCAAACTTTACACGACCATGGATGACGCGTAGTATAGTATCGGACATCTCGGCATGTAATAATTTGCTCGATGTTCCGTTTTCTTAGCTTTCGATTTTTCTTTCAATTTTTTAATCGTTTAACAATTCAACTACATAAAAATAAAATGTATAATCGGGGCACTGTAACGCAATTAAAATACGCTTACTCTGTCATCATCATGGCACCACAAAAGTTAAATGAATCGTAGCCTCTAGGTTCCAGAGCAAAAAAATGAAACTAAAATAAGCTTAAGTTTCTGAGCATCTCAAAATAGAACCACTTCTTAGCTGAAAGATGTAATATTCCATCAGCCATGTTGCTAAGGCGGGATATTGTTGAAATTTGAAAAATTTTAAATATTTTTTTCAACTACTAACATAACTTCTTTTGTACATAGATAATGATATTCCTATCTTTCAGATGATTATTAATTTTTGGCTACGAGCCAGGTACGTCAATCATGGAATAATGTACAAGTCTTTGGAAAATGTTGGTAAAAAATAGTGGGATTGTAAATTATTACATTTTTGTTCTATTTTATTTTTTATTTCTCTTTCAAGATATACATTCGGTGACGGAATCTCATGCTGGCAGAAAATTACATGTTTCTTGCTACTGAGACATCATTCTTCTAGTAACGGGGTCAACCCTCTAATTGGCAAGGATCCAGATGCAATTTTAATTAATTAAAACCTGTCTTGTACGATAGTTTGTCGGTTATGCAGCAGACTTGCAAAGCTCTGAAAAGTCATACGGTTAACCAGTAGATGGCACTTAAAGGGACTCTAGTTTATGCGTTTTCCATTCAGGATGACCGTCAAAATTCTGGTGTATTTTCAACGGATGAGTAATAAGTCGCTCTTCGCATCGATTTCGACGCTGCGCGAAAAACAAAAAGAAAAAACTATAATATCATTCGCACAGCTGATTTTAATTACCGACTTGAAGACTGCGCAAAATAGAAAAAAAAACATGTCCCATCATGAATCGAAACTTCATGATTTTTTTTTCAATTGATCCTTTAGAGATGAATTTCAGAAACAAGATTATAAATGTTGAAAAATGCCTATCGATTGCATCCTAACGAATACAATCGTTACCTTCTCAATTCATATATGGTACAATGAGATTTTATTGATCCATTACTTGAGGTTCCCAGGTACTACTGTCAGTAAGCGCAGGATATGATCCTGGACAATCATCAGGAGACTGAATTTGAATTGCGCAATGTGAATCACCTAACAATAGATTTCAAAGAATTTCGTTGCTCTTTGTCGTTGAATAATTGAAATTCTAATTCCGTACATTTGATATTATTTCGACAGGATATACATTGTGGTATCAAATTCTGGAAAGCTTCGGAGGACAATTTGTATAGAATTTTATGTGGTGTAAACCGAAAAGGTTGTAATAGGGTTTGGAAATCGTTGTTTTAAACTATATTGTGTAGAAGCAAGCAGCGCCATCATCGATTTGAACGTCATTTTTGAAGAGAACTTGCCCCCACCGTTTCCAACCTATAAAAGCCAAAGGACGGCCATGTTGGATATTATTCGTTGGTGAAAACTCGCGGGCAACAGAGGTGGGAGCGTAACAAAGATAAATTTGAAACGTAATTAGCAATCTGACCGGCACGCGGTCATCATTTGATAACAATCTCGCTTCAAAGCGGGATGAACCAATAAAGATAATTCAATCTAAATCAGCAGCCTAACTTCAGCTGTCCGTACTCAGACCTCAGTGTAGGCTAGTCGGTCGCTGATAGTTATCAACGTGGTTCTCCACCTAATTCTTTCACAAATGTTATACACATGTAATCTAATGTTATAACCGAAAGGATTGAGGAAAATTGCGGAGCCAGCTATCAAACACATTCATTTGTGCACGACATACTGGTGAAAGAAGCGAAATTAAAAATAGAACGTGAATAAAATAACGATAACATTACTATTCTTACATCGACTTAACTGATACGGGAAAGCCATTCATTAGTCGATGATAAAGAGCATAAATAACCAGTGAAAATTTGACAGTGAAGTACAGTGGATAAAATCTTCTATTGTTTCTGTTTCGGTGAAGTATTCAAATTTGGATTCGTGGTAGATGAACGACATCGTTGGAGAAGACGTTTTCCGTTGTTTGCATCAACAAGAGAAGAGCCATCACATTGATGGCGAAGGACGAAAGTTGAATTTGCTGTCACGATTAGTCTAAAATAATTATTGGGACCCCAACACCAGACCTAGGAAAGCAGTTTATGATAAAATCGGGTGAATTTGGATTACTCATAGACGATCAAAAGTCAACCATTCCACTGTTAAGCTCTACTAATGCGAGCGTTAAAACATCCGACATCCTGAACTACACATTCAAAGCTAGTTAAGGCCATTGAAATAAATTAAGTCTATTAAGCTATTAAAAAATAAAATTATGGCAACTTATTCTTTGTGAAAAGGGATATTGGCTGAAACAAAAAATAATAATAATAAATTAAGGAACAACATATTATAAGAGGAGATCAACGACACCAAACAAGTGGATAAAGAAAAAAAATACACCTACGCAGGAGATTTAAGAACGAAAACAAGCCGACAAAAAAGGGAGGTAATCAAAGCAACGATGGACGGAAACCTGGCAACCATGTGCGAGGAGAATTGTACCAACGTGGGGATTCTGTATGATCTAGTGTTGGACGAAATCTGGGCACCATGGAATGCAGCCCTAAACTATTTCGAATACCAACCATGGTTCTTCTCCCTTCTTGGAAGTCTCATGGTCGGACTTTCCGGTGTTTTTCCGCTACTCATCATCCCAATTGACCAGGGTGTCAACTTGAAACATGGAGGTGAGCAGTTCGTATTCAGAAATCTCAAAACCCACCTAATCCAAAACAAACCATTTTGACAAGTGTATTGAGGATCATGCAGAAACAACTTTCTGTTTCATTTTTCAACTCCGTCAAGCACGGTCGTCTCAGTGTATATTGTCTCTTGGAGACTAGACGTTCTAATTCTTCATTGTGCAATGCCCAGTCGTGGTATATGTTAGCATTAATTTGTATAATGGTGAGGAAAAGATCACTACGCAACTACTTTTGGTTTTTATACACGACGTTTAGTAAAGAGAAAAAAAGGTTTCGGATAAAACATATAGGTAACTCTTTCGTACCAGATGATATCAGCACGTGTGATTTATGATACTGATGTCTTTCAATTATGAACAATTAAATATTGAGGAAGGAATAAACCAAGAGAACATGCCAATTTTTTTAGGACTATCGACCCTACATGTTTAACCTTGAATATTATATGAACAAAACTAGAGACCGGTTATGTAAGAATCCGGTTGACGACCTCTCCCCGTACCTCTCTATCGGCATTATAAGGAATTGAAATCTTATAAATCGTTCACACAGTTGCGGTCACAGTCAAAGCTAGACGGACTTTGTAAGCGTGACACGATTCATTCGAGATAGAAAAAATGGATGCATTACGTTGTAGGTGCGCATTGTACTGAGATGACAGACTCAACCATACACAACAGCTTTGACCCCTGAGCTTGGAACTTGAGTCAGAAATATTTGGATTGTTCAATTATGGTTATTCAAAGTGTATCATTCGATATCGTCAGTATCGATTGTGCCAGCTAATCAATTAGGCCAATACAATTGTTACACTCAACGACAATCGTTTGATACGCGTGCAGGCTATAGGAAAAATAGATAGATAAACGAAACGGCTTGGCTCTAATGATGATGCTTCGAAGAACATGTGATCCCCGCAACGCGATGCGCAACAGTATCTATATGTGATTCACTGATTATACCAACCGTTATTACTTTTTTTCTTTTCTGTTATTTATTTCTATTTTTTCATGGTAATCTCTATTTCTGCATTTTTTTGAAACGAAATAACAGTTTCACTAGATGTATAAGGATCACTCTATAAAAATGCGAAAATCAGAACGCTGCAACGTAAAATAATTTGGCGCAGAGACCAAAAACAGATGACGTTTCTGGTTAACACGATTATGGCTGGTCGACAACTAGATATGACGTCACCGACTCATCCGTAAAAGTTATTATAGCGACAACATTTAACAAAGAACATTCCTCGCATCAACATTGATCGCTATTCGAAGGACTTGGGGTATTACGACAATGAGGGATATAGTTTGGGACATTCATCGGGAATTTTTAGAATTGATTTTGTCGGAGATTTCTACATATCAGACAACAGACCTAACGAACGTCGCGTCTTAACTGGGATTTACTTTCATTTCAGATAACAATGTGGACAAATGTGGACGTAGAGATTAGCTCGGTAGCAAAGTACAGTAGCTCATGTTTCCGTCACTGTCTTCTATCGTCATTGAAATCTATAGTATATTTGTTTCTTGTTACTGATTCACGTCGATGGAAGTATATGACTTTCTTTTTAAGCTCAAGGGATCATGGCCCCGGTGAAAAAAATTTGTATCTACAGGACATCTGAATTCTTTTCTTTTTGGTTTTTATCATTCAGCCAATTTTCAATTTACACTGGGAAATTAATCAGCGTCGTCGGTCACGGGTTGATAATGTCTATCAAGAAAAATATGAAATGTGATATGAATACATATATACATACATATATATTTATATAATATACATAAATAATTATTATAAGTTGGAAACTTCAATAAGTTCAAATCACATTCTTTACCTATGATTCAATCCAATTTCATAAACGAGTGTTTATTACAGCCTATTTAAACATCTATAATCAGCCAGACATCGTGATCCTTGACCTCAAATATCGATTATGGAATCTAGATCACAGTGCCAACTATATAATAAAGCAGCTAATACACGATCGAACGCATATGTCGATGATATATTCACTAATTTTTTTTCGGAAATATCAGTCCCTGAATCTATTGGAGTGTCCAAAATCTTAGAGGGGGACTTAGTCGTAAAAGTCGATGAAATTCTGAAAAAAATTCTTGCAGGATAATTCGATTTGGTATGTACAAACTGTAAAGCGACACATCCGCGTGCCGTAGCTGCCAATCGAATCGATGATGACTCAAGGTCAATGAGTTGAAGTGTAACGAAAAACAGGCGCGAAGGTTAGATCTGTTAAGTTGAAATTTAAAAGAGGTCGAGGTTAACTGTTGAGATGTGCGGATTGTAACAAAATGCAAAATAACAAGGAAATTGATTCTTTTTTTCATACGTAGGTGCTGGTTCTAAATATGAATAGCCGTTCACTTCATTCGAAAAATACTCTCGTACATTATTTTATCGTTAGTACGCATAAGAGCCTTGATCCCTGGAATATAAAATGGAATGAAAAATACGAGTCCAGTGTTGTTCACTAGTCAGCGAAAATAAGCTAACGTCCTCAGAAAATCGCACGCAATTCATAGAAAAAATAATAAAGTAGATAGTCTACAATAAAACTGTATCGATATCGACTTGCGTAGTCATATTGTCTAGAAAAAAATGAACATTTGATATTATGTAAGCATAGAACCTGCAGTGACTATACATTACTTTGTTTCTTGAAGAATATAATGTATACATTATATAGTACATATATTTATGGTATTCATAACCATTTCACGTGATATGTTCAACGTCATATTTGATAGTGCCTCATATGTTAGTGTACGAACAATTTAATTATCATGTGTTAGAGCTCATACTGCGGACCCAGCACGTTTTAAAAGATAACAATTAACGAGATAGTCTGCAACATGTTTCTACATTTGTGTACTTTATATCATTTCCATCATTATTTTGTTGACTAATTGTAAAAAAAACTTGCAGTTAAACTCGCAGACTGAAATTATACCATACGCTGGTGATAATCAATCTATTAAAAATGTGCATCGGCTAATAGGATTTTTGCGTATAAATCTTTCCGATGGTCTGCAGGTCATTTGCATGAATTGAAATCGTTTCAGCGACTACAGCAACTGGTTATTTTTAACTATTTTTCATCAAGGCACTCGCGAATTATTAAAGTGCAAATTGAAGACCTGTGAAGTCTGGAGCGTTACTAAATTTTCTCTATCAACGCACAAACAACGACTAGCATTTCTTACAGATAAAAATTTATTGCGCGTCGTGACTTTCTCATTCCGGGAAAGAACCTTTGATATACAGTGACAGTCGTTATCATCAATTGCACATTATTTATTCTGCATTCCGTTGCCATTGTTCAGAATCACATGTCAGTATATAATTATAATGATATTATATTATGAGTCCAACTAAATCGAAATGAAATGTTAAAAAACAGCATGTGATGATTGGTCATATTTGCCACTCTTTTATCACGTGGTGTTGATAAAAAAAAGCATCAATTTTTGCACACCTCGAATGTATCGATGTATCCAGATGAGATGAGCAGAAAAGTGAAATCTGATATAAGATAGAAGCGAAAGTAGCTCTACACGTAGTGCATCGTTATAGTTGAATGTTTGAATTTCCTCTCACAATTCATCTGGACATGTTTGTTAGCTATTCACATGTCATCGAGAAAATTTCTTCGCGTGTAGTGTAATGAATAATACATCTGGAAGGCCGGTTATGGTAATCAGTTGTTTAATGATGCAATATTTAGTAATTTTACATGTACTACAAAGTTATATTACGAGAGTAATAAGATTATATATTAACAAATTTATGATGATACCTATACCGATGCTTTTATTAGTGTCAAAATGTTTTTTATCTGCCTCTACGTCACAAATACATTAACTCAATGATCACGATTACATACGCAAAATCGGCAAGTTAATTGAAAACTAAATGCTAAGATGGCCAACATAATATGCAAAACACGTTCTTATACAAACTGCGCAGAAAATTCTTTGCTTGGTATTCTTGCAGCCGGATTTAGTCCCTGCAGTTTATCTGCAACTTAAATTTATATAGCTGGGCCAGAAATTGAAAATATTCATACCGCAAGATCAGCGATAAAATTTTTGACATTCCACTTACTTACATTCATAAAAATTTTTTAGTGACGTATTGTGATACATATCAAATGAAAACTTTGTCGTCGGCATGATAAATAGAAAAAATAAATAAATTAGTAAAAAACGTAGGACTCATTTTGTTTAATAATATCAAATTTGCATTCTACGACGGTCGTATGCGAGCTGTACAGCCCCACGGATTCTCCAAAAGGTATTCTACTGCAAACTGATCGCACTTTCGGTCTTATCTCGGACTTGCAGGATATTCCCAGAGGTGGTTGGGTTAAATTGACGATCGTTTGAAGTATTGAATCGTGAAATAAATCACATATTTGATCAAATATAGCGATATCATGAAATTGAAAGTCGTACGCGTGGTGCTGATAATACGAATATGATATTTCACGTTCCTTTTTCAAGTGGATAATTCTTACGCGCTGATGATCACTTCTATTGTGTCGCTAAATTTTAAAAAATTTCGTTTCGAAGAATTGCGATATCTGCAACCTGTAAAATGTAGACAAGGACTCTGTTGTCGCTTTTTATCAGCTCTTTAAGATAAAGATTTAAACGACAAAGTAATGAAATTGATTTGTAGAATATCTTAATACCTAATTCTTATATCAGTTCGGAAGTCAGATCAGATGGATTAAAATTTGTTCGAAGAACAGATCGATTTTACTCGTTGTAAGAGAATCCCAAACTTTTTTTTTCATCAATGATTCCATTTCGAATGTTTATACGATAGGTTGATCAATCACTGATCGGTGTTACATCATGAGAAGCGGTATACATATATACAACATATTCAAGAAACGATTAGTCTTGTTTCTGGATCGATTATGATCAGCCATGCTCCATATAATAGTATTAGAAGTCAGTATTAGAATGGTAAGATCTAATGATATTTTTTCATTGATGTTTTTTTTCCGTTGTTCTAACTTCTCCTTCACATTATATTATATTTATCCGTCTTGCGTCATTGACTGTCTGAGAGAATATAGTTATGACTCTAATCAAGATTTGAAAGACATTAGGTCACGCATAATACCTCCAATTTCATGTGTTAATTTATTTTGAGGGACCTCGAAACACGAACAAGTGTTATTGAGATTTTTGTAGCGCCGTATAACCCGGAAAAATCGAATGTATAGCTATGGGAAAAGTGGCAAAATTGCTCTGGATATTTGAATCGTCTCATTATATGCAGATCACCAATAATAGGCTATACAACTTCGAGGTAGCGATAACTTCCAATAAGTGCATTTGTCACAATTTTGAATCTGTAAGTTCTGAGCGGAAAAAGGTCAGACTTCTTTTTTCTTCAACGATACAAATTCCCTCGTGCAGGAATCTCTTCTCAAAAATGTGCAATTCTCGGAGGCGTTCAAAATCTTGCAGAAATCAAGTATAATTGAATTATGTAATGGTGTGTGAAGTAAAAAGTGATCGTTCACAATATTTAATTTCAATAGCCAGACTTATACTTTCTCTTACGAGTGAAATTTGGGCAGTTCGCATCACGCTCAATCATATGACCTGTATAGAAAATTCCAGGACAGATTAATATATCATTTCAAAACCCACATACCATGTCGTAAATGTGGAGAGATGTCGTGTGTAAAACATTTGATACTATGTATAATGTGTATATAAATATAGTAGTGATATTGAATGTAGGCCACGAAGAAGAGGCGATAAAACAAAATAAGAATGAACGATTTCAAACCATCAACTTACAAATTTTCATTGCAATTTACCAGTGTCTATAATCAAATTCTTAATTCTTGTTTTTCAGAGAGCGCCGGTACGCTCAATGTGCTACTGAGTTTCGCGGTCGGAGGACTTCTGGGTGACGTATTTTTGCACCTTTTGCCAGAAGCATGGGCCAACAAAGCACTGAATCAAGGTACGCTTACTTAACTCACTTCAAGTTTTGAAATGAAATGAAATGAACAAAAGGGTCTCGATTCGAGTATGTTTTGATAGCTGGGTAAATAAACTAACGATGAACGAGACAATCGGTGTTTTAAAATATCGTTACGAAATTGCTTGCGGTTTGGCACTTACTTGCCTTTGGTAGAACTTTTTTTTATTTTTAGCCCACAATACTGCCTACCTATACAGGGATTTGCACAATGTGAATTTTCACGCTTCGCAGAACGCTTAGATTAAACGTAAGAATTCAGTTCCTACCATTCGGCGTAATGTCTATACTCAAAACTGGAAATAATTGACTCTCATGCAATCTCCGCGTTCATTTTATTCACACATGCAAAATCTCTCACCATCCTACGTACCTATGTTCTTGTAGCAACGTTTAACTACGTTAAGATTCAATCAGCACGGTGAAATTGCCAATTCAAATATGCTAATGGACGCACAATAGAGCTTAGAAGACGTCATTGAGCTATTTCAGCGAGATTCGCTCGGAAATATCCAACTCCTTAAGCTCGTTAAAAGATGGGTGAATCTTACGCGGATTTTTTTTTGTGACACAGCAGTTGAGAAAAAATTCAAAAAAGAATTCTTAATATTTGTACCGCATAATATAATCTCGTTGCTATGCGGTTTTTTTGTATTCGTCTGTTAAGTCGAGAATAACAAACATCTGTTTACGCATCTTCGTTCCAAAGTCTGATATTCATTACCTTTTTTATTGATTGAAGGGTCAAAAGATGGTCACCCATCGATGGCGTGCGGTCTTTGGGTCTTGGCGGGATTCCTGGTATTCATTATCGCAGAAAAACTGTTCAGCGGTCTGGTACAGAACGACGATGAAGAAAAAGATGAAATGGAAGACACAAGTGAAAAATCATCGGAAAATCGTGACACGCGATCGATACTGAAAGAAAAGAATCAGATGAAAATCAATCCAGTACAGCAAGAATTGTTGAACAATAATTTTCAGAAAGAATTAGAAAACAACAATTGTTTAATGCCAAATGGTAACGTAAAGAATGGCTGTGTGAGAAATGCCCATATCATGAATGGTACACTGAAGAACATAGCGCAGTTGAATGGTGGTTGTTGTGAAATGTCAAATAACTGCAGAAACGGTTTCAAGATCAAAGAATCTAACGGTTTCATAAAAAACCAGACGCCAAGTTACGGCAACGACTTGAACGTGAAATCAGCAGTAATAGCAGCACGAGAGTTGAACGGCGGTGCAAAAGTTGCCCTGCAGCAACAACCGAATGAAAAGAAAGAGAAAGCCAAACAGATTTCTGGATACCTCAATCTATTGGCTAATTCTATTGACAACTTTACACACGGTTTGGCCGTCGGTGGAGCATTTTTAGTATCATTCAGACTCGGGGCTTTGACTACCCTAGCAATTCTCGTACATGAAATACCTCACGAAGTTGGAGATTTCGCTATACTTTTGAGAAGCGGATTCAATAGGTGGGACGCCGCGAAGGCGCAGCTGCTGACAGCCGGAGGGGGATTGCTTGGTGCTCTAGTTGCTGTGTTATGCTCAGGGGGAGGTGTTGGTAAGTTTGTAATTTTCATTGAATATACTTTAATTATTGTTTTTCTGAGAAGAATCCTCAACCCATTGTCAGTACTCATATTTAGTTACCAAATTGAGCATTGTTCTCTGCAAAGAATTGTAGGGATTAAGTGCGGTCGGGATAAGAGTGATCTTTACATATTTAATACGTGTATAATCGATTTATTAAATTTACCGTTGCCACTTTACAGAGGCAAGAACAAGTTGGATCTTACCGTTCACGGCGGGGGGCTTTCTTCACATCGGATTGGTAACAGTTTTACCTGAACTTCTCCAAGAAACGAACCCCAAGGAATCGTTAAAACAACTAGGAGCTCTCCTACTTGGTATTACGTTAATGGCGTTTATGACCATGATATGTGATTGAATTTTCAATGAGGAATTTCCAATGATGAATTAGTGGAAACAAAGAATCAAACTGATTTCCTGCATGGGCGTATCGCGCAGCGCGCTGACAAATGTATGATAGGTTTTTTAAAGAACAAAAAATGAATATTGACTGAGCGGACTTAGATAGTTCGTCGTAATTGGACTTAGAATCGACGGTTTGTTTTTTTTATTATGTTCTTTTTTCCATTAACGGCGTTTTGACGAATTTGTTATCGAACTTGAATTCGTTGACGATTGATTGGTGATGACAAAACTGTATAAAGGAACACGCGGAAAATGTATTTTTGGAATAGCATTTGAATCTGCAAAACAGATGAGAAAGTGATGAACTTGAATATTATTTTGATATTCTTACTTCGGTATAAATGTAATGAAAAAAAAAGAAAAGGAAAGACTTGTACTGTTCAATTGTTTGTGTGGAACTCTACACTCTCTCCCCTCCAATTTCTGTAGACATATTTGTGCTCAATGAATCGAAGCGGAAGAAATTTCTTTTCTACTAATATCGTGAGTTTATATTGTAACCAGTATTTGCCATAAATGAATACCTATACCTATGTAATAGTGCAAGTATAACAGGAAATATGAGAAAAATGTAATACGTAAATCGTAAGAGTTTATGCACATAAGATATTGTATTGTATAAAATATATTAAGTTCCTGAAGTTAGAATCGGTGTGAAAGAGTTTAAGGTATCTTTGTATGAACCCAAAATGAAACGATTTTGGATTGAATTTCATTTAGTTTCGTCCAAGGGAAATATTGTATGTGATATTAACTGAGTAATAGTTTGAGAGTTGGGAAAAAGAAAACCAAAGTCATTCACTCCTTAATTCGATTCAAGATAATTTGATAATATATGATAGATTGTACTTAAAAAAAAAATAACCAGCAACAACAACAAAAAAGTTAAAATTCTGTAATTTTTTTTCCTTCTACGGTATAATTACGAGTGCCTTTTTCCCCGATATGTAAATACGGTTCGATTTTCTAAGAATATTTTGTAACAACCATATATAATTATGATTATAATTATAACCTGTCCAGAGATCGTCAGGATTTGTAAATAAAATATAATTGTATCTCGGTAAGAAAAAGAAGTGATGGGTCATTCAACTTTATTTTATACAATGTAAGCTACACGTCCTCACTCATTATTGGATGAATATTCCGGTATACTATAATATAGGTTTCATAATTATCAGTCTTAAAAATTTGTATAATCACGTTTATAAACAAATAGTATAGGATTTAAATTAAAATATACTTTATATAAATATATATTAATCTAGCTCTTGAACACTGAAGAGAAAAAAAAAAAACAAGAAATATCTTACTAAATTTATACTTACCCGTTTGAAAGTTCTAACATCTACGATACTTTAAAGTTCGTCATGTGAGACCAGAAACACGGTTTCTTTCAGTTTGTCAATGATCGTCAAAAGATGTCGAATAAAATCATCGTCATGTGACTGCAATTGTGTATACAAGCTATTGTAAAAGGCACTGACTTCGTCTAGAGCAGTTAGGATTTCACCACGACTATTTCGAAATTCGGATTTGCAAATATTGCCAACTGTTAGGACACATTCGTAAATCACTTCAAGTAAATCGTGCTCATCGGTATCAAAATTATTTTTAGTTCGTATTTCATTATCTATTGTTTTCACCAACAAACTTCCAAGGCGTGTGCAAATTTTATGCCTTATAATTTTCTCCTCAAATTCCACATCGGCATATTCTACCATCTTTAATTCTCGATACTGTGATTCTTCAGATTCATCACTTAATTTTTGTCTTTCAAGTATCATATCATTGATCAAATTTATTATACGTTTTTGGGAAGATGCTGGTCCTTCTACCAAGAGCTGAGAAAATATTTCCAATCCACCATGACGGAGAAACACTTTTTGCGCAACTGGGTAATTACGTATCAAAGAACCCATGGCATGAATACAGCGATCCATAACTTTTGCGTTCTCATGTTTTGTCAGAGTGCGTAAAATTATTGGAACAAATTCCAATTCCAAGGCAACTTCCTTTACCTTAGGATTCGATTGTACAGCTGCCCCTAATACTCGAAGAGCCTCGAATTTGAGTTCTTCAATTGTCCCATTGAGGCATGGGTATATGACTTTCACCAGACTGAAAACAAATGAAGGAATGAATATTCCTTATCATAATAGAGATCACTGGGCTGTGAAGATAGTTCATGCGCTCACCCTTCAGACTTGGTGAATTCTAGCCCACTGTCAATATCGTGAACCAAGTACTCTAATTGACCTAATATATCCACAATACTTTTTATTTCATCAGCATCCAATGATCCAGAAGTAATCGCTGTTTCATGCGTAATGAATTGTTTAATAAATTCACGTATTAAATCAGCATCAGTTGGTTTTTGGAATAACTTCATACTTTTGTAATCTTCCTTCAATTCGTCAAGGCGCTTATTATAGCTCTGGAACCGCGTTTCCGAATCACGAATATTTGCATTCTATAAAATAAATAAAAAAAAATGATTTTCCTTTGTATAGTAAACTACATCCTATTTGAAAAATCTATGACCTCAGTTTCCGAACCAAAGGCGACTTGGCTAGCCTTCATACTTTTGACTTTATCTTTCAATTCTTTGGCGGATATTTTTACGATTGCATCAGCTCCTTCGAGTGCTTCGTTATCGGTATCTGATTCTTGCATAGCCTCAGGATGGATAGTCAACGATTTGGTTGTTTCGTCATTCTTGGAAGTTTTTTCTTCAGGTTCCAACAATTTAGCTTCGGTAATCCCAGTTTGAAAATTGTGCCGTACATGCAAACCCTTTGGGATTGGTGTACCTGCGAAATAGCTATATAGGTATACATGTAGCTTAGAATAACCGCGATTCGTCGAACCCTCGAGAAGGCTCAACCCCGAAGAGAAATTCAAAATGAATAACATAAACTGCAAGGATAAGTATCAATCTTGTAACTAAACCCCGTAGAGATGACGAGGCAAATATTGCAAAATCTATATCTTGACTCGCAAGAACGGACTCAGCCATTTTGCGCCGTCACGTCATAAAACCACGTGTCTATTTGACTGACGTTGTAAATATAATATGTAAAGAACGAAAAAAGTAGTCCCGATTTTTTCAACGCACCTTTTTCAACGGTCTTCCACTCCGTGGTGGGCACAAATACGGTTCTATTTTCAGAATCTTTCTTTGTACCAACAACAAAGTTGAACAAAAAATATGATATTATTGTGAATACTGCGAAATTACAACGCATTTTTAGGAGTACGTGTCGCTTATAGCTATCACAATAGTGAAATCGGAGACTGATTTTTCGAGAATGTATCAGTACTACGAAAAACGTAAGGCACTTGGAAGTCCTTCGATGACTAGTCGACAATTTTTGTATCACTTTTTCAATATCAGACACTATCGTTGTCACTCTGTAATTGATTCTTTAGCTATTATACAGAATCTCTTCTTATTTATACAGTCGTTTTGCTGGAATCAGTTTCACAGATTATCCACTAGGTGCACTTTGAGGGCCAATAGGAGCAAGTAAAACCTGCAAAATACGGTGGGCGGGAACCAATGGGAAATGGGAACGTACCAGTACTATGCGCGGGGAACCCAAGGGACGCGAAACTCATTCAGTCATTCGCTACACGAACGCTCGACACGTGCGACCATTCCAAGTCTTTACCCAGTTACGAGGCGTCTGTCGGCGTAACTTCAATAACTTAAATCAGTGTACATCTAATCAATCGTAATGGCTGAGGAATATTTATACGGTAAATATTATTTTAAAACGTTCACAGTGTGAATTACTTGATTTATTTTTCACCGGTAGTGAATACTTTATTGTATTATTATCGTTAAAACATCCGTACGTGTGGACGCCGGCAAAATTTCAGCCATTGTGGCGAGTCCATTGTCTTCCCATAGTTGAACGGTTTTTAGTCAGAAGTTTATACATATCCGTCGTCCCTGCGCCAAGGATCATTGTTACTTTGATTCTATCGCTGATTTATCTTCATTCTTCAAGTCTCACGTCAATCTGTACGCAGGAATCACCTTGGAAGGACCCAATGCCACTGAAGTCTGGGATCCCGAACACAAAAACGAGGACGCTGATGGGGCTAATCAGCATTTTGGTGCTGACCAAAAGCTCATCATTAAAATGGTTAGTGCAACTTAATATCATCTTAATTGTATCCTTCTTCTGTTCACCCTATCTACTGTTTTCCACTCGCTACTCAACTCTTTTGTGATCTATCTTTGGCGCCATTGACGCGATACTTGCGCCTTTCGCAACTATTATTTTTCTGCCACCACTAATATCCTATATTTCTGTACTAACGCCCATGATACATAATTTCAACGATTTCTATGCATTTCAGGCACTTTTGGGCCCAGAGGCTAAACCCAGTGAGTTGAACGTTCTACAAGTTGAGGCAATGGGACTGAAAGGACCTATCAAAACCCCAATTGCATTATTGGAATTGGGAAAAACGGCACAAATTATACTTGACCTGAGCTTCCCTGATCCTCCAGTCACGTTCACCCTAATCAAAGGCAGTGGTCCAGTCCACATAGTAGGACACAATCTTCTTGGTAAGTTATTAGTATACATCAATTTCATGTAATGAAAAAATTTTTGTTACTTGACTTCAATGAAAAAGATGAAGGTCAAAATTCTTTGCACTGTTAAGTAGGAGCAGGATTCGCGAGACAATAATTAGTCGCAATCTTTTCCATAGTTAGAGTAGTGCGTTCAAGGAATTTAGAGGCAAGTATTCTAGACAATAGTATCGGCCCATTTAGCTTATTGATAACATTCAAACTGTTCATTTTTTTTGCATTTGCGTAGCGCATGAGCTTTGATTACTACAAATTGTGGTTTCTGTCTATTGCGATGAGCTTACTCTCAGAAGCCTCATTTCATCCAACATTGTATTACAGATTAATTATCTTTCAATTTTATTTTGCAGGTACGCATATGGACGAATTCGAAGATATGGAAGATGACATTGACGAAGAAATTATTGATGAAGAAGACGATGAAAAGGTAAATATGAAGTTTAACGACCGTTTAGTGTTTAGCGAAACTTTTGCACCACCTTAATCAAGATACAATAGTAATTCGAATAAAAGACTTCACCCTTGGTTTCATTCAGGGTTGTACTAAATTCGCATTCATTAAATTATCAATTAACAAAAAAGAAAAGAATGAAATATAATGAGCAGCAGAAAAGGCTGAGGGTGTTATTGCTAGAATTTAGGGGACGTCATCTTTTATTATGTGAATGGGAATTAATATTTCAGGCCGCATATAAGAAACGGAAACTTACTGCCGAGGGTAAAAAAAATGGCACCAAACGCGCCAAGATGGATGAGGAGGTAGACAAGGAGAACTATCGAATAGCATGATTGGTCCTAGAAATAAGTTTTACTCACAATAATTAAAAACTATTTTAATTCATCGCAAAGAGTATCAGTGATCATCCTCTTTTTCTTTTCGTTTTTTAATTATCTGAGTAGGTAATAACTATAGAGTATCATCTTTCAAAATGCGGATGTACTTTGCTTTGTGTTACATCGAGAGAAAAAAAATAACACATTTTGTTACTTTTATTTTTTGTACAATAAACCATGCCTTTGAAAATAATACCAATTTACGTAGAATCCAAATTTTATTTCACTACCTACCATCTTGGCAGTGTACATTTGAAATAATGGGCCTATTTTAGAATCGTGTTTCAATTTTTCATCTGTGCTATTGAATGTTATAATTACTTTCCATTCACTGGTTACTTTATTTATCATCTCAGCGATTAGCATTGTGTCTTTAATTCCATTATTTGGTGATGAAATTATAATGATATTCTATGAGTTGTTATACCTAATTTTTTGTCTATAATAGTTGGAACTCTTTGTAGTTTGTGGTGTTTAACATTCAATTATATATATTAGATATTAATCTTTTCACGGGTTTTATTACCTTGTTGTTGCCTTAAGGTAGAGATGATTGCTATAATAAAATGTGGAAAATAATAAGGTATCTCTTTTTGATTCAGGATCCAGAGGATGAGGAAGATGAGGATGAGGAACCAAAAAAGAAGAACGCAAAAATAGCGGCTCCGGCCAAAAACAAAAACCAAGCCAACAAGAATAAGAAAAAATAAACCTCCAGTGATTCTTGTAACGAATAAACACAACTTAGGCTAGGCTCTTAAATGTAAGTTCATCGTCATCCGCGATTCGCGTAACCAGTATCATTTTCATCCTATTATTAAAATAGAATTGTCAATCATTCAATTCGCAGATTTTTAAATCATTTTACCGCTACCTGGCCACTTCGGTTATTACTAACTAAAGGATATGTTTTATTCTAGCGACTTGCAAAATAGGTCCCGGGGCCATGACAGGGTCAAAACTGAAAATCATACTTGGGAGGATTTATTGTATACAGAGGATACTCATCTACTTCGTCGACCCTACCGAATTTTAAAGCTTCCGTGACTCGCCGAACATCAAGATAGCAATCTACAGTTCGGATTTGAAAATTTGTGAACACGTCAATCAAGGATACCAGATTTACCACGTGAATTTTATCTCATTCTCTTTCCGCAACCCAGCTTCCAATAAAACATACCTTTTAGCATTATTATTACTATTATTATTATTATCATTATATCATTATACTACACGAAATGATCCCTCGTGCAAATCATGATAAGTAATTTTTTCTCCCGCCGAAGTCCACTGTATTTATTTCTGTAGTCGAAGATAATCTTGTTGTATTCTTTTAACTAGAAGAAGCAAAAAAGATAAAACATTGTCATCTTTCGATATTCATTCCATTTGTTGAAAAAAAAGTAACTGTCGTCGGCGTACAGACTCGTGGCGAAAACGTGTGTTGTATACATTGGTTTAATACGTATATACCCGTACGTCTGTATACTCTTTTGTACATATACGATACAATAAAAATTTCACTTAACTTTTAATTTCTGCTATGTATTTATGTGAAAGTCCAGTAAAAGGATCACAGTAAAGTAAGTAGCGTAATTATTATTCGTCAATTTTCTAATGCTCAACCATGTTCATTATTTGGAAATATGTATATTATTTTATCAATCGGATAAAATTTGTGTAAAATGCAGTATCGGAAGTTGCTGAAATGAAGTTGGTTTTGTTTAGATTTTATAGTCCTAGGTCCTTCGGCTTAATATTTGACGAACCAATCAATGAAGAAGGAATTTTCAAATACAAGATTAACATCACAAAAATTCTTAAGGTTAGTTGAAATGATTGTCACATGTCTTAATGTCATTTCACTTCGCGCGGCAGAAATATTCTTCATAAAAGTTTCGTTTTGTTCAAAGAAAAGTAACAGGAATAAGTCGTCCACTTTCGTGATCTTGCCTTTATTATCCTAGACGTAAGATGTTCACGTCATTTTACATTATATATTATTGTCATCGTTTTCGATACGTGGCGATTCTCTTGACTGGTTAATAAATGTTCCGGTCATATAAAATTTATTGCTGGTGCAGCAACTTTAAACCACAAAAATTTGGGAATCATTCGTGCATTTAAATTTCGAATCAAAATCCGGGTTCGTTGATTTATTTTCCGAATAAATATAATGATCAAATAAATCCTTTGGATGTTTGAAAATAAATATGAATGCCATTAAAAAATCCAGGAGATTATCAAAGTCGCAAAAAACGTCCCAGCCCAATACTGCATATACGTCTCGTGATACCCTGGATATATCCGAGATGCAAAGTGTCGATTTGAATGAAGATTTTACAGAGAATTGCACTATTAGCAGTGGAGTAGATTGCAAATGCAGCGGAGCTGATCCCCTTGATTTTCCTTATCCAGAAGCCAGCAGAGAATCACAATCATTCGAAGAAGTCACGGAACTCCGCCAACAAGTTACTATTATTATTATATTATTGATTTATCAACGTAAAAATGAATAAATTATTAATATGTAATTGCGTAATGTTTTTTGAAGGTTGCAGAACTAAACCAAACGATGGTACAAGTTAAAGCAGCTGTGCAATTAAAAGATAGTCAATTAGAATGTCTGCGACGTAACAACGAGCGTTTCTCAGCAGAGTTAAAAAAACAGCAAAGATGTAACAGAAATTTGAAACGTATGTACAAATCTAGCGATGTACAATGCTCTCGTCTCTATATTATTTTAGCACAAACAAACTCCAATTTTAGAACAGCTGGACGACGAAAGGTTCTTTTATCAGAAGGAGAAGGAACATTACTGTGAGGAAATGCAAAATCATAAATTGTGCAAAAAAACTGAAACTAGTTCTTCCAAGTCTCTTTATAACCAGAAAAAAGAGTTTGAAAGGATTCAAGACGCTCTTGAAGAGGAGAACGGAGAACTCCGAGATGAATTAATCGAAAAAAGTGAAATCACTTATAATCTTTGCATCAAATTTCTTCGGATGAAACATGCTAAAGACATACTAAGGCAGAAACTGGATCAACTTTTAAGGGAACATTTACAGGTGATGGCGGAAATGATGGAAAAACTTGACGAAGCACGCGAAGAACTCAATATATTAGTATCTGAAAAATTTCAAGAACCAGTCGATCTTAGCAAGGCCAAATTTTTGCAGGTGCTAATAAATTTTTCTTCGTAATTTATAGTGTTTTGAACAATTCTTCAATCCAAGCCATTTTTTTTTTTAGGTAGTTCAAAGAAACAGTCGATTAGTCCATGAAAATGCGTCTTTGAAACTACAGGTACATCAGTTAACCCAAAATATCGAGCAGATCAAAAGCGATGAGCAAAAAACAAGAGCTATAAACGTAGACGCGAGGATAATACCTAAATTGGTTTCACAAGCAAGTAAAAGATCCCGCAAAGGAGCTGTAAACTCTTTATCCACTGTGTAAGAATCCACATCAATCTATTCTATGATAAATACTTTTTTGTAACATAAATTGATACCTGTAATTGAATCATTAGCTCAGGAGATGCTAGCTGGAAAAAGTCATCAGAAAAACTGGGAATTTCTCGTTCTTCCTTGGGTACATCGTGTGGACTTTCAGTGGATAGTTCGGGGGATGCGAAGGCGCCGTTGAAGCATAAGAAAAAGCACGCTACGTTCGACATTCCAGAGGTTGATGAACCCTCGGAAAAGCTTGCTGAAATCCACACTGTTCGGACTCAGAGTGCACCGGAAATCGTACAAACTACGACCTTCAGGCAAGACCTGATTTCTGGAAATGCTTCAGAGTACACAGACGTAGCTGACAATGAGCGCAGCGTTGAGGTCCGGGATATGTATACAAACACTTGATGAGATCCGAAAAAATAGCTATTCAAATCATTGAATATTTTGAACAAGTTTGAGCTTAAACACAAACGGTTGGTCAGTGACGTTTTTCAAAAGTAATATGGTTACGTTGATAGTGACTGTCCCGGCGGAGAATTGCTGTACACGATAGATAGATTGAATAATAAATGTATCGATAGAATGCTGATTGACTTCAATTTATCGGTGATATACGTGAGTGGAAACTTGTACTGATGACTTACAAACATAGAAACTAGTTTTAAGTGATAGTTTAATAAAAAACAAATAAAGAGGGAAGATGGAAATAGAATATGGGAACAAATTAGACTGGGTTAGAGCATTTATTTTCAGAATTGGGATACTTTGATACAGTATAGAGATATTAATTATTATTATCATCGGCAAATCAAAATACCATCATCGCATCTGGGGACTTCCCAATTTTTCATTATGTAAGCGTTTTTCTTTATACCTCGGTCGAAAGTACGTATCTCCGGCATCCAATTTGAGGCAGAAAGCCTAAGATCTGTGCATTGGTGGGATTACATGCACGACAGGGCATCCAACTTTCTGGCCGCGTGTCGTATACTATTCTTCATCCCTAGCCGAAAGTACGTTCGATAATTAATTAATGAAATAGCGTAGCCAACCAGAGCGTGCGTTAGTTCGAGCAGGCCGCAAAAGCCGCTATTTTCGGAGCGAAATGCGTCCGGGAAGACCATACTTTCGGTTAGAGGATGGTGTATACATTTTTTCTCCATACCTCGGTCGAAAGTACGCATTTTCGTTCTCGATTCGGACGAAGAAAATAGGTCCTTTACTGCCTGCACTGCCTGCTATAACGTAGTGCGCACCATCTGTGTCGCGGGAGGAAGATCAAGCAATGCATGCAATAAAGGAAAAAAGGAATGCAGAAGATGAATCTGGACCAAATGTAGCGAACAAAATGAGATCGAATATAATATAAGTTCTATCCTCAACAAAATTCATTTGTATAATTTGAAAACTGTACGTTTAATATAATTGTACATTTACAATTGTATCTTGTGCGCATAAAAAAACAAAGACATCAAATATTCGAGTTGCCTCAAGTACTAGTCATAACATATTCAAGTTGTCTTAGTTACTTTCAACCATAAAAGAATTTATTCAATTAATAATTATTGGTTGTCAATGCCCCTCGTCGCCCACGCTGGCGCTCGACATACGAAGGAACATCTTTTTTGCAGCATGCGAATGCCGCGGGCATTGACCACAAACTCGAACTTCTAATCTCAACTTTTGGAATGAATACTGACGATTTCATGTCTACAATCAATCGCGTACTTTCGACCGGCTATAACGAAAAATAGTATAGACCGCATGGGCAGGAGGTTGAAAGCTCTGAAATGCGCAACATAATGCCCGAGGCTATGTCTCGCCGTGCAGAAATTTCAACTTTCTGCCCTTGTAGTGTAATATACTATTTGCAATTATTCAATGAGCGAGTGACGTAGTTTTCCTATAATCATGATAAATACTTGGCTAGTGTTTTATGGCAATGAAACAGGATATCATTATCATCACTATCTGTCTGTTACTCAGGTGATTATAACCATAAGTAGATGATATTATTTCAAAAAACAGTAAACTATAATTGTTAGGTACTTCCAATTCACAATAAAATTGACCATTTCCATGGCATAATTGTCTTCATTTTAATACCTGAAGTGTCATTATATAATAATATCTATACATATATAATTTGTGGCGACACTATCGAAGCGATAAATGAAAGATTTTGAATGTTTACTGGAAATAGTTTTTTGTTTTATTCCTTTATTTGAGATCATAATTGCTAAACGTAAAGATGCTCTGTGTATGTCCGGATATATCCTAGATTCAAATCAAGTGCAGTATTCACAGCCCGTACTTACACTTAAATTTTAATTATCACTTACAATACTATATGGCTAATTCATCTCGAGGAATTCCAAGGTACTGTCTTCCTAACAGATTATAGCACCCCAGGGTATCGAATGGTTAAAATTTGTCTATTCAAAAATATTCATCTATGTATCACTATAAATCAATTGGAACGGAGCCAAATCGAAGCCCCGTAGCGCTACCCAGTAAATCCTGGAATCCCTCACTTCTCGCAACTTAGAGCTTCAATAATCATTCCACATGGATCTATGTTACTGTACCCAGTCAAAAGATTTGCTGTGCACAGCAGAGTGATCTTACTTATATCTTGAAAACAAAATAATCAAAAATAACCGATAGGTGAGAAAAAAAAACTTAATGAGAAGTAAAATTAAAATAATCTGTGGTAACATTTATTAAAATTGTTAAAAATCCGAGATTTTACACATTCAAAACATACATAGTTTTCTCCGTCCTTTTTGTCTTATTTCTTTTCTTTTCTTCGTAACTATTCACTAATAATTATATTAATAAATAAGTATCCTCTATTATTACGATATTTCACTTAATGTCTTCTTTTTTGAATATCCTTATATGATCTATATATACTTTTATTTCTTGTCCAAGTACAATCTAATCGCGGGTGTACTGTACAATTGGTATGTATAAAAGAAATCATCACCAAAGTAAAAGTAGCAGAGCGTATCAAAATTATAGCACAAATTATCTGACAATGAAAGACAAGGAAAATTTACCGATGGCAATTTTGACGATGTCGACCGACAGTATCATATACCCTCCCTCGTTTATTTTACTTCATTCTTCGATTTTTTTTTTCTTCTTAAAGAAATATTTAGTCATTTTTTTTTTTCAATATTTCTTGTTCAAGTATATTTGGCACGTGTGTGTAAATCGCGTACATTGAATCATCACTCAACTACTTATTATATATGTATCATTAAGGCGTCGGTTATTTAGCAAATGTAACATTTCAAGAAGGATCAGCTGAATATCGAATCTTTGTCAGAAAAAAATGATTCTGCCCAGGTAGAGGTTACTAACTCGCATTTCCGCGCGCCACGCAGCATACACTGTTTTCCATGTATTTTGAATAGGATTCTACGATTTTTACTCCTCAATTTATTGTTTTGAGGGCCGAATAAACTGTAACGTTCTTTCTGTACTTTGAAATTAGTGTACTCCATAATTAGGGTTTTCAAGTCGAAAAAAGTGCACTTATGCAGAACTTGGTCGTTTTTTGATGACGCTACTCGACATCCAACTGATACTCCTTGAAATTTTACCTTCGGTAAATAACGGACACCTTAATGAATCATATCGTAATTATTTTGTAGATTTCATACAAGTTTAATATTTTCGTCACTAATTATTATTAATTATATTATTGTTACCATTGTATTATTATTGTTATTATTACTATTATTATTATAATTATTATTTTCGTTTTATTACTCGCGGTTATGGTTTTTATTTCATGATAAAGGTAACTGGTTAATGATCTCTTTTTTGTTTATTATTACTTTTATTTATACCTATGCAGGAAACCGTCGCGGAATGATTCAAAGACTTTCGTTTTTACGTAAATATTTAAAAAGAATCAGAAAAATAAAATAAATAAAATAAGGTAAAATAAAATGTAAACATCTCCAAACTATAAGATTATCATCACTATAACACGGAAAAATAATATTACAAATAATGGAAAGAAGGGTAAAATATCTTATAATATGCAATTTAACTCAGCACAAAATAAGAATTTAAACAGATAAAATGATTCGTAATAACTCTGGGTGTGTGAAAATTCATTTCATTATCAGTAAGTAAATGGGTCTTCTCTTTCGTACTTTTTGTTTGAAAACCAATAAATGAATGAGGAGATATTATGTATACATGTGTGGAACACTTTTTCGATAAATGACAAAGATTTGTAAGAGGTGAATTTAAATTTAAGTAGTTTTATACCTACAGGAATACTCAAACTGCGAGGAACTATCCGGAAATATGTGTATTCACTAGATAATTGATTCGTTAGTCCGGATAAGTTCACCGCGTTTTCTTCAAACAGTTCATAGAACATAAAATATTTCTAAGTAAAAATTAATTATTAAAATAACGAAGTTTACTATAATTGTGATCCTCCACCGATTTCTCTCTGGTTTTTTTTTTTTTTTGTTTTTTCTCAATGTCCATATACCTATGTTTATATAATTATTTATTCATATTCGGTTGAGGAATTCAATTGAAAAAGAGTTTCTTTTCTTTTTTCATTCAGTTCTATGAAATATATGTATAAGTATATGTATAATATTACTCTTTCAATCGACGACGTTGTCGAATAAAACGGGGAGGGGAAGGGGGGGGGGGGGGGAGCAAAAATAGGACTGATAAGAAAAACGGCAATAAAAAATTGGTTTTAGTATGCACTTCACTGTCTTCCACAAAACAAACTGCACTGTTTGAAAAATAAATTAATCTCGTATCGAAATCGATGCACTGTAGCTCTTAGCCAATCCAAGGCAGCCATCAGCTAGGCTGAGGTGGAGTAAGTTTCACCAGAAGCCAAGTGTAAAGAGGTAACTTTTGTTTATCCACCAATTCATATTTGAGATTTGTTAGTCCATCTGTAGCGAATCTCTTCTTCCCACTTTTCAGGAACTCGTACCTTTGAAGACAAAGAAAAAATTAATAAAAGCAAAATTATAAAAAATAAAACACATAACGATTGCAGTGAGCATTGCGTTATGAAATATGAAAACAAACATAAACCAAATGAATTTTACGAACCTTTTTGGATTAGCCTTCTCCTTCTTGTGGGTGAGCATTTTATACCTGGCAATATTGGCGGGATAACGGGATATGTGAAGACCATGGGCCTTGATGCGATTAGCCATGTCGTCATCCTCGCCACCCCATCCCCAATATACGTTGCTAAATCCATTCACAAGTCTAAATTGTTCCCTGGACATCGCTGACACACCGCCAAATATGTCTGGATATGGTAACCTATGAGAAAAAAAAAACAAGAAAAAAATAATAAGACATCACGTTACAAGATGTCATGTAACATTATTATACTATCAATAAACTTGATAGATTTGTTTTCGAATTTTCGTGAATTAATTACCTGTATTTAAATTTGTCAATAGCAACAGACATGTGCCTTGGTTGTTCGGGACATGTGTAGAGATTTCTATCGTCTTCTGGTAACAGATCAACGTCATGAAATATGAAACAATCAAAGGGATATTCCTTGAGAGCCTCAACGTACCCAACATTCATTAACATTGCTCGATTGAACTGCACCGTACCTGAAGCATAAACAAAAATAAATCAATGAATAAAGAAATAAAATAAAATTTGGTTTATTTGAGATAATTATCCAACTTTGTATAGGTACACATTATGTATAATGTACCTCGGGAAAATTCATCACGCAATTTTATCATAGAGTAGGAAATATTCAGTACACCGTTAACTCCACGTATATTTATTTCACGTGTATACTCGTAGTATGTACGTGTAATGTATATTCATATACTGTTGCAAGTAATATCAAATTTTCTAAAGCCCTTTTAATGCAGTGTATATACCTATATAGGATTTTCATATTACAATTTTCTGATATATTTTGACGGTCCAATTCTGAACTCTACGAAAAATATGTGCGTATATTATGTGTAAATATGTATATATTTCATGTTACTGGATTTCCTATAGATTCAGTTTATTCAGTTTATTCCTCTTATTATTATGTTCATTTATTTTGTTTTTCCATTCCCGATTTTTCTATTTTTTTCATTACTATGAATATTTAGATGGACTAGTATTATTACGTGACAAATAAAAATGGATAAAAAAAAATTATAAGAGAATAAAAATTCGAATAGAACGTAGGAAGTTGAGGGTATATGTTATTACACGTAATCCACTCGTAGTAGTCGTTTTCTTGAAGGAAATTCCCTCGGGAACGTTAGCTGCAGCTTCGGTCTCGGGGCTCGTTAATCATTTGGCGTGAGATAGCACCCCCTGCGCTAGATACTCTACCCGTCATTACAGAAAACCTTTCCTCGCAACGCCCAGCAAAGGCGTGTTATATATAATTACATATATATGTATAGGTATAATGTATTGTTTTACTCAAAATCTCGCGATATTTTTTGTCATTGTTCTACCCATAACCACACGCACAAAAAATGTTTCTTGAAGGGACTACCTCCTCTTCAAGCTCTGAATTCTTGATCCACGAGAAGTTATTTCATTAAAACTTAGAAGCGAATTTTCATCCCTCGATGGTATACGTCGATAAATACTCGACAGATTAGAATCTGTTTTATACTTTTGAATGGATAAACGATTAAATAGCGATTTCGTTATAAATCAGAAATCAACGAAGCGATGAACTGAATGCACAAAATAAAATAACAGGAAATGGTAGTTTTCTAACCGTAAACCTGGGTTTTATTATACGATGGTAGAAAATCTTGGAAAATCGGAAACCGAGGGTTTATTTCCAGTAAAAAGAATCAATTACTGAAAGAGCATCTATATAGCCCTTCCTTTTCTCTCCATTCTACAAATGTAGTAAGGTCTTCCGATTTTTCTTTGCTTTTCGGCTACGCAGTCCCTGAAGTCTTCGTAATTCCGAGGGTTGGTAACTATGTAAACGGGAAATAAAAGAAGAGAAAAGAAAAAAAAATCAAATACCCGGCCATTTTAACGGATAAGAACCCAGAAAGGCCCAGATTTATATTCTACATTTCAGGGGTAACGAACAGATTTTTATTATGCCTACAACGAGGTCACCAAACACCCGAAAATTGTGATATCTAATTTTCGACAAACTTTGCAATTATTTAACCGTCAGGATTCTATTTCGAAGTACAGACATTATGTGACAAATGTTGAAAAAGGAAAAAATTTTAAACGTGAATCCGAATGAATTTCAGACTCCTGCAGTTCAGTGCTCATTATTCTTACATAGGTAGTACAGACACATAGAATTTATTGGAACGGTTCCAAAGTTGGGTATAAAATTTGCAGAATCTGCCGATTCCGCAGGCGTATAGACTTTTCTCATACAATTCACGGGATGTCAAGTGGATGCAGCTGCAAAGGAGTCTAGAGGAGTTTGTAAAATCCATTGGGGAAGTAGAATAAAGCTTTTACGTAACATGGATAAAGTTTAATTGAATCGTTAAATTATTGTAAATAGAGGTGAACCTATCGGTCGAACAATGCTGCCCTAAAGGTATAGTAGTGTAGTATTATAACTGCAATGCGGCAACGTCCGTCCTAATATACCTACGTATACGACGTTTATATAAACTTCTCTAGCATTAGGTTTAGAATGGTGTTACGTAAAATGAACGCTACGTATGTAGATACATATATGCTTATACGATCCCTAAAATAATTTGAATTACTTACCATGCTGTTCGACAATAAATATCGTGTAATCAATTTGCTGTCGAAGTAAAACCAAGTGAAGATTGTAGACAAGAGTTGATAAATGCTGAGGTCTCGCGCGGTAAGGAACAATGATTGCTACGTGATACCGGGCTTGGCATTCCTTAGGGAATCCTCTACCACCTTGTTCCAATTTTCCAGAAAAAAATTTCTCTGCTTCAGCACTACTGGGAGTCTGTTTAGAGATGGTCACTGGTCCGCCTATGTGAAGACGAAAAATTTCATGAATAAAAACAGCTTCTATTTGACTCACAATCAATGCGAAAGATCTTCGGAACGGTTTTTTTTTTTTTTTTTAAATTTTAAAATGTAAAAAATGTTCACTTACTGAGGTTTGGGGGAATGAGCGAACACCTCGGTAATATGGCAACGGCAATTTCAGTGACGTTTTGTAGAACGGTGATTTCCTGAGGGTTATTTCCGTCTGGACGAACTGTAGTAGGTTCAATTTTCGGCGGGTTAGCAGGAACGTTTTGCACCAAAAAATGCGTTTCGGATGAATTTGTAGTATATGCTGATGTATTAACAATACCACCAATAGAAAGACTGGGAACGGTAACTGGACCGTAAATAATAAATCTCCTAGGATGGTTTTTATAATTATGTCCAGCGTTCCTGAAACTAAAAGTAAATGAATAATATCTGACATAAAATGCTTTGGCAATTTTTTTACGAAGGTGCTCTATGAGCATATATTTTTGTTCTCTTCATGAGTAGGGTTGTTTTCATATTTTCTTGTATCGCAGAAATAACGATACTCAACTACACACATCTCAACCACGCACATCAAAGGCTGACGTGTAACGAGCGTCAATAACGGTTATATAATAGAAGGCAAACATAATGGGGATATACATATACATATATACGCTGTGCGAAGTAAAGGAAGATTGTTAAATATTTGAACGTTTCGGTGGTGGAGAACAGAAGTTAATAACTCTAATGGATTATTATTCGTTTTTGCCACCGCTGCTATTCCTGTAGACGAACTAAACTGATTTGATGTTTTTCAATAAACTATAATATAATGTAGAGTATTTATCTAGTTAAAGTATTCTTTTGAAATATGTCTGTATATATGTCACCCATACAATGACGCCAAGTTTTACGGTATTATATTTTTTTATCACAAACTTTTTAAGACGAGTTATTTAAACCTCGGAAAGCTCAATCTGACATAATATCATGGTATAATTGAAGAATGAATGGAGAAATAAAAAACGGTTAATGTCTTCTTCGTACTCTTGGACGACAAATTCCAGATTCTTAGTGGAATTCCTTGAATTTTTATGAGTAATTCAACAACCTTGATTGAATAAGGAGAAATCCAGAATAATTTTTTCTCTCTCATTCTCGCAGATGGCACGACCGATGATTATTATTTTCAATCAAAATATCTAATCTTAGATTTGATGGCCTTCGTTTTTATTTTTTTTTATTTTTAAATAATTTTCTTCTTACTTCCAGATGTTTTTTTTTTTTTAGTTACATTTAAGAGCTATTACAAAAGAAAATGATAATTCTAGCTACATTTTTTTCAATGCATCCTGTGGTACGTCATGCAAGTGACGATGACTATACGGAATTTCGATTTTTCTTACCAATTATTATTGAAGTTATAAAATTTCAAAGTACGAAAAAAGTTTTTCCTATGTTACTTCCCATAAGAAACTTTGACGACAAACCGGACTATTTTAGAGTTGACATAAAAAAAGCTTAACTTTCAGGGAACTCTTTTTTAACAATTTGGAAGCGTTTAAGTCCCTGACAGCAGAAAAAATTCCAAAACACCCCGATTAAGGACCACCCTAGTGTATATAATACATATTGTATCATCATACATAGAATTCCAAAGTTACAGTTCATCTACCAAATAAGGCGGATTTAAAGTAACAGTTACCAACTTTCCGCGACAGCTATAACTCAGGATTTCAGTTTCTCAAACATAGGATATAGGGGGAAACCGTAGAGAATTCTCTGGTGTTCTTCTTACCTCCAATAAAAACGTTTTATTGTCATAGTTATTACGAGTTTCAGAGTTTTCAACTTTACTTATGTGCAGTAATAGCAAAAGAAATGAACAAAAAATATATATATGTCAAAAGCAAAGAAGAATAAAAAACTTGGCCCAAGTCGCGGTGGAATTCAGTACACGTGTACAATGACACTGATATGTAAAAAATAAGTTTTTTTCTCTCTCACATGTTTTTCACTAAACATCAAAAGTTATCATTACATCCTTTCAAATTCTTCAGATACGGATAAAAATCTAGTTAAAGTCGCATGGGTTTTTGCAATTCTCTCTAGCTTTCGCGCACTGAAGACTTCGAGATCAAATAAGTGGAACGGAAAATGGGTGGAAAAAAAATTTCTCTTCCCTGTCAGGATGCTTTGTTTCTTTTTCGCTGTCTCAAAGAGAACGTATCCTGAAAGTTTCAGAGAAATAGAAGTAATGTATAAGATAGAAACTATATTATTGAAACTCGATCAAAATATCATATCTTATATGCAGCATCAATAATTTTCTGGAGCTTTTTAAACCGTTACAAACATGAGTCAAAGTAAGATAGTTTTTTACATAATCTGCTGAGGATACATCGCTACTGAAAAGGAAGACAGAAAAAAATAGCAAAAAAAAAAAACAAGAATGAAATAACATTTCGCAAAAGTTTGAGGTTGAGCGCACAATTATTGGGTGTTTTTGTACCGGAATTATACGCGGTGGCGTTACTTTTCGGGACTAACACTTTCTATACAAAGTCTCACTTTTGCGCTCTTCAAGGTTACCATACGTGGTTACCAAAAGTCCTGCCTTCCATTTTCTCTCCAGAATTCGAGAAAATCGAAAAAATCTATACCGACGCCGTAGTAGGTGGGTGCAATGTGGACCAGTGGATGTGGAGATATATAATCATGTGATACGCGTTTCCTACGAAATGGAGCTAATTTTTTTTTTTTGTTTCATTCTCTTTTACGAATCTCGAAAAGTCGAAACCCTCCCATAATAATAATAATAATTATGGGTCTAAATATAATAATGATGATTTCTTCAGAGCGCGCTAAACGATATCGTTTCAGCTGAATAAGCAATTATTATATCAGAAAGCACAGCTGCAGGATATTCTGTTATATATACGTATGAAACAGTAGGGAAGTGGGAGGGGTGGGTAAACGTCGCTTGAATTATTTCAACGGACTAAAATCGTGGGTCGTATAATTATATTACAATATAAGTCGGAAAGCAAGCATCAAATTCCTTATCCACATGATGCACTCTGCGCGGTGTGGTATAATAACTAGAATGAGATAGAAAGAAAGTAAATGAGAATGTAGGAGAAATAAAAGATATCAGTAAAACCGAGATGGTTCCGGGACGGAAATCTTCAATGTCGTTTCGGAACTTTCGGGACGGACCCCCGTGAAGTCAGCGACATATTAGAGTTGCGAACGCGTTGACTGGCTGTAAGTGCCATTGAAATAATCCAGGCGAAGGTCGAGATGTCTCTACGTAGGTATAGGTAGTACATATATTTGTCGGTCAACCGGAAGTAACGAATCTATTGCATAGAATCGACGTGACAACGAGGAAAGATTTTTTAATAAAAACTCGGAAATGTAAGCTTATGTAAATGGAATGAATTATTTCGTCAATTTTAGATCGACAAGTCGGAAGATAAGCGCGCGCATGAATGACTGACTGAAGTGCTAGTCAAGTGGAGGAGAGTTTTTAGAGACGGAGTGGTTAAGACTGACAATGAAGGAATAAGGGTAAAGTGAAGTTTGACACTTTCATCTCATCTCAAAGTTTATCAAACTTTAGGAACCCTGAGGGTTCGCATTTTCAGCGACGAGACGGACTTGAACCCGTACGCTCTATATGCGGTCTCAGATATCTCGCACCTATATACCTCAGGCATTTTTCGTTTAAGTTGTGTAAGCTGATTCAACAAATTCTATTATATGTCTATAGCACAAGTATGTATCACATATATCATCATCGGTTTTTTCTTTCTTTTTAAATTAACTAAACGGTATTAGACAGCAGAAGAGTCGAGATATGGGAACTTAGAAGTTTCATCTAATCTTGAAGTTAGTAAAACTTGTTACCCCACGACTGGCTATATCGCAGGATATCTGTAGGTACCGAAAACCACCTACCTTTCAACGTTTAACGTATATTTTGCGTTTAGTTTTACACTATATATATAGGTACGTAGGCACGTATAACATACCTCTACATACTTATAAAGTAAAGCCACACGAATTTATCACGCAAAACTTCTACGATCCGCTTTGTTTCACAGAAGAAGTAAGGGAAAAAAAGAAAAATAAAGAAATATAAAGAGAAAAACTTTTATCGCGGTAGCATTAAACCTACCAAAAGATCTATCTACTCACACACTCACACGCGGAATATATTTCAGTCACAACCATAGTGTGCAGCCGTCTCATGGTGTCTCAGGACAAAGTTAGGAAAATGGTAACCACAATCTTAGCCAAAACGAACAGACTGTTTTTCAGAGATGAATAAAAATGAAATCAAAAAGAAAAAAGAGAAGGAAAGATATTGAGAACCTAAATTTTATCGCTCAAAATATTATTGAGGTGAGACTTGCGAGGAAGACAAATAAAAGGAAGTACGATAATTTGACAGACATAAGAAGAAAGAAAGCTATCTTTGAAAAATCAGTGCATGAGGATGTATCTATAATTTGGAATTCATATCATTGCAATTAATTGCCGTAGGACTAATGTATATGGCCATATACACGGAACGCTTCACAAATGGAAATTCTGTTTGTTAGGTAAACCGCTGAACTGCAAAACCAAATTGTGTAGGACGATATATCGTATGTGTAATGTATCGGTCGTCTACACACGTCGTATATGCAGAGTAGCAGAGTGTATATGATGAAGAACACACACGTTTTGCATGAGAGAGAGTGAAGGCAAACCTATTGCAGGACGAACATCATTAGACCATGCAGTGGTGGTTTGAACACAGCGGCGACACAACATTCCCATAACTTTTATACTCCTTATGCAGCCGCAATGTCGCGTTGTCCTGCAGGTACCGCACGCTTTTGATCTATGTACCGGACATTCACTATGACTATAATTTATATCGCGGAAATTGTTCAGATTCTCTCCATACATATACCATGAACCACATATCGCCGTTTCAGGTTTGAGTTCCTTTTTTTTTTTTCTTCACTTTAGGGAAATGACAAACCCTTTATCGAACTGCTGCACATTCATAACCTGATTAATAGCATCTACAAGATTTATAAGACGAAACCAAAATTACAAGGATCTCAAAACCCTATGCATCAGCTTATACAGACGCGCTTGTATAATCTTTTTAAATGATTTGTCTTAAGAAAGTTGTTTTCAAGGTTTATCCTTCACCTGATAAACATATTATATTTATCTACATACACGCAAATTAAACGTACACTCCAGCAGCGATCATCGATCGCTGTTCATCAGCATTCAAAACGTACGATATATCTCCTCATTTCATGCGTATAAGTCCATGAAGTCATCGAAGGTAAATTCAGTTCTTATTTTATTTTTCTCTTCTCCTCTGTGGGTCATGAACAAACAATGTTGATTGATATGCACACGTGGTCATTGTACGAAAGTCCCGGAATAAAATACCTCATCGATTTATTCGGATTCGTGAGCTAATGAAAATCACATTTAATATAAAACGTAATTATCATAGCTCAAAAACTGTATAAATATAGTACGTGACTACCTTACAGCTTGACCTCGATTATTGTAGGCCTAGCGAGTTAGGTGCTGGATAATCCTTCGATTATCAACTAACAAAAAATGCCAACGTTAAATGATTAGCGAGTGCATATGGTATTATCATTTCTTAACATGAGACCTCCGTGAAATATACGATAATGATCAAACATCTCGTTAAAAAACATGTTAACTGATATCGCTTGCAAAACGTCTGGCATCAACGAAGATAAGACAAAAACCTAAAGAAAAAAAAGAAATCGAATAGCCGGATCGATTACAGAAACATGCGGCAAAAAAATTATCTGATTGTGAGGGATTATTAGTTAAGATTCTTAATATTTTTTTTTTACATTTGCTCGTTTTTCTTTTTGTTCAACTACAGAATCCAATAAACTTTAATAGGTGTTACAGTAAAGGTATGCGCGTGTAGTAGGGTACGAAAAGATTATGATAGTAATAAAAAAGAAAAAAAAAAGAAAGAAAAGAAAAGAAGAGAAAAAAAATAACGTATAGGTATATTATTATCGTATGGTACGTACGTACATAACTTTTGATTTGTTTATCGTTGATTTAATCACGGCAATTACACGCTACGATGAAATCAGCTTCTATTACGGTACATAGTAAAATTACATCTCCATTATATTTATATCGAGTTATAAATATTCATAGACGCTTGTAAAAAATATTTAAAAAATTTGTATGTATATTAGAAAAAAAAAAAAACAAATGATAGTAATGGGGATACGAAACAAAATGAAACAAATAAAGCAGACATTTTCTAAAGATATGTACCTCATACCTAGGATAGGTTTATTCAAGGAATTCACATTACGAATTAACCTTCGAAGTTCGTAAGGCAATCATTGAGGACTATGCAATTTTAACGAGTATAATGGCATCGGATATAAACAAGCAGTTTGAATCAATGCCGGTTTACTATCACCACTAGGTATCCATTTCAACTATGTACACATGTTCGATTTGCATTCGAATGTGTAATGAATAATTTGTTTTCTCCAAACGATGTAGGTACAGCATATAACATGATTAGGTACCTAAATATGCCTATTATAAGGACATTTATATTCGAGAAACTATATATTCACGTAATTCTTTGTTCCACTTTGAATTATTAATTTCTCTGAGTAAACTCCTTAATCAAATCCTCCTCGCATCTCCCTTATTTTTTTTCTAACTTTTTTTCTTCATCCATTTCAATAAATTATTCACATAAAATAGAGATATTCGCCGTAAACGCCATCGACGTTATCATCATCGTCATGATCATCATCATCAGGGTCGTGACTTATGTGATAAAAGAAAACGAAAAAAGGAAAAAAAAGTCATTTTACTTCGCAGATATATCATTGGAACGTATCATACTCTACTAAACGAGACTTTACAAACTGAAAATTTTTATAACTACGTATTTCAATGTATGTGAAACATATCAGTTTATGGATCATCCGAATCACATTCTCCTTTGTTTATTTTTTTTTAATAATTTTTTTTCCATTACTTCACAACTACGCGTTAGTTTCATGCACGTTCAGAAGATCGTTAAAATCAACGGTTACGAGAAACTGATACCGTATAAAATTTATCAAAAAAATTGAAAAAAAAAAAAAAGAAGAGGATGGCTGACACACATTATGATCAAGATTATAAAACGCTGATGACGTATACCCGAGTATGTATCATAAAAATTGTATCGGTGGATTATCTATCGTAGATTCGTCGTAAAAATTTTTCGGGAAAAAGGAGATTTATGATATCTTACAAAAACAAAAAAAATTATAAAAGTCCAAAGCCTTTACGAGTCTTCAGGCGCATTCGGGTAAATCGTGCTAAGAGAAGACAATTTAGAACTATATAACACTGATTAACTACGTAATTTTAGTTCGTCGAATTATCGCATACATCATCTAGACGACACGATGTGAGAGCAATGTCTACGTTTATCTTATCTGTTTCGAGCACATTTTAGATTGTTGAGAGTTTCGCCGCACATATAAAATGAAGATTACCGAAATACATCTATGTTATACGATTATTTTCATGAGACAAGAAAAAAAAATTAAGATAGAAAATTGTTTTCAGGTTTTTTAGTTATTTCTATGAATCGTAGCACATGCAGCGACCAAGAAAATATGGTAAAGTTTTTTCAGACGTTAATAATTTCGTGATTATGAATAGAAATGTGTTGAAATTTTGTACTCACTTAGTGGCGTTTATCTGGAAGATTGTTTCTATGGATCTTCTGTCTAGGACACCGCTGAGCAGATACTGTAGAGCAATGAGTGCTAGTACGATGCAGGCAAGAGCTTTGTAGAGGTGGGCTCGGTGCCACAGTCCCACGGCTGAAGGCACAGTCATTGCATACGGGCGACAACATACCTCCTTCAAATTGTCGCGTTGTTGGCCTTCCCTTCGATCAGCTTTATTATATGACGATGACGCGTAATCTAACCCGAGTATTGGAAAAGTCGATCCATATATTTCGCCACATTGACCGAACTTTTCCTCCACCACCCCGTAGTCTTCTACAATAGCGATATTCAGTTTAACTGAATTTCTGTAATCAGAGTAAAATTCAAATTCACATTAATTTTACAACCGAAATATTTGAAAGAGAAAAAAAAGAAGACTGTGATTTAAAATAGTTAGCAAAAATATCGTTCCAATTTTCGCACGTCATTTGATCAGCTCCGACGTACGATAGCACGTCGTCGATGTATTTCCATCGTAATTGTTCTTCAATTTTCATTTGTTTTTTTTTTCGTTCATTTTTTCCCTGATCCTGACTGACAATGAGTATCGGAATCCAATATTTTATACACTTGCAGCAACGAGCACTTACGCAATCGTAACCGTAGGTATCACGATATTCGTTATATTGATTCGACTGTAACAAAATGACCCCGTCTGTGACAACGTCTACCGCATATACACATATGTAGTACATACCGATATTACCTATGTACGCGTAAAAAAGTTCCGTCGGTATAACATGTATTAAAATACTATACATATACGATATACATGTCATATCCATCGATATTCCGTTTACGGTCAAAAATTTACTGTACCAAACTTGTCTTTTTATTCATTTTTTCCCAGTTTTTTCCACCATGTATGCGATAAACGTGGAATAAAAGTTGCATAGTAACAAAAAACAAGTCAATAAACCATATCTATACGCGTGTACCTATTTTTTATTTTTTACCTTTTATTATTTTTTGTTTCTTTATGTTTTCTCGTTTAATGGTTTAAAAAATGAAAAAACTTTGAAAGTCTGATAATGTATGGTATGTATTAATATTCTGCACGTTTACGTGCACCGAACGAAAATAAAAAGTCCATACGAGTGAAAAAATAGATGAAACGTTGTTACATTTGGAGGTAGGGATCCATGCGCTCGCGTAGAAGATCCTCACAGGAGAATCTGCAGTGAGTTGGACTGAGGATATTTTTGGCGATTTGAATAGCATCGGATTGTCCTTCTCTACTTTCGGTCTAGGTTAGATTTGTCTACCCAAGTGAATTGTTTTTTCACCAAAAATTCGGCGTTGTTACGAGCAAACTGCAATTTCAGTTGTTTGTTAACAACTTGTGATGAGAAATTGCGATAGCTTGCTAACGAAATTCGAATCGATGTGTAATTTTGTCGGACGTGTGATTTCCGAAATTATTCGACGTACCCGTACCAAATTTTTAAAAAAATTTCGCAATGTTTCATCGATATTTGCCAACGAATTGTTGAAATTGTTTGTTTGTAACAGCACTGCATTTTTAGTGGAGAAACAATTCACTTGGATGCGAATTTAAGCTAGACCGAAAGTAGACGAGGACAGTCAGATGCTATTCAAATGGCTAAAAATGTTCTCACTCCAACTCACTGGTTCTCCTATGAGAACCTTCCAAGCGAAAGCACGGCATATGTACTCACATAGAGATATACCTATGTACAAGTAGTATCGATTAGCGAGTGGACAAAAGGCCATATCTCTTGAACGCGATAAGAGCAGCAGGTCACAGTTCGAAGCAAAAGAACACAAAATATAGCTGGAAGACAAATATAATAAGGGAGCGGAGGGCGAGGGGGTGAAGGGTCAAAGTCATTTCTGCGTGCGATTGGTAGCTTATAGATCACGTGTTTTGTACGCATAAAATATTACCTATAATTTCCACCCTGATTAAAAAATCAAGATATTGGTAAACGTTTTTACCATTCTTGTGAATAAGGATAAAAACTTACCCTGGATATAGTATAGTATAGCTACAGTATTTCTGTAACTAGTTTCGGGTGAATGAATTTTCTATCATATTTCTAATGTCAAGGTTATAGTATGTAGCTGCGGCAGGTGTATCGCTAGGATATTATAACTGACAGCTATAAACGCTTTTCTCCATATAACAGTATTTCCGTAACCATTTTTGGGATATAGTTTCTCAAACTCTTTCGGGGGTCTCGATGTCTTACGAAACGCACACTTCAAGGTTGAGGGTACATAACGTTTAAGGTCAATTGTGGGCGTGTGGTCGATGACGTAAGTTAATGTTGGCGCGCAAGAAGCTTTCTCAAGTAGTAAAACTTGCCAACTCTGTGTATATAGCTCGTCATTAAACCAAGGAATGAGGTCTCTTTTTTATATCTATTCACCGATGCGATGCGGAACTATAGGAGGTGAAATCTTTTCTCTCTATAATTATAAGTTAAAAAAAAGGGCGGTCTGAAATACTGCAGGGAAATTTCATTCCGAAGATCGGATTTTATCTCGCAGTGGTGAGCATACAAATTTCATTTGTCTCGGCGCGTGACATAAACTAAAGCAGGCTAGCCTAGGATCATTTCATTATTGAGGAAATCGATATAAGCGAAGCTCATATTTTTTCCACCCAAAAGACAGAAATTCTAGCCTGCATATTATAACGCAACACGCCGTACACACGGTAAGCACGCTATAGTTATCTTTCTATTCCCACCTAGAGATAATTTGTTTGTCTATGATCGAATGAAAATTTAGAAAATTAAAAAAAAAATCGCACTTAATGATGAGGATAGTTACTTCATTGATAGTTTTTTTTTTTCGTTTTTTTTTTTTTGACAATGACAGATTGAGCTTGTCTGAAAGCTCTTTATATACTTCTCCATTGACCTCTGCAATCACCTGCACCGATCGTTCACGGACTTTATCGATTGAACTGAAATGGGTTAATTAAAAACACCGGCTGTTGCATAACCGCGGGCTCGGATTCTATAGATATATTATTGACAAGTAAGCGTGATGAAACAAATTCAATCATTCAACAAACAAATACTCAAAGCAAACGAATCAGTTTAAAACGAGAATTAAAAAAAAAAAGTCTGATGTAACTTTGTATCGATGATAATGCTATATATTATAGATCTTGGGAGTCCTGCCCTTTCTCCCGCTGGATCGGGATATGAAATCACTGCTGTCAGGGATACATGTACACATATATAAATCCTAAATTGTAGATTCAATGAAATTCTCTGGAACCGCATACTACGGAGAAAGGAATCCCTGGACACCTGGATAATATCGTGCCCTCAATTCTTGATCCGACCCTGATGGCTCAGACCCTACTTGTTATTCCTCCCTGACTTTGCAACGAATACTGTACAGTGTACATAAGTATGTATGAATGTATATATGCATGTATAAGACCTTGGAGACTATCTCGATATAAATATACTAGTTCAGTCAAACAAAGTAGTTCGAAATCTACAAAATGGACTGACAAGCCAAGTTTTTGAAAATCGTTAGGGGCGCGCAGGAGATGACTGAATGAACAAAGATCCAACAAATCTATAATCGTGGAAACATTTTTTGACTGACCAAAATTGTGGAGATTTAAGCCCTCTGCAACTTCTGCATAATATTATCTTCATATTCCAGTTCCATTAAAATTAAAAGCATATGGGGCATTCCATGTCAACTCGACCAATGATTTTCCCTCATCATTTTTGATTCGCTTCGCGATTTTTTGTACAATTCCCTGATCTCGAAAAAGCAATCGTGAATTTTTTGATATCGGAGAATTGTATAAAAAATCGCGAATCGAGCGAATCAAAAATGGTGAGAGAAAATCATTGGTCGAGTCGACATGGAATGCCCCATATGCAGCTTTATATATGGAGTTTTGCAGCAGCAATTTGAAAAGCACGTAACACAATTATGCAGAAAGTTTTCAACCAGCAGAATACGTACGTATGTGTGGAGTTAATACGGGTTCTAGAGTCTGGCGAGTTCGTAGACAATTTCAAGTCTAACGAAACTGATTTAATCCTCTGAAGCTGCATAATCAGCGGAGTTGCACCACTCCGCATGATCACCGCATGAATATTTGCACGCATACATAGGCGCAGTATATCTCCATTGGATAATGGTTTTTAATTTCACCGCTGTTAATTAAAGTTTTGTTGAAAGATTTCTTGGTTGATTTTTCTTATTCGAAAATATGATAATGTAACCCGCATCGGCTACAGCTGCACCATATGCGCATACATGAACCGCAATGCCACCGCACACGTGTTACATTATCCACTATATATACTTCAGGATTGGTTATACCTATAAAATTGATTTACAATTATTGTCCATAATTTCTAAACACTGCACGATAGATCGATATGATCGTTAGTATTAAAGTACAGATTGTATATTCTGGCGATGACAACTTCGGTTAAACAATAACCAGCTATTTTCAATATCCTACTGCATAACCATTATCGTTATTCCAATAGTCAGGATATCGGTAATCATTTTTTTTCATAAATCGCGAATATCTGAGACGGAAAAAAAGAGAATGCGATTGGAGACACTTGATCTGCAGTGCAAAAAAAAAAAAAAAAAAAAAAACTCAAAGAAAAAGTCAAATATTAAAAAACCGAATATATTAATTGATTATAATACGGGCCAATAGGTTGTCAATATATTTTTCAGTACTAATATTTGCATGTCAATGAAAAACTAATTGTCACAATAATATAAGATTAGCACTTCAAGGATATCGAGATAGAGAAAAGAAATATCGACTGTCGCCTTCAACTGAAACTCATGTAGTATATCGTGAAATACATAAATACATGTACATATATATACATAATATAAAACTAGGTACCGAGTTGTGTATATTAGAATACGAGACAATTGCTTTCAACGGGTTTATGCGCGGGTCAATTGATATCACTATACATAGTATCATAGTATATGATTATGGATGTACGTATCTATATGTATATATACTCTGATGCAGAGTCGTGTCTCCGTCGAGAATATAATACATGGGTATGATATAGATATATATAGGTATATATAGGTATAGATATGTACGTAACTTTTATACATAGTAGAGGAGAACCAGACGCTGTTGAGAATACAATATAATTATTATAATTTCAAATATATACAGTCTACAGCAGCCATGTGGCAACTAAAAGATAGGATAGAGCTTTATATAGGTATAATAATATATACTACAAGCAAATATATTTTATATAGAAAGAAGAATTGAAAGCGCGCCGCGAATTGTAATGAAAAGGAATAAGAAAAGAGGGAAATCAATGGACTGCACGCTTTTCCATTTCCGCATGGTGAATGATCAGCACATACATTTTTATTTTTTATACATTTTTCATCGCTTAAAATTTAAGATTCAAATCCGAGCAATCCACCAGCGTTCGCGAACCAGAGGGAAAGAAGAAAGAAAAAGGAAAAATTGCAATTCACAAACCGTCGGAAAAGTCGTACGGGAAGACTACTCCGCGAGAAGTGAATATTACATGTACATGCGACATGACTTGTGTAACGAAAAAAAAAAGAAATTGAAAAGATAAGAAAAAAACCTTTGAAGGTATTGGAAAGAAAAATAATCAAATAAAAATAATATAAGTAGACCGAGGAGCGAATCAGGATATTTCTAGGTGACTGAAGAGGGTGAGTTTTCCCGATCAATCTTAGGGGATAAATTAATATAAGAGATTTTCTTCGGAGTAAAATAAGGTAGGAGAAGTAGAGAGGAGGTAAAGAGGGGGGAAAAAGCCGCGGGGCAAAAGGGTCAACGGAAAATCTTTACATTGGAAAAGCTGTGTATAAGAAAAAGCTTGAACCGCAAAGTTTGATTAGATCAGACGTGGGTTTCAGTGGAAGAAAAAGAGAAGAGCGCGATGCAGAGAGCGATAGTTGAGAGCGGCGGATATTCTATCTCGTTTCAAACTTTCGATTCATCCCTTTAATCATTCGGGGGATGGTTGAAAGTTTGAAAGCTTCTATAGGGAACTGGAAAAGCTCTAACAGTTGGACGTTTAATTGAATGACTTCTTTATATATACGTAATAGCGCGCAGCACAGGTTATTATTAATGTTTTTTTTTTTCAAGCGATTCAACGCGTCCAAAAAAGACATAAACTTTTAATTAGCTCTCGTGTCGAACGCTTTTTATATAATCGTGCAAAATTTAGATTACGATCTCTTACTCATCACAGTCGCGAGCAACCATATCTACTGTTATCTACATCGAATTTTTATCAGTAGTCTTTGCTGAAACAGTCTGATCTTTCAACGCCTCGCATTCACTTTCTTATCATCTCTTTTTCTTTTTCGTTTTCTTGTAACTAAAGAATACGTGACAATCGATTTTCTGTCAGGACGGACAGTTGCCAAAAAGGAAACTGGATGTGCACAGCCTTTTGTTTGACTTTTTACCTATCCTATTCCTCAACGGTTGACACGTCGGCAGATGTGCCCAAGGCCGACGACGACGAATGATAATGGACCAAAAATCACGATCAAAAACGATGAAGTGAAAGAAAGAAAAAAAAAAGAAGAAAAAAGCAGCATAGCTGCGCAGCTGGATGAAAAAATAATCAATGCGAACGGCAAAAAAAATGATAATAATCATGATCATCGATATGCGGATTAAAAAAACTCAAGGCACACACCCAAGTATTTTTCACAGCCCCTTTTATATTGTCCACAGTAATGAATCGGTGGAATTTATAATACGTGATTAATTTTTATCACGGAATATATTGTTGAAAGCCGGATGAGAATTAAGTACAAATTCAATAGGTATAAGCGAATAAAAAATCAGATCGTTAGATCGATTATTTGATTTATTATATATTACCGACAAAAATCAATATTTGATTTGACCGAATAAATCTTTCGGAATTTATAATAATATTACAGTTTATGTGACGTGCAAGAATTTTCTCTGTGGTTCTAATGAGGTGAAGCTTTACGAGCAAACGTTCGTACCTGTAATATACGGTAAGAACACGTGATTAATTTTTATCGCGGATTATCGATAGTTCGTAAGCTCTACTGTGGAAATTGCGAATTAATGTTATCGCAATTATCGAGGATAAGACCTGGATATCATCGTTACGATTAGATATTTATGAAAACGAAAAATGATTGAGAAAAAAGATGAATAAAAAAAAATCATATTATGATAAAGGGAAGCGTGGATCGTTTCATTTTTCTTGAAAACCTGTAAAACTGTGGGAGGATGAGGATAATTTTTTATTCAACGGGAAGATAAACGCCAGCCCGTTCCGCGCGGGTTTTTGATTGCCAGACAATCCCTCACCCCCACGGCGAGTTATGAATCGTGCGGTATGGGGATGACGAATGGCCCAGAAAACAGAATTCACGGATTCGCACCAACGACGGCTCTGTTCACTGTGAAAAGAGTATTCGTTACTTTTCAGAAATTTTTCTCTTTCCCGCTTTTCTTTTTTTTTTTTTTACTCGCAGGAATGAAGAAGTTTTCGCCATAAAATCTAATACAATCATGTGACATAACCGCACCTAATCTGCGTTATCATACGAGGCTCGGATTAGAAAAAATAAAAGAATAAATGAATTCGGTACGATTTCTACATATTCCATCGGTTTTTTTCTTTTTTTTTTTGTTGGATGTCGAAGAAACCGAATGGAAATAAAAAAAAAAATGCTCAAGACGTGCCGATCGATATTATCCCGAGGGTAGGAGACGCGAGATGAGGTGGTTTTTGAGATTGAGAGATTCTGGTAAATGTGCGAAGGGGAAAAAGTTTTGACACTTCAATCTGTACCTTTGTTTTAGCTTTCTATATACCTCATTTCTTGGCTTTTGTCCTTTGCGCGCCCCATTTTCAGGAGATTAACGGGTATCTTAATGACATGCAACTTCAGATGACTGCAGAAGACCCCTTTCCCCTCCTCGACTCTTTTGGCACGACATTCATTCGTCTTATACCAAAGATAATTACTCTTGTCGCAGAAATACAAAAGTGAAAAATATATACCGCAATGTACAGGGTTTCCGATTTTCAATGAGGAGTTCGATAGAATCGAAGTAGGTACGATTGATCGTTGAATCGAAAAATAATTCAGACCAAAGTTTTAGATTCTACGAAATTAATGAGGGTTAAAAGTTGCACACAAGCCAAAGTCTGAGCACGAGCCAAGTTTGATGTATGGAAAAAGAACGAATTTCGTACGAAAACTGACGTCACCTACTCTCGAACCGATTTTAAAATATTTGCCGAAACTATATTATTTAAAATGGGACACCCTGTATATATATATTCTGTACTTACCTGACTACTAATTTTAATTCTAAAGACGAGTTTCTCTCTGCTGCAAACTCGTGACTAGAAACTAAGGTAATAATTCAACAAAATGCAGCAGCAGAAAAAAAAAGAAAAAAGGATAAAAATTTTTTTAACTTAAATATATATTCCAACAATTGTTAGAAATGATTTCGGTCAATAAACATATTTTAGCCGTGCATTTTGTATTGGCAAACAACGTCATCCATTTAAATTCTAATTACACGGTAGTGAAGAACAATATATTATGATAATCATACTGCAGACGAGATCGTTGAAAATTAGAAAAAAAAGAATTTAGCACAGTGAAAAAAATAAAAATTGCAATGTTTGTCTGTAGTCTGGCCCACAGTTTACTCAGTATTTATCATCACAATCAAGAGATGAAGAACGTTTTGTTGGTTTTTTTTCCAACTTTTTAATATACTTAAACGTACATGCAGGCCAAAAAAAATATTTCTTCTCTAAATTTCGTGAGGATGTTCCCCCAGTGCCTCAAAATATTTGTAGAAAATTCTAGATCTTTCGAAATTGAAATCCTTTTTCAAAATGACATCATAGTTCCTTGGTTATAAAAAAAATGTTACTCTGCGGAATTTGATCACTTCAGCGCCCGCGTTCCGGTAACCCACCTGACAATCGCACGAATATTTGTAGAAACATAGTATATGTACGTATGTACGATAATTTGTAGGAGTTCCACGACCGCATTTGTAGATTAGATTACCTAATTAAATAGTACTGTTAATTAAAGTTGCCTCTGTTGAGCATCGGAGGAAATCCCCCGGAGGGTTACGCCTTTCACAAATAATCATTAATCGAGAGGGAAAGTTCAAGTTACGTATGGTATATAGTCTGCACTCGGTGGATCATTCGTTATTCCAAACATTCGCATGACATGCGATAGCGTATGTATGCGTAAATCCTATATAAAATATATATAATCGTTTGCTGCTCGTTGCAGCGCGACGTTGCGAAATAATGCGGAATCGACAAAAAAGGCATATAGGAATAAGAACAAAAAAAAAATTAACAAAAGTCGCTCATATTTACGTGTAAATTGTAACGCAGCGAGTAATGTGTCGGTAAATCATCGTCATCGTCGTCATCGTTGAATGAAAATTGGGAGAGGAAAAAGAAAAAAGAAAAAAAAAAGAGAGAAGCGATTTGTCGGTTGAACGACTATATTTATCTTCGCATCGATATCGGCAGCAGGGACCGCGTCTCCGATGACGTATTTGTTGAGTTCTTTATTTATTTATTTTTTATTCAAGTTTTCTCGTTTGAAAAATTCGCAATAAATTTCCTTACCGCAAATCAATGCAGACACCGGATATTATTCTGCGCGGTATAAATGAATTCCTGAAAAAAAAAGAAAAAAAAAAAGAAAGCGAATTAATTTCGACGATCGAATTACACGCGTATTGTGAAAAATAACTGAAGGGTGCAGAATTTATTTCACGATATACTTTCGCTTGGAAAATTCGCGTTGAAGAATTGTCGGTTGATCACATCGCGAAGGTCTACGCCGGTGGTCAGCGGCGGTTTGAAAAGCCGAACAAGATGACCTCACGGTTAGACAGCTAATAATAGACTGGGCGAAACACGATTTCTAGTCTAGAGCAAAGTATAGATATATTATATTCTATGTTATGAGGTGTATAATAGAGCTTCTGCAAAGCTTATCTAATTATTTCGGAGAATTGGATTGAGAAATTCTAGTCATATTTTGTTATCGTATTGTGTATAGCGCAGTATTTTGTGATTCGCTGTATTTTGAATACGCCCAACTCAGAACTGTATCGATTAATTGGAGGGAGCGTTCGTGGATTCGCTTTAATAACTATATAATTAGGTAGGTATATGTCAGCATAAATTTCGAGTAAAATATCTTCGTCCTGTAGCAGAGCATCGTCTACAAGGGTCGCGTAGACCTATACAAACTACAACGTATCCTGTACATATAACTAAACCGCATGTAATATGCATAAGTGTAAAATTATAGCCGGCGCTTTACGTTGGTTGAGATGCAGGGAATAATTTATCTAAACTATACATCGTCAGCGTAATATATCACAATAGCACTGAATTAGACGTACATCGTCTACTGTACGTGCGGCATGATATTCGTATATGTATACGCGGGGATTCGGAACTATTAAAAATTTTACTCTGTAGATAAGGTAGAGTTAAAAATAGACCTGATTATACATAAGTGTTTTTTTTTTTTTTTCTTCTAATTTCAAGTGTAATTTTTCAAACTAGATCTCAACAACTCTGCACAATATATACCGCGTAGAGAGGAAGCATATCGAGTCGAGAAATCAGCAATAAATATAGGTATACACCGAGCTACTTCATGACTCCCCATGCGGAGAAGCGAAAAGTGGACAAGGTTATTCAACGCGAAAAGTTCAAAATGTAAAGAATGACCGAGAAACCACAGAAGAAAAAAGTCGTCACGACGAGAATATAATTCTACCACTTCAAAGATGATGATGATGACGATGATGATGATTCAACTTCACATAAAAGTCAGAACAGTGAAAATAACCAAGAGGAGTGTTTCAGCTTATAGTAAAATACAGGTCACGCGAGCTGTGCTGGGATTGCACGAGTTAAAATAAACCACGTTTACTCTCTTATAGAGGAGAGTTTCCTTAGACAGTAATGGTAGTTTTATCTTTGACAAAAAAACAAAAAAAAAAAAAACAGAAGAATTTCGTCTTATTTCCTCCCTCGAGCTCTTTTCTATTCTTTTCTCGTCTTGCGCAATTGGATCTGAAAGAATGACGTCCTCTATACAGTCTTTTTTTTTTCTTTTTATTCTTTCTTCTACATCCTCAACATTTCCAAAATTACGCGTTTTATCTATTTGTTACAATTAATCAAGATCGATCGGATAACAGCGATAAATGAAATTTCTCAAGTCTTTAGCAATTTATGAAACATTGCTATGAGACTTGAAATTTGTATGTAGTACTTGGTTATTCCATTACTTCGTCTCTGCAGGATAATTACTTAGGGTAGTTTCGGGTCGGAGTCTGAGCGAACAAATATAGTTTCTATGGTGCCTGAGATGGTCAATTTCATGGCTCGTTTCCTGGTTTTCTAGACCATTCGACGACGAGCAAGTTCACTTTACCAGGATAGGTCGCCTGGTCAGGACGTTTCAGAGCCAATCCAATCTCAGGTTAGTTGGTTGTTACATGTGTGTATATGTACATATGTGGTGTACGAGATATAACCCAGAACAAAATGAAGGAATGAACGAAAAGGAAAAGAAAAAGAAAAAGAAAGGACAGACAGACAGAGACGGTTCGAGCCAGGTTAGGTAGGTCGAGGCGATATTGTCTGGTCTCATTGACACGAGCGGTTGAATCTCGGCGTTGTTTAAAGAGGTAAAAGGGTCGAGAAGGAGGAGGTCAACAAGGTCTAGTAATATGTAGACTATCTTGTCAAGTGTTTCAATTATTTCGTGTTATTAGCTGTAAGATTCGTGACAAATGTACCGATGCGGGGTGAGAATGATATACTTTTTCACAATCTATGCGCGTGTCGAAAAATTTACCTTCGGCAAGAAAACGCGAATGAAAAATATGGGGCAGGTGTATCGTAGGTGTGACAATTTATATGGAACGGTGGGGTCCTTGGGATATTATATCGCAAGAATCCGTCGATAAAAATAACTACATTAATAATAACCACCTTATTATAGACTTATATAGTTAAATGACTCAAGATTAACCACTCCCAAAAAATCTTTGGACCTTGTCCAAAATTTGTATGATCCAATTCCGCAAAGTTGTATCCTCGGGCTTTTAGATTAGTTTATTTTTATAAATTTATGTTTCGCTATATTGTCGTGCGGTCGACATACTAGTGACTTGTATATAGGGTTGTAGTAGTAGCCATTCAGTTTATGTTACATCATACGATGATCTCACTAAAAAAAATTGAAAGAACAAAAAAACCATCTTTCACCGGTAGTAGGTATGTATACCTATACCTATACTAAACTACTCAAAGCGAACAATCTTATATTCGGTTATGCAGAATGACCATGTATAGTATAGTAAGTAGAATTAATTGATAGTCGTGGTAGCGAAAAACCCTAAAAACTTCTCATGAGGAAATGTAATACATGAATAAAAAACAATGAGAATTCACAGTTAATCACCGCGAGACGTAGATTAACACAAGGAAAAAAAAAGCAACAGGAAACGCACCTGCACACAATATATGGTCTTCAGAGGATTACTAATAGCTTCTTACGATCCATCAAGAAAAAGAGAATCGAAAACGAGAAAAAAAGAAGAAGAAAAAATGGAAAAACAGGAATAGAATTCAATTTTCGCATTCTTCACACCACGTTTATAAGTACGTAGAGATAATTACGCAATTAACATAATGCATTATTACCACGACTGCAACGTTCCGGATTAACTTTAGTTGTCGCTGAACATTAGCTCATAAAACGTTTTATTACAAAATCTGTACATGCGATTATGAGGAGGAAAAAAAAAAAATGTTAGAAAAAAATTAGATCCGCTCGGCTCGCGGCTTTGCCAACAGGATAAATGATATGAGAAAGATTGAGGAAAAAATTGCAAGACTACGTGCACACCTATGTACACACATACACGTAGAGAGGATATTTCTTTTTATGATATCGGAGAATAAAAAACATTTATAAAGCCCAATATACCCGAAAAATTGAAATATCCTTTCGCTCGACTGGGATGCACGGACAGTGATTTTACCCAGTTTAAAATCAGTTTGGATCTATAATACCTACAATTTGTAGATCATATATGTGTACAGGAAGAAGAAGTGTGGGAAAAATCAGAGAGGAGTATTTTTGGTGGTGTGGAGAGACCCTGACCTGACAATTATAATTTTTTTTCCAACTATTTTGTTATTTTTTTTTTTTTTTCTACTTCTTGTACCACGAACGTAACAATAAAGCCTAGCTAACCGAAGGAGAGCATTGAGTGAACGATCTAGCAGATTCGCCGTTCGTTTTCGTGCTACTCAAGAAGTTAATATTTATACATGTATATATATAAAGTATATGTATATGTATAGGTAGTAGGAGTTAGAAGCTGTACGCTCGAACGCAAGAATCTCCATAACCCGTTCGTAATTCTATGTACAGGGTGGTCCGGAACAAAAGACCGAAAAAAAAAAAACTACCAATTTTCAAATGTGAATAAGATCTCAAATATGAACAAGTCAATGAATTTTACGGATTTTGTTTGTCTTATAACAACGTGAGAAGATGAAAATTTTCGATTGTATTCTTAAATTGAAAAAAACCTCCATTCATTGACGAAATACACGCGGTTGAAAAAAATGGTGCAAAAAAGTGAGGACAACGACCTATAATGCCGTCGAATATTTGAGGGAATTCCAATCTATTTTTGCGCGTTCAACTATTGGCCACGTTTTAAAATTGTTCGTTTCTTTTTTTTCAGACCACCCTATACGTATATTATACTGCCAACGATGGGTTGTGTAATTCAATTTAAAGAACACACGACACGTCGAGCTCCTACTCTAAAGAGACACGCATGTATGCATGCCGTGAGGAATGCGCGAGCGGTTTAGAGGATCAAAAAATTTTTCTTAACTAAAGCGACTCACAATCAGTGCAAAAGATTATACAGATGAAGAAGCTTTTCACGACCAATGTCAAGAGTTCAAGGTTCACCACCGCGTATGTTATGCCATATAAAATACTTTGAATACTGTTGAGGAAAAAAATAATTTCGTTTGCTTACACGTGAATATCGCGGTTAGGTTAATATCATATATATTACCATTTTGTTTATATATTTATTATGTATTTTGTATATACCTACACATATATTTTTTCATCGAAGAGTTATTTACCACAACGTGGCCTCGGTATGAAACTTCTGAAACCGGTCTTGTCTCATTTTCAGTACACACGTATATATGTATAGATATGTATATATGTACATAGAGAATATAATCCGCGATATATATATGATGTCGTAATCGAGCGTACTTTTATATATATAATCCATCAGTTATTTCGACGCCTTGAAAATAATTAGGAAACTGGTTTTTAAATTATCATTAAAGGGCTCTTATACATGCGTACGTATACCTACTGTAAGTATATAGTTCATCGACCTTGTTATATAAATCTAATGGTAGGAATGTTATAAATTCTTCGATTTCTCTCTCACGCTGTATTATAAATACATGCGTATATAATTGTGTAAGTTGCATCGGATTATTTAGAGAATATACATTAATGTGCATCTATATAAGAAATTAGTTATTTCCGGAACCTTATACGTTTCTATAAGAATACTTATGTACTCTAGTTAAAACGCAAATATTTAAACTTTAACTATACGCAGGTATATATGTACGTATAAGTGGACGACCTTAATTGACCGATCGATGTAGCATAAGGTAGTTTATTTGCAGAGTAGTCGATCGGTTAATCTTCAACCATTTGTTTGCTTTGAGAAATGTACACTTATATACTTTATACGTATAGCTAAGCACATAAAAAGTTTTATAGCGTATGGTGCAAAAAAAATATATACATACATATGATATCGACATTTGATTTTCAAACGATCTCATTCGATTCAATTCAGCCGCAGTTAGGGAATTACAATATAATAAGAAGAAAAAAAGGAGTTCCAATAGAAAAATGAAGTTCATTCACGTACACGTGTAAAGAAATATATATATAAAATTCAGATATACATAAACGCGATATATATGTATTATAATTCTGTTGTATAAATGTCAAATCGATAACACATGCGAACGCGTTTCTTTTTTTTTTTTTTACTACTATATTGTCTCGAGAGAATAACACACGAGTGTCTCCATATACCTATGTACGATATCATAGGTATCTACACACCAGTTTGCAGTCTATCCATGAAAGTGGTGCTAATTCTAGTTGCGTGCAGGTTAATAATAATTATCTACATCTAGCTTAACTTGAAAGAAAAAGAGTAAAAAGAAAACCAGGATATACTGGCGTGCATGTATATACTAATTAAATGACGTCTGTTCTGTACCATGCAAAGCACATACACACGTAGATTATTATTTACACATACTTAGTTGAGTATATTATATCGGTATAAGATAAATAACTATATAAGCTGTATGTAAATAAATTAATTAATAAATAAAACAAATGACGTGAGAAATTACAACACTTTCCTAAGCATATAATATATTGTATTAAAACACACGGCCCGACGAATGATCAGAACGTATCTTGCAAAAAAATGAATAATGATGACGATGTAACATATTAATAAAAAAGAGTTTTATACGATTCTCTTTTTTTCTCAATCATTATCACGTCTGCTTCATTATTATAGTCATAGTCGGCTCATCAAATTGACAAGGTTACGCAACAAAAATTAAGAAAAAAATGATATACATGTACATATTTAAGTCACGTGGGTTAAAATACGATGCGTTTTCTTTTTGGTTTCGAATAAACTATGTGTGTATAGATGTATCTAGTCTATGAATATATTTATACTGTCATCGGATTTACGATATCGCGCGTGATTGCAGCGCATTGCAATTTACGATCGTTGTAAAACATTTATCAATGATCAAAGTAATGATTTTTCAAACGCATGTGCACGCGACCTCGATATGAGTGTGAAGAATGTGATTAATAAAATTATATGTATTTTTTTCATTCAATCGCAATTAGTTTTATGAAATCATAAATAAGAAAAAAAAAAAAGCTTACGCGGTAATAATTTACTTTTAAAATAATATTGATCACTGATTTCTGTTTGCCACTTTCTATCTCTACGTATTATCATTATATATGATCATCAGCATCTTATTAATTAGAAAAAAAAACAGAGAAAAAAAAAGAAGTTTGTACAGAAAGGTATTCTCACCACGATTCAAGCAGTCCTATAAATTTCTTTAAACTGTGGGAATCCCCACCTGAAACAATTTGAAGAAAAAAAAATATATATCTAATGAAGTAAATTTGTTTAAATAAGTGGACATCCGATTTGTACAGTTGTTGTATATATACAATTATAATTGAAAGAACAAAAAATTATTATACACTTTAAGGATTAGATTAGATACCAAAATTAATTATAATGTGGAGGTGAAGAGTAATCAAATTATCTAATTCTTGGGTCTCGTAATTACGGCAGGGAAATTTTTTTTTCACAAACTTAAATTGGTAGCGTTAAGTACGTGTGTATTATGTACATTTGTATGCGTATAATTTTTACTGTAACTACCAATTACTCTTGACTAGACTGCAGTAAGCGCAGAAACGTAGGAGGATTCATATATAATAGTAGCTGTAATTCTATCCAAGCGCGCTTTAATTATGTCGCATTAAGCTCGTCAGTTTTCTCGGCCCAAGTTATAACGAGTGCGAGAAAGAAAGAACCAAGGAACGGAAGATGAGAAAGAAAGAGAGAGAAGAAAAAGGGAAAATATAAGTAATGGAAGGATGCGCCGAACGGCGTCTAGACTCTAGATTTCACCTTTGTATGCATAAAGGGTTTTATGTCAGGATTCCGATATTGAAGCTGAAAGTCTCGTGGCAGCGCTTTAGGTATAAAATACCCGTCTTTTTTCAAAGAGATTACAGAAGATGCTCGGACCGTTTCGAAGATGCGATTCGCATCTTCACTGTAGCCCCTATTGAAGCTTCCGATCGTAGCTACGAGACACGTTCTCTCTTTATAAATTTCATCATAGCGGACAGAAAATCTAAGCAATCGCAAATTCTGTATGAAAGCGGTACCATGCAGGGGAAGATAAGGTGGGCGGTGATCACGATAACAATTGAAGGAAATCCGAGAAATCGAGATTTCCAGATACATCGACTTTCAAGGTTTCCATGTAGGAGCTTTAGATGAGAAGAGGTAGTAACTGATGTGAATCTCTCAGTAGCTGACAATCTCACCCGAGAACTTTACACATCGTATAGTATGTAATATGTATATCATCTGTGCCAGCGATAACCACTGCCAACAGGAAATGCCCGAAGTTATATGTAGATTTGCTGTATTTCACTGGCCAACTCGATGTCACCATCGAGTAGCGAAAGCAACTGTGGACGGCTCCTCATCGTTTCGACTTAGGAAATTGGAATGTAATTTCCATTCACTCATTTTTTTGCTGTATTTTTTTTTTTGTTGTTTCATTTTCGAAAAGCCGTGAAAAATATGATGCACAGTCCAAAAAACTTGCGCATCAGAAAAGTGAAATTTGCATTGCCACTTTTTCGATACAGTTTGCGCCGTAAATTAAAGGTAGACACATTTGATTTGACTAACAATAAGTAATAGATTTTTGTACGATGCGTCATTGCGTAATGAATCAATTACGTGTAAAATAAACTTTGTATATCACGTGGCATTTGTACGTAAACTTGTAATGTATACATGTAATATGAATTGTTTTTTGACACCTTCTCGCGTACAGGCGATATCGAGGCGAAAATATCTGTCTGATAAAAAATGGACACGTCGACGACGGGTGGCTTGGATGAATTATCAAATCATCTTTAGAAAGGGGGTCTGATACATTCGACTGGTTCTTTTCTTCACTGATTTTCTGCAATTTTCAGTTGCTTCGCAGTTTCGATGTAATCGTAAGATGCCAATAATTACTACTGGGATTATGCAGCTGCAGCATCGAATTGCGGCACCAATGCAAGCGATCATATCCTGCATAATCAACTGGAAAATTGAATAACGGGTGTTCACCCCTAGCATATGTTTAAATATATGTACATACACCTATGTACACGGAGATAAATCGTGGAGACTCACCACTTCAGCGCCTGCGTGCAGGCAACCCACATGACGATCGCAAAACTTTTAGTAATTGTCATGTGGGTTGCGTGCACGCGAGCACCGTAATGGCCATTCTCCACGAATTCTCTTTGTATATAAGAAGCATGTACGTACGTAATATATGTATACATAACACCTCGGACCTGCGTCAACTCTGTCAACAGTCAGGAGTTGGTAAATGGGTGTATATATTTTGGAGTAAAGAGGGAATGGATTGCCACTCGAAAAGGGCGGCAACTAATCCTAGAGGATCTGGACTCGTTGCATTCCTCGCAGTCAGTTCTCTTGAACGTGCGTTGAGAGGAAGAGAAAGAGGAGAGGAGAGGAAAGGAAGAAGAGGGAGGAACCTCGGGATACGAATCAATACCAGATGGATATGGATATATACTTCGGTGCAGCGGCAGCAGAAACAGCAACAGCAGGCTTTGATAGTGAAGAGTGCAATTTCGTAAATATCAATTTATTGCTACTCCGATTCGTGTGCAATTATATTATACCTATACAAAATACTGTGTGTGTTCGCACAACACCCGTGCAAAAACCGATGGAAAAAAGACCGATAAATAAATATCATCACATTTGTCGACTGCAGACGATCGAGACCCTAGCGATTTATACACGTACAGTTATGGTTACTTTATACATCATATTTTCTTTTCTTCACTTTTTGTACTTAAATCTGATCCAGATCGGATATTTTTTTATTTGTTCCAATAAATATTTTAATTATCTCGAAACCACTTTTTACCCCCTCCTCAAGGAAATTATCTCATTTTTCTGATAGGACGTGACAGTTTTTCACTTATGGTTCATTATGATACGCATAGTTCTGTGATTTGTCACTTTTGTCTCGAGAATATTTTATTTTTCGTTTTTTTCATTTCCACCTTCTTTTGTCGTCAACTCGATCACCCTGAGGTATGTAAGTACATCGGTATGTGAGGAAGAGAGAAAAGATAATTGCGAAGATATTAGAAATGAGATAAAAACTGAAAATACATACGTAAATATTATGTGTACTTCCATCTATTGATGGGAGAATAATATCCATGTATATGCATATTATGTACATATATGTATCCACATTCCATCGATTTCTATGCGACTATGTACGCCATATATATATACGTAATGTCTTTTCGTACATCATCATCATCATTTCACGTTTATACAATAATGTAATATATTTAGACATAAAGCGAAGAAACTCTTGAAAAGTTATTATGTACATACGTAAGTATTCTAACTTAAGTTACGTATACATGTATGAATTAGATTTTCAAATAAACTTCGTCAACTTTCACACACGATATTTCTCTACACCTGTATCTATTTTCACTATTATATTTTAGTATAGAGTCGATACAACTTTCACGCTCAACCTATAACTTTCGCAGGAAGGCACTTATCGTGTTATCGTTATCGATAATATATGTTATATACTGTATAATATATATTGAAATTTGTCCATATTATATACAGGAGAAACAAAAAAAATAAAAAAGTGAAGGAAACAAAATAGCAATTAAAATCTGTGACTGCAGAATTTTTCCCTAGCTATTCGATCCGTGAAACACGTAGTGATAATATTTATAAAGATAAATATTTGAATATATTATACATATATAAGTTCGTGTGCGAGATGTAAGCAAAGTTAGCATGTATATAGAGCTATTCACGCATGTGTCTAAGTACATAATATATTATACACGGATATTATTACTGCTCTGTACATACGTACGTGCGATAATCTCCAACAATTACAAGGTCGGAACGGCACAAGTACGAGTTGAATATAGCAGTTTGAGGTAGTAATCAATGTCCGTAGTGACAAATCACATTTATCAATAATAATAACTATTACGCCAAGAAAGTCATTTTAGATAACGCGATGTAACGGCACACATGCATCGTTTTTTTGAATAATGATCTGTTGTGATGCTCGATGAACGGTGCAGTTCATTTGAAAATTATAATTATAACAGACAATTATAATTGCGTTGGGGATGTGGTGTACCTCTACAAATAGAACGAAATTTTTCGTTTTTTATAATATCCCATGGATATTATAAACGTTTGCTTTTTTTGACAATCGAGTAGAGAAGTGATTTTTCAAAATTATGTTGATGTGATTTAATTGACTGTCCTTCATTGTAATAGAAAAAATAATTTAAAGAGGAAAGATCAACGATCCCGTGCTATCACAAAAGGGGCGGTTATTCAGCACGTGGCGTTATAGAGCAGCTGATAATATAAATAACGAAAAAACATTCTCGCGCTGTTGAATAAGACAGAACTATTGTGAATTGCCAGTTTGAATGTTCCAATTCTGCAATACACTCGAAATTCGATTGGTTTGAATCGAATAAACGAAAAGATTTGCAGACACAGGTAGGTACCTACTTTATCAAGAGGATTTCCGGTACTGATAAAAATCCACCGATTTTCACTTCTTCATTACATAATTCACGCACATAAATACGTTAGCTGTGGTTATGTACTGCATATATGTGAAAATATTTATCGAGAAACCGGAGAAATTTATACCGAATAAATTAAAGTATAGAAATTCATTTTTCATGCAATAAAAACCGTGATCAAATTAATAAAAAAAGAAGGAAATAAATAAATAAAGAAAAAGGAAAAAAAAAACAGAGACTCACACTTGTAAAAAATATTATCAATGAAAGTGTTTATCTGGTGTGATTTTCACTTTCAATTTATACATCACTAATCCAGAAGCTTCATCGGGTTGTTAATCACAGAATCAATACCAATCAGACGCACACGTGAAATCAACCATTAGGTGTATCGAAGCACGAATTTGTAGCCTGCACGATTTATACGCTCACTTAAACGTTGCGTCGTTGTAGGTTGTTAAAATTGAATAAACGTTCACAAGCTCAGTAGGTTATATATATTAAGCATAATTCTATCGTCGCGTTAAAGTTTCAATAATTGTTATCGAACGTCCGACCAATAAGAGGTATGAGCGCGCTCGCGACCGAGTCTTGCGACAGACTGCCGTCTGTCGAGCCAACGTTCGGTGTCATTCCCATCCAACTCTAGTGAGCAAGCCTGGCTGATAGCCTGTTACCGCGATTCTTGATCCCCTCCACATTTACCTCCATAATGCACGCTCGTTTTTATACCATTATTCAATAATCGGATTGGTCATTAGTCACACCGGTTGACAACAGATTATCAACGGTTTTAGCCGTCCGAACGGAGCTGGGGAAAAAAAGGAAAAAAAAATGTTCAATTGCGATACGATTCCGTAAAATATTATCAATTTACCGATTTCTCCATTAATTTGGACAAATGAAAATTGTTTTTGGAAAAATTTAACTACGTCAGTTTCGAATTGAATTAATTCTTTGTGAAAGTGTGCTATATTATATAACTATTACATCCCTATACACATTTCTTCGACCTGGAAACGGATGATTAAAAATGAGCCTCGGAAGTTTTGATCTCGAGTGAAGACGAGTACCTATACATACACAGAGATTGAATCTCTGCAGACAGCATCGCCACCAAAAACTTCTTTTTCATTCTTCGTAGACGCACTTGAACGATGAGAGGTATCCGCGGACAAATGAAACGCTGCACGACGAAAGTATAACACATAACTACCGCATACAGATACATACCTATATACGTGTGAAAGCTCAAAGCTCTGCACTTGCCGCTGCTGCAGCTACTACTCTTATGACCTGCAACCCGTGAAGCCGATGCCGTCGCAAAGCTTGCACACAAAAGCAGCGGAATGAAAAAAATTGTACACGCGGTCAGAATTACTCATTGACCTACCCCCTTGCCGTGGACTGTCGTTTATTTCATATCTAATTTTATTTTATTTTATTTCAGTTCTTTTCAACAATATTTCTATTCATTGCAATTTTTATTGTCTTACATTTACGGCTCTTTGTTGACCATGTACGTAATATTACAAAGTCTTTCTCAAACAAACGTCTCTAATTCCGTTTTCTAGCAATCGATATTTTTCACTCAACAAAATAGATTCATTACGTACATCGTTTTGTAAGTAGGGAAAAATCTATGGTAACAGTGACGAAATGATGTCAATTTAGTGAAAGCAATTCAAATTTTTCACCTACAATTTCAGCTGATTCTTATCACGAAATTGAATTATTAGCATATATGGTAAGTGTGTATGTGAATATACGTATATATGCAATATATCTATTTCTAAAATATTCTAGTACATACTCTTGAATAAGTTTTGTATAGATGTATATGTACGAGAGAATGAGAAGAATATGCATACATAGCCGAGCCGAGGAGAAGAAAAGCAGGACTTTGGGTTGGAAAGACCTCGTCTAAAGGGGGTAACGCTTTGGATTATGCATGACGGTGGTGTTAAGTGTAAAAGACATGCCGACAGGCGAAAGGCGGAGGCTAGATAGCTGGCATCAGCTAACGTTGGTATATAATATACGAAAGAAGGGGAATTCAGTAAAGTGCTATGGTATAGTATACCGGTCCGTTGTTTTCTCTTAACAAAAGAATCTGGCTATCCAGCAGTAGCAGCAGCGGCATCGGGAGCAAGAGAAGCATGAGTAGAGCTACGGCTTTCCGGCGTACTTTACGTTACGTTTATCCGTAACATAGTAGGCAAGACTCGTCCAGTAAAGTTGAACAGTTCCTAGGGATCCCGTCTGCATAAATGCAAACGAGGCTTTTGAGCAATTCGTATGTTAGGCATGTTATATACACTTACATTCCATTCTCCCTATGCATATATTTGAGTGTAAAGTAAACTTGAATTCAATTCTCTCGTTAATTTAATTTACACGAGTATAGAGAAAGGCAAAACCATATGTAGGAATGGTCCGTATACGTAAATAATGTATGGTAGGTACGTATAAGTAAGCGTGTAATATGAATAAATGTTACAGTTTTTTCGTGGTCGGAGGTACAAAACTTCCTCCTCACATGGTGTTATAACGTTAGCTGCGAGCAAATTTTTATAACTTAAAAACGCAGAAGACGTACAGCACTATAAGTATAAGCAGCAGCTGCAGTCACGTGATGGTTACTAAAGAAACGTTATGATAAAAAAAGCTCGGAATATAACGTTTTTCGCCAAAGCAGCACCAGCAGTCGGTGAAGGCGCGCAGACGGCAACCACCAACGCGACGCGACGGGTCGCGAGAACCGACCTCAGTCGAAGTTTCTAGCTCGTAAATTTTACCTCACTAACCCCCTCATCGCGTAGTAGTATGACTATAACGCTCTCCGACTCGAATCACTTTAGCCGTCAACTGCAAAACACTAATTAGCTAGTTCCCTGATTAGAAATTCGAGAAAGTATGGAGGGTGTAACAAAAGAGGATACTGAACATTTTCGCCATGACGACCTTACGGAAGCAATTCTATCAACTTTCAAGCTCCCCTTTCCGCCAAAGGGCAAAACCCTCAAAGACTCGAGGAATCTAGAAAAATAAATTTCCGAACCAATAACTTGAATATTTGAACCAACTTGATTTCCTTGTTGCTCAATTCTACTTCATTTTTTCAAGGATACACCCTTATGGTAACATCTGCGCTCTTTTGATTATATAAGCCCTCGATCTCGGAAGAAGAACAAAAGAGCTCTCTTGCGCTTCCCTTGATTTAGATTTTTTACTTTTTTTTTTTATTCTAATTTATTCTTTGTTTTTAATTTTCCGACGAGGCGATTCGACTGGAAAATAAGCTGTAAAGTGGGATAGGGTCTTCAAAACCGCAGGTATCGACCTTCCTCAGGGTATACTAGCAGCTATTATAATTCGTAAAACTGCAAGCGAGGGTGGATCAGCCGATAAGTATAAGGTGTATGGCTTCTATAGCCACTCCTGTGCAAAAACTGATAAGAAGAGCATAACATATAGCATAATACAGTCCGCACACAGCTCGAAACGAAATTATTTATAATTTATATTTATTCATTTTTGAGCTGAGAGTGATGATTGACAAATCAAGAAAAAAATAGAAATAATGAACGATAGAAACCAGGAGAATTACATCAGATCAAGCATCGATCTTATCGGAGCAATCGAAAGTGTCCGAAAATATAAAACTTCGGATATTGAGTTGTGTTCGGAACACGATAAAGATTGTGTGGGTCTGCAAGATGTGTGTCCGCGGGTTGGGATTAGAAGCGAACAAAGAAGTATCCATTTTGATGCAGAAGATGAAGAATATGAGCCAGAAGAGAAGGAAGGAGCTTCGGAGTCGATGGAACGTTATGTGGTTTAGGTTCAGAGGGAATCACATATGATACAACTTATATGAGGAAATCAATCATTCGCAAACGAAATACGCGAGTAGGTAGGTATATATGGCAACACAAATATTTGTCTGGTCCTACAGGACGTATCTGGTATACATATATATACAATCCCGCGGAACCAAATCGGGACACATTCCATTTTTTTTTCTTATTCCTTTCTCTTTCTACCTTCTCAGTCCTCCGAACTCAGGAATGTATCACCTTTCCGATATCGTTCAGTTTAGAGAGAGAAAAAAAAAGAAGTGAAAAACGAATTGAGTCATGGGGAATTTTTTTAACCGATACATCTCTGCTCGAAATGACGTTGATACAGACAATATTCTATCTCTTTTGTAGGAAATGTTAGGACCTCTGCGTGACCTCGGAATCCCATGGGCGGCGTTACGTGACAAAATCAAATTCTAAAGGACATTTTGCTAGATATTCTCCCTCGTTGTTTGTACAGAGAGATCTTCGGTGACCACTGGACTGAACAGTATTATGGTCCAGAGACTGAGAAAATAGTTACGTTCTATATAACCACCTGGTGTATAATTTCCAGTTATATAATATATTATATACGGAGGAAAACTTAGAGTTGGGTGCACACGGAAAAGTTTGGTGGATGAAGAGCTAAAAAAATTTGTCAAAATGATTCCCACCGTTCCGCGAAGAAAACAGAACTTACAGCTAAATTCAAAGCGAAATGGTGTTTTTCTTGTTTTTTTCGCACCGCATAAACTATACGTCTGGTTGTTTCAGTTGTCATAACCTTATTTTACATCAGCAGAAAAAATCGACTTCTGCATTCTGGAATTGTTTCAATATTGTTTTATTTATTCAAGTTTTTGATTTTGTCCACGACTCACCATATGCCTGATAACAGTTTCCTGCAGATGGGGGCATCTTCATGATTACAATTTTTGTCAAGTCGTAGATCAGGGTACATCAAAATGTCGGCCAAAACATGGTATACCTATACCGTTTCATCAGGTTTTTGGAAAATCCTTTCTTCCTTTGTTTTTTTACAATTATTTGCGTGGATGGTAATTTTCCACGCATCGCAAATATTAATTCAGCCGGTAAGCCAACACATATAGAAATTTTGGAGGGCAATTATATGAGCTCGAGTATATAATAAGGATCTGGTCATTTCCGTATCCGGCATAATGTCCGGAGAAAAGTAATAATCAAGCTGGATATTTGCTTCACTTGAACAAAACTAGGGGAGTACTTTTCTCTCGTTTTATTATCACGCACATACCTCATGTAATGTGCGCATACCGCTCGTTCCATAAATTCCTCATAATAAATTGGAAAAGCGCACGCTATAATGTAGCTGTGCATTTACATATGTGAAGTGCTGATGGAGTATGAAGATGAATTTATATGCATATAGGTATGTATCGCAATGTGTATTACGGGATATGCAGAAAGTATATCAGAGCAAGCTAGCATTGCTTAATTGAAACTCGAGGTAACAGCTTCTCAGAACAAAGTTTCTCAGTTGAGAGATGGTTATAAAGGATGCTACTAGCTCTTGCGTCTCAAGACGTCCTAGGAGACCCTATACGCGCCGATGTGCTGGTGCACGTTCAGGGTGCCAATTACTAACTCCTCGAGGACGTAATTGCATAACTTTACAGTTGACTACCATCCATCTTCATGGTGTATATGTGGACATATAACTGTTCGAGTGTAATAAGGATATCGGTATCCCAGTATAAAGGAAGTAATAAGATTTTTTACTCATCCTGCATAGATCGCCTAGGAAAAAAATATCAAATCACATAAAGACCACGTAAAACATACCTACTTGAGATACATAAAATGGAATCAGGTTTTTCAAGCGCCTCCTCGTATGGAAAATTGTGTAGACACGCAACATAATTATTTTCACATTTCGAGGCATGGAATCTAGAAGGTTCACTACCACGTGCGAGTTACACTTCCCAATTTAAATTGAACTTGATTCAGTAAATAAAGTTTCATGCGCCTCAAAGCTTTCCCCACTCCCATGAGGGGGCGACGCCCTTGTGAATAAAAAATTTTGCATTTTTGAAACTCGGTCAACTCAAACTAACTTTCGTTTCCATGTTTTTTAACTTATCCAATTTTGAGAAATAGTTCCTATAATGAAAGCATATACGGCCCACGTGCGGAAAAGTATGAATTGCTATAAACGCGAGATAAACCACTTCCCGGAATTTCGGGACGTACGTCCGGCTGTAGTAGGCTGAAAAAGGTTATCAACGTCGACTGGCGGCTAAATCATCAACGACCGATCTTTCGTTTACAATGCCAACCAAGAGTGATTGTACGCGTTACTCAGACTCTTTGCACCCATTCATTATTTCATATATCAACCAAATAAGCGGGACTTCGAAATGGAATGACGAGCACATTTCTCGGTATCATTTTCTCTTCAGCTGTTTCAGAATTTTGTTAAACAAAAACGAAAGATAACCGACAAGTGTTGATTATTATTATACTCATATACGATCGTCAAGATTGCTGATCAAAAGACACACCATTCTATAAACCCAATTAACCACGGTCTGTATACACGGCATACGGAGGACAATGCTCCTAGAGAACGGTGACTAACTAGCTATATTCTGACCTTTAACGGTCCAACGGATTTATCTCCAGAAGATCGCTGGGTTTGTCATTGCGACTGGATCACTCGTAATCTGAAGATTGAACGTCGTTATCCTCTACACACGTATCTATTCATGCAGATGGAAACGTTAACTTGGTCCTCACAGTGAGAACATTTCAGAGTCACGCTTTCCAGATAGATAGTTCAAATTCTAATACACATGGCGATGGTATGTATCAAAAGTCAAGTTCTAACGTGACATGTAAATGTCATTAGGAGATTCTCATGTAATTTGGATCTAGTGGTATCAATGTAAACGTCATTAGTCCCATTTTACCAGGACTGTACCCGTCGAATGCTCCAAGTCCTTTTGCTCGTATTTTGTCATGTCCTGAAGCGCGACAAAATACATGTAGGTACAGAACACACCTTTGGTTATTACACTTGTTTCCCAAATCGCAAGATGTGGCGATATGACAAAACTGACAATAAGAGTCACGTGAGCTTATACATGATGAAAAAAAAAAAAAAAAAGACCACATATATACACGCGTCGAAAGGAGTCAGCGATGAGGTCACATGGGGGTTCTCGGTATTGTCCGGGGCTCACGAAAAAAGACAAACGAAAAAAAAAAAAGAGAAGACAAATAGATAAGAAAAAAGCCACGGAAGAGGAAGCGAGGCTCTTGCCTGATGCACCAGTTTTTAATCCCGCCCGTGATTCTGTCGTCGATGCTGAAAACCTAGCCAAATCTGTAAATATGCGTCTACATGCTATACTCGACGCAATTCCCCACCACCTGGCGGTCCGAAGACTGAAGAAGAATGAAAAACGTGATGCACAGTATATACAATATGAATAATCAAAGATTTCAGTGTTCTGAAGTTTTTAAGAAAAAAATAAATAAATAAAAATTCGAAATTATCAACTATTAACAAGATGGATGATAAACTCGGCAGTTAACAACGTAACTTTTCAAGGGTAGCGTCGCAGTGTCAGGGGAGAAACTGAAGCCACATTAATATATATAAATCCGGTAACTTCATGTATATTCATACATAACTCCCAATATAATCTGATGAGAGTAGCGTTTTTGTATCAAATTAATTATTTTTTTCTACTAGTTAGCGTATATAATCCGCAATGTGCGTATTTTACGCTAATATATATAAACCGCAGACAGACCGTGCGCAAATTACTGGCTTGTATTGGCTAAAAGAGAAAATGTCGGCTGAGCTTTCCAATATTATTGGAAGTCACGTGTACTTTTAATCGTGCGAACCGACCCCACGATATCGCTCGTATCAATAAAAACTTAATTGAATCCACGGCAAATGGTGGACCTACATATATAATATACATACATATTACATAGCATGTAAAAAATCTTCGCATTTTGGAATACCTTACGAAGATCATAGCAGTATTTTTAATTTAATTCATTTATTTATCACTTTCTTTAGTATCTTTTTGTCGTTCTATTCGAGTTTAATAATCGCGATGCTGCGCTAGAGGTGCAGTTTCGTATATATATTGTACAGTATGAGCTGGCACGGAAATACCGGTATGAGAAAATATGGCGTAGCTTGTTGAGAATTACGATGTGCACAGGGAGAATGGAAAGAAGAGGTCAAAGGTTACGGTGGTATAGTTTCCCCCCGAAGGGAATGAGGAAAGAATATCTCGCAGTCGCAGGCATTTCGCCTACTCCACCAACCCCCTCAGCTCTGGCGCCCTTCCCATAAAGTGATAATTGCATTCGTATAACCTGCAGCTGCAACTTCAAGTAACATGAACTTGGCAATAATAAAAATACGTGCACATACAACCCCTTGGTATAGGTAATATCGTGCTGCTGCACTCTGTAATATTTACTCCAGACTGTATTCAACAATTGGAATAATTTACTTTTAATTTGAAAACTGCAGCATAAAGAGATTGAAATTGATTATTATTATTATTGGTGTAAAAGGTTGAAATTGCAGGTACGATAATAATAATATAACGTTATAGGATTTTCAGAATTTATTTTGAATTTCTTCAACCAACAAAGATTGTGTTATTCTATAAAATGTGGCTTTTATATATGTCGCCTGAAGGGAAAATACCCTCGGAGGAAAAGCACATATCTGTAAAGTTAGAAGGCAGACACTTCCCTTAGGGCAAATATTACGTATTCATGCGGTAGAATTATACCAGCGCGTATAGAATGTCAAACAGAGGATGTGGTAAATCAAATTAGTGATCAAATTGAAGCCCTGCAGATAACGTGCTAATTTGTGATTGGTATTGTCGCTGTATAGGTATCGAAAATAAAAGTAGGTACATAATATACACGTACCAATAATCGAAATCCCAATTCGAATCATGATCTCACGTTGTAAAGAAAGAAAACCGGAATCCCGACCAAATAGCGAATCTGTTAGTCAAACCGGTTGCCATCACGAAATTGTATGGATCACCTGTATGTATATAATATATAAATATATAAACATATAGAAAAATTGAAAACATATTCTTCAAAATATGACTCGACTTCAGGTGGAAATAAAAAAAAAAGAAAAGCAAAAACCACATTCAAGAATAAGATATAGCACTCCAAAGAAGACTGCAATATATTTCAGAAAAAGTGAGAAGAAAAAAAGAAAAAAAAAAAAGAATCGCGCCGCCACATCCAAGTAGCAATTATTGGAAAACTATGAGTTGAACTTGAACGTTATACGAGTTTAAAATAATATATAGGAAACTGTTTTACTACGGAGTTTCTGGAATGTTTTCTATACTTAAAATACACGTGGTTTACCGTTTTGGACAGCTCTTCAAGATAGGTATTACGATGGTCGCTCAGGGATCAGAAACTCAACGAGCAATATCACCCTTGAATTTTCATCTACGATGTGTATCGGCGGGTGCATATGTATACGTATGCATATATACACTATACACAACATGTTTTATGGCACTTTATATAAAGGCTATAATAAAGCTTGTCAACGTGTCACGTAATGTCATATAATTTCTTACGCTCTATACTCTACTCAGTCGCAGGCAGCTGGTACAGGTTAAAATAAAACGAAATGAAATAAAATAAAAATAAAATAAAATAGTATTTTACACTTTAGTAAGGCACACGTATACCTACACGTGTCAATACATAGGTAAAACACATGTACATGTGCCTATAACTTGACGTTATGGACATGAATAATGAATTTGTTTAGCGTCGACAGAAGTATAACAGCTATAGGCAGGTATGTATAGCAGTTTTCTTTTTTATCATTATACCCTTGAATTATAAATATACGTAGATGTGACGCGTAACAAGAATTAGCAAAAGAATTAGCGGCTTCTTGATTTACGCGCGTCTGTATAACATATCACATATATACTGATCAATTTTTATGATCGTTGTGTACATGGAAAAAAAAACATACAAAAATATGTACACAAATAATGAAATCGTGATGGAAAAATGGCGTTGCGAGAAAATAAAAAAAAAAACTTTGCGGATGGATATAGATAGGTATATATACGTTTTTAATATAATCACCGCGCAAATGTCGCTTTTATCAAAATTATACCGTCGTTTATATGTAAAAACGGACAGTGTCGTATTATAATGGCGTACAATTAGAATTTAGGACGTGTGCATATATGTATATTATATACATACCTAAAACGGCGAAGCGTGGTAACAAACGCTTGGTTTTCACCATCATCAAACGCGAAACACGTTAGGTATTCCAGTTGTACGAGTATACGATCGTACATCGCGTATATATGCAGCAGCAACACCGCAGCAGCTTCCGTAATTAAGCTAATCCAACTAAACCGCTGCAGTTCGTACAGTTTTAGTACAGAGTATAGGTAACGAAATTGAGGCAACGCCATATGAGAGGAGAGAGAGAATGTTGAATTTCAACAAATTTCATATCAAACTCGTAATATCCAGCGATATACTGTACCACCAGTAAAGTTATAATCCGGAAAATGTCCGTTACCGTTATATAGAATTATTTTCATGTTGGATCACAAAGTTCACGTTTTCCACGCCATATCTGCTCAACTTACATCATATACACGTATACACGTGCGACGTACGTACACATTTTAGTACCGCGGCTGTGCCATTTACGACGTCGGAATCAGGACAACCAAAAAAAAAGCAAAAAAAAAAAAAAGAATGATAATGTTATCTGGGCAACCTGTATGGTAGGAAAAAAGAAGTGTAAAAAATATTTGAAAAAATCAAAAGAAAAACGTAAAAGTAACAACAATTGTGCGGGTATGTCGAGAAACTAACTCTGATAAAAAAAGAGCTAATGCTGGCAGATTATATGACGCTATTTTCGGAGGTATTGGTCAATCGCGAATCTGCATTCACTGTAAGGTCCGTAAAACACGTCATCGATCAGAGGCGTGAAAAATATTATGATGACTCACATAACGTGTGCCTGTAGTATATATGCGCCGAGGTGTTCAATTCGAGGTTCAATTTGGTTGTAGAATCCACGTATAATATATGTATAAATGGCGGCAGAGTGCAGCAACTGTCTGGTATGTTGAAAAGGAGAAAAAAAAAAAAATTATGACCGCAGGGGGAATTCCACAAATGATAAGGATATATTTAAACAAATATTGTTACATTGGTCAGAGTGTACGGTGTAAAGATCGAAATAACATGTTCTTTTTTTTTTTATATGAGTGATTTTACATACATGAACGATTTACGTAGTAGATCACCCGTATAAGAACCGTGAAAATGAATAAATCGCGATTTAATTCCAAGTCTGGACTTACTTTGCATTTGAGTCAATCGTCTGTATGTCTGTCTACATATGTGAAATAGCGACTATATAACATATAGGGTTATATGTATACATATACTGCAGATAAAGATACGGACAATCCGGACATAATGACCGTCGGCGTTGTATAGTGTCGCTATTATGTGACAGCGAGCAGAACGCCACGAACCCCAAGGGCTAAATGGACCGTGTTATGAATCGGTGGACTAAATTCAATTTTTTTTTTTTTTTATAATAATATAATTTATCCGTCTAGCAGGTGTCCTATTTTCAACTTGATCACCTCGACCAACCCCCGCATGTCACGCAAGAAGAAAAAAAAGTCCAACAACGAATCGGGTTCGATGATTTTGGACATGAATTTTGTACATTTAACCAGCGATTCTCTACGCCATAAAATGCAACGAGAAACCAATTTTTCCGAAACTATAGCTGAGGCGGAAGAAAAGTTGTTCATCCCGAATTCGTACGATTGATGCAACTTTTTCGAAGCGACGTGAATCAGGATGGATTCGATGATCCAGAGCCATTTCAAATTCACGATAATCTATCCATTTTTTTCGTACGACCCGAACGAAATTGCTATGACCCATATAGCGACGAACGTACAAATTCGAATTTCAAAACGATCGGTTATAAAAAATCGTAACAAATGGCATAACGTGCGAATTGATAACGAGGAGAATGACGGGTCATTAGATAAAACGACGACGACGTAAATTGCCTGTGGTGAAAATTATACCTACTCGAACTTTCTGGGAGTTCCTCATAAAGCGACCGTGTAATATTGTCGAAAAATTCCGCCTGCAGTGGCCACGATATAATATGACGTTTAATATCTGCAACGTCATTTGCATACGAGTAACGTATACAACGTACTAACGGCGCCCTTCGGATGTCGATAAAATGAAATAAAAATTCGTAAAAATGGATTTTTGAACCGGACGTTTTATCCCACGTTTTTACGTGTATAAAAAGTTCTTGAATTTAAATCCTCCAGATTTTGTTGTCGCTGTTTGACGCCAATGCGCTAGACGTGGTCTCAATTGGAAATAATTGAAATATCTCGTGGGATTTTAACCAACTGTTCTGTGTTTATAGTCACGGAATCCTTATTTCGTCCGTCGAAAAGGTAAGAATATACAAATTTTTTTCATTAATTTTTTTGCGACACTTAATTATAGTAATCCTTAAATGGACGTACATATATGTAACATATATTCAAATCAATTAGAAAGAGACGTGATATCAGAGTTCGCGGAAAAATAATTGAGATAATTTGTAGAGAAATAAAAAAGCAATAAAAAGAAACAGAGATGATAACTGTCGTCTTGACGACGAGAAGGTACGCACGAGTAATTGAATTTGGTATAATTTGCAGATCTTGCTGATCGCCTAGGTGTACCAACTTTTCAATGTTCCGTCAATGTGGAGCAATTCGTTGCATCTCGATAAGCGGCAGTTCGAAGCAAAGTAGTGCAGGAAATAACAGAACTAATTATCCGTTACAAATCGGGGTTGTTTCCAACTAGTTTATACATTCCAATAACAGATATATATATATGACTACGTATAACTTACATACTATTCACGATGGTATGCAAGCCCATAGAAATCGTCATAACGGAACCGTATCGTGCTCCGTCTAATTAGCAAAGCCGTGTAATTACAGTTCTCGATAATTAGAAAAAATGAAAACCGCTGTTAAATAAACAAAACACCCGGTTATAATAACTAAATTACATATTATTACATACCTATACTAAATATAGGAATTACTTTTTTATTCCATCGCTCTTATACTATGTATATCGTTCGCCCCCCGTAGCGAATTTTCGTAAAAAGCATTTCCCAACTCAACAACGCGTGCATTAACGGATCCACAATACCAGCTAATTATTTGAAGAGGAGTTCAGAAACAAAAAATAGAATTACAAAATAAATAATTAAAAAATCCGCAATAACTAGTTTCAAGCGGACTTCGATTAACCCAACTTACCGACTACGTATCTTTCGAATACTTTTCGTACATTTCTTATCTATTATATGTCATCAGAATTATTTGCTTATTTATTTGACAACTTTAATCAATATCATTATTATTATTACTATTGTTACTATTTGATACACTTACCACAGCGAGACAGATGTCAGAATTCAGATTTCGAAGTAGTGTTTTTTCATTTCTTCTCCGTAGTATCAAAGGAAAAAAAAATCGGTAATTCCGTTCTTGAGATGAGATATCTGGGGGCACTCAGCTGACCACTGATCTGTACCTCGTGGGGTCGCGGGTATAGCGCTTCTTCTAATCGCTACTCTCGTTATTTTTAGAAGTTTGTTTAAATAGTCGTTTTAGATATTGAAACACTCGCTAATTTTTTTTTTCTTCAAATTTGATATTAATATAACACACTTCATAAAGAGATATAAATTGGAGAAAAATTATTGTTAAATATTTAAGGTTGATTTTTGTTATAAGTAATATATCTGCTATTAAATAGTTGTGAAGTCTCACCGATAATGAAAAATGTTGCACAGTCGTAAGTACGCGTGTTTATCGCTTGTCACGACCACGTGACAGTTGACAGATGAATGAGCCGCGCACGTAAATTAATAGAAACTATAATGGAACAAGTTGTCACTCGGCGTAGGAGGCTGTAACGCCGGAGCATATCCTCGAGCCCAAACTCAGCAGCAGCAGCAGCAGAAGCAGCATCATTTCGGTGTGGAGCTAAACCACTGTCAACATTATAAAACCGATCCTACTGTGGCGCCACGCACGGATGGTTATACTAAACCAAATACCATTTCCCCCAGACCGACGTCGGCGTCGCGGCGCAATGCGCGTCGCTCAATGAAGTCGCGTCTCCTCCTTCAGACGTTCAATGAACGAAATTTACCGCCATCTCACAAAATACCGGCTAACTAAACGTCACGGTACTGAAGCTCAAAAATTCACAGCATCACTTGCGGTCCAGAAATTCAGATCTTCCTGAATTCAGATACCAAGCCTACGAAGTTACGAAGCCTACGAAAAATTTAATGCTCGAACTTCTGGATCTCTTTATTCACAAATTTCACATCTCAGATCTAAATCAATTGAAATTCCGCGTTAATCAGTCTCGTTTTTGTAGGAATTATAAATATCTTTCTCCAACCAAGTTAGTTATTGACTATGACTTATAAATTGAAGATATGACTTGTGAATTCGATTTAGGGATCCTTTGACCAAATAAATGAGGATATGGATTTACATGAAACTGAACGAAGAAAGTGAGAGTAATTAAAACGGCTGACAGCTTCTCGTTAATCTGCGAGCCTATAGAATTAAAACATTCATGAGAGTTACGAAACGGAACGTAATGGTCTGTTGACGGTATAATCGATGGATAAGAATTCATTTCGTTTCCACAGACTTCGAAGTTGAATTAAAAAAGACAGGGTTTGATTTGTTTGTCAATTAACCGCCGGTGGATAAGTTTAATTGATTATTTTAATTTATTTTTTTTAATGTGTTAAAACGGAGGAGAAACAGATGACTAATCAACGAAGCTTGGATGCTAAGGTGTCAATTCATGGATAAATTATATAGGCGTCTTTTTTCTCCCCGCAGCGAAATTTTTATCGATGAAAATAATATATTTCATGCATGTAAGAATTTTAAAAACAAGATAAAGAATTGCAAAAAAAATTAAAGATGTACAAAAATGGAAAAGCTGAAGCGGTATGGAATTTGAATGAGTAAAAAGCAAAGAAGAAAAAAAAAACAAAAAAATGTAACCGAAAGCCGAAGGCTATATTCAAATTCACTTCCGCGAGTCCTCGTTCTTCGCGAGCTGAATTGTGATGAGATATAAAAATTTCCCGAAGGTTTTATGCATCGAGTCGCTCGTTATACGACGGCCTATACGGTCCACGTCAAATCTATATGGATAACGACTTCTACTTTCGATTATATACCCGCCTACTACTACCACGGTCACGCGGATTTAAATATTTCGCACTTGAAATTCAGGCCAGCTAAATTAGGAATATACATACATATATTTATATGTTTGTCGCACGGGGAATCGATTCCCTCATTTCTTTACGTGACATGGGGTTGAATTTATAACACGCAAAATACCCCAAGTCGAGGTTTACAATAATATCGGTGATTAATTATTAGCAATCGTTTCCCGATCATTTTTAAGGCTACCGCCTATATCGATGATTTACGAGGCGATAATTCATGTTTTTGACTCGTACGATTTATAGAACAAAAATAAATGGAAAAGCATAAAATTTCACATTACTAATTTTGTACGGTGATTTCAGGTAATTGTCGCATCGCTCTTTGCTGTGCCGTAATTGAGATTGCTTACACTCCCGAGAAAATTATGCAATGTCTCGCTTCTGGCTTGACAGCGACGGGTCTTCTCTTTATAAGCACGTAAATCGGACACTGCCATAACTAGGGGTGGCGAATACGATGCTATAGTGGTAGGCCATCCACATTTCACTCTCATTACATATACCTTACGGCAAACCGCACCCTTGTAAAATCTAATTCATTCGCCCACCTGTTACCTGTAACAGCGAGTAGCAGCAGGGGTAAGGCTTGGGCCCAACCTATACCAATTAATTAGAGTCTCGTATACATACCCAACAGCGTTGAATAGTTCCGACTGAAATTTCTCTCCCACTTTATGTGGTGTGCTGAAAATCACTTCGAATAGCTAAAAATATACTCGGTGATTTTTCCGGGTTTAAATTCGTATCGAAAACGAAAAAATGAACGGTCAGAAGGGGATATTTGGGAATGAAGAATAAGATATTTTACGATCGAAAAAATCCTTCCGATTGAATTTTAATATTCTAAATCCGATGCGAAAACCTCGTAAACGATCTGATCCTGGTAATGTCCGTAAAGTTTTATGATTACTTATATACTGTCTAGAGAAAATAAGAAAAGGTCAATTTGCATCCGTTATCCTGATTCTGATTTGAGACGAAAGAAATGAAAGTAATAAGAATCGTTTAGATTTTGTTACGTTTTACAGAAGGGATCGTGTGGACGATATAATTTCATTCCGAAGGGTATCGGATTGCGTATGTTATACAGAACTGCGCTTGATCGTATAAGCAAAACGTCGCGTCGCTTCACACCACGGATATAGCTGCGAGAATGGGTTATGGCAAATGCGACCCTAACCCTAATCCGGGTTCTGACCATCCCCCTAACAAGGGTTGACGAAGGTTCTGCTTTTATACGGAAACACTTTACGCACCTCGAGTTTCACGACTCGTACATCCTGCTTACGTCACTTTCTGTATACGTCGAACTCAACAAATGCGAGTATCCAGATTTTCATCACTCTTATTGCGACATGAAAAATCCTCGCAAACATTTCTAGCCGCGCTCAGCATGATCTGAAAAAATAAGAAATTATGCTTCAATTACCTTGACAAGTATACTACACATTTTCATAGAAAATTTAGAAAAATATATTCACAACGTCAAAATCGTCATTATAATTGACCTCACAAACATAATGTGCGAAGGTTTACAATGATTTCATCCATATGGAGAGCCGAGGCTCAAGTAGTCCAATGCGGCAGTCTGAGGGTTAATAAATAACGGGTCAGTGGGACGTCGATCCACCATAAGGGTAGCGAAATTGGTTCGATGTAGGTATTATATATAAAAAGATTTCAACAGGCCATGCAGCGACTTTATTCTTCGACAAAGGGGCTCCTCATTTCTCGTTCCTCACTTACAGTATATACCGTTGGAGGTTGAAGTGCTTCGGGCACTTCGTATGTAGGGCGAGAGAAAAACAAGCAAAAAAAAAAAACAAAGAGAAAAGATAAAAGATAAAAATGAAAGTTGCTGCTAAGGGCGGTGAAACAAATATTGCAAGCATCTCGTTATACACCAGAAAAGGATATACCTATGCAACTTGTACTATCGGTCTTTCATAAGACGCTGCCGCTTCTCTTGGGCTAGCTAAAAATCTATGCAAACTTTGCGGATTCTCAGAAGAAAGGGAACTAATGGCAAGAATGTTAAGCTTCTTAAATTTCACTAATAGCAGCAGCGAAGGCAGCTGTATCTGATTGTGAGCATTTAATACTGCATCAGTTATTGAACGGTACAGCAGACTGTGAGCAGATAGTACCGTGTTCTCTTCGCTTGTAAACTTATACTTTGAATGTCGACTACAAACAAGCCAATTATTCAAGATACCTGAGACTGCATCCGATTTCCAGCTTCTGCTACTTCTCCCGCTTCTCAAGTACAGCGAAATTGCATGAAGGAAACTCAATTATTGGTCCGTCGCGTGGGTTGAGTACGCTTCTAAGTATCTTGATACAAGGTCGAGCACAACCCTGATTACTTCTAGTATCCATCTATATAATGGTATACCGTACATGGGTATATATGTAATTATAGAAGCTTCTATTATTATACAGCATTTTCCGCATAGTTAACAATTATGGGGTATGTTGATCACCCTTTACTTTATTTAAAAGAAATTTATATATTATATGTATACATTTACGATCGATATTTCAAAATTAATTAAACTCCACCCTCGAAATTTCTCGATGATCATATTCGATTGATGCATTTATCCTACAAAAACAAGAAATACTCATTAAAATTTAAAGATAGAATGAGGTAACATTTCTTTCATAATCCCATCTCCCGCATTTCAATCGTCAATTGTTCCGATTGTTTATTTAATAATCTGTCTTATCGATGGTTCGCAATTCCGAAGTCTTCTCTTCGACACCGCGGGTGTCGGTACGGCGGGAACTCGCGGAAAACTAGATTTCGCAACAACTGAACGTATATTATTGAAACTTGTAATTATTAAACAACGTGCAGATGTCGCTAATGATACGACTGACGGATAAAAAAAAGAATCAATAAATTTTTTGATTTCAATTTCTTTTTCCGGATCTACGTTGCATAAATATGCAGAAAATTTGATCAATCCTACGGGTTGACGAATATGTATGCAAGGATTACTTTTTAGGAAAGTTGAATTGCTCAAAAAAAAAAAACGATGTATCAATCTTTTTTCTCAAAATGCTATCGATCAATTTAAATAATTCAAATAATTTTTAATCAGATATGTATTGTACGTGTATTTCATACCCCATTTATAGATATTTTATAGTAACATTACATTACTTACTCTTTATGTCTATAATTAAAATATTCATCGTAAAATTTTGCACCAAATCATAATAATGATCGTATACCAATAATTTAAGATTGTTCAGAGACCTAATAAAATTTTGTTTCATATTTAATTATACCACATTATACAAAATTGTCGTCGACGACGAATTCTTGATAATTATGCTTTAAGAACAGTGACAAGTGTTTCTATCTTCCTTTTCTTTTTTTTTTTTTGAATCCATTCTCGGTTCGTACAATTCTAGTACTATAAAATCTTAATATTAAGAGCAATAATCCTAAGTTATTTCGACAGCCTATTATTTGAAATCAGATTAAAACGATGTCCGCCGCAGACTTAATTTATTAAGTAAGTTTCTAAGGTAAATTTACCATACAAAACATGACGATTTTTTTCTTTTCCAAACATTGAAGTTATACATTAAAACATAGGTATGCAGTACGTAGTTACATTATATATATATTGTTCCTAAACTGACGACGGAATGAAGATATGCCTATTACATTAAAATGTACGTTAATTATGTTTTAATAAACCTAACAAATATGGCCGCTATAGAATTATAGAAGTGGGATATAACCCTTTGATTATTCATAATTTTTATCATTCTAAATCTCGGTAGGTATGTTTCGTAGACGTCGACACATCGACAGTCGAGAAAATTATCAAATCTATATGTAAAGTATTTATATAAAAACATTTTGACGTCAATTTTTGTATTATATTATCTAAAATTTATATTATACACATGTATGACCTAAATCTTAAACAGCCACGACCTGTTCCCACTCTTTGGTATAAAACCAAAACTAAAACAGCAATATATAATATATATGTATATCGTACATGGTATATAATAATAAAATTATTACGAGGCACCAGGCACCCGTTTTATATATGAGCACCCACATTAATATATATAGAAGTTATACTGCTGCACATTTATGATCTAGTTATACGTAAATAAAAAAAACTGCGCCTCGAATAAGAAAAATAATAATAATGACGATGATGATGATGATAATAAGAATAATAATAACAATAATAAGTACAAAACGATAAAACTGAATATCCCTAAGTTTTCGCAATACACGGAATAAACCATTTAAAACTGAATGATTTTATATTTGTCTTCATAATTTTTTTTTTTTTTTTTGCACAAACTCATTCGTTGATCCGAAGACAAAGAAAAAAGAATTGTCGTAAATATATTTCGCGGTAGTTTACATTCCACGGAAACGTTATCCTAATTTGGATGATGTGTAACGTGGAATATTTCAAGATGAAAAGTTTCTTCCAGGGTTTCCGCTGGCCGAGAGATGCTTCCATAGTCCAGTGATGAGGGGAACATCACGGAAGTTATCGGCCTGAGGCTATGCGGGCTACGAACACATCAAGTTTACCGACCTGGACTCGCCCCAGGCATTATTTTGCCCCGCTAAGGGTGACGGCGAAGGGCGTGGAGTTACGTATCTAGCCGGGGTTACGGTAGACGACGTTGTCGTCGTCCTGAGGGTCGACATTGGGATGCTAGTCGACGAATTGTTGTTGCGAGTATTTTTATTATCCACACCAACTTCCTCCTCGAAGCAAACCTGCGAGAATAGTAATGAATTATTGAAAAAAATGAACATACGTCTGAAGGGCTGAAAATCCGAAACGTGTGAAACGAATATGGAAATTCAATCTTTGAGGTAATCTCAATTTTGAAGGGATACGCCTTTCCAGCAAATATATGACGGAGCAATTTTTAAAAAAATTCGAGACAGAAGGGCGTGACCCTAGCAAAATTTACAAGAATTCAAACAACTAAATTTCTGAAGTCGTTTCACCCCATTTTTATTTCCATAGAGGTACATTTGAGGAATGATTTCAGAGATAATTTAGGATCAACTTCAAAAGTTGATTACAAAGGTGGAGGTGTTGGGCACGTGAAATGTGATATCTACCCATGAATTTCCCTCTGGTTTCGAATCGGATGAGAGATCGATGAGTAGATTCTTCTGCGTCTCGTTAAGATTATTCAGTTTCACGTTTTGATTAATTTCCCTGTTATGTTTCTCGTTGTTTTTCATTTCGTTTAGGATTTTTTCGTGATACTCTGAAATGATCATTAATTTTATTATTTCTTTTTTTTTGTTTCATTCAATTTCAATTCAATTATACAAATAACGAAGACCTCTGTATTATAAAATATTTATCATAAATATTCGCATAAATATGTTTATGCTCACCGATACAATTCTCGTCGTTCATTGGTGGGCTTTTGTCTCTCGTGTGATGAATACGAGGGTCGGCTTGGGTCAGCTGCCAAGCTTGATACGCGGTGTTAAAGGCCTGAGCTACGGTCAGCGTAACAGTCTGAGCCATTTTCCTTTTTGGACATAAAAAAGCGTGGCATTCCATTGTCTCGTTGAGGTTTGTAGCGATGAATGCGAAAACATGGTCGTGAGTAGCGTCGGCCGAGCAGTAAGAGATCCTATTATCAAAATATCAATTAAAATACCCTCATAAATGTTATCAAAAATTTAAATAAATCACGGTATAAAATAAACCGAAACTAAATACCCACCGCCCCGTAAAGCGAGTTAAATAATATATTTATTTTATAATTGTCCAAAAATTTGGAAAACTTGAATCAGGATATTCAAAGGAGTTGTACTTGACATCGTTAGTCAGGTAATTAATTACAATTTAGATATTTACATGGGTATACGTTCACGGATAAAAAGCTCTGCGCGCGTGGTCGGTATTTGCTTTTAGGGGTGTTTCGAGATTTATCGAGTAATTAAACGGACTTTAACAATTGCTCGCGTGTATAAAATTCCTCCGCGCAATTTTGATCTATTCAAAATACTTCGTCAATAATTTCACATTATAGAGAATTCTACAGATGATAAAAAAAAAAGAAAAGAAAAACGCAACGATGAACGGGTATATGTCATACGAACTTCTACCCATCGCAATAATATTACTGCAGAAATTTTCAATACCACTTTGAACGTTTGAAACGTTTCGGGCAACGCGCGGAGCTTAAAATTTTCAGTTTAACGGTGTAAAAGCTGAGCTTAAAGTAATAATCGTTCGACTCAACAGCCAAGCTGCCGCTGCTGCACTCGCGAAGGTATAGTAATAACGAAAACTGCAAACGAAAAAAAAGACAACGAAGAAACGAAAAAAAAAGAACGAACAAAGTTGCCTGTTCAGTTATAGTATACCTTTGGCGCACGTAGTTGTACAAAAAGTAGAAGTGCTTCAGCAATTAAATTCGCCGGGATTCTGTTCGGATAAAACTCACCTATAAATCGAGACTTGAAGTTGATCCTCTTCGGTAGCAACGTCGGTCATTCTAATACCCCGTAGACTGACCGCAAGTGATACCCTTTGGAGTTTTTTACCGCTGGCTTTTGCCTGAAACATGAAAAATTCGACGATCGCGTTGAAATAAAGAAAAAAACTAAAAGAAAAGTAATGAAACAACAGAAAGAGGGTGAACCGACAAAGCTTTCTTCCATAATACGTATATGACCGAAGAAAAAATCGTGCTTACTTGTTCAATGATATGCATGTATGCCCAGTTTTGAGAATTATTCAACAACGGGAATGATTTAGGGGATCCTGAAAACAAGCTGCTACCGCTGCACTACCGTCACAAGCACCCCAAAGTTTAACAGTTGGTGTATAAATCCGTTGTCCAAAAGCCCTGCGGTTTCCCGCGGAGAGCTTACAACGTAGTTAGTTACACCAAACGTTATATAGGGATATAAAATACAGGCTCGTGGGGAGCCAAAAATCACCTCTATAATACAACGTAACTTTTGGAATTTTGGAAAACGGAAATCGCAAATTGTTACGATTTATCAGAAATTATTCGGTTCGTGTAATGTACTTAAAAAAGCTTTTCTGAGTAAAGTAGTCCCTGTGCATTGTTTGTATAATTCCTATCTCTGAACAGTAGGAGTTAGCTTCGTATTTTAGTATTAGGGAAAGTTTAGACTAAACAAAGGTTTTTGCCGTGTATGTTGTACCCAACTATACGAAAGGGTTGGTTGCACGTGAAAGGTATACGAGATGAGGAGAGAGAGGCAAACTTCATTATGTACTTCCCCTTAATACTCGCATGTATGTATATAGTTTCCTTTTGCATATGTAGAGGAGCGAAAGGGAAAAGCTATGTATTGGTATAATGTAAGTACATAGAACCAGACGACTATTTTCGTATACACGTATGAAGCAGTTTTGACAACCCCTGTGGAAGTAATACCACGAACCCTCAAGTTTTTAACAAAGTTTAAAATCGCACCTCAAACGCCCGTAAGCTACTTGCGGCTTACGTCTAACGCTTTTTCAACAGCTTCAAGTTATATACATAAGCCAAAAGATTATTCAGTCTTCACTTTGTTATCATACTGATTGTGAGTCGAACAAAAACTTTATTCCACCTGTACCGATTATACATATAGAAAGTTCATAATCGAAAGGACTAACCAAAGCTTTTTTGATTTGAGGACTCACAATCGCTACTCGAAACGTAACGTAATAAAAGAATGTATCGAATTCATACACTCGCTTTGGAAATTCGAACTGTTAGAACATCGCATTATTTATTTTAGGTATATATACGCCTGCATACAGCACAAAATTACTTTAGTTTACACACAAGAAGAAAGGTTGCAGGGGATGAAATTTATCTTTGCGAAAAGCAGCTCGTTTCAAGTTCAAAGTATAACACAACAGAGGAATTGAAGGTTTTAATTGAACGACGTCGTATTCCTTTCTCAGAACGCGGTGGCACAGGGTTGTTGAGGGAATGACGAGGAGTCGGAACAAAAGACGCGCGTTCCTCTGGGTTAATGAGACCGTTATTCCCTAGTTCTATAGTTTTACCTTCTATACGCGCTTCTCATTCTCAGTCATTAATGTTATAGAGACTAACCCGCATAGCCTAGCTTGCTTCTAACCGCAGCGTGTCTACCTTATACTACGAACTACCGACTTTCCCTACTACTCCAAAAGCTCTTTGTCTGTTTCCGCCCTGCCAATTCTCGGCTGTAATACAAGTTCTCATGTTACCGGCTATAACTATAAACGGACAGATATACAAAATAACATTCTTCCAAGTATCAATATTCTCCGAATGAATAAATAACAGAGAATTTAGGAACCTCTTTGAATACCACGCACACAAATTTGTGTGTTGTGTGTAAAAGTTGTATGTTTGAGAATCGACGACCCGTCAATTTCGATGTTATAATTCTCGATAGACGCTACAGGCGCGCGAATCTTCAATCGCAATTAAATTGGAATCACGAGAGCGTTTGCTGTTTTTGACTCGATTAACGTCGAGACGTTTCTATACTTGGCGTTGCGAAGGACGTGAGGAACTTTATAAAACGTTCGGGCGTTTTCCCTCGTATATTCTATATATTCATGAATTCACGACGAGGCTTTATATTCACGCCTGTTAATTTAAGACTCTGACGAGAGGCGAGATCACTCGAATTAGAATTTATAACATCGAGTGTACAAGTGCACACAGAATTTCTATCTAAATAGAAACTTCATGAAACTGCAGTTAATTTAATATTCAAGGGGGAAAAAATATATGAAAAGGAATAAAATACAAAATATAAATATGTACAAATCGCGGAAATGAAAAGACGTTGGAAACTCGCACGTCGTATTACTTTGTAAACGTATATGTATATGTAGCGAATATCCTACCCGAGACTTTCGAATCGAACCAAATCAGGATCCCCCTTTCCTCTTTTTCTTCCCTACGAGTTGAAAATAAAAACTGGTCCATGCGTCGCTCGCTCGAGTCCCGGAATGAAAATGTCGTTTGCCCCGTTGTCTGTTCGATATATATATGTATAGAAGTTGGAGATTCTCTTCAGAATAATGTATAGTATGGTACAAGGACGTGTCGCGGGCATCTGCCAACCCATTCGTGCATGGGAATTCGGGAATGAGGAAACTAAAAATGTTTGGGTTCCAAGGGTTTGAGTTGGAAAGAAAATACGGTCGGGGTTGACACTCGCCTAAAATTTCCCCCGCGTACGTTCGTATGTAGAAAAAGAATTTCGGATATTGCGTCATCCTGCAGCAGGAAAGAGTTTTTAGTAACGTGAATTAAAGTCACGTTTATTTCCCCTTCACCCCCATTGGTTTTCCTTTCTTTCTTTTTTTTTACACCTAGTGTAATATAGTGAAAAACGGTTGAAGATTACATTCGCGGTATCGCCGAATATCATTTCCCTCTGTTTCCGAGTTCAACCTTCAAAATTATTCATTTTAAACCCGCTAGTCAATTTTTTACTATCTTTTCACGCCTGTGCAGCACATCTGTCCCACAAGTATCGGAAGGAGAAAAAAATTCTATTCCGCGTTACTAAATAGCTATACCCATGTACATATATCCAAAAGCTTTCATCTATATAAGAAGCTACACCAACTACTGAAATATTCATAGCTCTTCAGATCCCTAAAACTTCGAAATCTACCCTTTTTAGCATGAATTTCAAATTCTCTCGAGCATCCTAATCGCTTGAATTTAACCTCGAAAACAAGTTCAGACAAATGGGTGTGAATAAAGGCGGGTGTTTGCTTGACTTTTGAATAGATTTCTTAATTTATTTTGGAAAAAAAGTAAAAACTAAAAAAATTTAAGACTGTTCAAGTGACAGAAAAAAAGAAGATCTTTCCATACCCGAAGATTTCTCACATACTATATGATGATTTTTCTGTAGGACCGCTATCTTCATACATATACCAGGACGTTTCGCACTACCCGTGGGAATCCAACCACATGTTACAAAATATAAGCATATAATATGTGTATGACATAAACCAACGCTACGGTTATCATTTCTGTGACATATTCTTCGTATACCTATATATGGGGTTGGTGTAAGGGATGTGGAGTATACGTACCATGGTGATGATGGTTTTGATAGCCTCAGCCGTGGCCTCCTCGCTCGAGGGTGTCTCGACGAGGGTGCTCCCCAGGTATTTCAACGTAAACGTGGCTTCAGCTGGATCCTCAGCATCTTCCTGTCCCCCGCATCCTCCGCCGCCACCTTCCACGCACTCTCTACTGCTCGCCAGAGCCCATTCTTCGCATAATTCTATAAGGGCAGAAGAACGAGAAGAAAAAAAACATTAATATATCGTTCACATTCGGGATAACTAGAAAAATTTCCTCCCCCCGAACTTATTAGATATCTTACCGAAATCCTAAATTGGAAAAAATCAGTTTTTGAATGTTTTTCGAATTTCGATTAATCTAAATCATACGCCCTTAGAATTACCACACGTTTCACACGTAGGTATTTTATACATAAATATCTCTTTCTCATGAATTTTTCGCCGGAGTTTATTTCGCTTTGCGAATGAGAGCTATGTGGGGAAATAATATATGCATGACGTACACACATACATATACACAGCTGTGTAGGTACGTAGTACATAGTGTCGCATTTTTGCTGCTGAAATATTAAAATACTCGTTAACTTCGTCCCAAACAGGAAGTCCCCTTTTTATCCCATTTATCTTCGTTTAGTTCTTTCTGGAAAACCACGAACCTGTGACGCGCCTTCATTTCACCCCCTTCACTTTTACCGCCCTTTCTACGCACGCATCAACTCTCTGTACATAGAAAGGAAAAAGTAGAAGGATTAAGGATAAGAGTCGAAAAAAAAAAAATTAAAGTAACAAAATTATACGCTTTAGTGGCAACTCTCTTTCATCAAGGGATTCGTATAATTAATAATATTCCACATCGGGATAATAGTGAGATTGTTTATCTTTGGAAAGTTGAAGTTATATCGTATAAAGGGGCTGATAAAGCACGTAAATTAGTTAGACATAATGCTGAAACAGTTCAAAATAGAAGCCGGTAGCCTACGGGGGTTGAAGTCGTGCACACAACACCCAAGCCAATCAATATACTAGATAAGTTTGGAATTAATTTGAGCACCGTATACGAAGTGCGGTCGCGATTCACAATCAGTTAATTGCGGAGCATGCACGATCAGAGATAATCTTGTACATAGGGATATCTGCTTTCTATAATATATTGCGAGTTAATGCTTACGCCATAAAATAAATACACATACGTATGTACATAATACATGTACGTATATGTGTACATGTGAATATTATATGTACATACTATACATAGCCACTTATGGTATAGGTATATACTGTACGTGTCGTACACGTTGAATACTACAGGATAAACCCGATTAACGGGATGTATAAAATTGCAGACACCGTTCTGCGGATCGAGCAGGCAAAACTGGTAATGTTATACCAGTATTATTATAGTAGATCAGGTATTATAGTTATTTAATTTCACACACCGAAAAGTTTGTAGGTACATGGCGTATGTGCAGTATATACAAGTTCGCAATAGCAAACTCGTGTAATAGTGTTCGTATAATTAACCCGCGGGCGCGGGTTAGAAAATTATAGACACGTCTCGGTAGTCGCTGACGCTGTTTGCTGCAGCCAGGTAAAAATGGTACCTAATATACCTACACGGCGCAGCGTACGCAACAGCAGGTTTCGGGGCAGTTTTCACCAATTTTCCAAGCGCTAAATTTTCAAGTTGGTTTATACACACCCTTCTGTAGAGTCGTGTACATACATATACGCACATAGGTAGGGAGTTTCTGCAGTACGTTACCGGTGAAATGAAGTTCGCTAATTGGTAAAAAAACTACCGACAAATATGCAGTAGTTGAAATGTACGATGCAGCGACTTGAAAAGAAAAAATCGACGCGGTTAAAAAACGGAGATTCGAACCCACACGAATAATGTTGAATGTTTTTTTTTTCCTTCGTATACGAATACCAAAAGGACAAAGCTTATTTTTCGTTTTGGATTTTTTAAATTTTTTCAATAAAGCAAAAGCCTCGTTCTTCTACTTCCCTGCAAAAAAAGGAAGTTCGACAGTTCATGCGTTCAGCTTGTATATTCACATTTTTAAATTGGCCATTTTTTTCTACTTCTTTCCACCGCCCTTCATATATAACATGGGCATGAATTCCGTGAAAAATCGAGGATCGCGTCTACCATCCGATCGTAAAAAAAAAAATGTATATAGGTATACATATTTCTGCGGGATAAACCGGAAATGCATTCCTCGAAGCGAATTGGAAACAAGTTAAAAAAAATAATAACCTCATACGCGTTTCAAAAAACGAATCGACCGCGTGCATGTATATGCCTTCATTTTTTTTGTTGCATGTTACGAGAACCGAAAAAAAAAAAAAATACAGGAGATGGAAAATATCTGCAAATTTCGCTTGTAACCGGTTCATCATGCGAACGAGATTTTTCAATATTTATTACATCCACTACCTGCAGTGCAGCACTTCAAATGCTCAACATTCAATGTTACTTTTATTTCGATTTACGTATTCGAGTCTTTGATACGGAATAACGTCACTTCGAAAAGGTATTGCCTAGCTTTGAGAGCTCGCAATATACACAGGTAGACATCAGGATGGTCCTTAAACAAAGGTGAATTCTGAATTTCGATCGGTGCGCCACTTCAAACTCTTCCAAAGTCTTAAAAAAAATCATTTTTCATCGCGTTTAGAAGTAAGAAGAAAATCATGTTAAAGTTTTACTAACGCACTCTTTTGGACGTCGTCCATGACCGACAACAACTATAAAAAATTGAAAATTTTCTCCATCAATTATATTATTATCGGGGTTACAGTTATTTCCACTTTGAGATTAATTCAACCGCATTGTACTTATATACGGGCTTGATTAAATAATGCGCGAGTATACGTGTGACAATATATTCTGCAGATTACAAGTCGACCTTTGAACCGACTATGCGGCACTACAATTACCCAGCATGCACTGCGATTTCAGTATAATACCGCACGTGATTACATTTGAAATATCCACATGCGACTGTACATATATATACACGTATACATTATACACATCGAGGTATATATATACATGTACATAAACGTGGGTGTACGCCCGTACAGGTAATACATACATATATCATATATGTCAACAGTGAATTGACACAAAAAATATGTAGTATAAATATTAGAAATTTGTGCACGTCATCATTCGCGATGCTCGAACGAACCGCAGCAAAGCACTTGTGCAGGAAAATCTTCAATGAAAGTTGTTCAAATATTACTAACGATATCGCGAAGAGGCGAATAAAACTCGAATGAAACAGGGGTTGAAATAACGAAGGGATAAAGAACCAAAAAACAATTTTCATAAACGAATGGAATAATATGGGGGGAAGGGAATGAGACACGCGATGTAATGGCCATTCAAGTTTTAATTGCTGGTACTTTGATAATGAACTTTACCCACGGCGCGTTCTCGGTAGATCGCGAAACGCTGGAGGGATGTCCGTGCGTATTAAATACACGTGTATGTACGTACATATGTAAACATGAAACGGTGCAAAAGTGGGTTGTAATTAGCCTGAAACTATTCGCACATATGTATATAGGTATACATGCATATATGTGAAATAGTAAGTAAAAACACCAGTGTCCATAGAAAATTGAATTTCATGTATTGGTTTCAAAAGTTTTAATTTAATTACCGGCTAACTAATAATTGAAAAACTTCATTCATGTAATATATATCGTACATACATATAGATATAGTACATTTCCGCTCAATAAACAGCTCATTTAAGCTAGGGGAAGATGTATTTTACTCATATACCTTACGCTAAAATTTCAGTTGCATAGGTAGATATGTGAAACATTGGCAAGTGGCAAAAATGTTCAAGCAGATAAGGAAGAATTTTACGACAAAATTTTATGATTATTATGTGCGTTTATATAATATTATAGGTATGATTTGCATTCGAAAATCACGATGATTTCGTGTGAAATTTTCTTCTCGATACTCACGCTTTGTCGAGATACTATAGAAGGAGTGCTCCCCCCCTCCCCCCACCGCTCCATGCTCTTCTCTCTCGCGAAAATTAAATTGCCTACCCACTTAAAGGGTAGCTTGATTGCATTCCGCTGATGGTACTGACAGCCCCTCAGCCCGAACGAACTTCGCATAGCACAGGAATATAGATATATATAATATATGTATAGATGTACATAGGCATATATATACGTATGTTAACCGGCATGTGTAGAAATATAGTGTATACATATGTACGCGCAGTGCGTAGACAGTACATAATGTATGTGATTAAAAGTTTGGGGGGTTTATATTCTGTATCGCACTCTGGAGAGAAAAATTAATTAGAAGAACAACGTGAAAAAATTCATGAGATTGAATTGAAGAAAAAAGAATAAAATAGATCCAGGCCTTGTTGGATACAAAAAAAAAATTTAATCAAAATTTGTATCACATCGACATACAAGTACGTATATAATCTCGGTCGGTAAAAATCTATTTTTAACGGAGTTACACTGATTTGAAAAATACTATTTTTCATGGCAAAATTCAAGGCATATGAGGCATGATAAAATTCTGTTGATATAAGTGAAAGTTTTTCTTCAATCATATGTTATTATAGTTTTAGAAACTTGTATACAACTACAGCGATTTTTGCAACAGAATATTATACGATAATAATTAAATTAATTAGCTGATTTTCGCGCATGATACGTTATAATTACGTGCTTGACTGATCTTAACGAGGGAAAATTATTACTTCTGCAGTGTACGGGGTATCATAATACGTAAAGTTTGTTTCTATTTTGTTTTCGAAATGATATAGGATATAAATTAATGCGGTAAATATAAGTATATATAGATATAAGTAGACATCGCATGAATGGGTTTGTTATAATACAAAAGAAAAAAGAAAAAGAAGAGAGGGGAAAAAAATAACAAAAAAGGAAGAGAAACGAATAAGTTTCCGCAGTTTTCATTCGAGGATTATCTATACTGTATTTTGGAGCAGCTGAATTACCCCTTTCTTTTTAGGGTACAGAATAAAAGAAACTCGAAAGGAAGAAAAGGCAGCTATGATACTACGTATATACTGCAGGGATAAAAGCCCTGAAATACTGAAACTGCTGGAGATCAATGGGGAGCTCGGTTGCTTGAACGAACTATGGGTATTAGGTATATAGCTCTCGGTATATAGCATAAAAATAGTGGAGTTTGGTCAGCCGTTTTCCGCATTTAGTAGGTTGAAAGTTACGACGAGACCCGCATTTCCTAGTTCAATGAACATATGGGGTATAGTCCACATTCGACCGGGACATGTTTTTGCTCATGGGGTCACCGGATTTCGGTAACACGTGAGTTTTCAGTCATATCCAGAACCAACCCCCCCGACAGCAAATTGTTGGCCCGTACGCTCTGATACGTCAAAGTTATTTCCATCGATTTGTGATTTAAAAAAGAAAAAAAAGATGAAGAAAAAAACAGTTTTCAGAATATTCAGACATATTCGCGTATTTCCATTGAATCGAGGTAGTATCTATGATGAAGATGTAGTGATACTATACGTATATCTACGTACATAGTTAATACAGCTGCTGGTATGAAACCAATTCCATTGGCAACCGTGCGGAAATATCAGCCAGCAGAGCTAATTAGAGTCTGCCCAATTTACTGCTCACTGCCGCTGCTGCAGAAATCACATATACGTTCGAATCCCTCGGACACAACGTATAGTGAGATTGGGATATCCGACCACTAGAGAATGCGAAAAATTGAGAGTCGTTTCGCTCTGTTCAGTCCGGAGGTAAACCACTCGACGCACGTACCAGCGATGACTTATTAAAAAAGTAGAAATAAAATTAATTTTTGTTTTTCATTTTTTCCAACTCACTCGTCCCAACGTTTGAAAATTATTCACCCTGTCCGGTTTTAATTTTCTCATAAAATAATCTGACCTTTTTTTTCCCTCCAAAATATGACATTAAAAAATATTTCATCAAATATGAACTCGAGAATTTATCAAACAGATGGAAGTTCGAATTGGTCTTCATTTTTATTTCAATCATATCGCGGCAGATTGAAAATTTTCTGTTATAGCGTAAGAAAAATAGAAAGAAAAAAAATACACTCGAGGTGAGAAATCACCACGGAAAATTACAAAGAGGTCAAAACTAAAGTACACTTTTAAGGGTGTCGAATCCAATCCAATCTCCGATCCAATCGGTTGATTGCCGCAAAGCCGAAGAAGAGCTGTTTCTTTCTTTTTTCTATTTTTTTTTCGTTTCACTTGTATTTTTGTCTGTTCTTATCCATGTATATATAGATAAAATATATCGACCCTTATACACACGGTACGTTTAACGTTTGCTCCCCGGAGGTATTGATGCTGAAAAATAAAAGGTTCGAGGAAAACAAAATATCATATTCTCGTTGTTCTTTTCCTTCCCCTTTTTCCCATCGAGAAGTCTGTTAGTGACGTTCCACGGAGTACACATCTGGACATACACTGCGAAAGATATCTAGGTACAGTATAGATAGATCTTTCTGACTTGAGCTTAATTTAAGCGGAGAACAAATGTTGGCACGGAACTACAGAGAAACAAGAGAACTATACCTCTCTACATAGGAGTGTAAAGTCTCTGACAATAAGTACCGCTGTTTAAGGTGTATAAAGTTTTCCCAGTAACTGTTATAACGATTACAAGTTAAAACGTAGCTCGTATAATATACATGGAGTGTAATATATAAAGCCTAATAAAAGCTGCAAAGTTTTGAGCTGAATTTTTACACCAAAGTAAAAGCTTCGTTAATTAGCTGTATATGTTTAAAGACGATGTCATTAGGAAAACTTATTATAGAACAACAAACGCTGACAGAAAACAAATAAAGTAAGAGAATAATCGGTGTTAATAACATTTAAAGATATTTCGATTACTTTCATCCCGGCGCGGGCGTAGCGGAACCGTGGCGTGCTATGTGTATAAATATAAGAAAGGTCAAAGAGATAAGAAAAAAAAGAAGAAAAAAAAGAAAGAAAGGAGTAGAAAAACGAACGGTAAAAGATGGCGAAGAGGTCTAAAAGCTTTGTAGTAATAAAGTGCAGGTATATATACATATAAAAAAGAAGGAAAAAGCGAACCACGTTTGCCAGGATCTTCGAAATCTGGAGTGCAAGAATCTATAGGTATATACCACTCCGCGTGTGTTTTCTTTTTTTTTTCTTCTCTATTTCCCTATATCTTCTCGTGTTCTCGACTCAGAGCCATTCCAACATCGCAAAATGCACCATCGGGGACTTAAAGTATATTGCGATTTGTGAGTCAAACAGAACGCTCCACCAGTCGACATCCAGACGATGTTGGAACGTTTCCGTATGTACCGCGCTTTCGCGTGGAAGGTCCTCGTAGGAGAATCAGAGAGTTGGAGTGGGAATATTTTTAGCCATTTAAATAGCATCGGAGTGTCCTTCTCTGTTTTAGGTCCTGTGAGGACCTTCCACGCGAAAGCACGCACGGTACACCGGAATAGTAGAAGATTTTCTTGAAATTACATCCCTGAACAACCGAAGTTCAGAACCTATTTTCTTAGGTGTTTTTGTCAACAGGATCGTAAACGTTTGGCGGATCGAAGAAATCCGTTCGCACGGTCAGATGCCTGATACAATTTAAAGGGTCTATTCACGTACGAGTCTGTAACAGATTAAATCTGACTATTCTGAGCCTTGAAGCTTTCGGAAAACGCATATTTCAACCCCTCGAGAATTTATTCGATGAAAATCTTGTACTTTACATTGTAGGTACTATACATGTAAGATGATTCAAACACCAGTCGTAAAAATAACGTTTCCAATGTCCCTTGACAATACTATATTATAGATATACACATACGTGCAGGCAACACGCGTGGACCGTAAAAATCTTTCCTAGAGATTGGTTCCTTTTATATTTCCATCTTGTCGCCTCCTTTTCTTTTATTTCCTTTTTTCCTCCTATTCCTTTCTCTTCTTTTTTTTCATGCTTTGGGATCGGGAGATGAGTTCTGTAGGTTGGATAAGGTGAAAACCTGGTATACAGTAGTGTTGCAAGTTACGTAGAGAATTTGAAAGTGGTTCGTATGGCCCCCCGCGAATGCTATTTCGAATCCCGAACGTCCAGAGGTCCCGAGGTCGTTTCACACTTGTATTCAAAGTACTCTAGGGCATCTGTTTTTTTTTTTTTTTTCTTTCTCTTTTTTCTCAGCTACACGAGTATTCATCGCGGTAGAAATTTCTGGGTACGTACAAGTGTCCCGGAAAGACGCAGAAATCTGCCAGAACTTCCGCCAAGGGTCAAAAGGTTCAAGTTATTATATATTGGATTCGTTCGACCTAAAAAAAAAGGATCTTTTCTTGATTTTTCAAGACTGAATTATATGAGGTATCAATTCCCCGAATTACATGGGAGAACGGTAGGATATCGATCATTTTGGTAAATTTATACAGAGACAAATTAGCGACAAACCTGCCAGCAGCTACGGTTCTCCTCTATGTACCAAAAACTCGGGAAATTGGTTCAGAGTTTGAATTGCTACATGAATACCTGATCCGGAATATAAGCCCTTCGAAATCGTGCAAACCCGTTGGAAGTTTGTGGTGGTTTAGGAAATGACCGTCAGGATAGAGCGTACATGTATAACAGGTATAGGTATATACATACACGTATGTATTATGGTTCTGACGTTGCCGCTGTTACACATTTCATCCAGCGCTCTGCAACTCGTCGTCCCCGGGGATGACGAGAGCGTTATATTCGAAGAGAAACCTGCATGACTTCTGGGATGCAGTAACCCTTGTAATTGAGGCACCCACCGTTGTCGGATAAAGTGAAGCTGTGGCCGAAGATGGTATAATAAAGGGATGGAAAATGGCGCCTGGAGAATCGGGAGGAGAATATTATTCGGAGGGGTCGTCGTACCGCGCATAAGATGGGAAACTACCTGACGACGTCGGGGTGCTTTGGATTACGTGATTACGATTTTAAGATTACGATAAGTAAAACGACCAGAGTTATATCCCCCACTTCGTTATACGACCAACGTGGGGGCATTTTCATGATAATGGTAATTCTGCTGCGGTAAGAATTTTCGGTGCGGAATCACCGGCGATATATTATACTTATATGGTATATAATATACACGTACAAGCTCTCTTCGTAATAACGCCGCGGTAACTCGATTCGAATTTATATAAATAGTAGATATATGAGCAGTGTGAGAAGTCCTTCACATTCAGTAACTAGACAAATCTGCTATTATCCGACTGTAAACCGCTTGCAGCAATAAGAGCACACAGATTTCTATACCTTTAACGTTCTCGTGGTATTATGAATATCCTCGGTTTGGTTTCCACGAATATTCTCAAAGCTCTGCGGACGGACGAAGTTCTTCAGAAAATGTTGTATGAAACTGAATTTCCACGGTGTAGTGGGTACAGGTTATATTGTGCTTACTCCCATGGACCGTGGTATATAATGAGCCTTGATGTACACGCGCAGTGAAAATTTCGGCGAATTTATGCCGACTTCATTTTGGCAAGCTTTTTTTTTCATTTTTCTCTTCTTGGTACTTACCTTATACGAGGTAGGTTTGAACGTCGCCTTGGTTCGGTTTTTCTTTTTTTTTTTTTATCCCGACGATTCTCTGATCTTTTTTTCTCCCTCCTTTTCTGATCATCCTTCTCCCTCGTTCGTCGTGGAAAAAGTTCTAAAAGCTTGTACAGATCTCATACATTTCTCTTTGTTATACAAGAATTACCTTTCAGCCTTCGGGCCAACTTTAAAAAAGGAACCACTCCCAGTTCGCTCGCTTGCCTCTCCACCTCCGCAACTTCGTGATCCCAAACTTTTTGGTTTTCTTCTCTTTTTTTTTCTTTTTTTTTGTTCCCTCTACTTCTCCGAACGCGAAAGCTTCCCGAGCTGCGATTCATATGAATTTTTCTCTCGTTCTACAATTTGGTGAAAAATATGTGGCGTTATACACGATGCCTTATAAGATGCTTCATGTATCTTTGTAAGAGAATATCAATTGAGATTGAAGCAACAAATGTTAAGGAATATTATAATTTGTTCCTACGCAGGAGACAAAACGACGTTTCGAGCGACGCGGGGAGCGAATGTAAAGTAGGTTTTCCATATTTGTTAAAACTGGCGTCAGTTGAACGCGGAGACAAGAGAAGAGGAATTTTTTCCGTCCAAAAGTAGCGAAATGTACTTACGGAAGAGGGAAAAAAAGAAAAATTTATGAAGAGCAGCTTATATGGGTACAGGTATACATTCGCTATACACATATCGCTTTCCTGCACGGAAGTACATGGCTCCTTTTCTCCTTCCTGTTGCAACGTGGGCGGAAATAACGAAGCTCGGTATCGAACGCGACGGAGCTCTTCTCTTTGGTTTATATCCGTTGAATAGAAGAGACGCGTACAGCTCATATAGGTACAGTGGAAAAAATAAGGAAGAAGAAAAAGAGACACCCGGTTAACCGGACATTGCACGTTTACGTCGCAACGATACCAATCGAAAGAAAATACGCGGAATATAAAAAGAGAAAAGAAGATCGTAGCGCGGAAATAGGCATTGCGGATATAGGTATATATACATACATACCTACATAATACTTATCTACAGCGCGTGATTCGACTTCGGAAAGAAAACCGAGATGTTTCAGATCACTCTGGTTACTCGAGGGGATTAACTCGATCACGACAAAATCGATATAAGATAAGATATCACATATCCTGCTATCGTGCACGCTCTTCCGCATTTCGAAATTTCCGATCCTGGTGACATACCTATTTTTATCCCACAGAGGATTGAGATACGGACGCGGAGAATTATAATCACGTTACAAAGACGCTCGCCTCGCGAATCATTACAATTGCAGACGTCACTACGGCGTAGTCGATGAAAAAGAAAATAAGTCGTTCCAACGACATTTACGACTAAAAAATGCAACGCGAAAAAAAAATAATGAAATAATGAATAAACCATCGTTGGTTCTACTTTATATTATATACCATATCATCTTACGGTGTGATCATCCTTACGTTGGTGCACGCGGTCTCGTTTCAAGTGAACGAATACATAGTGAAGTGAAAACATGAAGAGAAAATTATAAAAATAAAAGTAGATTTATGCTTCATCGTGGTATTTTCTTTTTTACCTTCTTCCTATTGCGCGATCCTGATTGAATTAAGATTCAACGATATACGGGTGAACTGAATACTTTTCATTTGCTGTAATAAAAATACAGTTAGCGCGGATCAATTGATAACGATTAACCCGCGACTTCAAACCATACAATCTTCAGACGTCATCGAACATTTTAAATTTTCCCGACTGGATCGGTTCATATGCAGATCATTGTCCGAGCTATATATGGCGTCCGGGTCACGATCCTGCAACCTGCAGGACTCATTTTTATTCTTGAAAGGTTTTCCTTGTTCCGACTTGTAATTAATTTCTTTTTCTTTTTCCTTATATCTCTGTTTCCTTGTATGTCCTTTTCCTTTTTCAAGTCGGTACAACGACCTCGCAATTATCATCGCTTTTTCACCTTGGTTTTTTCGAGCGACGACGCGACTGTAGATTATATGTATGTATATATGCATTTACACATACCAAGCGATCGACAGCTGAGCCGAAGAATTCTTTCTTTCTCTTTGTCCTTCGAGTAATTAACAGTCTAATCTTTGCAAACTCCACAAATCACGAGTGAATGACTTTGTATCTATACAACGTAGCTCTTCGTTAATGCGACATTTCATTTTATCCCATTTCTTTTGATCGAATGAAAAGCGACCGGATGAAACCGTCTGGAATGACAAGCGGTGGACAGCCACGTCGAAATTTATGCAACGAAATAAGCTTGTTCCCTGCGGGTTTGGTGTAATGAGCTTTGGCTGTCCCAAGGTTTTTAATATATTATTTATTCATTTTATGTTTCATTTTTTTCCTGTGAATTTTCGAGATCGCTTTTGTACGTGTACGTGTACAACATTCTTTTGTCTGGACTTTTTTCTCGTCACTTATAATTAACATAATTTTCTTTTTGTCTTTTCGCCGGTCAACATCGCACGTTGAAAAAGATCAGTTGTGCGGCAAGTGAGGACATTGTACGTGAAAATCATATGAAAAAAATAAATAAATAAATAAAATAAAATAAAGTGAATAGAAATAGCATGTATATATCCAAACGTGCCACGCTTCTTTTTGAGGTACGTGTGCATAAACGAAACTCAATTTTTTACTTCGTACCTTCCAACCTTGTTTCACGTTCAATCACACTGTCGGGCAAAATAAGTTTGGCTGGTCGTCTTTTCGGCTGTATCAGCTTGTGAAAAGTTTTTTCTTCGTTCGAGGGGTGGCTTACATGTACATAAGTACGTGATATTGGGTAACTGGGTTATACCTCGTTGCCCAGAAGAACGCGCGTAAGTCACTCGAGTCTTCTTTCTTCTTTTTTTGGTTTTCTTTACCTCCCGGAAAAACCGTCTGCTAAGGGAAAAAAAATCTCTTTGTGACTGCTGCAGCCACGTACGCGAGACAAAGAACACGGCGAAAAAGTGGCGCTCCCGATCACCAAATGATGGTTTTTGATTTATTATTTCTTTTCTTTCTTTTCGGCGCTTCTGGAACAGAAGACGAAAATTCTATAGGGATAGACGAAGCGTTTGTTCATCCGATATAAAAGTATCGAATTTTATTTTTTCAAATCACCTATAATATAAACCACGGAGAAATTTTAATTACTCATTATCCGAGAGGACGTGAGGAAGGGTTGTTATCGGTTGGCGACAGCCGATGCTAACGCCTATAGCAGTTTGGAACTAACAAAACTAATCCCGCCGGGAAAAGCCGCCGGCGAAGTGGACGGCGAGAAATCCAGAGAAATCCCATCGCGAAATCCTATTCCTATATGTAACAACCACATCCCTGGATTACCGGGTGTCAACTGCGCTCAAATACATGGTAATACATGTGCAAACCACGCTGAAGAATTACAAAAAAAAAGACAAAAGTATAACGCCATCATCCAGTTCTTTTTTTTTCACGCGGATTATTAATCGTTCAAGTCAATATAAACGTGGTGATGGGGCGAAGGGGCGAATCGACGACTATGCGGCAAATTTCTTCGCCATCTTCTACAGAAAAAAGGTAGCACGAAGTGGATGAAAAAAAAATAAGTAAATACCTAAGTGGAAAAAAATATGAGTGGCCTACTTCTTTGGCGTCAAATTCGAAGCGCGCGGTGGTCATCGAAAGTGGGCAAAACGAGTCCTCAGATTTGGCTCGGAGCCAAAATTTAAAACGAAAAAATTTTGCAGCAGAATTGCCCGAAGGTTGATTCGTTGCCCGAGTTTCACCGGATATAAATCCCTGTGTGTATAATAATATGGGCTGGATTGGACTGCGCAAATATACAGCTGCGGTTGCAAAATAAAAAATGAAAAGTGAAAATGAATTAGTGTAAACAATTATTTGCGAAAGAAAAATTGAGTTGGAGAAATGGCCTATAGTAAAAAACTAATTGGGAAAACGAGGGACTGCTTATAACAGCGTAATTAGTATAAGACCAAATTGAATTCCCGAGTTGTTGGGAGATTCTGTGCGACGAGCTACGCGTCGCCGCGTCGTGCAGGTAACGGGGTTGGTTACATACTACCCGCGCGTCTGTTTCAGGTGTCGTGGGTGTCATCTAATTTGTATTTAAATTGAATTCCACCACTCAGCCAGTAGCCCGACTGCAGCAGGTAATTCTGCGCTAGAAAATCCCACTACTATATGTATACATATAGGTATATGAATGTACATATGGTGTGTAATACAAAATCTATACCGCTACGTATAAATTTATAATTCAATCTTTGAACTATTCCGAACCAGTGACGTTCGTTTGTTCTCAAAATTTGCAACCTCAGTCTCAATCGAAGCATTATAGAATATCACATACACGCATGGATTTATAAATATAGATGGAACAGAACACATGTATATTTGCTGCCCAATTCATGGACTGCAGCAAGTTTGCTACACGAGATTGTTATCTCTGACACAGAATGATAAATAATAGATCCGAAACGGAAGAGATGGTTGGATATATAAATCACGTATCACGTATATACACACCACAGATCGCGAGTTAACAAAACCAGACTAGACTACACGTATACCTATTTCTCACGACGAATAACATGAAAAAGCAAAAAACCGATAACTTTTTTTTTCAGTTTTTCACTCGCCTATGTGGGTAGGTATATAAATTGCATTTATTTTCCGATACATTTTTGAATACCTTGCTACTTTGCCGTAGTGAGGTTGAGGTGTATCCCATGGGAGAAGAAAGTTTTCACCCCCGAGTACCTTCTCCCCTACCAAAGATATAAGGTATTTTGTGCAATTTATGGAAATCTATTTTACGATTGTCGGCCGCATTTCCTCTAGCGACCTTATAACCCTCTATGTATATGTATATAGTGTTCACGTGTTAAGGGAATCTCTCATCTATATAATGCTGGAAATTCTATGGGCGAAAATCTTCAAGTTCAGCGGCCATGTTTCTTGTAAAGTTAACCTCCTAATCAATGGAGCCGGTATTGCTACCCTGGATCTGAGAAATAAATTGAAAAATTTACGCCGATCATAGTGTATATGATGAGGTTCTCTAGACGATCATGATTCTACCTCGACTATCTCAAACTCTGGGGTCGGTGGAGAAAATCTAATCAGTTACCCCGCGCGCGCGTCATTTATGACACATTTCAATTTTTCACACGAAAACTTTTTCGCGCGACACACGCTCAGTCTATTCGGGTGCAATTTCTGTTAAAATCACACACTCGATCCGTACGTAGGTATTTTTGAGAAAACTTTGATACTCGCAAGGGAAAATCAAGGTTTCCGGGTTGACAGCCTGGCGTAATCAATTACGGCAACCCCCAGAGTATCGAGTTACCCAATTTATGCGCACTTTACGCTCGCATAGCGTATAAGATCTTGCTGTTTCAATTCTCGAGACTCGCCAACGACGGAGCGGGTTTACTATGGAGACGAGTATAAGAGAGTAAATTTGAGTTACGGCAGCTTACCTCGTCGTTTCTTCAATATCCTCGAGCATATAATTCTCAAACAACCGAATCGATTATCGACGGCCAGCGAGACGAATTATGCAAATTTTATAGTCAATAATCAAAGGTAGGGCAGGGGGTAATAATGTTCGGATCTTATCTCGGCGGCACGCAAACATGCACGGAATACCATAGAACGAAGGAATATAATGCACCTCGATGACAATTAATTATTTTTTGCGTCGTTTAATTAACGGTGCGAAAGAGACAAGAACGACCCCATTATTCGTGAAACTGTTTCATCCTAATTTCACCCTCAAAACTCACCACTTAAAACAAGCGCGCGCGGTTTGATTTAGTGGCCTTATTTTATTGCGGATGACGAGCTGGTTGGTCTCAAGAAACAAACGAAATGTAATCGCTCCTGATGAACCTATTCTGGGGGATGAAGAGCTCTTCCTCCTTCTTTCCGTTCTCTCATATGTCAGAGATAGCTGAAATCGTTATAGTTCAGGCTAAATTGTTCGCGAAACCCCGCAAAGTACGAACATCAATTCCAGAAGCATCTCAATTTCAAATATACGACGGTGCAAACGACGCCTCTTCATCTCACCGTGAGGATGAAATAGGAGCAAACACGACGTGAGAACAATGAGAAAATTCTCTACAAAATAGTTTAAACACGATTCTGCTGAATCATTACGTACCAAAATTCAAGACAAAAAATTGAAAGACAAAAAAATGTATTGGCTTTATTCAGTTTTTGGTGTTTATCAACTCACTCTTATGTTTAGAACTGCTTCTCCATAGACCCCTGAAGAATGACATCGTCCTCGCGTCACGTGGATAACGAACCTGGGCGTTAGTCCTTTTTCCCTTTTCGTTTTTGAGGGGTAAATCAGCGGTATAATATCTTCGTTAAAAACTGGATAAATTATCGTTATTAATTTTTTGTGTTTTTTTTTTTTTTGGAACGTTGTGATGAACTGTCAATTATACGTCGTCGCGACGTTTTATATATAGATAATGCACCGGGGCGTCTGAACGCGGACGCGGATCTCCACGATGTGGATGAAAGTTTAGACAGCAGCTCCAGCGTCGGCGCCGTTCAGCCCCCACCATTTAGCCAGCGTCGGTTTATATCCCCATGTCTCGATGTAGGTGGATAGATAGATGTACGTACATACGAGTATATATATAATACAGGTATAACTATACATGCGTAGAAAACTGATAACGCAGACGTACATATAATCAAGGCACACGTTGTACCTCGCTATTAACCCCCGCAGTTTCCGTGCGTGTAAATGTACAGGCAATATGTGTACGAAAGGGAGGAAGTTGGGTACGTTTTGAAATGTGAAAACAAGGTATTCGATAGATTATATATATACATGCAGCATGTACCTACCGTTTTCGGAATTCACAATTAATTGGCAATTCCGTTGGTATCGGGTGCAGGGGTCGTACATATATACACTTATATAGTTTGAGAGGATATTCAATTTTCGGGTTTCGCATGATAATGAATCGCGCTTGATAACCTCATGCAGGAGCAACATGTCCATAAATTGACAATTGAGAACTAGACTCAATTTCTATAGGAGGATATATCGCCTGCTGTGTTTATTCCTGATAAACCTAATTCCCAACCCTTCCGTATTATACATCCTCCAGCGCGGCTATATTATAATTGGGAATCACGTTTCTCAGGGTCGTTGAATAAAACGGGAATTTGCAGGGAAGACGTGACCCAGGACGACGTGATCTTAAATGTTGAAATGTGAATCACGTATAATGGAAGAGCTGGTAGCTTGACGGCCGAATGTCAACCGCAGCTGTGGACATCAGGACTGTGTAAGAGAGGAAAAGAAACCCTCGCGGGATCTCAGAGAGGGTTGAGGACCCCCAAGAGACGGATACCCACCTACCAACCCCCTCCTTCTTTCTTTCCCAACTCAACCGAGCAAAAAAGTTTGCCCTGGCTAACGCCATAGAAAAACATTTAATTTTCACTCCCGAACGGCTCATCCATCATCCCCGCTTGCAACTATATCGCTACGCCGACGATCAGCTGCGCAACTTTACAAATACAAAGTTAAAGGTGATGCAGGGCAGCGTTTAAAGTATAAGAACATTATACCTCTGCAGACCACCGCAGATGTTACCGTTTAAACGTAACAAAAAATTCGCATTTTATTATTACTCATAAAACGAGAATTTCATTCAATTACAGGTGGAATTTCAATATTGGTAAAGTCGGTGCAGCTTGAAACAGTGTCTAACTTCGCATCGTGTTAAGAAAAAAAAAAGAGAAGGAAATAAATAAAATTAAAAAAAATATCAAGATTGCCAACCGCGCGTGACGGCCTTACGACTCGTTATAAAGTCGAAAAGTTTCGTTGAAAAATTTTCTTCCTTGCCCTTTTCTTTTTTTTTTTTTTTGTTTTCTTTTTCATCTCTTTACACAACTTTCTCATAACTTTTGAAATAGGATTAATTCCTCAGAGGGTGCAGGTGCAGGTGTAATAGTAAAGGTAAAGGGGGTTGAAGAAAACTGAAGAAAGAAGGAGAGCGAGAGCGAGAGGGTAGATTGAGAAACGGAAGATTCTCTGCATTACTTTCAGAGAAAGATGGACCTGCGGTAAATCCTGGCGCTAAAACCGGCCCAGGTCGTTAACTTGTGGTAGACTTTGGTCGGCCAAGCTGTCTGGTCCGGTCCGGTTAAGTCCGGCTGAACTGACTGCCCTCTGCAGATCGAGCCGTTATATACTCTAATGCACTATACACAGCTAGTTCGCGAAGTTGTTTCATGGCTCCGCAACTTTGACTGATGCAATTCCCGACCCGTCGTGCATCAGTCAAAACTGCACAACGCATGAATAATGCATTCGCGGTATCATTTTCAACACCAAAATATAAGACAAACCATGTGGCCCTATAATAATCGTGTTCATTTTCAAATGTGGATATCTTAGGAGCTGATTTGTTTGTTTTTTGGAAAGAATTTTTCAACTCCGTTTACAAAATTGAAAAATGAAACCTTTTAAATAATCAGCGCGCAAGGTAATTATTTTCACTGTTCGTTTTTTTTGCTATACCGCCTGTGGACATTCTATCGGTAAATTTGTTACAACCGATTGGATATTTTTTCAATTTTCTCTCTCTCAAAGTAGAAAAAAAAAAAAAAAAATTGAATAAATGAAAAAAATCGAAGTTTGTCAGGATTCGTTCACTCGTTCAGCTTTTGTTGTAAATGCATTTATGACATGTTTTCAAATATACTATCGGGCATATTTTTTTCGATTTTTTCTTTGTGGCCATCCTGCAACCGTGTAGATATTCGTTCCGCTGTCGAGAGCAGAATTTTGAAAACCTCTACCGCAATAAAGAATTGACTTATATTGTAAGCCGGCAGTAATGTACCAGAAATGTCACACACGCTCCTCACGTCTGTGCCGTTTGTTACCATATTTCTTTATACGTATGTATTATATATATTATATATAAAGTTTTTAAATGACGTAAACTGATTGTGAGACGTGAGAGTAACCCAAATTATTTTTATCCTTCTTATTCCTTAGTTCTTCGATAGACCGATCCATATTCATGAGGATTTTATTTCTCAACGAACAATTAATAATCAATCGCAGAATCATAAAGTGCTTAAAAAAATAATACCTAATCGATAAATCCTATTCGATTTTCACGATATGTGCGCTATCAACATCATTATCAACGAATGACTGAACCGCAGCCCCCACACCACGTGCTCTCTACAAAAGATCGAGTTTCGAGAATGGCGCCTGATGCAATTCATCGCTGTTCGGTAAGACTGAAATATCCGCGAGATATCCGTGTATTAGAAGCATAAATATTGATTGGTTTGGTTCAAAGGGGTTAGGGAGATGGTAAGAGGAAAACTAAAGAGGGAGAAGATTCTCTGCACATATGAAGTAAGAAAAGAAAAAGTTAAGAGATGGGATAAGAGAAAAGAAAGAAAAAATACACGAAGGATGAATTAAAAGAAATGAATAAAAGGCTCGTTCGGGGCGGTGGAGGGACGAGATAATGATACGCCAATTTTTGGCGTTCCACAATTCGCTGGGGTGGGAAGCTACGCTATTATCTTCTGTGAAGTGGCTGACGCAAGGTTTCGGAAACTGTGGCGATGGAGAATCGAATATACAGGGTGAGTTTTCTCCGGGGTCCTGAGAGGGTGTGGCTTAAATCGGCCAATACTCCGCCTTCTTTCATTCATACTTGTTATTGTCAGGACAGACTAGACCGCTTGTTGACTTGAGCTAGCTTATCAGAATAATAGGTTGCTAGGTAGGAATAATAGGAGGCGGAGTCTCAGCCGATTTAAGCCACACCCTCTCAGGACCCCGGAGAAAACTCACCCTGTATACCTATAGACATAATATTAAAGGTTTCCCCTACTTCTCTTTGGTGAAATTCCGCAACCATATAACGCGTGCAACATATCTCTCATTATATATACGTAAACTACCGCAGCATGCACCTTGTACCGAGTTTCACATGCATTATTACAGGTATACATATATTTATACAGCTCTCAGTAATTGCTACTTTTGCTGCAGGTAAGTTGGTCCAGATATAGAGAGAAGGGAGAGTACAATTATCAAGGGGGTACATATAAACGAAGTTGTATACACATCGGGTTGATCAACCATCCGTTCAACATTCCATACAAATGATATACTTTTCCTAGACGTATCCTTATGATACTTTATTCTCTTAGTAATTTCTTTTTTTTTTTCATCCCTCGTAAATATTTTCCTGCTAATACTACACAGGTATACATCGGATGAACTATAGTATCCGGAGAAGACGTCGAGGACGCCTTGACTTAAAAAATTTAATTTAAAATACGCTCTTCCGAGTCACTTCACCTATTTCACAACGCACAAACACACACGGAAAATGTATATATGTATAGTATATATATTCAGATATTTATTGCGCGGATGCACCTGTAGCCGTCCAAATTGCAACCGTCACGATTATACCTGTGTATATACGACGAGGATGAACTGCAGAACGAAATTGAAACTGTGTAATTTTTCAATTTCAAAAATAGTCCACCCGCACGTTTCGCTGACATTATTTTCTTCATTATATAGTCCCTCTCTCTCTCTTTTTTTTTTTGACTTTGACGCGTCTGCTCATGAGAAAAAAACACTGCACACCTTGTTCATGTTATGTATATATGGACGGCAAGTACCTTCCAGTCCTTGAATTCCAGAGTTTGCAAACGAAGTAATGTAGTCCGAGATGCAAAACGAATAAATAAAATTGCACAAAAAAAAACAATTTTTCTGATTATGTAGAACTTGAAAAATCGTGCTACGAAAAAAATAAAATTCGAGCTTAAATCGTGCTGTTATCTTTATACATGGTTAAAGTGGGTGATATGCAAATGATTTTATAAGTCCTGGAAATTGCTATTCCGCCCTTGTATTTGCGCAGAGTAAAGAAAAAAGACCACGGTCTTAATTATTAAATCGAGCACGTACAGCACCTCTCAAATACTTTAAACGATGCATACTAATTGATCAAAAGCAGATGACGGTAAAACTCAATTAAGACTTTATCGCGTACACCCACTTTACTTCAAAGACGTGACACTCTTCTATTGAATAAAACTTACATTTACATTTCTGCTAGCCAGGTAATGAAAAAAAAAGATCACAAATAAACAAACTGAATGAATAATTAACGAAATTCATTTCAGGTAAAGAACGCGATTTCATCGATTCCCTATAAGCTGTAACTAAACTCTGTAAAAACAGGGGAAAATTAGATGAACGAATTACGAATTTCAGAAAAATACCGTCAAAGCTTCCCACCTAAAAACTTTAGCCATGCTTTGTATACGCCCCTTCGGAATGTGTAATTTTTTCTGTTTCTGTATTAAAAGGCATGGGGTCGTCGTTCGAAAATATTCCTAAAAAGCACGCACCCCATTTTCGGTAGAATCACAGCCCATGGAAAGGTAAAGTTAATTTTTTGGACAGAGCTTTCCAGAGCAAGTATATGAAATGAAGACTCACTTTTGTGTTTGGATGAAAATCTTCTGAGTTTCTTGAAGAACGGCATGATGAATGTTTCGCTCAATATGTAGAAATTTTTCTTCCTCCTTGTTATCCTTGTATTTCGCAATTGTTTTGAAGATACACCCGAGTCGCGAATATGGATTCGTAAATATTTTGTACTGCTATTGATATAGATCGAAAACAAATGTAGTACCGCGACTATAATAGACAATACTAAGATCAACGCTCGACGACAACTGCGGTTCTCGACACCGAGCGCGATCTCTTTACGTCGGAAATACAGCGCTTGAGATCCCTTCGAAATAATCTTGTGTCTGTAGTGACAAATCACACGTGTCGCTTCGCATATACCTACTTATATCACATATACACGGAGCACGAGGTTGTGACTCGTAAACGGTTATATCGTCGATTTCTCGTACAGAGCATGAGATCAAAGCCTTCTCCTTTGATATACCCCCCCCTTATTTCTCTGCGTAGCTATCATTTCTTCCTACAAATTACCTCTCATTGCTTTTCACACTTCGTTGCACTGCTAATAAATATGTTACTGGATCTATATTACTACCATGAAAAATGTACACGTTTTACTATTTTTTCATTTACGGTACAGAGCCATCGTTGATTTATGTCCATATCGCTAACCGAACGAAATTCCGCACGTGTATCTATAGCTCTTTTTTTTTTTTTATCTCCAACTCAGCTTATTGTCAGTCCCCTTGAGGGGCGTTTTCCTAGAAGGAATGAGAAAAAATATTTGGCTCCGGGGAGCGAGAACAGTTTTTTATTCTTATAGTACTATCATTATATTTTCTCTTCTTATTTATTTATTTGTTTGTTTTTTTTTTTTTTTTTTTATCTTCGTTCGTTCGCTGCTAGAACGCGTGGCAAGGGTAGGTATAATCGATCAAAGAAATTCCTATACTTCGGTTTGGGAAGAAAAAGGTGATTAAAAAATTCCTCCAGTTTCCTATACATACATACGTCGACAATACACGACTCATCTCATACGACACGAGAATGTTTCTACCGGTACAGCAAAAATTTTGGGGATGAGAGTCTGAAGCGTTTACGTATAGTGCGGTGGCAAAGAACTATGTATATAGGTAACTATACTTAAATGGGGCGATTGAACCGTACGGAAGCTGTTGGTAGAAATCCTTGTTGTTCAGCAAAGAGCATAATTTCGTGGAAAACTCAATTAGGTAGTCGAGATGAGAAACTCACGAAGTTCAACTGCCGCCTGCTGCTTGCTTACTTGCTTGCCTGCTTCCCCCAATAGGAGTATAAACGTCGAGGTGGATGGGGTTGGCAGAAATCCAAAAGGAAGCTTGCTGCTTCATACCAGTGGATGAAGAGTTAACCCTGCAATGCAACTTGCTTTATTACTTCATATTGCGGTAGTTAGAGAAAATATATCTTTTTATATAATGTAAATATATTTTATGTTTTCTAGTCTAGAAATTCAACCCCCTCCTTGGACGACATTTTTTTCTTACCCCTAGCACAGTCGGTGAATTTTGATGAATATAAATATCAGACATCTGCAGGAGATGAATTTTCTGGTACAGCTACTGCAGTTACCAGAAAATTCATGATTCATAATTCACAAAACTTTCTTTCACTACTACACCCCTTTCACTTATTTTTTTTTTTTTTTCTTTTTTTCATACACCTGTACCGCGGAGTGAAACTTGCTGCAAGGCGTCCGCCAATTTTAAAGTTAAGCCAAGTTGCAGCGGCGCTTGGGGGTGGTGGGGGGAAAAAAGACGTTAAAATTGAGGAGAAAAATCGACCTAAAGTTAACTTCGGGCCGTGAATTCAAAAAGCGAATCCACCCTGCGCCTCTATATCTACAGAATGTAGAGGAAGTCTTTCTCGCAAGATAGCAAAGTTCACGAAACATTCATTCACCTATACATACGTATTATATACCCTCCCCTTATTTATTCCAATCAGTTTATTTTCCGGGAATGAAAACTGCAGATACGTGAAATCAAAAGTTTTAGAACGATCGTGTATTACAGTATAGGTAGTTTTGTGAAAAGTTTTTTAGAATTTTCACACGTAAAGTATAAAAAATATGGCGAGCTTAAATGTCGCCGTAAATCAGGATGTATTATAGATTTATTTTTACAGCTGTATGTGCAGCTGTTATTTATCATTCGATAATTGTAACAGTCGTGTGGTGACCCGGCAAAACACAGGGGAAAAGTAAGCTTCAGCAATGGAGCATTTCTGATTGGATTTGATTCGATTAAGCCGAACGGAGGGATAATACAGGTCGGAGGCCCGCAGGAGCTGGTTGATCTTGACGAACGTGAATGTAGGATATCTAGGTGAAGTCAATATAGGGACCACGCGCGCTATGCGCCAATCAGATGGCATTACTTGAAGAAAAATGCGACCTAGGTAGCTAAGAAAGTAAATCCAGTGAGTGATTGCCTTCTGGCGTCTACCGAGGGATTTTCTCATAGGTATAGTACATATACGTTGGATCTACTATAGGTATATAGATTTAACTTAGCTGTACTTTTTCAGCTTTTAGCATTCCGCGATTTCTTTCGGTTCACGTATACATCATGCACACAAATTCTAAATAAATTCGTTGAATTTGAAATTCTTCAGTCTCACTTCTTATCGCCAATTTCAATATCATAGACATTTTTCGCGAGGAACTTGACTGCGCAAAAAAAATTACGGATTAAATTATTATCGTATTAATTACGCGCAGGTGTGGCGAATTGGGATTATGTCTATCAATCCAAACCCTTCTTTTCTTTTTTTCTCTCTTTTATTTCGTAGGGAATCCAAGCACGCTTTCTTACGGTTGGTTCACGCCCCACGATCCGAAAACGAATGGTCGAGTTATACGGCAAACCCCATTGAATTACATATTCGCATCGGAATCATTCGTCCGAAATAAATTACATCGAGCCTTTATTTTTTCAGCCCGTTTTTATCGTACCGTGTCCGTTGTTCGTCGTTAGTATGTTAAAACATGTGCAGCCACGTGATCGTTTGATCAGCATATAATATAAAGGTCGTCACATGGGATCGATAATTGGATGATTTTCTATAATCATCCATCAATATGAATGGTGAAATTGTAAATGCATTATGTACTCTATCACTGTGCACATATATACGCATATAAGTTCAAGATATGAATACGCACATAATTATCTATAACGTGCGTTTATGCAACTCCGAAGATGCAATCTTGTACGAAAATTGGAGACGATTAATGAAAATGAGACGGAGAACAAAGCATAAGTTATAATTGTTAGTAATCTGTGATCGAGCGTAAATTTGTTGCAACATCGGTTAGACTATGAGAAAATAAAATACTGTTAATGATGTTAATGACGTTAAAAACAATAAGCGATGAATATAAGGCCAGAAAAGTTGAGATAAGAGGAAAATATACGTAGTCAGATTTCTTGCGAGTGTAAAATCCGCTCTGAACTAGCGCGATGAGCCAGCCAGACGTTAAAAAAGTAGAAATGACCCAGTCCCGCGGCGTCGTAATGTCGCGACGACGACGCATCAGCGATATATACGTTGTGTCATTTCCGTTTTTTTAAGAAAATACTATACTTTTGAAATTATTTAGAAAAGTAGTGCGCACCGCAGCATCTCTCACTCTTGAATTTTCGATATTTTCTTACGCGCCTAGAGGACACGAGCAGGTTCTTTGTCGAGGCAAAAATAAATAAATAAAAAATCAGCGAATGTACATAAATCTCGTACTACAAGGGGGCAAGGCGCGCCTGCATTGCAACTACGGTGGGTTTTTAAATTTACACCGCACACGTGTTATTCCCATTGTTTGTATTTTATTACCTACACTGATACAAACTAGGGATTTTGTACGCATGTATGTGTATCCAGGCAACACGTATTTCTGCAACACCTTTCTGCATATAAGTCTTTCATACGACTCAGATTTTAAGCGATTAGATAAACACATTTTTCTCAATCGTACAGCTTAACTGAGCTACAACACGCATATAAAGTTTGCAATAAATATATTAAATGATTCATTTCCACGGTCTATAGACAACCGGTATAAACACCTGCAATTGAAACACGCAATTATAATAATAATAAGTGAAACAAAAAAAAACAATATGAGCAGTCACGTGCGGTATTCGCTGTATGTATGTATACGTATGTATCCATACTACGTTCGTGCCTACCTAAATATACAATCTCGTGAAAACCTGCAGGATTTCTCGTATTTATTATATCCATATGGAAATTTTCGAACCGAAAGTGAACGAAGCCAAACGGAAATGAAAAAGTTGATTCTCGCTCGTATCTGATTTTCTTCTCCCTAATTTGCATGCAATCTGTAGTAAGAACAACGCAGTTTATGGGATGCGAAAAAAAAATAATTCACATATATGTATATTATATGTATAAAATTAGGTGCGCACGTGTGGATATTACGATCTAGAATTCTTCGAAGAGAATGAACCGCGGTTTCAACATCTACGTCAATAAATTATAAATCGGCATGTCCTACGGGGTCATCGAGTTATCGTTAAATTGTGAACCAGCAACTTGAACTGATGCGCGTATTCTTAGCGCATTATCAATTCAATAATATATACCAGAATGTGACAAGAAATATATTTGTAAATTCCATAATTACAGACGAATGAATGTTCACAACATCTTTCAACCTCGACCTCTTTATTGTTTTCACATTAGGAAACGAAGTGATCAAAAAATATGTTGCATTTTTCCATCTTATACTTCGCTATCAGAAGATTCATGTACACCGAATTTACGCTGTAGTAATCTTTGTTATGTTTCTGTATATCAGAGCAATATTTTAACGTACGAGAATAGAGAATACATACATAATATATCGTCACTATCGGTGAATCGCATCCATGAATATCAAATCGAATTTTCCACTCGATAAATCCCATACAAATTTTACTTATAAATGGTATGCGTATGAAAATCAATATCTACCTGATAGCGAAAAAAAGCGATATATGATAGTGAGGAGGGGAGCAGGTTTGACAGCTGCTTTATTTTTCATCCAGTTTGTAATTGGTTTTCGCTGTTTTTTTTTTTTTAATCTTCTTTTATTTGGCTCTGTACAGTTTTGCTACAAACTTTACTAACAACATAATAATACAATGATAGTAATAATAAAATAAAATCAAATCAAATAAAATAATAATCATTATATATCAATAATATGTGTATTCTTGAAATAAGTAGTCGTAGGTTGAATTAGCTTAATTCTCCGTCAGTTCATAGTGTGCAATGTGTGTCTATAATGTATCAATTTGGAAACTTATGATTTTGAAATAAAGATTGAACTGAAAAACATCGAACAATATTTAGAGTATATAAATGAACAATATTCAACAACAGCCATTGTCGAAAGAACATTTTACTCAACTGTTTTATCATCATCATCATCATCATCATCATCATCATTATTTTTGTAGTACTTGTTATAGAAAATTTTCATTTGTTATTTATTCAGTTATTTTTCATAAATACTGTGTTGTAGTACTTAGTTGGTGAATAACAACTAACTAATTATATGTATAAGAATTGTTCAATCATATCTTTACGTGTAATTATTGTATATGTATTCCTATATACATATATAATATTTTTAAAACAGAATTATTAATACATTATATTACCTATTAATTCGTTAGAATTACGATCATATCATAAGTGTACATACATGTGTCGTTGCCATATATTTAGCTACACGCATACTACAATGCCGCTACCTCCGATATTTTCGAAATGCAGTGTATTATCGATTCGTTGATTCATATAATCCGCGAATTTCACATTAAATGTTCGGTGAAATATAATAAAATCCAATTAAACCTATGACAAAGTAATTTCAGATAATATGTCAGTCCTATTTGGAATGTGAAACTGAATTTTTTTTCACTGGTTCGTTTGCAATTAATAAAACTTTTAAAATCCATTAAATTTTTTTTCTTTTTTCTCTGTGTTTAATTATAATTGAGGTTTGTTTTTGTTGGAATGAATGATACCTGGCATACAGAGTCCAATATTATTTGATACACGTGACATTATGCATGACTTAAATACTTATCCGATAGATCTATTTTATCGTCATCTTAATCCACCAACATCGATGCAAAATAAATCACAATTATTTATTATTTTTAAATTGGCCGCTATATTTATCATAACAATATAAGATTTTCAATACACACGGTTTTTATTTATAAATTTTTATTATCTCATTGTTTATTTATTTTTTTCTTTTCCCTATACTAGAAAATATTATTTTCGTACGCACATTTTATAATTACACTCTTCGCCAGCTTACACTTAATGGAGTATTTTGGTTTTCGATCATTATTTTATTGTTTTTCATTTTTATTTGTATAAGAAACACTTTATAACTATTTACGCTACAGTCACATTTTACTTTGTAATTTTCATTTAATTATTAACATTCAAAATGCATCAATTTCTGACGTTTGACAATCTACACGTTTCTGATAGAAAAAAAAGGAGGTATGTGTGATAACAAAGAGGAAAAAAAAACAAGCTTCGACATCTATTTGCATTTTAGCTTGGCTTACATGTAGTTCATACTGTTTGAATAATGGGTATTACATTAAGCATTCGTCTATATTACATCGTACTATGAAGTCAGCTTTAAAGTAGGGTTCTTGATCTATTCAACTATTAGTACTGCGGAATGTGCCGAATGGGCTTTTTCATTTTCAACAGCGTAATCAACTCTCCTAATCGATTATTTTAAATATTATAATATGTGCGTTATTGAATCTCACTGTTTAATTTTTCCGACAGAAGAAAAATGTTATCCGTTATAACACAACGGCGATTGATATTGATTTATATAGATCTGCTTTCGAGGCATACATACACGTATGTAAATACAATACTGCAATTAATGTTTTTTTCACTCCATTTATGTAGAATAAAAACACGTAGGTACAGCATATCATGATTTTTAGCTCGAGTGCGCAAATGCTATATCATACGAATAAATGTAGTTTGATTTTCTAATTTTTTTCTTTTTCATTATTCTGCTTCTATTCCTTCGATGTTAATTGAACATTTGTAGATGATTATAATTATAGAATCTCATTGTTACAAAACATGCGAGAATTAGAGTAAATTGGAACTACTTCCCAATCAGTTACGTTAATTTTCAATCTTTTATTTTGCCTTTCAACTGTGACGATTACCATTGCCGATTCATATTCACACTCCCACCATTATAATATTATGCAAGAGATGTATGAAAACCGTATGCCAATGACTGATTATAGTTTTGAATGTCTAAAATGACCGGTTGCTCACTTACCTGCGTATACCAGACTCAAGTATATTAATACCGAAACGCGCTGACTCACGAGTGAGAACTAGGCTTGGGTTCATTTTGGGTATGGAGAGGAATAGGAAACGCGCGTTGCAATAGTATTATTATATTTCAGTGTGCGTACCAAGTATCTGTTTATGTTTCATGATGTGAGTATGTGTGGCGATAGGTGAATCGGATTTATTTAGAAGCTTTCTTATCAACGAACACATAAAGTAATAGAAAGTTCATTAAAATTCACCTGAGACGATTGGCTACCTACGAGGCAGTTGCAGTCGGTGGTAAACTGTGGGGTCACGCCAAACTTGGCTCCTGCTCTCCCCATCCTTCGCTGTCACATTCACTTTCAGACGCCGAATCACTGTCGCTAAATTCAACTGCAACTCGACGTGCCAATATAGAAGCAACGTCATGCAGCGCGTTGACACGTTCAACTTCTTTTTGTTCAATTTTTTCAACTTTCCGCAACTTGATACCTATAATAAAAACAATACGGTCATAGTTCATCACCATCTCATCCGACATCGCTACTTTACATTCGCAATGATTTACTTACCATCTCTAATTGCCTTCAGTAAATCATTTCGCGGGTCAACTAGAGGTATATTTGGGTTAACCGGCTTCCTCGGTGCCCCGTCAGTCACGTTTTTAGGAGGCGTCAATTTCGGTGGATTGTTTGCGATCATTTTAGCAATGTCTCCATTGGTCATTGGCATCGGTAGTAGTAGTCCGTTAGTTTCTGGAAGTGGCGGAGGGGGAGGTGGAGGTGGTGGAATATTGCACGGGGGTGACACCGTTCTTGGTGGAGTAGGATCAGGTGTTGGAGGCGGGGGCGGTAGATCTTGCGGTATCGGGTCACAAGTATCATCACCCCCGAGTTGGGCGGCATGATTTGGCGGGGTCGGAGTCGAGTGATGGCTTGGTAAAGGACTGTTCGAACGGCTGCCGTTTCTATTCAGTAAATGCGATGGTATAGATCCTGTGAAAAATGTATACGTATGAATGCCACGTTTCAAACTTCAATGAATAAATGATCAAAACATTACGAATTCTCACCATTCATAGATGGGGGGGACATAGTTTCGCCAGGTGGTGGTGGTGGCGGAGGCAAAGTATCCCTTCCAGTACTCATGGATCTTCCTCTAGTCGGTGTATTATTGGCCGACACTACTGTCGGGGTGGAATTACTCGATGAGTTACTGGGAGGAGCCGGCGGGGGTTGCGAAGGTCTAGACCGACCGCTTCGACTTGGAGTACTTTGTCCACCGGGACTCTGGTAAGTTTCGCTACCATGTTGACTCTGTCCAGGTGCATAGTGCGAACCATAGAGATTCTCATCATAGCCTTGAGCTGCATAATTTGTAGCCCTGGTAGTAAAAAAATTATGTTTAATACAATATTGGTTTGAAAGTAATCTATTGTACAAAAATCTGAACAACACACACCTATAATGCTCAGAGGATGGGGGACTGTACATGTTTTGTTCTTCGGTTGGATAGCTTCGCCTGAGTTCAATGCTGTTTGGTCTTGGAGGACGCTGCTCCGTCATGACCATACCGACTAATGCTTCATCAGGTATTTTATGAGGTGCTCGATGATGTATAGCTTGAGATGGCATTATATATTCACCATGACCTACAGCTAATTGCCGTTGTCTTTCTCTGGTATTGTGCGGTTGTCTCACACGTTTCTTGTGTCTGCCTCCTCCACCTCCACTTCCTTCGTTGCGTGGTCTGTGCGGCTGTGTTTGAAAATATATTGGTATGCAGATATCGATTACGAGAGATTGATGGAAATTTATACTTGAAAAAAGCAGGCTATATGCTTGAACTGGTAGATGTAGTTATATTAATGTAGAAAATATTTTTGTACAATGATTTATGATTGAGAGTAATGATCGTAAAAGGGGTGTAGGTGAAAAATTTCGATTATTGGTGATTAGAAACGATCATTTGATCATCTTTGATACATGGCTGGTGTATAAGTAAGCGCCTGTTTCTTGAGAAAGATATATTGAAAAACGTGATTTTTAAATCTATTCCTAGCAATGCTACATACATATACATAATAGGTACATTATTGAAAAGCGAGCAGCTAGCGCAAACCCTATTGAGCAGAAGTTTTGGTTAGTCAAAACCACACAGAAGTAGTGAGACTGATTGAGGATGAGTGTGAGACTGATAAAATGTAATTAACTGAAATTGAAAAGGGGATGTAAAACTACAAAGATCCAAACCATCGACTTGCCTCTCTGAACAGTTCGGCATATTCAGACTCGGTCTATAACCAAGGGGATTTAATATTTCAGTATTCAGAAATAGCTGCGTTAATTGTTAATATATGTTAAAATAAATAATATTTCAACGTTAACTATTCTTGAATTAACATCGTTGTATAAATTATTTCATTTTTGTTAATCACTATAAAAATTGTATGTATGGTTTTCATTCGAAAACATAAAAATATATAGAAAAACCTGTTTAACCGTAAATTCTCACCTTTTTTCCTCTATCATGAAGCATTTTCTCAGTATCCTTAAGTATTTCTTGTCTCCATAATACAAAGAAGTAGTTTGGGTCTGTATAGAATTTTAAACCATCTTTTCCATCCTCTCTGAAATTTGGAAAAAATTATTGTCAGTAATCAAAAGTCGAACGATATTTGAATATTTGAACAGATCATTTGAAACTCACCGGTAAATGTTCAGTTTATCAAGCGGGGGTGGCTTGTCACACTGTTGATAAGTTTCGGTCATAACAGTTGGCATAGTATCTCTCGAAACTACTTGCTGATCAAAAACTACGGAACTTTTGAACGCCTTTCTCATGTGAATATCTTGTAACGAAACTATAAAAAAAATTCATTCCACCATATTATCGAATTGTTTGAATGACAGTATTTGTATTTCTGTAATTAGTCTTCTCGTACCTTCTTCGACATTGCTATCAAGTTGAGTGACCTTAACAGCAAGCCTGTCTATTCTTGCTTGCAGAGAATTAGCTCGGTCAAAAAGTCCATGAGCTTCTTTGGCAAGTTCTCCAAAAAGATCTTCGGCGTGCCTCGAAAGACTTGATAGTTGTCTAACGGTGTTAGCTAGTGTTCCATTTGTAGCTGCTTCTAGCTCAGATGGCAAAGGAAAATCATCCGGTATTGTACCACGTGCCACATGCACTGGTTCCACCAACCGCTTCGGTAACGGCATGGTGATGATCTACGACCTTGAGTAACCCTCCTAATCAGCCCTCAAGGTTGGCTCTCACCGATCTCTCGAAACCTGAAAATGAATTTTAAAAAACGAATTAGTTATACAATATCGCGGATATACACGTATCCACCGATTCCTCATTTGTTTTTTCCTTCAAATTGCAACTAAGTGAAACACCCTCTCGCAGAATCTCACTGCAGAGTATGATACGTACGCACATATCAGCGTATATAACGTAATGATGTAAATAGGGCGGAACAGTTACGCTATCCATAGGAGGAGGGAGAGTTCAGGGGTCATTATACAGTCGTCCGGTACGGTAGTTTTACGTGTACGGATACGAGCTGCGATATCAAAACTCGTCCCCCTTCAGGACGTAATAGTGGAAGAAGCAACGCATAGTGTAACTTATGTTACAACACAGGGAGTGCTGCATTATCGGGTTTTTCAACCATCAGAGTAGTCGGTCGGACCCGGGTCGACGTTCTCCGAGTAAAAAACGTCATCCTTCCAGACGCGTATAACATACGGTTTTATGGTATTATACAAGTCGAGCTAGATTGCTTTGCATCTCATATTTGTCCCCCTATGAGCAGGTTTGCAAGTAGCGCAATAGCTTTATACGTATTTTTATAAAGACTTGCAGAGACGCGGGTGTAATCGGAAACGCAATGGGGGAGTTCCCTTTCAAATGGAGAACCCGATATAACCCTTGCGATGTACAATAGCGCTGGAAAATTCGCCAAACCGTCTACATCAGTTTTTACACAACGAATTAGTGGGTAGATTATACCGTCGTTTGCGAGGAAATTCCACTTTCGCACAAAACCCAATCAATTTCAATAAATTGATCAATCAATTATCAGAACCCAGAACGATATCAAATTACTACACGGATAGGGGCGAACCGAATCTGGTGGTCGTAACAGATGATATTTCGCAAACAATATCAAGGGTGCGGCAAACACTGACCGTACCAACACCTATATGATTTCCATATGTGTTCCGATGTACTAGACAATTCACTCACTTTTCGAGCGATGAATTATCGAAAATTGAATGTTCAGAAATCTATCGTAAAAATTAAAATGAAAAAAAGGGCTGCGGTATACTAAAATAACTCGGTAGCCTGTTTACAATTGAATCCACTTCGCATTTTTTTTCATCCTTGTGCTAATATCTACATTGATCTTTTAGTAAGATAGCAAAGTATGATAGTGTATAGTACCGAATGAAACTGGCAAGCAACATAAATACATACGCGCGTATAGTTGGAACAGCGCGGCGACTAAAAAGGCATATGAAAATTGCTAGGAACTCAGAGAACTGCATGCAGCGCAAAGGGGTAACTCATACAACTGGTAATTGCATGCATATATCTATACATATACCGACACTTGAAACGTGTAGGCATATGTATATAGGTATGTACAATAACCACATGCGTCCTGTGTTTATACACGTATATAGCTCATAATGTCCGCTGTATTGGTAAGCATTATACTACACATACAAACGTACGAATGGAAGCTAGCGTATGAGTCACTCGAGCAAAGCTCCTTCTTCCTCTCTTTTTACCCCCGCGAACTCAACTCGCCGCACTTCTTCATACTTATAACTTACTATCTTCTATTTGTTATCTCAACTTCATACTATAATCCCTCCTATGTACATACATATACATAGCCTTCAGTCACCTGGATCTCAAAGAACACAAGCGTAGATATACGTACATATATGCATATATGAATCTGGGTATATATTAATCTCTTTTTCTTTTCATTCATTCATGAATGTGTAACATTATATATAGTACATAGCTCACAATTAGAGAGATGAAAATACAAATAGCGTTTTTTCTTCTCACGCCACAGTGCGATCTTCACTTCTTTTTTTCTCTGGTACTTCTCACATCGTAATACACGTAAATCGAAAGTAATGCACTCTATGATGCAGTAGAACGATTCTTTTCATGTTAAACTGAACAGTACACACGGTACTATTAAGGTAGGTACCCATATATATGTACACATAGTGTACACGTGATATGCGAGTAATGAAAACTCGTGGCACATGTTTGCCATATGGCGTGCGTTGCTCTAAGTAGGTATGGGCTTTGGCAAGTCACATGTGCACAAGAAAATACACCTATAATGCAGCTACGAACAAACGAAGCGTGAAAAATTATGTGCGTGGTAAGCCCCGACTATTATTCCGTAGGTACTCCCAAGTTCACCAAGAACAAGGGCAGTGCCGTGCGCTAGATTTAATCGATTATATTTATAGACCTATATTAATATGGAATATTAATAGTATATGGAATATATTCATTCGCATATTCTTGAAGCGCAGTTATCATCGTATATAATTGTCGAATATGTGGGCTACTCGACATAGCTGATTGTCCGTGGTGAAAGGAACGAATGTGGTACGATTCAGCCGTTGAGGAAATCTGCGGTCAAAAACAAGTTAACAATACACGTGCACCGCGGCAACTCTGAGGTTGAGTTCCGTGTAGTTGTCGAGTCACGCTAAATCTTCAACTATATATATGATTTATCATTTAGACCGTTATATTTTCTACGGAATTTGTTAATTCCAGTTCTGTGGGAGGATTCCAATACGATTTTCATATACAAGACCGTGGGAATAAGATCCTAATCCATCCCGCTTCTTCTCTCTCTGTCTTCAGCTCGTCAGTCATCGTATTCAATAACTAATTGTGAGTTCTTCTTCTTCTGCTGATTTTTTACATCATCTTTATCTTATATGACCAACATTTTCTCACGTACCTGATAATCGCGTGCATGTAACACACCGTGCAGTTTATATGCAAAAGAAAAAAATGTACATACCCTATGCAGTATTTACGCATGCTGAACGAATAATTTGCCGATGAAAATTATAAAATCTCAACACGGAAAGAAAGAAAAAAAACGAGGAAACAAAGGTAATTTCTTTGTGTTCCGACAAGGATAAACACGACGTATCATGAATTTTATCATTTCAGTACCCGTATGAGTGATTATAATTCTGCGCAGTGATGCCAACTGACGGGATCGCTAATTCAGCAGATACATCACGATCGATGATGAAGAATATATTGACACCCGTGCATGAAGGAATGATGAAATAATGTAACACGTAAATACGTATATTAAATGTGGGTCATTTTATAAATAGTTTTTAAACTCGCGTAGGTGTACAATAGCTCAATTATTTACCGCGTGAAGAAGAATTGAGCCAAATATAAAGGTCATGGTAGCAGCTACGAGCGTTATGAATATAATCTTGAGGAGTGAAAGGAGGAACGAAGAATTGTTACACTGCAGCAGCAACATGACTAGTACATCACAATCGAGACGTAGGATGTTTATTTTTTTGTTTGTTTTTTTTTTTTCAAATCATTCCGTTAACTGGAGCTTCAATTAGATCAAATTAATCCTGAATCGCAAGCGTTATTAACGAACACAAACCCTTACAAAATTTTTGTGGGGAATCCTCTCATCGTTGTAAATATATATATGTAAGATTTTCCAGATTAAGATTCTTTAACATGAAATGGACGAGGTTGTGCTTGCACACGGTACACATCCATACCAACGTAAATCGGACTACCAACCGGATGGCATAGCCCTGCGTAAAGGGCCTATTTTTGTCCTGCAGTACCCCAAGTGGTTCACCGTCAATGATTACGTATACTAAGAAACGAGTACATGTATGTGCATAGATATATTCGTGTTTTGTGTAGCTGGTAATGCTTATAAACATAAACGCATTCCAAATGTCTTTTAATACGGTTTTATACATGCAGAGCAACCTCTGTAAATTGTATTACAGCCACACTATGGTGCTGGGGCACCGTAACTTGTCCTCGATTATAACACGGAAGAGTTAAATCCGGCTATACTCCTGCAAAGTTTAAAAATAAGTAACCAGGAATTCAATCGTAACGTATAACGTGTTAGTCAATCGTTGACATGAAATTCAATAACGCATTATATTCTCGGACGTTATAACTGTTTGGGAGAAAATTGGTCCAATTATATATTATTGCCAATGAGATCTGCGGGTTTCCACGTACCTACAAAGAAATTGATTCACCGTTACAACTTTACCGTATGCATTTGTATAGTAAAACTGCTCTACAAGCTAATACTCCAAGTGAGCAACAAAATACCTGCAACACATTCACTTGTTTCCAACTGTAGGCTTTGACCGATAGGCTTGAAAATTGTTGCCAGGGGTGGTGGGTTTCGAGTATCGTTTATTTCCAGCCAAATTAACTCAGGACGCTACGTAAGGTCAACTCCGTTGAACTGCAGTTTTCAAGGAGTATCATACTTTGAATGCTGTCAACGTAAACTCCGTTGGTGAATATACATAAATTCAAATAGTAACGACCGATTGGATCTTACACATTTGAAATGATGAAAGTTTGAACCAATTAATTCCTTTTCTTTCGGTTGCAACGTGCACGTATTTTTACGTTACACCGGCAATGAGACTCTGCGATTCAAAACGGAAGCAGAGCAAGCTAGTGTTAAGCAGACAGCATAGACTCTTCTATCTGTTGGGTTAGTGAAGAAGCGCGTTGAACCCGTAACGCTTCACGACTATATAGGTGACTGCGACTTGGTGCCTCAGCTAACGTAGAGTTTATATCTTGCTCTTTCACTCGACTACTGCTGCTGGTTCACGTTCCCAGTTCATATAGACTGCAGACCTGTGATGTGCAGTGATTATCCATACAGTATGTTACACATGGTCTGGTATATGTATACCTACGCGGGCGTTCAGCGTGCGTAAACTAAATAGATAATATATGTACACCTAATATAACCGGCTGCACACGTGGACTTGTTACGTAGTAAGATTATGTGTAGACATGTGCCTGCGTAAGCAGATGTGTAGTATACGTTTTCTTTTTTCTAAGAATTATATTTTCTCAAACTATGAACGTAATTCTAATAGAAAAAAAGAAAAAATGATCATCGTAAAATATCGATAACTAATTATTATCCGATATAGTAATTTGATACAGTTGCAGCGTTCGGTTAAAAAAATCACATCAAGAGACTCGGTAGAGTCTCGCGCCAAGTACATTAAAAGCGAACGGGACGACACAGAGTATATTTACTGCTACGGGAGCTCGAACGCGGAGTGGGGACTTTTATTTACACAAATATCTCCTAAATTATTAGCATTCCGGGAAATTTGGATGCACTTTTGTGATATAAATCGAGGAAGAGCTTTCATTTGAGCCTAATTTCAATTGAATCGATGGTCGGGAAGCTGAGATATGATAATTCTGCTACCCGTTTGCCGTCGTTTCGACGAATATTTTTTAAGCACCAACGTCGTCGTCATGATACCCTAACCGCTGCCAATATGAATGGGTAGAAAGGATCGTTACATTATTAGAATATATTTTTTGGACCGAACCCTGCGGAACGTGAGTTCTTATGTAGCGCCCGTAGATGGCAATAGGCAGCGACCACCATTACCGTATCCTAAGTCTATGTCTGCAGCCGTCACCGGGCGGGACGCCGTTTTTTCGAATCGCTATTCTTCCGTCCGTCATCCCGATGCTGAACGAACGTAACCAACAAATTCAAGCGCTGTGTGATCATCTTACTTTCTGGAGCTGTCATACCACCTGATTGAGACTTCTGAATCCGTTTGCTCAAATGTTATATTTGTATACTGTATTATACTCGATAGCTCCGCGGTGACAAATGAGGTTATGCCATAAATGAAGTTTCTTACTACTATTATAACGAATATACGTGAGCCTTAATATACGTATGCGATTACCAAGGATCGAAGCGTCGAAAGATTTGAAATCATTAACAATAAGTTAATCGTCGATTTAACCCAACAATGATTAAGGAAATCTGATCTATAATACGTGTTGGCGTCCCGAAAAATAAATTGTTTCATTTCACGCAGTGCGCAGACTAAAAAATTATACAGAAACGATTTTTCAGTTGTTGACAATAATTTTTGAAAAATACATATTTTTATAGAAAATTTAACGTTCAATTGTTGAAAGTATAAAAATTGAATCATAAAATACCAATAATTAAAAGAGAAGAAATTTTTGTTCAAAAAGTAGTGAAATCCCAACAAAGCACCATCGGTGCAAAAAACATCGCCAAGTTCATTAAATTCTTCGGGGAAAAAAGATCCAAATCAATCATGGTGCCAAGTACATGTAACTTCGTATCATGCATAGGATTACTAGAGAAGACTGGAATAAATATGTAACAAACCAAATTACCAATTGGAAGAATATAAAATTGGCAAAAAAATTAAGAAAAAAAATAAAATAAAATAAGAAAATGGAGGTAGTGGGACTTGGCGGGCTTTTTACGAAAAAGAAAATACAGAATTCTTGTATGGCAATATGACATTAGCCCGCCAAGGACCACGTACTCCATTTTCTTATTTTATTTTATTTTTTTTCTTAATTTTTTTGCCAATTTTATATTCTTCCAATTGGTAATTTGGTTTGTTACATATTTATTCCAGTCTTCTCTAGTAATCCTATGCATGATACGAAGTTACATGTACTTGGCACCATGATTGATTTGGATCTTTTTTCCCCGAAGAATTTAATGAACTTGGCGATGTTTTTTGCACCGATGGTGCTTTGTTGGGATAAGTAATATACGCATATATGGGCCAAAATCAAACACGTCTATCGTTTTTTCACCAGCGTTCACTTTGTCTCTACGGTTGATCCAGTATGTCAACTTTATGCGGTAATCTTTGAAACTTAATTTTTTACCTCATGTTGCAGTATAGAAGTAGCAGCCAGCCGGTGTTAAACACTTCGTCTGAAGTACTTGAAGTGCCTAAAGTGCTACTGCAGCAGCAGCAAACTGGCAGCACCAACCACGGTTATAAACGATCATCATCATGAAAAAACCGTTTATATACCTTTATAAAAGGCCAAGATTATAGCGCGCTGGTTTGTATTGTATATTCAGGCGACGACGACGCGGCGGATTCGGGTCGATTCGCGAAGTTCATTCATTGTTTTTTCTGCTTTATTATACCCACCATACCATATATACGCATGGGGTGAACCTGCAGGGGTTGAAGGTCAAGTGAGGCTCAGACTATACTGAAGTATACATAAAGGCAACCAGAAAAGTGCGAGAGTTGCTGAATATTTTTCACGCTTTTTTCTTGGTTTCGATTTTTCTCCCCCAGAAAATATACATATATATACCTTCCTTCAAGTTTGAAGATACGACACATTCCTTTTTTCTCTCGTCGAATTTGATTAATCTAAAAAAACGGTATAATGAAGTGTTCTGCAGTTAAAAGTGGACTAATTTTATTGAATCGAATTATGAAGTCGAATTCAAATGAATTTTGTTCTCGATGGTGCAATCGATTTCCCAACGGACTTTCCAAATCCGTCTTCGTCTGATGACTCCTCGTCTGATTCGTTTTAAGAAATGCATCTTATGCGGAACCGCAGCGAGGCCTGCAGATTTGGGGGTCAGGAAATAGGAAGGAATAGGGATCGGGTAAGAATAGTCGGGATTATGCGAGTACGAAGGTAGCCGTGGTGTCTGCTGCGTGCAATATTGATCAAGCCGACTGTCAGGGTGAGGGCGAGGGTGGCGGGCGCACCCGCGAGTCTGCCTAGCGCGCGTGAGTCACTTGCGGAGTTGGAGTCGAACGGCCCCACCCAGGCGGCGGTCCCGGTGTCCGGGCGTCCCGGAATCCCAGCAACCTGGCATCGCACCCTTATTTGACTGACGATAATAATATAATACGATCTGAATGATTTTTGGAAAACGGAACATTCGATGCAATAGAATTGCTTCGATCGACAGTTGCATGGGTGGATAATCCATATGTTACAATTTTCTTTTTTCTTCGGATCAGTAAGAATAGATCCAAAATTCTTAGCTGTTCGTGAGACAAGGCGCTTCCTTCGTTACAACCAGTTCACGATAGTTCGGATTTTGGGCAGATAAAGACGCCATTTGTGATCACAAATAGATTCGAATATGACAATTTTTCTTTTAGCTTAGGATATTCAAAATAGACGTTACTGCAGCGGAAAAACTTAACCGTCAACTGTGAAGAAATTTGAAAGCGAATTTCATGAAACGGGTTTCACTAACTGCATGAAATACATACGACAGTAATTCGCGTTGCCATGAATATGAAATTTATCAGAAAGTGAAAATGGAAATTTATAACAACAGAATATTCCGATGTGGCGCGCGCGCGTTTAATGCTACCATACCTATACATCAGACATTGTGCAAACGATTTAATTCATCTCGAATTTTAACGACCGCGTGTAGATCCTTGCGTCACGCACTCAGGGCATTTTTTTTTACGATTGTGTATTCCTCGATTTCCGTAAAATACTGCACCCTTATAGGGTATCAGTGGGTTAACTAATTAACGGAAGATTGCAACAGGTAAAAAAAGTTGCCCCAAAAAAAACCTTCAGTTTTGAACAGAGTGATCAATGGCGACGGATCCGTTGAATTTTTTACCAAAAAAAATAATGATAATAATGATTTATGAACATCAGTTAGTTTTCTAATTAGACAGATTGGAAATTGATATGAAATTTAATACTATAGCCAGTATTTTTGGTAACGTAATATCGAATTGGGTGGTATAATGATATGTAAATATATAAAGTTGAAAACTGCCAACTTCGCAAACATCTGCTCGCGTGACCGACCTTTGTACGATGTGGCGATACGTACGGCTCTGATTTCTTCGGACCAATTAACTTCACGCTATCTACATAAGATGAGGAGTAATTTTAGTAGACGTTATCGATATAATATCGAGCTTGCACGAGGAGAGATCACCGAACTACGAATAGTTTTAGATCAACTACATGCCCAACGTTCATGGGACACATCAATCTCCCTATACGTATACGAAAAATTGTTGGATACAAAAATGATAATTTCCGAATAAAACTGTGTTGTATAAATGTATATGCAGTCACTTTCCAACTAAAACCTCAATTCTCCGCTATAAATAAACAGGATCCGACACACAACAATCCTCGCAACAATCACTATACATAGAAATTATTTTTCAGCTCACTTTGTTCGCGAACGAACCAGTTTAACTAGTTTTTACTATACCCGTGATTGAGTGTCGACGATCGACTCTTGGCACTATAAGAATAAAGTCATCTTGAAATAATAAAGACATGTTTGAAGAAGGGTATAGTTCACACGTACGTATAAAACTAGACTGATGAATATTTTCTAAATGATTTTTGATTCGAAAATGGTGTTTGTATGTAAAACTAATTGTTTTTCCAAGCCAATGAAAATTCCGCCAGCATCGTCACAAACAGCTGAGGTCTAGAAATACTATACTATACATTTATAATGGGTGATTACGTACCACGAAGTATAATGGTGGAAAATTACCCAAGTTGCGGTATCGGCAGTTCTTGACATGCTTTACCTTCTAGACTGCTGCTGATTACTTCACCGCGACGAAATTATATGCGATGTTGACAATAGCTTTAGAGGGATATATGTGCTTTGTAACGGGCGAACCTCGTTTACTTTCGGAAGGTAGGTACTCGTGCAGAATAAGATCTACACAGTACTGCGGAATAAGCACGTACAATGTTACAAATTGTAGGTGCATCTCTACCGTAAATCTCCGTTCATCACTATACAGATAACTTGGCACGTGCATGAAGTAGGTCATAAATTGTTAAGAGCCTCTGGGCGCTGCGGGAAGTGCAATGCAATGCAGAAAATGGTCTCGGAGACCTTGACCTTTGTATACTAGAAAAAGATATATCACTGCAGTTACAATCAATCAGATGTGAAAGGGTCAGATGAAAGCTCAAAAAAACTTTAAGCGGTTGTTATGTACCTGCATGCTCCAGCACCGTGAATTTCAGTTCTCTTCTAATTAAATCATCACGCAAGGCCTTCGTGTCGCACCTAAGTAAGTTATACTGATTAACGAATAAAAAGTGTCTCGTTGACTACGACACGTTTACATATAATTGTTATGCTCAACAGTCATGCGAATAGTGGTGAATTAAAGTCATGTCGCTCGATCTGTATGGCCAATTGAAAACGAAATTCAAAGATATGAAGATGATCATACGGTTCTTTCCGAAGTTGTTTGATTCTTCTCATTATTCTTAGAAAATCTCTCGTTCAGACAGCCATTCTCGTTAATTGTTAAATTAGTCACGCAGTAGGTATATAATATTAATCTAGAATTCTGTGGAAGCCATCAATTTAATTTTATCTTGCCGAATTTAGCCGTCGAAAAAGTACGCAGAATTAGGATTTTCAGAATTATTTACGGTAAGACTTAGAGTTACAATTATTTTAATAGTATAAATTAACCAATGCTTGATTGTGCTACGTAATATTTATTTTCAACAATTGCATACACGGATAATGTTACTCCAGTGAAAGTACTACTGAAACTGCGTCGAGTCATTCATGTATCCACATAAATATCCTACCTCGTATCCTACACAGGTATAATTTCAGTCAGTGGCACCTTCTTGAGTCAACAACACTCGACGCTGATGGTAAAATTATTCAAATATAATTGGCTGAAAATTTCAGCGTATAATAAATGCTTATCTTCATTTTAAGCGCCGTCTGCATATACTTGGTGGTGTGTAAAAAATTGGCCCAATGATATTTTAATCAATGATTTAACACCAGAACCTATCTAGGTTTATTAAATCGCAAGTCAGGGCACATGGTAGGTTATAATTTAGATGAACAAGTACCGTTTTAAATTCGTAGCAGCGGACAGACTCGAAGACCGCTTTTTTTATCTTCTTCGTCTGCTGCACGTAATACGTACATGTCGAATCGGTTATGTAATACATCTAACATTTACAAATACATGTACGGAAATCTGTTGTCAAGTCATACATCCGAATTCGAGGGTACAGAACGAGATAACATTTCCATTTTTAATATCAGGCAAGAATTTTTATTGAATCTTTTACTTCAGAATTTGAATAACACTTTACACGATAGGTTATCAAACGAGAAAGGTTTTATATAATAAATTCAATTTTAATAGAGTATAATTGACAGTAATTTGATGTCAGGAGAAGATTGCGTTGGTACGGACGAACATCGTTACTAATAATCATGTGTAATATGCGGCGGATTCCTAGTTCCTGCTGATAACGATAAACTGACATAAAATTGTGAATAAATCAAGGCTCGTTTTAGATCCTGTTAGGCGTTTCATTCTACTACTTGGGAAATCCGTTTCTTGACTTGGAGTTACGAAATTTTGGGATACAAAAGAAAACCACCCCCCGCATAGCCGGCGCCCTAACTGCCATGTGCCGCCCTCGACCTTTTGGTCGGGCGAAGGTTCCCCGGCCATTATTAATTCGAAAAATTCATCTGTGCAATTGTAATAACGGGGTAACTTTAGGGTATTTACAAACGCAATTGATAATTGACCTTTATAGACTGCTGTCAAACTATTACCGCATTATCCGGAGTCGTGCTACCCTGTGAAACTACGACGACCCATCCCAACTTGCACTGAGCAACGGCATAAAGTGACAAGCCTGTCAGCTATTTTTGGTATAAAATAAAAACTTCTGCTTACCATATCCACTCCTTGTATAACCAGATATCCAAACATGTCACCTAATCACGAAACACCATTAAAAGTACTTGTTATACAAATAAAATGTCACTTTATTTCATCCTAGGATATACCCGCAACACACAGAAAATGGCGTTTACTCACTCATCAGTGCCACGGACTACTCGATTATGCTACCAGAGCGCCTTTCGAAGCGCAAAGAATGGTCACATTGCAAACTAATTTCGAGCTGTCGAAAGTCGTTCGATATCGAGATGTTCATGAAGCTTTACGGTTAGTCGAAGCTCGAAGTCACCCGACTGTTTGGTGTCTACAACGGTGTATGTCTTACGTTGACATTATTTTTCAAAATTGTACCGACTACTCCTATTTATAATTCCAGGCTAGTTGTACTAAACCCTAATCTCCAATGGCTGACGACGCCGAACAGGTAACACTTTTTTTATTCAAAGAAAACATATCACTGTTTCTTCCTTAACTAACCTAAAAAATATCTGATTTTTCCTTCAGGTTCCTGCAATCAACGTCAAGGAGCCCCTCGACCTTATCAGACTCAGCTTAGATGAAAGAATTTATGTAAAGATGAGAAATGAGAGAGAACTCAGAGGCAGACTGCACGTAAATAATATTCAACTGATCGCTCTTAGATCCAAATCTTGCCGCTTGCTCCGTCAATAAGTTCTCTTCTAATCTTTTGATTATGGTTCTAGGCGTATGATCAGCACTTGAACATGGTACTTGGCGAGGCAGAGGAGACAGTTACCACGGTCGAGATAGATGAAGAAACTTACGAGGAAGTTTACAGGACGACAAAGAGAAACATTCCTATGTTATTTGTTCGTGGCGACGGTGTTATTTTGGTATCTCCACCCAGTATGAGGGCGCCGATATGAATTTAACTCGTATATTTTAAGGGTGTAATTTTGGGTGATATATTTACCGACAACTTATCTTGCGTGATAACCCTGTTTGGCTATTTAATAATTTTCTAAATAAACAATGATCACTGTAAATAGATCATATACATTAGTCATTTCAAACACTAATATATTGTTTATGGAGCAGCAAGGAATTCACTGGACAGTCGACGACGAAGTTTAATATCGATTTGTTCCACCCAGATAATATTTGTCTACATTTTACTATTCCGAGTTTTTGGAATCGCAGAATGTGTGAGATGCAACTTACTGTTTACCTCAGATTCTAGCGGACTTGTTATGTGAACTGTCAAATCAGATATCCTTTGATCTTTGAGCTTCATTAAACTCTCAAGGTGTGAAACTTTATTATTCAAGGTATTTATCGCCTCGTTTTTTTCCTGCAGCTCTAGTTTTAGTTTAGTGAAAACGTGACGCGGAACAGTTTTATTCGCCACTTCGTCAGGGTTCAACAACGACCTTACAGTCTCTGCAAAACAATTAACGATCACAGTAATAAAAGGTAAAAGGGTATAGGGTTCGTGTATCGTAATTAAAAAACAAAGAGGATAAAATTTCATTTGCCAAAGGTGAAGTGATATATGGTGTGCTATTGAATTTCGAGCCCTCTCGCTTTGAGTTCGAATGGCTCTAAGAGAAAAAATCGAAGAGTTCCAACACCTTTGTAATATGGATCAAATTGATTTGGAAATTTGTAATTTTTTTCAATTCTACCTCGCAGCTTTTCAGCATCTCCGTTCTTACCACCTCTGCCATTTTCTTCATAGTTAAAATACAGAGAATCTCTTTCCGCGTTGCAATCCTTCAATATTTTAGCTCGTAAATCAATCAATAGTTTTTCAATAGCACCTTGCTGAGAGTTAGCCAATTGATTAATAACTTCTTTGCTCAATTTCATATCGATTTTTCCGAGAACCTTGCGATTCAAAGTAGCCCAGTTGTCAATTTTTTTTGCAATGCTACTGCCGCTGATATAATTATGGACGTCCACATAGCGGGGGTAATACCTCTTCAGTAGTTCAGCCATAAGAACTAAACACATTGACAAATGGTTATTTCCTTAATTATAACAAAAACTGTTTATCCGTGCCAAGTAACTTTGGCTACGTATCAAAATCTTGCCGCACGATCAATTCAACAACTCATGGTGGTGCACGGTACGGCCCTATTTACTCGAAGCATAGCTACACGAATACCTGCCAAATCTACTGAGTAAACAACCGTGTCTATAATTTTTCATTCCCTCGTTATAATCACAGATTCTTTTTTCCGAACAATTTACATATTTTTGGTTAGTTCAGAAGAGTTGGCAGTAATCTTCTTGACAGTTTAATTAAAGAATTTGATGCGCACCAGCGTCCGAGAAATCCCTTGCTAATACGTTTTTCTTCGGTCTAGAGAACTGAATCCCGTCTATCCATTCATAAATTTCTGTGATAGCCTCTCCGCCTCCTTCCCCAATATTCGGTGAACCGTTGACGGAATTTGTAGCAGTCATACTTCTTATTTATTCAATGTAATTCCAGCTTCGATGTTAATCTTATTGAAGTTTCTCAAGCCGAATTTAACATTTTAGAAATCTATGTATAATTTTTCTCGCTCATTTTCACTTTTGCATAGCTAAACACCGTAAAAAATTTCATCGTCAAAACCACAGATCGTTACTTTTTATTGGTATTAATTCCTTTTTCGTATTATTATTATTATTATTATTATTATTATTATTTTCATTACAAATATGTGTGAACAAAGTAAACAGCAAATTAAGAATAAATGATCAAGCTCGGTGAAAAAAATGAAGTTACAAGCGGATCAACAAAACTCGACCCTTTCTCCGAACTTATATATAAATAATGAGGGCTGTTTTATACTGCTGCAGAGATTATTCAACGTTCTCCAATTCCGAGAGCATTATAATGTTTAATAAAATTTGGCTGAGCTACGTGCGGAATCCTATATCGTATATTCGTGAAAAAGGGCTCCTTCGTTAAAACATATTACAGAGACAGTGTCTTAGCCTCTCAACTTTCGCTAATTAAGCGTGCAGCCTATATAATAACCATGAAAACCAAGGCAATAAGGGCTAGGGCGTATACGTGGGGGTTGATTTTGGCTCCTTTTGCACCTAAAATTAAGCGGGTAGAGAGCGAAGACGAACCCTAACGTTACCATCCCTATCCGTTACCCTTAAAGGGTGGTTACCACCCTTTGTTGCTCTTATTCACCTTTGCAAATGACCACGTCCATATATTACAAGTCAAATGAATACTAAGACCACCGGCGTGGTGTATAACAACGCCTAACTAATTCCGATAGTTAATACGGTGGGATTTCACGCCAGGCAGACAATGTATCCTAATTTCCGTTGTGTACAAGTAAGGTTATATACACCACCGAAATACGCCCCATATAGGTAATTACCTTGTCACTGAATTTCATAGAATTTCATCTAAGCCAATGTTTAATATATAAAATATCGGCTGACAGAATAATTCAGATATAGCGGCCACTATGCCATATGCGCGTCCGCAACGAAATAATTGTTACCTACCCGGATTTCTGTTTCGTGGTGGTTCTAAATCAAGCGCCAAAATAGCAATTGCCCCGGACCGTGGCACTGAGGTCTTAATTATAACGTCTCAAGTAACGAGGGTAGAGTATACGTACTATATACCTCCATATATGCCTGCGCTGACGTAATATATGGAAGGGCGAAATACGTGCGCTGTCGTCTAGCTATAGTAGGGTGTTGTTTTCAACTGTACGCTCATACCGGACATTAATATAATCTTCTATATGAAGCAATTAACTTGTAACTCCCACGCAATTTTCACAGTTAATATGTAAAGGTGTTTATTCTCCTTGAATCCCTTTAAAAAAATATTAAACTATACTTTTATACAGGGAAATGTAATCTGCGGTGTTATATGGGGGGTAAAGTTTTCGGTGTTGAAAATCGCTTTTTAACATATCCCTGCAGAAGTCCGTTGGGACATTGGATGCGATGGGAAAAAATACATAGAAAAAGCCTCCGTTGCTGCGATGGTGCAGGAATCGAGAAGCTGAGAAAATGGAAGTTACAGGTTGTTAAATACTAATGGCGTCGAGAGAGACACGGAAAAGTTATATTATATAGGAATAAAATTGAGTATGTGATACACGCGGCGGCAAACTCGAGGGTAGCAAATGTAATATACGTGTCAATTTCTGAGATAACAGCTGTACGTGTCTGCTCTTTGAACGGGATTTTCTCTTGCTGGTCAGAATAAACGGTAGATTTCTTGGAAAACCAAAGTCGTTGTATGGAGTCCAGCTTGTGCGTATAAACACCCATTTGGACATTTTTCTGCTCGCCATCTTCTCTCTTTTTTCTCTCGATAAAACACATATCCTCATCATAGATGAACCCGGTTCTAAGTTCGAGTTCGGAACTTCCAAAGGCTGATTAAGATTGCTTTACTTTCGTTTGCTTACTTTCGTTTCCCTCGTATTTTCATTCACTTACATACCAAAGCTCGTATCGGAAGTTCAAATTTATGGAGCGACTTTTGGAACACGAGTAGGGAAGGCGCGGTTCGGAAAACCTGGATTCCAGGCTCCATCAATACCCCCTTGTTTTTTTTTTTTTCTTTGTTTTCCAACCCGCGAAATGAAGAAAATGCGAAAATTACTCTCATTCCCTCGCATATATATACTCTGATTCAATCTTCCAAACTGATCCCCACACGCGAGTTATTATGTTGATACTATCTTATACCCGCGATTACTTTCTTCCCCCAATTTTCTGTATCCCACCGATCTTCTGTTTGCTCATCCTGATAAATTCTTTGAAATCCACTCGCGGTTTATTTATTCATAAAATGTTGTTATTCTTAGGGAAAAAAAATTTCAAGTAAACATGTCGCCGCAGCTATGTGTACATATGTTGAAGAATAATGAACGGAAAACTCGACGGAAAACGTACACCTATATATATGTCGAGGCAATTTTTCAAAGTGCCTAAAGTTTGCTGACAATTTCGTATACCTTGCAAGCAAGTTTCTAAGTACTTGAACCAATTTGTCGATAAGTGAACACTGCAGCAGTGACATTCCGCACTGCAGTAATTCCTGGTAATTTACTCGATACCCCATTTCCTCGTTAGTATAACTCGAACGATTTGTTGGTACTACTGTAAGTGTGTATACTGCCGATGTACACATAGTATACGAACACATCCGGACATTGATCAAAAAAATTTTCCACTACAAATTGTTCAGGATTCTTTGGGCTTTTTTTTGTGAATTTAATAGCGAACGTATACAAGTATAGTTCAATGTATGTAAGCTGCTGTGCTCCAGAAGGTAAAGCTTCTAATTGCGGTTATTAATTTTCTACGAAAGTCCATTTTGCGGGAGTATATTTTACGCCCCAACGGGATTCTCCGCACGCGGTGCAATCTTGTAACATATTTACGAGCCTGTTCTTCTCTCCGGGCCGTATGGATATCGCATTTTCGTTCGCGTTCACGGCGCTGATATTCAACGGAGCTGGTAAGCGAGATGCGCCCGGCAGAAAAGAAACGAGTGAATTTTTCGCAATATCTTGACAAAAGATTGCCTCCTGAATGCTTTATGTCGTGGTAAAACTTACGAAATCTTGTACCTTATTTTTCCCCTCCATTTCGAGCTTATACCGGCCTCGATATCTTCTTCTCACTTATTCACTTTACCTCGTGTTCGAACTGTAACGATTATTACACCACAGGACCCCTAATACCATACAGCCGAAAGGTATTGAATTTGAAATTCAAGGTTTTATCATACCAATTCCTGAACCTCCAATTTTCGATATGATTTTTTTTTTTCAAAATGGCAATCAATTTTCGAAATTACATCCCTCATATTTTGGAGGCGTTTAGAAGGTGGCTAAGGTTTATTCTCACTTTATTCCTACCCGTTTTGGGGTTTCAAGGATTTTAAGGAACCCACCAGGATTTGGAGATGAATTAAAGTGCCTACGTGAGGAGTGGAGGTAGGATATGTATTGCTGAGCGAGTTGTTACGTGCGCCGCTGCGATACGTCATACAAGATTTTGAATAATTCGCAAGAGCCTAGGTTGGTTCCTGGTTTATGATGTATGCATGAAGAGTCGAGCAACCGCGGCTGAACAAATCTTGCCAGTATATAATATTGCCTCAGCTTTTCCGTCTGGCCCACAAAACAAGACGGTTAGAGTATGTATCTTCAAGTCTTTGTTTTTGTCTGATTGTTCCTTTTTTTTTTTCTTTTTTACTCCATCAAATGAAATTTGTCATTTGTTTCGAGTATAATTGTCGCGGGTGTAGGTATATCGTCCTTTCGTGTCCCGATAAAAGCTATAAAATCCAATTACTTTTATTAAACCCCTTCAAATCCTATCCCTCTACTCCACTGTGAATTTCTATTTTATGGAGACCCAAATCGAATCTCGTTTCCGCTTATATACCCTTTTATCGATTTGCGAAACGATCGTTGCTCTTGCTGCAACTCTATAACGTTTACGAAGTGACAAATCTAGCTCCCCTTTTCGAATCATCATCGTCGCATGGTCACTGCGTTACTATTTCAGAACTTTCTAATAAACTTCTACTTATTTCCCCGATTGTTTTGTCCGTGTATTTCAATTCATTCCCATCCGATAATCCTCGCTTTTATCGCTCACGAGGACATCAAAATCACCATTTTAACATTGGATAGAAACGAACGTTATTTGAAACCCTCAAAGACCCGTTGAGTTTGAAATGAAGTTCTTGCATACAATAGGAAATGCGGAGTTTCTCGGACATTGAAATACACCCACCTCAAACCCGGTAGAGATATACGCCGTTGGAAACTGTACGGGTATAGTACCTGATGCCGGACGCGGTGTCCGGTGGGAATTGTAAATTTTCTGACAGCTACTTTACCGCAGCCTCGGATTGGGTGGTGCATCGGCGGCAGTAGCACAGAAGTCGTAGTCCTGCGGGGCGAAACGAACCAAGCTTTGCTGAACGGGGGGAATAAGGGTGCAGGTATAAAGGTGGTATGGTTACACCCTCCGTGCTATGGTGGCTACTCGATGAAATATTCAACGAGCCCGAAGCACGCCGTCATTGCTTTCCGGGGGTTACGCCGTTCCGGGTATTATACATATATACTGTACGTATATCACCCACCTTCAATGTATTTGTGTACACAGATCCATCCCATCTTCCTCTTCTTGTTCAGGCGCCCATCTAGCATCTCCCTCTTTTCACCTCGCGCAGTCCACCCGCGCCAGACGAATTTATTATTATTTTTTTTTCCCCCATTTTTCCACCATTACTATCTTATTTTTCGCCGTTATAAGGTTGCACAGTACGACGGTGATATAGGTAGGCGGGGAACATTTCCATGTAGGAAACGGAAAAGTATTGGAAAATTTTGTTTGTTCGGAGTTTAGATAAGTTTACAGATATTGGAACCACCGCCAATTTTCTTGGAGAATGTACTGTATATATATACCTACTCATAAAATAAAATATATGCGTAAATAAGCTATACCGAGAAAAAAAGCTTGGAACGTAACGACGATTATTAATATCGGGTATACGTATAAAATGTATCGGAGATTTTCGCGAAATGGGGTCGGGTCGCCCCCGTTTTCACATCCCCTTGAAGCGTCGCCGTTAAACGGCTGCACCCTACGTAATACATAGATAATTTTAATGAGGCTGGAACGCGCGTTTCAAACTGAAGAGCTGAAGAGAGGAAAACAAAATAAAAATAAAAAAATTAAATATAGGTGTTACCATTTGCGCGGTATTTCGAGCGATTGCATCAGGCAGCAGCGACGCCACGGTAGATTGAGGGACTCCGAAATGAGGCGAATAAAAGACTAATGAGAGAAAGTCAAATTAAAATAACAATCGTGACTGGTAAGTGGTCGCCTGCTCGGAAAAGTGAAGGATTTTTTAAAACGAGAACGACGTTGAATAAAACCGTGGAAAGACGGGGGTGGTTATTCTCAGACATGGAAAGCGAATCTTCAAATAAATTGTACTTCTTTACTGAATTGATTTTCCAGGTACGCTTAATTCGCAGGAGTTTGAATTTGCAGAAACTACGTGGGTATGTATATTCATGTTCAGCAGAAAAATTTAAATAAATATAAACATCGGACTGATAATTTAACGTCGGAGTTGCATAATCTGTACGATTGCGAGTCTAGCCGCGTTCGGTCTGGAAAATTTGGAAGCTCAGGATGTGAAGTCCGGCATGTAATCCCTTGGTATAGTTTCCGCAGAGTCTGGACTCCGGAAGGACATGTCACATGATGGAATAGATGCCTAAGCTCTTTCCCGCCACGCGCGTTTTTTAGTAAGTCCTCTGGATTAAAAGTTGGATGATATATTTCAGCAGGCGCAGGATCTGCCAAGGGCTTACTTCAATTTCTGAACTTTATTATACGCTTTCGAAGTTCTTTTTTCCACGGTATTCACGCTCTCTTTAACTTACTTTCCCAAAAATCTCTTGGAAGCTTCGCTATCCTTTTGACGAAATAATATAATCACTTTTGTCAAATCGATGCACTTCTACACAGCAATTACAATTATCATTCAATAGTTTAAACTTCGCACTCGAGCATTGCAGCGAACTGCACATAATAGATTTTGTACACCAGTGACTTTCAATGCAGTGTATGTTGCTATGAAATAAAACTAACAAACAATTTTACAATGCATATAATTGCCACATAAAGCAACTCACGTTTATAACAGTTTTGCATTTATAGTATATGTATACCAACATCACAAGTGAATTGTACCCGTCAACTCTGCCATTGAATACTTGTTCCAGATTGTTCGCAAGTTTTAATTAAATTGGTCAAATGTACATTCGTACTATACCCATAAATTTTTCATTCAGTACAATTTTTCTGTTTGATATCGGCTTTGGAAATATTTTTGTTACATACTGCATGAATCGATGATCGAGTTTTCCGAGGACCAAGATCAGTAATTTCGACACGTTATAGTGTCCCTTGTTTTTTCTGCGTGAAGGAATGATGGATGATAATATGAATTTGAAATATTCATGAAATGTCAATAACCTTATTGGAATTCGCGTACGTTTATAATAGATATTGGAAATGATGCGTACATAACACACAAGGTGCTTCGTGTGATCGAAATACGATACCCGGTAAAGCACTTTTTGATTTTCCGTACGTACGACGAAATGTTCGAGTTCGACGTCCAAACGTCTCCGGCGAAGGAGGATGCAAGAAAATAATAATAATAATAATAAATAAAGGGATACATAAAGATTTGAAAGTGGTAGAACATTTTAAAATTCCCCTGGCCGGGGTACTGAAACATTGAATATGAAATTTTTGAGACTTACGCTACTTTTTCCTGCCTCTATTACCATTTTAGCATCATCGCGCATCGACTTATCATACGGAGAGTCCCGCAGCCGCAAAATCGAGAGCATCATTTACCACTTTATGCGCATTTAAATGTTACGGCGAGAATTTAGGTGGGTTTTTCATTCCTTATGGAGGGGGTTTTTACTCCCCCAAAAAAAGCTCACCAGGGTCTACGGATTTTAAATATATATGTATACTCAATTCTACGTACTTCCGAAACTTTTCGCCCGGGAACTGCCTGCAGGAGAGAAAAAAAAAGAAAAAAAAGAAGAAAATATATGTTAGTGCGCGGATTCCGAAGAGTGTTTTGATAGTTATCAAAAACGCCCTAATTCCTTATTTTGATACCCTAGGGGTCCCTGTAGAACCCTTCCAGAAGTTTACGGAATATCATCTCGTATAGAACCAAGAAATATTGCAATTCCTACGTGTCGTCCCGACTGCCCAGGTTTTGTGATGTTTAATTATCACATTTTAGAAGATGCTGGAATTCCCGTATAATAACCGTCGTACAAAATATCTCATTAACCCGTCGTCGTACCTACCTACATTTACGCGGGAGGATTTGAAAAGCGAGAAAATTTGCTGCCGCAAGTTTTCATTCAACAAAAGTTCCTGATTTTTTTTTTTCTTTTTTTTTTTCTCTTTATGGTCAATGTTATAACATAGGAAGCTTATATAGCGTAGTTCTCATTTTAGGAATTATACTCAGAGATGAAAACAGCCAGGAAATGAATTCATTAAAGTTTCATCCAATTAACTCCACTCGGTCAAGGTTTTCCCGCTGTTCAATGTTCGCATATACGGACAGCTGCCAGCGTTTAACCTTCGCTCTGATTAACTGGCCTGCATTTAAAACTTATAGATATTTATGACATAAATTTCCCAACAGCAAAAAACCAGACAAATAAGTAACAAATGAATCGGGAGCCTGTGAATCCGAAAAACTTTTTTTTTCTCTCTCACCGAATTATCGTTGATAATATTCGGGGGAAACGTACTTCGTAACAAACGTGCTCAATGGGAACATTTAGATAGCGCGGCATATATCGTAACCCTATTTCATCTATACAATTGGGTGCAATTGGAAACGAAGTTTATTTTCCATGTCGTGCACATATTATAGTCTGGTCGATATAACGTGCCGTCTGGATTTGGAAGCGAAAACAATTCGAGTGTAAAAATATATTATACACGAAGAGAAGTTTCGTTTTGTCTCGGACGTCGATTAAAATGTGGAGACACACTTTTTTCCATTACGGGTGTATACCTATTTGCCTTCTGCATTGTAATGATAGTTTTTGTTTTTTCTTTTCCTTTTTTTTTTTTTTCTTACCATCGTTAGAACCTCGAAAAAGCGTAGCTGGCGTGGAATGTTCAGCGGGTATTGTTCAAGATCAAGTGAAACAAAAGAGTGGCGAGTCGAGTTCTCTTGCAGGTATACATATATATTATATGGTATAGAAAATATGCTCATCGTCTCTAGGAAGCAGACATCCTGTAGGAGCTCCGACTTCAATACCAAAATGGCTTCCATCCGTTCCATGCAGGAAGTGTGCGCTCCCATCTTGTTAGAGAGTCATTAGGGTCTTTTGCGAGTTCCGGATTTATTCGCGTCCTTACGTGTATTATTTCCACTTTCAAAAGGGGTTTTCCTTTCCTTTCTACAATTCACCATCTCAATTGTCTCTCTTCCATCGATAATACTGAAAATTCCCTTTTCCTACCATCGGTTCGTCTTATTCCTGCTGCTTTTCCTTTGATATAATATAATATAATCTGAAAAATGGCAATGAATAAGAGTGAAAAAGAAAAAAAAGAAAATAGACACTTAGCCGGTTGAGCCTCGGGGAAATTCACTTGGCATTCCTTTCCTCTCTCCGTATACCTACATGTAGTACATATATATACCTATGTACACCGGTATAGATGCGAAGTTTAAAACAGTTTGTTCCGCGTGCCTTTAAGGGCGCCTTGCGTTTTCACGTCCGTGAGAAAAGCACGTCCCTTCCATACGACGCGGAGCAAACCACGAATCTGATGCCTTAGGCTTCGAAATTGAACTATATTATATAAAGTGAAAAGTACAAGACAGTCTCTAATGTCCGACCAGAACATGCAGCTTTTATGGCAGGAGTATAAGGACGAAGTTTACCAAAACTTGTGTTTTGCTTCACAAGTTACACAGTATTTTAGTGAGCAATTTAAATCATTAATTTACCAAGCCCCATTGCCAAGCTCAAAACAACGCGAAAAAAAATAGTAATAATAATAATAAGAATCAGCCCCATTTTCCCTCGGAAATTTGATCCTGTTGGGGGATCCAGCTTTTTATCATTCTCGAGCCCCTGGCGGTTGCGTTACTCAAATGTGAATCGAAACAATGCGAATGATATGCGAATCACATGCAATAATTATACAGATCTCTCTTCTTTCAACCCTTTGCCGCCTGACAGCTTTGAATTAGCTAAGGGGGAAGAATATCTTCGTAATTCTCTTCCTACGTGAATCATTAAAGCCTCGCATAGTCGAGGCCTCCCTGCGGTGGGGTAGTCGCGACGCTGCTCGTCGATCTTTCGGCGACTGAGACCTGTCCGGTCCGCGGTCCAACCTGTGAGTCTGCAGAGGGGGTTGGGCGGCCCTTCCGATGGGTCTCTGTCTGCAAGCACAGCGTCTATACGCGTCGCGACGCCAGTCGTCTTCTTTGGTTCACGTCTGTCTGCGTGTGCACACGCGACTCAACGCTATTTTATTGATCCACGCACAATTCAACCAACTCCCGCCGTAACCTCTCGCACTTTGCACAGTGACGCTCAGTGTGACGCGTGGAAACGAATGAAAAAAAAAAAAAGAATAACCGAAAAAAGCAAATTAGAAGCGAGGGATCATCGGCTGCATCTATCTGCATGCGCATCTGATTGAGAATTAATTCCGAAATTGAAATATTTTTCCCTGACTGAAATTCTTTTTCTTTTTTTCTTTCGATTCTTTCCGGTCGAAAATTTCCCCCTCGGATTACATAGGGAAAGTTGAATTATTGTAGGATATCCAGGTACTGTATATGAGGTTATACCGCGCGCACCCTTCGAAAAGCTCTTGATGGCGGTCTAACCGCGTTTCGATATACGTGCAGACGCGTTGTATAAGAACTTACACAGGATGTTGGAAATTTGTTGCTGCTTATGTTGTGCAGACGGATATGAATACAACGAATCGGTTGTACGCCGAGTGTAAGTTATGCTGCACGTACGTACATCTATATGTATATATATAATTTTGTTTTGTTGATCGACGGTCTTATACATACCTATACCCCTTATAACTTGCACCCTCTAATAGGTAGAGAGAGCTACCGAGAAACTTTGCCGGGCAAGTAGCTTATAAAAATTCGTGTAGCTTAATGAGCCCATAACTTACAATTTATTCAAATGTATGCTAACTGATATTATGGGGCGTTCTCTATTCAAATTGCTGGAAAATCATATTAGACCGACAAATTTACATGAAAAAATCTTTAATTTCCCTTCTTTATCACGAGCGTAAGTAGCCTTTCCGAATTACGTTCACAACCGTCAAACTTCGACATTCTAATCATCAACAATGAAAAAATAATTACGTCTCTGCAGCTTAATCCCAATAATTTGACTTTTTTACTTTTTTTGCATCGAACTAAAAATCCGACCAAAAAAAACTTGCAATTCTGCAGTCGAAATAGTTGTGGACTGAATACCACTGCGGGATGGGGGGAGGGGAGGGGGGAACGCGTGTTCTCTTCGCTATAGGGATCAAAGTTCTGCGAAACGAAGTTAAGTCCGGGTTACTTTGGTCCGCTCCCGCAACGGTAATTGGAGCACACCGAGCACAAAGAGGCGAACGGTTGAACTTCGGATAGGATAGAGTACAGTCTACTATAGGACGATTTTCTAACGACTAAGCTCAGTATGTGGAACCGAAGAATTTCTCCCGTTCAAAGGCACGGAAGTAGGTCTGGGTGGGAAGAATGAGAGGACAGTAAGGGAGAACCGCGATATCGAACATTCCTGCTTCTTTTTCATGGAACAAAGAGAAAACGAAAAGAAAGTTTTTTCTAAAAAAACGTCCGATAGGATTTTCACTTATGCCAGCGACGGCATCGTCGGAGGTAAAAATTGAAAGAAAGGGAAAAAAAAAAAAAATGAAATTAGTGCTGACCCCGAGGATTAAGGGTAGAAATATGAAAGGGGGACTGGGGAGAAATTTTTCCCGAAGGAGCATACCTCACATCTTTGAGCTTGTGACTCTCTGGAGGGTCTGGAGGAATATTGTATGGCGAACAAAGCTGTAATGTACGCCTAGCTCGCGATATATTACTGATTGTGAACTCTACCACCTAGTCAGTATCCCTTGCGACTATATGTACTTTGCATGATTATGTTTGGTGAACAGCAGATATATGTATAGTATAGTAATTTCAACTATATTCCACCGCCTCATTTTCCCTCGGGAAAATACCCGAAATCCGAGTAGGAAACTACAAATTTTAATCCGAGGAAAATATTAAGTCGTAGCAAAAAAAAATAAACAAATAAACGAATGAAAAAAAAAAGAAGAAAATCAGTTCGACGAAAAGGTGGTTACAGTTTGCTACGAGTTATAACAAATAGCTACCGTACAATGGCCGTTTTCAATTGCACACGACTATAAGGGGTCCCTTTATTTACTATATAGATTCTCTTAGATAACTTGAGGAGGTACTAAGGTAAAACCGCATGAATATCTATGCAAGTTTCTATACACACGTCAGGTTAAGTACCTGCAGTTACGGTCTCTTCGTAGCGTACAGTGGGGCTTTGCAAATCGTGTTACACAATTGGCTATCTCGTACTATAGATATACCTATATAAATGATATACCTATGTGGACGTTTTACGAACCAATATACATAGCAGTATAAGTACGACTGCGGTGCAGTGGAGAGTACATATTCAAAGGAAAGAAGTTGGCCGAGAATATCGGTGACGTTATATATCCTCTGTCATAAAAATCCAGTCGCCCCTTTACCTAAGGGGAATTCTACTCGCTCTTCTCAATCCCTTATCTCGGGAGGTTTACCCCCTCGCGCGGACAACGTATTGTATAACCACGGCTATTCTTTTCTCGGGGTTTACCGTTTACATTCACTTTATTTCTTTACACTCCAACCCGTCGATGACCCTCGAAGTCTCTGTGGGAAGGATTTAATAACGATAAAATATCAAAAACTAACAGATTTTTCATCCTTCCGTTTTCTCTTTTTCAGCTAATAAATTGAAATGTCCTCTTGCTGAGATTTGATTTCAAGTAAAAAACCGAGTGACCTATATGCATAGTCACCGGTCTACCTGGTGTACGTATTTTTATATCATACGAGGGAGGAAATCTTTCAGATTTCATTGTACGGACGTGTATGAAAATCGTATCAGTCGTTCGTGTCCGATGTACGTACTTATACATGTACGGTATAGTGAGATGAAAGAGATGTGCGCGTGTCACCGGTTGCGTGCGTGTCGCTCGGCGTCCTTCGGGGATTCCCTGAGGATTATCCGTCTCCTTTCGTTGGTTCAGTTTTGCACCGTTCGACCTCACGTACACAATACACTGGTCTCATCACGTCGCTTTGTTCCACGCGCTTATTCGCGTTTATCGAAGGTATAGAGCGAGTGACCTGTCCAAATCTCTGTCCCATTCCGTACCGCCGAAATCCAACCCTCGCAACTGCCTAACCCTTGTATAGGTATATCGTTTGTATTTTAGCGAGAAATAAGGTCTACCTTATCGCGTTATTACAGCTGCAGTAACAGCAGTGGCTCAAGTAGCATCACTTTTTCCAGCGTAATTTTTGCACGGTAAAAAAATACAAATAAAAATAAAAAAAACCCGCTGCCATTATTATTTTCTCGAAAATCTTCCTCAGTTGGTTTCTTAGAACGTGTTACACTTACTAAGGAAAGAGCTTTTGTTTAATCTCTATGTAATCAAAAGTTCCACCGGTAAGGAAACCGTAGCTATATAGTTTGAATCGAGCGATCTGACAATAAAGATAGCTCCGGTACTACGGGGTAGGAAATATCGAGGCGGAGCTGAAACTTGAGATCATATCTTTTATTACCACGAAATGTTTTATCCCCTTGTTTGTCTCCTCAACAAAACCATGCGAATTGTAATTTTACGTGACATAGTTTTCTTGCTTTTTTGTTTCCTACACTTTTCAGTAGAGGAACGGTCCATTTTCTGCCTACAAAACACCCGGATAGATAGCTATTTTTTTTACCAGTCGATCACGGACGGTACGTGAAACTTCTGATTAGTTGTTTGACTTCTTTGTTGTTTTTTTTCTTTTTTTTTTATCTCTCATACGAAAAATCGTTGGAACGAAAAACACGTTGATAGCTGAATTAATTGTTCTGCCACGCGATAACCTACGTTCGAGTTACGAATCGTTATCGGACAATTCGTAACGATTTCTTCTTTTTTTTTTTTTTTTCTCTACAGGATAACAAAAATTTACGCGTTTCACACGGCTACATCGGCACCAGTTCTACGGACAACTAGAATTTAGCGAACAACTGGAAATTCTCTCGCAATTGGTACGTGTAATCCCTAACGATCAATTGTCGTAATTATTTACAACGGATAGTCGGCGTTCCTCGATCTGTTGAAAGTTCGATTTAATCCAGAGCAAAAACTCCGTGATATCTTTACTTCATAAGTTTATACGATAATGTTCCGGAAGCCAATTATTTTACACCAATTATCCGTGGACTCCGATATAGATTTCGAATTAGTTTTTCTCGTTATGAGTTTTGCTGTACCGATCAGTGAATATATGGACGTATTTTTATATACTGATTCCTGCCGGCATGGGCACCCTTATTCTCACTTAGGTATAAATTGCAGAAACTATAAGTTTCTACGTGAGGTGAGATTGAATCGCAATACATGTACATATACATCCGAACATGGCAAATATAACACCCTCTTGCCCTCAATTTGTCACCCTACTTTTCGAGTCCCGGTCTCGGGCCACAAAGTTGGTATATGGGATAGATGAGAGGAGGATGAGAAGCGAGTATGGTATATCCAGGTATACGTGCAGTAGGTATAAACATTTGGGGGGGCAAAGGGGTACGTACATGTACACACACGTACATACATCTAGGTATATACCGCATGCTTGTATCACGCGTAAGAGCAACGTCAGCAGAAGAAGATTGGTTGGAAATTGCAGTGCGCAAGATTAGGGACGTATACCCAATCGGGCGATATGATCGTCTTATGCTCACGTCCAGAAAGAAAACGAGAGAAGAAAAAGAAAAATCAAAATCAAACGTTGGCTGAAATCGAAAAGCAAGTTTTGAATTTTGAACTAGATGTTCCCAAATATATATATGTAAGACACTCCCGAGAGCGTCTGATTTTTTATTCGTTTGATGCTTAGAAATTTCATTCCCTATTCAGTATCTGATGCTATAGATAGATTTGACTTATAATTTGTATTCTTTATTGACCGCCCGAACAGTCTGACTTTGCATTTTTGCTGTACGAGGATTCAGGATACCTATGCGGCGTTAAAGTAGAAAACCGTCGTAAACAAGTTCAACGCGGATACTGTGAGCTTTTCTCGGTCAGCATCGTTATTCAAAGTTAGGGGATGAATTTCAGCCACTAAAAAAACCCTCGCGAGTCGCGTGACTGGTGGAGTATTTTTTTTTTTTTTTTGGTACCATTCTTCCTTTCTTTTTTCGGAAACTGGTAAGACCGAGACGTTGCTCTTTTGTTGAAAGCTACGGGGACGTTGACAACTCCGGACTGCGGGGGGGTTATTTTTATTTAGGGTTTCTTTTCGCTGGTCGATTTGTCAGTGCCGGAACATTAAGTGCGCGTTAGGGGGGCCGCCGTAGAGCCGAGCGGACGCCTCGTGGCTAATCTGGAACGTCCAAAGTCATCCACCAGATAAAGCGAGCTTTTGTTTTTCCGAAAAACAATTAGCAGCTTCCTATATATATAAATATATCTAGGAGCTCGCGACACGGTGGTGAGATCTTAGCGGTGGTTCGGAAAATGAAAATTTATTTCATCTAGATTCTCAGATTATCGTGGTATTTGATTTAGCACTTTTTTGTTACCATTTATAAATAAATTGAAAACATTTCATTATATTGGCATCGGATTTTCTTGTTTTCACTGCCTATATTTTTACGGAAACCGCTGCATGTAGAGAATTTCATTTCATTTCATTTTCGAAACGCTTACAATCGAGCTTTTAATCGCTCTCACCGTCAAATTTAACGGGGTCGAGGTTACAAATTGCGATCATACAGTAGTCGTTAACAAGCGTAAACATTTATTCAAGTGTCAAATCGATTTTTCCCACGACCATAAATAGACAGTTTTTGATCCCCCTTCGGGATTAAATTCGAATTAAATCATTCACCGATCTTCATACTCATATTCATTCCAACTGTGAATTAGTGTATTTCATAAGTGATAATAATAATGATGACAGAATTTAATCCTGAAAAAATTCATGTGGAAGTTTGAGCTTATATACGTGCGTGCGTTCGGGAAAAATAGAAAAAAGTTTGCTATACAGCTCCCATTTCTGCGGTTAGATCTGCTCCCTTTTGCGGCGTTATTGCGCTATCCGTAACCATTCCCTGTAGCAGAACGGTCCGCGGAATTACCGATTTGTCAATTAGTCTCGCTAATTTATTTATTGCCTGAAAGAGCTATTTTTACGGAGTTATTTTTCCACTACTGAGAGGAGACGGTAGGCGGCCCGCTTGAGAGAGTTTCGTGCTCCTGTTTCACCTCCGCCAACCTCATGCTGTAGGAGCTGATGTTGTAGACGCGTTAATTCTGATATAGGACTGCAATATAGACCGACTTACTCCCCGCTGCGACCTTGGATAAATAATTAATCCGTCTTACAATTAACTTTTCTAGGGCTCACCCGTTATTTAGTCCTCCGCTTTTGCTCGGCGGTTTTTTTTTTTCTTTTTTTTTGATTTTAAATTTCCACACAGATTAAGTCAAACGTTATAGGTAAATTTTGCCGTTTGATAAGCAATCTGTTTTTTTTTTTTTTTTCAAGTCTGCGGAGAACTTATAGAGCGGCAAACAATGCCTTCGAAACCTTTTTAGAAGCGCTATTTCTACCCCGATTATCAGACGGCAAAAAGTTGCTGGTATACTGCACACATGGCGGGTGGCTGCCGTGGAACCGTTCGAGCGGCAAATATTTTTCGATGCGAATTTCTCGCCTGATTTTTCAAAGAGCCAAAACGAAGAGGGCTTTCTTTCGATCGTAGAAGAAACGCTTTTAGGCTCTCTCTCTCTTCCTCATGTGTGTTTTTCTTTATGTTTCTCCCTCTCCTTTTTTTTCTTTGTTTTAACCCGCCTCTGGGCTTCCGGCGCGTTCAATGTCTCCGTTGTCTTTATCGACGCACGCAGAACCAATCTTTATATTGCATCCCGTAGAAAAATCTCCCCTAGACTCTTTTGCCCAAAGTTCTATCAAAGAGCCTCGATATTACGCAATCTGCGAAGGCAACCGGAAGGATTATCTCCAGTCTTTGTAATCTCGACGTCTTACCACCACGATCCCTTACTGCACGTTTCCTATATTTTTCATCGGTTTCATCGGAGCAGCTTGCGAACGATCTCGATCGATACAAAAATCCCCGACCTCCGTCTCCCCGTCTTCTGTTTTTTCATACTTTTTATTTATTTTATTTTCTTCATCTAATTCCTCTCGTCTTCGCTCGACGGGGTTGGTCCAGCCACTTCCACTTGTGAAATCTCGAGAGAGAAAAGCGAGAAGTATGTACCACTTAAAATGCAAAGCATCTTCCATCTTTTCTTCCGAACAAAGGAATTAGTTGAAAAATATTTTCCGCATTCTAGTCAGATATCTGCAGAGATAATAGCTATTACAATTTTAATCTTTTATTACATACTTCATTTGTTTTTTAACGTAAATATACCCGTAGCAACTCCAATATCATGATAACTCTTGTAATATTATAGGTGAATAATAATCAGTTGAAATAATTCCGATGAATAAACTGCCACGGTGCATCGCATGGGATGGGGGGGGGGGGGGGGAGAGTAAAAAATTGTCTATAGTTTTTGAGTATAACAGCTACATCGTGAGACCTCCGAATAATTGGCTCGCAAAACCAATTAGCGATTTTATATAGCTATACACATCATACCGAAAGGAATGCCTCTGTTTTGTGGGAATTAAAGGCTCACCGTAGGGAGTCGACTCTGAACTCGTTGAAATTGAAGGACTGAGTGGTACAATAATTGTCTGCGATATTACGTTGCGAAATTTTCGTCGGTGGCATTTAAGGAGGTCCAATGTTCACGGCATGCGATGTCTTCCCGAACATATCCAGAAGCTTGGTACAAACCAAGGTCGTTTGTCTTGTCTTTCGCTTTCCCCGTGAGACTCAACCGCGTGATGAACGACCCGCGTTTACCGCCTTTCGTAAACTCAACTAAAAACTATCAGCCCGTCGGCAACCTTCATTTCAAGAAGCCACGGCTATGGGGCAAAATTTTAAATGACCCCAAGCTTCATATTAAACACATTTTTCTTCAGTAAAAAAGCGAATGAAAAAAATTTTTTCACTTCTTCATCGCCCAGGCTCATATCTAGTTATCCGTTTAGATTCTGACATAGCCATACCGGTTCTATATGGTGGTAAATTTGCCACGTCAAGTCACGATTTTCCCTGAAGGCTATACGGTTAGGAGATATATTCGCCCCCGTTGGAAAAGCGTGCGCATCGAAGAAGAAGTGCTCCCAGCACCTCAGGCTACCGCTACTTCTTTTTCCTTTTTCTTTTTCTTTTCCTTCTGCCTTTTCTTCTTAGCTCCGAATCTTTTTCTTTCTATTTAGTTCTATTTTACGGAAGTTTAACTGAATTCTTGTGTTCCCAAGCGCGCATATACCGAACCACCGCGATTCACAATATCAGTTTAATTTTTCAACATATTTCCATACACATTTTGTATTTTCATATAACATTTCACACGGCTATCCAGCCAGCCTGCAGCGGACATCGTTCTCCCCACTTTCCGTCGGATGAAAATTGTTTCCGTTCGGTTGCACACCAGGGACTAAGATTTTTATTCCCGGTTGAATGTATCTGCTTCTTCAGTTCCCGTATTCCCCCGAGTCTCGAAGACCTCTTTTTTAGCGTCTTAGTATTCTGACAATAGCTTTCCTCTCTTGTCTTTGGGACCAGTATAGGCCCGTTGGCGAAGAAATGACCGCTGGCTCCGTTTTATCACTTGAAACATCCCCCTCTCCCGGTCCTCCACCTGCCAACTAATCTCAAAGAGAAGGAGAGAAAAAAGGATCCCCCACCTGAACCTACGTAGCCAACAACTCACGTCAGATAAAATGCCTTCGCAGCATCCTTGGCCATGTCCTGGTTACGGAGGTTCACGTCCTCAATTGGGGCGTTTCGCTGGTGTTGCAGGAGCCAGCATCCTCGAAATGTTCGTTTTGTATTTATGACGGTTATCTTCCTTAGTTATGATTTTCGGAAGTATTATCTTCCCGAGGGCGTTCCGTGGCCTGAAATTTTCCCGGTATCAGTAATCAATAACACGCCTCACCTAACCCTGCTGTTCCTGTTTTTCTTTTTCTTTTTCCTTTTCTCTTCGCTTTATTTTTATATCGAGAAATTCTTTGGTGACCCGGCTAACGGGATACAAAAGAAATCTTTTCACCTTTTTTTTCTTTTTTTACCAGAATTTTTGAAAAAATTCTCGCCTTCCAGGTTCCGCAACATGCCCGGTATTCGCGTATTATATTCTGCGATGAGTGGAACGGAAACAGAGCTTTGAGTGCAACCGCAAGCATTACGCCTTCTTTTGTTTCGCCGCTTCATGGCACATCGATCTTCCGCTACCTACTGCTACAGTTTTGCTGCACAGGAGCTATACAGATATCCGAAAATATCTTTACAGTCGCAGACAGCAGCAGTCTACAGCATTTTAGACACCTACCTACTCTCCTCTCTCTTAATACATTTTCTGAATCTCAATCCGGATCTTCGCTTCTCAACGCGAGGAAGATTCTTCCAGGTATACAAGATACTCTTCTACTGTTAGCTTCATTGTTAGAAAACGAGCCGCACGGTTCATGGTCTGCGATACTCATTGAAATTTCTTCGAGTGTTTGATTTTTTTTTATTTCCCATTATTATTACATAATACACAGAACCTGAACTATACTCCACTACGTACGAGAAGAAATTTCCATTTCCTTTATATAAATGCAGCAGATTCTACTTTTATGGAAATCAGAATCGAGTAGAGTTCTATGAGCGCATACTGAAATTGGTTATTATATCTCGTAGCAGCTTTCCAAGTCTCATAAGAAGAAATGGATTCTCTTTACAGATACATATCTCGTTGCAGAGAGTAATAGGACGCCAGAGAGAGAGAGAGAGGGAGGGAGATGAAAAGAAAAATGCAGACCGATCCAAATCCGTCTTCCATATCGACTCATCCCCCATATATGTATAGAGAGCCATAGGCAGTAGGCAAAGGGCGGGAGGAAGTCAGTCAGTCGTTTCTTATATCCGTTTAAGTTGTTTTTTTTTCCCCCTTTTTTTTCTCATTTCTACACCGGCGCCGGTCTACTTGTGGGGTCAAAGGTGAGGATGTAGGTAACGTTGGAGTGCTTCGACCTCTCGAAAAGAGTCATTTTGTTCACCAAGGATAACGCGACAATGCGAAGCGAGGGGGCTTCAAGTTCTTCCAAATACTCTAGCTGCTGATCCTCCGGGTGTCTATTGTGCTCACGTCCGGGGCAGCTCAGCCGTAGATAACGCTGTCAGCATCCCCTGCACTGTGCTATGTGTATACCCATCTTTACTTCGCAATTCCGTATCCGATATGATTTATAAAAACTCTCATCGCTGACGTCCCCCATGCCCCGATATTCGGACAATCAAAATATCGGTGACCACGAACCAAATGGGGACGATATTATTCCCAGCGAATTTCATTTCGTTTCGTTACGCGAGTTCTAGTTGGGATATTTCGAGGTTGAATTGAAATTCGATTATGACTTGAAGCGTGATCTGATCTCAAGTTCTACAGTTTTCAGGTTTGGGGTGAACGCTGGAATTCTTTTCTTTTTTCTTGTTTTTTTTTTCTTAAACAACGATAAGAGAAAGAGACTCAACATTTACTCAAATTGAGTTTGAAACTGCAAGGAAAAAGACCGAGAGCAAATAACGATTTCAAGAAACGTTTATTTGATTCGCTTCAGAGGCTCTCTTCACATTAAACCTTCTATACTTTATATACCAAAGAACAGTGCGACAACTTTTGCCAATATTCGTACCTCAACTATATCTACTGAACTATTTATTACGTAACAACTTTTCGCGAATTTATATACGGCAAAGTTTTAGTTTGACTTCAAGTTTGTTGAAATCTAGACGCTGTATAGCCGTACGAAAAGTTCGTCATGGCGCAATAAAATTTTTTCGCTCTTCGCCCGTCAAATTGATCCAGTCAGCGTTCGTAGGCGTCGAAAAATTCGCATTAGCATCACCCGGTAAATTGGCAGAAAAAATAAAAAAATAAAAAAAATAAAAAAGAAGAAGATTTTATAACCCTACAATCGACCGTTCTTCACTCGCGCGCGACTTCAAACGATGCACACACAATACACCGTAAAATAGCCGCAGCACCCTCGGCGCTTAAAGTGCCCAGTGCTTATAGTGCAAAGGTTACACTTTCGCGAAGATGCTTTTAGTTACCGTGTGCCACCATTTTTCCAACAGGTGTCCGACTCTGGTTTATCAAATGCGTACTGAACCTGCGCTAACCGTACGGTTTCCTTAGAGAAAAGATCTCTGAAAATATAGATTCCAAGAATACTCTGCCTGATGGAGAATAAATCGCATATTATACCAGAAGCAAAAAAAAAAAAAAAATGCAGACGCGATGGTAGACTGATCGGTGATCAGGAAATAATGGCGTAAATTTCAGAAGATTTCGAAGAATCTGCGGCTGGGAATAAAGGGGAAAAATATTTTTGGATCGCACGGTACCTTGACAATCTTCTTGGTATGCCGGTTCAATTTGCTCGAGAAATTGAAAGGATCCTACTTTTCTGTGGGTCACAATGCTCTTTATTACCCTTAAATACCATCCCTCGGAATTCAATTACATTGATGTAGCCGATGCAAGCTTCGATAAGGTCTTGTACATAGAACATCCAACCAATAACCGATTACCGTACAATAAACCAGATCTAAAGGTCCATTATAATTTAGCCGAGACACCGAGAATATTACCTTCAATACAGACTCGACGTGATTGCGAAAAAATGTAAACGACATTTTTCATCGTAATTCAATAAAGAGAACCCCATATGACACTGTAAATAGCCGCCGCCATCCCTCTCAAATTACTTTTTTGTTTCTTCTCTACAATAGCTGTCAGTTCCTATTTTCTTTTTCCTCTCTTCTGCTACAGGTATTAGAACATCTACCTCGCGTTTGTGATTCTTTTCGCTGCAACGAATCATTGCAAGAGAAATGGAAAAAAATTTATTCTCTGGTCGGTCGTTCGACTATTTTTGCCGCTGCACGTATGGGTGCTATTTTTCATTTTTTGTTGTTATTGTTTTGTTGTTATTATTATCATTATTGTTTATTTTTCCGTTCATTTTTTGTCCGCCACACACGTATATGCATACATATGTTGTAGGTTGTGTAGCATTTTCCATATTCTCGCACAAGGGCTGGACGAATTGCAGCAGCGAGGAGAAAATTGCAAACAAAGCTCTGAAAAACGAGAACAATTATGTACCAACCATAGGCAACCTCGGTACATCTATTAACAAACATGGTTCGGACCGAGCCCTGCATTCCAATTTTATACCTCGAGTTGCACTTTACAGATTTTCCAAAGAGAACCACGTCACATTCAATCCTGCGATGCGTTTGTTTCGTTTTTTTCCGCATAATATGAACACTGACGTGCAGACGAACGGAAACGCTTCAATCATGCCGTGAAAAGTATCCAATTATTTTTGAATTATGAAAAACAAAAAGAAGAAATTACGAATGAAATAGAAAAAAAAAATGAAGAAAAATGAATTCCGAGGTGAACGAGCGATTCTTTCGAGGGTTGAGTGCGGAGAATGATTCGTTACGGATTTTTATGCGTGTGTAACATACGTTTCTACATTCAATAGATTATAGACCATACCTATACAATATGGCGGGTTGTATGCATAATGCCATGAGTACCTAAATATATAGGGTGAGTATGATGACCACGTTCGTGAATAGGTAGTTGAGATATACTTTTTGGAATGAACACTTCTTCGGGATCAATTTGCAAAATTGTTCGTGCAAAAATTAGCGCTATAATTATAGAGGCGAAAAATGTCGAGTAGTTGGAAAATCTTCACCACAGGAGTACTGATATTTTTATCGGGGATTTTTATCAACGCGCGAACGTCAAAATAAAATAGAAGAAAGAAATAAAGTAAAGTAAAAAATATAAATGAATGGAAAATAAAAATGGGGAGTAGATGTGGTAATAATCCTTTAAAGGTGTGTATCCGGGGGTTTGAAGAGTTGATAGGGTCATGAGTCATCCTAAGAGTTCACGTTTTCTCCCCTGTGCAGCAGCAGCAGCAGCAGCGGAAGAAGGAGGAAGAGCGAAAACCCCCCATAGAAACGTTAAGACAATGTCCCGACGTGGTTTTTAGTTGGATTATTAATCAAGGAGGGTAAACCTTATACCCGAAGAGCCTCGGTGCTCTGAAAAGTACGCACAGTATCGCGGGGTCGAAACGAAACTGAAAAGGGTGACTTGAATATCTGAAGAGGTTGTTTTATGTCGCTGCACAACCCATGTAAAAATCGTCCAATTTTTTTTTTTCGTTTTCTCTCTTTTAAAAATCTCTTTTTTTCTCGTATAAAAAATTAAAGCATCAGAAATCGTTCCACTAAATGATTCCGTGTTCCGTTCCTCCGTAGAAACTTGTAGTTCACGATAATCCGCGGAAGCTTTGTGTTATGGTGCCATGTGAGCCGGCGAAGCTCATTATGCATCCAATTTTGACGAGGCGTTTAGTATAATGCGATGACACAATCGGGCTAATGTATTTGCCAACAGGCTCCATTCGGTTCACCTATATGTACGTATGTACATACACGTTGAACACACACACACATGTGAAGTCTATCTTCATATATATCTCCGTATATACATACGTATGTATATTCGCAGAGCTTCGGGCTTACCTCCCCGCGGACCGAGCTTAGCAAACCCTCGGTAACGACATCATTCGACGTTGCGGAGGGGCGCGAGTATGGCATGAGAAAAAAACCAGAAAAGAGAAGAAAAAAGAAAAATGGAGAAAGAAAAAATAATAACCCATATCATTATACCCGGATCTGCGACTTATCGCTGTGCGCGGGATAAGATAACATTAAAACATACTTTACTATCCGTTTTGCGGCAAGGTTAAATAACGCTGCCCAATATTTAACCGGTGGATTTTTGGTACACAAATGTCGTAAATTGACTATGGACATGTGAAGGGTCTGTGATATTAATGGATATAAATAAATACCGATGGTCACCTGCCGTTTCTAGTTGTAACGAAATTCAGATAACGTCTCGTCGAAGACTAATAGTATATGTGTGGTAGAGTCCGCGACAGTCTAGTTTTGTCAAACTACCGGATTTTATCTATAATATAAACACTGCAAACTCGTGATGTTTTTACACGTGACAACGTGAGTTCAAGTTTGACAGGCTATTTGCCTGATGTATACGTACTATTACCGCTCCGACTATTGAAAAAGCAGACAGTACGGTGGTTTTGAAATGTAACGTTTTTTTTCTTTTCAAATCGATGGAATTGTTGCGAGTCTATTTTCGAAAACAGAGAAAATCCATCATCGATGTTTTTTATTATTTTCTTTTTTAGATACGAATAATCTCGCGTAGAATCTCCGGTAATGATAGCAAGGAATGTCCATCATCGCGATGTATTACGTGCAATAATGCTCGTATTCTCGTATACTACTGTAATTTTTTGTTCTCTCGGCTCCCAGACCGATATCCCTGTCACCCTCCATCCGTGATGGAGAAGTAGTTGATCGTAACTCCCTTCGGTCGGAGGGAGAAGATGACGACGAAACGGACGACCGATAGCCAGACTAGAGAACTGACTGGCTATACGCGAGATGAGAGGAAAAATTCTCCCGCGCCACTTGTTCGCACGTACGTGTAAAAGGGGACCGGAAGTAGTACGTGCAGCCAATCCTATGCAACGCTGCCGTAGGCTCTTCGTGTATAAACCCTTCTTCTCACGCTTCGCCTTGTTGCGTATTAATTCACCGTGCGTTACATCGAGATCACGTCAGGTGCAGGGTCACGCGTCGTCTGGTATCCACACAATGGAGCACGCTTCTTCACGCTTTGTGCGAAACGCTCCATCGTATATAGAAGTTCTGGCAACGTTACTCGATTCCGTGATTATACCGCATTTTATTTGACCCGTGTAAAAATTCTACTCTACCACGCGTTACTCGAGATATTTTTTATCAACTTGGTTTTTTCCATCAAAATTCATGCGGTTACGACGAATCAACGGTATAGTGACGTCGGATGTCTGGAGAGAAATGGTCGGTTCGGATTCTAGAACGTCGACGCTTTTTTGCATTTGAACACTTGTCAATCACAGTATCATGACGAGCGGTATAATATAAACCGGCAATTGTTCGACGTCTGGTATAATATAATAAGGTCTCGTTGCATAGCTAAGTAAGTGTCTCACACTGTGAGGGGAGTATTATACTTTCCCAAGGCGTCTTGGCGCCTGTAAATTATCATGACCCTAAGCACGTGTCTCAAGAGCGTCCCACCGCACCGTCGAGTACCGCGACGACGTTCTTGATGCGTATCGGTCAGCATACACACGATACACTATGTGTACCGCACATATACAGCATACTTCGAGAATGGTATAAGTTACTATACGTGACATTAATTACCGGTGATAATAAACGGCACGTGATAATATCCGAAGCGTCGTCATGCGCGTCCTGGAAACCATTTTTGGTAACACTGATACATACGGTAACGGGTGAAGGTCTTCGAACCCGTCATTTATATCGACGATCAGGTGCTGACCGTACTAGGGCCGATGCAACGACATTGTTTTCTTCTTCATCGGTACGCCGATCAGGACTCGGGGCGAAGGTATAACTACTTAAAATTAGAGGAAGTGCAGCCGTACGTGTACGCGACGTGGGGTACCATACACACGGTGGAATTTCGCGTCAATGAAAAGGCCGGGGAAGAGATAAATTGAAGAAAGAAAAAGAAAAAAAAGAATATATAGGTGGTCTTCTTCAATTAAGCTCTCTTTTATTTCTCATGGCGAACGAGAGCTGCGGGGACCTTCCTGTCTACGTCAGCCCTGTCGCGTCGTAGTCTGCAGTAGCTAGGGGTGGTAAAGTTGAAAGCGTAAAACGCAGGCGCAAGAATCCTCGCACATGGCCCGGATAACCCGGAGGTGCGGACCGCGAGTATAATCCACGTATATACGTTCCTCGGTTCTTCGTGGGGGCGCACGATATTCGGTCGTCCGGACGCCTCCGACGTAACCGACGGCAGTGTGCGTCAGTACGCCCCGCGCCGCCGTAGAAAGCGTTCGTCGTCGCGACGCCGTAGATTAGTATAACAAAAAGTTACATCGCGGGTACGTTTTCTAGTCGCGTTTTAGCAACGAACTTCGTTAGTTCGTCGTTCTCGTAGATACAAATTTACGGAGTAATCTCAATTACAGATTACCGTAGGTGCGCGTGATATGTACGTAACATTATCCCGCAATTTTGATGATGAAAATAAACGATGACAAAAATTTACGCTAATATGCAACGAATTGACGTAAAATTCTAGTTTCCAAAACCTTCGTTACTCCCGTCATAGACTGAAATTGCAATTGCTACGTCCAAAAACCCTTCGTCAAAATCACCAGAGACCCACAGGTCTGATGTACGTGGTCCGTGAATCACGTAGTGAAAAATATTTCGAAAGAATTCGAGAACTCAAAGAAAGTTGATCGTCCATGAAACGAGTTTATCCAAGACCATGTTTTGTATTTATCTATACGTTTTAGAAAGTATTGGTCGAATTATTTTCGATTGAACAACGAATGGATCTACACACGTTTTACACAACGGTATAACGTGGTTTCTGGTCTACACATCTTGAGACTGCAAAAGATATTTGGAACGGGATAAAATTTCAAGAATTTTCGGGGCAATGCCGAGCCAATTTGGTATCCAAAAGCTACGACAAGTGGGAATTGTGAATCCCCCGATATTTGTTTGAAGAAAGCTTGCGGTCGAGAGTCAGGAATGACTAATCTCACTTATTATTCTCCCGTCTCTTCGACTGCGTTCCAAAATTTTCAAACAAGAAAGAGCTTAATGGACTCCGGAAATACCGGCCGCAATGTCAGCATCAGCTTATTCTGAGAGTTGACAGTTTTTAATGCAAGAAAAAGCAACGCAGTGCGCTTGAAACACGGATTCTAAGAAGAAACTACCACCATAGTCTCGTCAGTGCAGTGCAAGAAAAAAACGAAAAAAATAACCGTAAGCACCATTCACACAGACTATCTTATACAGTTTTTGTTCAACTCGTTAATTATTTTCCATCCACATCTCATCGTCACGTAGACACTGCGGACGTGTCCTGTAAACTTTTTCTCAACGTCGTTGATAAACTTTACTCAAATATTTTCACTGCGATAATGAGAAAACCAGCTCTTTAATTTTTTTTTCTCGCCCTTTTTCTTTTTCTAATTTATAAGAGCAAAACTTTTCTCCTCGATGCCGTACAATATTTTTTAATGATCTTGAATAAACGTACCCTCGGAACCGCTCTGGTTCTGCATCCAGTGAAATTTTTTCGTCCACCTCCCAAAAATCCTTACTTAAGCGTTGTAACGGAGACCAGATGATGATGATGATGATGTCGGTATTCCAGAACTTTTTCATCATCCTCATCGCCGGGTTGAAAGCGCTATGAACAGAGAACAGATTCAGCTATTAAAAAGAAGTGAAAACAAACATTGACACGCGCTACCGAACCACGAGCGGCACGTGTCTCTTATTAGGTGTCTTAATACCGCACAGCAACAGCGAGTTATTTACTAAAGAATTTTTTCTTTGGCACTCGCGCACGTATCGGCTAATTTCTTATTAGGGTGAGCCGTTGTTATTAATCTTGATCTTCAGAAGTTGATGAAGAATTATTTCTGAAGGTTGATATATCGGATATTATAGTTGGATGTATCAGAATCGACATTATATTCGTTTAGCAGTTTCTCGTTGGCTAAATCCGAAAGAAAAAAAAAACTTCCCCATACAGTCAGAAAGTTACCCGATACGTTCTTATTTTTCCTTCTTTAGTTTTCTTATCTACCTGACAGTTGGCGGTTGGGGATTTCAGCGTCAAAAGTGATGCGATTTTCTTTTTACCACTCGAGTAAAGAGAGAGGAGTTTGACATTTCTAGACCACATTGCAAGAAAGGGACCCCTATCCCGTACACCTTTTATTTTTTTTATATCTTCCAGTTGATTTCTGACTTTCTACCCCTCCCAGTTTCTCTTTTCGAACCTTTGGCTTTCTTCCAATACCACCCCATAATTCACGCCAACTTGCACCGCAGTCGAACTGTCTTACGGTAAAATCAATCAAACCAAGAAAGGATTTTTCTTTCGTTATAACGTATTGGCTTCGCGATATCCTTATATATAACTTCAGTTTCCCACTTATACATTCATAGGAATAATTTTAAAAAGGACTTTCATATTTAATAAATCAATGAATGATTCATAACGTCTGCATTTTCTTTGAATTGGCAAGAACGTTTTCAAGTATCGCGAAGGGTGCGTAAAAGCTACCCCGCCTAAGGGGTGACGTTCTGTATGAGGTGTGGGAAGTCAAAAGTTTTATCCTATAAAAGTAGCGAGGAGAGAGAGACGAAGTAAAAAAGGAAAAAGTGAAACGATAGAGAAAAATAAAAACGGAAGAAAATCTTATTCATTCAAACGAATAAGATTTGTTTGCTTCCTTCCGTCAATATAAGACTCAGTTTATAGCGTTATCCATATTTTTGAATTGATTTTCCAAGCATCACAGTTAGAGTAATACAAAGACATCCTTGCGATCTACGTATACACGTGTCAGGTACTCTGTACCCGATATTCCTGAATCCTGAGGGGCAGAGAGAGCTCAGACTGGACACCAGTTGCTATCGGGGTGGACTACCGTGTGTCGTCTCGTTCACGACGGAATTTAAAGGGTCAATTTCACCCCATATTTTCCGATTTTCAACAACTTGCGATGGAGATATCAAAGCATTTTTTGTAAAGATCACGAGTACCTATAAGTGAAGAAAAAAGAACAACTAAAAGGCTGCAGTGAACAGCAGCCTTTGGTGCGTTTGACCTTTGAAATTTTGTACGGCTAGAGTTAGCTTTACACTTTCTTTCAGCTATGCGAGTATGCAGAGGTTCGTTTGATTTTTCAAAATGCCAATTCTTGGGCAAAGCGAGTATCTGTGAGTCGTATACTCGATGGTAATAGATAGCAAAGGGTTTCAGAGCAAGTCAGAGCTGGTTTCTATAACGACTCGAGAACCACTTCAACTAATTTAGTTGCAAAATACACGGGGAAGTGAATAAGCGAGTGAAAAGTTGGCAAGAGGATTAAAAAATTTAAAGAAAGCAAGAAGAAAAAAGAAGAACCAAGTTCTAGGAGAAAGTCGACGAAACAAGTTTGCTAATTTAGGACTTCGTTCGGAGGGTTGTGATATTGCTTAACAAAATTCGGTAGAACATTTTGGGGCATTGAAAGATGAAGAAAAAAATTAACTCACGTTAGTCGCGTTTCAGTGCAATGACATTTTTAACTTACACAACTTCAACGCGTGCGGTAACTGGATACTGCACGAGTCTTTCAGTATAATCCTGTTAATTTGATGATATTTGCTTAGCTCCTCAGGGAACTATCAGGATAATGTAATGCGCCTGCGCTGAAACATTTGAAAGGAGATCCTTACAGCTTCGTAATCTGTAAACGTTTCATGAAAATCAGTTTCTTCCCGCGTGGAAAAATTATTCAGGACATTTTCATCCATAAAAACGTGAGAAGTTTTTCACGGGATGTTTTTGAGAACCGAAAAAAAACTCTGAGCTCGAGATCACATGTGATATAGCGAACCATTGTTTCTTGCTCTCTTATTTCTTCTTACTTTCATTTCCATCCCTTACTCGGCTCGTTTCGTAAGAAAAATCCTTAAACCGTGTGGAATCACTCGTGGTAATAGCTACGCTGTACATAGAGTTGTTGAAGAAAGTAAAAAATACGGAGTTTTCATGAGATAGTTTCTACTCTGAAACAGACGAATTTATGCAAATTTTACAAAGGGGCCTTCGCCCGTTAACGGACAACTGCTTTTATTTAATTGTTGTTTCTCTGAATATTTAGAAACATAAAAAAAAGTTGCGAGGAACGAAATCATCAGGCGCGAGTGCTTTTGAGCAAAAGCTTGGAGCTTTTTTCATTCTGAATAAGATGGTGATATTGAAAATTCAAAATGCACCGCAGCATTTCGCAAATGAAACTTTAGTTAATTTTTGTTATCATCAATCTCGAGTTAACCTAGATCGAAGATGGGTTATTATAGTAGTTTCTTAAGTAATGCGAGAAATTGAAGGTAAGGTGGTTATATACATATAACGTGGGAAGGTACTTTGAAACTCCGAGAACTTATATTACAAGTAGAGTTTCATGTGTCAGCTTGGTTATACCTCGCCCGACTGCAGTGGCTGAGATGGTTGTTACTAAGGTTATATGTATAATGTGCAATGTGGCGTGCACGTTCGAAATTTGAAATTCAGCAGGGGAATCTCCTTCTCTCGACCTCTGGCAATTGAAACGGAATAATGGTAAAGTCATCGGTCTCTTTCTTTTCAGTTTATACCTTTCCGTCTTTCTTTTTCTTTTTCTTTTTTTTTTTTCTCTTGGTACTTTTCTCTCATCTCCTTAGGGGAGAACACGATAGAGGCGTTTGTCTCAGAACTCATTCTTTCCGTTACCAGCCGTACCTACTCTGAGTAGAGGTTGGCGTAACGTACCTCCGCCTAGGTCAGGTCCGAAGAGAAGGAAAACCTCGTTAATTTTCCTTCGTAGCGAAATTGCGGGGAACGGAAAAGACGGCTGGTTGGGATCCATTAAAATTCTCAAAGCCCTCCGATTGTGGGATATTTTACTAGCGTAAAATAACAGCTCTCTTAATAGGCAGAGCGCGAGTCGCGCTTAAACGCTCCGTCGTGGCACGAGAGAGTCCTCCTGGGCGTTTCAAGTACGCCAGCAACCCTCTTCTTCGTTTTCCCGGTCTACCTGCTGCCCCCCTCTCCTCTCGTTCTCCTCTCTTCTGAGATCGCGTCGTCGTTTTTTTGTATTTAAACTTTCCACCTTCCGGCGCAATAATAATAAAGAATAAAAAAACACCGCTTCAGGAAAAAAGAATTCTGTTACACTTGTGTTCCGTTCCAAGTAACTCATTGTCAGTAACGCTCCCAAAGTTACTGCCCTTGTAACGAGTAGTAAAAAAAATAACCATAAAAAAATGATGATATGAAATTGAAATTATGAACAGAAAATTTATCTGATAAGCATCGATCATTTTTCTGTTACAGGTGACGAAAAGCTTTGTTCTTCGACTTCCATCGTCCTGAGAGAGGTGAAAGGATACCAAAAAATGGTCTACGTAGCCTCCGATTAGAGCGGATCGTGCAGCGCTTCAGGACGAAGTACGCGGTTTTTTTAACTCGGGACTTCCGTCCCTGTTGGGGTGGGGCGAAGGACGGGGGCCCCTCGGGTCAGGGGCGATTCAGGGCCCGTGGGATGGTCTCAGGGTGGTGCCCCTGCGTGCCTCTCGGGCGTCGGCAATTGCCGCCCCCGCAGAATTCAAATATCAACAACGGCACCGGTGGTGGGCCTTTTACCGTCAGCGCCGCGACGGACCATTCCGAAATGGTGCAGATGTTCTATTATGAGAACAGAGGAAAATGCTGCAAAAAACTCCTACGATACAACGGATATCCAAACAAGGTATTCCATAAAACTTGTGTTCCCTATATCAATTTCAAACCGCGATGATCGAATTTCTTTGTACGATGTAACAAGGGGTGAAAATATATTAATGTCGGGGAGCATATTTTATCGCCGTACAAATTACGTGCGCGATAAGTTATAACTCTGGAACAACGCTTCCTATGTAGAATGTGTACTATTTCACTACTATGTAGGGAAATCGTTGACGTCGGTTTGTTGGTGTTGAAAATATCGGTGAAAGCTTCCTCCATAGGTCCTGTTATACCTTGTGTCCAATAACTCGATAAATTTCAAACCCAGCTAACTTGCAGTGCGGTACGAATTGCAGAAATTGCATCGCCTCGTCGTTTCAGTTTACTTGCAGTTATACGCGCATAGATCAGCATATAGGTCTGCAAAAAGCCCACGACGAACGAACGAACGAACGAAGGCTACTATTGAATTTTTGGCGAAATGTCAGAAGCTCACAACCTACAGTTTTTAATATACATATCGAATTTTGTTTTTTTTTCTATTTATTACCAAAATCTATTCAACGGACGTCGGAAAACTGCATGAATTCAAAGGTAACTCATGTTATGATGAACAAAACATAGCGTTGACCTCATTTTTTAGGGAGAAATATTTTTCTGATTTAAATAATTGCAGCATTTGCTTTCTGGCAGCTCATTCCGTTTTCCCCTCTATATAGTTTCTACGGAACTTTGACTCACCCTCTATAAGGAACAAATCCCCGCGACTCGTCAAGCGTAACGAGATATCAAGAATTATCCCAAACGTCGCATAATCATGAAAACTCTCAAAGTTCGCGCGGTCGTTAGAAGGGATTTTCGTTAGTTATACGGCTACTGCACATTTTGCTAGACAGAGTTAAAAGCTAGGTGATTAGCGAAGTGACTTTGATCGCGGATGACTCGATCGCCACTTAACTCGAATTATCCTCGTTTTATAATTTTTTTACATTTTGTGTTTCCTCTTCTATATTTCCGATCATTAAATCTCCCGGGCTTCTACCTCCCGCAACTAAATTCCCCAACGCTTGTGACGTTGGGGGTTCTTCAATTTTTTTTCATCATAATCCGCGCGTCGCAGAATACAAGTTCAAAATCACCCATGAAAACTTGCAGTTCATTGCCCTCTTGTTAGAATAAAACTCAAAGAACAGCTTTGGCAGTGGTTTAAATTTGTGAGAATTATACGCGACAACTGTCTGACAATAAAACCGCGTGTCTCTGGTGCTTTGCATGTTCGCCAGAGTTAGAATTTCCACGACGTGTCGGGACGTCGTTTGTTCTACGTCGTATTAGTTTTATTCTAAGCTCCACTATACTTGTCTCCAAAGACATTTTCGGTTCTAGATTTCCTTTTCCCTTTGCTAACGTGCGGTACGTACTGTACGTTGTAACGCATTCTTTCAGTTTATTTTCACTTTCTGTCTTGCCATGAGCTATTTCGGCGTCTTTATTGCTCCAACAATCACGCCAAGGGCGGGTTCCTCCTCGATTTATAAATATTTGTACAGTCTTTTCCAAAGTATAATGATCGCCCCTGCAGCAGAAGAGTGACTGGTTTACGTTAATGTGGTCAAAGAGTGAATAAATGTAATATACCTACTTCTCCCGCCAGTTTCTAAAGTCATTAGATTGTCAAGCATGCTTAGCGGGAAAAACGTGAAATGAAATACGAAACTTTTCAATTTTCACAGAATTTAATTACGCATTATTAAATCCTCTTTCTGCGCCACCCCGCACGGGCTAAAACAAACAAATAACGCGTTGATATTGTTTTCAGATTCCAAAATGTAAGGGAGGGGAATTAGTAAGAGATACTTCTTTGAAAATTGCCTTCGTTTTATAAAGTATCTTAAATATGTTGATGAACATCTCCTTGATTCGATACCTGGATAACCTTTTTATACGTCAACGGATGTATCGAATTCCAAGTAAACGCTACTTATAAACATCTCCAGGCTATCGTTCGGCCTTGCTTAATAAATAATCGGAAAAACTGATATACGCGTTGAAAAGTACCCCTCGTTTAGTTTTTCTACTCCCTCGAGGGATCGATTGAATTTAGCAGGAAAAAAGAACAAACAATTCTACAATTACCGTACATAAAAAATTAGGACGCGCGTTGTATGGACGGAAGAAAATCGTCAAAATAATAATCCATAAAAAGTAACGCTCGGGACTTCCGCATAATTTTTTCGTTACAAGCATCCTTGAGTGGCAAATCTCCTCGCGTGTTAGCCGAATTGGTATTGTTGTTCATCCGTAACTTGTATTATTATATCTCTGAAGCTTTAGCGAGTGGGTTGGTGCTGCAGCCATTTGGCCGAGTTTACCGATTAGCCAAAGTCACGCCACGTTTACCTCTCACGACGCTCATTTTTCGTTTTTCTTCGGCTCTTTTCAACGAGCATCTTAGCCCCGCTATGTTAAAGTCTAGGAGGTGTATCTGGACTTTCCGTCGCGAAAAGTTTGCGCGATAAAACTTGACCCGTTTTGCTCATTTCTCTTGTTTTTCTTTCGAAACAAAATGAGTTGAAACTGAAACTCGAGATGTTCTCGTACTCCCGTTTTCAAAAGGCTTGTATGCTATAGGTTGCAAAATAAAGTTTTTTTGCCCACCTCAAATATCAACCGTCCCGACTCCTAGGTGAGTAAAATACTTTCTATAATAAAAAAAAAAAAAAAGAAAAGATCTACGGATTACGAGAAAAGAGTAGCTAGCTGGTCGGTTTTAATCCATCACAGCGGGTATATACATGTAAAATATTTCATGATTAACGATCTCAACTTCCTATAGGAACTTAACGCCGTGACACGTGTTTTGTAGGTTGACAGAGGCGCCACTGGGTCGTAAGGCATTGTGGGCAGCACGACGCTCGGTGTATAGTCGCCGTGATTAATCGTAACGTGAACCGGGTGCTAGAATCGATGTGTATTGTATATGTATATATGTGTATATGTGTACATACATACATATATATTGAGAATAAAGGTTTCCTTCCGTCAGCCTTGATCCCGCGGTAAATTCTTTTTTTTAGAAAATAAAACGTCTCAGGGGTGTGAAGTTATTTTTGTTGCGGGAGATTTGCGCGTCAACTCAATTAACACGAAACGAAATTATTGAAAGTGGTTACAAAGGGGGCTGGTTATATGGGCTGTTAGCGAAATAATAACTATCCGTATGTACAGAAAACGCAAGTGCCCGAAGGTGGCTAGACGGGGTTTTTTTTTTCCATTCTCTTCTGTTTCACCACCGTCCTTTTCCTCCGTCAGAGCGAATCTGTGTATTACGTGTGAGTGAATTCGGTTCATCTCCACGAGCTGCTTTTTAAATCCTACTATGCAGACGTGCAGCGGGTGGTGAAACGTGGGTAGGTAGAGAAAGATAGAAAGAGAAAGTGAGAGAGTAAGCTGAGAGGAGAAGAGCTGGCGACGGTAAAAGTAATTAGTTTTTAACAAGCAGAATTCTGCCAGTCTCATTAAAGTTCCGGTTTTCTACCGTATATATAGCAGAGTACTTGTACACTAGTTCTGCATGAGCCGGTACCGCGTCATCGGGATGGTCGAGAAAGGAAGGATACGAAATGTAGAGTAAAGTAAAGTGAAAGAAAAGAGAATAAGGAAAGTATAAAGTAAAGGACGCGCAGGCCGCGCTTTCAGTGGCTTGCGTTTCGAATGAGTAGCGTCGGTAGGATGCGGGTGCAGGTTGGGTGTATATAAAGGGAAGTTGGGTTGGTAGAGTAGGGAGAAGAGCGGAACGCGAAAAGAGACGAGAGGGTGAAACGAAGAGAGAGAGAAAGAGAGGAGGATGGATCCCATTCCGCCAGCTTGCAGCCGCGGCGCGGCGGATGGTTACCATGACAACCGACCCGAACAACACCCTCTGCTCTCACCCATCAAGGGGTCTCGGCGATGCGGGGGGAGATCCAGAGGCCTCGACTAAGCTTTGCTTTCCGATGATAGCGATATAATAGTTCCAGTTGTACTCGATATCCTGCAATGTCCTTGGTATAGGTCGGACACCGTCGCTGCATGGCCGCTATTTCTAGAGTCACGTTCTCCGATTACGAAAACGTCAACTAGATTCGCGGATTGGATATCTTTCACAAACAGAACTGTATAACATAAGTCCAGAGAAACGAGTCGCTCAAATAAACCAGGAAACTGCAGGACAGTACCAAATGAAATTCTATGCCGTGTTCTTCGATTCATTCATTTATTTCTCTTTTATTTCGCTGTGCTCTTGGATTCTTTTTTTCAATTAAATTGCAATCAAAGTTCTTGGTGCGTATAGAACCCTTCGACGAATATAATGGACATGCCCGATAGTAGCGCTGCATACGGTGAGATAAACGAGTATAACAGTAAAAAGTTTAGCACGCCATATCATACGTCACAGCTAATTAAAATCTTTGAGTGGCCATTTTACGATCTGTAATATAAATGGCGATGATCAAATTTCAATAAATAATGAGGCGATGCTTCACTTCCCTACGGGTTCTCGTGAATGTTGAAATTACCTACGGCAATTTTCATTCATTCTCCAATGATGAAAAGCGAGAGAAGAAAAAAAAAAAAAAAAAAAAAATTGTATTCTCCCTATATAAGTCTCTCTTATTCTCACCCAGGGAATCACTTTTCTGTTCCGACCTCGCTATCATTTATTATTCACCCTGTAACGCAAATATATACGCGAATCCTTCTCACGCGCGAGTTAAGACTCGAATTCCTAAAATTTCTGCAGCATTTGTCTTTTCATGGATGTGTAGCGTAGGCACATAAAGGTATACACCTATATCTGGAGTGTAGGAGATTTTATGTAACATATGGAGCGCGAAGTGACCCATTCGATGTTTTGTTTTATTGCTTCGAGCAGTTTCCCTGGCTAAATCTGCCGTACAAAAAGGTCATCCGATCCCCCAGTTCGGTCGTCCGGTATTCGGCAAAGCGCCGCGGCTATAAACCCGGCGTTAATCAATAGTTAGATAATTAATTTATGCTAAAGAATTCACGAAATTCCTTTGATCAAGTCATGAAACCGGAGGTCTTCTCCGTAATGTCATCGAGTGTTTTGTTTGTTATTTGTTTTGTTTTTTTCTTTAGTATGCCTCAAGAGTCTCACGAGTAATGTCGAAGACTACAGATTGAATGAATTATACATCGAGACACGTCACGTATACCGGCAAAAGATTTTCTAATTTTTTTTTCTGGCGACGCGACGATGGGGAGAAGGTCTTATATTCGTCAATGCGACGTAGTAGTGTTGGAGCTTTTTAATCGTTACCAATTGTTTCTAATGACTCTTTTTTGTTTCAACCCCTTGAACTTCTTTGTAGCAAGCAACACCTTCCCCATCTACCGTTAGGCTATAGCCTCTCCATCCCCTTCGCCACTTCGCCATCCAGAATGACGGTGCGCGTGGCCATATAACCGAGCTTCTGTAAATCTCCTTTTTGTTTACACCCGCGTCAGACAAGTTATACGTCTTTATGCCACAAACTATCACCTCATTCTGGAACTTCATTTCAGCATACGGAAAATTTTGTATCTTTGATCTTTTGTTCGATCCCCACACCACGTAATTACATTAATAAACCTACGTGCGAATTCGCAGTACTAAGCTTGCATGTGGAGATAAATAAGCTTGAGACCCGAGAATGTAATAAAAAAAATCTCATGATACCTTTCGTCGAATTTTCGGTCATCCGGAGCTCTGCAGTTAGCAAAAGTGTTGAACTTGTTTTTTTGCAAATACGTATATTTCGTGGGTCTTCGATCAGCGAATTTTAGGGGGACGTTAGATTGAGGGATGACTGGAAAAAGCTTTCCTGAAAACACATTCATTTATAACGGGTGGGGTAGTCAATCGATAGGATCCCTAATTCTAGGTATTAAACCCGATCGGATAGATGTAATACCAACTGGAACGGGGGTTGGACTAATCATATCCTAAGAATTCGGGGAATTGGACAATCAACATCTATAAAACCAGATGATGCCTATAACCTGCGACATTGGCTGTGTTTGTACAACTTTCAGCAGCAGAGATCGTTCCAAGAATTTCCCAATCGAGAGGGTGTATAATAATTCAGAGAAACGCAAATACGAATACTTCAGCCTCCGGCGCACATGTACACATTGCAGGGGTAGGCAAAAAAAAATTGACTTTCTGAATATTGGTAATCGTAGTTCGCAGCCTACGCTCTGATATCCTGCAGCTACACACCCTTTCATCGTAACTGGAATAACAAGGTCGCAGCATCGTCAGCAAGGGTTCGAAATCGGACAGGAAATTGCGGATTCGAGGGTTAGAGCACGTGATATCAGCAACACAATATTAAAAAAAATACGTATACCTATATCTGTATATATATATCGCTTACCCAATTAGGGTGGAGAATAGATGATCGAGGGTTCAATTATCGCTTCGTTTACTCCAGGTACATTTTCCTGATCCCCAGGGTGAATATTTGCCGTTGAAAATTATTTCTATATAAGAGATGGAAGAGCGAGGAGTGGATGTAAAACGGTGTGGATAAAGTACCCACATCTCTCGTGAAAAATTCCTTCAACGAACTTAAGATTTTTCAATAATTAAGCACTATTAATTCCCGCGTCGTTTTAGCAGAGAAACACGACTGTGTCATATGCACAGTTGTTCAAAAGAATTCGGTGTAATCTGCTCCAGATTTTCGCCGCGTGAATAAATTCGAAATAATATTTTCAAACAGTTTGCACGCTTATAACAATTTCCGAGAGTTTGGTTTCCAACGAAGCGATTTAATGAGTCATTATAAATTGGGTATATAGTCAAGATGGAGGAAAAGGCAGCACTATTATAACATTGCAGCCGTAACAACATCGGGCAGACGAATTCGTGATAACGACTGCTATACCTTGTCTCACAGTTTAATTGTTCGTTACGAGCTTTTCGCGAATTAATGACCGAGTGACAGATTAATTAATTTCAGCTTTATCTAGAAAATTGGACTTTACGAGTAGGATTGATCGCCACGTAATGAAAGCCGCCATTAATTCCTTCCTCCCTCATATACATTCGTTTCCCCCGGTTTCACTTATTCTCAATTCTTTGTGTAACAGTATATAATGTACATCGATTATCCTCTCCATTCCACGTAGTCAATGTCCTTTAAATTCCTCCTCACCAGATTTATTCACAGAAACACATGTGCTTCAATTTGTTCCGATAAAATACCTGCAAACACGGCCAGATCGCAAGCCCTTCAATTAATCTTATTAATAACATTCCCAGCATAGAATCTTCGTCTATTTCACAGGCCATTGTTTCAGCGTCGATTCGATCGCCCCACGCAATGCATAATACCTGCAGGTTAAATTTGTGCGTTTACTTCAATAATGGAGGCAATTTCTCCGATGTAAATGAATTCTGATCAGAGCGCGCGGCCGGGTACTCGAGGTAGAATTCAGGTCGAAGAGAGTCGTGGAAGTGTGCGATGGTGCAGAGTGTGAACAGCCAATTTCTCGGCAGGCGCGAGTGTAGGAAATGTCGATGAAACTGAGAATGTGGGGCGCGCAAAAGGGATTGATTGAAATCAATGCCCAACCCTGGTGGAAACGCTCCAAGCGTCAAGATTGAAGTATATCGTCAGGTTCTGGAATACACAAACGTATGAGAAAAACGAGAAACTTCTTTTGTTTGTTTGTTTTTTTCTTATTTCTCTCATGAAACATGAATGTACACGTATTCGGCGTTGCGGTGAGTCAGAGAAAACTGATACTAACAATCCCCTTCGGTCGACGTAGCACCCTAATTCTTAGGTATGGGTAAACCTATACGGTGTAAAATATCTGACCCAGAAAGCACTTCTGTCCATCTATATCCGCGAGGGTTGAGTTACTGCAAGAGTGTGAATCACAGCAAATGCTGGTTATATACTTTTCAGAATTGGCGCATGCCCCAGTTTCCTGTTTTATTTTATTCAGCTCTTCTCTTCTGTCCCGTATATCCCTATTTATGGGTACAGCCTTACCGAGTGAGCTCCTTATACTGATTACGATTATACCGCGTTTATCCTGGAGCCACATACTGCAGCCTTCAATTAGAAAGCTATTCGCCGCTTCCATTCTCTCGCTACGAAATCCCTCTACTAACCTAATGCCCACGTACATCGGATCACTGCAGCTATAGGTGCACATCGAACAATTGTATACCCAGAATAATTGTTGCGTCAGAATTACGCCCATTAGGTGATTCTTGTTTATCCTGACCCGGGTCAACGTGTACCGTATTACGTCGTCGTCATAAATTCCGGATTAATTCTCCGCCGCGAAGGTAGAAATTCTGGTAACGTAACTCAAGGTATTATTTCTACCAAAAATATACTGCAGAGGTAAATTTTAAAGAGAAAACGCGAATGAGATCTTGATACTAGAATGAGATCCGCGCCATGAAACCTCCCAGTGTTCTAGTCCCGTGGGAGATTAACTTCCCGAGTCAATCTACCCTCGTCGTTTGGTACAGCAACAGAGGAACTCTTGGATGATTTACCTATACGATTTAGAGATAGGTGAGTAATGGGGTAGCCAAATTTGCCAGAATAAGCGACTAGATTCTTGGCCAACGAACCGCACCATTGGTTTATCACATTATAGCCTCACCAATATCCCCTCTCTTCCTATACGTTTCTTGCACAATATCGACAGAACCGTGGAAAATTGTTCATAGATATCGGATGTATTTCTATGTAATTTATTGGTGAATTCAAATCACCGTAAATAAAATTATATGGAATAAATGAGAAATCTGATGAAATATTACCAAGGAGATGGAAGCCCGGAGAGGCGGAGACGCGGGACGGTGTGGAACCATACATGTGTGGTAGGTCAGAGACCTTGATAATCGAGACTAGACTGGAGCTTATATTGCATAAAAATTTAATCCGGATTATTGTAATAGGGTTTGCCGCATCGTGCGGAAACGATTTTGATCGAATCTGATGTTTAAGATTATCATATTTATGAAAATAGCAATTCAAGAGACAGTGGAAGTGGACATTTGCATACAAGATACCCGCGTGTGTCGCAGTCTCACCAAAAGTAAATTTTCATATTTTCATACTACAGATTGTTTGGTGCAAAAATATCGGTTATCATATACGAGCATCGCAACCTCTTTCACCCTTGTTGAATTTTCCGAGGGGGCGCAGTTTGAGTGACGTGTATATATATAATATATATACGACAACTTAATGAGGAGTAGGAGAAGTTTCTATCCGAACAAACCACTCCGAGGGTTGGCGATGGTAAAATTAGTAAAGCAAACTCCCCGTTTTCGAGTCTCAATTGAATATGCGATAGTGGATTACATAACGTGCGAACACTCCTTGAATTTTTACAGTACCATATACCTACTAGTTTCGAAGTACATACACATTTGGCATAGAAATGCTCAGCGAGTTTGGTGGAGAACTTTGCCTACGTTTGCATTGCACTTTCGTCAAATATAACTCACCTCCATTCTCCGCTGTCTTACGATCCGAGTTCCACAAATTTATTTCGAATAGTTATGGGTACGTACGGTAGGTACACGTGGAATAAAATTATTACGTATATATTATTCAAGGAAAAGGTATGGAGATGAAGTTGTTTTAATATTTTGATTTTTGCCATATCATATTCATTTAATTTGAAATGATCAATAGAATTCTGGCGCGCGCGCCTCTTTCGTTGAAAATGAAGCACCGCGGGCACCGGAAACCTTGGCAGGTATTTCCCTAATTATTTTCAGCGAGCCGTGCCCCGTATTTCTCATTCAAAAGGTAGGGGGAGGAAGCAGCTTTCATTTCCTGTCGACGGTTTTGTTTTAGTTTAGCGCATCGTAAGAGGATTACAAATACGACCATATTGCAGCACCAGCGGCAGTCTATAGCTGGGCTCTTCCAGGCTGTCCAAGAGCTGCTGGCTGCTGCAACGTTCGGTATAGTGGTGCGTATAAAGCTTAACTAGTTTCAACATTCAGATTATCTGGAATTATTTATGCAACTCGCTTTATCCCGTTACGTTTTTTGTCCCATTTGAAATAGAGACAAAAAATTTTATACAGAAGTTTTGAATGAGCTTTGGTTTTGTATGATGTAGATTTTTCTTTTCTAAACGATTCTTCGAAAAGAATCGTTACGATCCGATAAATTCGAATAATATTCGAACGAACAATTGGACGAGGTGACAGGGTCCGATATATCAGATAACCTCGATCGAGCAAAGGTGAAATTATGCAAATAATTTAGGTGCCTAAATCCCCGAACACGCTTGAAACTGCGATGTTCAATCGAAGCTGTACGGTCAAACTGATGGAGTAAATTTTCGAGTGAAACAGGTCGGACCAGAATTAATGGACTTTGTGCAGTGTATAGCAATAGTAGTAGGAGTAACGTGGAGTATAGCATGAATATTTGTAGGTAGGTAGTCGCTAAATTAGAACCAGGAATAGCACTCACCCGTAAACAAGTTACGATGGGTGCATTCCGAGCGAAATTGATTGCTGCAATCGTTAGTGTCCTGTAAAAAGTTTCGACTATTTCGTTCCTAGTTCCGCTGATCATTCGAGTTAGATTCCTCGGTCCATCCCATTTTATACACCACACCAAAAAATTTCCTACCCCGGCCGCTGCTCCAAGTATACGTGTATTTATATTGTATACGTAATATGTATACGTACATAAATTTATGTATAGCAAAAGTCTGAACCTCAAACTCTCCAGAACAGACCCTGCATGAAAATAAATCTCCTATAAAGCGAACGAACTCAGCAGATCGAGTCGAATGAAGCGTAGGGGGTGATTTTAGGTAGACTCAAGTCGGTTCTCAATATTCTTGTTTACGCGCAGTAGATCCAAGATTTTGGCTTCGGGTTTCCACCGCCCGCGTGGTATTTTCCAACTCTATATACCTATACGTAACGCGACAGGGGATGGGGATGGAAGTTGATAAAATCTCCAGACGACCCTTTACTTCCACTCTCAATCCTCATTCTCATCCCCAAAGAATACATACTGCAGATAGGTATATGTATAGTATACGCGGTATTGGGAAATGGAGAGAAAAGCGGTGAATTGTCTTCTGCAAAGTCTTTTCTCAATCCGAGAGACGGATTAGGAAGTTACATCCAATCGTTATCGTCGCGTTTATTTGTCTCAGCTGATGGAAATTTCAGAATGATAAATCATTGGCATACGTATGCTAACTTTCTGAAACCCTATGATAATTTTGATATTCAACCTACCGGGTTATCCATCCACCTATCATCGGGTTCGGTAAGCCAGAAACGTGGCGTCCGTATGTAGGTGAAAATTTCCGAGGTGTGATCGCATAAATTACACACACGTATGAATACACGCGTAAGATACATACAGCGATCGTGCCCTTAGGAACATATATGTACTTATCTCACGTATTTCCGCTTCCAAAGAAAATTCGTATTCACGGGATCTCGGTAAAGAATTTCAATATTTTTGTCACATAGTTGCTTCGTTCAGCGACGTCAGTTTTAGTTGACTAGTAGGTCGAGCTACTCCTTTTTTTCTCCTTTCCCCTAGAATTTCTGACACACTTGTGCAATGATATTTTTTCTTTCTGCTCCTCATGTAGCTGCCTTATTTTATTTCGGGATCGTGAGCTGCAGGGAAATCCCCACAGAATACTCCTTGTCATACCGCTTCCCTCAATCCCACTTCGTAACCCGCAGGCTGGAGAAATATTCTCTCTCGATTTTTCAACCCTTTACCATTATTTTTTTTGTTTTTTCGCTCAGTTCTCGAAGGGTCGATAGTTTTTGCCCGTTTCGCGCTTCGTCCCAATTTTGCCTGCGGGGATGACCGTGAGCTTTTGTTTCCGTTTTTTTTTTTTCCGAAAATTTTTCTCTCTTGCTTACCTACACTCGATGGTTTATTTCCCTTTTCCCTTTGCTCTCTCCTCACGTCGGTTCGACACCCTCGGGCGCTTCCCTCCTCCGAAACCCTTAAAGGGAAACCACACTGTCACGTGATATCGTACAACTTCCGTTATATAACCATGACATTAATTGACTCTGCTGTAGGTGCGAGTTCCCAAACTCTGGTCCGCCGCCGTAGTATTCGGGATGTTTATACCTCCCCTCAAGGAAGACTTGAAATTTCTACAGACACAACTTGTTCCAGAATTCACAACTTCTATGCTCTCTCATAAACCGTCATCTTTCGAATTTAATTAACACAGTATTCCCAATTTTTTGTCACAGGTCCTATTATTCCCGGAGGAAGGTTGGGCCAGAAGTGCGAGCAGTTCCTACTGGACCCTGACGCCGTTTTGGTGGAGCAGAAATCGATGCAAAGTTGTCGAAGTTGCCGGAACTAGAAGGTAAAGAATCTCAGGGTCGCCTCAGAATTTTTTCCCACCCACTACTTGATCGATATATCTACAAAGAAGCCTTCCGTTATATTTCTGACCTCATTTATTTTTTATATTTCTGTCACTCGACGTACCTGAAAGAACATACAGCTATATAGCTACAACGAATCTAGTATATTTGCAGTCTGTAGTACGATCCATGGTGCTTTCGATGCGGAAATAGAAAACGGGGGGGGGGGGGGGGGGGCGGGGCAAGGGGTAAGGGGGAATTCTCCATTAACTTTGTCCTTCGGACAATCGAGAGAACTACTGACGGTCGGACAATAGATCGTCATATGGCACGTCGTTCGTGAGGACGATATTATATAATATTTTTATGGGCACTTCATATCCTTCAATATTCGTATCATAAGTCATGACGTTATACATACTATATCTGAACAATCAATTACGATCTGGTATAAAGCTGCGACAGAAGACAGCCGATTTTTTCACGTAGATGAAATATACATCGTATACGTTTTATGTATATCTGTTTTTATTCAGTCTGATTATACGTCGATATGCGTTGATGGTCTCAAGGAAAATGTACATGCGTTTAATTCAGATCACGGAGTCCCAATTCCAAGATAGTTCCTCGCCTGTTTCAGACGGTACGTGATCACCTATCTAACCAACTCCTAATACATACCCACCTACTTGTTCGAATTTAGGTATAGTCTTGTACATTATTATGTACAAGGTATATAGGCATGTAGACCTATGTAACATGTACACAACCGGTGCTGCGGCATCGCGAGTATAATTCACACGGAACGATAGCTTCGAATGGCGTCGCTTGCCTCCGTTTTCCTGCGTCTTTTTTCTCTATAATGTCCAATATTCTATTTTTCTTTCACTGCATTCTCCGGGTTTTTTCTTTTTTCTTTTTTACCGTACGAAAATCGCGAAGGGACTTATGTTACGTGCGGGTACAATAATATATCGGTATAAAAATCTGCGCTGAATTTATTGATGGTAACGATATACTTTTCCGATTCCGTATATATCGTGATATGCGTAGGTATATATTCATATATTTTCATTTCACTCACGTAATAGCGTACACACGTACCTCTTCAACTGCTGTAATAATATCGCAGCTCGACATAGCGGAATAAATTTTAGTGGAATGAAAGAAAATTCGCAGTCTTATTTCTTCATTGTTCAGTTTACTCGCGCTGCAGAGTAGAAAATTGGAGCAGCAGCAGCAGCGGCAGCATCGGCATCACCTTGAGAGAAAAATAGAGGACGGGTTAAAAAAGTAGGTCTTGGCAGGGTTTTGAGATACAAGAAAAAAGTCCATATATAATACCCCGTTGCCGTTTGATATGGAAATTTTTTTTTCTCTAGCTGTAGGCCGTGCGACTTAATACATCGGCAGCCGGAAGGATCACCATGAGCTACTAAAACGTGTTGAACTCAACAACTGCGGCGATAACTCGCGCCCCTATATGATCCCCGTTACTTAGCGAGATAAATTCTCAGTCCTTGACACTGGTCTATCTAGAGTCTTGATCTGGACCGTAGTTTCTTACTCTCCAGGTCTCCACCCTGCCGTTTATCCATAGATCGTATTAATTTACTATATACATATACAACGGAACTGGGAAACTAGAACTAGGGACTTTTGCTTCCGTCGCTTTAATATCTTACCTGGTTCTAATCTCTACGGGGTCGCTTATGCACACGTTATATTCTATGCATGTATGCTACCTGTATATTTATGTCGAGATATTCCAGTAGCTTAGGTAAAACAAAAGTAGGTCGCAACATGTTCGCATCCCACGTTACACGGACCAGAAACAAAACCCTATACTCAGAGATATAAATTGTGAGGGACATTGTCAATTGCTTAGTATTGATTTACTTCTCAAACTCACAAAATGGTGACTATTATAGACTTAAATCCTATCAGAATTGGTTTGTCTATAGCTCTAGATTCCGTTAAATCCTATAATTAAATTTCACGTTTTAACGATCGCTATACGAAGATTCTATACAGGGGTGTTTTTTTGTCTCACTTTCCTTGTATGAATCAAAAGAAAAAAGATCGGAACCTTTAAGGTCCTTGATGTCATCGCAGGTGGGTGAAATGTATATCAGTAGTTTCGAGTGATCCGGTTGGGTTTCAGTAATCTCTATAGATTTCAGGATCAATCCCTTATACTATCGGTAGTTTGATCGGTTAACTTTTCGAATTTCATGAGATCAAACAGCTGGAAAATATCCCAGCAGTCGATTAGATCGCAGATAATCCCGGAAAATCCTCGGATATCGAACTTTGACGGGAGCCCAGAATCCCGCAAGTTAACCTGTCACTATTATCATCATTGTTGGTGTTTTCGTTATCATCATCATTATTATTTACAACTTCAGCGTGCATGTTACATATTATTCGATTTCTAACTGCATATGAATTGCGACGTCATATTAATACATGAGTAGTGACAGACGCGTTTACGATACAAAATAAAATATATACCGCATATTTGATCGGTATGCGGCCATTATCCATATACGTTCGATCGTCTCTCTAAACTGAGTGACAGTCTAATGATTTATCCAGGTTGCCCAAATGCCGCTCCCGGTCGTTGAATTCTATCCGGGATTTGAGGTAACGTTTTAGCAGCATAGAGAATTCGGGAAAGCGTGACGAACGGAACAGGATAGAACAGAAGCGGGGACGGAACAGAATGGAACGGAACGGAACGTAACGTGACGGAGGCAGAAGCGGAGTAGACCAGAGTAGCTAGGGTATGTGACGTGACGTGCAAACAACATACATCGAATACGAAGCCTCTGTACATATATGCATAGGGACTCCGCAAACACACTTTTGCCCTTTAAAAAATTCCGACTAACGAAAACAGCGTTCCTAGAAGTGTACGATCCTTTTTCCATTAATATTGGTTCTATCATTGTTTTTATTAATATTATTATTATTATTATCAGTATTGTTATTACGTTACCTGACACAATTCGTGGCATGCATATTATATTTCATATTCGGATTACCTATACAGTCAGTCGAATTTCGGTTTTATGTACCCACGTAACTACATATGTATGTATCAAATAATTTCTGAGAGATTTCTTTCATTTATTATCTCTTCGTTCTGCAACGTTAGGGTACGGTTGTATATCAAGAGAAAATCTTACATGTTATCATTTTTCAAGCTTTCGGAATGAAATTGTTTTTTTCGCTCATTGTTTCGCAGACCCCAAGAGATTTTTTTTCATTTCCGTGTAGTTCGCACGCAAAAAGGTTTTCATAATTTCTGTTACAGATACAGTACTCAAGCTAAAATGGTGGACACCGGTACGGGGACGTTATACATTATGGGTTCGTTTAAAAGGATGACAACGGACCCAGATTTCAAGGTATTTGAAATACTTTTTTATATATCCCCTGAATTTTGTCCTTTCCTAAATTACCGCGCCTGTTCGAACTTTACGAACGATGAAATAGAAAAAAACTAGAAAAAAAAAAAGGGAAAGAAAAATCGAAATCAAATATTTTTTTTACCTGCTCCCTCAGTTGTACCTCACGTCAAATGTTTCATCGAGTGATTTCAACATGGGATACAGTATGACGGGAACCCTGGAACGTGGATGTAAAAAAACGAACACATTTCAAATGACACATTTTGCCGTAATTCGAAGACGTGATTACGAAAAGGCATACGAGGACACGACGCACAATACCTAGTGTCCAGCTACACCCACATCGTCGGACTGTGGGGATTACGAACGCTATACGTACTAAGGTGTGCCCCTCGAATAAACGAGAGAAGATGAAGAGGAAAAAGAATAAAACAGAATAAAAAAAATTAAAATCAACAAATTAAAAAAAACAAACATATTTTTGTTTAATTATTTTTCGACGTATAATAATATATATAGTTGTATAATATTATACATGTATAATTATTGCACTACTACCGTCCCGTTTCTAAAAATAATATATAATTACATATATGCGTATATGTAAAGCACACGTATGTGTAACGTAGAAAAATCAAAAAACAAAAAAAAAAGAAAAAGATAACAAAAGTGAAGTGCATACATATATGTATATACCTATCATGAGGAAAAAGGTAGTGTTATATTATATTATTACCGTTGTATAACTACGTGTTAAAAAAGAAAAAAAAGAAAAAAATCCCCTAGGGAAAGGAGAGAAATTTTAGCTCAGGAAATATACAAGCCAGGAGTAATCAAATACCGCGCACGTATTTATATATGTATATGCACACATATGCATATTGTACATACGTATATATATGACGTGTTAATTAATGAACTCGTTTTCATCTACCGGAGTGCAGTAGGTATTACGATACCAGCAATTTGGCTTTTCAAAGAGTCGCGTTATTAAGTACTCGTATCAAATATACAAACCATTATACAGAGCTACGGTGTTGATCAATTGATTAATACGTATAGTCATGTTTCGAGGTTAATTAAAATGGACACACGTATTTACCTTACACAGTAAAACAATAAATAATCAAAAATTAAAAATTAACGGCTCTATTCCAAAACACACACATACGCGATAGAAGAATAAATGAACAAATAAATCAAAGGGGTCGATTGAGAATTTCTTTTTTCCTTGAGTATAAACGTCTGTAATGCACTAGAAAATTATTTCAATTTGATCAAAAAAAAAATTCGAAAAATTGAATCGTGGGGCACCCCGACGAAACAGTAAACGTCCAGATATATGATATATAAATATACATGTATATATATGTATGTTAGTATTTATACTAGGGTTGTTTGAGGGAACGATTTTAACTAATGTACGAAAAAACGAATGAAGATTCGGAAAATTAAAACGAAACGAGCGATGAACCAAATAAGTGAATGTGAGGTCGATATAATATAATGATATTATAGTAATAATAAAAATAATACAATAATAATAGTAATAATAATTCATAATAATAATCTTAATACCAAAGTATTAGCGCGTAAGTTTTTTTGATCCGAATATCGTTGATATAATAATAATGATAATGATAATAATAATAATTACAATAATTAAAATGAATGTTTTGTGGAGTTGGTTATGAAATGTGTCACCATGCAAGCGAACACTTTTGCGGGTTATTTGGAATGTGAAGTAATAGTTGAAAATCTTGGTATCCGTATCTGATAAGGAATATTTGAGTATATTATACGTACGATAAACTAAATTTCTAAAAAGAAAGAAAAAAAAAGTATGAAATTTATTCAACAACTTTCAATCGTTTTAGTTGTGAATATACGTAATAATAATTGTATAATTAAGGCTTATCGGTTATCGATATATGTATAGCGAATATTCATCTGAATCAAAATTACCTAAATCATTAATATAATAATTATACTACAGACTACGTAAATGCTCAAAAGTCAGTAATGAATTGCCAAAGAAAATCAAATATCCGATTTTCAAATCACTAATATAATTAACTAGCCGAATTCTCGATTACAAGTCTACAAGAGAATAAAAAGATAAAAAACGGAGACAGCCGACACGTTTTCTTTCTCAATAATCGTCGATTGCGTCGAGCTGTAAATACACCGACAGGTCAAAAATGCAAAAAAAACCCGGTTAATTTTTCTCCACCGAATATCTAAATATGCAGGAAATTGTATAGCTATAATATGTACAGCAACATACATAATATGGGGGACACGAAAGCTCGTAGCTGGTATTCTTCAGAAACGACGCGTGTAATTAAAGCTTGGCATCTGGCGGTGTTACGGTATACGAAAGTAGAAAACGAAAACGAAAAAAACAAAAAACAAAAAAACTTTTTCATTACGTTTGCCGCGCGCTTCTCTCTTCGCCTAAAGAAACGAAAAAAAAGACGTTGAAAGAAAAAACGTGCTAGAAGAAAGCTTCGGAGATAGCAGAATTTAAAAACTCTGAAAAACTTGCAAGTAAAACCACCACGTTATACGGGCGGATTATAAGTATATGGATATGGGCGAGTAGAGACTGGGAAAATGATTTCATGAGCTAAAAAGAAGTATGTAATGAAAAAACCGATTGCACGTTAACGATTAACTGAATGTCCCTAGCAGGTTGATATTAAAATTCAATATCATGTAATCCGTATATAGACGCAAAACTTTTTATCGTATCTTGAAGAGAGGAAAAAAAAAAAAATAAAATAAGTAAAATAAAGACGAAAGAAAAAACGAACAGTAAAAAATTGTAATAATCTGTCAGTCCGCAGTGGTAATTTATATTGAACGGATAATCAAACGTTTATTTTTATTTCTTTTAAAAAATTTTATCTATAACGAAAACAAAAACAAAAAAAAATATATATATATATACATATTAAAAATTAGAGAAAAATTTTAGCGCGTTACAGGGTCTGGTATGTAACAATATAAATATATATATATAAATAATATTATAAGCTTGCGATTCACGTTATTTGGGCATATAAATTCATATTCCGCGGAAAAGACTAAAATGAAGTGATGAAGAGAAAAGAAAAAAGATGGGGTTGTAAAACGATGTAATTATATTGCGACTGTCAACGATGAATTAGCTTGTTATTACAATTATTACGGAAATTGATCGATAGATTTTACAGAACCCCGGGCTAATATTAGGAAAATATCTGACGACGGAATTTTCAAGGATGTAAATAATGATGATAACGGAGCAGAAAAAAAGGTGAAAATAAGTCTTAACAACTTACTTGATGTGTTAGTCAAATAGATATAAGCTCGCTTATTCACTTATACCTTTAATAGAATATTATACTTCCTCTTATATTACTTGAGCACATACCGTATACTGTATACATCCCATCCCTTCTATTCTTTCTTTTATTTCTCGATTCACTTCTTTTCACTTTCTAGCTTGCTAAATATTATTCACTCATTAGACTTGTAATGTAACATGTGTAAGTGAACAGTTGATATCCTAGTCAAATCAAGTCGTATGAGAAAAGTTATTATACTTGAAAAATATAGTACTACAGTTTAGAGAGAATTAGTCAACCAACTCTGCAGTTTTCTCTTCTTCATTTCCCTTTCTCTTAGAGAGAAAAAAAAAAAACAAGAAAAACACAAGGAGATAATAAAATAGTGCGAAAAAAATATATCAGAAATGTAGTTCCTAATTTATTACCAATCATCTTTGATGATCCATATTCCTCGTAATTTTTTTTTTTTTTGGATTTCTTGTAGCGCCCTGCAGCAGGGAACGTTTGTAAAAATTTCTAGTCTTTACATCGCTGCGATTAGATCGTTGTGTAATCAAATGACTATACTGTAATGAATTAATTGATAATTTAATTATTATTCCTCTGTGCGTAGTTTAGCCTTCTAGTTACGATGTAAGTGAAATTCACGTCCGATATCACGGTCCCTCCTAACTATGTAGTGGTAGCTTAGACCCAGAAAAAAAGAAAAATTATTGCACGCTTCAATATGGTATAATTTCTTTCTCCAGTTTTGTTTTTCTCTCTCTCTCTCTCTCTCTTTCTCTCTCTCTCACGCTCCTCAAAAAGTCACTGAAATATTGTACACGATGACAAAAGTTAACACGGCAAGAAATCAACACAAACCTAAAACGCAGCTGCATATAATACGGGTCTGATAGAATTTTTTCTTCTCGAAGTATATCGATAATATAAATATATAAGTCAGTAGACGTGTATTATTAGCAGGTAAATGGAGTAGTTGAAATTTGCGACGAAGAAAAAAAAACGAAAAAAAAAAAGTTATTACAAAATTAATAGACAAAAATTAATTACTCAATCGATGTAATGTATACCTGAACATATACATATATATGCTTTTACGTTGAAATAATAGGATTGAGGATTTGAAAGTTGAATTTTCGTTGCTCGATTATATTACCATTGTATAACAAGAATTATTTTTTGTAGGCAACGAAAATGATCAACCTTCAATTTTGAAATCGGTTAGAAAATCCAAATGCAGTATTAGTCCGTATTCAACGTTAACATATAACTCGTGAGCTTTCAGTACGGCAATTAGAAATAATCACAAAAATTTTGAAGATCGCTGAAAATATTTCATCAAAATTTATTATATCAATGAAAAATAAATCTATCTAATCAGAATTGAGCCGATATACTTACATCGACTTCATCTTTCCCGCGTTTCTTTTTTTTTTTTGTTCGTAATTAATATTTTTAACCGTAATTATTATTGAAAAAAAAAGCTGCTAAATAAAAAAATCAATGCATCACATAAAATAAACGATCAATTGCCGATAACTGAATATAAATTTAATCATTTAATCAATGTGTAGTTATTTAGTACGTAGATCTTGATATTATCAAACTTATATATATATTGCAAACATTGTACGCCATAACATTAACTATTATATATTATTGTACTGGTCTTAAAAATACGAAATGAAAATTCGTATTCAAAGCAATGGCTGTGATCGATATACTAATCATATGAATAATGATAATATTAACTATAATAATAATAACGATGATGGTTCAATTGTGTTTGACTATTGTACGTATTATATATATATATATATATAGACGCGTAGAGGTAATCGCATCATATTATACACTATACATACGTATATGATATGAATTATAATAAATTATAAATAGTAATAACAAATGATATTTTCAAGATGTTTAAGTTTTAAATTTAGTTTTCAAAATTATTTAATTCAAATTATTATCACTATGTAAAATATACATATAATAGTTATTGCATTCGCTGCTTTAGCAGTGCTATATAATTATTTAACGCTGATGAGAGACGCTCAAATAATAATTAAATTATTCGTAATAATGTTGATAATTATTTGTTATGTATTAAAATCAACCAGCTGGTCTATTCGCATGATATCGGAATAATTGTATTGAATTATTTTCAGAAATTATTTCCGCAACAAATTTTCAAAAATAACGTAGTATTCGAAAACAGTCGCGTCAAAATGAAAGACAAAAAAAAAAAAATACAAAATATCTGTCACTTTTAAAAATATTCTACGAGGTTAGAAACTCAATTTAAATATCTCGATTAAAAGAAAACCTGTGTATAATGTGTAATTAAATAATAATAAAAATTTTCAATCGCACGCCTGAAGAATCATTAAAATGAAGAAAAAAATTCAAATAAAAGTATCTCATTACAGGCTTCGAAACGTAGGTAATATACTGTCTAAATCGTATGCATCTACAATTCTACATACATTTTTGTGAAACCAGAAAAAAAAAAAAAAAAACGCTCGTGCGGGGTGTTCGGAAAATAAAAATCGATGACGGAAATGTCTGACAGAATTTTCAACGAAACGAAGCTTCCTGTAGTTAGTGGTAACCGGTCATAACGATGCGGTGTCAACAACGTCATAAAACTTTTACAGCCGGTGCATAAACTAGCATACTTACAATTAGAGCGATAGAAATGTGGAGAGAAAAAGAATTCATCTCAAGTTTTGAATCCGCTTATATATAGATTTCGAGGTAACATTGATTTCGTCAAAAATAGTATTCAAAATGCCCCGTTCGAGCTTTTTTAACGTAACGGTTCGGAATCAGTCTCTGCTAGGCAGGAAAAGAATGACAAATGATGTAATATAGGTACCGTTTGGATCGAGTTGGAAATAATTTTGTTTTTCAGTTTTTTTTTTCTTTTCAGATAAATAAATGTTTAAACAGATGTATAATATTTACACGTGTACACATACATTATATACTTGTGAAAAAGTGAGCGTTGGCTACGGTCCTGCTATATGTATTGATTTTCTTTTTTTTTTTTTCAATCATCTATTGATTGATTTTATTTAGTTATTCATGTTTTTTTTCTCTTTTTATAATAAATAATAATCGACTCTGTAACTACCGAATGAAAAATAGATGTGAAATATTATAAGAAAAGAAGTTGATACGACATTCTGATCGTGACGCGCGACGCGCGATGCGGCAATTACAAGATGAAAGAAATGAAGAAAAAAAAAAAAACTACGTTGATATTGTATTTTCACTACAGTCCTGTCTATAAGTCAATTCATTTTGTATCTATATCTATATCAATGTATCTATTGTCCTAATTTATGCCAAATAAATGTTACATTTACGCAATTTATGATCATGTATTTTATATTTTTTACAATAATCCTTCACTCGAACAAAAAAGAAAAGAAAAGAAAAGAAAAAGAAATCAATAAATAAATTGTAAAAAAAAAATGAAAAAAATTGTTTGCCATAAGAATTAAAATAAAATAATGTAAGCACGATATCTTCTTTGATCTTGTGTTGCATTTGATGCAGCTGTACGAGAAGAGTTTTCGAAAACCCAATTTTTCGGTTGACGAGACGGATAAATTTCTACTCTATATCTCGAGTCTCTTTAGCGAAATATGTTCATGGCGTACCCCCGACATACGTCGTACCATGATTCATCTCGAGTTCCTTTTCCTCACATTATAATATAGTATAAAAGCAACCCTTGTCAGAAAATTCACATTTCCCGTTTTTCGTCGCTGAGAGCTGAGAGCTCATGGGAAAGAACCGTATATACGGAACACGGAGGTCATGTGGAGGTAAGTAAGTGCATGCATGTAGCCGCATACATTTGCGTAAACTTGTACACGTATCTTTATACTCGTATCATATATGACAACATCTGGCGTCGCGACGGGAAGCGTCCAGTTCAAGTATAACAAGCTCCATACCTATGTGGTGTGATGCTGGTGACGGCAGACACTGATTATTGTGAGGTGTACTCCAACAGAGCTTAAACTTCGTAGGATTCACGTCAAGCTGTGATTTAATGAAGGTGGTCACGTGACACTCTGTAGTCACCACCTGCTGCTATACAATTTCCATCTACATACTGAAAGTTATAAACGATACGTTGCATCTCCACTGCAGCATAAGCAGTACAGTGGTGTTGTAATCAAGTTATTGTGGTAGTCCGACATTTTGTAGCGATATGTACCGGAGCTTCATGAGAATCGACAATTTTCAGAGCGAAAGGAGACCGTTATATCGATCGCGACGTATTGGTACATGAATAGTATATCGCAGCAGAGTGATGAATCGATAATTATTTTAATACACTTTCGCAAAGTTCGACTGCGCCGGCTCTCGATCGTCTGCGTTTTTATACATTGTACAATTCTACAATATAAGGGGAGACGCGAAACCCCGACAAAGGAATACTTGGCATTTTTTCTGCTTAAAAAGTTGGCATTCACGGTTGGTTTATTCATTAAAGTAAGAATTTCTGGATTCTCAGGAATTCAAAAATTTCATCTTATGAAGAATATGGTTCTAGTATCTCGAATTCAGGTTCTATAGGCGAAGTAACGACTGATTTCCAATTAGGGAAGTTCGAAATCCTAGACATCCATTTGAATCATTAATCCGTTTCGATTCAGTGGCTTTCACTAAAGTAGCAAAGTAGCATACATACATATAAACGTATATGTATGTCACTTTGATGTCTATTCGAGGTTCCAGTCGTAGCTAATCTTCGGAACCACTGATTGGCGAAAGCACGTGGAACATCTAGCAGGGAACTTAGAATCTCAAGTTAATCAACTCGGAGTAGCGGAGCAGCCCCCCTATAATATACATGCAATAATCTGATAATCATATGTACGTCAGGCCGATTAAAAGCATAGATTTGCATAGTCATCGAAGATAATTGATGATCATGTATTTAACATTTCCACAAATGTATGTAACATAGGTATATGTCTTGATCGAAACGAATCGAATGAAAGCGACGACTCTCATCGTATTATACTTAATGGAAGGTAGGGTCCTTAACGCTGCGTAACCTTCACAGGGGTTCGCTCGGGAGTTGCGGTTATGGGGGCAGAGGGGGTTGGAGAAATACGCTAAATCAGTGATTCAATGTGCAATACCTGAAACATAAATCTGAAAGCATTTACATAACCGCCGCGCGGTAAATTCGGCCCGGTCGCTTTGCATACAAAGGCTCTCCGCACCCCTCCGCCCCCTTCTCATTCCATTCTCGCCTCTTACCTCATTCCTACCATCTAGTTCTCTCCTTTTTTCTCTTTCCTCTATTTCCTCTTTCAAATTCTGCTCTGGAACTGTATGGGGTTTACCGATCACGGCCTCTTTTATTCCGCACCCCTTTTTAAGTCCTTAACTTTTTACAGTAAGTATAGACACAAAGGTTCGATTGACGATATCTCTCAGTTTCAGTGAGCTACTTTTTGAAACTAAATGTTCCACGTCCTTCAGTTTTATCTTGTGTACCTAACCGTGTTCGTAAGAATACTCGATTTTCTTTCATCCCTTCACCTCGGCGATATTTCGTTCTACGGAATTGTAGATTCTATAGTATTATAGTTAATGCGATGAAAATACACCATCGGAAAATTGATGTATAATATAAACTTTTGCTTTAGATTCCCTAACAAAAATGTCGGAATCCCTTTTCACCAGGATTTAGAGTATATATATAAACGGAACGTCGAAAACTTGAGTCTTGAAAACTTACGAGGTTGCATCACGTCTATGAGAAGGGTAAAGCCCGATCTTAGAGGCAGCTTTTAGAGATCTTTGAAGGTGATAAACTTCCCGAATTCCGCACATTTATTCCCCTCATTCTTTCCATATTTTTTTCAAGGCATATATATATAGATCTTTTTTTTCGGTCGGTGTAATTACAATTCGTAAATAAAATATGAGCTCTGTCTTGAGGGAGAAAAAAGGAAACGCGGTCTGAAAAAGAGAAAAATGGTAGTAGCTTGCAGAAGGAACCAGGAAAAGTTATCATTTCCTCGATCAGATATACAAATATGTATAAATATATGCTCCCAAGAATTATTGTTCCGCAAAGTAGGTACGAAGGTACTGCACACAATGTGGCCAAGTTTCGTACGAGGTGGGGTTGGTTTTCCTCGGTACCATAATACAATTGATGAACGAGTACAGATTGGCCGTTAAATTTCCTGTTCAGAAGCAACCGCGTGCCCGATAATATCGTCGTTAGCTGTGTACCTTAATGGGATTTGAACGTCGTGCCTTAAACGTTGTTGCAGTTGTGTAAATTCACACCAGAATTTCGCCACGAAGAAAAAAAGAGAGAAAAAGAGCAACGTCGTCTCGCACGCAATGTGGTAGATAAACTGAGAAGCGAGTACCTAAAAGTTACCCACACTATAATACCCAAACCGGCCATTTTTTGTGGCGGTAGGGTGTAGTTCATAAGGTTGCTCAGCTAAATAAGTCTTTCGCCCGGGGTAAATTTTCCTAATCTCAAACGAGGAGATTCTGCTCTCCTCTACTTTTCTTTCCCAGCTGACCGAGCAGTTCATTTTTAATTGAGCCCCTGCCGCTGCTGCTACTGCAGCATCAAACCCCCCGTTTCTGCACCCCCGTCGCTTCCAGGTAAACGAGCGAGCGCCTCAAGAGCCGGCTTACTCGTAGTCGCCCATTTTCTAGCTAATTGCCGCGCGAGCTATACGGTACGGCTAATTAGTATTATGTTTGCTAAAAAAATCAGAATCTCCCAACCTTTGTACGAGTAAACTTGTGAAAATTTAATGGAACTGTTAGCGCATGAACCGGATATTGTACTGCAAAATCGCGCTAAGGGTATCTAAATATATGAACAGAGGGGATGATGTTACCGAATGGCTGATCGTGTTCAATCTGTATGATGTTTATTATTCCTCTATAGAAACCAATCGCGCTGCGCGAGAGAGATATATGGAAATGTTGAAGGTAAATGCATAGCGTTTAATAAGGGTAATTTCTAAAGTGCATTCTAGCTCTTCTTGGTCTACGACTATGACTCCGTCTTCACCGGCTTATATAGTGAATTTCATTAGCGCCGTTTTACCTCCGGTAATTGCCAATTATACGTTCGGCTAACTTGCTCTATTTAAGATCAATTTGGTTCTAGCTATTATGTGTGTAGTTGGGCCATAAGTTTCTGCACCGACGCGTCGTTACCAGTTTCTCTCAGATTTGTTCCGCGTTCACGTTTGGGAAGGATGCCTTCTTTTCCTTTAATTCATTTTCCTTGAAATGGGGGTATCTGATATCTGATTAACATGCAACTCGACGTCGCAAGTTATTCGGTACAGAGACCCTTACAGATAGATTCGTATTCACTTAGCGGCAAGGATAGTACATATATATGTGCAGACAATCTCATAGCCATACACACGTGTTATACGGAGTGAAACACCTCAGATCTCAAAAGGAGGAGAATAGCGTCGTCTTATCGGATAAGATCTGCGACGACTTAACATGCAAGTATCGTTCGCGCTGTATTGTGGCTCGAAATGATTCAATTTCAATAGCAGCTAATTTAATTGTCTCCAGATAACGCAGACCATTCTCTATATCTTCTCAACAATTCCGAGCACATCGCCTTCTCTAAGTTTCCACCGTATATACGTGTGTGCTTATTGTCCATTTTAGGATTTCTGACTGTTGAATATGAATACACCTGCTATATCCAACAAGAATTGTTTCTAACGGGGTTGAATAAAAATACATGTATAAATTAAGCCCCTTAAACTATGGCGCCAACTTTCCTGCATTCATGTGTGTAGGAGAGGGATGTTTCTTATGCTATATCTATAGATATTCGAAGGCGCAGCGGGTTACGAAGACCGTAACACGTTGGGGTAAAATATTTCCATTACATCGTCGTGTTTATTTAACAAGAAAAGCTTCGATCCCCTGGGGGTAAGTCAAAGAAGGGGCTTCGTGAACTTGAGTTGTTTTTTGTTCGTTTCGATGTACCGAAAAGAGCTGAAATAATGTTCGAATTTCCGTTTGTCCGAATCGTGCGATACTTGATCAAAAAAGCTACTTTAGAACGAAGAGGGTCCGTAAGGACTAGACGACGATTTTCAAGAACCATCCCTGTCTACCCTACATTCAAATATATATCTATATATATCTATATCGAGGATTATGGAGAGTTCATTCGGGTATACGTAAGCCCCAGAAAAAACAAAAAAATACTCAAAGCACCATCGCTTGCCAGGGTAACGCAATGAAATAAAATTAGAATAATTCAGAACCGGCGTGTAAATTGGTTATCCTTTGTCAGACGTGGCTACAAAGTACAGAAGAAGCGCTTTTCGAGTATAAAGAAATAAAAAGGAAAGCAAAAAAAAATTCTCGCCGATTTTTTTTTAATTTTCGTTTACTGTTTTTCAACGGCCACACGCCATATGTTTCAAATGATACTGGATTAATTACTCCGTGTATAAGATTTTTTTTTTTTATCAATTAAAGAGGAGAATTATTTTCTGTTTTCCTTATTCGTCGAATGAGTAATCAGAGCAGCGTAAAGTGATATATACGCAGTGTATATACGAGGGAGCTTTTTCCGAAGGAATCAGCGCGTTGCAAATGAGCTTTTATAAATCGCTGATGGCAGCATTGGCAAGGAAAGACTCGATTGTAGGATTTGGGGTGAAGGGTAGCCGGTTGACTAAATCGAGGGTCTTTTAACCCGGAGCCAATGATCGTCAGGAGCAGTTGGAGAGAGCCGTAAGCTCGAGCTTGAGCTTGAGAACCCGTTCAAAGTTTAATCGGTCTCGTATATCCCGGTGGAATGAACGAAGAATTATTAAAATTGGCTAATTCCAAAGGAAGAAACGTTATACCCCCTCGGATAAAATCTGAACAATATAATGCCCCGTTAATTCACGTCGTCCCAAGTTGTTAATTTCGAGATTCCAGTTGATGTTGTACTGCAGAGAGAGGGCGGAAGGGGGGTTGGAAGTTTAACAAAACATATTTTACAACATTAACGCGTTGAAAGTTAAACTTTCGTAAGATAAGGAATTAGATGTACGCCAAGACGCTGATTATAGTTACATGGGTTTGCTTTATAGGAGCTTTCTATAGGTCAGCTAATCGTTAGTTTCGTATGACTGTAGAAACAAGGAAAGCTCTATCGTTGGCGGAGGATATGATTACTCTCAAACTGTTGTGGAAACTGCAGTTACCATTGTTGTTGCCAAGACGTAGCACATTGTTCTACTAACTTTGCTAACGATCTCGGTTAACTCGCTCTGTTTTTGTTGGTAGTCACAGAGTTTATATAGAATGCAACAAAATCCACAAGTTTGAGATAAGCTAAGGTGATATTATTATGTAAGTAGCCCAAGAAGAGCCTGCACGAATTGAGCATCGAGCATCTTGGGACGTGAAGATACTAAAATACCTCAAATAGAGGCGACAGTTTTCCTCTGGTTTACTGTATATTCGACCCTAAGGGCTGAGAAACTTGCACCCTCTTGATATGAAATTTTGAACTAGGGAGAAAAAGCTACTCGCATAAGAATCCAAAGTCACACTCGCGTGACACGAAACTCGTCGCGTGTCCGGTTCGCGAAGAACGTTCGCTCTAGTTGCTGTATATATTCAAAGAATTTGAAAAGATCCAAGACGGCAGCTGTATCGTTCTCACACCGAGCAAATGTTACCCTCCATTAAATTATTCGGAGCTTTCAAAACTCCGTGTAACGGACAGTATAGGTATAGGGTAGAGACGTACGTACGTACTCATAGAGCGATATATTCCGGAATACTTTTCCTCCTACCGTTCCAAGGACGACAAACTTCATGATTTTTTCATGCTCAGAGAGTGGAGATTCCGCAAAATTTGAGAATAATGATTTTATCATAATTTTGAAAACCTTTTGTCGAAACACAGCGTACTTACTGACGTGTGCAATGTTTTCAGGTAACACACCTTTGTGATAGTTGAACCGAAGTAATGCGACGAGTAAAGTTAGAAGAAGAGGAATGCAACTGGCTAGGGGTTGGTATATACGAGACTGACGTTGGAGCCCGAAGGAATCTCGACTTTCCCGGAATGCCCCCTCAGCGAGACAGTTTTACGGAATAAGATTAGGAAATTCAATTACTTTATTATTATACGTCACGAAGCGACATCAACCACATTTTTCTTCACTCTTTGTAAACAAAATAGTAATTAACGTAGTACGCAACTTTGGGCAACTGGGGTCATTGAGTTTCGCGAGAATAAATGAATAAATAAATAGAAAACTGGAATGAAATGAAGGGCGTGAAAAAATATATACGAGTTACAACGTCTAACCCGATACGAAACGAATTCTGAACACGAATCCTATACGATGTGATGGAAGTTCCAAGAGTGAATCGAATGTGACGCGTTCAATAGGTAACAGGGAGCGTGGAAACAAAGTCGTCATTTGTGTGACGCGTCAAAGAATATTTCACGACATCGTAAACGCGGTTAAAAATCGATTGATAAAAAATCGTTCGTGCCGCATGTGTCGGCCATTATTCACCGATTGTAAGAAATTGAAGGGCAGACGTGTGAAAGAAGAAAATCGTTCATTTCAATCTGCACGTGTAGATATGGAGATATATTGTATGTGCGTATACGTGTGCAGAGGAATTATCATTATTATTCAGTAGGAGAACAGCGGTAACCGGTAACTCCAATTTCCCAGCTACACTGCAAATGACCAGACAGGTTAATTATATCCTCCCTAATTCAATTACGTTTGTATATACCGTAATCCGATTATATCAAATTATCGATACCCCACCAGTTTGTTACAATTGGATTTGGTATGCGGCGGTTTCAAAAATTATCATTATACGTATTGTTATTTTATTTATTCATTTATTCCCATTCATCCCGATTACGTGGTTAAAATAACAGGCATTCGTACGCAATTACCATCGAAGTATAAGTCGTGTAAGTGCAAAAAAAAAAAAGAAACTAAACTGGACTTCACACGACAATTTCAAATTTCAAATTAGTTTTTAAATGATAGTTTGAAAATTAGCACACAAACGGTGAGTTGAAAGCCACACTTCTAAATGTAGGTTACAGTTTACGCCTGATAAATCATCGGGTCGTTGATGAGCGGCCGCGACAAACGATATCAAATTTATGTCACCGCGTAAAATTTAAGCGAAAGATTTACGCTTCGCGTTGGTTAAAACCGGAAACTGATACCACGTACCTTTCATTGCAGGTTGTAAGTTCTCAATATATAATCTGATTTGACGTCCACACCATAGAAATTAGCCTCAGCTCTCCAGAGAGTGTTCGGCATCGTCTGTATTGTATCGAAGTGGGCAAATGATGGATGGATTCGAACGTCCTGCCCCCGGCGCACACAGATATCGACATTTCCGAACTTTAACAGTCGAAGAATGATCGATCGGCCTATCGATATCCTCGTGTACTTCTTCAAATTCCACCCTCCATAGAAATCAATTTCACTTCGTTCTCTGCGTACATCATACCTACTGTTATTATTTTCAAGCATCGAATGACAGCTTATTTCAACGCGTTTTTAGTATTACGAATTTTTTTGTTATATATCCTCATGAAATGATTCCGATATGGTTTTGTTCCAAGACTTGGTATTCAAGTTCAGTATAATGAAGGTAACGAGTGGATGTTACTTTTTTCTTTCTTTCAAATTTATTTATTTATTGTTTTTTATTTGTTCGCTGAAACCGCTTCGGCTAAGAGAAAACGAAAGTCAGTGGTCCGAATTGATATTCGTTGGTAATTAATCGCAGAGACGTATTTCATTTAAGTGAATTTTATCGAAGCGTTATGATTCAATGGCCCTGGTGAAGGTTGCGCACGAGAGTTAAAGTGGGCAGCAAGCTTCAATAAAAGTTTCCTTGTTTGCTCGATGGATATATATATGTGTACATATATTGCAGTGAAAGTACCTATAACTGCGGTATAGTCACGTAAACATACGTGTATACGTGGTGATATTATTTTATCCCATTCTCAACAGAGCAAACTTTGGCATAGGGTATAAGCCGGGGTTAGGTTAGATTGGTTATGGTACACCGCGTTAATAGGAAAAGAGGAGTTTTCGCGACCCGCAGTTGCACGAAAAATATAAGTTCGATGTACCTGACGGGTAGGAAATAGAAAAAAAAAACATGACTATAAGAATACCCGCAACGATGTCGTATTTGAAATTACGCGATTGGTATGACTAAAAATTTTCTTCGAATTAATCATAAATGGTCGATGTGATTTTCAAGGTATATCTATACGTAGACAAAGTTTCGCAAACCGCGGCAATAATCAATGCCACGGCAATAATAGTTTGGGGAATGATGATCCCTTCAGGCTTTGAAAGTACTCGTTTGTAAATGGATCAGGCGAATCTTCGGGACTAAGGTTGTGATAAAATGGGCAGAAACCCGGAGGGATGAACGAGGTCGTCGTTGAGTTCACCCTAATCCCATAGGATTCTTTGTATTTCTTCATCGTCTCACATTGACGGCTTTATAACGGGGTGGATTTCTTTCAAAATACCGTACCCCGAAATGTTCACTCTACTGTAATCATTGTCTGCTTGGTATCGATTTGTCAAACAAATTAAACGTATAATTCTAAATAGAAAAACTATCCAAATTTTTCTCTTCAAAAATCATGGCCGACAGGTAATGAAGATCGAACGACACTTCTCAACCAAAGTTTTCACTTTCGAATACGAATCATTTCTACATATTAATATGATCCCTTGCGTAAACGAATGGGAATTATCATACAGTTTATAAGCCTTAAAGCGCAGTTAAACAAGTAAAAATAAATAAAAAATTCGAAGGTCTTCGAGTAAGGTATTTCTGGGGAACTTGATGTGAAAAAGCTCGCGATGGGTAACTGCTGACGTAGAAGCTATATAGTCTTCTTTTTTTAATTCTCTCGAGGGAGTTGAGAATCCGCGCGAGTGGGAAGAAACCCCAGGGCATAACTGTGGTAGGAAACCAGGAAAATACTTGCGGTGTTATACCTGACGAGGAGGACCTTTTGTTAAGTATAATTAATTGGCGGGGGAATAAAGAACGACGATCTAGAGACGAGCTACAAATTCAACGGGTGAAAAAAAATAGAATTAGGAAACAAAAAAAAACTATAACAATTTTTTTCATGGGCTCGGAATTCTGCAAGGATCAATTTCACCTAGATTATATTATTATTGTTTTTTTTATTTCACTCTCCGCAGCTAGTTTCTCCGTACTTTTTTGCTCGTAAACCAGGGGAAATAAGGCAAGGCCAATTAGCGGGTGAACTAGAGCAGCGCATATAAAAGTGGCTTCCACCTTACTTATTACGGGTGTAATTCAAACCCCGTGTAATATATGAATATGTGTACATCGTAGATTTAACGAAGAAATAAAATTTAGCAAAAAGCACTAGTGCTACTATCTATATAGAGACCTTGTTAGGGGCTGTATTGTTCGTAATATGGTAGACACAACTACCCGCACATACTACGTGAAGTTCAAATTCACGTTATAATTACGCAAGTTTTCAGACTGTAGACAGTGCGGGTTGAAAAGGGTAATACCTACGCGTAATCCGAGTGTTTGGAGTAACCGAAAGGCAAACGTTTGACAATAATTATTAGCGAAGTGTGGAGTAGTAGAGGCTTTAGATCGAAACTAGGGTAAAGTTAATCGACGCTTTCAGTGGTCTTCGAGCGAGTCGAGATCCGAACTTTAGTTGAAGGATCGGTTGGGTCTTGCTTTGCTCGAAAGCTTATAGAGCCTATCGCTGCCGACGCTGCGACAGGACTTTCAGTTTACAACTTATTTGCGAGCCTCGCTTCTGCTAAAGACATAAACCATAGTTACGCCTCAATTTAAACTTTCAACGAGCTACTCATAAACAAGATTATACTGTTAAAGAATCAGCCTCTGTTGCACCACTCGCATTTTTCTAATTATTTCTTTCTCTCTCTCTTGTTGAAGAAAGAAAAATATATATTTTTACAACCATCGTTAAACTATTACTTTAAAAAAGAATGTGTGAATTCAAAATTAAAATTCATCCGTTATCATTTTGATTTTGAAAAATTTTCAAATATGTGTCAAAAATATTTTTCAAGTCACATCGTATAACGAGTATACTGTATACGCGGTACAGATTAGGTGGATATCCTTCAACAGGATGCTAATAATAAAATAACCCCTTCCCAGAGGATGAAAAATACGAGGGTTGTCGACGGTTTATACACCAGAAAAAAGTTCTCAGAATCCTTTGTTTTTTTTCTTCCGTTTTTTTTTCCTTTTTTTTTTTCAAATGCTGCATATCCGTGAAAAGACCGGAAAAACTTTTTTGAAACTTTCTCCCAAAGCTCCACCAGTTTTGCGGTCGTGCACGTGCCTCCTTTTTTCATTTTTATTTATTTTTTTATTTTATTTCACTTTTTTCGGAAAGTTTTCAACATGACACCGATAATCAAATCAAAAAACAAAAAGGTATACTTTTACAGGATATGTTCTAACGCCATATGGTCTCACGTTCACTATAATACGGAAACGTAAAAACGTGTGCTACAAGAATGGGGTTTTATTACCTGTTTTTTTTTTCTCCTACAGTGAATGAGGATTGTTTTTTTTTTTTATTTTCTACAATTTAAAACGATCCGAATTTCTCGTTCCTTTATTAAAAATTTCGTGACTCTTTGGATTCAAGTACGTCGAATTCTCGAAAATTCTGATAAAAATGTTCTCCTTGTTAGCGCAGGCTCGCGCAGTGCTCCTCTGACCTCCGAGCACTCTAGAAAATCCTCGTTATCCGATAATTCCCGTCGGATGTATATAATATACCTTATACCAAGATGTCGCAAAATGGGAGAAGCTCACGAAGCTGAGTGAAATAAAAAAAAAAAAAAAAAATGAAATTCGAAAAAGACGTAATAAGGAGAAAAAAAAACAGGATAAATCTTTGCGGGATTTACAGACAGAATCCAAGCCTGTGTTTGCTGAATTTATTTCATTTCCTTAAGCTTGTAACTGATCGTATTTCGGCCTTTGAGAAGCTTTTTTATTTTATTTTATTTTATTTTAGTCTTTTTTGTTTTATTGGTTGGTTCTTTATTTCTCTAACTCCGGTGCGCGACGACGTGCAGGTCACCACATATCCCGTAGAAAAGCCCGCAGGTTGTTTGGGTCAGACGTAAAATATACGACAGCGGATGCGGGACTGCAAGGTGCCCCTTCAGCAGCTCGAAATTCCGGGCAGTCTGCCGAATCTGGCAAGCCACGTAAAAGGCTGAGGCTTCAATCAAATTCTCCTTACCCATCGCAATCCCTTTTGCACCCAATCGTCTCCGTAGCGGGTGGGAGGGGGGGAAAACGGGAGAGAGGAGAGCGAAGAGAAAGGGTCTGGGGGTTGAGTCGGAGGCACTCGCGACGCGACCTGGTCGATTCTTTTCGAGTCGGATGAAGTTCCACTCAAGAATTTCAATTTCACGCCTGTTTCTCCTCCTAACTCGCGTGCCCAACCTGTGCAACCATCTTTTTTACTTCTGTTATACCGCGAACTCGACGTGTATAGAGGTAAGTCACCAGTTGCAGTTCGTCGAAGAAAAATATTTATACACGGTTTTGGTCAAGTCAATCTCTCCCATCCAGACGTATAAAAAGTTTCGCCATATTCTCAGAGTTGCAGTAAATCGAAATTCCTAGACATTCCCTTTTACTCACATACATACGTTATTTATTCGCCTATATATAGCTCAGAACCGTAATCCTACGGATATATATTTCTCCATATTATATATACATATATAGAAGTCCTGAACAAATTGTAGAGCAGTGCACGACTATCGGTGACCCTTTCCCCTCGTCCTTTTTACACAGCAATTATCGTAACTCTCTTTATCTGACCGAAGCTAACCCCCTCGAGGCTAAATCTTGGAGGTAAGGACAACTCTTCGAGCGTTCCTGCAGGATGCACCATTCCCTTGAGAAACGCGTCCGCACCTCACCCCCTTGCCCCCTCGCCCTCTTACCCCCACCCGTCCATTTCTATCCGGTAGAATTACCCCCAGGCAACGACACGCCCCCGCCTTAATGCGCCCTTGCTGAGAAAGAAAAGGATCTCCCTTCACGTAGCCTTGTTCAAAGTTCTCCTTTTCAAAATTTATTTCACCACCTCGCGGCGAATATTTTCTCCATATACTTTTTCATCCCTCCACCCCACAGCTAATACTCATTGATCGCCTTTGCTGTACAACTTCCTCTAATGCACCCGCTCCTGAAGTTGTTGAAAAATTATTCGTGAAAAGACAAAGGAACGAACGGAGTGGAAGAAACTGCATAATCTATACAACTCGCATGTGTGTGCGCTATACGTTCACATATATATCCGAATTCCCTTCGGTACACTGGAGAGCGGGTATAGGATCCCTTTCGAGTTAGGAATCCTGCGATAACCGTGCGGCACCTGGATTATACGAATGGGATGATATTAATTATTGAAATCGAATGTTATTCGGTAGATTCGTATATCTATCCTAAATCTTTCTTTTTTTTTCTCATTTTTCCCTTTTTCAGAGAAGGTCAAGATCTCTAGAGGCCACGATACCAATCTAGATCTCAAATATGGCCGCCACGGGGCGCATTGTTGCCTCAGTTAGAACCGTACGGCCTAAAACTCCTCCTTTGCCAATACGAAAAAAGATACGGCAACGAGATGGAGCGCGTAGCGTACCGTCGCACCCGGAATTGGCCTTGAATAATGCATGACGTCATCGACCGGGTTACTCGGACCAACTTGAGATGCTCTCCATGGCCCACTCTTCGCTCCAAAATGCCTTACCCTCCTCCCCTTACACGTTCTCTTCTTTATCCTGCAGCGGCCTTTCTCACCCCCCAAGAACTGTACCGACGACGGTCCCTTGAAACGGTGAGATCAGTGTCGGGGAAAAGTTTTTGTTGACGCAGCTAAACGAGATCCGTGAAACTATTTCGTATATACCTGAGTGTGTACTTTAAATCCGTGTACACGATGATCGAACCTCCCCGGGAAAACTGCATTTTCTAAGTAAATATTTATAAATATAAATCTACAAAGAATATAGGTATATATTACTTTTTCGTTGATTCATTGAACCACCCTCGACCCTGCAGAAGCGGTTCAGCATATATATCTATATAAACGTAATGAAATTCGTGAAAACTTGAGAGAGCGGGTAAAATTCTATTCTTATATACGACCGCGTAACGGAGGGAGTTATTTCCGTAGATTGGATCCGTCGCTTAGCGGGACCAACGCATCGTACATAAAACGTCTTCGTTACGTTTGGATCTGACGTGGCTCAAGCCAAAAGATTTTAAGCGGCACGTGAGTTTTGTTCTCTCTCTCCCCTTATTCCCGTGGGACAATCGAAGTTAGGGGAATATATGTTGTTCGACGGCATGGGTTTGGATACGTCGCAAGTAGAAGTAGAAGCAGACATCAGGACAGCAGGTAGGCAGCTGTCACTTTGGATGAGAGAAAGTGAAATCTTTTTCTTATTTTATTTTATTTTATTTTATTTCTTTGTTTTTTTTTTTTTCATTTCTATTTCTGCTTTCTTTTTTCTTCCACAATTTTTTTTTTTTTTTCTTTTTCATTTCATTCCGAGGGCACTGCGGGTGGTAAACGGGTCGCAGTGGGAATTGAAAAGGTGATACATGGCGTCAAGTGACGTTGTCGTGGTTCGGCTGAAATGTCGGCATTACACGAAGAAGAACCCGCGTACGCTGCAAGTGAGGAAAAATATTGATGCCGACGTATTTCGCAAGCAGGATATAAATCCGTTTAGGGTTCGCTTGACGCCCCGTGTAACGTTCTCCAATACATACACTTCGTATAATAAAAATAGAAGACGTCTATTACCACCGTAAAAACAGAGATACCGATCATCGGTATCGATAAACAATGCAGAATCTTTCGTTTTTCTATTCTTTTTTCAACATATAATATATGTACACGTACAAGTTGGCAACCGTAATTTATATCCACGGGGGATTAATTGTTTGTGGAAAAGCAGTTAGTGACTGGATATATATTTTTTTGTTCCATGACTTTTACATGAGGTTGCATTTGTCAGACGTATAGACGCGGTTTCCTATCGCGTTGATAGTTTTTGGCTCATTTAGCGGCGCTGGTAAATGCCAAGCAGTAGATCGTTCATCACTGTTGGAAGAGGTAGGTATACATCCTTCTTACTTTGGGGGATACGCCAACGAACGGCAAGACAAATGACAGTCTCTAGCCTCAAGATTACCTTGTTTGTATCACTTGCCTTAAAAGCGCTTACAAAGATTGGAACTATACAATGCACTCTTTCTGTATAATCCGCGTATATGCTTTTAGATCTCTTTTTTTTTTCATTCATTCATTCCAACACTGTGTAACGTTAAATTTTATTCGCATCCGAAGAAAATTCATTAGATCGTATCAACGACTGAGATATTTCGATTTTTCAACGCTTTGTTTACGCGGTATCTTGGGATGGATAAATGTTCGTTGTGTGCTTCAGAGTTCGTTTGCGCTATATAGCGTAAGGAACGTTCTTGCTTGTCAAGAAGTTCGATGCCTGCCCGCAGGTGTCTGTTGTAACCCACTTACAGAGCTCATCCTCCTCCCCTATGTACCTTGGAAACCCGACGTCGGTGGGTGAAACTTTTTATTTATTTTTCCCCAAACAAGATATATCTCCCCTAGGTTCTCACCCCATAATTCCGTCTTCCCACATACTCCTGTATATAATCCTGTACAATCTATCCCAACGCGTCACGGAGCCTCGAGGTGTTCTTCGCGCAACCCGTTGCAGGAACAGCAGCAACGGTAGCGGAAAAAGTAACGCGAATGGCAACCAACCGACAAATCCGCGTGCAGCCAATTTTTCGAATGACTTTTCGAAGATGAAGCGATATGGATAGACTGATAAATGGATGGATGGACGGCTCGTCAGTTTTGTCGTCTACCGTTGTACATCGTTCTGTCTATCTTTTACACTACGGCAGAGGGCTGACTTCGTCTGGTATAAATACGCGATAAGGCCTCCTCCACATTCTGCAAAGCCCTTGGTCGCACCGCTCGCATCTAGACAAGCGTTAAGGGATATCCCCTGCAGGAGAATATGTTTGAGAAGAAAACGGAATCAAAGGGAAAAATTGCAGAAGCCTTGACGTTTTCGCTGAGCGCTTTACGAAGCGATATTTCATATTGGTGGATCAGGAACGAGAGACGTCGTCGCTCTTTTATTCAGCACAATGCCTTTTGCGATATCGTGGTTATACGTAGCTGAAGAACCCGCTCTTCTTTTTACTCGCAAAGTAACCCGCGATATTCCCCTTCACTGTACGATCTATCAGATGGAAATTGATGGGAAATTCTACATGGTATATACATGGGCTCGGGGATTAACGTGTCAGAATAGCTTCGCATGGGAAACATTTTAACACGAGTACGTACAGCTCAAGTTTAAAATTACACGTTGGGATGAACTCGATGGTCACGTCAAGACTCGTCAATGACAAGGCGATAAAGGGACGCCTTACCGCTGGAAGATTTATTGATAAGTTTTGAGGCGGGAACGTTCTGCATCTTTTTGCGGGTTTTCATTGACTTTTGGATAAATGTATAATGCGAAGAATGTAAGGAGGAAAAAAAAATTTAAAGATGTCTCGCCTTACCGGTGGTTTGGCGATGTTACTTGGTTTGGCGTTGTTACTTGGATCCACATCCTCGTGCTTTTTATCTCCCCCTTTTGATATCCATCATCTTAGCGAAATGTACAAAGCCCTTCATCCTGAGCAGGGCCCAAGGCATCAATATTTCTCTTCGTCAACCCCTAGGAGTTCTAGACTTCATGACGCCGCGACGTACAGAAAACGCGACGAGTCGATACGAAAGTTTTCAACTTTTATCATTCCTCCCTACTCCAACCCTCTGAGGTATCCATAAGGTGGAAGAAAGGGGGTAACACCCCGGCCTATCTGTTTTACGTAAAGTGTATTGTGTCGTAAAAAATGGTAGCTGGTGAACCGAGCAAGCAGCTCGTCGAGTTTTTTTTTTTTCTCCCTTTCCCCACTGAGTAAAAGGAAATTTCCTATCGAAAAAGTCATTAGGAATAGGTATTGGTATCGAGAGGAGTAGCAGATACCTATATAATGGTTCGGAAAATATAAGGGCGATTGTTTGAGGAAATTATCAATTTTCTCATTTGGTTGGGGGTGAATTTACGGTATGATTATGAAAATAAGACTGCTGTATGGAGGGGAATATATGTACCGGAGGCTTTTCTATTTCTTGAAGACAATTCCATTCGAGGCAATTCAAGTCCCTATCACTACCACTACTCTTTTTTTCTGGTATATGAGACAGGCTATGTTTTTCACGTGCCAATAATACCTAACCTGACCCAAATTGAACGTGAGGGGGGTGAATATGGGGCGCAAGCTATCGCTGAGGAGAAATGGGTCGAGTACTTTTCGGCGGTTCTAAAATTTCATTTAACTTTTATAGAACGGTTCTATTCTCTTATTCGGCGAAAGTAAAATGGGGGAGTTTGAACTTTAGTTGTAAGAAAAGTGGAAATGGATGCAGTATACATTGGTATAAGGTAGATAACTATTACGGTTCCTTCTTCTATCGAAGAAAAAATCTTTCATTGCGGAAATGGCTGCTTTTTAAAGTGGTTCTTTTAAACGGACGGAAGGCTAGTGTAACTTGTATTATACGCTGACGTATCCGTCAACTGAGAGATACCTAATTCTAGTAGTATGAAATTATCATACCTTCAATTAATTATTCAACCACCGCTATCTTTTGACTCAAGCCTGTTATTACTTAATTACACCGACAATTAGCGAGCAAGGAAACAGACGAGGGCCTAACCGTTACCAGGAGGCCGGTAGGTTGGTGGTAAAATAACCTACAAGAATATACACCAAAATAAATTCATTAGCCATTCAGGGGTAATTGACAAATTGCTAATTCTGCGCCCCGTTACTTCTGGGATGCTGACAAACGGCCGCCACCCGACTGCCTAACGCGAGCTTTGGGGGTCGTACTTCACTATACGCGATATACCTATGGGAAGGAACGTTTAACCGACCCCATTTCCCACAATTTAATCGTTCCATTTTCAATAAAAAATAAAAACTTCAATCCTTTCATTCTACGGGTATACGCAGTTATAATTTTTCAGAACGACGCATGTAAATCCCACGTGATCGCCGCGCAAACGACTTTGAAGGTCGCGTGCGGCGAACGCCTGAGGGTCCTGTGTGGATGGTGCAAACGAAGCGTTGCAATCTACAAGCTTAATTTGCAGGCGTAGGGGTCGGTGGAGTAAATAGGTTTATCTTTGTATCATTAGCTTTTAGTGCACAGGTAGGGACGTTCGCTGGGCGAATTTGCATACGTTGACAAACCCGCCCGAGCCATGTTTGCAGTATCCGTACAACGTTGTACATAACGCCCGTATACGCGGTTGAGAATTCTATCAGAAACGATGACGCCTCGCTAAAATTTGTTTGAACTTACACGTATAGTTTGACTTGCCGCTGATTGCAGGTGAGGATATATTCGAACCTCAAGGGCGGCGCCATTGTGCGGCTGCAATACCGAAGATACTCGATGAATTGAAAATTCGTTGAAAAATCATTTTAGCCAAATCAAACAAGCTGCACATCGTGTATATATGTGTGCACATATATATTCATAAGGTCTGCACCAGCGACAGCGATTTTCAAACTCCAGACGAGACGACGACTGTACGTTACGGCATTCAACCGTGACGTTACAGTATAACTGGTAGAGGTACCTATACTCTGCGCATTGCACCAGGCCGCAGGTTTTCAACATTTTAATAAGCGGGAGGCAATATTATGCGAAGCGACAGACGTAAAACTCTTTCACAACCGCTGCTGGATACTCCAACAAGCCAACCACGATTACGACCGCCAACAATCCTTTCATTAGTACCTTATTCCTACTACCTTCCGTTGATCCTTCCTCTCTCTCTCTCTCTCTCTCTCGTTGGTGTGCAAACAATGTCCTTGTAACGTCGACTTCCTGTATACCTATATATATAGAGAGAGTGATAATATAGATATATATACAGGCACGGGTCGAAGCCTTTGTCTTTTACCAGTGAAAACGTCAATTTTCCGGGCAATTATCTATTCTCCCATGAGACGCGGAGACATTACATTCGACATCAGAACTACCGTACATAATACGTGGGAGCAGAGTAGAAGAAATGAAAAATTAAAGAAATAGCTTGATAATTTCAGAGCTCCAGCGAGGTAAATCCGATTCTTTATACCGTGTAATTATCGATCGAAGTATTAGTCATAATCCGGCCATCCATCAATTACCTCTTTCCCGTTAAATACACGATAATAAATAACAATAATTTCGCAGACAGGAATGGCTTTGGGTCGCTTATATAACCGTGTAGGTTTGAGTCACTAATTCGGATTTGGGAACAGATTTTCACTCTAATTGGAAGACCGCTTTATCTCTTCTTCAACAGACACGAGGTCCCTCGATTCTTTAAGCGAGTTTATAGCTTCTCAGTAGAATATTTAGTAGAACACGATGACAGCCGGGAAAATATAACCACCCTCTCCACACCGGTATCGTCTTTGTCGTAGAACCAACGTAGATCTTTCTAGGGCGGTGAGGAAATTTTAACTAAGTTTTAGCTGAAAACGGATTAAACTACACGCTTCGCGGAAATCCATAGCTAAACGAATATAATTTCATAATGAAACCGATGCATGTCTTAACGATCAAGAGAACGGAACGACCTCGAGACTCAACTCTTTACCGCGACGATAACTCTGTGGAAAATTTCGGATCACTTTTATCAGATAAATCCGGAACGAGCTTTCATTTTGAGCTTAATTTTAATTAAATCGATGGCCGGAAATAGTTGAGCAATTATTATTATCGTTCAGCTCTCGCCATTGTGAGCGTATCCTAGCACGCTAATAGCTATGGTTTTTTCTGAAAAAGAAAAAAAGGAAAAAACAAGAAAAAAAAAACAAAAAACACGTACTCGAAATTTGATCTTCTCATTCTATTCAAATCTGATTTTTACCCTGTTTTTAGTTTTCAGTACGTCTGGGCGTAATGTAAATCACATGCACTCGGTTATTTGAAGAAGTGGATGGATGAATGGATCGTTTTTGTTTACGTAATTGGGATGAAGAATCGTACTTTGGTGGTGGTTTCGACGTATACTTGGAGTGTTGTAATAGTTTTTTTGTTTCATTTTTTTTCCCCTCTTCTTGCATTCTGCACGGTAAAGTACATGGAGCAGACAACCAGTGCGTATATCCATGCAAATGAAGAGCGGCAGATGGTGACGTCACAGTGCCTGCATTCGTTAACTCTACTACACCACACGCAGGGTGGTTTCAATAATTTCATCGCATCCCAGCCATTGGCTCGTTTCACCCTAAATTCTCTCCCACTGCTCCTGCGGGCTTCCTCGACTTGCTCGATATTCGCCGGGGGGTAGTTACTACAGGGTCATTTCACCCGTCTTCGGGGTCGAGCGGTCGGCACCGGGTGTCGCAGTACGCGATTGATTGATGAAATTTGTGGACAGGGTCGACGAAGGACCCGCAATTCCTCCCTTACGTGTTATTATAAGTGTCTTCTATATACCTATACGTACCAATAAACTGCTTACCATATTTCTTCTCATCTTTTTTCTTCTTCTCTATACCGAGGTTATAATCTCTTCAAGAATAAATTACTGCTAAATAATTTTAGTCTTTTGGTCTATCGCTTTCATTTTTTTTTTTTTTTTTGTTTGTTTCTAACGCCATGCAATAAATTTCGCTCCCTTACCGCTGGTTTTAATCACGCTTAAACTATATACGAAGAGCTGAGTACGGTATCTATATACTCTCTACCGACTCGTTAGTTCGCTCCCCAGGGTTGCTAGGTGTTTAATTACCAAAGCACAGTGTCTTCACCTTTAGTAATTGTTATTCACATCAAACGATTATAGCTGAACGAGCTTGTTCCAGTTTCAGACCGAAGTCACATCGATTTTTATCAAGAGGCAAAAAAATTGAGCGATTTCATACGACCTGATGTACTATTTATATCAATGGTATAATTTTGTATAGTTTAATCAGCAATTGCCATGTCTACGTATACGTGTGTATCTGTATAATAGATATTATAGGGTTGTGAATTCTGTGTATAATACACTATACTATACAACTGAAAGGCGGAGCACCTCGTCGTCGTTCCAACTTTTAATTGCTTGTTGCTTTCAATAGGTCGTAATTCGGAGGATAATAACGACGCCCGTGATTAAATATTGATCGCAATGTAGCCGTATATATAGGTGGCTCGTGAAATTAGGGAAAATATTAATACACCTACCTACCTACCTACCTACCTACCTATCTACCAGTCCCACTGATCATGCGATGCTGAGTCGGCATCGGGTGGCTCGTTTTGCTCGAAAATGATAACGAGAAATTCATTGTTTATGTAATACGTGAGCAACTTATGTACACAACAATTTTCGTCCCCCGAGTTTCAGAAGGCAGTCTCGATTCGGATCGCATAATAAACGAAAAACACTCCATATTCTTTTATAGAAGGCGGGAAAAAGATGAGAAGATGGTAACGATTTTCATAATGCGTAAACTTTTTCAAATCGAACTAAAAATTTGAACATCCCATAAGAGAAACGATCGGTTTAAGGCAACGCTAAAAATATTTCATGATCGAAAGTTTAATGTTCCCGTCTAATGTTGTTTGTCAGGTATTACACATAATACATATATATATACGTATGTGTATATATAAGGGAATAAGTTTGAATAGAACCCGCATTCCACATCGAATGCTCTGGCAAACTCATTAGGGAGTTGGTTTGACTACAGAGTTTGGGTTTCGGAAGCACTCAGGTGGTACTATAGCTGCCTCTACTGCTCGATGCATTCACATCAGCATCGGCATCGGAAAGCTTCGCGAATAAGCCCCATATAGTATAGATATAGAGATTATACAATCTTCACTACGGATTATATCACGTCCATGTGAAGTTTTCTTTTTCAGGTGAACGCACGAACCAATAGTTGCAGCAGACTCAATCGTCTTTGAATACATGTACATATACGTATGTATTTATTTCAGAGTGGGTAAGAGCTTTTTATAGCCTTTCTTTCAGAGTATTCGACGACGCGAAACAATGAAGCAGCTATTTCAACAGCGGGGGGGAAGAAACATCAAAAAAAAATCTGGCGAATATTTTTCGATATCTGTTTCGAAGTTGAAAACGTGAGGCGTGAAAACCTCGTGAAGGTAATGGCCCAGAATTAGGGCAGGTAATTGCTCACCCGTTTTACCGTCGTCCTTTCTAATCGGTAACACGTAGGGTATGTACAGGTATAGGTATACGCCGGGAAAAGCGACGTCTGCGTAGGTGTTCGACGAGAGGGGGTTAAAGAGGAGCGGATTTGCCGATGTGCTACAGTGGCGTTGGAAAGCGGTAAACTTCGACCTGCGCTGTTTAATTCAACATGTGATCTCTCCAGAAGTCTCATCATCCCTGAGCAACCAGGTCAACCTGATTACCCGGCAGACGTTGAGAGGCGGCGAAAGCTTTGACAAAATCGTCTCATATAGCTGCTGCTGCTCTCCATACCAGACGGAAACCGCGCGCTGTACTGCGATGCTTACAGTGGTCGTGGAGAGGTAGAGGAGAGTTTGTACTATTCAAACTTGCGTCAAACTCTTCATTGCTCTATGTATAGATACGGCAGGATGAGTATTCTGAATATCAAGAGTATACAAGTACCGCACCACCTGAGTACCGAGCGAGAAGAGCTTCGAAATATATAAAATTTTCTTCTGATTCATCCAAGGAAAGACGTTCGTTCGTCGTTCACTTTCAAAGTATCATCTTCACGAAAATATAACTCGCGTTCAGAACTCGTTCAGAATAAACTTTGAACTTTGTCACTCACGTTGCTGCTGCTCCTGCCGCTGCTACTCCTCCCACTGAACACCTCTACGATACTCGTTTGAAAACAGAATATTATAATTCTCCCTCTCCTCTCTGACGAAGTCCTCCTCGTTCAGTTTTATTTATTCATTTATTTTATTCTAGTTTTTATTTGCTTCGCACAAATGGAATCAATAAACCAAAAAGTTTGTCTTCATTCGTATCCAATTCGTGTATGAGGATACTTTTGAATATACTTCCGGATTACCTTCGGAACATAAACCCATACTGAATGAATCTATTCCAATTTGAGTCCTGCGTCCATCGATATCGACTACAGTCAGCGCCCCACCGCTGTCACCCTACGAATATAAAACAAAAGAAAAATAAAAAAATAAATTACTGATCGGATCCACTTTGTCCTTTTATCTACCAGAATGAATAATTAAAAGGAATTTATTTTTATTTTCTCTTTCGCGTCATGGGGATAAGAAATCTTAATGTCAAAGTACGAAATATTTGACGAAAGGTAGTAGGCAGATGTGTTTTTTCACCGTAAAAAATTTACTTAATGGAGTTGAAGATGTTTGCTTGTGTGCATATAAAACGTGTCTTTGTGGTCGTATATTTTAGGTTATTAAGAGAGCTTTTTTTTAATCCTCACCCGACACGGTGACTGATTTTTAGTTGTGTTGGTGCAGATGTGAATGTTTCCAATAGCATCGGGTGGAAACAATGAGGCGCAATATTTGTTTGAAATTATTTTGAGATCCAATTTCTGAAGTATCGCCGAAAGATCTGGAGCTTCTGTAATTAAAACACTGCGTTACAATTAACCTGTTGATTTATTTCTCGTCAGTAGCTAAAACGAGAGAGAAAGGAGATGTACAAATTGTAAATATAGGTATGTGCATATTATATACATTACAAACAAAATTTCCTCACCATCTTCCTGCAAACCCCATCCGGTGAGGGTCGCTGTTCGCATCTCAAACGTATTGTCATTTTGACGGAAGGGTGAAAGCCGGATTGTCTTTACCCACGCTGTGTAATAATCAAAATTCAATCAAAACTTTGAATAGATCAAAATTCCTTCTCAAGTTCGAAGATCTACCGCCACTGCATCGAAAGATTTTATCGATTTGGTACAAGTATTGTATAATCATCTATATCCCCGCGTTACGCACGGGCGCATTGTGGAAAAAATTCGAAATAATAAATGAAAAAGCTACAAACTTGAACCACAAAGATTGCAAAATACATTTTTCTCCCGCGAGTCGAGAGTAATACTGATGCAGCAAAAGTAACAGCAGCAGCAGCGGCAGCAGGTATGCGGTAATGGACGAAGTAATGGGTTTTACACCGAGTGTAGATATAAGGCGTACGTGTCAGAAAGAAGGGAAAATCCAAGCGCAGAAGAGCGACGTCATTTTTTAGATTTGCCGGGTCGTATTCCTCGTGAATTATCGTAGTGGTCGTGTTTCTGGTCTGTCTGGTTGTCTCGGTGCTGCTGAACAAATCGCGGGCCCCCATTAGGATATAAAAATTCCTATACCTGCAATGCGATATACGAGCAAACTAGAAGAGGGAAAAATTTTTTTTTTTTTTTTTTTTTTTTTAAATTCAAATCGTCATACAGAATCAGGTGGAATAAAAGTGAAGGACTAATTTACAACGTATGATTCAATGGAAAATACTATGAAAATCCGTTTGTCTTTACGATCCCGAGGGATTTTACTCCGATTATAACTGACAATGTAAAATATGTTCGTTTCCATGTGTACGTCGCAATCGCACTTTTTCCATGGCTCTTTCTCTCTTCCTCACTCTGCAACAGTCGACGAAACTTTTGCTTTGCAATAATAATGGTATTAGAAATAAGGCTCTTCGCTCTTCACTGTCAGTATTAAACTCGGATAGCGTAGGGATTACGAATGGTAGAACGATAAGCTCCTTCGGAGTCGTACAATCCCGTAGCGCGAATATACCTGTATAATACAGATGAATCTCAACTGGTAGATAGCGAACGTTAATTGGCACAACTTTGCTTTGCCTACATATGTATCAATATAATTAATCCAATTATAACTGTTCACCCATATACGCAGTGGGCAGCGGTCAAGACGTGGAAAGGTGACACCAACGAGCCACCGCAAAAGTAAATCCTTTCCATCCAAATTCCTGCCACCCAAGGAAACTCTCCGTAAGTTGCATTTTCACCTCCTAAAATTCTCTCCTGCTGGACGGCGGCTAACATCACTTCGAACTTTGTGATCTATGGAATATTGGAAAAATAAAGCTTCGTACGATCAGATACAAGAAAAAAAATAATACCAATCTCTTTTCTCTTTTTCGCAAAGTTTTTTCGATGGTGTTTGATTACCGAAAACAAAAGAAGAGGTAACACCGCTAAAAGACACGGCATGGTACGCGGAGACTAGTTTCAATATATTTGACCCATTCGAAACCTGAAATGATATTTATATATACCCGCGATTATCAGAAATGTTAATTCTCATTTCCGCCTTATATTTTCAAACTAGAACGTGTAAAACACGGATTACGATACGGTAAAATAAAAAAAAAAAAAACTTGAAACGTAGGAAATGACAGGTAGCCTCGCAGGTAGCTAGTACTCCGCCTGTTATTCAACAAAGTAACAACACAGAGTTACCTTTTAGTTTCGCTATCCATGTGAAGTATAATTAACGACCAGACCTGTTAATGACATGTACCGGACAATACCTGTAAAAAGAAACAGGCGCTGCAGAGCAGTGTCTGTGTGTTTCTTTTTATAACGAGATCTCGTTTTACAAAGAAACTAACTATGAGAGAAAATATCATTTTTCCTACATTATGGTAAAATGCATAAAGAGAACAAACGAAAATGGGTGTTAAAAATTCTCCGCACTTCAAAGTACATCACGTACTTCATGATATATTTTAAAAGTTCTCTTTGAAAGAATGTGTAATACCGTGCACTAAATTGAAAGAAGAAAAAAAAACGTAATATCTTCCTTGAGCACATAATTACATAATAAAAACGAGCCAACAGAGCTAACGTACGTCGGTGGATAAAAAAGAACCACAGAAACTACCACATTGCTTGCTTTTTGTATATCACGCCGACATGCAAATTGATTTTTAAATGTAATTTTTTTCTTTATCTTTCATACATATGTAGCAATTATGTGCGTAGTCAGTTGTTCTGTTTGATATATTCTGTATGTACAATTTACTGTTCACTATTGCTCAAGAATCACAACAATGCAAATATTTTATCAGTGCGGGGTTCGTGTAACAATAAGAAAATTATATCACGTGCTATGGATATGATTATCTAACTGTATAGATACTGGCGCCGAATTCGATATCGAAAATGAAATCGAAAAAACCAAAAAAAAAAAAAAAATCCTCGTCACAGAGGTCGAATCGTACAGGGTTTTGCGAAGGGTAGGAAAGTTTGTCTTTGTCGAGTGCCAATATGCGTATATATACATATTGGGGATGAACAAAGTTAAGTGCGTGAAATAATTTGGGTAAATCGTCATTCGTTTGTTTAGCAACGAGCTTTTTCATGTTCAGGTTCAATATTATGGCTGCCCCCCATAAATTTTATCTTCGCGATACAATTCTAGATTGTTGATATTCGAAGAATAACAGAGCCTTCTATACGAAAACGTTATTTTTACGAGATAACTATTCTGAAAAATTTCAGACTAGTTTATTACCGAAAGACAACACAACTTGGCAAGCCTCAGTTTCCTCCATCCGCATGGCACGAACCATTCAACGATTTTTATACGACTTCGGGACTTTGTTTTAGGGCCGTCTCCAGCAGGTTCTACGTAAATGACGTCACGGACGTCCAGTCGCGTCGAGTTCGGCGCTATGACGTCACATACTTTGCACCGAATCGCTGTACAGTGTGACATTTTCAAACAGATATTACCGCATTCGTTTTTTTTACTCATTCCCCCACATTCATTTCCCGAATTTTTATTGTAGCCGTAGCACCTGGAGGTAATGCTTCTGCCCATGGCATGCTCATCTGAAATTGTACTTGTTTGGGCATGGCTACAACTATTCGTGCATAAAGGTATGTATGTACTAGTGTATGTGTGTTCAAAATCTCGGAGCGACCGTAACTGTAACGTTATAAATACATGTGCGTACACGTGTATGACACACGATAATTATGTCTGTTGACCGATGATTATATGGAAATGTATAAATGGACATGAACTTGGTATTAACGTATGGGTGAATTTTCATTAAGCAATAGATGGCGCTTCATGAATGTAGTGCCCAAGGCACGGTAGGCCCAACTTATATATAAGAGCGTCGCGAAATCTCGTGGATCAAAAAAAGCAGTGTTCGCGACCAAAGCTGGATACAAAAATTCATGTATAACGCGAGCGTCGCAACAAACGTCCTTCGAGAAAAAAAATAACTATCATCTGCAAGTACAACATAAAATGCTATCGTCTCCGATTTATTTAAAAACGGTAAAGTGATCGATCCCGCTACACATACATAACATTAAGGATCGATCATGGCGTTAATCGGTGAGAAGACCCAGTACCACGTGGTGGCAACGACCGAACGCGGTGAGTATCTGATTATAATTATCCAAAATGAAAGCAAAAAAAAAAACGATTCGGCGATTGATACACGATGTTTATCTCCACAACCGATGATCGGCTATCGGCAATTTTGATTTTTTGATTTGCAATCCAATTAAGATGTAAAAAAAAGTAAGAAGACAGTTGACAATTGGGTGTACCATTGTAGATTGAAACATGTAAATCGATAATTATTCTGTGGCCGATATGATTTTTCAAGATAAATTCTGTATCTGAGGAATGAGGTATATACTTATACTCGGGCAGGATGCTGACGTCAGCAATTGTTAACTGTTATGAAACCACGATAATGCACGATATGTCGTTAGCCGGTCGCGGAGCTATATTTTTATAGCATATTTTAATGTAGGATATGTATGTATGTACACATATATTTTTACCGACTATACACATTTTCTATGTCATAAACCTCACGTCACGACGTGGACAAGTATTTTCTCGTATAAATCGTATGAAAGATGGTATTAGGCGGCTATAGTAAACTATCTCGGGCTTTCTCTAACCGATTTTGATCAACATTCCGAGAAAGTACAATACCGAAACGGTATCTGACCTCGCAAAGGTGAATGAAATCGCTTCGAAAATTATTCAGAATCAAGCCAATGAATTTCAACTCATGATACGAACTAGCCTGCCAACACATCTGAATCTATCTGTATAGATATATAGAAATAGCATCAGACGTTTGTGGAATTTATACATATCAAAATAATAAGTATACGTATAGAGGATTGCCTACGAACACGTACAACTGTAGAGCACATCAGTTACGTTAGTTAATTGATCAAAGAGCTGTTCGCGTATGGCGGTTTCAACCCAACTTCATTTCGTCTCTACTCTCTGATATTGAGCAAACAATTATTCAGTCGCGCGTGTAGTTGTTCACTTCTTGAAAATTTTAAGCGTTACAGGATCTTCCTTGTGTACGTATATATCTATACCTTCGTCAGAAACAGGAAAATTCGAGAGACGTAGGGTAATGAGATACAAAATCAAGCTGCAACACGAACTGATGAGACTAATGCACCGTAGGGTCAATTTGTATACATTTGTTAGAGTAAACTACAATGCAGAAAACAACGTAGAAGCTACAGCGGTTGACGTATTTGATTCGATCTCGTCGTCGTACGTATTACGTCGGGGTCAAAAAAAGTAAACTTTTCAAATTGTTGTAATTTTTCATCATCTTTTTTTTTACATATTCATACGACGCATCCGCTCGTAAGATGTATCTGTCCACACGATCACGATGAAATTCACGTGACTCTAAAGTGGTCATAAAAACGAACGATGTCGAGTATATGTATGAGAATTTCATTCTCAGAACTCGACGCGCGTCTAAATGAGGAAAAATATGTAAAACCCCGTTGATACATTTTTTTCAAATTCAATTATATGTAGGGCGCGATCAAGGAAAACAAGGTATTACGTCTCCATTTTAAAACCTCGCGTTCGTAATTGCTGCGGGCGAAATTTTCATCGGAACAAAAACCGTACAATTTAATCCTACAGAAATCGCGAAATGCAGCCTTTTGTCTGATGTACAGACTTAACGTTGTTTAATATTGCAATCAACTGCGGGGTATTTTCAATGCATGCATTATTTTACAGAATCCCTTGATGCCTTTTTATTATTTTCACTCTTTTTTTTTTTTTTTTATTTTTTGTTTTTTTTTCCAATTAACGCAGCTTGTAGGAACGATGATTCCGAATACGAACGAGGTTTTATTCCGTCCAAATGCACCAATGAAAACGCTCAGTTCGGATCATAGGTATATATATACTATATGCAATATACGTATACTCGAATTTCCATAGTGTGCACCAATCGATATCAGCAGACATGACTGATTTGTGTTGAATGTTCTCTTGTGTAATGTATACACAATCATCAACAGACCGTTTAATTAACCTTATTACGGCCCAATGAATGTCACAAGACAGACTCCTATGGTCGCTCACTCTATTTGCTATTTCCCCACTCCATCACGATCGTCCCACTCTAGTAATTTTAGTGTTCAGTTATCACGCTAGATCTTTATAGATACGCATCAAACCATCTTCGCAAAGATTCACCGGCCATGTCTAATGTCTCCCCTCGTAAAAATTGGGAAATTTTTTCTTATACATTTACCCACAAAATATTTCCACATTTATATGTACATCACGCGTGTATATATGTAGGTATAATAATTATACATACATATATCGGAGAATCCAGCTTAACTCGACCAACCTCCAGACCTCACCCCTTCGGATTATGGCCGAATTATCGTATCACGAATTTTTAGCTAGCTGAATTTTTCTCCTTTAAACCCAATTTTCGCTTCCAAAAATATATTTGAAAATTCGGAAACTTTTATTTCCTAAAACTATGACTCGAGCACACTCGAATTTTGTCAATACGATTATTTCGCTTCGAAGATCGCCAAATATTGAAAATTAATCACATCGGAAGAGGTACTCGAGAAAACCGAATTTGAATAAGGGTAATTCAGAAAAAAAAATTCGACCTGATCCTAGGGGGGTAGGATCTGGAGGTTGGTCGAGTTGAGCCGGATTCCCCCACAATATGTGCTTGAAAAGCAAATAAAAAGAAACACAAGATAATGATTACGTGTTGGCGATATTAAGATGTATGCAAATGTATACGTGAGTTTATTTGTCAAGACAGTTTTGTTGATAACACGTGATAACGACGATATACAGAAGGGGGGGGAATGGGGGGAATAACATAATTACGAACGTTTGCAAATATTTTACCTCGTGATTTCCGCTGCACAAATATTTGCCCTAATATAAAATATGTCGGATCGTTTGAATTATTCTTTAGACTATAGAAAAGTTTAGAAGTGGTAATTTCACGCGATTATTAATTCATCGTGTTAAATTTATAATTGTCGCTGGGGGTAGGGGTCAAGTGGAGAATCAACTCGCGACATTGGTTGAGGTTGCTTGATACTCCCCCACGTGTGATTTCCGATTACCGCGGGCGAATGAGTTTTATCTTCTTGCTTCGCAATCTGTAAAAAGGCACTTCACAATCTCTAGACCTCTTTCGTACGAGAAAAATTCAACCGAATAGTATTTAATTTCCAATTCAGTACCCGTAAATGAAAAAAAGTCACGAACAAGATATTGAGATATTCTATTGATAACCGGTTTTTTAACGAATATTGAAAAAATAGCGAGTTTTCCGAAGGCATAGCCGGTTTTTCCGCACACCCGTCCAATTAATTCCGCGACTCATGTGCGGTGCATTTTATGTGTACATCATATTTATATACTTCGCGACGGGCGATGTATAGCTATGAATAAACACAGGGATTATCGGGATTATCTCTTTGTAAAATGCGTTATTATTTGGCGCGGATGAGAGATTATTATAATATAGAAAAGCTGTGAATATTTCGAAAAATAAATTCCTATATATGATAAAGAAAATAATAAACAATTTACAATTAGTGACGTACTATATACGTACGTTGGGTTCGTTAAATATACATACATATATATAAATATAATTGTTGCGCATCTTTATTACAACTCGCTCCACGATAATTATTATCTCCATACGAATCGTTTAGTTTCAACGCGAAGAATACGGTGGAAGGTTGCAATATCAGTGTTACTCTACTAGAATTGCTTAGATTTTTTTTCTATCCATAGAAAACTACGGTCTTTCAAAAACTTATTGGTTCGTAGACCTGATAAACAAAACGAAAAATTGTGTTTCTCAATTCGGCTATGGCAGTCAATGTCAACGTTGTCTCAGGGTCTAGAATACCTGGTGAGAAGAAGACTGGAATCACGAACGATTTTAGATTCAATTCTTTTCCAAGCCTTTAATCGAGCTCTTCCTTCTGAATTCCCCATACAGAAGATGACCAGAGTACGGAAACCCCCGTAGACTTTGAGGCCGCGGTGTCAGCGACCGGTGAGTTTTTTTTTGTTGTTTTTTTTTTTTTTGTTCTATTGTCCGTGGGAATACTCGTGAAATTTCACAACCTTTTTGGTTTTAAAAACAAAAATGTTTAGGCTACGGACTTTTTAACGTGCTTCTTCTACTTGCGGCAATACCAGCCGGATGGACAGTTGTTTTTGACACATCAACGATAGCTTTTGTAATTCCATCGGCCGAGTGCGAGCTGGACTTGACACTTTTTAGAAAAGGAACCCTCGCTGCCGTCACGTTTGGAGGTCTGTGAAATTTTATTATTTGTCTTCTGTTTTTTTTTATTTCATTTTTTGTTAGCCCCTGCTTTCAGCAGTTAAGGATGAAATAGCGTGAAACATGGTTTTCTTCTCTTCCAGGAATGATATGCACGGCTTTCTTTTGGGGTTATATAGCGGATCAAGTAGGAAGAAAGCACCTTTTACTTTTTGGTCTCATATTAGATGCCATTTGTAACATATTTGGCAGCGCGTCTCAGAGTTACTACATTTACTTGTCATTTAAATTCGTCAGCGGGATAATGTGAGTATCTATAAAGGTGCGAAATGAGCTTCATAAAAAAGAAATGTATGACTCGATCTAAAGTACTCGCTAAATTCTCACGAGACCGTGAGAGTACTTCGTGACAAATGACACAGAGCACGTAGTATAAGTATAATATACGTTGCCTCTAGCTCCACTATAGGTTGCATGGTTGCCCAGGGCAACGGCCCGTCGAACGTACGAAACCCGGGCATTCGGGGAAAACCCCAAACAACTGACAATCGTATCTTTCGACGGAGGAACCAACTCGCTCTATTTTCAGCATTGGAGGTCCCTTCGCTATCCTGATGACGTACATTGCCGAATTCCATGCCGAACGACACCGCAGCAAAGTTCTAATGTGGACTGGGTCGCTTTTTGCTGTGGGAAACGTCGCTGTACCAGGTTAATTGACTAATCAAAGTTCCTAACAGAGAAATTCGTTCGGAAAAAAAAACAAAAAAAAAAAAAAAAACGGACCAGAAACGAAACTAACTCTTTGTCTTCTATTATTCACAGCACTTGCGAGGGCTGTTCTTCCACTACCTTGGTCGTTTTCCTTGTTTGATAATTTATTCGTTTTTGATTCTTGGAGGATATTTTTGATAATTTCCGGACTACCACCTTTGATTGGCTTCCTTACCGTCGGCTTATTGCCGGAAAGTCCAAAGTTTCTTATGACCAACGGAAACTCGTTGGAAGCGCTTAAAATATTTAGAAAAATGTACTCGATGAATACTGGAAAATCTGGGGATACTTATCCGGTAATTTTTAAATGGTTTTATTCGTCGAGATTCAATCCGACCATATCTTACGTGGACAATCCATGTCTGCTGGAAATTTTCACGTTGTCCTTCCTTTAATTTTCTCTACACTCGTAGGTCAAAGCTTTGCAACTTCAAGAGCATCACGTGGAAAAGCGTAACTCTTCTGTAAATTCTGGAATTTCATCAAATCCCAGCGATCCCCAAAAGATTGCTTTTTCCAAACCAAAGTCGGTGTTATCGGCACCTTATATTATTCCTATGTTGATAGTGAACATAGTCGTCTTTGCTAGCACGTCGGGGTGAGTGGGTCATTAAAATTCTCGACAATCATTGTAAAATAGATATACGCAATGTCATTGAACTTCCTTCCGTTACAGGATGCAAATAATGAAATCTTGGCTGCCCCAGCTGATCGTTATTCTGAACAACTTCGATCCGATGGAATCTGAAGGCTTGTTCAGCTCTCCATCAATTTGCGAGAAGCTGAACGCAGACGCTATCGAAGCTTTTAGAACCGAAATCGCCATAGCGAACGAGAATATCACAGAGAATTGCATTCCGGTCGGTGCAATAATCGCTATTTCGCTAAATTGACCATCCAGACTGATGCCAACTAATTTTTTTTTCATATTTTTCTTTACCAACTTTCAGATGGCCGTTTCACCGACCGTCTACACAAACGCAACCATAATCGCAGCATCCGCTGTGCTAGGTTCCTTTTTTGCCGGATTCATCATCAACAAGGTCGGGAAGAAAAATATTTTGTGTAAGAAATTATTTTTTTATCAGTTCAATCCTTTGGTCTCGTCCCTGTTTTTTGAGACCGAATTTCTTTTTCTTTTCAGTCATATGTCTGGTGTTAGCCGGTGCTTGTAACTTTGCTCTGAACTGGTCGCCGACGACAAAAATTTTTTTGATTCTTTGTTCGGCTATCATAGCGCTCACCGGGATATCCACGAATGCTATAACCGCAATGATCGTTGAAGTGGTTCCCACGAATCTCAGGTAATAATTGGAGAAATGACGCAGCTGAATTCAAGATTTTTGGAAAAACCATCTTCAGTTTTATCCTATGCACGTTTCCAGAGCAACGGCGGTGAGCATATCCGTGTTGACTGGAAGACTGGGAGCACTGACTGGAAATTTGTTGTTTCCAATCCTGCTTAACTTGACTTGTGACGCTCCGTTTTACTACATCGGTGGATTTCTCACGTGTGAGTAATGCATGCCGCATGTATGGCGGTATAGTAAATCCTGTATAAGCACGTACATATAGCGCACTAGCATAAGCTGCTGCAGCAGCAACAGCAATAGCAGCAGCAGCAGTCTCAGTGAAGTTAAGTGCATATGAGCGAAACGCTACACTCTAAGCTTTCGGGTTTACTAGTGTTTGTTCGCTAGTAAGTGGGTCATAGGAGGGTAGTTCTTACTCTGTTATTCCGGAGCTTTAGATTCTTCCATTGTCCTGCCATTCAGATTTTTGAAAATTTTCATCTTCCAATTTCTGTTCCAGTGGCATTCGTTGTGACGATATTCTTGAAAAAACATTCCGGAAAATTAGAATAACGCATATTGATTTATAATTTTAGATAATAACTTAATGTTTAGATGAATAATAAAATTATCGACGAGTCCAACCGATCTAGTATTAAATAAAAAAAACAAGCGAGAAAAGAACAGAAAAGCAAATTGTAAGATAAAAGACAGTATTACACTTATTGTATCTACAAATAACACGGCTATAATTATACGCAACATATATAGTACCATTGTATACGCAGCAGGTGTAAATAAACTAATTTTTATGTACAAGAAATCGTTCGAAAGACTTTTCTCGATACCAAGGAAACATGATACCAGAGTTGCTGGCACTACTTGAATAGTAGAAACCAGTCGTAAGTCCATCACTTTACATAAACGATTACTGACCTTATAAAACTGACGCATACTCACACGGAGTTTCTGTAGCTTCAGCAGAGTCTTGTTATTCGATGAATTTTCATGACGTGTATAATAACTATACTGAATGAAACAGGTATTCGAATTATTATCCACCTGCATAACATCGTTCAGGATAAAATAATCTCTTTGCGCATGTTATACAGGTGTGCAAAAAATAAAAGAAGAATATCAGATACCGAAGATATAACGAACAAAACAAAATATAAAAAAAAAAAAAAAGTCATTTGTGGAGACGGCATCGATTTTCAATATTGCACTCTGTCCCCCTGATTGTGACTGTTTATTTGCTCCTCTCACTTTGGCTCGCTAAAAATTTTTTTTTGTTTTCTATCCGACATTTTTTTGCAATGTCTACAATTATTGGATCGATACACGACGGTAAGTAATTGAGTTCCAAACCGATGTTTAGACATATCAAAGTGACTTTGGACACCTTTGATGTAGGCAAAATTAATAGACAACTTATAATTTTCATCTCTATTTGAGCTTGCGAACCTTCTTTTTTTTTGCATCCCGGAATCGATGGGTCACATGATCTCTTGAATGTACGTAGCAGGTATGACACCGTTGCGATATAGTCATATAGATCGTATAATACATGTACTTATAGACTTAGGCAGGTAGACGTAGACAATATGCGTGACTTTAACGTAGAGAAGTGAAATAGATACCATGTTGCACGTCGAGTGGCAAGTGAACGTTAGCTTTAAGCCAGGCATTATACTTGGTTGTTTACGGTTCCTGTTAATTACACCGGCACATGGTCCGCAGGTTTCCTGTAGTGCTGCCCGGAAGGTTCCTACCCAATGTAAAGATGTACTTGCACATATGTATACATATAGGTGTGTACAATGTACATATATATCCACCTATTCAAGCGTGTTGTAGAGAGATCAAGTGTACATAGTATCTGCAACGGAACGTCACATGTAAAGGCAGGTACACGTACATCTGCGTACGTCTCTATTGTATATCTAGTTATATTCATATAGACGAAGACGAGCCTAGATGTGTTGGTGAGTTGAATGTTGAATGCAGGGCTTTAGATCCGCGGTCGAAAATTTCACCCCAAAATATTAAGGCCGCCCAAGTTTTCCCAGAAGCCGGTTTTGGACCGTCGCGACGCCGTGCTCGACGTACGTATATGTATATTGAGGGTTATAACAGCGTAGGGTTGTGGGATGTATACACCTACGTGCTGTGTCAATTAAATTTACTGGATTATGGTGTATAAAGTGAACGAAGTGAGAGAGAGAGAGAGAGAGAGAAAGTGAAAGAGAAAAGTCAACGCTGCAGAGGGTGTGAACCGACGTTGTGATTTAAATGAGAAAATATCCTTTTTCTCTGCTGTAGAAACCATGAATTCCAATATATACGTTATACATACCTTATAAACTTCCTTCTTGAATATAAATTCGAGGTCAACACATGGGTTGTGTTGAATTCTTGATTTTCAAATCGATCTTTGTTGAACGGGTGGTTTAGTTCGTGATCTTGAATTTTACGCGGAAGGACTCGTTGATTCAAAAAAATCTTCAAATGCGTTCGATGAGGCTGACCTATATAGAATATGTCAGCGTACACCGATTCCCTCAAATGACGCGTCATAATTTTCTATATTAAATGTCGTTCGTTTGTGCCCCGCAGGCATTTGCTTATAAAATTCCGTTCCGCTGGATGCTGTTCCGGCTGCATGAATGTGTGCGGCACAAAAAAAAATATATATATATATCTAGGTAAAGTGGAAAACACGAGATGATATTAAATTGCGGAGCAAATGTCCCATCTGTAACGGGCGCCTCCGTGCCGACAGGAATCCTCCTCCAGCTTTATCGGACGAACGTGACGTCCGCACATCCCTTCAACCTCGTTATATTACCACCTCTACTATTCTGGTAAAATATGACAAGCCGGGGATACTCGAGTTTAAACTTTATCGCTACACCCACGCTAGAATTTTGGCTTACAAACTGACCTCGATTGTCAAAAAAATATCCCACCCGAAAATCATTCAATGGGGAGCTTTGTTCAAACGTTTTCCATTTTTTCACCCTTTCGATTCGACTGTTATGACCACTCACGATGAAATACGATCCTGCGAAACCTTGCAATTCGGGTTTTATTCAAATCCTTAAATTTTACGTAGGGGCGACAAGGGGCTGGGGGCTGGGGTCGATCGATGATTTGATAACGACGGTAGCTGGGTTACGTGGAATCGGTAAAGTCAGGTTCTCCGAGGTCGCTTTCGGTGCATGGTATAAATACCATTCGACGATGTTAGTTTGCTGACGAAAGAGAAAGAAGAACTTCGTCAATGTGTACCAACTTTTTTCTGTCGCGCAGACCTACCACCAGCAAAAGCGAAACCTTCCCTTGAAATGAGGGTTCTTGTCGAGGGTATTCTTTCGTCGGTAAAAATACGTGGCGTGAAAATTTGAGAAAAATTCTCTTCGATGAGTTTTGATCTTTTTTTATCGAAGAGTTGGAAACGCTTGGTGACATAAACCACCCTAATCCAGACGGACTCTGACATTGAAAGGTCCGTATAATACGAAACGGTAGTTCCTCATTATTATTCTTTTGAATAGCCTGTTTATGGATATTTCATTCCGAAGAAATTTGGAAGAGGGTTCAACACGCGAGAAGAGAATTAATGCGACGTTATACAAAAGTTCGAAATATCCTCCGTTTATTTAGTCCCACAATTGTACATTCGTATAGTTATACGTACCTGCTGTGACGGTATACATATCGTCAGGCAAATTAAACAGCGAAACTTTATGCATATCAAATTTCTTTACTCAGAGTATATATTTAACGTAAATACCTAGAAATATCCCTCAAAGGATCATGTAAAGGATATTCATATATCGCAGAGCGACTGCGGTTGTTTTACTCTCTCTATTTATTTATTCAGTTTTTTGTATTGTCTTTTTTCTACCCTCATAACACAACGTTGCAAAATTAGGCCAAAGTTAAAAGACAAAGAATAAAAAATTAATTAAACTGGAATAGGTGGGTCCAACTGAAAGTAATTGTAATTAACCTGCGAACACGTGTTGCTTTTTACATTTATATTTATATGTATTACGTACGTACAATCGTACCACGGACGCACCTATGTTGCGGCCTATATTATAATGTATACATGCCAACACAATGCGCATTAAACTAAATTAATTTCCATTCAAACCTCGATTCAAACAGTATATGAAATTCTACCCGAAACGTGTTTTGAGAAAACAAATTAATAACAAGAGCATTGACCGTTTTTATTTTTTCTTCATTCATGAATACGCATGTGCTAATATTCTCCGCGTATGAAAAATGCTAACGTTTAAAACTTCATCATTTTCATCTCCGCATACTTAGACGCCTCTAATTGGCGTAGATATGTATATTATCTATAGCAGTTTTGTTCAGCTACGAATATAAACCAAACGTGATTGTAATATAAGGGGCAAAAATGGAAACGATATGCAGGATACCGGAAGTGAAGCGTGCATAGGACTTAAAACGGAGGTGCATTCCTCAGTTATGAAACGTCGTATATAGGCCTGGAAGACGCACCACATACCTATATGCATATATACATATATAAATAGACGAAACGTTGAGGTGTACGAAGACAATTTAATTTGCACTAAAACATTCTCCGTCGTCGTGGTATCCGGTTTAGAGCTGAAAATTCAGAGGGGTTGATTGTCTCTTTCTTTTTTTTTCTGTTCATATTTTCTTCTTTTTTTTTTTGTTCGGTACCTGGAGCGGAGGAAATGAAGCATGCAATTTGGATGAACCACGCTCGAAATAGAAGATATGAAGAAAAAGACGAATCACGATTATTATTGTATTAATGCGATTACTTAAATTTGTTTTCATCAATTTTCGTTTCTTTTTTTCAAGACGATCTCGTGAGATGCGTGCAACGAGCCACGGGGACGTCGAAATACTTAGTGTCGTTAGGTTTATAATATATAGTCAAAACTTGATGAATAATACATGAATTTTCCCATACTCCGCGGTTATGTATAATAATAGGCGCGAATCGACTGACGGTCCAACACGGGTTATATTTGCTAAATTTACATATTTATTCGGTTCCTACCGCTTTAAGGTTCCTTACCATCATCATCGTGGCACCCACAATAAACGCACGTGCACACTCAGCTGCGAAGTCTCTCCCCCCTATAAATGTAGCTGTAGTATATAAGGTGTCGGACGTTCGCTCGAAAGTGATTCTGCTCAAATATACAACGTCGAAAGTATAAAACTGTTCTTTCGACACCTGGGTATATGAAGACTGGAATAATATTTCGCTGCAGAATTTTTACCTACACATATAATACCAAGGGTACAGCGTCGGAGAGAAATAAATGAACGTAAATGAAATTTAAATCATTGTAAATCTGATCTCAAGTAAATTATGCGAAGGAAAATATGATAACGATACAGATTTAATTCTTTCAATTGTATCTTCTACGAATTGTTCAGTATTACGTTCCTTTCGATAATCTTTTGAACCCGCATCTATCGCACGTCAATTTCGTACAGGTCCGCGCGCGGGCGTGTTGTCTCAGTGTACATAATGTATCGTTATATATACAGAGATAGATACATATGTACACGCGTTAATATACGTATACGTACGCTTGACGCCAACTCGGGCTTATCATCTGATCGATTGAATCAAAATATACTTCATTGTGTACATCCTACCATATTGCTGCGCGAAACTAAAAAATTCGCAACCCTGCAGTATATCTATAGACGATCGTGATAGAAAACGGTCCACACGCGTCATCGTACACAAGTGTATGTATTAATATTCGATTTCTACGTATTTAAAATATATTAAATCTAATTGAATTTCTGCCGAAAGTTTTTTTTTTTTTTTTTTTTTTTCTTGTAATGAAGTTCACATTACGAACATGGAAGTTATGTCGGGAACGCACCAACGATTAACCTACGCTAACGCGTGTTGGGCAAACACCTACGCCAATTAGCCCTTCATCGCAGGTAATTTCTGACGGCACGATCCCGCGTATAAAATAACATCATTTCGCTATAATCAACGTTGGCCGACCGCGAAGTACGCTATTCGTTCATTTTTACCTTCTGTATATGTATATATACAACGCCTATGTACCATATACCCACAGCTGTAACACGGAATATGTAAAATGGTATATGCCTACGGTTTCAATTTCAAAAGACTAATTATTATCTGCCACAGTTTTCAAAGACAGTAGCTTTTGCGGGCGACGCGACACCGAGCTAATCCCAGACAATGATCATAGTTCTTCCTACAATTTCCGCCACTGCAGGCATTTCATATTTTTTTCAACCAACTGCAGCCAACAACTTTCCCGATCTACACTCCGGTAAAGACTTCATTCCAATATTCACACTTAGGAAAAACATGAATATCATATACATGTGTATATATTTTAAAAGATAGCAGGAAATGTATACCAAAAATAATTCACAGATTTTCGCATACTTTAAAATCGTTCCTTTATACATTATATATGAGTACAAACTTCGAGCTAGGGAGGATCAGAATCTGAACAGTTATTGGAGGAAGTCTTCTGACCATGAGTCACCGGCGTTTCCCAGCGAGACAATTCCGCAGCCGCCCAAAGCCTGCAGCATCGGAGAATTTTTCGTTTATAGAAAAGATACCCTTTGACCGTTTCGAGAACGCGATTCGTATATAGTTTCTTCGGAACAATGCTTTAGTTTTATGCACGGAACCTATCGAGAACCGACACACTATTTCAGAAAAAAGTTTCCGAATATATTTCTCTCCACCGCGTTATTGAAAAAATAAAAAATTTGAATAATGAAGCTTGCGTTTAATTAATTAATGGTTGTCATTAATTCCAGCGATTAATTGAGTGCCGATAAAAATTGTCGCTTTTATATTTTTCTATTTTCTTTTATCTAAACAGATTTGAATCTACATTTCTATGATATTATACACATCGCAGAAAAAATAAAGCTTAATCATTTGCTCAATCATTTTCATTACAAACGCCAATGTGGCACCCTATATACGAATATGCGGAAGGCTTTCTAGCCATGAGTCATCCTTACAGACTCAAGGATTTATCCCAGCTATAGTGTTACAGTAGCTTACGTGTCGTATCCCATATTCTGCAGGATAAACATATGCATAATATAATAACCACTAGACTTATAGTCGCCAAATATCTGCGTACTCAACTCGCTATGGGTTAACTAGGGGTTGGTATTCACACAGCCAAATATCTTCTTACGCGGAAATAAATCCCATAATTATAATAATCGTATACCTCGTGGAAAGTTTTCGCGTGATAGATTAATCAAAAAAAAACAAAAAATCATAAAATGCTGGCTGAGCATGATCGTTATAATTAATCTGTTTAACGATCTCAACGTCGCGATAAAATCGTTTTTCATTTTTCAATTTTTTAATCCCGCCTGTATGCGCGCGTAGGTACATTGCTGACTATTTGTATATGACATAGTGAAAATATTTCTGCAAAATATAATGCGCACGGTCACTCTCGTGATTGCTGTGTCGAAGAACCCATTATATTTCTGCAGCAGGGATACCTACTCTTGGAAATAGATTTTTTTTTTATCGCCATTTCTTGGCTCGTTACTTCCGACGTTCATTTTCTTTCCTCCCTGTTTTGTAGGCGGTTTATTTTTTCTTAATTTCTTTTTTCATCCTAAGACTAACGGGGAGTAGTCAGCGGCTAACCCAACGTATCTTCCGAAGGAGAAATCGATCGTCTATAATTAAAGAAGAGTTTACTTCGGCGTCTACATCTATATATTTGAAACTCTTATGGTTATATAGCGAGCGCTAAAAGCTAAGGCGTATATTATAAAGTGATCGTTTATTTTTCGGTGGAAAAAAAAACACGGAAATATATGTATCTGCGGCTCCTGAAAAACAAGTACCTGAAGACCGACTTTCTTTGGAACTTGAAACTTTCGAATGAGAATATAAAGAATTTCACTTTTCTTCTTGAACGATCGCGAAGATATAAATTGATAAAGATAATATTTCGTTTCTTGTATAGATTAATGTCGCGATCATGTGCGACGTATTATCTATATCGATGGTATAATAATATAAATGAATACCATCAGCTGGAAGGACATATAATATTATCGTATTATTTGCGAACCCCCGATACATAAAGGCATCGAACTAATCTTCATTAATCGCAAGTGTCCATTTACGAGATCGCTATATATGAGGTAATTAATAAAATATAATCAGCGGTATGCATTGTACCTATTATATGCCGCAATAACGATCGTCCTCGGATCTAACAATAAGACTGTCACTTCATGGATAAACAATTAAAAATGGCAAAAAAACAAAAAGCATACAAAAATAAAATCCAGACGAATTTCTAGACTACGTCATACATATAGGATTATCACTGAAACTCGTTTCCATCTCGTTAATCCGAAGTCTGAAATATATGAAGGCGGAAATCGCGTCGCGTGCTGTCGGCCATTATTACGTTGGGCAGTCTGCGTTCAAATGGCAAAATTCTGTTGCCGAAACTTTAGGGCGCGTACCTGCATGAACATATACATATATAGGTGTATATAATAAAAGTGCATTATAGCATTTTATGAAAATTCTCACAGCTCTAGGGTAGATTAGTCGAGTTGTAGCACACGTAAGTTGTCACATATTTCACGTCTGTACATATATGCACAGGGTGTCTCATTTGAACCGGACCAGTCAAATATTTCAAAAACGATTCGTCTCAGATTAATGCTGTGGGGTTTCTAATGGGACATCAAATGTTGAAATTAGTTCGAGGCTAGGTGTCGCCATTTTAAGAACAATTCGTATATGGTGGCCATTTTTTTGAACGGAACTCGATTTTTTTTTTCATATAATTGCAGCTGTTTCGAGACAAATCAAGCACAAATAAGTAAATGATGTTTTCAACGACGTCTGAATTACGACAGTTCGAAGTTAATGTGCATATCAGTGCGCGTGAGGCGATCGGTGAACAAAATGGCGGCGAGCGCCTAGCAAGTGATCTGCGACGTCACGTGGTTATGTTAGTGGCGCATGCTCATAGCCGAGTGGCCAGTATGCACGAATATTCCCCGTATATTCAATAAATGTCAAATTAAGATTTTTTCATCTTTCTATTGCCTATGAAACTATACTGTTAAAATTTTGTGGTGATTGGATAAGTAGTTTTTGAAATTTTTGCGAAGACACAACATACGCTTTCTCTTTATATGATGAGATAGTGAGATGAGATGAGATGATCAGATAGATACTTCATACCTATATTGATCTAAAAGATCTTCAGATCCTTTCGACGACGAATGTGACGGTCGTTGAATATAAGAAAAATATTTTTCACCACCGTCCGAGCCACCGGCTCTATTTTTTGTACGTTCCAAAATGGACAAAAAATATATAGAAAATTATATCAATCGACTTTTAAAAGTATGTGAAAAAGCTGTTTAGATTTGGGAAACCTTTTGAAGCATATAGGTTACGATATATATATAATGTATAAAATATATTTATTCATAAAACAGCTGAGACGACTACGAAGGAGGGACAAAATTTCCGAGAACATTCGAGGATCGAACATAATAAGAAGCAGACTTTGGAAAGACTAAAAAAGAAAACGATTTCCTATATAGGCTCTTACCATCATCTGCACTTGACTTGCCGGAAATATAAATGCGAATTCGTATGTGTAGGATGAACGCCGAAGGCTGCTGAATAGTTGACCTGCACATTATTCACTTTAATGTGTGAAATTTGAAAATTATTCTCAAGACACATAATTAATAAGAGGATTACACAAATTATGAGTATACCTAAAGGTCATGATCCAAACACGTGCATAATTATTGTGCACCGGATAGATTAATGGTCCCTACCCACGTATAATTTTTCACCTGTTTATTATCCTCATCCTCATCCGCAAACAATATATAGTATATAGGTAATAACATAAATATTTAATTCTCCCAACAAATCTAAATCACCGTGTACCTACACATATCTGAATGTTATTTTTATGCGATCTGTACACGATATTTTATAATATCAAGAAATCCATCATGGCCGCTTCCCACGTTGCAGAGAGTATACATAATTCGTAACTCACATATGCTTCATTTTAGTTTTGTTGACAGAAAACAGCTCGGGAAACAGAAGAAAAGAATGAAAAGAGAAAAAGTGTTTTACGATTAATAGAATTATGCAACTATATACGTAATATATATGAGATCGTTGTAAAAAATGTAGCGGTGTCTTTTGTCTTTTGGTAATTTCGTTTTTTCTCCATACATTTCTTTGCCCTGTTAATTCCTTTCCTTTATTTATCGTATGCGCAAAGTTTATACGATGTGTAGCGATGTAACGCATACTATGCGTATATACGTATACAATATATTATAACGTCGATGTGCGACGCCACCTTTTGTCCAATTTTTTTTCTCGATTTCTTTTACATTTTTTCTTAGCGAACCATGAAACGTGTATAAACTAGTAGTAGGGTGGCTTATACTCTTGCATTATACTTTCAGCTAGGTACATAGGGGTGCGTGGACGCGTGACGCGTAGAACATGGACGTAAAAATAACGTGAGTTCGTGAACCACGTGCGGGGGAGTTCGTATAAATCATAGACACAAACTACGCGGCACGCGAGTCCTTCGGGGTTAAGCTGCTCCAGGTTTTGACGAGGACCTAATATGTTCCCTTGGTCGAGGTCGGCAGCTACTTAGCACCGCGCGAGGGGGGCGGGTCGTCGTCCTCTTTTTGCTCTCTCCTTCCTCTTTTTTTCCACCCTTCTATTGCGCCGGTTGTCGCGCATCAGAATAAAAAAATTAAAGAAATCAACAATCGCGATCTACATCTTTACGTGCCACGTGTTTGATTTGGGGTAAGAGTTTCAAAAGAAAACGAATAAGTGTACGTATAATTACATAGCCGTACATAACTCTATACAATATTACGGTGATGTTTGATTTATATTACGCAACGTCGATGTGAAGGAAAATTTGAAAGTTTGAATAGGGAAAGAAAAAATATATATAATGTAGACATTTATACAGCCGTTCATAACTGTGTATAATATTACGATGAAATTTGACTTACATTACGCAATGTCGATGTATTGGTGTGCAGCGGCGTATATAAGGACAATTTTTTAAAACAGATTCCGAGTAGGGCTTGCGACCCATGAGTAAATCATACAAGTGACGGGACGCCCTGCGTCGGTTTTCTAGACCGAGATGTAAATGTTCCGTGAGTATATAATACGACTTCCAGTGCATGAGTACCGTGGATCTTAAATCATACGTGCTCGCGGGTAAGCCAATAACCCTTCCGGATCGCTTCGTTAAAAAAAAAAACCTAAGAAAAAAGTGGGGAAAAAAAACGAAATGGAAGAAAAAAATGAAAAAACGTAACTTATATGTGCTATCGTAGATTCTAAATACGTCTCTCCAGAAGTCACGGGGTAAAGTCACTTTTCCAGCGTCTAGATATTTAACCCCTTCAGTTAAAGGTGTCGCTTCACTGCTACACTACTGTATACAGTGTTGGTTTTGGCGGGCCCATGATCATCTGATTAGTGTAAGTTCCGGTCGATATTTTAATTCAATTAGAATATAAAAAGGGTGCTGGTGGTCGACGATCTCTCTCTCTCTCTCTCTCTCTCTCTCTCTCTCTATCTCTATCTCTATCTCTCACTTTTTCTCCCCTCTATCTTGTAAAAAATATATAGAAGTTGCAGGCTGGTATAGTATTGACTGAAAACCAATAGTCAGTCGAGCATAGTTGCTGCTGCTGCTGCAGGGAGAAAGAAACTCCAAGAGAAGCTACAACCCCTGCAACTATTTGACACGCTAGTTCGAATTTTCTAAAATTGTCAAAGCGGAATCATGAAATAGGAGAAGATTGGGATTCGTAATAATCTATGGGAAATTGTTGGAACAGATTTAAATTTTGAAAAAACTTTGTGATCAAGAGTTCCAAAACTTGCAGTCGCGAGAAATGGGTGAAGAAATATTTTCTTTCTCCCATCCCTGCGCACACTTGAAGAAATTTCGGAAATTTACGCTCACATTCCACGTGGCTTTTAACGAACACATACGCACATACCATGTACTATAGTTGGTGTTCGATAAGGAGCTGTAGGTTTTGAAATGGAGTCAGAAAAAGGAAATTGGGAATATATCGAAGAAATTTGTACAAAGTGAATAGATGTCCTTTTAACAAACACTGTCGGAACACCAAACACCAAATACGAAACGTCAACCCCCGGGCCAATATTGACGCCGACGCATGCGCAGATCTCCAAAAACTTCCTGATAACGTGGGGCGTCGCGACGCTGGTTTAGTATCGGCCGTCACGCCGCTGCGCCACGACGCAAACCGATCATCTATACCACCCTACCTGGCGTGCTCGTTCTCCGCCACCACTTTTTGACAGCCACGCGCGTCATCGCGGCTAACTGAAACCCAAACCCGGTGAACGTTCCGAAACGAAGGGTGCAGTTGTAGCTAGTATTAAATTAGAATATTACATCAAACAAAAACCTTAGTAAAGTTTTCAATATTCTCAGAGTTTAAAAAAATGGTGCTGTGAGTTTCATTATCTTCCTTTACATCCGCGGGTAGTTGAGATGCAAACAACTTTCAAAGTGAAGTGATTAGATTCTGAAATAAAACAAAGCAAAAACGTGAAATTTTATTCAATGAGATGTTTCGTTCTACGTCGATCGAGGTATTAGGGGTCGGAATTGTTCGAGGGTAGGTTATAGGGATAGAAATAAAATACATATACTGTGGCCATGAAAGTTGAGTGAAGAACAACAACCTTTTTGGAAACTGCTGGTGAGGAGAATCTAGGAAAACTGTCAGACGATATGGCGATGGATACGAGAACTGTCAGATTGTTGCTGTTGTTAACGACATGTGTTACAGGTAAGATAACAATTGTGTCTCCTAAAGTCATTATCAGGTTTCATTACACTGTCGTCTCGACGAAACGCGTCTTCAAGGGCTGAGAAGATCATCGATACTTAGATCGAAACACCTGTGGCATTACACACAGGTGCGTATAATTCTATTTCTTTCTTACTTTTTCTTTTCTTTCTCCTTTTTTGTTTTTTTTTCTTTTCATTCTTTTTTTTTCACATAGTCAAACAAACATGGTGCATTCTTTGTCTCTTCGATATGCAGTAGAATACAACTACAAGTAACACACATCCCATGCACTATATTGTTTAGGAATCGACCATCTGCAACTATATATACACATTTTACTGTAATAAATTTTGTAAGCCGGCTTAACATCGCCCCGCAAGAGAAATGAAAACATTTTCTGTAACAGTCGCTTGATCTTAATCCCTGAAAACTAGTCGAAGAATGCAGCTTCAGTGCTTAACTCCGCTGGAGCGCGATGTTTGATTCATTTTTTCATTTTTTTTTTTTTCATTTTCTACTCCTTCTTATCCGGTGAAATTACTATGTTTTCAAAAATCCCCTCAGCAGGTAAATAGTTTACAGCTGAAAATTTGTCTGCACAGGGTTCATTATCTCGATACCTATATATATATATATATATATATTGTAATGCGCATTGCGCCAAATGCATAATTAAAATTTAATCAACCGTTCAAAACCATTGTATGTAAAGTGAAACTATATTATCGATGAAAATATTTATACTTTTGTTAAATCACTAGACGTTCGATGGAGGGTCAAAATTATTTTATACCACACGTCAATGGCACGATGAGAAAAAGTAATTTCCAAATATTATTATCATTATTTTTGTTTTTCGAATTGTCCGATTTAATTATTAACGCGAACATTCGACATCTGTAATCCCATTGTACCGTACGCGCACGTTATATTACAACGGATCCTAATCCTTAAAATAAACCTGTTTATAGAATTTCAGATACATAATAGGAACCCTTAGCATTATACGAATTAGCCAATTAGGTATAATCATATGAATTGCCGTCGATGAAATAGGTACATAAGTACGTTTAAATGAGAGGGAGAGAAAGGTTCTCTCGCGTTTACCGGAATGATGAAGGCGGCTTAATGGTGCTCGTCCTGACAACGAATGAAGGTCATCGGTATAGGAACTTGATGTACGTACGTACGTAAGTACCACTATAGAAAAAAAAATGACAAAAAAAGAAAAGAAAACTCGATGACAAGAAAACGTGATGGGGTCGAGGCGCCGCTGGATTCTGACGTCACAATGTCAACGATTGGTACTCCATAGATCTAAAGGGTATACTTCGCTGGCCGCTTAACCCAAAGACTGTCGAGAGTCTATGGGTGGGTGATATGAATGCGCTAACGGTGCGCTGTTTCTTTTTTTTTTTGATTTTTTGATTTCTTTTTTCAATTAATTATTTTATAATCTAAACAAATTTTGGTCAGTCTACTGTAACGACATTTGCTAACGATGATAGATGAGCATAAGTTGGACGTGCGTTTCTTAGAAATTTGGATCGTGATATTTTGTTATACATATCTACATGTACGTGTGTATATGTACGTGATGCTCAAATTAAGGGATGTTGTATTCGGTGTGGCCACGTTAAATTAAATTACCTTTAGTGCCGGAGTTGTACGCCTTAATTAGCGACAGGGGTATAAACGTTACGGTCTGGAGTTTGAAAATCACATGAGAATACGTATCTACTGTATAAGTTATGTATGTAGCTGCGCTTTGTTTCTACTGATTCCTTTGAACCATTGCATTTTCTCTGCGGGGCTACTGTAGCGGATATAAAATCTGGATTGATGTACGTATGTAATTACGAAAATCAAAATTTGGCTTTTTGATTATCTCCGAGGTGTGGATTCGTTTGGAAACTTTCTAAATATCGTGGGCGTACAATTCCAAACCTTCAACCCCCGTTGAACTTGGCTTAAGATTTACTTGAGTTCAACGACACATTCGAGTGTTGAATTACGCTAACGTCAAAATATGTAACTGGAATTACGAGCTAGAACCAACTTAATTACACTTTGATTACAGCGAACATCGTTATATGAAATGATCCAATGGCAATCCCTTTCTCAAAAATATTTCTGGGCGCTAGCTACAATATTTTTTTAGATTCTCATATTGAAACGGAGTGTTTTTTTTCCAACCAGAATAGAGATGCCGATGAGTTTACCTTCGCAGAAAAAACACATGAGACAATGAAAAGGAAGTAACTTTTTGAAAATATCAAATTTCTGAAATCTATCAGTTTCTCAAAATTCTCATTGTAATTATGTTGAGCAGACGGTTATATGGCACAGCTTTGACGCGAAAGGGTGTGTTCTGTAGGTATGAATTAGTTCTTCAAATTGTCCACGACGGTGTAAAGCATTCAAAGCATTCAGTGATATTACTATCGGAAATCGAAGCTCATCGTCGATGCTGATCAATTAGAGCCGCTCACGAATGGTATTCTCTAGCAATTACTACCAGTTTACATTTAAACGGGATTTCGAAAATTAGATTACACTAATTTTTACAATCGCAGTGGAATCAACGTGGGCACGCAAACCATTAAATCGTTATATGTATTTACGCGTGAATATTTCACAGACATTCACAGACATTAAGTTCATCGGTGATGAATAAATCGGAGTTCCATAGACGAAATCTTTTCACATTAAAAAAGAAACTAAAAACAATTCCTACCAAGTGAAGCTTATATTAGCTGAGATGAGAAATGTAATTCTTAAAATATAATCCTCCCTCCGTATAGTAAATCAGGAGATAAATATCGTAGATCGTTGTTGCAGGGTGACTAGATTTTATTTAGTGACTTCAGTGACTTGATACGTATAGCGTATACAGACGTGATAAGTATATATATATACTGTATAAGTAACTTCAGTAAAATTAATCGTCCGTCTTGTGCATAAGTGCAGTGCCGAGCATCAAGAAACATTTATTCACGATTTAAAGTTACTCGATTTTTCCACATGCACTTGATATCCATCAAAATCACGGAGAATCTGATTTTCGGTCATGAATTTCTATTCCACTTTCTTTTTTTTTTTCACGAACATGCGATTGGATTGAACGGTGTCGCGTGTTTAGGATTAGTTTTTAATCGCGATAATTCCGTTAACACGGTTCAAAAATTGAACAGATGAGTGGCCTGAAAGATAACAATATAACGTTATGTGTTTACAGGGAAAAAAATTTTTACTTTGTTTTAATGCGTCACAAAACAGAAGCTTTGGCGTGATAGTGTTTGGGTATATTTATTCAGCGATGATCTATTACACACATAGATCTCCCAGCCATCTTGAAAAAAAAGACTGCAGATTATCGCCGCGTAAGATTATATACAAATATATGCGTACACTAATGATTGTCGCAAGTATAACTTGTAAACTTCCATTAAATCACTTTGGCCTCCGAGGAATTCTAATTCATCCCCTAAATTCCGACCGCGCCGGCCCACAGATAATAATAGAATTTGTGGGCGTAGATAAATTTTACTCAACAAAATTTATCTTCCAATCGTTTGCGCGCGAGGGGTGGGCGGATCGCTTGAGACGCTGCGCTATGTACTTTCGTTTTTCATTTCTTTTCCTTTTTTTTTTGTTTCTGCTTTTTGTTGACCTAGGAGACCCAAATGACTATTGATGACAAAGACGACAGGAAAAAAATCTTTCGTGAATCGCATCGAATTTCAATTTCGGACAACGTAATGACACAATTTTTGTACACGTGGCGAGAGTTATAATTATACCTACTACGCAACTTATTCATGTATTTGATTCGATGTATACCGAAATTGAATAAAAATTGATGAGAAATGTTGAGTAACATTCTTAAAGATCTAGAACTATAATTCAACCATTTTATATCCATGCGTATGCACCCTGTACATCTCCTTGAATCGGAGACTTGAATGCTGGAAACGAACCTATGTGAACCTGGCAACCCACTTTTGAGAAAAAATATCCAATGTAGCAAAGTAGGTACATGGAAAAAGTTATTTTGTAGTGGAAGAATTTTCGTTTGTATAAGTTGAGCCAAAAGAAAAAGTTACACGGGATTTTCGGAAACTCGAAAGGGCCAACTTTTTTGTTTTTTGACTTATAGGTACATTTTTTCGTTGGATGAAAAATAGAGGATAGTGGTGCAAAATATGTAAGCTGAAAAACAAAAATTTGGCACTTTCGGATTTCTGAAAATCACGTGTAACTTTTTTTTGGCTCAACCACAAACGAAAATTCTTTCACTACGAACAACTACAAACGATTTCTAATTCATTTAGCTATATTTGATATTTTTCTTGAAAAGTGGGGTGCCAGGTGCCCATAGGTCGGAAACGAGGCTTTCAGCTGGCTACATCGTCATTACCTCGGTCATTACAGTCCATCATGTCTTCGCGTATTCAAAGGTTTCCTTAATTTACATCGTATTGAGAAAATCGTAATTTCATCTTTCCTTTTCGTTTCAACATGCTACTCTTCCAAACCCTCTGTAAATGTCGTCGCTGATTGCGCTCGCTGCACGTCGGTGATGATTATTTATTTATCTATTTAGTAATTTATTTACCGTTCGTTCTATTCCTGCACCTCTATTTTTCGATGCTGTGTAAAGTTATTTCATCAGACTTCACGGGTGCAGAAATAGATAAAAGTACGTCGCGAACATATACCTACCTTTTATATAAATATAAAAGCTGCCCACCCGAAATGCGAAAAATAGCATTAAATTAATGTAATAGCATATGTATCGATTTATCATTCGGTTCTATGTACATAGTTATATACGTTTACGTATATTCCGAAGCGTGATGTCAGTTCGTTGATTCCATCCGTCGCGTCGGATTGGTCCGTGATATTGACAGGAACTATCGGGTCTTCCTAATGCGAGAAAGAAGCATCGAAGCGTTATTTTTTCGTTCCAGACAACTGATCTCGTCAGGATTCCGGTCAGTTAAGAAATGATCACCAACACATACGGCTGATGAATTGGTTTCACAAAAAAAGAAGAGAGAAAGCGGTGTAAAAATTGGAGAAGAGCACGTAGGTCACAGTCGAAGATAAGTCGAGTCTCGAGTCCGCAGAAACTGACTTGGCTGATTTCTGAAACGAACTAGTCTAAGTCTCGCCAGACCAGACCGCAGGAGGATATTGCGTTTCCTATTTTAGTGTTATGGTCGGTGGGTAAGGTGAGCAAACAGAACGCGTTAATTAAAGTTCACTGTGACGTACCAGTCACGTCTTATACATACGAATATATGTATACAACCTCGTTTTATTTCTATATATGTACGTATGAATGCTTTTGTGCAAAACTATTTACACCCGCATGTATATGTGATGTACCTGCGGGTATATGAGCCCGGGTAGTGCGGCGTATAAGCGACGTTTTTTACTTAATTTTCTTTCCTCGCATTTTTAGCTTCACTAATTGTCGAGATTTCCCTAAATGGGCAATAAAGATATCATCTATAATCTTGAGAATAGAATACCTCGATGACCGCAAAGTCCACATAATTGTTACCATATAGAAAAACAAAACCGCACTATAGCTCAAAAGGCCCTGCGTATAACATATAAGTTAAAGACATGACAAACAACTGATAAGAATATTTGTACAAAAAGTTTGACGTTTGGGCACAAATGTATAATAATGCGTTTGTACGTGTGGCTGTTCCTTTCTCACAGTATCTGAATACTGCGTCATAAAACGAAGTCACAGTTTTTTGTATTCATAGAAAAGTGACGGCGGGCGCGATGGCGGTGTAATATTGGGTAACGTGGAAGTTGAAACTCCAAGCTTTTGTACGTATACAACTCTTATTATATATGTATGACGTCATTCAAGAATTTGCGTCGTGTATAAATATTACATAGGTATACATATATTTTACGTACGGGGCGACTCGAATTCGCCTCGGAAACTCCAGTGTTGCAGATTACATTTCCCCAAAGTGACGTCGCTAGGTACATACATACCTATATATCGGATGCATACCGATATCGCAGATGGCCCCTGAAGTTGTTCGAAAACCGATTGGACATCGACTGCATTCCAGTTTTTCATCTAATACACTGTATATACTCTGCACTCGTAGTGATCAGTGCAAGAAGAAACTCGAGATATAATTCCCAGAAAATGCACGCGATTTTGAAGGTTTAGTACGATCTCGACATCCAGTTCGAAATTTGTTTTTTCTTTTCTTTTTGGTTTTATCGAATATGATACGACTCCGCCGAATATCAAATAACCGAAAATATGCAGACCCTTTCCTAACCAGATCCCACGTTTTTTACCCTTTTTTAAGGCCGATGATCGCCGTCTGCCCGCGTCACGGTCACTCGGTCGATGGTTCTAGATAGGCAATCAGAAAAGGCGCAAGGTCGGTTGATATCCGCCATAGATAAGCTATCGCCAATAGAGACATTGATTTAGGATGCCCTCGATGCAGCGTAACAAAGAGCCAGTATTATGGGCCCGCGAAAACCGAAAACCGAAATACGATTTAGTTTTCACAAATGTACGATGAAAAAGAAATGGAAAAAAGGAAGACCAACGTGGAAAGCGTGATGGAAAAACATTCGCTTTCGAGTTTTCCAGAGTTTTCGGGGCGTGATAAAAATTATGGCCCTTAAGAAAAGAAAAAAAACGATCATCGAGCGTACCATATGTATAGACTGCAGCTGATGCGGAGCTCATTGGGAGTAATATCAGGGTGAAGTTTATTGGGAGAAATCCGGCTAAATATGAACATGAATATGAATATGAATAATGAATACGGGTATAGCTTTATGGTATAATACTGTAAGGAAGACACGATCTTGTAATGCTGTCATAATTTATTTATTTTTTCTCCAACTCGTAAGGGCAATTTTCATATCGGCAATTTGCTGTACCCGAAGCCCCGCGTAACGAGTTCTCATCCCCACTGCGACATAAGCGACCAATTAACCCCGTTATTTATAGTATCTAGACTCTTTACAGTACATGTTAGACGTCGAGAAGCACAAATGTCTCGTATTTATATATTTATATCCACGTAGCCACTGAAGCAACTACTTTGAATCATGGCGAGCGAAACGATAGCGCGCTTGATCTCTAAATATAGATTTTATCTTGATGGACACTCGAAGGGTATTCATGCTTATGGGTTTATTATAATTGTAAGAGATACATTCGTCTAGTCAGCCCCCGACATTGGATCGGTGAAAGAAAGAAGATGATACAGATTTGAAACTGTTGCGCCTCAACGCGAATGCTATATCATTTTAAAATACATGATAAGATTCAGAAAATCAATGAAAGGAGTTTGGCGTTCAACAATTTGGAGTGTGCGTCCGACAGAGAAGATTTTTTTAGGCTGACTACGCGACGCAGAAAGCCTCGCCATATGGAATCAAAGATGAATCGAGATCGGTATCGGTTGGGAAATTCTTTTCAAAGAGGTATTGGAGAGGTCGTAAGTGGTTTGTAAATTGTGATACCAATGTTTTGGAATTTTACCAAGCTAAGTGGTGGGTAGTCGGGGGGGGGGCACCTAGTCGACTTACCTATAGCCCTCCTCCCCACCTAAGGATTGAAATTCCTGCTCATATCTGTAAGGGTTGAACAATATTTCGAGTCGGTTTTGGACATTTCGTAAACAGTTTCGAATCCTTATCAATTTTTCTTTTTATGAATCAAATGTGGGAGAGCTGACTGTACGGATCTATAGCGAAGTACATACTCGAGATGGCCGTGATTAGGAAGACAAAAGAGTGAGAGAGGAAGGCAAATTTATTCAATTCTGGAGCAAGCTCTATTTAACGATAAGAACTGCAGACATTGATGCACAAAGCTCAATGAAAACTTGAAAACAATATAATGAAAAGTATAGTATACACCAAAAAGAGAAGAGAGAACAAAAATCAAAAGAAAAAGTATTCGAATGGAAATAAACATAGTAAGAAATTGAGAATAGAATTATAAACTAAAGCTATGCAGAAATACTATAACAAGGAAGAAAAGCTTGGAAACTAAAAATAAAGTAGAATTATTTCAACAGACTAAAAAGAAAATAAGATAGAAAACTGAGACCACGACTTTTTAAATCTTCGTAAGGTCGATATCAATTTTTTCGTTTTGTTTCCTTTTCTTTATTAAGAAGGATCGAATATCCTGAAGTAAGATGCCGGGACTCGCAAGTCGTGGCCAATTACTTTTAAAATTATAATATAATGAACCGCATCGCAGGATCTGACGTGAATTTTCTTAAATTCCAAAACAAATTTTTTCTCTTCCTCTAAACATGAAAATCGCGGACCACAGGTTGAAGAGGAACATATGTCGAAGGTCCTGAACTCCGAGTGTCGTTTGTTATCGTGAAATTCGTATAGTTCCGAAGACGCAGGACTTCGACTGGTCATTTTTTAATAAATATACCGACTTCTAGTTTATATAGTTCGTTGGGTGACCTGTACTACGAAAAGGCATTTACACAGGGCGAACCCCTGCGATATCGATCCTTTACGGAACATTAGCATTACGCGGCATAAAACGCATCCTGGCGCAGCGAAGGACAGGTCGAATTTCACCTATGCACGATATACCTACACGAATATAAACGCAGTCTACATTTTACGAGCATGTAATTACGTATGTATACGTTTCACGTATGTATACATTCATATAGTATAAGTGGGGAAGACGACTATATCCGATTTTCCATCCCGTGTATTCGGTGAATCTCGTATACTAATCCAGATCCACGATATTCAGATTTTTTCGATTCTTTCAAGTTTCACGTAGAATATTATTACCTCGCTCTGATTCGCCGTATAAAATATTGATTAAAAAATATCAAAAAATAGAATCAAACAAAAAATGAAAAGTAAATAAAATGTACTTTAAAAAGAATAACGATGCACTTTATCGAGCACAGAGGTTTACGTGTATAGGTGTCTGTGTATAAACAATAAACATACATGTATATAATGTATCAATACTAATGCACGTGTACACATAACCGTTAAGGTTTATCGATTGGATGGGCCTTCTGTTTGCTGTCTGTAGTCTGCACAGTCGGAGGTAGCTTATTGCCTCGAAACATGCAAGATTGTGGCCTTAACCCCTAGCTAAGGTCCGTGGATATTGCTGAAAAGCTCCTGCATTTCGTATACGTATACCTATGTACGATACATTATATCTGCATGCCTGAAACCAGCTATTCCTTATAAAACTATCGATCTATATCGATATCTCGCGGTGCAATACACCCGCGGGTTCAAAGTATCCATTAAACGGGGTCGAACGTAATTCTGCGTCCTCCACACCTCCTGATCTACCAAAATGACTTTCATTCAAATTAGCGTATAAATTTTATTCAATTGTCGAAGAAACAAAACGAATTCGTCAGATTTAATTGTAGCGACGGAAACTTTTTTTTTCCTTCATTATTTTCATCTTTTTCCTATATATACATATATCTGATTATGTGATATACATACGTGCTGTATTGTATAATCAAATTATATGTCATCCAGCGCATGTATTACTGCAGATACCGTTCGTGCAAGCGTGGTGAAATGCGGTGCAGGTCGCTATTTAATGCACAATTCTCGTGACGTTGATAAGAGTTTAAAATAACGGTGTTGGATATATTTTATAAATTATGGTTCAAGCACGTACCTTATATGTTTTTTCGTGCTAAGGTTCAAGGTCTCAAGGATTCAAGGTTCCAGTCGTAAGTTATGAGCACACTTTTGCTTCGTTGTACTTGATTATATTCGAACGGTAAAATAATCGTTGATTTTACCACAGATTATTATGGATAAATAAATCGGCAGATTATTTGTTTTGTAATATGTTTTAGGTCACAATTGTATCAATTAACCCGTCAAATACATGCAAACCCAATTTATTCGTTTAAATAAAATGCGATAACGTGTAGATTTGAAAAATAAACGAACATCATTGAACAATCTGATTGAATCTTCTTTGTGATTTTTTGCATCTCTGATAAAGATATACGAATTGAAGCGCTGAATTTAACTTAGTTCGACCATGTCGTTGTGAAGTGTAATTTGATATTCATGCGAAACGATATAATCCTGTTTACAATCAAGATCCATGTTCATACGTAATAACCGTAATATAATCATTTATCTAAATATAGGTATATATCGGGGCGCGATAAAATCTCGTAGTATTCTACCCCCATTATACCTCATAGCTCGCAAATAAAATTTGTCAAAAGCTAACACGATCCATCATACAAATATGCACGGTTAAGTTTAACCCCCTGGTGCTCGTACACCTGTACCCTATTTTCACTTGACGTATACTTGTACAGGTATACACACATTTAATATACGTGGGCACAAGGTTTAGATAGAAATATTCACGGTCTTAGGCGCTGTTCGTCTTTTCTGAGCGACCATAGAATCAAAATGTAAATTTGTTCTTTGTCTTTCACCTTTGCATGCAAATAATTATTATTATACATCCTGTTCTTCAATAATCCCATATAATTACCGAAGCATGGGGAAAAGCTGTATAAAGAATAAAGATTAATAAAATTGATGAAATTGCGATTGAATGGAATCAGAAAAAAAAGGAGGCGTGCCCTATAGGTCGCGATGAATAATTTACAAAATTCGTAAGGAAAAAGAAAGAGGAAAAATATTAATAAATAAATATTAAACGGATGAATTAGTACGTGTAAAGTAACGTGTACGATATGCGTATAAATACTGGAATGAGGAAACTGTTGAAAATATAGCATAGCTATTTAATTAGCGGGTGTGGTATGTGGCGGTAACTGTCCCTCATATTATCACATTGCTATTATATGTATAGTCGGTGTGGAATATTTTCTGTATGGATATTAAACTTGTACACATTGTGTATGGTTTAGTATTTAGGTTGTAGGGCGCGGCTGCAAGAGACCCATGGGGTTTTCCTGACAAACCACCCTCATGAACGACCTATCTAGGTATAATACATATTATTATGTATGCGCATATATGCAGCCCTATACAAAATATGTATATGTGTATATATATATAATAGAACCTACTTGCATTCGCGTCGGTGAATTAGGTGCAGCAAGCATTTTTTTAAATTATTTTTCTCTTCATGTTTCTTCTAGTAAAAAAAAAAGTCGTTTGCCTGTTCTGCCAAATAATTCAACGCGTCATAGAGGATTAGTCCACTTTTTTTTTCTCATCTAATTACGTAGCTAATTATAGCCGCAAGTTGCGATGTAGTGCGAGGATCTGCGGCATCGGATATTGAAGTCCTTGGGAGGTAATCCACAGTAACACATTTTCATTAAACAACTAATCCGTCGTTTGGGACGGGATGTGTATTCTTGAAACCCTTGAATTATATAAGAAGAAACATGGGCGACGGTTGATGATATATTGTGTTTATAGTGCTGCTCCTGGTGTTCCTACGATTCGTTTGATATTACGATGGGCTGTTAGCAATGCTGCTTCTTGGACCAAACAATAATCCTACTTGTCTCGTTGACAAAGCCGTTCGACACGTGTTCCATAATGGAAGTTAATTTGATCTTCGTTCTCCGGTGTCTAATACAACAGACGTTTATCTTACGTTTTGAGCTGTACAGTGTTTCAAAGAATTCTCCAACGATTTCCACCTTGGTATCAATCATTGAATTCGCTATTCTTTCTCTTATCACTTGTTCTTTTTCTTCAAACTCCAGCACGTGATGGATACACCCATTTTGGTTTTAACCTTCGACCTATCTTTTATTTTTCAGTGAAGGAGGAAGCCGATAAGCAAACCCAGAGCGTACATTATTGTAAACACGATGCCACTTTATGTTGTAATCGTATATCCTTTCGACGCCTAGCCTCTCGTTTTCTCGATCGTTCTGGTAACGGTAATGGACATTTTTTTAAATCAAATATTTACCGCCTTCCGGATAGGTATAGTCACCTATTAGTTTCAAAATGGGATTCTGATCTTTTGCGCATATGATCGTTAAAAATATATATATATACAATACGTATCGGTTGTTTACACTGTCGAAGCAACGATGCATGGCGGTAGGTGTACAAGGAAGCCATAAAGATTTCCATTGTCGGCGAACGCGATAACAAGAAGAATCTTCAGGAGAATAAAAAGAGTAAATATCCTCGATGAGTATGTTGTGGCAACTCGTGTCTCCTACATAAGAGGGTTAAAATTTATTGAAAGAAATTTAGACTGCGTACAACAAAGCAGCAAAGAGGAGAAAGGAGAGATGAAAAATAAGTAAAAGAAAATACTGTTAATAAATTAGACGATCACTTTGCGGAGGCGTGTCACTAATTACTTTTCAATGCTCGTAAGGATAAGATTCCTTAACCACAGACGCGAACTAGTTCGGTAATTTAGAGTCACTCACAGCAGCTCCCTTCTTAGGGAGTCGGTACATCAGATCTGTTCTATAAAAACGTGGCGGTAGCGTACTTCAGTTTCGTTAAGTGGTGAAAACCGCTAAAACGATATAAAAATAACATCTTAACCAGCTATGACTGCCGAGTTCACAACTTTTATCTCTTAAAACCTTTCACTATTCCTACTTTTTTTCTACTTTATTTTTCGCCCTAATATATACGGAAAACCACTAGCAACATTTTCCAGTTAAAACTTAACGCGCAATTCAAACAAATTTTTCAACTCATTTTTCCAACGCTTCCTGCTGTCAATAAGTATAAATACATGTAGTACCACCCAACTCCGTTTCCGGGAGATGGATTGTGATATTTTCTGAAGCATGTCAGCTTATAATTATAATGATTAGTTCCCTTTTATGACTCAAAGTCAATCTGATCATGATCGGATCCATATTAGCGCTAATTAATCTGAATTTAGCCAACCATAATGATTATGTGGCTACTTTAGCCAGAATCGTAGGAAAAAGTAATTCTCAAAGCGGCGCCAAAAAACGAGAAGAATATTCATACGCATACATAAGGGTGTTGCAAGTCTCTTACGACTGTTCTAGGGCTGCTTAGGTATCAAATTTACTGTACGGTTCTGTTTTCGGGAATCGTACCTCGAACTGCCCCGAGAAGTAATATAGGGTTTCCAGGTATATATCGATGTTCCAACTTGACTCCCCTTTTTTCCCCTATCATGCTTACAACGCGACACGTGATCCTCCTTTTCGCGTCTGCAATACGTATCTACCAACGTATCTCCGTTTGCTCATTCTTTTTTTGCTTTATCAAATTTTTGTTGACAACGGATTAAATATGTATCCAACTCTGTGATCCGACCGCGATATAAATAACGATAGAAATTCCGTCGTTGTTAAAAGGAAAAAATGAGAAGCAAACAAACAATTGATGGGGAAACTTGAGAAAGGAGGAAGAGGAATTCGGTCAATGTCGAAAACCTGAGCTTTTTAAACTTGTATCAATAACTCAGAGAGAGAAGTAATTTTAATTAGGCTCAACAAAAACTTGTGTACATACATAAGCGACGTTTTTTTTTGTTTCTCAGTATGTTAAAACGTTGAGGATCGCCCATCAGTTACATCAAACTTTGATCTTCGCCCCAAAACCCTCAGCTATCACCCTTTCTCTTCTTCTTCTTCATTATCTCTTTTACACGTGATTCTTTTTTCTTCTTTTCCTTAGCTGCGCTAGAATCTGCATTGAATCAAATGCCACGGTGATGGGGGTAAGGGTCTGGATCAGGAGTTTGCATAAAAATTTTCGAGAGTCTTAGGAAGTCTCTGGATATATCTTCACTCTTTCTCCCGGCCTCCGGGGGATTCGGCAGGGATTGTAAGCGTTCGGCTGGACTCGATAAAAAAAATTTGTCTTTGATATTATGCTTTTGTGAGTGTAAGGCGAATAAGCGGAATGGGAGCCACAAAAATACCCTAGACAATATCGTGTTACCGTTTCTACTGCAACACGCGCGCGGGTGTAACAAACCAGGGAGGCGTATATAGGGCCGGCCAAACATATATTATGAAAGGGCGTATAAATAGGCCCTTGCAGCAGGTCGCTTACGACTCGCGACTCAGAATACCAATTCCTTAGGGACTCACCCTCCTGGATTTCCACCTCCGCCGTCATCCTCGACAACCGTCGCCACTATTACCCTCGCTTCTCTACCTATAGGCACTATAGCTGCAGCTTTTCCGCTGCTGCTGCTGTACAGTTTAACGTGTCATGCGATGCTCGCGTCTTTTAGCCACGCTTATAACACCGCTTTTCAGGCAGGCGAGATAAGTCCCCTTGAGCTATCGTAATCCTTTCGTTTTATTATCGACCGCACCGCCCTTAAGATCTTTATACTTATACCCGCGACTATTACTGTCTTATATACTCTGATGTGATTCCGCTCAAAGCGTGGAAGTCGCGGTAACGATTTTTGTTTTGTTTTTTTGTTTTTCTTCTCCGTTCTTTTTTTTTTATTGCTTCCATTATTTTTACTTCCTCTCTAAACCGCTTGATCTTCGGAGAATATGGTTTTTGAAGTGCGGTTCGTACCGAAGCAGAATTTCTCTCTTTTTCTTTTTTTCCAATCTCCTTTTCATCCGGTTCGTTCGGATTTTCCTAAAAACTTCCGTACCTATATATTCACGGATGATAGTGCTTCCGTACGCTTAATGGTGCAAAAAAGTATCGTGTTAAAGCTCATCGCCGCTGATTATTTGAGTAGGGTGAATTTAAAATAAAATAAGTTTTTGGTTTAAGGGAGATAAAGAAAGCTTAATGGGATAATAAAGCGTCCAACTTAGACTAGCTTTAGACGTACTAAACTCGAATAGAAGTTCACCATGAACTCTGAACGTTCTATAGAAACCTTCACTCGCGACTCCGCGCACGAAAGTCTTTTTTCAGAATTTCTTGGATTAGTAGTATACCTATACCTCGTCTATATGCTCGCAGGGATTTTTAGTACCCTCATAAAGTTGGCTTAGCAAGGGTTGAAATGTTGGGAAAACTGATTTGTTTTCTTTGTTTTTGTTTTTTTTTTTTTCACCTTATCTGTACTGCATAAATTATTCATTCGTTTTTTCATCTGCAGAAATTTTGTTGAAATATATTTGTTACTACGCAAAAAGAATTTTACGCAACGATGCGCTCTATTCTTCCTTGCTTTTTTCCATCGACACGAGAACTGTTAGGAGCTTTTCTTACGCGCTTATATAGGATACCGATAAACTTTATATCTTCGCTCAAGACCCGGTACTCCATGTAGTGCTAACTTTACGATATGTGGCTACCCACGCGAACGACTTCCTACATCCCTACGGTTTGGGGTATTAAAGTCGCCGTACTTTTAATCAAGATCTAAATTTTTAATTTGGTAATAGCTCCGGTGGTACCCGCACAGTTACAACTGTATACATAGAAACGAAGTATAGTGGCTCCCTTGAGCTTTAATCGCGTTTTTCTTCTTACTTTACTTATTTTCAACAGCAACAGCATTATTAGCCATGGATCTCGTCACGTTACCTTGAATATGTGTTTCATTTGTCGAACGGCGGAGGTCATGAAATTAGGGGAAAAACAACAGAACGGAAAAAAGGGAGAAAAAGATGTACAAAACCGTAAAACAAATTTCCTATAAATGTTAGCCAGTTGTCAGTCAAGTTTACATGCAAACCTCACCCGCTGATCAGAATGAACTACCTAGTAATTGTGAACATCGATTAAACGATCACCTTGACACGCGTTAGGTAAGCGAGAAAAATTATTATGATTGCTGCTTTCTTCGACATCGAACATGCAGCTTACATCCGGTTTTCAAAATTTTTTCGTTCTTTGTTATTCGCCTTGTTTTTTTTTTTATTTTTATTGTTATCAGCCTTTTGTAGATTGACCATTGAAGTTCACTTTCAGGATTCACCCACTTCTGACTCATGGATATACATTTATAATGTGGTGAACCTACCTTCTACTTTATGTTATTAAGAATGTTCAAAAAGTGAAGCATTCATCGTTTTAGTAATTTGGTATATTTTGTGGGTATACTTAGAACATTGATATAATAAATCGTTTGATGTTATGCGGTTTCAAAGGATGATTGTGGAGCTCCCGCCGATTCAACCAAATGCATCTTTGTGGCATTCATAATATCTTATCACGATAACGTCTTTTCATGTATTACCAGTTACAAACAATTTTTGTGGTACAGGGATTTTTATAACTGCACAGCATGAGGCATTTCTTATCCCATGACATTGAGCTCTATAGTAAGCTTTTCCATTCATGCTAATTGGGATGCTCACCTCAGTCTTTCGTATTCAATAAAATCGCTTTGGTGAATGAACAACCTTCTTGAATTTGTATACTCGAAACCTGGACCTTTATATAAAACTGTTTTGCATGTATACAAGTATTACAATGTTCAATTGATTCTCGGTACAACAACGGGAATCAAATATCATCCCATATATTCGTGTTGTTGATCGTCAATTCACGCCACCTCAATATCACGGCGTTATAATCTAGGGAAGCGGCGACCTTCCATATCCCCATGCGCATTGTCGGTGACAACTGCAGAAATTCCACGAACTTATAAATTGAAAAATATCGCAGCTTGGATTTTCATATTTTTATTTTATAAATTTCAGTTTCAGCTCTCTACTTTCCTCAGTCTGATTTGTCTTTGAGATTACCTTACCTGGCTCGAGGTGGTGGGAGATTGTTAACAAACGTCACCTTGTTCAAAGTCAGAGCATTACGAAATGATTCTGTCGTCCCCAAGGATATAAAATACTGGATAGCCTCGCCACCCGACAAAGTCTTTGGCTTAAATCCATCATCCGGAAATTTGACCTTTCTTTTGGCTTTCGGAAATGGTGAGGAATCTCTCCACATTGTAATAATTTGACCTAAAAAATTGGGCTTACAAAATTTTATCGTTTTCACAGAATCATCGAAAGTTGTAATCGTCCAGGCCAAAGCACGGGGCAGGACCGATGCTGGTTTGAAGGTCAAAGTTCAACCAGTTCTTGTAAAGGAGAGTAATATCGATTGTACAACTTACGTGCAGGTAATAATCTTCGTGTTGATCGAACGATATTATAAATTCTTTTTTTTCTTTGCTTTCTGAATTTTAGATTGGCCAGTTCCACAGTTTCTGTTATACCTATACGTGATTGCACAAGGGGGAAAATTTGTCTGGGTTATTTTTATATAGATTATATTTTTATGGTCGGCCGAATGGTACATATCCCGTATAGCGAGTAAATGATAAAAATAAAAGAGAAGAAAAACGTAAAAAAAAAAAAAGTAACGTATCTATATCATCTTAGTGTATTGGCTTGGCATTTGGTTTTGACACTGAATTTTATGAGATCGTGTGTCAGTTTATGGGGTTTAAAAGTCAAACGATATTCCTGCGACGGATAAATTTCAATGTTTATATAGAAACACTTTAGGTGGTATCCGTAGGGGTGGCTGTTTTATATCGAGCAGCTGATAGGAGGGGAGAAAAAAATGAAAATCATCGGATTTTGGTTTCTTTTCATTACAGGACATTTGTTTTTGGAACACCAGTAAATATCGAATATACGAGAACAAACCTGTGACGCAACTTGGAACCATCGGGCCAAACGTATTTCGTACGTTGTGCCCAGATTTTCACGTTACACGTTACGAACTTCTGAATGGTGAGTCGCCGCCGGTCAGTCGATAGTATTAAAAATTCAATGTGATTGAAATTTTTTTACAGGCACGGAATACTTTCATCTGGATAACAACAGCCTTTTTTCTAACGCACATCTCGATCGGGACACTCTACCAAATTTAACTATAAATGGTACCGGTCCTGGACCCCACATCGACCTTAGGGTTAGATGCGTCGTTTGGGAAGCTTTAACGGGTGTCCAACATGCGTTGGAAGCAACTTTGGGCGTCGATATCCTTGACGAAGACGACAACCCGCCCGTACCACAATTTCCAAAATATAAGGAGATACAGCTTCGCGATTTCGTTGCGGTAAGCTGAGAAATGAAGCATTCACCGGTGTAGATCTTTCTTCTTTTTTTTTCTCTTTTTTTTTTCTCCGAGGGGGAAAATGATCGGAGAACGGCTTAATCAGAGATGTATTGTTGAAATAATTGAACCATTGTATTCGGTAGTACCTATACTACGGTGATAAAATATCGGGCGTGTGTAGATGATCGTAAAGAGAATAAAGGGAGTAGAAATACTGAGGGAGAAAAAAAGACGATATATATATAGAGGGAAGAAGATCCGGAACGAAACGTTGCCTGTGTCAGGGAGAGAGAGGCTTGAAGCCCTCGGGCTCATCCTGATTAAACCGCGGGACTCCTGCAGTCCGTTCACTCTTCTTTCCTTTTCCTTCAGTTTGAAAGTGACAGTATAGTCAGATGAAATTTTGGCACGAGGGGGTTTTATGATTTCATAAGAAAACATGGGGAGCTTTTGAATAATAAAATATTTTCAAATAGGGTGCCAGACTAGACGACAACGACCTTTTGGTAAAAGACGCAGATACTTTGACCACCAATAAATACAGAGTCCGGCTATTGGGGGACGTCGATAACGCTCTGAATATCACATATGAAACCCTCCTCGTTGATCATCCTTCGATTCCAGCGTCCACGGTTATCTATACCAGTGAGTGAAAATTAACTTTTCACCTCTTAAGAACTTTTTAAAAACTCTAATACGTAAATTACATTATAGGAATCTACGCAAATATGACCCTGTTACCGAGATCTCCGTACAAAGTGATTCTTCAAGTAACGGATGATAGTTTGCTCCACGCACGTGGTGAAAAATCGGTAATTACTTCAGAGAATGTTATATATATTCATTTCGTTTTACCTTTTAATTTTAGTTAAGTGCGAAAAAATTTCACCCTTTATTCCCCGAAACACGTGATACTGTATACAATGAAACCTAGTTTTTCGTGTGCTTTGGAATTAGCATTTCATGCATGATTTCAACCGATATATATACATGTACGTGCCATATATTAGAGCAAGTTTTTAAAACGTCGCGTGGCGATATGCGTGGGCGACGATGAACGCCCACATGTGTAATTAATAAATTGCAAAAATCAATGCCCTACCCACATGCGCTAGGTAAATAGTGACAGAGAAAACCAGACTAATCAGTTTTTGAATCGTACAAAACGACCTTGGAATTTCTCTTTTTTCTATGAAAAATCCACAGCGATATTTTGTCGCTAAGATAACATCGAACAAGGAATTGAGTTTTTTCAATTCTTCTGCCTTGTATTGGACAGTTACTAATGATATTTTCATCCTCCTGAACTCACTCCATTGGCTAGGAGCCATAGTTAGGCTGGACATGGACTGTCGTGGGCCTGTTCGAGACGTGTAATCTCTTTAATTGTGTACATGGAAGATGTATTTTTTAGGTGAACGTCACGTTGTCATTTCGCGGACCGACTCGGCACTCGTCATCGGCAACAACAACCATCCCCTTGCAGCAGCCGATCTCATTTTTTCAGGATATTCGAGTCGCCCGAGGTGCCTCGCAATATTCTCGCGTTGTCGCACCCTCCATAGTACCAAACTCCGCTCTAGCATTCACCCTACGGGGTTCACGGGCCTTCAACATTACCAGAAACGGAGGTATCGTCTACGTTGCAAATTCCACCGAGCTAAAATCCGCGCTGTCGTCTATAACGTAAGCGATCATACAATACGACCGTTATTCCGAGTCGATAAATATTCGAAATTTTTTTTTGAATTAATAAACCAACAATTTTAATTTCCAGTGTAAAAATTGAGTGGCGTTATCCAAGTGGTAGCGTGTCGACCACTTCATTGACGGTTCGTTTGGTCAACGGATCTGCTTGTAATCGAACTTTGGTTGGATTGCACTCGTGTGCTAATTCCGAAACAAAAGAAATATGCGAAACTAGCTGTGGTGTCGGAAGCGGTTCTTTGACGTGAGAATCAAAAAAAAATAATAATGTTTTATCTTGAGAATGAATCGTTTAGTTCTTTAGTTTTTCAATTGCACACCCTTAAACATTCTCAGGAACGGGACTTTCACTCCGGAATGCATTTGGAGAAGTAGTAATGCAATCACTTCACTTATGACTTCGAAGTACCAAACGTGTTCGCCATCTTTATCACACTGTCCAGATCACGAATGCGACGCTCTTGAGCAACTCGATCAACGTATCTGTCCCCAAGATTGTACGCTAGAGTGTAAGTTTATTTATTTTATTTGGAAGACTTCTTTTTCTTGTTCATATAATATACATGTAGATTTTTCTCATTACAGCCGAACTCCATTTCGCGGAAGTGAACAAAGAAGGACGTGGAATATCGGCTGGATTGGGGATGTGCACTTGCAACGACGTTTCGATTTGCACATGCGGCCTGAGAGATGATCAAAAAGGAAGTGTATCGTCAAAAGGAGGAAACAGGAGGGAGAACAAAAAAGATGATAGAACCTCACCGATTCTCAGTCCAGAAAAAAGTGAGTTAGACCAAAAACAAACAATCTCACCGACGGTTAATCGATACATCGATTTTTATATCTAGAGGTATGATACGAAAGTCGCAGGTTTGAGCCGCAAACTATAACGCGGTTCTCCTTGAATTAGGGTCTAGTTTCCACCCTGAGCATTAATCTAAGATTCTCGAGTCTCGATTACATCGTTGCGGTCTCTGCAGTATAAGGTTATCGGATCCTGCCGAAGTTACGTTAAACCAGGAATGAAAAATAGACCCACGCCAGAAGGGCATCGCGATATCGTGCCAAAGAAAACGATTATTATGTATATACACCTATTTTATAAGCTCGCCCTGGATGCCCTTTAGGAATTACCTTTCCTGGATAATTTCAAATCTAATCCCCGCATAAAAAAACAAAAAAACAAATAAGTGTGATGCATTAAAATTTTTTTCAGTAACCAGTTCCTGCGGACCGACCTGTCTCGTCGGGGTCGTTGGCGCCAGTATGTTCGTTCTGGTTGTCGTTGCCGGGATTTTTGTTACTTGGAGATACAGGTGGGTGAATTAGTTTTTTGAAAGTTTGATTGACTCGTAGTCCTCCGAGTCTGGGTGATGTTTTTCTTCAATATTTTTATGAGATTCCATCACACAGTTGATTAAGTTTTGAATTCTGCTGCACCTGGTTTCGTACGTATCCAAAGTCTACGGGGGATTAACTAGTTTCCGTTTTCATTTCCTAATATACGTTACCAGAATCGGCATGATTACTCGTATTATATTATTCGTATTGGTTGAGGAAGTCGCGCAGAATTGTCCGTTCAGATTATAGATAGGAAGTAGGTCGGTAATATAATGATATCTGGATCTCTAGATCTGCAATTTGCTGGGTTAATTGCCAGTTTTCTGCTACCACGTTACAACAAAAGTGAAGAAAAGGTGTAGAGTTTTTATAATGCTACGGCACGTGATCTATCGCAACCTGTGAGAAAAGAAAAGGAGGAAAAAATTTTTTTAATGAACAAACATAAGACTGAAAAACTAAAACTGCCATCGCGATAAGAACGCGCGGAAGGAGATATCGCTCTTTCCTTACGACCATAACAAATGCTATGGATGTAATAAAATATATAGGAAACTGGTAACCTTGTGTACACCGTAGAAAACTTGTGTATACCTACTATAAGCTCGACCTCCGCGTTACAGACTAAAGTAGTCGCATTAAAATTGTTTGCATTTTATGTTTACACAACGCTTGCATCAGCGGCCGTTGCAGCTGGTTGTTCGAACTTATAATACGTATACGTGTTAACCTGTGAATTCATCATACTCACCATACGCACGTGTAAATGTTATACGTACGAGTTGAGAATATATATACACATCTGTATAAAAATGAAACGGTAAAAAACATGCGATAACTTAATCTTATTTGGCATAAACTCGTGTAGAACATTCGTCCGCCGCGTCAACTTTGCAGCGATATGAAATAAATGGTATATATGAACGTATACATACGTAATATACGGTGAGAAATTCTGTGGCGTAAAACGTATAAATTTCTGTTATCTATCAATTGAAGAAAGTTTTTTTTTTTTTCTCTTTGTCCAGACTTCCCTATATTAGACTTAATTTTAATGAACTGAAAATTCTTCTCGAATTTTACTTATTGTTAGTTAGCCCGCAATCAATATTGAGCTTGCGAAGAAACCGGACCTGGGCTAATGCTGTAAGGCATGAACACGCACTACTAAAGTGTATACTTGGTTACCTACGACCCCGAGAAGGGCGGAAAGATCCTTATCAGTAACACGTCGTTTTATCGATCGCGAAAATACCGGGAGGTATACATATACATTGTGACGGTATAGCGAGCCTCTTGCTTATTGTTAGCCTTACTAGGAAGACTCGACCGCACAGGAATAACTGGATGAATATACCCAGCGTGAGTAGGGAAGGTTGATTTTGGGAAATCATCGATTTCGAAATTAGCTCGGATTTTCCAGTTAGATTGGACGCCAGATCCTAGGACCGAAATAGAAGTTTGAGAAACAAGAAGTCCAAGTTCTTGAAATTAATATTTACACGATCTCCCACGCGACGAAAGTTTTGAATGGGAAAATACATGTTTTTTTTTTTTTTAAGTAAAAATTTCAGTTTCTATAACTCGTAACTAACAATTTAGTGGGAAACGGCAATGAGAATAGAATCTTCAAACTGTGGGATAGTTGAACCTTGAAAAGCAATATAAATCCTCACCCAACATACTCTTATGCTAAGATTACGAAAGTTTGTATATACTTTTCAACCTCACGTTCTCAAACCCCCATCGTATATGAGGTACTACCTACCTCAGGATGCAATTTCATCGTGAATACTTTTTTGAATTTTTTTTTTTTTTTGTTTTTTCTTCGCTGTATTTAAACCGTGAAACTACGATCGATCAAACTCGCACGACCATATTGTGGTGCTTCGTTTTATAATCGATCAGAGCAACGGAACTGCATATTCAACAATTTTGAAAGCAGTTAACTTTGTTCGTATATATCAAGGAATCAAATCACTTCCAGAATGGCGGTTAAAGGATCGCGCCGGGAGTGCAAACACGATGCTGATGGTGGTGCAGGTGGCCTGGGCATTCTGCCATCAGACTACGTAGACCGTGGCGACGGTCTTCTCATCGGCCTTGACTCTTTTGCCACGGCAAATCGTTCATTACTAATACCAAAATCATGTCCGGTAAGTGAAATCACACATCTTGGCGGTGCAGAACTAAAATTTATTGTAAAATTTGTAAAAGTATTATTCCCATAATTACAATACCAGTAAATCGTGGAGAAGGATTAAAATCTGTTTTAACTTCACCGGATCCACGCACACATTAGCTCTTCTTCTAATTTACGTTCATTTTTTTCTTTCATTTATGTTGTGTCTTGTGCGCTATCCAAAATACATCGTGATCGCGTTGAATAACATCGACAATGAACTCATGTATAGTACACTGTTACCTCCGAAGAATGTTGCTATTCGCTATTTTGCATCCGGCTAATTATCACGTAATTCAATCGTATTTTCTATCTTAACACTAGAATTACCAACTGAATATCAAAAATTTTTAATTTTTTGTTTAATTCTGTCATTCTTATCAGAATTCTCTTCCGACGTAATTAGAAATCGATTTTTGCGTAGGTAGTTTATTTATTTCATCGTATATCTAGTACGTCATTTCATATTTTGTCGCGTGACATATGATCGACGCCCTTCACCCTGCCAGTTTTGTATGGGAGGATTTGTACGAGAAAATTTATGGAGTTTATGATATATTGATTAATACCATAAATCAGCAAACTTCATCGACCAGATCCTCTTTCAGTAACGCCATTTTTTTTTAGGAATCCTATTCATTAGTTTTTTTTACTGGTGTATAGATAGAACCGTGTAGTATTCGTTTCTTCAGCGTCATTTAATAGCTTAATTCTTACGTCAGCAGAACGAAACTTGGCTCTGTCCTTAGATAACGTACTGTTCGCCGTAATCCAATTAGCCGTAACGATATAAGAAAGAAAAAGGATAGAAGAAATTCGTACTAATAGACTACATTTTTCTTCAGCCGGACCCAAAGTGGGAATTTTTGCGTAGCCAGCTGACCATCGAACAGGTTCTTGGTGAGGGTGAATTTGGCAGAGTTCTTCGCGCTCGAGCAGTTGACATTGGGGGTTGGCCAGGACCGACCACAGTGGCCGTAAAAACTCTTAAAGAAGGAGCTTGTGCTACTGAACTCGCTGATCTTCTTTCTGAATATCAACTGCTTAAAGAAGCTCAACATCCAAATGTCATCAGGCTCCTGGGTGCTTGCACATCACCCGGGGGTCCGGTTTATCTTATCATCGAATTTGCAGAGTTTGGGTCCTTGAGGTTTGTAATAAACAGTCTTTATGTATGTATATATACATACAGTGTGCGGATAAAAATAATCCTGCGAATTCCATTTGAACATGGGTAGACTGGACAATAGTCCTTTCACAGCTTTATATTATTAAATTTTTGCTTTCTCCGTTTATTGTGCGGGGTGGTTGAATTGGAGTAGAATTTATGTGGTCTGTAAAAGTTCTCTGACCCCGAGAATATTATATGTACATAGCATATTGAATTTCTTTTCATTAAAACGTTGAGTAAAATTCCACGGTGTTTATAACATAATTCTTCTCCGTACAGAAATTACCTTAGGAGAAGTCGGCATTTGGAATCCGAAGGAAGAGCGCCGTGTTCGACGTCTCTACTTTCCGCTTCTCCAGGTGTAAACCGAGAGGATCATTCCGCGATTGACTCATCTTGTAACTACGGTGTTACACCTCGTGAAATATTGTCATTCGCGTGGCAAATTAGTAAAGGAATGGCGTACCTGGCTGATATCAAGGTGAACAAATTGTATTGCTATTTGCTATACATATACCATCATGTAATTCATTTCAATTATGATACTGCAGCGGATCGATATGAACCCTCTCCCCGGCTAATATATTTTTACAACCGTAGATTAATTTATCACAATCTGAAAAACAATTTTCTCCGAAACAATTCGTAACGGTTTACAATTAAAAAATACTCTCTAGCCATACAGACTAAAGCGTGCAGTTTTTCAATTTGACAAGTTTTGCAGCAGACAATTTATAACAGTACGTAACTCAACTGAATTTTTTGAATATTTCTAGCTCGTACACAGGGATCTAGCAGCCCGTAATGTTCTTCTTGCAACCGGAAAAGTCTGTAAAATTTCCGACTTTGGTCTCACCCGAGACGTATACGAAGACGATGCTTATCTGAAACGAAGCAAGGGTCGAGGTAAGCCCTCCGAAACTACGGAAAAAAGGTAGCCCTTTTTGAAAACTCTGTGTCATATCAAACTCTCTTTACCATATCTGCAGTGCCTGTAAAGTGGATGGCACCAGAGTCCCTCGCTGATCACGTTTACACAAGTAAATCGGACGTTTGGAGCTTCGGTGTTCTCCTTTGGGAACTCGTAACTCTCGGAGCTTCGCCTTATCCCGGTGTAGATGTTCACAATCTCTATAACCTTCTGAAGGCCGGTTATCGAATGGAAAAACCGGCGAATTGTTCTCATCAATTGTAAGCCAGTTTCAGAACTCGATTCGATAAAAAAATACGGGTTCATAATAATTAGCATTTTATTTACAGATACAAAATGATGGTTTCTTGTTGGCACGAAGAAGCCGGTATGCGACCTTCTTTCAAGGAACTAACTTGTCATTGGGAACGAATGCTGGAAGATGGAGTAGATTATCTTGATCTAAATCCAAGAACGGTTCATAATAGAGCGTATTTTACTTCACTGCATGCGCTGGACAGCCCTACGAGTGAGTAATAAAAAAAAAATTCAATCATCGATTTCACTCATTTTATTCATTGTTTATTTGTTATAAGGTTCCGGAACTGACGATGTGGGCTACGGTAATGTTAACACTATGTGTATGGACGTAAATTACTTAGCAAAAACACCAGCTGGAGAAATGACAAAATGTGATAAGGTAAACAAACTTCAGGCATTGTGGCAACATCCGATAGCGTCGTTTCCAGAAGAACCTGCAAAACCGCCCTACGTTAACGATGTTACTCAGCAGCAACCGATTGTACAAAATCATTACGAAAGTCCAATTAAATTTCGGAATACAAGCGTTACCAGCAACACGGATAACAATGTCAGAACACCGCCGAATGAACGGCCGCAATCCTACATCGACATGGACGGTAAGAGAGGTAAAGAAGGACCAGAAGATCTCCTGCTATTTAATAACGTTGAGAAATCTATCGAAAAAATTGATAACAGTATTTCATTGAACGGGTTAAATGGTCGTTAAATCGAGAAGTTATGAATGTTGGTAAGATATTATAAGCGAGAAAAGTGAGACGACACAAAATGAATGATTGGAGCATAGTTTTATCCTGCTTTTTCATCAATATATGTAAATAAAATACATGGAAATAATTGATACAGAAGTTCGAGTGCGGTATTTTAACTACGAAATCCTGTATATTCAGGAGACAAGTGATTAGGACCAAAGATGAGTAATATTCGGGGCATGAAAGAGTTCCGGTGACCCCCTAGTCACCTTGAAAAGATCAATCTATCATCGTGAATATTTATATATAATTGGTTATTTTAAACAGTCAACGAACCATAACTTATGCGAAGAATTTATATTTATATATAATATACATAAATCTTTAACCAAAAAGATACAAACAAATGATATAAACTACCAAATAATTTTATAGTTCAGGCTATCATATTCTCATGTAAGTTATAGAATATTGTTGTTATGTACTTAATATTGTAACGAAATTATTTCTAAAAAGGAGTGACTGAACGGCTAGTTTTAATTGAGTTTGTTGAGAATTTTTTTATTTTTCATTCAATATAATGGTATTTAGTTTTAGTAAACGAACGTAATCATCTACATTGTAAAATAGCCAAAGATAATCGTAAAATATTCTTTATTAGTACAAAATTGATTTGTAAGTCTTTTTTTTGATACAATAATTATAGTTTAGACTTTAACGACAGAGATCATATCACCACGCGACACTGTTAGATTGGAAGAAATAAAAATGGACTTGATCATTCAAGTTTCATACAATATAATCTCACTTGATTCACTTACGTCAATTTTTTGTTATCAAACCAATCATGCTTCCGATTTTAATGTAAGATTTGATGGGAAAAAAATGATTCTTGAATTGTTCTCATCTACCTATTTCATCATTACGGCTTGTATACGCATATGATTCTAATAATGAAGGAGAAGTATATGACATAAAAATTGAAGACTGCGTTTCCGTTGACCCTATATCATCGCGATAATGTCTACACGTTTGTATTTATGTAAAAAAAAAAGAAGAAAAGAAATGAGGAAAAAGAATCAAACATTCCAGTAATCTGTATAATTACTTTTATCAATATATCTTTATACATTTAAAAACCAAACTAGTTATAACATCATCTATTTACGACATCTAACAATAAAAGTTCTTATAAAAAACAAGATGAATCTGTGGCACTGTAGTAAGTAAGTTGCAATTATTCTTTGCTTGTAATTACCATGTAATAAAATATAATTACACTTATGTCGAATGTACAAACGTAATCAACATTATTCTAAAATTTTTGCAAAAAGCAGTCAGTTTTGGAACCGAATCGGATATGAAAAATTATAAAAAATTAATTCCCATTTCGTTGCGTCGGCGATTCTTGTGCTCTTCTTACGCGTTTTGAAGTACAGCATGCTTTCTCCACTCATTGTCAGTGTCACCATCACGTAACCATTATACTACCACGTTGGTATGTAGTTACTTGATGGTCTCAACTAATCAAGTATTAGAACCGCCTACTATCGATTTGTAGTACTGTAAATACAGGGAAAATCACGAGCAGTCTTTTTATTTGGTTTTATAGTTACCTGTACGCAACTCCGTTTGTCAATATCAATTCAAAACTAGTATCCAGTTTTTAGGAAACTAAACAACCAGTCATTGTGGTGCATTTTGACGTAATGTCACCGATACACACCGACTACACCGATGGCAACCGCGGTTATTGATCGAACGCCAATAATCGCCTAATATCTATTGCAGATGCCGGCGCAGGCGATTGTTGTGGTGTTGTTGGTTCTTCTGAATCTTGTCTATTGTCGTCGCTTCGTCCCCAAAATAGAGTAGACATATCTACTACGGGCTTCTCGCTGCTGTCACCATAATCAGGTATAGTCGCTTTGATCATGTCTAAACTGTCACAAGACTCATGATCACTCTTCGATTCAGGATCCGGATCACCCTCTGATGGGATTAATCGAGTGACCTCATCTGGATTGAACGTAACGTCAATTACACGTAGCATTATTGGTATATGATACATTCACTACGTTTACACGGCGCGCTTATTTCGATCTTACTACATCCGATCAAGCTCTTTGTCGTTTTCGATTCTATGCCGTTGAAAACAGATACATGGCCAAATCAGATTGCAACACCGGAATAACAGCGCCGTATAAACCTTCAAAAGCGTCTAACTAGATTTTTCCACAGGTAATTCCGCGTTTAAAAAAAACATGTAGTTGGAAACCTTTAATACTAAAAGCAACCTGCGAATACGGACCAATGTAACCTGTTTAGGGTAGTTATATTCCAACACATATTTTAGCTTACCTGATGGGATGAGAGGTCGTCGATAAAGAATGTTTTCTGTTGCCGATTTTATACTTTCATCAAACTCTTTGTTGCATATCTGATCAAGTTCTTCGTAAAATACTCCATAAATTTTCTTCAAGAGATGCTTCCGGCCTGTGGGCATCTTGATAGGCTTATCACTGATTAAACCTTCGAGAGTTGGTATTCTGTCCGTTTCATTGTAGGGGAATTTGATGAGTATAATTTCTTTATTTTTTCGCTCATGGCACGTTTTTATTAAGTTGAGGGTATGATTAAACAGATTTCGGTAAGCCGTTTCGGTAATTTGGCCAGAACTGTCTACTGGCGGAGACAATGCAAGTAGAACCACTGTTGCCTTCCGAAATGCTTTTGTGCACCAAGTTATCGGATCCTAAAAAGTAATTTCCAGGAAGCTATCACATGCATTGTACTTGATATTGGGTTTTGTACTGTAATGCTTTTTAACCATGTTCATTGTTTTACAAGCATAGTTTAAGATACAGAATCATGCCTACCTTCGATTGTTCGTTTGGAACATCAAATTTGTCAATCATGGCATCTACGTGGCAGGCAAGTAGGTATTTTGTAAACTCGGTCATAACACGGACGTGAGCATCACAGACAGGGTCATACATCAGCAGAATACTTGGCCCTCTTTTCGGTAAGTGGGGAAATACTGCGGAGTAATATGATGTACTTCATTTTATTCGGCCATTTAATCGATTAATTACAGCATACCTTTGCGCTTCCACTGTTTAAATCCCAGCGTGACAGCAAGGATAAACACACCCACAGCCACTACTGGACTGACTATCATTATAAGCACCTGTCCACTGCTCTTCTCTGTAAGATGAAAGATAATTATTCTGATCTTGGACGCAGTTTGGATGAATCTCTATACAGATCAATCGGATGTCATACTCATTTGAAATGTCGCACTAGTGATTGGTTTACAGCCTTTATCTCCACAATCACGATGCTTTGGAATAATCTCAAAGTGATAAAATTCGTTTTCCTCTGCATAAGTCTTCTGTACATGGGTCATTTTATCCTTAACTAAGTAGAACGGCTCTCCAACCATAGTCTTTTTAAGTTTAAACAACCCTTCATAGGCGTTTACATTGAAGTGGTTAGGCAGCGGTTGTACATACAATTGTACACTATCTGAGCAGGTCGTATCCACATACATAAATATTGGATATCCACTCAAATTTGCCTTTGCTGCTAGGAAAAAATCGAAGGATCATGTATATCAATCTAATTTTTTCATTGATCATTTTTTATACTCAAGTTACCAATGTCCCACGGAGCAAAAGCTATAAATCGATATTCTCCAACGTATTTAGAGTCCTCTCCTACTGCCTCGAATTCAAGTATTGTGTCCATCCCAGGTTTGATGATGAAATCGAATGATAGTTCTTCTGGTAATTGCCCAGTTACGTCAGGATCCAACCTTATAGTTTGACAGTACGGTGGAATTACCGGGTTGCTCAGTTGGATCGTTAATTCTGTGAAAAAATTCAGTTTGGTTGAGTACTCCACATCGCTACATTACTCTCAAATTCATTCATTGTAAAATATCATTGACCCGGTCAACAATTTTCTTGAAAAAAAAAACTCACCGTAAAACATGATGTTCGTCACAGTCAGCTTCAGAATAGTGGTACTAACTCGACCGACTTTGTATTCTGGCCATACGTAGAAACTTAATTGGAAATTTCCTAGGCTTTTTTGTGTTTGGAAGGGCTTCAGTGAGTTTTTGAAACGCCTATCATCACAGCCTAAATAGTGAATCAAATAAAAGTTGGGATACCATCAAAGTTTGATCAGACTTTAAAACCTTTAAGATGAATATATCCATCTATCTGCTAGAAGTTGATGGTTCTACTTACCACTAGAGATACACTTGGTGGGACTACATGTCTGGTTATCCTCTGAATAATATTTCTAAGCAAAAAATAATAGATTGAGTAAGCAAGAATAGAGCTAAATTCCAATCGATGATATGATATGAAAAGAGAAAAAATACCTCAGCGTATGTCTCATTGCATGTATCACAGAAATATACTGAACTTGATCCAAGAACGGCATTAAAAAATATGCACAACAGAGATGAATAAATAATCTTTTTCAACATTTTGAGGTTAACTGAAAGATTTATCTTCTGTATTTAGGTGTGGTCTGAAGACTTCAAATTTCTTTATATCATTTGTTTCAAGGAAAATCATTGATGAATCACTTCTAGCGATGGATAATCCCAAAGTCCAAATTTATTCGTATCGGACTGACAAGTAATTCACTCTTGATGAGAATGTAAACAAAATCTTTTTCTCTGTATACACACCGTACTCAATGCACACAGTCCATTGATAACTCACACAGGTATTAAGGCATTGTCGGTCAATGATTGAGATGATTCCAAGAATGTAATACGCATTTCCAAGGTTCGTATGTTTGATAATTTAAAGGTTATACAACAGCAATAGCAGACATTGCTGCGTTGACTGATGCAGGCAAGCACAGTTCATGCGCTGGACGAGGCAATCAAATTTACGGGCATACGGTCTGCGCCTGCATATATGCATCTAAATACACAGTGCTGTTTGCATGTAACTGCACTCATTGTCAGCCTCCATAATTTTTCATGTACTGAAAAGGGATATGTAATAATTTTAGATCTCATGATTGTTCCAATATTTTTGATACCGTCTCTATCGGAAGGAGACAGAATTAATTATTCATAAGCTTTTCAGAGTTCTGGATTATCCTAGATCCGTATTGTAACTTAAAAAAAGTAAATGCATTAATATTTTATATATGTCTTGACGCTCAAGTAACCGCAAGCTTTCTCGTGAATGTGAACCAATTTGTGAATGCAAGTTTATGTTACTATTAATTAGTTGTATCGATTTTCATTACTTTGAATGAAATTCTCAACAGGCAGTTTTCAGGAGTTTGTAATCGACATCTTCACCGGTGGCGTTCTTCGGTCACGAATCGCTTGGCCTCGCGCGGTATCTGCATTCATCAAAAGTGTACCAATATATTCATCCTGGCAATGTCTACCAATAAACCGTGGTATGCGCGAATGTCTGCTGGGAGGTGATCCCGCCGAGCCACAAGGGCCGTTCGGGTGACGACGGTTGCACCTGTCTGGCTACTTGCCTGCAGTCCAAACGGCGCCAGACTGCTCATCGTCTCGAAGCAAACACCCTACGCAACTAATTCCAATCTAAACTGAGACGACAATAGAATCGTTTCTAAATTCAACCGTCTCACTTGGGAGGAAGCTGCGTGAAGGATAGTCATTGAAGAATAAGAAGACTGTAAGTATATGAACTATTTCTTTTAAAATTTCTATTGTCCTTTATTGCAAATAGCATAAACGATCTGGCTGTGATGTAGGTAATGCACCTAGAAGGATGCGAGTATTACCGTGATAGGTATAACTTTATAAAAGGCTCGTTACATGACGTTTGCTTCGCTTTGCCTACATACTCTTGAATTACCGGATGCGATCAAGAAACCGGTGAATCGGGCATAGCATTCCCACGGGGTAGTCTGAACCCGCGATCATGGTTACTGAACGCAGTAATTTCACTCGTGTTGCAGTTAAAAATCGATTAAAAGATCCCGTGATTAATGGAATCCTGTTCCGGGGAACGGGACCTAAAACATACCGATCAAACCGATGTCTTATAAACCTGCTTTAAGGACTCTCAAGACCTGATATTATTCGAAGTGAAGTTTGAAATGCGCGGTAACCCGACCGACCTTAGAGTTACCCTTAAAGGTGAAACTTAAAACATGTTAGAAATTTCGGCCCTCTTCCAACTCCAAATGCGAGCAAATGAGACGGAGAGTTGACTGCCCGCTCAATTACCTGTAGCGGTCCCCGAAAATTAATCGATACCGTCCATCGCTTCACGCCTGATCTTCTCACCCACCCTATAGCCTCTCTATGCTTTCTCATCCTTCGTTCCTTGACCTACAAGCCGACGGGATAATTAAAAGAACGGGTTCAACCCTGCAGGTCCGTTTCAGATTCTGGACCTTCTTTCATGGGATCTGGAATAGGATACTCCGCCCTTTGGCTATTTGGGATACAATTCTTCAACTCGAGAATAAAATACTCCGATTTTATGAAGACCGAGATAACGATCACCTCAAACTACCAACAATTTCGCAAACTGATTTCGTAAACCCCCACAACTAGTATTATCCCAACTCAAGATCGATTCCTCACAGTTGATTGTACCTTTCAATCCACCTTATAGTAACTAATTTGCTCTACCGAGTCGTAACGACTTTTCCCAATAACATTTTTTCCTCTCTTTCTATCTTACCAGTAACGTAGTAGTCAGGCACAGCTAGATTCTTATTTCAAAGCCATTTCTTGGTCTAAGGTCAACGAAGAAGCTTAATTAACTTCGGTCACAGATTAACCCTTCCCTCATTCCTCCGCTCAGACGTTTATCGGAGCCGCGCGTCTCGACGTCGTGACTACAGGTAGTTACCCATCGCTATTAGCTGCTCAATACCGAAACCCAACAAGACATAAGGCGCCTATACGTCTCAAGTAAGGAACAGTTCTCGTTGTTCCACCCCAATCCCCATAATAGTGTACACACAATATAATATCATATACGTTTATTTATGGTACCATTAAGAACATCAACTATACAAAAAAAAACCAAAACAAAAAAAAAAATTCCGACTCATGAACTAGCTTGTACATCTGTTGTGCACTGAACACTGCGTGGTAATGTGCGTAGCGTTCTCGGATCTTTGAGTATAACAAAAGTTATATTATTACCCAGCACTGCAGTTTATACACGATACTATACGTTCGGTTATGCACTATGGCTGCTGCAGAAATGTATATATACATATATATATATATATATATATGAACACATGTATATAAATTATTGCAATTGTGTTGGTTCGTGTATATGTTCCGATGAATTATACAGCGAGTGACCATATATGGGTCGCGAGCGTTGTGAACTGCTGCACCAGTCCCGAGGACAACGTGCCATACGAAAGGGAGCGCGAGACACGGATTCTTTCCATCGTTTTACCGCATGCATACACGGTGTGCCGCACTACCAACTACGTGGGGGTAAAAAAAAAAAAGAGGCTCTTCAGCAGACTGCGATTCGTGGTCACCAAAGGTATGTTCACTCATCGATATTTTATATACCAATTTAATTCATTAACACTCAATCGATTGCGAGAACTTAAGATCCACTCTGCCCATTTTCAAGCTGTACAAGATTTCGTCGAGCGAACTGATCCCATTCGATCCATGATGATGAGAGAAGATCATTTTTGGCAAATTGCAGACATGTGGTTTAAAGAATAATGTCCACTCTGTCCAGCCGAATGAATTGCTGATATTTACGCGTTCGATCAAACGAACGACAAGGACCTGAAACTCTCGGGCACGGGGTACAATGCCGAAGCAGAGGACGAGGAGACCGGGGATCGGATATATACATGGCAGGCTGGCGCCACACTGTCGGATCCTATGTATAACTATATACAGTGTCTCGCGCAGATTCTCTCGACATCGAAGAGACGCCCGGGCGCCCGAACCGTGCGGTCTACGGAGGCAGTTTGATGTTGGCACCGGTAAAATAGTTGATATAGAATGCATTCACGTTATATTCATGGTTCTGTCCCTTGAAATGATTACAAGCAGATGCCAATGTCGTGCCATAATGATCATTTAGTGACATCCCGAAGTGACGAAATATAGCTTTTCTTCACTCATCCGAGAATCGTCCGATGATAGTTATGTCCATCTTGATTCATTCACTCGTAAGCGGCGAGAATAAATCTGCAGACTTCAAGCCGGCAGTGTTTTTTTTTTTTTTTTTTTTTTATATATTCACACCATGCTATGAGGTTATTTGTGAATCACTGCAATAATTGATCAGTAACGTCTTTTGTAATGTCAACACCTTCTCGGTCATCGTTTAACAAGCGACTCAGAGTTATCCGCAGTATACAATAGTAGAAGGGTGTATACGGTGTAGCAAGAAATGTTATGGTGGTTTTTTGCAAAACTGCGGCAAACTGGTATATGTAGCTATACGGAGTTGAACAAAAACTGAGAAACAAGACTAAGAGAAAAGAGTGCGGCGCCTGGCGGGAATGGCAGAATGGCCATAGCGGTAGTCGGCACGGAGCACGATTACGTGATTGCGATCCAGACTCGCGGACTTCTGTGTGCAGCAGAAGTATCATTTATACTTGTGTGGGATGTTGGATTGTCTGCAGTGAAATAACGTGGAGCGTAACTCGCCTTGCCCATAAAACTGCTATGTGTGCATCGATATACATCCATCTATCTACACGTGTGCAGTGATACGAATTGCTCAAAATATATCATACGATATTTGAACTGTAACTCGTGCGAGTGAAGATTCGGAAGCATTCTGAAAACCGGAACTCAAATATCAAACGCTTTTTAAACGGTATATAATTACTCGTGGAATCGTACATCCGTACATTAAACAGAGTTTCTTTTGTCAATTTCTCGCTTGTTTGGCTTTACTTTCGTGAACACTTCGGGTGAAAATTTGAGATAAAGAATCGATGAAAATAAAAGTTGGTAAGCAACCACCTGTTCAATATCGCCGTGCATGTTCCGTTCTGCGGACGCTACTGTTATACGTACATATCTATATACACATATGTTAGAACCGAAAGGAGGAAAGATCCTTCGCTATACGTGGGACTTCCGTGAATACAGAGAAACGATTATAATCAAAAAGGTTTTGCTTCATCGCCAGGAGTTGAAAGTTTCACAGACACGGTTCAGCCATTTCTTTTTCTAAACACGCGAGAATCTCAATGATGAGAAACGGAACTATACAAATTACAGCTGTTTCCAGACGGTATCAACCGTGTTGCAAAAATTGGGGAACGTTGACCGTCTGTCCCTTATTTGAAGTACCCACTTTTGGATTTCTGGCAGTAGCAGCGTGAGAAGAATCTGAAATCTGAAACCTAGACGCATGGACACGAATTTCCGGAAATGGACCGGAGAACTGTACCTGCGTTAAAGCGGCAGTAGGATACGTTTCATTGCGAGGGGCGTCAGCGAAACAATGGCTAATTACTACGTCGGGCGCCTGCGGCAAGGTTTACGAAGCTATAAACCGCTCTCAGGTGCCAGTTTCTCGTTGTCGGCGGTCGCTTATAGTTGCGCCTGTGGTATTTCGGACCCTTGAAAACCAAAACCAAAACCAAGACGTTTGAAACCTCTCAGGGGATTCCCACAAGTACGTCTGGCGTTTCTGACATTATATATCCCTGACGGAAACTTTTGTAAAGCAAATTCCGTAAAAAAAAAAGGAGAAAGATAAAAATCAAGGTCTACTTTCGTTTATCTGGATGATCGATTAATCGCTTTTGACACAATGATCGACAAATCGAATGATTTTCTATTTCCTCGCTCTGCAGTGAAGCGGCCATTCTACATCCCCGCGTGAATTTCCGACCAATTATACCAGAAGAAGGATGATCATCAGCCCCGGAGCTCTCTCACGTCTCAACCTTCACAATTAGTACCCCATTAAGAGTTAATTAGTTTCTCAAAGTCGCAACGAATCGATATATTACCCCTACTTCTCCACAGCAATAGCAACAGCAGCATCAGCAGCAACTACCGTTTATACCTAATCCTTTTTTCTTACAGATCATATTGAACCAGGACCGCAACGAGATAGTTCAAAACGTGAATCTAACGGTACCATACACACCTCCCTGCATGAAAGAAATCTCTCGAAATATATGGCTGATGGGAGACTGATCGTCCGGTCAATGGGGTGGTCGTGCGGGTGGGAATAGGATGCTAAAAGAGTACAGTAGAATATACAGCGTCCACCTAGGCTGTCGGTCAGCTGGCGCCACGAAACTCTCCCTTTCCGTCTCCAGCCTCTTCTCCATAGTCGATGCACTCCCGCCTCATTAATCTTGCTTTATGGTCGCCGCTACACCTAAGTCCGTCGCCTCCCTCGTCGCCAACTCTGCACGCTGCAGGACCATCCAACATCGAAACGGCTGCAGGTCAGAGCCTAGAGTTCTACGTACAAAACAATGCCTATGCGCGATGAAACCCATTTCTTTATAAGGGTTTTGCGGTCCAATACTGCAGCTCTCAGAACTATACCCCAAAGGAAATTCAACTTCGGACTCCCCGTTGCGAGGCGAAACGTTATATACCCATGCAAGATGCTCTCAGCGCCTACAGGGAATCAGGAAATAAAAGCGACTTATTATATTTTTTCATACCAAAAGTAAAACACTTGGTCGATTCTACTAGGATATTACCGTACATTTTTTTGGCTTTCAAACACGTTCTCGCAATGTACAGCATTAATATTGATGCTGATTGGATTACGGATTTTTTAAACACCGTCCGTGGATCAGGATCGCATGACAGAAACGTTGGTTTGAAAGGTACGGTATACAGTGTGGGCACACACAAGAGGCGAAAGTAGCGAGTTCTCCCTATTCATTGTAGTGATCTGAACCGTATTTCTAATTGTTAGTAAGTATCGTTACTATGAAACTCCATCATTATTATAGTGTACAATATATATAGCATATAGGTCCGAATATGTGTAACGTCAAATGGTGGAACTGGTACGGTAACAAGCTGTTGTTGCTGGTGGTGCAGAATAGCCAGTAGCTTACGCGGGTATAACCGGGTACGCAATGCCTAATTAAACGAGCGACAGGCATCGTAAAATCTACAGCCAGTAGTTTCAAGGAGAGATTAAAAATTCAAATTGACCGTATAACTTGAACAATATGAAAGTGTTTTATATTTAATTAAAAATTTCACAATATCGTCGGTAAAATGAATGGTTCAAATCTCTCCCCTCTATTCATGATCATGAATTTGTCATTCGAAACACGAACATTGGAGGACCACCAATGGTTCGATTGTAACTAAAGACCGGAATGACCGCTACGCTACGCAACTCGATGACCAATTACTCGATGTTTATACGCGGCAGTCTCATGTTAATATATTCGCAGCTGGGCGTTAGCTGGATTAGCAAACACCTGTGATTGGTCTCCTCAACATTTTGTCACCTACCAATTCCTACCCACGGTTCTAAAACCGCCGCCATTTTAGACGTTTTTTTTTTTCATTACACCTCCCTGAAGATCCTACCAAACATTAACTTCAACATCGAGATAGGCGCTGTTGGAAAAAAACAGAAAGCTTTTTTGTATGTGCTTCGGCACCCCGAATATTTCGTCATCGATCGATCTGGAGCGGAGTCGAATTATATACTTATGTTCAGACCAGATTGGTTGGAATCACGTTATATGTATGGTATAATAATGCTCCAGTCCGGTATAAGGAGGTTGACGTAGAAAGCGCCATTAACAATCATCGTAAACGAAGACATCAGCGCCTATTCAGGATAGTTTTTGTGTTCCAATTAGGCGCCCACCCTTACTTCGCCCTTGTCAACGACTGAGCATTTGCGAGGGTCGCTTGGAGATCTCTCACAAGTCACAAACTTCCCTTACGTTATACGTACATGCATATATACATATACATCTATATATAGAATGCTCGGTGATGATGTAACGTAGTTGGAGAATTCATCAGTCCCCTCCCCCCCCCCCCCCCCCGCCCCCCTACTCGCTCCGTATCCTCTCTACTCTCAACCCCCGGCGTGAGTTTATCCTGCAGGGTTTTCTATATAAGCGTTAACTCGTCCCTAGCGATGCCTGATGTCCCCTTCGCCCTCACATCCGCCCACCAACCAACCCCTTTATGTCTTTCCGTCTCGCTGAATTCTGTGCAAAAGGACCTATTGACGTGAATGTACTTTTTATGCACCGCTTGTCATGCTGACGTCACATTGCCGGTGTCGAGAAAACGAGCGGTAAGTACCATATACGGCTAGAATTTCAAGTTAGTGGAAGAAAAAAAGGAAACAAAAAAAAAAATACAAAAAAATAAAAACAAATTCGACCGTCGTCCATTTTCTATCGAGTCGAATAAACCGAAGGAATCGCAGAGGAAGCAGAGCGTAGATCGCGATAGTCAACGAAACGTAGCGTCCGATCATTGTTTTTTGTTGTCTCGAGTAAATAGAAACCATACGGTTGGAAGTTTCACTAGCTTCTTCTTTTTTTTTTTCTTACAGCTTTGTATAGAGCCTATCCAAAAACCAGGGAATAGGGCGTAGGAAAAACCGACGATATAAAAGGAAACGGCTCGCAGCTTCTCTCCATCCGGGGTTTGCATAACAATCAGACAGAATAGCTTTTGCGAATTGCCGAGCAATGTTCCGCATCCGCCTATCATGTCCCTGAAAAAGTAGCGGTACAGCCATCCGGTAGCAATCCCTCCGGAGGGAATCAAATACGTCGTTCGGTAGAGAGAAAATAAAAAAAAAAAAAATAATAATAATAAAATCAAAATAAAATGGCACCGTTGGACTTTGAGGGAATCGTGGAGTTTTCGCTAGTTGCTTCTTAGACTACTTTGTCAGCGATTCAACCCTCTTTCCGATAAACGCGTATAGCACTTGGCCAACTTTAACTGTCTAGATTCTCATCAGAAAACAGCTGTGTTGTCATTCTGCTTTAGTATATGTTTCGGTGGTTTTATCGCCGCCAATTTAGATTGTATACAGGTGAACGTATTCCATGATTATACTGAAAAAATTTGACGCGATCGATTTCAACAGAATAATATATAATTCATTATTCATCTACATAATCTTATATGTATGTATACTCGCGCATAGATTCGCTCGTTACGTAATCTTCAACGCGGTTTAATGCGCACGATTTTAGCTAATTTGCGTAAGTAACAAGTCCTTAATGGCGAGGTTAATTAAAGTGGTGACAAAATTGCGGTAAAAGTTAATTGCATGTTGTATCTGCGTTGTGAAAAGCAATTCGTATTCTTATTTATTTTATTTTTTTCGACCATCAGGGAGACTAAAAAATGAGAAGAAAAAAAATTTCGAAAATAAAAATATACCGCTTCTCGCCCTGATGACGATGCAAGCTATCTTTTGAATTACTTATAACGATGTATATACCCGCGTTATCCCATGAAGATGACCTCGCGGGAATCAATGGGGGGGATACAAATAAGCGATGGTGCCTTGAACCGAAACGTTGGAGTAGATGGTTGGGTTGATGGGTTGTCTGCAGAATCTTATGGGGCGTCCCGTCAGTCCACGGAATGTTTTATGGCTTGGAAAGGGCAATGGCTGAATGTTCCGGGTAGGGTGATATGGTGGTGGAATGGCGGGAAGCAGGGATTGAAATTGGGGGTAGTTTTGCAGCTAGCAGTAGCGACAGCGGTGGTTGTGGCAGTGGCAATTTTGAGGAGGGAGGATTAAGTGACTGAGCACATTCGTGGCCACCCTCAAAGAGCAGCGTTCACCCGGAAATGGCTGCAGCACCGGAACCGGATTCAAAGGGTCTCTCTTTGGGGGATAGGCGCACCGGCCACGGGGTCGGAGTATTCAATCCGAAGACCTGAAGCCCTGTCCACACTGCGCTTTCAGAGAAGATTGTCGCTTATATATCCACGATTCTCTATCTGCCCATGACCGATTCAACCAGTACAATACTTTACATTTCATTTTTTGTACGCCGTGTATAAATTAAATATGCAAGGTGAGACGGTTGAAGGGGATTCAATATTTTTCTCGCGATACTTCGGTGTGAACGAAGCTTGAAGGATGAAAAAAATGTAAACGTATATAGATACATTACATATCTCCCCGAGAGAGAGATGTACTTCCGCGACGTGTACACGACGCACTTTACGATCGCGGTTGTATGCAGCAGCATCGAGGTACTGACGCATCGAAAATTACTGATTCCTGACTCATTCGAGTTAGTAACTTATGTATTTACATATTATCGATACGATAACCTTGCGCGAATGGCGAGTATTTAACTTGATTTATCGTAATATCATCTGGGCTTCAAGGGTGAGAATCTGTGCTCGGAAAATATATGGTGAATATTAATCTTAGCTAGTTACAGGTTAGACGTATTATAACCGCTCCCGGCGATTACCGTATGATCTTAAAGGAATGAACAAATCCCGTGACGTATATTTACAACAAGATTTCGAAACGATGAGAGATATCACGGACTTGCAAGAATGCAGTTCCTCGCGTCTATATCATGAATCCTCATCCTCCAGTTTTATAGCATGTGTGGAGCTGATTGAAACGTATAAACTCTTTTCTTTCATATTATCATCGCTCGATTATTCTTCGAGACCCTCCACATCATCGTACGTTACCTAAAGTCACCTGCCTTCACGCTTTCAAATTCCCGGAAAAAAAAACACACACGAAACAGAAACACTAAAAATACCGCGAACCGTACAATTACTTGATTCTGCCTCCCAGCGAACGATATATGTGAAAAAAAAAAAACATTTGAACACAATGAACCTCGCGAAGGTGCATGAGACGGGTTCGGGGAAATATCCCTATATACTGGATATTCTCTCCGTGAAATCACAAGCCCGAGGCTGTGAATGGTACCAAAGCGCGGTTATAGCGTCTTACTTTTCTGTGAGGGTCAAAGGTCGCCATGACGGAACATAAGGCCCAATACCCGTATGCCCCTGGGAGATGGTGGTACGTATACCGTACATGATGACCAAGAAACTAAAGTTAATTTTCTGAAAAAGTCACGACCCGGAGGCGGCCCACGCGAAGGCGGTCTAATTAGTTTAGCCGCGTTTTTCTTTTGTTTGTTTTCACTTCTTTTCTTGTGATGTAGCAATTATAGGGAGGAAGGAAGATTCACGTGATATCGTTCGAAAAATTCACGTGAAATCAGCTTCACGCTGTCAAATTTATTACCATCCCCATCCCCCGTTACGTCGCTCCATCCCCATTTCGATCCAATTCTCGCGGTTAATGGCGTGCAGTACCGGCGTTGGCGACGCTATACGGCAGGCAGTTTGTTTGCATGTAAATTGCGACGGTATCATCTGGCGATTAGCACGTGGCATTCGAGCATCGAAACGGAACGAAATGATTGGACCAAACCATCTGCAGTGGTGTTTGGAAAACGAACGGTAGTATAAGTGGAACCAGCGATGATCATTGCAGAAATATATATGTATATAGATTCTTTCAAAGCTCACCTTTTTTTCATACAGACTGCAGAGACTACGCGTACGGATATATATTTGCGTCGTATAACGAGCCTCTTAATCAGCACTTTTATACCGATTTCATATTTTCTTTATTTTATATATATTTTTTTTTTCAGGAATTGGTTCTCCTTACAGTTCGGCACATAAGCAACCGTTTCGGCTTTACGACCCAAACTATACGCGGCCTGAGGCGACTGGGAATTTGTTTCTCTTAATGAGGAGTTAAGCAAGGAGTCTGGTACCACCGTGATATATGTTACGTCGCGGCGCTAGGCGTCCTCGGACATGCGGCACACCGGTAACAGCAGCGGTACGAGAGGTCCAGTTCATAGTGGACAGCAGCGTACGGGTAACGAGGCGAGTCGAGTTTCATTAAATTTAACTCCCAGCTCACGTCAAGACGCCAGTATATGGTATAGTAGGTGATCCGTTTGAAACTTTCCGTCAGACGTCACCTGCACGCAGTTAGTTTCATATGCGTACACTGCACATACACGTGTGTTGAAGAATGTCTTTTATTTTGTCCAGTCAACACTCGGAAGCTTTCTGTGTCCATAGAGTTTATTAATCAGGCGTATAGCGAGGTACGTACCTATGGCATACGTATTAACGTATAGTAAAAGAAACCATTGAATGTAAGACGAAGTATAGGGCTTGTGTGTCGGTTGGATCGATGTGGTTGGACACTCCCATCGTATTATACGGAACACCGGAGTCTTCTCAAACGATCCTAATGACTCGAGGAGTTAACCACGCGCAATTAGCCAAGCCGTGAAATAGCTCACCTCCGAAAAGCAGCATCAACGTATAGTTATCGAACTAAACGGACATACATCAATATATCCACCAGTGGCGTCGTGTACTATGTGTAGTTGGATGTATAATATATATAAAACTAATTTGAAGCGTGGTAATCACGCGCGATATTAAAGCACCTACACTAATTGCCTGCAGGATGATATTTGTGTGTAAGAAATAGCAGGATGTACGTGTATGTAAGTAATAGAAAAATTTAGCTAATGAAACCGCGCTGCTCGGTGAACGGAATTGTCCATATCCATGTATAGAGCGGAGTAAAGTGTCTTTCTAACCAGTGTGTGGGATAGTAAAACGAATCTTCTAGAATCTCGCATCTTTACATCTCCGGAACTTACGACCTCTGGTACACCCGCCTAGAGACCCCTGCGTCTAATAAGGAAGAACGAAGTCAGTCCGGTCCGCATGGTCTGGGTTGGTTCAGCTCGGGCTCTCTTATACTCGTTCCTTGCGGTATAGAAGCGTATCTCGATCAGACGCCACCGCGGCCCCAAGTCTCTCCTTGCCGGTGCACAACACAGTCTTCGAAGACGACGACGACGACGAATACGATGCTCTTATACCAGCCGCGCTGCTTCACAAAAGCGTTCAGAACCCCGGCGCCAGCCGCGCCAACCGCCAGTAAACAACTACCGCTCTGGAGACGGAATAAAAGACCTAGACAATCGCCTTGATTTACAAGGCGAATGTTCCACAGAAACCTCGAGATTATTTTTCACTCCGAACATATATACCTATATATAAGCCACCAGAGAAATATCAGATCAATGAAATGCGTAACTATATTACATGTAATCTTTTCATCGAAAACCCTCGACGTTCCGGTACCGGAATATAGGTATATCGATCGGTCTTCACAAAATAGGTATCCATCTTATCAATTTTTCCTCTCTTTTTTCTGCGCTTTTTTGTTCTTGATTTCTATTTCTCGTATCCGGGCGAGCGGCAATATCGCAAACAGGTGAATATGCATCCCGACCCTCTGAAGGTGGTACCTGCAAATTTTGTTTTTTTACTATAATTCTTCTTTCATTTTTCAAACCACTGCTAATTATTATGCAAGGTAGGTACGCAGGCACCAAAAATTAAGCCGGTTGCGGGTTGTATATATTTACAAGTATATTGTATATATGTGGATACTCTCCTGCGGACGCACCTGCAGCGTTTTAGCAGGTGTCTTATGTTTTAGCTCGCGCTGTATAGAAGCAACAGTAACAACAAGCATGGTAGAACTGCACTCAAACTTAAGAGGCGCATACAGTGCAATCAGGTTCGCGTGTCTCTGCTTATACGAGGCTGAACAATCCGTATCTTTTCAAAGGCCCTATCATTGTCGATTCAAAGATCCAGGGTCGCGTGCCAAATACAAAGTACCTTATAACCCACAGTAAATATTCCCTGATTCGGTTCAAAACGATTCGCCTGCTGCTGCTGCTGCAGCTATTATGTCGCGTGCAGTCTGTAACGATTTTCCTTCTGACTAGCTAAGCGAACGTACGATTCTCTCACGATAATGATAAATACATAGGTAACAAAAAACAAAAACAAAAAGAAACAAAAATTAGTTGCAATTTTCTGCCCTTGGGCAATCTTCCCGAAACCATGGGAAAGTTTAAATCTATAATATTTCTAAACCTACCTCGCAATTATATCAGAGCTAACAATCCTCGAAACACCTTGCAAAGGTTTTAATTTAATAGCTGAAAACTATAATAAACGGAACCAATTTTCGTTGTTTGTTTTTTTGTTTTAGGTATAGGAAGTTTCGAATCACCCGTTATTACAAAGGAGGTTTAAGGCTCTCGTCTGGGACGTGGGGGCGATCGCGTTGGTCAGCGCAGGGGTCTGAAACCGGTAGCTCCTTCAGCACGGTAGCTATCCACCACGTGTATATAGGTATAAATATATATTCTTCGATCTTCGATACACGAAAGGGTTATAGCTATCTACCTACACCGCGCTGGAAGGAGCGTTCAACTTTTTTTCCATCGAGTATCTCAGGCGCTTTAACTCTTCGTGTCGAGTCTAGGCAGGTACTTGATAGCCAGAAGATAACGCGCCGACGAGTCTTTTCATCTCGACCGTCTTAAACGTCCTTTGAAATCTTCGCTGGATTCTTCACTCAAAAACGGTATTGTAATTATTCCTAGACAATAGTTCAACTTCTCACCCTAGCCATAATAAATGAGAGCAACACAAGTTTCTCAACAGTTATTATATCTTCTCGAGATTTGCGCAGGCCAACCGAGCGATGTGGGAATTCGAAATTAGGTGGTAAAAAATCGGCGTTTCGATTGCTCGATTCCTTCGGTGTATAGCGAGAGCGGAGGAGCGGGTGAAGTTGAAGGAGAAAAATAACGAGCTTGCCTCCCGAATATACTCACATGGCATCCCTGCTGCCGCGGCCCATCGAAAACCGGTAGCAACAAGAGCGAACGACCGATCGGTGCGTCGAGATGTAAGCGAACGATTGGTCGGCCGCGGTGGGCAGCCCGTAATTACCTCGCGTAATGAGGAGACTCCGATATACACTATATACATACGTACGAACATGTATCTATATATTTAGACGATACGCATGTGTAGGTACCGCAAATTAACTCGAATCGGGTGCGAGCAAACACGGGAAAGATGAAAGACGTCTCGCATAAACGAAATGGGTACGAAATTTTTTTAGAAATTATGCGCGGAGAGAATTTCAACGAGAGTAAATAATGTGTAGATATTATAGCGGTTTACCCGAGTTTTGCAGATCAGTCCAAATGTGGGGAACAAAAATGAAAAAAACTACCATGTATTGTGACAATAGTTGTGCAGTGTATAAATTGCGCTTAGATGAAATGAATATAATATTATATATTTATATATATATGTAAATAAATATATAAATGTTGGTATATATCCGATTCATTCATTTCGATTAATTTTAACGGAGGGAATTTTAATCTTGGCTCCTTAACTTGTTGTAATTAGCTACGTTGAATTCTAATTAACTGTTGGATTATTTACGAGGTGTTTCACTAATGAAACACGCCTACCTATTTAACTCGTATAGAAATATCCGTGTTACGCATGTGTGTAATACGTATACAACGCACCTAACGTACGTAATACAGTGTTTGATTGCATCTAGAAACGAGTATCTGAGTTACGATATTATCCACTCCCAGCTGGATACGGCTGCTGGAACCACCTAATTTCTGATGACTGTAATAATTTGAAAAGAAAATATCGTTCGATACATCGATAATTCAGCATGAAGAAAAAATTCAATTACATAAATATGTACATATATAGTAGTTTTGAAGAATTGTTCTTTCTCATCTCGGATAACACATCTCACGAGATTTCGAATCGGTTATTTTTCCACCGCACGATCTCTGCGAACGGAACAACAAATCCTATGAGAATCGAAAAAGTTTTTTACAGGCTCACGATTACATTTTTATTTTATTTTATTTCATTTTATTTTCTATATGAAGAGACTCGGTATGTAGTCTCGCTCCGAGTATCTCTTCCTTCCTATTCACACCACGAGGAAATTCCCACCGGTGCTTTTGAATTTTCGATAACGTAGAAGCTGGCACACGTTGAAAATCAATTGGAATGTGATAAAACAAAAATAAAATGAAAAAAAAAAGGTAAAATGAAAAATAAAAAATGAGTGAATAAATTCTAACAAGCTACTATAGGAACACTTGGGTGATCAGTTGAACATAGTCACGTACGGATTCTGGCTCTGTTCCATCGGCGTGACACGTGCTAAAAGTCATCAAGAAACGAACAAACTACTTCCTCATTTAACGACCCAATTAAAAATCCAAAGAAATACGTTATATACCATTTCAAAGAGATTCACTCAAACTCGGCTATATAAATATATTATACGCATGTCCTCAGCTGTACTCATTTCATCCGCACGATAGTTAATTTATAATCGAAATGGGCTATGAGCCAGACATAGGAACCGATGGAATAAATATTTCTCATCAATTTTTTTTTTTTTTTAACGTGTAATAATCTTTCAAGTATATATATACATGTATACTATATATACAATCGCGATTATGTTTCACGAGGGAATTGGAACGCGAGTTGCAATTCCGTATAGCCTGGGGGATCCCAAGAAGGAAATATGCGGCGATAAGGGGAAGAGAGAAGATCTTGGGAAGAGAGAAGTGCTGGGAGAAGAGATCGTTCTTTTCGTTTGACGCGACCGGCTGCTGCTTCAGTTGCAATCGCAGAATGAGGCGACTACTTGCGACTTTTGCTGGCGCCGTGCGGACCCGACGACTTCTAGAGACCGCGGTCGTCGTCGGCGACGGAGCAAAACCTCCCGCAGGACACCGTATATACAACCATAACAACAACGACGACAACAACAACGACCACGACGCGGCGTCTCACGTCTCCTTCGTCCGCGGAACAGCGGCAAAGATACGCGGTGTGCAGCAGAGCTGCAGTGCACACCGCGTCTGTTTCTGTTGCCCATGCCACTGGAGTTCCATACGATCTTTGACAAAAACCTTGCACGTCGCTGTCTCGCAAGCTCGTGTGGCGACGCGAATGCATTTTGTTTACAAACGACGATTTGACTAGAGATCGGAATCTTTGCTACGAAATACCGGACGCTATACAGACACTCGGCAGCATGCATCAACCGCAGCTTCTTGACGGGCCCTTACACGGGCCCGTTGCAAAAACCTGACCCAACCACGTACGTGTTTGGTTAATTATTTCGTGACGTAAAACGGATGAAAAAAAAAAAAAAAAGGAATAGAAGAGAAACATCGACGATGGATGAAAGTTTGTCAAAACTATTCCGATGAAAATAATTCGCGTTCGAGTGTTGAAGAAAATTTCAACGTATTATATACAAAAGAGTTGAAGATCACGAGTCGCCTTGTCCACGATTTTTTGCTTATCGCGGTACGATGATCGTCGAAATTAGCGTTGTTAATTGGCCGAGTGAGCCGGCCTTCTGGAAGCAGTTTACTTGCGGTAGTCCACCCAATTGCCCGTTACCGTCTCGTACCCTGCACCGTCGCCTTCATAATAATGCGAGCTGCTGCTGCCGCTATGCAGAGGATCACCTGCTGCTGCCCAGTTTCTTCCCCTTTCCTCATTTTAGTCCCCGCGGCGATCCGTCGGAATGGGCATATCACCTCGTCGTACTATAAAGTCAGCTTTTGCATATTTATCACGCACCGTTTCTGATGCTATGCAGGTTGAACACGCAAAAATATTATCATCCAAGTTACTCGTCCGGATCGGTCAGCGCGCGGAGTCTTGACACGATCTGCCAAACGTCCGTCGTCCGCTGCAAGCTTGCCGAAAGTAAAAAGAATAAGAGAAGAAGGATCCCTCGCTCTAACGCTTTTTACCAACATCGCAACAGCTACGAATAACTCATGCCCTTTTTCCCCCATAAAAACTATATAACTATATATACACCACGCTACCGAAGACGTACCTGTGGGATGTGAAAGAAACGCGGGTGAAAAATAAGAAAAATAAGAAAGGAGAGGTAAAGAAAAATAAATGGAGAAAAAAAATTCTGTTAGTATAGGCTGCAGGTACCATTTCGCGGCAAGCTTCGCTAAAATCTCTTGGACATTGATATTCGAAACGCAAAGTCTATATACACTGTGCACTGCACGAATATATCCGCATCGCGTTTATATATCTCGCGAACGAATTTCGTACGATGAAAAAGTCGACGTCACCAAAACTCGCGGGCACACTTACGTCAGGTGCTTCTCATCGGTTCACTCGAGCTTTGTCATATATATCAGTGAAAAGGGTTGGTCTGTGACGTGGCTAAAAATGGCCTGAATAAGTGGTACATATACATATATGCGCATCTCTTTTTTGGCGCCCTAAAATTCAGGACTTTTTTTCGAACGACTGAGATGAATATTTTTTTCATCTCATATAGTATGTGATCCCGCAGTCGAAGGCTCCGTCGATCAAATGATGAAGTTTTTTTTTTTTTTTTTTGTTTTTTTTTTCTTATTCTCATGGTGATATTGCGGGGGAATTTTTTTTTTTTCACCACGCGCGCCCAGAGCTCACGATATAATTGCAAAGCGGGAATATAATTCAGAAGATGGCGTCAACGATCGATTAACAAACTCGTCTAAATCCATGAGATCGATTCTGACAGCAATTACTTGATTTCCCATGATCTTTTCCTTCGATGCGGCAAAATCAATCGACTGCTTATAAAATAAAATACTAGCCTAACGATCGTGCGTTTATATAGCCAGTTTTTCCAGTTTCTATATAAAAATATTTTATAATGCACTGTATATTATATACCTATATATATATATATATAGGTATATATACATTATCGATATATCCACAAAGCAATTGGACATTAATAATCGATCAAAACCTGCAACAGGACCGATCGATATACGATTAAGTGTACCAAAGTCTCACAATCCGCGCAATTGCTACGTTACGGGTTCGAAACAGCTTTTCCCATATGAATAAACTTTGATTATTTTTTCCCCATTTTTAGCTCTCGATATTGAACATATAACATATTGATTGAAACGTATAACGAATTTTTAAACTCCTATTGGAGAAAAAGAAAATTTCCTTTGTCACGTTAAAATGACACCCATCCGTTTAATTTTCCGTGACACCTAAAGTTATCCCCGCTTCTGTTATTTGTCTTCCGATCTGCGCTTCCGTACCACGTGCAACACGGCAGCTCATTTGACCCAGAAATTTGATCCAGTATATTGCGGATTATATCACACGTCCTACGTTCAACATACCACACATAGGTATGGTTATGTATATTGTATACCTCTCTATAAGTTAACGTACAATACTACGGGCATGGAGCATTTCTTCGTGCGTGTATCCGCCGTTTAAAAATTCACTTTATCATATGGCGCGTTGCACGTGATCGGGATGTACGCTTCTCGAGCAAAAGGAAATCTTAGCTAAGGTATCCAAAAGAAGGATACCAATCGTGGCACCTGGTAAACGCCGTGCCTACACCATAAGGAAGAAGAGATTAGAGAGAAGAGGATATTTTGAATGAAGCACCTTATTTGGACGTGCGATTTTAATGGTTATAACATACCTATTCGTGAATTATGTTTTCTGCCGAAAAGTAAGAAGAAAAAATAAATCGAGAGATCTAGGAATTTCGTTTTAGCGTGGGAACTATACTGTAAATCGATTCTACAGGTGCTACGATATGAAAATTATCAACCGTCATCACTCGGTGAATTTTTATTTTTCAATATATTGGCTGTTAGAATTCGCTAATTAAAGCGGTTTAATCTCGGTCAATCTTGTGACCGCCGGGATTCGACGTGGTTTGGCAGTGTGTATTATATGGAATTGGGAGGATGAAATGAAAAAAAAAAGGAACACGAATATTAAGAGAATATCTATTAATTCGATGCAAATTCAAAACACCCGTTGACTCGAAAAATTCCGCAGCTGATAAAATAGAATGAGAGGGAATCGAATTAAGCTGATCCGTGTGTATAAATTAACATACTCGTACGCAGCACGTATATCGCGTGTGTAATTATACGTAGGTACGGTGAACAGAAGAATTAGAAGAAAAAAAATTAAGACAAATAACTAAATAAATAGGATGAATAAAAAAAAGAAGTATAAAAAAGCAAACAGTGAAAAGGAAGGAGAGAAATTTTACGGAAAAGGAAAACCAGGGCGAGAGGTATAGGAGGAAGAAGAGATCGTTGAATTATAAAGGAGAGAATTTTAATTCGGCACGTTGACTCTCGAGAACGATGAGCACAAGTTGGCGTCTTTGAATCTGATAAGCGAGTGAAGTATAATAATACAGCTGGACGGGAATTTTGCACGAGCAGCGAATTATAGCAGAAGCATAGCCGGATCTTTTTGGTATGGTATAAAACGTCATGGTGTGGGACGTACGTACGATGCGAAGAATATTATAATATATATAATAAGAGTAAACTTTAAGGGACCGAAATGAACGGGGCGATCAAGAACGTGAAAGAAACTCGGGCTGAGTTTCATTGGCTCTCGTTATCGCGAGTTGAACATCTGCGAGAGTTTGTCATTCTGGCAAGTAGTCGCTGCTGCTGTTACTGCCGCCGCCGCCGCCGCTGCTGCTGCTGCTGCTGCTGTTGATGTTGCTGCTGCAACGGAGTGCAATGCGCATCTGTCTAATTGACGTATTACGTTATATATATCTGCACAAACACCCGGATATCATCAGCGCGCTACATGCAGTTAGCACGACGATTCTGCAAGCACGTACCCGTAATGCGGCCCACGGCTATAGTCTATCCTCGTGATATTGGTAACGGAAATAATACAATTACAACGTTACACGAAACGTAATTTCAATTGCCAAATCGGACAAGATATACATCCTCGAAGACCTGGAAGGGCAGCTGTTCGTTAAACGCGATCGTATTTAAAGTACATAAATATACGATATTTACTTTGCATGCACATCATCGCGCACTTGCCTACTCCAATTATTATTTCGTACCACTCGCGATTATCTCGTACAGCGATTCCTCGTCTCTCCCGTGCTCGGATTTTATCCACTTCAAATTTTAACAATTTACTAATATCCTACAGAAATTCCCCCTGCACCTGTCGCCATCTCATCGAGGACCAGGTCACACGGTATATCCGTCATTAAAACATTCTTACTCCGGCAGCTCCTTATACATCAGGAAAAAAATATATATTCAGGACGATCTAACTGAGCTGCTGGTAAAACTTGATATCATTATTAATATTTACTGACTTTCTTTTTTTTCTTCTTCTTCTCTTTCCTTCACTACTCAAAAGTAATTTACTTTTATGCTAAACAGCTGCGGTAAGTTTGAAAAGCATGAATATTATAGAAAATATATAAATGCTTTCGAGGATCCTCGCAGCTGGATCGTATCCTAAGATACTTTTATGTCTTTGTACATATTCTAACCTATGACTGAAGCTCTAATCGTTGATTTACCGATCTCTTTTTAGTGTATCAAAAATTGTTCCTTTTTTTTTCTTCTCTTCTTTTTCATTCGACTATATAGCTGCGATCGTTTTATGGATTCGAGAATAATATTCATTGTGGGTATATATATATGTGCATATATAAGTATATATAAATTAGATACAGAATTTTATTGGCGATTAAATTTCTGGTGCAGCTGTCGCGAGTATAGAAAAAGGACTTTATTTTTTCTTCTTTCACACTTTTTCTTGATTTTTTATTTTCCCTTCAATTTTCACCGGGTAATGCTTGCACCTTATATCATACATATAGGTGTAATAAAGACGAACCATTTCTTACGCTCACGCGACCGCCTCGAGCCATTTGTCATCTTTGAAAATTCACGTTCCCACATTAAATGAAATAATGTGGGCATTACGGGTATATAAGTATACCTATAGCTAACGGCGATTGCTCGAATTTATTGACTGACAGGTGCTTACCAAAATAATGTAACAGTACTACATATATTCATATGTAACGTATATTATCGCGCTGTCACATGGGGTGCGAAAAATCGCGACAAAGTTTAGTTTTCTTGTCTATGATCTAATGGTTTTCTTTTTTCAACCTTTTTATAATAGGTTTAAGTAAATATATATATATATGCATGATATTCGCAGCAAATGCTTCTGAAAACTCTTCAACTAGCCAACGACTGCGTGTAGGTTTTCAATTAGTACGTGGGCGTTCATAGATATTAGCACGGCAAACGCTTATGTACTGTATAGTATACAAGCCTATTCAAGTCTAGCTATAAATATGTACTTATACATATAGTAGGTATATATAGACGTGTATGAACATTCGTATATACTTAACTAACTTTAGGTGTACCACCTAAAATTTAATAATAATACAAGTACGTACTTTTTGGTTAGCGATTATATGAAAATTTGCGGTTGAATATAGCGATAAATAATATAATTATAGTACATGTGCCTGTAGAGAGTATGGATGTACACGGTCATGTGCAATTCGTATATTATACATACACAAATAGTAAATAATATATTTTCACTACCACGTGAGTCCTTGTGACGTATGAGCTAGGTGATCTACCGAATCGTATGGGTGCAAAAAAGAAAAAAAAAAAAAAAAAACAGATATACTTTTAAATAAAATGAAAAATTTCTTTCAACTTTGGTGATCTGGAATAATTTCCACTCACAGGTGTTGTACAGGTGCGATAATTATATCTTTATATTATAATGACCTGGCGCAGCTGGTTTCTCCGAAGTTTTATTACATACTTCACGTACCTATAGCAGACTAAATAGATAACACAGTGTGTACAGCACTAGTTTTATCCAGTTTCATTTCATATTGTCATTCCAAACATAATTTACTTCGAGGCACATCCTCTTATTATATTACGTATTTATGCCTCGCTTATGATCAGAATCGCACGAAAATTTGGAATTTCAGACCATTTCTTTCTTATAAAATAAACCGAATTTTAGAAAATAAGAGGAGACCAGATTGGCGAAAAGGTAACAGTGCAGACCGTCTAGTTTACGGTCGCGAAGAAGTACCAAAAAGTAAAATAATTTTTCTATAATATAATTGTATGGCCTTGAAATACACGCAAGATCTATATGACCCGAGCCTCATTTGCGAGTTTTGTGTAAATAAAATATCGTGCATGCATAGAGTATGTTGAAGAAGAGGTGTAAAATATAATTCCAGTGTCAAATTTGGCAAGAAATAACGTCTATAATATTTAGATACATGCGCGCAAACACACCTGAGTATACATGTTGCAATGTTGGTAGACGTACATAAATGTACGAAATGTCGAGAATCTGCGATGAGCATCGACGTCGAAATCACCAGATATGTATACGCAGCTGGAACAAGAGGGCGGTTCGAAAAAGTTTTCATACTCCCCATTATCTTCTGCGCGTTGTATAAGTGTGCAGAGGAATCATTTTACGTGGTATATAGAGTATCATTTTGCGTTACATATTCGCAATATTATACACGTAGTCTGTTTTATTATTCCGATGTAGAGAAAAATTCCGTCGAGTCGCGTACGTACGCCGCGATGGTATAGTATAACGAGTTATAACCAGATCGTGGATTATACCGTTGAACCTGCGCTACTTATATGTTTTCTTACAACAGGTAAAATAATCAAGTCTACCGCGGCACGTTGCGATAACGAAATAACAACTAACGCGAAAATTGCTGCATTATCTTCAGAGTTTTTGTCCTCCAGTTTCAGGTGTCAAAGATTGCAAAACGTAATAATTTTATTATTATCATACCCTAGTAGAATTCCTAGGCATTTCAGTTTTTTCTATAGAATTGTTATATTTTTTTTTCTGTTTTTATTCCAAATTACTTCATAAAAATACAACTTCGTATTAGTAAAACGCTAGCTCGTTGGATTATAGCTTTTCCGTACAATTTATTCTGTACATCATATATCTTTAACGATGCCCGCGGGGTAATATTTTTTTTGTTTTTTTTTTCTGCTTCTTTCGAGACGATGGTATATAAATTTGAACTCGCGATGATGCGATTCTCCGATTGCGGTGACCGGAAGCCTAATAGAGGATTTGAACGACCACGTAATAAAATGTTAACCTAAAAAAAAGTGAATAAATATAGTTATTAGGGAAGAATTTAGGATGGGAGAAGAGATGGAAAATTTTTTTTCAAACGAGTATGTTTTTAGAATTGATTTTTAATTGAACTTTCATTCAAATTGAGGTTCTCTTATAATGTAAAAAGGTACATACCGGACATGCAGCGGAAGCATAATTTTTCTTCCCGAATTTGTTTTTTTTTTGTTTGTTTTTCTTATTTTTTTTACATTTATACCTACCGCCGCGAGCAAATATACACATATATCATCAATCTCATCTTCTTTAATTATAATTAATTAATTAATATTAATTAATCAATATATATATGTAATATACATTATATATATACTATATATCAATAATATTTTCCTGTCACATATTATCATCATCGTTATCTTCGTAATCATCTGCATAATTACATCTAATCCAATTTATAGGTACTGCACATATCAATAAAGGCTATTATGGCGATTTATATGTACATACATATTAGGTATATATATATATAAACTCATAAATTTTAACGATATCTATCAATTATGCTATTGAATATATACACAATTTGGGAATAGAGACGAAAAAAAAAGATTTTTCAAAAAGATTTTAAATTTTCAGTAACTCTTTTTTTATATTTACAACGGCGCCACAGTTTGTATCTCAGCATTCAGTCGTTATAGCTGATTTTGGAAGCATGATATAATTACAGAAATTCCTAGGATTTCTACGGTGCAGTGTTTTTATTTTTTTATTTTTTTTTGTGATTTTTTGTACATTTTTTTCACATATAAACGGTATGTAGACGTGAATATTCAGCACTATCATTATATTACATCTCGGGATTAACATCGCGAGACGGTGCTAACCATTTAATGTAGTAAAAAGGACTACGAAATTTCGACCACGGCTACCTTTAATCCAAATGTCATTGAAAAAAAAGAAACCAAAACTTAACACGGAAATTTTGTCATCAAGCGATCGCCGTATTCAGATTTTTCCTGTGACGCCCGCGGTATCCCCGTTTTTTTCTTTATATTATATATAAGTATATATATTTTTTTGTTATCTCTACATCGGTTATCCCTAAAACTTTATTGTCAAAGGTGTCTGGCAAGTCTTACTAACTAACTTAAATAACTAAGCATATCTTGGCGAGCACAGCATTGAGCATCATTGAATAGAAGTCAGGTAATTATATATGAAAAACAAAAAGCAAAGAAACGAAATCAATTGTTCATATTATTTCTTTCCTTAATATATTTCGTAATAATTATAATAATTATAAGAATAATAATAATGATCATTATAAATATTATTATCATTATTATTATTCACGACGAATTCGTCAACGAGTTCGTACGAAATATAATTATACAGGTGGTGTTATAACTATAATTTACTCGTCTTTTTTCTTCCGCAATTTACCTTCCGTCTGAATAGTGCGGGAGACTAAATCAACGCAGGCACCAAGTGCAGCGCTCGTTGGCCCGTCACCTTCCGGTGTATTAGCGATTTTACTTAACGTCATGATGTAGCTGCAGGCGATCCTCAATACCGATAATTTGGATAATTTTTGATTATGCGAGTAGGCAGGAATGGCTCGTCTAAGTGTATCGAAAGCTGCGCTTATCGTGTGAACTCTCGTCCTTTCCCTGGCGTTTGCTTCTATCCTACGTTCCCGTGTCATATTTTTATAATTACGCTGTTGGCCACTCTGCGATCTACCGTGAGGATCTGAACCTCCGTGTTGTAGAACATGTTCCATGGGAAAATTTTGCCTTTCGTAGGTACCGTTAACTCCAGGATGCGCCGGTACTCTAGGAACTTCTCCTCGAAGAACAAGTGCCAAAGGTTCTTCCTGTAGCCGGGGATGGGGAAGAATCGTTGCAGCAGGAGGTGGTGGAGGAATCGTTGGAGGTTCAAACCTCTGGAGAGTTTCATGTCTGTGATGGTGAACGGATGGCGACGTTGACGACACTGGAGTTGGAGTACTGGATTCCCTGAGTCTGAGAAGGACTTCTTCCTGGAAACGAGCCTCTTGTCTTCTTCGGGATTCCTCATCGAGGATCGTCACGGTTTTATTATCGTTTGTTTGCGGAGATTTAGTTTCAATATTCTTCGTCGTCGACGTACTCCAAGGTCGGAACGGACTCGGCGAAGCGCATCCAGCTGGTCTAGATTCTTCGTCACCGACCAAAGCTACCTCCTCGACCTGTTCGAACCGCCTTTTTTTTAGCGGTGCCGTGCAGGGCTCTTGTATTTTTCTTGGTTCGGCAAGTTTCCGTTTATTTCTTAATGAAATCGGCGTAACCTGAACTTCGACACTGTCTTCGGACGCGCTCGGGGAATGCAATCCGGACATATCATCCTCATCCCCACCGCTACAGAAACCAGCGTCTCTTTCCGATGCGGACATCACGCCAGCTGTAACAAGAAATTAGAAATAAAAAAAAACTTGTTTTATACTGGCTGCCTGAAGGAACGTACGATATTACGCATAAATATTTGATATGTATAGTAGATATGGTGATCGTAAAAATTAAGGAGCGTGCAGGAGCGATCGGTAGAAATTCCGTAGAAAGGCTACTGGTGTTTGGAAAAAAAAAAGAAGAAAACGAGAATAATAAAAAAAGAAGTTATTCAGAAGTTTCGTCAATGGCAGGAGGCTGACCGAACCAACTGTATGGTCCGAATTATGTATCTATACATATACATATAAATATGAACATAAAACAGGCAAATGAATATTTTTGCGCAGATCGCCGGGAGGCTTGAATATATGCGATGCAATTATCGCCAAAGGTTGACTCATATATTATAACATGATCTCCTCTTTCCTCCCGCCCACGATGTCATAAAGTATTCGGAGTACGTTGGGGAGGGGGTCGTTGGAACGGACACATCTCAAATCTCCGATATTGGCCAGCTGTAATTTCGCAAATTGTGAAATCGCAAATATTCACCGCGGTTCTCCATCGGCTCGAATACCTTTCGCTAGGACCAAATTATCAGGCATATTACGGCTGTTTAAAAATCTGTTTGATGATCCGAATGGTTGAAATATTTTGATCAATTTACCCAATTCGGAGAATGTGTATCACCACGATGTTGCGTAGGTATATACGAATTCCGTGGGAAATTCTCTGTATACGCGGTGAATAAAACGAGAGCAGATGTAGTCGTATACGGATAGTTTGAATTAGCGGTAGCTGCTGTTGCTGGTAAGTTTGAAAATCATGATGAGAAGTTTGGACACGTGCGAGCTCGCGGTATATAAGAGGGAATATATAAGCTGAAGAGACGTGAGGACTATGTTTAGTAACACGCGCGCGGTACGGCGGTCTTCGACGTTCATTCCATCGTTCGTCGCTCGTTTGGTTAACGTGGTATACGTACACATACGCGTGTATCCGTATACCTACCTATGTACCCGTATGCCGAAGCGCGTGGGCGGAATCACTCCGGACGAGATGCTTTCCACTAACCCGAGACTATACGCGAGTGCGTCATCCGCAGGCGCTTCTTCACCATCTGGTGCCGTTCAACGTTAGCATCCTGTCTCATATATGCCGCGGTTTGTTGGGTTACTTTGCGCGACGATTATAATATCCAACTCAACCGATTCCAGCCGTCGCGACGACCGTTTTATACGCCTATACCATATATTCCATCCTATACCTTCGGAGATCCGTGCGGTAAATACGACATGATGAAGAAGTTTAGTAGAATTGTAAAGATCGAGATAGAAAAATCGGTGCGGTATAGGTATATATGAGCCATCCTTGCCCGCACGTTGACGCGTTGATCCTGCGGAGACAACGCGATTTATATCAAAGCCTGAGGGCTACAATCGCCTATATGGCCATGTCGCGAGCTTCAGGTTTCTTGATTACAGATTGGCGACGGTCTCCTGGTGGCTCTGCACAGCCGCCACATGGTGCTGCTGTTTCTGCTCACTGGCGCCAACCGATATGCGGACGGCACGGCGCGCTTCTCTTATTGCCTTACCTGGATATATAACCGAGCAAACAACTAACCAACAAACACGCACGACCGAAAGAACGAACTGCACCGACGCCATCGGGACGTCGATCCAACGTCGCCGTCGCCGTCGCCGTCTTCGTCTTCCTGCACCTACATACACATAATACGCTCTGCACTTGACCCCACTGCAGATCATGTCGCCCTAGATGGCTCGCCTATAAACCGCCCAGGGGGTAACCTCCACAGCTCCCACGACCCGCGAAGCAAGAAAATCAGTTTTCCGGTTCAGCTACACGCGTGGAGATCCTCGAAAAAAACACGGAGCGGAGGACCCGACTTCTTATGTGGTAGAAAAAAGTAACTTATTCATTATAGTATACAGCTAATAACCCTCCTTTCGGGGATTCACGAATCGCTCGATACTTTCGCCACCGCCGGAGGCTTGAAAGTTTGGAAAACATAACTTTGCTATTTTGTATTGAGATTCCACGTGAACTTGTACGCTCGCACAATTTATGCCCTCTGAAAAAGCACCTCATAGAATGTGAAAGACATTCACCAAACGCACATTGAAACTTTGTAACGACTATCAGAATAGGCACTTCAATCAATTATTGCCAAAATTATTTGATCGATGGTAGTGCAGGGTAGGAAAAACGTGAAAAAGTGGTCAACAACCATACGATATGTGAAGTGAATTTGAGCCACCGTTGAAAACTTAAGGCTATCCTTACTGCGACCAAATCGTAAGGTACACGTTTTGTCATGGTCGATTTGTTGTAGAGAATATCTGTAATAACAAGTGGCAAAGGTTTCAGCGAGGAATGTACACGCATTTAATTCCGCATATTAAATCCGTGCGGAGGCGTAATCCGTATGGTTATAAGTGCGAGCGTGCAAAGGGAGGTGTTACGTCTGGCCGTAGGCGCCGGAGAGCCTTATTATCAACTCGAGGCGTTTCTTGACCAGCAGGGGTCGGGTTATCGACTTTGTAGGCTCCGTTCGTACTGCTATGGTGCTCGTCACGATCGCGTGACATCGCAATATGCGATGTTCTCTTTCGCACGAACTATAATATACTTCCCCGCGATATGATTTTTCCTTCACGACTCGCCGCGATCGCGTCGATGAATCGGATCGATTTTGGAACGACGTAACAAACGAACGACGATATCTCGTTCGCTCATAAACAAAATTTTAGGGGATAAAGAACAAACCGTGTAGTTTGGTAGAGTTGTCACAATTATATCGACGACCGGACAGCGAGTAGTTTCATCTTATCGATATGTGTGCATACGTGGCTATAGGTGATAAGAGATAAATAATGCAGGAGAGAAGGTGGGAGTGGGTGCAGCGTAGAATTCGTAGCTTTCGAGATTCACATGTTATCTCGCATCTGTTCGTCATTGCGGACTTGAATTTTTTCTATGCGTCATTTGTGAATTTATCATCTCTGTTATGAAACGTTAAGTTTATACGCTGCAGTCTGTTTACTCGGTAGTGATATTAAAAATCTGTTGTATTATGATCGAGATCCCGCGCATCGATATTACCTATACGTGATACACACCGCGCGTCTAACGACAATTATGAAATAGTATCGGATTTTCGAGAAACAGCGGAAACTGATCAAATCTCTGTGGGATTATGAGGATCTCTAGAGTATAATATCGTGTGATTTTGGTGTTTAGCCAGTTATCGTAATATTATATACATACATACAAGATATATATAATTAATGCAAGAGTCGTCGCCATAAGAGCACGTGTCGTCATGAAAGCGAGACGCATTGGTGATAGCCTAGCTAGGTTGGCGTCGGCGTCGTCGTAAACGTAACGGCTTCCCGTCGTGCGCTGTAATAATACGTATGCGTACGGCGACGGTGACGGCAACGGCAACGACGGCCGCGGCGGCGGCGGCGGCGTATTCCTAATTAATCGAACTGGTGATTTTAATTAGCCGTGACCGTAGAATCTCCGGCTCGTCATTTTCGAATACATAAACAAAACTAGTAGGCATATATCGGACAGCGACTCCCTAATAATCGTGATAAATACGGAAAAAAAGAAAATTTATTGCTTCAGAAATACCGCGGTGCATCGGTCAAAATAAAATTTATAAGACCAGAAACTAATCTCGAACAAGACGGACGATATATGAGCGAAAAATCTCGCTATCGTTTCAAGGGCTCGAATTATTACGGTGCAGCAAACCTATTACACTATGTATATGCTGCGTACGTACAACGTGTCATACATAAGCGGCGCGGCAATATTATAAACGAGGGGACAATTAACAGGCAACTAATGATATCGATAAGGAAAACGGGGAGGATGATCTACGACTTGAGCTGCGTCAAAAACACGAATACAAGCGTATCTTAAACGGCAAGATAAGACGCGCTGCTGTTGCTGCTGCTGCTGCTGCGCTAAGAAAGCGAGGCGGTTTGTCGACGCGCCGTGTCTGCACTCAATAAATCTCCCCAACCGCCCATTATATTTTCTTCATATATTTATTACTATATTTATTTATTTCTTTTAATTTCTATTTCACTTTTTTCTTTTTTTTTTTCTTATACTCTTCCCCCGTCTTCTTTATTTCTCCCGTTCCTTTTATTTTCATATTTTCTCTCCAGCTCTGGCGCCAGCACAAATCAACCGTCAGAGTATTTTATAATTATTAAACGATACACATCCAACTTTGAGAAAGATTCTCGCACTGCAATCTCGCATGCGTCTGATTTGATTTTCGGTCAACGCCCACGAGTTCCGTAAAAACTGAAGTCGCACTTTCGCGCCGAGATATATACTTGACCATAATATATTTTCTACCGATTTACAGCGGAATTTATCGATCGATTTATCGATTTTCTTTCCGTATAATATAAACGCGACATTCTTCTGGTCCATCGTCCCAGCATGAGAACCACTGTTCAAGACGACGATGCTGGCGTCGCGGAGGAGGACGTCGATGACGAGGGGGAGGGCCAAGGGGGGCCGCGGATGGCGCTAGCCAGATGGTCGAGTGGAGACGGGAGTTGTACGGACGGCAAAATATCCCGTCGGCAAGCAAAGCTAGCGAGAGAAGAAGAAGAAGAAGAAGAAGAAGCAGAAGGAAAAGAAAAAGAGAGATGGAAGGAGTTAGGCGACGGTCACCAGCTGTGCCATCGCGAGCCGCGGCATCGCGTCGCGGCGTCGCCTAGCCGCGACAGAACCCGCGGGGTCAGGAATCGCTCCGCAACTAACACTTTTAACCGGCAATTGGAGGGTGAATAAAAAATGAAATAAAGAAAAATAAATAATAATACGAAAAGAAAAAATACCTCCGCTCTAACGCAAGTCATATTATATGTATATCTTGCAGACTTTTTATATACGGTTGATTTGCTTAAATTGGGTGTGTATGGAAAAGAATTTTTTTCTTCTTTTTTTTTTTTCTCCCATTACGTCTAGATTGAGATTGACGCGCTGCTCATATATATGTGGAGGTATAACGTATTCTTTGTGACACAGGAAAAACTCTAGGACAAATTCATGGAGAATTAATTTAGAAATAAGGTTCACTATATATAATCATTTTTTTATTAACCTGACTACCAGAGAACGGTAGCAAAAATTCTTGCACCTATATACACCGTATAGACGCCGCTGAATAAACAGCGAATTCTAACCCCAGACATTTTATATATAATCGACAGCATGCTTTTATATTTGATAACATTATAAATATAATATAATCCAAGCAAATAAAGACATTTATGGCCGTCATATCTGTATCGCAAACACGTATTCCATATGTCGAGAAATAATGCCTCAGTGACAGTATTGCCGGACATAATAAAATATCCATTCATATATCGCACACACTATCACATGTACGTGTGAGAAATGAGAAACGGCCTGTAATCCATATATCTATACTTGAACGACGCGTCAGTAAATACCACATGGTTGGAAATCCCAAGTTTACTCCAAGCTGTACTCGTCATCAGATGCAGAGATTATATTATACCTACATAGCCGAAAATGCGTCATGCAAAATCTCGAGAAATTGGCATATCATTTTCTCCGGAGGGTTTCATGATTACCTCATAATTCGATATACGATCAATTTTCATGAATTTAAACCTTCTTTTTTCTCTCATATAGTTGCTTTTCCACGACTATTATATTATATCTAATAGAGTAATCGTCTTTGGTCAATTTACACGGTTGTTCCGGATACATTTTAAAAGAAAGGACATCCTCACGATGGTATATACAGCCGTTCACTGCACAACAGGTGTTACATGAATATCATTCTGATAACGAATTAAAGTTGTGCACATGCCTGACTTTCTCGTCGTGAAACAGCAGCAGTCAAACAGTCAAATGTGCGCGCCTTAATTGTTATCCGTAAATTAAAAATGTATGTGTGTTTACATGCATGTATATGAATATATCTACACATCCATGAATAACGAGTTGGTAATTAATGCAGATACGCTAAGGGGATAAAATATCGCGTTCCATATCGCGTCTGCCTGAATTTAATATTCACCGTTTAATACTTTCAGGAACCGGACGTGTCGATACGGTGCATTTTTTCTGGGGCAGGTATTCACCGGCAGCTACATTAAAAAGTCGATTCAACCTGTCCTGGTCATGTTCACTGGGTACGTCAGCACGCCCCATTTTATGTGCCCGAGAAAGATCCACCCCAGGATCGGGATCAGGATCAAAAATGAAGAGGGTAAAGGAGGTGCAGGCAGGTGTTTTCCCCCGACGCCTCAGGTAGTGCGGGAGACTCGGTGAACCGCGTATTACAAGAAATTATACCCGGTGAGGTCATTAAAAAACTATATATGTATGACGTATCAAATTTCAGATTAGATCATATGAGCTTTCGATAATCGCGGGTCTTGATGATTTAATTTTTAAGTAATGCGGCAACTATTTCGCAATAACTTTGACGTGGTCTAATATATCTCTGAAGATCGCACGAAGAGTTTGTGTGAACGTTACCTACATTGAAAGTTTTTTGGTACAGGTGCACTTAGGGTATCTAATCTGATATCAGCTGAGTACAATCGATCAGCAATCGTGCATGTATGGAAAAATTGCGAGTATCATATTTACGGAGTTTATTAAATCGTCGCGAGTCTGAAGTTTCGATCGCTATTCGCGGGTAGATATAGGTGCAGTCCAAAGTGTCAGATAATCGGCACGATTAATTTGTCACGTCTGCTTAAAGCACGAGGTAGTATATTTATTAGGGGTGAGTATATATTATAGTCTGACGCCCATGACGGCGCCTCTCGAGTGTCGACGACTGTCCTATAACATTTTCTTGCCGCTCACAATCTCTCTTTTATTTCTATCTCTTTCTTTCTCACTCGATCTCATGATTACTATATTTAGATGGAACGGGACGCGCACGCCGACGGCCAACAAATGTCACGGGTATATAACCAACGCATATTACAACGGATCAGGTATATACTTATAATAGCTGTCTGCCATTTGGTCAGAAATTTCAACCTACATATCTCCGGACCAGCTGCGAGAATCGGCTATGACTCACTAAATGAAATCAAGCACCGAAAGAACTATACGAGGAAAACTCCGAAGATCAATTAGCTGATGGTTCCATGCATGTATAAGTATCGGTACGGCGACTCATCGCGGATTCCCAGATGTTGAATAATTGTTAGTTTTTTTTCGTTCTTTTCTTTTCTTTCTCTCTTCTTTTGTATCAAGTTCATCGGATAATGTATAAAATAATTTGATTGTCGTTTTTTTTTTTTCTGTTTACAACGCCACGAGAACCAAGACGCAAATTTTCGTCATGATATCTCGTCGATGATCATCTTTGAAACGACGTCAAAAATCCTGGCTCCGGTAAGGCGAAAACAAATGTAACTTTTTGACGACTCAAGGGAGCTCGCGATATTATACTATGCTTTTTCTCATAAATGTACGCTATACGTAGAGACGGTGATTCGAATTCCTCACGGCTTACGTGTTCACATCTTATTATAGGTGCAACATACAAAAGCTGCAGAGATGTAAAGCGCAGCCTGGATGCATATGCATAGCGGTGATTTTTAAGAACGATAATCCCTCGTTCTGTATAAATTATTTAAAAACGCGATCGCAGATGAGATCGGTTTTCAGAAATATAAACTTTTTTATGTACGTGCATACGTACGCAATCTACATACATACCTATACTTACGCCTATTTCGTCGGTGCCCGCCGTTCACCGCGGAAAGATAAACAGGAAACATGAAATTTCTGTTAAACCGTGACTTGGATGTCGTAACAGGCGCCCGCGTGTGGCCTTTTTCGGGGCTATAATTGCACCTTTATCACCTCTACCGCGCAAGAACTTATGTAAATTTATCTATTTTTTTAGTTTCGTTATTTTCATTTTGTTTTCCAACTCGGAGATCAACAGAGATTACAATTTATATGGTCTTATTGCAGGGGGCATGCAACGGCAACTGATCCTCCGGTTCGGTCAGGCTGCACGAAACCAATCGGAGAATGAAAAAAAGACTTTATGTAAGTGAAACCCTGCGCAATTTTTTCCATTTTGATTTCAGCAACGTCTTGTAAGTCGATTCTGGAACTACTGAATCCGGATAAATTTTCTTTAGTTTTCCTTCGGTTTTTTCGAAGGGCATGCATAATAGTCTGAATCAAGTTTACATTGGGTAAGTATGTACGTAAGTCAGTCTGTAACTCGGCCCACGCCGGCGCCGCCGCGCCCCTCTTTATAAAAGCTAGAATACATCTGGTCGTTGCCGATGAAACGACTTCGAAGATCTCTTCACCTACCTCGATTTTAAACGTGCGAACCACGCTGCCGACATTGCTAGATAGGTGTATCTATCTGATATCTTCTTTAATATCCTCTCATCTTTCTCTATGATTTATTACTCTTCGTCACTCATTCGCGGTTTTACTCTTTCAGTCAATTTGTTACGAACATCCAGACTCGAGAAATTATCCCACATAAATATAGACATATATGAATACCGACTATCCTGGCGCCGCGCGATCTCTCCGCGCGTAATCATTATCCGAAAGATATTTCCCCTATAGATATATCAATCGATTAGTTGCTGCTGTTATTATACCATTATAAACTTAAATACTTCTAGTTCGTTTAACACCGACTTAGGAATATCGCCACCTTTCATTCTGAGTAGGATACCCATTATGACAATTCGCCGAATAACTTCTTATAGCGTTGGTGTGCGAGGGAACGATATCGGGTGTATCTATAATACACTATATACGTATATCCGGTATGATGACAGCTCTTGAACGGAAGTTGAAAAAGAACCGAGTTTCTGGAAAATCATTTCTCGTGCCGCATCTGCACTTTTCGTGCAACTGAAACGCCGGATAAACCGATGACGATGTAAATGCGGGCTGTAAGAGATTGCGAGAATAAGGTGAGCGACAGATAAGTAACAGTCGAGTTGAATAAACAATGAACTCTTCGTCGAGAATTCTTGTAACACGATTTCATCCTAGAGAACGTGTCTTCGCGCCGATTTATTCGAATTAACATTTTTCCAAATTTGAAGTTAAAAGTGATAACGTTGTAGTCCGGGAGATGGAATTATGGGGTTTATGGAGTTGGTTTTTCGGTTAAAAAATCTATCTTATCCAAAGAAGAAGTATTGTACATGATGTTTACCTTTCATGAAAGCGGAAAGCTCGGAAGTAGTCTCGACCACGTGGTTGTTCATCTTGACATCGGCACACAAAATGATCCAAGATAAAATGTTTTATACCACAACGCGGTATAAATAAGACGTCCCGAATAATGGCACCGATGAAAGGGACGTCTCAAACGATCAAATAATCCACACTAATTATATTTATAATCCAAAAATGAGTAGTTGTCACCAGATCAGAGTCACTATATTAAATAAATCCGTTTATAGTTCGTCCTTTTCTAAAATATATTAAAATAACCACATAAGAACGATATACTTTTCACATATACACAACCCCGCTGCAGACCACGTATTTATAAATGTTTTGTCAATTGAGTTAATTAAATATCATGAGTTCATTCATAGCATTTGTTTCGTATTTATTAAAATTCACTTTCATACGAAATACATGAAAATCATACGACTTGTTAAATTTGTATTTTGAAGAGAAACCGTGCGCGCGTTTTTTTTAGAGTAGATCCTGTCGTCGCCGATGTGCGTCGACGTGCGTACGGCAACAGACTGAATTTGTTCGTCGGCGCGTTCAGCGTTGAGCTATCGGCCGACGGTCGACCAAAGACTCGAGGAGGGCCTGCAGAGCCTCGGATATTATCAATGTGTTGGTGCTTGTTGCACTCCCACCGGTGTTCTGTATGCGGAGGAGTTTAGTCGACGACGACGAAGAGGAGCAGCGGCAGCGGCGGCGGCAGCGACCAAGCGATTCGGTCTCGGCAACGCTCGTCTCTTTCTCGGTTGAGGGTGTCAGAGGGGTGGGGGTCGTGGAAGTTAAGGGGTGAAGGGAATAACCGAAGGGAAAGGGAAAGGGCAAGGGATAGGGATGGGCATTATACGTGGTTATAGGAGCCAGAGTCCTAGGCTCGAAATCTCTGCCGGTCGAGGAGTTCCCTCTCGTTCTATAGAGTCCTTCTATAATTTCTTCTCTCTCCCTCCCTTTGGTCGGTCGCATTGTCGAGGGGCGACGCCGGGGGCGGGTGAAGGGCGAAGGGGGCAGGCGACGGCACGGCGCCAGGCTAAGAGTTAACTCCGCCGCGCGCGGGTTCGACCGTCGTCGGCACTTGGTGACTGCCCACCCACTACCTTCGCATTCACCGTCCACCGTCCACCGTCCACTGTTAAACATCCATACCACTTCAGCGATGGAAGAAAACGGAGAAACTAAGTAACAGAGAAAGAGAGAATATCGTACGTATGGCTGGTATGGACCGAGAAATAGGGAGGGAAAAGACCCATATGGACATGTGACGCTACCGAGTCCCGCCACCAACCGCGAGCCGACTTTTGCTTCTGCTGCTGCTAAAAGAGCTAGGAGATTGCGAAGGTGGCATTTAGGTGTGGGTATAAAGTATACCTCGTATATGCCGAAGGTATAAGGCTGACTTACGTGGATCTATTTGAGATAGAGAAAAAGATAGAGGAGAATAAAACGTTTACGACCATATACATATACTATGTTATGTATCTATACTACACTCGAAAGAAATCTAGTCCCGGGATCTCTGCGGTGGTAAGGAGAAAAAAAATAGAAGAAAAACGAAGACATTTGACCTGAGAGATGCTGAATGTGTCAGACATAAGCTTGCGAAATTTTCTACCGAAAATTATATGCCGTATAACGACGCTATACATGCAAAGGTATATGCGTACGTATATAAAATCGGTTTTATTTGATTTTCTTTTAGTCCCGATCATCGTGACTTCCGCGTCCACATGGAGATTGAAATATCACCGTTTCATCTCTCATCCGTGGCGATGATGAAGTAGCAAATTGTAGCAACAGCATTGCGGCCGAGTGTTTGCGGCGAAATAGAAAAGCTGTATCATTTACCAACCGCTAGAAGAGACGCGTTAATTAAGTCGAATAACTAACCGTTTTCGAAAGTCTTAATTGAATTTAATTAGCTCGGAATTGTTAATATACCTACGTGCGAAATTGGTTAAGAAATTAATCGTAAAGCAGCAATTCAGTTATTCCACATAAAGACGTGAACACGCATCCGTGGACGTGCATATAACTTTTCTTTCGAAGTTGACAGATGTGCTCAGCTTTACAGCAGCTATATGGACGCCGAAGCGAAGAGAGGAGGGCCGGCTTTACACGCCACTTTGCCGTGTTAAAGCAGTAAAAACAAAAGAGGGATATAACCCTGAGGCAGATAAGTTCAAACGGAAGTTGAAATTATTGCCTGACAAGTGACACCCGCCCAATTCTGGGCAATTGGTGTCACCCTGCGGTTGGTCTCCGATGGCAAACTCAAGCTGTTCTGCCGATCCATTTGTGCTCAATTTTTAAAAAGTGATCGTATACACGAGTGATCGTTCGTTATACGCTAATAACGATCATGGGCAGGAGAAAAAACGTGAGCTGACCGGCTCAAAGTTGAACGCAGGCCAAAATGTGAATCGACGTTCGATGGAGTGCGAGAAATAAGCTCAGCATTTGATTCGAACGAAAGCTTTTTCTTAAGCCATATAAACCTACGTTCTCACGATTCGAGCGATTTTTCCAAGTTTTTCGCATGCTGGCAGATCCCATAAATTCGTCCACATGTTACCCAGATGCTAGAACACGCCTTTGAGGTGGGTAGTGAATAGAAAAATGTCTGCAAACCACGTTTGCGTTTATGACATGGGGAAATTCAAGAATACCACGTGACTATTATATGGTCACCGCGTGTAGTACATGAAATGGGTTTTCTATTTCTTGTCTATAGTTTTCCGAAAAATTTTAGCGCAACAGTTTTGGAAGTTCCAAATCTGCTGGTATATACCTACGGTTAACATCTGCGAGTGTAATATAACAAACAAAAGAAAATTTTCTACCCCGTAGAATTGTTAACCATATGATTTGGTTTAAGAAACCAAATTTTAACAACGCTGTATATTTCTAATTCCCTTTCCGATCAGTTCTAAGAAATTCAACGTACGTATACCTATACGTATACATATGTCAGAAATTATTGGGCAGTTACGTGAGAAAACAATGAATCGATCTTGTTACAGTCATAGAATATTTCAACCGAGGTGATCGTCGCAGAGTGGAAATAATCCGAGCGAAGAGAAAAATTAAATAAAAATTAATTAAAAAAAATTAAACAAAATAACGAAGCGATATAACCTTGATATTATCAATCCGCTAATAACCCGCGATGTACTCCTACAACTGCGCATTATATTCTACGACCATAAAAAAAAAAAAATGGTCGACGATCGCGCAATTAACGATTAGTATTCCCACCACCACACCAATCGCGACTTCTATACATCATACATTATATACTATTTTAAATGCGCAGGAAATTACATGACGCGATGATTACGAATTGAATGCAGCTTCGCTGGTCAAATAAAAGTCGAGTGCAGTGTAGATGTATTATACTTGCATGTGTATGACGACAACTTTGGGGGCTCTTAAAAATTTCTGTAACATTTTCTATGATCTTACCCATGTTTAACGAACGCGCGGTATAGTTGACGTGCTTTTCCTTTATTCTGTTCAGATAAATCGGGAATCCGTATCACCAGACCATAGTGCAGCGGCCGCAAGAAGCGTATACCAATTCAAGGTACACCTCCTGCCGGAGGAGAAAGTTAATTGAAATGCGTTTGACAATGGGAAACGTAGATTGATTCCCAGGAATCTAAGGCAGCTCTTTATTGTAACTCCCACGTGCACAATCGAAAATCAAACGAGAACGCGCTAAGAGGAGGAATTGGAAGGAGAAGAAGAGGAATCAACGAATAAAAAAAAAAATAAAGAAAAAAAGACTGGGGGACGCGAGCTAGAGTGGAAAGTTAACTCGGAGCTTAAAGAATCGAAGAGAATCATCTCTAGAATTTAGTGTGCCTAGCCTCAGGGTCCACTTCGCCGTTATTGTCCGTCCGCAAAGAATCGGTTCGTCTGCCCGCCTCTCCCACACTTTGAATTGCGTCAGGAATACATATCCTCGTCCTTTGAAAAAAAAGCCGTGATTATTTCCAGTTTTCCATCGATAATCGAACTCGTCGATTCAGTCAGCTTATTTTGATCCAGCTTTTCCTCCCCTTTTCAGTGATATAATAAAGAAATAAAAAAAAAATTAACCGATTATTCAAAGTTTCGTGGAAGCGTTAATCTCGCTGCGGCTTATCTGTTCCCCTAACAGTGTAGAAATAATTATCTAACTCGATATAGTTGTGATCTTTGGTTCCCCGAACGTGAAGCTCGACGCTCGGTAGTAGGGTGAGCGGTAGCCTGTTCTCTTTCCACTTTTCTTTCTCTCACGGCACCTCTGTTTATTGTTATTCCAAAGAGGAGATGATGATGCTGCAGCAACAGCAGCGCCGAGGTAACCAAGGAACTTTAAGAGCTGCGGAGGATCGAGCAAACCGACAAGATGTTGTCGGTCCAACTCGTGCCAGGAATGCCACACCTGCGTTGCTTCTGGCTGGTGTTCCAAAAATGAATCCGTTCTGGAAGGGTCGAGTCTCCGATCTCCGGGCCATCTTAAGGGGGTCCACGAAGACGAGAAGAGAAGAAAAGTGAAGAGAGAGAAAAAAGAGGAAAGAGAAAAGAGGAAAGAGGGCTAAAGGCAACAACAGGTAGCAGCGGTCTCGTCAACCGTAGCAGAGGTAGGTACCCCTTCAGAGATTAAGATTAGAGTAATTGAGAGATCGAGATAGGGTGTAGGGCCTTCGTTAGGTAGAACCTCGTTTGCGGTATTCTGGAAGCTGGAGAAGATTCTCGAGGACATGCCTATTCGGGTTCGTTACCGCGACCTTATCTTCAACCGCAGACAAACTCCTCGGGCATCAGCATAGCTGTATAATATATACCTATATAATGCGTACGCGGAGTTTTTTCCTTCCTCTAAATATTGCGTGGGTAGATCATGTTACCTAAATTAACCACCTACGATTTACGAAAGATTCCCCGGTACGTACTCTTGCTCTAGCTAATTTCGAGCGCCGTTCAAAATTTCGAATTTTAGCATCACGACGTGACTCCTCAAAAAAGTTTTGCTGTGTTTAAAAATCAGGTAAAAAGAGACTCCCATTTTTTGTTTCATTTTTTTTATTCTTCAACAAGTATGATAATAAGTTTCGCTCTTGACCAAAGTACGCGACTTTCTAGACCACTCGACTTTTGCCATAGTCGTGCAAACTGGGAATACAAAAAAATATTTCCCCGTGACAAGGGAGAGAGCGTCTAGACCTAAATATTCTAGGCACTCATGAGCAGATACGACCTGTAGTTTTGAAAACACTTGTAAGCTGGGCGGCTAATCGAAAGAAAAAAAGACCCGAGCCCTTCTTGCTGAAAACAAAAAGAAAAGAAAATACATAATTGCTATACTGGAGGAAAAATTTTATCTCGTCCCTCGGGACGTATGGAGCATACGCGTTCGTCCGACGGAAGTAATTCCCTGTTCCAAGCTGGCTCCTTAGGAAACTTTTAGCTCTGTTTTATTTGTTTACGATATACTGTACGGCGTGCCGCTCTCGCGACCCCGAAAAAATGAAAAAACAACGTCGAATAGAAAAAAAAATGAAAAGCTTGTGCCTTAGTACTACTATGTATATACACGGTCGCGTGCTACGAATTACTATATACATTGTAGATACATATGTATAAAATAGTACACGTATGTAATCCACATACATATTCCTGTGTCTCTTTGACTATTAACGTAAATCACGTGAAACGTATAGGTATATAAGTACTCGCGTTTCTGTCGCTGGTCGCTCTCCTCCTATACTCCTCTGCAGGGACCCAGCTGTCAGCTGACTTCCGTTTCCTACGCGGGTATGTTCAGTATTATTAGAACCATCGTTTGGATATATTTGTGGGCGCAGCAGGGGGATAACACTGGAAGGAAATTTTTAAAAAACCTTACTCAGTCTCGAGATTAAGGTCGTCGAAAATTTGCACAACAAATATTTCCCGCGTCAGGAAGTCGTAAAAATCACGCAAGGGGTATTTCTGAAACCGCACCTGGATTTCGTCCGCAGGGACAGGTTTATGGATTTTCAACAATCGCGTGGGAAGAGATATTTGTATTTTTGTACGGACGGACGTGAAATATATCGATATAAGAAATCGAAGGAGATTTTATTTGTGGTGAGTACCTAATGGCAAATTTTCGTGAAAGGATCATTGCGGGAACCTCGGTGTTCATATGGTATTATATAGATGTAATTTTTGGAGTAACGAGGCGAGCAGACGCAGCGTCGCGCCGTTCTCATTCCCGTTCTCGTATGGAGATTCATGTGTGTGAATACGATGCCGCATTTATACCGTGCGACGTACCGACGCCAGAGAGAGCGAGATGGTACGATATCAGGTCTGTATGGCGCGCCAGCTGAAACAATATGCCATACCAAGGCGGGAGCAAAACGTACTTCGTTCGGGGATGACTGTCAGAGGCTCACCAGAAACTTCTGCCACTCTGGGCGTCGGCGATCGTTTTTACCAAGTCCGGGTGGCCGACGATGGGGTTTTTCAGACTTGAAAGGAATGCCTGTTCGTGAATAGGACCGGGAAGATCCCAAACTGTCTTATAACCGCTGCACCAGACTTATTCCTCGTCGTAGTTCTATATATATATAATAATAAATTCCCCCTTGTTTTTCGACGGGTCCAAAAATCGGCCTGGGCCCTTGCCCTTCCGTACTGCACGTTCCGAATAGAAACGTTTTTGAAAATTTCTTACAAAAAAAAAAAGCCCTTACGTCCTCGAAGATCCTTGTAAACTAAAAGCGACCGCGATCTTCCGCGCGCGGTTAGAAAAAGTGGAAACAGGTTGATCGGCCTTTTCAGAGAAAGATTACAGACGATAATTTGTCGAGTGATGAAGTAGTAATTAAGCAATAATGCTAATTGCTCTACGGCGGTGTCTCTTATTTAGATTACACACCGTAATCTGATAGGCTCTTGGTGTCTGCGTATGGGTCTCTATATATATAATCTGGAAACATCTAGCGTACGCGGTACACATTTAATCGCGTATATATAATCCAACGCAATCTCAAACTAAATTGGGTTATAATTGGATTAGAAGAAAAAAAAAATTTTTAAATTAAAAAATAATTAATCAGGTTTCCTATGCGATGGCAACGAAAAAAAAAAACGGAATGCAAAAATAGCAAAAATAAAATACAGTATATATTTTTAACCGTGCAGTTCCTCAACACTGTAAACATAATTTTCTGTTATGGTCACGGTATAAATTTAACGTTATACCTACCGTCAATTTAACATCATACAGTAATGTTGACTGTTCAAATTAACGATGATTTCTCAAATTTTAGATGGTAATATAAGCTATGATTTATGATTAGGGTACGCTATAATCGTGTTATCAGTTTTTCGAAACGGTAGCGCGAGGCGCGCGGCACCCGCACGGCACCTCCTTGTGAATTTTCTTAATTATAGTTAACAACAGCTTTCCTGTATTAGCGTTATAAGAAACCATCCTATAGCAGTCGGATATATAGTGGAAAGATTTGTAGACCGAGGCTTCTGTTGATCATCTGATAACTAATGTCTAACTAAATTATAATGTAGCTGAAAGACAAAATATTTGTATTTATATCGCATGGAACTGGCGTATTTGGTGATACGTGTGGTACCCACCTCTACCTATATTTGTCATGATGAGGAGTGCGGGGTCATCGCATCGTGGCGAAAATATTCCACGGTGGAAATCAGCCGCTACAGAGATTATACTTATACAGCGGCTCACTTTTGTTTGCACTAAAAGGAAGCTAATATTTAGTGGGGAAACAAAAACATACAATATATATAGTTATACATGCTCTTTACTTTCAACCCCGGACAATATCATAGACATCTAGATACCTGAGCGGGGGATGAGAAAGAAAACCAGTGCAAAATCGTCCTCAGGACAATAGAAGCAAACCTCCCCCTCCAGGCTTTTTGGGCGCTTCCGAGAGTCGTTTAACACGTCGTTAAACGTGAGACTAACGGCACTCAGAATCCGGAAGGAATTTAAGGGAGGACTAAAGCTATATAGCTGGAAGGCCAAACAGATCCTTGCGTTAAAAGCGTTCGAACTTTATTGTTAGAGAGAAAACTATGCCGTCAAGCGAAAAAAACAAAAAACAGAAAAATAATTCTTAGCAACGTTTTTAATATCTCGTCGCGATCTGCCAGCTGTGATGAATTTGACCCGATAGCCTTGGGGATTTTTACGGTGGGCTATGAAGCTCTGAGGTCACCCCGAGGCGTTCCGTCCAACTGCAGCGCACGATCGGTTCTAGTCAAATATTATATAGATACACATACAACATCCGAACGTCGTGTTAGCCATCTGGACAAAACAAGCTTACGATTAGCTATACGAATATATAAGTTTCTGGCATTTCTTGCTAATTGGAAAATTTTCAAGCCATAATAACGAATAAACATGTATAGATATACAACTGGATATACTCGTAGTGTACAGTAGAGCAATCCCAGCTGTCGGAAGAAGTATACATATATATATATTGAGAAATATTTTATTTGAATAAAATTTCTGAATACCAAACTCACCCTGGTGCACTTGTGTATTTTAACCACTTGTGCTTCAGCGCACGGGCTGCGGTATAACATTGAACACATGGTTAGTCCGAGGAATGGTTTCGAAAAATGAAGGGAAAAAAAAAAAACTGGAGAAAAAAAAAAGCCAACTCATAAGCACTGCGTTATGTAAGGGGAGAAATGGTCTTTCCATAGCTTAATCTTGAGTGGAGCCAACCGAGCCTGGACCAGCCTGAATTCTCCCAGGCTCTTCACGTCGAGCAGGACCCCCGAGAGTTTTTGCTGCAAAAACTAAACCACGCCACGTGCAACTTCTCGGAGTCGGTGCATTAATTAGTTCTAGTATATTCTATACTATATTGTTGACTTTCTTTGTAGGGAATGAAGAAAGAAAGAAAGAGAAGAAGAAAAAATAAAATAAAAATAAAATACCTCGACAAGAAATATGACCATTTGCGGAAATTTCCATATGATCGGTAGAGAGTAAGTACTTTTTCGAAACATTTTCTTATGACGCATCTATACACTTAAGAACTATGAACGAGCTCAAGATGACTCATGATATATTTTAGACCCTACACAAAGGACTCTCTTTCATGCTGTTTGCGCCAGAAAAATTTGACCCTGACATTTTCCATGCGATACAAAATACCGTAAAAGGTATTAAAAATTTTTTCCTGTCATTTTTGAGACGGTTCACCGTTTTACCGAGAATTCAACTGGCTTCCCGATTACTTCGTCGACGAATTCGTGACACACCGTCGGCGTCGCGTTGTGACGGTATACCGACAACAGTGGGGAGGCTATCCATGAGTTCCTGGATGGTCTATATTTAAGGCTATATAACCAAGCGAGCATTCACCCCGCCGCGTTGAGGGAAGTCATTGCGACACGTGGGACGCCCCCCAGCACACGTGGAGGCGCAGCCGGTCACCACAACCTCAGAGGGCGGGCCAGAATAGATTTGAGGGTAGCTTTGGCTTCCCAGCCGCGATCCAGTCTAGATCGTGCAACATTAGCTCCAATTATTAGATCCAAACACTATTCTTACGACGAATGAATTATATCACACCGAGAAATTTAAACAATTACAGTGTTATATTAATTTGGATTCGTACCGACGAGAGCGCAGAGTATTTCGAGGCAATTTTGGTACGATATCAGAATTGAGCATGAAGGATAATTTCAAGGAGGATGAAAATGGAGAATTTAAAAGACTGCAATTTTTACACCGACCGCAGCAGGAAGGGGTGTAAGGAAGGTAAAAGTGGTAGTGGAGGGGCTTGGATTGCACGGTGTCTGCTAAGCATATGTGACGATAGGGGTGCGTTAAGGGTATTAGAAGAAGATAGAACAGGATCGGAAAAGTTTGTTCGTGTCGACCAGATGTCCCCAACAGGGCGAACGGAGTCCCACAGGCACCGGCTGCAGTGCCCTTCGAACCCTAAGCACCGTGTGTCGTCCACAAAGGAGATATATAAGGGAAGCGGCACCCCCCATTCTCTTGTAAAGCAAACCTCGACTGTAGTATATGCGGGAAATGAAGAAAGAAAAAAATAAATAAGAAAAGTGAAATTGAAACAAATAATGAATAGCTGAGAACCGGATGTGAATCTGAAGATTTCGTTGATTTGGACATGAAAAAAAAAGCGATGAAATTCAATTCCCTTTCTACACATGCAATTCGAAAAAGGAAGGGTACTTTTTTGTTTTTATTATCCATTTCAAAGCAGACGCATTCGCTCGCGGTTTTACAATCACCAAAAAAGTTGAGTTTCTCTTATGCGGGTTAGAGAAAAAGCTATTTCGCAAAATACTTGGACCTAAAATAACAGAAAAGCTTTCACGCTTCAAGCTTTGATACCTATCTTTGGTTCGTCCTCAGGGTTGCGCCTTTTTTGTTTTCGTTCAACTACACCTACCCCTCGAACAGTGGTGGTGCTACCTTCTGATCCTCGTCCCGATCCTGATCCCGAACTTCCACTTCTTGGTTGACCAATTTGAAATTACCTCGAGTTTCGGGTCGATGTCCCAAAGGGCAATGGGGATAGCCCAGGGACGTCTCACGCCCCTTTCTTGTCCCGCAGCTAAAAGGGAATAGCTGCACGGGGGTTGCTGCCGTTCCCTCCCGGGGATAATAAGTCTGATTGCGTCAGCTGTCTTCGTCGTTTCAATATATATAGCCACGCGGCTACACTCACATATAATAGATACGCTGCATCGGCGTCGCGACGACCAGCTAGCCCATAGACCATTTTTCCGTCTTTTTTCTTTTTCTCTTTTTCTCTCTTTTTTTTTTCTCATTCACTCCCACACTTGTGTTCGTCGGATCGTCGTTGCCGTTGGCATGTGCATGAGGTGGGACTTGACGCGTACTAATCCACGTAGAGGGTCGAGAACGCGACGCAGATGGCCTCGCCGACGCCAATCAGCTAATCCTCTTCCTCCCCCAACGACGCTTCTCCTCCTCGTTGCGTCAAAAACACAATGTGAGAGATAAAACCTGCGGGATAACTTTCCTCGTGTCTACCCCACACGTGTATGTATCTATAAGGGGAAGTTTCACGCAGCAGACGTGTAAAATTATTTAATTATTCGAATTGTTTCTCCGATCGCGAGATGCGGAGGAATTCACCGACGAACATATAATATAACGTTGATCGGATAACATAAGAGAGAATTGCACCTTGAGAACGAAAAAACAGACAGATTTTAGAGACACGAGGGTAAGAAAAAAAAAAAAGACCAACCGATACTTGTTTCGGCGAGGAGACTAAGGTTTTTGTTTTTCAGGTAGATGAAATTAGCCGAAACAAGCGTCATCCTCAAACTATATATAAAAAGGAAATAATAATAATAACAATAATAAAATTGCTTGTATACCTTTTCTGCAAAACACCTGCTACTGTTCTGCAATTAGGGGAACTTCTAACGAACGCGGGCGCGTTGCTATTTGTCAGATCACAGCCTGCAGCACCTGCGTCGGTTGTATATTTGAAGAAGATATAGCAAAATATAGCGAAGATAATCGGGAGAATCGTCGAAATCATTGTAGACATAGTTGAAAATATTTCTCCCGAGCATATTATACTGACATGATAAATTGTCACGAAGAGCGCGTGAAAAATTTAAATAGCGAATGATCCGTCGCAAATATTTATACATACGAGGGATCGGCATTCGAATTTTCTAATCTGAATTTTAGTGGTACCACGTATAATTTACGACTAGAGTAATCTGATAGCTTAAACGACGCTCTTACAAACGACGTCTGCCATGCCGCGTGCACGCTTCCGCGTCGGTCTAAAGGGTTGAGAACATCCGTCTCAATTAAGTCACGCCGGTTACACACCTGGCTGAAAGCAGAACGGCGGGCACGAATCCAGAAAGACAGGACAATTAACATCACGTGCTTATAGACGTTTGTACCATAATTTCGCCAAGTATACACCATATCTGAAAAGGATAAAAAAAGCTATGATTTGAAAAATACAACGACAAATTAATTTCAATTCTATCCGCGCGTATTAAAACTCGCAGATTTTTACCGTTACGTCCGCGTATTACGAGACAAAAGGGGTCGCGACGGGGATCACCCGAGTACAAATAATCCATTAGCCGTATCTGGGCAAGCCGGTCCAATACAATATGTTATCGTGTATTTTATAATCTCTAAATATTTGACAGGGCGACCATGCGGTGCGTAGCTGCCGCCCCATCTGCGACGATGTCCGCTTCAATTATTAAAACGCCATATGCCTAAGGGATGAGGGCGAGGGGGAGGAAAGGGGAAGAAATGGCGATTGTAGGTGAACGAGAGGAGGGGAGGGGAGATCACGTGCCACTAAAATCCAACCCTGAGGTTGGCAGTTACACGGTGGCGAACTGAGATGAGGCTGCCAAATGCCACCCATCAAACGAACCCCCTTTTCCTCCCAACGCTCCCAACGAAATATCCGCTCCCTGTTTAAGCGAGATTGCCTTTAAAACACAGTTGGCGTCGCGGACTACTATCTCTATATCTACGCCTATATTCGCGTCGGAGAACCAGATGGCCATCAAGTAAGAGGTACTTTAAAACTTACGCGCCAATCCATTCTATAAGTATACATATCGATTCTGCTATCCGCCATTATATGGGATACGTTTTACAATTTGATTTTTTTTTTCTTTCACGTTAAATTCCCTTCCTCATTTTTTAATTTTCTCTCGCCTTTTCTTTTTTTTTTTTCGTTCTCGTATATTTCCGTAATATCATGTGGAATGCAGAAACGATGAGGATGTTTGTGACTGATACTTATGTGCTCTTCCAGATTTCATGTTCTGGCCGTAAGCCAGCGATTTCTTTGAATATATTGCCGATAAGTACCAGAGACATTAATTTGAATATTTTATAGAGTATGAAGAATGAAATTCACTCTTGATTCCGATGGAGTGGAGTGCAGCAACCCGTCTATGTTTGTTTTTTGTAATAAATTTTCGTAGCATTTTCCTCATTGCTAAATACCTAAATATATCTCGAAATAAGCGGTGTGTTACCTTATGGTTAAACTTTACGAATTCTCAATTTGAAATTATGAAGAAATTTTTTTTGTTTTGTTCGTTTAATTTTTTCCCCATTTTGTTAATAGAAACGGAGAGAAAAAAAAAAAGAAGAACCAAAAAAAAAAAAATCTACCAATTACATCTGACAGTCGAGAGGGGGCCCATCCACATTTAGCTTGTTATTAATTTGGAAACGTGATATCGGTTGGACCAATGTCGAAGTGACATGTAAATTACAACGCAAGGCAACGCAACGCAACGTAACGTAACGTAACGTAACGTAACGCGTATGTGTATTATATAAATCAAACCCTCCCGTATTGTGTAATAGCTGGCAGCAGACACAGAGAATGGCAGTGAAGTGGCGCGGAGTGTGGGACGCAAAAGTGAAGCGGAGGGAGTAGTAAAATCGGGGGGTTGTTCCGCCTAAATCAAAAGCTGATATCGACTACACCCGCAACCGATGCTTGCAGTATGTGTATAACGCATACGTATTTATCCTCTTTTCACATCGATGTCCCCTGCAGCAGCACGGGTGGTAGCAACAGACCCCCACGATCCCGGATAACCCAACCTAACCTGGAACTCGCGATGGTACTCACCCTGATAACGCAATGCCGCCATTAGTGCGCCCTCCCATGTCACCGGACACGTGCTGTTTCAATTACCGTATCCACCGTAATTTTTTCCCCTGTCTTCCCCCCCCCCCCCCCCCCCCCCCTCCCATCCCCAAATCCCAAAGCCAACTGGTCGGGAATAATCCCAACTGGAATGATATCCGATGGTATATTGCGTAGAAAAAAACAAACACATTCGGGAAAATCACGAGTAGGTTTAAAATAGCAATAAGGATATTTACCATAGATGTTGAATGATAGATGATTCATTTGATGTTGGTAAAATGAAAAAAAAAAAAAAAAAAAAAAAAAAACGATTATCGGAATATCATAATTCATGCGATATGTAGACGCGTCATGGAACTTCCCGTTGCAGTTAGTTAGGCACCTGTAAGACTTATCTGCTTATGGTATAATTGAAAAGAGAAAAAAAAAAAAAAAAAACAAGTCGTGGTCGTCTTTGTATGCGGTATAACTTGGGTTGAGATAATATTATTCGTAGTACTAGCTACTCTTGGAAGTGGTTTCCCAAGGGAACATGATCCTTGGTCGGACCGATGGCGCCAGGTTACAGGTAGCATAGTCGGAAAGTTTCACCCCGGCCGTCATAAGGGGTGCCCCACGTGTTATGGTAACGAGTGATATTCTCGACCCTGATCCTTCTCACGCGATATACTTGACAAACCTGCCTCTCATCCGCAGCCTCCGTACACACACTGAGGGTACGGGTATAACATACATACATATAATGAAATGAGAGGAAAAGAGAAAGCGAAAAAGACGCGAAGAGTTTCTCATTCGACTTCTCCTTCTTTCCAAGAGGTAATTTGAGCGACATGCAATATGACAGAAACTTGATACGTGATAAACGGTATCTAAATATCAAGTAGTATGTATTTACATATCTATAATATATATATAGCATGCGGCTAAAATCACTAATTACGCAGCCAGGGATAAATATTAAAAATTTATAGATCGATTTAAATAAATCCAACTGAAATAGATTCATAACAATATGCCGATTACCACCAACTGCTACTTCGTCGTAGTCGTCAATTATTCAATAATTGAAATGATCCGATCCAAGGTTCGATCTCTAAGCTCGCGCCATTGTAATTTTTTTCTTTTTTTTTTATCTTCTTTTCCTTTTTGAAAGAGACTTTGGTCTACTTACATATTATACAGCAATTGTACTTACCCATATGTTATATGAATATATCTACTATAAGTTAGGCATGGATTGGCAAGACCCTGGAAGTGTGTTATATTTATTCTACATTTACAAACGTCATGGTTATTGTAGATATGTTACGTACGAATGGGTAAACGAATAACAATAAATACCGTCCCTGACCCAGCACATGTTTGCTCGCATTATCAGCGACAACTTTTACATAGTTGCATAGAATGTGTTTTCCATCTGGGACACCAACCATCCTTAAACCAGCTCCTTATTATTTGTTCGAAGAATATACTCTATGTAATTCTCTTAAGTGAACCTTGGGATAACATCGAGAAACTATGATGGAATGAAGAAATTAGTATTTATTTTTATTTTATCCAGGGGTTTTAAAACGATTTGTAATAATCGTACGCAATTTTTTCAGTTTTTCCATTACTATAGCTTTTTTTTTGTTTTTTTTATGATTTATGGACGAACGTTAAAATCGTGGATATTTCCACGGAGTTTTGAGGAAAAAGACATTTGGCCTGAATATTCGGACCACGTGGCGCCAAGAGGGATACGAATTGTAGCACCAGCGGCAGCCCACCCTGCAGACAAATCTTTTCGGGGATCTTCCAGAGAGAACTGCTGGTTCCTGTTTGTTGCCAAATTCTGAAAACTTTTAACACGTGCTTTACCGTCAGCACATGGCGCGGTGGTTCACATATGGGATTATCCTTGTACATAGCCCACCCGGATCCGTATAGATATTTAGGTACGTATACAGGGTGGCCCATAGGAACCGAGCGATTAATAACGAATCCTATGAGACTTTTTTCTTTTTGTTTTTTAAACTAGTAGAAAAAGTTTCTGAAGTATTCGTATTTCGGTATTAACGGATAAAGATATTGTTGAAATTTTGAAAACGAAATCAGAGTTTTGTTCTTATAATTTTCAATAAAAAAAAGAAAATGTAGTTTCATGGAATTCGTCTACGCGTTCACCTTTCATGTATATTTCAAAATCGACCGTTTACTTTATTCATTCATTCATTTGATTTGGTTTTTTTTTGTTTTTGTTTTATTGCCACCCCGTGTATGTTTCACTGGTGATTTAAAGGTTCTACTTTTAGAGGCTGTACAACGATCCGTCGTCGAGAGTTTCAAATTACCAAAGGCGAAGTTACCGCAACCGGGAAATTGCAAGCCAATTAACTCTCGCTATATGGTTTGTCGAGATACGAGTCATTCGACTTTGGTCACGCCCGGTAGTTAACGCCACCGAGAAATTAACGCTGATACCGCAGTCCGTTCGATAAACCGAATTCCTGCAAAGAACTTTCGCAGTAATCGAAAGAAAAAGATTAGAATATTGAAATCATGTATTGAAACAAAAAAAACAAAAAAAACTTCTTCCACATGTCAAAGCAATGTAAAAACGCAAGGTGTTATAGATTCCTACGAACATGGATACGATATAAAAATCCCCGGACGGCTACCAGCAGCGGCATACATATATATTTATGTACGGATTGTGAGTGTGAAACGATTCGTGGATAGAAATACCGTCTTAATTGTTACGCATCGAGATATCGAAACGCAGGTGGTTTCTTCTTTCGCACCCGCAGCAGTGAACCAACCTGCAACAGCTGAACGTCTCTATAAATACAAGTATACATACAATTCTCATCCCTTTGTGTGCTACTAATGCCTAATATAAATTCTAGATTTGTACACAGATTGCTTAGTCCAATAGTATGGAGGAAACGACGTCTCTCTTATTCCGCGCGGCGCGTAGCAGCTTTCAAAATAAGGTATCCGGGGGACACCTGACATCGTGCGTCTCCGTTTTTTCGACATCAAAAACAATAAAATAAAATGTTTTGACTATTTTCGTGGGGAAGCGAAACAATTTTTTTTGTTTTTTTTTCTACAATAAAGGTGTCGCTCCACCGATTCGGGACTTCTAATTATACCGCGTTTGAAACATGTAGAGTATACAGCAGACATCGCCGTGGGAAACTGGATGAATTTCGGTGGTGGGCAAAAATTTTTAGACTAATTTTATTTACTTAATTTTTTTTTTCAATCTTCGACTCGTAACTTCGAGATCGTTTTACCTGGTATTCGTAGCCTTGGGCATCGTTCCGTTAATCTCTAGCGCGTTTATTGTTGTTATTATGATTATTTTTTTTCTCAGTGTAGAATGACCCGGTGCGATGAACCGCCGGAGTATTAAGCAAACTACATGGTGTGGAAAAGGGTCATTTTCTGAAAATTTCTATCTCTTAAAAGTAGAAGCGGTGGCTCAAGTGGTCCATTATCACATAACGCGAGGCGTGGGAGCAGACTTTTGTGTGCCTGATGTTCGAATTCACGAACACAAATTACTGCAATAAACGATTTTAATGGTATACGGCTCTCCTCTCCGAATGTTCCGTGTGCACGCACGCGCTCTTCGAATTCCAAACTAAATTTCTAACAGACCATTTTAAAATTGAAAAGAAAAGAAGAGAAGATAAAAGAGCAATGTGCAGCATCCCCCCGGTGGAGCGATAAGAAAATCGGGCAAATTTTTTCCGACGGAAAAACCAAAATCACGCGTTCAATCCTTGACGTTTGGTTGTATGCAGGAAAGTGCCCGGGGAAGAAAAAAGAAAAGAATTAATGATACAAGTCGCCGGAATTGAGGCGCAATCCTCGAACTCGTGGGCGGCGTGGGAAAGGCACACGCGACGTATACGTATATCATCGTACATACGACGTTCTTTCGAAGTGTCGTGTTTGCCGTTGCACTACACCCTGGTCAAGTGTAGCCCAGCTTCTTGTACCTTGACGACGACGACGACGACATACACGTGAAGTATGTAATTCCTCGACTCAGTAGCCGCGTTAAAGGCGAACGAAATGGCTCCTTGTTTTCGTCCACAGTACATGGGATGTATGGTTCGGTAAATAAGCGTGTATAGGTTATATGTGCTTTAATAATTCCACCAACTCAGCTCATTTCCTCGGGCCATTAAACCCGCCGAGGTTCCCATGCATGATACGGAGGTGGTACGTGTGTATATAGGTACGTATATCTAAACGAGTAGAGGATTACGATTTCAATTCTCATGATAATATAACAACGACGCCTCTTAGAGAGATATCTAGTTTTTTCCCCCAGTGTGTGGAAATATTGAACGATTGTGTGAATTGTTAGAATTTATTTATCATATACTTTGCTGTTTTTTTTCTTTTTCTTTTAAGTCCATCTGTTCTCAGCTGTGAGAATTTTTTAAGGTGCGATAATCGAGATGATTATTTATTCTTTTTTCTCAAAGAACAACATACCATAACCGACGTTTAGCGCAGCTGGGTGCAGTAAAAGAAACAATAAAATCTTGTATATTGGTTATCCGACCAATTAAAGGGGGCATGTGAATTTTTTTGAAAATCTTCCCATACATTACCTATATCTATACATATATACGTATACATGACGCAGCTTGGCTTCCAACCGAGCAGCAGATACATTTCGGTGGGAATTTACCGTCTCGTGGGTGCTCTCGGTAGCCGCGCGCTTCGTCGCAGTGTCCTTATCGACGTGAATGTCCTCGCGATCTTGGCTAATGAGGTTGGCAAGCCTCGAACGCCGCGTTTAAAAAGCGAGTAAAGAAAAAAAAAAATTAACAGAAAAGCAAAGAAAGAAAAAAAAAAAAAGGCAACAGAACGAGAGTAAAAAGTCCTCCGGGCGTCGTGTTTAAAATCGAGTCTCACCTGCTTCGCATGCATTCGTCCCGTAAGTTCGTAGGTATGTTTGGTACCCACGTTAAAGTCGGTGTCTTGGGGCCTTCAGGTGCCTCGGAGAACTTGAACCTGTCACAGAGAATTCGAGAGAGCGGAGACCGAAGTTGCTCTGCTCCTGGTGCACATTCAGCCTGCGCGTGGCTGCATAATTTTGGCAAAATTATTCCGGGACAGGTTTTGCCCTGAGTTCCTGACGCCGTAGTCGCATCTATACGTACGTACTATACTATACTATACCATACTATATGTATAACTACAAGAAAGGTATGAATTCACGTTCCCAGGCAAAACTTGCTGACTACGCCTTATTTCCAGCCCATTCTAGCGATCACGCGACCCTCCGTGCCACATAATTGCTACACAAGGATTACCCGCGGAATTCGGAAGGAAATTTTCTAACTATGGAATTCGCTTCGACCGTGGGACCCGCTTTTTGCCACCTTCTGAAGTTATTCCTGTCCAGTGTACAAATGAACGGTGTATTTTCAAGGGTGCCGGACGACCCGAATTTACATGTAAAAACATTGTCGTTTTTTTTCTGTTACACCCGACGGTTTGCTTTTTTAGTTTTCATGCTTTTGGTTAAAAAATCACTATTGACTGGACGTCTAACATCCGCGGGTCAGGATTGTAAATCCTTTCCGACCGAACATCGATAGCGAGTGGTCCTCGAGGCAAAGATTCGAAATCCGTAACGCCTCGATCAGGAGGTGAAAAATGAAAAAAGAAATTGAAAAAAGAAGAGTGCGTCGCAGTATATAGGAGATTAATTCTTCTTCGGGTGGCTTATATAGCTGGGCAACTACCTCAAACCGGCCTGGGAGCGGATTAATTCTTTATCCGTAAAAAAGCCACGCGCGTCAAAAGTTGGGCGTAAAAAAGAGCATGGGGTCTCCTGATCCTTGGGTCAGACCGTGGCTGTAGCGGGCAAAATGCGGTGCTATATAGGCGGCATTTATACCTGATCCCCTTGTCCGGGACGCGGTGCAACGGTGCGAGTGGTTGCCCGCTGTGAGTCCTGGCGCCTTCGTTGGTCCTGATCCGGGCGTTGGCGCACCTGTGTCCTCGTCCCTTCCGTCCGTTCTATTCGTTCGTTCTTTCGTATCTCTTATAATTTCTTCAACCGTATTCTCCCGCAGGTATTTCTATTCTGATGTCGGGGCACACCCACTACTATATAATATTCCCTACCCGCAAAGTCCCGTCTGGGTGTCTGGATGTCTGGAAGATATCTATCGGCGGTCCGTCGTGTTACTTAACACCAGTTCCCGCGTGGACCAGAGATGCTGCAAACATCGCCTCTAGCTTTTCTAAAACTACGCAGCTGTGCAGGACTAAAGAATTTGACAGCTGAAGTCTTTCGAAAATCTTCAGCTCCCTATACGCCCTTAACTTCAACTACGCCCCTAATTATATCATCGGCACTGATCACCGGGCAATAAGAGACCGTTTTCTATTTTTTGCCCCCTCCTATTTTTTATCGGATGGACCGAGTCAGGCCCCTCTTAAAGGGACTATTACTTCCCAACGTACCCTGTCATTTGGAATTCATAGAATTTCTTTTTTTTGTCTTCCAGAATTTCTCCCCTGAAAAACTGTAGTCTGTAGTAAAGTGTTAACAGAAAATTCTTAGCCTAGGTGTGAAAGCCGGCCGAAAATATATACGTGCTTCGGTAACGTCTACGTTAATTATATATACGAACCGAACAACCAAAAACCATTGTGTACAAGTAAAAGCGTTTCAGTGACCTCTATTCACGTATTTATATAGCTATATGTATAGTACACGTATAATCTGCATCTGCACAACGACCGCGACTTGCAACTGGAATTTTAAACCGAAACTAAAATAGAACTTGGACGCCTGAATTGAAACGCGAGGAAATCCCAAATCCCCTCGTTCCAGAATTTTCAACACAAGAATTTAGTCAGTGAATGCTCGACATTTATTTCCTGATTTCAGTCGGCGTAGCACACCTGAAGGCGGGGGGGCACCGTATAGGGTGGTCTATAGTCCGTTATACTATATAAGGTAATACAGTAACATAGTATAATACCAATTTGCAGGTACGTGACACGGTCGAAACTCCACCGCTTAGTGAATATATTTTCGTCAGGTGTGTCGGCTTACGAATGAGTTTACCCGTATACCTAAAAGCGTTGTCGTGGACCTCGAGAACATCCCACGGGAAATACCATCTCTTAACTGTAACGTGTATAACCCCGATTTAGAGGGAATTTCCAACGTAACGCGAGAGCACACCGGGTTATACCTCATCTAATCTTCACCATGGACAGTTACCTCACGTATTTTAACTAGACCATCCCACGATGGATGAATGGGGAAACTCCAGAAGCACATGACTTACTGATCTTCGTCCTCTTTACGTTGGACAAAGTCCCGCTGTACTTACGATATACACCAGTGATTCAGCGAAAAAAATAGGGTATTAACGACCTCGGATGGCTCAAAAAAACCACCTTCGTTCATATCAGATAAAATCAGATACGGAAAGCTCTGAAAAATTAATCACTTCTACTTAGTTATTCTTAAATGTGATATATTTATCTGGCGAAAGCTTTATAAACTTCTTCTTTTTTTTTTTTTTGGAACAGGTAGATTTTGGGATGGTTGATTAGTTTCTATAGGGGAAAAAAAACTCTAATTGCCTTGCTGATGGAAAAGGACATTTATAATATAAAATTTTTCGTTGTCTTAATTATCAATTAAAGATTTTTTACACGCTGCCCTTTTTGTTTTTTCTTCTCAATATTTGTATCCGTTACAACTGAATTGTTTTTTTTTTTTTTTTCTACCCTTTTCCGAGGTATTTCTTGTAACCTGACGATGGTATGCGTGAGGCTAGCTGATGTACCTCTGGGTTGTGCAGTTGGAATAACTTTGTCGTATAACGAATAAAAGGAGCAATCCTCTCGGCGGAATCAGGAATGGCATCCTGGCAGCACAGGTGCTCCCTGTTCTTAGGAAGGGCAGGCTAAGAAGGAGTCTGGGTTATTCGGACCAGTTGCTGGACCCGTCGAGAAACACCTGCCGCTGCATCACTCATTGCCTCTGTTATATACTTATGTGCGAGTCGCGGTGCTACGCCAACGGCGATGCTTCCTCTCGCTCAACCGACAATATGTGGCAAGGTTCCCATTAACATACGCAATCCCTCCCTGAACGGTGGTCATTAAATGAATATTTAAGGGGTATCCTCTCCGGGTTTTCAAGGCTTCGCGCATACCTCGGAAACGACTCGCAGATTTATTCAGCCCATGCCATAGAATCTAGAAATTGGTAGTTATATTTTTCTTCTTTTCTTTTTCGTTCATTTATTTATTTCTTTAGACCCACGCTGCACCATGGAATGAATAAATCGTTGCTATTCCGTGAAAAATTGATAAAGGAGTTATTGGCCAACAGGTGCCACCGCGACTCGTATAGAGGCGGGGACGTAAAACTTTTACAACCTTTCCAACAGCAGCCAGCAGCACTGCACGAAGTTGGGTATCGATTTCAGGGCTTTGTACCAGCAAACAATCGTTCTCTACGGGATATTCAGAGAGGTATCATCTTGTCCCAGAGGAAGATTTACGAACGGCACTGGCACTAGCACAGTTACAGGTAGATAGGAGGATGGGTTCGTTTTCACCTGAGTTTCTGACCTCGGTTTTAAACTTTTCTATGTACCTAGGACGTCGACAGACAACAGGCACCGTACCTATTATGCGCCGCGACGCCTCCGGCATAGGCTTTTAAAGGCAGCTTGTCTCGAACAATCGAATACGACGAGTCACTCGGAACGGGAAATAATATTCAATGGGATTCTCTCGCTGCTTGTATATTTGCAGCGCTGTAGGAACATTTTCTCATCCACAAAGTTATGCTAAATCAATTATTACATCGAACTCAAAACGTGTTGATACCACGTTCCATTATTTATTTATTTATTTTCTTCTGCTTTTAACAAAATTTATAATCGAGGATCCATCAGCTTTGGCGGAGATTCGCAATGATAGAGGATATACAAGGGGTGTTTGAAAGGCAGAGGACAGAGATGTGTACATTCCATAAATGCGCATTCCGCAACAGGTGCATTGAATGGTCCGAAGCTAGGTATCGATTTCAAAGCTTTGTGTCGGCCAGGCAGTCACAAAGTGGGCGCCTAGGATCTCATCGCGTAATATCGCTTTGTCTAGTTCAGCAACAGCGAGGTAAAATTTACGAATGATGCAGGTCTACAGTTCGGGTCTATTTACCCGAGGCTGATTTATGCGTCGGGGTTTGACGGCCCACCTGCCTCCCCGGGCTCTGTAGGGACTCACGGGGTCCGTTTTTAGGCCCCATGGATACTCGTATACCTTTACTAAAACCATATCTAGCCGGTAGTAACCACCGAAACGAGATTTAGGCAACATTTTCCGCCGCCCCCCCCCCCCCCCCCCTTCTCCTTCCCCTTCCACTACAAGTCTCAAAACTACTAGCCTCCATCAACCCCCGAAGATGACGACGACGTTGTAAACAATGCGCCCATAATAAGCCGAGAGAATTCCTCGCACCCTCGTCGAGCCTTTTTTGCTCTTTAGGGACTTTTGAAACGCGCCCCAGTGTAACTAGAAATTGCTCGTATTCTCCTACTTCATAAATTACTCGAAGATATACATACTGGGGCGAAAGGTTGTTTTGCGGAAAATCCTGTAGAATGAATGATGTGGAAAAGTGATTTCGATTTTATATATTCCACGAAGAAAATAAATCGTGAATCTACTGGACGTTCGGTTGCGGTTTTGGGGATGTGGATATAAATCTTGAGGGCAGAATGGATGAATGGAAAGAATGAAACGAACAAGAGTCACTCCCGATTGAATTGAATTCATGCTGATCGACGAGGAGGAGCATATCTCGAAGAATCAATTTTCTATAAAATCGTACTACTATACCTGCTATTGTCCATCGAGTGGTAGATACTTGTGATTTTATAATCCGACTAGAAATATAATTTTACACTGAAAAGCACGGCGTTCGGAACCATACGCGTTTTTCGCTGTACATAGTCGAAAATTGATCCGTCGATGGTCCCCTCTTTTCTTTATCAATTTCTTTAAATTTTTAACCCTCGTGAAACCTTGTTCAGGTGTCCCAAAGGAAGGCGTCATTAGTGGCCATTCCAGTCTTACAGGCACCACTACGAACTACTCAACTATATCTTCAAAATGCGGTAAAGTGAAGGTAGGCACAGGTGTCTTTTTGGGGCTCAGTTTTCTTTGCCCTAGGCCATGCCATGAGCCTCCAGGGCTCCAGGTGTCTAGGCTATTGTCCTGGGTGTCACCGATACTCCAAATATACCTCGGAAGGTATTGTCCAATGAAACCGATACGACCTTTTTTTCCAAGAAGGGAGTCTAGTCTACCTTTTGGCCTGCCTAATTGCCTCCTTCGAGTCGCATTCATTCCAAAGGTACACGAACACTACGACTTGGTAGTGCAGCTCAGAAAGGATCAGAAGGGATTTACGGGGCGTGTTCCTTGGTACCTCGATGTTTCCAAAACTCGACTTGCATAGAAATAAGAATAAAAAGACAAACGAAAGAATCAAGAAAAACAAGAGACTGTCGTTTCTTTTACATATACTTGTATCGAGGCGTCGAGTTGCGGAGGATGTTGAAGACGTGGGTCCAGAGGCGCAATCCGATATCCCTGAACGTAAAGCGACTGGATATGGCGGTCCTCTTTTCTCCCGCAGGACGTCCAGCAGCAGCAGCAGTATGGTGCACAGACTCCTCGGAGTTGGATAAAATGCAACCGGGTCACGACAGCTGGAGGTCAACCGACTTACAAAGTGCCGACGGAAGGCGCGATCACAAATCATAACTCTACTGCAGTGAATTTCCCCCCGTTACTCAACTTGTTCTCAGTCTTGGGTCTTGAGAACCACAGGGGTAAAAAGTTTGGACGGTTTGCTTTAAACTCCACGTACCTTTTGGAATTTCGTCACCCTTCAGCGCCCAGGGAAGTCCTGGCCGTGCCGCTATCTTGAAAGAATTGATGGGCTTTCGTTGAGATCCGTTTTTTCGGAAGGCTTCTCGTCATTGGACTTCGGTGATATTTGGGTCAGCGGATAAGATGTAGGTACGTATACAGCCAGTCAACACTGGTGACTGTTATATATCGACCACCTCAGTGGCGTTTGAAGAACTCGAATTAGTTGGCGGCTGGTTTATTTATAAGCGTCGGTCGTAACTATGAGTTTTCCTCTATACTCTTATACTTACTACATACACCAACCTTTGCGTACACCGCATCTGCGGTTGGATGCACTTCAGGCTATTAAGTTGCGCTTACACTTGGCACGAGTTACCGAATAACGTAGAGTATACGTTCTTTTGTTTAACTAGGCATTTGCTGTGCACCAGGACGAAGAAAACCTCTACGCTCTAATGTCTCATGATGAGCCACTGCAGCGCAGGGAATGACGTTTTTGCAACTTGGCCGAGTTACAATTAGACCGACAAATGAAATTCTCAGACAATTCCGATCGCAATTTGATTCTGAAATCCGCAGACAGTATTATAACTTTTTCACTTCATTTCACGACGTTTTTAATTAGATATACATACCTTCGGATATATTATTTCGTAAACAAGGTCGTAATTTCCAGATGATCTCAACTCTTACCGACCATCACTTGTGCTCGTATAAGTACAAGCTATACGCCGGTACACATAGAAATATAATACGACGTTTCAATGCCTCAAATGTTACCAGATAGCCGGTACGAGTGTCCGGCAAACCGCGGACATACCTATACCTACAAATACTGATAAAACCGTAAAGATTTCAAACTTCAACATCTGGCGCCACCCACGCGCTCTATAGTCACCCCCTTTTTTCTGCACCGTTTATTCCCATTTCTCGCGACCCACAATTTCTTCACTCCGCCCGTTACCAATCGCTTGTAAACTTTTTGCAAACCTGTCCAAGTCCAAGATATGGTTTATATGTTATCGTGGCATCGATTCCTGCGATATTCAGCCAACAATATACAAAACACGGACAACTGAGAGTTGTTCAAATTTACACAGTCATCATATACTATCCACGGCTATGGTGTTTCGGATGAATTCTTTGTTAAATGAATTGGAATGCAGACAGGATTTGGATACACTTGCACGTATTATACCTGCACCATTATTATAAGATACATATTTGTTTATCTCGTGACGGTCTCACCTGCGTCATCATATATTTTCATACGTCATTAGCACCACTCCTTTACAAGGTCGTCGATATCTAGAGAATTGCCAAACCGACTATGATACGATTGAAATAAGGATCGAGATCAATGATCGGATAGCCTTGCACGGACACATGAACAATTACAATTAGAAATTTGGACGAGAAAATTCTACGCCCTTAGGCTTAAAAAAAAAAGGAACAAAAAACAGTTTCTATATTTGCATTACCGTCCAGAATTCAAAGATCCGATCTATTTCCGATCGTGTCTCCTTCGTTTATTTCTAATATGACAGTTGCGGGGTATTCTTGAACCAACCTTGTACTACAATTTGCAAGTCAACAGCCTACTGCAGACCACAACTACATTATATACTCGGGGGCGTGAGTGAAACACTTTTTGGAGGTCAGTTTAAAAAGTTTTAAATCACAGTCGGGCCAAGGACACGAAGAAAGGCCGTCATCCTACACTCCAATAAAAAAAAAAGGAAATTAATTTTTTTAATACAAGTTTCGAAATTTCCATTATTCCATCCCGTACAAGAGGAACTCGAAAGCCGTTTGAAGATCTCGCTGGTGAAGTTTCCGCTGGCTGTTTCTTCCCCATGTGACTTGTACGTATAGATTGTACATACATATTTGTGTTCGGTGTAGATACATGTATACCCACACGTATATATATAATGAAACGTGGTCCATTTCTATTCCACCCGCGGGGCACCTGCACGTATTTGTCTCGGGAAAAAAGGGGGGAAATCGGGTGGTTATACATACGTTGGAACGTCGGGATGGCGCGCGTCTACAAAACAAGGACGCATCGCACCGACGCCTTGGCGCCGACGTCCAGCTGGCATCCCCGTCACCTCGCGACGCCCCAGGGCCGCGCCGAGCCGCATCGCGACGCTGTTTACTCGCTAAATCATTTTATTACTCACCCATGCACAAATACTTGACATTTTTACCAGCCGTATGTCACCGAGGTTCTCCGCTAAAATCACCTCAGTTTCTGAACGCGCTACAGCGACGCGATACAGAACCTCCTTCCGGGTTATATTCGAAAAAGAAAGAAATATAGAAAAAGAAAAGAAAGACAGTGTGCCCCGTAAAGATTTTTCCAATCGTATTCGGTAGAGTCCGTTTCGAAGGATATTTTGTTCTTGGAGCTAATTGTAAGTCCACTTTCTCGAGTAGGTACCTCTCAAAAATCTAGATTCCAGTTGGTAGCTCGAGCGATAAATTGAATCCCTCTCTACGAGGTATTAAGAGTTGTAAGTTTTGTACATATTTGTATACTTGATCGAAAAAATGGTAATTGAAATGAGATTCAGATCTTCGGATGTTCATAATTTAGAATTGAACATTTCCGCTGACAGTATATTACACGCTCTGTAATAAAAGGTCATGATGCAGAAAAAGAATATATATAGCCGCATGTATCCTGTTACAACTTGTCCTGTTTTTCTGCTATCAAATGCAGCTGGAGTCCGTAGGTGATCTATAAGTAATTGGGTGAGTCCGAGCCAAATCTCTGAGAATGCATCGAGTCTTTCATAAAACAACCTTTTGAATCTCATGCCCTATGGCGTTCGTGACTTCACCACCGTGTAGCCCGGTAGCAGCAGCTATGAGATCTTTCGTGTTTATTATCGTCCGAGTTGTTAGGATAGCTGTGTAACGACTGGACTGCTGTTACCCTCCATTAATTCGCACCCTAAGGCTTCCAAAGACCTCAAGCGTTACCGAGGTCATATATTAAGAGTAGATCGATGATATCGATATAAATTTTCAAATATATCCTCATCGTTATACATCTAGATAGAAGAAACCTTCCCGATTACCGCTGGTTGTGGGCCCACCTGAAAAACTGCGTTGATCCCTGTTCGTATTTTTGGATCTATACCTTAGTATTTTTTGAGGAATAATTTATTTTTAGAGACACGTGGCTCGGAACAGATGTAGGTACCCAGACATCCATACATACACTCGACTGGATGTATTTTGGCCTGCAGGCTTCTAGTCGGTTTCCTGTTGCTGCCGGTCTTCCTCGAGTTTATCTGCGCGTATTCGGTGATTTCAGGTAATCGTCCCAACGACGTCACCACCTTCCGTTTGTTTTGTTTTTTTTTTTTTTTTTTCTATCAATCATTTTGTAGTATATTATACGAAAGCCAGAATGTGATCCGAACGGAAATACACCTTTACGGTGCATCGAGCTATGGAGGGCAACGTGATAACTGTTCATTGAAAGCTAAACTCCACTGATTAGTCATTCATTACGCCTAGCTCGTATATAGTTACTTCCTGTCGTGCCTGCCGCATTAGCATAGCGAAGTCATCGCTGGCTCAAACTTACGCGTGTACAACAACCAATGCCCGTATAAGATACGCAGCTGTAAATGTAAAACTCAGATACGGAAGGGCGGAGGTCGAATTAATTTTCATTTCTTTTATTTCTTTCCGCACAGTTTTCCACGCGTCATTGGACACGTGCGGAATGGATAACCCCGCATCTTGAGATTATTTTTGGTACAACGAGCTTTAAAATTCGCATTCAACCCCTAAAAATAGCATTCCACGTGTCCAAAAATGACGCTAGTAATTCCGCAGGTTTTGGAATAGATCAGGTGATAAATTTTGGGGAGATTATTCGACTCGGAAAAGGAGTTGAGCCGTTAGAGTTCTGAAATAGTGTCATTACTATGCGTCCCATGAGTCGGATAGCACATCTCATAAGCTTATAAACAAAATAAAATAAGCTTAGGAAACGCATATCGCGTCCGTTTTCCATTATATATACCAGTATAGTATACGGTAATACATAAATGAAGGTTTTACAACACCCAGTCGTATAGTAAGCAGCAGAAAAATCCCTGGCGCCGTCTACGATTCCATGCGTCGCGACGCCTCCGACGCGGAAGTAATCGGAGTCCCTTTGGATGGTTTAAAAATCAATTGGTTGGAAAAAAAATTGAAAATTGAAAACAAATGAAAACATAAACAATAGTAAACCGGAAATGAAGTATAACAGTACATAAACGTGTAGTTGGAGTTGGCGTAACGTGGATTGGTAGCTCAGTCCCGTTTCAGGCTTGAGACAAACCGCGACGGAAATCGCGCGGAACGTGACCCCGGCCGAACGATCAACTATTTGTAGAGCGGAGCAGCAGAGGAGAGTAAGCATTGTGATGCTGTGGCTGCACTCTATCTACCAATCCAAGTAGTATTGGCTGCAGTCAAGCCTCCTTTAACCGCGTATTCGATGTTGCGGACTCGTGTGTATGGCGCCAACGGAGTCGGCCAAGTCGTCCTTCGGAATGCAGCCAGTCGAGAGCGTTCGCGCCGAAGCGAGTCGCCCATAAGAGTTCGCAGAGTATAAGATCTATACCGTGCGACGTAGCGAACACCTTTACGTTACTTGCGACGTTGACGATGATGATCGTGACGATGATGACATAGGACATATATAGCGCGTACTACATAGGTATATGTATACCATACTCAATTTCTTGCTGCGTCAGATGAGTTTTATTCCGATAGACAAAACGACGTTTATCGTCCAGTTAATTGTGTGGGTTAACGAACCAAGAAGTAGCCTTACTGAACTCAGTGGTTACGTTTTAGAGGCTATGGAAGTCAAGTCGATAAATTAAACATGTTCCATACAATATACCTATGATTCCCATTGCATAATAGTGACTATTAAATTGGGCTCTTTAATTATATCAACCTACAGGTATACACGTATGTGAACACATGTATGTATATGTATGTACATATGTAACGTCGGTTACTCCCTCGGATTATCAGGTGTATAAAAATAAATAAGCATCTTATACTACCATTACCTAGTCAGTGTAACGTGTAGCCTTATATGAATTATGATTTGAGATTCGAAGCTTGTGTAACGATGATATAGATAGGTGATGGATGCTGGCGATGGATAAGTTCACTATTTGATTATATATATTATACATATATGTGTTTTTTTTTTTCATATACAAATACATAGAGGTATATTACGAAGCTGGATCTTCATGGCGGTCTATCGGTCACAATGGTCATTTTATAAAAGGTTGTACTATGCGGCGCCAGTGTTGTAAGTTGTGTGTAACTGTGTCGTGATTCGTATGCGTTGCGCTACCACATAAGAAAACGTAACTCATTATATATAAACATATTAATGCAATGTGCCTAGTCTCTAACACCAATGTCCGATATCAAGAACCTTAATTAAATTCAGTCACGTTCTAAAGAAAGTTACGACGTGTGATGGTGAACCGCTCCGATATACCTATCAACAAATATATGCCCATGGCCGAGATATCGATCTGCGATTATATTCTATTCTCCTAATAAATCCGTCTTAATATACGTCCCGCAATTATACGCAATGTAACATCAAAGTCCATCAAGCATTGGAATTTATTGTTACAAGTTTCAAACAATTTTTGGAACTTGTCCCGCGCTATAATATCTTTTTTGTCCGCACGAATATAACGCTAGAAAAAAATCTTCTGTAAATTCGCCTTTCCAAAGCTTTATACACATTTCTTCGCACTCACGTCGCACGCGCACTTCGACGTGCGGACTGTCAAAATCTAATATCCGCAGTCAAGCCCAATTACACCGCAAAGATAACTTTCTATGTACACCAGTTACAGAACAAATACCCACACAGTTCAGTGTGGACTCATTAGGCGATCTTGTAACCATGCAACGTATAACACACCTTAAGATGTCGGCGATAAAAGCTACCAGCTAATCGCGCCCTGCCTGTTCCGTTCTAACAAGCACAATTATATTCCCGCACCGGCTGCTGCTGTGGGTCGAGTTTCTTCCTTCGATGTATAGCTGCAGTATACTTCTTTCGGAACGTTCTACGTACATAGGTATAAATCAAAGATTTCCTTCGAGAAACAATTACCAAAGCAGAAGCAGGTGATATCCGCGAGCTATTTAGTTTAGGGTATATATAACGTGTATAACAAACGTATATGAAAACCTCCAAGGATCAGGTGTCTGAAAACGAAAATGAATAAAATAAAAAAACACCGACAGCAAACAAGTAACACGAATATATTTTTTTTTTCGCAAAGCAATAAAAATTTTTTCTTCATATTTGGGAGCGAGTTGAGGAGGACCTCGTTAAATAATTTATTCTAAAGCTGTGTAATTGCAGTATAACCATTCGAATGATCGTGACACAGTTTACCGTTAAAATTAACACGACGGTTTGCTCCGGGCTGTACACAATTTACGGAGGGCAATTTATGTGAATACGAATATAGTAGGGACATCGCGGAACGTCGCGTCGCGTCGCCTCGATTATTTGCTTCCGATATTCACGCCTAACTATCCTTCTTTGAACCTCCGTGTTTAATGTGGCATTTCGAAGGCACTCAGTCAGTGATTGTTATTTTTAATCGTAGCTCACGTTGATCGTCTGAACGATGTTTGCTTGACCAGCATGCGTAAATTCCTTACACCTTTCGAATGCGAATTACAACTATATACATCACATCATACACGGTACGTCCATTACTCTACACCCAATACAGGACGTCGCGAATTTTTCTGTGAAAGACTAAGAGCTTGAATATCAGGGATTTGCTAACTGATGCAAGACACGCTTAAAATACAGAAATCTAAATTCGGATCTGTTGAGTAGCAGATGTCAGCAGCTGATATAGCAAAAGGTTATTAAATATGTGTGTGTGTTTACGTGTACACTTATAAGTGTTAAACTCCATACGGTGGCCATGTGGTTCGTTCATTGCGGGTTTTATATTGTCGTTCAGTTGTTTTCGATGGATCATCGCGTAGTCGAAGCCTTTGGCATTTTTTTTTTTTTTCCAACTGCGATGGTCATATTTCCTGCAAAACTCCTCAACTATTAGTTTCGAAAACGTGTTGCATTAGAAGGAGGAAAAAAAATAAAGAAAAAAATTTCTCTCTATTTTCAAAGTAACACACGTGTCCCTGTTACTCGGACCAGAGTTGCTTTTTTTTCCAATTTTTTTTTTTCACCGAAATTGGCCCTTTTTATTTTTTGGTTCCTTTTCCTCTCCTCTTTTCACACGCCAACGAGTGCCCCGTTCGTTACATCTGTCGGGTTTGTCTATACGCACAATATGTCTCGTGGAAATAAGCAAGAAAATTTATAGCGTACCCGTAGCTCATTCGTTACCTTAAGTAGCCGAAGGAACCTTACTTATTCCAAATTTGTAAGTAACAGTCTCTCACATTTTTCTACAAAATTAGGCTCGTATAGCCAAAGGAATTAGTTGAAGGCAATGCATCAAGGCCAAATTAGGAAACTTGTGGCAAATCATCGCCGGGACGTTAACTAAAAAAAACTAATTATACATACCTAATTCTATACATGTACACGCGTAAGTGGTGTCTCCATGTGAATCGTCGAATTAAAAACTTTCGCAATTAAACCGTTTCTTTTTCGTTATATTAATTTTTCTTTTTTTTTTTCTTTCTGTTTTATCAGGTAATGCGTATCGCGTAATTAAACGAACGCGATCGATAGCAGATCATTTCGGTTTAATTTGTGAAAACTGCAGCAACTGCTCGGCGCAGAATGACGGTGCAATTGACGTGACACCTGAGGTGAAATCGTATACGTTATTATATACTATTATAAATGTGAGTAGTGTCAGTAAGTAATTACTTATCGATGTTTCATTAATTCGTCAATATATACGTATGTGAATGTACGAAATATATAGATATACATGAATCTATATATATATATGTGAGAGAATTATACCCTTGAGGCTTCGTGCGCGTCTCAATTCGCAATAATTAACATTTTTATCTTAAGATCAACTGGGAATGGGCGGTCCCCATGAAGTATATATATGTATATAAAAGTAAGCCTTGTAAGCTTGACTTCGTAAGCCCCTGAAGCGTCAGGTGCGACTCGGAAGAAACGAGTGAATGAGTTGGAAGGGGAGTTCTGAGGGAATTGGAACGAGAGCTACGGGTAGAGAATGTCGGCGGTAGCACGCGCCGGAACCGGAAGCTGGGTGAGCACGCGAGCAGCGTGAACACAAAGTTGTTCAGTCCCACGTTTAAAAACAACTATCATATGTTTAAAGTCGTGCAGGAAATTAGGGTAAAACTATATTCCAATCTACCAAAAGAGCGCGACGCATTTTTATTTTTCCCCGTCTTTTTTTTTTTTTAATTTTTTTCTTTATTCGTTTTCATTCTCATTTTTACAACTTGCAGCTTTTTTTATCCTGCAGAAATAATATATATGATTACGCCACGATACTCTGGAGCAAATAAATGTAACGTTTGATATACTTTATACTATGTCGAGCCTGAAATGATACCGAAAATAATTATTCACCGACAAAGTAGATCCCACATTCGTCATTTTTGCATCCAGATCACGTAGATCCGATACGTGTGGGTATAAGTACTATACGTACGTATAAAGTCGTACCGACGAGTGAAAATTTCGGCGGCCTATGGTTATTGTACAGGTGAATACACGCGTATACTTTCCCCCGAGGTAATTTTTCACCTTATATGATATGTACTTATATATTATTATACAATAATAACAACGATGGGACGAGTTTGAATAAGTGAGAAAACAACAAAATTGGGTTACAAGCGCGGTTTGCTTCGGGCTGTCACACCGATCGCGTTGAAATTATTGATAAACGTGATGTTAAGAAATGAACACCTGTACCTTTAATCATCGGTTATTTGTATCAGTTATTATCAGGTGTTAGCTGTCCGTCTTATTTACATCATCGTATCCTACCATGCATGTAAATACGTGTGTTAAGTATATCGCAGATGCGAAATGAACAGAAAATTTTATTAGACGCATATATACGTATTATAATTATACAACACTAAACTCTGGAGAAAATGCGGGTATATCGGATATAATATGAGGTGTACGTATATACATTATCATACCGTATTATACCACTATAAGTATAGTATGTGCGATGAAGCGACACGCGCTGCAGTTCGTGTACAGATATTTTTCTTTAATTTCCATGCAAGGGTGAAATAGTATCGTTTACACACTCTGATGTATAGAACGATTGGTAAAATTTTTCTTTCTATATTATAAACTTTGCTTCCAGTAGCCCAACATCGCTTGATTTCTCAGACGCCGGAAGTCACCACAATACAACCTCGAGCAAGAGTTTCCGACCACTTTATAGCCCACGCGCTTCCAGAATGTTGTATTTGCCGAAAACGAACAAAAAGAAAAGGGATACAATTCGGCCTACGCTGCCGCCAATTGAGTTGTTAATGAAAAAAGGTAAACCTATATAAAATAAACATTCCTCATTTTTTTTCTTCTATTATTCGGTTTTTCCAAAAAGAATTCGGAAATACTTCGTTCCGGCTTCAACGCAGAGATATTTCCTTCTAACTCGGTTTATCGAGCTTTAAAACCTTTGTTACTCAAAGACGCTATATATACTCAGTGAGAAACCAACGAACAAGATTTTTGTGCAAAAGTCCGTCTAAAAGTGAAATGAATTCAGTTTATTTTTTAAGTTTTCTTTTACAGACTTGTCCAAGGAATTCTAGAGACTGAATTTTAGAGATGATTCCTCAGAATATCATAGACGCTTTATGATCGGTTTATTGTTTTTGAATATAAATTTACAAAGGTGGTAGCAAGATTCTTGAGTTCGATAAAACTGAGGTGAAGACACTCCGTCAGTATGAAAGGGGTTACGTTGATCTATGTAGCGCTAATCCCAATTTCGTTTGATCGTCCAGATCGAATGTAAAAGATTATAAATGAATTGCTGATCGATATCGATATATCAGATCAACCGTAAATCTACAACTGGAAATAATGGTCAGGATGTTTTGTTTCAATGGATCTATCTACCCATACATTTAGTGGTAAATTAACCAGTGGAAATATGGCATATAACATATTGGTTCGTAAATATTTACCGGATGTGGGTCAGATGTCACGCGTGATGTGGGCGACCCGTATGCCTAATATGCTTAGCCTTATACGTATTATACCACAAATGTCGACGTGTGCAGGGAATTTAAGTTAATATCATAAATATGTTATTAATATATGGGACGCGTGCGCTCATCGTTCTGCAGAACACATTTCTGGTCTGCTGCAGTTGCAGGAAGAAGTCAGGTTTCGTTACTCCTGCAGGTGATCAACTTTGCACCTGGTGCACTCGACTGCTGCACCTCTGCCAACTGTCTAATTAATAACAATCATATCGCAAGCCCACTGAATAATAATCTCAACGATGGTATAATGTCGTAAATTCGATATTGACGTATGCGGCTAATAAGGTCGAGAAAAAGAAACAATTTTTCTTTTTGTTAATTCGAATATATTCACGGTGTGAAATATTTCATTCGTGCAGATATATTTTTCAACATGGTGTAATTTGAGGATATTTTAAGTGAAAAATTATAGCTGTGTAAAAATTTTTCCTTCATATAGCGCGCGGATATGTTACGTATATGTTCAGTTCCTCCGGGCTCATTGTCGGGCGGTGACTGGGACCGAATTTCTATCCAGGAGCAGTTAGACTCAGGTGGGCGGAGTTCAAAGATGATCCTCTAATGTCCGAAGAGCGTGGGACCGAGACAAGATATACCGAGCATGAGGCCAACTCGGATGTGTACACTCGAGTTACTCGGTCGTGGAACAGTTCAACAAAACCCAATGACCTCACCAAAATTATCGCCTGATATTTCACTGAATTCAAACAGGATCCTTATCATCCAGGGTAACCGTCGAACATCAAAGAGACTCGTTCAGCTATTACCGCGATGAACAAAAATCTATGGATCATCGAACCGATATGACGAGTACGTCGTTGAGTGATCGGGAATGGAATGACTCCAGGTTCCAGATCCACTTTTCTGAAGCAGTGATGGTACCTTGAAGACTTTGGAACCCGGAGCTCGCGTGACGGCGGCGTGTGCCCGCGGGGGCGGAATCCTCAACTCGAGCGGAGAATATCGCGTGCGTCGAAAGTCCAGCGGGGCAGGTGGAGCGGCGGTGCGGTCGAGGATCAACCTGGACGTTACTTGGTTGGAAGTGGCGGGTTGCGCAGGCCGCGGCTTAAACGTGGGCGGACTCGAGGTAGCCCCGGGTGATTCTCACCCGCATACCTGGTGAAGTGTACCGAATGCACGGGAGACCAAAAACGACCGCCTTCTAGTCGCCCTACGACCCGAGAGTTGATGTCCGACACGTGAACACGTAGGTAAAATATCAAAACATGAGCTACTTGAAATAACTATACACTACTAATTTCATTTAATTTCACTTGACACCTATCTAGCTGTTTTGAGAAACCTTACCGCTGCACTCTGGAAAGGAGAAATTAAGGAGCTACGTACGTGGTATATATATTTGTAGTCTGGATGTTTCATTTTCTCTTTTTGATGGGTCGTTGTAGAGTGCAATAATCGATAAGCCAGGGAGTAGGTAGGTAGGTATGCCCAATTCGGTGAACCATCTCCAATTAGCAGTGAATGAGTAGAGAAATTTCGTGCGAGCGGAGGCTGTTCCGAGGAACCCGGTTGAAATTTTTCGAGTCCGGGGGGGCCGTCGACCGTGCGAAAGTGTACCTTTACCATTTCGGAGCATGGGTTATTTCACACGCCAAAATTAGGTCCGCGTCTGATTCAGCGTAATCATGTCATTGCCGGACTCTCGTGTATCGGAGTTACTTAGACACGAACGTTCCGCTGTTGGAATTCAATATACCTATTTTCTACCGCTGCACGAATCGAACAAGGCCCTCTACCTCTTATCTTCCTCCCCGCTGCATTCCCGTGAAATTGGCTTCTGCCCCAGCCGCGTAAACACCTACCAACATCATCACCATGTGGGTGCACATCGAAGAGGAGGTACAACTCGAACGTTCACTTTGTAGGCCTCAGGGGGTTCCCATGAGTCGCGGGGGTGGGGTTGAGGTATTTTGTGCCCCTCGGGGCTGCCCATCTTCATCCTTTCCCTCCCCAACATACAGGCTAGTAGCCTCTTAAAATGCCGCGTGCGTGCAACCATCCGGTGCACTACAACTCTACGTTATTATAAAACCTCCTAATGGGCAACCCGGGATGCCATTCTGTATAAGCTTTTCTTCGCGGCCTGCAGATCTTCTCAGGATTATAGGATGTTTCTTTTTCTTTTAGAATTAGTAATCTGTCTAAATCACCGTGTGGATATATATATACATATATATTTTGTGGTTCTTGCCTTATCATAATGTAACGTGTAACAGCTGGGGATATCAGCCGAGTTCGGTCTGCGGTTCGAAAACCGAAGTGAGAACTGAGTATATTCTCGATCACCGGAAAGTGGTAGTAGGGTATTCGAGAGGTCGTTCCTACAGCGAAGACTAACCTGCGTCTAACACGTTGTAAATCCAAATATCAGGAAAGCAGAATCCGCAGCAAAGCAAACCTCCATCGGTTCTGTTTCCCGGTTATCTTACCCATGGTAACAATAGGGGGTCATAAATTCGAAACCCCTTCTATAGGATAATTTAGACGAGGCGTGCATCTTAGCGAAGCCAATCAGCCTGCGGGACATCTACCCTAGAAAGATAGCTGGGATTATCATGCACGTGCATGTTGACAAAAGAAGTTTAGCTTGTAAAGCTGATTAAACCTTACTTAATCACAACCGACTAGGGAGGTATAAAATGCGACGGGGTCTATCGTTCGTTGGAATATCTCTCGCCTATTATCGACTCCTGATACCATGGCGGCCGAGCGGGCGGTCCCGCGCGGCAAAATAACCACCGCGATACTCCTTACCGTCTCTGGTTTCCGCGTCCTCTCGACATAGCAACTGAATTCAGTGCTGCAATCCATGAATTCCTAAGATTCTACGGTTATACCTAACACACAACATGCGGTTTAAAAAATTTACGCCTAACGTTTCTATAGCCGCGCGATTCTTTCGCGGTAAAACTTATTCTAATTCTTATTACTTCTTCGAGTATTTTGTTGCTCGGCATGCGATTTAGGCGGCGACGACGCCGTTACGCATGACTACTGAACCAAAGAGAAATGGCTGCTAATCGTATCCCAGGGACACGACGCTGTCGAGGCCACGGAAGCTGGTCTCCGAGGGCACGAGAAATTACCTCGCCACCTCTGCGGCGCAAAATTTTTTAAAAGAATATACATACATAGTATTGGCATCACGGAAATCGTAGAAACGCTCTCTCACCGTGCTTCTTGGTAGTTGTGTATATCCGTGTACTTTATGAAGATACAAGCACGCGGTGATTCGAATCGCTAATCACACGTAATGACAGATGGCCATCAGCTATGAAACGTTGATTTATGAATCAGTTGAACAAATACTTAACTACCAGAGCTAACTTCGCGGAATTATTCCGGGAAAAATATGTTATAGTAGTACAACAAATAATTACAATAATACTATTTTATTTATCTCCATAATAATACCGTTATCGGTAGTTTATAATTACGTAATTTTTCTGATATCATTTTTTTTTAATCTACATTTTTTGCCATTCTCTTGTTTCTACTCCATTTAGCTTGGATTCAATTGGGTTAAAACATTGAATCGCACCAACGTGTTTCGTTGGCGAAATACGTAGCTCAATCTGGATTGTGTAATCAATACTCGTTAATAGAGAGCGGGAATTCTTGTCCAACTGACGTCCCGGCGCTCTTGACTCCTTATCGAACCTGAACTCCTGGTAATAGCGCAGAGCGCCGCAGCGCCACGCGTCACGACGAGCCAGCATCGCAACGCTCTACCGTTCCTCGACCGACGTCTAGCATCTGTACCGCATCGTTTTCCACCCCTTCTTGGAAAAAACAAAAAAAAACAAAAAACAAGAAGAAGAATCGGAATAACAAAAAGACACACACGGATTGTGCTAATCCGATCCGTGACTCGAGCTAGAGATGAGTGGTAAAGCTGTGTCGGTACAGGTGTTGTCAAGAAATCGATACCACTACGAAGAGGAAGTTAGCTACGCCATCCAAATCCAAATGGACCAAACAGTTGAGAATCTTTCTCAGATGGTAAGATAAAAAAAAAACGAAGTATGCTTTAAAACGAGCCGCGAGTTTCGAAGCGCTGGTTTGACCAACTGCTGCTAGTAGTAGAATCCACTGGCGCACAAGCAACATCAGTCGGCAAGTCAAACGAAAAATCTGTGCTCATTTTCGCAGGGCAGAACTTTCGGTAGCACACTGATAAGTTTTTATAAAAATTCATTCTTTATTTACATGATATCTCATTTTACAAAATGGTAACGTTACTTGGTAACACAATGCGTGATGCGTAAGAGCATAATTACAATAGAATATCGCAAATTATTTTTTTATTCAACATGAGTTCGGACCTCTCCTTCAAGTAAAAATTGCAGATCGCCGAACAACGTGGAAAACAAAGAGAGTTGAAGTCGAAGTTTTACTTCATGCTGCAGTCTTATCTTTCAGAGATACAAGTTCCTCGGAATGCACAGCATGTTCTAAATTCGCTACTTTTCCCGAGACACTCGAATCAGGTGGACTATTCCAGGATTGGAGTTCCCCGGTACCAAAAATTGTGAACATCAGAGCACCACTTAGGTAGATGGCAGCGAGGATCCAAAATATTATCCTCCATTGTGGGAATGTTTGATTCTCAAAAGTCAAAGTGCCGACCATAAAACTACTGACCGTTCCACCCAACGAGCTTAGGGTATTCGCCATTCCGAAAATTGTCCCAGAAAAATTTGGAGCAATGTCCAAACCATTACCGAGAAAACCGGCGGTTACCGCTCCGTTTATAGTCAGAGCGGTTGTGAATATCACAACGGAAGTGACCCTGTCGCATCCCAGATAAGCCTGAACTATCATCAGAATACCCGGGAACGTTAATGCTGAAACAAAATGCGCATATTAAAGACAATTGACCTTTTCAGGAGCGGGGGGATGGGGACATGTGATCGCGAATTGCCGTAGTAATTGCATCCACTCGATCATCAATCAGTTTCAGCGGGAATAATACGTAGCTTTATTTATAGGACTGAATCTTAGGAATGAAGTGTTACATGGACAATTCATTAATGATGGCGCCGTTGCTACGTTTTTAATATCCATTAGCCAGACAATCTTCATTAGCGTCAATTAGTGAAACTAAAATGCCAATTATACTCACCGAAAGCACTGAAAGATTTGCGGATCGTCGTCACTGATATTCTTTTACTACGTCTCAAGTAATCGGCAAGGGTCGCCATGAATACTGCACATAAATACTTTCCGAGATAAGGTAGAGATGAGAGTAAACCATTCTAGAAAAAAAAAAATTTATACATACTTTAAGCCGTCATAGAAGGAAAAAGAGCGAAATGAATCATATTTTTTACCTCCTTGATATCGAAGTTCAAAATATACTTCATGTAAGACGGCAATTGATTGACTACGGTGAAGTATCCGAAGACGTTGCAGCCGTGGGTGATTATGATTGCCCAAACCGGGGCTGAGGTCAGCAACGCTTTCCATGGTACGGCCAAGTGCTGTAAAGTGGAATAAATTCGTCATCGAATGACCTTTTGCGGAAGAGGATGGCTGTTACCTTGGAGGTAGAAGCCGTTCCGATAGCCTCTTCGATATATCTTCTTTCAGCTGAAGAAATCCGAGGATGCTGGGCGGGAGAATCGAATACGACAAAAAACCAGACAATACTCCAAAGCAAACTGATCCCTCCGGTTACGTAAAAAACTGATTCCCAACCCAATGATGCTATTAGGTAACCACAAATTGGCATGGTAATCGCCGCGCCTAACGAGGATGCTACAAAATACACAATGCACATGTGACCGAAATGTTAAGGTATCAAATTTTGTGTGGTCAAAATTGGAAACATTACCCATCATGTTAGCAACAAACTTGCTCCGTTCCATGGGGGGAATCCACAGCGCAGTCATAGGATGAATAGCGGGCCAAGTAGCTCCCTGAAGTGAAGAAAAAAAAAACTCGTATCTCGGTTTTCAAACGATGCAATTTTTTCTTCGAACTTACCAACATCAATCCTAAGATTACTCTGACAGCTGTAACCGCAGCGTATCCGAATGAAGCTGCCACTGGGGTGAACAAGGTAATAACACTTGCGGCTAACATACTGTATCCGAAAACTCTTTTTGCTCCTACAATTTCAGCGAGTCGACCTCCAGGTACTTCTGTGCAAATGTATCCCCAGAAAAAGCTTCCCAAAATCAGGTTGACCTCGTACTCATCCCACATGTACCTCGTCTGTTCCAAGGCGTCCTGAAACGGGTTCATTTATCTATCATCTTATTACATTATCTGATTTTTGAATAATGAAGACTCACCTTCTTCGATACCTGATGCTCAGTTTCCTGGAAGCTTGTGTTCCCTGTATGATTCTCACCCGAAAATCCAACAGGGTATACTAATAGAGAAGGTTCGGTGACGGGAGAGTCGTGCAATGTAGGTCCCGCGCACCCAGAATCTTCAGGGATTGTACTATGATTTCCGGTGCTATGATTTCTTGGTACCACCATAGCGACTATCGCTATTGTGAGATTTACACGGAGCATGTAATTCAACATGAATCCAAGTATCACCATAAGGTTCAGTACCTGGCGACATGTTATCCCATCTGAAAAATAATTTTCGGTATGATTTTCTCTCTGATTTTATTTTATTTTGTTTTATTCTTGTCGTAAAAGATATCTACGGGAGGAAATGAACGGTCGTTACGCGACAGCAGATAAAACTAGTTCCATCCACTTTCAACGAATTTGAAGAAATCGTTAAGTTAAAAGATATGAGGAAACACCGTTTAGTTTGAATGAGGACTCCGATCAGCATAACGAAAATGTCTAGTCTATTGGAATAACATCATAAAATATTATCTTTGGTGTATACTAAAATAACCTGCTATACTTATTATCGAGCTAGACTTAGTCGATCGAATCGCGTTTTTTTACACACGAAATTTTGTTTATGGTATGTAATAATCCAACGAATATAGCAGCTACTGCGGATTTTCATTTTCTTTTTTTTTTGTCACTTAATTGTATATTTAGAACATTATTCACCGATATTTCAACCGCACGTGTTAAAAAAACCTGATAACAATAAAACTTTTTAGATAACAAAAGCCCGTTGGTTAGCAACAACCTAATTATCAAAATTTCAGATTTCTTATGTATACATAGAACTTCCGCTACACTATAATTTGTCAAGACAGCAAATAATTGAACGTGACTTCTGACACGCGAGAAGTTCTTTTGTTTTTTTTAAATTCATACACCGTTGGAGTGCCGATTTGTCAACATGTCAAATTTCAGTTGACAGTAGCGAACGAAATAGTTGGTTGCCCAATAATTATACGACACATATTGGTGAGCCCGCCAAAAACACGCGTTACAGCTTTGGCAGATGTCCCGAAAAACGACGCGTGCGGATCGAAATTAGTTGGTAAACAAGTATACATATATACGTACGTAACTTCTTCATTGTTTTTTTTTTTTTTCTAAGACCTGATTGATTTTTCCAGTAAAAAGTATTACGCGAGGTCGTGAAATCCGTAAATATAGTAAATATTAACGTCCAACCATTGAAACAGTGCTCAGAATATTACAATTACGTAACCAGCGATTCTTTTAATCGGGAGTTACAACTATAGAAAATAAAAAGTTTGGGCGTATATTGTTCATTGAATGAAAGTCCCTTCGATAGATTTACAAACGAATTCACAGCTGTGAGTATGCTACAGAGTACGACAAGACGTCGCGACGCCCGTAAATACTTGGACTAGGAGGTTGCCCAAGTATTTATAGACAGCCTTAGCCTTGCCCTGGTGCTTCGCGAATTGAAGTCAAATGCGACTAGAGTATACTAAGCGGACGGCATTTGATCTTTTTTAATTACTAAAACTTCTGATTCGATTCGATTCGACGCGACTCATTAAAGCATAACTAATGCAAAGCATGTATAATCGAGTGGCATTTATTAAACATTCTATATACGTATCATACTCGTGGAACGGTTATTAAAAATCTACATCAAATTCGTTGTATTACATAAAGTACCTCTGTATTCCAAGTGTACTATAATTTTCTTACATTGTGTCATATCCAATTGTATCACGATAATTGCTATGATTATTTTGTCATGGGCTCATTCTTCCGTTCCTAACAATAAATTAATGCATGATTTATTTATTTTTTTTCCGCTATCTTTCGGACGTACAATATTACGTACCCGTCTATGAAAAATGAGGTGATGAATGGTTGTCTCGTTGCAATAGTTTACCTATGCGTGTAACGAACCGATTATAATTCAACAATATATGAGTGGTTATATGAAGTAATTGTACATTTCCTTTTGATCGAATTATCACAACGTCTGTCCAAACATTTGTGCAACAGTGTATGTACACGTGTATCTTATAAGATTTTTGTTTAGTTTAGTTACGTAACAAAGCAGGCCGCTCCGCATGCAAACGATCGAGCGATATAGGTATACCAGAACGCAAAACCATAATCCAAGGTCATATGAAACGTAAATGTATATAGGTATGATCGTTCTAAGATATCTGTAAAAACAAGAAAAAAAAAGAAAAAAAACACGTGTGGCAAGGATAGGTAAAATTAGATTAATATAATTGTGCCAATTTTACGATTCAAATTTTCAGAAAATCCATTTTAATGCGAGAATTCGAATTACCGATTTTTGTTTTTTTGTAGCGAATCCTCAATCATATAACATATATAGGATCTTATATCGATCGATTACAGACTGCGGTGTATGCTTCGCGTTGATTTCGAACCCGTTTTACTCAAGTTGAGGAAACTTCCTCTCAACTAATCGATCGTATATAGTTCCTCATATCTACGCGTTCTGCAGAACCCACATCGGCAGGGTACATTTGATAGAGTGTAGCTTAGGGTGCAACGAGGCCATAGAAGCGCAGCATTTTCCATTCAGAAAATTGATCCGTTTCACGATGTCATATGTGTATGGACACCGATTACCGGTCCACTAAATTAATCCGTCGACGTCTGCGGTTATCGATCAGACCATGATTATGTGTATGCCACAATCGCCATATATACTCGTTGATCAATTTTACAATCGAATGTCCAGATTCCGTTTGACCTTCTAATAATAAATCATGCTCGAGTCAAAAGTTGATAGTTCAATAATAATCGCCAATCAATTGACGATGAATCTGTAATTGAGTCCCGAAAGCCAAACAAAACGATTGCCGAATAAATAAATTAATCAATCGATTCTATTGATCATCGGGTTCAATATTGATAAAAACAGCTTACCTGTTATGATACGATTTGATGCCATTTTTCGCACTCTTGACTGTTTTATTAAAAAAAAAAAATTAGAAAATTGAAAAAAAAAAAAATTAAAAAAAAAACTAACAACTTTTCAACACCGTCCGCCGAAATTCTTCGTTCACGAAAGATTGTTAAATTTGATTGAAGCAAAAGTTCTAGTCAATAGTAAAAAAAAGTTTATTTTAGGAAAGGAGCTTAAAGGCGGCCCTGCCGCTTCAGCAGCAGCGAGCGGCGCGATGCACTTGAATATCTCTGCGTGGGTGAATTTATATTATTCGTTAGATATATGTATACCTATAACGACATAAGCGCAGAGCTTGCGCAGGAACGAGTAACCCGCGCGCGTTTAAGTCAACGTACTTCTGGCACCGATACACTGACCAGCAATGACGAGCGATTGGGATCGACTGGACTACCAAGCCGTCCTCTACATTATGGCGTAACGATCACTAGGTATATAAGGTTTAGTCTAGAGTCGAGGGGGGCAAAATGATACGTCGTTAAATTTCCTAGAAAATAATATAACAACCTCGACCTGCGCCCCCCCTCAAACTGCCAAGAGAATTATATCGGAGGTGTGTCACCAGAAACGGGCCAGGATTGGCTGCCTGCGGTGTAGTTTTTTCTCTTTCACTTTTTAAAATTCTTTTTTTCTTCACATTCATTCATCTTCATTGTTTTTTTTTCTATCTCTCTCTCTCTCTCAGAATCTATGGTGTAACTCCACTCCTGAGGTGTGACACCAGAGCTGCTGCAGAACTGAAGAGAGAATTTCGGGGGAGTCGACGTACATACGTATGAAAGAGACGATGGACGCGGGTACGGGGAGAGTATTTACCCCTAATTAAGTACACCGGGCTCTACGAATGTGTTGCTTAGATACACGAGGTGGTCCTACTACCTATGGGTAAATTCTACCTACCTATCTACCTACCCGTGGGAAAAAATCACCCGCAGGACCTGAGGCGAGAGCTATTGCAGCAGCAGCAGCAGCATCAGCAACTCGTAGAGAAACGAACGTCGCTCTGTAAGTGCCCAACAACCATTATAAATACACTACATATTATACCTATACCGTATACTGTACGGGATGGCGAAAGACCACACGAGTGCCCCTTTCTTTCATCTTTCTCTTCCTCCGAATTGAGTAACAGCCTCCTCGGCATTCTAGCCCTTGGTAAAGTGACGTGAGAAAATTTTAGGGCGGCTCGCGTGTGCTGCGTTACGCAGCTTCTTATGGTACGGTGTCAACAAACGTCTCTCTTTCTATATGTGTGTATATAATAAAACTCTCCTTCTGTGGGGTCTTGATGCCGAAGACTGCACGTATGGAGTGAAGAGGGGGAACGGAAAAATATCACCTCCCCTTCCATGTGAACCAACATTTTTATTAAATACATATATCATCTTTCACTGCCGATACAAACCATTCCCCCCCCCTCCAAAGTTCGATAATTAGGTATATTTAATGTTGATTATTATACGACCGCACGTTGATATCGGCGCAGCACTTGGCTTCGTCTGAAAGCGTGGGGGCTCGCCTTTTGCGTCACTGCGGTGTCGAAGAATCGGCAATATAATTTGCCCCGAGACACGTACAGTTCGTATTACCGCATAAACATCGGACACCGGTGCTTTGATACATAATTATTATATGTATTTGTACATAATACACATGTGAGCTGTTTCTACTAATCGCGTTCAACAAATACATGTTCCCAATTATCTTACACTTCTTTCTCTTCTCCTTGAATCTTTTACCTTTTATAAATCCGACTTTGTATACTTATATGCATGTAAGAAGTTAAATTTTAACGAAGTCTTATATCTCCAAATATCTTTGTGGCACTACTGTAGAGAAATTCGGAATACCCATACCTAATGTTCTGCGAATTTTTTGATACCTCGAAGTCTTTTTTCAGCCTCTTTCATCCACGGCACTGGCATAGCTCAGAGTTCCTTCGCCCCTTCTGAATTAAACTCTGACAAAAGAAACGAATGAATGTCATAAATGCCCAGTCGTTCACTTCTCGTTGAATAATTTAGCCCTAACTGTATATGTATACGGATGATATGGTGTACATTATTACAGTTGCAATTATACGACAAGTCAAGCATAATTGTGACGGACATTGTTAAGAATACTATGAAACGAGGTCATATATTTATTAGTGCACGTTGGAGAATTGGATTACAAGGATCATCTTCGCTCGATGATTCTTCTACTTTTTTTTTTTAAATTTCCTTAATTTTTCTTTTTGTTTTTTTTCATCGTGATAAAGATCGACGTCACGCCTTCGGATAATTTATAGAGATGTTAGAAATAAAGAGGATATAAAAATAAAAGGTGTAAAGAAAGGACGACAAGTTTCTCTTCTTCTCTTTCTATTGTGAAAGGCATACGGTACGTGCTGCAGTAGTATGCATGTGAATCCGTAGTAATTACAGCTCATTTTCACCATAGGTACACGGTAAAAGTTTTCCATGGACTTTACGACGCGTTATACATACACGTATACTTACATATCAGTTATGCAGACGAAATTCCACGTTTCGCTAATCCTTTTTGTTTCTTCTCCCAATTTTGTTCCGGTACCACTAATTGTGGGCCTATCAATTCGCTTTTATTTTTTACACGGGAAAAAAAAATGATCATTTTATGTCTAATTGCTTCATTAAGGTCATTCGAACTGTGGTTATACTGCACAACGGTAACGATGTATAGACGTCGCATTGATCTATGGAAACTTGAAGAGAAGCATACAGCATATGCTGATAACGGATGGAGATAAGCGGAAAAAAAATGTTCCACACACGAATAATGTATTGAAGTAAGTAGTACAATGTAATATATTCAATTCTATGTACAAGCTGCTAACGTACAGTATATAGGTATAATATATTAGTTACATATCTTTGAGCGTGTCTCTTCAAAAATTTTCAATAATCCGCGAAAAATAAACAATAACAGCCATGCTAATAACTACCGAACCTATTCAAATTAAAATAGAAAAAGCTATTTTATCGTGTGAAAAAATATTCAAAAAATTTCTATACCGCTTAGTATGAGTTTATAATTAACGTACAATATTCAATCATACTTGTCATTGATCTCAGCATACATTTATTTATTTATAAACATGATTCATGGCAATCATTATTTATTTTTATAATATAGATCCTTTTCTCCGGGTGCTAATAAACGGGGTATGCAGAGAAAGAAATAAAACTGATACAGCGCAAATAAATAAAAACGAGATATTAGTAGTCGAAAAAAAAAAAAAGAAAAAACAGAAAAAAGTAAATTGAAAAAGAAAGGAGTTCACAATTTTTAGAGTAGCAACAAACATCGCCCCTTTGTATGAAATATGACATAATTATAATACGTATATATAGGTATAGTGTAACGATGAAAAAGGTACTGCCGTAGATTATAAAATTTACATATTACTATAATTCGCGATATTGCACACAGTTTATATGGTATAGTCGGTAAATACGTTTACATACGTATATTATCACTTACAATAAGAAGGGTCTCATATTCATGACCAAATCAATCATCGTCATTATCATCATCGAAATCGCTGCGCCTAACGAACGCTTTACCCACGAAACCTCGTAAATAATCGAATACATATCACGATAAAAATTATTTTTGAGGCTCTGAAGAATCGGGTTCGCAATCGCTTATGATCACGTATACGTATGCAGGATACATAGTGCGATCTTCAAAGTAAACTGCAATCGCAGAAAAGATTTCACATATGGACTCAAATTTATTCCAAGATGTTCAGTTTGCTATTGGTTTTTCTGAGCTGTGCTCGCCACGGGATAATCGGACCGTTATCGATGTCGTCACTAGTTTCTCGTCGCTTTTCAACTTCAAGTTTTTCATCCTTTTCCCTTCCTCCTTTTACTACTTCCTTGACCTTGACTACTACCGGTGAGACAGTCTCCGATGGAGGTGGAGTTACTTCTACTTTCGGCGCGATTATGTTAGGACTTGAATTCACGTGATTGGTCCTGGAAATTAGAGAAATCAAAATCAAATCATGCAACACAAATACGTTTGGATGATAGAGAAATAATTTTGAACTCACTTTTTCTCATCGACATGATCTTTCTTCGCGAGCAGTTGTCTCTTCCATGCTGGAATGGCCTTTTGTCTTTTTTCTTCATTTTCTCGTGCGATCTGCTCCTCCAACTCTTTTTTCGCACGTTCAGCCGCCTTTCTTGCTAGCATCTGTCTTTTCCAAATGGGAATCACATTTCCGGCGCTGTCTTTCTCAGGAATCTGTGAAGACAATTTGGTTCCTATGATTAAGCTCCGTGTATTATTGCGTTTATCAATTTGGAAACAATTGAGCTGTAGGTACCTGATCCACGAATTTTGAAGCGTTGTACGTTTTATGTATCTCTGATATGAGATTCTGCTCCTGCGATTTTTCAACCTGAGCTCTTTCGACTTTCAATTTTTTAATACCGGAGATATCCTTCGACATTTTCAACTCCGCGATCAGGTCTATTTTCTGAACGAAAAACGGTTCCGAAACTGTAAGAATAGTCAAACAATGAAGAAAAATAAATTAATATTTTAGTTCCTAAAATAAATTCGAAGGCTGCTTTGTAATATTTATTTACCGTTTGTCATGGACACGCTCCTCGGTGGCGGTGCGGAGAATGTTTTAACTGCGTGCAATTTTGTATTAGTCCTCCGAAGTTGGACGCTTGTCAGGTCCTGAATACTTATTGTTGCTAGGGGTTGATGAGGCCTGACAGTTTCCGTTTCCGTGCTAGTTTGACCTCCGAAGTTCTTCTGCAACGGCGGAAGTGGTGGAGGTGGCGGTCCAGGTTGAAGGAATTGTGGTTCCGGGGACGATTCGCCACTTGCTTCTTCCAAGTCCTGTCTACTCTGAATGTCCAGGTTGTCAACAGACCTTGAAAATACGCGTGAAAATTAATCAACTAATCTGAAACGGTTTATGAGAATTTCTGAAAATCGAACTTACCTGGCTTTCGAGAGCGTGTTTTTACCCGAGGACTTGTGTATGCTTTTCAGGTACTCCGATGGTTTGAGAAGCGTATTTGAGTCAGCGGCATTGATAAATTTTGGTGGAATAAACGGTAGAACCATGTGTTTGTTGATCAGGTGATTCACCTGCTGCGGTTTGATTTCCTCCACGATCTCAACTTGCGAACTGTTAGTCCCGTCGACTTCCGCCTCCTTTGAAGATACACCGTTCTTGATGGTCGCTGTGCCGCGACAAAGGGGCGCACGTTATGGTTAAAAGTAGGGGGATTTATCATACGGAGTGGGGGGCAAAAGAAAAAAATAAGGCAGGGAGAAAGAAACTAGTAAACGATCATTATTATAAGTGGTTGGTCAGTGGCACCCGATGTGTATGTAAGTGAAATCTAGGTAAGTATATTATATGCCCGTTGCCTGACATGGTCTAGTAAAGATCGCATCCATAATCACTTTATAAGACTCCAATTAAAAGCCAACACCAGGTGCAGCATAAACTTAAGAGCAACAACAACACCCTAAATTGCGCTAAATTTACAAGTTCAATTACACGATTTAACCAATGGGGGAGGGCGATGTCCGCCAAATTAAAACCACCGGCTTAACGAGTTATCCCCGATTCGATTCAGCTAGTTTTCAGGCGCATTTAAAATCTACTTTCAAAAATTCATTCACATCCGGTATTCGATATCGATTTTAACGGAAACGGAAACAGGTATAACTTCATATTACTCACTCGATGTGACGCCCGTTTCACTTCTGTTTTCCTGCCCAGCGTCCATCCCTTCCATCCTATTTTCCTTTGCTACAACTTCGATGAGTTTTGAGTTAATCACGATTATTTCCTCCGGATCAAGCGGCGGCGGGGGCGGTGGGGGAGGTGGCTTAACAAAACTGAAAATTGGAAAATATATGCCGTTCAAGTTATGCAAGATCCATTGTCTTATTCACCAAATTATCGTATATCAAACGATCTCCGTACAGCTCGATGGTAGGAATGAGTCAACGATTTTATACACGGTGATTTGTTCATTTCATCATACCACATTCATAGTCCGATTAAAAATTAATCAGTTAGCGAATAATAATCGTCAATAATTCATGTCATGAATCATTTGCTCATCGTCCGATTCTTATCCGATAAAATATAAAACTATACACTGTGTAGTTGCATTTACACTGGTGTGAAACGTACATCTATCAAAAAAGAGAGGAAAGAAAAAGGCTTCTCCGCCAGTCAATAAAATTTATCTTCTATCGCAGTTTCAAATTCATAATAGTTATCAACAATCAAAGCAATCGACACCGTTCTGATTCATAGCTGATAAAATTCTAGCGCACAAAATACTCGAAGATTTGTTTCAGCGATCTATTTGCCATACAATAAGAGTATATTGAGAGTTTTTCCAACCATTTCAGAAATAATAGTTTGAAGATGACACATGGATTGGGAAATCGATTCTTCATTGATGGATAACTCGAAGAATTTTCCGGATCATATATTATGGGTACACATATACGTGTGATGTGCAGAAAAATAATTAAGGCTAGTTAATTAACTTACTTGTTATAGAACAACGAGCAATAAGTGGAGTTTAAGTTACGCAATAATTGGCGATACACCTATATCGCGATGATTAATTGATCACGATTGTCAATGGAGTCTAACTAACTAAATGCGGGAGTTCTCAGATCTTAATAAAATAAATAATTGGTCTAATCAATTAGCACTCGTTACCTGGATCCATTTGTGACGATTTTAGGCTCCTCACTCTCTACTATAGCGCTATGCGCTGAAGTCTTTCGCTCTGAAATTAAAAAGAAACATTGTTTTTTTTGTTTTTTCGAAGAATTAACGGACAAAAAAAAAAGGGAAAATCATCACTCAGCGAATTGTAATTTTTAAGTCATTTGTCATTTCGATACCTGAATTTGTTTCGGGCAACTTATTCTGTTTGTCGATCCTTTCGCTGCTGCTGTTTCTGGAAAGAGAAGGTGTTGACGTCGTTGACGAAAATCCCTGGAGTTCGCTACTCATGTTCGACGATTCGCTGACGCTACTTGATCTGCTATAATGTCTGTCTGCCTTCCGCGAGTTACTGAAGCACAACGATTTTATATTATTCGCCTTTTATTTTCCAGTCAATCTTAATTATTCACGGTGACAATCGAGTAATTCGCGTAAAGACATAATAAAAGTAAACGTGTCGAAAAATTGTATAAGACTTCGATGCGGTAACAGCTGCACCAGATTCTTTTTATTTCTAAAAAATTATTTCTGATGCAGCCATTTTATCAAAAAATATAACTAGCTCAAAATTCTGCAGGGATAACTTTACTGCATGGCACAGTAACCGAACAACATTTTTCTTATTCATTTTTTTAAGCGCACCTTGACTTTCAGAGAATTCCAAAGATAGAAATTTCACTTTTTATAGTCATCTCACGATATCCACTCTATCTTGAACTGTCCAATATCCATGACAGTAGGCATATTTGAGCCGGATTACTCCATTTTTGTTTTACAGAATTAGCCGATTAAATAAATGAAGAATATAATAGCCGGCGGAGAATATGATTATAACGTAGAGAAAAACGAAATGAAATATCGAGCGTATCTCATAGGCGACTGGATCTCCATATAGACAAGAGGGTTTGATAAAATTCTATATCTTTACCATATGGGATAAGAAAGGGGGGCCGAAGGGAGCTGAATAATGATTATAACCTACCTGCTATCGGAAACGTTATCAGCAATTTTTTTGTTGGATGACGTCACGCTGTCGGTTTCTGCCTTGTGCAAACAGATTTGTTCGTAAGCATGTTCTGCAGTGTCCTTGATTACGTTGGATCTTATCAGTCCGACTCCATTGCTAATTGGTTTGTAGTTATTGTTCCTGTTAAGGTTGTTGTTGTTATTATTGTTATTGTTGTTGTTGTTGTTGTTGTTGGTGCAGTGGACGTCCACTTTTACTAAAAACAGAAGAGAAGGAAATAGAAATAGAAATTAAATCAAATATGGAAGGACATAAGTCAAATGTGTGTTTACTACTTTCTCTGATAATGAAGGTGGCAAAAATTCCAGATATAATCACTGACCGGATCTCTCTATGTATGTATCAAACTATGCAGATACCTATTCATAAGCAAGCGCATGTCCTGCGGTCGATAGCGAAACGACAGGATACGTGTTTACAAAAAAAAACGTGACGATCTTGTACGGCGATCACCTCATAATTGATCGGATAAGTTGGTCAGTCGCACTTGACCAGCTAATCTCGCGTCGTTGAAATTATATGATTAACACGATGTGCAGCTCTAAAGCCTATCAATTTAAACGAAAGTGTTTTATTATATACATTATGTAGATGCAGAGTTACCTTTTACAGCGCTTCTTATCTATGTAAAATTATTTTTTCAGATGATTCTTTCGTAGACATATTCGTTCTTTTAATTTGCGGTTTTTTTTTTCGTCTATTCCGCGTAGATATTTGAGTGAAAGTTATTATATGGCGTGCAAAAAATTTGAATAGAAAATTTATACGTAGTAATAAAAGATTCGATAAGTTTTTATTTGATTCTGAACGAAATCTTCTTTTCTCCTGAGGTCGACATCCTCGATATGTCGAGCCATCGCACGTGATGGGTTATTAATTAATACAGATGTGGAATATATCAGACAGGTGTATTTCCGATGGGCATTAGCATATTGCATAATGCATTGCTCGCATTCATCATAATTGCAGAGAGACATGATGTTCGCGAATATCAAAATCTTGATATAATTCTTACATTTCGGTTGCTCAGTCGAATTTGCTGCAAGGATTGCGCGACCATTATCCTGAACACTTATAGTCGTTAATTATAAGGTGATAAGATCTTTATGAATACTATAAGCGTCGAGACGCCTCATCGTGAGTATACCTATACATATATTATATATATATAATCTAGGAGAAAATGGAGAGGGCCTCCTGCAGCACACCAGGTATCGAGGTCACCTTGGGCGGAGTACCGACACTCGGAATATCTGGGACGTGCCACTTACCGGTTAACGTCTCATCTTTCCTCTCGACGCCGTCCCGAGTCCCGGAGTCACCAAATAGAGGTGTTATTCTGGTGTAAACAAGATCGTGAGGACTGTGAAGGTAGAAGGATTCTGTATCCTTCGCTTTTGGCGTTGCTTCTGTTATGAAAGCGGTCATTGGGTTTATGTAAATCCCATCACGCGGTCTCGTAGTTGGAGGGTGGAGAAAAAATGGCTCCTGGAACATCTCGCAGCCGCGGAGAGAACACTGAAATTGTAATTTGGGAAACAACAATTTTGTTAGATTATATCCTCGAGTATGTAAATTACGAAAGAAATGCACCTTGCGTGACAATCGCTGTTCATATATACGTATATGTATAGGTACTGTCAGTGTCACCGTTAATTCTAGTTTTCTTTCGAAACCGTGTGAAACATTATGTATTTCTCTCTCTCTTTTATAGTTATTGTTGTACCCAACAATTCGTCACCCTGGAGTCACTTTGTGACCAGTTCGTGAACTCAAGTTGTAAAATTTCGAGTGAACAACTACGTCCAGAAATTAAATTGCTCGTGTCGTTGTACATTCATCATTGAATTTAACAAAAGTTGAAAACAAAAAACTAAAATAACGGCGTCGTGGCGACAGGACAATGGATATGAAATTCCAGTTATTTCCGAAAATCAATTGGATATTAATATCATGAAATCACCTTGTCGACTGAACTTGTTGTACAACTGCAGGTGGTTCCGTCGCTCAGATCCTCAGAAAAATCTGATCCTATGAGGTGATGTTGTGCCATTGCTTAATCCCCAGCATCAGAACGACAGTATTTCACTGCAGATTTTCTATGGACAATAATCAATTTATTTATTACAGGTACCGCAAAATTGAAGACGACAAATAAATTTCTGGCGATCACAGCAATTTATTCTCGTGACTTTACCGTATATAATGCGTGCTTGACAAATTTAACAATTTGATACGGTCATCTACATAGACACTCGAGGCTGTAGTGGGTACCATCAGCCGATGGACAAAACATCGATGTCGAAATACAAATAAAAAATGGCGACTCGCAATTTTGCGCAATCTAGGTATATACGCGATGAAGCTTGATACTTTTCAGTCACGTTCTACAAATGTGTTTACATTCTACCACATATAATTTCAATCTCTTTTGTTTAAATTTAGCGGAATTTCAATACAATTATTCTAGCTTGTGGTAATTATTTGGTTTCCACTGCCGTTCTAGTTCGAATACGATGTGCATGAAATAAATCCACATCAGAGATACATCGTTTGTTTAAATGATTTTCAATTACTTATACTACTTTCCCAAAATTTATCAATTTTTCTCGTGCACTGGACGTAGAATTTATTAAAAAGCTACGTCATCGTTGCTTTCGCGAATCTCTATTTTAATAGTTTTCGATTGTAACAATATAACAATAATAATAACGATTATAAACGGGTGAAACTTTCGTACGTATATACAAAAGTGGAGCGAAAAAATATATTTTCGTCTGTATCTAAATGTATGTATAAACGTGCGCCGGAAGTCGATTTGCCAAATAGGTGATGGCGATGGTGTGGCAGACTACAAGGTGAAGGGAAATAATAAACCGGAAGTCTGACGTAATCCCTTCAACATTTCTAAAATAAAATTATGCAACTTGAATGCCAAGTCCAGCCAAAAAAATTTTTTTCAAACGACAAAAGTAGTATCGTTATAATCACGCGTTTGTTTCGCAAAAATTAGGCTTTTCAACCGATGCAGACAACCATGTCGATTGGTTTCAACTCTTCTTCCTTCATGCCTTCTCATTTCTTGCGCTCTACTAAATAGCCATACAACGCTTTACGTATATTTGCACAATTATAATACTGACCACGAGCGCATGTATAAGAACATTATAATACTGATTTGCATAACTCGTCGGTTTATTCGCAGCTATATGCATATGATGATGGCCATACGAATAAAATGAACTAATGAACCTTTCTCCACTTAAGCATAAGTTGAAAACGTCCACGTCTTTTCGAGTCTAATAAACGAGTCTATATAACAACTGTCCCATGTATTGTGAATAAATCATGCACATGGATATAGTTCTGATGAGTTGAACTTGTTTCTCTTCTTCTTCATTCTTAGTATAAATTGAATCTCATAACGATAAACGATCATATAATTAAATTTGAATAGATAAACCGTAGTGATTGGTATTCAGAATTTTAACTACTAAAAATTCCATAACTGCATGACCAATTAATTGACCCGCGTATTTCTTATCCAATCACCCTAATCAAATACATATATATTCAATTTCGAAATGCACACTTATTTCACATGGTGTTACATGAAACCAAATGGCTTGCAAACTATTAAAAAATCAGCTAGGATGTGTATGTAATGGCTATTAATTTATTCGCTTAATTTAAACTCTGGCCGTAGCTGGAGCAGATGATATTTTTTTTATCTCATATTCTTATCTTTATTACAGCAAACGCATATTAAAGATTAAACACATACGCACTCACATATGTATATGTATACGTAACATCTGAGAGGTGAGAAACCTTTTCGCTGTAAATACTAAAAGACTATCTTCTGATTTGCCACAAAAGAAGGAAGTGGACGAGCGAGCTGTATAACAAATGATTTTAAAACCCAACTTCGCGTTTGTCCGAGCTGCGGCTACGCGATCAAACCGTTGAATTAGATAAAGACTGAACGCTTTCCCGCATTTAAACAATTATCTGCTACATTCTAAATAATTCTTATGGTTTAACTTTCTATGTAGAAGCTAGCTCTAGCTACGCTGCGGCGAAGGAAGCAATTAACGGATTATATATACCTAGTTGTGGGATACCTACATAGTGGGTGCGAATGACTCGCTTAAATTAAACTGCATTTACACGTGAATATATATATACACTATATATATATTCCTCAACGAATTATGTTATTATATGGTGAAACGTAACAACTTATATTACCACAATAGCAATTTCGATAATACACAAGTGAATTATACATAGACACTTAAGTATCATATAATGTTCAATTACAGTTATTAACAGTTTGTGAAAAAATCGGTATGATACGTATAAGTGTATACCTTCGTTTTTTTTTTTTCACACGTGATTTTAAAATATATAGCGGACTTTGGAAACATTTGCTGTTCTACCCACGCATCGAGTTCCCCACGCGGTGAAACTTTCCGTCTAATGTATTTAATTACCTACCGCGCTATTATTATTGTTAATAAAATCGGATGTATATTATGGAGAAGTTTATAAAATTTTGCATATCTATACGTAACTGGAAAATCAAAGAAATTAAATAAAATAAGTAAAAAGTATTCTACGCGAGACATGTGTATAAAATACATGAAGTTATTGATATAACATCATGTGACATGGAAATTGATGTGATTACATCTGCACTGCGTGCCTATATACAAGATCATATAGGTATAATAAAATGTGGTATTAGAAAATAAAATATGCGGCATATATAATCTTCATTAACTATAATTACGTATATAGCAATAGAGCACGATGGCCACGCTTTCCTTACACCCCATAAACATATTGTATAAATCGTAAATATAATTCGAGCTACGTATATCTAATTGTAAGAATTCTAAGAATTTCACGCAGAGGAAATCATATCGAGTTTTCACTCCAGTGAGTTTTTATACAAATATAAAAATATTCGGTACTTTATATTATACATTTATATATGTACATACATACACAGTGCTGTAAGTACACACCTGTGATGTGTCATTTATCGAATGAAATTTCACTTCTACAGTTTTATATAATAATTGATTTCTCACTTTATATACTCAACCTATTTTCCACTTTTTTCTCTATTGATGCAGCATAATAATGCGTTCGTCCGTATCTACCGGAAACCGGAAACAATCATGCCATCATGAGTCAATCGAGGATGAGGAAGAAGAGGAACTCGAAAATGTATGATAAATTACACTTTCGTATGCAGTAAAATATATTGAAAAAAAAATTTAAATAGAGTCGTAAAATGTTTTTTAACATTCGATCGTTTCCTCGATTATATATGTTTGCAGTTGTACAATTTTCCTGCAGACTCTCACATACGTGCACACGATTTGTCTTACACACGTGTGTGAGGCATTCAAGCCGATTGCGGTCAATCGATTTTATGGCCTTTTTTTTTTTGTATTTTTTTTTTATCATTCCCGCGTGTAGTTTGACACTAAAATAAACTTTCTCGCTGTGAAGATGCATCCGCGAAACGTATATACTATTTGAATATTGTACAGCTATTTTACTATAGGTATATATATATGTATATATATTTATAGCTATGTCTCGATCACGTGTTGATTTTCTAAGCAGTCAGGCCGAACTTCAGGCCGACCGGTATAACTCAGGAGATAAAAGTTTAACTTCGTTTTCATCTAAGGTTACAGTTATTCGTTCTCTTTTTGGTCAGCCAGACGTCGCTGTCCCACATCAACTATTTATATTTATGGATACACCGCAGGTTTCGCAGTTCCAAAAACCCAAAAACTATGTAGGTATATCGCGCGATACATAAACAAATCAGCTGGTTATTGGAATTATTAATATCCTTACTCGAATTCAATATATCATACCGTCTTTTCTCCTCACGATTTCTTTTCTCAGTACGTCCCGCGCACACGATTGAACTGTTGCTGTTGTTTGTTTGTTTTTTTTTCAGCACTTTCCACGATGGACAACAATTTTTAAACAATTGTAACAGTTAAATCCCGTCACGAGAAAATGCACAACACATGGAGTACAATGATAGTATTTCACAATATCAATGTTCTTTGCCTTTCAGCGATGTTAACAGTTCTGCGTTTACTGCAGTTAAGCCGTTGCGGTTCGCGTATATGGGCCACTAATTAATTATCTATAACACCGTTCGTTAGTTAGTTAGTTAGTTAGTTGGTTACTTAGTTAGTTCATTCGTTTACGTTTATCCGTCAGTCCGCGAAATCTGAAAGAGTCGCGATGAGCGTGCGTTTGTACGTCGGGCAACGAACTCCACGGCAACCGACATCCAGGTGCAGAAAGCGACAGACCGGGACTCAGGCCCAACACCTGCCTGCGCCAACTGTTCCCCAAGCTTCAGTCCGAGTTCTGTGCCAACCTCTCCCACCATCATCGGTTGTACACCGCCATCGCCATCGCCATCACCGTCGTTTGCAATATAGGTCCTCGATTACTGTGTCGATAACCTGCCTCAATTTTTTAAATATCTTCTCCGGTTGCAACATCATCGAGGACCGTGCAAAAAAATGTCACAATTAAAATCCCTTCCCTACCGCGCGCTTGATGAGGATAGATAATTTTATCTTAATTGATATACCGTTGAATCACGGTTGAATTGACTCCTCGACTCTGAGTCGAAAATTAAGCACTCAAAACTTTTTTTTGCATTCAAAATTTCGAACCTGATTCGAGCGATTTATAACGGAGTATAACCGCGAGCTATAGGAATCGTTGTGTTGTGTAGATTCCGAGAAGCTATATAGCCCTATCTACTTCAGACTAGTTAATAACTGAGACCGTAAGAAAGTCGAACTTTTCGCCACCATACTTGCTACTCTTGCGGCTGCTGCTGCTGCAAATACTTCCGTGAGTCTCACGGGAAACGACTTTAAACTAACGGAATTTCATGTGCGAGCGAGCGCCCGCGCACCTCATCTTCATAGTGTCACATATATATTAATATATAAGAAGCTCTTCGCGGCATATAGCTGTAGGTATGTACGCAAAGAAACGAATGAGATTCATGTAGATTAATCAACTCCAGATATTTTTTGTCTTCTTTTCTTTTTATTTCTATACAGATGTCTAGGCTTTAAATACGTTAGTCACCGAAGATAAGCAGCTTCTTCGATCATTTTTTACCTTATAGAAGTCACCGCAATATCGTACGGAGCTTCGGTGCAGCATCCCATGGATTTCTATGTACCGGTACGATAATGGTCTGCAGCTGGATAGTTATTGCGGTACATCGTAGCAATCAACGCCCCTGATAAATTGTCTCGGTATCTAGACTATGTTCCGGAATATATTCTATACATGGACATCATCCCATGGGGATCTAACAAACGGACTACATTCATATAAACCTACCTTCTTTCGATTCGTTCAATTTTTATACATGAAGATGAAATTTTCTCGATTGCGGATATTGATTCATCTGTTACAATAGTAACGAAAATCGCCGATGGATCGGTACAGCGCTCGAAGGGTAAAAGCGAAAAGTTGACCCAAAAGTGCAGTGTCGTGAGAAGAGATGCTAGACCTAATAATCGATAAACCGGAGCATGGGATCAAATCTAGAGATTTTCAACTCTCATTTTTTTCTGTATTCTACGGAGTTTATTAGCTCCGGGTCATGAATGCTAAAAAATCTGCTATTGCGATTTCAAATTCGTTGCATAAATCATAAACTTCACACTAATAAAGTGTTACTAAATCTAAAGAAACATAAGCAATTTATCGCTCGTTGAAGGCTCATCTTTCTCCATGTATATATGTATATATATATATATTATATAGATATGTATGAACTATACGTTTTTTTTCTCTCTAAACCAACAGCCTACCACGTTTTCTAATCTCATGCCTCGTTACGTTAAATGCGTTTGTAAGTCGACCAGCTCCTCGAATTCCACATTCAAATATCGCAATCATATTTTTGGCTAAATGATATCCTTATTTTGAGTTTCAAACTCGTCTCAGAATAGATAAGAATATCACATGAATAAAATATGATTTATCGACAATAGAGTGTATAGTAATAGATATATGGAATATATTATAATACCGCGAGTATAAAGGAAAGTCGCAGTTTATGCATACCGTAGTAGAAGAAGCATATTAACGTTACACGCTCACGTGTATTGTTATGTAGGTATATTGTTTCCATGTGAATTACAATGGAACGATAATCTAGTGAATTTCTCATTGGTTTCGAAAACCGTCCATAATTCCCTATGTCGTTGTATATCTACCGACGATGTATACAGGTATTACAAGACATATTTAATAAAAACGACCAGATAATAACAATTATCATTGTAATTGTCTCTTTTTATGGCATGAGTTGGTATATTAAGCAATCAGCCGAATAACCCCAACCGAGTAAAAACTCGTCGTCAATTATTTAACGCCTGACGAAGCTATTCAGCATCTCCAATACCGTCTACAGCAGCTGGCGACTGATTAGTGATATTCGAGTAATCGGGCCAGCGCGAGTAAAAAGCGTGTGAAAAAGGAAAAGAAAAGATTCTCGCTTTCCTCCCGTCGACCTTGACCGACCGAAGGAAGCAAGCGAAGGAAGGAAGTCAAGTAGCTTTTGTTGCGCGATCTTCGGAGTTATAATGTTCCCCCAGGTTTTGGTTACCGCGACTATCAAAAAACGAAAGTTGAAATCCCTGTCCCGGAATCCGCTGAAGGGCCCGATAACGCCGCAGATGAATTCACCAATAAAACAAAATGTGTTACAAGAAACTTTCGGAGACCACATACGAACGGTAAACAAAATTTATTTACATCTACATCTTTTTTTTTCATGTACGAAGCACCGGTTCCAGATGACCGAAATGGAATCAACGCATGCAGAAAGACATGGCGGACGTTTGGAAGCCGCTGCATACAGAAAGCTTCATATCTTTTTCTTCTGTTTGTTGTAGGCTAACTGTAAAGCCTCCTATCGACGCGCCGTTCTGCTTCTCTTCTTTCTCCCTCCTCTTCATCTGCGATTTATTATACCTGCTGAGTTGGTTAAAAGAGGCGAGAATATATTCCAAGTAATTATAATACACGATTAGATCAGTCCATCCCAAAATCATTCGCTAATCTTTCAATTGTTGTAGTTATGGGAATGTATAGAAAGAAGTGCATAGTAGGAAGATTCGCAATTATCTCATATTTCGAACAAATGTGCTATGTAATTGTTTACAAGTTAGAAGCGTCTTCTTTATCAGTCGTAATCATGTGGCAAGGGGCTCGTCAGTCGACGTCATCATTGGCAATTAATTTAAAACGAAGGCGTGCGTGATATCAGGAGCTGGAAGCGTGCAAAACCTGTCGCAGATGGTCGCGCCTTCAAAAACGAATCATTTGATTGGCTGGAAAATCACCTTATAAACACGATTTACATAAATTCTATCTTGTTGACACGAGCTTAAGGTCATACGACGTTTATAAAATGGTGTACGAGACATAGGATCTCTTATTCAGTGAAAACCTCTTCGATCGTGATCATGAAGGACGAACATAAGGTAGCTACATATCCATATATATACCCAACCGACTCTTCATCAAATAGTGTATCGAAAATTTTCTCGATTCCAACAGTACCTCACCGGCTTTGGATCAGAATTTTCCAGCGAGGATGAACGTTACCCAAATTCTCTGCCCGTTGGTCAAAATAATCCACAAAAATGCCCCTACGGACTGTACGCAGAACAATTATCTGGAACTGCCTTCACAGGTGATTATGTATAATATCAGACCCATTGGTAATAACGTAGATTAATTAGTATAATTAATTTCTTTCTTTCTACACAGCACCCCGACTGGAGAACAAAAGAAGCTGGCTTTATCGGATCAGACCATCCGTAATGCACGAACCATTTGTTCCCATTAACGATGCCGCACATTTGACGCACAATTGGGATGCGATTCCACCAAATCCAAACCAGGTTTGAAATAATTCGAGAGAATTACACTTTTCTATCGGTAAATTTCCATTATCTTTCTTAATAGATGCGTTGGAAACCGTTTGACGTACCCACTCGACAAGATCCCGGAGTCGATTTCATTCAAGGTCTTCATACTGTCTGCGGAGCCGGAGACGCCAGAGTACGTTCTGGAATCGCCATCCATGTTTATCTCTGCAATGCTTCAATGCGCAACAAGGCCCTGTACAATGCCGATGGTGACTTTTTGATCGGTAGGTCTAGAAAAACGTGCACTTAGGATTGGTGTGACTGATAATTCAGAAATTTTTTTTCAGTACCGCAACTTGGTTGTTTGCAAATAACGACGGAATTTGGAAAGATGAAGGTTGATCCCAACGAGATTTGTGTTATACAACAAGGGATGCGTTTTTCGGTAACGGTTCTCGGCCCATCAAGAGGATACATTTTAGAAGTATTTGACAACCATTTCCAGCTACCAAATCTAGGGCCCATCGGTAAGTTCTCGGATCTCTCAAGATCCACAACGCTTTATTAAAAACATAAAAATAAGGATACGCAATTCTCTCCTTGTCACTCAGGTGCCAACGGGTTGGCCAACCCTCGGGATTTTCTGACGCCGGTAGCCTGGTTCGAAGATCGTGAAACTCAGTTTACGATAATATCAAAATATCAAGGAAAGCTGTTCGCAGCTTCTCAAGGTCACAGTCCTTTCGACGTGGTAGCCTGGCACGGGAATTACGTCCCTTACAAGTATGATCTAGATCGTTTCATGGTTGTGAACTCCGTATCCTTCGATCACTGCGTTAGTATCATCAATTAGCGAGTATTTCCATCTACTTAGAGCACTGAACAAGTCGAAAAGCAATAAAACTTTCACTCCTTTTAGGATCCCTCAATCTTCACCGTCCTCACTTGCCCATCGAATAAGCCTGGCACCGCGGTTGCTGACTTTGTGATATTTCCACCGAGGTGGTCAGTTCAAGAACATACGTTCCGACCGCCATATTATCATCGTAAGTCCCGTTGAAAACTTTGCACCTAGAAGATCTAAGAATAATTGGCATCATAATTCTATCCACCTAGGAAATTGCATGAGCGAATTCATGGGGTTGATAAAGGGTCGATACGAGGCGAAGGAAGAAGGTTTCCAAGCCGGAGGTGCTTCTCTGCATTCGATTATGACACCGCACGGACCAGATACCGCGTGTTTCGAAAGTGCTTCAAACGCGGAATTGGTTGCTGAAAGAATAGCTGATGGTACCCAAGCCTTTATGTTCGAATCCTCTTTCAGTTTAGCTGTAACCCAGTGGGGTGAGCACACTTGCCAAAAGCTTGATCCAGATTATTACCAGTGCTGGCAGAATCTGAACAAACATTTTGACCTTAAAGCTCTTGGAGAAAATTTACCTAGCGATGATTGAAATGCAATAAGTTGCGGATATTGCATACAGAAAAAGCGCTGATTACGTTTCCCAAACGGAAGTAATCCCTCTGCAAATTTTGTATAAGTTTGAATAATAAATCACGCCACAAGAGTCGATACATCGGTTGTTTCTTCAATTTGGTCTCCTATATAGAATACGCAGATGAACAAATCATGATGAAAAAACTCACTCTCTATTTTAAATCACTATCTCAGAAAACTGCTAACAAGTTGCCATGAAAATGCTTCATACTTCTTTCCAGAGTGCATTCTATGAGCTGCAAAAAAAAAAAATTTGATTTTCTTCTTTATTCTTAATATCAAATTGAAGCCGCATGCCTTTTTACTCTTTCAAATTGCGTCGCGGCTAATATGCCGAATGTTTTTCCAATGCTGTTGTATCAACTACCCGAACAAGAACAAAAGGAGAAAAAACTACTACACTAGAGCGCAGCACAAACTACACCATTCGGTGGCGTCACCTTGAAATTTATTCTTGAATTTTAAGCGATAGCTTCTGATTTCTTCCACTTGAATCTGAAATTTTCTTCGGGTAGTTTGTATTCATGTGCGATTAGTTAGAGACTAAAATTCACGAGGAAAATGTGAAGAAAAGTCGTGAAAAGTCGGAGTATACCTGCGCATATGTATAAGTACAAATTGCATTCGTGCCATTCGGGAATCGTACGCGAAGTCCTACGGTATAAGAGTAGTATGTAATAAACCAATATGGGAAGTGGAGACACGGCAACCGTGATAAAAAAATTGTCAAATGATTGTAATGAAATTAGCGAAGAATTTGGTCCAAATTTGAAAGTTTTACCAACAAATGATCAAGTTAAAGAATTGCAAACAATATTACGTGACAAGTAAGTAATCATTTGTCAGAAAAATAATGCCGGATAACCATTCAATTCTCATTCAGAGCACATGGCATCATCAAATTTTATTACAAATTATACATTTATCCTTCATTACAGAAATACAACGAGAAGTGATTTTAAATTCTACGCCGATCGCTTGGTGAGGAAACGAATGTAACATTAAACATTACCAATATTTATTTATATGAAAAATACTTCTTTGCAATTATCACTAACATCTAAAGTTTTAATCACTGGTTTGGATTATGTAAACAATTTTAAACAACTTATTGCCCCCCACCTAACTCATCATCCATAAGATTACACATCATGTATTTCTATACACAAGTTATAAAATAATTATTCAGAAAATCATACATAGCGATAACGATTACTGATTTGCTATATCATTTGCAGATCAGACTAGTTATAGAGGAAAGCCTTAATCAATTACCATTTTCAAAATGCACTGTGACAACGCCAACAGGTGCAAAGTACAAGGGACTCAAATATCAAAAGGGTAACTGTGGAGTGTCTATAGTCAGGAGCGGGGAAGCCATGGAACAGGTATTCATTTGGCATTTCATCCTCTGTTTATTATGTAATTGATACAAATCTGAATTATTTCAGGGCTTAAGAGATTGCTGTCGAAGTATCAGGATTGGAAAAATACTTGTTGAAAGTGACGTAGACACTCACGAAGCAAAAGTAGTTTATGCAAAATTCCCTGATGATATATCTGAGCGAAAAGTTCTCCTAATGTATCCGATTATGAGTAAGTATATGACTCCATCATTCGCGATTAAGTTAATTACCAAGAATTTGAGCTGTAGACCTCTGGCTTCAGACTGATAAATGTTATTATATCATTCAAATTAAGTACTGCATAAGTGCAGGATAAATATGACTAACTGATTAAATTGGGATTAAATATGTTGTTATGACCTGGTTACTCAGATATTTATGAATTTTACCAACAGATAAGAGTCCTTGATACTTCGTCTCAATAAAATTACAGCAGATCAATCATTCTCTAACACAACGCAACACCAAAGTTGGCTGACAATTTAATACAGTAACTCATGAATTATTTTCCATATCAAGGTACTGGAAACACTGTGATAAAAGCTATAGCTGTATTAAAAGAACACAATGTGTTGGAGGAAAATATCATCCTCTCTAATTTATTCTGCACACCATTTGCTGCCAAAACTCTAGTCACTGCCTTCCCTAAGGTAGGTTGATTCCATCTAGGTAATGTGGACAACAATTCCACAACTCATAGTTTCAAAATAATAAATACATTCCATGAAAAAAAAAAAACTAATGTACAGCATGTGTTCAATTATTCCTTTAAATGTTTTTAACGTAAGATCGAGTTATAGGATTTCGTGATGTTTTTAATCTGTAGTTATTGATGCGTTTGAATTTAGTACAGAATAATAATTGATTATGAATTGAATGAAATCAAATAAAGACACGGAGTTGGATTGCACTTTACAGATGAAGATCTTGTCCTCGGAAATTCACCATGTCGCCCCGAATCACTTTGGACAAAAGTACTTTGGTACGGATTAAAAACTGATTTTATTTCTTACAGAATGAATTTATGTTAGGGATTATATCGAGATAAAGAGAAAAAAAAAACGTAGATTTACTTGTGAACAAAATGAACCACCAATGGCTAAAAATTTCATAATATTTCCCTACTATTTACCATTATTGCCCCAACAATCAATCCAGTGCTACCTCAAAACAGTTGAACGCGTCAAAATGCTTGATCGTACGAACAATAGACCTATTTTCATGAAATTTATGCCCCTAGTAGGTTCATTTTCGGCGAGAAATATAAAACTACGTGTCTCACTATTTTTCGTTAGTATGTATGAACGTGTGATGTAAATTAGGTATCACAAATTCTAGTACCTTGTTAGTACTTCAATTTCTTATTTACTCTATATTATTTAGAATTTTTACATGAAAAAAAGGCACATCTAAGCCGTTAAGTTTTGTAGGAAAACTATGCATCATATGTATATCATTCTCACATGCCTCCTCATCTTCATAGATACCACTGTAAATATGGTATACAACTAATGCATCACAGCATCTGTGTATTCAAAGCTTTAATGTTTTTTGTAATCCTCCGTAAACAGAAAATACTTTGAATAATTATTTCTGTATTCGCAATGATTGATGTAAATAATGTAGTTTATTCAATTTATAGGTCAACATTTATTGAAATATTGATTTCATAAAATATTAGATCAACTTATTCGTTTCTCAGAATCTCTGTCAGTACATAATAATGATTCTATACCAGTAAAGTACATGCCGCACGCCATTTTCCTTAAACTAACAAGGTACTAAGTTTAAAATTTCAAGGAACCTATATGAATTTTGTATTATTTGATCTTATATTAATTGAACTTATCAACTGAATATTGTATAATCTATTTTACTTGTTTATCTAACAACCTGGTATATAGTAACAAGTATACCTTGAAATCATGGCATAATATTATTATTAGAAAACAGAAAAAAAGAGTTATTATACATAATTTATTGGATGATAATTTAAGTAAGGATTTATATGTTGATATATTTGGGAAATTCATCTTCCCTTGAAGCAAATACACAGAAATTTCTAAGGCGATAATAAACCTCTAGCTACCTTTCAAAAGCAAGGAATTTAGACGAAACAGTACTGGTACAACAATCCCTGTGGTACAAATTTTGTTTGGGATTAAGTACCTCAATATCAGTTTTGCCCGTAAATTCAACGTATAAATTTCCCAGCTCTCACTGCTGGTAACTTTTCCCCAGGTAAATAATAAAATAGCAATTCCGTATTCCATTTCCCATGCGTAATAACCCACCCGCATTGAATCCAACGGTGTAAAGTATGACGTTTGCTTTATTGATGGGATTTTTTATGGTATAAATTACGTAAATATTCATAGTGTACATGTACTTAAGAACTTGTGGATCAATGCTGTTATTTCTGCATTTTCAAGAATCTAGCGAAACAAAATTAAAACGTATTGATAATATTGCGACGTACTCAAATGAATATTATATCCTTTCAACGATCATGCATAAACCACAAGAGCCTTAACAACCCGCAATGGCCTTACATCTGTAGAGACTAACGCATTTAATTACGTGATTTTATTCTTTTCGTGATAAGGATAATTTGATTGATATTGCAAGTTCTCTTGTACAATTACAGTTATCAATTGCCGACATCCGGCTCTGATGTAGTATCTACCTGAAAAAAGAACGCACATGCATAATATATCATGTATATTTGTGTAAACACTTACCTGTACTTACAAATTCTTAGCTGCTTACGACATATCTGTTTTTTCTAAGGGATGATTTTTTTTGATTTATTTAAAATGTAATTGTATTAAAGGAACCCGACTCAGCGTTACTATATTACAGAGGAAATATATGCAAATAGAATTTATTGTGGATGATTTTTAATAAAAACATGAACTATTTGACAAAAAAAAAAAGAATAGCGAGATACTTAAATGTATAGATATATGATGTACATAAAGATATTTTATTCATTGTTTTTCGTTTGAATTAGAATTTTTTTCATATCCAGATTTTTTTTTCAATGATTAAGAAATTTTCGATTTAGAAAAACCATTTCAATATCATTGTCATACAAAATTTAGGCATCTCCTTGAAAAATAAGAAATATTATCAGATGAGATAATTGTAGTAAGTTCCCGTGCATAATTATTGAGGTAGAAGAATAATTATGTACAAAAACTTGAACCATGGTAGAAAATGTATTCGGATGTTGTCAAAAACAAGTTCACAATTATTGTTTTCAGGATGCGCATATCATGGTGTGGCTGCAGGCCCTTCAAGCGCACCAAAGAGAAATGTTTGAGGATTCTTTTTGATACATCTGATATTGCCCTTATAGAATTTACACACAAAACAATTAGTTTAGACGGTATATTATTGCGAGAATTTGGCTGTAGGTTATTTTGTCGCGTTATTCACACGGATTCCGAAGGTGCAAAAATAAATGGAGATCTCGCGCTGATAAGACTAACAAGTAGAAGTGAAAATAGTTGTATAGATCAATGAAAAAAAAAATATTAAAAAAGTTTGTATTTTATTAATATTATGGATTAACCAACCACTTAAATTTTTGACAGAATATTTGGATATTTAATAAATAACATGTAATAGTAATTTCTGCACTTTATAACCTATTAGGTATATGAAATATGAACATGGCCTTGAAAGTATATTTTGGGTGAACAATTCCGAATTGTCATCTATCAATAAGTAATGGACCTTTGGGATATATGCTAACGATCTTTTGAAACTGTTCAATTGATATATTAATTATTCAAATATTATACGTGCGCTTAACAATAATTCCCATAACAGTAAAAACATATCAAATGTGTGTTATCAATATATTTTTTATAAACTCTACGCCTTTCTTTGGAACACGATTTGCATTTTACAAATTTTCAGTATTTCTCATAGGATCTCTAGATACATCCAAATGTATTGCACAAGCCAAACGATATGCTAACAAAAAAAAAACAACATAATAAAGGCATGAGTGGGCTGCAAAAATGGGGGGAAAAGAACAGGTGGCATAAAAAGAAATAATTGAAATCAAATAAAATAGTAACTATAATTTGCAGTTGAAACAATTAATTCTACGAATAACGTATTGAAGGAAATGTCTTGATGGCCATACATACTCATGTGAATAACGTTATGAAAATTGTGAAATAGGCCTTAAAATACATTTTGAATTAATATCAAAATGCTATTATCATATATTATGTAAAAGATTACTACAATTAAATTACTATGTCACTTTTGTAAAGAAATACTAAAGCTATACTCTAACTCGATGTTTGAAAACGAAGATTTCTAATTGTATACGATTAAAAAATTTCAAAATAAATTTAATTCTCGAGATATGAATATGCAAAAGCTAGGCAATTTTTTGCGCAGATTGCGTGATACGTTGTACGAGAAATCAATGATACTATAGTAGCGATAGCACCATACAGTGTTATGCCTTCATTCATGCAATGATTATTGATTCCGGTTGTACGCAAACAATTGTAATGACTTTTTTCATTAACAACATCATTATTCCGTTTAACTATAATTACAGTGAGCGTAGTATGCATGAAAGGTTTATGTCTCAAATAATGACGACATAGTGTAATAAAAATGTTCGGCTAATTACAATTACTCTACTGGAAGAAACTCTCAATGGTATATGGCTACACAAAGAAATATTTGTTATCCCAAAACCCATTAAAGTTTTATTATTGATGCAGTGCGGGTGAAAACAATAACTGTATGCTAACCATAACCACGTAAAGAATTCTTCCAGTTCTGAATAAATTGACAAAAATGTGATTGAGTTTACCAAAAATGAGCTATGCTAAAGCGAAACAATAAAAATGAATGTTGATATTAAAGTAGCATGTGGTATTCACTATTTTTCATCCTTTCAACTCAAAAAAGATTCAAATCGTATAAATTCTGGGTTACTGATATTTCTGGATCTATTTCCGATTCTAAATTCGGAGAAACCGCGAAAAAAAAAGTTTTGCTGCATAATTTTAACGTTCGATGAAGTGAGGATTTTACCGTACATATTTCTCAAGCGATTCGCATGGTTTCTTAATCGACATACTTGAACCAAAAAAAAAAAGAAAAAATGTACAGCTAATTTTAACAGTCGGTACCCAAATAATGACTTTTAATTATTTTTTGAGCTCTATTCTTTCGCTCATTGATGCATAACCTTGGCAGTAAAAATTCCTTTGGCCTTACCTGCTTCATAAGCATTAATCATATAAGCATCTAGCAACAAAGAGTCCATGATAAAAATAAACGATGTTTAAAAAATTCTTTTGATAAGCTATTAATTTATATCGGACTTTGCCCTCGCAATATTTATTCTTCCTTCGCCTGATCGTCGGATTTTTCTTCATTTTTATCAGCCGCATCATCGGCGGATTCGATATTTTCTTCATTCGTGTCTTTTGTTTCCTCTTCACTCGGTTTCGGCTCTTCCAATGATTCGTTTGAAACAGTTGTCTCGTTTTCTGGTACCTCCGGTTCATTTGCTTCAGGCTCTTCAACTGTTGAAGGTCGCCTTTCGGCAGTGCTAGAATTGAAGGAAAAAAAAATCGTCAACCCGACCGTAGAGTATTTGCGCAGCTATAAAATGCGTCACGTAATTATCATATGCCTACCTTTCGGGTTCAGTCGTTGTGGCAGCTTTTTCTATAGAAGGCTGTAAAAAATAATTCCATAGTTATTTCCACCTGAAAAATCATTATTATATCGCAATTATATCTATACGTACCTCTCGGCTAGATGTGTTTCCATTCTGCTGAAGTTCTTTAGGTGGAGACTTGCTCCCAAGGGTAATTTCTGCAGTGCTGATTGCAGGTGTCACTTTTAGAAATTTTTCTAACTCATCAATTTCATTCGCCAAATCAAATTCATCGTAATCCTAGAATTCAGTACTTTTCGTAAACGACAATTCATCCCGCGAATCACAATACCAGCAATACAATGAATTAATCTAATTACCCCGCAATATTCGTCATCGTTAAATAATTGGGGTGGTAATGGATGTTTACTATCTCTAGCGTTGCTATTGGTCTGCATAAATTCTTTCTCCGCTTCCTTTCCGGGTTCCGTGATATCTGTCACTTCGTAAGGTACATTTTTACTTTCCAGGATCATCAGCACTCGCTGTTGCCTTTTTTTGACCTACAATAAAACATTTATATGGATATCCGCTTGAATCTCCGAACGTTCATTTGTACGAACGTTTGAAAAAGAACGGGTTTCAGCACGTCTTTTCGATCGCTTTAAATTTAGAAAAAATCGACATAGCCAGAAAATCGAAGGTCAATTAGGATGATTTCGCAATTAAATTTGGAAATTTTTAGTTGTCGAGAAATGGTTCTACAAGTTTTTTTTTTTAAACTTTGATTCAAACGAACGGTAAAAACTTTAGATGCATATATGTATATAGGAAAACAAGCGGTTATAAAATAAAACATTAAGTATAACTAGTTCAGAATTATATGATAATCGAACTAAAATAAACCACGCAATCTCTTCTCGGACCAGTGAGAATAAGGCGATTTTTTTTATTTGAGCTATACGGTGCGTGGTTCAACTAATTAATGAGAAACAATTATAATCCACTTAGCGCATTGCAGGATGCAATTGGTTATAGGATTGGTGTTGAAAAAATGATCAACCGAATTAATACGATTAGATTATTGTCAATCGGCTTTGGAAACAATAATTATCTCAAAGTACGAAATCGTGATTCGCAGGTACCAGTATCTGTATAGCTTTTTCAACACCACAAAAGTTAATGCATGATAAAAATGTTTGCTCCCAAAGTGAGTAATGCTTTGAGCCAGAAGATGATATCATAATATCTACAACGCAATGCTCTTATAAATAAAACTACGATGAGAGGTAATCGACAGTTATTACAAAATCTGCTTAATTAAAAAAGTTTATTGAAATCAGATTTCGAATAGCTGACAATTGATCGAGTATTAGGTACTGGATTGTGTTTCATTGTGTAACTTAGATCGTAGGCAGGAAGGAGATAGACAACCGGCGGTATGAATCCAAGACAAATAATGACGATGTTTATTAATAGCGATTAATTGGCGTTTGGTAAATATTGTTGTTGGGTAATTTGATATATTGGCGACAGGTATGTATCACCAAATGTCATAGAGCAACACTAATCGCGATAGGCCAGGCACTGCCCAAGGTCTAGCTGATTTTTGTGTACTCCGTTATTCCGGCACTCACTTCCTTATTTCCGCTAATCCCCGATATGTAAACCTTGACGACCATCGCTGCTCAGTTACTTCACTTTCAATTAGCACTGTCAACTTTCGATTAAAAATAATTGCTTCTTAAATGGTTGGTAAATAAGTCAGCGGCGGAGAACAATTTTAGACAACTGCTGGTTATGGGCTGGCTGACGGTGATCTTCGCTCTCTCTTCCTCTCGGAGTCTCTTCACTCTTGTGCCTAGGATCTACGTCACGTCATAGAATATCCAATTGTGCTACGAAGACAAGCCACTCGAGATCAGACAGTTTTCCAGCTACCAGACTTTTCCTCTAGAGTGCAGCACACAACGATACATGCAGAGCTCCAAGTTATGGTGGAGAGTACAATTACTAATGTCCTGTCATTTTGATCATTCGGTGATCCCTGATTCATAGGTTAGTTCGAATGGCCAGTGCTCTCGGTAAAGATGTTGGGGTATGTCTTATGCAACCGTCTATTAAGACCTGGACTGCTTCATGACAGAAAACTTTGGATGAGAAATTTTATCTCTTCATCATCCGCTGCAAGATATCCTCCACTGTACAGAGTTTCGATATCTAGCTCTTTGCTCCATGGATTACCTCTCTCGATAACTGGAATTAGGGTAATGTTCATATGCTAGCCTTTCCAGTCTATTTTAAACCAGTCACAGCAGTTGTTAGCAATTCTTATTAGACATACTCTAGACCATGTTTCTTCATTCCTAGATATGATTGCTTTCAATAACGATAATCACATGGTAGCCTTCGCATAGTTTTGGAGCTATCATATATTCAATGAAGCAGTTTTAGGACATTATGAAACTGGGATGTGATGCTAAAAGTTTTCAATCAGCAAAAATGAGATGACTTCTTTATAAGTAGTTTTGGGTTGTTACCTAGGAGTATATCTGATCATCAATTTCATTTGATTAGGTCAGTTGTTATCCAGTATTCACCGTTTTGATTTTATTCCTTGTACAGATATAACTAAACCCCTAAATAAATGGGGCGCACATTAAGAAGGCGCCGTTTCAAAAAGAAGCATTATTCGGTGGAATCAGAAAATGCGGCAGTGAACCTTGATCATTTATCAGCTTGGATGAAGTCTGAGAGCTGGTCTCCGACTTGTGATTTAGTTTGTTACGATTTTTCAGAAACTGGAAGAGGCTTGAAAGCATTGCAAAAAGTTGAGAAGAATACAACAATAATAAGGATACCTAAAAAATTGTTAATCACAACATCCAATATAACACAAAGCGATATTCAACAGATACTTTTAAATGCAAACATATCTGATGCACAAAGCGTGTTAGCAGGATTCTTAGTTTATGAATTACACTTGGGACATCAGTCTAGATGGCAACCATACTTGGATTCACTCCCTAAATTTTTCACTAATCCATATTTTTGTACCAAATCTGAAAAACTACAGCTACCTAGTTATATATCAGATTTCCTCAATGTACAATCGATTCAGATCAAAAGAACTTACCTAGCTCTGATAACTGCTATTGATGATGTGAGGAACAGAAACAAATGTGGACATTGTAGTTTGGCGTATAGGAAAATCCTGAACTTCTCCAAATACGTTTGGGCATACTTTGTTGTTAACACACGAGCAGTATACATAGACCATGATGGAGCTGAAAGGAGATTTAGAAACAACAATTTAGCCTTGGCACCTTTTTTGGATCTTTTTAATCACAGTTTCACTGCATCAGTAAAAACAGGGCTTGTAAAAAATCAGTCACAGGAAGAATTTTATGAAATTACCACATTGAAACCTTTCAATCAAGGATCCCAAGTTTTCATAAACTATGGTGCTCATGACAATACGAAATTGTATATAGAATATGGATTCTACATACCAAATAATCCATTAGATGAAATATTGTTCGACATTTCGGATATTATTAGTTGTGCCTCTTTATCAGACGTTCAATGTGATTTTTTATCGACTCATGGTTTCAATAAAAGAATGGGATTTAATACCAGTGGTCTAAATTACAATGGGAAGGTTTCGGTATTCGTCGCAGGTATAAAATTGACAAGGAAAAATTGGCTAATGAAAATATATGGGGGTAATTTTAATAACACTGAACTCACAGAAATTCATTTGTTGGGAAAGAAAATATTAAAACTTAAGAAAAATATGCTTATCGATAATCTACAAAGAATGAAAGACTTGACCAAAAAGGGAAGTGATAGTTTCAAAATTGCAATGAGCCTTGTAGAAGAACATATTCGAGTACTCGAAAGTTCACTGAAGAACATTGAGAAATGATATTAGGATATATTTTTTTCTTACTTTTATAAGACCACGTGAGTGAAGAGTATTTACAGTATGTTTTGTTAAAATAAATTTTCTGAACCAAAATTGATCAAAATTTCATCCTACCTATTCTTTTTCATTACTCAAAATGTCTGCGAGGGTTACCAGAATTGCACCTAACTAAGATAGCAATCATATAATTATGTAAACAAATCCTTCCATTTCTCACGTACTGAACTTTTATGTCCCTTAATTTTAGAATTGCAGCGGCAATGTCATCGATCGAGCACAAAAAAAGAAAAATGTACCACAATCCAAACCTGTGGTCACACCGGTCACAGTATCCTCCGTAGTAACAGGTGTAACTGGTGGTAAACCAGGTCAGCAAAAACGGAATTGTTTCCACCCTGGTACATCGAATATCGGAAGTGAAGTCATCAACTTCCAAGACAAGCCCCCAGTTACTAGTAAAGACATGCTCAAAGGAATGCTGAGCTACATTTGGCCAAAGGTATAAAAATGAATTAAGAATCTGTTTTCGTTTTAATAGTTACAGGAATTTTGCGGTGGTTTCGTTCGTATTTTGATAATTCGTATTTTAGGATGATCCAGCAATTAAAAAAAGAGTTCAACTGGCAATGGGGTTGCTCGTCGGTGCAAAGTTTATGAATGTTTGTGTACCATTTTTATTCAAAAATGCGATCGACACGCTGAATGCTCACGCTGTAGCAGGAGGTGGAGAACCTCTACTGAGTCTTGGAACAGCTCCTGAAACTATAGCTACCGTAGGAACATCCCTACTCATCGGCTGTAAGAAATCGCTAGTTTTATGCATGTATATAACAAAGTATGTAATGAAGATATCTTCACCTTGCATGCAAATTGTAGTTTCTAGTGCTCATCTTTTGATTATTTATAGACGGCATTGCACGTGCTAGTGCAGCTGGATTAAACGAACTCCGAAATGCAGTATTCGCTAAGGTAGCACAGCATTCAATCCGCAGGATAGCGAAGAACGTATTTCTCCATCTACATAATATGGATCTCGCATTTCATTTGAGCAGGCAGACTGGTGCACTGTCCAAGGTGAGCTAATATCAGCTGTAAACGCAATAGATAGTAGATTTTATGTATATTTTTTTTTTAATTTATCCTAATTTCTGAAATACAGACGATAGATCGTGGAAGCCGTGGTATAAACTTCGTCCTTAATGCGATGGTATTCAATATAGTACCGACGGTATTTGAACTTGCCTTGGTCAGCACAATTTTGGGTATCAAATACGGGCCAGAATTTTCCGGAATAGCACTAGGATGCGTAGGAATTTATACAGCATACACACTCGGCGTTACTAAGTGGAGGACAAAGTTCCGTGTTTTTATGAATCGAGCAGAAAATGATGCTGGTAATAAAGCAATTGATTCACTCATCAATTATGAAACAGTCAAGGTGAGAAATTCTTCGAAAATGTTAGTGAACATTATCAACACTCTTCAATATTCTCTGTCCGTATTTTTATAGTATTTTAACAATGAACGATACGAAGCTGAACGTTATGACGAGTCCTTGAAAAAATATGAAGCAGCTTCATTAAAAACCAATACAAGTTTGGCACTGTTGAACGTTGGACAGCATGCTATATTCAGCGCCGCTTTAAGTATGATTATGGTTCTGACGGCGAAAAACATTGTTAATGGTGAGAATTCACGGCTTCAGTGGTTATACAAAAATACCCGTGGCAAAATGATTGACTACTGTTGTATTTTTTCCGAAATATTTTCCAGGCACAATGACAGTTGGCGATTTGGTGATGGTAAACGCATTGCTCTTCCAATTATCAGTTCCATTAGGTTTTCTTGGTTCGGTATACCGAGAAGTGAGACAAGCACTTATAGACATGCAAACGATGTTTACTCTGATGACTATGGACAGTTCCATCAAGGTATCAGAATGAACTTAATGTACAACAATCTATAGTTTATTATGAGCAATTCCTCTGAACGATTAATTTTGATTCGTAGAACACGAAGAATCCCGTACCTTTCCAGGTGACACCAAGCACCTCGGAAATTACTTTCAAAAACGTTAATTTCCAATACGTCGAAGGTAAAACAATATTTGAAGATCTGAGTTTCACTATTCCAAGTGGTAAGAAGGTCGCTATCGTAGGTGGATCAGGCTCAGGGTAAGATTTCTTTACTCAATCTTTTTCATCAAGCTATTTGCGCACTATAAATCGAACTCTTCAATTTCACGAAATGATTCTTGATTACAGTAAGTCGTCTGTAGTACGATTACTCTATCGATTTTTTGAACCGCAACAAGGTGAAGTTTACATAAACGGGCAGAATATTCGCGATATCGATGTGGATGAACTGAGAAAATCAGTAGCAATCGTTCCACAGGTAAAATATACTAATAAGTCTCATACAGAAATAAGAATTGATTCTTGAATTAGCTACATCTTGTTTTTCTGTGCAGGATTCTGTGTTGTTTCACGATACTATTTTTTACAACCTTCATTACGGTAATTTGAAAAAAACTGAAGAAGAGGTTTACCAGGCCGCTAAAATGGCCAACCTGCATGATGCTATTCTAAAATGGCCTAAGGGTTATCAAACGCAAGTTGGAGAACGAGGATTGAAATTGAGCGGCGGCGAAAAACAAAGGGTTGCAATAGCGAGAGCAATATTAAAAGACAGTCCTATCTTAGTATTCGATGAAGCTACATCATCGTTAGATTCAATCACAGAACACGTGAGTATGATTCTCTAGAGTCCCTCCAAAGTATCGTGCGTGTCTCGATTTTCATATTTTTTTTATTTCTTTTTCCATTGGTACAGAATATTTTAGAGGCTTTAAAACGTGCGACTATAGGCCGTACGTCGATTGTCATCGCGCATCGGCTATCAACTGTAATGGATGCCGACGAGATTCTAGTCTTGGATAGCGGAAGATTAGTGGAGAGAGGAACACATACCAAATTAATAGCCACACCAAATTCTCTGTACAGTAAGTTGTGGGAAGCACAGCATATGGGCATGATTCAACAAGACAAAAATGAAAAACTTGCCCAATCAGAACAAGGGTCGCTGTAGTGAAGCAAGAAGGTTGAAAGTTACCTTAGATTTTGAAAAATACAATTTTTCGCAGGTGTATTGTCACACCCGTACCCATGTAAATAAACTGAGAAAAACTTGCGTTGTAGAAACAAAAAGAGTTATAATAGATGAAACCAATAATGTAAATAGTTGTACAGGTATTCAACGAGTACGTCTTTTAGATAAAGAGTATTGTTGGTTTTATTTCTACCAAACATGCTGGCATTTTCGGAAAACAGAATGAATTAGCTATAAGTTATTTAAATAAACAAAAAATGTTTTTTATTGTTGTACCCTTCAAAAACCCGATTCGGAGTTTGAAATGTTCTATGAATAGTGAAAACTGAAAGTAACACATGTATGTCAAATTAAAAAAAAGCTTGTTACATCGTAGAGGTTTATCGAATCTTTTAGCCCATCCTAAGACTTCGAAATTACATATAAAATGGATTATCGGTAAGTAAAATCAATACAGGTAAAGAATGCATGCAAGTACGTCGCCATGACGACTCTTTGAAAACAATCATGGATGCCAATCAGCCAGCAATGTGTTTCTGTCAATTGCATCTAATCCAAAAAATATGATCAAAAAGATGCAGGCTGCGATGTAGAAATATAATTATTCACTCATTCTTCGTCGCAAAATGCAAACTGAAGTGCCGGCATTACCTGTAGTATGCTCAGACGGGTGTAAGCGATCACTCACTAGGTAAAAATTACAAATTATATGTACAGGTATATAAAATTTTATGTTTTATTATCTATCGATTCACGTAAAGTGTATTTTAATTACGCTTTACCAACCATCAGCCGCAAGTCACACCCCATAATCAATTTTTCCGCCACTCTTTCTTTATCACTCGATCTATCATAATCTAAATCTTTTTTAGAATGATGTGTACATTTTCTCGCCACAATAGCATAGTGATTAAACCAGTGATTTTTCCAGAAAAATTGACGAAGAATCAAGGATTACAGCAGCATCGATAAAAAATCAAGCATCGTACAAGAATGCGGCTATTCTCTTATCCAAACGAAAGCAGTTGCATCCATTGATTGGTTTGTGATCAAAATAATTTCCGCGTCTATTCAGTAAAGATAAACCTGCACTACTACATTTTAATTATATTATTAATCAGGTGGTCCGTATTACAAGAACAGCGCACGTGTTTACGCCCTTACCGAGTCCGTAAAATCTTCGGAAAAAAATCCTGTAGGACAAAGGGTTTTATCGGCAAAAATGCTACGTGTTAAGCAACTTCAGAATCAATTAACTGACGCTCATTATCGTTTGAATGTACGTATATTATTATGCCAAATGACATTATCTGTTTGATTTTGTGTGATAGAATTCTGAATTTTTTCGTACGCCACAGGAACTAGCCAACGAAAATAGGCTGTTGAAAGCACTGCAAAAAAGACAAGACTCTGCCTTACGACGCTACGAAGGAACGAACGCTGAATTACCACGTATAATTAATTCTCACCACGAAGAACTCCGAGTACTGCAAGCTAAGTATAAGAAATTGAAAGCGCAGCATAAAGACACTTGCGATTTACTGAAAGAAAAAGAAAATGAACTACATACTCTTCAGGTATTTATTTCCTTTCAATAATTATTTCTTCTGTGATATAGACCATATTCTTGTTTCGTACAGACTCAGAACAAACACCTCACGCAATTGAGTAAAGATCGAAATCTCGGAGAAAGAGAAAAGTTACAAGGACAAGTTTTAGATTTGAATCATAGAATCAAACGACAAAATGAAACGATTCAGGTATTTTGTGTTTTAATTATTCCGTTAATTAATTTCGCTGTATAAATTATGTCCTGTCTTCCGATAGATGTTGCATAGAAAATTGGCACTCGAGGGAAAAAGTTTGAGACATCAATTGAGTAATGAAATAGCTAAGAATAAGGGAATGCAGAGACATTTGAATAAAACAATGGAAAAATTAAAAGGGCTAGAAGATTTGTTGGACAATAGAGAAAAGAAATTGTACTACAACGGTCAGTTGCCGATATTCGGCAAACGTAAGAACATGGCGAGTCAGTCTTTGACAAATTTATCAGCTGATGGCAGGTAAAAAATATTATTCAGAATCAATCGCAGAGTTCCGAGACGCCCGTGAAGTTTGATATGATACCTGTTATGAATTATTACAGAAATGTCACGAATCTCATAAAAAATGGCATTGGAAGTAGAGATCACGCAGATCACCAAATAGTAGATAAATCTTTGGTAAGCGTTTATATGAATGTCAGTTTAATAGTGTAATGCAATTACTTTCAGCAGACACTGTGTGATTACGCGAATTTATTCAATTGAAAATTAAAAAGATAAATTTCGCGCTTTACAGCCAATACTTCATGAGAAAGAACTGAATGTTGTGGACCAAAGAATGAGTGATACCACCACGAATTTAACATCGAATACAGTACCATTGTCTCCAAAAACTGAGACAATGGCTAGCTTGAATCAAATTCGGAAATTTCGACTGCAAAAATCTCCTCTCACTCAAAAATTGAGTGCCAGAGACAGATTGAGGGAAAGGCACAACGAAATAGAAATTGATAACAATGAAACTACTTCTCAAGCTGAAAACTTCCAAAAGTTGAATCCCAGCACGGAACAGCAAAATGTAAATGTGTTCGAAACAAAATTGTCGAAATTTGGAGAAAGTTTGGAAAACGAATCCGAGGGAACTGCTTATAAATTACCTAGGGAACTCAGAAAAGAATTTGGCTACTCGACTAGTGAAAGCGAAACTGAGGAATTAGAAAATACTTCACCTCGTCATACACAGGAAAGACAATTCTTAGAATCTACAGACCTGACTACAGCATCGAAAGAACTGCATGCAAGGTTTGTATTACCATATGCTCAATCGATGTCAACTATATTTACGCTGATAATAAATATTTTTCAGATTGACTATCGAGGACCATACGCCAGCCAGTATTGATAAAAACAATGAAAAACTGTTCACGGACGCGAATCTGGAGAAATTTGTAAACGAGAAACTTAGATTCAATCGAGAATCCATCCTGCGGGAACCAGTAAAGAAGACTTTTAACAAAGCCGAGTGCAAGGCGGAAATGAGACAATTCAAAGCAGCTGCTGGTATTTCTGAAAGTGATTCTGAAAGTGATAGCGCAGCCGAATCGAGTAGAGAAAAAGAAAAATACGATTTTCTTCTTAAAAATGCTCCCGACGATTCCGAAAACGAAGATTCGAATCATCCGATAGAGGATGCCCTGACATTTGACACGGATCATAAGTCTGATTCGGGCGCGGAGTTTGATAAATTACAAAAAATGAAGAAATCTGTAAGTTCTAAAAAGCTGAGCGACAGATCCAAGGTCTCCAAAAGCCCAATAGCTTCAAGAGATACGAATGATGATGTATCAAAATCGCCGGAAGATAATTATGACAGCGGAAAACAACGTTTGATGGACATAACTAAATCGTGGACTGAATTGCAGGAAAAGATTATGAGAGAACGCGAGCTTTCAGAAAATCAGATAAAAGCTTTGGAAAGTGAGTTAGAAGATGATATAATATTGGAGAAGAAGAATGTGCATCGAATTGACAACGACGAGATAAAAAGAATGATGCAATCGACCAGAAAGGTCTCTTTGACACTCAACAGTCAAGATAATTTCACGGAAAATATTGAACAGAAATTATATGAAATCGATAATAAGCAAAGCAAAAAATCTCGGCAGCCTGCACGTAGAAATTCAATTTCTTTAGATAATATGAATCTGGGAATCGAATCGAGCGAAAATCTGAGAAGACGTGAACACCGATTATCGATCGGGAAATTCGAACACGGGGAAATGCAATCGAGTGAATTAAAACTACAAGGAAAGGAAGACGAAAGTTTTGACACTGTGGTAGATAAAGAAACATTTCAATCATGTTCAGGAGCGGGAGATAATTTTACTTCCAGCATCGAGAATGAACTGAGTCAAGTCGATGCAACACAAGCTGCACTTCAAAGCATGGTGTTGGAAACGAAGAAGCAAATAAATGAGAACCAAAAATCGAAGACGAAACAGACGAATACGGCTAGAATAGATAACTCGAAGAAAACATTAAACCATCATACTCAGCAGGAACCTGATTTTGTGAAAAAGGAAACTCGGACTTCGCAACAGGAACCTTCATACAAAGAAGAAATGTCTTCAGAAGCAAGGATGATAAATTACAATAAAGAAAAGTTACTAGCTGCGATGAAAGCGATTGACAATAACGAAAACGTTGAGTTTCTAGATTTGCAAAAGTCCCAAAGAGGTAACGGAAGCAGCAGGTCACAAATAACAGAAAACCTATATCGTGGGGTGCCAACTCATAATAAGAAAAAAGATGATCTTATTAAGGAGCTATTCGGAGATGGTAAAGGTGATACAAAAACTAGAAACGGATGTACAAAGATGCATTAAACTGAGTTGCGATTCGGCGGAGTGCCGAGGACACTGGAAAGTGGTCGAAGCGTGTCAGGGGAAGATAATTATGTGAGTATATAGAAAACATACTTTGATCTTCTGATAAGATGACTATTGCAGTTGTAAGAAGAACAAGGATTGATTTCTACTGAGCAGCGCAGACTTTTTTATTTTTAATACATACCGAAAAAAGGACAATCTATATCCAATCCATTCTAATGGGATTGATTGAATATTATATTAATATTCGAGCCAAAAATAATATACGGGCTATTTAGTTATTTTTGGCAGAACTCGCTGTCCAAAAAATTATATTTGTACAAAATGTATGTTTTATATCAGTGTACAAAGTGTAACGTCAGTCTATGTACGATATCGTGAAGAGACGAATTAAAAGTAATTTCATACGGAAACTGAAATGTTATTGTTGTTTATGGAAGTAGGGGTAAGACGCGAAATAATCGACAGAAAATATAATAAAAATATAAATTTCTTTATTAAATTAGATATTATTGTTGATCATTTCGTACGTGTTACGTCTACATATCAATTATTCTATAGCGTCATGCAAAATCTGTATTATTTACATAAAATTTCAAGATCTGTTATTCATAATATTTGAACATGTTATACGAGTTTCTTCCACTACCATATACCTATATATATATAAATAAGATGTGCAGACATGACAAATGTTTATATTATTCAAACTTAACAAAGGACGGATTGGTCAAACTGATTTCTGGGCTAATGGCGTCTCAAGTATTTCTATTCACTCGAAATACTCAACGTCAAAAATCTCCCATTGCCGCAATTATATTTGATAATGCTGTTCTTGCATCACTTTCTTCGAAAACTGCCAATACCTCCATGGCGCGCTGTGAATGTTCCTTCTGCAACTGCTTTGTTAATTCTACACCTGGGCCTGACACAATGATATCATGTACCTGTTGTGAATTATGATCATCAGAATCAATGCTATACAAGTGATTACAGGAATTCATTCAGTTTTAAGTGAAACATGAAAACTGTACCTTTGTGTAGTCCACATTATGAACAGATTCAAGTCCCTTATCAATTTCAGTTAAAATAGAAGGATCATGTTCGATATGAAACATCACAGGTGCCGAACACAAGCTAAATGGTACAGTCTGATCTTTACCATTAAATGAACCCAAGTCCAAACAAGCCTGAAATATTTATTCAGTTACAATCATCTGGCTAGTTGAATAGGGTATTTAGCTTGAGATTTAATTACCTGCCAGGCAAGGGCTAAATGTTTGCCAAATTTGTAGCCTTGTTCTTGTATTTCGTCACTATGACCAGCTAGCTTCAGGGTTCCTTGACAAGATTTGCCAAGCAAGGCTCCAGCGCTTAGAACATTCCTGAGCGTCCATTCTGCAACAGCATATCCAGTACGGTCTAATGGCGGTATAGACGGTAACGGATTATTCTGGTTATCTCTTCGACCAACAAATTCAGCCTCTGCCAAGTCACGAACTGCACTTGACATTAATTCAACTAGCTATAGGGTGAAAGAATGTCAGGAATTTGAATTAAAAAAATTCTTATGCTAACAAAAAACAATGAACAGAATCGATAGTACTCACATCTTGATTTCTGAGTGCAGCTAACTCGGCACAGCTATTACCAAGCAAGTAATCACCACTCAGAAGAGCAATCTTGTTACCAAATGTCATATCATTCATTTCAGATGCCTCTGGGTACACACCAGGCTGAATATTCACCAATCCTTTATGCACTAGATGACTAGTGCGTATCATTTCTGTTACCTCAGCCAATGCTCTTTGACTGAATTGGCATTAATTGGATAATGGAATATCAGATAGTCTTTTCAGAATATTTTAAGAGAAATGATTGTCTTACCTGTGCAAGACACCAGCAGCTTTATCTTCCTCCATGTCATCGACACTCAAATGGCCAGCTGCTTTGGAAATCAGAAGCACGATCAGGCCCCAGGCTTGCATGTTGTTTCGTCCATTGTAAATAAGACTTCTGCAACAACAAATCAGCAGATAAGTATCATCACAGGAAAAGTTTACAGAGAAAATTTGAGCGATGAGAACAAAATTACTTACTTAGCAGTTTTTAGGAGAGGATGATTTGAGCCGACTAACTTTCTCAAATGTAATGCTACATTTGCAATTTCATCACTTAATAGCCATCGCAAACTCAGAAAAGATGTTGGATAACCGACTATTTTCTCAGCTTCAGAAACAGCTCTGTTCCAATCAGGTTTTGGATTAGTCGCTGCTTTAGCGACAAATTTATTTGTTCTAGTTTCATGAAACCTTTTCTCTTGTACTCCAATTGTTATTTTGTATTTATTATATAATATTGAAGATACAGCATTACTTCTTCTTATCAAGGTATTGGCTGTACTATTGAGTGACATGTTTTATAATAAAAAAAACAAAAATAGATTTATTTTCAGCAACAGAAAAAGAAATTTCTCTCCACTGTCAGGTGTTTGCTAGCCAGATATTTCTATACTACTCTTGAGAACTTTCTCTTTTGTCCTAATTTCAAATTGTTGAATGGTGTAACCTAATTTCAATTAGTGCAAGGTCAGGTTGCCACAAATTATTCTGTCATGAATTTTCCCGATTAATTTTCAGCGATTTAACCATTATTTAATGACACTCATTAACACCCGAATTCGAATTGAAAATATGAATCAAGTTCTGTACCCACGTTACGAGCTGCGATGTCTCGCTCCAACTACAATCAAACGAAACTAACGGAAGGGTAGAGGTGGAGTTTCCGAGGTTCCAGGGAAAGCATCGCAGGAAAAGAGTGGGAGAAAGCGCTTGTGAGCTCCAACCTCATCATTCAAGCTTGGTTTGTGTGTGATATATACGTTTGATGAGTGGTTTGACGTTTGGTTTGGCGCAAAGTTTGCTTTTGGGGTTGGCGAGAATCGCGAGGCAGAGTCGCGGAAGATATTGTGCGATTGTTGCTGTAACAGCATCCCAATATAATCGGTTTTGTAACTCCTCCATTCTAAAAAAAAAATTTCAAAATTATAATTTGATATTATCCAGCCACGTGACATCAAACGCAATAATGCCTCCAAAACGGGGAAGACCGGCAAAGGTTAGTAATTTCTGGGGTTCTACTCAACCAAGGTTTTTCATGCTGTTGAAATATACTATACTACCTGGTTTCATAGAGGCTGAGTTGTAACCCAAATTCTTGTATTTATCTGACAATGTACAGGCAGCAAAGAAAACTAAGGCAGGTACGTCACAAAACAGTAAGACAGGGAGCATAGATAAACCTACTGCTAAGAAAACAAAGCGTGTTACGAGTGACGAGGATTCAAATGAGGAACCAGCTCCAAAGAAGACAAAAGTAGAGACCAAAAAGGAGCCAATGAACAAAACTGCTACAAATTTAGATGATATTGACTATGAATGTCAGAAAATCAATGAAAATGAACAGGAATATAATTTTAAAATATGCAGTTGGAATGTATCTGGACTCAGAGCTTGCATCAAAGTAAGTTTTAGCCTCAAGATACGCTAATTAGATTATTATGAGAATTCGGCACGTTCTGTTTAGAACACAAAACGTATTTCATCAGCTATAATTCTTTGAAGATACATTTGTTGAGTACCACAGTCGTTGGGTTTCAAGAAATCGAAGATCTTTTCTATAACGATTATCCTTCTTCTTTGTTTCGCTCAGAAAAATGGGATTGATTATCTCTTGAAAGAAAATGCGGACATAATTGCACTGCAAGAAACTAAATGTGATAAAGATAAACTTCCTGATGAAGTAAAGATTCCTGGATATCATGAATACTTCGTTGATAGTAAGAATAATATTTTCTATGCTTAAAGAAATTCTATGCATTTTGTAATAACAAGTTCATTGTTTATTTCTTCCATAAAGGTAAGAAGTCTGGGTACTGTGGAGTTGCATTATATACCAAAGTAAAGCCATTAAATGTTACATATGGGTTGAATAATCCTCAACATAATGATGAGGGTAGAATGATAACTGCAGAGTTTGAAAAGTATTTTGTAGTCTCAGTTTGTAAGTTTTTTTCTATCAATTGACTATTATAGTTATTTTTTCTTCCAATAACTTAATCATGAATATTGTGTGTTCAGATGTTCCCAATGCTGGCCAAAAATTAGTTACCTTACCAAAAAGATTGCAATGGAATAGGGATTTTAAAGAATTCATCGAAAACTTGGACAAAAAAAAACCAGTCATCGTATGTGGAGACATGAATGTTGCTCATACCGAAATTGGTAGGTTTGCAATGCTTAATTTTTTTTCGCTGCAGCAAAGGTCCTTCATTTTGACATTATTTCGTTTCTACAGATTTAACAAACCCGAAAACAAATATGAAAAATGCTGGTTTCACTAAAGAAGAACGAGATGATATGACAAATTTGTTGGAAGCAGGGTTCGTTGATACATTCCGACAGTTATATCCCGATAAAACTGGCGCATATACATTTTGGGCATACTTTAATAATGCTCGTGCCAAGAATATTGGATGGTAAGAAGTTCCCTTCTTTAAATATCACACCTGTTCTGTTTGTCTAATAACTTAGTGTGAAACCAGAATTCGGTGTATTTTGACTAGAATTATGATGATTGCATAAAACTAATCATATTTTTCAGGAGGATCGATTATTTTTTGGTATCTGAGGCAATAAAAAATAATGTATGCGACAATGTCATACGTGATCAGGTGTTTGGTAGTGATCACTGTCCAATCGTACTTTACATACACTTGTAAGTTTCATAATGTTCAGTGATATCCACGTTATATTTCAACTATCAAGAACCAATGTTACAAATAAATGCATACTATTTGTTTTTTAATTTTTCTAATAAAATGATAATTTTCTCCAATTGACGTCTTTGATTTTTGTTTTATTGGTAATGTCGAGCTTACAGTACGTTGATGTTACACCATGTGAATTATTTATTCTACAGCATCCTTATACTAATGAGAATGTTATGGAGGTTTGGATTCAGCTGATTTATTTAATCTTCTCCGGCTGGAATAGCATCTTCAAGCCTCTTGACGAATTTCACTCTTAACTCTGTTACACTATCGTTTTTAAGTTGGTCTTGAACAAACCAAGAAGCTACCTCCATCTGCACCATTTCGCAAGCACCTCTCAGTACACCAGTTAATATGTTACAGTATTTTAAATTCAAGCAGTGATCTGGTAGCTCCACAAACTCTGTCAAAGGGTTTGTTTCAAAGCATAAGGAGAACGCATCTCCTGCTGGACTCCAGTTTGTGATAGTTGGGGTAATGCCTAAGAAGATTTTGAAACCACTCTGTATTTTTTCAGCAGTATCCCTGAAGTCGTAACATCGACCTGAACCGGTACGAGCTAGAAAGTCTTCAATCAAACGAATCCCCATGTTGTATCCCATCCTTTCGAGCTGCTTATTAACATCTTCAACATTCTCATAATCTTTAAGAAGCTGCGTCACGAGTGCCCCATAGGTCAATGTGAAAAGTTCTGAATTCTGCAACAAGATAAGTATGAGCAACTGGTTCAACAATTTATGAATCTTAATTCCAATAAAGATTGTTGCATGAATGAACTATAAGATATCGAATAAGAGGGCCATTCAATGCTCACCACTTTCTTTGCATCTAACCGCGCTCCCGTTCTAGACATTATTATAATCAAAATTCACCACTGACGTACGCTAGTGGAAAATATCAGGTTATGTTGTCATCTACCAGCTGACATAAAGGCAACGCAAGACGCCCAGCAATCATAGACAATAACAAATATAGAAGTGTTTCACTTCACTAGTCCGGGGAATAGGTCTCAAGCCTGAGGTAATCCTTAGTGGCGTAGTCAGTTAATGGCGCTTCATCACTAGTCGGTACAGAACGACGTTACCAGCTATCGCGTGTGAGTTGGAGTCGCATTTTTCATCATCACAATCAAGGAGGTATCGAGACCCAGGCAACGCCAGGTGGAGCAACGCGCATACAAGCATGCAAAGGTATGTAATTTCCCATGTTCCTTCGCCTAATTCAAATTGAAATTCGAAGTTTCATGCTGTGGCATCATCGATCGAGCGCTGGTTTGATCAGAAGAGGGCATTTAATCTTCTACCTATGCATACAGGTAAGTAATTAAAATAAAGCTCCCCCCCACAATGTGTCACATTGTTACATTTTAATAGACAGTAGATAAAGTTTTAAGAAATGGGAAGGGCAAGATCGTTGTTATGCATGATTGTCCTGCATTGCATATTTCGTGATACGTGTAGCAAAATATAATTGTAATGGAACACCATTTGAGTTTTGCAACGGAAGAAATGGTATATGCACACAACTCCGATGAAACATGACACTTGAATATCATATGAACTTGTTTGGCTACTATTTCTCAAAACCTGCAGGCTCGCAAACGTATTATCACCATCGGGTCGTATATGGACGAATCGAAATATCATTCCATTTGTAAGATTTGACTAGCTGCCAAGCCAAACTTTTTATTCTGTTTTTTTGGTTTGTCGAACGTGGTTTTAAGTTCTTACACCCATATGTACTACATGAGGTACCGCTGGTTCTGATCATTGTGCGACTGCATCTGATCGATATCAATACGCTACAATCGCTTAAAACAAGGCTAAAAATAAAATCAAGGTCTTCGAGTTTTTACGGTAATTCACGGGATAAATAAATTACTAAGCTCTAAACATTAAACAATTTTTATACCCGAGGGCTCGTTTAAACTGCCCATAAAAATTAAAAATCTTCGATCATCGATAACTATATCATTGCCAGAATCGTTTTCTTCGTTCGTAATGCATAACACATCTCATGAATATTCATCAACCGTTCTAGTCATAGATTATACATCACGACTCTCAATTTTCAATCAAAAGTTTATAAATTCATATGTATAAAAACCATCGATCTCGGCTTCGGAATGAAATTTCCGACACCTATGTACCTATCTAATGAACTTCGATAGGATACACCCATACATCGTGCGATCCGAGAATCAGGAGGATGTATTAGACCGGATTACCGTTGAAACAATAAAGATTATAAGGAATTGAGGGCAGACACACTATTTGGATGAAGATTTGTTTTTCCCCGGGCGATATCCAGCCCAGGGCCATGAGGATTATTATGTGCTCTAAAAGTCTTGCCTAACAACTAAACGTGTCTAATTCTCTAATCATACATGCGAGAATAACGTATAACATGCGCAGATTTTTGATCCGACCGAAAGCGGTTTCAGGATAGTTCTCGTCCAACGACCGAAAAAAAGTAAAAAAAAAAAAGGATTGCAGGATGATAATTTAAGTAATTTTTTATCATAAAAAAAATCACTAATAGGCAATAATGGTGTTACTGCCAATGTTAGATTATACGGTTGCCGCATGTTACCGGGCGTATTAAGTCACTCATAAGGACATTATTTGTCATTCAAATTTTTGTCGATTATATTTCAGGAGGCAATTGATCGATCAATCCTATTATAGAGATAAGAGCAGCCCTCTTGCAAGTAGAGCTCTGCGGGTGAAGTGGAAGTAATTTTTACGGTCACTCAGCATTGCGCGTATGTGATCAAATCGTCAATTAAAATTGAAAGTATACTATAATATAACATGATCGTGCTACCGGCGATGTGCTTGCGATAGGTCTATATTGTGGGCGCCAGACAGGAGCACTGTTTATGCAAATTATTTTTGTCTCACCTCGACTTAATCGACACGTCATAAATTCGATCCGGCGTATTATAGGGTATAAGTATACGCATATATGATCGCGGGGCTATAGTCTTCGTTCCTGAAAATCGCCACGCCCAAAAATAAAAATATACCTATAATATATACCTATAGGCTTCTCTACCCGGGTATGTCACCCATCCGCGTGAACTGGTTAATGGATAATTGCAACTGGAAAGACATTCGCGTCGTGGACAGAACAGAAGTGACTTTCTAAAATTTAACTCACTCCATGTCATATACATATGCTGAAGCAGCACACCCGTACAATATTTATTAAATATAAATTTAAACCAAAAATTTAACGTTGCGCAAGGAACCGCATGCAGGACGAATAGATATTCTCTTTAATATGATCGATGATAAATCATAAACACGAGACTATTAATTTGTATCGATAATTGCCGGGAGATTTTTATTGCCTGCGTGATAGTGTGATATAAAAATGTATAATTGCTGATGTGATCAAGGGACAGTCGCAGTCGACATTATTTAAACAGTCAGAACACCTGCGGACAATTTTATTAGAAATTCACGTTTTTTCATTCAACTTTCTGATAATTTAGCAAAAAGTTACCTCAGTTTTTTCTTTCTTTTTCATTGATCATTAGCAGCGAGGTGTAGCTCCATGATTCTCGCGTAGTGTTGTGTAAATGATGATGATGGATAACGTAGAGTTTGTCAAAGTCTGACAAAACTGTCTACTTATCCTATTATAAAAATTAATTGACTGCTTCGGGCCAACCCTCGACGCTCTGGTTATCATTATACCGGTAAAAAGAAAAAATTCGTCCATTCGTGCATAAATATTTTCGTTCGAGTGTTATATATTACGGTTGAAAAAATGGTCGAAAAATTATGCATCTCGGTCAGCACGCTGCTGCGACGAAATACCAATTTAATAATTAGTCAACGTTTGCATGTATACAGCCTTATAAACATAACGAATATCCTAAAGGCTGCAGCGATTATATTCGTAAGGTATTATCGTCCAGTAAGTTGGTAGGTATGTAGGAAATAAAAATACAGCAAACCTTTACAGATATCGGTAGAGAGACTCACGCGATACAATTTGCATAAACTTTATACCTACTCCTTCTATACTATCCGCATCGTAGTTTACGTCGATTCATGTCCTATTAAATCGCATTCAATTATTCGACACACCGCACTTTCTCAGAGTCAACATTTTCGGAGCAAACTCTCTTCCGCGTTTTAATATCGTAAATCAAAAAGTAGCTTAATCATAGCCAAAAATATTGTTTCATTATTCATTTGATATACGTGGTGCACACCGACGTTTTAGAAAAAAAAAAAAAAAAAAATCTTACCGCCTTTTATACGTATGTCAGTCGGAAAACTCTTCATCTGGGAGAAGTTCTCTTTTACCGAAATGTTACCCTATTCCTGCACGAGGAAGTCTTTTCAACGGAACAAATTCCCTAATTCTCCGTGACGAATCGGGAGCTATTCACAAACGCAGGCGAGAATGAGAGCTACCGCTCGTGACGTCGACCCGAATAGAGACAAGGGTCGAACCCTATGTAGGGTGGAGCCTTGTTTTCACCCAACCCTATACTTGTACCGGTATACCTCCTCGCTAGAGATGAATCTCTGGTACCCTTGTTTATTATTATTTCGTCTCAAAGTTCTCCCTTGGGTCCGCGACGCGCTTCGATTTATTCATTTCAATGAGGACGTCAGAATACAATGAAACCATAAACATTAATATCGGGATCGCAGGAAACGTTTGGAGTTGGTATTATATTGCATATTATATCTCAACATGATTTTCAACCGGAGCTAAGTGGCAATGCAAAGTGAAAAAATCATCGCCGTGAATTTCCATTAGGAAAACATAAAACCAAACGGGGATAAACGTGCGTGGGTGGGGCTGCACGGAATCAAAAACGAAGAAGTAGAAAAAGGGCTTACGTATTTCATTTGTGATTCATATAATTATAGTGGAGATCTCGGTTCGAACGATTGATAAAGCTTTGATTTATTAAAGTAATACGGACTAATTAGCGTGACCGTTGAAGATCGAAGTGTGCTCTAGCTATAGGGTATTCGCGTGATATGAACATGATTTTAATGTTGCCTAATCGCCGTGTTAATCCACGGATTGCGAACCAATGACGCAACGGTGTGCGGTCTACCGATCTTAAATTGTACTCTGGATGATCCAGTTTAAGAATCACATGTTCACATTGGATCTCACTTTCATCGTTTCACTTGACTGAAGAGAGTGTCTTACGAATATATTCAGCATCTGGTGTCGTATTATAGGTATACATGGAAATTTTTTTAGCAATATAATTTCCGCGGTGCGATGTCGAAAATGATGCGTGTAATGTTTTGTCTCATTATATCGGATGAAGTCTTCATTTCTTCGATGTAACGCGATAATTTGCGCGAAGTAATTATTATATATAAATTACATGATCTTTGAAAGTGGAAGCTGCACAACCTCTGAAAAGATAGGCAATGTATATAGGCTGTATATGATACAGGTATATTTATCGTTTTCGATATGAACTAGCTGCGATGGTGTATATGTACGGGAACGATACCGAAGAGTATAGGGTAAATAAAAATCTCGTTTCTCAATAGCTCGTGGATAATTCGAACGCTTCAACCGCGATACCTATAGGCTCCGTGATACCATCTTGTATACTCGGTCATTATATCAATAACACCTACTCTCGAGTATATATATCTCAACGGTGTTATAGTTGCAACCGATGTATTAAAGCCGATCAAACACGAAACGCTTATACCAGCTGATCGTTCGAAAAAGCGCAATATCTCAAGCTTTATTCCAACGTTTATTTAGAAAGGTGAACGGAATTTTGCCAATCAGACACGTGAACCGATCCCGGTTAGATCGCGGATCGAACGAAGCTGGCCTCCGTAGGAGCATGATCGGATCATCGTCGATATCGTTTTCTTTCGTCGCGCCGTTACACTAGGTTCTCTTTTTCTCGAATATCAACATATATATCACGACTTCACATCACGAATGTATATAATATATTATATTTATTTATTAAAATAACAGATCTGACGATCGTTAATTCACGCTCGTTATGTACGCCGCAGAATTTCAATGAATTTTTTTTGTTCGACATCATATAATGTACGTGGTAAATACATATTAACCTATGCGTGTATGACATACCTACTGAATTTTTGTTTCATTCCTAGCTGATTTCTCATCTCGCGAATTAATAGCTGTAACATTTGATATTTTATGCATATCTGCGTATAGTCGTGTCGTTATTTCTACATTTTATACGTAAAAAAAAAAAACCGATATTAAAAAAGAGATATAAATGTATAATCAATAATAATAGTGACATATTATGTATCGAAAACTCTGATCATGTTATTTTTGGATTAAAATTCGATCACAATCGTTCACCTATACTAAAAATATAATGACCTACGAATTTGGAGACCAATATTTTACAGGTCCGGTATACATGTATGTTGTATATTATATACACTTTATCATACGGTCTGAATAAATTTTCAACAAGATTATTACCTACCGGCCTGTACATGGTTGACAACATTAAAAACCTTGTAACGTCGTCGGTCAAAATTACGCAATATGAAAAATTAAGAATAACGAATGAAATATGGCCATTTTGAAAACTAAAACGAAAAATCAGAACCATGTTATGAAATGCGCTTTGATTCGAGTCGGTTTTACCTAATTAATTTCGTTTGTAATTATATTAGGTATACGGGACTAAAATCATAGGAATGTCATACGTATACTATGGGTGAAGGAAAAAATGAAAATGAAATGCAAAGGAGCTGCCGTTGAGCAAGTTTCGAATAAATAATATCGCGTATGCGTGCGTTACATACGCGACCGACAACAACGACTACCAAAAGTTGGTACCACGCCTTGAATATATTTTTTATCCGCCCTGCCCAAACATATATATGAGATGTACTATACCGGGTTTAATTCCTGCCGGGTAATGTTTGCGCTGCTGCTTCAAAAAAAAAAAAAAAAAAGAAAAAAAATACAATCACCTCGGTGAAGATAATTAAATCAGACAACTGAAAATAAAATGAGAGAAAAATGGGTCGTGTATGTATCGAACGAGAACTTCAAGGTTTCCAACTTGCGATTCTATGGTATATGCAGATGTATAATTTTTTTTCGTTTGTTTCGTTTGTCGTTTCTCTTTTCTTTTTATTACGTGGGTAGGACGTGTGCACCTCATCAAAGTGAAGGAGAACTTCAACAATTTGAAATGTTTATTTCATCCTTAACAAAATTTGCAAGAGCAGAATCGTCGAGGGAGGATAATAGTATAATATACACACCATAGGGTATGTGTGTACGGTTATTGAGAAAACAAATAACGATCGCTGCAGCCAGGACCTTCGGGGTACGTAACGTTACGCTTTTCTTGAATCGTCAATTGCAGGCATTACATATGCAAAAGACATGGAGTGCCTGAACCACCTTCGGCGTTTTTCAGCGATACAAAAGTGAATAAATAACAGAAACTTATAAAACGGTATCAAAGTATGTATAACCTCCTTCTTAAGGATTGACGAATCATCGTACAAGCTGTATTTTTAACTCAAAATCAAGCATGAAAAGTAGATCAGTCTCCGAAACATTTCTTTCTACAAGCAATAAAATGAAAAAGAAGCGATTATTCAAAGTCTCCAAAATGCGATAGATTTGTATGCACGAGAAAGTATCAAATACACGCAGGGACGTATAATACGTTTGAATCTCCACATGGTTTCGTAATCGGGCGTTCAATAATTTATTGCAGGAGAATGGCTATGAGCTTGTAGTATGCTCGGAAATTGCAGTACAGGTATAGGTGATACTCTAAGGTCAAACTTTCAGCTGCCGTCAAACAGGGAAAGCGTTTCCCTATAAACTATAGCAATTATGGAGGGTATATCTATTCCTACATATACGTTAGGCTTTGAATATTAATTAATCGTGAACGTATATAAGAGCGAATGTGAAGAGGAGCTAGTCTTGCGGCAAGAAAACATAAAAAAAAGAATAAAATACAAAAAAAACGAAAAAAAAGGTGAGAATTACGCATTATATGATAATTGCGTGAGATTTTCAATTTATTTTCACATATCAGTTGAGATGCATAATCGCATGATCGGTTACCTGCGATGATGCTGCACTTATATACCTTATATTGCACCCGCCGTAGTAATACGTTCTATCTCGATATTTCAAACGTGCGTTGATATACCTGACAATGAGAATGTACATATGTACGTACGTATATGCACCTACCACACTCAAACGACGTATAGAAATGAATCGTAAACTGTGATGTTCAGACATCGATTTGCAACAGTGAATTGCTGCGGTTTGTCTACAGGGTGGTTTGCAGAAAAACGGATCATTTTAAAACACAAATAAAAGATACGTGATTCTTTTATTTTTCTCTTGGTACGAATTCAAACAATGAAGCTTTTATTCCGCGAGGTTCGAAAGTTCGATAAATCTCGGTCCGTCGCCGAATAAATTAGATCAGGAAAAGTTGCCTGTCGATTCTATAAAACGCCGGCATCTCGACTCGGACATTTTCATCCTTGCAGCGGTTTCAAACATTTGCCCTTTATTTTTTATTACTTTCTTTCTTTCTCGTCTTCCTTCGGTTCACCCTGTACATATAAGTATGCAAACTGGAGTCGTTAACTCTGCGTACATGTGTACATTGATGGGTTATCATTTATTCTTCAGGCTCGGAGGCCTAAGTCGTTCGTTTTACGGTGCATTGTTCGAGTTTATAGTTAACCGCGCGCGTTATCCTATAATATCCTCTTACAGCAAAAAAAAAAAAAGAAAAGAAAAGTTGGAAATAGACAAGATTTCCTGATGGACCTTCAGGGCCTGTATATCGAACCCGCACCTGTTCGGTTGCCAATCATATTACCAGGCGTATTGTGATGCGTTATCGAGTCGAAATCGAAATCAAACGAATATAGAATATAAATTTGGTTTAGGTATCAGATGCGATCTTGAGTTTAGATAGGGCCGTGCGTGCTATATATGAGAATGAGGTATAATATAGGTATATATATATGTACGTATAAATATATATAAATTTTTTTTTATGGGCGAGAGCGTGCGAAATAGTCGGAGAAGTTTGCGTTGTTGACGGCACGCGAGATATTCTTGACGATGTTGGTTGGACTCTTGCAATTAAATTATAGGTATATGTATGCATACCTACTTGCATCGGGTTTATAATACGAGAGCCGTTTACGCGCAGTTCTAGCTTATACTTGTCTTATAATATGACTCTGATAGGTTATATTTTATAACGTGTAACGTATAGCCGGTATATATATGTATACATACCTATCTAGAAAATATTTCATGCATCATTAAAGATTATACATATGAATATATATAACCATCGTTCATTTCATTTTAGCAATCATCGCTCTATAATCTTTTGGCGAGTGACGTTTCGTGACCTATAGATACTCCCGACGCAACGAATGTGATATAATTTCACCATGAGTAGATGGTACATCGGGAGACGTACACATGGGTATATGATATAAGTCCATCTTTATATTTGTACATCTTTACGCTCTACATACATAGGTACGTACATGCACATGCGTATGTACACGTCTGTAAACTGACATCTATAAATAAATTGTAGACCACAGCTGATGCTGCTTTCAAAGACAAACTGTAAAGTGGCGTGTGCTCACGGTGCAGAACTTTAGAGTGCTTTTAACCGATGCGATGCTGCAGACGATCCGCCACTCTCGGATCTGACTGCTGTCGGTGCTCTTGCTATATAGCTATTTCCAGTTTGTATGTATAGTGTTGCATAATTCGCACGAGGCTATATAACATCTAATAACACGGTGCTTTGGTAATACAAGTAACATTTAGATATACCTTCTCTAAGAAGTTCTCTTCAGGTGAACGGATGATATGCCCGCGCGCCTGCCACAGGCTTTTACCCAGACCCCCGACTCGCTCAAAACCTTTTTTTTTCAATTCGATTTTTTTTTTTTCACTTCACAACTGTATCGCCTTTATGCCGTGATCCGTCTCTAGCGTTCGTTCGAGATTTCCTGAACGATCTCATTTTTTTATTCATTCGTTTCTTTCTTTAATTTATTCTAATAGCGATTTTATCATTGTCTTAACAGGGTTATCAGCTCATGCGGTTTCTTATGCGTTTTTATACACACGCATGCAGCTATGTTATTATACATATGCTGTAATATTACCTGCACTTCGCAAGACGGAGGTTGGAAGAATTTTTTTTTCTCTCTAATTTTTATTTTTCATTAATTTTTTTCATTCACCATCTCGTGTCTGCTATTACCCCAGCATAACGAAGATCTCTTCCGTAATCCACGGCGTTGCCTGATCTCCTTGGGCTTCCGCGATCTAGCGATCTTCCATCTAATGTACATACGTACTTATATACTATATATTATATAGTTTGCTCAGATTTATCGAGATCAAATGCCGGTGGTTGTAGGAATTCGTCTCACTATGAAATATAAACGAAGTTTAACTTTTACTTCGAAAAGATTTATGGATCGCTGGAATATACTCACAATTAGTTTAAGCCCGGAAATGTGAAGAAGGTAAGACGAAGGTCTAGTTAGCCTGTGAATATGTGCATACGTAACCGAGTATTGGAAAATTAAAGAATCTTGTCAAAACGAACGGGAGCAAAAAAAATCGGCAAACTAATGACAATCTGAAAAAGAAAAATCTGTAACGTCCATATCTAAACTGTTGAATACGTATTATGTATATGCCCACGATCGATGATCGTAGAAATATAAAACGCTTCGCGGTACTTGATCTTCTTTTGCACTGCAGCATCGCAGTTACAGGTATTATGTATTTTTATTCATTTTTCTTTCTCTTAGGTTTCACTGAGTTTAACTGGCGAAGAAGTAGGGAATCGCATCATTCAGAAGGCAATGAAATCGTTCGATAACCGATCGTTAAAGGGCACGGCGCTCGTCAATCATCGGATAATGCGGTTGAGTGTAAAAACAAATGACTGGATCAGGATTGACAGTGATTCTCCCTGATCTGCAGCCAAGAGACGTAAGTACATGGTTTGTATGTGTATGTACGTGGAGGGTAGGTATGAGACTATAAAACTGGTGCACATGTTTCTCTCGAGTGTGTTTGAGAATATGAAGTAACCCATGCAGTGTAAGTTTCACCAATTTGATGGCGGTCTCTCTTTCGAGATCAAAATCGGTCTGTACCTGAACGGCAGCTGATTGATGGACGCGGGATCGATGTAAATGTCGCCCAAAAGATATGTAAGATTACAATTAACTTAATCTCATTTATATTTTACTTTTTATTTTTGTCAAACGTCGAAAAAAATCACACACACACACACACACACACAGGTACGAGCGATTTGTATTCCTTAACTTTTACGTACAGTTACAGATCGTGCAGCTTCTTTCGGATTTTTGGTTTTTTTTTTCGTTCTTGTTTTCTCAGCTGATAAAATTATACGGTACAGCTGGTTTCGAGAATAAGTTAGCTGGGTTAAGGGAATAAAAATGGAAATGAAAATATGGAAATTGAGACGAAGATGAAGATGGAGACGCAGATAATGTACCACGTAAATGACGATCGTATATACAATAAGAAGGTCCCATTTACTTGAGGTTGAGAGACTGACAATGACGGGCTGAGAAACTTAGAGACGCACCACAAGACTAACTCTCAGGTTCTCGTAACTTCCTAGAGCCATTTATCAGTCAGATAACCTTTTAATCCAGTCTACGAGTTCGCGTTAAAACTCTCTGGTAATTAACTAAACAATATGAAACTTGGGTAAAATTCTGCTTTTTCGTGAACAAAAATAGGCTTCAGCTCCTTTAATTTAGAGAAGGAGAAAAAATACAGCACGAAATTTTTACTAATCTAGAGGGTGTAGACAGAAAAAAACAAAAGTAATCATCAAACGACAAGTACGATGCGATGATTATCATTTCGGTTACGAGAGTTGCTCGACTAAGCTGCTTTATGTAACAATGGGAATTAAGAACGAGAGATAATCTGCCACTGAACCCAAAGTTCTGTGAAATTAGTCGGATTATCTTTGCCCCGGCATGGGCAGTAAGCAGCTAGCTGTCAATATTAAATCATTAGGTACCCTGCAACGGGCACAAAAGCGTAAGCAGGAGATAAAATTTTGAAAGTTATAATATTTAACGACCCATTTCGGGTAATTAAACTCGAGATCCTTGACTGCAATCCTAAATCGAGATCGTTTTCATTTTATATGCTGTGTATTATAAACTTTTCGAGGATCAGCCGGCGTCATATCGCCTTCTAATTAATCACGTAACTCTAAATTATTTCTTTCTATCATCTTTCTCTTCCTTGTTTCGCAAAAAAAAAAAAAAAAATTACGATTCGAGAGTCTTCGCGTACGTATAATATTAAAATGAATAAATAAATAAATAAAAAAAAACGAAAATTATGTTCTCGCTAATCGGTGCCGTGTAAGAAATTATATTGTTGTAAAATTTATGAGTGGGGTATAACATATAGATATTAATGGGTGGGCACGTAGTTTATCGTTAAAATGTTATTTTTCTTATTTTTTATCCGTTTTTTTTTTCTCGAAATTGTAACGCGACTTTCGATTTCCGCAATAAACCTTCGATATTTATTATATGCGTTCGGAGACCGGTTGCTCCCAACTTCATATATATGCTTGCGATCGGTGCATACGATCTTCAAATTATATCATGAGTCTGAACCGGTATATACGTTTACATATATGCGAGCATATATGCATACATAATTCGTTGATAAAATAAAATGAACAATAAAAACAATTGAACGATATCACAAGGCGAAAAAACAAAAATTCAATTATTCCTTCCTCCGGTTCTTGTTGACAGCCAAACGTGTGTCGCCGGCAATAAAGACATCCTTCCAGGATATTAGTTTGATTCTTTTTTTTTTTCGATCGAAATTATAGATTTTGAAAATTAATCCGAGCGAAAACCGTTGTTACTCCGTTTGTTTTGTATTTTTCCCACCCCTGCACCTGCATCGGCGTGAAAATTAGTCAATTTCCGATATGTCTCGAGTTAGCAATTAGTTTTCGAAAGTAAAGTTCGAACCAACAGATCAAATACACTTATGTTGTTCTTCACACTGTGTACCATAATAAAACTGGATTATACGGAACAAATTTCCCGCACGACATAAACTGACGTAACGGAGCCGCATCCACCCGTGAGTGGCATTATTATAAAATCTCGATTGTTTTTCATGTTTTCGAAAAATTTACCGATCAGATCTCCGCTTCCTGTTATTATTCTGTATACCGAAATTACCGAGCTCGCTGATGATTACTAATTAAATTCTTCAGACATAATTGAAAAATTAAAATACAACATGGGAGTGCAGGTTACGTTATTTTGATGTTGAATAATCAACGCGTCTATAGTCTGTTTTAACCGCTTCAAATTATAAAGGTGGTTGTTTACTTAGTTGGTTTTGTAGCCGCACCTTTTTAGCTGCTGAACTGGAACTTCTGCATAATAAATTAATATAATCTGACGAACAAACGAATTAATGAATTTAAATTCGGAGACGAAAAAAATTCCAGAACTCGAACCGCGTCTAAAGATCATTGTTCCTGTTCACTTTGCGACAGAAAATGGGCGTGTCTTTATATATCCGCGCGATTATCATCCAGCTGACAGAAGGCCACTGCAGTTGAATAGTTGAATAAATAAATAAATTGTTCTAAAACACTTTTCATTTTCTTCAAATAAATTATAACGAATCAGCTGGTGATAAGATTTGCAGTCCTCGGTTTGCATATTATCCTCCCCGTCCGCAGTATGGTAATCGTAAATGTCAAGGTAGTGGTATAAACTGATCAGAGTGAAAGGTCTCTTTACGCACATTTTATGCTTACAATGTACAGCATTTGAAAGTCCTACCTAACTAATTAATTGGCAACGACTAATTTTAAGAAGTTGTTCAAACCGATCGAACCTGCAATACCGGTTTCTACGTTTATGAGAGGGTTGAAAAAAAAAACGCATTTGCGACTATATAATAGTCTGCGTATCCATAAAACTCGACAAAAACCACCTCATCCAATAAAGCGATCGAGCATATTATTAGATACCGATATCTTCTTCTATCATTTTGGATCTATTACAGATTTGGTGACTGTAGTTAGCAACATTACCGTCCAAAACCAACTGAATTTTAACGATTGAATTTTATCTACCGTAATTTCGTTACCTGCCTGCAGGATGATCGGTTTCGCGTGGTCATCGCGTTCGTTATTAAAAAATAAAAAAACAAAACTGATATTTAAAATATTATGATTTATTTTTAACGATCTATACATCTATCCACGTTGTACGTAAATTGCGGGCATATTAGGTTGCGCAAACGACGGAAATTGGTATATCTCAAGTTAGTTATATTATATTATTGCGTAACGGAAAACGTCGATGGTCAACGACAACGACTTTTCAATATATTAGCATCCTAGCGTGGGATTCAAGTAAGCTATTCTCCTTATGAACGTCGACATATGCACGACACAGGCACATTTATGCCAAAAGCTTATAAAGGTAATTTCAACAGACGTCTATACGACATGATAAGTCGTATATCGTACCGCAAACTTCACGTTTATATTCCTTAATCATAATTTCAATATCCTTATGATATGAAAAGTGAAAAAAAAAATGATGCCAGGCTGTTTTAAAATCTGCTTATTATACTCTAGCTTCCATTTACCTTTTTTACGTGGGTGCGGACGTCTGATTTATTATATCACTGAAATAATTCATCCTAAAAGTCAAGTCAAGCTAGTTACTAAATATATTTTACATATAGCTATTGCTCATTTTATTTCAAGTGACATTTTGTCATTCGTTTTACCATTATTATATTATGCAAAATAACAGAAAACAAGAACAAAAAAAAAAAAGATAACGTCAAACAATATTGATCTAAAATAATAACGAAACCAGTCCGGAATTGGTTACGTAATTTTCAAAAACGAGAAAGAAAGAGAGAAGAAAAAAAAGTTGTCAAAAAATAATATAAAAGTGTAATTTGTTGCTGGATTGAAACGACTTTCAATTCGATTTATCTAAAATGGGCAAATTGGGTAAATGCATACAAGATGTCCTTAAGCTTGAAGATTTTCATCAACGTGAGAGAATCTTATTTTATGTGAGGAAGGGAATGGCATGACCTAGGTTACGCCCAAGGTGCACAGGTAGCAGAATCTTGTGGTATAGACCAGGCAGTGTGTATATAAATAAACGAGAAGATAGAAGAGAAGAGGAGAGAAAAAAGAAGAAGAAGAGGACGTTATAACTGGAGTTAGTCAGGACGAGTAAAGTATAGGGTCTTGAACAGATCAATTTTTTTGTACCGAAGCGAGTAACAACCACGCGGTTATAGTAGACTCGAGATGAATGTGACAATCTTCCGTGTCATGACATTCTTACGTTCTCCAACACTCGTCAGCTTCCCGGACCATTTTCTCGAGTTAATTGTTGGGACAATTAAACCTTGTGTTTTATTAAGCCTTATAAACGAGAGGAGTTTGTGAAGAGCATGGGAAAATAGGTGTTTGTTTGTTGGGTTAGTTGAATTCTTTACTTCATCTCATAGGTCTTTGGTCTCTTGGTCTCTGCTCTTTTCTGGACCGTCGCACGACCGTGTCCCACAACCTTAATCCTGAAACTCTTGAGGTTGAGAATATAAATTTTATTTTTAATTAGGCTCTCAAGCCACAAAGATCTTGTTCATCTCTTTCGCAGGGTGTTATATATATATATGCCTCTGCGAGACTTTGTATAATGTATATGATATTAAAACGTCAACTATATAAACTCTCTAGACCTAATATTATAAAATTAGAAATCAGATGGAATAGGAACTAGAAACTCGTAATATTTACCCCGATCGTTTTATTCAAACTTACATCTCAAGTACTTTTATTAGACACGTTATTATAGTCATAAAACATCAATTTCGAATTAATATTATGCGCTTTACGCAGAGTCGATTACCACCACCAATGATACGTGTTTCACCTTCATTTTTTTCAGTCGTCTTGATTTCTTTTTTTCGTTTCATTCGAAATTTTAACATTTTGGTGCAACGTGATCATAATGAAGTTGTAGTTCGAGGCAATTATACCTGCAGAGAGTTATCAGGGAATAAACTTTTTCTGCAAATTTATTACCACTTGTTTCAGGGACTTTTGCCACCAAGTTCTCAAAACGACGAAGGATTGCCTTGAAATTTCCATGACGACAATGTATATGATTAAAAATGATAATTAAAATAAACGAATTTACTTCACAACTGAGATTCTATCAGAATGATCACACTGAACGACGGACACCTGTATGGTTTTTATTTCAAAAATTTTTTATCCATACGTTTCCGTGCCAAAATTTATGTCTATATCGTATAAGCGAAGAGCAAAAAAAGTGAATAAGATGTGAAGAGAAGCGAAACAAAAAATTAAAATAAAATTGGATAACCTTGCGACATCTCCTCGCATTCCTTACATCACGGGCACATGTGTATCATAAGTTATTATGGCCGGTCATAATATTGGGCGCTATGGAATGATGTATTTATTATTTAATTAAGTTGTTTTTTTTTTTTCTCTTGGTTTTGGTTTTCTTAGTAATAAATGAAATCTACGTGTAATAAGAATATCGAGTTATCGAAAATTGGCATTTGCCGCTCATGACATACATTACACGTATACAGATATATATATGATATATATGCATATTAACTCGTTTGAACGGTTTTTGTTTTTTATTTTTATGCACATATAATACTTATGTTGGTTTCGAAATTGCACTGCCGATACAACATTTATACTACTCTGCACGGATGTTGAATGGCGTGTGGCAGACCACAAGGTTTTGGATATGCCTACACAAGTTCTCGATTACTATGTACCTGCACCTTATAAGTACTTGAGCATCCTTGCCAGATGAAAAACGATGGTGGAACTTACAAGAGCGTTTCTCATGCGACATATGTATCATACCTATAGCATTTTACGTTGCCGTCGCCTTCGCAATCTTGCAGTAATTTAGCCCAAGGTGCCTCCGCGCTCGGGATGGCCCAGGGACGAAAAAACAAGAAGAAGAGGAACAAGAAGAAGAAGACGATGAAGAGGAATAATAATAAAAAGAAGATTGAGAAAGAGAACTCTCGCCTCGATTATTATCTCTTATCTTCTTATCATCTGACGGGCGTGATGCTGCAGCAGCACCAAGAAAAGGCGTCGGAACGCCCCTGGACTCTTGGCGAGTACCGCGCCAGCGTCTTCCCATATAGTCGACCGTTCTGCGCCGCTACTCTTCGTTTTCTGTTATATCTCCCGTTTCTCCTCGTATAGTTCGTTCCAAGAGCGTGAACCTGTTCCATATGAACAGAAAAATAAAATATAAAATATAAAGTAAAAATAAAAATAATCTCAAGGGAATGTCAAGTGGCGCGTAAAAAGGGCTCAAGTTCAGGTTAGTTACCGGGTAATGAGCACCGAGTTATGGGATGTATTCGGTAAAGAAGCTCACCTCGTACCATACCCCCGTAGATTAGAAAAAAAAAAGGTAAATAAAAGAAGAAAATTCTCACCATCCACGGGATATCGCGAGAATCTCAACTGAAAATGACGTTCATGTTATCTAGTGGTATCCCTTCTTTTTCTTCTGTCCTTTTTTTTGTTTTTTGTTTGTTTTTTTGTTCCGTGAACTCTTGATCCTTCTTGCATGGATCATATCGGTTTGGTTATTAATTATATGGCGAGCAAGAAACGGGTTTATAAAACACCAGTTTTCAGCTTGGACTGCAGGACAGGAAAGAAACGCCTTTGTGAAATCGAAAGGAAATTTACAACGAAGATCCAGTTTTTGCAATGCGATCGAAAACCTCGGAAAGAATTCATTTTATCAAGCTGCTAAAATATTTCATTTCGCTCAAAAAAATTTCATTTCTCAGGTCATCGACCGCCTAGGACGTAAAAATTATTCCTGCAAGAATGGCATGATCTAGATATGTTTCCGAGATACCACGACGATGTGATATATTTTGATGGATGACCGTTGTTTTAGCAAAAATATTTTTTTTATTTTCATTTCATCGCAGAACATTATCTTGCAAAAGAGAATATGTAGATCGTTAAAGGACGTTAAATACCTACGTGATATCCTGTAGGCGTTGCCGAAATGCAACGAACGCGGTAAAGTTGTTGTTTTTTTTTTCTCTTTTCTTTTGTCGATGGGTTGGGGTATAAATCAATTTGAAAACTGGAATCGGTATCCTGAATTTTTTGTTACGTCATCGAATGTGATGCAGAAAATAAAAAAAATTTTATGCATTGTATATGTATGTACATACTTATATCATGTGCCCAGAGGCCACCGTCTGGATCATGCGACGTATGCTTTCAAAGGTTAAATTTTTCAAAAAAAACTTGACGACCAATAACTTCTGAACTCGAAAATATTATTTGCAAGACACTCATTATGTATATCGCCTACTTTCTATGTCTTCTGGAGCAAGATATATACACGTGAAATTCTAGTTCATGGGTTCTAAATTTGTAACGCGGGCAGTAAACAAGCCAATAAATTTAAAAAAAAATAAAATAAAAAAAAAATAAAAAAAACCCCGTGGGTACGTATATCTCGTGCGCGATGGTATAAGCCATCGTTATTAATTTTATCCATATTTTAAATATTATTTATAACCATTTCATCGGCAAGAATTATACTCCGACCTTCGATGATCTAGAGCCTCTTAATGCGACTGTACCACCACCTTATTACCAATTATCCTTCGATCGCAAACCGTGCCCGCTTCGTGGATCGATAATATCGGCATCAACGCGCGATCAATTACTTCAGCACACCCAGCTTTTCGCCTCTGCTAATGGTGTCGTCAATTTTAGAACGAGGCTTGTGTTATTTTATAATTCAACTTATTTATCTTTATTTTATTTTCTATTTTTTTTTCTTCTGTTCATCATGAAACGCACACTATTCTAATTCTGTTCGCCCATTTTCATTCGAGAATTCTGTGAATCACAGATTATTACCTCAAATAACATACTATATTTCTAATGGTCAACTGAATTTGATTTTATACGTGATGGTGGATCAAATGATCGCGGTTGATGACATGTTCCATTGATTACCCATCATCGTAAATTTATTGCAAACGATATCGATTTTGTCCTTTTTCGATCTCGACGGAACGTCCAAATAAGGAGTTGGACGTTCACATCGTCGCGATGCAGGTATAACAACTTCCTATTGATACGAAGTCTCAATTTGCGCTGGATAAGTGAACGTCAATTGCTGCCGCCGCGGTATAACGTTGTCTTTTAACTTACGTATACCTATAGGGGGGGACGTGTAATTTTCACTTAACGCGTCATTAGCCAAAGAATTACCTGTCCACCTGCGCTGCTGAATCGGTCGTAGAGGATAGAAGATGAGGACGATGTGCTGCACGTGCATAAATTTCTATATACCTGTTATGTGAATATTTACTATCTCGTACGGCCCGCATATCGTGACTATTATTTAATGTTACAAGTTTCGACCTTGATTTGCAGAGTATTTGAGGCTATATTGGATAGGTTATGAACGTACTGGTCCAGTCTATCGGAATGGGTATCAGAGCTAAGTTGGTATAGGTATATATAATATATATTTATAATGCCGTAGGCTGTTGTCAGTTACGTTGGTTGTTAGATAGTCCATCGGTTTTATGTATGCCGTAATCGTGAACGTGATCGGAGAAAGTTGCTACTAACCGCAGCTCATCCATTCATTGATGTATTAAAAGACCATCTTACTCCAAACGATTTCATGAAAGCGTTCTAATCCACCCACCCAGTGAGCGTTTTGTTGCTACGACTAGTTACGTGAAATACGCTTACAATGTTTATACTCCTCAATTATAATTATGTGGGGATAAAAAACCGAAACCCCTTGACCCAACCTTTTCCAACACAAGACAACAAAAGTAGAGTTTCACACGCCACCGTTGATGCATTTGCATCTGTACATATGCGATATAAAAGAGAAGAACAAAAAATTATTTTTCTCCGAAATCGATGCAATCTCGTAACTTGATCAATTTGTACGTTATTCCAGTCATGTTTTTATACACATATAAGGAGGGGATTATTTATTTATATATATATCGTTAGCGAATTTAGTACTAAACGATTAGGTGTATTATATATCCTGCAGACATCATATCGATTTGAATATCTAACATCTGATCGGTCGGCTGTACACCTTGTATATACGATGTTCTCGTTATTGCTGTCACCTTGTAGATTATTCAATGATAAATTTTATATTCATCCATATACATATATATAGTATTTTATAAACTACTTTTGAGAATTCATTACAAGTTTTTATGCACTAATCATAGTTGGATTCGCGAGATGATCGAACGTACCCGTTATTGTTGTTCCTTATTCAGCTAGCTCAGCGCACGTTTCTTGGTGTCCAGACGTTTTATGATTAATCACTCGATACCGTTATAAATTGTATACATACATCCTCTTCAAAACGAGACTCTATACTCATCCCATAATAGAGTGTCTGATCATCCGATCGCTGTTCGAAAATAGTAAAACCTGCACCGATCGATCGGTACATGCGTGATTTTTTCGAATGAATCGATAAATTTTCTGTTTTGTATCGAAGCTTCGTTCGTACGAAGTTATGAAATCATAATTATGCACTAATTACATCGAACAGTAGTCTGTTATCGACTAATTATCATGCCACCGGATGTTACGTAAAATGTTGTGTGTGTGCTCCGATCGACATCGGCAGCAGCAGCATCGCGCAGACGTGCGGTATAATTATACCGTTTTTGATCGAAAGTCAATTTTTATAAACGTTCAAAAGTTAATAGGGCGTAATAAGAATCGTGTTCCGCAGGAGGCTGCATCGTCGTTTAATTTTTTCTTTACTTATTTACTTTGGTTCTTTTTTTTTTTCTTTAAATTGTTTTTATGAACAGTAAAAAAACCGTTTCGACATTTTGGTTTTGTAACAGTACGGTGTACAGTGACGAGATTTTTTGACTCTAGTGTATCTGTCTGATACATCTAAATTAATATAGTAGACTCCTATAAATAAATTTGCATCGAAAGTAACACTATAATATGGGCTCCGGAACGGACTTATGTACGTACTCTCCCTTGACATATATTAACATATTCGGTCAACATACGATAAGCTGCTCTGACAATTGAAGCATATTCTTAAAGGCTATCTTACATTGCTACTGCACACGCAAGAAAATAAGAAAAAAATAAATAAACAACCTACAATGCTATTAATTTACAATCGTCATAATTAATCAAAGAGACCGCTATATATTTTAACCGACTCAGACTTTGATCCTGCAGATGCTAAAAATTTTTGACTCGTTCAAAACCACCTCCACCACGCCTTTTTAATATGATATTACATATATCGAATCAGGAACAACAAACCAACGAATTATGAACGACTAAACTTACGAGTAACAGTTGATCAACGAGAAGATTAAGTATGCTATAGACGACCCCGGCCCCATGCAAAAACTTGTCATCGAAGTCCAAACTTGCTTACCTCTACTTCACTCGATGCACAAACGGTGGGGTATTTATTTGGAATCAATAAATTGAATTTTTCATTCAGAATTGAGGTAGATTAGGACCGTTTGGATTTTGATCGAAATCTTTAGATCGTCTGGAAAAATGGAAGCTGGGTCTGATAGCTTCGGATTCTCTGACCGTCCAACTGTACTTGGACAGCGAAAATTGAGTGTGCCACCCTGTAGATATTCAACGCCTTAAAATTCCATGGCAGTATAAAAGTTTGGGGATCATTCCGATGAATCGAATACCGTATTAATTTCTATACGTGTATATGCGATTGTTTTGCGCAACGAAATGTCACGGATATTGAAAAAAAAAAAAAAAATAAGTTGGACCAGTGCTGCAGTTGTCAATGATTGATCGCGCGTAGGTATTGGAAGAGATGGTTGTCTTGTAGTTTGTAAAATTTTAGAGAGAGTAGATCTTGCGATGATCATTTTCATGAATTTATCAACCCTGACACTTACAACACCAGTTTGTTTGATATTTTTATTTATTTATTTGTTTATTTTTTTTGTTCATTGGAGCAAAGTAAGTCAGTGTGCAGTTGTAAGGATATAGTTTAAGCATGAAATTATCATCATCGTGCTGCGTTTTCTTATCTGAGATCTAGCGTAGGTATAAAGTAAGAGAACGATCGCGTTATCGTCAATGGAAGAGGGGTAACCATATGGTGAAAGGGAAAGAGAGACGTGCGACTTGTTAATGCGAGGATAGCTCGGTTCGAGATCGGAATCTCTAATACAGAATCAGGTGACTAGCCTAACGTAGAATATATCCAACAACCTCTACCTACCTACGTACCTACCCTCCCGCGCAGAGATTTGTTCCTGTAATCGAAATAATCAATTCCACAAAGTAAACTCGATGCAACATTTCCGTATTTTATTCACGGGCTTATGCTCCGAGAGAACTTGTAGCGGTAGAAATACATTTTCTTCTTACCGATTTACTTAAATCGTTGCGGCAGAAGAACTGAGAACAACATCGAAGCAAAGTGCCAGACCCGATCGGCAGAAGGTAACGAGATAGGCAACTAGATTTATGTTATTAGGCTACTCTATGGGATCGTGGAATATTATATGAGATCATTCCGACCACTTTATCACCTGATAAACGACATAAATTTATTTTCTTGTTTTGGTATCCATACGGTTGATAAGATAACTCTAATTACGTTCAATACGTATGTGTAATACGCCAATTAGCGGTATACGTACCCTCCCGCACAATTTCAAACGTTCCTTTTCCTATGCAACGAAAAATTGAAATCAGTCCTAATTTCTGATCTACCTTACTCACCCAAAGGTTGATTTTTTTTCAAAACTTTCGTGTGGGCGTACAAACGATCGGTATAATATCAGGTATTCCAACAGTTCTGGTTTGTGGGCGTAAACACAATGCGAATAGATTAAAATTCAGCATTCTTCACCCACACAAATTACTTAAATATATGTGCACTATGTACTTACCAAACATATGTCCCTCCCTACACCTGGATCGTCTATAACTTATCGATGCGTATACACGTCGAGGTATCTCTTACGCCATTGGATTTAAAGTGCGAGACTGTAATTACGGTAATTGCATTGTGCCGCTGTCGAGCTATGTCACGCATAGCGAAAGCCGTACCATGTGGATATGAAGTTATACTCGTTGAACTTAGCTATCGAATTCTGAAACCAATATCCGCAGCTTTAATAAAGCGGAATGTTTATAACGCGATCGCATTTGACGTTTGGTTTTAAAAAAATTATGTTTATTAAATTATGAAAAACTTTCAATTGCTTCTTTGTTACATAGAGAAGACGATTTGTAAGGCGTACGTAACATAAAGTTAAATTAACCTCATGGCAATAGTTTTACTTGAACATTGCATCGGGCTCATCTCAAAAACTTGCTTGCTTGTTGCCTACGCTTCCGTAATCTGATACACCTGGAAACGTTTGCACGTTACGCTTCGTCAGTAAAGCAGAAATCTACGGTATACACTGAATGTTCAACGTTCGTTTCAGGTCCCTGAAGCTATAGAATAGTAAATGTTGGATGTTGGATGTTGGATGTTGGATGCTGTATGCCGTTGCTGCTGCTGCTGCTGTTGGATGCCGGAGTTAAGATTCCACGATGCAATCGAGGTCTTGCGCGTATCTAAGATTTATTATTATGTATTTCATTTGCTAGCGACTGACTCCTATCCCCTATCATCATCATCATAGTCATCATCATCATCATCACCAGCAGCATCTGTACCATCAGCATCACCACTCCTGCTGCACCGTCCTCGACGCCTTCGCAGTGTCTTAAACCTTTGCTATACTATATTACATTATTATACGACTCACAAACCCTACTATATTACATAGCTATATAAGAAATATCGTCCGCACGGTCCTCCTCTCAACTAAATTTGCTATCTCTTTTCTTACAGTTCCTATTTATCCTCTTCTTCTTTCTCATCGTATTCGTCGTTGTCGTTGGGTTAACAGGTGAAGAAATGATACCTTGGATATACTGTAATAAGATCGCATCTGGTACGCAGTGTTCTGAACCAGCTCGCTCAAATTGATTACTCGAACTTCTATCTCCTCCTTTGGTATATGTACAGCTGGTATATCAAAGAAAACTACCAAGTAAATCTCCGACCAACTCCATTGCGTTTACGTATATCTTACCAAGTATACCAGGATATGCAGGATACTCATCCTGAGGATGTGGGAAATTGCGGGTATAACACAGATTAAAATCTTCTTTTTTTTTACATCACATTTTTTTTTTTCTCTTTCATTTATGTATACATATATATTAAAAAATTCGCTGCGATATATTACATACATAGAATTACACAAATTATATATTACTCTATTCCAATACTCGATCATCTCATCGATAACTTTTTCCAGATATAGAATTATGGAAAAAAAATAATTGTGGGAACAAACGAATCGTCTGCTGCGCAAGGACGATTCAAACGAGAGATTCTACGAAGGCGACACCAAACCGAAAACCATTCATCGCGATTGACCCTGTTCAATATACGAGATTGGAAATCGAAGGTGAATTTTTTAATACGATCTCTTCACTTACCGTACACCGTACAAAAGCTATGATGGTTCTGAATGGAATTGCAACATTGAATAAACAGCTAACTAATTTATTTACAATAATTTTTCTAAACTCGTCGTAACGAGCTATCGTATGAAAAAGTAGCGCTAATCACGACTTGGTCATTTCCGGCGGTAAATTTCGCGAAGACAAAGGAGGCAGGACGCTAGATTCTTGGTCAGAATTAGGCGGAGTTAAAGCAGCCGAGGGTGTTCTTGGACCAACGGTATTCAAGGTCGTCAAGACTTCAATTTCTCTTGAACCTTGACCGTTGGTTCGATCCCCGTTAGATCCCATCTGATTAGAATTTGGATTATTTACCGCACACTTTTTGAAATGCGTCCGCATATTGCTACTCTGTGAAAACCTTAAACCGCAATTTGGACAGGAATATGGTTTGGTACCCGTGTGATAATTGAGGTGTGTTTTTAGATGGTGTTTTTTTGTAAACGCCTTAGAACACAGTGTACATTGATATGGTTTTAAACCAGAATGTAATCGCGTATGAAGAGTCATGTTTGATCTGTCGGCAAATGCCTTGTGGCATACCTGACATTGATAGGGTCTTTCTCCGGAGTGAGTTCTCAGGTGTTGTTTCAATAACATTTTCCTCGAAAATGCTTTACCGCATTGTTCACATTGATGGGGTTTGACGCCAGTGTGTATTCGGACGTGCATGTTGTACGCAACTCTCTGGTTAAAGCTTTTACCGCACTCACCACACGCGTATTCTTTACGATTCCGGTGAATCTTCATGTGTGAACTAAGGTACCCTCTGTCATTAAAGTATTTTCCACACTCGGGACAAGTCGCGGCGAACTCCCTTGTACCTTCGTGAACGCTACGATGATATTTATAGTTACGGAGCTGAGAGAACTGCTTTCCACAGTCCGAACATTGGAATGGTTTTTCTCCAGAATGCGTTCGAGCGTGAACCTGAAACAGGTAAATTTACATCGACGTCATAACCACTTCTCGATCTCAACTCATTGCAAGAGAAATACCATTGACCTTGACCGATTGTCAACACTCACCTTGAGAGACGCTCTGGTAACAAAAGATTTTCCGCACTGATCGCATTTGTGATCATCAGAGGTGACTGATCCGGGTCCAGATGTACCGCGATTTTGACTTCCATCGCCAGCCGAGGGGTTGTTGTTGTTCGAATCGCTTAGCTGCGCGATTGTTTCATTCGTTTTTTCACCCAAGGTACAAAGAATTCGAGGATCTTCTTCCAGATTGGTATTGTGATTAATCTGGGGCTCGGTGCTCCTCGTAGAATCACAAAGTCTGCTAACCGGATGTGATAATTCCGGTTTACAAGAAGGTGGTAAACAATTTTGCCCCGCGATTTCGGTAGCCGTTGGATGTGTTGGCATGTTTTGAAGAGTGATCGGAGTGCCGATTGGAAGAACTGGTAAAGTATTTGGATGCATTGGAACGACGGTTGGTGGAGGTAAAGTAGGAGGAGAATCTTGACTTGGGTAGTAATTTTGGGTGACCCCGAAGGATACCGGGGAAGGCCTGATCGGTTGAGGACCGGGAAAGAGCATTTGCGCTCTGTAAAATTCCTGAAGTTTTCTCTCCTTTAATCTTAGCATCTCAATATCGTTGGGATACGCAACATTAGCAGCGTTAGGAACATCAAAACCATGATTCAAGCTCGAAGAACTTCCTACCGGTAATGAAAACTGTTCGTTTATGACGTTCTGACATCCCGTGGGTGCCATTGTATCCATTCGTGTTACTTCCGTTGACAAAAGCCTCTGCAGTCTTCCATTAGGCTCCTAAAACATGACGTTGAAAAGGTGATTGATGGTGAGAACTACGGAGTGAGGAATAGAAACTTGGACATTGGTCTAAACTTTCGGAGTATAAGTACCAGGTTCTATACCATCGTGAGTCAAGCACCGTTAGATAGGTATACGTTTCAATAGAATTTCTGCGTACGGATCAGTGGCCGTAGCTTTTCTACGCTTAGGTATTCTCCTAATCTCGGTCAGGCTAATACTTCTAATGGCTGACTTTTTTTACTTTGAATTATTTTTTTTTTCCTTTATTTAGTTTTTATTTCTTTGCCATCTTGATGACGTTCAAACACGTTACAAGACACAAGTATAATATGAAAAGGAACAAGTTTTGCCGAATCGTTATTTTAGAGATCAATGGAAATCATAGCCGGTACTTACGTATCTCTATTTCAGTTATTACCAATGTCGAATTAGGTTTGCTTTGTAAAATGTGGGTATAATATGTAACGCGTGGCTTGGTGCGATTAGAAAGGTTTATGTATTTATTATGCATTTCCTATGTCTCTCGAATGCGATTTCAGAAATTTTGATTACCAATTAGCATCAGTCCGCTAACGACGATATATATTTAATACTGTATATTTATATTAATGATAATTGCTACAAGCTACGTACGTATAATTTTCATCTTTCACCCCCATAGAACAAACATGCCGCCGGTACAACATACATGTATATAATATAAATATATACATTTATATAAACATAAATTTAATTAGCACCTCGTAATTTTTACGGCAGTATTAATGGCCGCATTTTCTACTAGCGCCAATGAGATATACAATTCCATAGTTAAGCGCATCTTATTACTATCGCAACCATACGACCGAGTTGTAGGGATTAACAAACTTTGATCTGTATACTTTGCGGTGCCATAATTGGCACGATATTCGAGCATTTTTCACAACCGCATCGTTTTATCGAGTGATAATCAGATCATAGGATTATATAATATCAGTCAAGTTATAGTGAGACTCGGCTATAACGGAGCATGGAAATGCAGTAACAGAAAGAAAAAAAATTGACAAACATGCAAATGAAACAAATACTTCGATGAGGTTGCAACTCATCTGTGACATTTACAACGATCCAATTTTTCAAACTGTCGTTGATTTAACGAGGTGATATTTTGTTATTTTTATTCTACCATATCGTTACTATTAATCTCCGATTCGTTTCTTTTTGTTTTCTAAATGCAAAAATCACGTCCTTTGGACTCGGAACAGATGCACTTCAATACACGCATGTTCGTCCTAACCAATGATTCCCCGTTAACGGAAGCTATGCGAATTAATTACTCTGAACATCGATGGATTCGCTTCAATATTTGTATACAAAGAGATGAAATCTGTAATCAATTTTTCGTTTATCATATGCATGACGATCATTTGACCGTGAAACAGTGTACAAGAGGAGCTTAGAGTTCGCATTTTTCGCATTAGAAAGCGGTATTGAACAATGTCGGTTAACGGTACCAAGAGCGCTCTTGCAGTTCATAAAGGGGCATAAGACTCTCAGTAATTTTTTTTTTTTGTTTTTCTTTTACAATTTCCTAAATAGTTTAGGTCACGTTATCTTATGTTTTATTTCATACGATCTTCCACATGTTTTTTTTTTTACGATCGGTCCACACCGCAAAGATTATATTGTGGTATACCCCGCATGTGCCAAGGTGTACCGATTTTGCCCACTGGCGTTTAGATGGTGACGCCCGATTGCAATAACGCCTCGGATATCTTGAAGCTTTATCTATAATTTACCGAGTTATTTCTATCGGCTAGCGATACCTCGTATAATAAGGTCATAAGCTAATGCGACGCCGTAATGTATCATGTATAATATCAACTAGATATTAACCATTTACATACTTGATGAAAAAAAAACGTATTTTTTTTTTCAAATTACGTTACAAACTTAAACGCGATTATCATGTCTTCGAAAGATTCTTCCATCGGAAGGCGGGAGTCTTACAATTAGCTAAGGAAACTTTTCTCTTCAAAGATACAGTTGAAGAGTTAAAAGGGCGGTAATAAGGCGTCGTGTGAATAGCAGGTGAGGAATTGAGGAAAGTACGATAGTTGAGTCAAAGGAACGCAGGTTAACCGTTTAACGAGCACGACACGGAGGTCTTATTCCTCTTCTTTTACACATACTTATTTTATTTTTGTTTTTTCTTCTATCATTTTTCTTTTCCTTCTTCATCCTCTTCTTCGTACTGCCTTCTAGTCTTCGCTCTAGGCATGCTCTCATCTTACATACCCTTGTGAATCGCGTGAGTTGCCCGAAGCTTGGTAAGGTTTTTCAGGGTCGCCCTAACGGTTAGGCTTAACTCACAATCAGTTATCCAAGCCATTCGCGTACGTACTATACGTACCACGCCAACGACTCTTACGTATACATACGCTATATAAAGTTATATTGCTATATAGAATAGATATACGTATACCGGTGCTAGGTGACCTGCCCCCCGATCGGAAACAGGTATTCAACTTGTTCCTGATGCCATAATGATTTAAAACGCGATTTATAAAGGAAAAACCATCCGCTACTCACTGTTTGTACATAGAACGACAATCAACTCTTTTATCCCACTACGATATCTCCAACGATTCTTAACGGGTGTTCGATCAAGTTCTGATTAACAATAACATAGATCGCACGTATTCAATCTGCATCTTTGAACACGTAGGAAAATATTGTCTTAACACATGTTGCATTGTTTTATCAGATTCATTTCAGCTGAATATATATTTATTTAGGTAATATGAATCAGATATAAAAACTTCTTCGATTGATTTTCTTTTTTGACGTATGAAAAATTGTCACGGATTTGAAATCGAAAAAAACTTTTGTATAGTGTTATATTGCTTTATAGTTGACAACGTGTTTTATTAACGTCACACCCCTACAATACAGTCTTGAGCTTACATTTATATGATGCAGGTACTACACGACTTTCATCTTAGCTATAGAATATAAAAAGTCTTTTATTTATTTTTTTTTGAATTGGAATAAAAAAAAATTTACGCTTGTAGCGATGTTTAAATTCAAATCGATGACTCAGAATGCATCTAATGATTCTTAATATCTGTGTCAGTTCAGTTTAAAACCGGTTTTCTGGCAATTCGTTCCGGTAATTATACCGATTGTGTGAGCTTCTTCCCTCTGTGACTCGTTATTCGCGCTTTGATAAGTTGAGATTTCAGTGTTTTAAGCGTGTCGGTTTTTTTGATGGTTTTTATGTTTTGTTTTCGCATCGCAAGGGGTGAGAAAGTACGTACAGTGTGAAAAATCGACGAGCATCTTTTTCCTAAATGAATTATTGCACCAGAAATAATTTCCTTGGAAGCCCGGAGGCCGTCGTAAAAGCAGATCAATGACTCGAATTATGGGATGAATCAAGAGTGAAGACGTTATACGGTGAGAATAATCTTTACAATTAATTTTATCACCGCAAAGTAATAATGGATATAGATGAACATATAAAAATTCGTAGATAATACACACGTATTATGTATTTTCCATTCTTGTTCTACAAATAAGAAATCGTTAACTATTTGTAAACGGCGTGTAATAAGAAATTATGGCAAATGTGCTTTAGAGAGAGTGAATAGTGTTTGCAATCGTGTTTTTAGAAACACGTTCGGTCGTTACAAGTTACAACCAATAAATTTTAGCTGGCCATCAATTTTCGCACAGTTTTACGATTATGTAATGAACCCAGAAAGAAGGAAAAAAAGAGACCGGTACGCTCAAGTGCAACATTACTCGAAGATTTCAGTCTTCTGTATCATCTTTCTTTCTTTTTTTTTTTTTTTTTGTTTATTGAACAGAGCAAAACGAGCTTTCTATTTATATTTTACGACCACCTGAGCGTAGACATGTGTATATTTTGGATCGAAATAATTGTTAATCAATCAAAGAAACGTCGAACGTTCGAAAGGTGATCGAGATGGATCATAAGTAATTATCACTCACACGCTATTTGATCGTGCTAAATTTATCCCAATTATCGACGATAAGAAATCGACAAGTTTTGAGTTCCGTTCGAGGTGAGTCATTTTCTTTTTTGTTCTTTTTTTCAACTAAACGGCTGACGAGTATATTTTGGACCGGTTGAAATTTCGTGAAAATGTTCTGTACACACACAAGTGCGATATTCTGAAGAGGAGATTTATCTGATCGTTAATTACGTCGATTGAAGTAAAATATTTTAATGCGCAGTTCAAACGAATTAATATGCTATAATAAGAGTCACATAAGGTTACGCGCCGTCGTTGCACCGATGTAGAACTGCTGCCGCTGTTGCAGAGTCATTCTTAACGACCTAACATGTTCAGTGACATGCACGTTGCCGCTATACTTTACCATAGTACAACTTGGTATAGCACTCGTTCGTCTCTCTCTCTCTCTCTCTCTTTCCCTCTTTCTCTCCCTCTTTCTCTGTACGCACTTAATTGACTCACATGAATTATTGTAATTTATTCATTGCCCATGGCACACAATAGCTAACTGGCTGTGCACTTTATCACAGCTAAGTCACTCGCATATACGAAGATTATTACATACCTATCTGCCATGTGTCTACCTATATATACGTACGAGTAGTCACGATTCAGTATTTACCGGAGGAACTAATACACGTATATACGTATATGTATATATTTATACATATCACATACCGCTTTTGCGAACAGTTGCACGGGGACTTTGACAAATGGTTGGTATTCGAGGGAATTTAGTATCGCCACCAATTTATATGGTATATATAAATATTGTTATTGGTTTTATTATTTTTCATTTAAAAAAATTCCAGTTAATGGAAATGTAATAGTTCTCACAGCCCGTGTGTGCAGGATCGGGATATTTTGATGAAATGATGGATATTAAAATTGATCATATTTTTGGTAGCTAGCTTGACCGTTAATTAGATTTTTTTTAATTAACGCTGATCGCTTAAGGTAGTTCTGCCTACCTGCACGCGCGTTATTTTAATTTTTCAAATTTTTTTTTCCATTTTTTTTTCCAATCCAAGAATTGATTTCGACATATTATCTCATGAGATTCGTATTAATAGAATCGTGGATTTCGTGACTAAGGATCGTAAATTTTTGTTTGTAACCGATCAGAAGAAGAAAAAGAAGAAGCGGATGGTATTTAGGTTCTAACTCTTTGTTTTTTCTTTTTTCTTCTTTCGTTTTCTTACTATTCATATACAAGATGTTGAGATGCATCGCGGGTATATTTTTCGGTGGCAAATCAAAGGCCGTGGCCTAATAATTGATTTTTATATCGACACGCCTATCGCTACATCTTATTATACGGCAATATCCACATATAATAACATGTATCCACCACACCGCGTTTGTCGGTTATTATGAAAATAATAATTATTATTATTGTGATGTTTCGTCGTTAAAATGGAAATGCAATAAAGTGTAAATAACTGTATATAATTTATAAGTATATATGTATATATAGAAACATAACCACGATATTGCCAATGGCAAATATTCATTTAAATGCCAATTAATTATTCAAGGCCTTCGTGTTGCACGAGATAACCTGATGCAGCGACAAAAAATATTGTCGTTATAGGTATAGGCCAAAATAAAGAAATAAAAAAATTGAAAAAGTAAATAAATAATAACATTAGTTAAATTTCGTGGTCATCAAGGTGACGGTCAACTCGATTGCATCATCATACGTTTGCCGATAAAATTTAGTCCTTTATTTTTTCTCTAACAATGGTGCGACTATGAATTCTAATAAATCTAAAAGATAATGAGAAAACGAAATCAAAAAAACTTACACAATTATTGTCTGCTGTTTGCTGATTTTGCACAATCATTGACTTTATCTTAGGAGAGTGGTGCGGTCTCGTAAGCTGTCTCCAAGGGGATGCGGTAACTTGATTTGCTACATGTTTTCTGGGTGGTCTCCACCTGCAGCAGCTCTCTCTACATACCAAGTTTTGTTCACTTTGAATATAATTGAACTTCTCGGTGGTCGTCGGCGTTTCTAAATGTCCACTTTGATGAAGAGATGGTACTCTTAAATCAAACAAACTCTCCAAAATTTTACTAGGTGCTTCGTAATTTCTATTATCGGACACGTTGACACGCTGTTCTCCTATACCGAGTGAAAAATTGTCTTTGCTCTCGATGGGAGACGGTCTCCTGATTTCCCTCGAAAGCGTCGTTAGCGACGGAGATGTCTCCGTCAAACTACCACGTCGTTTGTCAAATGACCTCTGCGAAGTTGAATAATTCACCAAACAATTGCTTTGTTGCTGTACATTTTCAATCCCTTGTAAATGAACTCGTCTGTCCGAAAACCGTAAATTTCTTGAGACACCATCGTTCTCATTTTCAATTTCAATTTTCCGATTCGCTTCGACGTTCGTGGAAATTTTACACAAATTCATCGCCGTTATTTCCGCATCAGGAGATTCGTCGACTGCTGCAGGTACTCCGACAACTTCGGTTACAGAACGTCTGCTTTTCAGATCCTCCATATTTCTCGTTATTATATTGTTACTTTTTTCACCATCACCGATATCACTCGAACCGTGTAAACCGTACCTCGTGTCCGTATCGCGAAGTTCACCGTTTCTGGGGTGCATTTTCAGATTTTCCGAACTTTCGTGAATTTTAATATCACCGTTCTTTCTCAGGTGGTAAGAATTATAGGATTCAATGTTAGCTTCGTGTTCCTGAAACCACCCTCTATAAGGAAGTAGATGGGGGTACTGATCGCATTGTAGATAAGTCGTGTTCAATTTAACATCTTTAATATCTTCCGGTTTGCAGTCTTCTGTACACGTCATCATTTCCGGTAATGGTGGTAATTTAACACGAAGAGTTTGCGCCGCTCTTAAAAACGCGTCTAATCTCGGTCTCGCGATTGCTGCATTTCCTGTGTAGATCAAACCCAAAATTGCAGCAAGTTCCGGCCCCTCAACTTCCGCAAGTATTACCGTGATTGGTTCACAAGTTAGTCCTCCTGCGGATTTGCTGTGCGCCAAAAGGACCTCCTGAAAATCGAAAGCGGTACGTGTTTAATTAAGACGTATGTCGATACACATGTATATACTCGGTGTCTGTCAAATTTCTCGACGGTTTCATTGTCAGCGAATGAAAAAATGACAAAATAATAAAACAAAATTAAACATTATATCGAGTTATAAACGAGCTGCCAGAGATAGATGAATTAATATCTCATATAATCGCGAGTCTATCAAGCCCCGAGGTTATTAAACCAAATTGAATACGCCTCAAATTGCGGTGCCGATGAAATGAAAAAGAAAGAATGACGTTCTTGTTTCACGTCGATTTATTTTATTTTACGTTTTGAATGGGCGATATTGTAGTGATGCTTGCGAATTCTGAAGTTGACAATACGTGCTCAGCACTGATTCTGATAAATATTTTTTTTATCGGCGGAAGCACGCCATCCCAGAATCAGTGGCGTCCTGGCGTTCAGAACTTTTCTTCCGGCAACCAAACTAATCTTGGGTGTTGATAAAGAAAGTTCAAAAATGAATATTTTTCGTACTTCTATGTTCGCATGGACTTTTCCGTATTAAACCCCATCACGTAATCTCCTACCATAAAGAAGATAAAAGCAAACTTCATAAGTAATATGGAATCAAAATTTATCAATTCAAATAAAAACCTAAAAAAAAAAGTTTTCTTATTGGCTTGTGTCGTCAGTAAAGGGCAGTCCTACTTTTTCAAATAACTTGTTCGCAAGGAACGTGCTGTGCCTGTTTAGAGTTTGCTGCAGGTGCAGCAAGCAGCGCAGTATTTCGCGTTTATTTCTCGGACGAGCTACCGTGAAGAAGTTTTCCTTTTTACCTTCTTCGTTTTATTCCGTCGAAAAAATTTTTCTTTTTCTCTTTTCATCCGCAAACAAAAAAGAGAATGAAAAAAAAAAAAAAAAGAAAAGAATAATGTGCCGAGGGAGTAAGTCAGAAAGTGCATATCTGTATGCGATGCAGTCGACGCACCGCTGGTTGTAAGCAGCAGCATCCCATAGATTGCATCTGGAGCTATAAATCCGGTGACATGAGAAATGATCGTTCTCCTCTCGTTTCGCTTTTGGTACATCCAACGGTCTTGTGTATACCGTAAGACATAACGTAAGGCGTAACTGCGGCTGCGACTTCGTCGTCTGATCCTGGTCTAATGGACGCAAAAGGTTAAAGGAATAGGTGATACAGAGGATAGTCCGTGAGTTTTCGGCCTCTTTTTTTGTGACTAGTTTTTATTTACTTTTTGGTCTTACGTGGGGACGTTGCGTCAGGTCTCGATCGATTCGATTGAAAATTTTATCTATTACGTATACGTCTACATAAGAGTCTTGTAAATCGTGCGGTCAATTGATACCAAACACTTTCAACTATCGTAATGGAATTGTTGGCCCACGCCCTGCAACCCGATGAGAAGTAAAAACGAACAAAAAGAAACAACTTTTCAATATATTCGTCACACTTGCCACGTATATTATACTCTGCGGTTCCACATCTCCGAATGTGCAGAAGATAAAGAATCATAACTTACAGATTTACAATATACTTATATGGATACAGTGTCGAAATATTATATATACAGAACAAAGGTTTTTATTACAAGGTATATATAAACGTAGAAATCGAGGTGACACTTTTGATCGTTATCGATGTATAGTCCGCAAAGTAAATCAAGATCTGATAGATTGTTTTTACTTACGTTCTATGATAATGTTATATTAACACGGATAAAATGTACGGTTGATTTGAATCGAAAAACAAAAAAAAAGAAAGGAAACCGTTGAAAAATTTGTCGAATTGTGTATCGTCGAATGAAATAAGATAGGAAATATGTTCGTGTCTACAGCAAGCTTAATTAGGATGTATAAATGTTATTTTTCCTTTTCCTCTTTCCTAGCATCATTTACAATCCAACGAATTAGAGTTATAGACACGGCAGGTCTAGCTATACCGCTGCGATTTCAGTTAGATTAATTGAACGGGCGATGGTAATTCATTAATTATATCTGGTTTCTAAACGTGAAAAGAAATTTTTTAGTAAAATATATTCTGCGTTATGAATTTATTGCGTCGCTACCTGAAAAAAAAAAAAAAAAAAAAAAGCAAAAACAACGCAAAACTATAATCATTTTAATAAACTACAACCGTTTTATTGATTTGCAAAAATTGATTTTTTTCTTCTTCTTCATCGATCTAAATCTGTTGCCGATTTTTCTTCGTTCGCGAATAATCTGGTGAGAAAAATCTTTCGATACAGTGAGAAATTTTTTCATATTTTTTTTTTTTTCTATATTGTATCAAAGTGAGACGCGTGCATGTGTGTTGTGGGATTGCAGAATATCATCGTAAAAGGCCGGGTCATTGCCACTGTGACCATAAGTTACCGTAAATTGCAATTCTCTTCAGCAGTTAGCGAACCAGACGACGTGTTTCCCTGACCCGTGTTCGGGCTCCTTCTTTAGAAGTGTATACGACGTATTTATAACTGATTAAATGTTAGAATCATATAACTTATGTATAGCAAAATTAAAACGGCAATTTATTTCAATGTTTAGTCGTGTATAATTATGAGGAAAAAATTTGCACTCCATACTACAACAAATGTATAGCGATGATTATATACCTATATATATGGTATGTACATATCACGCTTGGATCTGCCCACGTGATACATCTTGTACACGTGCATATAAATGTATATATAACTTATTTTATTTATCTTCTTTCTTCGCAACGTGTAGATTACATAATATAATACAGAACTTTACTATATGTATGTTACATCCATGTAAATCAAGTAAATATGTTATGGATAGTCACGCGAGATGGTCAACGACGGCGTCTTGTATAAATATAGGATTATCGCGTCCCTTGAGGATTTATTAAACCGATCTACGGATCGCGAGAAGATTTTATAGAATAAAATAGATAAGTAAATAAATTACAATTTTATTTTTTAATGTCGATTGCCACCCCTCGTTCCGGGGGATCCGACGTATCACTTTGCAAACGATTTCAAAGTGAAAGGAAGATGATGGTCGGAGTCCATGAGCAAAATTAAACTGCAGACGTATAGATGAGTTTAAAGAAATGTAGAAATCGTTAGTAAATTTAACTCCAACAGCTTTGCTTCTTTTAATTAAGCTATGTTCAATTATGAAATTAATAATTATTTATACCCGCACGGTCAATGCGGGTAAAATTAATTTTTTCAATGAAAAAAATTAAGGCCGTAAATCCGTCGACCTTTCTGGTTCTAGAAAAAGATAGAAGGTGAATGTTTAGAATACGGCGATTCTCGCTCAACCCCGTTTTTGATAGTAATTCGATCTAATTTGCATAACTTAATTATGATATTTTTGGCCGAGTTCTTCTAACATTTAAGGCATCGTTGAACCGATGTTTGCTCGATGGGCATAACCAACATTTGTTAAAGAACAAAAAAGTTCTAGTTTTTTTTCTTTATTTTTTTGTCTTATTTACAGGGATCACGATTTTTGGAACGTGACATACGGAACAAACATATCAAAGAACTCCTTAACCAGTAACTTACATTAACATCAACAGCAGCAATAACGCGCTGAATTGCTCGGCTACAGTTAGACAGACGCGGTGAACTGGGAGTTGAGATTCTTGTGTGGGAAAGATTCTTGGGTCAAGATAAGCGTCCCGCTGCACATCGTTACTGAATTATTCAGGAGTTATATTATTGAGACTTCTTCTTCTTTTATTCCTTATTTTTCTTACGTTATATACAATATATCCTACTATAAGCGTGGGGGACAGACGGAACGATACATGTACGTTACCGATCTCTTTTTAACATTGCTTACAATCTGCACCTTGTCTATAAGTCGATTATAAATACGTGTTATATCCGATCAACTATACGAGTCATCACTTGATCAGTTGATTACGTAATTTACCATCTATGGTGTGTTTTAAAACAACACGTTTTGAATGTTAAACGATCGACAAGAATAGTAAAAATCAAACCAAAAAAAAAAAAGAAAAGAGAAACAAAAAAATCGCCTCGTAAATAGCAGCGGAGTATACGTTATAATACGGCTAAATTATTTAATTAGATAAATAATTAATAATTGATGATACTAAAGTCCGCGAGGTGTTACACGATTCTAATTAAAGTAGTTCACTGGGTATTTCTCAGGGATATAGGTATATGTTTTATATATATTTTTATACGTGTAATTTTTTTTATTTATTTCATTTTGTTTTCTTCTCTTTAATAAAGGAAATGGCTTGACGGATATATTACTTTTAAACGTGTTGTTCGTGTAATGGAAACCGCGACTTTGTTCGGTTGTTATTCCCATCGAATTATATCCGAATGAAGATCACATAATTTCCCGGGTTAAAGGGTTACGAGAATATAAAAGACCACTCATCAACCATACATAATATAAAACAAAGTTTTATTACCCCATAAGAATAAAAATATTACAATTATACATTCAACATTCAGCGCATGTATTAAATAAATTCGTAATATGGCGACCGTAATTATATACCCGCGCGGACCTGAACTTGGTAGAAAGTATTTCGATTCATAGGTACTGGGGAAGAAAAAAGAAGAAGAAATAAAAAAGAAAAGAAACGTTACATATACATAAGTGGTATTCTTCATTGAAGCAAAGTAATTATTATCGGTGTCAGATTATATTGGTTACACCGACGAGTAAGCGACGAAAATTAACTTACTCAGGCCCATCGTCTAATGGAAACGATTTTTTATTGGTTGGAATAACACGTGCTATCGTACAGCGATCGATGGAGGGTCTAATTCAACCGACTTCACGCGCGGCGTTTCGATGTAGGCGATATTGAAAAAGAGAAAGAGAGGAAATAAAAGGATCGAATTAATCTATATAGATGTAAAAGATTGTGTAGCAGGGTTCGTTGATTTTGAAAGTCGGGGCATTTGTCGGTGGATGAATTATAGTGATCGATCCTCCCCGTTCCTTCGGCTGTTTCAGGCAGTCCCAATAATCGCGATTCAATCAACGAATTCAACCGTAAAATCTTGGACGAACCATCAGAAAGAAATTATGGGTCCATTTTAACTGTAAACCCAAATGCATTCGAACCGGTTTTAGAATTGGAACTTGAATCTGTTGAATATCTTTCTTCTATTTTTTATTGGCTCGTTTTTTTTTCCATTTTGGGTTCGGTTCGCGGATTCTTTATAACTCATGGCCCGGAAGATATACGTGTATGTTTGCAACTTTGTCGGTCACTAGAGTCTTGAGTAGGTAGATGAGACGAAGATTACCAACTCTCAGGTTGTCTAACTATTAATAATAAATATTGATGGGAATCATTCGGGTTAATTAGAGTGAGCCAAACCCAAAAACGACTCGCGTTTCAAGCTTATACGACTGCGCGATCATCAATTTTCATGGAATTTATACATGCTGTCTCGTTTTATTTCTCTTAATGATCAAGGTCAAAGTGGCAGTGACCACCGAATTTAAACCTGACCCAAAAAACCAAAATCTTGCTATACTCCCATGGTACTATAATGTTAGATCAAACCATATGGCAGATCTTGTTGATGACGATGCTGACGTTATTCGTGTATCACGTTTACGACCGATCGCGCAAAGATAAGAACACGATTTCTTAATGATCGACATCACGTTGCTGTTCGCTCCTAATTTCTATCTCCTCTTCCCCCCTATATTAGATATGCATGTATTTTTTTTTTTAACATTTTTCTTTTTTTTTCTCATCCGCAAGGGTACGACTATATAACTATAACCGTTTTCATTATTATTGTTATTATGATTTTGTTTTTTTATTGTTTTGACCCGCCCAATGAATCCTAACGGGTTCATGTTCAGAATTATGTAGGTATTTAAAAGAAAAAGGAGATAATAGTTAAAAAAAAAGCTCGAATGCTTCTAACCTACGACGCGTTTAAAAACGTTCTACCGGGACATTTTTACTGCGGGTATAGATCAATCCTAAAAATTTATTATACTTGTAATATCTAACTCTCAAGTGTGACGAAGTTCATGGACTCTTGACTAGGTCAATGCGTTCGGAAAATAATAATAATAGTAGCAATAGAAAAAAAAAACTAAAAAAAAAAAACTAAAAATAAATAAAAAATAATAATCCCACGAACATGATTGAGAAATTCTTCTTCATTCATCGGATGTTAATATTATCATAGGGGCTTGGTTAGTTAATTCAATTGGAATCCGAGAAATAATTCTCACACGAAGAAACGACGATTTCCTTATATTTCCGTGTATATATTGGAAAGAACATTGCACTTATGGAATTAACTGTCCCATAATACGATCATGAACCTCAGGTATACGTATGGACGTACGTAGGTACCTATGGATTATTTATAGATATATGGGCGGGCAGAGCGAGATTTCTAGACTTCTACTTACAGTTAGATTCCCGTTGACGACACAAGTAACTAATCAAACGTTTAAATGCTTGCGGTTGTTCTCATATCAATTACGAAATTGACATAAATTACCCTCTTCGGAATAACGATTTGACCGATAGAAATTACTTTATCTTGGAATCTGATAGTCGTCCACGTTTGTTTCGCATCTTTTCATCCGTAGGAAGTCGACTAACTCGTAACGAACCAGCTGGTACGTGGAATGTGTGGAAGAAAAAGCGGGGAAAAAAAAGGATGATTTAAAAATTTGAAGGAGGACTCCGTTCGACCGTAAAGTTTCAGGCACGCGTTCTCAGCTTGAATATAACTATAGTGCACCGTGCAGAATTACGAAATCCATTGTTGATTCCGGTTCCTCGACTCCGACTCCGCGGACCCCACTTGATTTCAATGCTCACTACTAAACAATAAAATCGCGTACGGTTGTAACGAAATTCCATAACCATTAACCATAAAATGTCGACCCTTCGGGCTTCACGGAGATCATTCGAATTAACAATTTTAACGCCCATTCGGAATAGGTATATTCGATATCAATGAATGTCACACGTTCGACGTTTAATTCGCGAATGACTAACTGTTGTTCGGCTGATTTATGAAGTCCTGGATAATCGAGAATTGTAAAATTAACCTTCGATGCCTATACCGCTGTCTACGAACGAGAAAACGAGCATTCGACTAGCTGAGTAATTAACCAGGTTCTTCAATAACTGCCCCATAGCCAAAAGGCACCTGTCTAACATATGAAACGAGAGATTATAAAATGTCATAGAAAGATGTTAAAGTGTGAGAAGGATACCAATTATAACAGGTATCTCAAGTTGTCGTGTAATACCGTATTAGTTTATTATAATTAATTAATCATGACAAATTACAAGCTATCGTAAGTCAAAACTACTGCTCAGTTTTGACTCGGTTCACCGTCCTATCATGTTTCAAACGGTAGAATGTGAACTGAATACTTATAAAAATCAATTAAAAATTAATTAAAAAAAAAAACAGTTGAGGATATTTTTCCTTAATGACTCACTTGGAGGTATGGACTTGCAGCCGATAGCACTAGACGATGTGCAAGGAACCTCTGACCACCTGGACAACACAGAGCAACGTCGGCGAATCTTTGGGACAGCATTGCTTCCCTCAGGAATTCAGCAACGTCTGGGGTTCTCCCTGAAACGCGGATAAGCTCTCCCATCATGATTCATCAACGGGTCACCTAAACCTCGTGAACATGAGATGTATAATTTGATAATCCAGTTCATAGGAGTCTTGGGTTTAATCAAGTTGCCAGTTTGCACTCATTTAATGTCATTCTGAGTCTCTTTTATAACCGGAATGTCCAGACTATCATACTTAAATGTCATTAAACGGACATCGTAATCGTGACTTCAATCTAGCAAAACACATAATTAACCGCAGGCACTTTATCGTAATATAGGCACGGTGAAGTAAATTCACGGACACTATTGTCAAATTGACTATATTTATTTTGTGTTCTTTAACAGTGTCGAAGTTCATCAACTTGGATATCACAACACGATCTTTTATTTTTCTGCAAAGTGTCCAAAATTCCACCTGATGAAGGAAGTTTGGAAGTCCGTACAGTGTTGAGTAAGAAAAAAAAAGAAGATAATCTTTAGTTGAAAAAACCAATCCATGGACGAACTTCTAATAGTAACGCCGTAATTGTCTGTTGGTGTAAATTGAAAAGGACATCGCGCACGTGGCTCGGACACATATCGTAGATCAGGTTGAGGAGAACGTATTCTGTCGTGATTTTAAATGGGAAATATCGAAGTTACCGAAGAGCCGCCGATGCACGATGTGCCACGCTACAGGGCAACTGCCACCTGAGTTGTACCTCAGGTGAGCAGCAGCAGTGGCAACAGTCCTCCTCTACTCTTTACAGCCTCTCTCGGAAACTCAAGAAAGAACTCCTCCCATATCGGACTGACTCCCCACTACTTAATACGACTATGCCACACTGCTTTAATACTCCATACGCTGCTGAAGTGTGGATCTGGTCTGCGATAGGTACCCATTACCTCTACTGTTCAGGTTGTGTTCTTTTTAACTCCTACCTATTTTCACGATTCTAGTAGAGGAACTGACTCCTTGTTTTATACCTCCGCGCACGCGAACGTCAGGCTTCGGCTGTTTACCTCAGCTAGTATTGTCTTTCTTCTATTTTTTAAACTCCTCCTATTAAAAAGATTCATAAGACACCACCTGTAGAGGTCGGAGGTTTGCGTTGGGGAATCCCTCCTACTCCGACATTAGAATCTAAACATTTCAAATCATGTATCAAATACCACGGGGGGCTCTTGTCAGATCGATACAATCGATTCATTACAACTACTCACCGCTTGATGAGTTCACATGTTTTTTCTCACATCAACCTGTTTTTTTTCAGTTGTTTTTTCTTTTTTTTTTTTCTTATACCGTCCATACACCCGACATAACTGAATACTAAACTAGACATCGAATGGCGAATAATTCTGTCTATGCAACACACAAGTATTCTAGTACGTATCTAAAACAGTAAAATGTATAGCGTCGTGATTTTGTCACCGTTCTAGCTGTCGTGAATCTTAAATTAATCGTTTGGGTCTAGCTAGACAGTGTAAAGTTATAGTGAAGGTATAGAAAACGTCCGGATCGTGTAACCAGCTGGTGATGTTGCTACTGTAGGAGTTGAAGTCACGTTACCGCAATTGATCGTGAAGAGAAATCGAACGATTATTCTTTTACTTTTGTTCTCTGGATCGCGCGACTTTAGTTTTTCGATGTAAGGGAAGTGAGGCACCTCATCAACTATGGGTTACGTTAGATGGTGGATTGGGTGTCCCCTTGGAACGGCTGGATGTGCTGTATAACTTTCGATTTCGTTGCGGTCTTTACTTCAACATTTCAACTCAACATTGGATTACCCCCACGGTAGAGCTCGTATGTTTATGACAGCGTTAACTACGTTAAGCATGTAACTTGACGTCGCCCATTAATCACTTCGATACATCATCTCCTTGCATCTTCATTTATGATAATATCAAAGGACTTTTAATGTACGTGATTTTTTTTGCTTTGTTCTCTTCCATATCTCATCTGTTCGGTTGCGGAATCGGATGAATGTTTATTTCGTTTACGGCAGACCAGGCTTTTGTTTGATTTGGACTTAAGAGAGTTAGTTTCTCGTTGTTAAATTATTAGGTGTGAATTTTCAGCGCATACAATATGTGAAATTCGTACATATGTAAGTACCTAACATTATCGGGAATTTTATGTATTCAGAGATTCAACAGTATACCTTGTAACGTGCGGAGGTATACGTATAAGGTATCGGCACATGGACAGGTTCAACCAAAGGTACTTTTCTCTCTCTTTCTCTCCCGAGGCAAACAAGCAATAAACTATAAACGGACAGCGTAATTTTCATACTATCAGAACCTAACGGTTCCATCCACAAATACCTTCAAAGTGTTGATACCTGCTTTATGATAATCACCAAGACGTTTGTCATATTCTCCATTCAATTTATCGATCCCAAGAAACTCAGACGTGTCCGAACGACGATCTATCAAAATATTCGCTATCTGTTATACACGTGTACGTTGATAAACCAATTGATAATATTCATGGTTAGCCTGCACTTGATATTTAGAAAGTAGCGGAAAACGCTGTTCCCAAATTGCTTGTCACAATGTTGCTTCATGCGTTTGAAAATGTTTCTGAGTTTGATAAGTGGTCAAAACAATATTTCAATTAACTATTTACATTCGATTAACCCATCGTACATTCCAATAATCACCTGCGAGGCATTCGCGAAGTTAATTTAAACTCAGGGTTCTCTTTAGTGGTCGACATGTTAAGCCACAGATCTCATTGTTATACATATTTAATTTTTAGCGAGGCAAAGTGTGCGGACGTTTTGAAGTAGCGCTGGTTGAAGCACTGTTAGTTCGTTAGCAAGTCGTCCTTGCGTTTTCCGATCTGGTTATCGATGCGATGTTATTTCGAGTGATGTCTGTCGATACCGTTTTACCTACATTTGAAACTCACGCCTTACTTATTGTCCAGCTGTGTACTCGCGTCCGTTTAGGGCAGAGACGATCACCGTGCTATTTCAGATCTAATTCCATCCCTCTTTATTTCATACCTAGGCTGATTGGTGGTTAATTAAAGGTGAGTAATAAAAAAGAAAGGAGCTAGGAAGAAAAAGAACATAAGAAAAAAAATATAAATAGAACGAATTGTCGAGAAAAAGTTAACCGCTCGTGCTTTGAACCGCGAGAGAACCAGTTCTACGCTATCTCTTCTCTTTTGGATAAGATAATTTTTTTATCATTTCAAACGCAGGTATTCGCCAAGTTTGGCATCACCGTGACTTCGGGGTGCCTTTGAGCTTTGATTGACGAACAACTTTTTTTAGGACAACTCCAAATAATCAATCGAATGGTCGTAGTGGTACAAACAGCTCTGTTAATTGCCAGTCAGATGAAATTGGTCTTCACGTACAGTGTGTATCCTAATTCAAAATCGGCTTTCGAACAAGAAAACTGTTACGTAACTATGAACAAATGAAATAATACTATTTTTGGTTTACCATTTTTTTTTTCGAATGTTAAACTGATTATACGGTATGTACACGGTTGGAACTATTAGCGGTTGGAAAATTCAATTAAAATTGCATTGTTAAGCCAGATCCGTTACACCGCATTACCACACGTTTCCATCTTCTCCTGCAGAGATAAGAATAAAGAAGATATACCTTCAAAAGCAGAAGTTGTATTTACGACCTACGTTAACCTACGCGGTGGTCGTCGCGTCCGCGCCATCGCTCGGGAAAAACGAATTATAAGTGAATTTCATTGCGCCTTTTACCTTTTTCACTCCGCTAATATGAAGTACCCAGGCATACGTCTGTTTCATTTTAAATTCATTCGTGTAACGTATTCTCCGGCACAATTTTTTGTTCTTGTGATGTATACAGCCTCAATAACACCACATTATCTTGGATTGAGGCAAGATGATTAACAAAGAAGAAGAGTTTTTATGAGAGCTGACGTTCATTGCGGGCGTAGAAAAAGTCAAGCAGTAAAATGTGCAGTTATTACAGAAAAAAAATAGCTCTTTGCATGTAATCAACTTTGAACAGGAGCTTATAGATCATGAAATGTAAAGAAAAAAAAAGGGAAAAAACATTCTTCATTTGTCAATGTCGCTGGTTAACTTATTCAATGAAAGGTGATTCTCGAATTCAAAACTAAAACCGGTGTCAATATCATTCTACCGGGAGCTGTTGATCCTGAGGGCGTGTAAAACATACACGGCAAGTGTAACACTCGATACGTTTTATTGGTAAATCAAATGACAAGTTACTATACATGATACCACATCAAAGTTACGCCAGTCATAGATTCTATTTCAGAATTATTTCAGTCTTAGATTTTCGGCGTCTCTTTTTTTCGAAATTTTCATTTTCACCTTTCTCGTTTCGTTGTAACTATTCAGACACTCGATTACCACTTTGGTCATGTTTGTAATATCGCTGTTTTCAATTGCCAGTTTCAAAAGTACATGAAGACCCTCGAGCTGTTGAGCGTTGTAGCCAACAGTCAGTGTAACTATTCTGCGCAATAATTCTTTCGTTTGAGTGTTTGAAAGATTCGAGAGATGGGGATTGAATTTCTTATCCACAATCGCCGATTCGGACATCATTTTACGTCGTTTTGATTCTCCGGTCTCACCTGCTGCACTGTACTCTCGTTTCAACGGGATTCCTGAAAGATCATAATATCTTCGTTACTCTGAGCTAAAAACTATCAATTTTTTATGCATTCTTCTTCCTACAACCTGATTCATGTTCGAATAATACCGATAAAGAAATGTACGTATCGGTATACGCTGCAAGGTCAGCAATACGAAGAAGTCAAAAAGTGAGGAACGATGTATTCTATTTTTCTCATTAGGTTCTTTAGTTATTTTTTACTTCATTTTTTTTTCAAACTGACAGGCAACGGATAAGTGGCATACATAAATATATATGTATACGTTACATCCTCGATTTATACGAGCGTTTAACTCTGTTTAGTGACTTACCCGATATAGATGGTGAAGTTGCGGACTGTACGGATTGAACACCACTGATTATGAGCTTTGGCCCCGCGTTCATCTCGCCGGATAATTTTCTACCGGGCATTAACTCTGAAGACAGTAACAATATAGAGTCATATTTTGAATACACGTCAGTCAATTTTCGAAACAAAAACCTCAAATTAATAAATTTACTGATAGTGTTCCAAACCCACACTATTCTCTACGGAGACTATATACAAGCAAATGGTCATCATTAGAGTAGCCGTTCTTGGTAACGGTTAAACAAATCTGTGATGCCCCACTTTAGTTTTTTTTAACACCCAACACAATGCGTTACGGTCTCTATGGACGAGCTTTATTATCGTCTTATACCTTACGAATTAACATTTTTCCGATGTTCTTGCTGGTCGAATTTCACAGAAATGTGTGGATTACGGAGTTTATTGACCGCGTCAATGTATTTTATTTTTTTTTCTCAATTTTTTCTCGCGCTTACTTGACACAGCGTTTGGCCGTGAAAATTTTGTAGGTACTTTCAAGCATGATTTAAGGACTACATAGCACCTTTCTAATTGCTATCACAGCATGACTTGCTTAAAATGGAGTTCGTATGATGATTGGTGAATGGTTTAAATGGGAATATGTACCGCTAGAAGACTTCTGTGATAGATCCTCGGATATCGAAGTTCTTGAACTCATCGACATAAATAGTTGTTCAAAATATGATTCTCTTTCTCTAGTTTCCGGAATTTTTATTTCATAGACCTCTCCTTGTTGGATATTGTACAGTGACTTTACCTGCGAAAGAAAACTAGAATTTTTTGAATGATACTAGGAAATTAAAAATTCTTCACGATGAGATGTCATGAAGGAATCGTAGAGGCGGTTCTGATATTCTTTCACTAATTATACCAACCTCTTCTGGCAGGTTTGCGTGTCTACAATTGGCGGTTGTCAGAACGAACATAGTCACGGTACTGTCAAGACCCTCTATCAGAGAGGTGAAGACGACGCGTGCTGGTTCCTCTACCAGTTCCCACCACGCCATGATGTCTGGTATGTACAGTAAAGAAGGAAGAGTATGTCGTGCCTCCTTAACCCGCTTTATAAACCGAGGTGAATTCGCGAAGCAAAATCGAGGGGGAAAAACAAGCAACGCAACGGTTAAATCGCCACGATTCATGTTTACGTAATAGGAAAAAGGAATAACGTGATTCTGAATATCCACCTGGATTATTGCCTCTTCTGCTGCTCTACCGGTTACTTCGTATAATGTCGTTATGTCCAGAACGTGACAGTGCAGGTGCTCTAGGGCGTGTAAAATTGCCGGGCCGATGTGCCGACTCTGACAATTGTCATTTCCTGTCAAAATCAGTCGTGGACATCCGGAAGATTTTGGAATGGTTTTCCCTCCGCTGAAACCACATTTATAAATGCTTGTAAAAAAACTTGATGAAATAATTTGATAGCTTACGTTTTGTCTGACGTGAGCATCTCGCGAGGACATAGTGTCTGAATTCGATCCATTACGATGTTTAAAGTTTCTTGAAGCAAGGGTCGTATTCTTCGTGCCAAACGTTTCACTGGGGACACAGCTATCCGATGTGAGGCTGGAATAATTTTCTGATGCGCTGTCAAGAAGTCTTGCTTGTTGACCTGGGTTTAGACAGGCAAATATCACATTCTTTCACGCTGATACATCGACCACCCATATTGTAAACGACGTTTACACCTCAGGCAATGATTCCAGGACGTTAGATAACGAGGCTAACGGTTGTACAGGATTCTATACTCTCAAATTTCAATGCCTTACTTTCAAAAACCTTCCGTTTATCCGGTGTTTTGCTTTCGTTGTGTAAATTTGAGGGTAATTTCTTCTAACGCAGCACATAACAGCTTCGGCGCAAATTGCTTGAAGATCGCTACCGCAGAATCCTATTGTCTTAGAAGCCAGATACGAAATGAATCTCTTCCCTGGCTTGTGTTTCCAATTGTTGACGTGGACCTGAGATCGAAAAAGCGTGATTAATAGTCAGCTGTGTCATGATCGGATTTCTTATCGATCACAGAGCCTCGCATGACACGCATTCCGCATAGCAATCATCTAACGAGAGGGGCCTTATTCGGTGATCATGACATTCATCGTTTAATTCGGATGTCGACGTGCTACTATTGATCGATGCCAACTCGCACACAATATTTTTCATCAATTAGAAAGGAATCATTTGCAAATAAATTTTGATCATCTAAACAAATTGTCTACCATTAAATTCGTGCGTGCAATGTATATATGTATATTTTTCAAATGATTTATCCCATCGCCGACTTTTTAAGCGAACGAACGATCTTTCATCGGGTTAACTTCGCGTCACTTTCCCTCCGCATGCTTATTATTTATTCTTCTACAGGATCTTACATGCTCGCTCAATCACCGGTTCAAATATAATCGGTTCATGAAGATGATGAGTAAATACGATATTTTAACAGAAGAAAAAATGTCTATACCGCCAGTATTTCCTTCCTGGTATTGAAACAAGGCAATGGAAAGTATAATTCCTTGTCGAATCTTCCAGGTCTACGGAGCGCCGGATCTATGGCTTCCAGTCTATTGGTAGCTCCTATAATGACCACTTCAGAATTATTGTCCAACCCGTCCATTAAGGCGAGAAGGGTAGACACAACACTGGTGTGAACGAAATCATGTCTGCTTGATCTAACCGGTGCCAAACCGTCAACCTCGTCGAAGAATATGATGCACGGTTTTGTTTGTTTAGCCTGCATTATGAATTAGTTGCCAATTAATTGAAGGCTGTAATAATTAACTGTTGATCTCGAGGCAACAAGTGCAAAGAAAACGGGGCCCTCTTCGTCCCCATTAATCTCTTGTTTCGACCCCGGACTGTCATATAGAAGTTTTTTGCCCGTGAATTGTGGATTGCGGTAGCTTGACTATAATTGATTGATAATCCGGTAACCACGCTGTCGAGAGGAAATTATACTTTCATATTAGATAGCGTGTTAAATATTTGGAGAATGATAAAGATTTCCCGTCCTCAAACGCGCCGTGCGTAGGAACCACTGGGTACAGCTCACACCCAGAAGCTTAGAAATCTTGTAGAGATAACTCAAGTGTCAAGATTTTAAAGCGTCTGCTATATCAACACCTTCCTCAGACGGCAAGAATAAATTACACGACGAACGGCTCGACTTTTATTTTGTATCTGGCTTTCATGCTGATGAACCGAAAAGCTTGCCTTGGATATCGAGAGTATGGGAATTGATGATAATTACCCTGAGGAAAATATCACGCAGTCGTTTTTCGCTCTCGCCGACCCATTTGCTGAGACAATCCGAACCTTTTCTTGATATAAATGAAACTTTTCGTCCTGCGGTGCTGCACTCCAGAGCAAGTGCACCAGCCATTAAAGTTTTTCCAGTTCCTGGAAAAAACGCAGTTAACCTTCGAGTTATAACAAATTGTAACTGCATCACAGTGCAGATGTGAGTGAGATATACTACCGACTTGATCTCAAAGCGTGGATTTCATGTGAAATGTTTTACCGTATCGTACTTGCTCTGACAATCTGCAGTGGCACTAGTAGACACCACATTACGGTACCATTTATAATTGCAATACTGACCTTGCGGGATGGTTGATTGGAAATCGAATTCGTAGTAAAAGCAAGAAATCTTTGTCTATACAGTTTTAATTACCAGGAGGTCCATAGAACAAAAGTCCACGAGGTGGTTTTATGTTGAACCTGGCATAAATGTCTCCATACATCAAAGGGAAAAGAACACTTTCTTTGAGAATTTGAATTTGACTCTCCAGACCGCCGATGGAGCTGAAATCCTTAGCGGCTGCCATCATTTCTTCACATGTATGCATGGGCAGCCCGTTTGCGTGTTTTTAAATCCGTTTGAACATTAACCCGAAAACTATAATTGCGTGCAGCATTTAAAATGAGAGAAACTATGGATTGATTGTCACTAAAAAAAAGGGTCCTTTATTCAGCGGTCTTAAAAAAATCTTATACCCTCCTCACGGGTCAAATTCCCACTGAAATTTTACCACTTCGTTTCATGATAGAAATTTTTATTTTTTACGACCCTCGAAGGCGCGTCAGAAAATATAGGGAAGTCATCCAGATTATACGCCGACTTCAGGCGCTCAAAATCTATCGATTGTCGACTATTTGATAGAAAGGTGTTCAACCAGTATGGTATTTCGATATTCTTACACCCAGACTTTGGGCTCAAACTTTACAATCTGTCGTTTCCATCTTCAATTGAACCCGCATTTATCCAGAATTTGATCCCCATCATTTGATCGATCGAAGATTTCTAGTCTTTTCCACGATCTATAATCTACAGCGATGACATATTTTTATCTGACATTCACCGAATCATCAATTTCACAGGTTATCAAATAAGAGAGAGAAATTTTTCCACATAAATCGGAAAGAAAAAAGAATCAATGAATTCCAGCACGAACTGAGGGGGTCAAAATAATACATGTGTAACCCATGATAAGGTCAGGTGCGTTCGTTTAAAGCACCTGAATTTTTCTATTTGCTGAGAAAATACGTATAGTAAACTTTCGATGTCAGACTTCGACTATGTGTGGTCAACGTGAGTGACGTTAAGTACTTATTACACATACCAGCTATCTATGGATGAATATAATCTGGACGCGGATGTGAAGTTCGCGTGCATATCGCAGTGGTAAATATCAATTTATTAGTTATTAGTTACGTGACTGTACGTAGAAAATATAAGTATATCATTGAATCATTCATTGGGCAAAGTTCAGATTATTTTAGTGATTTTAGTTTTTCGATGAGAACCAGCCTGTTTTTATTGCAACGGATTGATTCAAGCGCAATATAGGTAATATTAACATGAATTTGAGAATATTATACATGCACGCAAAGATCTATTCACGTTCTTTCGCGGTCATTGGCTTTACTTGTATCATACGTATACGTTATTTTATCTTCCTAACGTGCGTGAAATTTTAATAGTTATTACTGCTCTTGCTGATGCAGGTGGTTGTAAGCGACACAAAACTAAAAACATGTACATACGTCCATCAATGTATATTTCTTCTTAAACTTTCAACCATCTTTAGTCAGGGGTTGAAGGATTTAACAGTCATGAATCACGCGATGACGGCATCTAAGATTCTCTCTGTACTTACCTATATTATTATATTATGTACTCGCGATTAGTTAGCTAACGATCGAGCGTGTTCTCCACCATTTAATGCCGACGTTTTTCCTCTCCTTAATTGGGAGGGAAAAAAAAAGAAACTAAATAAATATATGTATATATAATGCAGAACGAGCGTGTTAATATAAGTACAGAGCACAGCTTGAGTCTTCCATTAGAATCTTCAGCAGCAATGTTCGAAATCGGCCAGTAATAAAATTTTGCACTCACATATATCAAGTCGTTCGAACGGTACGTTGGGGTCAAAACATGAAAAAAGATTCGTGTGAATTTTTTAAATTCTGCTCACTCGAATTTGCCGGATTTTCTGTAAGAATCTTCGATTGATCTTTTTTCATTACTCTCGTTGTCAGCTTCAAGTTACAATTCATCTTGTTATAATTATCCAAGGTCGGTATCTATAAATCAGTTCTGGACTTGGTTTGTTTGCCATCCGCATCGCTGAGCTCAATTTCTTAATTGTAAGTTTCTCATGATCGCTTTTTTCTCATCATATATACTTTGATGAGGTAATAAAAATAATCGTTAGGATATGATTACCGTTCTCTCATGACCATTTTTTTATTTTACTTATATTCTACAATAAATCCGCCATATTTCTCACGTGTTTTTAAGATTCGTTATACCGTTTATAGCGTGATGCGGTAAAAAAGGAAAAAACTAAGGTTCATCCGCGGAGTCCAAAGACCTCTTTTTTTTTTTCTATATTCTGTAGCAAGTCCCCATCAATTTAACCTTCATCGCAGGTACTTATTGCTCATTTCACGCGCGCACAGTTTCTTATTCTTTTTTTATCAAGTACTCACTTCTCTTTCGCAAGTACAATGACGATGCAGAAAGATAACCAGGAAAGGTTTAAGTCCAACGAAGACCAGTTTTAGCCCGCGGTGTATGTCGAACCTCTCCTTTCTCGGCCCTTCCTTCCATGAGATGGACCCAAGTAGTTATGGTCAGGAATAAGGCAAGATGATTTTATATTTCTTTGATTTATTTATTTATTTATTTTTATTTTGTTACTTCTAACGCGTGAGACAAAAATGGACAAAGATTGTTGGTGGTGTTCGACGGTCAGAATTTTAAGCAGACATTTTATAAGTCCAAATTCGCGAGATTACTTTGAAAAGAGGTCTGCTTGTATATATGAATTCATATTTCAATGGAGAAAATTCAAAGTCTAATGATGTGTTCGCCGTGTTTGTTACTTGCTCGGATATGCCTCGAAGATTCATCGAGCTCGAAGGTGTAATAGCGTTATGGTAGAGTTGGCAGGTTAAATTGCTAGTTAAAGGGTCGATATAAATAACGTTAATTGACACGCGAAGGTATCCGAAGATTTTCTGCAATTTATCAACAACTCAAAGCCGGTTATTAAATCGAGTCGGATTTGCCGAAGGTGTCTATAATGTAGGTAGAACTTAACGATCAACGAATTGTTGCTCGTCATCATCCAATTCTGTAGAGCGTTACAATGTTCGTTTCTAAAACGGAACGCCGTTATATGCCTATAGCGTGTGTACTACTTGTACCGTTTTTTTTTTTTGTTTCTTTCTTTATTTTTTCAATCTACTTATGCGACGTATTCGGAAAGTGTGAAATTTTGATTCAGAACCGCGAAGTCGGAGTAGTCTAGAAATTGAGACAAAAAATGTTGTTTTTTTTTCTCACCGTTTGTTGGGTCCCCGACTTTGTACGGGTATTACATTAAGGCATCTTGAGAACATGTTCCGTTACGAGACACGGGGGAAATCATTTAAGGCGCTACAGAGGCGCAACAGTCAAAACCAGTTTTCTTGCAACTCTCGCAAACGTCTGGAATACACTCGATATTATGAGTCCCGTACACATTGTATGTGATGTGTAATCATCAAACCACTGAAATCGAAAACGAGCGGATAAAATGGAAACCTGGAAGGCGCGTGTAATTTTTTTTTTTTCCATCATTCAGCGGTCGGTGTGATGCTCAAGTGGGTCGGCTATCGTATATCGTTCATTTGGCGAGGTAGAAAATCGAGAGATGAGAAGCAAAATGAGGAGTCTGTTATGGCCGATCGGCTTCCAGGCGAGGTTGATGAAAGAAAGAATGATGAACAACGTCAGGAGCACGTGAGTTTAGATGGTTCGAGATATACATACTAGGTATATTATCTTATGATACATGTATTCTAACGTTTGCGACTTCTTTATGGTTTTCATAGTTATTCTTGTCATGCGCACGGTGTCACTAGATTTAATAGACTGGCAAACAGTGAAATGAATAGAGCACACACCGTTGCTTCTGTACAAACATGGCTACTATCTTATTTGTCACAAACGCCTTACGGCGTGTTCTTCTATTCCCAAATATCTATTCAGCTGGCGGCACGTCTCCCATTTGCATTCGAGAAACGAACCAGCCTCTGCACTCACCATCGGCAGTCGTACCCCACGGTATATACAGGTATATATGCCTAAATGTATATAGACGAAGGGTCAAAACCTCCGCTTTTGTTGAAAGATGTGATTAGGCTCGTTAGAACAAAAATTTCATTTACTCCAAGTATCTACGACCGTATGACGAAGTAAAATTGTTTTTCTTCCATATTTCGGGACTTACTAAAAAAAAAAACCAAAGAAAAGTACCACATGTCTGCTGCCCAGTTATTGCGCCATCGCTTGGGGTTTGAAAGAATCGGTAACGCGTATAAGTATAATTATTATACGGGGAAACCGACTAATTTTCTCTGACAACAAATCGGATATCTTCCGTCGCTTACAAATCATATATACATCGTATAAGAATAGAAATAAAAGAAAAAAATAAATAAATAAATACTCGGATATTCTCACCATCTGTGCCCCATGGGTTATACACGAAGGAGCTGCGAACGATTTCCCTTTGTGATTGAATAAATGAGCTATAAAATTTATTAGACATACGACATTTTTCAAATGTTACAAAGATAATCACGCCATTCGATACGTGGGTTGAGCCTCGCCGTAAGCTTTTATCTAATTAATGGAAGAGGACTACTTCTTGTTCCCTTTTTATCTTGTCTTCTTACCGTTCAAGCACATGTATTTATTTCGCAACTACGTAATTGACAGAAGACCATCAAATTTTTCAGAAACTTTGCGACTAGAAATTGTATTAGGTAAATCATCGTGTATCTAATTACCTAATAATATGTAATTTCTATCTAATTACCAGAAATATTTCATACAACAGAGATCATCTCTCGTTTTGTGACATCGGTAAAAAGAGACTCAAGATATATTTCACTACGCATGCACATGTGAGTAAAAATTTCACCGTTAGAAACTGAGAAGAATATTAATCAAACGTCATAACTTCGGGCATGCGATCGCGTTGAATACAATTAATCTTAATTAAATAGGTGCGAGATAATTATACCGTTTCATTTGTAAAACTTTAATTTTATTTTTCAATACATTTGCCCCTGCAGCCGCAGCCGTGACATTGAATCGGCAGTCATTGACGAGGACTGATGTAACGTATTATTTTTACACGAAGAAATTCCATGCCCGGTTTAAAAAAATGTACGATAATTTGTCCGGTAAACATATCGTAGTATTTTCACACTTGGGCACCACCTGCGGAGTACTTGACAATCGTATAAAAGAATGAAATAATTGTTTCGGTCGATCTGATCGCGCGGTAACCGTTTGAACAAAATGATACGTACGGTGAGAGGCTGTTGCGATCCAGAGCTGCTGGGTGCTCCGTGTAAATTATATATAAGTTACTTGCTATACACACGACTGTCGTTTGTTTTTGTTCGGCATTCACGTGTCGAACTGTCCGATTGATAAGATCTTCGATCTTGAATCTCGAATGTTGGATCGAGCCCAACTAAGGCCACAACTATGGTGGATATAAAGGTTATTGGCCTTCCACAGCTCGTGCAATACTCAGGTATTTACCGTTTTCTTTTTCAAATTTAATCACATCAAATAACTACCGTTTACACCCTTCTAGATCGCGACTCAAGTTTATTCACGCAAGAAACAAGAATTTCATTTCATTATTGTTTTTATTTTTTGTTTTTTGTTTTTTTTTTTTGCTGCAAAAAAAAAAACATTCATTCCGGTCGGTCCAATTCCCAACAGGCGAATAACTTCTTCGAGTACCTCGCTTTGCCTGACTTTCCGAACGAAATTCAATAAAAACAAAACTGCACAGAGTCGCGACGTTAAAGCCGTTCGAACAATTAGCAATTGCCTTCAGGGGACGTTGCAATGCGGGATAAAATCGCTCCGATATCTATACATACCTACAAAACTATAAAAACAAAAAAGAAATAAAAACAAGAAGAAGAAATTCATCCTTCGCAGAGCTTGGGAACTTTTCAGTTTTATTTTATTTTTTTCTCACACTCGTGTAACGTTTGCGAAGAAATTCAACTGTCTAACTATATATACGATATTCAATTACGGGTTATAGGCGACTTTATACCGCGGTGATTATTGTTATATTATATATATCCATATAACTATCTTCTAGCGATCGATAAATTTAATGAATATGATTTTTTCTGCTTCTTCTTTTTCTTTCTATTTTTTTTCTTTTTTCTTTCCCGATGTTAAAGATAATTGTCCCTGCAATTAACCCAGCTAAATTTTACAGTTCCCTACCACAGAGCGAAGATAATCGTGACTTGACGGTTAAAAACGATAATCGTACGTCATGTTGGGAACGCGACGTGTGCTTGTATTTTGCTACCTTTGTTCGATTTTTCGACGGAGAACAATTTTATTTTAATTTTCATGCGAGACGCGATTGCTGCAAAACCTTCCCAAAAACACCACCTTCGTACGGATTAATCAGCGCATTGATTTTCAAGTCACGATTTTTTCAACCGTGAAATTTAGGTGTCGAGATTTAAGAAACGCCTATAGATCAAAGCTCACATACAGCTCTGCGGCATTTGATTACAATATCATTTGATCGGTTTGAAAAAGATTATCGATCCGTCGACAATGAATTATGTATTTTTGATCGTGAAAGAAACAGGTGGGTGGAAGAGGGGGGGATGCGAATACCCTCACTGACTTTTTATACAATGAATGGGGAAAGCTGTCGGCGATCTAATAGTTGTAACAATTAAGTGTAATAAAAAAGAAACAAAGAAAAAAAAAAACCTTAACTGGTTCTAATTAATTCAATCGTTTCCTGAGTACTCAGGCTATACATTACTTGCCCCGAGTCTATCGATTATTTTATTGCTTTTTAATAGCGCGTATTTGCAATAATCGATCCGTGCACATTGAATTTCTATAGATACGATAAATTCCTACACAACGTGACGATCGATTCAATCAAGTACGATTGACCCTTGCTGAATAATTCTTTGTAACTAGGGGCCGTTTTACACGACATCCTTATTTTTTATTTTTTTTTTCAAATTTTTTTTTTCTTCTGCCTTTTATTCTACTTTTTTATTCGTTCCTTATACAGTTTTGAAAACAGCGATTCCTGCGCCCGCGACCATTGTCTCCTTTAAACACGAAACTGAAATTCCTCTGTATTTTGTGAGATGCTTCACGAATGCAAATCGTATGGAATATAAGTTCAGTATTAAAGTCACGATCGGAGTCGGTGTACGTCAAAAAATAGAACGGCAATCTGCTTGAATATTTGATCCATACGTTAAAAAAGATTGCGAACACTATACACCCAACTCGGGATTTCGTTGACTCAGTAGGTGAACATGTATATTTAACTATGTTCATCAGCGTTTCACATCTGGGAATGAAAAAAACAAAAAATCATCAATAAAAATTAGTCGATCTATGAAATTGATACTAAACAGCGTTTTCAAGACGGCTGACGACCTGTTCTGCACCTCGATACCAATATAATTAATCTTTCTAACGTCGTGGCTAAACTAGGCTACTGCAGAATATGCCCCCGTTAAAATAATTAGAACCTTAAAAAGTCACGTTTAATTATGTTAATTGATTCATTCCGTATCTAGAGTCAATTGATACGTTAGATTATCCTATGTATTTTCTATGAAGGAAAAAGAACTTGTTGGATGGCCTAGGTACGGCTATATATTGGATTCAGGGTAAAACTTGATAGCTGATATAATACGTTGTAAGACATAAAATTAGCCGTTCAATTAAATTTGTTTGAGATTAATATTAATACAGGGGCGAAAATCCGGGTCTGAATTTAGATAATCCAGCCGTGAAGAGCGCGTCGGCGTCGGGCGATTTGAGAAACTCAAATATATTCCGGGCGGCTTCCTCCTGCCGCGGAGCTCCTGGGAGGGGCAGGAGCTTAACGTGGTCGTAACCATCAATCTGAAGTCGTAAAGCTGACAATAGAAACCCCATAAAATGACCGGGACAACATGCAACCCGTGTTGGTTAACCGGAGTTCGTTCGGCTCCGGAGTTCTCAAACTCATACATGTATATCTCAGGTCGTAACAAATTCCAATCGGTTATTACAACACCGAGGGGCGCCTCGCAATCTAAACTAACCGGAGGTAGGGACGACGAGGGTTAGAATCTCGCCCTGGCATAAATTATGTGGGACTTTATAACAGGAGAGCATAGATGACCGGGGATCAAGTTATGAACCTGCAGCATCGACACACGCGCCGATCCTCATAACGCGTATATAGGTATATCAAATGTAAAACATTTTTGTAAACTATTTTCCTGTTTTCTTTTTGTTTCATTTTTTTTCAAAGACGATCGTACGTATTTTACCCGATAAGAGGAGTGCGGAAATAATAAATTTAAAAATAAAAACCGAAGAATGTGATACGCAGCTTAGGTATATACCCGTGCAGCGCAATACTACGTACGCTTTTCTCCGGGATTATCGGGGGTCAGAATAATATACGTGCGTATTTATAATAATGGTAGTAGCACAGGTTCGTACCACTGGCTAGCATATATGCATATTATCGCGTAGACAATGGTCATCCAGATGATATTAATGTGCGAAGATTTGAACAGGAACTATAATATAATAACGACGAATTTAAATATTTAAATTTCCGGTATACCTATAGTCTTGGCCGGAATGTCGCCACGAAGTTAAATCGAATTTGAATTAATCTCCCGGGTTAGCCAACACCGATTGTATATTACACGCGAGCGCTTTTATTGTTATCTTAATTAAAATTTTAATCCTTCGGTTTCATTCCCTCCCCCACCCCCCCATCCGCCCCTGACATCTCCGAATGATGCAAACTTATTTCTCGGAGGCACTGTAGTCGCGCCCAAATTCTCCATTAAAATCAGACTAATTTTGATCGTCATAAAATTTCTTAGAAAATATATTCCGCGCGTATATAGGTATATAACTAACATATATAGGTGCAGCATATAAAAAACGCTAATGTAAATGTTTTGTACCTGTTAATCAACTCGATCAACACTATATGATAATTTTTAAAATATCGTTTTATATACCCGATCCATTTGTAAAAATGTATAGAAATAAAGATCACGATCATTTTTACCATGTGATATTCGACTGATGTAATCGGTATATGTATATTTAGTAATATATGTAATAGTAATATTCGGTGCTTTTTCTCCTAATTCAATACCCCGGAGGGCTGAAACCGGAATAAGAACAGGATCTTCTAGCCGATGCTGCTTCACAGTCGATTTGATTCGCATCGATCAACACGTAATCATGAAATCCCGATCGCTCGCGGATCGATGGTGAGCAGGAACGCCCCGTAACTCACAATCGGTTCATTTTACTCGTTACCATTTGAGATTGTTTTATTTATCTTTATGATTTCAAACGCATGAGAACTGTGCAGCGGTTGAAAAAATTTACACGTATATATATAACATGTAAGACTGCTCTCGATCGTTGTCATTATTATTATTACATTTATTCCGATCCAGAAGATGATTCGATCTCTGTTTTACTTTTTTCTACCTACCTTCCTACCTACCCACCTGCCTTTCTACCACCAACGTTTCTATACATACAGCACTATCTGATCAGGTATGGATTAAGAACGGCAAGAGTTCTTTTGTATAATTCGTGTTATACAGTCGCGTGACGCTGAAAGCCATGCATGTCTACAATTAGGGTTATAAAAACTTGGTCTCATCTCGTACGGTACGCGGTATAGCTGATGCTATGGGTATAAGTTTTTTTTTTGCGAAAACGAACGGCACCTTTACTACTTCTTATAACCGATAAATCTATGTGCCTTGCTTACCGGTCAAACTTTTTATTTTTATTGATTCACATTATTCTTTATTTATTTTAGTTTATTTATTTAAATACGTAAGCCTTTATAACGTTATTCAATTATCCCGGTAATGGCTCGCCGGTCTATACCGTTCCTATACGTCGGCTGATATAATGCCGAAAATAATAAAACCTGACCCGATTCTTTCACTGGACTTTTTGATCATTAATGGTTCTATAGATTCATCTCATCGTGTAGAAATTAATCAATGAAATGCATCCGCGAAATCTGAATATGTACTGTAGTTTTGAAAAGACACAATTCGAACTGCTCCAATATACCTTTTCGTTGATACGGCAGTTGGTAATTTTTATTTTTGGAATTTTGTATCAACTTTTTTGAAATGTACTTGAAGATTTCACAAGTATACGATCGCGTGTGACAATATGGTGAACGGTATCTGTACATAAATATAAGTTGCCGTGCCCAAGGCTGTTAAATCACCGGTTTGGATATTGGAAATTATTTTCAATTAGAAAAAACAATTACCCATCGAAATTGACTATTATCAAGATGGTGGTCGCTCATCATACCATCCTATACAGATAGAAAAGACACTTCGACATGAGTATAAGTAGTAATATATATTTTATCGAGATCTCTACATGAATATTTTGTAATACATATAGGTAGAAAATCTTCGTCATACCACCAGCAGCTCCGAGCAGGAAGCGCCACTTTTGATGTTCCTCCATTTTTTTTCTTTCTTTCTTTCTTGTACCTACGCTTCATTCGTGGTTTTGTTAGACGCTGACAGCTCGTATCACAGAATCTTTCAGTAGACGGTTACAAGCCGCGCGCTGGTTCAATCCGCGTTCTCCTTCCATTCCTACATATATGTCTAAAAACCATCTCAACAGTTCTGATGTATTCAAGAATTGGAGATCGAGAAAATTTCCTGCTTTCGCTTATATACGTGTGTGTATATATATGTATACAATAAATATAACATACCCTCCAGGTATTGTATACACGCGGTTCTTTTCATCTCTGCAAAAATTGACAGCCGTATTTGACAGAAAAATTTTCGCGATCCAACAATATATGTATAATCAACCAAGACTCCGGATTGACGGAAAAAAAAATCAGGAAGATCATATCCAAGTCTATAACTGATCCGGGTCCGGCTGCTTTCTCGCGAATTTATTCATTTCGGCATATCTATTTTAATTGAAATCGGGTGAAATCTTGTATCAGCTCAATTAAGTTTCTATTGGATGAAGAAAAAGAAAGGGAGAAAAATGCGAAGGGGGAGGAATGGGAAGAAAGATTATAATAAATGTCTCTTATGGTGGAACTGATCATTTTATTGCGTCACAATTTAATCCCGATAGAAGTAGGCATGGTCTGGAACCGTAGAGCTTGAGCTCTGTATAGAAAACAATATGTGCGCTCTAAGCCTTTCTTAGAAACTAGAAGGCCTAGATATAGTAATTTTAAACCCCATTGGTATTTTATAATTATAATTAATGGGTAATTATCCTTATCCCAAGCCCTGATCTATGATATATCTATCGGTAGATTGCAATTATTTTGTTGCGACTAACGTTTAACCTGACCGCAGGTCTTTGGACTGCCGCACTGCACTGCACACAGCAGCTATTTATTTGTAATTTCTATATGGTTTTCTCCACCACTGAACTACACCCAGCGTAGCTCGCTATCACTGAAAGATAGATCGATCGTCAATCCGAACAACAATTCCTACGCCCTTTCTATTATTATATATCGTTCCGCGATTCAACAATACTTGCACAGTACAGATAGACAGGCAGGATAGAGCAGGTCTCCGTACGATTTTAATCTTTTCTCTTATTTTATTCCATTATTTTATTTTATTTTCTTCTTGTTTTATTTATTTTTTTATTTTATTTCCATCCTCCCACTCTACAAATCTAACGGTACGGAACAATTTTACCTTCCCTCAGGGCTTGACCCCTTTGAACGGTATAATCAAACAATCAATCAATCATCACGCCTCGACGTTACGCCCTTTGACCCTTAGATCTTATCTGCACAGGTAGAGATGCGATACCGCGCTACCAAATTGATGGGGGGCGGGAGGCAGAAGGGGATGTCCGCCATAAACGTTTTGCCATGGATAATGGTATGATATAATTTCCCCATCTTTGTCAGCGTTTTAAATCGATCACGTGTCAACGTACGTATACGAATTCTGTGAATCTGCATTAATTTAGTGAATGAATAATTTTCGATATAATTATCGTAATTTGTTGAGGATTATGTAATTATTATGTAACTCGAAATCTTCAATTTCATTCAATTTTTAGAGATCGTATAGCGGATGATGATAGGCTTATAGATACACGATTCTAATCAGATAAATGCAAGGTATACAGGATCACTTGCGGTGTGCAACACCGGGACGATCATCCGCAACTAACGACAGCTGTTCGCATGCCTCTAATCGGTTATGAACAGAAGCTATTTTACCTTCTATACTAGGATAATCACATACCTCCATGTACCTATTGCTAGTCTGCCTTACGCTACAGCGCTGTGAAATTCTTTAGAAATCGGAGAATGACGGGGTAGCTGTTGTATGATCGATCAGGTAGGATATACGTTAGGGAAGTAAATAAAAATGAGAAAATAGAATACGAAAAAAAAAAAGAAAAGATAAAATTAAAAAAAGAAAATAATAATAATAATAATAACGAAGAGAAAAAAAAAAAAAAAAACGTAAGGAAAATTAGTGCTGCAAAAGGGAAAACGGTAACGCGCGTACCGAACCAATACTCAGTCACTTGAAAATTAGATCGGTCAGTTCTGAATTGCATCGACTGCAGGGCTACCATTAGAACGGTTATGATTGCTCCCGATGGGGGCCCCCATAGATATGTGGCAACAACTAACATATAGAATTATACAGACGTGAACAGGATTTATCTTCGATTATATCTCGGAATGTCGGTATAACGTTGCATCGCCGAAAGTATAACCTGTAATGTAATTTGTCCTTTTTTTTTTTTTTTGTTTCTTTTTTTTTCAATATAGGATAATAATGACTCCGATGACTACTTTTTCCCGTGCACCTGTCATCGAAACAATGTACTATAGAAAGTGTCGGTGAAAAGAGATTTGGTGAAATTTCTGTAATTATGGTATACGAGGAGGAGGTGGTTTATGGTGCGATATGTGCGGAGGAAGTTGGAACAGCCCTTTGAGGGGTCCTCGCCTCGTCGTTGTGTTTGTAATTGGTTTTAACGTGTATATATGTACCTCGATGAAACTCTTCGACGAGATACAACCCTGGCCACTATGACAGCTGCGACACGCTGATGGATTGATGGCACGATTATGGCTTCCATTGAACTGCCAGTTATCCGGTTACGAGCTTCTAAAGAGCAAAGATCAAAGCGAATGATTTATCCCTGCATCCGTAATACTCTTTCGACATAACTATATCTGCGGCACATACGTATATATGTATATATAACAATATGAGTTCAACATATGTGCAACTCTGAATATAAGCTTTTATATATTACTGTAGCTCCTGGTTTTGTTCCGGATTGCAGAAGGACGAAATGATTGAGACGTATAAAATGAATGTATGTACAATGCAAGTACATACATTCATTATATACGCGTATATATAGACGTGATTCGTGTCATTCTAATTTTACACGGAGTTTTTCACTACGTGTGACATTGAAGTTGAAACACGAGTGTATAAATTAGCGCGATTCAAAAGGATCTATTTTATACTTTGCGTGGTATTAATCACCGCTGATCGAGACACTTACAATTCTGACAAATGTTGAATCCACTAACGAGACACTTAGGAGGAATTTTTCCGTCAATGTCCAAAACGTGATATTCCTTTCCGGGATTAAATCATTCCTGCCCTATAGACACGCCATTTTGAACTACCTTCTGCTCTTCAACTAACCCTGACTACAATAAGTTCATTCACGATTTTCCAATGGCGGTTTTCGTCTCTCACCCTGACCCTTGATGATAACCTATTACCGCGTGGGGGATTTTGTTTTTCATCGACACGCACTTTGTTCCCACCCAACTTCCGGTATCGGGGATTTACGGGGGTTCGGAATTACCCCTAGGGGTTTCGACCCACGCGTACCTCCCATTGGCTCCGTGACTTGGGGAAAATTTCAGTTCTGGCATTATGCTATCCTGATACACTTGGCAAAGTTTATTTTGTCTATCTTGACAGATTCTAGAAGCGATTTTTCCTTCGCTTTTACGGTGGATAGGTAAAATGTACCCATAGGATCTTCAGATAAGTTACGCCACGGTGGTCATCTAAAGTAATTGCTGGGTCATCGAGTACCTCAAGTTTCTTATGCTAGCCCAATACGGTACATGGTGGTTCTTTTGTTCGCAATTTCCAACCGGATCAATGATCTTTTCTTCCAATTTTTTTATTTTTCATGTTTGTTGTACGCATGTGTCGTGTAACTTGCAAGCTCGGTATCCCCATAAAACTCGCAATAACATGATGCTGCCCTAGTACAGTTTATAGAGTTTCTATTGTTCTTCCTGACAACTTGATTAGTGACTGACTGATGCGGTGTACTTTAAACCTCCTCTCGTTGTTCATCTGTATAACCTGTTGAGTTACCCCAACAGTTTATTGTCATTCGATCATGTCTTCCTGATCTCTATTATCGGACTTCAGCTATTCAGTTCCTAATCCCCTGAATAAAAGTTTTCATATCCTTTCAGAGGAGTTAATTTTACGAATTAGTTGCGATTGAGCGAGTACAAAAGAGAAACGATACGTGACGGAAAAGGGCGTCAGGATTACGAAGCAGGTAACCATATTTTCACGAAATCAAGTTCTTCTTTTACTTCATACCTACATATGTACAAGTTCCAGTAAAATTGTAGAATGGTTAAACATATACGGATGTGCCCAGAAGTAGTAAAAAGCATGGCGACTCACTAGGGCACTATGAGGGAGTGTATAGTTGCGTTTAGGATGTCGTAAGAAATAAAAAAACTTTCACACCGCGTGCGTCGTGGCTGTGTGTAATTTAAAGTTTTGACATCTGCTCGAGGGGATGAAGTCCTGCTACGTTTACGATCTTCGTGACGCTGTCGCGTGGGCGTTTACCGTTTTTCTTCATCTAATAATTATTTATTAACAACAAAACGCATAACAAACGGTATTTTGTCCATCGTTTATGAAGCCTACTAGAATTTTCTTTAATATACGCCTACTGGCAGCTATATTCTCCTGGTAGACTCCCGATGCGTTCTGCACCACCTGATTTATAGCCCTAGGGCAGAAGCCGAGAAATATCATCACACTCCGTTAAAACTCCCACCTCGTTTGACACTTGGAACTATTCATTTATACAATAAAATTAATTTTATATGAGATATTAACCAAGCGTTAATTTTCTCGGCTTTATATGACATTTGGCTCGAGTTTTGATTTCTTTCTTTCTTTTTTTTTTTTACGCATTAAAAAAATATGAAATCATCTTCCTAATTAGTTGTACGGTTGAAAAAAACCATGTATGAATAGAGAAGCCTTTCGGCGGTGATAAAATCAGCTTGTATACTTCCGCGATTAGATCATGTAAAAGCAATTCAATTTTGACAGATTTATTATAATTACAGGGATAACGCATTCGCAAGTGGGCGGGCCTAGTGGAGGAGTTTTGTTTAGGGAAAAAAAACTCAAATTCCTTCCGACTTGCTATGAAGTTTTTTTCACCCCCAGAAAATCGCAGGACCTCAATTCTCGATTTTGCAGAATCTTTTTGACGGTGGATTACCTGTGTCTCGTTAACGATTTGTAAAAATGATTGATTGATTTTTTTTTCCACTTCGGATTATTAATTAATAACGGGACTGCCTGCAGAACATCGAACATCTGAAGCTTCAAAATATGTACAAGAATAAAGAAGGTCAGACTGGCGAGAGCCTATAGCTACTGTAGCCTAGAGCTATGGTAACGAATTAATATACCGATATTTGTCATTGAAAAAAAATGATTCACCGTCATTTTGTTTTTTTGTTTTATATGTATTTTGGTAGGAATGATATCATCCGATACATAGTGACCTGTTCATGACCACTTTTTTGACCTCTCCGTTATTAATCAAATCCTATCCGTATAATACTCACTCCCAGTATATAATTTCCATTTGTGGGTTCTATACTAGTTTTTCTAGAAATATTTTTCCGTTTTTTTTTTTCTATAATAGATTCGCTTTATCCATTGTATAGAAGGTTACGCGAAACAATTTATAAAAATGAACGATTAAAAATAAATACCCACAAATTTATGTAGTTGCAGATTAAATCCCCGAGATAATGGTGGATGATGTTCTTTCGAATCGTTGTATAGTGTCGAATAAAGTTCTTTGATGATTAAATTTTGACCAGAGATTCGAGTTGAACGTATACGATTTTTATGGTGAAAACGCCCATACCATTTGGCCATTGAGAGACCAACTCGATTCTCATATTGTCCCAGTGAATTTATGCGCTTACAACAGCTTGAGCTATCTCAGAATTTTATGGCCATTCATATAAGCACAGTATGAACATAAAGCTCGTACCATAAAAAATAAAAAAAATGAAAATATCCTCATCCGTCTACATATTTATTCTCAGCGTGTACGAGCTGCAATGCACTTTATGAGCAAACACAGAGCGAGGGTACATAAAAATATGAACAACGCAAAGTACACGAGGAGCCAAGAATTTTCTGAAAAAAAAAAAAATATATAATAAATAAATAAATAACTGCGCGAAATGACGTAATAATACCACCAAAACTCGGTCAAGCAATTAATCGACTGGTTAATTACACGCGGTGTATAATAAGCTGCACAAGTAATACGTTATATGCTTAAAACATATACCTTGTGCTCCGCTGCTTTTTGGCTTCAGGTTGCAGGACATGAAGGAAAAATAAATACCGTCCAGCCAAAGTCCGGCGTTGTACTTCGCTTCGTCGTTCACGTGCCATTTCAGATTTCACTTCCACTTGCAGCAGCAACAGCGACAGCCAGGAGCACGTAACGTAATATTTATCTGTCTGGACTTAACTCGGAGACTCTTGATTCTTCGTTACTACAAAAAGAGGTCTGTAAAATGCGAGCGAGTAGAAGTATTTAAACTTATGACGAGACTCGGACTACCGTAACCCAACTTACAACATATAAGGGAGGCGATTCAGCGAAAATTTTCCAATGAATTACGCAACCGTCAGTGAACTCTTTCGAGATCACATGTGGAATGGGATTAGCGGCTTCATTTTAGCCCCAATATTCGAAGAATTCTTTCACCCTCCCGGGTAACACGAAGATTTTTGTATTTCCTGTAAAGATGCAATCTTCAGATCTCCCACTGTCTACGGGGCATGTGAGTAACGTAAGAAAATTTAAAAGCGACTTCAGCTTCACTTCGGTCTTCGGTGTCTAGGCATCGAGAAATCATCGAGCACAACGCTATCCACGCATTTGTTTCACGAGATTTATACAGTATGAAGATCAATGCTAACGATCTTATACGCACGATGGATCGAAGAACAGGATTATAAGTACCAAAGTACGCGGAACAAGGTTGACGTGTTGATCTCTTGCATATATGACCTTTTTGTACTATGTTCGAAAAACATATGCATAATGATTTATAGTGACACTGCAGAAATCAGTTATAAAAGTAAAAGTTGAAGAGAATCGAGGGCGCCCGATGTGGTCTCCATTTAGATAAAAAGTGCATTAACTATAAGTCGGGATACACTTATCCCGTATATACTATTTCGTCGTTGTATATATACTTTTGAAAAGAGAAAAATGAATTACAAAAAAAAAAGGACAAGATAGACATATACATATGTGAGTGTATATATACATGAAAAAAAAAAAAAAAAATCAACCTGCATTAGCGAGTCCCCCCGATATAATCTTTAGCTCTCTGTGATTTATTGAACGGCAAACATTAACCGGACAGTTTTGGCTGGTTGCGAAAATACGTCAACCTCGCATATAATGGGTCTTATCTCACCGCACCAAAGTAGTATTATTATACCTACTCCGAATTGACACGGGATATTGGATTTAAAAATACCGCACTATTATTTATTGGTGATCCTGTACGATGTTAAATTGCCGGAATAATTATTCCCGCGCAGTAACCCTATAAAAGCCGGACTTTGATTAGCCATTGGGAATCCGTATTTCTTTTCTCTTCATTTCTTCCTCAACTTTATTTTACGTAAAACCGCATAAACCTATACGTGCAGCACATTTGCAGAGTACTAAATTTATACATTCGACATCCAGCTGCACTCGTGTATACATGGGTATAGGTACGCAAATTATGACGATTCTGTGTACAGACACGGGTATAATAACCTAAACCTTTAACAGTCAGTGTACATGTGCATGTACACGCGTGTGTACGAGAAAAATAAAAGGGAAAGAGTTAAAACTAGTTGTCTTATGGCGGTGCACGAAGCTATATTTCTTAAGTGCAGGCTTATACGCGCCATTGCGAACTAACCTTAGTGGCCTCGGTATATACACCCTGTTTTTTTTTCTTTCTTTCCTTTTTTTTTTAATTACAAGAAGTAGCTGCCTGCCATCTTTGAACTGGATGATGCCTATCGCTGTCTATGCGGAGGCTTCCGATGGGGATTGCGAGAATATAAACTATTAGGGTACCAATAAAACCCAGTGAAATTAACTTGACCATGTATACGTACAGTATACATAGTTATATTATTATATCCATACGCCGCTCTTCACGCTGCATAAAATTTGCTATTAATATTTTTATCATTATATAATATTATTCGCCGAGGATTCACCTATCCTAATTATCTACTACCAATTACGTGGTATTATCGCAATCGTATTTATATGTGATATTTTCATGTATACGTAGGTATACATGTTCATACGATAATATAACGGATGAGAAAGATGATTGATTCAAAAATTTACACTCAAGTCGATACCAAAATTAACTCGAGTCGAACATTTACAAACGCGCGTGTGACGCGAAGTATACCTATAGTAGGTATATAACCTATAGATGAACGAAAATTATACCGTAAAACAAATAATGCAACAGGATGTTTGAAATGTTGAGAGTGGAATACGACACACTTGACTTTGCGTGGTTAAAAGAAGCATTGCGACATCTCATGAATTTATTTGACCCATTCTCAGATTGGATTATGAATTTGATTTTTTTTCATTTATTTCATTCTCGAGAGAAAGGAAGAAAAATAAATTAATAAACAAATGAAGAAATCAATAATCTGCGTATACGAGTAAGAAATTTAATATACCCCTGTAAATTATATTTTATGTACGTATACCTGCATACTTTGTTTATTTCTCTAATTTTTAATATTTTTTTTATTTTTCAAATTTTTTAATCAACTTATTCTCGCGTGCGTGGCACGTGCTGCGATATCTCGTAGCATTTATCTCTTACGCGCTTTTACACTCATCGCATCATAGGACGTGTCGGATTTCATGGCATATATGATGAGATTATTTTATCCGAAGCGTTATGAACGAAAAAAAAAAGAACTTTGTATCGTCATATTGCGTCAGTTTAATAACACTCGATCTTTCACTTTGAAAAATGTATCACATACAACTGTCTTCTTCATACAAACTATTTCAGATCGGAAATCTTCAATTTTTCATTTCAAGACTCTCAGCTCCTGGACCAAAAAAAAGCCAATGAAATGAAACATTTTTTTTTCAAGCTCTTTTTTTTTTTTCAAACAGCGTTAAAGGTCACGTAACGAATTTTGACGATAGATTTTTATACACGAATCTGAAGCTTGTAAAAATGATCTCATTAGCATACGATGACCGAGAGCACTTAAGCCCCAATTTCTGGCGACTTCAACTTTTCAAGTCAATCAATTAGGTGAGCCATACCTCGTAGACCATGACCCGCAGTGTAGATAACGTTCCAGTCATATCTATACACATGTATATACCCAAACTGTCACGTTCTAATAAACTAAAAAATTATTATCAAATATTAGTTTTTAGTTTCTTTCCATTTTTTCCTTTTTTTTTTTTTCTTTCAATATCCCCATGAGTCTCGTGCCAAAGGCTTCCTGCCCCGAGGCAGTTGATTATTTTTATTTTCTTTTACAAATTTTGTTTCAATTAGCTCATGTTTTGATAGTATTATAACGGTTATCTTGGAGTAACGCCCTTTTTTTTTTACAAGGCTCAAAGTTCTAGCTATACGCGATGATCAGGATTATTATGAGCGTAAACGGGTATACTGTACATACAAGCTAAGACGATAATTAAGCGAAATCAACACGTTGCTATAACAGATGGATATCAAGTAACCAAAAACAATCTTGTATTTGGAATAATTAAATCATTAGCATACAGGTCTCGCTAATAATTACCTTTCCCGTACTTATCACGATCATTTCTCCTTTACAACGGAACTCGTATACATATATGTTCACTCGACTGCAGTAATGAATACAAATTGTAAAAAGAAAGCAACGTTATTTTATACCAGCAATTAACGGATTTATTTTTATATAATTGAGTTTTTTTTTTTTCTTTCGATTGACGAAACTGGAAATCAAACTTTAGATAAATTTTTCAGGGGTATGAAGAATTGCATTCTAAGTCAATCGGGGAATCGTACAATGGTTATAGATATCAAATTGTATCGTATACTGATTTTGTTGGATGAAAGCTAATTGCGTTGGTTGATTAATTAATTATAGCCTGATTGATATTACAAAACAGGTGAAGCTAGCGTGAGGCGTTGCACGCGGATAATGATTTAACACTCCCTGATGCAGAAACCAGTTTAAATTCTATGGTATATACACGCTTTATATCTATACGTATATGCATATACATGTATCCGTATTTTTAGTGTAATAACTATACACATAATCCTCATGTACATATCTGTATCTACTTATCGATTGGACCGACTTCATATGTACAGATCGCGTAATAATTTCTGGGTTCGATAATATGACACTCGTCAAATTATGACAGTCAGATTTCGCGTAACACCTTCAACTTGCAATAACCGCCTCATATTTAAATATACACGTAGCTATTGATATTGGTATTCTATACTATATTTAACTTGTCAATATCTATGGACGAATAGAAGAGAGAAGGTCACTTTTTTAACCTTGTAAAAAAAAGGCTGCGATGATTAAAGAAACGAAAAAACTTCATTCGTGTATTTTCCTTTACTTTTTTTTTTTTTTGTCAGACAGATTTAATTATGTCCAGACTCCAGAAGCCGGTGAGAACGATGGTCATGATGATTATAAAGATTTTCGAATTTCGTAGGTATCCACAGGTGGCGATGGATGGATCATCGGGCAAAGCTGCATCATCGGAGGTTCTCCTCCCGCGGGAATGGAATACACAATACCGTTGTAAACTATGATATGGATCACTAATTTTTCAGAATATTGAACTTTTTTTCAACATCTGTTTGAAGAAAATGAACTCTAAAGTTTTAGAGTACTCACTCATGATATTTTCCATTGTATAAACATTGTGGCGTGGAATTCTACGTTAGAATATGAAATTGTACATATCCAGGTTTCTAAAACAAATGTCCCTATATATGTATATTGTAGATTATTGCTATTTGGCAAATCGATTCTAGACCTGCAGGTATGCATGCGTTGTTCGGATAATTGTTAATTATTTATGGAACATTTTTGAGACGACAGTTATTAACCGATAACTTATACGAGTATGAAAATTACAGTTGCAATTTTACTTTTTATCAAGACCCCAAGCCCGCATTCGATATTCACTTTGTCTGCCTGCAGTCAGTTTTAGGCGTGTCCTGTGGGCGTTCAAAAGGAGGACTATAAAGGGAACAGGGAACCACGATGGATTAGGAAGCTCCATGGTTCATACCCCATCCTACTAGTTTTATGGTTCCTGTGCAGGGGCCTGATGTGAATCAGGCGCCCCACGAAGTGAGCAGTGTGTACGACTCGTTTCAATCAACCCCATAAAACTGGCAGACAATGGTAACCCCATAAAATGAATAGGGTAGCATAGTCCGAACGCACTTTTGCACGTATTTCATTGTGCTGGGTTACGTACAGATATAATGACTTTCGGGCGTTAAATTCATCAAATTCATTGCCATGTACTGAAAAACGTTCATCGTATTTATGATTTGGTAAATCATAACAAATAGTTTATATAGAGATTGAGACGAGTGTTTTAGCAGAATAGGAAAGGCGACATTTCCGTCGCTCTTGAAACCTGCACTTGCGGATCTTAGCCGCAAATTAATCTCGATACTATGAAAGTTCACACAGTATTCTTCAGATCGACGACTATTTAGATTCTATCACGTATACGCTTATTAGACGAAGCATTTGTCAGCATGTACCTCGCTTGAAGTTGGTATTCGTTGCATACCTGATACGGCCGAGAGCAGCAGCAGTAGTAGCAAAAGTATTGGTAGGATTGAGCTGCCACTTGAGGACCGTAAAACCATATGGTCGCATTTCCGTGCCCAGCTGATTTCTACAAGGCAATTCTGCTAATTGAATAGTTTCCATTTCTGGTAGCTGTTGCTGCTGCCGTTGCTACTGTCGAAGTATCCAGGCAGTCGGTACGGAAAAAGTTACTCATTATTTATCAACGTCGCGACGCAAGACGTTGCAATTTGCGCACTGTTGATAAGCTTATAGCGTTCACCGATGCAGGAAAATATCAAACGTCAGTCGTTAGACTGCTCATCTATGTATTTATTACAAAAAATAGTACGAATATTTTAGATCTTTAACAACTAGCGTTCACCCTGGTTACCATCGATCCGAGTTGTATTACATGGGATTAATTAAAATCATTTTGCAGTATAACAGGTTACTGTATTTATGATCATACAAGTACCAAAACGTAGCAAAATCATCGTATTTGGATTAATTAAATCATTAGCAAACAGGTCTCGATAATAATTACCTTACTAGTACTTTTTGCGCGTTTCTCTTATATCTGAAACATATATATGTATGTTTGTCTATATACCAATCAAGAGGAAAAAGTTACATTCCCATCGACTACTCTGGGTCACTATTTGTTCGTTTCTATATATCGCGTGAAAAAATTATCTCCGCAAGTTGAGAGAGATATGATTATATCCATAAATAGATTTTTACGATTATAAATGTTATATATAGAAAATACGTACGGAATAGCTCACATTTGTAACAGGATATCATACGAAAATTAACATTCTAGTTAGTTTTTAAATTTAATTTCCGATTTATTTTTGATCGCCAAGCCGAGATTTCGGAAGGTTATTGACGGAATCGTCAATGTTGTCGAAAGCAGCGTTAACAATTGTTGCTATAAGATTACGATATAAGTTGTTATAAAAGCAAGCCATACTAAAATCATTGAACCGATTATACATTTTATTACGGTCTTCCTCCGCTGGAAATTTGCAGTTCTTGGGAATTGTGGACTTGTGCCAATCGATCCCGGAGGTGCTCCGTGAGGTGGAAATATCAAACCGCTATGACCTATGGTGTATATTCCCGAATTATTAACACATCATAAAATAGATCGCCAAAACCTCGAAATTCGCACAAGATTAAATACAAAATATGAACAAAACTTATCACTCACTTGTGCTGTTGCCCATCGCATGCAGTTCAATTCAGTAAGATTATCGGAATGATTCTGCGAATACAATGGCGATATCGGCGGATATAACGTTCTGCATCCCCTCCAAAGCCACTCACAATCTCGCTACTTTGCTATAATCTATCATTTTATACCTATGTATATATGGGCACAATTTTTCAAGTTTGCAGATTGAAATTACTACACGAGGTATTTGCGGTTTGAGCAACATTAATAATGAAAGTGTAAATGACATATTTTCTTGCTTATAAATTCTTATATGGACTATTAAACAGTATATCTTTACACCGTAGGATGCTACCTGTATCATCTTCCTGGCGATGGGCTATATGTGACAATTTATTCAGCTTGCCCTGCGGGTGTACATAAGAAGGATCATAAAAGGAGTAGGAAACCAGGATGGTATGGTATTACTCGGGGTTACCCCATGCCGAGGTTTATGGTTTGAGGCTTCGAGGTGGAACCCTACAAAGCAGCTTGAATTGTAGGGCCGTCAATCAACCCCATAAACCTGACAATGAAAACACCATAAAACTAATAGGAAAGTATAGGAGCCTGGATCTAGAGTTCGTACATGGAAGAAAGTGACTACCTGATGAATCACACGGCATATTATAGCTCGTCGCGATTAAGCGTATAATGACGTTGTCGAGATATCTGACCAAAAAAGTGCATTTTATCAGGAGTTTCATCTAAAAATAAGTTCTTTTAGATAATGTGAATGCGATAATGCGAACAACCGAAATATCGGTGCTATGACATCTTCGATGCGTCAGAGTCAAAACTTCGCAGAACCTTAATCAATGAATTAATGTGATAAGATTACTATACTGTCCTATTGACTTAGCGGCTTTGATTTCCGATAGGATACGATCAGGTACTGCCATTTTCGAATTGAATTTATCTCCACCGGTAACAGCGAAAGTATGACCATTCATTCCGTTGAAATCTTGTCGGTAATCCAAAAGAAGGAAAGGACTGAATCTTTTGTGGGTAGATAAACATTGTTGTTCAACACTATGAAATGGTAATACAGATAGTCGACTTTGAAGTTCCTGATTTCCAGTCTTTCCGCCAGCAGTCTTTCCACTGATCTTTGGGGAGCCAGATTCTTCAATGAATTTGAACTATTAAACTTGCAGTATTCTATGGTTGACATTAAAATTTTGGATGACATCAGAGGCGCAGCCCGCAGTGCGACGTTCATGTCAAAACGTTAGTCAAAACCTCAGATAAACATTCATTAATACCTTAAATATCATAGAAATGGCAGCATTAAACCTGCCAGATTGTCCGGCGCCTTTAAAAAGCATTCAACACTTTTTGAAAGCTGCTGTGGAACATGAGCAACGTGATCCAGTTGTCAGCTATTGGTGTGAGTACAACTGAAATACCATTAAATGATTAATTGGAACTACCATGTCATTTAATAATTGCAGGTCGCCTTCATGCCTTACAAACGGGTTTAAAGTTATCCACTAAAACATCGGAAGAGACAGGGTTTCTATTAAAGCTAATGGACTGGCTAGAAGTTACAAAGAAATCACAGCATGATAATGAGGCGATAACAAATGAAGTGGCAGCTCAAGCTCACCTAGAAAATTATGCCCTGAAATTGTTCATGTATGCCGATCATAATGACAGGGCTTCTAATTTTGGAAAGAATATAATAAAAGCATTTTATACCGCTGGGGTAATTTATGATGTGTTGTCAACGTTTGGTGAGCTCAGTGAAGAAGCAGCGCAGAATAGAAAGTATGCTAAGTGGAAGGCTGCCTACATACATAATTGTTTGAAAAATGGTGAGACTCCAATTCCTGGTCCGATGAAGGGTGAAGGAGATGAGGATGAGGATGTCAACGCTGATGCCGATGCCGATACTGCTTCTGGTTCACAGCCTACGCCGCCACCTGGCTCAGATGCTTTTGGATTTCCTTCGGTTCCTACAAATTCTGCAACAAATTTCCCTACACCACCTGATAATCGAAATACGGGTAATTTACCATATCCTAATTTGCCCAGCTTCAATAACACCCCGGCAAGTCCAGTTCCTGATAAACCCACACCTATTCCAAGTGTTGTGCCACCTAGTCAACCTTCAGCTGCAGACTACAACACTACACCTGTTTCACAGGGTAAGAACAATTCGTCATTCCTTCTCTTTCAGTGTATATCCATGACCATATATTTTCAACGGTTAATATAGGTGGAGTTGCCTTGGATATTGAGCAGATGAACAAAGCACAAAAATATGTCAAGTGGGCTGGAAGTGCTCTAAACTATGATGATGTATCGACTGCAGTCATGAACCTACAAAAGGCTTTGCATCTTTTAACAACTGGTCAAGATCCTGCTTAATCAACAAAAAGACTTATGCCTTGCAGTTCACAACTGGTTGTATACTAGTAATTTACAGTCACAGTAATGCCTATGCTGAAGTCTCAAGCTTAATAATTAAGCTTTTAACTACTAGGATTTAATACAACATTTAACAAATGATTATAATCATACTCAAAGCGCTAATCTCTTTGTAAATAATAACGTGTTTCCACAAAAAACTGCTTAAGTTTCATATAAATAACTGCAAATGTTAATAAAATACATATTACTCGACTGGCGAGCTCAAAATTAATTCCTTGAATTCAAATGTTTGAAATGAACGTGAGACTTCGAAGGTATGTTTTTTCTTAATTTCACAGCACTTTATATTTAAAGGATATTAATCGACATCAAATGAGACATATGTGTACTTTTTACATTTTCTTCGTGTTTCTATATAAATGTATTATAATATAACGTGTGATTTCTCATTAATTTTATGTAGCTTATTTGTTGATATACTTATTTTGGACTACAGTCGTATTATGGTGGGTAACTCAGAGGCATATGTGTATCACATTGGACTTCGTATGAATAAGTTTTATACTATAGTAGTGTATGACATTAAAATCTGAACCGAAACAGTAGATCACCAGAGCTACAGAATATTATTTTCACGTCAAACGGAATGAGTTTCGTTTTAATTTTCATAACTTGAAATCATGTAAACTCTGATTATGCTGATTTGAATGTTACACATGAATCAAAAATAAGAGTTTACTCATTTAGTGATTATTTATAAAGGCATTTATTTCGTAGTAGTTTTAACTACGATCACGAAACATTAGGTCGTTCGATTCTTCATCCTTCATCAATTAAATTAATATTCCGCCGGTTACATTCTAGATTCTTATGTGGTTATTTTTCCAATGTATTTACACGTAATTATATGCATTATCATTAGCTAATTCACGTCTAAATCGAGAAATTAACATTCCTATCAAGTTGAGAGAACTTACTTTTCGTATGCGTATATTCAGTTTCGTTTTGTTTCTTTTTCATCTCGAATGTACGTTTTCATGCACAACGCGATTCTAATAACAAGAGATCCAATTGTAAAGATGCAATTTTGCATTTGTTTTTTTTATCAAATTTCTTCGATATATGATATTATTTACTATAGATATTCATATTATTATGATATTCAAGCGAACACTTTTATTCATTAAATTATGTTTTTTTTCTTATCTCAACGGCAGTTAGTACTTTGCATTCAATTGATTGCAGCATTACTTTCGCTAATTAAACTCGGTGGGGTAGAAAAAACATTAAACGTTGAAGTGTCTATACATGTACAATCATTTAAAATTTTTTATAATATAATTCGATAAACGCACGTCTTCTGCAGTTTTCAGATTAGCGTAAGTTATACGTCAAGAGAATAATTCAAATCGGCATCGTTAATTGTACGATTGTTCAATATCAACGTAACAGAATAATTGTGACTAGGAAAAATAGACAAAACAAATGACTAGTTCATTAAATCGTGTTTAAAAGCTACAACGTTTTTATAACGTTAAAATTCGTTGCAGCGCGAAATTGAAACCGTAAAAATAAAAAATTATATTCGATTAGCAAAAGTCTGTAAAATAGATGATCATGAGTATAATCTGATGAGTTGTTGTTTTGTTTTTTACATAGAATAAATGATGACATATTTTAATTCCTTTGTACATACTTATGTAATGTAATATGTGTGGTATATACGAATGTTTTATAAATTGAAAAAATCTAAAATTTATGATCAATTTCTTTACATCGACTAGAGAAAAACATATCTTCAATCAAAGGAATAAGATCATCGGGTGGCAGATGGCGTGTTAACAGCTGTTGTAAGCTGCAGTGTGATAATCGAGCTACTGATTGTGATGGGGTACGAAAAAATTTGTGCGTATATTTTTCGCGATTTATATTTCAGTCTTGCTTTTTAGATTTGTCGTCAATACCATTTGCGGTAACCGGCTGTCCGTCTAGGCGTCTCAATTGCCAGTCGATGACCAGGCGACCGGTGAGCATGAAGAAAAAAACCTGAAAATCAATTGTTTTTTCGGTGCAAGCGTGTTGCAGGGTTCAGTTATCGTATGTACTTACCAATGCTGGTGCAATTCTTTCGAATTTATCGTTGACCATGTAATGCGAATAAACTGCCATTAACATGAGCAGTAACAAGACAAGATTCGAGGCGTTTTTCACTTTGTCTGTAAACGAGAAAAAAAGGTCGTTAATTTGAATAGATCATTTTAGTTTTACCGCTCCTTAATTCGGGTATAAAAAAGTCGGTTAACCGTAACGTGTATTATATAACAGTTTGAAGAAAATGAAAACGTTTGGCTCGTAAAATCCAACCGTCGGTTATAAACAAATACCGCGTCATTTTCATGCTCCAATATACTAAATTATATACTACCTCCGGAGTCCGCACAATTGCGTATTTGTGTTACTTTTGAAGATAGTCTATAAGAACATATGGGCTTTTTTATTCGTTTATCCTGTGTGGATATCGAATTACTATCACGCATAGATCTTGTGTAAATACAACTTACGACTGGGAATCAACGCCATAGCTAAGCCGCACGCGATTTCTAGGGAACCAACGACCCTTCGGTACCATTTGCTCGGTACTTTGAAGTCCAAAGTACCTGATAAGGGGAAAACCTTGGCATACTTGACGTACTCCTTCCTCTGGAATTTGAGAAACAAAATCAAGAACAAAAAAAGAAATTAATTTGTTAATCGCTATAGATGATATAGGTATGCACACAAAATTGGCCATTCTCCAACTGGACTGGTCAGCTGTTGTAAAATCGACTGTGGCAATGAGACACCGAAATAGATACGAGCCTCGGCTAAGGCACGGGAAAATCACATCGAATTTATTTGATATAGAGTTTGAATGAGTCATAAATCTCGATTACAATTTCTTAACACGATGAATAACGCTTTTAGGTTGTAGGGGATAATATTGATGTAGAATTTTTTTAGGGCGGTTTCGAAAGATGAGAGAATAATTAATGATAAGTGTTTGGAAACTATATTTCTATAACTTTTTAGCATCGATGAGGCGAAATTTTTATGGGAGTAAATATAGTCGCAACGTTTTACAGATTTATTTGGTCGAGGCTTTTCCCGCGCCAAAAATGCATCCCACGCGGCTTTGATGCAACAGAAGTACTCTGCATCTAGGAGTTCAAATCCGCGAAAAAAGGATTTTTCTAGGCTGATACGTTAAATATTATATAACTTGAACTGTATTTGAATTTTGGATATAGATACAGGCGGGGCGATGCTCAAAAATATTACTTACCAGGTCTTTGTGAAGATCTTTGCTAATATGTGACGTTAGTTTCATCGTTCCAACGAATACAAAAAATATTCCCAAGAGCACGGATAAGGATTTGAGCACTATCGAACCCATTTTTCTTTGATGATGCTAAAATTTTTGTGTTATTTTCTGTCTTTTCTTATTATTCTTTTTTTTTTAGTAATATAATATTGGATAAAATGATTTTATCTTTGCAGACGAGCACAAGGCACTAGTTTTTTTTTACTAAGATCTTTCGTTGACGGTAAAAACTACTAAATTTATTTAGGATATATTTATATGGGCATTTTTGAATAAAAGTATTTGGTCGAAATTATTTAGGAGCTTGGACTATTGATAACCGTCCATGTTTCGTTGGCGACGGCGCACATCGCGAAAACGTCGACGTTTCGTGACGTCGAACGGCGCCCTGTCCCATGACCACCGACGCCTTCGGATGCGGGTACGCCGTCGCGGTGCAAACTTCGATTTTAAAAAATCATTAGGATCGTGCGCGCGGCTCATAGGACCGGGTCAATTCAAAAGAAAATGTTATTTGATCGACGATTTTTCTTTATTTGAAAAGAGTAACAAATCGGAGTCGTTCGTTAAGACAATAAATCCTTCTCTTAAAAATTAAATAACGATCAGTCTGTACATATAGAGTACTGCATATTTTCAAATAATATTTACACAAAGAACTTTATAAGTCACAAATAATTCTATAGTACAAATAATTCTGTACGAAAGCGGTACAACGAATGACTTTTTATCATTAACAGTCAAAAAAATGATCAATTATATGTTTGAATTGTTTCCTCCACAAAAGATTCCTCCATATTGCTTCACGAAAAAAATGACGATCATGTCAATGAATTGTTTGAATTGTTGTTTGTTCGTTTCAAGTTTATTTATACAAGAAGTGAAGCAAATAAACATAACTTAGTACATCGGTAATAACTCTCTATAACAGCCGAACAATGCGGTTTCAGAGTAAGGAAGCTGTAGCATAACTCGGAATCTTCGTAGGTAGTGTAAGTGATTCTTCATAAAATGAAACTATTAATAAACAAAGAAATTAACTCGATCAACTTTCAAGTTTTACGTTTTTCCCTGGTGCCGATTCTTTCGTTACTCTTACATTTTAGTAGAATTCCATTTTCACAATTATCAATTGGAACGTCAATATTTGCATCGCAATTATTTGGAGATGCGTTCTTATTAACTGTAATATTCACTGGGAAATCAACTACCGAATCGGTAGATGAATTCGGGCTAATAGCGACGCTTAATGCGGACGTCGAACTGTCTTCTAAAAGTACCGGTTTTCTCCGTCTACCAGAGACGATCACCTTTTGCTGATCTTTTTTCACTTTACCACTAGGCCCCTCAACTTTTTTCGAACCATCTTTACCTTGAACTTCAATTTCACCATCATCGAGGCATTTTGCAGTGGGTTTGACAGACGGGGGCGACACAATTCTAGTACATTGTTCAGAATTTGCATCGGACAACACTATTTCTTTTCTGCATTTGGAATAAGTTGATCTCAACGATTTGAGTACAGGTAACTTAATTTTAGCTTTTGCAGTTTTTATAGGGGGCACTTTTGCGTCAACCGGTTCTGGATTTTTACTTGAATCCACAGCAGATGAAGTTTTAAAATCGTCTTTTGAATTTTCAGGTACAGGTTTATCAGAAGCAATGATGTCTTCCAGTTCGCCATTTTTAGCAATCTGTGCTTCCTGGAATTTCAATCTAGTCTTTCTATTCTCTTCAAAATTTTTCACGGGACTATCAATTGCAATCAGACACCAATCATTATCTAGACGGTTTGCTTTTTCATTCTGATTAATCTCATTGATATGATTGTCATTTTTTTCGTGAGGTAACATGGGTGAATCTTCTATGGAGGAACCTTGCAAAACGGCATTATTTGTGAACTGCATTTTGTCTACGCATTTTTTTGTATCTAACGAAACAGTTTCAGATTTTTCTATATCCTTAGAGTTATTGCGAATTAATTCATCATTTTTCGAACTTTCTAATGAATTTGTATTCCCTTTTTCCGTGAAATTCGCGATAAATTCAGCTATATTTTCAATTCTTTCTTCTTTCGAGATATTCATAGCATCACTTGGGCCTGCTGGTCGGTCCGATTCGGGAATCGTTAACACTGTTTCATCAGAAATCAGAGGTTTTTCGCAAATTTGATTGTTCCCAATTTCTCTTAACGGATGTGAACACTTTTCCTTCGATATCATTTGCGTTTGATCAGATAAATGAAGCTTAGAGACTCTAGGTAAGATTTCTTCCCTAACATTTACAATACTGTTCATACTTTTACCAGGACTAGATTCCACGCTATCTACGATCTCACCTTCCTCCAGAGATACCAAACTCTTCGTTTTCGGAACATTTGACGTCTGCGCGGAGTCCTCAAAAGGTAAAATTTCTTCAACCTTGATGTTTTCTATTGCTTGTGCAACAGGTTTCGAAGTCTGAGCTGCAGAAATAACATCAATTTCAGTACGATCCGGTTTTCGGTTTCCCTCGTTAGAATGCCTTTCTTCTCGCGACTTTGATTTTCTAGACAACTTTTCATCTTTAGAGGACACGTAGGATATCTTTTCTTTACTATCTGCTCTAGTATTGTCCGGTGTTTTAGATCTCGCGCTGTGGTGGATCTTGTCATCAATTTTTTTGTGCCCATTTAGGCTTTTACTTTCTTCTGCTCGATCGCTGTGCTCAATTTTTTCCTTCAAATCATGAATCTCTTTGCTAAATTCACTCAGATTATCACCGTCTTTATTTTTTTGGTCTTTCCGTCTGTCAAATCTGTCTCTGCTTCTTTTTCTGTGCCTGTTGTCGTGACGTCTGTCTCGGTTTTTATTTTTGTAACATTCTTCCGGCGTTCTACTCCGCGATCTATTATAACGTTTGTTCTTTTCATTACGAACATTATGCTCCGTGCTTCTAGATCTACTTCGTATATCATTGCATTTTTTACTATACTTTCCCTTATCAGCGACAGATCTTTTTTCATGCTTGACCGAATTATTTCCATCAAAATCTGGATCAATTCCTTCCGCGAGTAGTAATAAACGTAATGCGACTCTGTTATGTCCATCTTCATGTTTATTTTCAACTGCTGTGGTAGCGCTTCCTCCCTTACTTTGAATATTATTTGCAACAAATTCATCAATGTGTCGATCACTGGAATTATTCCTTTTTGCCTTTTTAGAGTTAGAACGATCACTTCTATCTATGTGACAACTCCTATCGCGATGTGTGCTTTCACGGTCGTTCGTCTTAAATTTTTTGTAATTTTTCGTATCTGACTTGTCCACCGAGTGTCTTTTTCTGTTACGATGATCATCAACAGTTGAAGTTCTCCACCCAGTAAGACTACTGATTTCCTGAGAATGAGAACTACGCACTGAATCAAGGTTCGAACTCTTGTTGTTTATCCTAGTTACATTGTTTCCCTTGTTATCTGGCCTTGGGCTATTGGATTGGCTCGAGTCTTTCGAAGAAACTTCAGCATCCCCGTCAACCAGTCTCGATACACTAGGTTCAATATTCTGCTTCCGAAGATCCTGTTCTCCAATATCCTTGGATCGTAGACTTTGCATTCTCTCAGCTTCCTGTTCTTTGAGAATCCTCTTGTGCAATCGCTGACCAAACACTGTGCTCGTAAGACCATTGGCTTGATGCGATTTCTTGGTAACAACATCGTCATCGTCATCATCAGATACAGGAGGGTCACATACAAACTCAGTCAAATCTGATACTTTAGGTATTTGAATACTATTGTCTTTAGTTTCAGAAATTTCTTCTCTCTTCTTGCTCAAAAGACTTCGATGTGTGGGTCGATTATGACTTCCTCTTCGGAATCGCATATCGTCCAATCTAGAAAAAATATTATCCAAAGTGCTTAACAATTACAGGCTGTGAGAAAATATTGTACGAAACATATCGATGGGTATTTTCAACATACTCTTTTCTAACTTCAGCAATCATTCTATCCTTTCTGGCTATTTCTGCTTTAGCTGTTTGCAGTAAAGAAGAGAGGTTAACTTCCAAATTATGATTTGTCTTCTTTACAGCTTCCAGGCTCTGTGTCAGATCATCAACTTTCTTTTCTAGTTCCACACATTTTTCCGAAAGTATCTTATTTTTTTCCGCAAGCTAAAATCGTAGAAAATATTTGATCAAAATAAGAAAATAAAACACAATTTAGGATACACGACATAACCTTCAACGAAGGTTACAACCATGGAGAATATTTTTTACATTTTCATTGTCTTCGTTGAAACTGGGTAAATCAGCGTAGATGTCAATCTCTTCGTCCATTTTAGACCTAATATTTCGTTTTGTTGTCTAATATTATGAAAAACCGAACATGGTTAGATGCTATCGCGCTAATTCATACGCCAAATGTCAAATGAACAGAAGCAGAGCCCACTGGGTACTCTTGAATTGGCGGCAAGACGGGGCCGTGTATTTGTTACAGTGGAATGCAAACACGGAGACCGGAAACATATTTCAACTATTTTCACAGTTTTTAAGCTTTAGCAAACAATTATGATGATATTTCTGGTTCAATTAAGCCACAAAATGCCAGATATTCTTATGGGGATCACACAAGCGACTGCAATAGATCGAGCAGATCCGAATTATGCGAGATCACTAGCATTTTCAATTAAATTAATTCACACAAGTTGAAACTAGCTTTCAAAATTTACTCTCAAAGTTCTAGTACCACATATATTTAATAAATTCTAGAATTCATTAATAATAGTTATCGAAAAACCAGTGTAGAGAATCAGGCGTCGCTGAAATAAAACCCAATCTATATTCTCATGTTTCTGATTTCATTTACAGTCTGGCGTCACATGTAATACGTACTAACTATTAACAAATGGAATTAGTTATACTTTAATTCAGTTTATAGCTAAAATCTAGCAATTTTGAAGTCCTACAGGCTCCACGGTTTCTTTTTGAAGATGCTGCGTTCGTGAGCCCTTGCGTGAGCCCAGTTCATTCGATGTCGCTGTGGTTAACGTCATGCCTGCAGTTAACAGGTATGCTAATAATATCTATTAATACCTGGAAACTCGTACTAACTACGCAATATGATGTGGAATGTGATTTTCCTCTGATTATTCAAAGGTTGTAGCATTGAAAAGTTTTGATAGTATCGTGTAATGGGCGAGTAGTGCGTCTGCGCAGAAAGCCGGTGGTTGTCGGTGTCGAGGGCCTCAAGCATTTCAGACTTTAGTAGCGACGCGCACCTTGGATGCGTGGTTCTTGTACCGAGTTTTAAGCTGTGAGAACACCGTAATAACGATATATATAATTATTCCTCAAAAGTTTAAAGTGTATATCAGTGTATTTAATGTGGTGCCAACAGATATGTGTACTACCTACTAAACTGGGATAAAAAGTGTATTTAAAAGGATCGGATAGTTTGCATCGTGCTGGAGAATCGCAACTATGAGGCACTGATATTCAAGGAGAAACTCTCGGAGCTGCCTGTTACCTGAAAAACGAGGTACCTGTACTGCTAGCATATAGTCGAACCTGTTGATGTTTTCCCTCTTACCTGAACTCCTCTTCTCGGTATAAAACTTTTCGTTTATACGTACGTTTCTCAATATAAATACCTAACGCGTTTTATCCGCGGAGTGGTTGAATATTTACTAGATTTTTCAGAGGTATCTATAATTATTTTAACATCTGCATACCTGCTACGTGCATTATAATGATTATTATGAACACATATCAAAGGTGATTCCAACCGCATACGAATTGAAAACGCACGTCGAATGAACGAGACTTATGGATGACTCATAACTCAGTTATTTCAAATAATAGTCTCTTTATACACGCTTATAATATGTCACAAATTCAGTTCCAAACTTTTCACCTGTCCGTTCTTACTCCAATCAAATATAGTGTGGAAAAACTTTGAATTGTAAAGCATCAATTAGGGAATATATAAACTTTTGAGATAATGAAGAATTAGCCAAGTCAATCCTGCACAGACCGAAACTGTTAGCCGATTTTTATTAAAATAAAAATCTGTTAAGAAAAGCCAGCTGTTCATTTTGTAAAATTATTATTGTTTCATGCGGTTCTTGCATAAATCATTTGCTGGTGCTGACGGTGTTATAAACTTCTTCGTGGGGCAATATATCTTGCTAGAAAAGTCCAATATCGTATATCGTATGTATAGTATATCGGCTCATAGAAATAGTGCAGCTTGTTTTTTTCTTTTCCTTTAAATATTCGTTCTATGCATAAATAACGAAACACGTATTCATTATAGTCCTGAGCCTGCAGCATTCTTAAAATTCGACTGGCTCATATTGTCCATCGTATTATATGCGAATGTCTTTATAAAGAAGTTGTGCCAACTAACTGAAACAGCTCTTACTCACACCTTGAAGGATCGTTGTATATTTTTTTACGCCCACGCGGAAATTCATAGCTTATGACTTTCAGACCTGATACTTCTGGAATTTTTTATGCACAAATGATGTATATTACCCTCGTAAGCGAATGCCTCACAGGGAAAAATAATATATGTAAGAAGAATTTACGTTTCTACTAGTATTCTTTGAAATTCACAATTATCACTTTCACAGCACTTTTTCGAGCAGCAAAAGTGTTATATTACCTAATGACCGAGATGGTAAATGTCACTCATTAACAATGTGGGCAATTTTTTTATCTCACCTTGCAGCAAACGATGAGATTGCATCGTTAAGAGTTTTTGAGATTTTTTTTTCTCTCCTCCCTCTTCTAAAACGTTACCCTCTTAAGAATGATTGCATACTTAAGGGTTTTCAGGTACCATTTATTTTTATATGCCTCATACAGACAATGATTATACCACCATGATATAGTTACATTCCACCATCGTATTTTTTTCTAATTTTATTTTATTTTTTTTTATGTCGTTATCGCGTGTTTGATGGGAAATGATTGATAAAATAATTAACTGGTCAATTATTCTCTGGCATTCACGCGTGTATGAAAAAATCATCGTACAGAAAATCTTACTAATTTCTTTACACTCTAGAAATAACATGAATAATGGATATAAATGTATAACAAAGCTTATCATCATCCCATAATTAATCCCACCTAAAATACGTATATTTCAAGTTGTTTGATATAGTCAATGATCTCGTTGAAAGCGAAATTGTTTTGCAGAATTGTATCGTTGAACCCAGATTCTTTCCTTTTTACTTGAACGTTTTTTTTCTTTTTCGCTCTCATTTTTTCTTCCGCTATATTTTATTCTATTCTCAGCGTTTATTTTGCATGACTTTTAGAAATACCATATGCACACGCGATGTTTCCCCTAAAAGTTTCAAAAGTTTTAAGCAGCTGCACGATTTTCCACACGAATCAATACCTAATCGATCGAAGTAGCTCGAGGAGCTATGACGTATACCAAAGACCCGAACCATTTTTTGCTTTTTTTTTTGATCTTGGTCTCTTTATTCCACGACTGAATGGAAAATCATCTCTAACAATTAAAAGTGATTGTCGAACTTTCAATACCGGTCTAACCTTTTCTTTCCTTTTTTTTTCTCATGATCCTCTGCAATTTCTGTGGGAATTTCCGATAAAAGGAAAATGAAAAATGTATTAATTCCTCTAATATTGCACTGCAGATATTGCTTTTTTAAAATACTTATTTTATTATGCTTTGCTTATTAGTGTAATGTTCGTTGCCGATTATTCTATCCTTCTCTTCTTTTTCCTTTTTCTTTTTATATAGGTATACAAGAAATTGAACCTAATGCGGCAAAACAACGATGCTCAGTTGTACCTATTTGCCGTGTAATTTTTCCTTTTTTTTACGACAAGTGCAAAACGGAAAACACATCAGTCAAGAGAAGGATTTGCTTTTCATCGTATGGTTATAGTGTCAATCTCTGCCGCAGCCACGATAGTATAGTATACTTGAGTACAAATAAAAACAAAAAAAAAACCTGCGACGGAATATAATATTCGTATATCTTCTTTGCGCATTAAATATATATACACGAGAAGATAAAGACACCTTGGTGCTAAACAAATAGTAAACGTGGCGGACCGCCCACAGCTGATAACAAAAGCAACCGCGATCGTTGAACACACTTGAACGTTGTAACTGAAACTTTTGTTGATCATCGAATCTGAACTATAGGATATCATTAGTCTGCGAGGGAGATGGGGGAGGTTGCGCGGAATACGTGCGTCTCTCGTTAATTCCATTGATTAATTTTTTTTTAAATTTATTATGACTTTACTTTTCTTATTCCTTGTTCTTTATTTGCGATGAAATATAAAGTGCACAGCTCGTGTAACGTAAGAAGGGGTCCCATCGTGTATCTCACTTTCATGAATTATCAATCGTCAAGCGATAAAACCCTCCGGAATTCATTATCGTAATTGATAACGGTATATTACTGCTTGCAAAATTGTTAATATTTGAAATCCCTTCATATCATCCGTCTGCATCGTGTGCGAGCTAGTTCCGCGTATACACGATATAATTCAACACGTACTTCTTCTTTTTCCAACTGTTTGGCGGTTACACCTGTAATTTAAGATAAACCATATTTTGTATCGCAACAGCAAACAGAGAGCGATCTCAACGCCGATTCCGAGGGTGGTATGTGTGCATAAACTGATAAAATATCGTATGGTTTTGAGGCGATGATCGTTATAGGCTCACGTCAGGAGAACACCAACTGCAGGACCACGTCGTTGCGCATGGGGATCTTTGAGACTCTTGGTGTCAAGTCGGACCTTGGTATTCGGGTTGTCGCCGGATGCCAAGGGCATTAGTATTCCCCGAGGCTACCTTACAACTTCTCTCCTCCGCGTATACCTAGCTAAGAGAGGCGTGCGGCACGCTCACTACGGGCTCCATGCACCACGCGTTCGCGTTCGCGTTCTTCTCGTTCGTTCTTTAGTTCGTTGGCTACCATAATGCTGCTCCACGTCGTCTTACTATACGGTATACAATTTTACCTTGCCTTACCTTGCCGCTTACTATACTTACGATTTAACCAAACCTTACCTCAAGATTGAGCGAGATGAAGATAGAGAGCGAGAAAGAGAGAGAGGAGGCTGTGGAGAACGTCATGATGGGGTTCTTTCCTCCGTTCCTTCGCCACTCCTCTTCATTCCACTCAAAGCGTAAAGCCGGTGATCGTCACTCTTGGTATGGGTAATACACAACGCATTATACTATAGTGTACGCTATATCGTTATGTTATGTGTACTTATGGCATACATATATACCGAAGTTTCGTGTACATGAAGAGGCTCGGAACATCTATGCCTGCCTCAACATCAACTCGTTTTTGTATAGCTGGTATATAGCGCAGTAACAGCGCAGCCCACGAATGAATATGTGCAGGACGCGACCACGCGACGAACATGAGGAGACACTGAAACACACAGTCCATTCGACTTAGGTTCCCAATCTTGTATACCATATACTATATCATAGCTCGGGCTCTTATAATACTGCAAAAGCCTTTGTGCGAACGATTCCGTTACGCCTTGGGCTCCTCACCACAATTTTAATTCTTTTTTTTCTTTTTTTTTCGCCTCTTCTCATGGTCAGATTTTGTCCCGGTAGTGAAGTATTAGTGGTGGTAGCAGTCGACCTTCCCTTACCTTACCCCTTATTCATCCCTTCATCATTTTCTGACAGTCCCGCACACGCCGCCCTTCCAAACGCGGGGTTCACGGATACGGTTTCTTTTTTTCATTCATTTTTCAAGGTTCAAAGATCGGGTGTAGGGATTCCATAGAGGATCTGATCTCAAGATTCTCTAAATTAGCTAAGTATCTATATACTGCGTATTACATTTTCTAGATAAAGTTAATCGGGTGCAAGATCACATAATTTTTTCTTCAGTCGAAGAGCGATGGATATAAGAGCTGCCATTTATGCATATATGACCTCTGCTGCTTTCCTTTCTCTTCTCTTTTATCTTTACCATCCTTTCCTTTCCCTTTCAATTCTCTTCCGTCGTCACCGACGGAAACTGCAGACTTACCCTTGACCGATTGTGGTATGGATCAAAGGACAAATGGATCGAAAGGGATGATTGGCTCGGGTAAAAAAATCTCATGATTCAATCCCCAAAAATATATCAACATTTTCAAAGTCCGTTGAAACTGTGTAATGTATAGCCATGTATATCAGATGTTATGACCATTGCCACATTCCAATACCAAATAACTCTGCTAATTATTTTCAAGCAGAAAAGAGAGACGGAGAAACGGAGAGAGAAAGAAAAAAAAACCGTATAATAACTCCGTGCTATAAATTGCGCAAGGATAATAACGATGACGTAGTAGACCGTGCAGTAGCTGGCTGCAAAAACGGATGTTGTAATAATTTTTTGAACTGTAGTGTCCATCGGACGATGTGCTACTCTATACTCCTAATGATACATACCACGGATATGATATAATCGGTGAGTTAGTTTTGTGGATAAGATGTTACAGCGTAATTCTACCCCTTTACAAAACAATTCTCATCATGAGTTGTATAATGGTTATAGAGTTACTTCTGGGTATAACCCTATTGACATTTACGTGACGAAGAGACATCTAACTGTATAAATAACGAATTGCAATTTAACCTGGCGATGATATGATTTTGATTATTAAATCAATTCTCAGAAAGAAAGTATATATAATTCGTACACAGCTTATGTTTTGTTGAAAATCACGGTGGAAAATAGTCGACATCCTATTGCAGCGATATGTATAAAGTATTTTTTATATAGTAATATTTGGAAATGCGAAAAGCGAGGTTGGAATATATTTCAGGTGTACGCATCAATCATCCCTTTCTTAGGAACTGGTTCCTGAAAAATATGAATTTTTCATACCATTTTTGAATTTTCGGCAAAATTTCAGGACACCTGCGGTAAAGGCTTCGGTGATCGTTATGCCACAGGATTGTTTTCCAAAAGTATAGTAAGAAAATCGAAAGCGTATCGCTTTATCAAATATATATCAAACTTTTCAATCTACAAGTTTCAGAATATGATCCGATTTTCAGTCTAATGAAAGAACTTCGATTTCCCAAATTTCAAGCTGATCCATATAGCGGTATGATATAAAAAGGGAATAATTAGCCCTCGTAGTAATTCAGTGCACACGTCCTTGGGATACCGATGGTAAAAACATATATTTTTTTTTTTTTTCGTTCCTCTAGCCCCCTGCGAGGCGCTGTCTCGTTAAAATATCATTCGCACCCCAATATGTCCTATGCCTGGTACCGAAACGACGCCACTAACATTTTTTGACAAACCTGCGTGGCAGGTTACGACTTTATGGGTAACAAACGCATGTATGATGGTTGGTCGAACTAAGTACCGGGCAAAGAGCTGTTGAAAACGTATATATATATACGACTATATGCATGTACATACATATGCATACCCCTTTCACGCCGTGGCGATGAAATTTGCTCTGGGCTATACCTGAACAGTTCAAACTACTACTCACCATGCCCATTTCTGAGTGCTAAGAATTTCATTAGGGACAACACCGCACGTATAGTTTGCTTATTTCATTCGCACCCATGCGCGACGCATGGCGTTTGCCTTTTATTGATTTGTATATATTTACTTAAACTATACTTTGACCAAGGGTCGATCTTATGGGAATACAAGCAACGATCTTTTCTCTTCTTTACTTTTTTTTTTTTTATCTTTTTTAATTTTGTTCTTTTTTCTTCTTCCTTATAATGCAAGTACACTTCAGTCAGTCACTCACTCACTACCCCCCTGACTGACTGTCATTTTTCTCAATCTGGTTTTTCGTCTACCCCATCATCTCGTGTTGACAGAACCTCACGTCTCACTGGTTACAAATTACGTTATGGCCAGTTAGACGAATTATTATACAAAAAGGACTGAATTAATCATCAAAGAGTTTATATCCTGCTAAATTTGGTTCATTGAATTTTTTTAACGAGTTATATTATATATGTAACGTAATATCAAACAGTTACATACACGGCTTACTCGCTAATTAGCAATTATTTTTTTGTCCAAGTGATCGCGTAACTCTTCCTTTTTTTTATTTTTTATTTGCACCCATTATAAGGTTCGTTTTTGGTTTTTGGTTTTTCTCTTTGACCAACGAATATCTCCGAACTTTGTGGATTTATGCATCTATAGATGCTTAGGTATAAGGTACATTTGCATATAGGTATTTATCGGCTTTCTGTATCGAAGTATTTATTTCACCGGTTTTCTAAAAGGGTTTTTATAGACGATGGGTTAGTATAAAGAGGGTGAAACACTTGTCTTGTAAACGGTCTGAAGAATAAAGCGCGTTCTGAAGTGCTCTAGCTTGCATCAGCGCAGCAGCTACAACTTGAGTTTTATATACTCCGGTAACTTTGAATTGCTCCGCAGGTTTTTGAACCTAAGAGCAATATAGGTATATGTATGTGATTTTATATTCGTTTAAACTCGTCTACTTCTCATCTTTCCATTTTTCTATACGTGTATATATATAGGTACGCATATCTATATACTAAAAAAACACCATGGCGGCAGCGACGGCGGCGGCACTGACCTTTTTTTTTTTTTCATTAACTGCACTTCGCTATAAACAGCTTATATATATGCACATTATAATTTTCACACACATTATACAGGAATTATTTTCTTGTTTCTCCGCATCTTCGTAATTGTTGAAATCTACAACGAATAACGTGTAACGAAGGATATTTCGATAGTTTTTCCGTGTGCGCCATGGTCAAAATGCACTTTTATATCTCCGCTTGTTCTTAGGGTTTCGAGAAAAAATTGCAAAAAATAAAAGGATACATTTATGTAAAACGTAATTGATATATCTATATGTATAACGATATCTACTATGGAGAACGAACGAGTCGTGCTTTTATATCCCCATGTGTGTAATTTCGCGACGCTCGTTTTTGGCCGCGAACGAAGCAACTGATATTGTTTTTATTTTTTTTTTTATACACACCTATATACCTACATACGTACAGTACGTATCGTCCATAGTTAGGTCACATTTGAGAACACGTTAGTATACGTTTTAGCCGTTACCCGCGTGTTGAACCAACGAGATAACGTTTCGCAAGCATTTTGTCGAGCATTTTGTCCAACATACGCGGAGATTCGCCTGCATGACGCGAACGCTGTATTAATATTAGTGTCTCGCTATTGCCTGGCTCAATTCATCCGACCTGCAAAGTCAACGGCTTTTTCGCTTTCCATTGAATTCAGGAACTCGCACGTACCCTCGTAGTTATCAATGCGATTATTACGAACCTATGGACGTGAGAAATTTCGCCGAGTGAATTCGCAAAGTTTTATTTGTATTTGCATTTATCATTGCAACCAACTTTGTCGCTGGACGTTCACGGTATATGCAGGATACGTATATACTTGAAACTTAATTTCGGTCAATTTCCGTATTGCCACATCGCGCAACGACGCGGTTTCGCGCTCCGCACATATCTCTGTATGAATACATACCACCTACACATATAACCTAATTTAATTTTCCTCTGTGTACTCACCGAAAGCCTGTGGAATAAATTAGGGAAATTGCGTAGGAGTTTGCGGAGGAAATCTAGATATTAAAATGCTAAAAGGCAATTTTTCTTATTCTCTTCTCTCTTGTGTAGTCGTGTATAACATTATATACTGACGAGGTAAACGGCCGTTCTTGATATCTTTTTGATCCACGGACAGTATTTTACTTCTTTTTTCCATTCCATTATTTCCTTTGCGACAAAATCCTCTAATTTGAACTCTTATAATAAGCTATATATAATGTACATATATACATGTATTTCTATATGGAGTACCCTTAGCTCGACTATTATGTACATAAGTATAGCTACATGGATATAAACTACGGTCATAAATAGGCGTGCATAACTGGATTTAGAATTAGCCGTGTGTAATAAAAGACTAGCATATACCCATAGAATGCATGCCTACGGTGACGGTACGTAAGTATTAATAAGAATTAAAATCACAATGGCCAAAAATGGCATTCACCGCATGTACCATATATAATATAAGAAAGTTTTTTTTTTTTGTTGTTTGTTCTTTTTTAATTTTTTTTTCTAATTTTTTTTGGTCGGTGAAACCGTTTCTTGTTTGCCAGCTGAGAGCGAGATGTTTGCCAGAAATAAAAGAATTTTCACCCGACCAGGAATCACATAATGGGTCTAGCTGTCAAGAGTTGACAATCGAGCCGTGAAGGAGAAAAAAAATTAATAAACAAAAACTGAAGAAAGAAATAAGTAAACGTTTTCGTGATCGCATTGCACTTTGATTTTTGTTATATGTCAGAGTATAATTTTCTTAATAAGACTTACAACGTCCATTGGGGGTCAGAACCCTCGAAGAAAGAAAGGATGTGAAATATAGTGGAATAAAAGAAAAGAAAAGTGCAGGAAAAATGCTCGGTAGTCTTAGCGATGTATTTTTGTTTGACCTTTAACGCAAAGCAGACTGCACTGCGAACTGCATCTTTTTATACACATAATACAGAGTTCTCTCTCCGCAGTATAGCAGCACTTGAAAACACACATGGCTTTTAATAATGAAACCATTTAATTTCCTCCTCTTGTACGCTTGTTCTTCACATTTCGCAGTGTCTTACGTATTATAATATATCCATCTGCGAATTGTCTGTTGCGTTTCACGTGCGAACAGGTTTCATTTTTTACTATCATTTCCGAGGAAATCTTCTGAGAAATTTGAATATACGGCGCGACTATAAAGTGGACAATCTTTTCTGCCAGCTATAGTCATCGCTGGTACCTATAATACTCGTATAGGCATATGCGAATGGTGCAATGATTTTTCTATGAACTTCCTAGGTATCTTCTATCCCCATTGTCCTAGTTGAGTATATAACGTGGCTTTGAGGCTGGTCGGTCTAAGGGGGGTACATACATTGAATAATGTAAGGTCTATTCCCTCGCTCACTGTATGTACGAAAAGCTTGAAAAACACCCTAGCGCGGAAACCACGTTGACACTTTTATCCACCCTTTGCGTTTTGCACGTTTACTTGTAGTGTCTGTGTGTGTCATATGCACAATTTTATGTACAATAGTACACATTTTTCCCCGAAACGGAGAGTCCTCGACTATAAACTCACTTTTTATTTTCTCTCGTTTCCTTCGTTCGTTAATTTTACTGCATGAGAATTATTTTTTTTACATTTTATATTTTTACTCTTTCTTACCACATCATACCGCACATTTTTATTCATCTCTTTTTCTTTCCGCACTTCTATGTCGACACATATGTGCAATGTTCAGCTTTGTAATTGCAGGTATACACCCCTGCAGCGTGTGCTTGTTCTCTTCAGCATCGTTGTCGTTGTTCCCTTCGAATTTTGGCTTCTGCGTTACCTCACGTCTTTTTGTCTGTGTACGGTACACGTACATACATTTAGGTAAACTGACACCCCATCGTTTCGGAGCCGCTGTTGCAGACCCCGAAGGCATATGTGCTGAAAAAAAAATAATTTTTTCAGACACTTTCTAAATGTTTTAAAACCGGAAGACGTGTTAAACGCTTGGACTTTGGACTCCTTGTCTGCCCGTATACCGTGTCAATATAAAACAAGGCTTCTCTTTTATTAGAACAATGAGGAAAAAAAAACAATAAAAAAATTCTCAGCTGCAGGTTGTATGTACCACCACCTTATATATTATACGTATAATGTCATGGTGATCACCAGGTGATTTTTGTCGATGGGGGATGAAAAGAGAAGAAAATAAAATAATAATAATAACTGATCAATTAGAAATTTTCAAAGAGAGGATCTTCTGCTCTCTGCTTTCTAAAACCGCCATCGATGCACAAGTAGTCCCCAAAAATGCATCGCTGCACTGCAGTTAAGATTTGAAGCGGTTTTCTTTTTCTTTTTTTTTTTTTTTTTGCTTCTATCCTGAATTCTCGCCTTATTGTCAGCGAACAGTTAAAATATTTTAATGGCACGTCCCGAGCGGAGTCTTACATCGCAGTCGGGTCTTTATTTGCACCAAAAAAAAAAAAAGGAAGAAAGAAAAGAAAAAAAAAAGAAAGCAAAGGAAAGAAAGAAAAAGTTTTTTTTTTTTTTCCCTACTGCGTATTATTCTATGCATTGCACGATGGGACGACAAGGGTCAGGGAACTGGGCCGTGTCTAAGCGAACCCGAATATATAGGAAGTACTATAGCCTGTACGTATATGTATATAGTTATATACCTATACGTATACGTTCTTTCGCGATGGTAAAATCTCAACTTCGCTGATCTCTGCAGAATTTCTATAGATATATATATCATAGATTCAAATCTCGCTGATATATAACTTTCCCATGAATGTAATATAATATAATATAATAGAACCAACGAAATTTGATTTCCGAGTCAAAATTTCATCCCCCATAATATATTTATATCCAAGTATGTATGCTGTACTCATCTTCGGAAGAGTTGAAAAGAAAAAATAATAATTATCTATATCAAGCGGTGAGAATTCTTAATATCTTCTATCTCAAAATTTTTCTTTCCCATGCACCGAGCTTTGTAAAAAGAGATCAGTTTCGTATACCTATTATCTTCTGTGTTTTCCCGGTACGTCTTTAGTCGCTCCCTATTGTCTTTTGTTATTAGCGACAAACAAAAAGATGATCAGTTTACGAAGCTATATCCGAAGTAAGGGGCGTTGCACACCGAAACACACTCTATGTACCGACCGCGAAGAACGGTCTTGATATACCGCACGCTGTACAGATCCGCATATGCCTGTATGTGTATATGAATGTACTTCGCTGTTCCTTCGGGAAGAGGGTTAACCTCATCAGGGAACAATAGGTAATTCTATAGGAAGGTTTTCTCCGCCTACTTATGTACTCGAAAAGGAACCACGACCCCGTGCACGATTACACCAGACACATCGTGAAAAATATCAGAGACTCAAAATTACGCACGAAATGAAAGTTGGAAAGAAAAAAAATCACACATCTCTTGCGATAAATTTCTCGTGCCAATCGCAGTAGGGTAGGAGTATATTTAGAAAGAAAAAAAAAAATTGATACTCAAAAATCACTCGATTTTGGCATACGTATGCATAATGTATTGTATATGTATAGGTGTGTATGTGTATAAAATTATCGATTAGAGCCGATGATACGTGTCTGTTTTTTCATAAATGTATATACTATATACATATTTGCATATATATCTGTGTATTATTGAAGCTGCGCGGTCAATTGGTGTTAAACCATTGAGGTCAATCGGGTTATACTTTATAATGAAATACGGGGTAGCAATGACCCACGAATCATATATATACGACACTAACTGCGCGGTTTACTGGTAGCAGCAGCAGCAGCAGCAGTTTCTCTTCTGTTCGCCATATGGCGTGGTATACGATGATCATAAATTAAAAAAAATTAAAAAAATGAAGAAGAAAATTGAAGGTAAAAATAACGTCCGCGTCGTCGCCGAAATATAATGATATATACGTACTGCAGAATGAAGAAAAAAAAACATAACAAGGACTACGAAGAGCTCGATTTGCGAATGTCGCGGGGATTGAGTTTCAAACTTAATTGATTTGACTTCACTACCTTTTTTGTTTCTTCTTTTTTTACACGGTCAAATTATCTCAGCATTCTATGCTATTCCATTTCACGCGGTAACGGTTTCATCGTACAACGCGATCCGAACAATATAATTGGAACAATTTTCTATCTCTATGTAATGTTCATTATAGAAACTCAATTTTCGGAAATCGAATTATATAATCAAACCGTAATTAGTTACTTTAACTGTTATCGATTGGACATATATTTTTAGATCCCCTTTTTTCTTCTATTGTTTAGAAATTCGAATTTGAGATTCATTATAATTAATTAATTAGGTATACCTATATATATTTGGTACGAAACATGGCAGGTACCTATGTATGATCCTTTGGAAAATTTTTGGAATTTCATGTATCATATGCTGTTTCGAAAAACGCATCCTAAAGAAGCAGGGAAATAAAAATAGAAAAAATTTCACCTGAGGCTTTTTCATTTTGTTCATTGATTAGCGCGATATGTTCTTATTCTGGTATCCACAGTTTCTTATGTGAAAGATTACGGCCTGCTGGTTCTTAACAAATCGTGCTGGGGGTGGGTTACGCCCATCCCGCCCCCCTTTTTTTTTTTTTAATTTTTTTTACCAACGCGCTCTACTTTGTCGCGACATGTTATAATAATACATTTATACAAGTGCATATCGTAAGCAGGAAATGTCTCGTTAGAAATAATAAACAACCATTTAACACCGCAGAGTCAGAAGGTTGGCTATTAACATGGCGCGTTGTAATAATTATATCATAAATATAAAGAACATTACATAAAAGTTTTACATAAAAATTTCTCGTATTCCGAGAAAGGTAAAATGGTTGTTTGATTATCTGCTAGAAATCTTTTTTTAGAAAAATTATCTACGACGATTTTTTCTGGAATTCGTTTTTTTTCTTCTTCTTTTTAAATTAATTTGACCATTACAAATTCCGTATACGTATGTACATTGTTTTTACTCAATGAACGTCGAAAATGAATTGCCGGAAGCTTTTATAATAATCCAGGTTAAAAATAGATCTTCTCCCTCTTTTTACCTTCTCTCTCTCTTTCTCTCTCTCTCTCCTTTTTTCTCTGCTATATACCTACGGTGTATGCATATATAGAACAATAATGACAATTATTCATCATTGGCATTCCGATTATAAAACGCCCCTTTCCCCGCCCCCTTCCGCGCCCCTTTCGGCTTCAGATTCTATCGTGCGTTGCGGAGACTCGATTTTAATAAAATAATTCTTCTTCCATTTAGTTATAATTCTTCCGAAATCAAACTGTATATAGATATTTATATACGTCTATACGTATACCGAGCTTATACTGGATGATATTTTTTTATCTGTCACGTAGCCGGCAAGCACGCACGTCGGCACGGCCTGCCACGACCATAATATTGAGCATTAGGGGGATTCTTTTGTAACAATAAACGACTCTGCTAAATCCCCAAAAAATCCTAGTAAAATAGGGTGACTTAATTCAGTACAAAATCCATTGTCACGATTATTATGTCATGTGCACACGATGCTGGACGGAGAAAAGAGAAAAAAAAAGAAAAAAAATTACCAGAACTACCAATCTTGCCATTCATTCGCGACAGTCTGCAATAATCCCTGTGTACCTACTTTCCGGGCGAAGAAAGTTTTCATTCTTCTTTTCTTTTTTTTTCAATACGTTTTTGATTATATTGACAGCCCCCCCGATGAAACGCGCGTACAATAGAGGGTATATGAAGATACATTTTTTGAAAATTTGAAAAAATTTACATGATCGCGAGAAAGTTTTATCAATAGCGGAGAGAGGCGGGGGAAAGTTTGAGGGGCGGTATATTATATTTGGCGGTGATTGTGAGTATTTTTACATGAATATATACAGGGATATGTGAATGTAAATTATCGACGTACATGGACAAAGAAGTAAACGTATAAAGTTCGTCTATGTGTAAATTCGTGTACGTATATCTCTAGGGTATACGAGTAGAAGGGAAGCCACAGTGACCTAGCGTTGCATTTATACGATTTCTCGTGACCTCCGGTATTTATTTTATTTTATTTTATCTTTTTTTATCTTCCTTTTGTTTGTTCTTGTCTCTGTTTTTTTTTTTTTTTCTATGGACTTCATAATATTTCGCATACTTCCGCGTCGTCGTGAACACGTCTTTTTCTTGTTACTCTTCTTCGTATTCTCTTCCGCGGGTGGCTAACCTCGCACGTATACATAGCGTTGCATTTTCTCCGATCTGTATAGTGTGTGTGTGTTGATATCTTTAAATATATTTTTATATTCTAAACATAATTAATAATAAATTGTAATCGTAATGCATCGTAACGCCACCGTTGCCGTTCGTAGTGGTATTTTTTCAAACAAATTCAATGAAAACAGAGGAATTTACGACGGAACGATCACATTGCCAACTTACTACAATAACTGTTACCACAATTATAATCGATTTTTCGATAAACTTTATCTCTGCACGCTAAGAGCTGGAGAGTCTACAATGTTTGGTGTGAAATTTCAATGGATACGGTGAGCAAAATCAATACGACATTATCGCAAGAATTTTAATCCCTGTGCACGTACACGTTTTACCACCGATATATCGGCGCTTTGGGCTAATCTAAAACTTTTGATACCTACAGCGGTAATTAATCGTGACGTGATTTCTTTTTTCTTTTTTTTTTTTGTTTCTTTTCGAACAGTTTCGTACATCATGGTTATTTTTTTTGTTCGTCCCTCGAATCGCGGAATCTCAAAAAACACATGCGTCTATGTCAATGCGATATCTGCAGGATTACCTATACATACGTATGTGTAACTGCGATTTGATAACGCGTAGTGGGCTTAAAAATCTCCGCCCGAATACTAATATAGGTATGTATACTACGCGTTGAGAAATTTTTTATTTCCAAACTGCGGAAGAAAAAAAAAATATGTTTTTTTTTTCGAAAACGACGGATAAAGAATTATTACACCGTTGAGAATATGCAGGAAACGGAAACTTGGATGATTTAACTCCGGCTTTTGGTATAAAAATTCTTAAGCCCTGCAGCACCTTAATTAACGCGCAGCTTTATTTTTACCGATGTTGTTTATCCACGAAGAACTTGTAGGTAAATGTAATTAAATCGATGTTATAATAACGTCGCTGCAGTGGTATGTATACAGGGTTTATCCGTCCGCTATTAAATTCATCCTTCATAAACTAAAATACCGTTTTCTTTGGTAGGATACCTAAGAGTCGCACGTATACCTACAGAATGTGATGAAAAGAAGTGAAAAGATTCCAGAGAATCGTACTATATTGTATACCTTCGTAATTTATTTTATTAAATGTACGAATACATATGTATAATATTGTACCCTCTGAAAATAGGACGGTGATTTGCGGCTCAATTTACCATTCAAAACGGTGCACATCGCATAAAGTCTATCTGGGTTAAGTTCTTGTAACGGGGGTAACTCGCTAATTTACCAATTCTACAAACGAAGTGGTTAATTTACATTCTCATAATTTCCGACAGTTCGGTCACAGTCTACGTAAGTACCTACTAGAATTATGTACAATATAGATACACGTATATACGCGTTCGCTAGATCATAGCCGTAGTACCTCGCATTAAACTCCAGGATGACGACGATGACGATCATCGTGTAAAGTGTATTTCATTATAACAAAAAAAAAAAAAACAAGACAAAAAAAAAATTAACGTACGGAGTATCTATCTGTGTCACTATAATATCTACTTTCATGGTAGGTACTGACTCATTGCGGTGATGATATATACATTTATAACATTATAGTACTGAGCGAATAACTCGATTATCCCACGTTTATTCGTTCAAAATGAATCGCACCTTTTTCTTGAAGTTTTTTTTTTTTTTTTTTTTTTTCACTCTTCTCGTCAATTTCAAAGTGATCGTACTCAATTATTGGAGTCAATTGAGAACGATCAATCGAATGAAATTCACCCTACACTTGTTTTTTCGGTTTTTCAATTTATCTTTGTATGTTTTTTCTTTTTTTTTTCTTCTTGTGAATTTTTTTCCTATTTCCTCCATCTCTAAATTGCCAATTTATTTAGACTTGGTTCGATAATTTCGTCAATTCGGTTTTACACGTCATGATTCAGTAGCGTTTGACTGTTCTCCGTGTTCGGTTGCAGTTCTTTGACAAAATTTTTCGTCCGTTTCTATAATTATATTTGTGAAAAATGGATGAAAAATTGACGCTGTTCAACGAATTGAGATTGAGGTTATCGAGGTAAATTTATATTGTAATTTTATAATTCTTTGCGATTTAAATAGATCAGGGATAACGAGTTATATCTACGGTTCGTTATTAATCTATGTCGCATTTGTTATAGACTGAACAGTTGAATTATTATTCTTGCTACGCTCAAATGAAGTCGATGCAGTAGCTCAACAGTCACGATGAGTTATCACGATTATTATATATCCTCCTACTATTCCTACAACCACTGTAACCATGGGAATTATAAACTCGTAGTGTCCACGAATTAACCAGTTAATTCTATAATAACACGAATGGATTACATGGGAACCCATTTATATAGGTGTGAGATAAAAATTATTTTCACGTGACGTGTCTACCGAGAGATCTGGTAATTTCTTTTTTTCTTCTTTATGTTTCTTTTTTCTCAACCACAAACACATTTATAAATCAATATAAAGTTATTTAGTGAAGTTAATTTGAATTTTGTGAGAACAATGTAGAGGTATGTAGGTATATATACGGGAATTTCCAATAATCTTCAATTATCCTAAATCACGGAGGGTTGGTTGGTGCAGAACCTGTGTATTGGTTAAATTTGTGTAAAATATATTCTACCATATATATAGTAAATAGCAGGGAGGAAAAAAGAGCGATCGAGGGATTTTAGTCTGTGACGTGTAGTACGAAAAGAAAACGTTACACCGACGCCCGATGTTATACGTATTTTAATTGGGCGTATTTTTATTCGCGCGCTATCCTTTATGATCCTTGTTTCAAAATGACGCGCGACGATTTATTGGGGAAGAGGATTTAGTATCATTAATTTCAGATTTTTCATTCCCATACGGAGTCGATAAATATTTCGGTATAAATATTCGAAAAAAAAAACTTTGATCTGCACATTTCGAGTAATGGAACATAACCTATAACCACATATAGAGGCATATGGATGGGTTATCGGTGCAAGGGTGTAATTTGGCGCGGTAATTTGAAACTTGCAGGTAGCTTCGGGGTTTAGACCGTGTGTGGTATGTAAACTCGTTCAAAGACCTCGTTGGCTTCTGATCCTTTGAGACCGTCGTCTATCTATCCGGTGTATATGTAGCGTTGGTAAAGTTGTACCTACAAGGTACGTAATACGTATAAATACTTGCATACGTGACTTTGACTTTGACTCAAATTCGCTTCGTTGGTTACATCCAACCTGCAAACAAAGATTCGGCTCGTATGCACTAAGAAATGAATCGCCAAATCCACGCATACAACATGCAAGAAACTTGGTTTGACTCGGTTAATAGGACTTAGCTTCATCCCTGGTGTCTACACCCTACCACCGCTTTACTTCCGGTTCTCTGATGTCTGTGTACCTAAAGGTGATACGAATCTGGAATAATTTAGCTCATGGAAACTAACCCGCCACTATTTGATACCCAACACTGCATGTGTACGGTGATTTCAATCCGAATTCTGAACGTACGTTTATGTATAATAAGATTGGGGATCTTAATTTGTCTAATATTTTATATGCGTCGTCGTATCGAATCCGAAAAACTCGTATCATTCTTATCGGAAACTCGCTGTATACGTACGTATAGGGCAATTTGAGATAAGCTCAAGATATACTATTTCTGAGGAATGTGTTTCTTGGCTGGCTGTCGAGCCTAATTTTAGATCAATTTTTCTTCTTTCTCATTATCTCCCTTCACATTTCCTGTCACATAATCCACGGCGGTGGATTGTGTGAAAAACAAAAACAACTCGTGAAAATCTATTGTTGATGGTCAGTAATGAAATATTAATACAACATTACATTCAGAACACAATTCCTTTATATATTCATTCGATTCTTTTATTCTGTTATCATTATTGTTTCACCTACCTAATTTTCTGTTAATAGCCGTTTTGTGTATAATAAAATACTGACCTCCCGTTATTACAAATGACGGGGAGCAAGTTGGTGGCTAACTGTTACCGTCCGCATGTTGTTGGTAATATTCTGAGTTGCAGCATCTGCGGTTCGCTTGTGGTAACGTACCCCTTTCTTCGGACCGGAAATGCATTATTTATGATAATATGACACTCATTGTTAACTCGTGTACGGTGCCCGTTAGGTATACAATTTATTTTTACTCATTTTTAATACACTTTTACGTTCTATAAAAGTTTGCAATTTTAAACCTTTACTACAACGCGTATAATCATCTGTACTTCTTCAACGAGTGTGTATGGCATTGAGACACCTAATTTGATTATCAGCGTTTATAATTCCGTTTCTATTTTTGGTAACCTCATGTATTATATATCCCAATGACAAAAGAATTGAAGCTAGGGGCGGTGCGGACTGTACATAATTCCAAAGCTGAAAAATTCTAGCTTAGATTGTAACGTCCCTTCTCTGAATTGGGGCAGATTTCTATATTTCTTTTTTTTCTTTAATACTAAATTGTGAAGTGAAATCGAACGCAGATTGCGTGCTTATAAGCTACATAGCGTACGTATAACTTATATGACGGGAAATCGATCCCTAGACTGTATAACCGATATAATCGAACAATAGAATGAACTATATATTTCTACTATTCTCATCCAAGAAAAAATGAATGAGTTTTACTAGAATACATTTTTGTAGAAAAATTGCTACTTGATTGACGTGCGAACCAAATTCGCTCTACATTTTCTTAAACGTATCTATTTCCCATGCAAAAAAAAACAACAACTCGAAGAATATTCGATTTTCCATTTAGCCGCATATAATACGTAAATTTTCATTGCTTCGGTTACGGAAAAATGATTGATTGATCGATGACCAGCAGGCTATATCATAACCAACAGCAACTGCAGCTGCGGTCCGTCGATGTATATACATATATGTTTGGTATATTTATTTTTTCAACGATGCGTGAAAAATGACCGATCAATAGACTGTCGTCAGACGCATCTATATAATACATAATATACGGTGAACGATTCAATGGTTTTAACGTGTAGGGGTCGCCGTGATACCCACGCCGACCAGTACCATATTCCAAATGTATAGGCGAACCAAGGGTAGAAGTAGAACGGTGATTTCGAGACTGGTACCACCATTCCCTGCAAACGCAATATCCTTTTATTATCGTCCTACGAATCCATCACGTTTTGGGTCACCGTCAAAATTGAAAATTAATATCCCAAACGCACTTTATATACATATAGGCACCTATTCTGTCTTCTTTTTTATTCCGACAAATGCATCAAATATTATTTATTTATTATATAGTTTTAGATATATAGTTTTACGTATACCTATATAGATATGTATCGTATATGCATAGTCTATGTCCTTATATTGCACCGTTTAACGATGAGACTTAAAACTTTTCAAGCATTCCTGCGAAAACTGTCGAATATATGAGGAAAGTTTTTAAAGGGTCTAGACGTTATATCTATATACCTGTACGAAATGAGTGGGTACCTCATATCCGCCTCGATATACTCTATATAAAGTCCTTCCCAGATCAGATATTATTATACTTGCGTTAAAGCCAAGAGCGTAATCGAGACATCGTCTGGCAGGTATTTGGACGCTTTCAGGTGAACTGATATCATTATTACTATCATATTTTTTTTCATTTCACCCTTTACTTTGCCTCTTTATTTCCAACTTTCATCGCTCGATGGTCTTTTACTTCCTCATGTGTGCGGCCCGCACCGCTATAAGGTTCCCTTATACTACGGGGTCGTCGCTTCCGATTCTAATCTTCGCCATGTGAACAGTAAAAAAAAAGAAGAGAAAAAAAAATGAATGGGGAAAAAAAAGGGAAGGGATTACGGAAGGGTTCCTATACCATATATACCAGCTGTTGTTAGTCGGCCTATTCTGACACACCAGAAGAATCGGTTGAAATCGCGGATTTACACCTTGTATACTACAATATAGTTCGGTCAACTATTTCCATCAAGGATCGTTTAAGCGCGGTGGTTTAAAGGAAGGTTGGTACATATAGGGATATGCTCCTGATTTCCAATCCCTCTTATTCCCTGCACGATCCCTGCAGCAAGGACCTTCCCACAAATCGCTTCGGGACATCCCTCGGGTGCGGAAAAAAAATCAGTCGTACACACCCGTTATGTATTCGATTTTACGAAAATTGATGGAATAAAATTGATTTTGTAATTCGGAAAACCGATCTATTCCTTTTCTATGTACTTTGGTGACAATACGGATATAATTGTGTAGTAGAAAACACGTGAGTTACATGTCGCATAGCACTACACCTAATTATAATGTGAAATGGTATGTTCTTGAAATTCCACGCTCATTTACCGTAGTACCTCAATTATAATCTATACAAATATACGCACGTATATTATTTTTATAATTCCTTGGACTTTGATGTCGTATCAATTTTTTGAAACATATGCATGTGCACAGGTTATATACTACATATTTGAGTTTGATATGGAACAAGAATAAAAAATCAACGGTAGCCTGCCGTGAAAACGCGTCCCGTATACGAAACGTCGTATTCTTGATCGCCTCGGTATATTACAGTGCAGGAACAGGTTTCCTCAGATTTCGAAAGTCATTGACATTTTTACGCTCGCCCGAGTAAAACTTGAACGTAACTGTCAAAATGTGTACGCATTCTATTACATGGAAAATATACGTACCTTATAAGTAGGTATAGATATATGCAGAAAATAAAAAAAAATAAAAAAACAACTACGCGTAAATTATGTTTGACTACTAAAGTTGGATTAAATTCTCAAGTGCGATTTGTCATACGCTTGAGAAAAATGTAAAACAAAAAAAAATTAAACAAATTTAAATAACAAAGATGCAATGAAGAAAAAAGGGCGAAGGAAACAATGAAGTAGAAAAAAAATATTTCTCGTACAACTGATCCAGCTGTGATTTTAAAGCTATATAACTTCTCGCGGGCATTATACTATTACCGCGATTCTACCAAGTTCAAGTTTAACTCCAAAGTTCGTGCTGTGAAATAATTCTTTCAACACACACGTACATTATATACGCGCGCTTTTACTGCAACGTCGGGATTTATAGTGTAGAGGTGTTGCATAAGCGACTCGTATTTAAATTCGAAGGTATTGTCATATCCCTTAAATACTCCATTTAATATTATAATGATAATGATAACAATAATCATAACAATAATAATAATGACGATAACTGCATGCGTGCCGCACAGGGCTCTTATATGACCCCTTGACTCATATGCATAAGTGTGTGAGTTATGTGTGTACGCGGATATCAATTACAAAGGGTTCCCAAGTTGGACGAGGGCCTATTTTGCATGGTAACTACGAGTAATGGGCCGGCTTTTCAAATTGTTTACCCGTTCCGTACGATGGGGGGGCCTGATTTTTCGTGCCCCCTGTTTTTCCATTTTCATATATTACCTGCGAGATGTATAATATATATACGCCCTGCATTGGGGTATACCCCGTTTCAATTGAATGTGATTTTTTTTTTTTTGCCTTCCACCTGTGTTTTTTTTTTTTTTTCTCTTCAAACCTTATTCTTTCATTAATACTATAAGAGGAACTCCTACCGTGACTTTAAAAATGGGCGCGTCCCACGTACAAATCAACCCTTAACCCTAATATACAGTTGTCATCTAGAATGTCAAGAGGATCCTATTGTATTCCCGCAGGTCCTGCCAATAGTCAAGTCTAGAAACTGAAAGCAAAAAAAAAAATTATGCAACGTATAGATATATGCCAAGATCGAGCACCGAAGAATAGTTATACGAGAGTATAGTTTGTGTCTTTTTTTTTTGACAAAACCACGCTAAAGTAAAAAAAGCCTGCATTTGTAATTCCCATGCAGCAAAGCGTAGCGTCAAACGCACCTGGTCCTGCTTTTGGGCCCCTGGCTTCGAGGCCGTAGGGCCGAATGTTCCGTCAGGCCTCACCGCCGCCTATAGGATGCTATAGCGGCACGCATTCAGGGATGTAAGTTTTGGGTTCGGATTCTATGAAAATTTCACGCGTTCTTTGCGTTTTCGATAAATACGATGAGAAATCAACACGCTTCTGATTACGGTGAATAGAATTCTGGTTTTCATAGATGGCAAACTATCGATGAAAAATTAAAAATTCATTATGAGTCCGACGAAGGTGCTCGGTTAAATTGCCACGGCACTGCCGATTCCGTGTATACTTTAGTATGGGGGGAACGCATACCGTAGTAGATGCTGATTGTGAGTGTAGAAATTCCATCGTGTCAGTACCCCGTGAGTAAAGCATAGGCATCGGGCCCAGAGGCATCGAAAATGGGAGACGCAGCGAATGGCGCGTCTAACTGACAGTAACCATAGACGCCCCCACTCTTGAAACTCTCTTGGGCCCCCCTTCTCGTTTGGTTGCTCGATCTACTGGCCTTTCGGGCCCACTATGTAAAAAACCAAGCCGGGCCGGCTTCAAACCGTAACCAACGCGTCAGTTGCTTTCCGACCCCCGTACGCGCACGGGACATTTTTTAACATTGTTTTTTTTTCTGTGTTCTTTCTTTCGAACACTCACCCCTAATCTAGTTCCAGTTTTCCAAATACCCCGAACACAGATTTGCTTGTGTTAGAAAGTGATTTTTTTGGTTTTCTCTTTATTTGTGTAACAAAACCGAAAAATGCACACACGCATTAGTGAACGTTGGAGTAACATCGAATGGTGCAGTGGAAGAATTTAGTTCTGTAATTGTTAAACAGGTGTTTCACCGTGCGAAGGGCTTGGGTTACGTGAATTCCTGGTGAATCAGTGCTCTTGTTGTAGAAGTGAAGTTTTATGCACCCGGTAAAATGACCGTCCCTGAAGAGTGAGTACGAATTTAAATTGCCACTTGAAAATATACGAAATGTGAAGATATGGTCTTTGGTATGCGATATTGTTTGGAAAAAAAATTTCTGTGTTCTTAAAAGTCGAGGATAATGCTTCGTTTTATATACCGACGATGGAATCTCTGGCCTCTCTCTTATGGTACTCCGAAGATTCGAAGTGGTAGTAGCGCATAGCGAGCAGCAGCTGAGTCGTGTAGTATAGAATCAGCTTTTTAACGTCCTCTTCTTCTCTCTCTTATTCGAGGTGTGTCAGTCGCATTTCAAGGCGTCAGGCACCTGAGGTTAAGTCTCGGCATCCGGTGGCCCCAATAACCGAGAAAGAAATGTTATGCGACCGGTAACTCGGGCAGGATACCTGGTTCAACGGTGCTAAACGATTTCCTGGAAATCGCCAAAGCTCGCCATAAAGGGAGTAAAGAGAAAGAACCAAAAAAAAAAAAAAAGAAAGAAAAAAAGGATTGCCACTTATTTTGCATCGAACGACGCCCACGAGTTTGAATAAAAATATACAACCCCGTGCAGGAAGATTCTTTGAGAAATATGAAAAAAAAATCCAGGAAAATCCCAATACATCCCTCCATACTCGGGTAAAATATATGAAATCTCCTGCGGCCAACTTTTACATGCCTTTGAATTATTCGCCCCCACATTTTGACCACCCTGCAGCAGTGGTTGTCTGAGACTTCCTTTTTCCTTATACTGCAGCTGGGGTATATACGAACAATACACGCGAAACGAGAGCTGACGCAAAGTGGGTGAGGGTGTGTTGAGGAAGAGGCGAGACAACGGCCCCGCATTTTTCTTTTATTTTACTTCTTTTTTATTTCTTACTTCGTTAAATAAAAAAATTAAAAAAAAAAAAAAAGAAGAGCTCATGGATAAAAGAAACCCCGTGATCATGCATGGGTGTAAAACGTATATGTACGATCTTGATCGTGGTACGTGTGTGGATAAAATAAAATTACGAAGACGATGACCATAAGCGTCGTTCGTACGCTGCATTTCGACACGGACGTGTAACAAACTCGGCGAGTTGACCCCTCTTACGATGTGTCACGGTGAAACGCATCTTCCACGCTGAGCGGCTGATCTTGCTGCAGCTTTCCTGGTCCCCCATAATATCCTCTTTTTTTGATTTTTTTTTCTTCTTCCACTCCAGCTAACTGATGGACCGAAACAAACTCACGAATTGCCGCTTGATTCCCATATAGCCTTTAACTGAATGGGTGCGTTGAACGGTCACGTGAACAAACTATACATAAACTATGTGTAATATTCACCGCAGCACGAATTAACGACAAACTCGAGCTCTGATCAACTAATATCATGATGATGCATTCGCAGTCAATGAATGACACACATCCGATGGTCCGTCTTTCGAGTCGACTATAAAGTGGTGATTCAGAACTATTACACACTCCACGTTCTACGATTCATGACGATTAGAATAAAACCGGGATCTTCCCAGAATTTGTTATAAATTTACATCATCTATTTTACCTGGTAATCGCGATTCTCGATTCGCACAATCCCCCTCAAGTACAATTACCTTAACAAACCGCATGTACGGGTGTAAAACTGGGCTAAACATCGTCTTCTGGTGAAACACTTTCCTTGATTAGAATTTCACTAAATTATGCGCATAAAATTATTTGAGAAATATTTCGGCTGCAGATGCGTCAGATGATAAACGAACGTTTAAATGTGTAAAAGTGACTTCTTTGATGAATTTCTCTTGTGAAGCTAAATGCACCGGGTGAGGTGGTTCGCTTCACGAGTAAGCAACATTATAACTTTTATTTGTTTTTTGTTTGTTTTCTTTGTTTGCGGGTGAAAGAGATGAAGAAGCATAATGAACGGGTTTTTGTGTTCGCGTTATGTTTTGCGGGTCGAGCTACCCACGCAGCTGAGTGATGATGAATCCAGCCGGCGTCAGTAGCCGCTACTGCTTTAGACGGACAACTTTTATACTTTCAAGACAGTTATATTTCTACCAAGAATAATTATATGATATGGACATATATACCTATAGATATGGTATATACTTATATCTTGTGTATATAATATAACTACGAGTTGTCGCACAGACAGCCAACCGTGCAAATAGAAAGACAATGGGAGGGCTACGCTCTATTTCGTCTGCGATGTAACTGGTCTGGTTCTTAATACGATGTCGTGGTAAATAGAGAACGAAAAATTCAACGAAATAACTCGTTTGAAACTGCGAACATCTCCTGTGTCCACCCGTCACCCGCGAAAAACAAAAAAGAAAATAGTATCTCTGAGTATCGGGATGTTCTTCTCATGCGAAAGATTTTTTTTTTCTCTTGTATACGTGCTAAGGATTCTGCAGTTGAGGGCGGAGTTTTCTGTCTTCTAGACGATTCCGTACCGAAAATGTTGTAGTTTTGTGCTTTCGCTTTTTTTTTTTTTACTTTTATACTCGCTTTTTTGCCGGCGTTCCATTCGTGGATTTCCCAAACCCGAAAAGTCCATCAGGGCAAGTGTCTTACGAGGCGTCACAGCGAGCTCTGTTCTTCCTCTTTGTCTACATTCCCGGAAGGACTCTGCAGAAAACATAGATTTTCCAATCCACTGAACGCCCGCTTGTATGGCCGACATAACAGAATTTTTTTTTATTTCCCTTTCCCCTTTCTTCATTTCTTCAAATCCCTATTTTTCTTTTGTATAAAATTGAAATGAAATGAAATTAAAAGAAAAGCAAACGAACGTTTCATTGACACGTCGGAAGTCCTCATTACCCATTCAAACTAGAAAAACTCCCACGAACCAGTTTTTAATGCCCATTCGCAATACACGTACGTCTGTCTAGTCTACGTTGGATAGTTCCATGTCGAAACGAGTCGGGGTTGCACGTAAGGGGTGATGATTATTCAGAATCAATTCTGCAATGTCATCAACTTACGATGGTAGGAAAAATAAAAGAAAAATAGAAAAATCAGGAACTGGAGCAGCACAATTCTCGATACGTGTACCTTATACTTACATCCATGACAGTTATAATATGAGGTGCTGCTCAGTGCGTTTCATTTTTCGTTCAACTCACAACTCGAGACTTTAGAAAGCTGTGAGTAGGTTAATAAGGGGCTTTGCTATGGACGCGTTGCAAATCCTATACGATGTGTATAGATATAGCCGAGCATGGGATGTGTCCATTGCAGCGTCTGAATTTCACTCGCAAACTAATTTCTCTGTATAATATAAGAGCGAGGTGTTGATTTCCGGAGATGAAATAAAATTTCTAGCTAAAATTTCAGCTCGCAAGATCCGCTCCAGAAATTATATCCCGCGGTTCATATACTTCCTTCGCTAACAATCGATACCTGATACACGCCAACTTTCATTTTCATCAATTCTTATTCCGAGTACATCCAACTGCTTTGAAAGTAGAAGAAGAAGAAGAAGAAGAAGAAGAAGAAGAAATAACTAATCCAGGGTTTAACGGGGGGCTCTTCACACCCTTCTACTCTTCGGCACCTCATAAAATTCACTCCTCTTGATCCCTGAAGGAGGATACACTGGACCGAAACGTGACAGCTAGCGTAAACACTGGCGCTTATAGTTTAAAGAAAAGAAAAATTGCTTTCCCGGTGCCACGAAGGTTACGACAAACTGGCTTGTTGGAAACACTCATCGTCTAGGCATCTTCACAGGCTTGCCTGCATTAGAGTATAGGAACCCCTCTGTAGAAAGGGGGGAACAGGGACGCAGACTTTTCTCATACCGGCGCGATACGCTCGGGGTCAAAGTAATGTAAGGAATTTATCGCAGATATAGCATGAGAAAGAAAAAACCATTATATTATATATGAATGATATCGAGTTACGTTTGTTTTGTTAAATTATTTGACGGTTTGGCAACATTTAGAGAATTTTTATCGTGCATAAATTTTTCCAGAATTTTCTTATTTCTGCAGTTTACTCTTCGTGTATACAATGATGGCGTCAGCAGAGGTTAGTTTTATTCTAAATTCACTTTATTTCCACTATCTGTACAATGTAACGTATAGCAAGCTACCTTACGTATCAGGTCACGCAAAGTGTTACCTACTTCTAAAAGAAATTGGATTAACTTAATAGAATTCCTTTCCCCGGTTCAGAACGCTGCTGCCACGCTCCTTTCTTCCATATACTAATACAAAGCTAGTAGATAAGGGTGAAAAAAAAAAAAAAAATGAAATAGACACTCGAGTCGAGTAATAAAGAAGAAACTGCAGTGGCTCGTCTCCGTCGTCTATAACTTCGAGTCAGTTATACTGCACATGTGACAAATCGAGCAGGTATATTATATTGCCTGAGGCAAATCTGTTGGAAAACTTTCGTGTAGCTCAAGTTATTGTCATCGTAGAACGTTTCGTAGTGCAGACATGCATTGCTACGATGTTCTGCATGTGCAGTAGAATGAGGAAACACAAGTTACATGTTACAATGGAGTTCTTACAGAAGATTGCGCGAGAACTATCCCATGGTACTTGAGTCACCTTGTAATCACGCAAAGTTCTGGGAACAAGACGGAGAACTTTAGTTACCACACCGGTAGCCTTGCAAGGTTAAGTCATAACCATTTCAACGAATGAATTAAAAGTCAAAAAATAAACGACAAAAATATGTTGAAAAAAACAAAAGGAAGGAAAAAACAAAAAAATTAAAGTCCATCCACTTGTTGTGCAGTGCAGACGAAACGGATCGACATCATGTCATATTATACATACGTTTAATAGTGTAATGTTTTATGAATATAAATAATTGGTTGATTAAAATTCCCTCGGTGCATTGGTTGTACCGCGTGTAAAGACCTGTTGTTGTACCGACAGGATACAACGAACATTCCATTTTTCTATGTGACTTTTATACGTATACCGGCGGTTCGTCATGTCCGTTATATACACGTTGGTTCGTTCGTTCGTTCGTTCTTCATATTTCAATATATACCGGGTGTGTCCCACTGCATTGTGTGCTAATGCGTCTTCCCTGGCGCGCAAAGGAATGTCAGTAGTGGAGTGCCCTTTTGGTCCGCACATACTATAGCAGTTATAGTACAATATCCGATTATCGTTCTTTACAACGACCCACTGACTCCAACGATAAACATTTGCGTCCTCAATTTGTGCCCGAGAGAAGAACAATGGGCCGGAGAAGAATGAGAGCGCAAATAATACGAATATATGATTTTCCTTGAGGATATTCTACCCGGAAAACATCGAAAAATTTTTGTTGGATTTAGTGTCCTGCAGTACAACCAAACCGTACCTACGTCCTTCCACGTTACGTAGATATGTACTATACTACCAAAAACATTCGAGTGAAACGCGATGAAAATTTGCCTCGGGTTTAATTTGTTTCAAGAATTAGGACGGTCAAGATCTTATCTTGACCGTAAAAATGCTCGAGAGTACCGTACTTTGGGAATATCAACCAACAAGTGGGGTTGAGGACGTGGGCAAGTTTAGGTATGCAGATTGTTTAGAGTGCCGTTTTTTTTTTTTTTTCTTGTTTTCATGCTTTTTCGGTGAACCTAGAAAATTATTTCTGTTTATCGTGTAAACGATATCTTTTCCAAGAGATTTATTCGAACTAGAAACGTGCGGCCCGCGTTAATCCTCGTACAAACTTTGAAAGATATACCAAAGTCTTCGAAAACTTTTAGTGATAATCCTGAGGTATCCTGAAATATAGACGTTATTTTCCTTTAATTGCGGCAAAGATTTTTTATTTTCATTCCTAACACGTTTTTCTTGATTTTGTTTGTTTCAGAATGGCAGCGGAGGCAGCAAACAAGAAAGTAGAAAGAGAAACCCTCCGTGGCGTGATCCAACAATGGAACGCCAATCGACTGGACTTGTTCGAATTGTCCGAACCAAACGAGGTAACGAATTTACTTCCAATTCCTATTTTTTTTTTTTTCTTTTTTGAATTTTAATTTTTTTTCTATCGGCCCGACGGTCAAGTGCGGCTGGATTTTTTTCACCCCTAATGACCCACATAGACCTTATACTTTGGTAGCAATACAACGAAAACTGTATTCGCGGGAAGAAATAAATGTATAAAAAGGAAGCTACTTCGCTACTAGCGAGAAACTGTTCCCTAGAGACACGTGGCAACGATTCCCCCAAATCGATGGGATTCAGAGAACACAGAATTTGTTGCTTCTGTGTAACATAAGCGCGGACATTTTCTGAACGTTAACTTTAGTTTTAACGACAGTACAAGATCTGATACCGGTCGGTATAAATTTTCATTTTACCGTAGAGAACGGATGAAAAATTTAAGGTAATAGAATAAATCAATCGGATCCGTAAGTAGGTTGTTTCAAATACTTGAAATCGTTTCGCAATTCGTTATTACTTAAAACCTCCTTTTACACCGGCATTATTTTTATTTTACCAATTGCCATTATTTTCCGATAAACGATCCACGGCTGATTCAGGGTGAGTAATCGTGAAAATAAAAGTAACGCATAAAATGAACAGCTTTAGTACCAAAGGCGAGAGGTATTTATTACGATCTCTGTATTCTTTGCAATCGGATCGTTACCCAAAGCTGAGCTAACAACAGCGCTGTATAGCTGTACAGAAATCCGATGTGTATATTTATATTATTTTATTCTTGCGCAGGACCTGGAGTTTCACGGTGTTATGCGATTCTACTTCCAAGACAGCGGGCAAAAAGTCGCAACAAAATGCATAAGGGTTGCTTCTGATGCTACGAGCCAAGCCGTGATCGAAACGCTTATTGAAAAGTTTCGACCCGATATGCGAATGCTGTCTGTGCCCGAGTACGCCCTTTACGAGATCCACGAAAATGGAGGTAACAGAATTTTCATTTATTAATTATACAGAGAGACTGCGGGGTCAAAATCTATACTATACAAGAGTTTTGGGTCCAAAACTCTCGTTTCCTATCTATACTTACTGTATTTCAACGGGTCGTTTCGTCATCGGTCACTTTTTTTATTTCTCGTAGCCGAAATCTGTACCACGTTCATTTCCGCGTTTGCTATATAAGTAACGATGATTGTAACAAAAGAGTGAAGATAACCGGAGGAAACTAAGGAATGGAAAAAATTCCTGGACCGCTGCGGTCCGCAAAAAACCAAAAAATATTACTAATTTCCTTGCGTCCGGGCCGGTTTACTGATTTGCACAATTTTGTGAGCAAGTCCAGAAACTTATCTTACATCCTGTCGCTAATGAAATAGTTTATATCAGATTGATGGTGGTTTTTTCCTTCTTTGTTTTTTCTCACCACTGCATCGGACCGTTTTTTGAACCTTCCGGAGTGAGCAGATTCGAGATCTGAGAAACACGCGGTTGTTATCCTATTCACATTGGTGTGTTTCGCTTGATAATGTTTCTGCGGTGAATTTGATAATGCCGGACTTGACGAACTCGTAAAATTGTTTAAAATCGTGACCAAATAGTGATAAACATTAGTTTTAGGTTTAGCGATAAAAGCCGTAGCATATATACCGTCTACAAACGGCTAACGGCCGAAACCTGTGGATTTGAATAATACGTTTGAATGAACGTAAACATTGAGATTTACTACTTTCATTTCGTAATCGAAACGTACGTACGTACTATACGCGCGTTACCAGTTTTGTGCGGTTCAAAACCTAGAATGACCGGTATGGTAATATAATTCTTAATTTGAATATTCCTCATCTCATGCGTTATCGATGAAACGAAACTTTTCAAAATTATCTTTATACCAATAATCGATGGTATTGATACGGCATAAAGAATAAACCACCTGCGGGAATTGTTAAGTTTATGGCAAAACGGTGATGTAAATTTATTAATAGTCAAAAATATATCCACATTAATCTAAATAACGAGCATTAGCGACAATAACTGAACGTAGTATAACGTGGATCACGTCGTAGTATCTGGTACCGTAATTTTATTTCGTGCTCGTCCGGACGTGACGTGGTTACGGAGACCGCACCCAGATTTTTTGAATGCGGTAAACAATGACTGGAATCGACGTTTATATAGTAGTCCCAAATTTTACAATGGCCTTTAGAATATCGTCAACGTCTCGATCTTGAATCTGTTCTTGTATTTATACATTTTTTTTTTCTACAGAGGAACGAAAACTTGGACTCGAGGAAAAACCGTTGCTCGTCCAATTAAATTGGCATATCGACGATCGTGAGGGCCGATTTTTACTCAGAAGGATCGACGACAAGACTAATGCCCAGGGTGTTGGATTTTCCGAGGTCACAAGCTTCCGCCGGAAACTCAGCAGAAGGGAAAAAAAGCAAATGAAAAAACAGGAAAAACTCAGCCGACTTAAAAGCGCGGGAGAACAAGACGAAAGCATCATAGCTGTGGACCAAAATGGTGTAGCTGAAAAATTGTACACCGGTGAGTGAATGTTTCGCGTGAGGTTTTATTCTTTTCTTTACTTTTTTTCTTTTTGTTCTTGTTCTTTTTCTTATGGTCAAATCTTAAATGTGAATTAATTCGACACTTGGTCTTTGTACAAAATGTAGAATCGATTAGCCATTCACGTTGCCAAGGAGCTTGCAACAGCTAACTTTGAACTCATTTCGATCGATATTTGGTAGCAAAACGTGCTCCAGAATAGGATATACAAAGATAAATATACGTGAACGTTATAGAGGCATCGAGTGTAATTATTATCAGAGGAAATTATGCAACTCTGAAATCATTCGCTATAACATGCATAATTAGATATTACCTAGTTAGAAAGCGGCAAGTCTGTAGAACTCGCTCGATCGTAACTGAAATGGTAATTGATTTTCCAGTATATACATATACATATACATAAAACCGTAGGTATTGAGCATTTTCTTTGTAGGAAGACCAGTTCAATACAGTACTCCAGTTTCAATTGATTAATTAACGATCAATTCGTAATTATTAATATATAATAATTGTTACAGAACTTCCGGAGACAAGTTTCACCAGAAGTATATCAAACCCCGAAGCAGTAATGCGACGAAGACGTCAGCAAATATTGGAAAGAAAATTGCAACAATTTCGGAGCAAAGATGGGGGCCCAGATACAGGTGGTACCCTGAAAATCTACGGCGAAGCACTCTGCAAGGATGTTCCGTACAAAACTCTTCTTCTGAGTGTCAGAGATTCGGCTGCTCATGTCGTCAGGGAAATGTTAGCCAAATATGGACTAGATCGAGTCGACCCTCAGCAATACTGCTTAGTGCAGGTGAGAAGCGATCGAAAGTATTTTTTCCCCTTCCTATTCTCGTCCTATTTGAAATCAGATCCTTCTTCGAGGATCGCTGGATCCTTTGTCATCATCCCGGTAGCTGCTTTTTCAGGAATTATCGTCGTACAGGTTTCTGCATTTGATGTCGGTAATGTAATCCTCTACTGATAGTTGTACGAAAGACGCTAAGGCGGATTTCTTCTATTTCGTTCGAAGTTTAAAGTTTTTTCCTTTCGAGCAATTTTATCGACGCTCTCTTGTGCTTTACCGAGCCGAGGACTTTCATTGATTTATAGATCGGCCTAGCAATTATTTTGCAGAATAATACCGGTGAAAATTATTGGTTTCGGCTTCCATAGCTTTTTTACTTAATAATACTCTAACAGAGATTGTTTCATTATTCAGTTATCACACCGTCTGTGTTGGACGAAAACGGAAAGGATTATTAATATTTTCATAATAAATGAACTCGATACGTATCATAGAGCCAAGGACCAATATTTTTGTATATTCTGGTAAAATTGTTCCTTCAATAATAATTTGAATCGCTAATTATTTCAATCGGGTTTCAGGTGAACGGAGAAAACACGAACACAAATCCTAATCAAGAGTACATTCTGGACGAGGATGAATGTCCTTTGGCAATTCTGATGAACCATCCTTCGACGAGGGGTAAGTTTTTTTTTCACCCCTCAAAAGTCGTCTCGAATATATCGATTATCGTTTTTTGCACGATGAAAATTAAAACTGTGTTCAACTTCTGAAATGGGAGTAGACAAATTTGATCTGTAATATTTATTAAATTCATCCAGGATAGTCAACACCTCGTTAAAAACTATAACTTAATTTTAATCCACGGTGCGCCGTATAGTATATTAGGAGAAAAAGTTCACTTCTTTTTAAAAGGTTTTAGTTTACATTATGTATAACGAAACTGGGGCACATCGTGGAAAGTTGCCGTGCACAAAATGAAAAAATAAAAAAAGAAAGAAAAAAAATTGAAAAATATTGAAAAAAAAAAAAAACTTATCAAATAATCTCAGCAAAGCCGATAATCCTGGAAATGAACTTTTCACCGGAAGACGTTGCTGGGAAAAATCTCAGTTGCATGGAGTGTATATAACTATTTACACCTATAATAAAGCAAAACTATACACATAGAACACTTTATAACCCAACGTCGTTTCTTGGCGCGTCCGAGACCTTGACGTAAAGTGGTTTGCCATCCACGGAGTAGCTCTTATCAAGTTTCCTCTCGTGTGGTAATGAGATTTATCCATCTATTTCCCGTACTAACCTCGTATAGACTTGGGGGTCGTTGGAAGTCGGGTTGTCCGAATAGCGACCACGTTCACGTCTCTAAGTCTATACGCCTACGCCTCGATGACGCGATGGGATGAAATCCTAGATTTTCGAAAGCCGGACCCGCATATCTAGCTCTGAACTCCCACAGGTTTGAGAGGGTCTTTGAGGTTTAGGGGTCACCGACAAGTTACGAGTTCTATTTCCGCAAATCCAGATCGATTCACTATACCTGCACAGAATAAAAGAAAAAGAGAAAAATTGAGATAAAGTAAAAATTATCATTTGACTTTTCGACCTTCTATATCAAACGTACAAAAAGTATTTGCAAAATTTTCCATTGTCATTCTATCCTGAAAATTTAACCAAAGCTTTATACACCCGTACATAGGAGTGCGGCTGAAGAAACTTGGAAAAGTAGGGCAATCGCATGTATTTCATGCACGGTATGGTGCTACGACATGCTGCAGTTTGAAGCCGCGTTTGCACTATAAGCTACGTTAACTTTGTTTGGTAAAAAGGATGGTAAAGATTTTCAATCTTCTTATATTTATGCAAACTGCGCCCTCGTCGATTGAGTTTTACTAAAATTTTATGCCAAGAGTCGTTCGCTGTATATTATGCGATTATAATAACATTCGGTGTACAAAGATTGCCGTACGATTTGTATAGAGAGTTTGATAATAGCATCGCGTAATCGTAAGGATATAGCTATGTTCCGAGTAGAATGCAAATTCTAGGGACCTTTGGAATAAAATTTAAATGAGAAAATTTAAATTTTATTAACGGAATCGCGCTGTTTCGCGGTATTCACGCCCAGTGCTTCCCGCTCATATTCCTTCGTAACTTACAACCCTATCCATCCTCCAGCAGTACTTCATTCACAATATTTTTCGCTCCGTCTCACATCAATTATGAAAAAAGCAAATTCTTTATAACGGCAACTACGAAAATAAAATTAACTAACAAGCAAATAATAAAACAAAATTTGTTCGTATAGCACTGCATGTAATACACTGCTGTTGCGTAATGTCCATTGAAAAGTTCAAAGGGAAAGAGATGTGAGCTCGTATTCTGTACCAAAAGAATTTTCAGATTCGCACCCAGGTTTAGAATTTTTCTTGCAGCACGACTTTTGATATCGCATAAAATGGTTACATGACTCGAGGGTTTTGCGAGGGTAGAAAATCTTATTTCTTTTTCAAACGGTAAACATCTCATCTCAGTTGTTGCCCGCGGTGCCGAAACAGTTGTGTATGAAAGAAGTATACGGGTAGAAAATCTTTCAACACTTTAAAGTTTTCCTCATTTATTTAACGGCCACGATTTTCTGCTCCTGCAGAAAAGACACTTTGCGCCTCAAAGAATTTCTCGTGACAGCTTGACGACATGACACAACGAAACATTTCTCTTAAAGACGTAAAGGTGAACTTTATTATGTATGTTGGGCTCACCGATGTTCCCCAGTCAGATGATACCAACAGATCCAACGACAACGTCTCCATCAGTTATGTCACCTTATTTGCATAGCGGAGCACGCCCTATATACCGCGCTCTATGTACACATACTGGGTGACCTATGTAACGAAATAATGCTTTGTGACGTAACTCATCGTAACTGTTTACGTAATCTGAACCGCATTGATTTGTATAAAATTGCAGGCTAACAATCGTCACGCACGCATGTGTATATCTACGATACAGACAATTTCCGTTTATGATAATTAGCATCGTATTGAATAAAGTATGTAAGTATATATTACGTCGTTAAAATTAAGCTGCAGATCGAGTGACACGCTCCCGTAGATTATTTAATAATAATTAACATGTTAAATTTTAAACTCCGAGCTTAGAGTCACGTGTGTTCGCCTACCGAGGTACGTGGACTTAATCCAATCCCTACCCCAGTACACGCATACCATGCCGGATGTCGAACGAGTTGTAATTCGATTTACTATACATAGGATGTTGACCTAACCTAATGTCTTCTTTTGATCATTTTTTTCTTTTTTTTTTTTTTTCATTCAACTTTTCTTTTCCCACAGGTTATACGTTGAAAGCAACCTCTGTAGTTAACAATTGAAATCAAAACGCGTTACGTTGAGTAGCCATTATATATATGTAAAAAATTGAACAAGGAAAAAAAATAATAAAAGTTCATTTATAACAGGCTAATTAAACAGATAAGCTTGAAAGATGAAAGGCACTTGAGTGCGGTCTTGTCGCGCCGAGATATTTCCGTCAAAGAACATATACGTAATGTATCATATTCCAAATAAACTTTTTCCGGATTCATTGCGCGATTAAGGGTGGGGAAAAAACACAAAAAAAAAAGAAGGTTCAACACAAAAGAAGAGCAAACAACATTAAGTTGTTTTGCGATGAAACGTCGTCGAGGTGTTAGGATAGAGAACTTTTCGCGACGTTTTTTTATTTTTATTTTTTTTTTCTCTTTTCCCCTACCTCCGGGAATAAACCGCCCCCTGACCTTTTATTTGCCCGCCAAATTGGCTACATTTTTCTCTTACCTTTTATGGATCACGGTAGAAACTCTGAAAGGCGAACAGCTGATGTATAGTAAGCCCGGGATAATCCTACTTCGATAAATGAATACGTATACAAAAAATAAATGCATTCTGAAGTTCGTTTAGGCATAGCATAGCATAGATAATCGAACGCCGTTCCAAGTCAGCGGAAGTTCTTGACCGCATGTTAATTTCAATTTTTGAGATCTTTTCAAAGGGCAGGCTTCTTCCTTCTGTAGACGAGCCCATCGCGGGATCGTAATTACCGTCGCATATAACTACATCCGGTATCCGGCCATGCAGAGTTTGCAATAAAGATAACGGAAGTAACGCTTGGCAAAAGCAGACTTTGAAACGCCCGGCGTTCCCCTTCCCTTTTCCTTTCATTCTAAAATTCACCTCTCAAAATAACCAGACCAAAGAGTCTTTTGGCTACACTTTCTTACCCGACGATCTGTATTATAGCCGTTAAAATTTATCGATCTAAAAAGAGAGTTTTACAAATTTCACGAACACCCCTCCCGCATTTTTTCACTTAATTACGTTTGGTTTGGATATTCAGAAAAGAAAAAGGGGATATCTCAGATTACTACGGGCTTGTGAGGAAATAAGCTGAGATCTTCAAAGAATCTAAATTCGTTCATGTACGAAGAAAAGTAAGCCGAGTTTGGTACGAAAACTCATTTGTATAGAGTAAAAGCTGATCATTGCGGTGGCTGCGAATAATCATCATTAATTTAATTTTTGAGTTGGATAATATTAAGACCCTGTTAATATGAATCCAACATTCCTGACAAGTGAATATGAGAAAAAAAGAAACGAAAAAATAAACCCCCTCTTGAACTCATTGAGATTCGAATTTTCACAGTTTCTCATGAGTCCTCTTATAGCGCCAGATGAATTTAGTTGGAAGCGAAGAGTTATTTTGAAAAATTTCAACGATACAGTAGACCCTTCAAAGGCTTGAAGTTCCAACGTATATATTTGATCGGAAGTTACTTTATATCTATTCGTGTAATCGTTGCAATGTGCAGGTTATACATGGGTGTATTAGCTGTTATATTTCTTTCTACGAACATAGCGCACGTAACGGGTTGACGTTATTTTTAATTTTCTTAGTTTTATTGCCACATTATACGTTGCATACATAGTTCACCGCTGCAGCTCGCACCATCTGTAGCATCGGGGAACGTACAGCCTTCCAAACCATGTAGGATAGCCAGTTTGTTATGATGTACGGCATAAATTGTTTTGACTCGCTTCGTTCCAAGTTAACGCTCCCAGTAAGCTAGAAACTTCAATCTAATCTGGTCTGGGTTTAGACGCTAACCAGAACAGTTTGGATAACTGTGTTCCATGCCTCCATAGTACGGCTTTTCTAAGGATCCGAAAAAAAAAAAAAACACATATCTCGCTTGGCCGTGGATAAAAATTAGAAGGAAAAAAAAAAATCTCACTCCTTTGTACGATATACCATAGGTCGTACAATTTTTGCTCAATAAAATCCAATGAATGCCGAGAATCCATTAATCAACGGAATACGCAGAGAATCGTAACTGATTTCAATTAAAACCACGCTCATCCCCTTTTCGAAAGTGACTCTGTAAATGTCTGGAATTTGGATTACGTGGAACTACACACGTAACTATACACGTCAGAGAATTGACGGAAAAAACGTGTCGCTCCGCAGTGCGATGTTTTTAACTTGTACCCCCATGTATTCCGATTACCAAAGCTGGACGTAGTGTACTGGAAAAATTGATGCTTCAGAATTTGGTTTTTCTTGTTTTTTCAATGTTTTTTTTTTTTTTCTTCACGCTCAGAGTGATATTTTATTAATAACCATTAAGGCTTGACCCTTAGAGGGAATATTCACGTCGGTAGACACCCTTAATACGGTAGATTTTTTCACCCTGTTTCTCGTATATTCCTATAGGTTAAAAAGCGAAAAAGAAAATGTTTACGATGACTTCCCCTTGAAGTTTCAATCCCGACTTTTCAAGGGTGTATGAGAATATCACGTTCCATACTCGGTAGTCTACTCGAAGACTTTGCTAAAATAATAATGTCCTTTTTGAAAAGGAGAACTAAGAACCTGGGGTAGGGAGTGCCAGTCTTTCATTTTTCTAGACTTGAATAGCCGGAAGATGATATGGCCACGTTCACCATCACGACGGAAAATACCCGTTTAATAATTGAAACCCCTAGTTTCCGCCAGACCGTAGACTGCAGAGCCTACAGTCATAGCGCTGAATTTTCCCGTCACCATTTTTAATCATAATCTGACCGGAAAATTAGTTATTCCGATACTCATTACCATCTCGATCACGCGAGCCATAGATAACCCTTGCAAAATTACGAAAAACCTATCAAACATGATGATGAAAATGAAATTCGTACGATGATGCGGCGGGCAGTAACCATCCGTCGAATTATCGTCGTGTAACATATACGATGAAATCTCTTCCTGTCGATAACTTTCACGCTTCCCATATAATATTACGCGGGATTACGGAATTTAATAACCCATAAAACACCCACACGGATATTGATACACAGACTACACACCCTTCTCTTGTTTTTTCTTCTGGATCTCCCCGTTTACATACCTAACGTAGGAATTTATATCGTGTAAATGTATCTATATAGACTGTACAGAGTTTATGGATATGTAGACACATACATATATACATATATATATGCGTCTTTTAACCACGCATCGGAAATCAATACGAATTGTTACCCTTTTATTTTTTGACTGTTCAATTCACGAAAAATTACTCGACGCCGAATATAGTGAAATTTATTCCAAGTCATAAAAATTCTAGGGATAGTGAGATAAATTTCGTGTAGCTCGGCTTCATTCATTTTTAATTACTCAGAAACTGTCCTGATAACGTACAGTGATGGGGTACACGAGAAGGTGTGCGAGCCTTATATACGAGGAAGATAAAAATAAAATCGAGAAGTCAAAAAAAGTAATCGAGAAAGTCAAAATTCCAAGCTACGTTCCGTAGAAGACATTCAATGTTTCATACAGAGACCAGTTTTCACCCTCGATTGTTATACAGGAATAATACAGTTGAAACGATTTTCAGATATTATCTTGTTATCCGCATCCAAATTTTCTGTGATTCGGGACTGATTGAGGGATGTGGGATACCGGGTGTGGATGTGTCATCTATATTACATTCTGTATAACCGGGTTCGAGTCCTCTTGAAATATTCAACGTCAAAATTTTCGAATCGAATTAGTTTCTATCACCCCTGACGCGTTTCTTCTCGGAAGTAATGGGCTTTCCGTTACTCCTTTTTTCTCTTTTTGCACTCCTTTTTTCATTTTTTATTATTCTATTCTTTCTTTCTTGATAAAGTGCACATTCGTGTATAACGACGTCTGACCTCTTCCGTTTATTTCAACTCGTCGCTTCACTATACTAAACCTAAATTGACAAGCCGTTTCGACTGTCTACTTTTTTTTCTTTTTTTTTTTTCTTCTTTCCTTGAGCTGATTGCCAACCTTACTTTACGGCATCTGGAACTAAATTGGTGATGACAATATAAGAACGTGTCTTTAAGTAAATCCGTTTTCCGCTCGAGAGATTGGTGGGGTGAAAACAGGACGATGCGATTCCTTTTCTCTTCTCATTCGATCTTTTTATTTATTTTTTTCTCTTTTATTTATTTTCTTTTTTTCTTTTTCTCGAAAAACCTCGTATTCCAGAGCATGACAAATATTGGAGATACCCCGGCGTTCTGCATAATTCAGATGCTTCGGCTCCTCGTACAGGAGCTGGAGTTGGTTGTGGAAGCGGACGCGATTCGATAAATTTCTCGCAAGGCTCTCGAGGCGCCCTATAAAATTGAACAACTATTTACCTCCGAGATATGGCTCGAATTTGTCTTTCCTTAACCTGCGAAGACCCCACCCCACCCTCCCTCAGCAAAGCTCAATTATCTTCTAAACTACATGAAATATTGCTTTTACTTAGTCCAATACAGCTATACAGCTATATAACGAATCACGACCCGCGTCGTGAGATAATAACTATATTAATAATATTAATTGTGATAATAATAACGAGAAGGAAAAAAGTAATTTTCGCAACGCCTTATTATGTTCATTATTTCTGTTCTTATTCCTATTAATGTGCGGGGTACTTCAGGCTGCAGTACAACCCCTTTTTGCACGCCTACGGAATTCCTTTAGGAGAAAAAGAAAGAAGGAAGAAAAGAAAAAAGAACTAGCATGATGAATTCCGTGGCGTTTTTCTATTGACTTTTTTTTTATTCGTTAGCTGAATCTTTTGCCGTTTTTTCGTTCATCGGTGTATATAGGTATGATATTATATGTATGTATGTATACCTATATAATAATAAGAAAATAAGTTTACGTCGTGCTTTGAAAACGAGGTAAAAGTGCGACGTTAAAATTCTCAGCGCATAAAATGTCGTTGGTACGCAAATGGGCTTTTTACTCGACGTCATATGAAAAATATACGTACGACACGCTATACCTATAGCATATTTGACGTTTCCATACTCTCGAGGAGTGATAGGACATTATTTAGAATAGTCAGCCATATAACCCCCCATAGATATAACTCTCGAGGTTTTTTTTTCGCTTAGACCGGGCAATGGGGTATGAGATCATCCCCTGGAGTGAAACGCGTAAAACATGTGTTTATACTTCACCAGGAGAAATTTTGCGAGAGGCTTGTAAAACGGATTTTCCTTATCGCTTTTCTATCTCTTTTTCTTTTTTCTTCTCGTTTCTTTTGTTCTTTCACGAGAACGAAAAAGCTCACGATGCGGACACTCGGATTACACCTAAATCAGAACACGAGGAAGTTTAATGTTTTACGATTATATGCCTTTGTTTTTATACTGTATAATGCATAATGCGGAAACTGTAAAGTGCATTTCCGGATTGGAAACTATTCTGCCCCAGCTGGGTTAGTTTTATTCGAGGTTTTTATTCGAAGTTATGTTCGTTCTGAGAATGTGTTTGTGGGGTGCATAAACGTTTCTTGGTAAATCGGAAATCGAATCGTATATAGTAGATGAATGTAGGAAATTGGAGGGTTTATTTTCACCTTTTCATTTTTTCGTCTTCCTTTTTTCTCGTTTGCTTTTTTCGATTCGCTCGATTCCTTTCTGGCGTGATACGACGTTCTCGAAGGGGTTGTTTCTTGGAACGTTCGAAGAAGGAATTGAAGTCACGTATATACGTATACACACATACTTTTTGTGTATATATGTACATGTACTAACTATACATATATAACAATATGCTTGAAAGTAAATAAAATAGTGTAACTCAAGCCGACCAATTACTTAGTTTTGCTTATAAAAACTCTTTTAATTATCTTTCTTTCCAAATGACGCTGGATTTTCTATTCCAACCGATGGCAAATAAAAACCAAACAAAAGAAAGAGAAAAAAAAGAGATCATACGATTCCGTAGACAAGGTCGTATAATGTGTTTATAATTAAGGAAATAAGTAATTAGATTTATCTATGAAAAGAAAAGAAAAAAAATTCAATGTCAATTTAAACCAGATCGTTTAAAATCGCTTGGTAAAAAATGATTTTTTCATTACCTAAACCGCCGCATGAATTTAAAAATATAGGATAATCTACCTACCTTTCCGATAATATTTATATACCGGAGATAAGGTTGATCCTTAACCTTTTGCCATGATATCGTCTCTGCAGAGTTTCGTTATACAACTTGTATGAAAGTGTATATACTAACGTTTCATATCGTTTCGGACATGTGAGAATTTATATACATATATATATGTATATATATGTAGTCTTTGCTTATACTATAGTGTATAGTTGTACGTGTACACGTTACGTGCATATGTAGGTAGTACGTGAAGAATGTTGTGTAGAAATCGCAGGATAGAAGGAAATGGAGGTGAATGCGTCGGCGGAGAAAGGACGAAGAAGGGGGGAAAAGTGGAGGGGGAGGGGGTTGGGTTGGACCCCCGCGACGCAGTTCAGTCGTCTCTTGGACGCGGGGTTGCGTGGGTGCTTTCTCGCGTCTCTTACGCGCGACGGATACCGCAGATGCGTAGCTTTTTATCCGTGAGATTTTACACGGAACGCGGTGTATGAAAATTCAGAACCGCGATTAATTAATTTCAATAATCAAAAAAATTAAATAAAAAATTGTTAAATAAAATAAAATAAAATGCTTGACGCGTTTGAATTGCCATTCATTTTTTTCCGGTTTCTTTCGGTCCTCCAGACCAAACACCCGCGGGCTTTAAAAGGTGAACTTGATTAATGCAACGATTGATCCCGCAACTTTAATGCGGGCGAATAAATCATCGCTTATTAATGTATATACCTGTATGTATACATATATATGTACACATAATAAACGCGCGGTTTTACGAATAAAAAATTAAAAAATTTTGGTGTAAAATTTTAACGGTTTATATCGGAGAAAAAAAATCGAAAAAAAAAAAAGGAAAAGAGAAGGGTGAATATTTTCACTCACGTTGGCGTGGCCATTGTCTACCCTCGTGTATGTATATGCGCCTATATGTGTAACGCATATTAGTGCGGACCGTGCAGGATATAAAATTTTAACTTATTTCCATAATGACATAGTCGTAAAGAAAAATATATTATAATACCTAATCTACTAGAATCGAGCTTTTAACCGCTGATACGTTATTATATTTTTTTTTCATAACGAAACTGCAGTGAGAAACGCGACGTTAACACCATATCACGTGTAACCAAATTATCATGTCACCTGCTGAAAAAATATTTATAATATACACACCGACGATCGTTGATGATATTCGTGTAGTTGATTAAAAAAAAAAATGAGTAAAATTTTTTCTTTTTTTACTATAAAATTTTGCTGACTATGAGATTTTAGTTGTAATAAAAAAGATTGAGAATCATTCTCCCATGAACAATGTTTAATGAAATTTTAAAATAGTAATATAATTTTTTTTTTTTCAATTCAATGAAAAAAATAATAAAATTCTAATGATCCCCATTATCTGATTAATCGATAATTTGTACGTATCTATATATATATATATATATGTGTGTGGTAAACCTACGGGATCCAAAAATGTAAAATACATAATATATGTACATGTATTTTTTTTTCTTTTTTTTTTTTACGGAATAAATGTTATTATATCAGACATGCGAATGAATAAGAATCGTACGTTATCACAATTTAACTAGGATTTTACGGATCGTTTATACGCATATTATACACGCTTGTATAAACGATCACGATTATCGCGTGACAAACACGGTTGAAAATAAAAAATTATTGGCGTGTAACTTATCTATGTGGTGCGTGATGATGATCAAGTTAACCTGAGACTGCAGTATATACATATACCTAATAGAGATGTAAAAATTAATTTATACCGTGTGTCTACGTATACGACGAAGAATACGCGTTTTTACCTAATTTGATGAATTGCGATTGCTGATCTAGTTGTAAACCCGATGAATAATTTGCTTTTATATAATAATATCGTCATCGACCTTCGCTAAACAAAGGTCAAACCTTTATTATTTAACTATAAATGACGTTGACGATGACCCGTCAAAATCACCTGTCCACTACTCTCTTCCAAATTTGATCATTACGTCGTATCGTATTATTATCTAATAAAATAATATAAAGAATTATAATATACATATGATATAAATAAATATATTCCTGATGAATTTTTCGGAAACTAATGGACCAAATCCCAGTTCACTGCAGAGTCTGCAAAGAAGATAATTATTTTCTCTTCAACTGTCCATATCATTTATATTATACGTTTAATCTATCTCGACCAATAATAAAATTAGAAAGAAAAAAAGAACCAAATATTAAACTGGATAATAATATCGCAGTTTTCGTATAACGCTTTAAACATTACTAAATCGACCATTTTGAAACTATATGTATAATATATTTGTAAAAAAAAGAAAAAAATTAAATTAAATTAAATTAAATTAAATTAATGCAACTAATACTCCAAAAAAATTAAACAATTTCGACCAAACTATGTAAAAATCGAAGGGACCACAAAGAAAGAGGAAAGTAAAGAAAGAAAAAACTCGTCTTAAGAGAACGAAATTAAAGGCTGATTTCATCGAAGTCACAATGATGGATTGGGGAATCAGAAGTAAGAATGATTTTCCTAATTTTTCAAAGCAAATAATCTGTGTTCACTTTTACTTGTACGATTAATAAATTGATGATGAGATGTCGTGTGTTTTATCTGTAATATACCTGATATCATTTGTATGCGACAAACACAAATGATGAACGAATTGCACGACATACCTGAGTAACTTGGGGATAAGATTCGTGTCATTAGTAAAAACTATATATAGGTAGGTATACGTACCTATGTAGTAATGCTATACCTATAGGGTATACGCATAACCCGGGTAAACGGAAATGTAGCCATGGAATAAATTATGCTGATTGAAAATATATATGTAAGTATATAATACATACGAAACAATGCCTCCTATTTATATATTATTTACTTATATATACGAAGGCGTTGTTAGCTTCCTCTGTGATGTAAAGTTATATTATATATATTGTAACAGTTGCGCAATATATAACTGCAGCGTTTATATAAGATAAACTATAACTTGCCTATACAATAGAAAGAAGATAAAAGAAAGAGAAAGAAAAAGAAAATAAAAGAAAATTTATCAAACTATATACTCACTGGTAGACACATACCCATGTACGTACGTATTATAGGTATAAAAAAGAGAACTACTATATTTTGGCATTTCACTTTCACGGCCGAGTTTATTTACTTGTGCAGAGAGGAGTTAACCATGTCCGCCTACGTAGGTTCAGAGCGACGGTTTGATCAATACCCGAACAAATTGTTCCAGACATTCAGACGCAGGTAGACAAGTAGACGGGATAACGTGGCAAAAATTTTAGATCTCCGCTAAACCGAAAGTGTATAGGTTACACGCATACCCATGGGGCTAAAACCTCTTCGTAGCATGCAGTTATAATGTACCCTTCGGAAACGAGAATATTATCACACATGCGGTATCAAATTGGAAATTGTCATTTTGGTTCCCATGTAACAAAGTCTGGAATTTTCTAGCCGTTCTAGACCTGTAAGCTAGCTAGCTAGCTTATTAGGGGTGGTTATTATTATCATTTCTTTCTTTTTCTAGAAACGACAATTAGCGACGCCACTCGAAATCTCGAGGGAAGATTTCGCGGACAAATGTACCTTGCATTATTACGATAAGATGCAAATTTCTAGACGACCTACTTGCGGGCTAGACCCTTAAGGGGGTTGGAAAACCCTGGTGGGGATTTGAGCAAACTATATGTGCCAAACATAGGTATACCCACCTATACGTGAATGTGTACTATGACTATAGGTATATATTGCTGGTTTACGTAGGCTCTGCAGATATCGAATCTCAGGGTCTGTTATGCGGGCATCAAAAAGACGAGGAGGGCACAACTTCGCGACGAAGTTTGCATACAGCGAACGTGCAACGTTATACGTATATGTCTACGTGTGCCCTTCTTACTGCCTACCTACATCCAGTAACAAACGATCGACTCCACATGCGACGTCCTAAATTCTAAAAATAACAAACTTATTGCACCATATATTATAACCAGGGCACCTATACTGGAACTGGACAGTAGACAGAAAATGCACCACCGTAAGTGCAGCATCGTTGAAATGAAACCAGACCCGTAACTTTATAATACATAAGATATGAGGTAGAATAGAACAAAATGTATACCATGATTCTTTAACGAACTAATCTGTTTTACCGTAAGAAGAAAAAAACAATCGAGTAATTAGAAGTACGATTGCTGACATAAATCGTTGGCTTATTTTTCATTCTTCTTTTGCTACTTTTGATCCTGAAAACCGATGATATGTGGACATAACTCGATGATAACTGTAACTCTCGAAAGAATTTTGGTACACGTGATGCGTTTGTTCTAATTTATATATGTTCTTGTTGTTGTTACTTTTCTCCTTGATAATTTCTACGCAGTTGACGAGCGTTATGTTCTATTGGTAGATGTACAAGTCTTTGCAGCAACCTACCTACCCTATGGTTTACGTGGCAAAATAGATGTGTATATTTAATATGGCGTCAAAAGAGATATGTAGAGGTATTATTGTGGTCGTCGTCGTTCAACATTAAGATATCGATTTCGTACGAATCTAGTACGTACAGGTATAATAATACGAACAATCGACGCGTACAAAATGCCCTTGCAACACATACGGTAGTGGCCTGACTGACCTCAATATACAGAATAATCACGAGCCAGCTGTTATGTTTTGTTATGTTTTGTATAATAATATACATTTGTTAAATATGCAGTGCTCTGCACGAACTTTAATCAGTCATATCAATCTTGCGTATGTGTGCACCCCGTTGTGTGTTTGTTTGTGAGGAGGAGTTTCCTCAGCTCACAACAGGGGTAGGTAATGCAGTGCGTGTAGTTAACTTTTCTTCACTTTTCTTCCTGTACCTATTCAGAAACCCTCGGGAGACTTGAGGACGGAATTCGATTTCGGATGAAAAATTTTACCTCTTGGCGCGTTTATTCACATAGGGTTCTAGGAATAAGATTGCAAAGTTTTATTGAAGCGACGCTTTATACGTGGTTACTCCGTTTGTACGAAGAGCAAAGACAAAAAAAAAAAAAAACAATTAAAAAGTAATGAAACGTTAATTGAACTTGTACCTTCCGTATAAAGAACTCGAAGAAAACTTGGTCGAACTTAATTTAACTTCTCGGTTAATGGAATCTTAGATTTTACTTATAGTTATACATAGGTATATTCTAGTTATATGCATTATATACAAACTTCTTTTTATCTGGGTATCAAAATTTTATCAAATAAAATCGAACCCGTGCAGACGTTTTTTCAAATAAAAACTATATTCTCCTCATATATTCATACATACATATTGTATATTACAAATCTATATCTAGATATTTTTCCGCACATCATATATCCGCAATATACCTGTATGTACGGAATGAAACGTGCCGAGCTACAATTTGCAACGGTTTAGTTCGAGACGGTTTTATCGACTTAACTTGTTGATTTCGTCTTTTTTCCTACCATCCTCTCTTCCTATATTATTCATTTTCTGTCTTTTTCTCCCACGTTTTCTTTTTATTTTTCTTATTTTTTTTTTTTTTCATTTTCAATTACATACACACAGGCGCACTTTATACAGCTCATACATAGACACCTTTATAAATAATTGACGTATCTTCTTCACCATACGAACTCTAATAGTATCAAAATACAGTAACATAAACCCCGCGCGTCACCGATTCTCGATGCATTGAAGTGAGAAATATGAAAAAGCTTTCCAGTATCTACTACTGTATGCATCGTACTAATTCCCATTGACGGTATACGAATAATGAAAGGGCGGTAAGCTCCATTGTTATTAGCGAACAAACGTACAATGCATACCATAAATCGATCTCTCGATGTCTGCAGTCCTCATGCGTCGGAGACGAAGACTTTTAAATTCAGATCATTTGGGTATACGTCGTATAAGAAATACGTAAAATTTAATAATAGTCTATTTCAAAAATTTGATTGATTTTCAAAAAACAAAAATATAGTTTGTTAGATTAAATGGAGCCATATTATACCGTTCGCCTCAAATATATCTTTGTCTGCAGAATACAGATCGTTGAAGATCTCAAAATATGACAGAAATCAGTCGCGCGACTCATTTGGAAATGGTAAAATTTTCTACTCGAAAATTGTCAATTCGTCGGGAGTTTTGATCCCGAGGTGAGTGCAGGTCCTGACAGAGGAGCACAGAATATATAGGTATCTACAGCCTCTGATTGATTTTCTCATAAACTGTCGAGCCGGACCAATTAACTGAAGATAAAATTGAGAGAGAGAAAAAACGAACAAAAATCGGAAATTCAATTCAGAATATAATCGGAATATTTTTTCTTCTCTTTTTCATCTTTCTCAAATAACCCGTTAGATTTTACTTTTTAAATAACGAAATTCGTAACAGCTATGTCGTTTCATATTCTCATGACCTGGTAATTCAAATAACAAAGTTCCTCTCACACAAGTCATCCTGTTGCAGAACATATTTTTCAACTAGATATACTGGAATGTTACAAATGTTGTACACACACACGTATATGTATGCGAGTAGATATGATTGGAAAAGTTCAAAAGATACGTCAGGCGCATGAAAATTGCTTGTCAAACATTGCGTAGTGAAATTAATTACGCTCCAGAAGATCTTTAGTATACGTCCACACATATAGGTACTACCTCTACGAGCATGAAATATCATACGATTTACTTCTTCCTCTGTAATATTTAACTTCGTAGTTTTCTGCTGCACCTTCCGCGACCAGGAAATAAGTATACCGCGTGTCCCAGCGTTTACATCGCAGTATGTCTGGTTGCCTGCCGCCACGTTTGTTCATGGAGCGTGGAGTCCCTATACTGCCCTGTAGCGTAAGCCTGTAACTGATGGCAGGCAACCAGACATACTGCGATGTAAACGCTGAGACACATGGTATAAATGACAGAAAAAAAATTCGTTATTGTGTTAATTGATGTATATTTATTATATATACCAACCGCGGTAGAAGCTAATAATATCGATGCACTGAGAAATTGACTCTAATAGAGATTTGCGAATTAAGATTAACTATATGAAAAACTTTTCTCGTTCACAAAGTTTTCTCATCCTCGATAGGTTGTATTGTATGTAGCCTATAGCTATATAATGAGTACGTTATCATTTCACTTTTGAAGTTGCCAAATTTTAAGTTTTTTTTTAAAGTTTTTTTAAAGTTTTTTTTCTCTGAATTCACAGAATATCCTGCCGAAGTATAGATTTGTGCAACGTCTGATAGAAATCGTTTGTTTTTTTCCCTGAAATGAATTTTTTGTTGAGATCCGCTGCGATTAGAATATGTATAACGTTTCTCACGTTGAAGAACGTAACCGTTCCGCGGTTTCTGGAGCTATGAAGTATGCACCATTGTCTGAATTACCCAACGGATAAGATTGTTAATTATGCAACCTGACCCTTTTACGAAAATTATCGAAACGTCAACCTATATACATATAGGTATGTGTGCGTATATGTGTACAGACGAAATTTGGGAATCTGCAGTTCTGAGAAATATACATCTTGAATTTTAATATAATATCCCCCGCGCGTCATATACGTTCACTTCTCCGACCATAAGATATAATACAGTAATCCTTAATACCTTCGTTGTCAATTTTCCACGACGCCACGTCGTTTTGACTTTTTAATCCAATTTTCATTAGATACAAGGGTAGGTATATCATACCATGATAACACCTACCATATTTTCGTCTCGAAAATTTCCATTACATACATAGATCACGTGAGATTTACAACACATAAAATATGTAGATTAACTCTATACCATAATCGAAAATTCTAACTGTCTGACAAACTGTAGAAACAAATTGACGGATTTTTTGATCACATATATTGATAATAACCCGCGTCGCGTTATAAGTACGTCGTAATATTTTACGGTTCGTATGAGGCATCATATCCATGAGTATGTGCATGTCGTTATACATATAGAACCTCGTATGAAATACGATAAACGAACTTTTGATGGGCCATTTAATTTAATAAATGCATTGTCGCATTTCTGCAGCATATAATATCCGAGGTGTCCTGCGGTACAACTGGGATATGTATATGTCTATAACTGGTCGTTATCATCGATTATAATAGCCGCTACCTCCGTATCACGCCAACCCTTACCGAGCTCAACAAACACATTCTACATTTTCACTGATAAATACCTACGCTATATTATCACAGACCGTGAAATAGCTTTCCCAGTACCATTCGATAGACCAGAAATCACTGCGGACTGTATTGTCGCCAATTAACAGCGACCGAATACCCGATCAAACGCCATCGAATTGATCGTTATGAAAATTGTGATAAAAATCGGTATAACCGCCGACGCAATTAATTCTGTAGATGTACAATGCGCATACGTATACGATTAATTTACCACCTTACCAACAGAAGGAACAATGCCTGAATGATGCGCGTGCGCGTTAAGCGTCACATGTGCCGTACACCTTACAGGGGTGGTTTCTACATGTTTTATCCAAGAACGTAGCTACGATGGTTACAGTCGCAGTGGCGCGCGGCCGTCAAACGCATATATGTTTACCTACATACATTAACATGTGACAAGCGTAATAATAATTTCGCAGCAAATTTATTAACCCTTGGAATAATTATTTTATGTCATCCACGGCTTTTTTAGTGAACTTGTGAAAAGACTCCGAAAATATCGTTAATTTTCACCAAAAATTAGGCGCGTATGTGATTTTCAAATATAAATTACGAGTATAACACAGGAGTCAATATTGTTAAAATACATGCATATCGACAGCGATGAAGTGATAGCTTTTTTACTTTTTTTCTTTCTCTTCTAATATATTAAACTATAAGTGGCACTCGATCAAGTGATAAATTAGCCGCTTGTACGGGTACTGTGTGAATCTTTCTTTTTTTTTTACTTGTAACGTGATTTAGGATCGCAATCAGTTGAACTTTCAAACATTACTCATTTTCTGGGTTTGTTGGTAATTTTGATTCATTATTATTAAATTATGCGCAATATTTCTAATATATTGACGTAATCATCGCTCAAATCTGTCAGCAGTGACTAATTATATTTCTATATCTACATAGGTACATATGGTTAAACGGATACGCATGTACATCGTAGAATTAATTTCACACTTTCACACCAACGAACCGTATTCATAGCTATACTAGATCTAATGCGTATAATCTAATACGGTGATAAATATTTATACGGTATAAATTAATTATAATTAAATACGAGTACAAAATGATCGGTCTGTGGTCCTTCAAACCTCGAAGGAATGGTAAAGTGGAAATTATGCTCGGTAAGTTTGAGTGTACATAAACCTACATATATATTCGATTTCAATTATATTATGTATTTATATACTATATAGTCTATCAGTTAAAATTTTATCTGCTCCGCGATAAATGAAATGAGAAAATCTTCAGCTGTCCGTCAATTTTCACGATCTCATCTCACTCCACGACTTAACCTTCTGTATAATGAGAAAACGGACAATCGGTTTCTGCAACGTATATATAATATATTGTATAGTCTATATTACTGCGTTTGTACAGAAAAAGAAATTGATGATTTTCTATTCGATTGCGACCGCCTTATCGGTCCATAAATATCGTTAAATCGTTATGAACATTATGCACAATATATTGCACAGACTGTCCGGTATATCCAACCTGCAGTCTTAACAAGTTGCGTCGTTGTAATAATGAAAGAAGTAGAGGGTTTCTAAAACAATAGACTCTTTGAGAGACTCCGAGCTTTGTTACAAGTTAGAATTATGAACCTATTCCGCCCTGTACAATATACCCCTAAATTAATTATACTCATACAGCCTGTGTAATGTACAAGTTTTGTTTTTTTTTCTCTTTAATTATCGTTAGTCGTTCGCTGAAGCTTTTAATTTTTCGACGTCGAACAATAAGGTGGCGAGTCTTAAGAATTTATTGGATTGTTAAATGAGAACCTAATTACTACCCTCTAGAAAATCCAACCATCCTTCGCATTCTTAACGAGGATTTCATTATACGCAAATAATATAAGCTTTACGGCTTACATTTTCAATTATAAACACCGTTCATATCTGCAGGTACCATTTAACGCGTTATATTTAATACATTCATTTATTTTTTTTGCCCACCCCGCGCTCTTTTTATAACTATAAGATTCCATACCGCACCTATCTTTGAATTGATTGCAACTATTTTTAGACTCACGTTACGTCTACCTTATTTCATTAACGTAAAATTATAGCGCAACGTTTTTGTGCACGAAATTAGGTGCCCGAGCCCCGGCTGCAGGAACCTTCGGGGGCCATTTTAATAGAAACGCGCACGTATGTGTGGTCATTTTTAACAATTGGAACCTCAAATTAGCCTAAGTTTTTTTCTTTTTATTCTTTTCTTTGACTTATACTGCATGGGTTTGAATTTTGAACTAATATACATACCTAACACATATACTACATGGATAAAGGCAACGTTTGTACGTCAAGAAATCCGGCAACATTGCATTCCGGTATATGCACGTGTGTATATAGGTATATATGTGCATCCCAGCACTAATCTTTCCTCTCTCATAATCTCCCAGCTCACGAAAGTAACTTACTTGAATATCTTTTTCTTCACTTCTACATAAATCGGATAGCTCGTCGTTTTTAATCGAGTTTAAAAACACCGAGATCGCCATTTTAACATGTAATGCATATTTAAAACAATTATTTTTGTTTAATCCGCATGAAAATACACGAGACGATGTAAAAGTACATGATACATGAAGTGTGAAAATATGTGTAGATTGCATTGAATTATTGAGGTGAGATATATGTGGGGTGTACCATATTATATCGTCATTTTTATAGTAACTCGTTTGTAACATAAAATATGGAAGTATAAGCGAGCATCGCGAGTCGAATTCTTATTAGCTATTCAAGATGAATCGTTGGTATAAGCCATGCGTGTTACATAGTTTGACCGATATTTGTAAAAAGTTTTTTCTCGGAGTTATACATGTACATATATCGTTCTACACGTACTTTGAATAAATTTTCTCTCTCCTTTTTTCTTTTCCTTTTTTCACATTTTCAACTACACGTACCGATATACTATGCGTGTGTAGGGTATGAAACGTGGATTTTCTGCACTGGTTTTATGATAATTCAAGATAGAATATATAGAATACCAAACTTACAAGATGAAGTTTATATTGCACGGTAAGTACAAGGAGCTTGAATAAGAATAATCGTGTGCAAAAGATAGCACGCTATATTAAACATATATAGTATATTGTATATCGTCCCTTCTTGCAATTCTGCAGTACCGTCAAAGTCTTCCTTTATATATACCTTATACACAAAGTGCAATGACTTCAAAGGCGCTGACCTCCTGAAGGACGGGTCTTGCAAGTCAGAGGGAATTGTATTGTATAGGTATAAACGCTCCCGTAACTGAACAGCTCTATATAGGTATACCTCCACCATCGTTTCTTTATTCAATTTTATTTTAATTGTCTACGATTAAGTAATTGCATTTTAGATACAATTGACTTACTACCAGCGCAGCGGCATAGTGAAGCTCTTTTAGTTTAATGCGGATATAAATATAATAATGAAATAATGCGGCACTTTTTACTATACATATATTTTAGTACGCAGCATTTGAATTACTTACTAATTGTAAAATCTATGCGATTTTCATAATAATAATTCTTTGTACAGACATACGTTTTCGAAGAAATATACAAGTCATCCTTTCTCAAGATAGGTAATACGACGCTCATTTAAATTTAAACTACAGAACATTATATATGAATAGATCATTCTTCAGCGACGACCGCTGTTTCGTAAAACTAGGACAAGATGTGACATAGTATAATACCTTGATTGAAACCAAACCCCAGGAATCGGTGACCAAATTACGGACTTACGATCTCTCGCAAATCGCTCGTACGACAAACGCAATCAATGAATTTGATTCAATATAAATTATTCGATACCATTAGAAGTTGGTATAATGGAATATGTGATGGATATAAAATAAATAACCAAAAACAAAAAAAAAAAGGTTGAAAGAGGAAAAAAAAAAACCGATCAACGCACCGCGGTGTCCGGTGATATTGGATTCGGTAAATGTCAATGAAACCGCAAAAACTGGAACTCGTGTGTGTAATACCACATATGCATAGTACGCACGAATATAAGTAGGTACAAATGTATTGTTTCAATTTAGTGGCGCCTTATTATAGATAAAAGTTTTCTAATTTTTTTTTTTTTTACATTTTTTTGCCCATTAAAATGATTATTTTTCGATCACGTACGAGTATCTTTCACTGGATATAATTAATATTTTGATATGATTCAATAAATCCTTCGCAAAAGGAGTTGTGTTATTGCCCGTATAGGAATTATGCGAGATACTATACAAAATTTTTTCTGATACAGAAAATTTTTCACCTGCATGCCATGGTTGCAATCAGAATGTATATATAGCGCAGTTACATATGTATATCCCGATAATATTTGTACAGCTCTGATCTGTACTGCATATCCTAGGCTCTTGCGTTTTTTAATTTAAATTTTCATGTTAATTAATTAGCATTTCTAATTATGTTATGCATTTAAGTTCGTGTATTAATGAATATTATGTACAGAACCACATTACGTGTATATGCGTATAAAATAGCAAAGCACGTGTTGGAAATTTTATCATTCGCATGTACTATATAATATTCATTTTTTGTGTAAAAAAAAAAGATTGAAAAAAAAAACTCCAGGCAAAAACTGTTCAAAGGTCACGCTGCAAGGCTCAATTACAGCGGCGTACAAAGCACTGATTAAATTTGCATTTCATTTTCCAAATTTCCAAAATTCTTCTCTCGTTTGTGTGAACGTATAAGGATATAAGGTGTGTGTGTATATGCAGCCTGGTGATAATTGGAATTTTTATTTATCTAAATTTTTCACTGCTCGTTGATTTTTGAATCAAAGTAAAAAATAAAAAATGAAAAAATATATGAATAAAAAAAAAACGCCATACATACATTTTAGTTGCAGAATCAAATTTAAAAATATCCCGCGAATGAGTAGGGATTCAATCGGTTATATTCTTATATACATATTCTGATAATTCAGAAATCACTATATTTTTTTTACCCGTTATAAAGACTGTATAATTTCAAGATGGCGTGACTTCTGACGGCATTGTTGTTCATAATCCCATGAAATTCTATACAATGCATCTCGAGCCTCTCCCCCATTATATCATGTCTTCTAGGTATAATGATATTATCAATTGTATTATTATACAACAATTTTTACGTGAAAAGAAAAAAAAAGTATTATCTATATTTTATTCGCTAGATGTATAGCAAGATAATCATAATTTCATGTGATTTTTTATGGTTTTTATTTGACTTTTGAAATCTTCAATTCCGTCATTCAAATTCCAAATTGAGAACCTTTTGTATTTTTTACGATAGACGTCGCTCTACTATTCGGGTTTTCATTTGTGATCCCTTCGTATTAATCTTGTCGAAGAATACCTGAACTTATAGAGGGATATAACTGTACCAATTGGACGAGCATTCGACGTATTCATTTGACACGATATATACGCTGACATTTTTTCAATCAATTTAACGCCCGATGGATTATTTTTTAGATAAATTTTTTCAAAATCTCTTTTTTTTTTTATATCCAATTTCGAAGCACAGCCACAAAAGTTCATACAGTACATGGGGCTGTCCACGTCAACTCGACACGGCTCTATAGACCTCGAGGTCTCCCATTTAATTTTCAATTTTATATCATTCTATTTTTCGAGAACCCCTCGATTTTTTTTTTTTTTTCAATTTTTCTAAATCAACTCCTTCGGAGCTATGAATTTTTTCAACTCAACAACAAGGACCATTTTTAAGTTCTTAAAATAATCACGAAAATTCTGTGGATAATATAGAACAACCTCCCACTTGCAGAAGCGCGGGCAGAATTTTTCTTATATTTTTTTTCCCAATTCTAAACATCTCCATATCGAATCAGGGGGTTCTCCGAAGATAGAATGATAACACATAAAATAAAAAATGAGATCGAAAACGTCGAGGTCTGGAGCCGTGTCGAGTTGACGTGGACAGCCCCGTATATTGGAACGCTTTGATGAGATTTAACTAGTTTCACATATGGTTTCCGGCTAACAATGCGTAAGTCGAAGTACATGACGTTAATATATAGAAACGGTGTAAAATATTACTATAGCAGCTATCTAATGAACTAACTACGTCATAATACGCCAAAATTTCTCACAGGTAATTCGTCGCTGTGAACTCCACCTATACTACTAACGTGTATAGTTAGTCGCGGTTCACTGATCAAAGGGTGTCCGACACAAAAGGTCGAACCGAACAGCCGCGTTGAGGGTCATCACCAATCGCTAGTAAATTTTCAATCATGCGCTGAATTTTTAGTACCGGGATGTCAGAATCAAAGCCGTTAAAAAACATTACAGATTGCGGAGACGATCAAGCTAGCTCATAATATTCAATCTTTACTCAAAAATTGAACACCATTCCCTCCAATATAATCTCTCTGGTTTTTTATCTACGTCCATGTTTGTTCGCTACACTATACATATATAATTGCATTCGAATTTTACTCTCGGCATTTTTCAATTTTATTTATTTCACGTACGTATACGTACGTAAAAGTAGTATAATGTTCATGCATATTATGACCTTATATTTGCTACAGAACCAGTAAATTCCCTGCGGGTTGCAAACGATTTGTTCTTGCACGAGGTATAACTCGCGTTATACATATATGTGAAACTCAAATTAAACTATATCAAAGTACCTACATAAATAGATATATAGGTACGTATAGTACGTGTGTACATACATGAATATGTTTGCGGTGAGACTGTTGATTAGCTTTCCACGTGCATGCATGCCATTTTTATTTTGCATATTATATTATTAGTTGTATGTGCGGCAACTACCTATTTTCAAACTGATGATGTTGCAGCTACGGTGGTGCGGAAGGTATAACCTAGTTTTCATAAATTTCATTCCACTTTTTCAGCCCTGGGTCGATTGTTCACAGGATAAATGATCGTTATCGTTTACACTATACTCTATTATCATACCACGCGATGTGCAGTTTGTTCTAAAAATAAAACGAAAGAAAGAAAGAAAGAAAAAAAAACAAATAGGAATCAAATTTGCACGATATAATTTTAGATCACGAAATATATCATTTCAGACATAATATATTATTTAACTTATCGATCTATCAAGTTTTCATATTTTTAAACGAACCAATCGAATACATTCGATGTATGGACATCTTCACTTTTTTTTTTTTTTTTTAATATAACCTCACCCTTGGCTAATGATCGTAGCGTTCTTTTATTTGCTTATGTATATATACAGGTATATAAAAAGAGATGATTATAATCGGCGTCGCGACGCCGAGTTCCGTTTCGACACGCTGCTAACGAACATAAATTGGGTTTCTGATCATCAACGATTCGTTATAACTCTACACGTTGTAAGAAAAATACGAAAGTATCTAATTCTCTGTTGATTCACTTGGATAAAATTTTTTTAAAAGAAATTAAAAAAAAAATGAAAATCTTCCGTCCCTTCTTATTATTTCATAAATGGAGACATCTGGCGTGGGGATTTATAATATCAAACACGCCCATACTTTGGCTGATATTTACTGGTACTGCATGTATAGAAAGTTAACATGATCAGTTCACACGCACATGACACGCACATAGATATATAGGTATATGTACATGCTTGTAAACAGAAATCTCTCCTTGCTCTTCCTATATGACTTTATTTTTAGTCTTCTAGTCTGCCGGTCGACGTCTTGACTTGTCTTCTTTCGTTGGTGTTCAGTATGTACAGTTTTAAGCTGCTGTGCGGTATTCCACATTTTATATTGCACCCATACGATATTTCATTTTGTGTATGAAAACTGAGAAGAAACTTTCAGACTCTGAAGAATCTAACAAACCATACGAGTAACCCTGGAAATTAGCACCGAGTGAAAAGTTCTAGCTCGTATCATCGTTCGTTATATATATTCGAGATAAATATTCACAAATCATCTATGAAATGGGCTGGAAGCCGAAGCTTACTTGTTGCGGTACAGTGTTATCTGTTATCTATATTCATATAAGCATCGAAATTCCAAAAACATTTTATCCCCTTTTTATCCATATAATGCAGCAGACGAACGTCGATGAAGCGAATCGTAAAAAGAAACTCCATACAATAAAATACCTCGTATTCTATCAGAGTCACGATTCTACACGTGTATAAGAAAGATGCATTAAGAATTTTTCTAATTCCCGGAAGAAGATAATAAATAAATTCATAAAGTAATCCAAACTGTTACTGATGTTTACTTTCATACTCCGATAAATTTATACAGTTTAATTCTCGGATATATAATGTCATTATAGCATGGATAGACACGTGATCGATGTCTTTAATCTGTTTATAAGAGCGTATCACTTGTTCTTTTTCTTCACGAATATTCTTTTTTTTTTTCTCTTTTATTTATTTATTTTTCTTTTCATTTCTTCATTCTCCCGTTGGATGGATTAATACCCTCCCTTTCTTTATTATATTTGTTCAACCATCGGAAAATTGTTGTAAGTGATAGCCGTACACTTCGATAGTATATTCTTAATTTATACACACATGTATATACGTATATATGCAATATTCGTACGTATTAACGGCTTTGTAAGTGGTAATCACCGATACTTCTTTTTTTATCCAAATAATTAAGTGGTACTTGCAGTAGGCGATTCAATTTTTTTTTCTTTTGTTATTTTCTTTTGTTTTTTCCATTCTTTCTTTTTATCCCAACACCAGGTCCCGTTCAACCAGTAGGTACGAATATAATGCGTATATCCGAATGAAAAATCGAATCAACTAGTCAGGACTTTACGTAGGCAGGAGTTTACCGTACGCTTGAAAATACATTGCGGTTATTAACGAGTAGGCACACGCGAAAAGCTTGTACTTTTTCTACCCCGAATTGGATTATTTGATCTTTTTTTGGTATGCATGAATACTTCAGCTCTATACGCCGTTGTTCAAAAGGTTCTTATTCTTTTTATATTTTTACGTCTTTATACCCGAATTAATCGTTTCGAATACAATATAATTGGTGACTCTCTCGTTGATTCCTATACACCAAGTTATTAGTTTCCTGTTAGTCCCGTCGTCTTAGACTTATAGACCGGAAAGAGTATAATAATGTAGAAGCTTTGGATGTATAAAAGACTCGATAAAATGTGAAAAGAAATCGTTGGTATGGTTGTCCGGCTGTGACTACTTTATAAAATTACTATATATATGTATATACGCATTATACACATAAAGCAGCTACTAGTTACATCGTACAAGAAAATATATGGTATATCTATACGTCTTTTATATGTACTTATAGTATGTACAACTTCTTACCGTCACGGTCTGACGCAGGGGCGGCTTGGTTGTCCCCGCGTCATTCATTCGCCTGTTGATTTGCAGACTGAAACGGTGCCTCGGAACAAAAGGTATATTATACCTATATCGGAAGAACGAACCGTGGAAACGTTTTGGAATTAAATACGTTTTGAACGAAATGCATAAATAGAGATGTAAATGAATACTGAATAAATGTATCATATATTACAAAAAGCAACTTTCTTTCTGATTTCAGGATCAATTATGTTCCACGTTAGACGTAGGCCGGCTGATTATGTTCCTAGAAAACGTAAGAAGAAACCAGCGGGTAAATGGAGTGATCTGGACCACCGATACGAAGATGAGCGTTTGCCGTTTCTTTTGGAATTGAATCCGGATGGAACGGAAATATCGAGTGGAGGTGGTGTGCGCCATCGTCTTCAGCCAAATGTAACGGAAGTTGGTTCGGAAAGACCAGTCGGACCTCAGGCTGTTCAAGCACAGACCTTGACCCTTGCTGGACCCACTGTGATGCCGAGGCATTGCGTTATCGCATTTACAGAAAACATTGTCACGCTCACACCGTGCTCGAGGGACGCCCACACCTACGTCAATAACCAGAGGATATATCAAACCACCATACTACAGGTGATGATCATTTAATTAATTTACTTCTTCTCTAATTTAGTTCGTAGAAAATTATGGGTGTAAGCTAATTTTTGGTGATGTATATAACATAGGCAATGTCATGTATATTGCACTAGGAAAATTATGAACCTGAACTAATTTCACTTGAAATAAAGACAATAGCTCGTTAAACAATAAACAGTTGCTCGGGGCGCGCTTGACGAGGTTATGCAGATGAATATTTAGTCAGAGGACTTCTGCCGGTGTACTTCAATTTCATCTATTCTAGTTAGCCCGGGCTACTTCAAGAGCACGGTGTAGTTGATTCCCTAATTACGCGGTTGACGTATTGATTTTATTGTGACTGGAATACGTTGATTAGTATATATTGTCTTTTATAGAACGGGGCGATAATCAAATTCGGTAGAATGCACACCTTCAGGTTTATTGATCCTGTACCAGAAGATCGGATACGGCAAAGACATGATTCCAACCGACAACTGGATTACTCGTACGACAGGTAAGATCTTTTTTCCGATTTCAAGTTCTCCTATAGATTCGTCAGGCATTTATAATTATTTTTTTATTTCACGTACTGATCAATGTTGTATCGAATGCTGTGACTGATCGTTGCTTTTTAAATCATCTTTGTATAACTTTTTCGCAAATAATGGGCTCTCGAAAAATGTTTCACCAGTCGTATTGTAGACGAAAGTATAATATAAAATCGTCAGGTGGTCGATATTCACGACAAATGTCCTGCAGGTGCGGGCTGCAGGTTGTTAGGAAACTATAATGCCAGGTGGGCCCGAGACGTAGTCGTGCGGAACAAGGGTGCAGGTTTTCCCACGATTAGGACAGTCGTTTTGGGGATTGAAGATTGAACGTTCTTTTGAACGCGTAGTTGGATAATTTTGTTTTTCGAGAGCCCAAGAATCGCGGAATATTTTTATTCGGCGTTTAGCTTCTATAAAAATATAATTTTTGCTCGATATTTGTATCATCGTTTCATGGTTATTTTTATTATCATTATTTTATTTGCTTGTGTCCCTGTGCACGTTGCTCTGCATCCCCCATCTACGTGTATAGACGTTCGCCAGACACGACGAGTCAAGAGGTGAATTCCGAAAAATACAGATCGGGGTCAGGAACCCCAAATGGCGGGGGTGGGGGTGGGTCTAATCCACCCAGTCCCACAAAATCCGCAGCTGCAACCCCAAGAAGTCCCACGCAAAATGCACACACCCCAGAAGCCACGCACAATTATGAAACCACCTTTGATCTTGACGGTAATGTCGAGACAGCAAGTTTAACTAGCAGTCGAGATGGAAACAGGTATTGTTATACATATATTCGACCTTTTACCCTCATATAAGATCGCTGTTAATATTGCATTAGTGTGAGTTCTTGTTCGTCGGTATTTGTTTAGTTATACATAATTGTTGCACTAGCTATAATTGCAGACATTTAATTGTAATTGCTAACTTTCACGTAAAATGTCACACCTGGGCATAATTACCGATGTTGTAAATTTAATTGAATGCGCAACATGTATAGATCATGTGCTAGTAATATTTAATCTGCACGAGTATTATTAATCTCAGTGACAGACTTCATAAGTCCGTGGTTGGATATCGCGATGAAGTTACTTAATATCGTTGATTATAATATAATAATTTTTTGAACGCCAAGTGAATTTATATTTCGATATTTCAGACTTTCTCAATACGATAGACAACCGAGGGGTACAGATCCGATTTTACCAGCGGTACTGGAATTCCTCGAGGAAACTGAAGAAGCATTTCTTCACGCGGTTATTACCGATGTAGAACCATCAGCTCCACAATTCAAATTAGCTCCGACTTACACTTTGTACCTAGCTGCCAGATATCGTGCTAGCACTCATTATAGACCGGAATTACAACCCACCGAAAGAGCTCATAGATTAACAGTCATGCTGGCTAACGTGGCGACCATGATTCAACGTGTCATACAGGTACAAAAAAAAAACCAGCCGCTTTGGACCGAATCAGCAGTTACAGGATAGTATTTCTTAATGGCAAATTAAATTTCAGGAACGATATATGGACGCTTCATCTCTAGCCCTGTGGCTTGCCAATGGTTCAGAACTTCTGCATATGCTTAAAAGCGACAGACACGTTGGAGCGTTTTCCACAAGAGCTCAAGATATATTAGCGGATGCTGTGCACACGGCTTTTGCTTCGCTTGTTCAATGTGTATCGTTAGAACTTGCACCAGCTATGTCACAGTTCATGGCTGATGCCGATGAACCAGCTAAGGAAGCCGGTGTTCTCCAAATATTTTCGAACACTATGGCGCTGTTGAGACGCTGTAGGGTAAACGCAGCCTTGACGATTCAATTGTTCAGTCATTTATTCCATGCTATAAATGCAACGGCTTTCAACGCACTTGTTTCAAATGGAAATCTCTGCGTTCGATGGTTCGGACGTAGATTAAAAGCGAGATTAAATGCATTGGAGACTTGGGCTGAAAGACAAGGATTGGATTTAGCTAGCCAATGTCATTTGGCTACCATAATGCAGGCGACACATCTTTTACAAGCACCAAAATATAATGCGGATGATTTGGCTATTTTAAGTTCGACCTGCTTCAAACTTAATTCACTGCAAGTTAGAGCTCTGCTACAAAAATATCAATCTGCAGCCGATGAGCCGAGACTTCCAGCTGAATTGATCGAAAATGTTGTTCGGGTAAGTCTGGTTCATCATTTTGAAAAATTTTGAGAGCGTTTTATCATATTTACAACGATATATTTGGGAATCAGGTGGCGGAAAGCGTCGCCGACGAACTGGCTCGTGCTGACGGTCGGGAAATCCGACTTGAAGAAGAATCTACGTTAGCTCTGGCTCTGTTACTTCCAGAAGACGGATACAGTTGCGAAGTAATCAGAGGCGTGCCTCCAGGTTTAGCAGAATTTTTAGCACCACTACAGAGAGATGGTTTGTGTAGAATGGCGCCACAACCCACTAGCAGCGGATATTGGACGATTTATATGATCGATCACCACAATAATGTGAGTAACTACTCAGCTTCAACTGGATTTCTTTGTACATTCATTTTTTGATTGATTATTTTTATTTTTATGCTTATGCTTATTTTCAGCCTCGTAGCCCGAGCGCTATGAGCAATAGATCTGGTGGTTACTCAGGACATTCTGGGCAAGCTTCCAGTCAGAGTCAACCTGAAATCCAAGTAATAAAATTACACAAATCCACAAACGGTATGGGGCTCAGCATAGTCGCCGCTAAGGTACGTGTGATAATCATGAACAGCTCCTGAATTTATTTGCACAGTACTGTCCATTCAAAACGATGTATTATCAATAAACATATATTCTCATAAAATCGGTAGCCCGTGGAGAGACCATCTGTTACGCTAGATAGGATGTGTTCAACTACACGTTTTCTTAACAACAATTTTCCATTTCAATGGCTGTGCAATTACTTGCTTTGGATCTTTTACTATATTCTTCATATAATTTTTTTTCAGGGATCTGGCCAGGAAAGATTAGGTATTTACATCAAGAGCGTTGTAGCGGGCGGAGCTGCTGATGCTGTAAGTATACACTTCTTTTTCTGTTTTATTTGAGTTCTTATTTTATCTTCCCAAAGATCTAAAGCATAGATTCTTTGAATGGTGTTTGCAGGACGGAAGATTAACTGCGGGAGATCAACTACTAAAAGTGGATGGGCAAAGCCTGGTTGGCATCACACAAGAGAAGTAAGTTCGCATTTTATTCACAATGTAAATTATTGTTATCATTGTCATTATTAATTTCTTCTGCTGTACAGTGTGAATAATAATGCCGATTGGCTTACATCAACGCCAAAATTAAGTTTGATATTATCCACAGGGCTGCTGAATACCTTGTTCGCACGGGGCCGATCGTAACTTTGGAGGTGGCTAAGCAGGGTGCAATTTATCATGGGCTAGCAACTTTGCTATCGCAGCAATCTCCTGTCACGACCAGAGGTGAATATTGATAAGAATCTATTTCTGATAAAAACTTGACTCTCAAAACTAAACTTCACGGTGAAAGATTTTATTTCTATAAAATATTTCGTAAAATAAGAGGAAACCGTCCCTGAAAATCTGCTTGGGTGCTTGCCTCATAAAACTTGCTAACGCTTGAAGATCATTTATTAATCATAGTTACCTAAGAAATATTCATGGAACTTCTCGTTGTTTTCTCGTCTTTCATATCTGATATCCCAACGTTCATCCCAAAAATATGGTCTTAGCACAAGTCTTGTAATCTGTTTTTTTCTGCGCATATCTGATACTGTAAATTTGGCTTAACTAACGCTTGACTAACGATTTTTCCAAGCAGCACATAAGGCGAGACCAAAATCGGAACACTTAGAGCCCCCAAGACTACCAGACAAGGCTCCCCAACCCTCTACGTCACACTCAATGGGCAATCTTTTATCGGTACCAAAGCAATCGGCTTATCAAGAACGCTTGGTAGATTGGGAAATGGACTATATTCAACCAGGTGCGACCATAAACCAAAACCAAATTGCTAGGATGCAGTATTTTGATCGATTTCAATATCCTAATCAATGTTTGCAATCGCAAAATGTAGGGATCCAAAATGTAGGTTTCTCATCTCAACAGAATTATTGTTTCGCGCCGCAAAGCAGAACATTGTTACGTCAGAACGTGAATCAATCCAATTTAGGAATGTGCCCAATCGACGAAGAGTACAATCAATGTTGGGGCAATAAGAGACAAATTCCAAAAATTCAAGAACCGAATCAAATGTTCCTTACTATTCCGAGCCACATGGAAAGATATCCCGCATATCCTATAAGAAACAAAGTCCAACCACAAAATCCTGTTATTCCTCAATATGGTTACTACAATAATGACAAGACTGAATTAATATTTCCTACCAAAAATCAATCCCAGGATAGTCTCTGTTCTGCAGATGTCGCAAAAACGTGTCCTACACATGATAAAATCAAACAAAGAACCATATCCTTAGATAGCGAGCCTTCGATTCCGTATATCGACCAATCTGACGAAGGCTTAGAATTGTCAAGTCAGTCACAAGAAAGCATATTTTCTGAAAATCAATTAGACGATATTATTAGTGATTACAATCGCCATAATACTTCGTGCGAATTGACCACACGTCGCAATACAGACGCCAATTTGTCAAATGATCGGCATAAAACAAGGGCTTGTCCAAAGTCATTTTTACACATCGATAATTGTCCTCTCAAGATGAATACAAAATTAGGTAATAAGCAATCGACGAAATCCATCGAAACGATTGACCAAACTTATCTTGACTCTAAAGAAAAAGAACATTCACTCCCTAAAAATACTGGGTCATTATCAGATCAAGATTTAGTAGTGGACCAATGCAGTTCTTGTGACAAATTACGCGCGACAAAACGATCGACTTTAATACCGGAAATCGATGCCGAAATGATCACAGCTCCAGTTGAGATTAAGCACGTTCCTACCGCCGACGACAGTAGAATCGAAATTCGAAATGTCAACTCAAACGAACTCAACAATAGCAGTTCGGGTTCGGAAACAACGGATACCGGTGAAAGCATTGAGACGAAGGAAGAAACTGTGATTTCTACACCGAAAATGCACACTATAATGCCCGAACTTAATCTGGATTTGAGCGGACTCAACAGTGACGTTTCTAGCGAAGATTCTAATACAAGTAAATGCTGGAAATCTCCTGAAGAAGTGCGATTGGGCTGCGGACGAGTTGCAGCGTTGGCTAAGCATTTTTCTAAGCTCGGTGACGCGGGTATAATTAAATTCAAATCAAAGCAATTAATTAGTTCGAGGCAATTTGTATCCGAACCTGATATCGCATCACCAAGAAGCCCGGAAATAACAGTAAGAAGAAATTCCAACTTCAAACAATATAAATCTGAAGCAGACTTGCTTCTGCAAGACAAATTCCTCGGGACTAAGCGCGAGAAAGAATGGAGCATGATTTTACTCGATATTCAAGGAACGGATGATCTGGATGAAAACCCTGAGAAGATTGACGGACAAATTATTGTCGAGTCACCAGTAAAGACCGGTGATTTGATTGCAGAAGACGACTCACCGGGTGAATTGAAAAAAAGTGACTCGAAATTGTCACTCGCTGAGCAACAAGAGATCATTGAACAGCTGAAGGAGTTTTCAAACCTAGACAATACCGATGCTCCATTGTTCATACCAGAATGCATAAAAGTACATAAAATAGAAATCGAACTCGAGTATAAAAATAATGGTGATTCTGAAAAAAGTACTATCACAGAATCGAATACCGGTAGTACTTATAACAGCAATGAAAATGTCATAAATTGTCCTACTTTTCAAATGATCAGTTCATCGCAGATGCATTATTCCGGAAAACATGCAATCCCCGCAGTTCTAAGCAGACTAAACATTTCTCCGGGATTAGAATTGTCGAAAAAAATGAACAAACTTGATAAATACTGGTCATTGAAAGACCTTGTGTCCCCATCAAATTTAGAACCACACTCAACGGAATGCATGAATAGTTCTCCAAAATATTTCATATTCCCAAGCTGTTCCAGAGTCGTATCAGCCCCGGAAATATTGAATGAGAATCTGACGTTTTTTCGCGTCCAGCCATTGCTGTCCAAGTCCGAAAGTGAAATTATTACAAACGAAAGTAGTTGTTCCATCAGTGAGGAAAATTTGCGCCCCGAAAAATCCACTGATTTGAGAAGCTACTCGCGCAAAGCTAAGAGTTTGGATGATATATTTGGACGAAACGCAAATAACGCAAATTTTAATAGTGAAGAAAAATCTGAACCCTACGTGCATAGTTACGGACGTAGTGAACGACCAACAAAATTTCCCGAATCATTTATTAGGATGAGAAAGAAATCAAAAAGCTTTGACGAATTATCCGGGCACTCAGATAGTTCGACTGCGTCTGGATCGTCTTTGAAAAAGCAATCTGCAATTTCTAAAAGCTGCGGGAATATTTCGGGTAACATTTCCATTCAAGAAATAAAAGACGAAGACCGTTCACAAAATTTTCACAGCTCATCCCGAATATTAAAAAATACAAGGGAATTAAATTTGAAAACGACACAATCAAGAAGCTGCGACGTTCCACTTTCGACAGCTTCTAACACAGTAATAAGACACAACTGCACGAAAGTACATAAGCCGATTAGAAAAAGAACTTTAATTGTTCGGAAAAAATGCAAAAGCGATTTGGATATTTCGGAACAGAAACCAACACCCAGATTTGTAAGAGGGGATTGGATATTTCGAGAATTTCCACCGCTGGAAAGCGATTTAGAAACGCGTAAGCCGGTAGATGATATTATAGATGTGTTTGAAAAATCACTACGCCTGGTTCAGTTCAAGATTTTATTTTTCAATAATTAATTATGCCCTTTAATATTTAATTATCTCACGAATGCGAGAACATTTTGACCTAATACATATCTTAGTTATTCAAATACATGTAACTTATTTCAAGCATCGCACTGCATTGCAGATTTTTATTATTCGACGCAATGCTGCACTCATTATACCCACATTTAGATTCACTTGAGATGATAAAAAACAAAAACCGAATCTCGCAATATTTTAGGAGAGTTAGAAATAAAGAAATTTTAAGGATCCCCTAATCAATAGCGTGTCCAATTTTCTTTCAATTTTCGTTCAAGTATCATTTAACATTCCGTGAAAGCAAAACAGCCCGCTCCACTGTAAATTAAACAAACAATCAGTTGGAAGAGGTTGGAACGGTATGAGCAATTTACTTAAGATTGCTCGCGCATTTGCCGTCGCCAATTCTTGCTGTTAATTAGACACATACTGCGGTTACCATCCGTTCATCTCTTCTCATTTGTGGAATTTTAAATGACTCGTCCTGTGTTATTCGTTCGAACATCTCACCTTTGCCTCGATTCTTGTTAGTCTATTCATATATTATAGCACATAAAATACTAATAATAAGCAAATCAAATTCATCTACAATTTTTACATTGGCCTTTGGTTATTCATATGTTTATCAAGATCACGTACATACATCACTATGGCTTATTCAAATGGTGGATTAACAATTTATTTATTAGAATTTGTTGATTGCATATTATATAATAGCTGAATGGAGCATGAAAGCACGTACTGTCTAGTATTATGCAGCTTTAAGCACATTAGAGCATTAACCAATTGCATTTTTGTGCATCTTGTGCTATCGCAGGGCCCCGTCGCATGAGCGAACGTGATCTACCATCACGACTTGGACATGACGCGACCCCCCAACAAATTCATAGCAGCAAGTCTGTCCCAGCCCTGCACAGTAAGTAAATTATTTATGTCCTGTTCGATCTAGTCATATTCAAAAAAGGAAGATCGAAGGATAGATCTCCAAATAGATTCTGGAATTACCACCATTATTATATTCTCAAAATTGAACGTTTTCAATTTTCTCAGATGTAGGAACAGAGGGAAAACAGCAACATGAAGTTTTTAACCCAGGATATAGTCGGGCGTCATCTAGCAATAGTGTGACACCTCCAGTTCAGCCCCCACCGATGCCAGCAATGAACGGAGCGACTACTCTACGTTCTCGGTAAGTATAAATAATTATGTTAAAAGATGAAAAGATGAGAAACTGTCAATCGTACTTGAAAAAAAATTGAATCCAATACGAATATCAGAATTTTTTATGCGGATTGAAAACTGGCTAATTAATTTAATTAACTTTCTGGCATTAATATTATTTGAGTATATTTTTTTTATCTTTGAATATCAAATATAATAGGGAATTTACACCTACTTACAGATCGAGTCATAGCTTACATGACCCAATGCGTGCAGGGACGTTGCCACCTACAGGTTTAGTCAGCCGGCAACAATCATCTCCTAATCTGAATCCGAGTCAAGCACATAATATTACTCAAAATATTCCACAAACTAATGAAGCAGAAAGATTTTATCAAAATTTGAGTGTATACAGAAATCAAGATCCTGGAATGAAACAACAACCTAGTTCACCACAACCATTGGACGATCGGTCAGTCTGCCACATTAAACAGTATCTCCATCAGTAGCCATTCTTGATCAATTCCAAATTTTATCACCATAATCGACCTTGCTGATGCATTTATTTTGTTTAACCAGAATTCATACCTCATACATTATACGCGCAAACAGCATTAGTAACACATTGTCCAAGTATATGTAACTGTATTCTAATTGGTGAAAATTTTTTTCGTATAATTGTGACATCATTGACATAGGTATATTATCTATAATTATGTTAATGTACTAATCATACCAAAATGATCATTTTCAGGAGTCCGTTGCATACGCAAAAAAGTTTGAGAGGTTCGCAAAATTCTCTGAACCGACCGACGACTGATCAGAATCAGGGTAGGGATCGTCCGATATCAGCGTACATTCCGCAAGGTCAGCAACAAAATTATCCTGGCAATCAACTCCAGCAACAAGGGGGACCTCCTCCCAGATCTCAATCTTCGCGGGATATAATTCGACAGGAAGCTAAGCTGCAGGAAATGCAGGAAGAAGTTAGAAGACGTGAACTACGTGGTGCTGGACCGATTCCCACTCAGTACCGTCAAAATGCTTACAACGTACGACCATTGACCGCAGCTCAAGCAGCTAACTCTACAAGATCATCAAGGCCGATTGGGTCCACCCCTAATTTGGGGCCTACTTCACCAACATACAACACTCGACAGAGTGGGCAGAATTTCAGCTATCCAGATGGGCAATACGGACAGTATGGACAATTCAATAAACAGCAACAACCTTATGCAGGGCAGTATTCTACTGCCCCAAAAGCAAAGAATGATGCGATTCGCGGAAGTAATGGGATAGTATTGGATCCCAGACAGTTCGTGCCTCAAGATCAGAATCGTCAAGTTCTCGACCCCAATAGACAATTTGTAGAACAGAATCGACAGTTTTCAAGTTCTCAAAACAGCCCACAATATTCCAATGGATCTTCCGATCCTAGAAACGGTCAATATTCCAGTGAACAAGTTACCAATAGGATACAAAATGGAGATGGAAGCATTCAAGGAAATGTTGATAACCTTTCGTCAAGACCTCATTTACCAGAAGATACCTACAGAGAAAGTCCTCCACCACCACCACCAAATACTTCAACACATCCTTTGTACAGTAAACAGCCTGATTCTAGGTATGCTGCCAGTATGGGTGAACCTCCAAGAGGTAGTTATTATCCTGCAACTGGAACAACACAACAACCTAGACAATATCAGTACAGTGCAACAAATCCTTGGCAGCGTGAAGAAAGAGAGAAGGAACAAGCAAGAAGAAGAGAAGCAGCGAGACAGTGGCGAGATCATCAAATTGCTGAACTTAGCGCATTGCCGAATAGAACACCACAGCAAGAGGAACAATTAAGAGCATTACAGTTGGAAAGAGATTTTCAGAGGAGGGCCGAGGAAGCTGCAAACCAACAGGATGACGACGAGGAAAGCAATGATCTTGAACAAGAGAGCGCTCAACGTGTCCAAGGACTTCTTCGAATGGCTGCCGCCCAAGATAGATCCAATCAAGCTAATCAACAGTCCAATTTATCAAGAGCTAATCCGAATAATCAATCGATACGTGGAACCCTGTCGCCTCAGCCAGTCAGTAGTCAATTACAATCTACTAACATCCCTACCCACACGGCTACCAGCCAACAGGGACCACCCGGTAGTGGAAACACATATCCTGGACAGAACGAAGGTTCTACAGCACATTCACAGCAAAACCAAAGTCAGCATAGTCCGATGAGTCAAGGACCTATTCTACCGACGTACGGGACAACGATAGGACAATTGGGTGGTGGTCAAAAATCAGGACGAATAAGTCCCACTCAGTCTAGCGAAGAACGGGACAGGCAACGTCGAATGGATGAGTTAAAGAGAAAACAAGCGGAGTTTGATGAAAATCACAGAAAGAGAGAGGAGGATATTCGGCAACAACAACAACAAATGCATCAGCAAATGCAATTGCAGCATCAACTTTATCAACAGCAGCAACAACAGCAGCAACAACACCAATCTAATCTCAGAAGTCAACATCAATTACATCCTGGGATGTTGAGATTGGATAATTTGGTCATAAACGGACCCAGTTCTCCCCCATGTAAGTAATAACAGAAAATGAGAAAAATTGAGTTCAAGTCAATGTGACGAATTTCATCATGAACCTCTCCATTTTAGCTTCACAAAATGGAGGTAACGATGCACCGCCACCGCCTGAGCGTGGTTCTAGTTACGCTGTGATGTCTCAGCAGAGTGCATTGAGATCAAATACTTCGACAACGTCTAGCGTTGCCGTGAGCAATGCACATCAAACAACCGCTGTAAAAAGAGTTTCTTTCCATGATCCAAATGCCAATACAGAGCCTACGCCCAGAATCACCAACACTACGACGAACTCGTCATCCCTCACCATGAACACCATTAGGGAGGATCCCAATGTGAGTATTGCACAAATTTTTGTATTCCTTGTATCTCCGAGAATTGAAGCACTCGAGTTTAATCGGTCGATTTCAGTAAAGGTCATTATCTTTGAAATTAAAATTTTAAATATTTTGTCAAAATGCACACCTGTTGGCAGATATCCGAATAAGGTATACAGTATAAATATCAAAATTGCAACGTTGTACTGTACAAATTTAATGATCATATATACAAGCCATCGCATGAACGCTGTGTAACATCGTGAATTTTTATCATATCCATCAGTTCAATCATCTCACCTCACAAACCAAGATCAAATGATTTAAAGCATCAGACGATTCACTGCAACACAGAATTAATTTCCTTCATTGCCAAAAATCATATATGCGATGTACGTAGTAATTAATATTTATCATTTGCAGTTTCACGGCCATCAAAATGTTGCATATAATATAAGAATTATTCTGTAGCATATTTATTTTCAAAGTTGTATATATATGTGAATCAACCACTGTATTAGATGTTCATCGATTGATTTTCAAATAATGAACAATTTCACTAGACAGATATAAAATTTCGTCCACAGAACTTCATAAATGATGCAGAGAATATGTTAGCGTCTCCGAAAACCCCGGAAGGACCTGGCACATTCCCTGGGGCAACTCCTGGAGTTATTGGAGCTCAGGAGGTTTATAAGTAAGTCGACATTAATTTCACCACTCGGTCTGTATTTTGATAAACAATCAAAATTTGTATACTAGCTAATTTGCGATTCTTCAATCAGGGATCCAAGACAAAGACGCTTAGCTGAGAAACAGAAACAACAACAAAACTCTCAACTTGGTGCTGTACCAGAAAAGTTGAGTTTCAAAGAGAAAATGAAAATGTTCGCAATGGAGACGGGTGAGGATGGAACGCCAAGGGATAAAGTAAAAATTTCAAGAGCGCAACGAGAAATCGATAACATTGGAAATGCTCTGAGTCCTGTTAATAATAATAGAAGTTAGATAAATGAATAAAAAAGAAGAATATTCAACTTTGTTTATTAATGTTTCGACGCAAACTAAAAATTAATAAAAAAAACTTTATTACTCAGGAGCGCTGAAGAAGAACTATACATATGCACGTGAAAAACGATACGTTAATACTGTATAAAAGAAGTATTACAGGTTATCGTTGATTGTTTGATAACAGTAAAAACCACATTAATTTTAATCTACCCGATTTCTATAACTAGATCAATCAGTTGTACAACATATATTAAAGATATTCTGTTTTTTGGAAAATATATAAAAATGTTTATGTATAAACTGAGAACACGATAAAAGTGGACTGATGGTATACGGATTTTTACTTTCAGTTTTTCAATCTCTATAGTGTCGAGAAGCAGTATTGACGAGTTTGAATAATCCATACATAATGAGATTAAAATTGAACTTTTAGCTTGTTTGATGAAAGCTGCAGATGATACGCCGATAATCTCTGCAATTTGATCATGATATAATAATAGTAATTATGTACAGGACAAAACTGAAGGTAGCTTTTGTTGTTGTTGATGTTTATGTTTATTAAAGAATATACATATTTTTAATTTAGAGAATACAATATTCGTAACGTAGCAGCTTCAAAGCTGTCGTATAATAAAGTACACCTATCGGCGTGTAGAGATTTCGTGGTTTTGTTGGTTGAGATTATGCGATAAACAAACGACGGAGATTGCTGTTTGTATGATATATTTCGGACGTGTTTAGTTTTTCATTTGTTTGTGTTTTTTTTTTTTTTTTTTTTTTTTTGGACTGTAACGTATAGAAAGAAACGACATTATAATTTTATTTTGATACGATAAATTGAGAATATATAGTATAGGGTATTACAGTATTATAATAATGTAAGCAGGAACACCAATATACTTTTGGAAAAATAAGCACACACCATACAAAACCAGAAAAAGGAAAACATTTTTTGAAATGTATCGTGCAAACTGATATGATGGAACAATAATCAAATTATTTAAGATACAAATATACATGTAGTAATAATAAAAAACGAAAAAAAAAAATACTGTCAACGCTGAACCCACTAATTTACATTATCATGAAATACGCAAGTTATATAAGTATTGTAAAACTTTTGTAGGTGAAGACAAAATTTGAGGTTCTTTAAGGGATCAGGATAAGGAACGTGCTTATCAAAAGTACCTTGCCGGACGTAAGAACAAAGTATCGCAATATTAGTATTTAAATATCAGAGATAATTATCAATAATCATTATCGCAATACATGTGTAACATTCGAATTAAAAAGAAAATTTAACTTTATACCACTATCAAAAATAGTGGAATTAATATTCTTCTCTTGCGATATTAATTAACGTGTATTACACGTACATTCCTTGTAAAAAAACAAAATATTAGCAAAAAAAAAAGATATTCCATAAAATAAGTCTCCGCGGACACTATTGAGTCACCATTCTACAGATTTTTTCTTTCAACATTATCATCGTTTAACAAGCAAACAGATTTTTTTTTAATAAAATTGCGAACATTGCATTACTTTAAGCATGCTTTCATGTACATTTAAGGATTAAACTATTGTATGATATGTTGATATAATACCATTTATTTTGATTTTTATTTTATTTTATTTTATTTCATTTTATTTTACATCTTTTCTTTCTCGATTCAATTCGTTCACAAGTCTAACATGATATACCGTTTACCTTATAATTCAATACTTATATATGATTTCACAAATAGTTAGAATAATAATATGTAGTTATTATACTATACAGACTAAAGTATTTATATGTGATATACGATAGCTCTTTTTCTTTTATATAGAAAAAAAAAGAAAGAAAAAACAGAATGATCAAATAATGAACTGCATCATACGACTCGCGATAATAATTTTCAAGTCATTCATGTTCGCGATCTGGATTAGAATTATGGCATCGGTGTAAAGAGAGCAGTATTTCAGGCCTATATATCAATGATTAAATATAATAGTCTTATAAAAATTATAACCAACAACAAAAAGTAGGCACTCGCAAATCAGTGTAGGCGCATTTCTCTTCATTGTTAGCGGCACGAATGCATTAGGATTCTATTATTATTATTATTTTATTTATTATTCTTACTGTTCTTCTTCTCTCTCCTCCTTCTTATGGTTGATTACATATCGAATAGTGATATACAGAGCAGCTTTGTTATTAAATGTTTTAAGACGACGAAATTCAGCCTGTATCTTTGTTATCAGAAGTAATGCAGATTGAGTTACGTGTTTGCCGTAGGCCTTAATTTAGATATTAACTTAGAAAGCCATATGGTAGTCAAAAAGTATTTCCTTTCGCATTATAATAGAAATCTATTTCCTGATTATTATATAAATGAATATAATATCTATATTATATATATACTATAAAAAAGAAAAAACTGAAAAAGGAAGAAGAAAAGAGAAGATTGAAAAAAAAAAATTTTAATATTGTCCATCTAATTATGTATTATTAGAGAGATGCAAAATTTCTAAATAATATCACGCTATTATTAAAAATACGATAAATAAAATTTAGTCGTGGTCAATATACATATATATAAGATATAATTATTATATTGAATCTGAAGAGAAAGGAAAAAGAAAAAGAAGAAAAACAGTTAACAAGTTTCCATTGTTGTGTATAGCATGCATATCTCATTATATTTTGTAACACTGTTTCAATTATGGTAATTATTATATTCGAGTTGATTCGTTTTTGTAATTCTAAACAACTCTATACGATTATAATTATATTATACGGATTATAATTGTATTATATTTTAATCTAGAGTTATTATTCTACTTTTAAAAATCACACTATATTTTTTAATTATTGTATTATGTCATTATATATAATATTAACGAGATATGATATTGAAAAGAAATAAATATCACGTATATTAATTATACAACGCGTATGTATATGAAGAATCTACCAAACATATATACATATGTATACATAAGTATATGCATATGTAATTAGTGCAATACGAATCAAGTAAATGAAATGGTTTCAGAAATAGAGTAATGGATTGTGAGATAAAGGTTCAATTCTTCCAGCCAAACATGAATTTCGATAAATATAATCTTTTGTGTATAAATATAACTGCATTTTGATAGGGTGAGAAACACGTGGCCATATCTGGTTTGTTAAATAATGAAAGGATTTTTTCTGGGCCGGGTACCTTAGCTTTTTTTAGTTGAAAAAATTTTTGGAATTCATTTATTTAGTATTTTCGTAATTCTTCACGAATCTAGAAGATAAATGTGATTTAAAAATGAATCAATATAAGTAGTGACGTCTCTGCGTCGGACAGGCGCACCGTGCGGCCGGCCATTATGGTACGCTGCGGCGTCGCGACGCTATTTTAGCTCAGGCGCCGCCAGTGCGTCTCCAGTGACGGGTGAGTGAACAACGTTCGATCGTTTTAATTCAGAGACTCCAAAAATTTAAAAATCTATAAATATTAGTGGATGTATCGATTTATTAAATAACAGAAATTAATCAAGTGGATACAGTGTGAGTTATTTATTAGTGAAAATTTCGTTATTTGAATCGTGCTACATTTATTAAATTAACTTTTGATCATATATAAGCTGACATTTTATTTCTGGTACATTATACATTATATCGAGCATTTTTGATTTTGAAATCGTTCGGAAATCATCGATTCATTATAAAGTAATTGATTAACTTAAAGAATCAATAACATTAATAAATCACAGTGTCAATTAAATTATACATGCCTCTATAAATACATCACACATTTTGCGCATTGTATAGGGTTCTAGAAATAGAGCTTGTATTGAAAAAAAAAAAAAAAATTTATTTAGTGCTACAGTCGTTAAAACAGTTTATTCATCAAATTAAATTAAAATTATTCATATCTAATTAATAATTATAAAGTGATTCGATACTCCAACGCCGGCTGCCTAAACTGAACTTTGAGAACTTGAGGAAAAGGTATATCAAATTTTCTTTGTCATATAAAATAAATTATTTTCTTTTTTTTCTGCGCTCATTTGTCTTCGAAACACTTCCGTTATTCATATACGTCTCATAGATCGATATTCCTACACGTATGTATAGTTGCTCCGTCTCGAAATTCATTACTGTAGCTATATTTCTATGTACATATAAGCGTAGAAAGAAGTATATTTAAGTATGTAGCACATATACTTGAATTTCCGGCTCACGAAATTCCCAAGCCACAGATTCCTCTTTTCACAGACCCTCCTGAATACGAAACAAGAGGTAGGTCGTGGTTGAGGCAGGAAGCAGGAATCTGTAATACCTAAATGAAAAATTCCTCCGATAATCCAGACAAAATAATTTTTAACTCGGCGTCAAAAATGATTGCATTATAATTATTCGACTTATTTTTACCTCGCATGTGCTTCCTTTAACGGATTACACATGTACAGTATAATATGTCCAGTCATCAGAAATATTTTTTTCTTCCTTCGCGATTTTATAACCGCGAATCGTCCGTTTAGTCGTGTCATTCACCTTCATCGGTCGTAGGCTGCAGCGTCTATCGGCGAAAGGAAATGTGCTAAACTAATAATATGAAATAACGATCAAATATTCCGCACCGTAGGCGCCAATAGATTATCTTGATTTTAGCATAGATCGAAAGAATTCCATGACTCGCGGGTTCAACGTCACAAAAAAAAACAACTTTTTTCGTATTACCGCTGTTAAAGATATGATCTAGTACGTAGCTTCAGACGCAGATTAATTATCAGTACACAGCTATCTTAATCCTTTTAATTTTCAAACATGTTGTTTTTCCATCGACGTCAATCGCGAGACGCTGCGGGGGTCGGTACAAAAAAAAAAAAGCAAAATTAAATAAATAATAAAACATAATAAACAATTAGCCACGCATATATATCATCGTATAAGCACTGCTCGCTGTACATACGATGAAATAATCTTATTGCCATACGTAAACTCTGACGTGTTATATTTGTATATACTATATCAGAACTATATAGATAAATAATTGTGACTCAAATCCCCAGCGGCTCATCCATGTGAATTTTATTGAACTTTTTTACTTTTAATAATCTCTAATCTGACCTCACGGATTACATTTCACGACTGTCTCTTTCGCATGTGTATACAATAGATATGTATGGCATATAATTGACGTTCTGTGAATCACCTACTTACTTTTTCCGCACTAATTATCGTAAGTTGAAATACATATTTCTCGGTTTTCTCCAAATATATGCAAGTGCACAGTTGTTATCCAATGCACAGTATATACATATACCCATATTACACATGCTATTGCAGCAGCTGCAGCTGCACGGTAACATTATTTACCAACGCAGTATGTAATTCGGTGCATCATATGCAACTTCGCAAGCTTTGCTTTACGAATTTGAAATATATAGATGATAAGATCCGAATAAAGATGGTGCGGGCTGATAATTTATGATCGTGATTTTTCTCGTGCCTGAATAATGTGAAAGAGATTTTTTTTTTCTCTGGTTGGTTACACCTCGACCGCGTACAGGAAAAGAATAAATTGTGATAAATGAATTCTGAGCATATGTATATAAGATATATACATATAATGAAGCATAGAATCGGTGTATCAAATTTTGAACCGATCGAGTATAGTTTTACTGCACTGCAGGCGTTTCGTTATGAGATTGGAATATAAAATTATTGGACAAACCCCTTGGGGATAAAGAAACCCGTTGGTTCAAGGCCAAAATGAGCACGTGGTTCGTGGAAGAGTGAGAGGATTAAGAATCCTTGCTAAAAATACACCGCCTGTATACCTATACATTCAAGTGCGTGACGTTGTATAAAGTTCGCTTTTATGTATCACGTTACATGTGTGTGTATATGTATTACATAGTTATGTCTAGTATATACCGATTATTATTTCTGTGTGGATGGGTATATACGTAATTTATTGTTTGTTATAGCTGTAAATTAAAGCTATAAATATCTATAGGAGCGTTATAAACGTGCTGCTTACAGTCTCGTTCATGAGTTAGTTGCGCCCAGAGTCAAGTTTTTTTTTTCGACTGCACGATCGCCATTTTTTTTTTTATACATCAGTGGTACTATAGATTCGATGATATTGCCATTGGCGATGTTTGATATGCGACCAAAACTTCCTATCGTTGATAATCAATACCCTTTGACGTCCGCGCTTCATCTTGGCAACGGAGCCATATTGCGAAATTAGCTGTATATACTGCCATAGATACTGCATATATATACCCGCCTTATATAGATGCCATATAACGGGTGTGAAACTATGTGTAGTCATTGATTGTGTAGTATGACAGCCAAAAAACAAATTTTAGAGAGGCAATATTTCACTTCACATCGAAAATAATTCCTATATATACTAATACAATATACAGGGTGTATCACCTCATGTGTTCAGAATGGGAGGGACTTAGTCGACACGAAGCCATGCCCCTCTAGCCAATCAACAAGCATAAGATTTTCGTAGACCGAAATTCTCACGAGAATAGAAGATACAATTTAAGAATCTTATGCTTGTTGATTGGCTAGAGGGGCATGGCTTCGTGTCGACTAAGTCCCTCCCATTCTGAACACATGAGGTGATACGCCCTGTATATATATATATAAATATCATGACTGCGGCGCAGATCATAATCATTAATTTTAATAATTTGTAAAAGATTAATCATTAGTAATTTGATGTATCGGATATAATATTAAATGCATATTGTCACCTGTGTAAATGTTATCATTTAGTGATCAAACTGTCGCGAATGAGGTTGTATATCGTATATTACATATATATATACATATTGTATGCAGTTTATTTTTTCATATATATATTTATGTGGAAATATTCAAAAACATATGATGTATATCTTGATATACATATATGGAATTATGAATGCAGGTGGCTGCTGAATAATTATAAATTTTTCGAGATATAAAAAAAAAAAGTAAGAAAAACATATGATAAATTACAGATCGCGTATCGATTATATTTAGATACGGGTATAATTTTTTCCCTTGAATTAATTTTTTTTTCAATTTTTTTTTTAATGAAAATCAACCCTGATGAAGTTACGCTACTGACGCGAGTTAACATCCGCACGGTGCGGTGCAGCGATATACCAACACGAACAAAATCTTTTTTATACGTATGTACATCCGTCCCAACTATGATAACCACATATATACTCGTTATATGTATATCTCTCTTATATACACAAGCAAAATATATTCTCTTTTTTTCCTCATATTTATCCAACTATATATCGATTTTGCTCTCCCGCGTACATTCTTCTTTAAGGTTCGCCATTTTTAATAATATATATAATGTTGTTTTTTAATTAAAAAATAAAATAAAAAATCGGATACATTATGCATCGATCGTATAGAAAAATATTTAGCGATAATAGGTATGTATAGTGCAGCGGTGCGCAAAATTATATATTACACGTGCAGAGAAACATATATATATATGTCTATACGTGTCTATACATGTATACTGTTAAGTATATAAAAATCATTTATCGTGTATGTGCAGAGCAGCGCTAAATATTCTATACTTCGAGCGGAGTATAGTCGCGATAATCACGTGGTGGTCACGTGCGTGAGTATATAAGTATATGTATCATGTACGATCATGGTGTAGATCCATATACGTACACTATATATAACGGGTGTATAGAACGGGATGAGAAATATGCGAGGAATAAGGTATTTGTATATGAATATGAGAAGAAAAAAAAAAATCGAAAAAATGTAGGATTCGCATGTAAAATACGTATATGTATGTATACAGATATTTTTATACATGAAGATGAACTAACCAATATTCTCGGTATCTAGTAGATTGTGTAACCTACATATGTATAAATACATGTGCATATAGGTACACATTCATGGAACGTACTTCTTGTCATCGCGCTGCAGTGACTCAATATATTTGGTGTCAATTGATCCACGCGGTATATCAAAATATGGTGTAATTTGAGGTTAAGATATCCTCGCACAAAGCATCGCCTTGTAGATTACATGTAAGTGCGTGTCACGTACTTACATCGTCGTTATAGAACTGCACGTGTCGCCCCCCGCAGTACATTATATACATCTATACATTATTTACCGAGCTGCATGCAGTGCAGAAATTTTTATTACAATCATTAGTCGATCAATGGACGGACTTACATAGCGATCTGGTTCAACCCTCTCGCTATATAAATATAAACGATCAGATGCGCCGTGTATATGTATATATATGCCTAATCTACTATATGTACATCATACTATATAGAGTAGTGATTAATTAACTACAGAGGGGCCGTATGAATTCGCGTATTTGATTCTATTTTCTTCTTTTTTTCTTTTTTTTCAATTTCCTCTTCGACTAATCACATGCATACATGGTATATATCTATTTACAAATTGTGTAAACTATGCGATCTCGGGTTATGTGATTTTTATATCGCGCATATAGTATCGGATAATTACGAGCTGTGTAATTATATATTGTTTCATTAATATGCGAAAAAATATGAATAAATAAATGAAGAAGGAATTCTTACGCGGAATCTATGGACATACCTACTTCCACGCTTTGAATATACGTATATTCACGTATGTATATAATGTGTGGCATGATAAGGCAACACACACGTAGATTGCGGAGGAAGTATGAGCTATACGTATGATACCAAGTTACTAACCTGGAAGAGGGGGAGGGGGACGGGAAGAGAGGATACTAATCTGCAAGCTCAGGAATTTACATTAGGATCTTATCGTTCATGTGTGCCATTCTACATTATGCGCGCCTGTATAATAATTATGACTGACTACTGCTGCAACTGCACACTGGCGTAACTATATATATTTAGTGTATAATTTCATACATATATATTTTATAATGCATGCACCTATATGTACCTATGTTAAATTTATGAAGTGGGATTTTATCCATATAATAGTATATTAGAAATCATGTCACTCGCAATATCGTCTAGGTTATAATCTCTGTTATATACAACTCAAGTATACTTTTTTTTTCTTTTAAATATATTGCGAGTGGATTTTTTTTCTCCAATCTAGAAACTATATGCATGCAGCATGAACGCCCGGCTAGATTCATGTAGGTATGTACAACAGATGCACAATTTAATATTAACAAGTATATGTATACACGCGCAACCTAATATTAGGTGTCCTATGTTCTTATAATTATTATTTAACCGTTGATTATATTCCCGCGACGGTGAAGCTTACCATTATTTAATAGAAAAATCGATAGTATCTAATAGAGGCTCATTCATCACACCCTAATTTAAAGCCATATATATTAGATACTCATCGTTTTCTGCGAGCATATCTTGCGACTCCTTTTATACACCTCATAACGCTTGTATATAAAAGGTGGAAGGAATCTTTGAATTTTATTCCGACAAATGAATATAGGTGTTATCCCGAGTGCTTTTATAGGAACTCTACATTATACCATGTGTCCCAGCGTTCACAACGCAGAGTATGTCTGGTTGCCTGCCGCTAGGCGCTAGACATAACCAAAGCAGAGCGCGCCCCCTTTGTTGGCTCCTCGTAACCGGTTATGCCGAGCGCCAAGCGACAGGCAACCAGACATACTGCAATGTAAACGCTGGGACACATGGTATAATCGAGCGACGTCAAAAAAACTGCAGAAGCAGACGAAAAGTTCGACCCAAAAAAAATAAAATAAAAGAAAAGAATAATATAATGAAAAACAAAAAAATGATCGGTTCGATTATTTTCATATACGGTCTTTCGCAGGTACAAAGAGGTGTATAATTACAATAATTATAATGATAATTCGTACCGAACCGGGATGAACGATGGGAGTTGAATTTCAGTTATTTTTTTCTCATCGTTGCAATTACAAATAAGTTGAGATGGAGTTTAAAAAAATATTTACCCACCTCGCACATATGAGGTGCCACGTATATGAGACGCGGATATTACAGTATGTAAAAATATATGTAAGTACATTGAAGAAAATCTACGTACCGTAGAGTACAGCTGATGATTATGTTCGCAGATAAGCGGAAAAAAAGCTTATAATGTGCTGCCACGAGCCAAACGCATGATAAGCATATATATAAATGCCGTATGTACGTATAAATACGAGTACGATTATATATAAAACTGGGGTTGAGGGAGAAGTAAGGGGGGGTAAAAATTAATTACATAAGCTGCACTTTAACGCTATTAAAAGTGATTGATCGTACCGATTACCTCTACGTATAGCTGATGCGACATTGCATCGCGCGATTGCAATCTGTACCGTAAAGACCGTTGCCAAATTATAAGCGATATTTATAGTTTTCATAAATAAATCACGAGCTGCGACTATGGGTATATATACATAGATCGCTGTACCAACAAATTTATACACATTTGCATCACTCTGTAATAAATTACAAATCCTCACAAGTGCATGAACAGCGTGAGTAAAACATGCACATTCTAAAATTAAGCTTCCTGGTTTATAATTATATCCTACTATCTATATCAAATACACATTATTTCATCGTTATCGAAAAAACGAAAGAAAAAATGTGCAGACGGAATATGGAAGAAAAAAAAGACAGAAAAGAAAAGACGAGCGAACGCGTCGTCTGCAGCAATGTATAATTAAATGTATTATAATATGCTATACGACCTGATCAATGGACTCGCGGTTCCCATTAAAGATTGCTGTTATATATATATACCCTATTATCTTCTTGCTCTTATATATTGGAACAATATTTATTACATATTTATACTCGTATGCATACATTGAACTGGCTCGATCAAGAAATGCGTCGCTTCGTAATTATCATCAGGGGTCAAAAATTCCACGATATAATTAGACAAATTATAAATATTTAATTATACTACATATGTATATATGGAATATAGCGACAGTAACGCGTACCAAACACAATAATAAATTAATATCGCCTGTGTAATTATATGATCTGCACCACGCGACCGTTATATACGAACAATAATTTCACTATCTGCGATTTTGCTCGATGAGTCTGACAATGACGGAGTAGAATGGTTTTTTTTTTTTTTTTTTGTTTCTATTTCGTTCGCTCCGATCGTCTGTAAATAATTGTAACCATGTAATCATTTGTGTGTAACAATATGTTATAGTCTGCATATACGAGGTAATTACAATTAGATAAATAGTGACAATTAATTTATCGTGACTAAGCATAATTGGGTTTGTATATCAATAATAATTGGGTACACACGATATTCTATTCGGGAATTACTGCGGTGTCGTGCACGCTTGAATTATTTTGTGTAATATAACGTATATCCTATGGATTTATAGCAAGATCGTCATGCCAGGTGGTACGACCTTCGGTTATTAATTTGCTCCAATTTCTGTAGATAACTATAATTTTTGTCATGTAATGCAATAGAAAAATTATTATACATGTATAGGTGTATTGATCATATTCGGAACGTTACTCGATTAATTTTATAATCAAATAAAAATCCGTAACTAATTACAATGGCATTTATGTATATACATAGATATGCATCCATTGTCAGGTATATTATGTAAGTTATTTGCATTTAGTATGAATAATTATATAATTTAAAATACTGCGCAGTATAAAAGGATTTGATTATTATTATTATTATATACAGCCGATCGAATTACTGAAACTTGAATACCTTCAAATGTGCAGTATATATTAATATATATCTATATTACTGTTACAGATATAGATGCGTACATGTTATATAGCGTGATCGATAAATGTATATATAGATATTCTATATACTCATTGTCATTGTCAAATGTATATATATACACATAGTAGGAAGAAAAAAAATAGTTAGATAGGTTTCATGGAAAAATTTTGATTTTACTATCACGCTGTGAACACGGGGTATGATCATGCTGCAGATATATATATATAGTACATTTACATATACATGTAATAAAGTAATATATCCCATGCAATAAAAATCCTAATCGGTTTAATATTTATCCGTATCGGATTATCATATTACATACAATTACATAATATATATGTGCCTGTTTTAGATATACCTAATTACACCATATTTGTCCATACAACAACTATAGTGAACCGTCATTTGGAAATTTGTTATAGTTATTCGTTTTGATAAATTTCTTTAAAGTTTTTTTAGTCTCGTTATCATGTTTGGATTTTTTTTTTTTTTCATCTTCTAAATATGTGTATACATAGGTAGTATACATGATAATGTATTTTTAAATCTGATCTCCTTCCTGGGTGGAACCGAACTGTTTATAAAATTTATCAACGTCGCACTTCTTATTTCGTTTAGCAAATTTACGCCGAAAAAAAAAAAAACCAATTATATATTATGTATTACTTTTTTCGGAAAACGCGCGTGCGCGTTTTCGGTGATGACGATGATAATCATAATAACAATAATGATAATAATAATAATAGATCTAAAGAGACGCGAATTTTTATTCTGTCAGATGATCGATGGTGGGTGGATGTTTTTTGTGTTGAGAAATTATATTACGTATATTATATTTAGCTCTTTCTTTTTTTATTTCTATTTCTATTTCGCTCCGCGAAGTTGCATGACGACACCGACTCGCGACACGACGTACGTATGATAAAGTATAGTATACGTTATATGCGTTATGCTTTTAATACCTACACAGAATATTATCTTTCGAACCGACGATCATGAACGAGAAACGCGTTAAGCTTCGCTATGCCAAAATGCATTCACCAGAATAGAATTAGACGATTCTTGTCACGTGGTATATAAGTATACATATATATAATGCGGAGGGCTCGTCTTAAAATACAATCTCTCTACGCCGTCTTGAAAAATGGCGTTTATTTTCCCCTATATAAGCTTTCTAGATAATTCCAGAAGAAACTGACTACCCTGGCTCCAAGCCAGACATCATCTCGCGGTACAGTTTATACTGACGAAGAGATTTCTTTTTTTTTTTTCTTTTTTTTTTTCTATTACCCCATGTCTTTTCTATTTTCTAACTATTTTTCCATCTATTTTTTCCGTTTTTTTTCTTTTTTTTTTTTTTTTAATATCCACAAAAACTCCACTGACGCAATTGTTACACCGCGGATCAAAATATATTTTAAAGTAAGAAGAGAAGAAAATCAGCGAAAAAAAATTTTTAGGGGCTTTTATAGAATTTTATCATCTTCATATATTTTGATACACATTCGTATACCGATTGTGAGTCACATCGTAATTAGCTACAAGTAATTACAACGCATTCATCGATTCGATAAATATTTATCTCATGATATATGGCCCTTGGGTATGTGTGAGCCTGATTTCGGAGCAGTTTTGAAAGAAAAAAGCCAATGCGAGTGTCTACCAGACAACATTTATCTTTCTCAGAAGAGAGGAAATTGGTTCTTACATTTAATACACCCTATAGCTGCTCAGCTCTGCGGCTAGCGACCCTTCGGTCGGTCCGGGATCACATCTGTTCCGTACGAAGATGGATTACCTTTTTCTTTTCTTTTCACTTTTTTCTTCCCTTTCATTCTTTGCCCCTTACAAAAATCCATAGACGGCCTAGCCGTTGTGTATAGCTATATGTATTTATGTATGTATGTACGTGTGCATGTACACCTATGTATAGGTGTTCCGCTGCACCACCCCCGCATAGTTTCCCCGCATCTATTTCACTGCTGCACCGCCGTAGGCTATTATAACCGGAGAAGTAGAAGTGTTGCCCACCTCGGGCAGCCAGACCGAGTTATCGATCCGTCGATGCAGTCGTCTTATGCAAGGCAATTTATACATATGTGTAGGTATATACCAAGTGACGTATAAGTATATGTACTAAAAACACACTTATGCCGCTGCACTCTGATGCATAATAACATACATATAATGCGGGGGAATTTATTCCTCGTATATTATATTTGACGATGTGATTTACCTCTGGATTCGGGTAAAAAAAAATTTCTTGAAAATTGGCGACATATTTCTCTTATTTTTTTTTATCAACCTGATCTAATTTTTGATAATACAAGGGAGAAAGAACCCTTCCTTTACATTATACTTTACAGTATCATATTGGGTCGTGAAATTATTGCACTGGAATATACGCACACATAATGCGTAATAATATTACATAAAGTGCGCCCGTCAGAAAATTGTTGAGTTGCGCAATAGCATGAGATACATGCTATGTATACATGGGTATACAAATGTATACATATACATACGTACTATGTACATCGTGTCTGGTAACCGGTACGAATGTGTGTGCGAAAAGTACACGCGCAGCGTATACATGAGGGTATACCTATATACATGTGTTGTATATAAAAATATATTATATGCACCTTACTTCGTAGGTGACCCCAGGGGGCAGCAGTGTGACGAGTTTATACATGGCTATTATGTGATACCTGTATTTATTTTCGATTTGATTTAATTTGAATGAATTTTTTTTTTATTTTCAAATTTTTCTACAATTTTTCCTTTTTTTTTTTCTCCGACTCGTTTCTTTCTTCCTCCGCCTCTGGATTCTTCTTGGCGACCACTGCTCCGAAATGTTTGCGAGACCCGAGTAGGCTTCATTCTGCTCCGAAACGTCGGTGCGTCAGTGTGAGATCGCGCTACCACCAATTACATACTTATTTTGTATTTAATAATAAAGTTTTTTGAAAAAAATTCCAAGTGGTTCAATATCGATTGTACATAACTGTCATCGTTATTATTAGATTTGTGATGATTAGTTGAACTTTCTTGTCGTCCAGAATCTGATATACATCGTAAAAAAAAATTCGTGAACCGTATACTTTACATATCTTCGGCTCTCTTTCTTCTGATTTTTTTTGTCTTCTTTTCATCTGCGTGATATATCGTCTATCGTCGATAATATTCAGCGTTTGCAATTGATCCGAAACGCATGTGCAGTTCAACCGTTATCTCATCAGGAATTCACCGATAATCGTTATATTGCACTCTATAGTTATACGGATTCGTCGTACGGTTCTTCGATTAATTACTAAACGAAAAAGTAAAACAAAAAAAAAAAACTCATATATTGTCGTTAGTGCCGATCGAACTGTATAGTATAGTGCAAAAAATTATAATTAACTGTGAATTTTAATCGTTCAACTCTGGTCCACAATTTCATAATTATATTGTACGACGAGATCAGTTTTAATAAGGTAATGTAATTATTTAAATAAATTTTTAATACAATTTTCAATTAAAATTTTTTTTTTTTTTCTAATTTTATTTTTTAATCATGTACTTTGAATCCATGTAAAATTGCAGTGTTATATGTGAAAATTTTGTAATTAGTTGAAATTAGGTATAAATGAAGAAATATATAATTAATGAAAGAAATGTATTTAAGGCTTTTGCTACGAAAGTTCGACATTTCCGTTGTAACAATATTTAACCATATTTTTAGACAACTTATATAAATATATTATATATACTATTCAAACAATTGGATGAAAACTTAAACATTTTACGCACGTCTCCCGGCATATATAAATTCTGTAGGACGTACGTCATTAGATGTAACTGGAACGGATTATTTTTGCTTCTTATAGACGAACTACAGTATACACTACACGTACACGTATAACGTATAAGACGAGATTGAATTTAGAGTTTCTTAAATTCCGAATACAAAGGCGAATCTCTTTCTTTTCCGTCAGTTTACATAACAATATTTCTCGCGCGAAGGCTGTCTTTTCTTTTGCCTCACGCTTTTCCTTCGTGCAAATTTTTCGGAATACATCACTTAATTATTTTTTTCGACACAAAAAAACCACGTTATCCTACCTCTCGTTACATCGGTCCTTGAAAATAAAATACCGGTTATCATTACCGTAATATATTTTCAACACTTTGGTATTTCCAAACTCATCATCACCTGTCGTGAAATTTAATGATCTTGACGAATAGATCGTGAAATTTATACGTAATATATGCAAATACATACGCATACATATACATATAGCATATATATTTTGTCAAGAATTAGTTTATACGAGTAATCATTTCTACGTTACCAACCTAATTATTCTGGGTAAATGAACGCATTGAAAAAAAATTGCAGATAAAAAAAACAAATTTTCTCCGTATATCTGGATGTGTGTATAACTAATTTCTAGAAAGACGTGATACATATATTTATATTTGCGTAATCATGAACGATGATAATGACCAGAGAAGTGTATAATGTAAACGTATAATGTATCCGGACATATCCGGAGATGGTTTATCTTCCTTTTTTTTCTCTCAATTTTTTTCAACGCCGTAAGTACGCGATGTTTGTGAAGTTGTGTAGGTCATGCGCAGAGCATATCTGTAATATGTGTGTAAATATAATGTACGTACATACATCTAATATTTATTCAAGATTGCGCGATAATCAATGGATCGAATGAAAAAATATAGTCCCGATCTAATGACCACATGTGTTATAGGTATATTAACTATAATATGACGATTGATCGAGTCGTTCTTCCATTTTATGGATATTATTAGGTTTCTATCGGAAAAACTAACAATAAGCTATCCTCCAAAGGAAAAGCCGTTTCATTCAGCCGATTAGGAGTTACAGGCGATAATATTTCCGGTGGTAAAACAGGACTCTGTAAGCATCCGCTGATATCAAAAATGACACGTGCGACTGTGTTTTTTTTTTTGCTTTTTTTCATTCCAATTTGTCTAACCCACGAATGTTATATCCCTGAGTTCATGGTTACATGTATTACCATCTTTTCCAGCAAAGATAAATAATCCCTACATTCATCCTGCTATGTATAAACATCCACCCGTCTATAGATGATGCTTGCGGAAATTGATTACTGTATATATTCGCATACATACCTATATGGCAAATACTATAATATATGTATATACGGGTGGATGAAAATTAGCTCAATAAAATGAACAGACACACCTAATGAAATTCATATATCATTCCGATGCAAAAATTTATCTTCACCAAAAGTTGTGGTAGAACAATTTTTCGCGCCTACCTCTCGTTGGGCACCAAAATTTGTACATTTTTAGCATGCTCCTGAACACTGACGTGGAGGTTGCGGTTAGTCAGGCGCTCGGAGCGTACATTTCATGTATACCTATATATTTACCGTATAAATAATATGCTAGTTATATTTGAGCCTCGGTTTTAACTGGAATAAGCACACATTGATGATAAGAAGTTTCGTACATATCACAGGATATACGAACTAATAAACGTCGCGTAAGATTTTTCTTTTTTTTTCCTCTTTCCTTAATTTTTTTTTTTTGTTTTTCATTTTGCCATGGTTAAATTGCACCGTGCTTCGAATCGTTGAACAAATAATTCACTCTACACGTACGTACGTCAAAGAAAAAACTACCGTTGCATACGAGGTTATAACGAAATTTATCGCATGTTCAAGTTTTCTCGGTTGAGCACAAATAAATATGACATAAAACGGTTTTATTATACCGTAGGTGTAATAACTCTTCCAACAAATTATATTCATCTCGCAATTCAAATTGGATCATTATTAGACAGGTAATTTAAATTTTTGTTTTCTCTGCTGTTTCTTCTTTCTTTCGATAATTCTCATACTTATGCGTGCGCGTCTATATTCGTATAGATAAATTATTCCAGGGTTTCAAAATACAACTGACATTTGATATGAGATCTGTAATATAAAAAGTTGAAAACAATTTGTAAGACGATACAAAAAAATGAATTGTAAACTGGATAACCCAAGCTCTAACGACTGGTTTCTGCGTAGTTAATATTCCGGTTGATATTATCTTGTTATTGTTTCGCGTATATCGCGATATTTTCTTATAACATATATATACCACGATACGCAGGGATTATATTCAGAAATCAATAAGCATATAAGTTACAACACAATTCATATACCTATACATATATCTACCAGCTATTATTACGCTGAAACTACACAGTGCAGGCGCCGCGTTATACAACCATATAATATAGCTGATTTTTTTTAAAGTTTCCTTTTTTTTTTTTTATTATTTTTTTTATCCTTTTTTTGTCCACTTGTAGGGTGTTACATTTACCGCATATATTCTGATGGTATACCTATATACATACCACTTATATGTAGGTATATGTACTGACCTTGAATTTAACATGGTTCGTTTCTATTGCAATTATGTAATTATACCCTGCTGATAATCTACGGTTGAAATAGATCTGTAATAATTATTTATAGGTAATCATTGCAATTATCTATAATAATTATTATAACAAAAGTTGTGAATTGAAGTACCAGACACTATTTAGCTGTCTCGTTTTTTTTTTTTTTCAGCACAAATTGTGGCACGTGCAGTGCTTGAAATTCCTGCACGTTCCGAAATCCGCAAATAGGTATAATGCATGTTTTGCGCCGGCACCGCGAGTTACATTATACATACGCTCACTATATGCATATAGGCTATGTACATATAGGTATATATTGCAGCGCGATACATACCTATATACAATACGAATTGATATTTAAACATAAGTACCCATTACATACGTGAGGATGTCATAATGGTGTTATCTGATTGACAACTATTTTACCTATGTAGTACATATATATTTTTGAAGCGAACTATACCTATTACACATATTATATTATTACCTTGTACGTAATTATAAATGGTTTTCTATAATTCCGTGTAATATTATCGGAAAGTGATGACATTATACCTACTTTATTCTACTGTTGAGAATTTTGTCATCCATTTAAATTTTCCGAATAGCTGTAACATAATACGATGATATTAAATAATTATAAAACTAATTTTAGTATGATTGATCAATAATTGATTAGCCATAAATCGTAAAATCGGTAGTCGAACGAATTGATTTGAATAATTAATTATCAACGTTATTTGTTACGTTTTTATTTTTAGATTACGAATATGAGCTCTGGTGACCCGTGGTCTCTTCCGGTCAAGCAGGGCCTTTACGACCCAACTTTAGAAAAAGATGCTTGTGGTGTTGGATTTATAGTTGCCATCGATGGAAAACGATCGCACAAGGTAATTAAATACGATGATATTTTTATTACCCCCATTAACTAGTTCTGCGATTTTCAATAAGAGATGATCGACCAGCATCGAACACGTGTCTTATACCTCCTGGTAAACCTAATAAATTTATCAATTCCACACCTGATGCGATTTACTATACTTAATCCTCGGTATATAAAATGTGTGTAAGTATATGTATCTATGTATAGTAAATCACGACGAATACCTATCAGTAATTGATTGATTTTACGTCAGATAAAATAGTTCGTATGTATTTGTAAGTGAACAGCTTGGTATTTATACGATAGGAAAATCTTATAGATTATCTCCTCGGAATTCGATATAAGCGCGATATTGTGTTGTATCTAATCATATAAGACACTTTCATCGCTATACGCGATCTCTAATTAAACGGTCATTATATACCTGTATTATGTATATACATGAAAATTCCTATCTATATACTCGCGTGTCAGTATACAGGCAAAATTATTTCTGCCACCTCAAAATGACTCAACTATAATAACTCTTATATACCTATATTACTGTACACACCAGCTCATATACTAAAAAATCAGCTACTTAATCAATATGTCAATTATACGATGATGATTATATAAAGAAATTTTAAAGGACCTCGACCTCTTTTTTAATCCACTACAGTGAATTTCTGATCATTAATTGAATTTGCTGTCCTTTTTTTCTTTTCTTAAATTTATAAGTATTTTTTTTTTTTTTTTTTTTGGCACGGTTATATTTTAACTAGAACTTATCTCGAAACTTGTTACCGGAAACTCACTGCGGCTGGTTTTGCAGTCGCACTTGTGGTCTTTCGTGCGCTTTTTTTTAACCTTTTTTTCTGTCATTGGTAATTTTATTTCCTTTTTTTTCCTATTATTTCCTAAGTGTAATACCACACAATGTGGTCGGTTGTTTTGATATTTCGCATATTATGGGTGGAGTATCGAAATGCAAGATAAAACGTAAACGGTTTACGTATAAGGTCATCGAATATAACGTGTTTGGATGTACCCGAACTGTCTGGATTTAATAAAACTATTATACATTTAATTCTATATAAGAATTTATTTTTATTTTTATAATTCTTTTATTCAGCTTATATACCGCAATCTTTTTCTTGTTTTTTCTAATTCCTTCAAGTTATATATAATTTTTTTCTTAATACAGACTGCATTCTGTTTGTGCTCCGAATATGTGCTCCGGTGTATGGCTGATGTGTAGCATAGTTTCGCCGAATTTTTCGCCAGCGGAAATATTTGCGTCGATTTTAGCGGGATGAATAGATTTTATTTCAAGATTAAATACGTATTTATGATGGAGTAAAGTTTTTGGCGTATCCGCAGATGCAGATTTTCTTGTAGCTGCAGCGGCAGATTCTTTTATCGATCTTAATTGTTGGAGTTTTGATTTTAGGGATAAATTGGAATCGTTGTTGTTAGAAAGAATTGATAAATTTTTTGCCAAAGATGGATAATTCGAATTTATTTCTCGTGTTAAAAATTCTATTTCTTTTCGCCAGGAATTCATCTCCTCAAATCCACCTCTTAAACGGATCGGACCGCAAGATCTGTCGCAGTTGAGATTTACCATTACGGTTAATGACTCTACGTTTTCGTCGTACGAATTGTTAAAATTTTTAGAATTGTTTCTTCTGTAAGTTCTCTGATAACCTTCTTCTTTGGTATTCGTAGTTATAACCTCCTCCTAGAATTTTTCGATAATTTTTGTTGTTTTTTTTTTTTCTTTCATGGGCAAACTTACGCTATCTTCTTCTAATTCGGGACAATTTTCCGGTTCGTTCCGGAATGAATTTACGAAATTCGACCATCGGGCGTGTTTTCGGATATATTGAAGTACTTGCAATAGTTCCTTTTGCGTTATCGGACCCCCTAGAGGTTCGCTTATTTTCGGTGGTATCTCGGACTGACCTTTTATCATGTAACGACCAGATAATTTAACCTTGTAAGAAAATATCTCGTTACTATAATATAGCTATTGGTCGGAAGTGATTAAAAATTATTATATGTTTATGGGAATTTTAAAATTGGTATAATACCAATGGCCCATCGTGAGTGGCGACCAAATTGTAAGAAGAACTCAAATATGAATCCAGTAAATCGACGATGCACGTACCGTACCTATGTGGAATCCAATGAATTTGAATTAATGTTGTGGTATTACATGTTCCAAGGAATTGTTATTCTCTATTTCTTACCAAGAACACTGTTCTTCGTAACTGATTCGATATTTTTCAAACCAATCCAGATACTGATCGATCAACAGTACTAATCGGGAAAGTTTTTTATTTTCATCTTGTTGCATTCCTGCGGTTGGGTAATTATTGTCTTGCAATTCGTGGAACAGGTCTAATATTTCTCCTGTAATATACGTAGCGAAGAATGTACAGCATTTAGTTTCAATGAATTTGATTTTATACCTATAAAAACAATACTGTATAATTATGATAATTTTATAGTTACCAGGTGAAAAACATCCCTTGCCATTTGTTATGTAACTACGGCATAATGCCAGTAAGATTGCGTGTTCACTGCCCAGTAACTTCAAAAAACGACCACGAAATATCGCGTCACCTGATTTACAACTTACAAAGGAAACGAGAGTTTATTGGACTAGCTCCTTTCTTAACCAGAAAAATTCAATCACTTGCCATGCCTTGTATATACTTTCAGTAATTCTACTTCGGATGTTTTTTTTTCATAATCTCTATGCATGATAAATAATAAGGTTGTCGCGTGCAGTATCTTTGGATAAAATACCTTTGATCTTCGGTTTTGATTAGAATCAAATATTCCGTGTATTTGGTTATCAGTCTAGGTCCCAATTCCAAAAATGCTGAATTTAAACGACTCACCGCTGCGTGGTGTAGATTTATCGAAACACCTGAAAAATAAAATCACAGTTTTCGGCGCGTGTAAATCACGTTAAACACACAGGGACACATATTTTTTACCTCGGAGTTTGGATATTTCGGCATAACTCAAGTAGTCTAGTATTTTGCCTGTCAACTTCGGGCTCAAGTTCTCGAAACTCGGCATTCCGAGTAATCATTAAAATATTCAAGTTTCAATATCGCTGTTATTAAAAATATACAAAGTCACGTAAAATCATTATTTTCAAAGTAATCAGCTGCCCCAGCAAGACTTTCACAAATTCAGCGAAGTGACAGCGGTCTTTAAACGTTCGTCATATGTTTATAAGGATAAAATATATAATAATCACTTAAAATCGCCTACTTAGTTTATTTTTATATTTTCAGATCGTTCGAGATGCCGAAAAACTGTCTGCGCGTATGAACCACAGGGGTGCATGCGCTTGTGATAATGACAGTGGTGATGGTGCAGGTGTACTTTGCGCTATTCCACACAATTATTATGCTACTGAACTCAGGTAAGAATAGCATTAGAAATTTCAAGTACGGAAATCATTGTAAAGCATACTAACAAATAGATAACATATTCTTTTTTCTTACAGTGAGCAGCAGAGTATTAAGTTACCCGAATTCGGGCATTATGCTACTGGAATTTTCTTCCTGGATAAAACTACCCACCAACAAACCGAAGCTGCTTTCACCAAGTTGGCTGCAGAATGCAACTTGCGGGTAATTAAAAACTTAGTAAAATTATTGAATAATTGTTTAAAAAGCTGGCGATTTTCACACAACATTTATCTATGCATATAGATTATCTGTTGGCGCGACGTGCCCACGGACAGTGGAACGATTGGTCAGGTAGCTCGCAAAAGTGAGCCTTATATCCGCCAAGTTTTTGTCACCGGAGACCAGGAGACTGAGGAGTTAAATCGCCAGGTAAATAATAATAATTTGTTTTCTTTCTGTGCATGGTGTTCGTATGCGTGTGAATAAAAAATCACGGTATTCTTGTAGATCTTCGTACTGCGTAAACGAGCTTCACATACCATACCGCAGCCGGGAGTACGATTTTATATCTGCTCATTGTCCCTAAAAACTGTTGTTTACAAGGGACAGTTCACGGCTGATCAACTATGGAAATATTTCACAGATTTGTCGGTGGGTAGAAACATTTTCCAATACTGTATACGTATGACGATGTGTTGTTTTTCCTTATTGATTTCTAATCGGTCTATTAAATTTTCCAGTCCCCAAACTTTGAAACATATCTAACTTTGGTACACACACGTTTTTCCACCAATACATTCCCCAGCTGGGAACGTGCTCATCCGTTACGGTAAGATGGAATTTTTATCGTTGGCAAACTAAATCTGAAATATCGAAATACTTATATAATACGTTCTTTTTTTTTCATTATTCGATTTACAGTCTACTCGCTCATAACGGTGAGATAAATACCTTGCGTGGTAACGTGAATCTTATGAAAGCTCGAGAAGGTGTTATGAGCAGTTCAATCTATGGTGACAAGTTGAAACAACTTTATCCAGTTGTTGAGCCAAATCTTTCGGATTCTGGAGCTGCTGATTGCGTTCTTGAATTTTTGGTCATGGCTGGACAACGTACTCTCCCTGAGGTTCGATTCATTCATTCATATTCAAATCCGTTAATTTTTTAACAACATAATTCCTGTACTAATAAATATTTACTTTTATTATATAGGCTGTGATGACGATGGTACCGGAAGCTTGGCAAAACGACTTGACAATGGCTACGGAAAAACGAGATTACTATCATTGGGCAGCATGTGCTATGGAACCATGGGACGGACCTGCGTTACTTACGTTTACCGATGGACGATACGTCGGTGCTATTTTGGACAGGTACAAGACATTTCATTTTATAAAACTAACAGTTAGGTATCATTTGAATATATTTGATATTTAAACAATACCAATTATATACGCAAAAAAATTGTGCTGATAGAATATTTATTTGTTGATTCTTTATTTTTACTATAATAATATAGTACGTAATAATGGCTTATATATATTTTTACTAGAGGCACATTATTTGTGTGTATCAACTATACATATATACAAGTCGTAAAAATCTTGTGGGCGTTTTTGATGTAGCAAAAAAATGGAAAAAAAAAAAATCTAAAATTAAGAAATGTATGAAATTAGATTTATGTCGAGGGATGAAGTGTGCAGATATATTCTCAAGGAGATTCGTCGATCGCTGAAAATTATTGGCGGAACAGGATTTTCGACTTGTACGTAAAATACGAATATGATTGTATAATATCGATATATATAAAGAAGTGATGGAAATAATTATGATTAAAAATCGATGAGTGAACTACTCCATAGATGAAATTAGATGGGCTGGCAATTTTTTTTCAAGTGTTAAATAATCGTACGATCTTGATGATGAATAATTCCATCACCGTCTTTATAAATAATAGGAAATTTAACAAGGCAACGAATATATATACAGAAGTAGGTATAAGAGAATGCCGCGGCTGGAAAAGCAATCGAACGAACAACAACAATTATTCAGCTGAATAATAAATGAATGCAAAGATGGTAATACAGAAGAATTTTTGAATTTTTGTTTGGCAGAAACGGCCTGCGCCCGTCGCGCTTCTACGTCACTAAGGATAACATGATGGTGATGGCGTCCGAGGTGGGCGTCTATGACACTCCGCCCAGCAATGTTGTCCTCAAGGTAAACCCATGGCGATTACGCAACCGCGAAAGGACCTAATCATGCTGGGAATTATCAGAAGTTCGTTTCCTTGTGGAAGCGTATTAATTAACTGTATTAAAACAGTTCTTCGATCGCCTATATGGATCTCTAAATTTCTTCAATATATAGAGAATTTCAGCTTTAGGGTATATTTCTTTGGAGATGCCATCGTGGATAAGGGTCACTCAGCCTCCAAATATGGGGGGCGGGCGGACTGGGCAGAACATTTTGGAGTCGGGCCTGTTGTAACTTAATCGTTACAGAGATGATCCATCTGATTCAACATATCTATCATTAATTATTTTCTCCATCTGACTAGTTTGTTTTTAATACCTTGATTTTATATTAATTGGTTTTTGAATCGTTTGTAGGGTGATCATCTTATATCTCAATAATTGAAATATGAGGGGAAAAAAGGAAATTATGATACATAACTTCATTTAACGAATATAAGTATGGCACTATAATTTTTCGTACAAACAATGAATAGGTGATCACCCTAGATAATCCATGATAATACTCACACATAATTTTTGTATACAGCTCCCTATATATTAGTAAAAATTTTCTACTTTTGAACAGCATCGTTTACGTGCTGGAGATCTGTCCTTGTTCTATTTTGAAATAGTATTCAAATTTATCTTTCTGTATAAGTATAATACTTATAATAATTTGATGTTCAATACTCTGGAATTGAAATGAGTTTCGATAAAGTACAAGCGATAAATCTAACCATTATGTAATATTACAGGACCGTGGTGACATGCAAGGCAAAGATTAGTTAGATTTATTGTTGGTGTACTGCAAAGTAAATTAACTTTTCTTCTTTTTTGTTAAGAAAGATAAATTTTATGGACACGGATACGATCGATATACGTTAATAATTATACAGAATTATATCATTGTCTAATCCACATTATATATTTTTGCACTATTGTACTCTAGAAAATTTGTACAATAGTGTATATCATAATTGTATTTTGATTTATTTCTATTCATATCACAAAACAACATGTAATATTCACCTGCATATTATAGGGACTGGGTTTGTATAAAGCTGTAGGACCGTCATCCAGTGCTGTTTATAATAAATGTTGTTCAAACTCAAGGCGCTTTTCAATGGAACTGATTTTGTTTCTGTTTCATTTTCAGAGCCGTTTGAAGCCTGGTAGAATGTTGCTGGTTGACACAGAAGAAAAGCAGATTATCCAAGACGTTGATCTCAAGATTCAAATTGCACGTAGCAGGCCTCACTCTACTTGGCTGAAAGAACAGGTGATATATTGCACAAGACTTAAAAAAAGAAAGAAAATAGGGAAATTGTTTGTTGTACAGGATAATTCGTGAGGATAAAGGTACATACGTGTTTTTAGTGTCTAAATTCATTTTCAAAAGTATATGTACAGATAGTCACATTTTTTGTTATGTTGAATGAAAGTTGCGTCAAAATGCATTTTGGATACTAAATCAACTGTCACTAGATTATTGATAAAATTTTCTTAATCGTGTTTTGAAGTGCTGTATGTACATTTCATATGTTCATTCGCAACATTACATGTATCAGACAACATACAGAAGCATATAGATTTATAATCGATACACACAATACAACATTTGAACGTTATTGTTAATGCGACATTTCTTTTTCAATTATATCTTCTATGCTGGCGACATTGGTGTTACGTGCAGAGGGTGAGTCGTAAATGTGAACAATTAAAGGTTTTCTATTTGAGTTTCCTGGTATTTTTGTGGTGGTATTTACTTGAATTATTATTTATATTTTGGCAATATTGGAAAAATTATACTTTATTTCACACACTTATTCTACTCTGGGCCACATCTTTCTTTTTTTTTTTTGTTAGATTTCTTTTCTATTCTGTACATTTACACTTATGTCTCATGAAAAATTATTTACACTTTAGCTTGCATTTCGTTCTTTTTATGCGTCGTAGGTATAATTATAACTATGTTTTTCGTGGTTTGGTCTGGTGTTTTTATTTAACTAATGAACTTTACAAACTACCTTACGTTACGTTTACACTTTATAACTTGCTTTGATATTGACATTTAGCAAATTTTTGACCGCACACATCATTCTGCTCATCATCCATATTATTTTCATCTTTCATTATGTTCTTACTTCTGTATATGTTTGTCAATTGTGTGCCTGTTGTGATAGGTGTAAAATTCCAATAATACATACACTTACTATGGTAGAATAGTCTAACAAGAGTGTGTGTGTGTGTTTTAGTTATTCAGTTTTTCATTGTGAATATTCCGTTATCGATTTAATCCTTTATAGGCTGAGTGATTGATCAATAATTAAGCTTCCTTACCTCCTAGGTGACTTCAATATTATTTGTCGTTTGAAAATAACAAATAAAATTCTGCTGTTAATTTTTATTATGATGAAACTCCCTCTAATTTGAGCTAATAATTTATTAAACTTGTGTTCCGATAAACATGTAACATCCCAAACAGGATTATCAAAATTCCTTCTCTACAATTAGATATCTATGGATCAATTGCGAGAGGCTCATGTCGCAGTACATGGTTCAAATGGCATAACGGATAATGGAGGTGTAGAGTTGACAAAATTAAATGGAACTAACGATATTATTGATGGTGTTTCTGCTGTAAATCGCGTCTGGGGTGGAGACAAACGTCTTTCCTTGTACGGATATACAATTGAGACTATCAACATGTTGATCCTGCCCATGATCCAAACAAAGTAAATACTATAACATTGAGGTGTACCATATATTTTTTATTTTACAAATTTTGCAATGGAATCATGTAATTCCAGAAAAGAAGCACTGGGTTCGATGGGTAATGATGCCCCATTGGCATGTCTCTCAGAATTTCAACCTCTGATTTATGAGTATTTCAAGCAACTGTTTGCACAAGTAAGTTTTAGACATGATCATCGCAAACTATTCAAACAATTTATTGTTTCTAAGCACGATCAGTAATTACGTGTTTTGATAGGTGACAAATCCTCCAATCGATCCGTTCAGAGAGAAGATAGTAATGTCTTTGATGTGCCCAATCGGTCCCGTGAGCAATGTCCTGGAACCAAATGAACTACAAGTTCATCGTTTGTTCCTTTCTCAACCCATTTTGTCATTGAAAGATCTTGAAGTGATTAAAGACACCACCTATCGTGGGTGGAGGACTAAGGTGATCGACATCACCTACCCTGCTGAAGATGGACCCCCAGGTCTCATGAAAACTCTTGACAGAGTGTGCAACGAAGCTAACGAAGCTGCTCGTCAAGGCTATCAACTTTTAGTTTTGTCCGATCGTAGAGCTGGCCCAGAAAGGTATTTAAATATTCTTCTGTAATATTATTTGTGAAACTTCAAATAGAAAACGAAATTTTTGTTTTTTGCCATGGCAGAGTTCCGGTAAGCACATTACTTGCTCAAGGAGCTGTACATCATTTTCTCATTGAAGAACGGCAGAGAATGCGCGTTGGTTTGATATTGGAAACTGCTGAAGCTCGAGAGGTTCACCATATGTGTGTATTGCTTGGCTATGGAGCTGATGCCATTTGTCCCTATCTTGTATTCGAAATGGCCAGGAGCCTTCGGGCTGATGGTGTTCTGGAGCAATCCTTTACCGATGATGTTATGTATCAGGTGAGTTATCACTTTCTGCTGTTGAAAACGCGGTTCAGCATCAAACTATTTTCTAGAATATACTATTACAGTTTTTTGATGACTCATATGGGGTTTAATTATATAGAACTACAGTGAAGCTATGGAACGTGGTGTTGCCAAGGTGATGGCTAAGATGGGAATATCCACTCTCCAATCTTACAAAGGAGCCCAAATCTTTGAGGCTGTTGGTCTAGCCGACGATGTCGTTGATAAATGCTTCAAGGTATGCAAAAAAAAAAAAGATTAATACAATACGATCTGGTGGATTCTGAAGAGGTTTTGATGTTTGAAAATCTCTAAAATTCCTGGATGTTGATCTAATGAAAATTCTGTAGGGCACGCAATCGCGCATAGGGGGTGTAACGTTTGACATAATAGCCAAAGAGGCATTTGAAAGGCATCAAATGACCTACATGGAAAAAGCAGTGGATATGATGGTTCTGAGAAATCCTGGAATTTATCATTGGCGTGCTGGTGGAGAGAAACATATCAACGATCCCAGCAGTATTGCTAATCTGCAGGAAGCAGTTGAATCGAAAAGTAACAACGCGTACGAAAATTACCGGAAATCAACGATGGAGGCAGTCAGAGCATGCACATTGCGTGGTCAATTGGATTTAAAACCTATTGATAAACCAATACCCATCGAGGAAATTGAACCTGCTTCAGAAATCGTGAAAAGATTTGTCACAGGTGCCATGAGCTTTGGAAGTATTTCATTGGAAGCTCATACCACACTTGCTATTGCCATGAACAGAATTGGCGGAAAATCCAACACAGGAGAAGGTGGAGAGAATGCAGACAGGTAAATTTCAATCCGATAATTAGATTCAGAATTTGACAGAAAAATTTGTGCTTTCAACTTTCTCAACGTTCTCAGGTATTTGGGTCAAGATCCAGAATTTAGCAAACGTTCTGCAATTAAACAAGTAGCCAGCGGTAGATTTGGCGTAACTTCCAGCTACTTAGCAAATGCCGATGATTTGCAAATAAAAATGGCGCAAGGAGCCAAACCTGGTGAAGGTGGTGAACTACCTGGATACAAAGTAAGTTAAATTCGATCATTTCACTGAATTCGATGACCGTTTCAGAATTATCGTATTCATGGTTGACATAAATATTACACCAGGTCACGGCAGACATTGCTGCTACTCGTCATTCTGTCCCTGGAGTTGGTCTTATATCACCACCTCCCCACCACGATATCTATTCCATTGAAGATCTAGCAGAGTTAATTTACGACTTGAAATGCGCGAATCCAGAAGCTCGCATTTCCGTAAAGCTTGTTTCCGAAGTTGGAGTTGGGGTTGTCGCATCTGGTGTTGCTAAAGTATGTGTTGATCTATAACCATTCTCAACACTACGGAATCAGTGATCGATTCTTTGGTTATTAACTGACTAATGATTTATCCACAGGGCAAAGCAGAGCACATTGTGATATCTGGCCACGATGGTGGTACCGGCGCGAGTAGCTGGACTGGAATAAAGGCTGCGGGTCTTCCATGGGAATTAGGTGTGGCCGAAACCCATCAAGTCTTGACATTGAATAACCTTCGTTCCAGAGTCGTTGTTCAAGCGGATGGTCAATTGCGTACTGGATTCGATGTTGTGGTCGCTGCACTCTTGGGTGCTGATGAATTTGGCTTTAGCACGGCTCCTTTGATTGCTATGGGATGTACGATGATGCGAAAATGCCACTTGAATACTTGTCCTGTGGGAATCGCTACCCAGGATCCTGTTCTGCGAAAGAAATTTGCTGGAAAACCAGAGCACGTTGTCAACTTCTTATTTATGCTAGCTGAAGAGGTGAGATTTTCTCGCGACTATAATTCGATACCTTGTATACGATCAATTTATTTAATCTTCAGGTACGCACGCATATGGCTAGTCTTGGTATCCGCAAATTCCAAGACTTAGTTGGTCGAACCGATTTCCTCAGAGTCGCTGGTAGTAACCACGGAAAAGCAAAAACCTTAAATTTTGCAAACATTTTACGTAGTGCATTAGAATTGCGTCCAGGAATTAATATCAGAGGCGGCTCAGTCAGGCAGGATTTCCAGCTCGAAAATAGACTGGATAACAAACTTATTGAAGAAGCTACCCCTATTTTGCAAGGTCTCAAAAAGAGCGTAAACATTGAGATGGCCATCAACAACGAATGTAGAGCTTTTGCTTCTACCCTGAGCTATCACATTTCCAAGTAAGTTCACATTGACTAGTATTTTGGCCAGATTCTGAATTCCGATCAAATTAGAAAAAATTCTAGCCGAACAAGCACAGTTCCAACTATCGATATTTGCAGATTATAGAGCACCTGTAGTTAATAATTTATTTGTTATATTATTAGGAAATTTGGAGAAGAAGGGCTTCCCGAACACAGTATCAATATTAATATGACTGGCTCTGCAGGTCAGAGTTTCTGTGCTTTTATGACAAAAGGTGTTCATGTCACATTAGAAGGAGATGCCAACGACTATGTAGGAAAGGTAACTATATTTCCCGAAATATATCTTCACAACTCGTATTATAATTTTGTGAAAATACCAAATTCGTTTAATTTTTTTTTCTCAAGGGTCTTTGCGGTGGGGAAATAGTTATATACCCCCCAAAAGATTCTGACTTCAACTCTGAAGCAAATGTTATTGTGGGCAACGTGTGCCTCTACGGTGCTACCTCTGGACGTGCATATTTCCGGGGTATTGCTGCAGAAAGATTCAGCGTGCGTAACAGTGGAGCTATCGTAGTTGTTGAAGGTGTTGGTGACCATGGTTGTGAATACATGACTGGAGGATGTGCGGTTATTTTGGGACTTACTGGAAGGAACTTTGCCGCTGGAATGTCCGGTGGAATCGCTTACGTTCTTGATGTTGATGGGTCCTTCAAGAGGTGAGTTAACTTCTCTCAGTAATCGAATATTTCGATCATACAAAAAAATTTTACATGTAAGGAATCATGTGTCGATATATTTAATAGCAAATGCAATCCTGAAATGGTCGAGCTACTGCCGCTGAATCAGCAGGATGATATTGCCTATGTAAAAGAACTTTTGGAAGAATTCATCGAGAAAACTGGATCCCTGATTGCGCAAGATTTACTAAAAGTATGGCCTGAACCCACGACGAGATTTGTAAAGGTCAGTTGATAATCCTCAACGCACGGAAACTTTGACCATTGATTGCAAACTTATATTTGCTAGTATATTGAATACTAATTCTATTTATTTGGTCTTCAGGTATTCCCATACGAGTATCAAAGAGCTCTGAAGCAACTGGCTGAGCAAAAAGAATCGCAGCCAATTCTGAACGGCGATAATAAATCCTCTGAGCCAAATGTTCAGGATATTGAAGATGCGATTGCTGACGGGGACATGGAGAAACGCAAATTAGACAAGATTCGGTAATTAACTACTTTGATACTTTTTTTTTATATATCTATATCGTTTTGGTTCAATACAACCAGTAATGAGCAGCAAATAAATTGGATTGGAACATCGATATAGTTTTTACCAATCCAATTTTCAAGTTTGTGTCGAATGCCACTGAATCGCAGTTTATCGGACCACATTTTCGCTTATAATTAGTCATCCTGCTACAAATCCTGCACCTACCCCCGGTTTTATGAAAATAGAAGCCACGCGGTCGGACAAACGCCTATGTAAAATATGCACTCATTCTATTCGCAAATCCTTTAGCCAATCAATATCTTCTAGGATATTTGATGTATATAGACTTGGGCTCCTCCCGATTTCACGATCTTAGAAGCCACGCGGTTGGACGAATCCCTGTTTAACTCATTCTATTCGCAAATCGTTTAGCCAATCAACTTTTTTCAGGATACCTGATATATCTAGACTCGGGCTCCTCCCGATTTCACGATCTTACTAGCCACACGGTTGGACGAACCCCTGTGTAACATGTGAATTCATTCTATTCGCAAATCGTTCAGCCAATCAACCTCCTTTAGGATATTTAATGTATGTACCTATGTATACTTGGGCTCCTCCTCATTTCACGATCGTAGAAACCACGCGGTTGGACGAACCCCTGTTTAACTCATTCTATTCGCAAATCGTTTAGCCAATCAACTTTTTTCAGGATACCTGATATATCTGGACTTGGGCCCCTCCCGATTTCACGATCGTAAAAACCACGCGGTTGGACGAAGCCCTGTTCAACTCATTCTATTCGCAAATCGTTTAGCCAATCCACTTTTTTCAGGGTACCTGATATATCTAGACTCGGGCTCCTCCCGATTTCACGATCTTACTAGCCACACGGTTGGACGAACCCCTGTGTAACATGTGAATTCATTCTATTCGCAAATCGTTTAATCAATCAACCTTCACAAAATTTTGATACAGCTAAAATTGGGTTTCCATCCCATGTTCCGTATTCTTTATGACTTGTCCTGAATAGCAAGATCATTTCACTTACACTAATTTTCGACCATTTTTGCAGAGGATTCGTAAAGTACGGTCGTGAAACTAAAAACTATCGTCCAGCTGCCAAAAGATTAGAGGATTGGGACGAGATATACAACTTCCAGGGAGTCAGAAAGGGACTAAGAGTTCAAGCTGCAAGATGCATGGAGTGCGGGGTTCCATTCTGTCAAAGTAGTCACGGGTGTCCATTGGGAAATATTATTCCAAAATGGAACGACCTCGTATTTCATTCCAACTGGAAGGAGGCTTTGAACCAGCTTTTACAGACTAACAATTTTCCTGGTAAGTTTCTACTTTCCTCCGTCACGTGCTGGACACTCAACGAAGCTTGCAACAATCTAATGGGTTTATCTATCTTTTTAGAATTCACCGGAAGGGTATGTCCAGCGCCATGCGAAGGTGCTTGCGTTTTGGGTATCTCAGAACCACCGGTGACAATAAAAAATATTGAGTGTGCCATCATAGATCATGCTTTCGAGCAAGGTTGGATTACTGCGCAACCACCAAATACAAGAACAGGGCGAAAAGTAGCTATTGTCGGTTCTGGACCTTCTGGGCTTGCGGCAGCACACCAGCTTAACAAGGCCGGACATTTAGTCACCGTATATGAAAGAAACGATCGTGTTGGAGGTCTTTTACAATACGGAATTCCTACCATGAAATTGTCTAAGCAAGTCGTTCAGAGGCGAATTTCACTACTAGCGGCTGAAGGAATTACTTTCAAGACTGGTGTAAATGTGGGAAAAGATATTTCTGCCAAGGTAATTTATTTTCATTTTTTTTGCAATCATGTTTACAACACAAGTCTGTAACGTCATAGATGAATTTTGTTGTCTACAATATTCATTTTTTTCCAATCCACGATAATAGGAATTAAGAGAACAGTATGACGCACTTCTCTTGTGCTCTGGAGCCACCTGGCCACGAGATTTACCGATTCCCGGGCGTCAATTTGAAGGAATACACTTCGCTATGAGCTTTTTGGAGAACTGGCAGAAAAAACAAATGGGAAATACTGCACCTCCACAAATGAAACTCATTGCCAAGGACAAGGACGTGATCATCATCGGTGGTGGAGACACGGGTTGCGATTGTATCGCTACATCTTTGCGACAAGTAAGTCATAAAATAATCATTAATTCCATCAGCGATTTCCAGCTGGCTGCAATCAATTGTAAATTTATAAAACTCTGTCATCGCATTCGTAGGGCGCTAAATCTATCACGACATTTGAAATCCTACCTGAGCCTCCAGTAAAAAGAGGCAAGGATAATCCCTGGCCACAATATCCAAGAGTATTCAAGGTCGACTATGGTCACGAAGAAGTTTCCCTTAAGTTCGGACGGGACCCACGTCAGTTCAGCACATTGAGCAAGGTGAGTTCGGTTCATTTTTGCAATTATTTTTGTGTCAAATATTATTTGGAACGGAGTCTGGATACGATATCTTCTCTTTTTTTTCAGGAATTCCTGGGTGATGACAAAGGCAATGTTAGTGGAATTAAAACCGTCACAGTTGAATGGACTAAGGACGAAGCAGGTAGATGGAAAATGGACGAAGTACCGAATTCCGAGAAGGTAAGAAACCGTTGTAATTTCCATACTACAAATCATAGCTATTTACATTTTATTTCATTTAACAAAAACTTTGTTTCGCAGATTTATAAGTGTGATCTGGTATTACTCGCGATGGGATTCTTGGGACCTGAGAAATACGTCGCCACTGAATTAGAAGCAAAACTTGATGGGCGTGGAAACTACGAAACTCCGGGTGGTAAATTCTCCACCAGTCTCCCTGGAGTATTTGCAGCAGGAGGTTCGTTTTCTTTGTCCGACCAAACAATTCTGTCACGAAATAAATTTGAAGCTAAAGTTCTGATTTTTTTTAATTTTGCTATATTAATTGTAATTTCAGACTGTAGGAGAGGTCAGTCTCTCGTTGTTTGGGCAATAGCTGAAGGGAGACAAGCAGCAAGGGAAGTTGATCTGGCTTTGATGGGATGTACGACTCTCCCAAGTCCCGGTGGTGTGATCACGGGAGTTTTGCCCTAAATATAACGGTCCTCATTTCCTGCGCGCAAAGATGTTGATGTTTTACGAGACACACCTTGTCCGAAACGGCAGTTGACTTCATAGAATTCATGATATTCGTGGCATCAACAGCTTGGGAGGTATTTCCTCGATAGCAGACTGATTTATGATTTCTTGATTTCAAATAACGAAAACAAATAACGCGAAAACTTTATTTAAAGTTCCTTAAAATCGCAGTAGTGAAGCTAACCAGATCTTTTCACTGTCAAGGTGTATATATAGGAGATATTAATTTATTGTATCGTCTTACTTGCCACATCGCGAAATGGTGTAAAGGTCCATCTTGTTTTAAACATTGTATACCAAATGCAAACGCGTGTGGTGACGTTATTTTTATTTTTACTGTTATTTTTTTTTTTTAATGAAGAGAGAGGTGCTATGTAACTTTAATAGCATAACTCGTATAAGTTATAGGAAAAAAATAAATGAATAAATGAATAATGGAGCACGCAAGTACTTTGGGAGACAAATATTACAGCTATTTTGTCAAGTAAAAAGACACGCGATTACAGCAAGGCAAGGATAGATCGATTGTTCGGCGTGAAATCTTACGAAGGATGATATCGAAAATTTAAAAAACAAAATATCTATACGTAGAATCATTATACATAAATTATGAATATAGAAATATTATGCACATCAATGCTACGTCTTGCATTCCCATGATTGGAAGGGCCGAAAACTATTGAGATCGATTAGCTTTTAGTCAAGTTTTCGGAATCGATAATTCAAATGATCTGGACTATGCTCTAGAATGTATAGGTTGTATTCTATAAATTAATCACATCTGTGATTGGTCTACTGTTTTTTTTCCCTCTGTTTTGTTCCGCGTATTTTTGTTTTGTAATTTTCCTAGCTCATGTGGAATATCAATATATATATAGGTTTTAATTACTAGATCGTGTGATCGATTTACAGTATAAGTAATTTATTTATAAAATAGTATGAAATGTATGTAAAAATATTCATTAAACGTTATTATGATTCTTATTATTGATTACTATGATTATCATGATTATTATTATTGTTCCATGATTAAAAACTTATCACTTCAAATAATATGATGCAATGAAATCGTCATGTATCACTGTAAATTATAGTGCATACGTATCTTACATTATACTAACGAGACAATAAAAATATACTGAATGTTACAATATTCATTTCTGGTTGATCTCCTATTAAATTACAGATTTCATATCGATCGGTTCCGCGCTCAGAACTCGATTGATTGATCAACGTTATAATGGATTGGCGTTCAAAACATTCTTTCAAGTGCAGGATAATAATAAAAAATATGAAATAACCACACATGTAGCGCACTAAAAGATTTTATTTAAATATTCGTTCCATATATTTGCGCAATTGTAGTGTCGACATTATAAAAATATTCGTTGAATACGATGTACATACGATATACACTTTAGAAAAAAAAAAATAATTCAATCAGTTACAAACCATTATACATTTTCTATCAGCTGTCGCTATGTATTTCATTTAGGCTATTAGCGATTACCAGTATGGCATATAATTTCTTTTTCCATCCCCTATTTTCAACACGAAATCAGTTTTCGTAAATCTATATATGAAGAAAATAATCTGCAGTTTCAATTTGTTTCTCTTTGCGATCGTATGAGTACGAAAGGAAATATATATTTTTTTTAATTTCTCCCCATGATAAAAAAAAAAAATAGAAACTCAGTAGAGTTGCGCAACGATAGCGGCTATAAGGACAAAAATGGCAACACTTAAACCCGCCATGTACACAAGAAACTGTTGATCTTGCGATGAATCTTCACTATTATCTACCACAGCCGTATCTACAGTATTTTGAAGATAGAATTCTGAAGGATCTGTAAATATTTTTTAGTTGAAAATATCATAACGTTTTGTAATTGAATTATTTATAGTATTACTAACTCATACCTGCTTGAAGTTCAAGTTCTTTCTGAACACTACTCTCTTGCATTTCCAAATCCAAGAGTTCTTGCAAAGAAACTAAAGCTTCTTGAGGTCCTTCTCCGGGAAATAAATAGTCTGATAATGTTACCCTACTTTGCGGTAGGGCGACTAGAACTCTTCTGGGGGGTTCGTGCAGCGTAACATTTTCTAACATTAAAACATCGCCGTGATCAATTTATTTCTAATTGAAAATCATAATTCAGAAATTAATCCCGTAGATCTCGTATTACCTTCGGGAGAACCGTTTTCTTCTTCGATTAAACTGTCCCAATGCATTTCTAAACGACTCGCGAGTGACCTCATGATATCTTGTTTCACTGCAACGGTGGCTTCTTGGATTGTTGCTTTTTGATGAACAAATGTTCTGCTAACAACTTGTCCGACAAGTCGCATTGTTGCACTGCAAGATGTTATCAGAATATCCGATGTGGGATTTTTCGGCTAGAATTTTTTGGAGAGAATTAGATCTGTACAAGCGATATAAAAGTTTTCTATTAGTTTATAGTCAATATAATAGTCATAAGATTAAATCGACTTACGCAGGGAATGTACATGCTAACTTGAATCGTTTTATCGGCATCACTTCCTGCATCATCTTTGTTTTTAATTTCTTTCCTATCTTTTTTCTTTTTTCCAACTACTTCAACTGCATCGTCTGGAGATCTTGGTTCACCTTCGATTACAACTAAAGCTGAGTCTACAGTTTCTGATATGCTTGCGAGAATTCCCTGCGTATGATAAAATAAAAATGAAATTCAAGACACCAAAATTGTCGATGTTTTCCGGTGATCAAATTACTTGTAACTGCTTTTTCAATGTTGTTGAAATATCGTCAGCCGGAATTGGAAACAAACGATCAAAATCCACGCGTGCTTCGAGTTGATGCCATTTTGTAGCTTTTGCTTGAAACTTCCATTCTGCTGGTTTCAATATTCCACCAAGACTCGCATCCAGAGATTTACAAGTAATCCTACGTAATAGATTACGTTTGGAAAACAGGAATAATCAATCATATAATTCAAGAGAGTTATTTTTTGGAAGGTTTACTTACTTTTCCGTAAGACTATTGAAGTGAAGTATAAGATTTTCTTGATCATTATTTCCGTAAAGAAATTTATTCAATGCTAAGTGCTTGTAAATTGCAACTATTACTGATCGCAATCTGTTGATGGAATTGCTGTCACTTAAAATATCAGCAGGACCAACAACGAATATTCCTAATACCCACATACCACCTGGTAGCATCCTAGTGACCTGGAATAAGATTCAGTAATCTGTCTAGAAACTTTAAACCCTTTGTGCTACATCTGTTCTAATTCGGTATTCAATTGTTTACATGTTTCGCATGATCGGCGACCCAAGTTTCTGGTATATCATTGATCGATTTAATATACTTCGCTTCAGTTTCCTTTTGCGCGCTACTTGTTGAACTTATCATGGATTCTTCTATCACATCTTTAGTTGCTGGGGGTGGCGTTCTCGCCAAATGTACAACAAAGTCTTTTTGTGCTGCTGTGTTCTAGAAATATGGAAGAGGAAGATACTGTAAGATATAATAGTTGTTATTTATCATTGTTAGAAATTCGAAGGCAGCTGAACCATTAGGGGAGAGGAATTGTTAAATAAGGTTGTTACATCTTCGGAAAATAAATTTTTTTAATACTTAGTATGACTGTTACATGAACGATGATTTTTGAAATCATATTGATACAGTGGAATGTGATATTTATAGGGAAATAACATGTTTTATCTAAGTATAGGTAGAAAGCTGAAATTGAGTAAAAGCGATTCGGTCTTATGTAGCAGCACAGTCGTCGGATCACATGATTGGTGCGCTAACGGAAGTTCGCTCATTTGTTGAATTCGCCGAATGCGGCCATTGAAATTTCACTGAGCTTTGACGTTTAGCATAACCTCGCAAAGAGTAAAGCCAGTCATTCAAAATAGTATATTGATTTGAACACATTAAATACATGAACCGCAGCGAGGCAAATTAAAATCGAAGGAATGTCTAGAAATATATTTTCTAGTTGGTTGAAATAGGACATATGGTAGATAGTATAAATTCGCCGTTACTCAATTGAAACAAGGACGACATAAAATGATTTTGATCGTAATTAAAATATCGAACCTGTCCCAGAATTAATCCTATCGTGTATCCATCTGTTCGCTTAAGGGACTTTAAATACGTCAGAACACTGTCTTCGGCATACACTGTCCGTCCCATACTTGAGGATTTTTAATACGTACGATTACACTGCTAATGGTTTTTACTCGGAATCCACAAGTTGATTCATAAAAGGTATCTACCTTATGAACTGAGGAATGGTCCGTCTTTTGTACTATAGCTACCGCCACTGTCGCTTAAGCGCATCGTCTGAATTCCTCATAATCCTTAGAGCAGAGAGGGTCCCAGTTGCGCACAGCATTTTGGCACATATGTAGGTTTTTTGGACACAGTTCAATTGCACACAGTTCGATTGGACACAATTCGCTCAAATTTTGTTTTAATGTTGCTGAAAAATATCCAAAGACTATAGTCTTTGGTGTTCTTCCATACATAGAGTTGGTGTTCTTTCAGGAAGAAAATCAAAGTATTTGCAAAATCAATTGCAGGACGCTTTCTCTACATAGTTTTGCGCTAGGAACACGAATACGTCGATTAAATTAATTTAGAATCAAATCCAACCGAGATGTCCTTGATTTGTCACTTTTCAGATCGATAAATTGGCGATTACTTGATCAGTTTGGTAGATAAATTAATTTGGCTTGCAGATTCGGATTCCTGAGATCAAAATACATCGGAATAGCATGGAAAACTCTTTAACAAGAAATGTAGATTTCTCTTTTAGATTTTGAGAAAAAACTAAGGCTATAGGCTTGGTGTTTTTTTGGGGTAAAAATCGAAGTCCTTGCAAAATCAATTGCAGGACGCTTATCCTACGTATTTTTGCGCAGGGAATACGAATACGTCGATTAAATTAATCTAGGAGTAATCTTTTCTAAGATAACTCAATTTTTCCACAGCTGCAATTTACGTCTATCATGTATACTCACCTCTGTTCATTTTTTTTCCCAAGAGAACTTTGGAGGCAGCCTACGAAGCAGTCTGGCCCCTCATTTGGAATACAAGACTATCCTCGGCGCATCAACAATGCCAATCATCATATGTTCGGCGTAGATAATTTGTATAAATAAGTTAAGATATACATAGACCGTCCTTTATACATATTGTTGGTTTTCTTACTTGAGAACTATTACATTAATAATATAATATCAAGCAAAATTGAAGTATTGTCCTGCACACTATTGTAACTCGTTATAGTCATATAAGAATAATTGTATCAGTAAGAATGAATTTTTAATAGTCATTACGATGTCCTAATATGTATTTCTGACCGTTGATTTACCAATAAACATTAAGTACTATCAATAAACAATTGTTCACCTATTATTGATCACACCCTTGGACACCCCATTCACTGATATCCGTTATTGGCAAAATTCATAGATCATATCGTACATGATATCATACATCATCACATGCATGCATGCAGGCATATGCAGGCCTCATCATTTGCTTGGCACAAGCTATCATACATGATGGCATACATGATGGCATACATGATCACACACACGCATGCTTACATTCACGCCCTGTCTCGGAAGACCTCCTTGCCTGTCCTGTTCTCCTGATACTTTTTTGATTTTTGGCCAAATTTGCCAAACCAAAAAAAAAAATCAGCAAAATTCGGCCCAAACCCGGAAAAGTATCAGGAGAACATAACCAGCCAGGAGGTATTCCGGGTCCTTGGGACATCAGATGCATGTGCATGCATGCATGTAGGCCTTATCATCTACGTGGTATATGGTGGCATACATGATGGAATACATGATCACACACACGCATAGGCACGCCCTGTCTCGGAAGACCTCCTCGCCGGTCCTGCTCTCCTGATACTTTTTTGATTTTCGGCCAAATTTGCCAAACCAAAAAAAAAAATCAGCAAAATTCGGCCCAAACCCGGAAAAGTATCAGGAGAACATAACCAGCCAGGAGGTATTCCGGGTCCTTGGGACATCAGATGCATGTGCATGCATGCATGTAGGCCACATCATCTACGTGGTAGACATGATGGCATGCATGATCACTCACACACATGCTTACATTCACGCCCTGTCTCGGAAGACCTCGTCGTCTGTTCTGTTCTCCTGATACAAAACTAGATTTTTGGTCAAATCTGCTCAACCAGAAGTGATATGGGTATAAATGAAAGGGACAAAATAAATTCAAACACACTATGAGGTGTATAATGGATTTATTCGCACAGAAAAATCTCATCTTACAATAAGTATGTTACAATTGAGAATTGATTCTTTATCAAATTAACAGTTCAGTTATCTCAGAAAGTACATGATCTATGGCTAAATGATGGATAATGTATGCATTCTTATTTGGTTCACAAATATAATGAACAATTACACAGATGCAACGACAATTAATAATAAATATGTTACAATGAAATTGACAAATCTTATACATTGAATTAACACTTCAGTTATTTCAGAAAGTAAATGATCTATGGCTACATGATAAATAATGTGTGTATTCTTATCCCGTTCACAAATATAATGAACAATTATGCAGATGCACTGACGAGTCTTGTGTCCTAGATGCAGGGCGGATTCGTCTTGAAGCTGCTAACTCTGCTCCTGTAACAGAAAAAAGGAAGTTAATAATCGGGAACAAACGAGATCGCAGACTTATTGACTTGATTACGTTATCGTTAACTTCACCAGTTGTTGCCGAAAAAATTGCCATGTACCGATGGTATTCGTTTATTGCCCAGTTCACTCAATGGATTCGCATTTCTTAGGTTGAAATGTATTGGAACAGCGTCCTTCTACTGATTTCTAAAATACTTCACAATTTTCCCCAAAAAAAGCCTAAGCCTCTACTGTGTGCAATTGAACCGTGCGCAACTGGGGCTATCCCGTTAGAGCATATGAATTCCTTGGAAGAAATTAATATCACTCGATTACGTAGATATTTACCTGATTAGTAGAATAATGGTGGTTAAAAAGTATTACTTATTCATTGATAAGAGTAGATATTTGTAGCGGTAGCTTAATTCGGTGACGGGTTAGGATTACGAAGACGAAAATACAATTTAGTCACCATTCGCTCAAACGATTTCAAAAACATTAATTTTAGCCGCAGAAATCACAAAAATCTAAAGACCTTTGGTTCTCCGTACGTAATAAGAATTGTTTAATAGAAAATTCGAGACTTTGGCCAATCACAACTTTAGTACATAAAACGCGTGATAAAACGTAACAGAATGAAAAAAGATACTCAGAAATCGAAACTTACTTACCTTTTCCAAGTATGCTGTTGATTCGTCTATAGTGCAAATTTGGTTCGTTCAACAAACGTTTATATTTACCAAATTGAGGGATATTTTTCGGTTTTATTACAATGGATAGAAATTTTTTTTAAATGTACACAGAGTTCTATATAATTCGCGTGGAAAAATCAAATGCGCGTAGTTACGTTGCTGTAAAAGTCAATACCTGACAATAAGATCAAAATGCATACGGTACATAGCCTCGATAGGTAATTCTATGATTCATTAATTTTCAAAAGAACTTCATCGAATTTGAACAGCATCACGAAACAACGCACAGCGTTCATGTCAAATGAGAATAAGGTCTTCAAACGTTATCTAACACCAGCACTTATAATTGAATAAATATTTTTGTATTTCCAGAAGTATTATGTAGATATATACAGAGGTTTTAGGTAATTTTTGTTTTTTATTAATTGGCACGATCAGAAAGAAGAAGCTCTTGTTCTCATACTCCAGATGAGGAACCATGCGATCGGATTTTCAGTTGGAAGTTTTACGCAGTTCATATAAGACAATTCAAAAAGTTTAGTGTGTTTAGTAGATGGTGGCTTAATTATAATATTACCAACTTGTTTTCTGCGCGGCCGTGCCGAAAAATAAAAGCCAAAAATTGACAATTATAATTCGTGTAATGTTTAATTAGATAGTATTATACTTTTTCATCTGTTAAAAAGCATAAAGCAGTGCATGAAGTTGGATACACGCAAATTTTTCAATTATCTAATTAGGAAATTTTTCGAAAGTTCAAAGAGTATATACAATTTTTTCAAACAATATGAGATTTTCATTCATTTTTTTTCATGTAATATATAATGATTATCGTAATTAATAAACTCATTTTCGTACATCATTCAATAGGCATTTTTTAATTGTTAGTAAGCTCAAGATAAAAAGCGCAAGCAATTTTGCTGGATATTATATAATTCATATGTACAAAATTTCATAGGAATAAATATAGGTATATATACTTATATAATTTTTTTCAATATGATTGTATTTTTTTGTTTTTTTCTTCTTTATTTCGGGAAGATTTGGTGAGAGACAATATATGTATGTAGTAATACGTATCATTAGATATATTCATATTTTCAAGTATAGGAAGCTGATCTGTTTTTTCGCCAAAAAATAATTTCTCTCTCTACTTCAGGTTGTAACGTTTAAGAAAATCATCGGTGAGTTGCAGTATTGAATAAAACTTGGCACTAGAATTACTTTACTATACATGAAATAAATACATCTTCAGTTGAGTCCGTAATATGATACAATTTATACGAAGCACGAATTCCTAGGGCGTTGGCATTTAAGTTCTATTAAAAAGTCGTCTATTTATTATTATCAGATACATATTTTTTCATAGCTATAGTTAGGTGATAATATAATTTTACTACGTTTTGTTTTTATCATCGATTAATTTACCAGGGAAGATTATTTACTTGTGCTGTGCTTTCCTATAACATTTTAATCGAATTCGTGATGTATATGTTATTCAAATGTAAATAGTTGTATGGCAAAATGTATTAACGATTGTGCAGAAGTAGTAAAGATACAGGTGCACGCGCGAATCGAAGTACAATGTGGACGGATTTAAAATATAATCCACTTTTTAAGCGAAATTTTTTTTTAGAAAACTACTTTCAATGTTTAGAGCCCTTAACGGTAGTTAGATCTAGGTACATGTTTTTTTTCTTTTCTTTTTTTTTTAGTACAGAACAATGAAAATTTTCTAATATTCAATAAATATTTATGCCACAAGTGAATTTTCTATTCAATATTATTTTTTACATAATAATTGTAGGTACAAGAATTGTTACGTTTTTTTTTTTTTCTTTTTTCATTAAACTCTATAGAGTCCCGAAATAACGAGAAGTTAGGTGAGATTACGATTGACATGAATTATGAGAGAATCAAGTTGAATGAAAATACACATGATTTTGACATTTAGATCTATGTTGCTGCGACATTAAAATAAATTGTTTATAAACGAAGATATTTTTTATTTTTCAAAACGATCAAATCCATCGCGCGTTTAATACGATTAGTCAAAATAAACTAGATATAAGACTCGATGCGTTAGTTTATTAGGAAAATTATTATTGTTCATTTTTGGAGTTGGTAAAAAATAATCACACTGATCGAACAATTTAATGGTCATGTTATCATACCCATAAGTTAATAGTTCGTTACTTAAACACGTTATTCAATTTCAATATTAATAACTACAATAATATCCTGCAGATGTGCGTTTTACACAGTTGAGCGTTCACATTAATACACTAATATTATAGTTTGTGTTTATTCGTACATTAATTATAATTATTTAAAATATGGTAAAAGGCTTTTCCTGGGAAAATTTATTAGTTCAGATTTTGCAAGGTTTGATTTTTCTACTTTCAACAAATTTTATCATTTTTTTTTTCTTTATATCATTTACATTAATAATAATGATCGAGACGTTTCGCGTACTATGTGATAGCTTTAATCATTCAACAATAAAGCTATCTCAATTTTTAACGTATATATACCGTATTGTTCCGAATATAAGACGACCCCGAGTATAAGTCGAGTCCCATTTTTAAGGCTAGATTCGAGGAATTTTTCAGGAACACCGAATACAAGACGAATTCATATCGGATGAATTTTTCATCAAATTATTCCAGTTTTTCATGAAATTGACAACGGGATGATTGATATTGAAAGCTAGAATATCAACATGTTTCATACAAGTACAACAGAAACGCGAGAAATAATGAGAAATAAGTGATATATTATGAGTCAGTACTTAAGACCAATCAGTTGTCGTCGAAGTCTTCTTCATAAGGAAAAATGGTTCCTTATTTCACCTGGCTCAACGTTTGCCAAACGATTGCGAAGAGCAACTCGTGGCATATGGAAAATATATCCCGAAAATAAGTCGACCCCGCGTATAAGTCGAGTTAGATTTTTGGAGGTCCTGATTAGGTAAAAAAACCTCGACTTATATTCGGAACAATACGGTATATATATTTTTTTTTACTGACTCAATTCATATTTTACCTATTACAAGAAATTCTATATAATTCATAATAATTCGTTTACCTATTCTTTAGTCCGTGAAATAATTCCAATGATGGAACGATATATTTCAAAAATAAAAAGAAAATTAGTTCCCAAAAATAAATTAATCATTCAATTACATGTATAGTCGCGTACCTCTGACGGCATCGCATTGAGAAATCATAAAACTCCTAAGAACGAGGATGAAAACTTATCTCGTAGTTTTGGCGTTCGGTTCACGTTCGATTTTAGTTTTTTCTCCAGACGCTTCAACTGAATTTTTTTTCACAGTTTCTCGTTCAGGACTAGGACTAGGAGAACTACTCGGCGATCTGGAACTGCTGCTAGAGTACTTTTCTCTTTCTTCGCGTTTCAGATCAACAAATGTCTTTCGAACCTTTAGAGGATCTCGCAAACGGTGCAATTTTGTTTCGAGTTCAGTCGACTGCTCCTTCAATACGTTGTATTGGGCTAAATCCAGGCCAAGTTTACGTGCCTTTTTGTGCAATATCAACAAGTGTTGACGATCACGTACGTCAGGTAAAAGGTACTCCTGTAAAGGGGTCATCATAATTAGATACATTAAATTCAAACGATTCAAGTAATTATGAAATTATTTCATTATCATAATATTCCGCTCACCTGTTTAGTAAGTACATAATAAGCGTAGCAAGCCATCGCAGTTCCGTAAGTAACGAAATATGTAACAGGTTCCATAATATCCCAGGAATATTCCCACCACGTTAACCTTGCTAAGATTCCAAACTGAACCGACATTAACCCCAGACCAGCCCAAGTAAGGATGTTCGTGCGTCTAGACGCTGTGGCTTCCAACTCCAAACGTTTCTAACAGCAAAAACAAAAGAAGAAAAATGAATCAATAACTCATCAGTATTTAATTTCTAAAGATTTCCGAAAGTATTAAATATGCACGATGTACGCATATCTTTATTATAAAGACTGACCTCCTCAAGGGGTTGCAGTTGCATCTGAAGGTCTTCGAGTTGCGTAAGAATTTGCTTTTCTTGCTGAAGATGATGTTCGTCAACATGCAGGGCTTCGTAAAGTTGCCCCACCAAGAGCCTAACGTCTGATAATTGCTGTACTTCTTCCTGCACCAAAGTGGAATGAGAAAAATCAAAATTAAATATGAAATTATGGTTCATGTAACGATCTATAGCGATTATCATTAATAAACTTACCCTAGTTATCCTTTCGTGTACCGGAGCTGTTATCGTGTAAATGTTATCGTTCACGATCAGTTTGAAATCCTCTTCCATTAATGATTCTATCGAACTACCCGAAGCTATTCTAATCCCATCTGAAACAAAAAAAGAGAAAAAAATTAAATTTATTTCCGTTTGAAGTAGCCGTGTCTAATAAAAAAAAAGAACATCGACTTTATCTTTTAAACTTATATATTCGTTACCTATAGTAGTAATCGACGCTCTATCGATGCCTTTATCCTCCTGTTTCAGCATCTCCAAAAAATCACCCACCGTATGACTTACAGGTTTCAGGGTGAACATGCATTTCTCACGTCTCGAAGGTAGAGGAACTGTGACTCGAGGTAATCCTCTATGATAAATGACTGAAACATCTGCAAAAAAAGGAAGAGAAAATTAACAAAAATCAAATTTATACGCATCTCTTGACAAACTATAACATTACTGCACATGTATACGGTGCTGTATCAAAGAAAGGAAGGAAAAAAAAATCTAATCGATATACATAATTAGAAAAATAAAATTAGAAACACCGTGTGAATTACGCAGCTGACTTCAACATCGCGTAGTATATAAAATGATTTATAACACCTGATGTATTTACCAAGCACGCGCGTATGGATAAATAGGTATACCTATTATGTACACACAGGTGCGAGTATTAATAACACATAAATTTTTATTTTCAGTTCTTTCTTTTTTGTCTCAAAGACAAGCGGTTGTTGGCGTGATAAATTTATAATTGGTTCGTAGGATAACCTGGTTTGCTGCAGTAGTTAGGTACGAAGGAAGGTATTAGAGTGTGGAGAAGGCTCGGTGATCACCCGGCGAAGAGGCATGCAGAGTTATTCGATAGACTGGCTCTGGCTATAAGAATCGCGAGTTAAGCAGGACGGAACCAAACGCGAACTACTGCAGCAATTACATGTCTAGTCTACTCCCACACCTACTCCCTATCGTTTATCGACATTTTCATTTCAATTTTTCATCCAATTATCGTTAATATATTATTGATTTTTCCTTTTTTTTCACCCACAGCCGTACCCGAATAAAATTTAATCAACTATTAGGTAACGATAACTGATGATAATCAATTAGCTTCGTGCTTAGGTTGTAAATTATAGTAAAAAAAAAAGAAAAAAAGACTTCTACGTTACGAGGGAGAGGTGATGGTTGTGTAGCACTTTCCCGGATGTATCGAAACTTTTTCACAATCGTTTCCTCGTAATGTTGCAAATCAGGGAGCTAGGAGAGAAAAAAGTATAAAAAAAAAAAGAAAAAAAACAAGAAGGAGGGAGGAAAACTAGGTGTGCAGTTATAGCGTGTTATATTCAGATTGCAACTGTACCTACATTGAATTGATTTGTTCGTCAGTTTATAACCGCCATAATGAAACGCCTAGATCCGACAATTAGCGGTGTTATTGTACGTTGCACACGTATGTATATTGCTGTAGGTTACAATATGTGAGTTGTAAAAAGAATGTGGAAGTGGCAAAAGACTTCTCGAGCGGAAACTCAGAGGAGCTTTCGGATGCCAGTCTACCACAAGATTTGCTCAAATAATAAACCTGCACTAGTTGTAGAAAACTTTGAAGCAAGTGGCAGCGGTCTGCAGGGCTCTATATGTCCTAAATAATTATCGCTGAACAAAATTGCAGTGAAGTTTATTATCCATGTTTTCTTTTTTTTTCTCTTAATTACAAGTGCGATAATAGTGAAAAATGGAATATCATTGACCGATTAAGGTATATTTTATGTCAAAACCAAAAAAGAGTCAAAATATCTATTAGAAAACAGAAAAAAAAAAAAACTATCTCTGTAATCTTATTCTTCTTTTTTCTTCATTTATTAATTTTTCAAATTAGATCGTTCAATTTCCGGAGTACGTTCGATCAAAAGTCCATCATCATCCCTTATCATGTCAGCGCCAGCCTCTACTTGCTGCGACGCATGATTCATCAAAATAATTACGATCTACGGTCGGGCCCACTGTAATTTGAAATTGAACACCATGATGCGGTATAATAATCGTATTGTGTACTGAAAATCTGTCTTGAATTACCCCAGAATGATTTTAATCGGGATTACATAGGAGAAAAGTGTTACATCTCTACCACTATGAGGGAAAGGTTTCTTTGAGTTTGAATTCAATTATTGGGTCAAAGCCAGAAGCCGACCCTTTCCGGAAAAAGTTAGCAAAAGAACGAATCGTAAGCTAGCACGAATGTGTGACACGATGCGGGTTCGGTTTTTCACTTATTCTCAAATAATTTAACTTCGTCTGCGGGTCAGACGAGGGTCCTCCGGACATCTATCGGCGACAAAACCAACTTGAATCGAGCACTAAGAAATCAATCACGCGCGTAAGATTTTAAAAGAAAAAAGTACGAAACAAATAACTCAATCGATTAATTGAAAAAATACGTATTCTTGTCGGAGAAAATTGCAGTACGTATACGAGTATCGTGTATGTTGCGTTATGATATACTCGGGAAAGCAGAATATAAGCTCATAAATATTAACGTTGTAAATTAAATACCCAACGTATACAACTATGAGTAAAGAATAGATTATACGATGAGGTGAAACTTGGCGATAAAAAAAAATTGAAAATTCTTTTTACTTATGCTTATGCTCTTCGAAATTTTTGTTACAGTGTAACCAATATTAATGCCACTTGTTTAATATGGGAGGCGTACAGAGCGGACCTCACAGTTTGGGGGACGTTAACCTCGGCAGAGATGCATTATGGGTGCAGGAAAGACTTCGTCACAAAAATTCTCGGTGAGTAGAGATAAAAAAAAAAAAAAAACATATTTCTGAACATGTATTTTAAACAAGTATTTCAAAAGTATGATAATTGTCGTTACGATTTAACACGTCCGTAACGATTATCGAACAACGTGGAAAACGCAGAAAGAAGTTACAATCAATTAGAGACGCAAAAAAATAGAAACAAAAAAATACACGGTGTTAACATTTTTGAATCACAGCAACTTAAATGACCTAGTTATGCGATAATCGTAAATTGTTAATTGCTAAATTGCTGTAACGGAGATTCAAGTGTTTATTAGCGGTCATGGTCTAGTTGCATGAGTTGATCTAACCCACGTATGCGCTTGAATTTCATGCAAGTGTATCATACGTGTATATACCTTTGATATAATTCATGACAGCGAAATCCAACTCACGGGTATTTGGAGAGTGATTATAACTTATGGATTAGTTGAAAATCAAAGAGCCGGGTTAGGTTATGTCGAGTACAGTACTTGCAAACTACCTCCACCTCTATATTCTCGCGAAATGTATATTTAATTCTACATTACCTGTACATAAGTAGGTGTAGTGTTCGGGATCGATGGATTTATTTAGATCCCTATATAAATTTCCTAGAGACTTCATCAACTGCAGTTAACATGTGCTGCCGTATCGATATATATTTTTTTTAAATTTTCAATCGAATCAATTTATTTCCTGAACGACTTAGAATCGGATATACAAGCTCGTAACTCAGTGTCAAGTCTCTAGAAAAGACTTTTCTGACCCACCATCTAAAGTGTTTCGTCTAACTATACATAGAAACTGTCGTAATTATACCGTATAAATTATGTTCACCTGCTGAATCCACATGTAGTGCACAGCCATAGCAGCTGCAGGTTTTATTTGTATTATACAATTAATTTTTAGGCCTCGCTTTTATAATACGACAAGATTAATATATGATATGTGGTGCAACAATTATTTACGGCAAACGTACGGTTCTTGAAGAAAAAATGTCTACCGTCTTTTTGTTTGGTTAATGTGGTTAACCCAATTAATTTGACGAATAGACCATATGAGAAAGTGTCTGAAATGAATTTCCTAACCGGTTGTGTGTTCAATTCACCATATGTATAATCATAGATTCGTGGGATGGACATAGAAGGTACTATATATAGGTATAAAAGGGATGAATATATTCATGTATAAGGTCCAAACCATAACCATACCTAATGCGAATTAGGAGAGGCGACTATAATGGTGGACTGAATCGTGACTATACCCAGCTTAATTTACCTTCAGGATCCACGCAGGATTCGATCGTACATACAGGACTTATAGTATAGTAACTGGGCAGAGAAACAAGGACTTTACATACGTGTATAGTATGTACATAATATACCTATACTGTATCTATACACCCATATTACCATAGGCTTTCAATATTAATACTAACATTTTAGCGAACGTGTTTCACGAATATAGCTGCAGGTGACACACATAATAATAACCATACAACTTGTACTGCATCGCGTATACATAGAGAGCAAAATCCAGTAAAGCTCAAATTATGCGAATATGCAGGCTGAGCAGATAAAAACCGATTACAAAAATTCGCATTAATTACTTCCAATATTATATTATACATACTACATCGCATATGATAATTATGTTATATAATCCTATTCGTTGTTACATAGTTGTAACTACATAAAATAATTTGAATATGTATGTAGGTATAGTATATAGTACGTGGTGAAAATTGACGTGGTCATAGGACAGGTTTATATGTGAATATGTGAATATATATGTATATATCATGAATAAAAAGTTGTAGTAGGGGTTGTCAGGGTACCGGAACGCCGGATATCCGCTTCAGAGGAAATAACATTCTACACAACGAATTTACGGCGTGATATTGCTGTACTATACATGAACACCGTGGCATGTACGCGTATTTTTTATATACATACACACCTAACCCTATGGTATGTGCATAAACGCCAGGTACTTTGCGCACAAGTTAGATGTATAGGGTGAGTCATTCCAAACTCCGAAAAAAGGAGGAGCCTCATTCGGCTTTTTTGCGCAGTCAACGCGCCGTACGCGGGAAAAATGAGAACAGTCGAGTCAAAAATATAGCATGCTCAACGAATGAGGAAGTCGGGTCGAGGTCGAGCGCATGTCTACCGAATCAAGCTCCGCCCTATCTCGGAGTTCGGAAAAACTCACCCTGTATTTCTGTGTGTATATTATATACGTAACTACATAGATATAATTCACGTCGACGAGATTTCATACCGGCTCATAGGCAATTGTATTCGCGTTTTCACGCACAAAGGACAGAGAGACACAAAGCCGAGAGGGCGAGAAAAAAGTAAAAGAATAAAAAAAAATAAAATAAAAAAAAAGGTGAAAAAGAAAGACACACAAAGAGAGATGGAGAGGGAGGAGCATATCGGTTGTACTACATGAAAACAGAAATTCCGGTATGGAATGATGAGGTTCCACAGTCAATGGTGAAATTCAGCCGGGAGATGTGTCGCGATGTTTTCAATAAAGATCGTCTATTGCCAAGTGACAATGGAATTTGCCGACGTCTGCAACGAAAGGGAAAGGTTACTCATATCGATTCTCTATATTACAAATTTTTAGCCGCCATTTTATTTATCACATAGCGTTTTTATCGCGTTATGTATTATATAGTGTAGTTTGATATGGAGATATACATAATTATGTATACATGTACGTACATGTATCGGAATCAATTTCACCGCTTTTCTTTTATGCCCATAATTAGCTAGTCTATCTAATACAAGGTAAATTTACATATATGTACATGAATACGCGTAGCTTCTTGTAATTAAAGAAACGGATACATACACGATGTAGGCATGTACGTACCTAGACGAGGTGCTCGAAGCGTCGCGGTAATTAACTTTTCCTTGCAAAGTCACTTGAATTCAGTCAGTCAAACGATGTATAATTGTGCATGATTCGCTAACAAGATCAGCATCATACCGCGTTACAATTTTAGCTATCTTTCAATTAGCTCGCACGATTTAATAAGAAATACCTACATTATATTTTATATTATTCTCAAAATGAAGGTATATGATATGAGAGTATATGCAAGTTAGTTTATATATACTATGTGTAAATTACATATATTACAATACATTTGCGTTTACATATAGGTAAATAATATGTAGATATTGAAAAGTTGAAATATCTGGTTTCAGAAGAAAAAACCAAAAAAAAAATTCATAATTATTTACCTTTATCCGATATTGAAACCGACACAATTCCTGCACTATTTTCCGTACACATAATAGATTGTACAGAAACAAATATTACACATGGGAAAATTAGTTTATATTTGTTCTATGCCGAGGCCATAACGTTATTTGCGAACAATATAGTCGCTGATGATGCATATTAACGTTGCGCGATTATGAATCTATATAGGCATGTAATTTTATGAGTTTTAACCAACGCCAGACAGATCGGTGAATTGATCGTTATTTACTATACCATTGTATAGAATTTACTAATCAAAAATAAAACGTATACAGAGATGAAAAAAAAAAAGAAAAGTAAATACATGGGAATCTACTCTCTCTGCAGATTGTCTAGCTATAGATACATATATCGATTGATGGATTTGACTGTATATTGGCGGAGAACAATCTGGTCATAATCATGCAAAAACGAATGCGTTGCTGCAATCATCGCTGACTCATCTCGTCGTATAATAATGAAACGAAAATCACTCTTGATCTCCTATACGATTTTCGATATTCTATTAATCGATGAATTGAATTCTCCTAAATTTACATCGAATCAACAGCGACGATTAGAACGATGATTTATATTGAAAATTACATACGAATTAAATTTTTTAGAATCATAAACTTCGCTAAAATCTAATACACGGAAGATTAAACCAGTTGCAGCCTAATGGGTTATACGATGTAATTTCTCTGGGGTAAATCGGCTTCGAAATCTCTGAAGCCCTTAGTATAACTTCCCCATCTCTGTAGTTAATCAACTTTCATGTAAAGCATGATTCTGCAAATGTAAAAAAAAAAAAAATAATAATTTATATATAATTTATAGTATACCGTGACCTCGTACTTTATATACCTACATATAGCTGAATCCAAATACGATCTTCGCCTGTTAAAATGTATAAAGTAATAAACGCGTGTAATGAGACGAAAAATATATAATACCTATGCCCGGGTTAGACTGCTCCAGACGACGTGTAATGATCATCGGGTTGTGTAACTTCCTATACAATTTTTCACGGTCACGAATCAAAATCTTCTGCGCGAATAGAAGTTATTTATATATTTATTTATTATTTTTTTTTTTTTCTCCTACGTTACATCGGGTCGGAAGCTGAACTCGTTATATTTTGTTTCAATTTTTGCATATTCATGAATTTTAACGTTTCATGAATAATAATTGTATTTTTATTCGTTTGATCTAATGAAAATTTAACATAATTACGTTAACTACACACGCCGTTTTCTGACGTAAGAACACACATACGCTGTACAACACATAAGTGCTCAGATCAATAGAGAAACAAAATATACGTACGTAACGCACGCATATATATACCTATGCACGTATCATACATTTTCACTTGATATTTCATTTTGAGAATGCGAACTGCAAGTTAACTAATTAAATGTGAAGCTCTCAGCGTGCTCGCAGTTGAACAAATGGGCGACGTATTTTCAGAAGTTTCATCAAAAGCGGAACAAAGTGAAAATTCAGACTCCATAAGTTTCGCTCGGCAAGCAGGAATCTATATAATTTTTTAAATTGTCAAGTTAATTAAATTTGTTTTTATTAATGTTTTTTTTTTTTCTTTTCTATTTTTATTTTTAATTATAATTATACAAGTATTAGCAGAAAAAGTTTTCCAGTCAGCAAAACAGTATAATTGCAGTACAATAGAATCAACATTATATCTCGTCCGTAATTTTATTATTAGTATATATGATACATATATACATTATTTGCTGGGAGCAGCAATAGTTAAGTGATTTTCGTACGGATGTTGTTCTCATATACATGGCATAGACTCAGGTATATAAATGCGTAGGAATATATACACATATAAATGAGCATGATATATACCTATAGTTATATATTAACAAGAGCTGTATATTGACGAAGATGTTGTTGTTCAATTACTGGCCTCTTCATTCGGAGTTACGTAAAATTTATCTTACAATTTCACACATGCATGAGAACAGTTCGTTCGTACGTCACTGCAGGCAGTGAGATTTCGTGGGATGCAATTTTAAAAGAAACAAGGGCGAATCGGGTGTTAATAATAACTCTTGTACGTGCCTGGTCGATAATTAGCTAGAAATATATACAAGTATACGTGTATAAGTTGCGGAGAGAAAAAAAAGAGAGAAAGAAAAGGAAAGATAAAAAAAAAAAAAAAAAAACTAACTAAGATTCCAATGGCTCTGTATTTTACGGCACTTAATTCTCGGTGAAAATTATGAAGCTGTGCATAATAAACGCCTTCAGCAGAACGTCGTGTTTAAACATGTGATTCGCGATTTCTCTTTAATACGTGTAAATGAGACGTCGACGACGATGATGTCAATGAGGATAGAACGAAACAAATACGTTATAAGTACGCGACAAAAGCAGTCATTTATAATTACGAAAGACTCCTATATATGCGCACGCGTAATTAAGTGATAATAACAAAATTTCAGGATTTTAATTTCAAGCAAATTAAAAAAGTAAATCAGTTAACCCTTAATAGAAAGGTTACAAGGTTAGGTACTCCAACTGTGAGTTTTCACTTTCACTACACTCAAGAAATTTCTCCACTGCAGGGTTCAGCGGGGCTACAATTTTCACCTGATAATTAATAAGTTGAAGTAATAATGTAGAAACGAGAAAAAAAAAAAAAATTAATAAATAATCGTTCTAAACGATGTTTTGGCAATTCGCAGCAAAGTAATTTGGAAAAACTTTTAAGGATCGAGATACAAGCATAGCAAAAAAAACGATACGGGAATTAGATCGTCCTGTATCTTTTTTCTCCCATATGATGCGTATTTTGCCTTTTTTTACAAAATCTTTTTTTGCGGTTTGTGCAATGCAGCCGTCTATGTATACCGATATACGTTGTTGCGGCGAAGCTGCAGGTTTTAGCCCTTCATTTTATACAGAGTCAGAGTATTTCCTGCTTCCACACATAATGACCGGAGTTCGAACTCTACACGCCTGGTGGCCCTTTTCCCTTGTGATTCACAAACCAGGAACGACATACGGTTGAAAACACACGACCACACGACAAAATATACACCTGCGAATGCTCCCCCCCCCCCCTCTCCCACCCCCCTCAAATCACTCAAAGGGGAAATTCAAAAGAGTAGGGTGATTCAACTGCAAGGGAGGTATAATATGCTAGCAGAACATTTCGATAATCCATTTGAAATCCAACGATCATGTAATAGGGATATATTGTTTTACGCTCGATCAATTAAGAGTACAAGTTTTAGAATAAAATTCCCTGACTTTGCCAAGTGTTATTTATCAGGTCATTTGAAAAAGAAAAAAAAAGAAAAGAATACAGTGATATGAAGTGAAACGAATTTGTTTTACCTGGATCTGTGGATAAAATTTATATCTGATATAAATCACGGTTAGTATATGAAATTATAGGTAATATATCCGGGTGTGTGCGAAAAGGATAACTGAATCAAATGTGATTCATTGCAGTTATGGATGAAGAAAACAAATATAATAAAAGAAAATCATATACATATACAGGTACATGCGTAGCAATAATTTTCTGGTTAGATGCGGTGAAAGAATTTTAGTTGTATAGTTAGTTTATGAGATGCAGATAAACAAAAATTTACATACACTTTTTACAGTGTTTTTGGCTCTTTTTTATATCCTTGAGATTCTTGATCCATTTGCTCCATTCTGAAAAGCAAAGCGATAAAACAATGATAAAGCAAATGATACACGATTAAACAAATGACAGTAAATTAATAATGAAATAAAAAAGCTGCGAATTAATAATCGATTGGCAAAACGAAAAACTGAAAAAAAGAAGAAATGCGTTATTACATCAGCATTAATGAAACACAAAGTATATGTAAATAAGCCGAAGCACATAACATGTATGTACATAGCTGTAATTGGAAGCGGTCACACGATTTTTTGAAAATAGCTGCAATACATTTTATTCTTACATATGACTGAAGTAGAACACGAGTCGTTCGGTATTCAAAGTACATTCTTTTGAAGGGTTGTCACACCGCCTGCAGGGGTCAGAGCTCTATAGATATATGTATATTTAAACGAAATGAAAGTGCATCGAATAGCGCATAGCGCATGAATTCCGTACATGTATTCGTATATAACAGTTATGAGGTTACACCATACACATAAACCACGTGATAAATATTGAAGACATATTTTTTCGTTGATGAATTGTCGTACCTAATTTATGTTCCTTCATTTCGTAATGAGTACATACAGAATGGATTATACATTACATATGTATATATATGTGTATATAATATAATAAATTTCTTGCGCCGTCATTGTCACGGTCTGAGTATTTACAAGGGCTTCCTATACAATTGATCACTAATTCTGATTTCTAATGAACAAATTACATTGATAATATAAATATAAACGTCGTCTATTACACGGTTTTAAACTCGAAGAGACCTGCACTGTACACACGGATAAGTAATTGTCCCCAGCCTTGTTCTGCTTGGAATATTTCAGCCTTGACACACTACGTGATTATTTTACTTGGCGAAAAATTTTTCACGTTCATATATATAAATAAGATATATATATATAATATATGTATAATCCGTCTATGTGTATATAAATAAATTCATGAATCGCATGAATTGAAACAATAGGGACCCTATACGTTATACCCGGGAAACTGCTATTAGTTATACGTGAATTTTTTTATTTTTGTATCAGAAGTTTTGCGAGCAAAACTCTGTAGCAGATTGCGTTCAAGCCGCGCTTGAACGTGTTTTTTATTTTAGTTTATTTTGCATTAATTTTCAACAATTAATTGTTCGTATAAACAATTTAGAGGGGGTTTTCGCGTCCAATTAACGGTCTGCACGACGAACTCGCAAGTTTATGCAAAACAATGAGCTTCGCTGTTTTTTTTTTTTACTGCGATTTGATCCGATGTTAAATTTTGCAAAAGTTTTCGGTTGACGAAAAGGTTCCCGTGTTTCATTACGACCTTCCCCTTTTTACTCCAAAAACTTTTGCGAGTCTTTGATTGGAATGACAATGAGGGGGTGGAATAACGCCATAATCAAATTGTTATTATAATATATTCTCAAAATATGATTTTCAGAATTCCATTACAACTTATGTGTGGACAGCCTCTACTTTATGTTCAACTGTCTCGGATGTACACGTACGAAAAGTGTGTATACTCTAGCGATTAATAATCAGGATATAAGATCCGGCGGATAGACGAATGACGACAAAATCGACGCGCCGTTACTTCCGCCGTTCGGATATATTGTGCGGTCTCCACACTTCTAACACACATATACTCATAGGCGTGATTGCCAGGTGATATTTTATGGGGGATGGATGGAAAAAAAGAAGTTGTGCAAAAAAAAAATTGTGAAAAAATGATCTGGACAATTCCCTCTGGCGAAACCGCAGGAATCTCTATTATAGGTATACCACACCTATACATAAAACCGGCTGAAAAATGGGGATCGGATTTTTTTACGACATATTGACCTAAGACCTCGTATAGTTTATGAAGAGATCATTTGGCGTAGTGCTGAACTTGCTAAAAAACAAAAAACAAATCCTTTTTTTGTCTTGTCATATCTCCAGATAATGAGCTTCACGTGAGTTGGACAGAGGTACATGAAATATTCCAACCGGTAGATATGTGTATACCTGTATATACGTATATATATGCATATAGGTATGTACTATAGATGCGGTGGCGTATCGTGACGTCACGAAGTCAAGGCACACACGCCTCCTTCTCCTTTACTTTGAGGTTTGTCAGAGTCAGCTTAGGGACCGTGTCGTTGGGACAGCATTCGTTGAACTGCTGGTAACAGGTGTACTTCTGGTTTATATGGTGTGCCCGACGTGTCTTTAAGAACTCAGGTGTTAAGTGTACTTTCGAGATAAGCCGGGACTCACTTAGCTCTTCAGCGTGCCGGGCAGGCCACGAGGATCAAGAAATAAGTGCTTAACATTTACGAAAAGCTGACGGTTAATTCAAGTGCCGCTGATAGGTTGACATTGAAAACAATGCATTATCATTACAACGCATTAATCAAGCCCGTGAGTAGTCGCAAGTTCTCTAATATTTTACAATTATCCTCAAATCAAGGAAATAACCTTTCCGGTGTTCGCCGATCCTGATGGAATTATTTTTGGCATCGCGCTATGAGAGGAAAATAATGAAAATCTCTCCTGTGATATAAGTCGAGATTAAATGAAAACCATGTGTTGGTTCCCTCGAGGCGAAAGAAACTTGATCAAAAGTTTTACGGGGCTTAATAACGTCTAACAGGTCTAAGAGTTCAGCAACAATCATTTCCGTCCTCGAGTTTCTTATGTATATTATACCAAAAGATTTTTCGATCCCACACATCATTTTTGTTTTTTCAGAAAATTTTTGCGTTATAAAATCGTAATAGATTTTTTTTTTTTTTGATTTTTAACTTCATATGGTAGTTGAATAACGTTGAATCATCTACAAAGAATAACCGGAACTCTAGAGACCACTTCCGGTTTTGTAGTCATTGGATCAACGACTCGCAGATTTTTTTTACTTTTTCATTCTTTTCGCCATTCCCACGGAACTTATGTGCCACACCCCCTTTTCCCACAGGGGTAGTTGACACTCGACGTATAATATATATCCTTGATTCCGTCCACCGAATATAAATCGACGTGGAAATCTTTTGTTTTTCTTGTTTTCTCCTCTATTTTCTCGTAGCAGTCCTTTTTAATATAAGTTTTCGCTAATATATACGCTAAAATATACCCGTCGACTGTTTGCGTTGAATTAAAGCTGTGCTCTGATTTCTTGGAACGTGATGTTTGCTCTTCACACTTCGATGGGCATTCGTATTACTTCATGAATAAAAATAAGACAAAAAAAAAAAAAAGAAAAAAAAAGAACATTATTCATAACACAAACATTTTTCAACTTCTCCACTGATTAATTTTGTCAAAGTAAAGCACACGTAATCTATATGCATGTATGATGAAGTAGCGGGTGTCGAAAATAATTTCAGTAAATTTCCCGAGTCTTGGCGATATCATCATCGCAATCACCATCATCATCATCTTATTGTGGCAATAACTTTTACCTATTTGAGATCTCAGAATCATCTGCAGTACAACATCGTAGTGTTGGTAACCGATGCGGCAACATTTAAGAACTTTGATTGTGAGCGTCACAGATAAGTCAGACGATAACATATAAAGTTACGTAATCTGTTTCCCTGTTTCATTTCGATCTTCGTCACTCGTCAGTTCTTTTCTATTATACTTATACGTATTTATAGGTTGGCGGCGCATCTTTTCATAAAACAATGCAAAGATGCCACGCTTTTTGCCTCCGTCAAGGATACACATACCTATATACATTGAATTTTTTTTCCTTTTTCTTCTTCTCTTCTTTTATTCTTGCCTGACTTTTGACAGAACTCTAACTTCATAAGCATAACTAGTCATCACCCTGCACCTTTTGACGTCAACACGTCTTTCAATTTTTCTAATTCTTTTTTTTTATTCTTGTTTTTTACTCTTTTCTTTCGACGATATTATATACACGAGATCCGAATGAACGAGACATAAAACGTCGTGAATCGAATCAATTGCTAGGGGAGAAGAGAGAAAAAAAAATTGTTCTAACAAGTGAAAAGATTTTTTTTTTTTTTTTTATTCTTCGTACCCTATATTACTACGGAGCGTGCATATGTTCGTTCTATTCCTAACTTGACTAACAAGTTTATATTCTTTTCCGTGCGAAAACCTATTAATTTGCTAATCTACGCTGTTTAAGATTATCGTTGAGTATAATTGCTAACGCATTTACGACCGTTTAGTTAACTAAATCACGCTAAAAATAGAAAAACATTAAATAGAACTTATGCGTTACAAGATCCGAGATAAAATATTTACCGCGGAACGACAGTAAATGAATTAGGTACACATTGTGATACATGTAGATATATAACGAATCATTTTTTTTGAGTTGAGTAAGCATAGGTAATCATTAAGTTGTACGACTTGAGAGTGACTTGGATCTATATTTAAATATCCACACATCACTTTTTGTGCAGAAAACTTATATTCATATCACCACTAATAAGATACGCATATTATACTTCTAAAAGATATACGAGCATTACATCGTTATGCAACAAGTACATAGCTATAATTGCGCAAATAACAACGTCTAACCAGCTATACCTGAAATATAGAATTGAATATTTTTTTGCCAATGTATAGATAGATATAACTATACACTGACCTCGCAAGATCATAGATTCGTTGATCCGTTAATTTCCGTATTAACTATTTATAAAGATGAAAGTAAAAGCGATCGTGGAGGTGCATAATGATACCCATACGTATACAAACGTCCGTATAGTTTACGGTGTCAATAGCTGATCGTGAACCGCAAGAACTTTCGCTGCAAATCAAGTCGAAGTTTAAGTTCACGTGTATATAATATGCGAGCCCGTATATGCACGCGTACACCTAATAAAAGTGTCGTAGAAAAAGAATTACCTGTGGCATACGAAATTGATACTTAATGATACGATAACGACCACCAAACGCGCTAAGAGCTGCGCGCGGGTTGCAGAGGTCGTTGTGCTAATCATGATAATTATATGGTCTCACCTAACTGCGCACGATTTACGTTAGGATTCATTTCACTGTTTGCCCTGCCGATCGGTTGTACGCGGACGTGTTATCGTATACATTCGTTACAGACGACGCGAAAATTAGTTGTGTATATGTCCTGCATCTATATACTCCTCGACAGTTTCAGTAAATTCGTGTAGTTTAATAACAACTAGCTGTATATTTAGTCGCGATGCAAATGTTCGTCTGCTGCATCTGTACCGCATACCACTGCAGTTTGTTATAATGATTTCGAACCCAGCGGAGCTAAATTTCATGGATTATTCCTGCAGAAATGTCTGAAGTACTTGGATAAAACACGGGGGTTGATTCCGCGGAATGTAAAATAGTTGTAGCATACCTCCTGCAGGACTAAACCGCGCGCGAAGATTACTTATCCAACTAAATGTAAAGTGTGGACAACTGAATTGATGCGAAGTTTTTTTTTATTCAGTTTTTTTTCTTTCTTTTTTGAATAATATATTTCGTAAACCTGATGTATAATATAATTTTTTTGGTTTTGCTTCTACCCTGTGATGGTTTTTTCCCCGTTAATATTATTCGCGGTATAACTTTTCCGTTCAAGAATATTTAGAGTCGTTAAAAGTTTTTAAACAACATTAATTATGCGAAGCTGTGATAATAATATTATCGTACATATATATATATATATATATATGTTTATATAAAGTATATATGTATATATAAACCTGCGATTCAAAAGGAGTAAGGGGTATAAAATATAAGTGAATGGAAAAGCTCTCCGGACGCGACGCGACGCGACGCGACGCTTTGGTTAATTTTATGTTACTAGCAGCAGGTAGAGAAATCTTAATTTCAGTATTATAACAAAAGTTCTCGGAGTGACTGATTAATTATTGAAAATTATTTGCTCATTAGTGTACCAGCTAGAGAGGGTGGTAGCCGCCATGAACAACCCGGAGGGTCTTCTTCTTCCTCGTCATCATCGTCTACAAGGGAACAGCAGAAATTATTGAAGCGAACTAAAAGTTTGGCTGTTATATCCGAGGAGAATAGATCTGGTAATAATAGACAAGCGAATTATTACAGACTCGGCGAAGACGCGTTTAGAAGACAGCAACTCATACCGAGAGCTAAACTGATCAATCGACATTCTTTGAAGGACAGGTGAGCGTAATTTAATTAACGAATTTCAGCGAACGACTGGGGGGGGGGGGGGGGGGGGGGGGCAAAATAAAATATTCGTGATATAATACATCGGTGTTGAAGAGAAGACGCCGGTTGTACCTGAATATAAATTTTCTAAATGATTCAGAGACTTCCGGTTCGTTTAGTAAATTCTTCCCCGTGAAAATTTTAAGGATTCCGAAGGCGTCGGCGGGATGGTTCCTTCGTTAAATGGATTACTCACTTATAATTTCAGACTCTCTAAAAGCCAGCAACATCTCAGCAGTTCCTTTGAAGTACCGAATCCAAGGGTGCAACACCGGTCACGTTTGACCTCTGACACATATTCTGTGTCCGATCCTCACGTATCTCTACCAAATTTTGTACAGCAGAATCATCGTCAAAATAATAATCCCGACCGACTTAACATCCTTGAATGGCCCGAGGCACCGAAACGGTACCAGAGTGTACAGAATTTAGACAACGTCTCGGGACTCGTTGAAGTCGTGGAGGAAAATTGGCCGAGTGAAGGAAATAAAAGTATCGATTGCATCTACACTCAGGTGAGTCGTTTCGGCATTCGAATTACCCTTTTTACACGTTTTTCCTTTTTATCTTTCAATTTTATTTCGCGTATGATGTTCATCGTAATTTTTTACTGTACAGGTCAAACGAAAACGAAAGGAACACAGGAGTTTGGATAGCGTATTATTTGAGGACGATAAGGAACTTGAATATTTTAATGTTCTGGATCTCCTACCGTTGTCCAACGTTCGTTTGCAATTCGAAGATAGAACTGGTTCGAATAATAGCTCATCCAGACGAAGGGATCACCACGTTGATTCCCTCGAGAGAAAATTCTATCCGAGACAATTATCTTCTTCAAAAGATAACGATTACTCGGATGAAAATTATAACGAGATTGGAATATTGAGGGAGAAAAATAATTCGCAAAACTTTCATGATCCTTATCACCAAGGAGAAGAAGGACTAGAACCAGACTTTGCGGAAGCAGTGAACGAGTCAAAAATCAAAGAAGTTAACGAAACGAACGGAAAATTATCGAACAACCGGAAACTCACTGATTCCGCATCGAATAAAGATAGAATCTATCGATCTGGGTCTGATCTAGAATCATCATTGTCAAGATATGCGAATAGGATTGTCAATTATTCTCACGGTGAAAATAATCAGCACGTTTTGATCCTTGATTCTGACGAAGATAAGTTCAGAGCCGACGTAGCGGTTGTTAGACCAGTCGAAGAAGCGGAGGATTACAAGTCAATTTGGATATCAGATTCCGACGAACCTTCAGAAGTTGAAATGTCGCGAAGACCTCAAGTCATGAAAGTAATCGACAACGACGTAACCAAACGTAATAGAAACTCGATCATCGAGGTAGGCGACGTCGTGGAAGTCATGAATTCAACCAATAAAGTTGATGAGAATTCCATAGATCCAGGTCACCCGACTAACGATCCGGAAATTTCTTCGAACAACAAGATGGATGGTGTTAAAGAAGAAGCTAACGTTGAATCTGCGAAATCCTTTTTCGAAACAAAGAGCAGAGAGAACCGTGACGCGAAAGTCGTTGATCACACGGAAGGAAAATTTGAAAGGATAATCAAAGAGACGACTAGTATCTTTGGCAAAGCGTGTAACGCCGTCAAAGGAAGTCTTGGATTCGAAGCGAGATCTGAAAGTTCTGATCTAGGATTGGGTTCAGAATCAGGGAGCGACACGCGCAGGCAATCAATGGATGGTGTAGACGAGGTTGAAGCAAATTGTGAAAAAATGTCAACGAACAAAGATGAAAACGATCATTCCGCTCTGTCTCGATCCTTTAGTTGCTCAGATTCGGTGCAGCCTGAAAATGGGCCTGAATTCGATCACATCCGTTATAAGGTCATGAAGTCTGATTTGTTCAGTAAAAATATGTTCGGAAGTATGAAAAACGACCAAGCTTTTGATGGGCTAATGCAATATTTACAAGAATATTCGTTCCACGATCTTTTGGTAGACAATAATGTCGTGATAATTGAACCGGTCAGGGCGGAAACCGTTGACAGAAAATCATCCACGACGAATGGTGCGAAAAATAAAAAACCTTCGTCATGCCGGATCGCGGGAGCTATTCAGAAAAAATCACAACAGATCACAGATGCGGAAAGGAACTCTGAAAATCAACCAAAGAGTCCGAAGCAACCGAGTTTGAGACGTCACTTTTTTTACCACCCCATTCGCGTGAACCGAGAACTGATAGACGACGAACTTCCGGATCCCGATACGGTCAGAAATGTTAGAAAAATGTTCGAGGGTACTTTGAAATTGAAGACACCAGACTCAGCATTCGCGCGTAACTGTCCTACCCGAAAAACTGTGAGTATGAAGGACTTGACTCGGATAGACGATAACTTTGAAGGATCTGATAAAGCTAACGAGTCAAGGAGTTCAAGTAGAGCAAAAAATCTTACAAGGTTATTCGAGAATCACGATAAAAATTCTGACACCAATATATTAAAAGATGGCACTGATAGTCCCAGGAGTGAATGTAAGACAAGATTAATCGCTCAAGTTTTTGAAGCAAGAAGTGGACAGACTTCACCCAGTGACAGTGGTCTGTCAAAGCATAAAGGAACCCGATATCATCATAATTGGGATTCCGGAAGCGTGAGCAGTGGAGTTTCAAGTGATTATCCTGACACAGATCCCGGCAGTGGTGTACAGTGTACGTCATCAGAGGACGAAGATGAGGCGAATGACGAAGATGAGATCGATAACGGACCGGGTCACTTTGTCTCTCAGGACGTTCTTGAGAAGATAAGAGAATGTGGTACCTCGGTAACATACTACGGAGGTAAAGTGGTAAAAACTTGCAATAGCCCTTTGATATCACCACCGATAACTGGAAAGATCATGAAGGAGATAATGAAAAATAAACCAAGAAATCAGGAGGTAGCGGCTAAGGACTACGTCAAGTTTAGATTGGTAAAAAGCAACTCCTGCGACAGTAGATTGGAACTTGCTGGTAGATTAGTCAATGAATCTAGACGGGGAAAAATGTGTAAAAGAAATGGAGAGACTAGCAACAAGGTGTCTGGTAAGGAATACCCGGCTAAATCAGACCTGAGAAGTTGCCCGATAATGGAAAGTCTGAATATTGAGATCGTCGCATCAGACGAAGCTCCGGCGGAACCACAAATAAAGAAAGAACCACCGATCGTTATTGGATTAGAACCGAAGAGAGAAGAGGTTGAAGAACCTGAGATTTTCAAGGCGGAATTTAAACTCGGAAAATTGGAAGACACCAAATGTTACGCTAATAAATTTAGCAACAGTGCCTTCAATCAGTGGCAAATTAACGATAAAATTGAAGACAAAAAATGTAAATTTGGAGAAATCGATTTCGAGGAATTCGAAGTTTTAGAAGACAGTCTTAATTCGAGTGTGAAAAAAAATTAGAATAAAATTATTACATTATTATTTCAAATCTGATATATTTAAAATCAAGTGACAAACGAATCGAATGAATTGGAAACAGTCAAAATATACGTACTTTTGCACGTGCCAATGTGCAATATCATTGATATTTATAGTCATACCATAGAAATATAGGGGAATACCATAGATGATATATGATTATTTACTAAAATGTATGTTCCAATTGACCATTCTGTATAAAGTAAAAATTGTTAATTATTTATTGCAATGTACAAATCGCGCGTAAAAACCGATCAAGATTTAAAAAAAAATACGTTTATTTTATAAATTCATAAACTGTGGGGCGTATGAATAAATTTTATTCATCATTTGAGGTTGGTGCGCACCGACATGCTTCTGAAGGTGGATCGATACGATCGCATCAGCTTTATTTGTATAACATAAATTACAAAGAAAAACAACCCTATAAAAATAAACGGTCAGGTAGAGAAAAGATATTTTCCGATCGTTTATCGACGGAACAAAAAAAAAAAAAAACTGAAGAATCTATCCCCATCGAATACAGGGCGTCGGTATAATGATCGTATCTTTAAAAAATTCATCGACACGTCATGCCTACTATTTGATCTGAAGAGGAAAAGAGAGAAAGGAAGAAGAAGAAGATTTACAAATGGTTCGGGTAAATTTAGAATTTCGCTTTAGCTTTCAGCTTAAATGAAATGAAGTGAAAATAATTTCCCAAGAGAGTTTATGCAAGGACATAGTACCCAAAAAATTATCTGACGTGAAGGATTGGAAAGGGTGTTACACATATTTCTACGTCCTCTTTTTTTAGGGTTTTCGAATCTCCTTGGTGATCTACGTTCCCGTGGGAGAACCCATTGAATTTCGGAGTATTACGGCATACAGAAGAAAAAATAATAATAATAATAAAAATACCTGGTAAAATATTTATACAATCGAAATTCGCGTGTACGAATATATTTATTTCGCCAGATGCTCGATAAATTCGGTGAGAGATCGTGAGAAAACGTTATAATTAAAATTGACTGTTACACGGCATATACACATCGAGCCGGTTCAAATTTAATTTAGCTAATTTCGTGACGAAATAAGTGAAAAAATTCGGTCAGCTCAAAACATGCGAGAAATGACGAAGATGTTCCAATTCCAAGTCGGGGGCGAGTCAAGTATGCAACGATTTGTACAAAATTAGCTTTCGGGAGGCAAAACATATCCTGTCATATTACAGTTCTCTACTCTAAATATACCTACTAGTAATGACATTTGCTTCTCGTTACGCCTGGCCGTGTTGCAAACCAAAATACATTCGAGTGATGCAGTGATCGAGCATCGTGAAAACGCAAGAGTTGGTCGTGTGGCGAAAAAAATAAACGGGATGACAGGAGAATGGAGCGGAGCGTTGAAAAAAAAAACAAAAAAAAAAAGAAAAGAAAACGGAAATGATCGATAGACCACCGCTAAGTGAAATTTTGGTCTGGTGCTACGTTCATGAAGAAAATAAAAGCAAAAAGGCAAGGGCGAAAGTGGTATGCAAAGGTACGCCGCGACCACACGACCCTACAATTTTACAAAAAAAATACCGTGATGGAAGATGTCGCGTGCGAGGTGATATTTCCTACTTTACGATGGTATAGGGGCGCGAGCACGCACGCGACATGATTTACAATGAAGTAGAGGCGTTTATGCTGCGCTACTACTTATGTATATACATGTATTTGTTTATAATTATTTAACTGCAATTTTTACGGTTTTTGAAAACGCATTTTTAATTACATTTTTTCCACACGGCAAACAGACCCAGGGGCGCGTATCTATCGTTTGTGGAATTCATCGTCAGAGTATAGTTAATAATGGGGTATGACGTATGGCATAATGAAGGTGCTCGCGATAAGCTAGCAATGCGATTTGGACATAATGCGGCCTGTTGGGGATCTCGACCTGCCAAAATACATCCCTAATGTACAAAGGGTCTGTACATAGGAAAATCAACAGTTGGTTGATTTCTGCAGCATAATTCTGTTGTTCATTTCTGGTTCTCGCTTATTTTAAGGATCGTTTTACCGCGTATAACGTTGATCAATTGTTCTCGTATATACATGCGTAACAGAGAGTTTCGCCCCTCCCTTATGCATCATTTACCCAAGTATTATACTTTCATCCCCAACTCACTTCTCTCGAGAGTTAAAATTTGCCACAAACTGAGAACTTCCCACCGCAAGAGAGGTGAAGTGATCTTCAACGGTTTCGAGAGATCCAAAGAGGAATACTTCCTCCCCCAAATTTACGCAGTCTCAAGATATCGCGTTTCAACGTTACATTATTCCTGAGCCTTGAACATAATTTTCGACAAAGTATACAATCTCGACGAATCTCAGCGAGTTATACAAAATAGGATTAAAGGATTATAATTCTGTAGACGATATACATGTATCGTGAACTAGCTGCTACCCAAACTTTGATTTTTCTGGTCGGGCGGCTAGCCAACAACTGCGAATTTACGGAAGAATCGAATGAAGTTAATATAGTTTTTTATAGCGGATGAAAACTTACCGGTTAGTTCCGCCGCAGGATCTGTGAAACTTCTCTTTTCTTTAGGTTGTTCTTTTTTCAAGTTTGGTTCCAATTGCAGACTGGAGGAAGAAAATGACGGAGTTGTGGTCGACAGTCCACGTCTTGAAATGCTCCACCATCTTCTGCACCAAGTTTCCTGAAAAGTGAAAAACAAAATACATATAGTGTAACAGAATTTTCACCATGTAAAAAGCGCAGTCAGCTATATCATTTCGCTGAAGCTACGATGAATAATACAAGCCGAATGAATTGCAGCGGGTGGTGGTTTTCGAGTGTGATTATAATTGATTCGTTACCCGCACGATAATTCGAATGAATTTCAACGAGGGTTGTTTGCCGGAGTAATTGAGAGCGATTAGAAATAGGACTGCCTAACACCTGTACCACATAATGTGGGTTAGCGTTCGAAAATGGGTTATATAGATTCGCTGCAAGATCGTTAAGCCAACGTGTCTAGGCTCTATACGATAATTGGAGTTACCGTATAGTAGGTAAACGTGCCAGGTGAGCACACAAACAACTGATTACTGGAATACCACGAGATAGAGAACTCCGAGCACCATAACATGATTATAATTTATCATTTCACTTATACACTGCATTAAAAAAAATCAAACCCGACAGTGCGTATTTGTCGGTGTTATCGGAACCTGTCGATATTTTACCAATGTTAAAATCCAGACAAATTTTAATCAATAATTCAAGTTCTGCTATTGGCAGAGTGAAATCATTGAAAAATTTGACATTTCGACAGATTACAGTATACAACAGCATCAGCTGGTTCGGATAGGAGGAAAGATATTTTATTTCGTACAATTCAATTTACCCTTGCTGACATTTTTCTCGAGTGAATGATCATCTCTATATAAACAGGCGCGGCGATACAATTCTACGATTGAACGCGAAGACAGTATGTAAAATTATATAACCACGATTGTATATAGGTATATATAATATATACGTTGTCAAATGCAAAAGTCAAGGACGTTTGAATCTACTTATATCCATCCCAACGTATAATACAACCTATAGGTAACATCTCTAGTCGTAAAAAACGCAGAACTTTATAACGCACGAAAGTTCAAAGAACGAGCATTCCCCCTAACAGTGAATGAAAATTCTACATAATCGTAGCGGTACATTTACATTCGACTTTGATGTAATAGCACCTTATTATGCATGTGTATTCATGCAGCAGGAGGGTAACCAGGTGATGATAAAAATGATAAAAGATACTTGAATCTGCAAAGGAGTTGCGGTACCACTTTGAGAGTCGGAGAAAAAAGAATCTCAATGAAATCATGGGCGGAAAAAAAATGGCGTCTGATGCAATCGATTACTGGCGTATTATACACAGTTGACGAAACAATTTGAAAAAATCATAAAACTCAATGGAAAAAAAAATAAATATGGTCGTACAAAAGTATCTAAACGTCTGCTTAAATATATGTATACTTGATAATTACAGTGATTCCATCGAATTACACGCAGTGCACATATAATATTATATAGAAAAGTTTTCCGTGCGTAATTCATTGGGGTAAATTAGGGCGATTACAGGGTGATGCTGCCCGATAACAAATGTAATTAGGTCGAGTCCTTACTTCTCCTGTGTATATATACCCGTAAGAGTTAGGGCGAAAAAGCAAGCGGTTGATGACCTTTCTGCTGCATACTATATACCTGTACGCGCATTAACAAGGAGGGTTGCAACCTAACAGCAACAGTTGATGAAAACGCAGAGGCGAACACACCCCGTAATATGTATATAATATGTGGTACTCAGGGTAGTCAAGTTACCGTTTCACCCTCACATTGTATACCCGCATACATAGGTAGAGTACACTTTACACGTGAGCGCACACGTAACGCGGAGTTTGAAAATATAGAGGTGCTTTATAAAAGCCCGTCTGTTTCTATACAAAATATATTTCTAGTCAATCAGAATTTCATGTTTTATAACAAGGGCGTACAATGTTGACCGATCAATCTTTGGGTTTCCATATCAACCCGCGCGCTTATAGGGGAGTAAAATGAATTGTTTGGACGCGAGTCTCAGGTTATTGGCGATCGTCCACTATAGCCGGTTATTTTTGTCATCTTCTTTTACACCCGCGTCTCCGTCACCAAAGCTAACGAAAGATAATCCCAATAATTTCTTCGTCTCGCGGACAATCCGGCCTCGTCAATTCCAATTAAATTATACTTCGGATCGGTATACCTGATGTAACGCGCTCTGTGGAACACAAAACGTAAATATTTTATGCATTATTAGGTATGCGACTATAGCTAGAAATTCTTTTTTTTTTCGGGGGAAGTATTTTTTACACCCATAGCTGATCGAGCTGAGTCTGCATAAAGTGCGAGAGAAGGTATACATACCTACGTATAATAGTATATAAATTTTTCCAACACATACGTCGAGATGGAGGTAGAAAATCGGAGTTCACCTCGAGATATCTTCGTTCATTTATTTATTTATTTTATCGATAGCCGGCGCCGTATACATGCGTCAATTGTTTTAGCTAAGCTACGGTATAAAAAGGTGTTCTGGAGAGGCCGTGCGATCGTGAATAAAATATCTGTAAGTCGAAAAAATATCGCTGTGAGAACGAACGTCGAAGTATCTTTCGAATTTCTATTACCTACCTGGTCTCGTCGAAAGAGGCTCTATATACCCCGCGTTGGCGAAGGAGAATTATATTTAACGTGACGTCTCTCCTTATTTATTTAAAGAGACAGAAGTCGTTCTGGCAAAACATTTCGAGCGTCTATAATGGGACAGTCGAGAGTTCCGAGGATTCTTCAGGTTATGAGCTCTGCTCTTGTACGAGATTTTCTTTTTTTCCCATTCAAATCGACCACCCACTATAGCCTGCCGGTATTTTATTAGATCATTCTAAATTACTCTATTCTTTTTTTCAATGAACTTTTCACGATAATACGATATCCGAAATGGTACTTAATGAAATTATTCCATCTATCGTGTATTCTACGTGGTATGACTGATGAATATCAAACAGACGAGTTTCGTACGTTATGCGCGAAAATTCATGTAATGAAAGGTCCCTTTACATGCGTTGAAACGTGACAGTTTTCATTTCGTTAGATCCCTTGGCGTTTCACCGCTTGGTTTGTGTTGTGTAAATTATTCTCGACTATAATTATTACGTCCACCTGTTTTCAAGTACCAGAACTAGCTGGCGGGTATATTTTCTGATCTCGTTCATCAAATAAAGCAAACTTTATGTGTGCATACCTATATAAATATTTGCGGGAAACGCGTCGAGATCTACAGATTAATGGAACACAATTGTGGTGCTGAAAAAGATTGCTGTGGCATTCCAGAAATTTTTTTTCCTGCAAACACGAGTGTGTAAAAAACGAATTATAAACCTGGAATTGTACCTGCAGCAAAAAAAAAGTATGAACGAGATCTTTTCGTTTCGGATTTTTAGATTCTCGAGTTATAGAGCAAAGCTCTGAATTTCAGCGATCCTCTAGCGTGGGAAGTAGGACGTCAAGTCCAGAGCTGAGCCAGGGGTAAATGTAAAAGTAGAAACCCTGGGCACGAGTCATCGTAACGTACAAAAATATAATTCCGAGTATTTTACAACCGCCATTGCAGCTGGCCGAGGTGAATTTTACGGTTTTTTTTACGGTGCAGAAATTAGTCCTGGAAATTGTTTAACGAATCGGAGTTCATTTCGATAAATAAGTCGGACGTATAAACTGAAAATATTTTCTCAACTAACAGTAGTGCATATGGTGCATAGTTTGCAACTCAAGAAGCTGCTTAGATGCGAGAGTGCGGTACGACACACGGTTTATTTTAGCTTTCAAACATCGCATAGCATATCGTTGGTGTCTCTTCATCCCCCCAGAGTTACACCCACGCCTTATCCATTTTTACACCCCAGCGATGCAAAGAGAAGAAAAAAAAGAGGGTAGAGAATAAAGTAGAAGCCGAGAAGACTCACTCGGCGCCTCTCTATTCTGCAACATATAAAATCACATACGCTGACGACCGGAGCTTGCAGACTTCGAAGCCGACGCCAACGCTCATCAATCAAAAGTATAAGTACATTGTGTGTAGGGTACGGCGTCGACTACGTCTAAAAAAAAAAATAAAGAATAAAAAGTTGCATATATAAAAAAAAGGGTAATAAAAAAAAAAAACTTCCGATATCCTTTTTAGACATATACACGGCAAAACTTCGTCGCAAAAATCGGACTTTCGTATAGTTTTCTCCTATATATGGATATAAGTTAGCTGCGCGAGGCCCGCAATGTCATATACAGGGGTGTAGCGAACACGTCGTCGAAAATTTGAAAACTTTCCTTACAACCGTTATATTACACCGATAAATCAGATCGTAATATGAACATAGGTAGATAAATAGGTATTATCGTAGCCGGTGTCGCGTGAATGATGACATGAGGTAACCAATTAGCTGAAATACCTCTAAGAGTTGTTGCTGGTTTTTTTTTTTCTTCTTTCTCTGTCGAATTCAGAAAATGTTATGGGATTACGATCTAATGGCCACAATATTTCTCCGCGGAGACATTTCTCCGATATTCCGCTGGTGAATAATTTATTACGATAATGGCGATCACCGTACGATCATGTAGATGAATGTAAAGGTTCAGTAGGCCAGAAAGTACGGCGTGCATGCATAATGACGGACTTCGGAAAAATATAAGGAGGAGGAACCCGATATTACTACAACGCATCACATTTGTTTTTCATCTTCTTTTTTTTTTGTTCTCTTCTCTTCTCCCTGCGATACACGACGTGATAAAGATTAATTTGCATATACGTATATAGTGTGAAAGGCTGACCTTTGACCAGAAAAATCGATTTCCACCCCTGTTGTCAGCGAGCTAATATGGTTTGTAAAATTGCAAGTTTTTGTTATCTTATATATTTTCATAACCACATGAAACTTATGGGGTATAGGCATGTACATATAAACCCCGCGCTGCGCAGTTTTCTCCCTTATGATGTATAATATACCACATTATTATACCAATGTTCTAAAACAAATTGTGCCCTGCATGTAAAAGCTCAAAATGTCGTGAATAATTTAATGCGTGTTCACATCATTATTAGTATCATTATTATTTATTGTAAATGCCTGGAGTTGAAATGAATAGATATACATATGATATGCCATGATGAGACGCAGCTGTGTATGATCTGGATTATGTCATCATCGCGATATATCGTTATGTTTAATGTCCGTTCGTTTTTCAATGCGTTAGATATAAATGTATCCTTAGGTATTGGCGCGACTCTGTCGAATTCTTTGAAAAAAGCAAAGGACATACGAACAAAGAGGAGAAAAAACGAGGACTATCAAAGTGGTTCGTGCGTACATTTGCAGAATCTTGGTAAGATATAAGCCAAGCGCGTGTATACCTTAGTTTTATATATACCACCCTAGGACCCCATACACGTATACGTATGTATAAATATAGGTATAATTTGAACGTGGAGTTTTGGCCGGGGGTGGCAGATCGATGCCATGGCGCCCGACGCAGCGTCCGCAGTCTGGAACCCCTGAAACATCCCCGTGGCGTATCCCACGACCGAATAACAACGTAAACACGAACCTCTCAGCTCTACCTCCACGTCTGAATCTTTACCCTTCAATTTGAGTGTCGTTTTTGTTTCTTTGAATTCTGAGATGTTTCTGTTTTTGTTTATTCTATTTTTTTTTTTTTTTTTGTCTTTCGTGTCAATTATAACCTTTAACACGAATTTTTTCGACATGTATGCAGTGTGAAAAATAAAAAGTTGTATTTCATAGGATTTTGAAAAAAAACATCCACATTCCTTCTATATCCGCGAAACTTGTAATCGGAAATACGTGAATTATATTTTATCGACTATTCGAATGAATTTTTTCCCATCCTTAGAGATCCTGTGTAATTACTTTTGTACTTTTGTGGCATACGCCCTTCTGGTTCTTGGCTCTCGATGTAGGTATACAAGTCCAATCAAAATACAAGGTACTGCAGCAGCTTCCATTCGATTTACCGCCGACATTTAGTCTAGACGGATCCGAAAAAAAAACACTTCCGGATCTTCTGTATTACAGTATGGAATGTAGGCCACGAAAGGCGCGAGTGTATAACGTGCATATAGTATATATAAGATATAATTTTAATTTATGGTAGGCGTTTTGGACCGAGTTTTATCGGTGACAGAACGAAAGGACATTTGGCAAAGTTTGCGTTTCAAATATATATATATATGTATAAAATAACGTAAAATGGTTTGCGCAAAGTAATAAGTTGATATATACATACATATACATGGTATATAGATATATATATGTATTTTATACGTATGTACATCGTATATACCTATATAGGTATGTACTTTACGCAGTGCAAAGAAATTCTGAAACAGTTATATACGCCACTGCACCGCTCGGCGCGCTGCCATTGCCAGCTGCAGTAAGGATATTGTACGTACATGAAAAGTTTCGCAGTTCCTTCGCACTCTGAAGGATCCATTCCCGCATACTGATCCTCCCAGCTAACTCGACGTACAAGAGCTGTTATACCGAGAGAGTGAGCCTTCATACATCCTATAGTAGGTTTACACGGAAAGTAGGTTACGCTGCACACCATTCAATAAATTATTTACAGGACTCGTAGCTGAAATATAGTACAAAACATATAGGTCTATATATCTTCAACAATTTCTTTCACGTGCGCTGCATCCTTATATTATACATTATGTACACATATACTTATGTACCATTTTGATCCCTCTACTTTACGGCACAGCAAAGTTATCGTTATATACCTAAATTAATATTTTTCGGGATGTTGAAATAATAAATCATTGAATTACATTTTTCCAGCAAAAAAAAAAAAAAAATGCTAGTAGACTGGGTTTTTTACTTCTCACATGAGGCTTTAAAAAAATTCTCTCAATTTCATTTGCTTCGAAGTGCAAAACTTCTTTACAAATTGCACTTTTTTTTCTCTCTTTTTTTTTTTCATTCAATTTACGTTCGGAGCGAATAAAATGTAAATCAATCTCGGGCACGCGCGATCGAGTTTTATGTTTGTATACCTATACATTATTTGTGACCATAGAAAGTTGTATATATGCATCGTAAACTGTTTTTCTATTTTTTTCTTTGAATCATTTCTTTTTTTCCAACTGGTTTTATATGTGGAACAAACGTGTAGGGTAAGCTACTATACTTTCACTCCGATGATCAGCAATGACGTTTATATATTTATAGACGCGAGGCATTGCTCAATCTACCAATCTTTCATTACATGTGTAATAAAACCCGACACTCGTCATTGTAGATAAGTACCCCATAACGTATAGTCGAATTGGTGGTGCATTACAAATATAGACCACGGTCGTTGACTTTCCTTGAACCTCATACTTTAAGCACCAGATTTATAACACAATTATTATTCATATGTGTATGAACTTGTTGAGCGGTAGAAGTTTTTTTTTATTTTTTTTTTATTAATTTTCCTGTCAAATTTTGTTTCATTTTCGAGCACGCGATCAAGTTACTATATACTACGCGTATGGGATGTTGGTTGGTGTTTTAATGAAGAGATGAAAAAAAAAAAAGAAAAATTTTTGCTAACGTCTAAGAATTATCGACGCCTTAATCAAGGCCGAATTTTCACCCGATTCAAGGTCTTAACTGTAGATGTCGCTTCGAAATGCGCGTTAAAGAGTCAACGTACTCTCATACTGTTCGCGTACAGCTGCAAGCAGCCGAAGCGACTGCACGTAATGTTGTAGACACGTACATATATATGTATATGGAAATGTGTCTCTACTTCGACTTGCCACATATGCAGACCCGTGTATATACATATGTATTGATATGTATAAAATATACAGCCGATAGCACGACTGACTTTTCACCCGAGACGGTGTCCGCCGATCTCAACGGAAAGTTCACAAAATGTGATACAATCTATAGAAAATGTTTATAATTTTGATAAAAAATTTTTCGAAGATTATCGCAATTCTCAGAGAGAACAAAGAAGAAAAAAGAAACTTCGAGATTACATTATTTTAAAAAAAATTTTGACCAAAAATTATACTTTTTTTAAAATAATTAAATTGTTTTTTTTTTTTTTATTTCCTTTTTTAATCACTTTTTTTGACGACCTTAATCCGGTGAATATACTATGTACCTTAGAGCTCTTTTAGATTTCATAAAATTTAAACGCGCTCGAAAGGTATAGAAAATTTATGAAAAATTTTACAAAATCTGGGTCACGCCCTGCCAGTTTGCTAGACGTCGATATACACACATGACTACTCGTACGAGTTGAATCTGATGCGTGCAGACTTTTGAATCCGACGATTCATCTCGACAAATATGACTAATTGTAAGTATACACATAGTAATATGTATACGATGTGCGACACGTATAAGTGACGTATATAATTTGGGCGCTATGTATACGTGAATGGAGGTACAATCAGCACCGATGTATACGACGAGATATGATAGATTGTCATATACAGTTGAATCATGAGTATAATTATTGTTTCGAAGAATCGTTTTATGAGATTATAATAGTAAAAAGAAAAATAGAAAAAAAACAAAACTTCGAAGTTCTGCGATTTATCTATAATGAATTGCTGTAAAACCGTGACGCTGATTCAACATAAGGATGAGAATGTCTAATAACATTTCTTGTTACATATGAAACACGCGGATGCAGTAAGCAGAGCCTTGATCACGTATCTATGATGACGTCATTCGGTCCAAAGCATATAATCGAGTCAACCGCAGGATTTCCGTTGAAAAATTTTTGTTCGTTAACACATTATGTGTATATATTTAGTTAGAATAAAATATAAGTACATGTTATATTATTATTTAATCTTTTAGTGATAAAGAAGTGATAAAAAATCTGCTTATACCTCGCTATATAAATGTAATTGAAATTCTTTAGTCATAGTATATAATTAAAATCAATAGAGAATCCTCCAAAAATAATCGTACCTTTGTATTACGATTTTAATTTGACACGATGTGTATTTTTTCTTTTTCTTTTTTTCTCTCTTTCTTTCTTCTCTACACAGCGAGTGTTTTTATTAAACCTTCGCTGAATATACGCGTATAAAGTACGTACCTGTATGGCTACTTAAACCTGTCGAGCAATTCGGTTTTTTAATTATAAAACGCTATCGCACAGGGAAATAGTAATGCCAATGTGAGAGGACCGGCAATTTACAAAGAAAAAAAAATATATTTGTGCAATCCCTGCTGGAACCTCTATACACACTGTGGGAAAATAATAAAAATCCAAAATTAATTAAAACTTCAACCTGAAGCGGGTACAATATAAACCAGATTATCCCGTCGTATATATGATATGTCCTGTTACGCCATGGTACTTGAAGTGTGTGTGTGTATACAGGTGACACTCCGAAGTATGGAGTAAAATTTATTTCATTTTCCATAGAAAACGTACGCGATTTTATGTTCTGCAGTTTTCAATATACTGCCATTTTCTATTTGATTAAAAAAGAAAAAATATAAAAACAGAAGAAGAAAGGTCAATAAAATGAGTGAATGAAAAATCTGGTCTAAAGAATGTAACGAAAATTCGATAATTCAAGTAGAGATTAGGATGTGCTTTTTAATATTTTTGTGAAGAAGAAAAAAAAAATTACATTTCCGGAGGCACATCTCCGAGTCAGCTCTCGGTGAAGTTGAAGTAGCTATAGGGGAAGAAATAATAAACGCAAGTAATGGTCTGAAGCTTCAAAGTTTTCTACGATGTACAAAGCTTCAGTTATCATCTAGATGTATATAGGTATAGAGGTACTATACGGGAAACAAACCGAGTAGAGGTAGAGCTTTTGATGCACCAACTTTCTTACATATACATGCAGCACATATATACACACACACGTATAGATACGTATATATATACCAAAAGACAGGTATATAGTTGAGTAGAAGGTACATATTGACACAGTAATATAGCGAGCAGTAGTTCGTACGCCCACGCAGCGAATTTCTATATATGTGTGTGCGTCTGCATTCTAAAATGTGTGAGTATTTCTGATTAAAAAAAAAAGAAAAAAACTTGTGCACACGTGCCGTCGTTGGGCACCGCTAGTAATACGGGCTCCAAATGATCCCGAGTAAATATTATAGTTAAAACGAAATATCATCAGGTGTAATTAATATTTGCGGTTACCATGCGCTCTGGAGGTCCTGCGATACGGTAGAAAAACCGGAAGTTGTAATATGGTGTGCCAAAAGGGCGCGAAAAACAATAGGCGATATGCCAGTGCGACTATATCGAGAGAAAAATGAGGTCAACAAGCGTCGATAAGAAAAATAAAAATCAAGTATTCCCCACGGTGAACAAATAAATAAATATATAGGGTGTATATAAAACCAAGAAGAGGACATCAGGAATGTCTATATGTATAACGATTTTGGCTACGCCCATGCAAGTCGCGTCGCGACTTAATTTATTAAATTGGTTAGACTAAAGAGCCCCATGCACACGTTTTACGACAATGAGGAAAGGCACAGGCAGACGTGATTATACGAGCTTCGAGCTTCCCAAATTTTACGTTCGAATTTTCCTCACCATTTTCCGAAATAATGTACCGTGTCAGCTGTATACCAAATTGTGCCGTGAAATTGTAGGGGCGCCTTTTTTCTAACTTAGTTCGCGAAACGTCAGAGCTGCTGGTTCGATTAAAATATGTAAATCGAGACGATGACGATGCATAGATGTGTGCAAATACGGTAGGAAGTTAACCATTAATAATGAACCGCACACATCACATTATTGCAGTGCTATGAATATTTATGTTTTCTTAATAATAAAATAGTTTAGCTATGTGCATTGTGCTTTCGCCATATATTATACGATAATTAAGTTATAATATATTAACAGTTAATCGCTGCAGCGTTGTTTGGAGTATTTTCGTCGATGGGATTAATTAATGAATTGAGGTGGACAAGGTAAAATAGGAAGTCATGCGGGGGGTCCTAATTGCAGAGGATGGGCTTTACCACCTGCTACGTAAATGGATCGCATGATGCACATGACTTGATAATACGTACGTATAACAGACAAATTATAGGTACACAAGTAAAGCTCGTCCCGCGATTTATACTGAATGAATTTCAATTCTATTGTTTCGCTAACGTATCAAAACGAATATTTGGCTCGTCTGCAGATTGTCAAACTATTTCTTGTCAAAATACCTTTTGAATTCCATTACGTGGCCGTGCCAAATACAAAAAAAATTTAGAAATATAACAGGCACACATTATATATATTGCGCAAGTTTCGGAGTTTCAGCTGTCCTCAGAAATCACTTTATATATTGGATTTTATACATAATAGACACGTTTAATTTAATCAACTCATCCATTTATAATTAGCGCAAATTTCAATCTATACTCCAAACTTCAATTACGCAGAGTGTAATTATAATTACGTATATCGGATTATCGGCGTCTGAGTTGAGTAGGAGTTCATAGGTATAAATAAAGAATCTGCCAGTTGAAAGCTAAAAAAAAAACCGCCCGATCGTAAACGGGCGTTCATAATCCGACTGGTTAATAACGTTCCATTTGATAAGCATTATTTCGCTATACTTAAGATGAGCTTATAGCAATAATATTCCGAAGATCTGATAAGTAAAACTTCATCCCTTCTTTTTTTTTCTGTTACTGTAAAATTACGATTGATTATCAAACGCGAATATTCTGTGATAAGAATGAACTATCTACATATCACGTTCCTTGCTTTTTCCACGCTAATGTTCATGTTGTTAAAATTACCATATGTCAGCTCGATTGTGTGTTGAACTACAGGTTGTTCAACCGCGTCTGTTTCACCTATACACATATCACAGGAGATTAATATACATATACGCTTATATTTCCAAATTCCAGCAGATTCAAATTATGTAAACTGTTTCTAATGAATGTTACGGAAATACGTATAACGTATAGCAAAGCAGAAACAGGACTGATTTAAATACTTTCTCGAAGTCAATGTGGATAACCCCTACATAGTAGATATGACGTGTCCTGTTTATTTGGTATTTTTTTTTTTTTTTTTATTTCTTTTTCGGGGGAATGGTTTCAATTTCTACGGAAGGAAAAAGAGTGAAAATCGGTTAAACATGTATAACATCGGGCATTCGTGTAGTGCCCGGATTACATCGTATATTTTTGGAAGAATGTCTGCGGACGACTGCGGGTGCAGAGCTTCGGTCCCAAAATATTTATAAAGTCTTTTACACGTATTCACATGTCTTCGGTATACAAAACGCACGACTCGGTCGCGATCGAGTTAAATTATCTTTTATGACATTTAGCTGGCCCCTGTCGGAGTAAAATCTGTTTTATCAGAAAGGAAAGACCGAAGAGAGAGAAAGAAAGATGAGAGCCATAAGACGGCTAAGTATCAAAAAAAAAAACCGCGTACTCACGGTATTCGCGTATATCCCACTCAACTCGCCCTGCAAAGACTCCCGCTGGAGTCATCGGAGAATGTTTCATGTAAATTATGTCGTTTTAGATATAAATTCGAACATGGTGTTCCTAATCCCCCACTTTCTGCCCCTACTTTCCTCAGCATGCTTCATTATAATTCCCGAGATCCGTGTCATCTGAATATTCGAACACACAGCGGTGCGAAACAACGGCCCAAATGATGATATTATAATCATCGAGTGTGTGTGTTTATGTGGCTATAATACTATTCCGCACGGACACTGCTATCGAAAGAAGATAATTAGCGGTCAGCTACTGCAACTGCAGACGATACAAAGAATGCATTTGCATTCACAAGTCTGCAGCATAAACTGCAGTTCACGTATTACTATTGCGTAGATATGTATCTTATACCCAAACATTTTCAAAATCTTGATTAGATAATATGATATAGTTGTTTATGTTTTTTTATTCATTTTTTTTTATATAACAAACATATTATACGAAGCCCTGGAGCTGTTTGGTTACAAAACATGGAATTGATTATCCTCGAGATTTCTATACATCTAGTACCGCAGAATTTTTGAAATAAAGATGGCAAGAATTTTGTTTTTTTTTCAAATCGATTGGATGATGGAAGGAGTTCAAAGCGTACTATCGTATAATACATGCCATATAATGTGGTATTTTTAGAACCTTTGACAACACACAGGGAAGCAAAACCGGCTGATACTGTGTTGGACGACAATAAAAAAGCGAAAGGTAAAAAAAGAGAAAAAAAGATGACCGCACACCGGCCATGCTTGGAACGCCGGAAAACCCGCGACTGCAAGACTGCATATAAGAATCATCTGGAGATTATTTTCTGTGCACCAACGATCCGTTGTTGATACGAACGTAATTAATAATATGAGTGTAATAATACAACTCAGAACTCTGATTCGTTAATTATGTTGAGAAAATAATGTAACAAATAATAATAATCTTAAGAAGAATTAGTGCACGTCAGCAAAAATTGATGTACAAAGAAAAAAAAATGAAAAGAAGTTGCAACCGCTTAAGAGCATCGTGATTTGAATGCGTGTTTGTTACTGTTTGTAAAATAAAAGGTGGGAAACAGTACAGTGTGTTAGTATGAAAAACGTGAGATTTCAATGAGTTTCGTTTAAAGAAATAGTGATAAGATCGTATGAAATATAAAGTAGAACTTACATTTTGACATTTGCGAGTTGCAGCGAAGGTTGTTAATCGCAACACACGATTAATGTCGAGTCTAAATAGCATCACTGCACCACACGATACACTAGTCGCCGCCATATTTCATAGCCACCGTGAAAACTGGTCGGCGCTCCTCGCACCTGTTTCCATCAGCGGGACCGGCCGCCTCAGACCGACTATTTCGCCGGTTTGGTTGATTTGGTCGTGCCCAAATGGCGTGCCATGCGCGTTGAAGATTCAACGTTTCTTGTGTAGCCGTTCTTACCGCCAATCAAGTATGGGTCAGGCATCTACTTTGGCTGGGATTTAGTTTCACTTTTCTTATCAGCCAAACGACCATCCGTTGACCACTTGTGACCACTGAGAACTTCGGAGAACTCGTGACATTTCATTTGCCGAACGTCGAACGCGTGATAACAGCTCGACGCCTTTACTCTGTACTCCAGAGTGTTGGATACTGATTATCGTTTTCACTCTTCGGCAAACATTAACCGACGGTATGCGGAGTCAACACTCCGGCAACTGATTACAGCGATCGCAGCAGTCGGCAATAGCGACTGTACCCGATCTATCTTGGTCAACATTAGCGTACGCTGATCTTACATTCGATGGTCTTCACGTTTTTGCAGTTTCCGGATCTTTCGTTTACCGAATCTTATTTTAATAATTAGATGAAAAAATTCGAACCAGGCGAAAAAACACGTACATTAAAATAATTAATTAAAATCCATTTCTCTGCATATCTTGCAGTATATCGATCCATCGTGTCGAAGAATGATAAGCTTTTTTCATTTGTTAATCAATTTCGGTTTACTGTCAAACCGGTTGTCATTCACGAATGTCTTGAAAATTTTTACATCAAGGTCCTTTTTTCGCATTCGATTTTTGACCGCAAGCTACTTCTGCAGAAAATGTCTACTTTAGTTCGAACTGAGTTAAACGTTGACAATTACTATGATTACGCCCTGCACGACCGAAGTTTGTTTCAAAGAAGTGAAAACTCAGCGGGAAAATCTCTGGAGCCGGTAGCGGCCGCTTTTTTTCGAATAACTCTCACAATCCTTCTACGCGTTGGCTTCCTCCTGGTTCAAATCGGTAGCGTTCCAGTTGGTAACGTAAATCTGATTCTACTTCAAAATATCATAGATATTTGCGCGGTCACCGTAGCCTTCATCCTGGTTGGTTTTATCGTCGCTTTTTCCGGCGACATTGCCGGCGTTATTGGCGAAGGAATTTGGATCGGGGATAGCAAGGCGAACATAAACGAAGCCATAATGGGATGGGGAGCCGCGATAACATCCTCGGCAATATGCACGTGCGGTATAGCAGGTAGAATGCATGCAATCGGTTACCTGATCACCGCTATTCTCATCTCCGGGATAGTTCAACCGTTCCTTATCCACTGGGCATGGACACCGCGGGGTTGGATGGCTGATAATTATTTAACCGGTAGACCAGTTTCTTTCAAGGACTACGGGGGAGGAGGAATTATCCACGTGGTAGGTGGACTCTCCGGTTTGCTGGGCTGCATGACTTTGGGTCGAAGACTCCTAAGGCTCAGGGATATTGACGATGCAAGTTTACCTGCAGATTCCCCTGGGAATGTTTCCGCTGGCTATCTCCTGATTTTCCTCGGTCTCCAGGGATTGAGTCTTCCGATATCTACGGACAACGGAGTGCAGTCTTATGTTCTCATGAAAAATCTACTAGCCGCTTCTTCGTCCTCGTTATTCATCGTTGTTCTCCACTTCGCACTCAGTCGAGAAGCTTTCAATTATTGGACTGTGATACGATGCGTCCAAGGTGCGATTTCGGGAATCGTAACAGTCGCTCCTGCAGTCGATGTTTACTCCCCGTTGGTAGTCATTGGTATCAGCTGTGCGAGTGGATTGATATTTTACCTGGTATCCAGGCGAGTTTATCGTAGTGCATTGGAGGATTACTGTAACATTGCGGCTACGCATTTGGCTTGTGCTCTTTTCGGTATTTTTCTCGCCCCAATGTGCGGGAGACGAACAGAAAGTGGTGGGCCGAATCATGAAATGGTATTGGACGTCGCGTGGCAAGTGATTTGTATTTTAGCGTTAGTTATGCTGGTAACTCTAATATTCGGACCGTTTTTCGTGGTCCTTGAGCTCTGCGGTTTTCTCAGAAATCGCTCGGAGTTCGTCAATCATCTTCGAGCAACGGTCGCCCTTGAGCGTGGACCACCAAGGTCATACATGCAAAGGCTTTTTTTCCCGGATGCCCAGAGTCTTTACCTACAGCCGGGTTCGGTGACGAAGAGTGGAGGTCAAGGAGCACAAATTATGAGCCCAAGGATGTGGAGGTACCCACAGGAAATAGCGATGCTTGAACAAAATAGATCGAAGCAATCGGGCGGCAATAATTTATCCGAAATCATAGCTGAAGAAACTGGTGAACATATTTTACTCACAGATAATCAATTAGAAGATCCATCTTCTGATCCCGCTATTTTGATGAAACCAAAAAAACCAAGGCAAATTCACACTCTCCGTACTAGTAAACCTGCAGAGATAATCGCGGACGCTGGTGGGACTGGCGAGTCCTTAGAGATCGAAAGAGATGGCGTCCGAAAAAGTTCTAAGCTCCATCATTATCTGTCAGAGAATATTCATTCTGATGTAAAATCGGAGCCTCAGACTCCGAGCAAAGGTGTTGTTGAGGATCGTAGAACGACGCTGCACAGAACAAAAAAATTTTCAAGCCTGCATTCTGAAGAAATCGAATACTTTCCAGAGAAGCAGCAAGTTCATCACGAAACCACTTATCACTCAGACTTTAACGTGAAAGTGATTTTAGAACCAAGAAAAAAATGTTATGCTTCCAGTGATTCCGAAGAGGATTATCAGAGAGTGGGAGGTAATCGGGTGGTTGCAAAATACTCAGAAAGACTAGGTAAGACTCTGTGAATTTTCGCGTACAGAAAAGATAATAATTACTGCAATATCTGTAACAAAATTGAAAAACAACGAGATAGGTAATTTTTATTTTCAAGATTTTTGATTATTATTTTATCAGAACTTATCATCTATTCGTACAGTCATTACATCATTATTATTATTTTTACAATAGAATAATTATAAGTTAAATAATGAAAATCCTATTAAAATTTCGTACATGAAATCTATGACAATTGCTGTTCGAATTGTTCAATTATTATTAATGTTATTGTTGGTGATTTTTTCGTAACGTAATTCCGTGTAAAATATGCGTTTACTAACAGTAAAAAAAAAAACATGCAATTATGCTAGATCAATTGGAAATATTGAAAGTGTGTATCTTTTTTGTCTCGTGTATGTGGTATTACAAATTGATTTCGAGTTTTATTGTCAGGCGACAGAATCAATAAATCAACCGACCAACCAAACGAAATTTGGGAGAGTTGATCCTCGGCTCCGTCGCCGTTACTACGCGATACAATTATTATTGATCCTAATATCATATTACTATACGTATAATGTATTTATGTACAACATTGGTAAAATGGCACATTAATAAACAGATTAAGGTATTAACAATTAACTTTGTACATGATTCGTTAAACTCTCTTGGGCTTAACAACGGTGAAAAAATATACAAAATTGCAAGAAAAATATTTATATAACTGAAATAGTCCATATTCGTATAAAATACGTTTGATATAACGCAACGTACATATATTGAATGATAAAATAAAATCTACCGTATTATTCGTACAGTCATCGTTAACCATCGTTACAGACGAAATACAAAAAGACTGACATATATAGAAATTTCATGCACATTGCAATATCGCGTCAAGCTCTGCGCTTGTAAGAAATAATATTTAACAACAGAAGCAAAAAATAGACTCGAAAGTTCGATAAAAGATCTTTCTTTTTTTTATTTTGCTGCAGGAGTGCACGTATGGCTGATGAGCTCTCACTTGACTTTTATTTTTCATAAACTATAATAATATCAGATTCAATCCTGAATGTCACAAGGTGACATTAGGTAACTAATCATAAAAACAGCGTGGTTCTGATATCGTATGTATTTATACTAAAATTTCATCGGATTTGAACAGCCAATTGTTACGTTTGGGCAGTTTTTATATCTGTCAACAAAATATTATGATAACTTAACATGTATCGGCTTTCATAAATTGGTTGATATACTTCCAATTTATTTTCTTTTCAGACTAGATTTGGAGAAGTATGATTGAAAGACGCTTCAATTAGTTTTGCCTAAATTTTGCAATTCAAAGGTATGAGTTTACCAGTTAATATAATTTAATTTAATATAATTTAAATTTTAATCTATGTTTCACATCAAAATATCATATTACACCAATCTACAAACGGACGTGATTCAATTTCTTTGAATCGATACCAATGATAGGTAGTATTGTCAAAATATACATAGAATCATTTGATTTTTCATTCTGTAACACGATAATGAAAATAACATACACTGTCTCCGAATTGTTTTTATACGTGTTTATACCATTCACTGGACGATCTTACGAGATATCAAGAGCTCTGACTATAGATCTGGTGTGTTCACCCGTGATGTGAATACTAATTTGTAATTTCCATACATTTTATTTTCTATGTTGATAAAACAGTGATCCATAGTCACGCTGATGAAGGTACTCTTCCAATATAAAAAAATTTTTATTCTAATTTCAACTTGGACAAAGACGATATCAATGAAATATCGCATTATTCGAAGTAGTCACTCAACTGTCGATACGTTCTCCGAATTATAACGAATTTCATTATATCGTCACAAATTGGTTTTTGCTATGAAACGATTCAATCCTCTCATTTAAATATTTACACTTCGATAATATCAACATAGATGCCCTTAGTCGCCATTTGACAATTTTTATCATCATTATTACTAATATTTGTTTCCCCTTCTTCATATTAGACATTAAGCTACAATTAATTCCAATATTTTCACTTCAAACTGAAGTATTATGAGTATATCTATGTAATTATGCACGTGATGATAATTTACAACTCTCAATACCTGACGACAAAGAGTTGTTACTGACAGAGAAGAAGGCGTGAAATTTTTATTTGTTTTTTCTTTTCTTACAGGTGAATCGGTAACTATTTCAACTAGATGATAACACCAATGAAATTATTCATTTTTTGCCATAGATTCCTGAATTTTTTCTCTTCATATCTTCGTTAATAACACATGGCACTGGCGTATAATATGGGAATTTATAACATCTTGCGAACAATATGCTTACCTCTCCCATCAATAATTCTTATTGACTAGTTTTGCTTTGCATTTTTATTATTAAATAGGCTTCACTGAGTAGGCCTTTTTCTGATTCCTCTCTTCGATAAAAATGTTATTAAAATATTCAATATACATTTAATTACAGATCTGCCGTAGCAATATACAGTGCCTCGCAAAGAAGCAAAAGATATAACAAATTACATTAGGTAGTGTTGCTGCCGCTTTCGCTGCCGTGGCAGGTAGCTAGGTCATCACCGTATCTGTGAGATCATCCTTCAACCATTGTGGTATCGTTCTCGAACTGAGGCGTTTTAGAAGCTTTACCAACGCAGTATTATGCGACAAGTAATACCTCTGTAACACAATACAGATTTTTTTGCAATTTATCGTTGAAGGTATTATTATTACGCATCATGGATGATTGTTTTGGCATAGCGGTCCATGTCATGTATTTCCGTTTATAAGTCACGTCAAGTTCACTTTTACTAACGTTGCACTCCTTCAAATATTTTTTAATATGACAAACCGATGTTCGGTTTGAATAGAGTAGGTTTGGATAGACAAGAATGAAATAAATGATGAAGGTCGTAGTTTGCATGACTCACCTGTAGCAGTTTATAAGATTTATCTTCCATCGGTGGATACTGTCGACCTTTACTTTTCCCGAGACATTTAGTATGATCCTCATTCGTAACTTGACAAAAAAATCCCTTTTTGGGATCGTACCTGAGATGTGTGGAGTAATTAAAGGCTGGTGTTATTTTAAGAAACCTTTGCAACTCGTGGAGCGTTTCGACAGGATTTTGTCTTAATTGTTCCCCATCAATAATGTGCAACTGTTGTGGCGGGTAATACGATAACCATCTTTCCAAATGTTGGGCGTATTTTCCAGGATTCAAACACCTGACATAAACAAATAAACAAGAAGATGGATGAATAAGACTTTCCATGTATTTCAAATAATAAACTACATTCAATAATTAATATAATGTCTCACCTATTTCTGAGATCTCTTAGAGGCTTCGGCGCTGTATCACTGGCAGTGATTACATGATGAAAGGAATAATTATTAGCAACAGGATCACCATGAACTCTGGTATGCTGATACCAGGAATAAGCTCTTCTCGCTGGAGAGAGCAAAATTGTGATCAACTTGGCTTTTGGTAACAGTGCGTGCGATCTACGCGGCACTAATTCACCATCAAAGTATGTTGCAGATTTTTCAAACAAATAACGAGCGCTATCATTTTTAGCCACAGGAAAGAAGGCCATGTACCTGTAAAATTAATTTCAGAGTTAAAGATACTAAATATAATATTAAACTTACAACTAATAATTGTAGGACCAATATCTTACCAATCTAATCCTTTATAGTAATTTTTTCCGTTGAAAAATTGAATCTCTTCGAAAGTATCGGGACTTGGTAAATTGCTACTGATCGCAGGGTGGATTGAAAGAAAGGTGTAAAGAGCGGTGGTCCCGGTTTTTTGTGGTCCGATCACCAAAAACCTCGGCAATTGATCGCATGTCTTGTTACGTGACCATATTTTTTGATGTTTTTGATCGTCGCATGGATTCTAGAATAACAATATAAAGAGTCAGCAAAACAAGGCAAAACAAGAAGTAAAGTAATATACGTACACGCGTATTTTTTTCAATATTTCAGTATCCGGCCTTCGCATTTACTGGTAAATACATATATTGGCAAATAAACAAATAAATAAAAACAAAAAAATTCTATGGAAAGCACGGACGGCACGCGCTTATAGGAAAATATTCATCACGAATTCCACGTGCATATTACGTTTTTGGAATTTCAATATTTCTCCGATACATGATCAAACTTGCGTAATCACAAATGAAACTTTCGCACCGGACGACTGATTATATTACTTTATGATACATATATTTTTTTTTTCCATTTCTAAGCGAACATCAAAATCCGCGACAAAATTTCACACTTTATTTAGTAATTGATTGTAATGAACTTACACCCCACACAGGATCAGCTTCTTCGGGATAAAGTTGAAAATATTTTTCGCCCAGTTGCAGTGGCGGTGCACTGGATAGCCGCAAATTGGTCCAACACTGAATGAACTTAATCACTGATTCAAACGTGTATAGAGCCAGCCGGTCGTTTCCGTAATTGGACATATGCGTCATGAAAATATTGATCTGTGAAATGGGAATGCATGTATGTAAATAAATGAGAATTTAGGTCCTTTATAATACCATTCCATGAATAACTCTACCCTTATGCACCCAAATAATTTACAAAAATAGAAATAAAAAAAAGGTAAAGATAAAAATAATTAAAATTAAAATATATATGGGTAATATACACCTGGAGTGAATTCAACTGCGCTAAAATTTATATACATATATCATGTAAAAGCTCTGAGAATTATACCAAATTTTAATTACTACAACGACATTACGGAGTAAAGGCAGACGAATGTAGGGGCTTCTATAATTTCATTAAAAGTAAGTGATATTCGGTCGGTTTCCCTTGCGGGTATATTTTTTTTTTATTTTATTTTTATTATTTTTGCGGAATACTAAAAACGGCGGTGGGCCACACCCTTGGACATTACTACATTACACGGAAATAGCCGAGAGAAATAGTAATGATTCGTTGGCATTCCAAGTTAATGGATTCTGTTCGATGAAATGACATTATAAACTAGGCTCGGATATGACATTAAAAAATACTCACCGGATTGTAAACGATAGTTTGAAACAATTCTCCCCCTTGTATCGATTCGTCAAGTTTCTCTCTGCCACCAGGATATCGATCGATAAAAATTGTGTGAGTGAATAGGCCACAGGTTTGCCTGGGTAAGACCTGGAATAAATAAAAAAAAAAAAAAAAGTTAATAAAATAGAATAAAAAAAAAAAAACGTTCATGACATGGTATATGTAAACTAATATATATATTTTATTTAATTTATCTCTTTTTTTTCGGAGCTTTCACCAATACGTACAAAAATCAGTAACCAAAATTTACGACATTGCGGGATAAATTTTTGTCCTAAAAAAAAAAAAAAAGAAAAGAAAAACGAATGAACAAAGAATAAAAAAATTCCAATAGTCAACACGGTGCAATTCGAATGTGAAGAGAGACCACAAAAAATATATATCCTAGCTAGAAGTTATCGTCGACACATTTGTTAAAATTGAAAAAACAACAGAATTTCGCTGACGCACATGTTTGCTTTTGAAATATCAGTACACATTGCCGATATCTAAAACCGTCGGGGTTATCGCTTCAGCATATCTATAATATTCACGCTCCACGCGTCTGTATATCAGTTCTAATGATTTGTGATTACTTTAATATGGATTTTGATGCGAATGAATTTATTTCATCATATCATCAACGAACGATCGATATATTGATTTGTATTTGTCTGTGTATAGGTGCAACCAGACTGACCAAAACTTTTACCTTTATCATTTTCGACGAAGGTTCACCGACGAGTTTCACCTACGTTACTTATTTAAGAACGCACGTGCACATACATTTTTTACGTAGGTGATCAAAGCATATGTATGTACACACATGTATAAACATTCCCTATAGAAGCCTGACATCGAACGTTCGTTATAAATAAAATATACCCCTGTTAATGGTCTGAAATTGTCATTTGAGAACAATTCTCGGTATCCATTGCGGTGCACGCAAGGTTCAATCGCACGAGTTTTATCGACTGTATCGGTTTAATATGTATGCGGTACCATTTTTTTATTTATTTATTTTTTTTATTTGCAAAGTGTGGTTTACAGACTACGAAGAATGACCAATCAAATCAGAGAGTATATTGCTCTTTCCATGAAATATATGTATATTAAAAAAAAATATATATTTTTACATCCATTTCTAGAGTTTATTTTTGTCATCAAATTTTCAAACTCAACGAATTAGTTCCGACGAATGTTATAGCTGCATCGCTGCTAGAGAAACGTTACCTAAAAACCGGTTCACGAAATACCACGCAAGTGAGCATGTGTGTACACACATATCCTTGGTATCCGAATTAACACCAGTTTGTTGAAATTTCATTGTAGAAAAATGAATGACAACAATACGCACGAGAAGAAATCGAAAAAAAGAATAGAAAACTTTCGCTTACCATGATGTTTCTATGAATAAAGCCTCTCCTAAGACGGGCGGGTCTTAAATGAGGATATTCTTCCGTGCTGGTGACTTTGATGTTCCATACTTTTTTCCATGCTTCGTAAAGACCCTCATGAACTGGATATACACCCGAATGATGAGGACTCACGCTGTAACCACTTCCCGTTGGTATTCCGTGCTCTTTAGCGAATTGTTTATTCAACGCCATATCATATTGAAGATGAGTTACATTCTCGTAAAGATGCGGTTGTTGATGGTTCCACATGTGAGAAAACCATGTAAATCTAAACGAATAAAATCTCGTTATTTATCAATTCCATTTGAAATCAAAAAGAGAAAAAAGAGAAAAAAGAGAGAAAGAAGAAACAAAGAAACTTTATTGAAATTAGTTTCAGCACGAAGGACATAAATTTAGACGACTAAATAGATGAATAAATTTTCTAGAGCTCTTCGATCTCTCTGGGATAGCATGTGTGTGTATGGGAAAGGTAGGGTGTTGATTGAAAATAAAATTGGCAATTTGCTTATCAAGCGGACAGAGTAAGGATTAATTGAATTTTAAATTACTCAACGGTAACACACTTCAGGCTCAACGTGTGAATGTATATACATGTAAAAGCAATAATCCTGTCTATTTGAAGAAAAAAAAATTATTCAAATAAATGAATAAAAATTTGAGTTTATCGAGTTATTGAAAAATCAAAAAATTAACAGTTGATAAGATTTGGCTCTTTAAAAAACTGGTCTACGATCTGTGATTCGTTTTGACCTTATAAATGACGAGCAGTAGGTAGGTCGCGCATATGATTTTCTTTTCACTTCGGATTGAAATTTCACTGCAAATAAAGACTTTCCAGATTAAGAAACTCGAGTAAAATTTAATTCGCAGAACTTTGGTGATATGACTTTTCTTTATCATGACGATAAGTACTCTGTCTGCAATGCTTATAAAGTTTTCTCATAGTTTAAACATTTCCTTAACGAAGTTCGACCTAATTAATAAACGAAGCTCAATTTTCTTTTGAATAGGAGTCCATTAAGCGGCTCTCAAGGACGTTATATATATTATATACATTCCTATGTGTATGAAATGAAAACGAAAATAAAATAAATATATAAATTGAATAATAAATGAAATTGGAATGAACGACGAAGAAGAGCTGTCTGCTGTTATAATGAATGAATAATTATATTTGACGAACCTGTCGACGTTCTCGAGAATCATATCGTCTCCATAATTCTCCGCCGCGGTACCGTGGTGAAAGTATTTCCCGGAAAACCCCAAGTTGAATTTGAACCCCGGTACCAACGCTTGAACTCTTTGCTGAGTAGCAAGCAGTGCCAAAACATCGTCCTTCTTCAATCTCGTTCCTTTTTCTCCGACAAATATGTCGTCAACGTCCACCAGGATCATCCGGTTCAAACTGAGGCTCAGCTGACCGTGAGATAGGTAGGACAATGAATCAAGAAGTAAAAGTTTATGGAGCCAAAATCTAAGACCTCCACCAAAAAGCACCCTCTGAATTCCATCGAATCGGCCATGATCCTGTAAAGCAAAATGAATATGAAAAAATTGAAATCAGAATAAAATAAGATGATTGATTATCCTCTGTTCAATGACTCGGGGGTTGGAGAGATAGAACGAAACTTTGCACCGTTCGCAGTATATACGTACTTTGATAAATATAGTCAGTCGAACGGAAGGATTATCGGAAGATCGGAAATTGGCCTACACAGTATGATTAAATCGAGCGTGATTTTGTAATGTTATTCAAAAGATAAGAGAAGGAAGGGAATTACTAGTCGGCGATAAACAATAATAATCAGATTGTTGTATATAGAATCGTTAACCGCGTGTATACGTCCATTTTCCGATATATATACATTAGACATATCTACCCCTATTCTCGTAGAGGTTAAACAACACGTCATTAAATCGTATGCAATCAGCCGTGGGGCAGTTCATTAAATTAATGAGCAATGGAACGAAACGCGCCATTAACATCTATTAGAATTACTAATTATTATCCCTAACGTAGCTACATGTAGAGTGCTCACTCCGGACGGCATTTCTTTTTATCTGTAAATTTGAATGTAAGTTTTTCAAACACTATAAGCGAGACTATAAGTGAAAAACAGAGAGAAAAGGAAATAAAAAAGAAATGAATGTGGTTGGCGGTAATAATGATACTGCGAATATTATTTGTAAATACATCAAACTTCGATTAGTTAAAACTTCATAGATTGAATTTTCAATAATATTATCAATATTTCCGGGTTTGAACGTTGGGCAATTAATAATAAAGTACAAGACATCGAAGTGATTTAAGATTAATATTCCGAATCGAATCGACGGTTGTTTCGTTTTCAGCCCATTCGAATGTAACTATATCGTTTTTCATTACGTATTTACGAATGATCGTATACAAAAAAATAATGAACGTGTATGAATTTTTGCCAAACTCCAAGCGAACAAACATCAATTCTAAATATACACATACGCGTTGTTTGATTTTCATTAAATGTATATTCTAAAAAAATTTCAATTGTCTCATATTGTATTTGAGGTCGGTAAATTTTATTTCATATTGTGGATCTTAAATTAAATTCGACGATAAAATATCTATAGAAACGTGCGTAAATGGAGTAATAGTTATCAGTCAGCATATTTGATAAACAGAATATCTCATAGTCCGTGATACTTTTGGACTTTGATCCCTACATAAAATTTTGTGGTAGTCGGTCACCCTTTGAGACGAGCACTCATCGTGAACCGCCTACTGCCCTCTTGCCCTATGTCGCGACGCACATACGTCTCGAGTTTTAACTCGTTACAAAACCTCATCTATATTTTATTGAGAACATCACAAGTTTGCGCAAAATTTTCATGATCTAGTGATACTGGTGCGATAAAAATTACTTTTCCGGTTCAATTTCACTTGATATATATTTTCTCACGTATGACGTACGAAGATTGTTAAAATATCGAATCGATCGCACAGCTGCAAATGCCCATAACATATCGTTATCTATCCATATATGCGTATAGATTCCTAAATATTCGAGGTAGATTTACTTCGAATATGAAAATATTTTTCCAGTTTAAAATAAAATCAGCAATTCGACTGACTTTCAGAAAATATATTTTACATTGCATTACTTTCTTTAAAAATTCATACATACCTGTATGACGGTGGCGAGAGGACTTTTGTTTGTTGGAAGATCGAAGGTGGACCTATAAGCCCAAGCCAAGGGTTCATATGTGCTATGATTAGCTCGAAAAATTGTCCAATCACCACCCGGAAGTGGTCCCCAAGCGGTTTCACCGGCTCTGGTTAATCGCAAGATCGGAGAAGCGGCGTTAAGCTGTGCGTCCTGAGAATAATAAAAATATTTTTTTCTATTACATATCAGGTATGTAGGTGAAGTATAATCCTTTGAAATGCTCTGAGCGCGCGACTATCGCACGTAGTAAGAGCGTGCACGAGCATGACTTGTTGCAGATGTTATAACGACCTACACCATCAGCAATAACGTTTCAAACCTATTATTAGCAATATTTCAAAACTGGTATATTGTTTGTATACGTATACCTACTTTACTTGAAGATATATGCCCACGCGCTATTTACTTAACTGTACATAAAGTATAATATACTTTACTAATATACGCGTAATTCTTTAAACGCGACAATGGCCAACTTGAGATAAAAACCTTGGCGGCATATTATCTTGTTTCATATTACACACTGCATGAAATAAAATTCTTATTATATTTGAAAAAGACTGCAGTACAAAAGAGAGGAGAAAACAAGTAATTAAATGAGTAAATTTTATAAGTATAAAAAGTCCCGTTTGTTAAAAAGGTATTGTACATAAAGTGGGCAGATACATACGTATGTTAATTCGTATTACATAGATGCACAATCCGAGGTACAATCACGTAAATGAAGTTAAAAGAAAATAAGCTGAAAGCGCGGAAGACCCTATGCGAACGTCTTTTTTCGGTTAGAAAGATCAGAGACGTATTTTTCTTCGAATGCGGAGATTTTTCTTCTCCCTGCATTAGGCTATATATATTATATCTTACAATATGAATAATCGAGTTTAAGCCTTGAATGGCACACAGAAGGGATTTTGCGGTTATTTGAGAGGTTGTTCACAAATTTTTGAGTCGTTTGATCGCAAGTAGCACGAAGTAAGGTACGGATCATCCGTTTTTATTTCTTACTTTGCTTGTTTTTTGTCCCCTCTTTTCTGCGAGAGTAACGACAAATGTGTATGCATCTGTATACGCACATACAATATAGCAGGAAAACCCGAGATTAGGAACCTTCGACAATGGGATATATACAGGACAGCGTGTATAATATATAATATACATATAGGGTAGTTTCTTTGAAGTAAAAAGATCGGATTGAAATGTAAAAATGTAAAGAAGTGAAAAACCGTGCAGAAGAAATGTAGGCTGACCTTTAACTTGAGGTTCGTATGTATGAAGAGTGGAAACCCCTTGAGTTGAGCCCCGACTAAACTCTCCTCCCCTGGGGGAGCGAATCCAACTATACCAACTGAATACTCTCTGCAGTATTTATCTAGCAGTTCTCGATTCCATTTGTCCATTTGCAGATACTTGTTCAAATTTTCAAAGACTAGAACACCGTAACGGCCTTTATCCAAGTTCGTCAGCACCGGCAGAGACTTCCCGGCGACCTCCACCTTATACCTGAAAAATAAAAATAAAAAATCATGATTTAATAAAATTAGCAACTTCTACCTCGGAGCGGATTTCGCGATTGTTCAAAGCATGTTTATGATACAATTGTGGTGTAAAGACCCATGACGCAACTGAAGTATAGGGTTGTGTAACGTAGTGTTCAGATTAACTGATTACACGCTCAGATTCCTGCAGTTTCAGGTCTAACCCGGTCTTGTACAACGTGGTGTCGTTAGCGCCGTTAATTATTGCTATACTAGTTTCGCTTCCAAACTACCACGCGTTGAACAGCCCACCTACCTCTTCCTAGCTGCTGCTACTACACCCTATTTGAAGCTCACAATTAGCGAAGAGTAGATGTGTGTTCTTCAGTAACTCCTTTTCTTTTTTCTCATTTTTTGCGTTTAGTATGTAATTGTTTCTATATTTACATGTACTTTATACTGCTACTAGGAACATGTTGCTTTCAAGTATATTTTTACAAATTAACTGCAATGTCTGTTACAACATTTATATAATTGTTTTTTTGCTCTTACGATTTACCGGTTAATTATGCAAATAAAATTTTGTTCTACGTTGCCTCAGTCCCGTCTTGAAACATTTTTGTTCACTGACATGGAATTCTTCCTAGAACAGTTGTAACATCATCGACAACGTAGATTTACCTGATTGCAACAATTGAACAATTGATTATACGATTTTAAAAATTTCGGAAATTTCTAGGTCTTGAACCGTGAGCCTTACGAACTCAAAGCGAGCACCTTGTCGCTGTGCTATGGCAGCACCGATGAGTAAACAACATAGACCACTTCATAAAATCATGATCGATGAACGATAAAACAGTTTATAATTTTATGTATGCAAAAAAGAAAAAAGAAAAAAAGTTTTCGTGGAAATTTTCACTTCTAGGCGTAAAGCAATAATAGTTGATTGAAAATATTTTTCCACCGTTTTTCACGGAGGAAATTAAATTTGCTGACCGAATCTAACCAACGTAACCGTTGCAACCGTTGCAGCTCCAGCGCTTACTCGATTATTTATAATCTTAACACACGTGTGCAATGCGAACAAGAGATTACGGTCTTGTTTCAAAGAACCAACACATGCACAAACGTGACCGTAGTATCTCGTGTATTATAGTTCGATGTACAACATTCCACGTTATTAATCTCGTATAAAGCGAAATGTGTTTTGTGTTAGAAACAACGTGTGAAACCAGAGAGAGAGAGAGAGAGAAAGAGAGAGATACGAATATGTTAGAAGTGTATCTAGGTATGTAGGTGAATTGTTGAAAAATACATGTATTCACTAATGCTCGTCTCTCCCCATCACCCCCATTCACATGCCATTTCTACCTTTATATATTATTCATTCCCTCTTTCTAATGCATATATTATCATTTCTCGCCATATCTGTTCACCATAATATATCCTGGATTAAATTCATTTGGCTATCCCCCTCCCTCTTGTCACCTGCGCGCAAGCCCCACGATGAAAGTTACGCGTTTCCTAACAATTCCTACAACATATCAAGCGCTCTTCGAGAAACCGAACAGTAAGTACCTACGCTCCATTCGATCCCGTATGACCGTGGCAGTTGGGTACTGGAATTTTTTTTATTTGTTCAAATGATTCTCTTTTTTCGTTTCTATGTTAGATTAAACAGAATAACGAGCAATCGGTATATCTGCAGGTTTCCGCAAAAATTGGAGCGTGACCCAGTTTGAGTCATTAATTCTAACTACCATAATTGCAGCCAGTTTCAAATGAAAACTAGGTGAAATGGTGATTGAAAATCAGTAGCCCGGTATGTACCTCCAGCTGGTATACCGGTGATGCTGGTGTTGTTGTACTAATATACGCATAGAATGGAATTTTGCTTCTGTATTATACGAGGCATATGTCATCGAGAGTCCACAAATTGCACACCCTGGTATATACAATTGCTAATTAGTAATCACGAAATAGGTATAATATGCGGGTGTATGGTAACTATGTATATACATGAATATAGAGCTAATGCAAATCGCGTATATTTCAAACTCATTCGTTCGCGTTTAATCGATTGTTGTTAACGCACACGCTATGTTATACACATATGTATCTACCGGTCTCACTAAAGACTGGAATGAACAACAAGAGTTTGTACGATGCAATGATTTTATACAACTATACATTGTACCGTAGCTCAATTATCTCGTCAATTACCGCGCTGAAAATATCTGAAGCAAAATTAGTGCGGTAATCTTCAACTTCTAGATAACTGAGAAGCCGAAAAACTAACTTTGTGTAGGCTTACTTAGTTAGTTAAGAAAGTTTTCTCTTTCAACTTTTACTTATGTCTTTTTTAATCTGTTTCTTCTTTTCTACTTTTTATTTTACTTATTTTATTTTTTTTTTTCAACTTCGTCTTTTTCTTCGTTTACCTAATGTATTTCTTAGATATATTTCCACGTTGAAAGTTCACCTTCTAGAAAATGAAGTATCTTATATATTACATGCACACGTGTGTGAAGACTGAAAAATTTGATTTTCATGTTGAATCAAATATCGAACACCAATTAATATGGAGATAAGATTTATGAAGTGGGCGTTGCGTGTCACGCAGATAAACAGAATAATTTGTTGGTGTAGAATTGTAAAAAAAAAAGAAAATGAACAATCTTTGACGCAGAAATGAAATTCAAATAAAATAATGATCCACACAATTGACGGACGCCTTAATATATCTGCTGAATAAATGATATACATATGTATGAAAAAGCACGGAAATTAAATCCTCTTGTACCGCGGTTGCCGTGGGCATCGGTTTTTTTTTCTTCTCTTGACCCAGAGTTCCTTCCTTTTTCATTCTTTCTCTGAATAATATATTCAAATATTTTTTTCACCAAAAATCACGTAAGCTTTTATGGAAGCACCAGACAATACTGAAAATTTTCACTTTGTATTATATCGTGATAATTTTAACATTCGTTTTTCTCGTTGTTTCTATTCCTCGTGTTAAAAACTTCAGAAACATGCGTCGATCGATGTTCATTTTACCAATATCGTTATGTATGTATTACACGTAATACTTATTTATTTATTTATGTACGGTTACAGCTGATTAGTTTGCGCAGTTGGTAGGAAACCCCATACACATAGGTGTACGTAAACATTGGTACATATGCATTTTATATACAGTACGTAATATCGATAGTGAGTGAACAGTTGTAATTAAATCAGCCGCATTTGGGTTTCATGAATATGATATTATTTAACGTATAATATCATTTGAAATTGTAATCCCGATTAAAACGAGCCCAGATATATACGTACGTTCCAACCACCTGCAACACTCGAGGGCACAACTTGCCTACTTTAATTTTCTTTCAAATCGTCAAAAGCTCCGGATTACATATACGCCCTAAAAATCTAGATTTTGAACGAGCGACTTTATCCAGCGGTCACATATTTGCTGTTCATATATTACGCATGCGTGGTGGATGTGCTTTCGTCTCGCCACATCTTTGATATAAAATTTTTAAAACAAGAAACTCTGAAAATTTTTCCCTTCTGAAGTCGATCCTTTCCTTCCTCATTTCCTTGCTTACTTCCTCACTTTCTTATACTTCCTTTCGCTAAGATTAACTCATTTCAAATTTGCTGGCGGATATAGCGTGATAAACTTCGTTCGACTATATACATGATATTATATTATATAGGTACATAGTTTGTACAACTACTCGATACTGTAAATTGTAAAAAAAAAGAGAAGAAAAAAAATGCGCAAACGAGTATTAATACGAGTATAACGGATAAAATCTATACTTTCTTGTATAAATATCGTAAAAAACGAGGTGAAAGATGATATAATTGCATAATTAAAATTGACTTAAGAAGAGAAAGAAAAAATTGAACAAATAAAACTGAAAGTAACTAAGGATATCTATTAAAATACCTATATATCTTCAGTTTTCTCGTTGAATTATATATGATTATAGAAGAATGAGTCGTGTACACAAGTATAAAAAACGTGGAGTATAGGTATATAAAATTCGTAAGTTGAATGGTGCGTCCAAAAAATCTTTTGTTAGATGTGGACCGCGAGATCTCATCTATAGATATATTGTATATAGGTACACACGCATCCGCATCTTCTATATACCTTGAGATGAAATCTAATTTGAAAGGATCTCGCCAGCGGTGTGCGGATCATCTATATATATACGTTTACATTGTGCGTTTACAGGGTATGAACCACGTCCATCTGGACATTCAGGTATTGTCAAGATTTTTTCTAAAGCCACGTCATGTATTCTTTTCTTATATTATATACATATCTTTTACCGCAATAAAAGCTTTCTATATAAATTATACATGTATATACACATATCTCTCACCCAAAAATAATATCATACTCCCGAAAAACGCCAAGAAATAATAATTTGCTCATCTCGGTGCGATAATTCGGTGCTATTATTTTTTAATCTCATGTTAATATATAAATAACAACGACAACAATCTGTTATGACGCGTCTCGGCGTCATTACACAAGCTGATAAACGTATACATGGCATTTAATATTAATATAACTAAACTTTGCAAATTCAGAAACTCTGAATTCTAAACTCTGCTTAAATCTTTCTAATTTAACTCGCATATAATATAATCACGTCAACGTACCTATATATACATATATACACATCTAATATATAACACAGATAACTCGTCATCTGCACTATAATTCGCACCATAATTTCACACACAACTATAAATATTTGAATAAAACTCACGTCACGTTTAAGTTTTTTTCTTTCGCACTACCATAACTGATATCTTTTCTATCTTTTTTCATTTTTTTTTTTTCACTTATTTTCCCCTACAAATTTTCTCTAAGGAAGTACTTTGTACCTATAGTATAGTCTACTTCTAGGTATACCTATATTCGGACGTTTTCTAGTCCGCAGGGTCGTTTTGTCCCGTCGAACGTTTAGAATAACCGAATCTACATCGCTTCGCAGGACTTTCGATCACAACCCCGACAATTTTTACGTGTTATATGTTTTGCATACGTGTGATGCAAAAAGGGAATGTAAAAGGGAGCGAAGAGAAGCAAAAGGGGCAGGAGAGCGAGCGAAATAATACAACGTTTGTTCTCCACTTCAAATTAGCGATGCAGATGAGAGGGCGGTCGTCTGATGTTTATGAAAGAAAACCAAAAACAAAAAAAACAAAAAATCAAATAGAATTGAAAGAAAAAAGAAATAATAATAATAATAATAATGAAGTAGAATAGAGAAAAAAAAATAATAAAACTATGCCCTTGAACACGAGAAGAGTTCAAGTTTTACCACCGCGTGCAGCGCAGGAGCGTATATAGAGTGGGAAATCCCCTCACCGTCCTCGTATATTTCTAACCGTTAGGGAAAGGACGTAACATGAATTTTTATGAAGTAGGTACCATACGGGTGCACTGAGGAAGATGTGAGAAGCGGGTCGAGAGAGTGGAGGAGCAAAATAGAGTATAAAAGAAGTGCGCGAAAAAGAGAAGGAAAAAAAAAAAAAAAGGAGAAGATATGTAAAAGGAGAAGCTCGAACAATGTTATAGGTAGAGCATGTACGTATAAGAAGACCTGCGAGAATTATTCATGAATGAATTCCTCCTATATATACCAACCAATGTTCTAAATATACTTTTAGGCTTCATCTCCGAATTTCAAATCATATGCCACCCCCTCTTTTTTTACTTTTCTACGTGGTACGTATAATATAACTTTCCTCTTTTCCGCTGCTGCTGCTGCTGATCTCCCATGCACATATTATAGCCATCGTCGCTCGCGCCATATCACATCAAGGCATCGCATCCTTTGTAAATGAAATATAAATTGAATTATCATACATGCGTAATTCTTGTTTTTTTTTCTTTTTGTTCCTTTTTTGCACTGCAGCTTCCGTAATACCTACCTGTGACTTTCGACTCGTTTCGTTCTTGAAAATGAGAAGTAATAAAAACCGCCCTTTATATGTATTCATGAATATGCACTACCCTAGTTGTGAATTTAATGAACGGAATACATTTCTTCTGATTTTATTTCACCTGAAGTACATCATCAACGCCGCATGTGTGTAAAACTGTTCCGGAGCTACGTGTATGTGACATGGAACGTAAATTGACAATAATTGTTGAATACGGATTACTTTCCTTTTTTTTCCTTCAGGAGCAAAAGAATGGTTTTCAGCTATAATGTGGGGGGGAAAAAAAAAAGAATTTCTCTCTTCGCATTTCGTATCGGACGGTTGTATGTGTGTATTCGTCAGTTAAGTATTTCACACACTTTGTCGCGAGGTTGGGCTACATATACCGTCGGTATAACAAACGTAATAATGTACTGTGGCACCCAAATTTATAAAACCCGAGGGATGATGGGTAACCACCCGTAGAAATTTTATTTACCTTGTGGAGGGGACGTGTTGCGTGAAGAAAGTATATAAGAGGAAAGAAAATAAAAAGGAAAGAAAGAAATAAAGAAAGAAAAGAAAAAAAAAATTGGTGGAAAAAAATGAAATAAAATGAAATACTTCGATATCCTTTTGGCTCAAAGAAAATCTAGCAATGAGCATATACCCTCCAGTTTCCTTTCTCTTCTTCTTTTCTTTTAATTAATTTTTTTTATTATTTTTTAATTTTACCTTCTTTTTTTTTTCAAGCTTCTATCAAATATATTCATGCATAGGGGTGTGAACAAAAAGACGAGTAAAATAATGTAGTATGGTATAATATCTTAGGTATATTTTAGTTTGCCTAAAATTGTTAAAAACTGTATTACAACGTAACGTAGAAGCGTTTTAACGACATGTTCGTCATTATCATGGTTTATCCGTTCCCTATTTAGTCATATACGTATCGTTAGTTTCTACCTAACGCGTTCATATGCATACATGTAGGTACGTATACTAAACCTGAAACAGGGAGTAGGTATTACAGGCCGACCTAATTTGCTTTTCGTCTTAATTGGATATATGTGTTACCTACAATAGACGTCGACCTCCATGATGTTCTGCGCGACGCCACAAGGTAGGCAAACATCAAGAGACTCGGTAGAGTCTCGCGCCAAGTACATTCAAACGAACGTGCGGACTACCGAGTATCTTTACTGCTAGGGGATCGAGAAAGCGCTGTACGGCCAACCGTTCTATCAAGTATCTCCGAAATCATAAGCATTTCGGGAAATTTGGATGCACTTTCGCGATATGAATCGCGGACGAGCTCTCATTTAAGCGTAATTTCAACAACGTCAGTGGTCGGAGAGCTGAGGTATGATAATTCTCTGATTCTCTGATCACCGTTAGGCTCATTTCACGATTAAGCACCACCGTCATCGTCGTACGCTAGCTATATGTCCTCTGAAAACAAAACCTTTTCACGTAAATGGTATAGAAGGGAAGCCGCGGCTCGCGTAATATTCCTGTCAGAGCTAGCTCCTGTCAAATAGGAAGAAGGTTATAATTCCCGTCCGCCTAGCAGGTGGCGTCACCGTAGCCGGTACACTACGGTACACGTCTGATTTCTTATAGAGTCCGCTACCGCACAGCGACTCTTTTTTATTGGGCCCCAGAAAAATAGCGCTCTCATGGCTACCGTTCGAAAAATTTTCTTACCCCGTCAAACCATAATTAACACTACAATATTCTCCAACAAAATACAAAAAGTTATGAGATCCCCCCAAAGGCACCTACGGTGCAAAAAACTTCGCCAAGTACATTCAATGTTTGAAAAATTCATTAATAATAAGAAAAAAAGAATCCAAATCAATTATTGTGCCAACTGCCAAGTACATGTAACTTTGCATCGTGTAAAAATATAGAATTGGAAAGTAAATCAATGAGAATCAGAAAAAAAATAAAAAGAAATAAAATAAAATAAATGAAATTTAGAAAAAAAATCCAAAAAACAAATTGGAGGTAGTGGGACTTGGCGGGCTTTTTCGGAAACAAAATCTAGAATTTTTTTATGGCAATATAACATTAGCCCGCCAAGTCCCACTACCTCCAATTTGTTTTTTGGATTTTTTTTCTAAATTTCATTTATTTTATTTTATTTCTTTTTATTTTTTTTCTGATTCTCATTGATTTACTTTCCAATTCTATATTTTTACACGATGCAAAGTTACATGTACTTGGCAGTTGGCACAATAATTGATTTGGATTCTTTTTTTCTTATTATTAATGAATTTTTCAAACATTGAATGTACTTGGCGAAGTTTTTTGCACCGTAGGTGCCTTTGGGGGGATATATTATACCTACATGCATACGCGTATGGTATGTAATAAATATTCGCGCGGTAGACGACGTGAAAAATACACGCCACAGCAATAGGTGTCTCGAAAGAGAAAAAAATCTTTGAAATATCGCCATGCGGAGTGCCTAGAAACGATTTGAAAATTTGATATTTTCCCGCACAAATTTGAGCGCTGTCGATTTTCATTCCGCGCTTGATAAAGAACATCGGTATATCTTCGAGTATTATTTATTTATTTTTTACAGGGTCGGCGAATTTCTTCTCCCGTACAACAGACGCTCGTCATTTCTTTCCTGCGAAATCTCGCGATCGTTTTAGAGAAGTAAGTTGCATCGGACAACGTTCGGATAATTCACGCTCTCTACTGTATTGTAAGTAACTAACTATACATAATATACCAAGGGGTAATTAAGTTGAGCTGCAGCTCGGTTCAAACTCGGTATATAAGCAGTAGAATACATAGATGAAGCGGTATAAGGGGATGAATTAATGATGTGTATAAAGAGCCGCGGGAAGATGAACGAGTTTCGAGGATATATAGACCCGTAATATCGCTGATTTCAATGTCTTCCATCTCCGCTTCCCATCCTATATTCTATTCTATTCTATTCCATTCTATTCTATTCCGTCTTACTTTATTCTCTACACTATTCGACGTACACTTCTTTTATCACCTTCGACGTCTAACCTTTTCAATGTTCACCATTCACCGGATATGAACAAGGAGAATTTATCCGGAGTGCATTTATACCTTATAGGTATATATACCCACGATATTATAATATCTACATATACATGTATACCGTTATATATACCTACCTCATTGCTATATATACCTGTATACAGGTAGAAGAATCCCCTGGACAAGAGGAGTTTATGAATCGTCTGCGAATTACGTGACAAAAGCAAATAGATGAACAAGAAAAATGAAGGGTATATCGATAGCTAAAGAATATTATCCGATCCATGAAAAAAGATCTCATGTACATGAAGTATGAAAATTCTACGTTATTCCAAAGCCCATAAGCTGAATCTTCCAATTACATATCATGTGTATAGAAAATTCCGCCAATTTCTCAACGCCGCATCGATGCGTCGAGAAACATATAGTTTCGAAAAGGACTCAATTTATAGAGCTAGCTAACACCCGTATCAAGTGTTTGTCTGGAACGAGAAAAGCCATCGGAAACACCGCGACGCATGTAGCGTCATGCGGAGTACTATAGATAAAATAAATATATGTTATGTACACATAGTTTGTACCGTTATGCAATGTTGGTGCTGCAGCAGCATGGTCACCACCGCTAGACGACAATGAAGCTAATAAACCGGAAAATGCGGAAATAGTCAACCGACCGCATCAGATCTCCGGACTAAACCACGGGATGATGGTGGTGGTGTCTGCAGCAGCTTTGGTATATCTACAGACGAGCCCGTGCAATAATTATAACATGAATTGCTGCACCTGCAGTCTCCATACTTGCTGCTCCAAATTCGCTGCTGATACAGAATAATAAACATAACCTATACGCGCAGATATAATATACAACGACCTTCATATATATTTGCGGGAACGAGAGAAGTGCAAGGGATAAATGACCACGGTTATACCTATTATATATTTTGTGGATTGCGTCCGTGTGGGGAAAAAAAATCTAATAAAACAAATCATACATCGAGTGTCGTTTTATTGGTTTTCAAAACTCTTTTTTCGAAGGGCATATTTACCAACGGCGGATATGGAGGTTTTGGAAAAAAATTTCAAAACCAAAACCAAATTTTAATCCTCCGCCATATTTCACGAATAGAGTAACAAAAAAAAAAAACATATTCGGATTTGTATTCATCGACGCGTTCGCAGCATTACATGCACGTTTTTTTTCGTCCTTTTCTTTTTCTTTTTCTTTTTCCGTTTTATCCTGCAGCCTAGGTATATACATGCTATACCAATCGTTAACGATGGGTGACTAGCTTGATTTGGCGAGTTAACGAATTAATTAAGGGTTACTGCGGTAGAACGTCCGGGTCGAATGGAAATGTGGTAAATGAATATATATATATATATATTATATATTTAAAGTTACAGGTCATACCCCGCATATCCAGTGAACGATATAGAGAAATTGTTGCAGTGTTGGGGGGAAAAAAAAAAAAGATGCCGCGAATTTGGGTGCAGTAGAAAATAAAATGATTTCCCGTACGGTGGAAAAAGTATATAAAAAAAGTATATATCTATGTACCTACAAATATATTGGTATATATCGTATTTTATCGAATAAACTAAAATCGAATGAAGCCATCGTATAAATACATATATATGTATAGGTATATAGTCTCTATATATATGTTACATCTGCTAATGGGTGGTACAAGTTTTTCCGTAGGTATAACAGAGGGTAGGTATATAAATAATCCTGACGGGGGTGTGAGGAGAGGTAGTGGTGGTGTCGGATCGTACCGTTGCTCGAGCATTGGATAATACTCTCGAAAATGTAGATGACATCGCGCGTACGGCTAGAGGTACGGGTGGGAAAAAATCCCAGTGAGAGAAAGTTGAGGAGAGTAAGATAAAGCGCGGGGTTAATTCGAGAAGTGAAATCAACCCGGCTGTATTCCACCTCCATACTGCTGCAGTCCCAGGTTAACGCTTTAACGACACATACGAGAATGGGAATCGAGAAAAGAATTAAAAAAATATAATGAAATATAAATAAATCAAAATAAATTAATAAATATAAAAAGAATACCATATGGAAAACAGAAAAAGGTTTTTCTTGTTTCCGTTTTTTTTTTTTTTATTTTTTTTTTCGTCTTTCGGTATACCGAGGGAATAATAAAAACGTTTCTTCGTTTATTTTTCAACCATATACCTATATTACATACGTATACCTATAGGTATACCAACGGTAGCAGCTTCGTCGGAACCATATTATAGTATACGTATATGTATATGTGTATATAGATATAATATATTTTACATACAACGTGAACGGGTATAGTATGGCGCCGAAACTGGAGCTGGTGTAGTTTAATTTTTGTGTACAAAATAATAATGAAGAAAAAAAAAAAAAAAAATTCGTTGTGTGTATAGGTATAATATAGGTATATATGAAGTAGGTATATAAGAGTAGGCTGTGGAGCGGTAGCGAGAGACGAAAAAAGTTTAAAAGTCGATAGAACTTGGTCAAATTAACCCTCTTCCGGTTTTTAGGTGGTGCGCCGAGGTATGCCTATATACCATAGGTACTATATACACAGTGGGTGGGTAATTCGTATGTATAGATAAAGTAGCTTCGTCGAGCTAGAAAACCGGGACTTTGTTGGTGCAATATGAGGATGGGGGGAGGGGGGGGGGGGGAGAGCGAACCGCGGTAACGGGGGTTGCTGGTATAAACGTTGGTGTTGCTGCTCTGATCCCAGCGCGTCAATTATGGTACTAGCTAGAGAAACCCTGAAGGGATTATTAGGCGAAAACCACGAGGGATATTAGCTCGGTCAAGGTAATTTACCAATGGTTTGAAATGCCAAAAGATTTTAGTTTCACAGCGTACGAAGCGAGTCGCCGCTCATGCGCTAGCTGGCGGATATTTCTCTCCTCGTCGTTTAGCACAGTTTCCCCAGTTATACACGTATGTATACCGTTTTTGGGGAAAACTGGCTTAGCGCGGGCGGGTGAAACCTTTAAATGGGTATGGAGAAGAGGTTTTACAATTTATCTGGGGTCTCCTACGGTGATTATCTCAACGAATGCGTTACACCCGTTATTCGCGCCGGGCGTTTAATATTAATACGTGTACGACTTCTACCCTGCCGCATAGCCAACGGTAGCTTTTCTAGTGGTTTATACGGACTTGCGGTCGGACCTCTTCACCCTATATAGGTACTAGAACAAATTTACAATTTATACAATTAAAATTATCTTGGAATTGTTGTTGAAAACTTGTTATTTATATATATACACACATGTGCAAACCCGACTGAAGAAAACTTTTTTTTTCTTCTCCTCGTTTTCCCACCCCTGCAGAAAGTTAGTTCGAACAATTTTTCTCTTTCGGTCAATATATATAATACAGATAACTTTCATTTTTTCTATTTTCTTTTTTTCTTTTCTCTACAAGGGAATTCGAAAATCGCTGACGTTGTCGGAGGTGAAGCTGAACGAACGAATGAACGAACGCCGACCGGTTCATCCCCCAAGGTATTTTAGTCGCGATGGCTGCTTCATCTATCCAGTAAGCAAGGCACGCTCTCCAGATCGGTTGCCGATGTAGCAGATATAATATCGCACCCGGCCTGTGTTATCGATTATGAAATTGCTCTGGATACAAAGCGAAATGGTTCTTGAATTATCAGCCCGTGACCAACCTACTATTCCACCAAATATAAGCCTGCTGCATGGTGCAAACTGCAGAACCCGAAATCACGAGTTCATATTATACGCGTATAATGACAATAGGTATGTAATGTATATATGTACCACTATGAAACCATATACAAGCTTTATAATCCGGAATAGAATGAATCACATGTTATATAATACCCTTGAAGTATCATTATTATCTGATTATCGGACGGATTTAATGAATATATATATATAGATGATCCTTTCACACCGGATACATAGACATTACGGAGTAGGTACGTCAGTAGGTTCAGGATAAGTATGTGTGGTTGATTTTAATGTATAAAATTTTTGTTTCTAGCAAGAATAAAATCGTTTAAAATCTCCAATATTTATTTATGGAGAGTACCTACACTGTTATGTTCAAAGGTAAAATAATTACCTGACTACGATTTTTCATTTTATTTTTCGTTCTCGTTCAAAAAAGGGTGGACATGAAGAATAAGTTAAATCCACAATGAATGTAATTTACTGAAATTGAAAAAATCAAAGACTTCGGAAGGGTAGCTTAATTAATTGAGTTATATAGAGTAACCAGTTTGTAATTAGATTGTTGAGAATCATTTTCAAAGAATATAGAGTACAATCCAATTATGGATTATAAATAACAGTGCGTACCACGCGAGTGCAACTGTTATAAGGTGTGTACAAAGATAATAGGTATAAAAAAAAATATATATATATTAATAGAAAAGAAGAAAAAGTAAGTTACGATAACTAGACTTACTTTATCCTGTTATAGACGAGCAACTCAGCTATTTCCCGCCCTAACCTTGAGTACAGGGTTTCAACGAAGACGAGGACTTTAGGGTCGATGCGTAAACGAGCTTCGCTGCGATGGTCCGGAGCTGCTGGCAATCTGGTAGCTCCTCGAAGGGTCGAACATCTTATAGCAGGTTCCGGTCTCGTGTCTCTGTGTATCAGGCTGAAAAAGAAAAATTTTTTTTTCTTCTTTATTTTAATATAAATTTAATTAGATACAACGAATGTATGGTAGGTATGCGAGTTCACATCGCGACATCGAGAATTGGATAATCATTTAGCCAAAACATTGCGGGCTCCTAGAATTCCATTCTCGCATACGGGTATTAGCATTCATTGCGGGATTAAATTGCTAGCCAACATCAGAGATTTGTATAAAATTACTATAATGTTACACGCCTATATTATGCGTATATTGTCAAACCTACTGCAGCGCCGCGGAAGTTGCATTTCCATGAAGCTATATATTGTCTTATATAATACTATATATAAGGTGTGATGATATATAGGATACCTTCATCGATAAAAATCGAGAACGCGAGGTGTTTACGTACGTACCTCGTTACTCGTTGGATTTTACTTGAATTAAGGTGATTTTGAAAAGGCGTTCATAAATCGAATAGAAATCCTATAGCTATATAAACATAATCTGTGAAGAGATATGTGAATACGCGTCATGTATACGTATACGATGTAAAACGGAAGCTCGAAGGGCGTTGCGAGGAGTATGAAGAAAAATTTTCCCGCCTTAATAGGATATTCATATGTACCTCCATATATACCAATTTCCGGCGAGGAAAGAAATCAACTTTATTTCAGATCTACTTCAAAAGAACATGTAGGTATATAGGAAGTAAAAAATTCCCAATGGTGCATTATAGTTCTGCACCAAAAGGGAGCGAAAATAAAAAAGAAATAACGGTGAAAATGCATTTCTATATATGGTATATAGGTATATCCTTATTGCATGGAACGCGGGATACGCATGTGCAGGACCTCCGCGATCCCATGGGGTCGCATAAAAGCATAAATATGCCATGGGTACTATACCCAACGCACTATACCGTTTCAGGCTTACCTCATCTGCACGCTATTACGTTTGTTTTATGCTGCAGTTAGCATCGTGCATAATTCTACCACCGTGTATAGGTATAATAGATATATCAATAAAATACACATTTATATCTACACCGTGCACTGCAGGCTTCGATAATTAACGACTAGAATCAGCAATTTATTTATTATCGCAGTTACGAATTATATATATACGATATTCAAAATTTTACACCGATTCTAAGCTTGCACAATCAGAGGGTTTAGATCTCATCACATACGTAATTATGCTTCATAATATCTACGCGAAAAATAAAAAAAGAATGAAGAAAAATTGTAGACAAATATAACGGTGAACGTGCTTAAGTCTGATAAAGATTATCAAGTGAATCGAAGATAACTCGCGGTTTCCTCTCGACTCTATATAGTATATATATTACATATATGTTAATCCTTCGAACATGGAGGAATTCAATTAGCGTAGAACTCGCGCGTTTCTGCTTCAGAAGAAGGACGGACCTTTCGGTTAGGTCAACCATGAAAAAATTATGGAGATAATTAGAGGAAAAGTTTGTAAGGACTAGTCTGCAGTAACAAATAACATATATAGGTATATACCTATTCCCTTTTACCTTGAACCTTCTCCTTCAATTTTTCTTTTCTTTCTCCTTAGATTTACCCGTATTATATACATCTATATACACCGAATCCTTCGCACGCGGTATGCGCTTCAAGTTAGAGTAAACCTTATCGTATGTTTCATGGCTTGGCGTGAGTTCCAGACGTTAACACGCAGATTATCGCAGCAGACACAGTCGTCGTTCCCAGAATAGGTAAAACGTTGATATAGCGATATCGATATTACGACTCCCCCGCACCCCACCGCTACTTCGTCATCGTTGAATCGATTTTTCTCCACCCCAGAAATGTTTAAAAAAAATTCAATGAATAAATAAAATAAAAACTAGTTCGAAAGTTGCGGAATCTAGTGTATTGCTGTTATATGGAGACCATAATATACGTATGTATACGTAATGTGAAGCTATACGCCGTACGTGCAATTATTCTGATTAAAATTTTCTTTTGTATCAATGTTCAGAGGCTGGAGAGCTTGTGAGGTAACACGATAGTTTAATTATTTTATAGTTGCAGAGTAGACGACTTGAATAACGACATTTCGCTTCTATAGCTCTTATAATACGCAACGTTTATCACCACCAACCATCACCTCGTCCTTTTCCACTCCTCTTTGGTGTATAAGATATTATTACACCTAATGCTCGGAAATGCGAATGATAATTGCGACCCGCATTCACCTCTAATAGTGATTGTCTGATAATTAGTGCTACAACAAAGTTGCGGAAACTGTTTTGTCACCATCTGTACTTACCGCTATATAATTACGTAGACAATCGGTGCTTGTAGTTATATAATGTAATAATAATTGTTAGGAAAAATTTTATATCTTCTCACGAAGGAACGTTCCGACATTTTTTTCTGGTACAGTTGGAATAATACGTGTTCCGTACCGTATCACGTGTAAATTCCACCTGAGGGACTCGTTACACACGTATATGTACACATACGAAATATGTAGTATGTCGTGTGATACAGGGTATCTAAATGTCCTTTCCAGAGCGTATACCTATATACCTATAGGTACACATAAAGCTAAGACATCCGCCGGTTCGCCTTGTCTTGGGTGAATAATTAATTAAATTTGGTATATCTTACTTATACCGTCCCGCAGTTTATTACACCAACGGGGTATATACATGTATGTACATTGTACATATGTATGAGTGAGATGTATATAATAATAGTGGGACAGAAGTATCTTGTACAATTTCAGAGAATCTCTCGACTCTTCCTAGATGTATGTTACATATAAAGGTAGGTGGATGTATACATATACGTATATTTTCTACGTATAATATGACATACACGCGACGTTCAACCGTAGAGAACGAGAGGACTGACGTATCTCGAGTACATTTTACTGTCTGCAGCGCGATAACGAACGAAGCCCACACCGAAGAAGATATAGCTCTCTTTTCATAATATCACCCTGCTCCGGTACCGCGCCGCCACTGCTGCTGTTGCTGTGATGTTGGTATATTAAATATATATGTATAATATTATATGTTTTCCTCGAGTTTATAATACGTATATATATAACCTCGCAAACGTTACGACGACGAAGACGAGGACGTCCAACCTGTAAAATTCTGCAAGTGTGAATATACCATTGGTATGTATAATAAACGTGAACGACTATAGACGTGTGGTGTTTGCTCGGTCCATAGTGCAGATTCCGCGATTATCGTTAGTCGCGAATTTGATCGAATCTTAGGGGTAACCACGCATATGTGTAATGTTTCTGTCCTTGTATGAAAATCTCATTGATCGATGATGAGTATGTTTTTGATACCTATAAATTATCTCATTTTATCAAGTATCTTATTATCTCAGTTCGCGAAACGTTCGAAATGGACCACCCGGTGTATAGGTATATATATACATAATACGTCGCAGGTGACGCAACCGGAAGTAAATTGCAATACGTGGGTATTTCGAGAACGGAAGTCTTCTTTGGGTATAGAATATCTAACGCACATGCTCATACCCAAGGTGTACATACCTGGTGTTCGAGTAAATAAATATCTACATAAATTTATACACACGCGAATTTAGCATTCCAGCAGGACGAAAATTAGGGCGTAGTGTTCGTACGGTTTGTTGAAGAAATCGCGTCCATAGGTGATTTCTCCGGTGATTTATCGAGTGGAGCTGTTAACGCCATTGTGATAAGGGTTGAAACAAACCTGATTATATTATAATACGAAGCGATACGTATATTCATTTACTCGGAGGTTTTTTGGTCGTCGTAATATATTATTATAATTTAAAATCAGGATATCAGATTTGTGCGTCTGAGTTTATCTTGTTGTCACGCCATTAGGACGATATTGATGTAATTTAATATACCTAGTGGCGTGGAAAAGAGAAAAAAAGGTGATAAAAAGAAAAAAAAAAAAGGATGTAATAAATTTCGCTTTTTGAGACAAGAATATAGCCGCACTTGTTGTCACTTAATACAGAGGACTATATTTTTCACGCCCTAATTATACGAGCTGATTCATGATTTGGTTAATTTAGGGAAACCGTGGCGCCCGAAAGTTTCGCCTTTTTTTCCCCCAATTTACTCCTAGGTTTTTCCCTCGCGTTATCGCTTATCGCGACCAGTTAATAACATTAAATTCCATTTCCAGAGACTGGCATGCGTGTTTCGAAAATATCTAGATTATATGGGTACGACGGCGTCGTCCGGGTGGACGATGATACCAGCCATACTATTCGTGTCTCACCATACGCACAGGTAGTACGTACCTGTAATTCCGTGTCCGAGGGTCATAGAAAACTTTATAAGGTAGAGGGGCAAAAGGATACCTAGCTGACTAGATACCGCGCTATTTTTTATACGTAGACGCAATTATCGTATAACTGCACTTATATTGCGATTCGTCGTTACTCGAGTAAGATGACAATAATAATATAAGGTATTGACCAAGCCACGCAAGATCATTTCTATACGAATTAATCCCCCCACTCCCCGCGGTCTTTACCTAATTTTATTATCGTCATTATTCACTTCAAAAATCCAAAGATTTTGCTGATCGTTTTCATTCTTGACCATCTGCAGGGCGGCTACGTGTACACGCATGCGGATAGAAACCTATGTGTATAACTACATTTATGAAGCTTTCCAAGATCACGCGCAATTATCACGCAATTTCGTGCAATGTGATCGTAAAATTGAACAGATATTAAGTCCATAAGTAACTCCGCATAGTCACACGTATGTATACGTCTACATGTATAATTATATAGTATATTATTATATAATAACGCGATATAGGTACATATAGGATATTTGTTCACATTTTTGTGATGTTTTTTTTTTTTCAATATTTTTGATCCGCACCATCAGTTGTACGTACATGATATTATCCGATGTTTGAAAAATTTACCGTTACAAATCGTGTCGATGAGATAGTTTTCTTCGCAAAAATTTAATTCAATTTGAAAATTGCGTGAATACTTGCGGAAGTTTTTTCTTCTTCTTCAACTACAGTTTTAGAAGTATGGATTCCATAGAGAAGAAGAAAAAAAACGTGAAAAAACTTGCGATATGCAGTGTGCAAGGATTCAAGATTAATCAGGGTAATATAGCTGGTGTGGACATATATTATCAAATTATGAAGAAAAACTTATAATATCGTCTCGATGGCTGATGCTGCACGCCTCATAAAACTCGGAGCGTCAATCGTTGCCGTGCATAAAAGTTTAGAATAAATGAATATAATTATCAAACGGGACGTCTGACGACAAGAGTGACGTTCAATTATTTTTTCGTTTCAACGTGCGAACCGCCTCCCACGTATATAAAATATCTAATCGACAGTTTTCGAAGAAAAAAAAATGAAGGAGGAATGAAAATAAGTAGAAAAAAGAGATGATTGCAGGGTTATATACCTAGACAATTGATCCCGCCGAGATATACCATATTCCGTAACGATTATATCGCGCTAAGGCTGCAACTACGAGGGTGAGCGTTCGAGATCGAACCGTCAGACACATTTCTTTCGGATTTATATCACCGGAAGTAAAAGCTCCTTTTTATATATAACAATGACTGCGAGCCATGCAGCTAGCTTTCTAGGAATAAAATTTATTACCGAAGGTCAATTTATGATTATTACATACAATATAGCAGATATTTACAGCAGTCTCGTATTATGAAGATAAAAATTTTTTTTGCAGAAAGCTGCGGCGGCTCCAGGGCGACGTCAATTTTGATTTATTATACTTTCAAAACCCGGCCGTCAGCTGTTCAACATGACAAAAAAGTTGATCAATTATAATCGAGAGTAAAGTGAATAAAAATTTATATCTATTATACGGTGAGTAAATTGACCGATAAAAAAAAAAATTAAACAAATTTTAGGCTTCTTTTTCTATTTTTTTTTTTTTTCTGCTAAAATTGCTTATGCAATTGTTTCTCAGGGGCTCGTTTCGTCGTACCCCCCGGCCCAAACAAAAAGAAAAAATGAATCTAAAGGAACGGAAAAGAAATGGATTTTTGTACGGAACGAAGGTAGTTGAAATTGAGAAAAAAAAAGTTCAACATATATACATAATGATAACTTGAAACGCAAAGTGTTTGTAAATCTTGCCACCCCATTTCTCGCAGTTGACGAGTGGTTTTTTTGCGGCAGATAATAATATATGTCTCCAATTTTCTTGTGGCTAATTGTAACCAGGGGACATGGATGGTATATAGGAAGAAGTTTTCGGGAGGAGATTAAGGGAGGATATGTACTAAAATATATGTAGGATGATTTGGCGTCGGGGCAGCGCGGGGATGATGTCGAGGTTTGATTGAGTAACCGAAGGGTGAGTTCCGCCCACTAGGTATAGGTATATTATACTATAGGTGCACAGGGATCCTGTACAAGTTGATTGATTGCCGATCCTGAATCGTGATAAAACGTGCAAACGAAAATTAAGCTATTCCATGACCCGCGTGTGTCTCCCGCCTAGCCAGCTAACTTTCGGGAGCCAATACTGATTCGCCACCAATTTATCTGCCGTCGTGTTTCCCATCTATATACGTATATACCTCACGTCTCGTGTTGTTCAGATTGATCATCTCGATCGCTATATCCGCAAAATCGCGTGTCTTTCGCCCGTCGAATAACAATTTTGTAAAATGATATTATCGGTATGATGACGTTTAATTTGCTATCATGTCTAACTTCTTATATCATATCCAAAGACGTATATATGTATATACGTGTATTATATATTTTGTGATTGATATACCACATAAGAGATGTAACCCACATTGTTATTTAAATGGATGTTATTAATATGATTCGTCGTGTGAAACGACATGGGTATATAGTAGGTGCATGGGGTGATATTAATTGCAAAAAAATAATGTATCGCTGTTTCTCTGGTTCCACCTCTTCATATTACGTTTTCGGAGGACGACGCGCGCGTACTCTGGTGAGCGAAAAAAAAAACTTAAAAAATATACGCCATACGGATTCGTTCACGTTAAATGTACACGATGAAAATTTACCGGGAGAAAATCGCGGATGTAGAAAAACACTATTCTTCAAATATTAATATCAGCCTACACCATTTACCGTTGTTCAAGTTGAAAAATTACTCCACTGTAGATGTATATAGGTGTATAATACACGTGTATAAGTACGTTTGAGATTAAATTTTTTTTCAAACATTAAATTTCAAAGCTATAATTTTACATTAAGGGACAAAATTATATTATAATTAATGCGTTAATTACAAGCGAAGGAACTTGAACTTAAATTTAATTGATTCTTTTGTTCTTCTTTCATTCGATTTTTTTCTTTTTCGTTACCTTTACTTTGTTTTTTTTATTTCTTTTTTCGAGAAACCGAGACCCTCTTTTTTATTCGTAATTATATTCTTATAAAACCGGAAAAGTGGAGGGTTAAATTCAGGGTTTTATTCATTTACAACAAGAATTTAAATCCTTAATATTATTTATGAAGATCGCCGGCGGCGCATGGTAGTTATAAGCTGCTCCCCAGGACTTTTTAATTGATATACAAAGGCTTGATGAATATCTGTGAAATTTTTTTTCTAAAAACCTATAAAGTGAAATAAAATGCTCGACAAATTGCTATATGTGTAGGTACTTATGTCTCACATGCGGTGGATCCAGATTGTCGTACGTTGCGAGCGAATATTTTCCCTTTTCATAAAGCTATACGCAATAACGATGTAATTTTCAATATATTAACAGCCGTTTGAAACTAAAAATAATACATAACACACGTTTGCATGTAACACGTGTTTGTACTATCAACCGCAGCGCGTTGCAACCATATACGCCGATACACGACACGTGTACCACCTCATACATATCTACACTGTGCATCACGATTACGTATATACTGACATGTACATATATTTCTATATCTAGGATTATAGGCATACCACGTGTAAGGTATATGTATAGATATATGCAGACAGCACGCACAAATGGGTGAATTTCCGTTCAAGTCCTGTACTACAATTGCTGTACGTAACGGATTCGTTATATCATACAGAGTTCTGGGATTGATCGATTATAATTCAATTTGTAAACGTCATTGTACATAAATGCAAGCATATAACGATGTTGCACGTATACGCATATAATAGCGTGTAACAAAACGGAATCTATAATTCAAAATTATCATACCAGACCCATAGATGCAGCGATACATGCATAGTGGAAAACTATGATACGACGACGTTGATTTTAACGATGAATTTGAACGGCATTGGATCTATGTAGATACACTACGTGCAGAAAGCTTCTAATTAGTTGATATAGCATATAATTTTCGTTTGAATATTTCTCGTGATATTAAACGGAGAGAATTATTTGATAGGAGTAAAAGAGGGAGAGTAGGTATTGTCGCGGTTATATTCGTCGCGGTGTGGCGTCGAAAGGAGAAATGTACGAATTAAGGGTAGTCGGTTGGGTAGGGATCGGTAACGTAATTTTAATAACGGAAGGTCTAGCCATCTCACGACTTGCTCCTTTAATAATAATTAAGGGAAATTTAGTTCTGAGAATGGCATTACTCCGGCGCGCAGCAGCAGGAGCAGTGGCAATATAGCAGTAGCAGGTAGAGGGATGTATCAAAGTTGAAGCAATTAATGTATAATGTCATTTGGGTACGCGTGCTGAGTGTCAGCAATTTATAAAGCGTCGTGCAGAAAGATTCGCCCCAGTAAAATTCTGTACCATATATGTTATACCTGCATTCCGCATAGTATAGAAGAACGGTTCATAATATGGACGACATTGTCCATAATATATTATATCAATGATAACGTTCCTTCGATCTATTTTCCGTAACCAGAATTCCCTAAATTATGTTAGAATAATTATTATTACCTGTGGAAGCACGTTTATATGTCCAGATTTTTGTACCACGATATCGCACGGACAATAATAACGGCGAAAGAACGTAGAGACGTGAATGCATTGATATAATACATACGCTAAAGAGTTCTAATGACATATTATGAAACAGCAGCAGCAGCACAGTTTCTGCTGTAAAAATGCCGAGCAACAGGCGGCAAAGTGTTGTACCTATGCATATACAGATACCGATCATCAGCCGCGGCTGACCTTGTGCACCCGGAAATTACGATAGCAAAAGTTTCATCTGGAGAATTAAAAAAGTATAATAATCCTAATTCCAGTTCAATTATTTATGCGAAATATAAGGTTTCTGCTTGAGCGGAGAGATCCTCAAAATATAAATAGCAATTAGTGTCCTATATAGTGAGACCTTTTTTTTCTAGTAAATAATTCTTTCTTTTTTCAGAGTATAATTCTTTGTATAAAATCTGAAAATCGCTATTTGATCAATTTGATTGCAATTAATCGTCGCTAAAAATTCAATATGAATAACAATAGAGTATGGCCATGAAATTTTCGATTCCATAAATTTACAAATACAATATATTTCTTTCTTTTTTTTTTCCTTTCCCTCCCATGTATAGGTACAGTTGATTTGATTAAAAAGTTTGTCGAATCTAAAAGACGTCGTTTCATTATTATATTAAAATCTGCCATTCGTTTTCACAATTCTAATTTCATTATACACTTTCCTGATTCAAAAAGTTAAAATAGCACCGCAATCAAAGATGGGGAAAGAAAAAAAATAATAATTCATGAATAAATAAATAACTGAATCAAATTTGAAAAATGAATACGAAAAGGTATTTCGAAATTCGGTATACAGTATACTATACGGATATACAGGGTGGGGCAATAACTATTACCACCTCAAATATCTTTGAAACTAAAAGTTATTGCGAAAAATTCTTTCAATAAAAGTTATTCAGTATTGAGGGGGACGTTGTATAGAGACACCGTTTTTTTTGTTAGTGGAGGCGCTCAGGAGATATCAAGGTCATCTTCATTTTTTTAAATGGACTCATATGTTTTTGGTCCCATAGCGTGATAGCGGCTTTTGAGACGAATTCAACGACCTATAACACGAGATCGTTTAAAGTTGTACAAGATCGTTAGTTCATCATTCATACCTTACAAGATATGCTCAAAATGATGGCCATTAGCGTCGATGCAATATTGTAGCCTTCTAATTGCTGACTCGGTCGCACTTCTTATAATGTCAGCATTTATTGCGGCACATGCTGCAATAATTTGTTGTTCCATATTTTGACGCGTAGTTGGTACTTCTTTATAAACAATATTTTTGAAGTATCCCCACAAGAAAAAGTCTAGAGATGTCAAATCTGCCAAGTATCTACACATTATTTGTTTTATTTCTAGGGTGAGAATGATGAATGGACGATCTCGTACGACCTTAAACGACCTCGTGTTATAGGTCGTTGAATTCGTCTCAAACCCCGCTATCACGCTATGGGCCCAAAAACATATGAGTCCATTTGAAAAAATTGAGATGACCTTGATATCTCCTGAGCGCCTCCACTTACAAAAAAATCGGTGTCTCTATACAACGTCCCCCTCAATACTGAATAACTTTTATTGAAAGAATTTTTCGCAATAACTTTTAGTTTCAAAGATATTTGAGGTGGTAATAGTTATTGCCCCACCCTGTATAGTGGTACTATACACTTTTATTTCTATGTATATAGCGCAATATATTCATGTACAATGTCCCGAAATATGTACGTATATACATACCATACCGTCATACATATGTATATAACAAGTGGCACGTGACAACGGTGCTGAGAAGTAGAGACAAATTGGTCGATGGGAAGTCGAGGGAAAAAAAAAATCTGGAAGCGTGACTGAGGAAAGAATGCTCGTAAGATCAGTGCAGGGTGAATGCGGGGCCGCGGGGATGAGCGACGAGTTCCGTTGCGTTAGGGAAATTCGCGTTCTTTGGATTAATAAGAGGTCGTCGATTTTACGCCTTGCGGCTTTCGCGGCATTTGAATATAATTACGACCGCTTATATATAATAAATCCAAAATTATTCTTATTTTTATTATTATCATCATCGATTTTTTTTTTTTTTTTTTTTTTTTTTTTTTTTTACTATTACACTCACTTTCGCAATACATATACAGAACTGTGTTATAAAAAAAAAACACCTTTTCTTCTCCAATTAAAAAAAAAAACAAACAAAAGCGTTCGATATCCACCTCCAAAAAATTAATACGAAAAGAAAAAAAAAAAAGGTAGAAAAATCATCGCACGAACGAAAAGTACTCGTATCAGTCGTTTGCATATTCGAGACCTCGAATTATGATATTTTTGATTTTTGCTCGTCGTACGCATCAACAGTTGATAATCCCCGGGTGCGTGAAGCGATGGGGTTTAGTTTTATCATCTTAATTACGTGTATCGTGAGGTGTTAAGTCACTACAGGATTATAGGGGTACTGTAAAGGCATGACGGCGCGGGCGTGAGGAGGCAAAGAGCGGTTGAATGTGAATGAGGCTTAAGGTTTAGGGGGTCGAAGGTTGGAAAGGAGATATCACAAAGGGAGAGTCGTAATTTTATTAGGCTTCTCCCACATATTTTATGCTAATATAACGCAGCACACGGTAAAAAGGAGTAAAGGGTAAAAAAAAAAGAAACCCAAAAAAAAAAGAGGAAAAAAAAACAACAATTGTGGGTGAAAAGTGAGTGAGAGAATGACAAAAACGAAAAATACGAAAAAAAAAATCATTCCTTTACACAACTAAATTAACTCACTAACGACGTCACGCCCTAATCAACTGACTACCTTCGTTTACATACATATATATATATACACAACAGCTGAGCAATAAAAAAGACAGTGCCGCGCACACCGCGTATTGCTGTGATTACCACTCTAATTATTCTCCCTTTTGCAAAGACCGGGTTGTTTCAGCGCGGAATGAGATTATTATACACGTGGTACTGCGATATGAATTGAAAATATTACGCATATACATATTACATGTTTCAGACCGTCATAAGAAAAACAAAAGAAAAAGAGAAATGTAATAAAAAAAAGAATTTATTTCGTCGCCAATCAAGATTTGTAGCGATGAGGGGAGAGAAGGGGGAAAAAAAACAAGAAAATTTTCTCTTCAATAATGAGCAGGAAAATCAGAAGGTGATATGATGGATTTTCCGTGAAATTTAAGGTACTATAATATAACGAGAGCGTTTTTAGATCGGAAGAGCGAAACGCAGGTATAGAAGTCCCGAGTAAGCTTTCAACATCCTGTATAACTAGTAGCTTTCATGGTAACTACTACTGCAGGTTGGATTTTGAGTACGTCTCAGTTATATGAGCTGAGGAGTACAGTAGTAGTAATGGTATATCTCAAGGAGCCTACGTCGGCCATAACGCTATTAAATAGCGTCGGTGCGGCCGTCCATGAATTACCCATTAGATGCAACCCTCCGTTCCGATCACCTACTCTGCTAACGGTGTACAGTGAACTTCCCTGATCTAGCCTATATAATCTGGTATACAAGTGTATATATGTATGTGTAGGTACGTAGGTAGGGTCACGTTTGGTATGGTATAAGGACCCCGTTGTTGTCCGCTCGCTATAAGAAACTACAACCAAACTACAGAAACTTGCCCCTTTACACAGCTCAACTAACTCATGTATGAATATGCAAATAAATATACCCAAGGCACACGCGGCCATCGATTGAATATTTTAGCGCCACCCTATGTGCACTTGATACATACATGAATTTGTGAATCTATGGACATGAAGATGAATTGAAGATATATGTTTTTTTTTCGGGGTAGTTCGCGTACATGTTATCTAAAATATCTGTACGAGATAGGTGTGTTCGTGGGTGTAAGTGATATCGTGTATATAGTATATGTAGATAGTAAAGCAGCGAAGGGTTCGTCAGGGCGCGTGTCTGTGACGCTGGGGCATTAATCACGCGTCTAATCAGGCCTTGGCTTCGAATCAACTCGGGATGGACCCGCTTTACAGCTAGCGCGCGGGGCAAAAGGCCACCGACTAATCGGGGCAATATAGGGTGCCCTGAAAATTACGATATACATCCACTCCCGGTATATATATATATATATTTCATATAACAGATCCGACCTCCGAAACGACCCAACGAAATTCAGACTAATTAACACCGAACTTTCATTCACCTATTCCCGCAATTCCGAAACTTTTTCTCCTCGAGTATCAAAAGACGAACGATATAGAACATATCGCTTCCAATTTATTTGATCTTTCGAAAACAAACGATGCGTGAACATTAAGTTTTTACCCCGACAAAATATAATCGCGCGTTCTCTCGTACATGATGTACGACGTTATAGAATTTTGCCGATGCGGTTTCGACACAATTGTTCAAACTTTGACGCTTCACTCTCTCGCGCCCGTTTAGATGAGGTGGAATTTCCTTATCACGCACGAATAGGGCGAGTACATACAAGTCGGAAGGTACGGAGCAGCACGTAGAAGGAACCCTCTCGAAGGTACGTGAAAGGATTAAGCCCGCGTATTATGCGCAGTAGGGAACGACCGCGGCACCATCTTTGGTATATAGAATATGAGCTGTGGAGGGTGTTCGCGAAAAAAGGGGAAGTTTACCCCTTATATGTCCCCAACACTTCGACATCCTTGAGCCGCGAAAGGATTCCTCGTCAATTTTTGATGGAGAAAAGGTCCGTTTGGATTCTGAACGAACTTGTATTTGGAGAGCTCCTCTCGCATACACATCTATATGAAAAAAAAAACATCTACCTTCTCATTGGGCGCACACAGCAATACTTTTTGCGTATACATATATAAAAATATAAGGTTAGGTTAGCATTGAAAGAAATGGAACTACTGTACATAACCGTTCGTGAGAGCAAAAAGTATAAGAAAATACAAAAAAGAAAAGGAAAGAGAAGAAAAAAGAAAATAAAGTATGTTTACCGAGCCTCAGGGGCCTGTGCGTTCCGGGAGTGTCTTCCTCGAGTTTGCTTCTCTTCGATTTTCTTTCTATCCCTTTTCCAACTCATTCCTGCATACTGTACATGTATACGTTGTACATGTATGAAGCAGTGTAGAAATAAGGTTTGAGACTCGGAGATTTTCAAATCTTTCTTTATAAATTCGAGACTTCTAAATGCTGCAGGGTGCACTCCGATTTCCTTTCGTTTTGAATTCTACATCATCTACGCCATAAAACTAGAAGATATCTGCCGCAGGGTTACGGGTATATAGGTAGATGTACCGAAGACATTTGAGTATATCTTTCCGGACGATTGAACGGCTAGGTACAGTAAAACTTTTTACGATCAGATGCAGAGTCTGAATTTCCTCCGCAATTTTCAGATCTTTGGACGATTTAACGGTGCAATCTGAGTCAGCGCCGAGTTTGACAGAATCGTGTTATATAAATTACTGTAATGGATTTCGACTCCGTAATTGGGATCTATATTCGCAGCAGCACAGAGTTTACGCAAATTTCTATATCAAATATGACGATTGGAAGAGAATTTTTTCAGATTATTCCTTCGTTGGTTAATAAATTCATTCATTTATTCCCTTAGCTGATGCACTTTGGGCTACGTGTTCCGTTGCAGCATCGGCATTAGAATGAGCGAGACGAACGGTAGCGCAAGAAGGGTTATTGAGTTAGTGGTGTGCTGCAGTTGGGAGGTTTGAATTGGCAGTGATTGGCGGAGCAACAAACATCCGGAAGGTTTGAATCCCACGACGACGTGAAGTACGTTCAGTCAGCAAGCATTTGAATTACACTCAAAGCTTCTCTTACTTGAGAAGTACGAGTACAGTTAAGTACAGTATATGGTATTATGTATACTCCTAGCTTTCATCACCAGTCTATCCTTATAGCGTTACGTACACCCCGAGATATACGTCATCCTAGTTTCTCTTAAACAAGGGAACCTTCGAATATACCTCAGAAGCTATAGCCATCAAATTGTGTACTCGTTTACTCAAACTATAAGGTAAAGACGAGACTGATTGTAACCAAGGACTAAGAACAATTGACAACAGTTAACCCAGTCTTCCTCCTTCAAACAACCGCCTGCCACCGAGGTCACATCATAGACTTCCACCCACTTTCCAAAAGTTAACTAACCATATCTGCATTTTAGTATACTACAACCAAACTTCAGTCTGGTGACGAAGTTTTCCCAACAAATTCTAGGGCAATTTAGTCACCGTTGTATAACCCTTTGAAGGTTTGACCGTCGACGAAGGAAAACTTGATAGTGTAAGGCAGGTACACATTTCGTGAATATTCGGGATGACATTAATACTAATGAGGAGAGAAACGTTGGACTATCAGTTTGAGCGAAGTGTTTCTCTAATCAGTCGAGGTATACGGACATTTGTATAAGAGTTTAGATATCTATGACGGACAGTTAAATACAGGAGGGTTTAAATATTGAAGCGAGCCAAGTTTCGACCTACACCTATACAACGCAGGTGATGCTATTACTCCAATATCATGGAAAATACATGAAGATATTACAGGTTATGTACGTGTGCGAGAGGTATGAGCAGAGGAAATGTCTGAGTTATATATATCGTGGTGTTAGTATAGATCTGGAGAGTCTAGTCGGAAGGCGTCGGTTATCCGCTCCCCGAGATTGGTCCATATTGGGAGGAGATGAAGCGGCGAAGTCCTACGTATATATTCGTCTTCTGTAATTAACTACTCGAGTCCGTGAGCGTCTCGACGTCCGGACAGCTCAACAGCACCCTAAACCACTACTTCGGCAGGAATTGGAATTGGAAATGTAATGTTCCACAAATACATCTTACTAAATTTCCCATAACTTAATTCGTTCCTCCCACCAGACGTAATATTAAATTTTCAAGAAGCTAAAAACATGTCTAGCTGCATATCCAGATTAAATAAAATTAGTATATCGCAATCCCACTCTCAAAAATTTCGAAGAGTAAAAATCGTGCTGGTCTGGAAAGGTGAAAAAATATCAGGTGTAATAAATGTAAAAGAAGTTTCTATGGATTACTCCGTTGAAAATTGGAAAAAAACTCTATAATCACCAACGCTAAGTGGACTTGCATTTAATGCGAAGACTACAGTGATATAATCAATCCTGTATACCAATCGACTCCAAAGTGCAGACAGTTTAGGGTGTATAACTACTTCGGTCGGGTTCGGGTGTAATAGATTGTGGTCAACTTTCAGATACGAAATAGTTATACTCGCAGTCGGTTCCATTAGTTCGTTAGTTAGTTGATTAGTTCTATAAATTTAGCGAGTTTATCTCGTACGATCGTTAATGACAAAGTGCGAAAAGTAAACGTTATATATCTATGTGTGGTATATAGATTTTCTTTACTTGAGTTTTTCGCGCTGAGGGATTTAAGTTAATAAATCCGGCTCCACGGGTTAAGAAACCATCATAGCCTCGATAGAAAGTGATGAAAGATGTACACCATCAACGAAAATAAATGGAACGAGTAAAATACCTTATATATATAATAATACATGCGTTTATATACCTATATATAACGCGATGCTGAAAACACTGATTTATTACTAAATTAAGCAAAGCTGCACAATTCCTGGCTATAATAAATTGTTGTTCGTGTAGTAAAATGAAAATCAACCGAACCAAATTCATGAAAGATCTGCAGAGGGTTGAAAGGCAGAGTCATACGAGATCACATAGTACACCACTGTATGATGTGACATGAACAACGAATAACGAAAGAAACCAAGAAAAAAAAGAGGATCGAGTGAAATTATTGTTAGATAAAAAAAGAATAGTTAATCTAAACTCACCTGGAAAACGGGCTGCTGATGACGTAATAGGTGTAATAGAAGATGCTGAAGATGGATATGAGGAGCAATGCGACGACGCATCTTTTTACAGTCGTTTGTTTGACGATACACCTTGGAACGACGTTTCCCAGCAATGGAATGCCGGCCTCACCACTCGAGCTTACCATCGCGATATCGGTAGAAAAACAGCAAAATCTTTCACTATATTATACGCAATTAGTTTATCTATTGGTTTTTCGATGATTCTAATCTTTAAAATATTTTTCTCTTCTCTGCTCTTATTATTATTATTATTATTTCTTTTTTTTATCTATTTACAAATGCTGCGGTTGTAGCGATGAAAGATCATTATTCAATTTTTGCGTTTTATGTACATTTAAAAAATAAATTTTCAGCTTCTTAGCGTGTTCTACATACATGATATATATAGAATTATGGCGTATACATATATATCAATTTTGTTTCAAATTTACAGATACTCTTTTGTCACATATATAATACGCCGTTACAGTTGCGATAAGATGTGTGTGTCTCCACGAAATTTTTTCTGTCGAGTCAATATACAACGTCTATTTAATTAATTATCGCCAAATTTCAAGTTGACTTTTTAGACTTCATACACGATAACACCGGCGATACAATAAATGAAAGTTTATTATATTAACAACGACGTTTTAAAATTTGATGTTATGCAAATAATTGCACTGAACACACTCGCGATTTCAGGACTGCAGGTTGTAGGTGGCAGGTACTTCCACTACACTGATCAAATAATTCGATAACTTTGGCTTCGTCAATCTCAATTGTATTAATTTACGGTCATAAGAAATAAAATTTTCAACAAAGAAAAAAATATCCGTACAGAAGAAATGATAAAATATAATTATTATATATATTTATTAAAAATCCTCGCACTTCTTCAGGGATTTAGTTCGTTCAACAAATTTGATCTAACTACGTTTGAGTTTTGAGGTGATTCACAATAATGATAACGATAGGTAAAAGTATCCTTTTTATCCTCCTCTCTCGACGAGGAGATATCCGCACTTTTTTTTCTTTGTTCACCACTACCTTCAGCTTCACTACTAGAAGCACTGGTAGCAGCAGCAATTGCTGCAGTTTTCTCGTAACTATGATCGTCGCAGCGGTCGAATCCGCCGCACTCAAGAAATTTGATATAAAGTAACGGCAAACCCTTTATACGTTTCACTGGTAAAATTCTTCGGAATTTGTTGTAGCGATTCTTCATTGATAAGGTACATTGCTTTATTAGGGTCTCCAGGATCACCGCCATTTTGTGAGGTGCTAAAGCACAATATGGCGTCGTCCATAACTACTTTTACATCGGTTTAACCCATTTGAAGAGTGAAAAAACTTTTTCTATATAAAATGTAGGGAGGGAAAAGAACAAAACAAACTCAACAACAATATTCGAGCAGGCCAAACGCCCCTAGTTTTACGACTATGACGAGATAGTATGGGGTTACGTATAACGAAAGTTCTAGTTTAATTTCACATCAGGGCGATTCATACCGGTAACATCATATCGAACAATATATGAGAGAAAACTTTTTTCCAACTTTTTACTCGCACTGTATCCGAGTAGGTGTTATAGATATGGGTATATTACGAAGAACTGGATCACTCGAAAGCTTCGGACACCTTGAACACGACTTTCCTCTCCCGAACATCAATCATACCAGAGTTGAGGGCGATATTAGTTTCACCACTTCCATCCGGTTGTTCCTCAACCAACGCAATATAAACCACAAACGGGCACGAAGTGTTATCGGTTACTTTCCGGCCTTGAGTATTTTATTGTAACTATTATTACAATCTTGCTCTTTTTTCTTCTCTTCGTCACGAATTTTTTGATGTTTTTTCACGGGTATAAAATAAAACCATTCGTTAGCAAAAGCGAGGTCGGAGAGATAGAGGAAGATAGAAGGTACGGAGGTTTTGCCGTAAATTTGAGCGGTTTGTTTGGTTTTCAAGAGTGGTATATACCTATATGGTAGGTATGGGTACCTGGTGCCTCGTTTTTGGTTGTTCCCGTTTCGTCCCAGTTTCCGTTATATCTGTATGTATGTATACGTATGTATCTATATCTACATCTATATTCCCTTCTCGTCCCTCGTACTGTCAATTAGGGGAGACGTAGGGCCTTGCGGTTTTTACGATGTGATTCGTCCTTTATCTTTTATCTTCCTTCCACTGTTAGCTTCTGTATATGAACGACGTGATCGCGGTTGTTTCGCTTCGTGTCCTCCTCCTCCTTCTAGTCCCACTCCTACTCCACCGGCACCTTTTCCTTTTCTTCCCGATGCTATACGACGTTAACCCTGTAGCTGAAGCACGGAGAAGAACGACTAGCTCTGCAAAAATCCACACGCGTTCCTCATCGGCTTCAACGAAGATTGGTTTGATCGGATGCACGTATCAAATTTACATATGGCGAACAATATCGATCGATGGGTGAAAGAATTTTCCGTCAAAATCCAGAATCCAGTAACCGTTAATCTGTAACAATCATTAAAAAAAAACGTATGGGTTAAATAAAAGACATTAGCTTTTCAGAATATCAAATATAACAACGTGGCAAAGTAGCCATCATCCTCCATAATCGAAGGACGAAAAATTCGTGTGAATCAATATACGTATATAGGATGTACAACCGGTGGGGTTGATTCCGAGTAAAAATTTTACTGTTTTATATGGAAAACTGAGTCAGATTCAATCTGACTAAGGGAATACATATTATACAATATTATACATCGTCGCGTGCCAGTAAAAATCCTGGCAACCCTGTGTCGGGTTTCCTTCGTACGCAAGAACCTTTTTGCGTATAGAAACATATACGTATACATTGACATATATCAGTTATACACACAAGTTTACCCACACTTATATCCATATACCTTAGTTCTATATCGATTTCCTTTCTATAGGTAGGCTGCAGACACGATGTCGTATACATGTAGAAACGCGTGTGCGTCGCCTTGAACGTGCTAGGGGGGCCAAAAATAAACCAAAGGTTATAGGTACAGGGATGTATATAATATAAGGGTGCTCGATACATACATGCATATACAATGTATGCATACAGGTATACCATACAACGTTTATAAAAATTTGAATATAAAATACATCCCGCAACTTCAGTTCTTCGTTATTTTTCACCGGAATAAGTTATACGAAGTCATCGCGATAACCAGTTATGCTCTACCAATGAGAAAATCGGTGTTCAAATCGCGCGTATACATATATATATATGTCAATTAATCGGTGGTACATATATTCCTAAGCATCGATGTAGCCGTTGGATATATTTTTTTTCCCTTCCGACTTTCTCTTCCTCTTCCTTTCTCTCCTTTCGTGGTACTCCTCCACCCCTTTTCCTTTCCTCATCCACGACCCCGAAACATCGCTCAACAAGAAGAGTCCATTAATCAAGTTGCTCGGCTAGGTTTGGTTGGAACGTAAAACCGTATAGGTCGAGTTCGTTCCTGCTTCTGCAGCGGTAGAACGGAGATGAGGATGGTTAGGATGAGGAGGTGGATGAGCAAAAAGTTAGCGGAAAAACAAAATAAATAAATTGAAAACGAAGGGCTGGGTAGATATAAGGGGTGGAAAAAAAAACAACTGTGGGACGAGATTCGGGACGCCCGACAATTCTGGCGGATAAGGGTGCGCGAATCTTGACATTTTTCTAGATAAACATGAAACGATACCTTTTATTTTATTTTATCTTATTTTATTTTCTTCTCTCTCATGGTGTACACATGCAGGTTCACTAGGCGATCAAAGTGACGTATACTCCCATCGAATATTATAAGTTTCATACATCAAACATGAAATTCGATAACTACGATTCGCATCTGCATCCGCATTATATGTGTAGATTTTTAACTAACAATAAATGAAAATAAAGTTTGATATTTTTTTAGTCTTAATTTTTTCAATTTCAGATGAATAATAAACAGGATAATACCTTTACTGTATAATATTTATTAAATTCAACTTCATGAACAGGTCGAGTAACATATTTCGTGAGCAACTTTGCGAAGCATGTAGTATATGAAAACATTATACATACATTCATACATACAATACATGAGTAGGTATAACAATAAACACTAATATACTCCCCCGCACATTCCGCGTGTTAGCTTTACTCATGTATGTATATGTATACATACCTATATATTGCTCCAGAAAAAGTAATAATGTATGAAAATATTCAACTGCAGCAATATTTGTTTTATGAAGTACCTACCCGTATACGAATAAGGTACCTGTTCGTGAAAAGTTTCGAGAAAAAAAAGCAAAAATGAATAAATTTGAAACGGGGGAAAAAAAGAAAAAAAAAAGAATTGAGAAAAAAAAAGAAGAAAAAAAAATTGTTGAACCGAGTAAAAATGAATAGTTTTGTCATATATTTTATCGCGTTTTCGTTTTTATGATCGTTGGATTCGAACTGCGGTACTATACGGTATACACATATTATATATAAGAGTATAAAGGTAGACGAAAAGTGCAGAACCTGGTTTACGGTCGCGTTCCAGAATAAAGTAGATGTAGATATATTTGGTACCTCAAAAACTCATCCTGGTAGGTATGTATAGATATAGGTTTACATTATATGCCTATCCTATCCCGCGGAACACGTCTGCACAGTCATGTGATGTATAACACACTTAAATATGGCGAGTATATTTACAATATTTCTAGATTTTTGCAAGGAACGAATTTGAGGATGTTGGACATTTGAAATTTCGGGATATATTGCGATATTCGAAAGGCGGAAAAGTTTCGGAATAAGTGTTGTAAAGAAAATTTAGATCCTTGTAGAAGTATAAGGTATATACGTGTGTTCCCGCCGCGACATGCAGATGGCAGTTTTACGATTTTATACCACAAACTATGATATAGTTGGGCAAAAACTAACCTAGTCCATTTTAACTCCCGGTATAGCGAAAAAGTTTTTCTAAATCTGTGTACGCGCGTCGATCTCACATGGAATAAGAAAAAAGAATTCTAAGACAGTTCGTATAACCACCTAACCCCGTGCTGGTTCTGGGAAATTTTGATCGAATAATCAGTAAATAAACCAAACTTCGAAACCGATCAGATCGAACGAGAATGTTTCCGAAAAATGCAAAATTTCTTAATCCATACCAGTTTCCTGAAATTGTTATTCTAATTAACGACTCGAGGAACTGCTAATTAAATATATGCGCGTATGATGTATGTATAACGATCGATTGTAAATTAGTTAAGTTAGTTACGCGCTTGTTGGAGGAATGAAACTTGCAGCTTTTGCACAGAGTCACAGACACAGCACACAAACAAACACATGGCATTTAGGTGGCTCGGTGTGCGACGTCAAAGCTATAAATCCAAGCACGGAAGTATCTCAGAGCTGGAGGGAATCTAGGTAAGAAGTAGTAGCCGGGGTTTGTTATGTAGAAGGTGGAAGGGATATATATGAGAAGGTAAGAAAAAAGAGAAGAAACAAAGAGAGCAAAAAGGAAGAACTGCCATGCAGCTATAAGGTAAAGAAAAGGAGAACAGATGTGCAGTCTTAGAGAAGGAAGACCAGTAGAGTATAAACTGGTCTAGGAAGGTAAATAACCGCGACTTGACGGAAGATGCGTCGTCATTCGGAAATCAAGGGTCCCGACAGTAGCTGCAGTATACCTGTACTAACCCAAACTCTCCGAATCCTTTCACAGAAAAAAAACAATCCCAAAGCTAAATCAAAGAAGCTAAAATACTGCACAATCTTCCGCAATAAGACAGTGCAGTTTTTTTGTTTAGGTAAAAAAAAACAAAAAATTCAGACTACAGCTTAACTATACGACCCATTATTTAAAATATTCTACCTAGTTTCTTGTTTAATCTTTATTTCTATTTATTTAATTTTGTTTTTTTTTCGTTCTCTGATTCGATATCATTATTAATAGGAGGGGATCAGGAAACTTGAGAGCAGTGTACAGTAGAGCAACAAAAAGAGCTGCCGTTCTTTTCTTCCCCCCCGTTATACAATTCGCACATAAACCATTATTAGAGGGTAGCAGATTCGCAGCGCGTCGTCGTCACCGCGATTTTATGCTCATCTTCTGAGAATTGTTATATGGCTAGCAAATAATAAAAGAAGAATAAGAAGTGGAGGAAAACGATATAATAGGCAGAGTTATGGAAAGGCACGTTCATTCAATTGGGTCGCGCGCGGCTACTAAGGTTGTCTGACGATGAAGCATTCCTCCCGTTCACCCGCGTTTAAGCTATACACTATTACCTATACATATACGGTCTCTATCGCCACTGTTGCAAAAAGAAGAAAACGAAAAAAAAATAAATAAAAAGGAATATGAATAAAATGAATAACAATAACAATAACAATAGTAACAAGACCTAAATAGACAAAAAGCAAAGAAGCAAAGTTCTTTTCTTTTTTAAAAAGTTGGAAAAATCTCGCGGAACATTTACCCTCAGCCTACCATATAAGAGACCGTGTACATACGATGTTATCTCTGGCGCAGATAAATAGTCTCAAAGTAGGCGGTTTCTATATTTAGAATTTGTAGAGAGAATTACAACATTTATACAGGCTGTCGAGATACAAGTTTATATCGCGTCGAACGTGTGCAAAATCAAATTGTGCAATCAAAACTGATCGCGAGACGCCTGGCGCCTTTACGTACGCATAGGTATGTATAATCCGACGTATAATCTACATGTATACACGGCGCATATATCAGTTCGCATTCAGAATGAATGAAATAGAAAATTATGTATCGAGACGCGGATAAAATATCTAATGATTGTCATTCGATCATATAATCAATTTCATTCAACACATGTATCTAGCCTATATATATGTAACAGATTTGTCTATATGATACCAAATGAATTGGAAAAAAATATATACATATCTATATAATACATATATTTTGATGAGCTACTGCAGCAGCAAAAAGATGGGAAAGGGAATTATATAATGTACATAGCGAGCTATCGGTTGTACATACAGGGACGACGACGTCGTCACTCAGCACCGTCATCACCCTCGCGCGTTTGCTATCGTGGCATTGACAGTGATTTGAATCGGAATTGATGACAGCAAAACCACGTTAATGTATCGCCCATCATGAACGTGTGGCAAGCTGCGTATAATAAAACGCGGGGTATTTATACGTTGAGTTTGTTTGATGCAAAATCATCGGCCCTGGACCGCGAGATCGATAATGAAATATCAAGTGTGTGGCAGGAGAAAAAAAATTAAAAAAAATGTAAATTGAAAAAAAAAAGGAAGAAAGAGGACGCGAAATATTTGTAGATAAAACATTCTCAGATGCTACCGCTGCAGTCGCTACCGATAATACCGAGGATTATACCCATACCGGTTTACAACGGTTCGCGGCCGGGTCACCCGCGAGATTTGGGAAGATTCGGGATAGCGGGAAGGGAGGGGGGATTCCTAATTATTGTACTTCAGTCGCAAATATGTGTATAAAATGAATTTCAGAAACTTTAAATATCTGACAATGAGTAATATAATTATGGCAACATTTTATCGCGGTGTAATACTTTTTTAATAATTGCAGAGAAAGAGATGTAATTAAAATTATCAGAGGGGGAGAATCGCATAAAAAACTAAAATTGCAAGAGTTAATGTTAACATATGGTAATAATGCATATAGTAATTGTTGAGGTGGAGAAACGTCCTAGTATTAATTCGCCTCGGTAACGGACATACCTACCTATCTTCAGTAATATATTCTACGTGAGGAAGTGAAACGCATAATTGTGTTTTACGAAATGTAAAATTGTTTTCATCTTTTTCCTTCCGTTCTTTCAATCTTCTTATTTTATTCATTTTTTAACCCTGTTTTGAAATTCAATTCTTCATATATTTCTTCCAGCTTTTTATACCGCATATATTTTCATATAGCTATATACGTGTACCTGTAGGTATATGATATAGCCTCAAGCTTACATAAATTCGTATCCGGATCGTACCGACATATGTACAACTCATGAACATGTTTAATTTTTGTCTCGAAACTTTAAGAATTATAAAGAAAAATGTTTGAACTCTTGAAAATACGAAAGTTTTTCGATTCCTACATACGCTTACGTACAGAATTCTGCGGCAGCTGGGGTAAAGGTTGGGGTTCTAAAACCGCGAAATGGGGATGAAGTGTACCTGCCGCTCTGCAGTGGTGAAATATATGTATAGGTTGAGTGATGGAATCAACCGCTGGTGAGCTTGGAATATTTATTAAGCATCGCTCGATGACACGAACCGTGATCGTCAATTCGACCCTCTTGCCCTTCATTTTATCACTAACCCCAGTTCCACCCTCTTCAGCTCACCGCACCATTTCGTTACTTGACCAAAATCGCCCGATCATATTTATTTTCCTCAAACTCTATATATATCGGTATCATTTATCTGCGGCTTTTCTGCACTGTGGTATGATACCGTGAGAGCAACGCACAGTCAATAGAGGAACAAAAAACTAAAAAAGAAGAACCACCATTTTTCTCTCGCGATGTATAGGATATCAAACGATTTGTATTGGTTTGGTTTTAAAAAAATGTTCGATGCTCTTTTCGAGGTGCTGTGCAGGAGGGTAGAGCGAGTACACAGAATATGATTGATCTGTTTTTGTATACGCTAGCACGTCGATGAAATAATAGATATTTCCTGTTATTGTCGAGTTATATTTTCAATGTGGCAAGGTTTTTCTTCTTTTTTCTTGAATCTTTTTCCACCCCAAAAAGAAATTCCGTCCGATTAATTCGCATGATCCAAACTTATTGTTCCAGACTAAACACGAGGTGAGAAACATGTTAATTCGTGTGTATGATCAATGTCATCGAACGAATATTTATCATCGCGTTTATCCAGCGAGTTTTTCTCCTGCCCCGAAGTGCTGTCGTATCATAAGTATAGCATAACCCGGTGAGTGTAATAAAACCTCGGGGGAAAAAAAGATTAAAAACTAAGAAAAAAAAAGGAGAAAGAATACGAAGACTATATGGAAGAGACTAGAAGTCGACCGTTGCGCGTTCTTGAGATCGAGAGAGCACCGTGAGGTGAGAGAGAAGAGCGAGCACGCGTCTATGAAAGATAAGAATATAGAGATGAAAACTGTAGGGTAAAAAAAAAAAAAGAAAAAAAGAAGACATGGGTGGGAGTAGGGAAGAAAGAGAGAAACGATGATGCGCACCGCAGCAGACGCTAATACACACCGTCTATGGGAGTGCATAGCAGCAGCATCGCCACCATACCGTCGTTCGTTGCATCATCGTACGTATAGTTTTAACTGACCGCAAGCAACGTTATAGTCGTCGTCGGTGTTGAAACTGCTACGTTTCAGCAATAGTAGCAGCGGCAGCAGCAGCAGCAGCAGCCCGTTCGGTTGGAAGGCGAAACGGGTTTCCAAAGCCTTTCAAACGTAGCACCACCAGCTATCCCGCAATATTCATTTGATATACCATACCTTCGATATAACCGTATTAATTACGATTGTAATCGAGCTAACCCTTCCGCAAAGTATAATGAATTCACCAATTAGAAAGTATCACTTCGTTTTTTATTTGTTCAATAATTTTTGTACACGTGCGGAACTATCCAAGAAAATTTCTACTGCGTAGTATGTTGGTACCGGAAATGCGATTCGTGGATGTACCTATTTTTCTGCAGTATAGTTACACACGACAGTTCGCGTATAGTAGAGATGCAACCTTTGAACTAGTGAAAAATATTACTCTGTTTGTCAGATAATATCAGGACATATCTCAAAGAAAAATAATACAAAATTTTGCTCAAAGTCGAGCTCAAAGTTTGAATCAGCGTCAGAACGGAAGAAAGAAAGAAAGAAAGTAAGGAAGAAAGAAACGTGCACCTACTGAATTTAAATCTACATAATTGGCTACAGTAGGTACAATATCCCTCGCATAAAAGAAAAGCGTTTAAACATTCGAATGAAACAGACATCAGAACTGTGGAGGGAAAGAGAGAGGGCGGAAGACAAATACTTGACGCTGAACCGGAAGTCGTAAATATTGAAGACGTGATGTTTGACCATTATATCGTAATTTAATAAACTTTGATTTGTTTTCAGATTTCTTCCGGCAAAGTCCCTCCGTCGTACGATCAACTTCGCGTACATTTATCTATATGTGTATATAATATAAAATACTCGTACGTCCGTTCGTGACGCACGTGAGTGGTGGATGGGTATCACATATGTACACATAGGTATCTTATGTACGAAACATACACAGCCATCTTAAGAAAAAGTTTGTTTCGTCGCATTACAGCTGCGGCTGTACATCCCCCTGTCCCGTGTGTAATTTCGACGTAGAGTTTTGCGGATCTATGTGGAAGAGAGGGTGGAAAAAGAAAAGAAACGAGCAAAAAAAGCTCGAAGTAAAAAAGAAAATAAAAAGCGAGAAAAAAGATAAATAGAATAAAATAAAACAGCGATCCAAAGTTCACGGCCTCCGAAAGTTGTGGAACCGACGACGACGAGAGTCCAATGCTCCATAATACGATCTCTTCTCGTTCACCTAGGGGGCCCACATAACCGAACCCTGCTTTTGCTGTTCCTCCTAACCTCCTTTTTTTCTCCTTTCCTTTTCTTACCTTGCGATGCCTTAACTCAACTTAACTCAACCCAACCCAACAAAGGTACCTCGTTACGAGGGACGTGTGCGCGAAACTCGTTTTCGAGTGGTAAAAGATCACGTGCTTCCAAAAGTGTATTTATAAAGTTGTGGTCGACATTTATATAGTGCAGCTTTTATACGCAATATGTATGCATATATAGACATGAATACATACATGAGCTTTGTACTTCGAAGAACGCTTTACTTTTGTTTCTTTCATTTTTTTTCCTCCTTTTACAACTCATATTCACAGCTAAGGGTGATTAATTTTTTTCCATTCGTTGGACAAAAATGTGCGAACTTATTTTGTTTGTGACGTGGAATGAAGTAAAATTGACGATGTTTAAATCACATATTGTATTTACCGGGGATAAAAGTTATAAAATTATCTCGTAAACTGTTTATTGATTTCTGGTTGATCGATACAAATTATGGTATGAAAATGTATTATCGTACGTACGTGTACATTATGGGTGGAATTTCGCGTAAATAGTTCCTGTGTTTGATAATGCGCGAATGTTTCCGGTTGGACAACCGAAGCCGGCTCATCATAGCGCTCACCGCGCTGCACATAGCCGTTTATGGATAGAGCGCGGCTATATAACCGACAATGAGGGAAAAATCTTTCTATTTCTCTCTATCCATCTATCCATCTTTCTCTCTTTATCACTCTCGGTTGGCAGAACACATCATAATATATTGACGTCAAAATGACTTCTTTCATATGCATATAACGTGCGTATATAATAGCGGACTCGGAATTTTCGTCCCACATAATTAACACGCGGCAACATCAAATGTGCAGGTATGTATATGTGTATAATATAATTTTAAATATGCATCCACGTATATACATACAAGTTTATATCTGCGGTGGTTGAAACGCACGTGATAATTGGCTGAGCACATAGCTGGAGTATTGCACCGAGCAGTATGTACATATGCACGAAGTGTACTTGATGCAGATATATACATGAATTACGGGAAGAGTTTTCGTAATACCCGCAGTGTATATATATCGAAAATAGATTGAGATAATATAGCGTACAGGAAGAAGCGAACCAAAAGGGCCTATATACTAAAAGGAAGTAGATAAATGCTCAAAATCGGTATAGAGACATGGTTAGGTCAATTGTAAAATATTCACCGAGCATCGACTCGCATCACCGCGAGTATCGTGCACATGGGGAAAAGATTCACATATGATTAGTATATTTACATGAACGATGCCCTTGCTGCCATTGCGCAGCGCTATCATCGATGTCTATTACAATAATGACGCGTGATGCAACCGAGATACAACTTTATCAAGTACTCGCTACCATATACCTACTATTGAAGTGGGTAGAAAGAAGCTAGAGACGTTTAAAATACACATTTACGACCATGTGCGATTTGTACGTGTGTGGGTGAATTATGTGTTATAATATCGGCTACTATACGGCGGTATAGAAGAAGGAGAAGCGATTGATGGTATTCGCTATATCTTGACATTAAACAGATAGTCGATGATGCGGCAACCGCCTTTGCATGATGAGGCCTATTACAATGGCATTTCAATTTTCATATTGTAATAATAATATGTTCACGAACAATACGATCGTAGGTACACCCGGTGAGATTGATTCCGACTCATTTTTCCATACAAAACAGAAGGACTTTAAATCAGAATCAACCTAGCGAGGCGTACATACATACATGTGCGCAGCATTACCGAGCGAGCACACAGAGACGATGAATATCAATTTCTTCATCGTAATGATCCGTAGGCTTCGTGGAAATGAATAATAGATAACATACTCCGCGCCGCAGTATATTCGCAATCACATCAGCATCAGGTGAGAGATGAAATGTTATATCGATGACAATAGATTCAGGTTTCACTTATTCGCAACTCACAACGAAGCATTCGATACATCATCACTAATGGGAAAGGTATAAGCTAGATAACAAATATATTCACTATAATGCACTCCGAAGTAATAAGTTTTTCTTCTTTTTTTTCTTTTTAGTTCTGACTAAAATACTGAGAGAGTGAGCCACGTGGTCGGAATAAACGGGCAGTCGAGAGTGTTTTAGGTGATCGATTTACGAGATTTTTTAAAACCTTTCTCAATTTACAACCAGTTGTCTGTAGGTTTGAGGCGCGATATTCGCGACCGGGATTATATACGACGTTAACTACCGTAGGAAAATAATTCGGTAAAATATCATTTGTAAACTTATCTCGTAAGACGTTAAATCTTTTTGAAAACTCGTAACTGGATTTAAATTTTATACACGATCTCCTCTGCAGCCGCAAGCTCAACTTTGACGCGCAATGCGCGACGTCTTTGAGATCCCAAAGTAGCGAGGCGAGGACATTTATTTAGCTATTCTTCCCAAAAAGAAAAAAAAAAAACTCTGTGGAATTTAAAACGCCGAAATTCATTATTAATACGCCGTTAAAGATTTATCGACAAATAAAAAACATGATCGTGACGTTCCTTTGCCATTTTTCGCTCTCATAGCGGAATTTTGTATCTTATTTTTCCGAGCTGACAAAAAAATATCCGGTGGCTGGTTTCGCCTGTATTCTAAAAGAAAAGGACAAGGACAAGGATCAGGATCGGGCACGAGTCCGGCAACTCATACTATTTTTACAACTACTCTCTTACTACCACTACTCTTCTATGAATCGGACGAACGGTCGGGCGTTTCCAGATGTGGAATTTTTACTGCTTCGCAAGCATAAGTCTTGACAAGGGATTGTACGTACGACGGGCGTTAAAGGCGACCCATGTTTAAAGTTGAGCCCCCAAAATCCAACCGGCTCATGGACCCCGGGACGGTTTTAGGAAAGGCTAGAAGCGTTTCTGGAGGCTAAGGAAGGGACTAGACGTTCTATACCTGGATGGAAGCGAGCTACTGCATTTTAATACCAGGAAACGAACCATAATAACGGAAACGTTGCCAGTTTTCGAAGAGAAAACAGACAACAGACAGACGGACAGACAAGCGCGCAATAAGATGTTGCTCGTCTATCGTCAACTCTTGAATTTCTCATCTTTCTTCACCAGTCAAGTGACGGTGAAAATGAAAATGATAAGAGTAGGTTGGAGCATCCCGCGTTTTACTTGAGCTAATTAAACGACCGCGACCTATATTTAATTGTTTAATGCCCCCACGTGCTAGTTAATCTTTGACACCGTTATTATTATCGCAATAAAGCACAACTGCATCGTGAGGACATACAAAACAGTTTGGGCACGTACATAGTTATCGAGTTGATGTTTAAATAAAAATAGTTATTCCGAAAACATAATAATCTTTTCTATCCGATGATTCCCAGTAACGAACTTAATCGTGCGAGCTTATTTTCAAAGATATATAACATTTTTCACACATCGTCATGTGTGATAAGACGCATACGACAGAAAAAAAAAATTCATCTATCAATCGATCTCTGACGCGTGATCGTTCTCAGCTGTAACACATGTCCCAATATCTCAGTGCATGTAGATATTATATTTGCTGCATTTTCTTCTCTTTTTTCCTTAGCTGTAACGGCGTTAACATCGCGATGATATTTAGGGTATCATTCTTTGAAACTGATTTATAACTCGTTAAAAAATAATGCATCTGATTGCGAGTAAAATCGAGAAAGTCGAAAAAAAAAAGAGAAATATCGAAACATAACTAAACTTACCAGGGATAATGTTTTCCGTCGGATTATTCGACGTAGTGCCCGGGAATTTTGACGCAAAGTTTACGTTCAGTTTTCCTTGATATTTGACAGTTGCATTGTCCAGTTCATCACGTGACAGTCTCTCTCTCTCTCTCTCGTATGTTTTAATGGTGAAGATGCAATTTGGATGGATGATGTAACGAATGTTTGAGGTTCACTCCGTTTCTTTGACGTTTAAATTTTGATGAGAACACGAGTTCAGTGCATCTTGTTCCTCCATCACAAGATCCACACAACATCCACAACTCTTTGTCTTTTAGGTTAGGTTACGTAGTAACGCACATCTGTTCATCGTAACACCTTTACAAGGATGTGAAAATCCTTGAATCATAAAAACAAGTCACTGCGGATTTATATCGAGGGGTAGATGAGTCTGATCGTCGCAGTTAGTGACAGTGAAATCTCGACGAAGAAATACCGTGGACCAACGAAAGAACGCGAAGACAAACAGAACTTTTCACTCCGAACGTGAAGGAACACCGAGCGCGACGACACGTTCCGTTCGCCACCGGCGTCAAACTGGCGACTGGCGTCTACACTTTACTGGTTGGGAAATTGTTGGAGGGGGAGAAAGCCGACGAGAACCCGAGAACCCCGAAGAAACCGAGAGCCGAGTGGCATCGCCCGGCAAATGACGCGTCTCTTCTTGTACGCGCATGCGTTTTGAAAACAGCTCAAAGACACACGCGGTCGCGCCCAAGCCCGAACACGGAATGATCATATTGATGTGTGCTGCACCGTGCGCTGCTTCGCTCTACTCTCTGTAGAATGAAATACTCCGAAAGGTTTCGCTTCGGGGTCACGCTTTTCCGACCTCTGGAATAACACCGCACACTTCTCCATCAACGATATTCGCAATGAAATGGGGGAAAAAAAATTCAATAAAAAAACGAACAAACGGTAATTTTTGATTTCCGATAGGGAAATTGGTTCCGCAGAACACGCACGGTATGCATAGACTGTGTAAAATGCAGAATATATCTACATCCGCATAGGTCAAAGAAATCGTTGTTCGCTCATATCTCGTACTCCCAGCAGGTTGTAAGAGAGTCAAGTTCGCCTCAGCTATCATGGGAATAATTCATAGGGTAGCTAAAGTTAACGAGTGTACAACTGAATTGCAAAATAAACCCTGTACAGGGAAGAGAATAGAGCGGAATAGAGAATGAAATACGTATGCATACACAGATCGTCTTTATATTGTTAAGACTACACGGAGACTTTTGCAATAGTTTCTCTGGTATATATGGGGGTGATAAAACCGTCCCGGATTATAGCTCATTGTCGGTTAAGCCCCAGATTCGCATGTTCGAACGTTGGTTGGCTGAAACCCTTCATCGCGTATCTTCGTGTCCGTAGACACAAGCTGTCCAGATTCTTTTAAAAAAAAAGTTAAACATAATTTGAAGAAATGACAATCGGTCTTTGATTCTCTAACCATCTCGATGCAGCAGTCTATATACTAATTAATAAATTACCCGTTCACTGCATCGGCATTGATTATTGAATTGGAAAAACGTGGCCTCGTGCAGAGAAGTATAAGGACGACTTTTTTTGATTTTTCATCCTAAATATGGATAATAACATTCTCAGTTTTCGTCTTACGAAAGATCAAAAGAATATCAACTCCTTGCACCAGTACGCTTAAAACTTCATTGTTTGATTTTTTCTTAAAAGTTTTAACCTTTGATCCGGTACGCCCCGATTAAACTCGTCAACGCCAAGGGAATTCAAAGTATACATATACACACATAGACGCGGCGAGATTTTAATACAGATAAATTTTCGTTTTGTTTTTTTCATCTCAAAGTTTTACTTTACAGGTAAACAATATTCCTCGAGGTGATAAGGAAAGGATATATAAACACAAACTGCAGTTATAATTATCTTTCCAACCCTTTCTCCGGATATTAGGAGGTGTGAAAATCTGCACCGTGTGCATCCGTGCACCGCTTTACTAAAGTTAAGTCGTTGTTGAGTCTCCAGCGCAGGAAGGAACATCACGTATTAGTCCACGGAGCTTGCATAGGAATCTTTCAACGTATGCTACGCTACGTGTGTTTAAACAAGAAACTTGCCTACCAGATGTTAGGTAAAAACGAACTATCCTCGTTTCGTCAGACGGTGTTAAATGCGATGTGCTAAACAACCGTAACACTCAACCTAACCTGACTTGACTAAACTTTTGCACTGCACATACATAGGTATATACTACCTATGTACGTACGTACGTACCTTCGTCCATTTTAACTTCTATCGCTGCATCGAAAGCTAAACTACTTCAAGTTTGAACTGACCAAGCGAATTTACTCCGCGGGTCTTTGCACGATTTCTTAATATTATACATAATTCGGGTACCCGGGTGGTAAAATTTTGCATCTATGCGATAAGAGGATTATAGTTGCAGATGTTTTGATGATGTGTGAAAAAAAAAACTTACTCCCAAAAGTGAACAAGATAGTCGTCGCAGAGGAGAATCGTTATTCGTTTTATTACAAGTCGTATACGCAACAGCCTTTTAAAGGGTTTGGTTAAACGAAACAAATTGACGGCTAATAAAATGCTAAATACAATTCAAACGAATGGGTCGCATCGTTACATTTACCTGCTGTACTTGGTATACATCCTAGTTTTCAACTTTTACGAGCTTTTTTCTTTTTTTTTTTTACCTCACTGCAGCTGTATCAAGCGTCGTGTAAGTACGAAGCAATCGCAGTCAACCGACAATCAAAACTTGTTGCGGGGTATATATAAGAGCAGAATGGAAATCTACTGTTGTCAACTTGGCAACAACAACAACAACAATTTCCTATAGTTCCGTAATCACATTTTAATTATATGCAGTCAACGTTAACGGGTTATATAGTTTCAGGCTACGTCCTACAAAGTTTATATAGTATTAATATGGGATTAATCTATACCTATTTTTCTATAGCAAGGTTTATCCCCGATCGTATAATATCCTTGCTACAGTTGAAGTTGGTTGAAGGTATCTTGCCTTTTTCTTTTATTGTTAGTCAGTCGCGTATAATGATACAAATCCCCAGGGATTCGATACTTATACGTATTTATGTAATTTAAATATGTTGCATGTATAATATTTACATAGGTATTGGTATATAAAGTTTCGTACATAATTTTCCGTTTACCATAACCATACATACCCATATAGACGCATCTGGAACAAACACATTTTGAGAAATCGTATAATTAATATTGTTTTTTTTTTTTGTTTAATTTTTCTTTCTGTCCCTTGATTTTTCTACACATTACATTCATCAATTCCGACGTATATACTGTCCTTGCGATCCATTTAATTCACCGGCAGGAATTTATTTTTTTTCTGTGTTTTTTTACCGCTGCGGGGTAAAAAAATCTAGAGAGATTCCATTAAATTCTCTCTAATTCATATCAAATACCGTTGACGTCAGCCCTACTCGACATCAGGTGCGTTATGGCTGATGTTAAGTCCGACTCAAGAACGGTAAATGACCCGGCATACAGCATCATTATTTATTCCACGAGGGTGGAGACGTCGCGCCACTTTTCTTCCGAGACTTTCAAACATTTTTCCCTGTAGATCATGCCCCTAGGCTCTCTTTTTTTGACTCCGCTTTATTTTTTTTAAATTTTATTTATCTTTTTTATTTTCTTCTCTTCCCCTTAATTAGTAAACTTAAATATAGCTCGTCAAGTATGGGCACGTTATATCGGTTAGTAAAATGACCTGAGTACATGGGGCGCAAGGAACCGTAAAACAAAAAAAAAAAAAAAAAAATTAGAATTATTAGCTTCCTGAGCAGGGAAATCAATTCGTAATGCGTATTAGGTTAAGAATTGACGTACTTTCTTTTGTCATTTTGAAACGCACGGCCTCGATAGCTGTCCGCAGGACGATGTGTTTACTGGGAATTGAATTCTTGACTTCTCGCTATGGTATAAATGCAGGAGGACAACCAACTCTGGATTCTTACTAACGTCCAGCAGCAGGTCGTTTGGCGATACGAAGGAGATGGGAACTGGGTACGTAATGCTTCTCGTTTCTCGTTGCGATCCTCGAACGGATCAGAAATAGTCGAACCCCGCTCGAGAAAACTTGCAGCTGTGTATTACCGAGTGTACATATGTATAGATGAGATTATATACATTATACCTGTATACCACCTATGGTGTTACACAACCAACGCCCATGGCGTGAGTTTATACGTTTTTCCAATACAAACATTATGGGACTTTAATTTTATACAACTGACGGTTAAACTACTGCACCTTTGCAGTTTTGATTATGTTTGAAAAGTTCATTAATTACTTTCAGAGAAGCTAATTAAAATTGCTATTCCGTTTATAAATGTATAACGAGTAATTTTGTTGAGATTATTCTACCCAGAATTCACTTCGCTGATCAGCGAGTAGAAAACACACTGCAGAGCAATGGCACGCTGTTTTCTTTTTTTTTTCAAGGAAGTACCCCAAATAATTAGAGATCGAATTTAATCAATTAGTATTCTCGTCGAAAGGATTGAATCTCGCCAATTAGCGAGACGTTGTACTGGGTTGTACAGACGTATTTCTCATTGATAAGATTAATTCGAGGAGTCGAGTATTTGTGCGCCGATATCTGATCGGAAGTTATATCATAAATACTAGAATAATAAGCGCTAATTAGGATGAGGATCGTATATGATTATGACATCGAGACCGATCGATTATAGCGGGCAGAGATGAATTGGTTGGTGAATTATTAGATCGTGAATAGTTTGGTGATCAAATATTAACTGGAATGCATTTATCTGAATTGACAGCAATTATTCATCGTACTTTTTTTTTTTTGGTTTTTCAGTCTATATAGGAATTTAGTGTCAGTCGAAGGGTGTCGATATTTCTGAGCTAAATCGGATTGAAATAGAATTGTAATAGGAGTCGTGGTATTTCTGAGAATAAATCACCATGCACACCCTATCTCTTGAAGTAACGCACAGCCGGATCGTCCAATAAAGGAATTTGATAAGGCTCCGAGGTGTCCATCACGTCATGGGGCAAACGAGATTCGAAGTTATTTATTGGACAGGTCAGCAGCAGCCCTCTCGAACATTTGGAAAAGTCGATGAGGACCTTGATTTATGTGTACAAAGAATCGTTCCGGAAAATTGCCAGATTTCATTATAGCCATTCAAAAACTTTGTTGTTTTTTTCTTCCTTTCAATTTACTCGACATTTTGTTCCTCTAATTTTTTATTATTTAATTTTTCTTTTTTTCTTACTAAAAATTTACTGAAATTCATTCGCTAATATTAACACACGTAACATACAGGCGGCGGAATACACGGCGCTGAAAGTGAAAATCCGATTTCCGGTCCTCCAAAAGATTTGGCAGTTGACACCCGAAGTTTGGGGTCAAGCCGCTCGATGGACGGCGGCGTAAACCGCGGCAATCTATACAGCCATGGGTATATACATACATACAGACGTATATACCTGCGTAAGCGTTCTCCGCGTTGACAGCTTGACGCGTATCCCGGAAAATCCTTTTCCGAAAATCCAGGCTTTGAATCAGTTAGATTCCCATAACTTTGTAATGCCTTCGATTCCACGAACTTTCCAGTTTCTCGCCTCGACGTATCAAAGGACGGACCGCCCCGATCCTTTTGACCTTGAATACATACCTTATATAGGTAATTCTCATAACTAGCGGCTTGACGAGAGAGAAATTCCTGTGGCAAAGCAATCTACGATGACTGTAGAGTGTGCTATGGGAGGATGAGGAGGTGGGAGCATATCGATTGATACAATTACGAGCTGTTTGTCCGCCCGTCCGTACATACGGCTAGGGCGTGTACGACCCGGAGTATAGTGACGCAAAGCGAAGCATCCAACGCGTCAAAGGATCCATTTAATTAGCACCTAACGTATTCGCTGTCTAGAGCAGCAGCAGCAGCAGCAACGGTAGTAACAGTCCGTGTATAGTTACAGAAATAATATGATGCATACGTTTCTGTACAACGGGATCCTAGCTCTTCCATAAACGGACAACTGAATCTATGAATATATTTCCCTGCAGGTTTCACGGTTACCCAAAATTTTTCGCCGTAACTTTTGTCTGAAAAAAATGTGAAAAAAATAAAAAAAACATCGACTTTAATAAAATTTCAACGGTGTAATATATAGCGTCATTTCGGATCTGAACCCGCTAATGGCTTAGGCGATGAGGCTTAATTGTTTAGCGTCGTCTAGAAAGCTAAAGAACGAAAGAGAAAAAAAAAAGGGGGAAAAATAAAAAAATTAAGAGAAAAAAAAAAGATTAAGTAATGTCGGGGCTCCCGAGACTCGCCACGTGGCTTTAGACGTCACCTTAATCTAATTGTAAGTTATTTCACAGCGAGCAGAGCGAGTCCCGACTCCCTTTTCTCTAATCGTTTCGGAAATTTCTCTTGCGCAGGAGAATATTTGCACGGCAGTAAAAAAACAAAAACAAAAAAAAAAAAACGAAAAGAAAAGATTTAAGTGTATACGGTGAAATATTGTGGGTCTTTAAATTAAACTGAATTTTGACCTGATTCGTGATGAAAATTCGCGCATGACGATATACGCGTGTGACGTAACGCCCTTCGAGCCGTATTCTAAATATAACGATTCTGCAGAGGGTGGACGCATCTTTCCGATAAATCAAACACTCGTAGCCGGTATAGTTGGTAGTCCAAACAAAATCCATAAATTCCAGCTTAACTATCGTGGTTTCCGTCAAAAGTTTTTCCCGTAGTTCTGAAAGTAGTATTTCTGGTCGGTCCCTGAACGGGGTTCTACTTTTACAACACCCTTTCTCTACTTTCGGACTGCATAACGGATAAATAATGCAGGAGGACGGGATCAGAAGCATAGATAAGATCGAGGTGCAAAACTTGAGAAAGAAATAAGACGAGGCGCGTTGTGCGAGGGCGAGGAAATGCAACGAAACGATGTTGTGGAAACAACCTTGAAAAAAAAATTCTCCCTTCGAAGGACCTTCTTTTTCCGATCCTCATACTCAGGTACAGGTATAAAGTCCACCGCGTCTAACAATAAGTGGACGACAGGGATTACAAACAAAACAACTGCAGCTATACACTGACAAAAACGAATATTGAAATAAGATAATTTTCCGTTAGTCGAACTAAAATAACCAGCTGCCGCACAATATGAAGTAATTTCCCGGAGATCGTAAACAGTAAAAACTTTTAGAAATTAAAAATTACTTCCAATTTAATTATTCTTCGGACCGCGTGATTTCGGATTAGGGGGGGAAAAAAGAAGAATCTGAGAAACAATGCTTTCATTTTTAATTCACAACAGGCTGTGTAGCGATATTTTGTATTTTTCTGGATAAGCGAGAAAGAAATAGAGAGAGAGTGAGAAAGGGGGGGGGGGGGGGCGAAAATAAGTACGAAACGAGATGGAGGTAAATTTATGTAGTAAATGGGGCAGAAAATGTAAAACCATTTTCAAGGAGTGGGTCGTTTACGTATCGAGGCACGATTTCTTGTAAGTATAGTAAACCAGCTACTGCAATGATCCTTGAGCAACAAGATTGAAAAACGGTCGAAGTATGTATAACGCCCGAAGACGTGCAGGTCGTAGAGTGAAATATTTTTTGTTATCTTGTCCGCGCACGATATTAAAAACCAAACGAAGTATAAAACAAATTTTTACATTCGAATATAATAGCGAGCGAGTCAATGGAGGGATGATGATGTGGAATTTCAAGTTCCACCGATAAGTGCCCCACCCTCCATTTCGTATATAATGGATGATTAATTAGAGACCGTGTTTTCAAGAAATTATTAGACCAAGAAGCGTCGAGCTTCATTTACCGGGTCGTTTTCTCTAATTCTCTCAAATTCCTCGTTGTAATTGGCATCGTACGCCCTTTAAGTTGTCCCCTGTTAGCTGAGTTGGCTTGAGGAATGCAGAGGTCAGGGTTACTTCCGCGGACGAATTATGGAGATCGGAGTCTCAGACTTTTATTTGACTTGAAATGGGTGGATGCAACCTCCCCCCACCCCCCCCCCACCCCACCCGCGTCACCCTTTCGGTACTCGTCGTCTTTTTCACCATACCCATCTAAGTTTTCGCCTCACTTTGTTACCTACTCCGCATAATTAATGGAAAAGAGACGAACTTTTCGTGCAATATCGTCTAATGAATGAAAATTCTTTCTTCTCGTGGGCGTTGATATATGTATATATATGTATAGTATGGGTATCTACTCAAGGAATGAAAGTTTGAATAAAAAATGAGCGAGTTATTTAAACCTGAATCGTTGGAATATTTGAAACAAGTATGCCGCTATCTAACTCTTGTATATACATATACATACGTACGTACAGCAGGTTGACGTATTTCTCAGGATATAGGTATAATTTACTCCTCGTATAATAATAATCAATGTGAATATATAACATAACGTTCTCGCGTTTCGAGCCGTGTATCAAATAACCCGAATAATTTTCACTCGGAATTCACAATTCGCGATGGTAGAAATTATATGTAAAATAAAAGAAAACATAAATGTCGAAAGAATAAACCGTCCGACGATTTTCCAATAAACTATTCAATGTCAGGAGAATTGCGAGAGCTATCTAATTGTTAGTTTAAATGACGTATCTCTACAATCCATACTTCACCCCCCGGCATTCGACAATTCCATCCACCTCCTGCTCCGTCTGCAGCCCCCGCAAACCTTCGTCCCTCCGCCGCACCGTAAACTCCCAATTCCGGCGGTAATCGATGATCGCTTTGAAAAACCAATCGACGAACGAATTCAAAATCGGTGAGAATCTAATCAACCCTTCGCGGTAATATCGGAAGGTATCGTATCGATGAACATCACAGCGATAAAACGTACGTACCTATACCTGTGCAGATTTTTATTGATGATAATTCATCGGCAAAGCGATTTAACTTCTCTATTTCAACAACATAAATTTCATCGGAGATAAACCGCGTAGAAAGAGAACAAAAAAAAAGAATGGAAAAATGGTAATAAAAATGTTTGGTGTATAGTTTAATATGCGGCGTTATTTTGCTACTTCGCGTGGTTAAAATTGGCAGGATATACCACAGGGAAGGATTTTACCGAGGACTTTGGCGCGTCAGGAAATTCTTCAGAGTCTAGACTCATATGGAGCGTGTGGTATTCCACGGTATCTTTGTGAATGTATGGTGCATGCGTGTCACGTGCAGTACCAGGATGAGGATGGTGTTATATAGGATCTTCTCATATCTCTCGATATCCCATGCAAAGGAGCTCGTCTGTCTCAGCTCGATATAATGAAGATGCTGTTAATTTAGAGAGTTTTAGAAGTTTCCTGTTTTCCAGCAGCAGCAGCCGATCCTTTTTGCGTTGACAAACTTTTAAACCTCCTATTTTATAATTAACCATGATCAGTATTCCGTGGTTTATGACCACCCGGCGACTTTTCACTTTTGAACTTTCGAAATACCTTCGTTGATATTTCCTCGATTTCACACGATATGATTATTGCTTACACTAGTTACATGAATCTGTAACAGAAATTTTCATTTCCGATATCACAACCGCATAATACGGCTCGCCGAGCTTTCGCTCCTCGTTTTTTAAGTTCGCAGGTGCCACGGCGTTTTATATACACATAAAGTTAAGACGACATATAGATACTCGCACAGAATCTTGCGCAGGGATGATGCAGGAGAGACGTCAGAGAGAGAGAGAGGAAGTGACAGAGGGTGGTCGGTGTGTTTCTAGATGGAAAATTCTTGGAACCCTTCGTTTGGCGAATATTCCACTCAACATTTCACGAATATTTTCTGGCCACTGTCTCTGCAGTGCAGCAGATGTTATACGGTATATACCCATAGGTATTACACGTTGGAAGAGGAGTGACGAAACGTGCGGGTATAGTTAAAAGTATTCAAAAAATTTCAGACATTTTCAAAATTGTTATATTTTGAGCCCACGCCTGCACAGGCAACCGACAATACACGCGGCGTCGGTGGTCTAACGAGCTATACATACGCGTACATACGTACATAGGCACCCTCGCAAAATACTTGTCTGCAACCTACCGGAGGGTTGATTCTCCCTTGCGTCCTTCGTCTACCCTCAACGCGCAATTCCTCTTTTTATTTTTTGCTTTTTCGTTTCTCTTCCCTCTTTTTTTTTTTTCAACCCACCGAAATTATCTCTCCCAGCTCTTTCGCGACCCGTAAAACATCCGTCCGTAAGTTTACCTCTAAGACAATAGACCTAATGTACCGTCGCCCAGTCGTCCTTCTTTTTTTTCCCCTCCCCGGTTCTTTTTTCGCTTTAGCCGTTTCTCTATTTTCTTCTCTTTTCACCAGCTATTTTAGATCGTCGGAAATAAAAATAGAGAAAATCTTTCGGCGTATAAAAAGCTTTTGAACTGATATATCGTTCCGTCCGTCCCGTCGATCTCGGCCAAGAACACCTCTAAAACCTATACCTCGTTTTCCTGTGACCTGAAGAAGTCTGAACATATTCCAAGGAAGGTAGTTATACCTTCACGACCGCGAGCTTTACGCGAGGTATAACGTACGCCGTGACGATGTGACGTTATTTTAAGAACAGTGACAAGAATGTCGATGATTTTATTTTATTCACTAAGAAAAATTCTTGTTTTTCAAACCGATTCGGTCGCATTGTAATCATTTGGATATCGCATTAAAATTTCATGTTAAGTAATTTTTAGCTACCCCGACGGATATCCTGAGACAATCGAAATCGTAATTTTGTTAGATTTTGAGGCCGAAAGTGGAACCAGTAGCAGATTATAACAGCGGTAAATCTAAGCGATTTCTGAATGCCGGTTTATAACGCTCGGTAAATGTATACATATATATAGGTAAGGTAGGCGGTCTAAGAGCGTGGCATTTCCCCGATATCGAAGTCCGGGTGACGAGTCTTAGCCGAAGCTCGGGGTAGGTATATAAACGTCGAGGGAGTAAAGCTGTGGGCGCCACTGTGTGCCGCCAGAATCCTTCCGGCGCAGCACGACCGGCGTCCCGACGCCGGAGGACCCGGCTTTGTGCCACGAGACCCAATGCGAGCTAGCTGATGGAAATAGTCTCTAATGACGTTAGCTGTCCGTGCCTCAGGCGCAGCGACGATTCGACGTCCCATAACCTACCGACACGTTAACACGACAGGCCCTTTTTTTTTCACCCTAAGGGAAAAGGTGATCTGTTTTATTCACGCGATTCCTACAAATATATATATTGGAACAGCGCTTATATACCGAACGACGAGAGTGTAACATCTACAGACGATTTCTATAACAACTTTTTCCCCTTTCCGTTTCTGTTTTTTTTTTTTTTCTTACTTTTCGCTTATCATTCGTTCGCGATTTGTAAGATGCTGACTTATATTCCTTTTTCATCATGATCATTTTTCTTTTCACCGTAAAGTTAATGCGGGTAGTGTAATTGAAATTTCGTGTATCACAATTGCGGGTTAATTATTCCGATATTATTAGATAATTATTTCACGTGTCACAGGTTTCCAAAATCTGCAAAATCCCTGAGCCCTAGGTTTGTATACGTCGCTGCTGCAGCGGCAATTTCGAATCGAAATAAATGACCTGGTCTCAATTTTGTCATCCTAATGGAGGAAATTTCACCGAGTTGACAGGTGTCGCGAAGGTGTGACATTTATCCGAGGTCCAAGCCACGGCGCGGAGAAAGCAATTGCTTTGAGACTAGCAACAGAAGCAGATCGGGGGCGGTTGGACCATGTCTATCGTACAAAACTATATATAATACATAGAATCCAGTCGCAAAGAATATCAGTATTTTTCCATTTCTATCAATTTTTCGACATCGCGTGATGAGTATATATTTTTTTCTACACCTACCGAGTTCGCGTTTGAGGGGGAAAAAAAAAAAAATATAAAAATAATATATTCGCATACATAAATATTTCTGATAGAAAATTCAAACGTAAGAGGAACCATTAGTCATAGCTGCTTAAAAGGGGGGAATGAGGAAAAAATAAAATAAATGAACGAACGAAAAAAATTGCAGGGTTTCAGTTCAGTTCATATATAATTACCACCGCATGGTTACACTTCGCGTGATATATCGTTCAACTTTTATATATGGCAATTCATTCCTCTCTCGCCTATATTTTATCCGTATATGCGTAAATGTATACATATTTTTCAGAATATGGATAATTATACACTTCGCGAAACTATTCCGAACTACCGCTCGTTGATGCACCTCGGTAAGCTATTTTTTTATGTTTCTTTCTTTTCGTTGAATTTCTTTTTTCGTTCTGTTTTTCTTTTTCTTTTTTTTTTTTTTTTTTTTTTTTTCACTTACCCATTCTACGGTCCGTAGTGCATTTGTCACGTGGTTTGTGGTGCAACCAAGGAAATACCATAGTGGCTGGCGATAGCCAACGACTTAATAAGCCGTTAGTAGGTGGTTACTTGTCCTGAAATCCTGGAACGATGGAAAAAGCAAAATTGGCTTGTTTCACTGGCTGCTAACCCCAGACAACATCATTAACTAGCTTACACGTAGTACTGTTATAATTCTGCAATTATAGTAGGAAAACGACGTTCCGTAATCTCGAAACTACAATAATATACTCACGTATGGTATACCTATGTCGTACATACATATGTACACGTGCAAAGATAATATCAAGTATTATTTAACGAAAGTAATTTTTATTTTTCTAAATTTTTTTTAATCCATTTATCTTCATTTCTCTGATATCATATATCAGCAACTTTGACCCGAAACTATGACGTAATAAATAATAATCGATAAAGTAAAGTTATATTTTTTTTCTTTCATTTTTGCTTTTCTACTTTTGGTATAAAAAGAGAAGAAGAGATGTGGACTTATGTTTTATTCAAACGTCGTCCGAAGAAAGCTGAAAAGTTTTTTCAAGATCTTTGGATCACTTGACAGCTGCAGAAAAGTGCTGCTCCCCGTACAGTGTGCTTTCCGGGAGTATAATATTATCTTTTCTAGATACGTGTATTTTTGTTAGCCCGCTTATACTTCGGTCAACCGAAAAAGTCATAACAAAAATAAATAAATAAACAAATAAGAGTCGCTTCTGATTTAATTGAGCAAAATCGTGTATTCAAACGTTCGGGTATCGCACAATTTTTGCAACTCCTCCCCGCATACGTCGAATTTCCAATCCATGTACGGAGGTGAACATTTGGAAAACTTTTAAGGTAGACGATACATCAGTTGAGTACTTTTCCTCCGAAAGAACCTGCAAGGATTGCAAGCGCACTATCAACCCTCTACCCTTTCAGTCACATATAAGCGACGGTCTCGCTGGAAAACTTTTGTATCGTATAGTATCGCGACTAAACCGATAAAAAGGAAAGAAATAGATGGCGACGCAAACGTAGGGTAACCCCTAGTCGAGGTAGGTACTGGATGGGGTAGAAGCTTCTATTTTATGGTAAATAGAAGTTGCCGTATCCCTTTATATACACATACAACAACGAGTTAAAGAGTGACAGGCAATTTTTCTCCTACCGTAACGCAATGTATAGTATACCCACCGTCTCTACGGTAGAAATGGTAGAAACTTTAAAGGACAAAAACAAAAAAAAATAAAATGATTAAAAAAAAATAGGAAAAAAAGGTTCTGAGGTAAATTAAGGGTGTTACCTGAAAACCTCGGATTATCCTTATACATCCACCGGACTTTTTATTGAATTTACAAATGGCGCGATTTTTTACCTGAATTTTAATCAATTTTGAAATGTATAACTCCATTTTTTTTTCGCCGAGAGATGTGTTTAGAGAACTAAAGCGGCGCGTAGTGTTCCATAGTGAGACAACTTAATACACAATTCACCGACAGATGCTGGTAATTGCTGCTGCAATGCTCGAACTTCTCATAAAAATAAACGAAAGAAGAGAAAAAGAAAAGTAAAAAAAAAGAATAATAAATGTAGAAGGATAAACGTTAATTTCTCAGTATACGTAGGTACGTACCTACGTACGTATAACACGTAGAATATAGCGTAGATTTAGCGATTTCCTCGTACAAAGTTAGTTGCGCCCTCAGGGTGGGGAAAAGGCGATATTTATAAGGCTTAAAAATTATAATGACCCTTGCGAAATTCACTAGGATATTACCATGTACGGTGCGTTTTCATTAACACAATGTGGCAAATGGCAATGTCGCGATGTTGTTTTTCATGTAGTACATAATACTAATGACTAAAAAAACCACGTAAACGAATAGTTTTAACATCGCCTGTTGTGAAAGGAACGTTGGGATGGGGGTCGCAGGGTGCAGGTGTACTTAGGGGGTGGCTTATTGAAATTTTAAAAGTATCTTGTGAAATAGAAAATCGAAGAGTCAAGGGGACTGGTGTCTGCCGGTACGGGAGTTCTTAAAAAGTTTTTTTTGCAAATTGAATAAACTTCGAGTGTTTGTCATGGTGTTGCGAGAGTAAGGTGATGAGGTGTACATACATAGGTACCATGTATATATGTATACGATTTTCGCGAAACAAATAAATTATCGTCACGCGTCAGCGAACCCCTTGTTGCTTGGGTAACAATTTTAATTACAATATTTCAACGGTCGAGAAAGGGTAAAGTGAGGGGGGAGGACGAAAAGGGGGTGGGTGCCAACCTCAAAACTTGAACCATTATACCATACCTGCACCACCATGAAAGACGTATACCACCAACACCTTGGGATGAATGTTCCAAGAGTATAAGTTTCTCCCGTAAAGTTGGTAGTCCCGGACTACAAACGTGATTCGCGTGCCAACAACGGAGTTTTTGGGTTTATGGAAGGGGAAAATTGCATGTCCCTACATATATGTTTTAGCTTATGTTACCCTGCACCCAAGGAAGCGCTAAGCTATTTTATGCCGACGTCTACGATGCTAGTATTATATATGCATAGTTTCATAAATTTCAACTTGCAAGCTATCGCGTTGCTCGGAAAATAGAAGGAAGGAAATAAGGGCGCTTTTAATATTACAACGTTAGGATGCTTCGCCATCTATACCTATACCATGCAAGACTTTCTTTAATACAAGCATATACCACCACCACCTTCAGAATTTTTCAAGGTTTTTTCACATGCGGGATATACCGGGCACGATGAAAGGCGCACAATTTTTGGTACAGCTGTATACCGATTTTCCATCTAGATAGATGTTCTCTGCATACATTGCAACTAATTTACCGTCTGCGGTGGGTATAGCAACAACGAGAATGGTTTCATTTCGCTCTTCTTCAATGCAAGTTCGCAAGTTTTCTAATTAGCGCCAAGACCCGGAGTTAAGTGAACCGAAGTTGCCCAGTGCAGGGGTGGTACCTACGTAGCTTTGACGATGCAGACACTCATGAATTAAAATGACGGACGGCATCTATTGCAATTACGTTTTGAAAGCCATTCTCGCAATAGAACTGCGTTTGATTAACTTCAAAATTTCTACCATACTTACATCGCAGTTCTATGTATTTGACATGCAATTTATCATCATTCATTTTAGTTTTACTTTTACTTCCATTAATGTCTAGTGCGCAGCAGCTGATATCTCATTAAATTTTGATCGACGTATCAAAAACGTAGATCGATGGTCTCTTCTCCCAAAAATTTACTTCCCAATTAAATTTAAATGGCATAATAGCTCGTTCCTACGGTTTTTCATTTTCTTTTTTTTGTTTTTATTGTTCTTCTGCTGTGGGTACACTCCGTTAAGAGAAAATTTTTATGTTTAATCCAATTAAAAACTTGAACCACTCGACGGATTACGTTGTCGCGATAACAAAGTAAATCCGCCGACCAAAATAACAAATAAAAATAAAAAATTCTAAATATTGCAATCATACAAATTGCACACGCGGTGTTGAATAAATATTAAAAGTAAAATTGAGAAGAAAAAAAAACGGAAGTTAATATAGGTATAACATTCATCGTTGGATATAAGCCGAAAATATGTGAGCATCTCGACCTGCAGAACTTTGGGTCAAACGCTATCCAGAAACCTTTTCATCTCGATGTGGTGTAAGGGAAAATACGATTTGTAACACAGGGAAGTTTTCAATGCACCGGAAGAGTAATGGAAAAGCTCCGGAGGTGGGGTGTTCGGTAAAGTACAAACCGACCGACAGGTGGATGTGGAAAGAACCAGGGTTCTCTCAACGACGTCAAGAAACGATCAATAAATCCGTCTAGATCGCTGCAGTAGTAAAGATCAACGGTAGTTCAGACCTGCACCGGCAATTGCATGCGGACGGGTAAAACGCAGCGAAGCTAAGATTTCAGTTCTGTAATCCCGAGTTTATAAATAGAAAAGTGAAGGGAAAAAAAAAGAAGGGAATAATGTACTTAAAACCAACTGCTCCGTGGTTTAAAATTGCCACGGAATTGGAAAATGCGATGCTGAAAGATGATGATGTTAAAAAAAAGCAAAAAGTGTTTCAACGTTCCATCTACTAATAGGCGGGTTTTGCGGTGAAGAGAAATTGCCAATTTGACACGTACGCATTATATTATCATGTGCCGTTGAACAAACGACCCCGGATACCATCAGCTAAATTTTGGCCAAAGTTTCCCCGGACCGCTGCTGATTGGTGGTTTTGCGGTGGACGGAACCAGACAAATTAGTCTGGCCAATCACAGTTTTCATATCTTCGCCGAAATATTTGGAATTGCACGTAAATTTATTGCCGTACAAATATTATGCGGCAGAAGATATCTGACAACTTCAGCTCGAGTTTATCGTATACCTCGTGTGTATAGGTACATTTTGTCATCTCTACATCCACATTATCCTTGTGTGAGATAAATAGCATTCGAAAATTGACAAAACTCAGTGAATTTAACGGAGGAATTCCATGCCAGTTTGAGATTCTAGAAAACTGATCAAAACCATGTCGATTGACATGGATCCGGAACGCGATTCGAAATCTCATCAGCATTCCATTCGCATACTGTTCTCGCGTATGCAATGGCCGGCGTGTGCACATATGTAGTACGTGTAAAATAAAATATTAGCTATATATATGTACAGATATATGTGCATGAAATGTTGTACACACGTTATGGTACGTTGCATGAAATATGTTATCAGCGTCGACACGCAATACAAAACACGATTCAAGTCGAGTCGTCATTGTAGTCGCGTCAAAAACTGGCTAGTGCACGAAATGACGAAGTGCTAACACGCGTCAACCCCCAACAAGTTTCCGCAGGCAGGAATGGTACCCATTTTCACATCGCACAGATATATTAGTACATATGTTTGTTACATCTGTCCTTCGGAATAACATAGACAAAATTTTGGAGAGTTACGTATCAACGTTTTATGTATGGGTGTAACGATAAGTTATGAGAATAAGGATCGTTCGTTATTCTGGTGTGATTATATCCTCTGGCTTTGGGGAGGCTGTATAGAAATAAGAGGCTATATAGAATTGAAATTATACGACGTACGGAAAGCTTCTTACGCCACTCAATTCTGCCATTATATCGTCATCGTTCCTTCCTTTCTCCCTTTTCCCTTAGTTCCTTTACGAGGATGTACCAGATTTGAGCTTCGAACCGTCGTTAATGTTGTTACTCGACTAAACCCCTTTTCACCCAGGGAAAAGGATCGCTAATTGATAAACAGCGACTTATTAACTATAACGAGTAAATTCTTGGGCCAAATAATAAAACAAAATACAGATCAAAGACTGAATTCATAAAACACGCGGGGCTTTCACTTGAAAACAAACATTTTGTTTTTTCACTTTGACTTTTTCACTTCGAAAAATAATCCCTGCAGATTCTCTTGCCCTGATCAATGTGATTCTGATACGGAAAATAAGATTTTTAATAAATAATCGGCGAGGATTTTTCCCGAATGTTTATTGAACAGGAAAAAAAGAGAAAAAAAAAATGCAATCGAAGTTTCTCGTTGATTGCTATCGTATTTTTGGAGATCGTATTAAACTATACATAGGGTGTTACGGTGCTATTCTCGAGACACGGTAATCCCGATACCGTTGGTGGTCAAGAAGTTGCAGAGGATAGCGGTGCCATTTGTTTTATACTACAGGGAGTTATTCAAGTTAAACAAAACTGACGGGTAAAAGCAGGCCAAACAGTCAGATAGGAAGAAGTGGAAGAAAGTAAGGTAGAGCGACTACTTCTTTCGCGCCATTTGTCAGCTAATATTATACCAAGTTTTATGTCGAGTCAAACTTTCTCGCTTCAGATATCTTTCTCACTCGAGCCAACAAAGACAGCGCGAAAATCTAGAAACTCCCTCAAATTATCCATTCAACTTAAACCGAAGAGGTGAGAATTTCGGAAAAATAATGCTAAAAGAGAAAAGAAAATTATCATTGATTGAAGATGAAAACAAGCTATAAAAACATTTTTTAAATCTTTTTTTTCTTTTTTTTTTTTCCTTCTACTCACTAATTAAATGAGCCGTGCTGAATTAAGCTTTTATATAAAAGGATCATGACTTGAGACGTCAATGTCTTTTCTCTTACTTTTTTGATGTCCTCATCCCCGCTTGAGGACATCTATTCAGAGCGATAGGATTGAAAGACACTTTGTCTAACTAACAATGAGTAGCGAATATTCGTATAGAGTCAGATCGGGTTCGGAATCGATAAAAGGAGCTTCTAAGCTCACTTGTAGAACTTCAATGACATTAGAGTAGTGGCCCACCATGTAGGGTGCAAAGTTAAGGCGCCTAGAGTGAACTAAAGGTAAGCTGACACCTTTGAAGCCGTAGACGACGGTAGAATCGAACCACGTAACCTCAGCTATCTTCAACTCGAAGTTAGCTATTTTCATCCCAATGTATATAATTCAGTGGCGGCGGGAGGGAGAAGGGAAAAAGGGAGACTGCCCTCATCACGGAGCTAATCGAACGATAAAAACGCCATTAGCCTTATCAAGAGATGAACCGTAAAATAGTGTATTCAGTTGCAGTTGTATTCGTCTCATATATTCCTACCACTCTTCTCCTCATTTCCTTTGCTCCCGCAGGTCGGTAAAGGTTGGTTTGGGTTATTTCTCGTCTCTCGTCGAATATCAACATACAACTGGTGCAGCAATATCTGTGGAAAGCTCCCGCTTTGAACCTCGACGCCCGTCGTCGTTGCTGCAGAGGCCTCATTTCTACGGACTTTTCCGAGGGCGTCGTCCCATTATCAAACCCCGCATTCGAGATACGGCTTGGCTTGTATTCCCACGGCGACGGAAGTACCTCTTCTAGAAACGGCTTTGCCGGTAGAACTGCTATATACCCTATACCTACCTACCCACCTACCTACCTACCTATCGCGAGATCAGGCTGACGAGACCAGATTCCCTCGAGGTATGGAAATATGCGATATCCCGCATGCTGCATTCGCCACGGGCTTTCGATTCAAAACTAGTCACTGATAGTCCTGCCAACTTGGCTTTGCTCGATCTCGCACACTAACCGAGAACTTATACCCGCAGAAAATGAAAACTGATATTATACATACAGATATAATATGTATCTGTATATCCATCTCCCGCAGACGCACGGCGAGACAATCAATGAATACCAGGTTTCCAATTGGTTTTGCGGTATCTGCAGTTCGTTAAGCGAATGAGAATCAAGTTTCCAGACTGTTACTTCGTGCACCGAGAAGGTGCTCCAAACTATTATACGATTCAAAAAACTTTGGACAGTTGGATAGACAGTGCTGAACTAATGATGAGAATTCATATAGAATTTAAACACTTCTAGCCACGATTTCAACCCTAAGGTTTTGTTGTAAGGTTTCTCGGCTGCAGGTTTGCCACCGCTTCGTAATGGCTTTAGAGAGAAACATTTCCCCTTATAAAACCAATTCCTGTTCGTTTACCGTCTTTCCAGTCCATCCGGAGTTTACTCGCCGCTTCTCTCTCTCTCTCTCTCTCTCTTTTTTTTTCTCTCTTTTCCTCCTAAAAAATTCAATTATCGAAAACAAACTCCCTATAAAAGTCTTAGGTAAAATCAACAATCTGAATATTTTGCAATCCCCACCTCCTTCGGTTACTTGCTACTCTAAAAAAAAAAAACTTTTCATGCATTCATTTTAGTAACTTTACGTACATCCGAGTAAACATAATCAATCACTAATTTTTCAAAACTTCTACCGCTACAGCGGTCCATAAAAAAATGCTCAATCTTTCTCCACCGAAGTTTGAAGTTAACGCAAACAAAAAAGTTTTCCGTACCAACTGAGAGACATTATAAAATAAATGTCCATCGACAAATTGTGTGCGAAAACGTCTCGCTAAATTCTGCGGACGATGTACAGGCTAAAACCGTGGATGATTCCGGTCTTTAGACAGGGTGAATTATTCGCTGAATAAACGGGCAAGAAAAATCCCTGGGTAGTACGAAGGTAGGTATATCGTAGATTTTCCGAACCCTCGTCAGGATCCCAGTTCCAATTTAAATAAATAGCCGCACTATACGCCGCATAGGTATAAGCGAACGGAAAAAGTCAGCGAGTAAAAAAATGATGACTCGATCAGGACGTTAAAGGCGTTCTTGCTACGTCAACCAGATTTCGAAATAAAAACCCACCCCTCGAACGCGGCGTGCGGTGGAGCGAGAAAACTTCGCCCTTATTCGACTGAGCGTTTTTTTTTTTTTTTCAAAATCACGCGTGCCGAAGAATACGTTTATGAAAGAGAGAAAAGAAAAAAAAATAACAACTTATCTGGACAAAAGTCCAGAGATTTAATTCCAAGGATTTGTATATCTGGGCACTATAGCACATTCTGGAGTGACAGAAAAAAATATATTTTTCGGCTTCAGGAATTTTGAAGTTAGAATCCCTCATAGAAAATTGCGGAATTTATGTGGCCGTCCGAATAGTATGGTGAAAAAAAAAAATTGAATACGAATGTGAGTGTCTGAAAAGGGAGGGTTTTAGCAAAGTTGCGAGCTATTAAATTTTGGCACATGACAGATATAAGCGAATTTTTTCTTATGAAACTATTTTTCAGAAATGTGCGAACAAATCTTCAGACGTGGAAATCTGAGAATTTCACGATGAAGACACGAGTATTTTTCACTCTACTCTGTGATCTACCCGTACACAGATTCTCCGCCGTGGTATAGAGAAAATGCAGTCTAGACTATACCGTAGGTCGACTAGCGCTGCAGCTGCAGTAATAATGTCGGGGGTATAAAATATGAAAATTAATTTTTAACGAAACTGTAGAGCTCGGAAGAAGTAGTACCGGGCGTTAGTTTTGCAGGAAATAAAGTATACATAACAGCTCTCCTTTCATAATAGATATAGTTCGAGAAAAAGAGAAAGAAAGAGAAGAAAGAAAATAAGAAAAAAAGAATAACGTACACAATTTCGTTAACGCAGTTTCATCAGCACCAATCTCAATCTCTTAAGAGATAAGATGACTCTGGCTGATTTCGTAAATGCGTACCTTGAAAATTTCTACTTTCAACTTTCAGCTGCAAGTACCTTTTACCAGATTTGCATTTAAAAGACAGAGCGACTTAGGCGGTACTCGCAGAATTGACTTCTTTATTTCCGGTATTTCTTTACTCAATTTCCTTAATCGAGGATGCCTACACCTACGTCTTTTTCATCTCTGATTTTCTTTTTTCTATCTAGTAACTAGATTCTTGAAATGACCGCGTTACCATTATGGTGGCAATTTCACGTGTCCGTACGTTGATTGGCTAGTAGAATGCTGACCAAAAAAAACCAAACAAAAAAAAAGTGAAAAAAAAAAGGGAAGAGTAGATGTTCGTTTCGTACTTGAGTCAAGAAAATCGAGAGTAACCCTTTAACTATGGAACGAGGGACTCTTGAGTTTCAGCAAAATCTTTCTCCGATGGGAGCTTTGAAAGTAAGAACGATCGTACGGGCCTCTCCAAAGACCACCTGATGACACTTGAGCTGGTCGCGTGACGATAAGAGCTTGGAACGAAGAGAAACCTACTCCATTCTTTTACCGGTCCTATGTGAAGGAAAAAAAAAAAGAGAGAGCGAGAATAAGAGTGTGTGTGAATATGAAAAAACAAAGGAAAAGATATTCAAAAATCAGAAGACAAAAAACGTAGAAGAAAATAAAAAAGTATGCGTGAGGTGTCCGTCAAGTGAGCTGTACGCGCTTACGGCAGCAACACAACAAACGACAAGAACCGGGAGTGTTATGTTCGTGTATAATGCTGGGTCAGGGGCGAAACTGGGTCGATAATCCCACTAAGACCCAGACACAACTTGCCTTGGGGTGGCTTTCTTCATCCCCGTTTTCCACCCCTTTCGGCCGACCAACAACCAACAAAAGGTGAATTTCGATTCGCGAGCGTGGGCGACGCGTGGAGTTGAGTGAGGGGGTGTAACGTACGAGCATTCAGTGGTGCACCTGACCCATGACCCCCAACTTTGAGCTTGAGGTAAAGGGAACCAACAGGCGTTGAACTGAATTTTTGAACACTCACGATTTCCAACTCTATTTTTATAAAATGTTATTTCATATATTTAAACTGAACCGAGTTTCTCAGAGGCTAGTTGTCGTCGTTTTCAACAAGATTTGTAGTTATGGTGAAAACGCTACGTGACTGTGGGGCTTGGTAAATAATTTCGCAGCAACTCGATCGTAAATCGTGCTGGTAGGCCGTTCAGCTTGAATTTCTAAGCGACTTAATATTCGCCGTTTTAGAAGTTCTCGTAAGTATAAGGTAAAGCCAGAGATCTAGAGAGATTGTTTCATTCGATATTTCTAAGCATCGCGTTGACATGCAGAAGGAAATTATCAGCGTGATGGCTAGGAGAAAATCGAAAAGCTGTACTGTGTAATTCGAGTCATTTGAAAAAAGGTAAAAACGTTTTGCCACTTTTTTTTCTTCTTTTCAATAATTCCATCGCGATTCTCAGTCGGGACTTTTCTCACCTTTTGTCTATATTTATACTACGACTAAATAGGCTTTTAACACGGTGGCTACCAGCGAGTTTTCACGAAACGCTTATTTCTTTAAAGGAAGAAGAGAATTTCTGGGGGAATCTCGGGCATCTCCTGGGCATCTCATAACTGACCCCGGTCGATAATATCCGAGCAATTTTTCACGCTTGTTCGAAATTGGTCTCCACTTTTTGCAAAATTCGGATGGTTAGTATACTGACCATCCCGAATACGGTTTTATGGTACCAATCGAAACGTTTCTCTCATTAATTTGAATTAGTGGCGTTCCAATTATTTACTATCTACGTGCATAAAATCAACGTACTATGTTTTGTCCGAATTTGAGCAAATCGTGATGTCCGCATCGGTTAGGATACGCACGTACGAATCTCATTCATACATTTAAAGGGTGCATAGGGACCGGGGTCGCCCTACTAATATTGGTTTGCGAAGGTTTGTTAGTTAATATACAGGAAAGGGGTGCCCTGCGGGTTTTAATTATTACCGTAAGAGACCCGAAATGCGACTCGCTAAAACGATTCCTGTATTTACCCTCGTCCTCTCCGTCGTACGTGTCAATTTCTAGTTCGTTCGACCAGTTAGCCCAGAGTGGGTGACCAAGTGCCGTCGACAATAGACTACGGTCCTTCCGTTACCATTCGAAGCCAAAATCCTCTATCCGCTTTGCCCGGAAATTCCATCATAGGACGAGACTCGTAAGTATTGAAGAAAATTTAATGTACTAAGAACTGCTTCCACAAGTTAAGTGGTGTAGTCAGTTAGAAGTGAAGCACGCGACGTCGACAGGTCGGTTAAAGAAGCGCTGCGCTTTAATCTGAGGAGTAACTTTTTAGATAATCTGGTCGACGTAATCTGAGTCTTGTCAGCAATTAGGGGAACAATTTATCTCCAAGGATTCGTAGCCGGGTAGACTTGCTCGAGAGAAACCAGCTACATTTAGTTGACTTCCATTCGCCAGACGCCAGAGTCAACTATGTATACTGCTTGAAAAGTTGTGAGGACAAAAAATTTCACAAGATTCAGGGACGAAAGACGCAATGTATAATTTGTCGGTTTTTTGGTTCAGCGGAGTTACGACTGTTTGTCTACTCACAGCGTTGATCATTTTCAACAATACCTCGGGCCGCTGTACATAATGGAAAAGTTAATTGTTTAACGAAGATGGTTTGGTTTTTTGGAAATTTACGAAACGGAATCTTCTCCCCAGCTTTACGGAGTCTTTACTAATGAATCTGGCTTTGTAAATATATTCATATCAGACGCAATTATAATGGTACGAAATTAAGTCTGAAGGCTTGGTTTTCACAAAGAGGCTGAAAGAGCCACACCTTTCTTATTGTTCTAACCAATTGTTGAATTATTTTCCTGTCGCGTTCTTTTGTTCAAAGTTATTATGTTTATCACGAATTCAGATCGTAACGCTTTTCACAATTGTACTAACTGAATGAAATTTCACGATACAAATAATAATAATAATAATAACTTATAATCGAATTCTGCGGTTGTTGGAAATTTCCCCTTAAAATAAATACGCTACCCTTAAAATTATACCGTAGTGGGATCATTACTAGCGCCTAGTAGCGTCAACTCGCCTAGAGAGACATGCTCCAGAATGTACCCAAGCCTAACCCAGCCCTGACTCGAATGGGATTTGTAGAGCTAACCTCGAGCTACCATCCTAATGAGGGCGTTACAGAGTGCCATAAGCAATTTCGAATAAGTGGATGCTACGAACAGCTTACTAATGTCTGCCTGTGCCATGCCGTGCCAGGGGGGTAAACTTTGAATGTAATCCATCCAAATAGTGTAAATACTGCTTGGAATCGGTCGAAATCTCATTGTCAATGGCCATGGACCAAAAACTGGGAGATCCCCTAAAGAGATGAGAAAATATCTGCAGATAGATGCACAGGCATTTCATAAAGACGTCGTTAGGTCGAAGCCCGTGTGGTTTACAACTTAGTTAATTCGGGACGCGCGTAGCTCAGGTTCTCAATTCGGTGGCGTTCCGACGTAGGACAACTTATATACATATATACGGTAGGTAGTTAACGATCTGTAGATAGCAGATGACGCTCCAGGGATATACTAAGATGTTAATTTAGTCATTACTTACATCCACCCACCCGCCCAACCCTCAGGGTACTACCCCCGACCCACTTCACTTCCTTTTACCCTTAGGCGAATAGTAATATGCGGGATACATATCGTCGAAGATTATACGAACCAAAATTTGAGTTGGACCGCGATGTGTGTGTTTGAGATTTTAATTAATGTTCATTCTTCTCATACAGACTCTGAAAACGTTGGCGAAAATAACATTTTTCGTGGATCAGAAAGCAAGCTCATTTCTCGGTGTATTGTGCGGGGGTTGAATGTGTTTCTATTTTCTCCGTTGTTCCTGATTGTCAGGAGTAAGGTAAAGCGGGAATGCTTCGTTCACGTCATGTACTTTGGCGTGACTTTCTACAAAGGATTTGGCCGTTTGATGTTTTTAGAGAAGTTGATACGGCTGATCTGGAGAGAGCACGAAAAGGGTTGAGAACTCGAGACACAAAGCGACCGTGGAATTCTTGAGAGCCAAGATTGAACCAAAATTAGAGAGAAATTAGGAAACGCGGGAAGAAACGGTGGAACCGAATGCAAATCGAGAGGGTATCGAGTCACATGATTATTTTCTGGGATACCCTTTTTCGTGAAATGGCAATCCCGATATTGAGACCAAAACTATAAATTTTTAGAATGGGATATATATTCATGTGCAAAGGATAGATTTTTCAACAGATCAGATAAGGATCTAGTCAATTCAGAGTATTTAAAGCTTTCAATCCGATAAAGGCCACTCACTCTTCCACTACATCGAATACCTCTACCTCGACTTTTATCCGAACCGAAAAGCTGTGAGTTGGCTTTTCCTTTTATTCATTTATTTCTTCAGCTTTTTCTTTGTCCACGTATTTATTTATTTAAAGGATTTCCCGGGTGGGATGTTTCACGGGAAGCTGAGAATCCCGGCACAGTTCAGATTAGGTAGGTAACTAGAGAGATGGTCCCATTTGGGAATGACCCGACGAGGGTGGCTGATTCGATGGTGCAGGCTTAAGACTTCCATCTCTCTTCTATTCTCTCGACCTCCATCTCCACTATTTCTTCTTATATCCTTCGGATAAATCGCGCGGTTGTACTTACAACGGAAATGTTCTTCTTTACCAAGCTACTCGGAGGTTCATCTTCAACGGACCGTTAGAATTCCATTGACGAATCGATATCTCGATTCAATAAACGTAGACCACCTCGTTTCAGTTCGCCTTCTGGCGACCGCCACCACCATATCCCGCTATATCCACCTCCACTCTACTTTCATCTCCCGCTTCGGGGTGGCAAAACGACAATATCGTTCTCTCACTGAGAACGGGATCGAACCATTTTCCGAACGTTCCTTCAAAGTCTACATCACTTTATACATCCTCAAGTATACAACCACATACTACTTGCTTACCGCAGCTACGATCGGCGGTAAGCCTTTTAGAAGCGTCAAGAGGAATTCAGCATAGGAAAACCCTAACTGAATCTGAAACGTTGTGAAATCCCTGTATAATCGGAGTAACGTGTCGAGACAGGACTACGAAAATTCTAGTATCTCTAAAATGAATAAAAGTCGAGGTACATATTCGTCAGGAACGGAAGAGAACAAGAAAAAAGAAACAAAACGTAATTTTAGTGACGAATATTTTGAGATTTCGAATTTGTGTAATCTTTTCAACGACATATTCCAGCTCTTGCGGACCCCTTCAACAAATGCCGTAAAGGTCGTACCTCAAGAGCTCAAAGAGTCATGTTGAACTCGGAGTCGTGACCTCCCGACGTTCAATTCCGTACTTCGCAAGCTTGCTATTCAAGGCTTATCAGTTTGTTATTCACTTCCGCAATTTTCAGTATTCCCTTTCTTTACCGCGTCAGCGAACACCTCCAGGGATGGAAAGCCGGAACTCGATACAACCGGGAGTTCGCTCTGTTACGGATGTGGTTCTTTCAAGAATTTCTGAAAAAGAAGATTCTCAGTCAGTCAGTTTCTCAAACAGCTATGGGCCAAGAAAACCATCACATCGGAGGGGACAGAAGTAGGACGGAACGGAACGAACTTTAGCGAAGAAAAGTTCAACAAAATGAGGTTGATCTGCATCCGGTAACGTTGGTCGACTTTTATAGAAGACGCCACTGTCTTGTCTCTTCGTAGCTACAAAGTATCCTTTGTTCCTTTATTTTATTTTATTTTATTTTTTGTTTTACTTTTTTTTTACCATCGTCGCCAGGGAGTAAAAGATCGACTTGGCTGACTATGTGTCGGTGTATACCCATTGCAGGGAATCTTTCGGGAAATCGACTCTGCGACAGGTGAGACAGGAAATGAACTGTGCACCCTAGCGTCGCGTCTTGTGAAACTGAGGGGTGGGGTCTGCAGAACAAGAGAGTAAAACAAAGAGTAGATAGCAAAGGACATCGCCGAGGTATAAATGGGAGATCAGGGGGTGATCTCAGGGGTGACTGGGAGATAATTGCTAAACGGATAAGACGAATCGAGAGGATATAGAGGGTCAAAGGTCACTGGATAATAATTGCACCTCTGTACGTTTCGATAGGTCAATTCATCCCTGTTTCTGATCTCTATCACTCGACAAATTCAAGTGTGCTCGATAACTCGCCGTTCAATCCTGAGTAAAAAAAAATCATTGGAATTTTTTTTTTTTTTTTTTAAGCATTATACCTGAGAAAGCAAGCCACTGTAAGTTTTCAGAAGTTTGATGAAAGCTTTGGATTCGAGGCCACAGTTCTTCGTTGAAAAAAATTTTTCTAAAAATGTATATTAAGGGGATGGAAGGATAAAATTGAAGTGTAGGTGAGATTCAATACTTTTTTTTTGTTTTTTTTTTCCCTTCTTACCGAGTAAATGGCGTATTGATCGGGTCTTTTGAATCGCAGTCATCAGCCGCTTGTGTGCGGGATATACGTATAGGTGTGGCCCGTAGGAACTGGCCTAGATTTCGCGGTAATCTGAAGGAAAGGGAGGGTCGTTTCGTCGTTTAGTCTCGACGAGGGGTCGAGAAGATGACGACGAAGAGTTGGCGGCTGGGGATGGATGAAAGTCCAGGGTTTTTTATATATGACATGCGCGCGCCCACTCCTTGGCTTATTCTCTTTCAAGCCTCCCCCCCCCCCCCACTTCCTCCTCTCCATTGCCCTGTGAGGAGTCGAGACGACTCATCAGCATTCATGCTTCGAGGGTGTGACGCTTTGTGGCCAACCGGCCACGAAGTTTGATCCGTTGAATGCGGCTAGCTAGCAAAAAAGCAGATCAGAGAATACCAGCTCGATCACGACCGTGAGAGGAGTACGAGGTATTAGGTACAGCCACAAGAACCGCTGATTGGAAAGCCAAAAGCGGTCAAACGAGGTCAAAGTTCGTTTGGTCTTTTGGTGCTTACGGGCTCAGTCACCCTGTGATCACGTCGAAGCGTAGATTTGTTAATTAAACAGAAAGTATGGGGCAACGTTGGTTCGATAAAGAGAGTCAAAGTCGGAAAAGCTTTACAGCCGCGATTACATCGTACCGTGCAAGAGCTGGTGTATCGTTTCAAAATAAGAACGTTAAGAACTTTGAAGCTTACTTTACCCAGCCATATTTTACTTAAGAATTTTAACGATGAATGAGGACAGAGTTTTATTTACTTTTAAATTTTCGTCGCGGTTTAATGTAGACGGTAATTGTTGCACTGGTGGCCAATTTTTCTTTTCTTTCCCTTCCAACACGTCGACTTTGGAAGGAGAAAAAAAAAACAAAAACGTCCCGCTAATTCTGATCGTTTAAAAAAATCCCCAAATTCCATGATTCGTTCTTTCTACGTCGAATTTTAATTGCCCTTTAGAATCACCGGGTTTTATCCGTGAGTTTGAGGCCCAAAGCGTTGATCGATTTGAACCAGAGTCCCGAGCGGACAGTGATTAAAAACAGGAGAAGGTCCATACGTTTTGCCAAAAAAAAAAACAAACAAAAAAAAACAGACCAATGGAAAAAAAATTTCAATCTCGCGTTATACCCATGTATATTATTCCACCCGCTTTATACCCCCACAGCCAACGAATTACATTTTGTCTGGCGTTTACAAATGATTCGGGTTTTCTAAAACCTTCGCTTTGTGTAAGAAGGCTAACAAATGCTCGAGGACTTTAAAGATTTCGAGGGGTTTTTTTCTTGTTTTTCTTAATATACTTTTGCCATTAAAGCCTGATAAATTGATAGAGGTTCACCCCGCCAAATTAAACTCCTCGAAAAAATTCTCCGTAATTATGATTCTCTTTCGTATTCGATAAGTGAATAAAGGAAAGAGAAAAAAGAAAAAAAAAAATGGAAAGATTGTCGCGCACATTACGAAACGCGTTATTATGAGTTGGCACTGCATTAGACTATACAGTAGTGGTATCGATCGAAATACTGCGGAGCTTCACGATGCCTTGAGCAATAGTGTTTGTGGAAATGGCAATGAAGCTGGTACGGGTATATGCATGTGGAGATAGTAAAATGGATGTAGAGGACGATCGGTTTGTCGGTAGGGCAAAGGACAACGCGGGCTGTAATCACCGTGACAACAGCATGATTAAACTCCTCTTGGATTGCAGTTCGATGCACTGCATGTCGAAGCGTCGAATTTCAATTGATTCTCTATGTATCCACCTGCATTCACGCCATTGCATCGCATCGCAACGTATATCGACGTTTCTATACGACCCAACCGATCGAATAATTCAACATTGCTTTCAGTCAACGTTGAACCGCGATCTCGATTATCGTCGGCTTATATGTTGGATTCGATATGTATCAAATTAGAGTTATCGTTGCGTGAAAATAAAACATTTTGGTTGATTGAGGAATCGGTAAAATGAAAGTAATGATAATAATGATAATGACGATGACGATTGTAATGATAACAGCAACAATAAAAAAAACGAACTCGTCTACGCACCATCGTTCTCACAATACGCGCATCAACAATGGCTATATTTGCGCAACTTGACACGGCAGAAACCGATTCTACGAAAACTCGATAATTTAGCAATCACGGTCAGCCTCCGAATGGACCACAGGTCGTCTCACCGTCCGGTTCCTCCTGTACTGATCACCAACTGTATAACGGAACTATTTGTTTGCGCATTGTTGCTACCCAGCCATTGTTTCGTCCGGATGGACTCAAACGCGTATATTGTGCGTTCAACAACTCGAAACACAATACCTACCGAATGTACTATGTACACAGTACCTACTCCGTCCAATCTACCCCTGGTGTAATTCCATTTACTAAAAAAAAGAAAAAAAAAAAACAAACTTCATCCTAGTTTTACACCGGATGAAATTAGGTGCCCCGTATTTCGTCTCGTCGTATCAAAAAAAAAACAAAAAAAAACGGTAAAATCAATCCAGTTGACAATTATTTTCGAGTGACTTTCATCCGATATAAGTATATTTATTTCCGTTCACATGGTTTGAATACATACGAAAAAACCAGCAACGTCCAGCAAGATCCTGCAATAAGGTGAAGGAGGGTAAAAGATAGAAGGCTCTCTACTCGTCGCAGAAACAGATTCAATTTGTTTCATTCAAGCAATAAATCAATTTCTCCCTCCGTTCACTCGCCCTCGCTATTTTCCGTTTCGCACCGTTTCAGACGGAACAATCACTCTGCTTTGAAGATTCGAGTTGAAATTCTCAACGCCTTCAGATTCAAAGAATCTATACTACTCGCTTTGTAAAGTCATGTGACGTAACCTGTTATGCGCGGCTAGATGCGAAAGTAATTCTATTTTCAGCGAAATATATTTGATACGGTATAAACAAAAAAAGAAGAAAATAAGAAAATAAGAAAAAAGAGAGAACGATCTGTATCGATATCGGTGTTTGTACAACGCTTGCTTTTCTTTCTGACAATCGAAACCCCATCTCGTATATGTACTTTTCACCTTGAGAGTTTTACACGATATAGGAACGGTCGTCCCAAAGTGCCAATAGAACCGCGAACTGCGACCATGTTGCAGCTTTAACTTTAATATCCCATGTAGTGCACCACCAGCAACAGTAGCATACTTTAGGGCGACACGAGGCGAAAGGAGTCAAGATTATTGCTTCAATATTGCCCCGTATATCCATAGAATGTAACCCGACAGGTATATAGCTATAATATCTATACGCATATCGCGTCAAAGGGTTTACACGTAAGCACGAGGAGTACGTGTATACCACGTCGAGAATAAATACATCCAGTCTGCGGATGTGGTAAATATGACCTGAGGTAGAGATGATCTTCGACCTGGTAGTGCCAAATTTCGATCTGAGGACAGCCGAAAAGTCGTTTCCTCTTCCTCCTTATGTACATGAAGATTTAAGACCAGGCGGGCCCTAGAATATTCATGGGTACGCGAGGGAAAACCCAAGTGCGAAGCGAAAGCCTCTCGCCCACGAAACCATTCTTAACCATTAGGTTCTGTTATTCTATGCATCGTGTAGTTGCACGTAACTATATCTATGTAGATACTATAAGGGTGTGGGTAAATTCAACGGACTTGTGCGGGGTAACTTTACTTGACCTTAAATCCACCCTAGTTGGCTCCACGGAGATCCTCTCGTGCCAAAATTTACCCCTCGCACTTCCGATCGGCTTAAATAATTCGGTAGAAGACCGCAGTCCTCGATATACCTATATACATATAGGAGCGTAACAATAGTAGGCAAAAGTTAAACCACTGAAAAGTACTTCGGGTATTTAAAAGACAAAGGATCTCGAGGAAGTTACATTTGTCAGCACCTATATATATTCTGAGAAGATATTGTTCTTTAGACTTTCTACGAATGCCCTCGGAGGATATATTCGATTCAATTTTATATATCGTTGCGGAACGGAAGTTAGTATAAACGAGGTTTTCGGACCCGGAAACTTTCGGGACCAATTCAGTCCGGTGCCAGGGAATCTCAGGGTCATTAACCAGTCTCTGAACCAGATTTTACGTCTTGGCAATTCATCTTCTATTTCATTTCATTCCAACCCCCGTAAGGACTTAAATCGCGCGTACAGGAACGAGGTGCGCGAACCGTGTCTGGCGCGACGTCTGGTGCTTCATGCACGTTAGGTAGGTAGGTGCGTTATATCGCGCTAAGCAGACGCAACGTAATTCAAATTCTCATTAAACCGTTGCCATGGAGTAGAAATTTTTTGCCACCGTTAGTTGAGGGCACAAGTATAGAAAACCGCGGGGTCTGACGCGACGCACGGAGTCGTATTTATATAAAATTATATTCACACATATCGCACACGTCCGGAACCAAAACCTTTCGCATATTATAAATTTCTTACTTAGCTGCGCTGCCGTATCCACGCTCGCAAAAACTTTCTACGTTTTAGGTATTGGGAAGGTACAAAAAAGTGAGCCAAATTTGTACTAAATTTACACACGAGTCTTACCCATGCGGCGTCACGTGATTGACCTTGAACTTATTTTTTTTTTTGTTCGCTGTTTAATCGGAATCGTTTTTTCATTAGCGGTATGCTGGAATATTTTTGAAAGATTGATAAAATATGAAGGTTGAAGTATGGCCAGATTGTGAGTTATACATAGGGTACGATCCGACGTATGCATACACGTAGATGTTCCTGCATAATATATGGTTGGCGGAAATTCCTTCGCTCGACTGTGCGTGAATATTAAGGTGCTCGGTTAGCTGACTGATAAGACGTTATGAGATTACGAAGGTTGGTGATGCGGGTGGAGAAGTATGCAATATAGTTAATAAGATGAAGCTTTTGCAGCAAGTTTCCGGAAGGAAAGGTAGGTATCAAAACGAGTTTCGTAGTATGAAATATAATAATGACATGGTTCGAAAGCTTTTCAAGTAAAATAGTCGGACGAACAGGCCGGAAATTGCACCGCGAACCAAGCCGCATCCTGCTCATATTTACGATATTGTATTCAGCTAGCGCAGGAATACTTTGGACAGTTCCATTTCCAATCTTTTCTTCTTCTAGTTCTACTTTTACTTATGCTCATTCTTATTCTTATTTTACTGTGGGTTTTTTCTACCATTCGCTCGTTTCTTCTTGGTCGGGACTTTTAGTTTGTTCCATAGAGAACGGTTCGAATACCCTGCGGGACTCTGGGGAGGTTACCGGGGCGAAGACGAACGTAACAACGCAACTGCACCAGCACCACCAACACTACCAAAACCATCGGGTTACCAAGCTCTGGCTGGCTACGCGGAGAATGGAAGTTTTCCAAACTTGGTGCATTGTTGTGGCGCGCACGAATCCCAAAGTTGTTTGGAAGCTACCAAAAGAGTTTTCCAAGGAACTGCTGCGGCAGGGGTGTAGCTACCGGTGGAGGGTGAGATCTTTTGGAATGAGGTAGTGAATTTTCACCGTAGCCTCGAAGAAAGAAGAAAATAGGGAAGGACGGGACACAATATGCGTGAGCGGTGCATTGTGGGAAATTGGTGCTGACTTTAAAACTTTTTAGAGAAAACAAAGGCAAAAGCTGGGGCGTGTCTAGAGATCCCGGAGTGGTTCGTCGCTTTGGAAGAAAGGGGGTTTCTGCTGCTGCAGTTTTCCATAGGGAATTAAAACTGCCTCGCGAATACGATATAGTACGCTAGGTCAGGACGGGTCGGGTCGAAGAAAAACGACACTCAAATCCCATGTCAATTTTGCCAGTAAACTCCCATAGACTTTTTTTGTTTTTTTTTTTCAATTAAGTTCACAGTTCAAATGAATAAAATAAATATATTCGAGAGTATAATTTTCTGAGAAAATATAGATGCCTATGTGGCGATATTCCCATATAATTTCGATAAATATGCATGCCATTGGTTCGGTTTCCAGCCTTAACGGTGTACCAGTGGAATATCCACCGTTAAATTTGCACGTGAAAGAATACCTTGATTCCGCATTTCTACGCCTATATTATTATGTAAATTTTATTACTACACCTAGAAAATTTCAAATATCGTAGCGTTACGATCGATTGCAGAATGGTATTATGAAAGAAAGGTTCGACAAGGGGTTTTGATTTCAAGTATTCAATTCTGGACTCGAAGTAGTCGTGGGAAAAAAAAAGAGTATATTTTCAGATCCGAACGGAGTGACCCCGAATTTTATATGAAGGGCAATGGAACTCAATTCTGTGAAAGATGTCGTTTCAGGTTCTCCAATTCTCCCAGTTTGACAATTGGACTTCGGTTTTCCATTGTGAGCTTGCAACCGAAGGGAGAAAATTAAATTTGGCATCTTCTTTGGGTAAGGCTTTTAAGAAAATTTTATTCTGATATCGTGAGTCATAATGACTCCCGTCACTCAGCTGCTGGTTTTTCAGATGGGGAAAGTCGGCGGGGGACGTGTTTCTGAGACTTGAGCATTTAGTATTTAGGGTTTCTCCATTTTATTAGCTCTCGCGACGTTGTACAGCTGCCTCGCGCGCGGCTGAGAGGACAAGAAAATTAACCGGATGATATAACCCGCGGCGTATACCGGCTTCTACTAACCAACCAAGGACTGTATGAAATCACTGACGGCTTTAACGTTTCCTCTGCTCTTTCATTTTCAGAGATTTGAACTAGCGCGGTAGGTAAATGGCAAATTTCTCCGAAATCGCTCCAAAAATTGAGATACCGCGGCAGCACAGTCGAGGTTCATACCTACATACCGTCGGTTACATCCGTGTAAATGAGTTGTATAAACTAATTCTAACCTCATTTTTTTTTCTGGTCAGCGATCCCCATAGAAATTGAAATACTGCATACATCATGGACTGAATAGATATTATACTAGCCGACGATCTCAATCGGCCACGTATCCAATGAAAAGTACTTTGAAAATATATTCAGGAATGGAAAACTATGAAAAGACCACGTCGTACCTGAGGACGAGATCGTATGAACTCGATATTTGGATGGGTATTAGGTGGATCTGGTACAAAAGCTGTGAACACTACACGTTGAATGTTTCTCGCCAGTGAATAGCAACGGTACAGTTTGCATCAGGGCGAGAACTAGAGAAAAATATAAAAAGTTCAATAGGATGAACGCTGCGCCAGTGTAAATATATACCATCAGTAGTAGTGTAGCAGCAGTGGTCTGCTTCCACGTATTTTTATTTGATTGGAAAAGTTGCATCTGAATTTTCATACGAATATAGAGTTTCGAACAGAGGTGACCGGAACCGTATTGCTTTTCCCCGTATATCTATGAGTATGTGTGCTTGTCCCACATACGAAAAATTCTCTATATATATATATGTAAAATGTATATAGAACTTCATGCACCCTGCAGACACAGGTATCTGACCAGCAAATATTACAATTTCTTTTATTTTTATCAGATTTCATTTCACCGCGCATACGGACCATCCAAATGTACATAGATAGGGGACCTGATATACACAATCCTCCGTCCATTGAACAAACTCGAAAATATCATTCCTGCCATTATTTGTATAGACAGAATCCGCTCATGTGATATTTTAACATTTTTGCCTCAACGTCATCTTCACGATATTTCTCGTTTTTATTTCATTTTTTTTTTTTTTTTTTGTTTCCAAAGGGTTGCGCACTGGGGTTTTTATTTTACGACTGTCTTTTGCCCCAAGAGGCCAGTCGGGAATATACGCGCGGTCGGCCTTTAACGGCTAAAACTACCCGCGGTAGTACCCAAACCCACCAATATAGAAACGTAAACTAGAAAAAATTAAAGTTGAGTAGCTTTTAATTGGTTGCAATTAACGCTCACCGGTATACCATGAACGGTCGTGCAGAATTTCATCCAATAAAAAAGAAGAGGAGGAAGAAAAAAAAATTGAAAAAAAGGTAATAGGTACCGCAGCTATGCATCTGTGGACCGGATATCTTGCGTGGTTGATGTCCTCCGGCCTTGAACCCGAGCAAAGATTTAGTGACTATTGGGGCAGAAGTGAGCTCATTTTGTAAAGAACGTTATTTACTTTTCCGCTAACTAATCTTCCCTGGAGCAGCAAAACCAGCAGCAGCTCACACGCGTGGATAATCCCCGCGCTGGCGTAAATCTGACGAATTGCCAAAAATTATAAGAGAAGAGAAAATTGATCGCTCCTACGTAAACTCCAAAACCAAGGGCGAGTGTAAAGGGAAAGATATGAAGAAAAAAAAAAAGAAACATTATTAAAAATAAAATAAAGAAATTCAATTTAAATTTACCATTAAATCCACATAAATATGGTAAGTGCGTAATTTATCAGGAACCTCGGGAGCTAAAAACTTGCGAGAAAGTAAAGTGTAGGAAAAATATTCATTGGAGAATAAATAAATTATGGTTGAAAATTAGAATTTCAATAGGCGCAAAATCACCGTACCGTACACACGAGGGTTTGGATCGCAATTTTCTTCGATCAGAACATTTTATTCGATTGTCGGAGCAAATGAAATTATCGGACGTATTTTGAGATTTGATAATATGACAAAACTCCGATATTTGATACGGCGCTCTGAAATTTTCAGGTCTACCCGGGAGTCTGGGGTGAGAACAAAATCAAAACTAAGAGAACGATGTTTCCAGGGTATATTCCTATTCTCAAAAGCTAACCACATTTTCCACCTCGCAGACGCTACTGCAATCGCATAAACGACTTTCAACTAATTAAAACTTCATGCTACACGAAGGATGGAACTCACATTTCGCTTATATTATGTTATTTATTTATCTGTTTTCTTGTATGTTTTTTTTCCCCCGATCACGATTATCGTTTTAGAATTATAACGTCACTTTTAACACCGCGGGGGATGTTAATTTCGATCAATAGCAAACTTCTAGTACATCATTCTATCAAATTACTGACCAATCAAAATTATTATTACTCCATTTAATTGCTGTGGAAGATCTTTGATAATATCAATATTCAACACTTTCGTACCGAAATTATTAAGTCTATTTATACAAGATAAAAATATATAATGTACTTTACGCGATCGAACAAACGTGGTGTATTTTTATTGTACATAAAGTTATTTTTCTTCTTTTTTTTTTCGTAATATTTTTTTTAGTTGAAATATGAATACGCTCAGATGTCGATCTCGTTTAATTAACTAAGTAACATACTTGTGCGCGCATCAAGCTTAACACTGAATTATGATTTTTATTTCCCATCATTTCAACTTTTTTAATATAATGTGTGTCGAACGTATTTCAAATTCTTGAGCGACCGGTCAATTTAATTAATTTGCTAAAACGTTACGCGATTACATTATCTAATCGAAATTATTGTCAGAATGTCAGCTGTGTGCTATAAGAACTCAAAGGTTTTCACGTCTTCGAGTTAGTCTCTATAAAGTTCCGGAGTTGAACTCACCTCGGAGTGTAGTAGCCTTTTAAAATGTCTTCGAGTGTTTTGATAGCGTACAGTCTATTGTTTATCGAGGTTTCAAGTGTTTCCGAGTTGAGTTTTTTCAATTACGATGACGAAGACGCAGCGGAACTTGACGTCTGTCAGGCCGTAATCGATATTTATAAAACTCAGGAAAATGTAATCGACGCAAAAATAATCGGTTTAATGGTAGATGACGCGAAAAACTTTAATTTTCCTATCAAAATTTTACACGAACATGAGAGTTCAGTCATCCTTGGGCCGAACCCTCAGACCAGGGTCGATTCGTTGTTTCTTCAAATCGAGTGCCTCCAAGACACGAGTAAAATAACAGACGATATTTTACCGCTTACAAAAATATCGCAAACAGTTGCAATTATGCTGACAAATACGGAAGAATATTATCTTCATGAAATCGAAACATGGATGATAAAGGTATTCGACATATTTTGGAAAAAACGTATAACTAATGTTGTTTTTGCGTTTTCAAACCGCCGGAAAATGTTTACCGAAAATTCTTCGAACGGCACAGTTTTGTACGTGTATGAACCGTATGAGGAAAACCTGCTGAAAAAAGTAACCGAATCAAAATGGAAAAATATATTTTACAACAAGGCAGTCAATCTTCATGGTTTCCCATTGAGGATCCTGGGATATCAAACGCACAGATTTAAAGCTACGATTGAAAATAAAACTTACGAATTGAGCGGCATCGATGGTATCGTCACTCTTCTATTTCAACATATATTCAATGCCACCCTTGATGTCAGCTATCTTCAAACGACTGGTAACACGTTTGAGTCATCAGAATCTATAGAAGAAAGTAAAAATGCGTTGATGAACAGAACATTTGACATATGGATGAACGCTCGTATGTTCACACCAAGAACATTTCAAAAATTATCGTTTTCATATCCACGTGAACGGATGGACGTTACATGCGTATTACCAAAAAGACGGAACAGTGCGATATCCTACAGAAGTGTGATGGGTGGTAGAGTCAGTTTTATCTGTTTAATAACAATTTTTGTTTTCTGTATTCTGGCTGTGTGCGTAATCATAAGCAGACGAATTCTGCGGGAAAGAATGCCGGTATTAAAGATGGCGAAGATGATACTGAATCAATCCGATGATATAATGCAACGACCTTGTAAATGTACCTTGCGTATTCTTCTCGGCACCTGGCTCGTGCTTTCTCTAGTGTCATCCACTTCGCTTCAAACGTTTATAGCTTCAAGAATAATCCGACCAACCGTAGCGCCGAGGCTTTTGACGATTCGAGAAGTTGCGAATTCCAATATTATATTACGAATGGGATTGATGCACTGGGAATTGACGCACTCTAATTTCGAAGATGAAATTTTGGGATCCATCGATAACAATCTCGAACTCGTACCCGATAGTGAATTATTCAAAGTTCAAGGCCCAGACGTGGGTTACATGGTTTCAAAAGATATGTTGCAGTTCATAAACCGAGAAAGATCGAGGGTTTACGTCGTACAGGAAACATTTCTACCTAATTTGGTCTCGTATTCGTTTCCAAGAAAATCACCGCTACTCGAGAGGGTTGACAAGTCCCTATCAGCAATGGAAGAAACTGGATTAACCCAGAAGGTGGCATGGAATAGCCATAGGTTCGATATGACGGGATTAAGTAGTAGAGAATCATCTTCACATGTTACTTATATAAACATTCAACACTTGAAGGGTGTTTTTACCTTGTACGGATTTGGAATGTTACTTGGATTCATAGTTTTTATTTTCGAATTAAACTGTCATTGATGTCAAATGTTATAGATGTGAAATCGCTAAATAAGCAAGGGGGGAAAAAAAGAAGGAAGAAATAAATTTAGAAAAAAATAAAAACGAAACAAACTAACCTCCTTTTTAAATCTCTAAGATCTGTCTACCGTTGCGTTTCTCAAGAAAAATTCAAGATTCTTGTATCGATTGTTCGAGATATCGCTTATCCCTGCTGATGCAGGGGCAAAATGTATGTCAGCTTGATAGAAAGTAATAAAACTGAAACGTCCCAGACGAAAGTCAATTTTTCATAGATATTATCATCGTAAATTTGATTCGACAGCAGTTAACCTAGATCCCTTCGCCCATTTTCCATTCCACTTATTACACACGTACCTAGATATATGTATACATATAGGTACGTGTTTCCTTATACTCGTATTACAACATAAAGGGTTATACATATGCCCCCACACCAACGTACGAGTTACATAATTCTACTAAACTCTGCTAAATTATTACATCCAACTGTAATTTCACCAAAAGTCTTTCCCCAGATTCTAACTGACCAGCAGTATCAGTTTTACTCAAATTAAATTTTCTTCTCAATTTCTTACAAAACCAAGTTTACAAAGATTCGCATGTTCGTAGTTATAACGTGTATAAGGCACGCGCTCATAGACGAGGTCATCGTACGCGTTCAGCTCGGGGTGCATCGTACGTTGGAGTAATGTCTCTACAAACGATAGTTAAATGGCAGTAAATAGTAAAATGAGAGAGAGAAAAAAAAATAAAACATTGGAAAAAAAGTCGCCACCGACGAACGTACGAGAACTAAAAAAGAACCACGGGGAAAAAATAGTTTCAACATTTCCTTGCTATTTTTCTATTTTTTTTTTTTTTTTTTTTACTTTTGTTTTATTCATTTTTTCAATTCTTTTTTTTTATTTTTTTTCTCGTCGTAGATTAAAAGTTGTTTGCCCGGAGGCACCTTGATGGCTCCTGCAGTACGCGGAACTGTGTCGTCTTTATAATATGCAACTGTGCAGTAGTCGAGGTTAGGTTGGAACTCCGTAGGGGACGTGCCTCTTCAGAAAAAAAACATAGTAAAAAGTTGAAAAAAAGGGTATGAGGCGTAAAAGAAAAAAAGAGATAGGAAGAGAGCAAAAAAAAAAATAAAGACGCGGTGCTCGAGTATAATAATAATAACAACAATAATATTAATAATAATAATAATAACAGTAAAATAAAAGTATAAATAAAACAAGACGAGAACGGGTTCACTTCAGTACTGCAGTTAAACGAATTTGTACTTCCTCAGCACCTCTTAAATAATTCTCGCTCACTTCTACAAGTTTCAACTAGTTCGTTATTCTTTTTTTTTTTTTTTTATCCTTTCTCTCTCCTTTCTTGAGAGTTCAAGCGTCAGAGATTACGGTTTTTTTTTCTCTCTCCCTCTCTCTCACATACCAACAATTATAATATTATAACGTAAGTTTTAAGCTTCGCGTGCGCGGGATAAAATGGAAAGTTCAATCTAGTTCGGAGTATAACCATTTTCAGAAAAGCAGGGATCAAACCATTCTTGTACAACGTTCAATAACAGTTGAATATACCAATTTGTTCAGTATTCGTGCTTTGAATTGTATAAATTTGCACACGGGTTTTCAAGGTATTCCAACATATTTGAAATTCTAGTTCGCGCAGAGACCTGTTTCCGGCTGAAGGACGGAAACGCAGAGGTCAACGACTAGCGGGCTGTCGGAAGCTGTACTGAAACTGCATTCATATTTCATAACACGTCATGGTGGGTTCGCAGTGCCTCGGTGCTCAAATTTTCCTCGAAAATCTGCTAGAGTTGTAATCCACTGCAGCTGCAGTCAAGGTGGAAATACACGTGCATTTCAACATTTTACATATCACGTATATATAATACCGTTCGCTTATATCAACGTTCTGAAAAAATAAGGTATCAAACGAAGGTCACGATCTTCCGACACAACAAACTCAAGCTTTTCTTGAATTGATTCGACTTTGCGACGTATAGAGTCACATCTTTTCCTCTCTCTCTCTCTCGTTTTTGTCCTCACAACTGTAGTAGTAGCTTTATTGGAAAACGCATCGATTTTGGGGGTATATGACTTTCATAACTTACTAGTACGTGGATCGATTTTCCGCTTGTAATATAAGAATGTTTTACACTCTTCGGTTCACTTATACGTCCTGCAGTGAATTAGGTACGGTAGTATATAACGTACGACGAATTGCTTTGATATAATTTAAAAAAAATGGTTTCAATTCGTTCTTTCAAAGATCCCTTTCGCAGTATTCACCGGAGTCCTTTTCATCGTTTATATAATCCAAATGTAATATTTAATCCGGCTTATAAACCAGCAGAAAAATACATAATCCACCCCGATGATGACGTAGCCCGACTCTGATCCAACTTTCAATATCCAGGTATAGTATCTCGTTACCAGCTATATAGTTACATTTATACGTCCATGAAAATGGCGCATTATATAGAAGATAAGCTCAACGTATGTACCGACAGCTTTAGGTACTTATATAAAAGCGTAGTACTTCAGATGTTACCGCTTCTCGATTTACAGAGGCGAAAGAAAAAAATATATCAAATAAATATATATATGAAAAAACCCATCGATTTGAACGCCGTTCGAGTTGTCGATAATACCGATTAAATTTTTAAACATTTTTCTTTTTTTCATCCCCCCTTCCCCCCTCTTTAGAAAAAGGTATACATACTATTAGCGAGCACATATATATAGCATCACGGTGATACGTATGGGAGAAGAAATCCGTATGGAAAACGAATAACACGAGTTCATTCAACGATGTCTAACATTTTCGTAGAGGAAATGGTAATTCCAATCCATAAATTCCTCCAGATATTCGTTCGAGCTAAAAACTCCCGAGATCGAACTTCTTATTATGCATATACCTCTCCGGATCCAACGATGTGAGAATAAAATCTTATATGAAAAGAAAATGAATAAATAAGAAAGAAAAAATAAAAATAAAATCAAATAAAAAATCAGTAAATAAATAAAATATAGGAATGAAAATGGAAATGGAAATGGAAATGGAGTGTAGATATGTAGTTGTTAGAAAAAATTTACATCATAAGTTTCGTAATATTAAGCATTAACTTGGCCGCTCAATTTCACAGAGAAAATTATTATACGCTGTACCATGAAAACTCCGGGGGGTTTCAGAACGTTCTATAGTTGATGTCAAGATATAATATGAAATTCAGCCAATATATAATTCTTACTTAAAACTTTTCTTAGTTAACATAGCGAACGTAAGGCCGACATCAAATACGCTATATATATACATGTAACACTGCTTCGTTCAAACCGATGTTAATATATTAAAATAGATGTACATTTACTTAGTTATACGACGTTGGAATTCAACGCCAGACTGTATAGGCAAGGGAGCTGTTCTTGAGATATCTATACTACTTTTCCTGAATTTTTTATTTCCTTATACCAGTTACTCTCAAATACATCCTGCATCCCTTTCCTCTTCTTTTTTTTTTCTCTTTATTTTAACTTTTCCTTTTCTTTTTTTTCATCTTTTCGTTTCTTCCAATTCGTCAATGACAATGAGCAACGAAAATTTTCCGATACACTTGTGCAGTGACCTCAACGTCGCGTTACCTCGTGGGAAATCGATTGACCTTTATCAAATGTGTTCCGATAGAATAAAAATATATTATAGGTAATAAAAACAAAATAAGCAAATTAATTGAAAAATCTGTACCTATACTGTCTGCAGCACGTTATGCTTACTTAGTTATTTCGAGTGGTTCTCGATATTTATTCTGAACCTTTGGAGTCGAGAAGGGAAATGAATTTATTCGTTACTTTCTGCGGCGACGGGATACAGGTGTTATTTTTTATGAATTCTTTTCTTTCCATTTTTCCTCTGTTCAATATAGCATATTATATAAGTAAATGCGGAATATGATCCCGTGCTGCAGTTACAAGTTTGGAGCAAATTTCTTATTGAAAAGGCAACCCAATGAAAATAGTTGAAAGCCTTGAACGTTCCGAGATCGTTTTCTCCATGTACTTACATCTCACGATTGAATTTTTTTTTTTTTCTCTATCAAACGGAAATGAAATTCGCCCCGAGTATACGAACTCGAATACTGCAGGGTGCAAGATTGAGGCAGACTAATGGATGAAAACGAGCAAATAATCGAACGACAAAACGTGTAGAACCTGGAAGTTAATCGACGTCTACACACTCTATACCTCATCAAAATTTTGAGATAACTTCCCCTAGTTATTCTAGTTTATATATGTATAGACATTTGGTCCGCTAAAAATATCGACGTAATTGGGTGAAAAAAAATCGCGGGGTTTATAGAGTAAAAACTAGTAAAATTAGCGTAAACGTAAAACTTCGTTTTTTTTTTTTCATTTATTTTCATTTTAATCTGAGAACGAGCTGGGGCATTTATCGATTGTAGCTGTACGGAAGCGAAAGGGTCTTCATAAAATTAGTCATAAAATTTGCATCATGATTTGCGATTTAATTGGAAATCCGTATGAAAAGTCGTATCACCTGAAGGTGGAACGAAACGAGCCAACTTCTCTGAATTGGTAGTATGTATATCGATTTATCTCTGTGGGGGAATGGTACCCAAAGGGTTTCTTCCCAAAGCAATATACATGTACATACATATATACGTACATGAGAAAAATATATACCTAGATGCATTAAGGTATATATCCACCCCAAGATATACATCGGGTTAAAAAGCAAAGTAAGCTTTATTCATCCAAGTTTATTTAAACGATTTTTTCTAATTGAATTCTGGGTTGGCATATAATTCACGCTGAAATTGAAAACCATAAGTAAAACAAATAAAATAGAAATTAATTTTAATAAATTAAATATATGATTTGGTAAGATCGCCAAGAAAACATCCGACTGATTCTTTTCAACGTTTAATTTCAAAAACCAGGAAAATTAAAAAGTTCAAAGCTCGAACTGATTTGACGCACACATATGTATGTGCACGCCCAAGATATATAAAGTATACCAGACAAACAATGCAGGCTTATTCGTTCACTTTTTGTTTTTCAAAAACATTTTTTCATACATTATTTATATCATTCTATCTTCGTACACGCTGTATGCGGAAGATACGCGAATAGATAAATTACCGCGATGGGAATAATCGTAAAAGTTTGATATTCTGTTGACATCCGTACCTCATACCTGCCGTTTATAATACGCTATGGTCCCTCCCCGCCCTGCTATTATCTACCCCTAAGCAATTTTAACCTCCCGTTAAGGGAGCCATAAGGCCCGCTGTATTTGGATACCTTCATTGATCACGGCGAAAGTAGACACGGCGCGAATTACCACCGAGAGGAAGTAAATCTAGAACGAAATACGTTGTCAAAGAAATAGTAGGGTGGGGTGGGGTGGGGGGAATAAATCATCAATTAATAGTAACGGTCCTGATTTTTTTTTTTTTTTTTTCATTTTTCTTCAATTCCATCGTACGATGTAATTTTTCCGCTCTCTATTTAATTTGTCCTCTTAAAAATAAGATCGTTATAATTTTATTGCGCGTAATATCTCGATTGTTTATTCGCAGTGCTGCGCGTATATTTGAGACGGTATTAAAAATAATTTCTTCTTTATATATTTCATTATTCTTATATAAAAGTACTGATTTGAATAAATGCGTTCATTATAATATAGTCTCGAATATTTTCTTCTTTCCTTCCGTTCGCTTATCTGATCCCACCCCTTTGCAATCTCTATCGGAGTAAGGAAATGTAGAACGGTAATTATAAATTCATTTGAAATTTGATTCTACGCTATCTCACCAGCCACCGGGATATACACAGTGCACCGAAGACACAAAAGTATATTATACAGCATAATTTATATCCCGGGGAGGTTTATGATTTAATTAAGAAAAAAAAAGGAAAGAATAATTTTTTTTTTTTTTTAATTCTCTGTTGTGTTCCTCCTTCCATCGCGCTTTATACTGAAGCAACAACATCTAAAAATTTATAAGTATAATTTCTTCCACCCTCCCTTCCGCCTGCTTCTTTACCACGCCGCTTTTGGAAAATTTAAGAAACGTAGCATTCGGTGAGGTCGTATTAATTACAAACTCCGTGTTGCAACGTTGTAAGAAAATAGAGGTTTGTTTTAGTCTTTGAAATAAATAGGGTGATTAGCGCGGGGATGGAATTTATTTTAATTACCACGTTATATAATTGTAACTCATCAACGGTTAGCTTATGAATTTTCTCCCATTTAATTCGTTGCGGTTCGCGTTCTGACATCGCTTTTATATGGGTGTATAGCTCTGCATGTATATCAGCTTATATGTATATACGCAGCATCATCGAGCGGCTAGACCACGGGCCGGTACCCGCATTGTCCTCTTCCGTCAGCCGCAGTGGTTGGCGGTTTTCTGACAGGAGCAGAAAATGTCAAGCTCCGTGAATACAACGAGATAAAACATATTCCTTCTCGTTAATAAATTTTCAGTATAATACCTCACTTCTACGGTGACAGAAACACAACAAACGTATTTAATAAAACCCATACATACGTATACATTGTACGTATTTCAGGGTGCGGTGACAATTTCTGTAGGGCAAAGGAAACAAAAATAAAAGATGAAGCAATAATATACGATAAATGACGCTACCGTGGGTAGACAGTACGAACGTTCGTCAAATTCCACAGGTCAACGTTGCAGTCGTTCCAGAATTAAAAATTATCAGCGCGAGATGCGGATGCTTTTTTGGAGAATAAAAGAAAGTAAAGTTTTGCAATATCGTCCCCTCGGAGGGCGCATAGTGGTGAAGTTCTTCTTCGTTTGTTTTTCCGCGATGAATTTACGCAGAATAGCAGGTGACGTGGACGATGGCTGAGTGTCGAACGACGAGCTGGTCGATTTGCCTTAACGGCTTCTGATGGTGTCTGTCTATCTACGTTTGATGGTCTCGTATAGCTCGTGGTACAGGATAAATCCAACCTAATTTAACCTGACCTAACTTCGGATTTGAAAGCTCTAACCTGTAACAGTGTGTAGTGGTACAGACAAGCCATTAGCCATACCAGATCTAGGAGCGTCGTGCAATGCATTTGAAGATAATGCTGCAATTACTATGCCTATGCAGGCAGCGTGCCTAACTCTGCAACTCTGATGCTGCTGCTGGCCACCACTACCGGTACTCCTCCTTCTTCTCTCTCTCTCTCCATTACTATTTCTATCTCTATCTCCACCTCTATCTCTGTGTGCTCAACGTTCACCGGTGTTTAGCGTTCACCATTCACTGTTCAATGGCAAACGTTACCTAACATCTACCAATCTACCCTACCATATTCCTGCCACTTGCTTATCCGATTAGCAATTATCCGTTCTATATACGTATGATGGACACACATTTGCACCTGAAGGTTATGCAAGCAGCGAACCAGTAAATCTGCGATTATCGGTATCATTGATATGGTGTCAGTGACGATCGAGTACCTCCCGTAGAAATCTGACGATCTTTTTTTCATTTCATTTTATCCTATTTCTTTTCTCGCGAGCGTCGCCGCGTCGTGCGAATGAGGAAACTGTGGGTGAGATATGATTTCAGGTGTTAGCGGAAAGAGATTGAGGAGAAAGGGGACTGAACAACCATCCTCCGAGAGTCAGGCTTATATAGGAATCGAATCGCGTATATATATATCGGTAAACCGATGAGATTCCGGAAATAGTCAGTGGTCTCTGTAATGGTGGTGATTTGGAACGGTGCGGCACTCAAAATATAACGCGCGGGCACAATCAGATTCTCTCGGTTGTCGAGGTCATAAAAAATTGACCGCAGGGCCAAACCGTATGGGGATATCGTAACCATATTACCTTCGTTTCGCAACGATCCAGCAGCCGCCGCTCCGTATGGGGATTTCATAACCCTCTTCAACACCGAAAGCTCCGATGATTTCCAGAAATTAACCTAGATTTTTACCATCGAAAATGTGTATCTACCTTTTCTTTCTTCCTTTTTTCCTACAACAACGATCGAGGGATAATGACGCGAGATAATTTTGGGGAATACAGCTTGCCAATTTTTTTTCTGCCCCCCCCTCCCCTTCTTTTTTTTATTGATTCTGCAAAGAATTGATTCGCACTCAATTACACTAATATACAGCGCGGATGAACGGTTTTATCACCGTCCATTTATGGTAATCGTTCATCGGGATTATTTCATGCGTGACGTATGACTCGCGTCACGTGCGACGGTGATATACGTACAATTGTAGGTGTGTGTCGTGTGTGTCCGCGTAAACGCGAGCGTATTAAGTGCGTCTCTTGTGGGAACGGTGTTTGATTAACGCGTTGGGACCCGCGGGTGTTCTTTGTGAATCTGCAGCACATTGTCGAGGCATCCGTCGTTCGGTGTGTTGGGTTGAATAGTGAACGAAACTTGTACAGTGAAGTGGTGAAAAAGACAAGAGCGGCAAAGTGAAAACAGAAAACGGAAACAGAAGACGGAAAACGGAAAACGGAAAGCGCAGAACAGAACAGAAAGCAAAAGGCAATATCGCCACCAGAAACCCTAACGTGTATAAAAGAGAGCAGTAAAAATGAATCGAGAAATCAAAGGATACCGAAGTACCAAGCCCGAAAAATGAAGTATAAGAAAAACCCGTTATCTTCTATGAGAAATTCCTTTTTTTTTTCTTTTATCTTTCCTTTCTTTGTTCCTTTCCTTCTTTTGTTACTATTCTTTACGCCGATGTCGCGGTACTATACATAGTATATAATATACTATGTAACGTTTGTTGCACAACGTAGGATAAAGAAAGCGAACAATTGAAGGAAGAAAAAATAAAATTCTAGACAGGGGGAAAAAAACGTTACACTGAGCGATTGTCCTCAAAAGTTGTAAAGGCTTTAGATATAAAATCTTTTCTTGGTTTATATTATACAACCGAGAGAAACTCACAATATAAATTTCAATCGAATGGTTGTTTCGCGGTGTCGTTTTAATAGACCGTCTTTAGAATTTCTGCATGTTCAGAGAATCGATTAATCTCTTCCAACGGCAAGTATTAAATGAAATTGAGAAACCACAACGGAGGTGAACGCATCTCAATTACAACAATATTGCTGAGAAAATATAAGAATAAAAAAAGAAGAGGGAAAAAATGGAAAAGGTAAAGAATTCACAACGACAAACGGAAGCCTGTTTCTCCGTTATTAAATTTATTATTTCAGTCTGCCGACTGTTTTATCTTTTTCGGTTTTCTCTTTGTTTTTATTCGCTCCAAGAAGTTAGAATTGAATTGAAATTTCGTAAATGCATGAAAAACAAAAAAATAGATAAATAGATAGAAAAAAAAATAATAGAAAAAATGCAATAAAAGGATTCGACCGACGGAGAAACGGGGGGATTAGGATGCTCTTGCTACAGGCAGCGCAGCATAGTGAGCGTTACATTACTTACCCTTAAGCTTTATTCAATTCCGAGGGTAAAACCGCAATAGAAATTTTAAATCCCAAACGGATGTGTACAAAACGGTAGGAAAGATCTTCCATGGGCAGGGGTACAGTATAGTAGAACAATTTGAATAATTCAATAGCCTTCCTGGAGAGTCCGACATTGAGTTAGGAGAATGAGCATACCCGAGGGAAGGAACGGCGGGGGGGTAATAAAAATGATGTATAAAAATTAGCGTAACAAGAAGTCAGAAGAACAAGTGAAAATGGAAATATGAGTTTATAAGTAAGTCGAACCGAGTTACAATTATATTCGTATTGTCATGTAATGTCATGTAACCTCGTCGCGATATCTCAAACGAATCGAGATAATAACCTGAAATCTGCGTTTGACGTTTCTTTTCAGCTTTTGGTATCGGTTTGCCTATGGGGTTCAGAAAATAAAGTCCGACTTCACTTACAACTCGATTCAAGTGAGCACGAATGTATTTATAAAATTTACGGTAAGTAAAATGTAATTCAAGACCAGAAAATCAGGATTTTTGAAAATATCTACGTACCATTTTTTTACTTGTTACCGAATCATTTCAAATTATAATGCTTTAATATTTATCAAGAGGTTCGGTATGAAAATACTCGGTTTTATACCAGTTCAAATATTATATAATAACGCGAGTACAATAACAGCAGATCGTTAATAACATCGATGTGATAAATATTCGAAATATGAAACATATATTTAATCTTGAAATATGATATTTCGTTATACTACCGCGCCTGTATATAACCGTGCAATAACCTAAATGTACCTGCATAATTACATGACCGCGGTAATTTATATACTTTATTATACGCCCACATACCTTTCGAACAATACACGCGCCATGATAATTTTTGTACGTTTAATGCTCGAATCCAAAAAGATTTTTCTTTTTAATTGGAATATTAATTTTAACATTCGGTTGAATAATTTCTTTCGAATTTATGACTAAATTTTTACACAAAACACATCTATTCGAACACCACCGTATTATTGAGGTAATAAAATATTTTACGCGATATGCAGATACGGATCACGATAGTTTAAAGACCGTAGATTTCTCGGATCGCGTTATACGAACTGCATGGGGGGTTGTGGTTCCAACAATATAACGTCAAGAATTTGGTATTCAAATATTCGTTCGTTCTATACGATCCGGCCAACTCCTTGTTGAGTTTCACCTTATCCCGTCACTCGTCGAGATAATGTACGCTTGGATACCACCCTTGTAGACCAAACCGAACAGAAGACAACAGACCGTCAGACATGACGGACACGAATGACGTGTATTATTCAACTAAGGATTGTGTATAATTCGTCATGGTCACGTGCCTTCGTTAGTCTTACGCCACCTAAGTCAACGATTTTTCATAGTTTCGTAGTTTTCTTTTGCTTTCAGATTCTTTTTTTTTCTATCAAATATGGCCGCTGGCTTCGCCACCATCTACCTATGTATACGCGTACATACCTATATGTCGAGGTAGAGCGTTGGTACTTTATTCTACATCGCTTTTCTGACTACTCGTGAGCTTACTGACCGTATCTATAGAGGTTTCAAGCGTAATTGGTTGCCTTTTAGTGATTAGTCGAGGAACGGGGTGCAACAGAATTACGAACGTGCAGAGGGGTAAGTGGGGGTTGCAAAGAGGGAATACCTTGTTGAATCAGTTGGATGCAGTTTTAGTACAGTGGACTTTAAATTGTAAGCGGATAAAAAGTATAGATGGAAAACTCAGAACTGCAAATAAAAATGCAAGTGGATTAAAGGGATAAAGAGCTAATTTGTCAGATGGCTTTTTCGTGTGTGTGGTAACGCTTTGATTGGCTTTAACTCCAGCTTTCAAATAGATCAAGTTCTGGGAAATTACAAAATCCGCTCGACCACTGTAGCTCAGCGTGATATTTGTCAATCGTGTAATTGATTGAAAAGTTTTTTTTTTCCCGCCATTATAGAGAACACAAAATGCACGAAAGAAATATGCGATCACGTTGTATCTCACGAAGGACGACTTATCGGCATCTCTTTTGGTTCAAAAACTATAACCACCTGCAGCCGCAATTTGTCGACTACGATGAGAATTTACAAGTAAATTTCATATTTTCGAACAGTTCGACGCTTTCAATTATTTTTTACCCGCTATCGAAACATGATTCTATACAAAGTGCGACGCGTGAAAAAAAACTAGAAAAAACAAGATAGACTGCAATTCGTAATTATTTCCGTTTCGTAAGTTTTGATCGGCTTCCGTTTTAGTATAATGTAATACACGCTACCACGTAAATTCTATAGATGTGCAAAACTAGTTTCAAACCTCGTCGACGTGGTTCCATGGAACTTGTTTCGTTCTGATTTATTTTCATATTGCCTCCCGAAGCACTTTCCGAATATACGAACCTAAGCTATATCTATATGACATACCTACCCTGTATTACCAAATGTAACATTCTCCCGCAGGCATGATTGTGGCGCCGAGAGGGGGGGAGGGGGAGGGGGGGGGGATTATCGCAATTACAGGCTCAGAGATATTTTTATGGATTAAAAATTTCAATATTATACATATCGATTCTGCTATGCCACCCCATAAAATGATTTATTGTATTTGTTTATTGTTTTCAGGTACCTACCTATGTACAAACATTTTTGTTCGCGACGAATGGACGAAAGAAAATTGGACGGTAATAAGCAAAAACGTCTTAACCAACGAAGTCGTTTTTTTTTTTTTTTTTTTCAAACTATTGCGAAAATGTAATAAAATTTATCGAATGCATGATTTTTTAAACAATGTTGAATAAATCTCAGTGTCGGGAGATTCAGATTTTTCTGTTAAAACTATAGATCGTCGGAGAATTTCCGACCCTTAAATAAAATCAGCACTTTCGGCCGGCTGTCGCTTGACGTATACCGGGCAACATTTTCCCTTATAGTAGGTATAACTGGTATAAGGTATAAAGTATAAGGTACGAGGTATATAAGGTCCCGGGATATCGGGGATATAGGCTGGATACACACAAGGAATAGGAAATGAAGGGGTGGTCGGAGGGTAGGACCTACATTTGGGTGGAAATGAAAAAAATGGAAAGAAATGAAAAAAAAGGAGAAAGAAAACGAGCGGGACCATTTAAAGTTATTAATAGCCACTTCATCACGGTGAAAGTCTTTCTCCCTTACCTCTCTCCCTTGGAGACCTTCTGCTCTACATATTGCAACTAGAGTTTCATTAAATCGACCGACTAACTGCATCGTGACTAGCATTTTGAATTCAGTTCACCGTGGGCGTGCCCCCCAAGGCGAATTAGACGAGTTAACTAAGTAAGGTGAGGTTAGCTAATTTCATGCTAGGTCGGGGTTAACCAAGGTCTCGCCTAAGGGTGTTTATGAAACAATTCACGTCTTACCTACCTTACGCAAGAGTAAAACAAAATTCAACCCCCCGTCCCTCTGTTATTCGTATGTGACTCTCTATTTTCATTCACTGTCATATGGCTTGTTGATTTTGATCGTTTTTTATTTTTTTCCTAATTCAGTTTGTTTTTTTTGTTTTTTTTTCACTCCACTTCGTGCACGTTCCACAATGTAATTTGATTCAGTCAATTAAAATGTTCAGCTATATTTGAAATTAAACATCCAGCGTGTTGTTCCGGTTACACATTGCGCAGAAATTATGACTTAATAAATTGCAATGATATGTATTTCAAACGAATTCCACTCAATTACTGGCGTAATAGATATTTCATTAAAAATTCATGTATCATATCAACGAAATGGTTGACTGGAGCGACCTTTCAACAGAAAATATAACACAGAGAGGCATTGAAACGCATATGAGATTCCGTCACATATGCCACGACTGAGGGTAGGTGGGTAGGTGGGTAGGTATTTAATTAATCCAGTGTAGATACAGCCTGACAGTATGTTACGTAGAGAAGTTATGGATTCGTCGTATAACCATCACATGCCGTACATGTAGTGGCCTGCACGATATCACATCACACACGTATGAATGCATAATGTTCTCTCATGTTAGCAGCTGTGAATACAAACTAACGTGTACTAGGATTGTATCGAGTGGTTGGTTGAGCACGTATCACGTTCATCTTGGTATAAGACAGCTGCTGTCATACGAGGCTTGAAGTTTGAGACAGTTAATTATTTAGCTCATTGTCACATTGCATGTCTTTCCCCCATTCCGACATTATAAAATTATGTCAGGTTAGAATCGGAATGAGCAGATTTTACGAAATACTCTTCTTTTTTTTCTTTCTAATTTTCAAGCTCGATACGAAAATTGATGTTCGAATACGAGATGGAATTTCCCCCCCCCCCCGATCTTTGAGCAAAAATAAATGAATTGAATTTGTAAAAACCCCCGGGGGTCCGCTTTGATTTTATTTGTAATTTTGCGATGATTTTTGTTATTTTTTATTTTTGAAGCATACTTTTTTTGGGTCGCGGTGTTTGAAATTCAGGGCAACGATGTTTAACAATATGGTCGTCACTTGCGAGATGAAATTTGTTTTCATTCTTGGATCAAAGTCATCACCGTGTATTATGTAATAAAAACATTGAAATTTAATTAGCATATGGGGTATACCTACAGCGGGTACCACCACCTACGTTGCTTGTGCAAACGTAAAATTAAGGCGCTTAAATTTTGCATTATAACGTTGTGTGTCAAAGAACTAAACAACATAAGCCCTCGTTGCATGATGAAGTGCTCGCGTTATTGTCGCGTTTGATACATAACGTACACTGCGTCAGTTGTTCGGTTAAAATCCCTGGAGAGAAAAGCGGGTACATCTATATCATGTTAATCTTTTTAGCTGGTACCGGGATATAAAGGCCAACAAAAAAAAATAAAAAAAAATAAAATAATAGAAATAAAATGAAACCGATAAAAATCATCGTACCCACGAATCCCCAAAATGAAGAGGGCATAGGGCGGAACGTGTAACTTATCCCCCTCTCTTTCTCTCTCGAAGAACGATATTATACGATCGCATCAAACCTTAACAGGCACGAGAAACGCACTAAAATCTTCAAACGACTGCGTAAATTTTGCATCCTGTAAAATAATTGCCTCGTAAATACGGAGCTTTAGTGCATCGCGTCTTAGAAACCTTACGCGTATAAAATTGACGATATCCTACTACAACCGCTGACTCGTTATGTCGAATGAAATCTACATTATATACATAGAATCGGTATATCGAATTTCCAATTTTATTAAACTCCTGATAAACTCGACTTCATTTCGGTCGGTAAGGAGTTAAAAAAAAAATTCTTGCCTGGATATTATAGATTATATGGATTTAAAATTATAAATTGATGTATAGACAGAAAAAGAAAAATAATAATTGTAAAAATAAAAATGATCAACATCATTTGATGGCGTGTATATATTGTTTGATTAATCACCCTTGGCCATAATTATGAAATATTGGCATAGTCTATTAGACGCTCGACTCGATTATAAACTAATAAATAGCAGGGATTCCGGAACGCTGCAATTTCATGTCATATGAGCGCAATTATGCCCTCGAAAATTTCTCGTGCACCATAAGTATTTCTATATAAATATATACTGCTGAAAAAACGGAGCATGAATTTATGCACGATTTCTGAAAATCGGGGCATAAATCGGTAGTACGAATGAACGATCCAACCGATGAGATGTACGGATCAAATTGAAATTAATTAACGAAGGCATTGACCCTTACGATCCTCGAATTTCACAAGGGCTTCGTCCCAATTCATTTTGGTAATGAGAAAGTGAAAAGATACAAAGTTTCTTAATTAATTGTTCAAAAATCACAAATACATCCGATTTTCTTACTAATTCATTGTATAATACTGTAGGTATCGGATCCGCGATACACGTATAGGTACAGCTATGGGTAAAAGAATGAATAAATAAATTAAATATTAATTATTACGTAATTAGATCCGATTGGCGTTGTTTATCTCAAAGTTTAAACGTCGGAGCTTTTTCTGTGGAGAATAAAAAGATCGAACATTGTAGAATTTTTTTTTTTCTCAATCACAAGAAATCTAATTGTAAAACCAGATCACTATCTACGGTGTAATTTATATGGGCTAAGTAAAAGGGCTACCTGAAAACCTCATCCGTTTTTATGCTCAATTCGATTCCGCGAACATTCAATTAAACTCCTTCCAAGTTTATAGTACACATAGACGTGCACACATCCCAGTGATTTTGAATCCTCCGACCCGCGTATATTTTGTTTGATTTTATTCTATCGATGTAACAAGAAAGAGCTCAGGAAAAACTTCTCGATCTTACCAGATATTCGAGATTAATGAAAATTATCAGACCTCAAAAATCAGGGTAAAGAAAGATTTAAAAAAGTAAATTAAGCTAGGACGTTATTTTCTCATAATCCCTGCAGCTTTCGTCAATTTTCTCTATATCATTATTACATACTTGTTGCGCGCAATACGGAACTAGAATGTATATTATATGGATTCTATGATTATCCATGCAACTAGGAAAAGAGACTGGAGGGGGGGGGGGGGGGTGATTATTAACCGACAAGAATTCTATACTTGTATATTATAGCTGTATTAAGGATACGTGGAGGCAAGGTTCTACAGTATTGTACACGTTGTATAGTATGTACAGGTATATAAGGACATGCATAACTCACGAGTCACGTGGGACTTGCAAGTCGAGTATATCGTTTACATGGAATAGGACAATACATATGTACAGTTACAAATAGTTTATCAGTGTAATAGCCCCGTGATTTACAACCAGATATTATACGTTCAATGAAATACGCAATGAGCTGGTAGCAAAGCTCAACAACATTTGCTTCTGGATTAATTGGACCAGATGTATATTATGAAACTTGGTAAATAATCAGGTCCAGTCTTAAATTTGAAAATTGCTTTGAGAGTTCAAATTCTGAAAATGAAATCGAGAACAGGAGAATACGGGAGACATTTTCGATCCCTCGAAGTACGTTTGCTTCTTTTTTTTTCTTTTTATTCAATCACAGGCGGAGACGTGATAATCCGTTTCGATATCCCGTCTGTTTTATTTCACCATTAAAACTTTATTTATAAATCCATTTATTTTTTATGCTACCAGGTATCAAACGCGCGTACACCGAGCTGTACTCTTTCGTGACTAACCTGCATAATTCTTGCGTATGATTTATCATGACATAGGTATATACATTTTACCGCGAGCTTTTGCCTTCCTAATTATCCTAGCTGCAACTGAAATGTATAAGGAAAGAAAAACTAAAGAAAAAAACAGAGAAAATTAGAAAAAATAATGAAATCAAGAAGTATGCATGCGTTTTTATCGCAATGCTGCAGCAACACTGGTGCAAGCTAATTATGTACATTGTATAATACCGTATGAAACTGATACGAAAGAAAAATGCATAATACATTGTTTAATTATTTTAAAGATCATTTTCGTGGAGTAGCAGAATATTATATTCTCGCAGTAAATATCACCTATACGTAAGGAATATTAGCAAACTCCGTTCACCGTTTACATACCTATACGTATAGTTCATATTACACGAATAAATAAAATACAAACAGTTCGCATGTAATTACGAGATGTTACAAAACTACCTACCCGACGATAATTACGTGTATAATTAGCGCAAAGTATCTTCATATATATTATATATATTGTATATATATATCGGTAGTTATACGGAGCATATAGGAACTTCCTCATTCGCGAAACACCCTAAACTCGTAAATTTTCGGAGAGGCTATTAGCTGTGTACTTTTAGCCATCGTATAGCAGTTCTGCGCAGATTATACGAATACAAAAAAAAAATATTTATACGCGGTAGTTAGTCTCGCTCAACAGGAACTTAACTTTCACCACCATATAGTATTTGCGTTGAAAAACTAATTTTTCACCAATATTATGCGAACAGAAAATAAATTCTGTACAACCATATGCCGCCCACATCCGATTAACATTAGAAAATTAGAATTTTTTGTTCCTTGCGAGGATCGTTTGATTGAACGGAACAAAAATCTCGTGGGGAACAAAAATTTTGTTAACCATGTGCGCAAAAACTGGTCCCGCATTTCAACGACAACATACCATATATACACAGATATATAAAGCAGTTTTTTTCACTATCTTCGCGAAGCATTTGCTGCAGCACTAGCAGAGATGTAATCGTGAGTCGGTGTGTGCCTTTGGTTGATGGCTCTCGTTTGACCTATAAAAATACCTAATCTATTTCAGCCCTGTGCAGAGTTTGCTCTATCGATCGAGCGCAGAAACTCGATTCTCTCTCTCTCTTTTTTTTTTTTTTTCTTCATCCTATCATTTTCTTTTCATTTTTATTTTTTTTACCGAAAAGAATATCGTCATTGCTGCGCGGGTAAAAATTAGGTACCTACCCAATTTTATCAGCCTAGGGGCAGGACAGTGCGTAGCTACCATTTATGCGGCACTTAATCAAGATGTATATTATTACGCGTGAATTCTTCGCAAAAATATTTCACACATGTACCTTTTATTTTACATACTTTATTTTTCATTCCATTTCTACGTTTTCTTTTCTTTTTTTTTTTGCACATTTTTTTTTTCGTATATTATAAGGGTGTGTTACATGCAGATATTTCAGGATGAGTTTCCGTATTCCGTTGCGTATACGGGCATATCGTGTGGCAGTAAATTTACCGGGGGTTGGTTTTCTAAGGGAAATCGTAATATATATTTTTTTTCTCTCCTTTCCGTTCGGCCTTCGCTCTCTTTTCTGGTGAAGAGGAAGAGAATCTACGAGGTACGCTAATGCGTCCTCCCATTAGTATATAGGAGAAAAATGTATCAAAGAGATTTTGTTACGTATTACCTGCTCGTTGGAAGATCCAATAAATTTCATCATATATATAACAGCGAGTTTGAGAAAAAATTATTTAACGGTGAAATATTTTTTTTTTCACGGGCGTACAGAAATATGCGAATTGGATCGCGAGAAATACTCTAGTATACGTAATAAAATTAATAGGTACAGGAAAAAAAAAGCTCTTCACGCGACAAACCAATTGTTTCTTTCCGTGATATGACATAAAACACGCTACCACGTGAGTCCCAAAGATTTAAATTGTTTTTATTTTATTTTTTCTGTTTTCTCTTATTCTTGTACTTACTTAGCTACATAAAAAAAAGTTCGCGTGAGAAGATATCCCGCGGTGATCTCGGCGAAAAGACTTAGTATTAGCTCGTGTTCATTGTGGCCAAGTTACTTGATGGAGTAGCGGGGTTGACTGTCGCTGACGTGTTGGTCGAGGAAAAAGGAGAGACGAGATAAAGTGAGTTAAAGAAAAGAGAGAAAAAAAAAGAAGAAAATGAGAGAATAAGAAAATGGCATTTTGAACATGGACTGGATGCAAATAATGAAATGTTACGAATGGCAAAAAAAAAAGAAAGAAAGAAGAAAAATATATGCAATAGGTATATGTATGTTATATTCAGAACATTGTGACTTATATATATAGGATGGGTATTATAATATTGGCGCCACTTAATATATGTGGGTCACTTGTCATAAGAAAGAAGAAGAAAAAGGAGTATAAGGAAGGAAGAGAGGAGAGAAAAAAAAAGGAAAAATGTAAAACCACTCAAAAAGAAAATAATAAAATAAAAGAGGGACGAGAAAAGGCACGTGCTTCAGATTTATGAAGCCTATTAAAATCGCGCATAGGTCGGTATAAATTAAACTTGGAGAGTTCTGAAAAAAATTTACGATATTTCCGGAATTGCCGCGCGTATATGAATACATTTTTCTGGCTGCAAACTAACTTCATTCATTTATTTATTCATATATTTATTTTATTATATTTTTTTTGGTCGAAGAGCATAATTATCATACCCATGTAACTTAACTTGGGTAAATTCAGTCCTTGTGCATTCGGACTCGATATTTCTATGACGGGAATCACAGGTTCGCTGTCGCAAAATTCGTCCGCATGATTGAACATTTTATCCAAGTATTTCATTAAATTTATTATATGCATGAATGTGAAACGCGTACACCGAGCATTGAATCCATAAAACTTCGTATCATCAGCTATAATTAGGTTAATTTTCAATAAACCTCACATAACTCCAGGTTCAAAGGTACTGCGAATTTCAGTTCCGCGCACAGATCATATAATATAATAATAGAAATCGTGATATCATATATACATGAACCGCAGGAGCGATGCATTTACCTCGGGAACTTTGTTCGCCGAGTTACTCTATACTCTCGGTGCAGCACTTCCGCGAAAATGTATTACAATAAAAAGGGATTGAATCATAGTTATAATAGTAATAATAACCTGAAATTCCTGTCCCGTAAGGTATAACGTGCAGAACAGTCGCAGCTTTTGCTAATAAACTACAGAGTCCCGACCTTTGATGTAAAGGCTGCCCGTGGTTGCACTAAGTTCACTTGCTCCTTCATCATCGACCTACCTCTATAGGTATTGAATACACAGTGGTCAAACCGCAAGCTTATTCGTGAAACCGAACGTTTCACACCTACGTTGAGAGCGTAATTTCCCAGAAATTCGGTAGGTATGATCGAACGAAAATCGAACGGAGAATATAAAATTAATAATAATGAGGAAAAAAAAACAACCTATAAAATCACGGCGATGAGAAAGATGTAAAATAAAAAAGCCAATTTCAGATCGCTCTGGGTTTCTCAAACATGCCAAAAGCAGTTCGAGTAATTCCATTCGAGGAAATGTTTTAGTGATATTCGGCCTAACTTTGAATTTAAGTTTTGAATTTAGAACGAAGCTGGACTTCCTTTTCAATTGGAACAAGACAGAGTAGAGGGGAGTGGGGCAACTACTTTCCAATAGTTTTGCTTCATAGGGGTCCCAAGTAAAGTATAAGGCTGGTTCGAGGCGGTAGTTAGAGCACAAGTCAAACACCAAGCACAAAGCTCTGCCACGTAGTTCTGTGCTTCAATGGTGGGGTGAGGGTAAGGGGAAAGAGAACGGGAGTGCTGCAGGGGGTAGGAAAAGGGAATCCAAGGAAAACTACGCCAGGGAATAATGGGACCAGTAGCAGTAGCGCTACTCAAGTAGAATTCATTTTGTTCGTGGCTTCCTCGTGTGTTATTCTCCGGTTCTGACTATACTGACTTTACATTTTCAACAGTTCAAATATAAACGTCACATGACCTCCCGCCCCCTCCCCCCCCTGCCCCTCTACTCACTCACTATTTGGTTTATTCAAAAGTTTCTCTCTCTTCAGCTGTACATATTACTATTACAGTTCAATATTAGGCTGAACTGATGAAAATTACCTTTACAATTCTCCAACAGGCATGTATAATATATTGTATAATTCATCTAGCATTTATGCTAGAGCTGATGAAATTTCGCATGTGAATCATTGAAGCCAGTATACTTCGGGGTTAAGAACTCGATTCCGTAAGAAAAGACCCCTGCAGTTTACTAAATAATTCACGGATGTATGGTTTAAATATGCGAAAAGAAAGAATAAAATGGAACGGCGATATATATATTCGATTCTACGCATTCGTACTCGACGCTTATTTCACAGACGTGAAGGAAAAGACCTGAGGAAAAGGACGTACGAAAAAAAAAAAATAAGGAGAGAAAATGAAGAAAAAAAAAAAATGAAAATAAAAAGAAAAAGAAAAGAAAATTCAATTGCGAAATGCAATCAAATAAATTTTATGTAAACGGCTACGGGGGAAAGAGAACAGTACCTGGTACCAGGACCTTCTAACTTGAGTATATACCTAGGCCGTATACATATCCACTATAAGGTTCCTTTGCCCTTGCCTATCGCGTCCTTAGGCGTTTAGTATTCTACGTGGTGCCGTCATTTGTATCGGAAGGGTGGGCCCTTTTCGAGGCCCCTTTCCAACGGGCTCTAGGGGCTCTCCAAGTCTTTTGATAGGAAAATGGAAATCAAAAACAAACCAACGTGTATAACAGAAAAGGATGAGAATTTTGGTGGAAGGAGTAAAATACCGGTGCTTCGGGACGACGTTCATACCGGTAAGCAAAATCACCCTTACGTGTTCGTTCGAGTTAACGAGGTATTGAACAAACGCGAGCGATTTTGATATTTTTCCGAGATTTTTGGCGATGCGCGATCTTCGCGTTAAATTGGATCGATATCTAACCAACCGCAACCAACCGAAACGTCGCGGTTGCCTATCAGTTGACGTTGTCGTTAGCGTTCGAAGATTGATAGGATCGGATGAAGGGCTTTAAAGCTTAGTACCTTCCTATATACCCACCAATATCATATACGTGTATACCCCTTCCTTCTGATCGTAACGTTCGAATCGCGATATTCGGGCCTGAGGGTTCCGCGTATGTTCGAATCAGTGATTTGATTTTTTTCATGGCATATCCCGCGTGATACCAAAATCTGAACAAGCTAAACCAACAGTCCAAAGCAAAAGGCGCCAATTTTCGGACCGATTCGAACGAGCACAGATTTCTGATGCCGAAACAAGGTGCTCATTGTCAGTGAAAATAAAAGAATTCCCGCCTGAAATTTATGGTCGTCGGATTATTTCAGTTTTCGTCAATTACAAGAAACAAGCGTTTGTTCGTACACTGTTAAAAATTTCTATGGTGAATTTACTAAATTGTGTTGGAAGTTTTATTCAGATACCGTTCAGTAAATTTACTTCACCATGTTCAAGTAATATTCAAATACACAACTTTTGAATTCACTTTTCATTTTAGTGAAATTACCAAACATCGATGCAGCAAATTCAGTAAATTCAAAGAGCATTTTTCAATTTTTGATTTGCGAATTCGAAACAAAAATGTATTGTAATTTTGGTGGCAGTCTATCAAAATTACTACACCGGTTGAGTGACTTTCATGAAAACGTATATTAACAATTCACAATTAACAAAAACCATTAAAAAATACATCAACAACGACTTTTTCAGAATTTTCATGGGGTTTTTCAACGAGTTCATCGCTTATAGATTATATATATGAGATGAAAAACGCTTTTCGAATTGTATCTAAATTGTCCTATCCGGGATACGAACCGTCGTCGTTCGAATTACTAATCGCACGCCCTACCTATTACGCCAAGCTACCTTAGAATTTAGTTAATGTTATGTGGTTTATAATACGACAAATGTTCGATTTCGTCGAAAGAGTTAAACTGATAAAAGCCCACCAATTCGATAAATTCCGAATTTTTTCGAGCAACACAATTAATTAATAATTAATCCAGAAGTGTATTCCCTACACAATAATAGTAAATTTCAAACACCCTTCAGTAATTTTAGTAGCAGTTATGTGAAATTCCTAAATGTATGGCGAAATTGAAATTCACCAACGTTATTTTAGTATTTGGTTCCGGAAAATTATGAATGAAAAAGCAAAATTAAAAGCCATGTGTAGCAATCCATTTTGCTACACTAAATTTCTTTATTCCATGGACTGTAACTGAATTTTCGTGGACATATAATCGGTAAATTTCCCACAAAGTTCAGCAAAATCCAACTAATATGTAGCGAAATCACAAATTTTTCCATTTTCACTGTACAGTTTAGTAAATTTCAAATACGCTATTGTATTTTCTTATCCAATTCAGTAGAATTACAAAAAATTATTGCAAATTTGAGAAAAATGCACAGTAAATCCACTTTTCTCTGTCGAATTTGCAATTTTACAAAACTTTCGTGTAGCAAATGTGTAGTGAATTCGCAAACATTTTTAACAGTGTATATTTTTCACGTCGCATATCTGTATACTTCGATAGCTTTTATATCGTTCCAGGTTCATGCTACCTACGGAGTTTTTTGTCTTTCTGAAACTGTATATGAAATTGTAATAGACTTAAAACGGTGGTAAAGAAAAGGGAAAGTAGAAAGAAAAAGGGAGTGAAACGAAAGCGAAAGTGAGAATAACAGAGAGGGTGGTAAAAAAAAAGAAAGCAGCCATACCCTACAACCCACTCACTTTCCACACGTATCTTCGAAGCAAGTCAGTTGTTTCGCGCTTGTTGGGCATCGATTGTTATGCAGCCCGTCAATCCTGTGAATTCCTGGCTTTGGGGGTCAGAGTAGGAAAGTAGCATCGGTGAAACCGAGAGAAAACCCGAGAAAACTGTCGGTAGGAACGGGAAGACCAAGAAAAATCCAACGAAAAGCGGTCGAAAGCCTTTCAAAATGGAATTGTTTCCTTCCGAAAGCTTCGCGTTCGTGGTTGGCATAAATGTTGCTCGATATTTTTTTTCCTTTTTCATCTTTTTACCCCACATTCATCTCAACCCATACACCGTTTTCGTTATCCCAAATTCGACGACTGTCTATTTTTCTTCTTCTTTTTTTTTTTTTTCGTCCTCCAAATAACTTATTATTACCCTGTCACGAAGTCTACGAAGACAAGTCACACGACCGCATGAAACTCGTTTGTATTTACAAGGATCCACAAAATAAAAGCTATAAAAGATACTTTTTAAAAAAAAAAGAAATAAAAAAAAGAGATAGCTTGTAAGGGAAATGTTTTGTGGACAAGAAAAAAAAAACTATAAAAAAAGTAAAGTGTATGAAAATCGGATCCCCTCAACGTTTACCGCACCGAATAGAAAAGATATTATATAATGTATATATACTCAACCCTTAGAATTTTCCAGATGTTTTGTGCACTGGACATTTTTTTATTTTTTTTCATTTTTTATTGTAGCGACCCCATATTTTGTGTACACGTACACCGCGGTTATGTGGAGAGAAGGGTCGAACGAAAAAAGAAAGAGAAAAAAAAACTCATAGAGCCTATACTCACCTCCCTCGCTGTATAATACCGGAGTATTTGAAAACGCTTTCAGAGGAGTCTCTTGAAATTTTCAACACACCGCACGTGTGACGTCACCTGGACCTGCAGTCTGTCCACATACCACACGTCGTTTATAATAGATCCTATCACTTGAAATTCTGCCATCACCGAGGGATGATGAAAAAAAAAATAGAAAAAAAAAAACTATAAGAAAAAGCAAACAATACTTAATGGCTGCATTTTGTACCTACGAGTTGATAGAACAGCTATAATGGTGAATTTTTTTTTCCTCCGTCTGTAAAGAGTGCACTTTAGTGCCGTAGAAATGAGAACGGAGAATATTAGATTATTTTGCTTGTACATTAATAAAATAGTAAGAAATTTGTGTGTCGTGGCCTATATGCACTTGTACGATGCTTCAGATAAATTTTAATGGGTACATGGGTATGTATAGCGAAAATACTTAATAGTGTTATACCGTATAACAGGAAGGACTAATAACCTCTTGGAAAATATGATGGAATTAATAACTTTCTAGAAAATTAATTACCATCAAAGATAATGAATTAATAGCTAAGAGTATAGCTGCAAGAGGCACGTACCGAACTGAATTGAATTAACAGTTTTCAACAGCTACGACGATAGGCGTACTATATGTATAATGTATATGTAGGTAGCTAGAATGTGTATAGTTGAAACTCTATGCATTTAACTCCGTAAACTTGGCTATTCCGATGGAAAGAAGAATCTAGAATTTCCCCATAGTCGTCTCGAATACCCTGTACCGAGAATTTAGTGAAGTTCCTATTAGCCACTGCATCACCAAACGATCAAATCGGTACAGACATAATGTTGAAAATATTATCGATCAAACATTGGTGCATCCAGGTGGCAGCTGACTGCCTTTTACCAGCTGCATTTACGTAGCTATTTCGTGCCTGGTACTGCAGTTGGCAATAGCGACGTTAATAATAGCAAGTTTACGATTCCGATGAATTGAACATGATAATGACTAACGTTTGTGTCTACATTTTCTATAACGGTATAATATACAGCGAGACGAGTTCGTCGTCTCTGCCAATTAGCCTCGCACTACTCTCCATTCTCTGCGTCAAACCAGAGGTCAAACCGTAGTGTATAGCATCAACGAACGTCGATAAGGTGGAATGGAAGGAAACAAAGCCGTTCGATATGTACAGCTTAATTTTAATAGATTCTGTTACGTGCGTTTGTTGAGCTGCACGCGACAACGTTTGAAATTTTCTCTTTATCGAATAAGGTCGTCGTGTATATATATGTATTGTACACGGCGAGGTATGTACTTGCGATTCAATTTGGTTGGAAAACACATTTTCGGTGTTAAGTTATTCGAAATTGATCGGGCATAAATATAAACGACCGTGACAAATCATTTCTGAAAATATATTATATACATATATAATATACGTGTGTTACACGCAGATGATTATCTCGTGACAAGTAAGGTCGACGAATGTGTTATACGTACGGAATCGCAGATGCGCGTAATGGGTATCGATTCGTTGTAAAATATGAATTTCATATACGTTATTCATTTACACAGTACGTGTCACTTGATACGAAACGAACCCTCGTACTTCTCCCTTTTTTAATTGGCCAAGATCAAACGACGTATTTACAAACGAGTTTTTATAGATAACTATGATTTTATACTGGTTTTATAGAACACGCGTGCGTTGTCCCTGGGCTTCTGTAAATCGAGATTTCAGTACCTACTCTGACAACGGATTTCGCTTTTGATATCCCTTTTATGCATAATACCCGCGTGTAATAATTACAACCCTTATCAAAATGTTAAAGTGATGGTCCTGCGGCAGGTCGGTATAGCCAGGCCCATATGCCCGTTCGCACAGAATGTGGTATTATCTTATAATTTATGGATAAATCTAAAATTACCATGACCCCTTCCATATCCCCTTACCGACTATGTCAGAAACTAGAAAAACGGATAACGAGTATGGAACGATACCTGTCGAGCTATTGCGTCCACCTACACCGCTGCAATGATTAATTGAAAAACGCAGTGTAATCGTTGGTATTCTTTCGAATGTATGCGGTGTGGTGAAATATAAATTTTCAACAAAGAAAAACTATCATCCACAGTCTTACATGGTGTATATTTTGTAGCACCATATCCCGATATTTATATATAGCTATGTGTAGTATAGCCGGTTAATTCGCGAACAAGAAACAACAATGGACGCGCCAATTAGTCACAGCTAGCAGAGACGTGCCAAAAAGCCCGGTAAACTCGAGCTTAAGCCGAACTTCAAGCGGACTTCACGCATAAATCAGTGGTCCTGAGGGTAGTTTTAGCGAGCTCTCCCTCAAACCACCCCACGGGAACATCTACGTGACTCTATGTGCAGCAGTCAACACGCGCTGGGAGTTTTCCCCCAAAATTCTATGTGTTTGCTCCAGTACATATGTAGTCATACCTACGTATATATATATATACGTTCATCCGAGAGATTTTCACACCTGGTGCAAATTTGTATAAAACTCGAGTACGTATAGGATACGTATGTACGTACACGTACTTACCTACATATACGGGAACAAGGGAGCAGACACCATCCGTCCGGACGTTCGTTGTCTGACTGTTCTCGAATTAATATCCCTCTATATCCCACCCCACCGGTTGGTTGGGCATCTATGTACCGTAGAGTGTATAGTACAGTATAGAGTTTCTACAACGTGGTTTGGAGCGGCACGAGTAACATCGAAAACAAGGCGTTTTCGATTTATGACCAGAAATCTATTGTTTCGTGACCGCGTAAAGTGGGGGGTGGTACCGGAGCTGGGAACCGGTGAGGATTGTTTAATAGTTGTATCTCCCCCGCTTCCCTGAGGCAAGTCGCGAAGTTCGTTCCCCGAAAACCCATTTCAACAAGAATAATATGGACCGTTAGCTAAAAGAGACATGCGCGTGCACAGCCGTTGCACGGATAACAATCTCTGGAAACAACACCGTCTGAATTGATGCACAAATTTGATCAGTTATTGATATCGAATTGGTTGTTAAATCTACAATGTATAACTATGATAATTACATTGTCTGATTATCGGTGATGAGATTGTCACTTGGCCGTGTTATACGGAGGCTGCGAAGTTTTCGAATGAAACCCTCGAGGTGTTCGCGTAGCTATAATAGCAAGAGGCGTTAGGAGTCAGAAGTATTGGGTACCCATGGCAACGTGACGACATCACAACATCAAAGCAGAGCGCGTATTAGTGTGCCCATCCCGAAGAGTCGAACTCTCACGAGGTCGGTGGGCCAACACCCCTTCAGCTATTGATCACTGGGCTACCAACAACACACCCTCTTAATTAAACCCTCTAGAAATCCGAACCCCTTCTTACTTTCCGACATTTTTCTTCTCACTACCGGTAAAATCCCTGCGTCTTTTCTCACATCCTTCCCCCTTCCCTTCCCCTCCAATACGTCTTTTCTTTTCTTAAATGGATAACCACCGCGGTCCCGGGTTTCTCACAAATCCAAAAGTCACACTGCCGCACGGATATTATACGATACGAACTTTATTCTTCTTTTTTCTTCGGGTCTTTTTCCGTGTTTCTTTTATCTTGTGCGTGCGCTTTCTGTATCCTCTAATTGCGTTTGTCCCGTGATATGGGTATCCCATGAAGATACTTGAATTTCTAGGAGACCATGAGACTCGTAGTTACCCGATATTATCTGAGGGTGCGTCGCGTGACGTCGTAAATGTCGGTATATAGATATACATGTACATATATGCAGGTATAATATGTACTGTAGATAACATGTTCGGTTCGTGAGTGGGTCGAGTAACCCACCCTTAGTATGGTATAAGGGTGAGTGGGTATGTTTGGCCAGTAATTAGTCCTAGCAAACGAACTTTATTAAGCCGTAGACAAGCTTAAAGGCTCAGGAGGCGACCAGGATGCTGCTTCCACAGGGCAGAGTTCAAATTACGATTAATCCGTCCGGGTCAATTTCGTATATATCGTTCGTGTATCACGTCAATCTCGTACACTATATTCGATAGGAGGTAGAAACGGAAACCATGAAATACGAGCGAGAAAAACCATAACGTACATATCGAAATGATTAGTTTTAATGATTATGATTAATTTTCCCGACCACTACAAATAGCGCCTCATTAGTTAGAAGTTTGCGAGACACCTTGTACGCTGTCAAAAGGGAACAAAGATGGTGGAAATCCTCGTTGACGACAAAGGGGGATTACTTTTGGAACGCCATGATGGGAACACCATACATTACACCCCTTAAGACACGAAGCAAAATAAAAAATTATGGGTATTATACATACGTGGGTGCTTTACTGAATTTCAATTATAAATGATATGAACCACTTCTCGAAACAATTCTCTAGAATAATGGTGAGGAAAACAAATACCTTTCCAACGATCACCGAAATGATGGAATGCAAAACAGCTGTGATTGTCCACGAGATGTGATTTTTTCGTATATTCATATCTCAAACATCATTCATTCACTTCACGTTGACGGGATTCCGAAATGACATAGGAATTCAAATGTTGCGGGTGAAAAAAAAAAAAAAAAATTTTACTCCGATGGGATGTATCTGTTTCAGAAAACCTTTTCCGCGAATAAATAATTATTATTATACACTGATAAAGCAATCACGCTCATCTTTTATTCCAGGAAACTTGCAAAGTCCAGTTTCTTTTTTATTTTAATTTGTACCTCTTGTATCGTTTTTACACGATGATCGTGAAATTGCCGAGTTTATTTCTTAATGCAGTTATTTTTAACAAGCTATTAATGCTGGCACGAGTAGTCTCATTCGAATGAATTGACATGAAAGTTTTTAATTAAGTAGTGTAATCTCGTTAAAAAAATATGGAACTAATAATTGACTTCTGAAACTTTCAAACTCGTATTGGTCAAGGACCAAACAATAAGTAACTAAAATTATCTTAATTCGAATTCCTTTTATATCCAATTGCGAAATTAATTCGCGACAAGTCGATCGAGAAACTATCAGTTGAGGTTAGCCTGTTTTTGTTTTGCCACTATAGAGTCTACCTTTTTTACTGTATTTCTCGTTTTGAAAAAACAAAGGGATTACACATCCCCAATCGTAGATTGACATGGATCTCGTGATATTCCCGTATTTTGATTCTTTTCGTAAATTTTTTTCAACCCTCCTTATCGAAACTTTCTCTGTTCTCCAAACCACGTCAGAACTCACCGTCAACTTTGCATTACATAAGGTAGTACGTTCTGCTGACACCTTTGAGAGGGGATGAAAATTTAATGTTCAGATTTGATAAACGCATGAGTTTTGAAACTTCGGTAAAAGTTTTCGGGTATCCCGAAAAGAGAAGGACAGATGCTACGACGCGACGGGAAGTGTTGAAAGTATGGGGTACGGAATAAGAAAGAGCTGTTTTTAATATTGAAACTCTCGAGGAAACAGTCGAAGAGCTACTCGCTATTTTCAAGTTTTATTGGACATTTATTTACCTCATATAAGTGTGCTCGAATTGCAGGTGCACACAACGTTTTTTCTTGGTCGAAACTTGCGATTTTCAAGGCTGGTTTATCGTGTAGTTCTAAGTTCCAGAAAACTGTGATTCGATATTCTCAAGACAAAAGACGGTTTCTAATTGTTCACGTAATCGGCGTACAACTATTTGCAAAACTCGTTCAGTTTTACTTTTTATTTCAAATTTTTAGACGACAAAATGCGCGTTTTTTCTCGCTGGCGAATTCTGATTGCAGATAATTCAGGAAACGAATTTCGGAGAATGAATACGATAAAGTTAAAGAACGTAGGGTAAAGGGTTCGTAATTTCAAAGATTGTACCAAAATAGTAATTCACCTGCCAAGATTGTTTGGAACACAGTAAACAAGTCGCACATGAAGAGTGCGCAATTGCAGTTAAATTGCTGAAGGATCCATTGAAGCCAATTTGAAATACAAGATGGAAATCAGCGGGGGATTTGAAAGATGTAGAAAAAGTTCCGTAGGAAACGTCACCGATGTTATTCAATTGTAATCGCTGAAATTCGGATCTCTGCAGTGAATGGAATGAACTTATTCAACGGTATTTGAGTAATTTCAGAGAACGCGACGATACAATCCACATGTTTTACCTTATGCATACTAAGCTTACGTACATATATCATTCCCTGACTTCAAGTTTTGAATAACAATTGTACCAAAACCACAAATGTTACTTGTACTTATCCTTACAGGACATAACTCGCGCTCGCGAGAAAGACTAGAGGAAACTACCTACGTTATATAAAGCAACTTGCACATAAGACGTCCAGAGAGAATGGGAAGCAAAGAAGGAAGGAAGGAAGGAAGGAAGGAAGGAAGAGAGATTAGGATTATCGGGTGTTATCTGCAAGGGGCAATAGCTCAAGCTATACAGTTGCGGTAGTGAGGAGATAACATTCAGCCCGAAAGGTAGATAAACTAATGTCGGCAATGGCTCATACCATCTAGACTAACAGCCCGTAAAAAATGACCCTTTATCCGCAACAACGCCTAGTCGCCAACATGATTTTACACTCACAATCGCATGCATCGCAAGAAAAGGGAGTTTTGAATTGGAAGAGATTTTTTTTTGTCATACATCTAATTACGTTAGAGAGTACGGAATATCGCTTTGTTAACTAGAATCAGAGTTGATTAGGTCGTAAAATTTGGATTTTCATGCGCTGGTTATTAAGGTAGTCTGAATTTTATTAATTAATCGAGCACCCTTTAATACGTACTTAACTTAGTTAATCCGTAATGCTAAGTACAGTTTTCCCATGCAAAATCTTAGACCTCACTTAGGACCTCGGGCACGTACTAAATTCCAATTTAACTTAAGCTTTCTGGTAGCGTAAGACGTTCCTACATATCCATCATGTATAGTATGTAAGTTTAGGTATTGTTGCCCTCCCCATTGGGCTACTTAACATTTCTGTTTGAGTTGTATCTTGGTCGAAACTTATGTGTTTGACTCGCTATAACCTGGAACCACATTATGAATAAATTAATCATACATACATACACCCATATGTATACAGTTCATATCTTAAACTAAAGTTTACACTATTGTAATTAATTATTGATTACATACGAGATAAGATTTTCGGAGTTTCGTTCGACTCTGCCCATAAGGTTCGAGTTAATCAATCTCAATTTAGTGTAACTCTCTACATATACGTTGACACGCGGGGGAGTCTAGACTTAGAGCAATGCATTATTCACGGTTCAACTCAAGTGGAAAGACATTTTATACGCAACTATCACGTGTCCTTTACACGTCGACCTTCGCTTCCTGTTAACGGATGAGGTAATGGTATCCATAGTATGGTATATAGTACATAGATATACGTATATACTGTAGTATATAGATATACGGTATAAAGCGGAGAATGGTAAATTGCCTCCATTGTACTTTTAAACGCAGACCCTGCAATTATTCAACGATGACAAACGACTGTCCCGCGTAACTCCCCGTTATAGGTGTCATCGTCTAACCCTGAGGCTATATCCCGACATCTATTAGCTTCATCAAAGCTTGCGGACCACTTTTTTCCCTTCCCTTTCTTCCCTTTCTTTCTTTTTCTCCATTCCGTATCCGATGGAGAAAAGTTGATAATCCCGATATTTTTAGTTGGAAAAATTTTACGTCGAGAATCCGATAGCGCTAGAATATAAGTCAGTTGTCGCGGGCGGAATGTCGTCTGTAGATATTAGAAGAGAATAAGGATGATTCCAAGGGGGTTTGGAACTGTGTGCCAACTTAATTGCTGGTTGTGTTCCGGGGATTGGGTTGGCAAACTTGCCACTTTGGTTCAGGGTTGGCAGATTGTTTTTTTCCTCCTATTTTCGTCGTGGCGCACGGCCGATTTTCATCTTATATATAATTATATATTGTACCTACCAACTCTCTCACGCTTTTCATTTCGCAAGACAAATATCCGAGCATTTATATTTATATTCATTTTTCTTCCGTTTGTTTGTTTTTTTTTTTTTTGTTTTTAACAAGGTAGTAGAAGAGAAATAAAATGAAGTGATTTGTTTGATAACCAAGAAACTCCGATAAGCCCGAACGAAAAGGATATAACTATAAGAATAAATTGAGCAATGCATCGAATGCTATATGACGTGAAAATATCGGAAGAAGGAAAAGCTACCCAGTTTGTTTGTATAGAAATAATGTGAAATCATGACCCGTCGAAATACAAATTCGTCGCACCCCATTGAAATTTAATGCCTCAGAGTTTAGAATTGCCGAGAGAATCAGCGGATTTTCAACTCCCGCCATTTTCACTTCCGCTTTTCTGCTCCAAGCGAATTTAGACTTCACGACCGTATAGATATATAGTTGACTGTACTATAGAATTGGGGTATAGATTTCGTTCGGCAGGTAGTTAGGTACGTAGGTATAGCCTATTTACGTGAAAGTGGGCGAATGTAATTGTTTCCCGACAGAGCGTAGGCGTTAGGGTGTGCTGTATAGGTATATAGGAAGTCTGTCTGAGTTTGAACGTATAGTTTGAAAATAGAACAAAGATTATTCATCGGTATATACCTATGGGTGTGTATGTATACGTAGCGCTGAGCGTATCGCGCACATTCCTGTTCTCATTCCAGTTTCATTTCTCGTTCCGAATGGATTGTCGTGTAGTAAAGAAACGCGCGGGAAGACTGCCCGCCTACGAGACGACAATGCGCAATAATAAATTGCGTCGCGAATAAATTGCATCGTAAGGGATGGCGAAAATGGTGAGGAGTAAAGAAAAACTACCGCCTCGCCGCGCGCGCGCCGGCCGTTCCCCGACGGTATGTATATAGAAAACGGGCAACGATAGAACAGAGCGCAGCTTTCGAAACTAATTTCACGGTGGTAGAAAAGCTCCTGGATTCCAATTTTCCAACCAGATTCGTTGAAATTCGCGACGTCTCTACCCGCCAGCCCTCCTAACCTACCCCCTCCCCACCCCCGCCCCCATCGCGCATTCTATTTTACATAGTTTCTGCAGAAACTCTCCGCGGCATATAAGAATAACTATGTATAGTTATACTTATATTACGGCAATCTAATCATAAAATACTTAATCTTTTAATTGGGTTTTGTAACAAAAACCCACTTGCGTTATCTATAATTACGTGTCTCAAAGATCTATGAGGGGTTTCTAGAAAACTTGTAAACTACAATCATGTGATGTACATGATGTATGTACATACGTACACAGGTATATATCCACTTTATATAATGCACCCCGAGAAAATATTTTTCTCGAGTACGACGTAAAATTTTCGGACTCTCGAGAATATGTACGTTATACGTATATAAATTTCCATCAAAATGGTTTTGCTCGTAGAAGAATAAAAACTATAAATACCTACTGCGAAGAAAAAAGCACGAAGAAAGGGGGAAAAAAATTACGTTCTTTTATGGCGGACAAAATAGAGCTCAGCATTCATACACTTATATGTACGTACACCTTGTCTCGAGAATATCAACGCAGTTGTCACTGCAACTACGGCGCGATGAATATAAAAAGCGTGAAAACCTTCATCGAGGAAAACCCTCCACTGCTGTTGAACAAGAGTGAAGTAAAAAACAAAAAGAAAAAAAAAAAAAAAAAAGAGAACGAACAAACCTGTCCCTCTATCCCTCTTTCGGTCGTAACAAAAAAGGTTTTTACCAACTGTTGCTCGGATTCATGCATATTTTTCCTCGATAATTTTCTCGCAGTTGTATAAGTTGCTGGTTTTATACGTTTATAAGGTTGGGGCAGATGGTCATGCTGGGTGTGGGGAATATACGTATATTCCGTATACACGTATTCAAGCGAAAAGGGAGGTATGAAAGATGAATTTAACACTGTATAGTACAGAATATAACAGGTCCCTATAAACCGCGGCTATTTTAACCGACAAAGAACGTATAGTAGCGGGATGTGTCCCAACACAAGCGATGCGTAGCGGCAAAGTGACAAATTACTCGAGTTTATCCGGAGCCTTTCTCGCCATGAGCTTACAGTAGGGCCTGGAAACTCATGCGACCATCCATCATACCTGGGCTAACAATTCTTACAATGTGTTCCTGCCACTGTTATACATGTACATTATACGCTGTAATCTTTCTCTATTTTTATCTAATAGTCCAAACCGTAGCTATAGCCTGTGGCTCGCCATCTCGCGTTTTCGTTAATTTTATTTTTTCGAAAATTTCCAGAGATCAAATCTCTTCCATTTATTAATATAACCAACGGTATAGCCTCCGATTTTAATGCAACTACAGCTGGAAAAATCTAGTCTTAGATTTTTTGGGGATTCCATTATCAGCACGGCCGATCGATCGTTGGTTGTACGCTAGAAAAAAAAAGATTGAAAAATGAAGCAAAAAAAAACATAGACACGGACACACCCACACAATGGGTTCGCAATCCACCACTGTTCAAAGCCTTTTAAGATAAGTCCACAGCCTCCGCCTTACTCTCGTCTTAAGGATATTACCCGTAGCTGCAAGAGGTATTAACTTTTATTCGGGAAGTTGGTTTATTTCTGCGTTTTATTGTAGGTACCATGCTTCAGCGAACCGCGCGCGCGTGGTACGAGGAAGAGAGACAGACGTCAGTAAGAAGGTGTGAGGAAAAACTAGAACCAAGTTTTACAGCCTCACGCCATTTTAAAGATTCCAACAAGATTTATACTCGCTTTTCCTGAATACCATTATCCTCCGTTTATATCATCCCGTTAATTACGCTTGTGACGATACTTTCGAAAAATTACGCATCCGTCATTATCCTTTTGGATCAGTTCGGTTCGTCGTGAGAAAAAGACAAATGAATAAAAGAATTGAAAAAATTTATACTTATATAGGTACATATCACGCGGTATACGGATAAAACTTTGATGACGAAAATCCTGCCAACGATCTGCAATTAAAGTCTAAACCAGTCGCGGAATCTCTTCCTCTTCCCCGATCTCCGTTGGTATTACGTCGATTTTGGTATGGATTAAGAGGGTGCCGAGAGCACCGGGAGTCAGTGAGGGTAGATTCGTAGAGATAGTGGTAAAAGTAATAGTAGTGGGGTAATAGTACCGACTCTCTTCTGCAAGAGTTGGCTTTGCGCCAGAGTAGTGCAATATTGTAGCAGCAGACAGAGTTGGATACGGCCACGTAACATGGAATACCACCGCATAGTAGTACGTCTAGATGACATAGCATACTGTCTTACTTAGTCAGCTCCGCAACTGTGTAGTCCAAGAGTAAAATCTAGGAGCCATCCAACATCCGCGTCTGAAGTAGTCTGATTTACAGCCTTCTCCCTCCTTTCAGCACCGGTTTGTTACACTTTTTCGTGACGATCTTTGTTTGATTCTTTGCTTTCTTTTTTTTCTTCTTTCTTCATTTCTTACTCTCATTTTTATCTGCCACTGAGATTACGCGGAAATATTAGATGTTTTATCAGCGAATTAACCACCGTGTAAAATCATCATCATCGTCGTCGTCGTCGTCATCACACGTGTAGTACGGAGCTTCGTGAAATGGAGATTGGTGATTAGATTGAAAATTAGGTCATCGCGAAATATAGAGACGCAAATTTAGCCTTGATGAAGACATGTATTAGCATATAGCCCCCGGATATCGTACCTGCGGATATATGTACCCATTTTCTCTTCTGTTTTTTTTTCCACCCCCCCGGAATTCATGGAAAAGAATACTACCGGCTATATCACCCCTTTGTTTTTTTGTTTTCCTTGTTTTTTATTTTCATTCTCTTTTTCTTTGTTTTTTTTTTTTAACTCGTCTCCGTTCTAATGAGTATTTTCACGCCCACCTTTGTAGTCTGCAATTTTACCCCTGGAAAGATGAAAACTGTGAAGTATATCGTTCAACGAGGACACGTCCGGTATGAAAAGTCAGTTCTCCAGACGGCAACGAGCCTCGGCTTTTTTTTTCTCTTTTGTTTTTCGTTCTGTTTCATTTGGTTGGGGGGGGGGGGAGATCTCTTACTAAAAAGAAAAAGCACCGAGGGATTAGATACTTAAATGTACCTTGCGTTCGTACGGTACAAAGAGCATAATTAGCCGTCGAGAAATGCAGATCGTTAATTTCATTAAAGGTCTGTTATAGAGTGTAAATTAAATAATGTCCATGAGAGATTCAGTGATGTTAAAAAAAAAAAATTTTAACGTCAGTCAACGGTTATATCATTAAAATATCCATGAAAATTTTCACCGAACAAATGTAAAAGTTGAAATATATGATTACTCGTTTCAATGAAATTTGAATATAGTGGCAGGACATCCATCCGTTTGTTATGACGTGAGATTAATTTTTTACATCAGTTCTTCGTTCTCCTTTCCAATTAAAAATATTCAGTTGGAGATTATAACCGATACGCAGGAAATGAATACGCAATTTATTATAATCACACTTTTAACTAATTACAGTTCTCTACGGTACAGTGGAACGAAGAGAATAAATTTAATCAGCTCATTTCCAAAAGCTACCATCTGTCGATCTGTCGAAGTTTGACGGAAATTTTCATTTCTCGTAATGAAAAATAGATTTGATCTGATTCTCGTTACTCGTCACGACGCTTGTCTATCAGATTCGTATAATTGAAACTTATTAAATTTCATATTCACTTCAAATTTATTCCTCATCATAACAATTTCGAAGAAATAAGTGATTTCGTGCTTTCGATCCGACGCATGATATTACGGAAATCTGATCTTCCTATTTTCTCTACATTCATCAGAAGAGAGGAAAAAAAATAGATAAGATAAAAAAAAAATAAAAAAAATAAAAAAAATAATAATAAAAAAAAAATTTCCAACGTTTTGTCGTCGGAAAAAGTTGGCGGTGATGGAAGGATGCCCCACCTTATCGATCTATCATCCGATGTCTGTCTTATCGTGAATAATATACGTCGACCTAAACCTATTAGCCTTGAAATACCAAAGCTTAACCGCCCCTGAAATCGGGGGTTTGGCTTCACATCTGAAAGCTTTGACTAATCGGGTCTCTGGAGGGATACGAGGAAAATTAATTATTTTGAACACAGGTATAGGTACTTATGCGGTAAGACCTTTCAAATTCTATGGATTATCCGTTCGGATATATTCTATACATATATGTATCTACACATATACGTATATATGTGTATACCTCGCAAAATCGCACGTCCGATCTACGGACAACGATCATTGAAGGTGGAAATAAAAAAAGGGAAAAAAATAAATATTGCACGATCGCATATAACGGGTACTTCGTCATTTAGGTAAAAACACATGTATACCTATATGAACTGCGCCGTATGTTAGTTAGATACACCGTGGTATTATATGTGATAGAAAGTGGTCACTAGTTGTCCACTGGCTAGAATTTCCGTTTGATTTATTCACGCCTCTTTTACCCTCAGCGATAAATCGTCGTATTGACAACTTCCTCTGGTACATAAATGCACGTGGGAAATATACATATACGTATATATCCGATTGCACATATAGGTGATATGTATATACAGTGCATGTGTGGTATCTAAAACTGGTGTACGTAGACAGGTATGTGTGGGAATAGATCAACCGACGTACGCACATACATATGTGGATGAAAAGGAAGAAGAGATATAGGGTGTATAGTTTGTTCCTGCTCAACCGATTCCAACTATAGCTCCGCACTGCTGTACCTACGCATGTTACTGCAGCAAGAGCTCTTTATAAGCTATAGTGCGTATAGGTATGAACATGTGTATGAATATAGGGGATGCTTTCAATAAATCATCATTGTTTGATGGCGCGTCGAATACCAAACCCTATTATATAGATGTTTTGTACCATGAATTGCGTATTGAGAAATAGAAACATCTGATGCTATTGGTATTTGAATGTTATAACAATGGAGTAACCAGCAACGATCAAATGGTTATTCGTATATTCTCGCGTGAGTAAATTTCTCTATAAAGCTAATTCGAAGCAGATTATTATGCTCAATTTGCGGGAAAGGGTTATGCGGAGGAATAATCGGTACAGGCTTCCGCATCTTTAAAATTTAACAGAAGCCAAAAAAAAAAAAGACAATGCGAACGTCGTTTTCGTCTTCATCCCAGCGGTAAATTTTTTGAAACCCGTTTTTTCAATCGCATATTTCTCATAACCGAATCAAGATTCCATGAGAATAAAAAAAAATCAAAAAAAACATTGTCAAGATTCATTGAAGCGTTAAGTTTTTATTCACGTTTCAAAATTCCTCGTTTTTCCAGCCACTCGCTGTGGGTATAGAGCTTTAACAGTTTCTATGGGAAACACATTCCCATGGTCGAGAAAAAGGTCTCAATTGATTTTACGATGTTTTGAAACGTGCGATTCAATACACATGAACATAGACACATCTATATGTTATAATATAGATATATATATTCCATTGTATAAAGTTACGAGAATTTAATGTTTATGTCTCTACGTACGTACATATACCATCATGTGCGGGAACCCATACTATCGGAAAACACGCGAGTTGAGTCCCATTAGTAACGGGGCATAAAGTTGGGGGTGCAGGTCGCAGGTATATATACGTAAAAAAAAGTCGCGTCCTATAAAACCTGGGCAAATAAAAGAAATATATAAAACAAGGTTGAACGGGGAAAATCTGTGACCCACGCGGTACGTATATGTACGTACATACATGTGCAGTCGTTAACCTCTTACCGATTCAAAAAAAAAAAAAAAAAAAAGAAGAAAAAAAGACCTATCGAGTTAACCGTTCGCGTTGACCCCTCCGAGTATATAATAAATTGATTCTAAACGTCACCTCGTATGGCTGGAAGACAAAAATTCAAAAATTTGGAAGACTGAAAATTATCCCAACCGTCGGAATCTAGTCGTGGTTCGAAAGGGTTTTCGAATAATCACACGCAAAAAAAAAAAAAAAAAAATCTGTTTTCAAAAAAGCGACACGTTATCCGAGTTTTGTGTCCGAGGTTAAATTTTACACTACAGCACAAGACGAATATAAAAATTTCAAACGATTAATCAAAACCCTATGATTTATGGCAGCGCATTTTCTTTGGAATCTAAAGTACCCGAAAGATTACTCTTCACGCTTTTTCTCGCCGTAAGAATTCGTTGTAACTGGTTGGAACCTTCGCTTGATCGGTTTCAGGTCGTAAGTTACCCTCTCGGAACTTCCTTCTCACCTGACAACGTATTTTAAAAGCAGAGATAATATCCCCTCGCTCCAACGCCGCGTCCGCGTTGTCATACGTCGATATTCAATTTCTGATGAATAATACACCCCCCACCCCTCACCCCCACCCCTCACCCCTCACCCCTCACCCATAAAACCCTCCCGCTCCCTAAGCCGATAAATGCTCTGGCAAATTCCGACCCAAACCACCGGGAGGTAATTAAAAATCCAAACAAAAAAACCAAAATAAATGCAACAAAAAAAAAAATAGAAAAAAAAGTGAAAAAAGAAAGCATGGAAATGGAGACACCGTACAAAACGTAGGATCATGATCCTCGGAGGTATAGGTATACATATAATGGGTGTGGTATGGGGTGACTGCCAAGTTTACGAGTAAAGCCGTTCGTTGGCAATCCAGCTACTCTTTTCTAAAGAGATTAGTTTATAGGTGTCTCATACATATAAACGTATACATATGTATAACCCACAGCATGTACACCCGGGATAAGAAGCTGTATATACCTATGAACGTATATATGTGTACATTTCACTTGAAGTACGAGGCTTAAGCGAAGCGAAGCGAACGTCTGCTTCGAAAGGGGTGAGCAGCTCATGCAACGATAAACTCTGACACTGTATCGAGGTTTAGGGGGTTGTGGGGGGCAGGGGTCGGGGGTAGAGGAGGATCAGTTTGCACACACAAATTCCTTTACAACAACTATAGATATATGTATGTGCAGATATATATCTTATGTGTAACGTATACATCGAAAGAGAGAGAAGCTTACATCCCGAGTTTACAGCGCTGACGTACTAAGACTTTAAGTTCCCTCGGGACCTCTCGTCTCTCCCTTTTCCTTTCCCTTTACCCTTATCGCAATTCAATTCTGATTCTAATTCTAACTCTACATACCTATACCTTGTTATTCGCCCTGGATGCACTGTATACTCCATAACTTGGCTTTCAAACCACCCATCTCTTTGAGTCCCATACATCTATTATACAAATCGGTTAACATACGCCACCGATTGTAGAGCTTATGTATTTTGACGTAAGGACCAAAATTCCGTCGGGTACGGAATAGATGAAAGGTTTAGATTTTTTCAATACGAATTCCAGAAAATGATACACGGTATTCTACATATCATATTATAAATCTAATATCCACAAAATCGAATAAATTATCTCTACACAAATATTACCTCGAATTTCGAATTACCTGCAAAAATCATTCGGCTCTACACCTGCAAACGAGCTGTATTTGTACAAGAGATTTTTAATTAATTTCACACTTGTGTATATTTGGAAGGGGGATATAGAGTAAAAAGACAACGAGAGCAGGGGTTGATACTGGGTGTGATATAAAATGAATTATTTATACAGCACGTTATAACGGCCGATGATTAATGATATCGCGACATACTTATGGTATATATTTACCTTTGCCTAAATATATCGCGACAGTTCCATGCGCAATTCGAGAGACGAAAAATAAATAAATAAATCAACAATAATGATAATAACGATGAAGATAACAAGTATCTACATACATATACACGCGTTTCATTATCAAACGTCGATTGGTGAATAAAAAATGACAAACGGAATATATGAAGCATTGAATGTAATGTGGAAAAAAATTCCGAGGGTTTTAGCTCGTCCCAAGAGAATACAGGTGACGTAAAAGCTGCTGCAGTCTTCCGTCTGCAATCACGTGTTTTACTCCTTTCCCCGCGGGTACTCGTAAATAGTTGCAAGCAGCCTCGGAGCTGGATGGTTGTATAGCTACGAGATCCGTGCAACACCTCTCGACCACCCTTGTTTGTAATCTTCCCTCTCCTGACAAATGACCTGTCCGGCTATGTTATACCACGGCGAGTCGCTGCCTTGATTGTTTTCTCCAATTCCCGGGCTCTTCTGTCCGCCGGAGGCAGAACTCTGACCCCCCCTCCCTCCCACCCGCCCCGTACACCCGTTTACCACCCTTTAACTGCACTTCACCGATGCTAGACAAAACGGCCACGATTTAACCTACCGGTTTTTTTGTTTTATTCTTTTCAACTTCATAGCTTATACGTATCTTGAGGTAAAGCTGGAATAGAGGAGTTTTATAGACTTGAAAATTCAATACATCAAAGTTTCTACTTTAACAAGGGGGAACTTTTAAATTACGATAGGAGAAAAACGAAAGGACCAAAAAAAGAAGAGTTTATCATATATTATAATGAGAATAGAATCCGGGGGTGGGTATGGTTAGAGGTTATCCGGTTGTCGGAGAAAAACGGTTTTTGTTGAAGTGCATACATTATGGACAGAAATATAGGTGTGTATCGGGGTGCGTTGTTTTTTGGAACGTTTTAAATTTCGCCCGTGCCGCCTCTTGCAGGAACTGTTCGAAATCATGAAAAAATGACACGTATCTATGGATATAATGCGCAATTTAACTAATTAGGAATCAGCGATCGTAACGAGGTGAAAATGAATGTTTAATTAGTATTACGGTATAGAAGCGGCGAAGGCGAAGGAGGTGCCGGCTCAAAAAATGTGCTCGGCAAGCAAAGAAGAATTCCAACCTCAAATGGCGACTTTAAAGATCAAAGAATCCTCCATAAATATTCCTTGAAAAGTTATTAACGTGAATTCTGCGCGCTTTTCTAAAGTGTTAATTCAGCAGAGCAGAGTTCTTATGTATGCCGTATAAATAGCTATGCGGATATATATGTGTGTGTATATCTATGTATATACGTATTATGTACCCAGGTGACAAGTTATGCTACTTAAATTGCATAAATTGCATACGATGCGAACGAGTAGAATATCTAAAGCGAAGAGCTAATGAATTTTCCAAGGGTTAATAACAACAACAAAACTCATTAATGAATGAGATTCCAGTTGATAAAAAAAATTAAACACATAGGTATATACATAGGTGCATATACGTATATGTATATATCATCTAGCCGTTGGACTTTTTTTTTAGGTGTAATAAAAGTTCTGCTTCTAATTAATAAGCTTGTTAATTAATAATTAATATTTTTCTCATACCTTCGGTGGTGAGTCAAGAATTTTACATTACTGTCGTGAAAAATATCATCTCACGCTCTCGTTAACAACGACAGTTCTACGCTGCCCACTAAACGTAATCGATATACCCGTTATTTTTATTATATAGTTACGATCAACGACAGGGAATGGGGAAATTCCGTTGCGAACTGAGCTCGCCTGTCGCAGTAGTCCAAGTCGCGGTTGGATCAGCCGCCGGGCTGACAAGAAACGTGGCGTACCTACTGCCGAGTAGTTACGGCGCGTCGGGAATCAGCCATTGGGTATTAAGACGTGCGTGTGTTTCTCTTTTTTGTATTAATTTTTGGTCGTATTGAATTTTTGATTGTGGATTCTATCGGTTATTTTTGTTGACGAGAAATGAGAAGGAGAATTGAATCGAGCATGATTAGTAAATTTTCAAAGCGTTCAAATTCACGTGGCTTCCTCCATCTGTTGGAAGCTCGAAGGAGCTTTTTCGTGTACCCGTAGAAGTCGATCGAAATTTTTATGCTCGATATTTTTCATGGGTTTTTTTCATTTGCAAGAAAAGCGGGTGGAATAAACGTGAGAGGAAGGGTTGAGAGGATTAGGTTTCGGGTGAAGTACCGAGAGAAAAACTTTTCCAAGTGAACGAAAAAACTCCAGGAGGCGTCTAACCAAGATACGACGTTTTATTATCACCCACTCGGAAAACTCGCAGAAAGTGAATTGCCATTTATTGTTAGCGTAGTAGTAAACAAAATTTTAACAAAACTAACTAAAAACTTTCATTTTATCACCGCCCAACGAACCTGATGCGCTATAACTTTTAGAGTAAATCGATTAAACAGTTCTTTTCTAAATTTTCTCATTCTCTAGCAATATGTAAACGAAATAAATAAATTCAAGTATACGGATTCCGTTGCCAGATGCGCGGTTCAGAACTATATGTATACGTACCTATACATACATGTTATATACCTATTTTGTTTTTCAAGATAAAAACTTATATCCCATACAAAGAAAATAAGCTCGCACCGGTGGGCATCATTGCGATGCATTACGTCAACAAGCTTCTAGGTATATATCCTCTTTTTCAGAGTTATGCTACCGGGTTACGATATAAGCGGAACTTCAAGCTGTAATAAAATTCATCGAGTTGCTTGCTGCAATAAATATTTATCGGGGTGGATGCGTGGCCTTCAAAAACCGAAAGGCATAACCGCGATATGTGTATGTCAAGTTTTATAGCTACTACGCTTTACCTATACATGTATATGGTGTATAAACTTTTGTGAGAAATAAAATGAATAAACTAATCATAAGGAATCACGCAGAACTGGAGATTTTTCAGTGTTGATTTATTTTTTCTTTGCATAACGAATTTAATATAAGTATAGTTGTTTTCTCTCACCTGTAAAATACTCCAGTCCTCACCTTGACGTTCCTGAACCACTTGTCATAAGGCTGCATTCACACGAATATCAGATATAGCGAGGCTTGGTACGGGTATTCATGGCCCGCCAACGGGGGCAATTTTCCTTGCTGTGAATGCAGCCTTATTTCCACACCGGTTAATCATGGCGATGGTTTGCACTCACGTGACATGGAGTTCGAAGGAGATCATCGATTCGTAGTAAAAAAATTTTGTAATTTTGAACTACACGAAACCTCAACGCGATCAACAAAATTCGGCACTATAATTACCCGACTAATTAACGAATCACTTGTAATATAACGCAGACTAACCAGGCATGACCTTTTCGTCATGACAACGATAACACAGCTCACGACCAGCTGCTCGTCGGCTAATAAATGCTAAGGATCGGATTCTCGGTGCTTCCATCTTCAACGATTTCACAAAATGGACTGGACAAATATCTGACTGCGGATAAGGGTAGTTTCGCGATTCCTTCCCCGATAAGTTTGATGGTGGTACAGTAGAAAACTGTCAAGATTTTGCTACCCTTAAGAAATGCAGGGGTGTTTTCCAGGGTGGGTACGAACGTGCCGCTACACTTTTCTTTTATCGATCTACGCGGTTGGTAATTCTGCTCGTAATCGCGATAAATTCGCGCCTACGGCTTTTATTTTGTATTTTCAAGTTAGTGAAAAATTTGGATTTTTTTGTCTTTGGGTATTTGTTCTCGTCGGAAGCAACCGAGATTACAATGGATCGATGTGATTGACAACTATTTGATTCTATTGCACCGTTCTTGAGAACGCACCATTTAATTGGCTATACGGGGTATTGTGAGACACGTTATTCACCAATGTTATGGTTAATTTATTCGAGAGAAAAGTAAATAGACTCATGTCCGCACTCGCCGAGAACTGCGATCGAACTGAGGACTGATTTGATTCTACTCATTGTCTGCAGATTACACCGGTCCTCTTTCTGTTTCCATGAGAAGTATAAACACCTATAATTCGAAAACCTGTTCAAAACAACAGTGAATATAGAGTCGACTATATCGGTACACACACTAAAACAAATAGGAGATTAAGTTTTGTATATATGTGTAAGTCGTAAACTCGATACGCACACTTTTTGAAAGTGAACGTTATAGGTATACGCGACAAATTATTTCAACTGATATGTGAAGTATTAAATGAAGAAAACAAAATTAGGATCGCGAACGATTATCCTGCAATTGGGCTTTGAATTTGCCTTTTTTCTTCTTTATATTTCAATAATTCATCGTCCGTTTGGTTATTCATACCAGCTGAAGTCTGAGCGTCTTGAGATAATAGTGTCTAATATGCGTCATTATTAGACGGTCACGCAAGGTCGGTTATAAAACAGTTGGGTTCAAAAGCTGCAGTATTAGAGCGGCCCGCTTCGTAAAAAGTCAAACTTTAGAGCCTGTTATTAAATTGTACCTCAATATCCGAAAAACATTAAACCAACTAATATAACGCATTAATATTTGCATCTGAAATCGAAAATGCGGACCGCAATATCAATTGATTCCGTAAAAACTGATTATGATACCGCGATTGGTGGTTTGAGGCAGGCAATGAGTCTGATAGTAATTTGGCCACAGATGCCGCAGAGATTTTATCTCACAATTATCTGGCTTATATATTTAATTGGATTCGTCATTGCAATTCTTGGCAGCTACGCTGGAACACTAGGGACGGGAAAAGATCTTGAACGGGTTGTAGCTGGTCTCGGGCAAAGTATTCCAATAACTGTAATCGTCGTAAAATATGCTTTATTCAAGGCTCAAATGAATCCTCTAAAAAGTATCTTGAAAGGTATGGAAGATGATTGGAAAAATCAAAAACGGAGCTCAACAGAAGATAATAATGATCGGGTCATCATGCTTTCTCACGCTCGAATATCGAAAATATTTTTCAATCTGTACATCACAATCGTCATGGTCTGTTGGGGTCTCTTCGTGGTGTCACCTTTGGCCAGAATAATTTCACACGGAAATAAAACAAGGAATTCTACCGATCTTCCTATGAATTCATGGTACCCCTTTCTGACTCCGCAGAGTTCGATGTACCAGGTAAAATTTCATCGAAGACTTTCAATTACTATGAGTTACTGTTGCCCTCGATTTTCAGATCGTTTACGTATTTGAAGTAGTTTGGGGAACGGCTATGGTGATCGCGCATACAAGCATCGATGGGCTTCTCGTTGCAATAATTTTTCATCTTTGCGGACAGTTAGAAATATTACGGTGATCTTGAAAGATAGTGATAAATTTTCCTACCTGAATGCAATAGTTATCATCGTAATTAATCATCGTGAATTTTAAGTTGCCGGATCGAGGAGTTTGATACGAAGGACCAGACTACCGATATGATGATAGCGCAAATTAAGAGCATTGTAATAAAACATGAGTCAATAATAAAGTAAGAATCTAGTGAATTATATCGATAGTATAAGTTTTTTTTTGAGTTTTTATTTAAGATTTTACAGCGCAGCTCGAACTCTGGAAGGATCATTCAATCACATTCTGTTGGGACAATTACTCGGAGGAACGTTGCATATCTGTTTAGCAGGGTTTAGTATTCTTCAGGTATGATTTTTTGATGATAAAATACTCAATGAGGTTAATTAAACTTTGCTATCAAACTTTTACAGTCAATGGAATCTAGTAATCCCACGGCGTTTGTACAATTTGGATTATTACTTACGATGGCATTGCAGCAAATGTTCATTTACAGTTTCGCCGGTGATTATCTAACAACGCAGGTGAGCTCTGTTGTTTCAAATTACAAAATCTGGATTCTAATCTCGTTCGTGATCGCTACAGGGTGCTGTAATCCGAATGGCCGCCTACAAAGCAAATTGGTACGAAATCCCGCCATCGGTAGGCAGGTCATTTTTATTGATAATGGTCAGAGCAGCGAGACCAATAAATGTCACCGCTGGAAAATTTTCACCCATGTCGCTAACTAGCTTCACAGGGGTGAGTAAGATCCGGAAATCGAGCAAAGATCGTTCTTGGAATAATCAGACAATCTTCAGAATCATTTTTGATGTCTTAATTTCACAGCTCCTCAAGTCCGCGGTATCGTATCTTTCGGTACTGAGGGCTATGAATCAAGATAAATTCAACTGACCACACATCGTTTTCTGTAGTAAAAATAAAAATATCTAATCTCGATAGGATAGATCGATGTTTTATTACTCTGTTCATGTAATGAGGGGGAATTGATAAAGTAATTAAATTAATTAAAAGCTGTTGTTTAAAGAACCGAGTAGTCCATGCGAAACCTGATCAATTGCTTTCTCTATGTAAACTCATACGTTATACCATCTTTGCGAAAACAATAAAGAGCACACGCGCTTTCACGTCTATCACGAGTAACGGGCACGAAACGAACGATATTTTATACTGTTGTATGTTAAACAACGCTGACTGAAACTGAACTTCCGTATGCATTAACGCCCGACAAAGCAACCACTATTTATGGATAGGACACTTTATGTTTTACGTGGGTAAGAAGCTGCATTGCTATTTCAAGTGAATGTGTGTCACATAACTCATTACTGCTAGTAAACGTTCTTCAGATTCATAATTCCGGTCTTTCACGGCTGCACGTGCATACAGTCATTCTACACAGTTTTCACTCGATCTAGGGCAATAATTGTGACGATTTTTAATACGAAAAATTAACCAGAGACATAATGTATATATTTTTCATTTTATTATGTACTTTCGTTGTTATATTATTAATAATTGATTAAGATTATACAATACAAGTATTCTACAAGTTAGTTTTGATAGAAGAAAAAAATATATATATATTCATATGTGTACGACATGTGGCTTAGTAATTGCATTTTTTTTTTTCTTCAATTAGAAATTTGTTTTTTTCGTTACTGCTTCGCTATAAAAATTGATAATTGTATTACAATTAAAGTTTTTAACGCTAATACGAGTGTAAAAATGTACAAAATCGTACCTACATACTCACGCGTAAGCCAACATCTCACAAACGTCTATATATAATTGATATTGCTAAATTTCATTTATAGAATAATCATTGGGCTTTATTCCCGTATAATTATATATAGGGTGGCAAAATTTTCGCCTAGTCACCGCGTCGGAATTTTATATTATTCAGATTAATTTTAACTTCCGACTTGTCAAACACCGGATAAGCTCATGCATCATATTGCGTTTAATAATACTTTGGTGTACGGACAGGCCTAATGACGATTAATATATGTAAATACCTACGAAAGAATAGTTTTGGCACTTGATATTGTTAGATCAAATTTTCGATTGCACTTACACTGATATTATATCATTTCCAAAAATTCTGATGAATGGGTTGAACACAGACGGGGAAATTTTTTATGCTCGGTAAGGTTGAACGTTATCGTTATTTTTTTTTTTTTTTCTTCATATAATTGTGCGTTTCAACTGATATTTTAATAGTCTGCTAAATCGTGACATCGCTTTGACAGACCACTTTCTCCGGGAAAGCGGTGCAAAACTGCGTGGGCAGATGGAACTTTAAAAAAGGAATTACGTGCGTTTAAGTGTATAACGAAGAATTCTGGAGAAATAAAGAAACAAAAAAAGGTACGCAGGACTGACGAAATACCTCGGTGTGAAATAATACGATTACCCTAATTATGGAACTAATTAAAACTAAGATTTACTAAATTATAATGGATGACGATTGATGTGGTATGGTTTCCGCCCTCCACGAGCGTATGAATAATTATATATGCTGGCTCTGATGAATGTCTATATGTATGCTTTTCTTTTTATAATACACATTCAATAAAATGGGGTTTTTCTGGTCTAATCAAACACTAGATATGTCACAGGCAACTAGAATTGGACTAACAATAAGTAAACGTTGGAATGGCTGGCTATCGACTTCTTCCTGAATTTTAACACTTGATTATCAAGTTTAGTTTATCTGGATTTGTATTAACTAATTCTGTACTAATAGAATCAGTGAGTAACATAGTATTGAGTAGTTATCATACAACGGGGTATTTGTATATATGTTATGTATAACTAGTTGCATTTTTCATTCGTTGATCGATTTGATCAACATCATAGCTCGAACTTTGATTGTTTAGTTATAGCGTTCGAACTGCATCGCTGCTAACGATATCATACGTATTGCTAACTTATACTCATTAAATTCAAAGAAATATTACAAAAAAAAAAGAAATTATATATATATACAAAATTTTTACCCGAAGCGCCATTCCAGTTTAACGGGCAAAATAAATTAGATCAAAATTCAGACCAAACCAAAATCCGTATGAATCGGAACGTCACAATTATTCGGTTTTTCTGCAGCCGCCATGTTCACTTCCACCAAGGTATCTACGCTGTTGATGGAGCAACCTTTCAAAATTTTTTGGGCAGCTAAACTGGTAAACTGAACTTGCAAATCGCTCAAGCTCGGATACGGATAGAGATCTCCGCGACTCGGAGATTTCTTTAGATTGGGTTCTGAACCCTGAGGTACGCGCTGTTTGGAAGACTCTAGATTTTCTATGTAAACGTTATTGAACGAGCCCCCGAATCCGTCGAAGGATTTCGTGGGTGATGGTGGATTCGAAGCCAAATTACTCTTTGATCCTGGTCGCAGGAGGTTTCTATAACTGAGTGCATCTTTAGATAAAGAAAGACTCAGTTTCCTCGAATTATTCATTGCATCATTCGTGTTTTTAGAAGTCGGTATTGTGGAGGGCGGATTTTCGTTTGGGTGAACGAGTGAGATTTTTTCTATGTGAGATGACCCATCAATCAGGTGTACCTGACTGTTGTTGAGATGATTGGTAAGCTTAAGTTTATTCGGTGAATCCTCGTCCACCTTTGGCTTGTTCTCTTTGTCAGACTCAGACGCCTGTAATCTGACTTCTTTTCCACCGTACAAAGATGTTGGTCTTTCGAGTTTTATCGGCTTGTACCGCTGCTCGTCCACCTTCATCGTTTTGAACTGCTGTTTCTCTTCATCGATCTTTGATTTATACAGTTTCTCATCCTCCATTTTACCTATAGTTCCGGGCTTGTAATATTTCTCACTTACGAGTTCCTTCTCTTGCTTATCTTTACCCGAAGTTGAGCCCTTCTCGGCGTTATTCTTGTTCAAACCATTTTCAAAGGTGATAACCGATCTCATCGGCGAGTTATTTTGGTGCACATAAATTTTTGTACCAGGTGCACCTGATATCGTTGTAGTCGTGGTAGCATTGGAAGCCAATGTCACGCTGCTCTGAACTCTCTCCTGGGGTGGACTAGTCGGGCTCAGATTCGTTGATACTTGAAGAGTTATCGAATTTTGTGCCTCCTGTAAAGGCGTCAACGCTCCCTGCTGGATGATTTTCAGGGGCGATGCCTTGACCGGAAGCGTGGAACTTTTCAGAGGTGATGACGAAAGCTTTCCACTCGAGGTTGATTTCCCGCTCGAATGCGTCGAGTGACCAGAAGACGTCTTCTGGAGTATCTGAAAAAATAAAAGAATCGTCACTTCTTTCTCCCTGTCATAATTAACCGTCAATAATTCATCGAAGAATATAATTACCTTATGCTGCGGCGAGCTGTTTGACGATTTCGTGCCACTTCCGGTAGAATCATGGCTCGGTCTGCGTGAGCTATGCCGAGTTCCAGACCGACTCAGAGTCCCAGTTTTTCCAGGGCTTCCATTTGAAGCTCTGACGGAACCAGAACTTCCTCCGCTTCGACTGGGCGATGAATTCGCAGAATGTTTTCCAGTTGGTCCTTGGCTGCGGTTTTGATAAATATCTTGGGTAGTACTCTGCGGTAGCACCGACGCCCTAGACGTGCATCGGCTTAAACTGGAACACTTTGATCGTGGTAAAGTCGAGCAGGGTGATCGGTGACGCCGTGAACTTCTTGGGGTTGAATTAGCCAGCAAACTTGACGAGTCGCCACTCGCTTGACGACGGTGACGTCTGGGGAGCGTCGCCGAACGGGCTGAACTCGAATCATCCCAGACTTGAAAACTTGCCTGGGATTGGTCCAAACCCTCCAGCATCTTTGAGAAAAAACAAATAATAATAAAATTATCCAAAATTAAGCCTCCGATTTAATGATGGTAACAATGAGATAATGAAAATATTCACCGAAGGACTAGCTGCTCTGGTTTGCGTAGCAACGCTGTGGAGATGAACAACTCTTGGGTTAAACCATTCCGTCGGTGGGTACTGCGCGCTGAAAGTTCCCATCAACGGACTACCCTTTCTCCTCGAGCTGCGTCGAAACAGTCTTGAAAGTAGACCAATTTTTTCTGAAAAAATATTTGAGAAACCTTAAAAAAAGAATACGATATGTTTAGGACTGTAAAAAAAGCTGTAGGAGACTGGGAAGGGCTTGCTATCAGCTATAGGGTGACTAGAAGCTCTGTGCAAACTATTTTAAAATCAACGTGAAATTTTTCTCTATAAATTTCCACCACCCTTTCCACCATAACAAACCCTTCCCTGTGAGACTCACTCGTTGGACTATGGGGTGCGCTATCTGTACTGGCGTATTCTGCACTCGAAGAGGTATCGCTTCTATCCGGTCTCCGGGGTAAGGATCTGGAGCTTCCACTTCTGTGAAGGCGTCTAGCCGATCCCCAAAGGCGTAGGGAATGCCTTCTTTCTAGTCTTCCAGGCACCGATCGACATCTGGCAAAGAGAACCTTGTCGTTTGGGTTTCCTGAAACAATTAACAAAGGAATTAATGAACTGTTAATATTCACAAGCATGATGTATTATTTTCTGTAAAAGGATTATCCCGGTTCGTAGAATAAAAGCGTATTGCATAAAGTTAAATATCATCTTATTGTTAGGTAGGATCCTTTAAGCCTCTCGGTACCGGGGGCGATGCGAACAGTGTGTAACGGTAGAAGATGTCGTGACCAATAGCTAATATATCGTTGTACTAAACGCTTGGTGTTGGGAGTCTCTACCTCTTCGGTACAGAATCCTTAACCCGTACGCCGCGTGAGAGCGAGAGAATAAGGCAAGCGAGCCGTGGATTGTGTCAAGAAACGCGATGTCGGCACCCACGGGTAAAGTAAGAAGAGAACAAAAACATGAAAATCTAAGACCTTCCGCACCGAGTGTCACATTGTGTCGCCTCGCTTAATTCAATTTGCTGCCTCTACCGAGTTACGTATTGAGGTCTCGACATACCAACTTACGTACAGGTAAGTGGCTAACTGGTAAATTCCTATCACCCAACGCCCCGACAAAGACGAATAATTTAGCGCTTAGAAATTCTGATCGAAGTGAAAATCAACTCGAAAGTTTGAAATTCATATTGTTTCTAGATCTCTTCTTCAAATATGGATGTGCGGCGATGCATTTTTTGCAGAACTTTTGAATACGAGCGCTGTACAGAACGGTAAAAAAATAATTGCGTAATTTTAGAAAGTTGTTCTTCACCTCCGCAGATTACGTCTGCCAAATTTGTCTGGACAGCCTGGTGTGTGACGTCACCATCTCTCAAGGTCAACATTTCACCGTGAACCAAAGCCATTGCTTCGTCGTTGCTCATCAGCATCCCACCTTGTCCCCTAGAACTGGAGACCTCCCTGGAATTCCTCCTGGAACTCCCGGAGTCCCTTCTTAAGCGTCTAGTTTCAGGAGTCACGACAAAGTAACCTTGGGACGTATGATAAATTTTTCTCTCCTGCATCAATTTTGCTAATGCGTCGTACACCAAATCACGACCAGGCCTTTGCATTGCTGGAAATGCGTTCCTGAGGGCAGCCCTCAGAGTATCCAAAGTGGCTGCCTGACGTTGTGAGGTCAACTCAAGTATTGCCCAGCACAGTGCTTCGGGGAGGGGCGTGAACTGACCTTGGGAAACAGGAGCGACGAGACAGTCCTCGATGTCACCTGGAATCAAAAAAATATCCGTCATTTTTTGGCTGCGTGGTATTCGAACTGGAAATAGGTTCAATCACTTGTTTTCTGAGCACGTTTCTTCCGTCTAGAGTTTGGCTTCGTCGTTTCTAGATCACGTCCCAAGGGGTGGAAGCCGGCTTGCCAACTTCCATCGGTGTTATACATATAGATATAATATACGGAGAAATCCCCGAGGTTCATACAAAGTCTGAACACATCCTGGATTCTAAAGGAATCGATACGACGCGCCTACATCCTTTGCGGCGCAAGAAATACACGATGATGAAAGCACCCGCATACCTTCTGCACCGGATCGAATATGCCATTTTTCATTAAATACACGTTTCGGTATATTTATGTAATAAACAAACGAAACCTGTCGACTTGATATTCTTTTCTTTTTCATTTCAACGATGTACAATGCACACGCTATACTTCTGTACGTATAGGAAAGTAGTCTTTCGAGACCTATAGCACCGGTGTACAGTGGAGAGTACCTAAGAACAAGACATCTATAGGTAGCCAGCGAAATGGTTTCGTAAAATAAGACTACAAGCGCGCAATTACCAAGGAATACTCCTCCGACTTTGCCTTCCTTCCTTGACTCGAAACGTCCTCATGGGCTAGGTACTTCTGGGAACCCAACTTATGTTAAAGGACGCGTGTATAGACGGGGCGCCATATAGCGAAACGCGGTCGGGAAGAGTATATATAGGGACGTCTTAATTAATTATTACAGATCACGATTTATGGCGTGCGAATTGTTTCTGAGGTAAGGAGTCCGTTTATACAGCAGCAGCAAAAGTAGTAGCCTCCTAGTTGTCGGTTGTTCCATGTTGGGTTGTTGCAGCAGTGTTTGCTGCATGCAACGGTTAGGCTACCTGAATGTGCCTGGGGACTTTCTAAGGACTCGGTGAACAAGATCTGTGGGAACTTGTTACGGATAACGTTTATATGTTTCCGCGCCCATGCTGCTATACATATAAGTTGCAGTGTAACAGCTGAGACAGCGAGTTATCGTAAACCCATTAGAACTGACAAATGATACACAACCTCACGTGAAATAATTGGTTCGCTCTATTCAACGAGATGGGAAAACATGAAAGAGCACCGCTCAGTTCCTCGTGTGGCGCGTGTCAAACATTTTTTGTAACATTTCTTTTTTTCTCTAAATCCCTATTCTATGTCTCATGCTGTAGTAAAAGTCGGCAGGGATCGAAACTTTCAGTTTCACTCTTGAGCTGTCCAAAAGTCAAACTTTGCAATGCATATTAATTCGGGCCACCCTTTTATCCACGAGTTTTTATCCCTTCCAACGACAAACTCTGACTTAGCCTGATATAGATTCTGTGCACCGACACCAGGAACTCTCGGTTAACAGGGGTTGATCCCACAAAATGTTGGCGTTCGTCCAGGATTACGACCATAAGTAATAAGTCCGAAGCCAGAATGTGAATCAGATCCAGTTCGGACAATTTTTACTACCGAAGGAATATAAGGCTCGGGTTCGCTGAACCAAGGCACTTTTCACCCCCTCGAATAATATTCTATGACGATAACAGAACAAAAAAAAAAGAAAAAGAAATCTCATATCGGTGAACATAAATAATACGCACTCCGCAAAAGCTGGATAAATTGCAAATATAATAAAGCGAAGCTTCCCTCCGTTGCAGCATTTATGCCGACGTGTCGAGAATTCATATCGGATGCAATACGTTGCTTGACATCTACAAGCAAAAAATAAAAAAAAAAACATTCGACAAATATTATTTTTCCACAATGATTCAACATACCGCCACGAAGATATTCTACAAAATTCCTGATCGTGACGGAACGAATTCTATAAATAAATTTAAAAAAAAACGAAACGAAAAAAAGACAAAATTGCTTAGTCAACGGCAAGATGACGGGTATGCTAAACGCACCAGTAGAGCCGTCGATTACCAACTAACTGAGTCTCTCACTACGGTTTGCGGTAATTAAAAGTAATACGGAGTGTTGCTCCTGCCGAGTTAGTCTTGCTCAAAGTAAAAGCCGAGAGTATAAAATAAACGGTAATCGCAAGGCAATTCTAGCTCCTCGTTCAAGGTCACCAGACCAATCGGCGCCAGAGTTCTTACCATCACCTTGATCAGGTAAGGTGAACGGATATGCCATAAAGACAGCGAAGAACTAAACAATCGAATAAAGTTATATGAAACATGGATGAACTGCAACACACTTTGGTTTCCCACGAGAATCGGGGTACCATAGAGAACAGAAATCCAAGGTATGCATGGCGCAGGCATATAGATACGTACATGAATCGATGTTGCATTGCTTGCCTTTTGAAGGGAGTGGTGCGCCCACGCAGGTCGTTATAAGACTGGAGCATGATAAAAATGATTGAAGTAAAACAGGTGCCTCGGTGCAGCCTTTGGAGCCTCGTTTTCTCGGTACCTACATATCGCACCAGTTGTGTAGTGTTCGGATGATATTCTCTATATGTGCAAGATTAATTCATATACGTAAAACGTATGTATGTATAATCTCGTGCCAGGTCTAGTCCAGGTAATAATCTAGCGGTGTTAAGTTATGACGTCAGAATTTTACGTCGGGCTATATATCAGGCACCCTATGCAGGCATAGGGATCGGTAAAACAAAACCGCGGTGGGTTTGAATATGGTCCGATGAAAAAGCAGCGGGAGAAATAGTATAAACAAGTTCCTAAAGTCTGTTGTACACGGGTATCAGGGCCAGGTCATATGCCTAAGGATTATATGAATTATGACTACGAGCCGATCACATTAAAAGTACGTGCATTATCGGTAGATCATTTTTAATGTAGTTCGTTATTTTTGTTTACAGCTGTTTACCGCGCCTCGATTATAAATTATTACCCTCAATGGTAAAGACTTTTGGTGTATCGGACTAAACGAGAGTTTCGTAACGCGAATTTTAATCGGTATCCGCTCATATGCTAGTTGTTGTACTTTACATTAGGCGTCGGCGTAATTGCATCGGTACGCTGCAACAACACGGCGAACGCGACGCTCTCGATCTCTCCGTCGCGAAACGCGACTTCGATCTTCGTTTTATCACGGCGCGGCGGTACGAAGTCGATCAGAACCACCAGTGCGGTTAATACGGGCAAGAGTCTCCTTGACACGATAAATAAAATAAAAGATTCACACTGAAAGTGCCGTTGAATAATAACACGCCTTCGTACGATCTCGTTAACCCTACTAGGCAATTTCAGTTCCCGCCTGACTATAATATTATATCTACCTTCATCCGCGGATCGGGTCAAATCCCTCTCGCTATTATATCCGAGGTCATCGACATCTTAAAGTCTAAACATTTATATATATTATCATGGCGCGTGGCACCAAGCCAAACGAATTACGAACTATATAAACTCGAAACTACCAAGGGAAGCAAAACTTTTTTCCGCCGCATTACATCCGTTTCGAAAATTTCACATTCCATATAGGTACCCTATACCCAACCCGTGGTATTTGCGCGAACGAGTCGTTTTTGCCGGTGGAACAAATTTTCTGTTCACTTTTTTTTTTCTTGTTCATTTTTATTCTGCGGTATGTGCAGATACACGTATACATACGTACGTACAGTTGTAAGAACGTCTGCCGCGCGCCGTTGGGCGAATCGGAACGTTAGATCGTGACTGTAAATCATTTTTACAATCGCGGTCCAAAGCTGTATAACTGACAACAACCGGCCTTCGACATATTATATAGTTTTATGCATGCCAAAGTTATCGCAACCCACGTCAGACAACGGCACGTATGGCACGTGTATAATGATCTTGTACGTATAGCAACCGCTCTTGAATTGGAAGCTGACGTAAACTGTGAGTGTAACGAGAACTGAGAAGGTGAAACGTCTGTCGAATTGGCATATATGGTTAAGGGTACACCGTACCGTCATCGAATCGAAATTCCCCAACGTTATGAAAACGTATTCCTACAGCTGTATAGAAACTCTGTACCAGATAGAAGCTAGACTAATGCGAAGTACTCACGAATCGCGGATATATATCTGCAGGTACGTTAAAAGTTATGCTCAAAAAGGATCAAGACTCTTCACGGTTTAATCGTTCGATCGGCGATCCGCGGCTACAAAATAAATTTCACATTCAAGTTTCAACGGTTTCACGGTATTTTACGATCTTCCACGAGAGTTGTTGACTGCAGGTCAACACTCAAAACTACCAGCTGTTGGTTCAAATACATCGAACGAAAAAAAAACAGAATAAGAAAAAAGCGTCGCAGTAAATGAGGATTTATGTATATACGTATATTTCAACGGCATAAAATACTGTTCGAGTCAAGTATAATAAGTATACGCACGTCGATTCAATCCCGCAATGATGTTCCGGTGTGCGGGAGGAGGTCGTGTAACATTTCAATCTAGCCCAGATCTCCTACTTTCGTTACTTATTGCTCGTACACGAGGGCAATGAAGTAAAAAAAAATAAAAAAAAATAAATAAATAATAAAATAAAAAATAGGCAGCTGCTTCTGTGCTATCAACGCGGTAACGTTAAAAGGCTATACATATGTTATGTGTGTATATACCCGCGATGCGGGAAGAGATTGTAAAACCGCACTAACGAGTTACTGGGAGATTAAAGTAAATAATATTCTTCTTCTTCTTCTGCTTCGGCTTCTTTTTCTTCCGCTCTTCTTTCTGCAGAATTTTCCGCAGTGATCCTTAGAGAACGTATAAATTCGGAGGTTGAAAGAATGCACTTTGAAGTTTTCAGAGAAAAAAAGCATGTAGGTATATAAATTTTTCGTGAAGATTATCGCGAGTAAACTTAGGGTTATACCGACGAACTTAAAATTAAAGATCTTGAAAGCTATAATATATCAGGCACACCTGTTCAAAGTGCAGCGCATGCAACGCAAATAACACGTTACAGGCGTAAGTACTAATTTTCCTACACGAAACGGCATTTGCTATCGTTAGAATGTAGGATAAAACGTTTTGCCAATAGACGCAAATTTCCGACGATTAGCGACGCTAGCTTTGTGCTCTTGCAAGTTTAAGTACACCCATAGCTATATATACCTGTACACATATGTACACGATAACTCATTATACGCTATATAATCACTAGATTGCCAAGAAGCTCCGTTTAAACTTTAACATGAGCAAAACATTTATTTCATTGCATGTTATACTCCGGAATATGAAAGTATGCATATGCAATCAAAAATATGTTGCAACTGTTTCAAAACAAATGCGGATCATACGTGATGTGTCAAAGTTCACCGGAAGAAACGTATATATCAAAAAAAAAAAAATGTCGTTCTCTTTTCTTTGCCATCTTTGACGTTTTAAATAATAAAAATCGTTACAATACAGTATGATGAGAATAAGAAGATAAATTATTGCAAGAAAAAAAAAAAATAATAATAACAAAATAAAATAAATTATCCCGCCTAGTTTGTAGGCAGTACATTGGTAACTAGGTATACTGTTAGATTAGAAGGTTACCCGTTGAAGATTTAAATGAAAAACAAAAGAGAGAGAAAAAAAAAATGTCTTGCGTGGTTTTGCGGGACGAGAGTTCTCCTCGATATGCATTGTGTAGGGGGGAAAGTCGAGTGGAGGAATACTAAATAAAGGAATGATATCTCATGGTAAGGAACGACTGTAGCTTTTGTAGTGTACAGTTTGGTTGACAATTTTTCATTAATTTTCATCGCTATCCCTCTTATTACGCGATCATCTTTAATGAAAGTAAAAGAAAAAAAAGGCAGTGGAAGGACGAAGCTAGGTATAACTCGAATAACCGCACTTCGGCACAAAACGTACATCGTATATGTATATTGTGCAGTACAGGAGTGGATCTTTGAAACGACTTCCTTGGACGACCGGACGACCTTTCGATATCGAAGTAAGAGTCGGCGGCGTCTTATGCAAATCTAAGACGTGCTCTCGGATGTAAAGCAGCGTCTGTCATCTCGCTCGCGATAGCTTCACTATACATATAGTATTATATACATACGTACATATACATATATACACCAGATGCAGCTGCAATGCAGCACTCTCCCGAGCACACACGAGAAAATCTCTTGCGCTGTGCAAGTAAGTATATACGTGTATCGGTACAAGGCATATATGTCAATCATTTTATTTAAACTTCCCGGAGAAACTCGCCTATTCGGTTATAACCGTCTCTCCGTTCGCTCGGGTAATGGACCCGTTTACAGATAGAACGACTGACCTATCGCCGAAAGGATCCTCGTAAAGATATACGTTTGATACAAGCTATGACTGCGGAGGTGTCTGCTGCTATGAGTACGGAAAAAAAAAAAAAAACACGAGAAAGAATTACCAAAGAAAGAATAACGTAATGCACGTGGATACGTGCATTGTTAGTTAACGTGGGCGAATCAACCAGATCCCAACGTACCTATTGCCTTTTTCCTTTTTCGACTCACTTACTTTAGCCACGTATCGCGCGATTTCCGTAGGCGGAACGATGCAGTACAGGTATAAAGGTTTAAAAGTGATAGAAAGGTTGTTTCTAATAATAGCATACCTACCGTACGAAACAGGTGTCACCGGTTGAACATTATGAGATTTATATATAAAGACTCGAAGAAAATCCATGGTAAAACAAGGCTCCATTAATTCTCCATTAGATATGTATACGTACGTCTGTTCGAAACGGTTACGGACAGTTTTCAATTTGTATAAATCTCCTTTTTTTTTTTTCTTTCAGAATTTCAATTTGTTTTTCTCGTCTTTTTTCCAATTACTTTTTTTTTTTTTAAGAAATATAGATCTGCTTACGCGGACTATACTCGTTGTTTTTCGGACACACACATATATAATATATGAAATTATACCGTTATTATTGTATAGAGTAACCTGCGTGCGTGTATAATTGGCAGGGGGATCGTGTTTCTTACATAAGATATCTGCATTTGAATCGCAAGTATAAGAACATGCCCTCCAGTTAGCAGGCCTATATTGATTGCGGACAAGAAGTTGCGCCCGTCAGGTATATACGTATGTGTATATAAAACTTAAGTCTACGGATTGCACTGTATACATATAATATAAGTGGATGTATAAATAAACAAAATATATACCGATACTTAAGGATAGTGGTAAACAGTAAATAGTGAAATATATATATTATATGTACATAAATACATGTGTACAGCAGAGTTGAGTGTTGGTAATATAAGGTGGCAGGTAACCACACCTTCTTCGTGAGACGGTACATCTGATTTCAGTAAGACAATCGTAAAAATAACAAACGACGAATGGTGTCTAGCGGTTTTTTTTTTCCCTCAATTTTTAGACATTTTTTTTAGGTAATTGTGGAACTTAATATTATTATCTGACATCTGCAGTGAACGCGAAATGATCACGAGTATCATAGATAGTATACATATAAGTAGTTAGATATACATGTATCTATAATGTACGCCCATATTTTGTACCTTTTTATTTCTCTATTTTTAGCCGTTAAACTTAAGATTTTTTTTTGTTCCATTATTATATACCGTGTTGGAACAGCTGATCGTTTGTAGATTTGCATGGAACGCTCGATTTCTAATTCTTCATTGCGCGTTTCAATGCAATTTGAATACCGGTATGCATGTGTGTATCTAAATAGTATGACTCCATAAGGAGTCACGGAGCCCTCGAGCTCCGACGTACTAAGGTATGACTCGAGTAATTCGAAACTCGCGAAGTATACCTATATGAACCAACAATCAACGCAGATCGATTTATCATGAATGAAATTTTAGTTAGAAACATATATATGAATATATCGAGTCTGCAGATTTTTGCTGGTTGCCTGTCAGGATTGTTTCCCGCGAGATCGCGGGAGAAAAACTTAAGACGCATGTATAAACTAGAATTCGCTTACATTTTCGCAGTAGATTATATCAACGAATAATATCTCAGAACCCCTTACAGTTTAATGCTGAGTACATTAATCCGCGTCAGAAGTTACAAGACTCTTTGCTACGTAGATTTCTCTGAGAGTCATTGCCAAATGTAAATCTAATGTAAATCACTCTTCTCGACTCCATTGCTAGTCTATCGTGGTGATCACGACGAACGATTGCCGTAAATCCAAATTCCGATTTTCTACCTGAAACTTAATCGCAAGATCAACGATCCGTATACCCTGTCGAAAAATAGCAATACTTTTTTTTCTTTCTCTGTTTTTTCTTTGACTAGACACAATTAATCGTTGTTTGCGAAGAATTCATTCCACCGGCAATATAAAAAAAAAGAATAAAAAATCTTTCAAAATAAGAAAAAGAATAAATATCGTGGTACTTGAGAAACAGATTTACGTAAGTCGAATATTTGTTTTTAGGAATCCTCCACTCGTTCAAAGGTCGTCTTTTCAACGGGATGGAAAATGGGCGGAAAAAATTATAATCAAAAACAAAGTGAAAAATCGGTAAAAAAATACATGAACTTGAATTCTTAACACGCACTGCACGCCTTTTTGAAATTTTGTCTACCAATTTTTGAAATTAATTCCTTTGAACGACTTTGACGTCAGTCAAGTACGTATGGTGGATACATCACGTATACATTGCGGTACGCTATGTTCTATATCTGGAATTATTTATGAGTCGGATCGCGTAGGCCGGGTCAGTAAAGAGAATATATTATTACTCTATCTTGGTATCGAAGGAAAAGAGTTAAGAGGTATCCCAGAGTGAGAGTTTAAAAATGAATGTCGCGCACCGCTTCGAACCAACAGCTTCCTACACAAAGTGTTCATTCACACCTGGTCGCACTGCGGTAAGGCCCATTGATATTTCTAACTCGTAATAACAAGTGGGAAAAGAGAAAAACGATAAAAATTGAGAGTTAAATTTACGCGTCTTAGGAACGAGATATCGGCAAATATTGTGCACTGTTCTGCTGCTTTGGTATGATTATCTCGTATGACCGAACTGGTCAGCTATAAAAATTCTTGCTAATCTTGAAACTGGTTATGTACAAATCGAAAAATCGAAGCCAGGATTATATCGATTTTCTAACGATACTGCCTCACTCAAGCTGATTAAAATTGCAACTCTAAAAAATCGAATTAAAATACCGACGTATTTTACAGTTATGTCCAAATTGTGACGAAACAAAAAAAAAACCAACTGAACCACCATTCGCGATATTTTCCTCTTTCAATTCTACACCGAATTATCTACATCGGCATCTTCGGTATTGCAGCTACAATACCAAAATCATTGAGCTTAGATCGCCGTTGGACAATGGTGACAATGTAATAGGTGATCTTTCTCACGGTTTATATCCAGCATATATACCTATATATATATATGTACATTATTCTTATTATTATTCAGTATTTATTTGATTTTTACATCAGGAAAGTGGTGGGCTACAAGAACATGAGAAACACCAGTTCATGCCGCTGCAGCTTTAAGGAGATGGAGAATTATCTATTCACGATAATAATATGGGCGTAGTTGATTTTATTCCCTATCTGATGTAAACTTGAGAATGCAATTGCAACAATACCGATCGTTTCACCTCCCACGTAGATAATCCGTGACTACCTTTATTTTAGTTGTTTTTTCTTTCATTTCTTTCAATATATTTTTCCATCTAATTTTTTTTCTCTCCACGTATACATAGCCATATTTTTCAATTGAATTTACCCGCGTGTTCGCGGTTGTAAAACGATCTTTATTCAACCTGCGTACGATTACCTAATAATTTTTTAACGGGCCTTCTTATTCACTCGTTACATCTATACTTCTGATATTGAAAGTACACACGTGGTTTGAAGCGCGTAATTACGAGGGGGGAAAAAAAAAGGAGTAAAATAAAACAATAACGAAAGTCTTGTACTCAGATGGGCGCGGACAAGCTCATCGCGTCGGTAACGGTGCTTTAACATTATAACACGTCCGATTGGTATAATAACTAAAACACTCGAAGAATGTGCATGTAACGCGTTCGGATCGGCAAAAATAAACTTGGATACCTCGTCAACGAGATTCATAATTGGCAAAGGTATCGTATGCCTATGAGAAAAACTATAAAATTCGTTAGAGTTTTAACCAGTAGGTAATATGAATCGTCCACCAAACAGCAGCAATTGAAGCGACGCGAAGGCTAACGATAAGTCTTACCGAAGACAATTTCACGACGTGACCGTGGAAACGTTCATTTTCATTTGATTGAACTCCCGAGGGAGAATGGAATAGAATAAACAGAACGAAACAAAAAAAAAAAAAAAAAAAAAATAGCCCCGTGACGCAAACAATAGATAAAATGTCCCTAATTTTTAGAGCGCAAATAAAATGTCCATATTTTTTTTTGTTGTAAAAAAAATTTTTTGCAAGGCGTGAAACCGAATCGATGTGAATCATTGGAGGATAAAATGAGTTTCCGTATTCGAACTATCCGATACTATTATATGAGACCTTGGTCATAGTTTAACTACTTTTCTGTCTTACCAGAAAAGTAGTAGTCTGAGTGACCACATCACAATTGTTTCCGCTAAAGTTGAATTAACGTTAATATTTCAAAAGAGGATATAGATAAATGAAAATGAATTATTTTTATTCCACGGACGATATCTCAAGGTTTTTGTCCGATACGGTATATTCAGAATCCCACGTCATATACCTATACCTATATGACGTCATACATACAGTTCTCCTAATGTCTTGACATAACAATGAGATCAAAAACCCACGCAATGAATTAGCAAAGACGGTTACAACTCGCCGTGTTCCATAAGGTGTCCTTTTGCAGGGTGTGGCTGCCCAGGTACGCGATATATGTACTATGAAGTTAAATTGTATTTATCACCTATAAGTATATGTATTATAAAATGTAGTTTTCGTTATCGATAATAATAATACAGTCACTATATGGTATACCATAACTTGTCAAACGAGCTATCAATTTTTATTCGAGTCATAAATGTCAGTCGCGTAAGGAACTTCTATACGCTATAGATTCCGTCCTCTAGATTTCATCTAAAAGATATAGGTACCTATTCTGAAATTTATGCTAATGTGAAATATAATCCCCGTAAAAACAAAACTCAAGTTTTTCTGTTCACAGTTCGAAGCACGAGTGTTCGCCAAGACGTGTTCTAAACGAGAAATGAGGAGATTCCGAATGGGTGGATAGAACGACTGCAGATTTCCAAAGGATACGATATCCTGGAATAGAATCGTGTAATTTTTGATCGATCGAGTGGGTCCAGGAATCATACAAAGTGACGGAGAGATTACATGTAAGAAGGCGTCGAATGTATATTCCAGCCAGTGAGTCACTACCGAGTTTTGCCCGAGGGTGACCAAATTAGATCGTGATCATGAGAAAATTGCAACTAAAAGTACCGTATAGTCGGAGATAAAAAGTTAATAAAATTGATGATAGGTCACGTCATACCCTGCATTTGGTTGCTCGAATCGGTAACTGGTAAATATACGTACTATATATATATGATAATTACATAATCGAGTTCCATCGTGATGACTAACTCGATAAACATGAGGATCAAATCAAACTTCAACAAACCTAGCTTCGTAACAATACTCGTATAGGTATATTCAAGAAGTCATGTTGCAGGTTTGATTGATGAGGATATCGTGAGATATACGTATATATATATTTCCTACGAGAGAGTTATACATCCACCTCAATTGACTCCACTGCATTTCAGTCAGCCAACTTCAGTTTGGACAGTGAAAGGTATTAAAAGCTGAACTACGAGATGATCCATACGCCCGAAGGTTGATAGGTGTCTTTCCGACTTTTGCACGCGGTCATAATATACCGAAAGGTGAATAGGCTACGTTTATTTTTCATCCAACAAACGATCCGAAAGAATAACTACCAGGCTGAGAATCTGCGGAATATATTCCTGACGTCAAGCTGCTGCTTCACCTCAGATAAAAGATAATGTAATCTACACGGATGCAAAGATTATGCATCTCCCAGAGATTCACGACTTAGATTCCCCAGTGATCTATGGACGCTGCTTACGTATAGCGATGCACAAAAAAATAAAGAAAACAAAACAAAAGAAGGAAGAAAAAAAATGGAAATAGTAAAAAATAAGAAGAACAAGATGGAACACCGGAGAACTTAGGCGTGAAAACAACGTATACGATGGTATAAGGTAACGTCCACACCTAACGGCGGTCTTTCTACACCTGAATACTTGTTCATATTCATGAGTAACGATAGATATACAGTAGAATAGGAAGTACAACTTCTACAGAGGTATATTGTCGCGGTTAAAAGTAATTCGTGTGAAACACCCCACCGTATATACATATATACAGCTTTCCAAAGGCACGATTTATCCTCTCAATTTCGTTACCTCGCTAGATGCATGAGTTGGACACATTCTTCTTTGACTTACAAAGTAGGTTTGGATTATACTGTATTTTCTAGGAACTGAGATCAAACTAGGTTCTAAGCGTATACGCTATATACCCATGTGCATTGCTTCCAAAGGGTATAATAGATGAATCATAATGACGGATCTATGACGTCAGACTTTCGCCAGATATTTCGTGAGAGAAACTCGTAACTCGTACGATTTTTGAACTATTTCGGCACGACGCGACGGTTTCTCGAAGATGGACGTATCGGGGGTATTTTCCACCCTCTCCCCTTTCCCCCCCGACGCCGCATGGATTTACGTAAGCTTTGGAATAGATATACGATCTTATTTTGAAAAGAATCACATTGTTATTCCCGTGTATGCGAAGAAAGACAAGACTACCGGTGGCCTCTGGTTGTAAATTTTTTTTTTTGTTTCCCCCTTTGTTTCCTCTTTTATACGCTGAGTCCGAACGTCATTAACAAAGATAATTGGCTCGACGTAATGCCGACTTGACTGTTTGTTATATAGTTCAGGAAAAACGTGGCGCGGATTTCAACCACCTTCACTTTCGGGCAAGTATAGTCACGCACTCTTGAATAGCAAAGGCTCGAAGTCTAACACCTCATCTTGGGATCCGAATTAATTCTTGGAAAGTTTGTATATATGTATATAATGTATAGAAATGTGTACATAGTATACAATATGTAGTCTTCCACGCGCGGCTATGTTTTAATTAAATAATTACCGCGCGTAAAAATATCACTCAAGTAACATTATAATTATATAGCTGTATAGTTCGAAGAGAAATTCGAATTTATTGAAAAAGTAATGAAGAAAAGAAAAGAAAAAAAAATAATCGAGTTTGTTTTATCAGAAGAAAAACTGCAGCACACGGTATCATAATTTTCTTATTGGATAGAGAGAAAGGCTGATAATACGCGTGGAATCAATAGCGATCGTCGTATAGATCGCTCGGATGTTATCTGGCACAGTCCACATTCAGATCCAGTTCCCAGGGGGAACTTCAGGGCGTATTAATGCAAACAACTCTGCAGCACGATTCTACATCGGTTACTACTATACCATAGAGTATAGACTATTCTCCCTGTAGACGGTTATATATTTGTTATTCATAAGCAAGTAACTAGACCCTCATGGCCATCCAGGCGATATGGACTGTATCGCCGTAGATCGCGAGTCGCGACTAGTTTTCTCTAAAAATCATGTTCAATCATTTTGTCATACCCGCGATAGACACCCGCGCCGTGACACATATCCGTATAAAATTATCTTTCGATTTTATTTTGGCAGCTGGTTGCTCACTCTTCACACATCACGTCGTACCTCGTTTGTCTTGTTTGGAGAAGTAAGAAGTGAATGAATAAATAAAACAAACAAAAAAACCGCAGAACTTCATTATTTTTTATCGATTACGTTACGGATAATTATTGTAATCATCCAGCAGACGGTTATTGGCTATGTAATTTTTCAGTTCGATACACTTCGGTCTCGATCTTTAAATATCGCATTAAATAACTTTGCAGCAGACTAAGTAAGCCCACACGCGGCGCATAACTCGTGCAAGAACATAAAATTAGTATGAGTTAAATTCCATCGTTGATAAATATCGCTTTATGTATATCTGTACATATCATACATACATAGGGAGTGTCTCGATAGTTTCATAAGTACAATTTACAGGCACTCTACCGATCCGTTGTCATTACTGGCAGCGACCACCGACATATGGTGCGAGATTCCGCGTGTGCGTGTATAAAGCCGTATTTATAAGGCTTTTACTTACGCCGAGATGATGTGTATATAGAGGTAAATAGGTACACGGGTATGTGAAGTACTTCTTGGGGTACGTAACTGCAGCGGTGTACAGGTTAATGATTGGTCTTTAGAAAGGCGTGTATCAACTACTGGTCTTAAATAATCATTGAATTAGTTAATAATTTCATTCGACGCGGTAGACTGAGCTCTGCTATATTTAATCAATGGGTTTAGCACGATTCAGATCACAATTAGTTACCTTAACGCACGAAGGCATCAATGGAATTTAAACGCTACTACGCTACTGCAGATTCTCTGTATCGCCTTTCAGAACCTTGTACTAGACAATAAAAACTTTAAGAGGTTCTGATTATCAACCTATCCCAGCTACACATATATTTATCACAAACTGCGTACGTCATATCATACGTCTCATGAAGTGGCTGTTATTCTGATTTTTCTTTTTACTTCGAGAGAAAAGAAGAGAAAGAGAAAAATAAAAATCATCGAGAACGATCGTGTTACCTTGGAAATTGTCTCGAGTGCCGTGTCCCACTATACGTATACATGCACCCTGAAGACAGCACATTTGATAGAAGATCTGACCCGGGTAATTATTATTAACTAGATGCGCAGGTCTGCCCGTATACGTAACGAGGGCAGGATTGTATACCTATACGTAGGTCGCGCTTTCAAACGGCACACAGCTCGGTAAGGCGCGTCCGCCTCTTCGTCGCAGTATATTCTATTAGGTTAAAACCGGAACTGCAAGCCTCTCGTAAGGTTCAAAGGTCAGTGTGACACACGTGGATTTGCGATGTGAATTTGGACTTTTTTGGAAGAAAATAAAGTGGGATGAATGAGAGAGCTGACGACAACGATGGCGATGGCGATGGCGATGGTGGTTGGATAGGAGTTGGACGTCGCGTTGATATTAAGATATATATTATAATAACCGTGCCGAAACGAAATTATTATACCGTTACACGTGCGTATTAATATCACGGGAATTCATCAATTTCCGAATCAACGGAGCGGATAGAAAGTATCAAACGGCATTTCTAGTCACAGTCGAGCTCCTCTCGAAGTAAGCGATAAGAGAGTCCAGGTGTATATGATACGTCGGTAACGTCTCGTGAAACACGTAGACAACAGATAATTTCAAACAGTTGATTTGACTGTTGGGTTGGCACGTGCCAACTCAAAGGACAGTCGCATAGCTGACCAATGGTTGTTACCAGCTACTGTTGTGTCAATGTAGATATACATGTATTATTATTGCATAATCGACACCCTTGGAATGTCGCTACTGTCCTGTCCCGATTGATTCATTGCCGCTTACAGCTAAAGCGGATTAAATTCCAACCAGCTGTGGTTCATAGCCTGCAGTTAAACAGCGTGTGAAAGGCGCCTCCGAGAATTATTCTATCTCCGTAGATTTCGCAAACGTTTTATATTTTTAGAATCTCCCGATTCGAAACACGAGCTTTTTTTTCTTTTCCTCTTTCCAGGCGCCCCGTAGCTATAGCTACGGTAAAGTCTCGATAAATTTTTCCATTTCGAACACGGCGTCGCCTTTTTCTCTACAAGGCGCACTTATTAATCACTTTTGTATTTGATACAATGGAATAAAAGGAACTTACCGAGGCAAGTTATGGCGTGATCAGCGGGCGGCCGAAGAACATTACGGGCCCAAGCTGCTCGAAGGACCTCCAAGGCACAGGGCGGCCCTCCCACAACGAGCACCCCTGGAGACACGTGCCCTTTGTAACGTAGCTGACGAGCTGCATCGACGAGTGCGGCGTTCCACCAGCACTTGGAATTTGCCTCCAAGAAACTCTGTAATTCATAAGAAACGAGGTTAAGTGTACACATTAATATCCGATATTAAGAATATATCAGGTTGACATTTAACCCGCGCCCCTGATGTCTCGTCATAATTTTCTCGCTAATTCTATCGCCTCATCTTGATGAATATCTTACAAGGTATATATTATATTCTACGTTCACGTAGTCGAGGTGCAGCTTTTCCAAACGTCCGAGAGAAGTCTGGGCGACTTTACCGGATGAAATATGTCGGCGCCAGTAAGTGTTTAGTGCCTGAGAGGGTGAGAGGGTGAGGAAGCTTACTTAGCTTCATGAGCCATTCAACATCCCCCAAGGTTTTCATCCCCTTGATTTTCTTGGGGTAGCGTTAGGGCGGAGGCTGGCCCAGACAATAGACCATAAACGAATGCCACGCCAGACTCCGTTTCACGATAAAAGTTGTCGATCCCTTGGGCGGGTCGGCGCAAAGCACTGAATTAGCGGGAATTCCTGATATTGATTGCTAAATTTATTGACGGTGTCGTACGTAGCGAGGGATGTTATTTTACATCAGCCGCTCTTCTCTTCGCCGGATACATCATTCTCGCATGATTCTCCAATAAATAGCTACTGATTACCGTAATGTTCCGCCAAAATAGAAAAAAAAAAAAAGAGAAAGAAAAACTACGACGTCAACGTCGAGTTCCCCCATCGATCGGCGATCAGATTGATGCGAAGTGGTCGATTGGTACGGTTAATTGATTTACGGTGGAAGGGTGCGTTGCTTTATTTTCTACTTGTTGATTAAACCTTTGTTTAATTAGCGCATACACAAAGAACGCGTGACTAATCTCCATCGAGATACAAGAGTAATAAGAGGGGTCACTGTATCAGACAGATAAAAATCATAAAGCAGATACGCATGGCAACGAGTTTTCTCTCTCGCGTTGAGCGATCGTTTCGGAATTTATACGTGTGCTTGCGCGTAAGAAACTCAAACTTGTTACTTGGATTCTATAGCGATAGAATATTTCTACCCTTGCATTATTCCAGTGCGAAATAAATTTGAATAATTTCTTCCCGAGGTTCACCTCACAAAAGGAACGCGGTTTACATGTTAATCTGGACAACGACATAACACAATTTGAGTAAAATTGCGAACACGTGACTTGGCACAAGGCCGAAATGTACCTGATAAAGTTGTGTTCCTCGCAGTTTTACTTCCTGGAACGCCATCTCGTCCTTCTACATTTTATAACGTTCTCTAACGTTTTCAATTCAAATCACACTTCTACCACCCCTATAGCAGTCGACCTCGTACTTACAGCTATTCCGTCTCGCCTGTTCAAGACTGAACATTTTTCAGAACGAAACGACTCGGAGCGAACTTCACGCTTCCCTGGCATTCGTCGTCGATAAATTCTCTCCACCGCCACCACAGGGAGGGATCTGGAGGGAACAAAGTAGCCCGGCCCAAAATAACGTGGCGGGATAAAAATGTATCCCTCTTAATAACTCTTCATGTCAGATTCATTCAATGGAGAAAATATCAACTAAACAGAGAGTAAAACTGAGCATTCCATGCGCAATTCCAACTCACCGCAGATCACTAACCCGCAATGCACCGCAATGGAGGAAAGTTTGGCTTCATCGACGAACGGCAAGAGCCCGGAGGAATTCACTCGTAGCAGGTATTAACTCATCAACATTCTCGGTAGCTGGCTGCTAATTTTTTTTTGTTCTCGAATTGAAACCAAAGAAAATCCCCCGGGGTTAGGCACCGTGCGTAGTAGTCTATTGGAATTCGATGTGGTTTCTCATTTGAATTTTTCAAACGATTTTACTTCATACCAGTTATTGGCAATATTTTGTCGTTTGTCTTTTTTTTCATTCTCTATCTCCTTGACTTTTGACTCGTGTAGGAAGTCGATATATTTATGACAGAGGAGACCGAGCACTTTGACCTCCACTCTGAACTCTTCAGAACGATTTCACTTTCCGGTATAATGCTTCTTATGTACCCTGCACTCCGATATATCTCACATACACGCGCGCTTCATTTAATTTGGCGCACGTAAGTGCGACGGGGTCAATTGTTAACGGCATCAAAAGCCAACGTCGTGTCTATTCTGATATGATATATACATTATATATATCATTACTTACGATCCATTGTGAGAGATAAGTTTAATTACGTGGTAATATATCATACGAATACACTCGCTGTGTATATTCTCTCTTGAAGTTGATCTTCTCCGTCGGCAAAAAAAAATTGTTGTGTACACTCTGGTCTCGTTCTATAGAATAATAGAATAAAATATAATATATTATCTAGGAGAGGAGACGTAGGTGCAGGTAAATTCAAAGGCTGCACATATCGCAGGTCGCTTTCTTGGACCTTATAGCTAATTTATACAATTAGACGTCCAGTTTAATCGACGCTGTAGACTTGCAAGTCCTGCGACTGTTCCAGTACAGATAAAACACGATCGCTTAGAATCACAACGAACGATTGGCGATAGAGTGAAAAGACGGAAACATATTTCCTCTAATGGAACACCACGTCCATCAAAGAACGCACATATAATGATGATAATTTTGCTCCATTTATGGAGATCGGCCACCCTATTCGACGTTCGAGTTTTACACCTTTTTTTTTTTTCGGTAATCCTAAAATCCTCAATGCAAAAACCAAAAACAAAAAAGACATAGGAAAGCAGGTAATTATTGAAAGTAATTAAAAACGAAATATAATTGCATGTTATACGTACGTACATAACGGTGGTAAATAAAGTGCGATTAGACTCGGCTTCAATTGTGAATATACATATGTATTATGCACATATAGTTGTTTTGTAAAAAATTTGCATAAGATTTCGCTCGAGATATTATTATAAGACAGTCGGCGTCCGTTAACGGCGTGTAATATACGCTTTCACGTAGAAATTGTAACCTAGGTACTTGATTTACCGACGAAGCGGTGAACGGTCATTTCCTTACCACGAAGTGATTGATATCGCACAAAAGTGACGTCCTTATAAAATACCTACGTACCATCTGCGCTCGCGAAGGTGTTTTTTTTTTTTTTTTTTTTTTCTCCTCGCGATTTTCATCGAGTAGGTATAGTGTAATATTATTTTTTGGTGATATTCAAAAGCCATATGAAAAAGGTATACGATGAAAGTAAATCTCTTTTGTTTCTAAAAAGTGATTCCCACATAACGAGGAAAACTAAATCCGATAATCATTCGTCCGCGGCAGGCTGTCTGCCGCGTTTTAACGAACGAGGTATATACTTATAGATGTACACAGTACATACATGCTCGTCTTACCGTCCGGGTAACTCGTTGCGGGCATAAATCATGATAACATAATTTATATGCTAATGCGTAAATAGTACCAGCGGCGTATAGATGTTGCGGACCCTTGCGGTATAAGGGCGAGGCGCATCAGTTGGCTATAACAACGTTCTATGAGGTCGTAAAAGTGAATTTTTCAAAAGTCTCAACCCGATGAACGTGGTTAAACGTACGTTATAGGAAATCCCAAAGGGTTACTTTTCTCCTACTATACAGCCATACGCACAAAGAATAAAAAGTGAACAGGCTATATATACACTGCAGATACGCGCGTATCTGTTAAGCGGATTATGGTCGTAAAACAAGAAACAAATTTAAGTATACAACTTCTCAATCTCACACCATTACCAACAACTGAAAGTTGAACGATAGCGATTACAACCCTGTCTACATAGGTATACGCCTAGCATCTCTAGTTTACATACTTATATACCTTCGTATCAAAAGAAAAGTTTCGGCTGCTGCAGCACACTTCTTCCGAACGGGTTAACTCGTTAGTGAATATAGCATGTGGATACATATGCGCTGCTATATACCAATATGTATGTATATATATATTTACTAACGCGGACGGTTAGAAGGGACGATAAAAAAATAATAGAGCACAGAGTGAAAGCGCGGACTAGACCAACGACTAAGTACCGACTAAATGGACAGCGACGCCCAGCGGCTCATGGCGCCCGCATGTCTTCTCCCTTCGGTTAGCGATTATGGGCTCGAATGTCTCAGATAAATTAGAATACAAGAGGCGAACGTGTTTAGCTGTGTATAATATACGATGAACATAAGGAGAAAAGTTGTAAAACCGTTGAATCTGATTTATCGAAAAAGTACGTTGATTGATCTCAAAGGACGGGAATAGAAAACTCTGGAGACTCGCACGAAATAATTTGCTTCATCTTTTCACCGAATCTCTTTACTGTTTTATACACGTCAGATGTGTATAGTAAGTTAAATTAGTTTCATTTAGAATCCGACCATCTCATTTGCCAGTTTCCGTACACGGTTATGATTCTTTCCCATGATAAAGGTATTATCCTCGAGGAAGAGGGGTAACGATGCTTTGTCTCTGGAATTAAAATGGTGACACCGTCACTTCCGGTTAATTAACCCCTTCGTTAATTAACTCTAATAAACAACCACCAGACGCGAAAAAGTCTATACTTAGTTGTTAGTGCTGCAGCAGTGCCGTTTCATTCCTTCGCAAACTATACATGACAATATACATATATATGAGGTAGGGGGGAATTGAGGTCTCACGTCCGTATCTATAATTTGATTTGGCAGACACGGCGACTAGCTGAGGGTCCCTGCAGACACGGAGACGACGACATCCGGGCGGATGAGGACGGAATCCAGGAATTCTGAAAGCCGTAGTAGGGTATTTTGGAAGATAGCAACTTCCTCGTTAACGCCGTATCGATTCAACGGATATCTGATTGCAGCTCAACGAAGCAAACCACATGCACGCTGCACCCTCTAAAACCATACCACACCGCATACAGATGTAGAAGGTCCCCTTTTTTTTTCTCATGTACACTGCAGAGAACGAAATTCCCCCTTGTACAAACTTTACTCTCGCCTCGAGGCCAGTCGGGGAGAATCTAACGGCTGATAACGTTTTATTACATTTGCACAACTCCGAACGTCCAGAACGACTTGGAATTCGCAGCTATATACCCATGCAGAGCCGTATAGCCCTGATAATCCGGCTGCACCTGGTCGACTCGAACGATCTTGAAGAGAATTATTCTCCGACATTCTTAGCACAGATTTCAACGTTTCAGTATACGTCAGCTTTGATCGACTCGTATACGAATTATTTCGTGAATTTAAATCGACTCAAAATTGTTTTTACTGGGTCACTGGAGACGCTGAGTGTTCGGTGTGGTCTTTGTTAAATATTCAAAGACTCAGCAGGCATCGGTTTTGATAAGGGTTTTCCACTCTCTAGAGACCCTCTTTCACTTTGAGAGACTAGGCGACAGCTTTGTGCTTTTCTAAGGGGTGTCGTAAGCCCTCCAAATCAAAAGCACTCTTCAAACTCAGTCGGTTTGCCACGTTTAATTGAAAAATAATCCCCCGTAGTCTCAACGAACGACTTTGCGCAGTTTATTATACCGAGTTTATCTCACGTCTTATGGTTAGTTTTATAGACCGTTTACTTCCCTCCTTCTACCTGAGCTGCAATTGCCCATAATTTAACACGTTTTATCGCAAACTGTTAACTCTGCTGTTTCAAGGAGTTGCAACACGCCATTATAGGTAGGACTTGTTACTTTATATACTTCTAGAGTCATAATGATCATAAGCGAATATGATTGAATACATTGAAAATAAAAACCAAATAAAATAACTTTGAATAAAAACTCACCTGGAACAGATTGTACCCTTTATCGTACATCCACATCTCGTCGGCCGGATGATCTTTGTGAACATCTCGATGGCTGTCTCGGTGAGCCGCATTGAGTACGGAAGGTGGTGGTCCTCTGGACAATTGGATGGCTAAACTTCTTTGAAGAAGCAGCAAACATCTAGCTGGTCCAGGACCACCGTGAGCTGAACCATCCCCCAGCATCGAGGCCATCTCAGTGCCTCGAGCACCAGCGATTAGGAGGAGGTGGCATCACGGATTCTGTAAAACAAAAAGAGAAAAACACCTTCAGGATCAACGATACATCAAATACCATTTCTAGTTTTACTTTTACTCCGGAAGAAGCATAACAAAGTTACTACAGTAAATCCACTCGTCTTATTGGCGCAGTTTCTGAAAGCTACCAGGCGTTGACAGGACCTACGTTTATTGTATCAACGCCCCAACTCACTCTGCAGTCTGTCTATCATCTAATCGAATCGCTCGCCCCCAGGCGAAAAAGTTTCCCTTCAAAGTAAAAATGTATCTTCCGAAGCTAATGGTTTCTTTGTCGGGATTTTGAGGTGAACCCAATTTGGGCAGAATAAAAACAATAAATGAATAAAAGAAACATTAACTGGTAGAGTAGGAACTCCATATATATTTCGCAATCGACAAATAATCAGTTCGCGTTATGGCTACTCTCGGGTTTACCTTGTACCGATTCACGAACCGGAAACGCGTCGGTGTTCACGACGTGCGGAAAAACGATTTCCTGTCGAGTGACTCACAGAGTGTAGGAGACTCGCGACGATCGCCAATGAGCAGTACACTTCGGTGACGGTCAGCGTCCGTGACACTGCGTATCGACCCATTCCTCTTCCACCGATCGAATTACTTTCTGCAACCTTTCCAAGGCCGCCATCAATGCTTGGAACTCGCAACCGATCTGCGCTACTATCGAAAAGCTTTCTCGTATAGGCGGTGCAACAAAGCGGATCTTGTTGGGATTTATCAGCCCCTATTATCCGGATGAGGCAATTTAAATGCATGGGGCAAACCAGCTCCAGGTTTTGGCAAATATTTTGAAATAGTTTTTGAAGAGATTTCACATTTATCTTTGGAGTTACGGTAATTTTCGCAAGAGTTTCGATGGATATATCGCTGACAGGATGGGATGTGATATAAGGTTAATTCATCTAATAACTAACTTTTAGCCGACATCAATTTTCGCTTATCTTTTCCGTCGGCGAGTAGCTAACGACTACTAATTTTCATTCAGACAATACAAAGTGCCTACCAAGTATAAAATACCTACAACATTACCGATGCTCGGTTGTAATCTAAGAAGCTGGTTATGCAAGCCCGATTACCGCAAGATGTTCCAAGAGGTTAAACTACTCGAAACAAACGATCTTCGTGGGCTCAAGTTCACGCGAATAACAATCCAACACGAAGCATGAGGTAACTTCAATCGTGCGGATGAGCGAGAGCTTATCTTCAATCGACTGTCACAGTTATTGCTGGAGTAATTTGCATGCCGAATGCGGGAACGATTTGAACGAGGTAACTCCGCAACGTATACCAGGTTACAGGGGTATACACAAGCGAGATAAGGCCCTTTTGCTGCGCAGGTGAAAAAGTAGGACACCGAACACCGGTACGGCGATAAACACAGTCGTATCTTGAGAAAGGTGCCTCGCTTGGTCCACGTTCACACCGAACTACAACCTGAGAGTTCATATATATATTTATATACACCTACATACTGCTCATGTTGGAGTTGCGCTATCGCCTGTGAACAGACATGATACTTTTTTTCTTATCCCAGTTAGTCGTGAGTAACATTTTATATCATACGCAGCGGAGTTCCATCCGATTCTCAGATGTCATCTCCGATGCACTTATAATCGTGATGAAACTTATGCCACAGGTATGTAGAAAAGTACAGTGAATCGCAAAAGTATATATAAGGACAGGTACACCTAGACTTCTTTTGACGTGAAGGTATAATCTTCGATCGTAGTATGAGGTAACTAGACCGTTTTTATTTTTTATTTAAATATACATTTTGTTGTTTTGTTCCGATTTGCAGTTCAGGCGGTGCCTAATGAGAAGAAAGATGGGTACGATGGCTGACAGGCACGTCAATTAAATTGTCGAAGTTAGAGATAGCCTGTAGCTGCTAAATGGGGTATGTGAGTTCGCTCTTTGCTCACCGCAGGCAAAGATTGGTATTATTTAAGTATGTAAAAAAAGAAGAAAAAGGAGGAGGAGAGACCCTATAACGAGAGGCGGTAGAGCTGTAGGTGAAGAAAGAAGTAGGAAAACTATTTCCAAATCACTAACCTTGAGAGCGAGAGCTTCCACTCGGTATGCGCCAATGACTAAAGTAAATAATATTCCAACTCATAATAGGATTTTTTTTTAATATTCTATACTCAGAAATATGAACTATGTAACTTTACCTCGATGATCAGCTGCCGAATTATGAGTCTCGTAACACTAATTAGAACTTCAAGTACGGGACGTACCGAGAAACGCTTCCTACCTTGAAATCGCTCGAGCGTCGGATCGCCAGATGTAGACGTCTAAAGACCGACGGTGAGGCGTCATGTCTCGTCTATTATGAGCTGACGTTTTTACTACCTGATAAAAAAGAACCGACCGAACACCCATTCGTTAGTCTACCAATTTTCGAGAGTAATTGTACCAAACCATCCTTAAAACAAACTCATTGTTGGATACAGACTCGCTTTTCCTACGTACAATTATGTGGCAGTGAAAACGTTTATGCGCACGATTGAATCGTCGTTTTTTCGAGGAGAGGCTGTTCGAATGATTCAATACTACGAAAATGAAATGCCATGACCACTGACTACCTGATAATTACTCAGTCGAGAAAAGCCATTACTATTTTTCAATAGATTTTTTGACAAAACAACAAAAGAATCGAAGGTCTCGCTCGAGTAAAGTTTACGTTCGTGATTCGAATCTTTTATAGAGATCATGAAAATAACATGAGATATCTATGCCGGGCGTCTCGTAGACGCCTTCAAGACGGTACTTAATTTATTTATCTAGTTTTTTATTTCCTTACTTTAGGGTCGGGAGAATTTGCTATGGAGATAAATCAGAGTTCTTGCTCGTAAAATGATGATGCTTGTGAACCTCCTGAATCATTAGCCTAGTACATCAGCTACCAACTAGTTCTTATACGTAAGTAATGTTCGAGATAAGCGATAACCTTTTCCTGTAAAGATACATTCAAGTACATATGTATTATATGTATATATGTGCGCATACACGGAAATTGCGTTTTCTTGAGGAAAATAAAACTCAGGGGAAAGAAAAAGAAGAAAAAGAAAAAGGAAAAAATAATCGGTAGATGTGATCTTAGGGGAAAGTGACGAGGCTTCTAGCCTCCGAGGTACTACGAAGTACAAATATACTGGAAGAAGAGGCTAGTATTTATCGAAAACTGTGATCGGAGAAGCTGTAATAAGTGACTTGGCTTATAACGGACAAATGCCAACATCCTTGTAATGGAGGTCCAAGCAGCCCTGGGTGGTCTTATCCAGCCCAAGTCTCGATCCGAGCATCATTTGCTTCGTATTTCCCTACGAACAAACTGCGGCAGAGAATACCACTGATAATAAAAGTTGTACCTATATGTATGCACTTATTCGAACAGCACTAATTCCGATGCATATAACGACGTGAAGTATCGTTCGAAAGTTAACTTAAATTTATAGAATCCAACTAAGAAGGAAGATGGACAGCTGGGTATAAGTAAGATAGGTATAATTTATTTATAATTGCACACCTTACGCGAGACTGCTCACAAGTTGTCATTAAATATATACGGTTACTTTATCGATGACTTCGACGTTTGAATGGCGTTCTAGCTGTATACCTATTCCCATATGTCCAACCAAGATTATCCGTGATGAGAATACATGTGCACGAATCGTATAAAATAAAGAATCGTAATTTATGTAGGATTTAATATAATACTTGAAAAGCAAAACCAATTTATTTTCACTTTCATTATTACATTGTTTTCTAATTCATTTTCAACTCTTCGATAAATCGAATTGAAAGTGAATTTTATATTTTTGCAAACGTGTGATTTGAAAGTTTCTCCGTATGGACTGGGGTCACCCCCAGTGTCATGACCGGACGATAAGAATATCCAATTAAAGAAAATCGGATATTTTTTATCCTGATTTTAATGTAAAAAAAAAAGATTCACGACGAACAAGGAAGTATATATGGAATCTATGGGGAATCTTCTTCGCACGATTATAATAGTTGTCGTTTTATATTGTCGAACGAAAAGCTCATATAGTTCCATTTAAACTTTCATGAACAGGTCAGGTCAAAGATGGTTTCGTGTCTGGAGTTATATACCGCGGCACTCGTCTGTGCCATGTACAAATATGCACATACACTCGTATATGTATACGCGAATACCAACTGCACATTGCAACTCGAAGTTAGACATGAAATCATTTATGACGAACGTAAATAAGAATCTGTTCATATAAACTCGGTACACTATACGATTTCTAGTAGTTGACTCGGTTGACACACGAGTGCCCTATGGGCCAGGCATCATCTTCTTTGTCTGCTGGATTATGTAGCTTAACCCAGGTGAAAATCTCTCTCGCTGTCGCATCTAAGTGATTTGTTACGATTGGATCGGCACGTTTATACGATTCTCTTCATATCTTTCTACCGACTAACTCGGCTCCTATATTTATAGGTTTTGAATTATTAACCAACAAAAACTAAGCGTTTCATATTCGCGATTGTTCACATATACGTATCTATATATTATCAGCGCGATGTACACGATCATCAACGAACCATGAAACCGTCGTAGTCTCAGGTGTCTCGACGCCATGACTTTCTTCGGTTTGATTCATCTCGAAACTCATTAAAAGGAATCACATTATACGTATGATCGACAACGCACATAGCCTCGGGGTTGAAATTATTTATAGATTCAGCCGGCTCGGTGTTCCATTAGCCCAGAATCCTCCGAAGCTTTATATGTATACCTACACGTACACTGTTCCAGAATCTAAATTCTTTGTCATCAAGATAAACTTGCGGGTTACGATACATTACAACTTGGGTAGTTGCCCCTGATAAGGACGAACATGTATATGCGTAATAATTGTCTAACTAAGCGTAGTAAATTCGTCTGTACATATATCTATATACACATACAAAGAAATAAACAAGCGACGACGACAACACCCATCAAGATATTTATCACGGAACAGCAGCAGCAGCAGCAACTCGACGACGTAGATGCTTATGGCTCTTGACTTCACTCTCACGCATCACCAGCGTCATTTTCGTCAGTTAAAAACGTGCTCCGTGTACAACAACTTCAGACCAATATCCATCTATACACGGCCCACTTAACCACTGGTTCGTTGTATTTCGAACGAGTCAGGATAATCGCTTCTCTACTACGTTATATACATGTACAATGAACGCACGAAATATGACTCGCAGAAATTAACTTGATTTATTTTACGCAATTTTTTATTTATTTACTTATTATTTCACCTAACCGCAAACAACAGAGACTTGAATTCGTAACGGTCAACTTCTCTTTCAAAATTATTCAAATTTATTGTACGAATTCTAACCGTATACGTATACATACATATATGTATAAGCGCGTGGGATTGTTCAGTGAAAAGCAAACTGTCGGCAATTTTTATTTATTTATCTATTTTATTGCCTATTTCTTTGGAACAAAAGGAAAGGAATCGAACGTGAAATATGTGCCTCGGTTCGATATCGAGTAAATGACAAAAAAAAAAAAGAAGAAAAATGAGGCTGCAAAGGCGCCTACATTCGCGGTGGTACCAGATTAAGCTAACCGGCTACTTTGCGAGTACCCTTCGCTTGCAAAGAGATTCATCGCGTTTCTTTGTAAAAAAGAATTACGCACACATCTTCGTATTACGGACATTCTTTCAACCCGGAGGCTACAGCATGGGTGTTGAAAATTCTAACGCCTTTACACACATATTATTACCGGATACAAACCGTTAGCGGTCAATAGTCCGAATAACACCATCTTACACGCGTCAATTAGGGTATTCCAACACAGAGATGATGTTATCCATAGTATATAGAATGTGTGTAGTTGCAAACAACGGAATAGAAAGTATTAAACATAAATTCAACATCGTTGATTACCCGCTTATGCTACTCCTATAAGTCGATCGAGCAGCGAGTCGGTTTTTTTTTTTTTTTAATTTTATTTTGCGATATTTGTATCGCCGCCCGCTGTTTGTTTTAAGACGCGAATTTCGTTCCATTAGTAAATAACTCGAAGGTATGAATAGAACGATAGTTCATAAATAGACAAATGAATAAAAAGCGACAAAAAAAGATTGAAAAATTTTACGTAGAAAGCGAGCACTGCAGAGTTGAGGATCATTTGTCCAGCGACATCCGAGTACATGAATGTATATAATTATAGATATGTACATGTACATATATATACATAAATGTACATACATACATATTATTCTTATTAATTACGCGAGTTTCTAGAAATTTTTTTTTTTCTTTGTCTTTTTTTTTTTGAGTCGACATCAATTACCCCGAGAGTCAATGATCTGAAGCCTCCTCTCATGACCAGAATAAAGAAATAGAGAAAAAATTTAGAAAAAATGAAAAAGAAAAAAAATAATAATTTATATATATTCCTTATTCCGTTAGTAGGGCACTTATGTCGTTAACAGATAAATTTCTAATTGCAGCGAAAAACTAGTTGTACACGTGTAATCGTTTCCGTCGTTCACAGCTGCGTGTATAAGCCGGATAATTGTTGTCACTCGCTGATCGATTTTGAAATCAAATCTTTCAACTACTTTATTTTTTCAAATTTTATTTCGAGTGTGCGAAAAAGAACGGACCTATACGTTTATTTTATAGAAACATATCGCGAATTTCGTGTTTCAAAAATTCGACGATCCAATCGCGTGCTTGCAAACCTCCGTGTTACTTAAAATACGCAGGTGGCGAAAGTAATCAAGGTTGGACTTTTGATTCGAGGTCTACCGGTTGATGTCACTTGTTCTTACAATTAGAGAGAGCCAAATTGTACACATGTATTATACGTACACATAGTTTTTATCTATATCCGATCTCTAGCACCTCCGTGTCTCTTGTCGCGTTTCAATCTTCCATTTCGTTACTAGACACCATTAATAATACGATCTATTCAAATTTTCAATTACACTAAATTACCGTATATACGCACCAGCTGTCCATGTACTATACTACTATACTCGTTAACATAACTTTTTACTTTCAACGATCGTTTATACTATTTTTGCAGAGAAATTTCAAATAAAAGAAAAGATTTAAGTATAATTTGCCCACGTGCGCCTCTCCATCTATACTCACAAAATTGTCGTAGATTTTGTAGCGTGCACACTATATATATACGTATATGAGTACCTATAATTGCAGTGTCTTGATTTTCAACTTCGGTGGAATTTTTCCATTATATATTACAATATAAATGTCGCGAATCGCAATTTTAGAATCGCGATTTAAGCGGATGTGAATCTATATACCTATACTATATCTGGGCGTGTGTACCTGCATACTTTAAAAACTAATGGAAATTTGTATCGGTCGTGTATTCGAACGGAATATGGCAAAAGTATGCACGTTCCGTACCTACGTATCTGTGTAGGTATCAAGCGAGTGGGCGGTTTGAGATTGTGTTTATAAGGTAGCCGCGCGCGGCCGCGGCGTATCGTAAGAACTTTCTCGATTCTTCCGGCGTTCCGCGTTTGTAGAACAGAATAATTACCCCAACGGATATTAGGAGGGTATTGTTCAAGACGAAAGGCCGAGGCTAGGATTTAATTGTAATTTAATTAGGCTTTGTTGCTTCTTGCTGTCTGCCTGCGCCTGTACCTACTTATACCTACCTATACCTATACCTTCTCGCTCGCTCCCTCGCTTATCCTTGTGCCAAAGAGATACAGCTTTTGAAGTTCAATGCTGAGATGAATATCTAAGATTGAAACAACGAGCGAGAGTTGGAACCATTTCCACCGCGCCGCATGCACGATCAAAACTCTACGTACGTACGTATACAGCTACGTTATCGGTACCGATCGCATAATTCATACACCACATGTGCGTATTCGCCGCGCGCGTGATCTCGTTCCTCGGATATGATCACGTCGTATATATAATTATATATATCGGCATCGCGATCCCCAGAAATCCAAAGATGCAATTATATATATGTATTCACATCTGTACAGCAGATCCCAAAACTTTTCGAATGGGTTCATATACCTACCTATCTTGGGAGATGCGAAAAACAAGAAAAAATGAATAAATAAATAGAGAACGCGATGCCAACCTAGTTTCAGATTCAATTCTGCGTCAGGAATCAGGATACTTTACCTGCATTGCGGCAGATGCGCGCATTATATCCGGCGCAGTTCTACCTGTCGAGGTATACCTGCTATGCGAACGTTGCAGAGTATCAAATTCGTAGAAAACTACTAAGTTTGAGGTAAAATTTTAATCGATAATTATGATATTCGACGATGTACAAAAGTCTGCAGTATATTACGTAATATTTCTATATAAGAGTTACTACCGGGATCGTGATCTAACTGTAAATGTGTATCATCCGCAGTGCACCAGAGCCCGCATGAAGCGGGTGTCTTAATAATTTGATGAGCTGCACTTGTGTCTTGTATAATAATAATAATATTTATCAGGATTTATAGCACCCGCGCATTGCCCGGTTTCACTTTTACAATCACTACTAATCATATATGAGAGCATATCTAACTAACTATAAATTATTATATACGCGAAAGGTATGGTTGGGCCCCCCCGGAACTTGCGGGTGACTTGACCGTTACAATTTCCTATTTAGAAGCCCGTATGTATACGTGCACGTAGGTGTGTGTTTATTTGCGTGGGGATAGGCGAAGGACTTGGTCCAATTCCGCCGATAATTTTGACGGGCAAACTACGCACGATTCTATACGGACAATCTCAAACCAACCTGCGAGCGTTATTAAGTTTCACTTTTATTTCGCTGAATAAAAGTATGGATTCATATTCATAGTGATCGATGAGCGTAAATTTATAATAGCAACGAATTTTTCCGAAATTTGAACGATCGAAATTAGCGAAATCTTCGAAAATTGGAAAACAGGTCCATATTTTATGTGTAAAAATGCGAGTTTCGCACCGTGTGAATCTCAAACGAAAGAATTGCAAATTTCTTTCAAGGTCGTCATAATCGTCGTTATGCGATCGTGATTATTATAAACTGCACCGGCATATCACCGTCGACAAACACCATAGCCAAGTATATAATATTAATAAATATATGCGATGTGCGTAACAAAAATCTGCATGTAATTGCCGCCGCGGAAAATTCATAAGCGCTCGTGCTGCAGCCGCAGTTGAACGATCAGCTATACAAGTCTGCAGCTTCGCGAAGTGAAGCCATGAATACCCCTAAGAATATCGTGTAATGCATTCGAGTGCGCCAACAAAGCAAGTGCAGGCTCTCCGTATAATGCGATTCGTTTGTAAAGTATCCGCAGAATAAACTCAGCAATAATAATTGGCTCTCGTCTCTGGGTACGCTAAACACGGTGCAAATACTAAGGTAGATCTGCCGAAGAACTCGAAGGAGCTCTTCAATGTAAGTAAAATGAAGTAGCCGCAGCCACTTGAGCGTTCGCGCGTACAGGTTCGGAAAAGGGTTGCGTAATCCTTTTTAACTTTTTTTTTTTTTTTATCAAACACCTTGGTGCCCGAACAGCAGTGAAAAATTTGAGTAATACCGCGGCTGAAATGGATTGATTGTTTCGTCTGAAGAGGTCCCCTCCGCCGATGGTTTGGGCGAAACGTAACTACCGATAAAAACCGGTCTACCACCGTAAAGTTGTTTCTTTGGTTATATATATAGAGATCGAAATACCCGGGGAATAAGAAGAGGATAATATATATATATAAATGTTGAATGAAACGGTCTGGTCAGAGATCTCGATGCTGAGGTTGTTTCATTGGGGCTGAATTGTTAGTTGAGAACCTTCAGGATTCAGGTTCTACCTGGCCACCGGCGTCCGGGGTCCAGAATCCTTCGGTGAGTCCCTCTCGGCGAGTTCCTCGCGAGTGAGACGGTGTCAAGACTCTTGGGTGGCATGCGTGTGGTCACGCCCTGCGCTAACCTAACCCAATCTACCCTCACCTTACCTTACCTAACCCGGCCAAACCTCTACGACGAAGAGTGTAGAAGCCAAGCAAAGTTCTCTCATGAATCCTGACGGCGGCAACGGCGGTCGCGTATAGAAAGAAATACTGTAACCGCCGATGGACCTATATTCTACATTTTCCTTTTACTATTATTCGAAATTCAACATTTAGAGGCGATCATCGCGGAGTCCAAATCGATACCCTGGTCAATTTATTCTCAACATTTCGATGGTCTCGTCTGAAAGTGTGCGCATAGGATCTGTCTTAGCGGCATCGAAGATCCTCATCTTCCGTCCTTCGGTTTCGTATCACTATACTTTCTTATATGTACAATACAGCTTTCAAAGTGAGTCGTAAGCCATGGGACTTGAGGAGTTCACCTGTCTCCATTCGTGGGAAGAGTTCGGTGAACTCGGCCCCCGAGACTAATAAGCCGTCTTCGTAATAGCGTGTGATTTTTAGTAATTCTGAACAATGAAAACTTGAAACGGTGTCTCTGACCCTTCGTTACTCCGGAGTTCCGTTCCTCAGAAAAATTTTCGCATCCTTCGCCATAGGATGGTATGACTCATTATTCTACATTCCGAACACCGATATAATGTGTAGCCAAAAATTTTGCTCCCCGCACCGTAGCAGTCGTGAAATTTTGGAAGTGCTTGTGCTTGTTCAATCCCCATACCCCTGAGCAGAACATAATCCCACGCATCGACTGTACAGGACAGCTGAAAAGGGTCCAAAGATATCGACTGAAGTGGGCGTCACGTTCGGCTACAAATGGACCAGGACCTGGTCCAGGACGTTTCGTCGTTTTACGGGACGTCGGGGGTAAGGGGGGAATGTTTCACCAGAATTTCAACCGATCCACCACCGTTGCTCCCCAACTTCATTCGCAACGCATTAGATATGCAACGTAGTCTTCTTTATTTGCGAAACCAATTTCAAAGTGAATTTATTAAAAAAAAAAACAAAAAAAAAGTATCAGACCCTTCGATATAAACCGAGTGTCACAGAGATAGTTGAATCTTCGCTCGATGCATAAATAACTTACATTTTTTAAAGATTATATTTATCCGGTGTTAATAAAAATTTTAAACTAAGATCGCAATATATGTATACTTCCTGAGCACTAGTACAGTACGTTTGCATGTTAACTGGATTTAAAACTCTTGTAAAAAATTTTGATTTTCCATCGACCTAACCGAGAAAGAGACATCAATGCTGATTGGAAGCGCGAATTAAAGTTGCCAATTCAACCCACTTAAAATGGCAGACTGTAATTCGGTGCGAATAATAATACATATAAAAAAATTAGCAGTGTAGCGAATTATTACTAACGAATTGATTGCCACTTAATTTGTAGAAATTTCGCTAATCAAATTACCAGATAACGTTCACGTGTGAGTGCGAAATAAATTTTCACTCGCACGAAACATCTCCACACTTATTTTTTTTATCTCTTTTTTCTTCGACTCACGAGTACTTTCAATTATATTTGTTTCGATGATGTTCTGACACGCGTGGAAGTGTGACGTTTATACTATACCTACTATCGTATATGTGTACAGTAACTGTAGGCATAGAAAATATGGGAATAATTATGAAACAAGTAGAGCAAAATTATACCGCATATACAGTATCATCTGAAGACAAATCCATTGTAGGTAGTGACCTTCTTTTTTATTTTCATTTATTTGTTTTATTTACTTGAAATGTTCCAAAATGTAACAGATTATATGGAGAACAATGGGATATATTGTGAGGAAATAATGATAGCGGATCGTGAATCATGACTGTGAGAAAATTTACTATATTGAAAGATCCGTATACTATAATACAGTATATGTAGTTTTGTTTTGCGCATATATATATCGGTATAATTCAGGAGGTTGAAACACTTCGCAAAGACCGTTACGGAATATATAAAGCTTCAAGGATATCCTGTGTCGCGTGCAACAACCGAGTGCAAATTAGGTACTCCGTATATTGCAAAAGATTGAGAATTATCGTATCCGGAGGAATTGTATAGTACCGTTCCCCGATTTTCGGCAAAAAACTTAGAAAGTAAATAGTTGCGAATTAAATTCAAGGATTCATCGAAATAATATACGTAACAGAGCTGAACGATGATAATAATTGTCTCGAAGTGCATCTTATGGAGAAGCGCGTTGGTTGATAGGAGAAAATTAAAGCGATAAATTTTCGTTTGTCGTTATAATCAATGTTCGGTGTATTCGGAAACTATATAACGGCGTGGGCTCATCGACGATAATTAGTCCAATTGAATTTTCCCAATTACTCAATTACCGAGATCAACTAATGAAATAGAAGAAGCATAAAAGGGAAATAGTGAAATAGCGGCGGAGAAAAAAAACTATTTCTTATTCAAAAAACGTATTCCATTCTCCCGTCTGATCGGACGACTATCTACTACGAAGTCTAAATATAGTTCGTTGCATAGGGACATACATACATATTCACCGAGACCACTTTTACGCCGGAAGTGGCTGGATAAAAGAGAGATGTTTAGGTTATCTGTCTATTTAGGGCAACCCATTTAATTACTGAATTATACAACCGATGCGGAGCGCGTCGTCTATTACATTTACAGAGGTCGTAAGCCAGGAGATAATTATTGTACTTTGTCGGGTCTTGAACAACGCTTCTTTGTATAATTACTTTAACATGTTTTACCGCTGGTTGGTAAAGACAAAAAATAAAAAAATAAAAAAATAAGCTCAGTCAGAGTTGAGAAAAGTTTTAGAAATTTCCGGAGCACCGCTGCAATGTATAAGAGGGATATTTCTCTGCGATCGATACGAACGACTTACCCGGTCTGAAAAACTTCTGCCTCCACAGAAGAGTAAAAGTTCTATAAGCTCGAGCGACGTATAATTGGCAAGGAGTTAAAAGCTCCGAACTACGTTACTCGCTTCCGTTAATGATAAATTAACACTTTGAAATGATGAAATTTATCTATGAAAGAAGAAGGTACGTAGCGGAAAGCGAACTCGAAATTCAACTGCATCCTGTGTAGCAGCTGGAACCTGTTTCAAAGAAAAATCGGTACTGCAGGCAACGGATAAGCTATCATTATTAAGGGCCCCGAAGCCCGAAAACACTTTTATTTAAATCTCTGCCTTTGTCGGTGTATCTTCGACTATGAAAAGAATGTGAAAAAAATGTTCGAACACAAAAACCCTACAATTTATACTTCCCCTTTCAAAAAACTATGTTTACGGGAGCGGTAACCCATGAGATAAATAATAATCTTGACCGATATAAATTATGCCTATCAAACGTTGTATAAATATTATCTAAATATATTCGATATAAAAAAGAAATAAAAAAAAAAAACTGACCTCTTTGAATTTATAATCAACACACGTGATAAATTTATTTGAATAAGAATTTCATGCGATGGGAATGAAAAAAAAGGGAAGATAAAAAAAAAAAACTTCCGTTCACAGTCCATAGATTAGGAGAATTTATTTACCCCCTCCCGTAATCTAAATCGTAGCTACTTTTAATATTCCTGCGGGGTTATAATGAGACCAAGAAGAGACTAATTATTACTATCTATAGTATCCGTGCCCGAGGCCAGTTAGATATGTACGAGTGAGAAAATAAGTTTTTTTCCCATTTTTTTTTTAGTTTCTCAAAACTTATCGAGCCCACGGCGAAGGTGGCCCATCGATCAGTCACGATGATTACTTTTGGCAAAGAATTTCTTCCAGTGGTTTTTGAGACATATATTGCCGCGAGAGCGAGGACGAGATACATAAGAAAGGAAGAGAGGAAAGAGAGAGAAATAAGAGGCAAGTGATGGGTCTCTGCATTAAGTACCGTGAAATTAGATCGACGCGAGGTATAACAAGGTCGCGCACGAGGAATCGATAACGTATAAGTGTCAAAATCAGTGATTTTGAATTTGCCTTCAGGATAATGACACCGGAACATATTTTACACATATATACCTATAGTACGTCGTCCGATGATGTATTCTCTCGAGACTTTATATACCGTACATGTCTACATGCTCTATATAATTTAGTGATGGATTTTTGTACCATATAAATTTTCTAGATAGAATTGAGCCTCTTTCTTCGCACGTGAGTCCACGCCTCTACCTTTATATACATACATATGTGCACGTATATATAGTGATTTGCGGGACGTAAGACAAGCGGCGATCTTAACAAGCGTGAGTTACAATTTAGAACGTGATCCATTCCGGAGAAACCCATTGCACCTCGTCTAACATGGGGCGGGTGCACATATGTGAGTATAAAGTATAGATGTGCCAGCGTCAGCTATCTGCCATTTTAATTGAAACTTTCAAATCCTCAAAATAATGGCGTCCCTGATTAACTTCCAATCGAGTTTAAACGAGGGAAAGAATTGGTGCTGTATTAAAACCTTGTAATACTGCAGCCGCTACTTATACTCCCTCGTTTCTTATATATGATATACTTTTCCGGGCAGACAATTATTTCTAATCATTTAGAAAATGATCCTATAGGTGACTGACTAACGCTCCGTACACCGGTTATATTATATATAAACTAAAGACGGTTGTTTCAAGTTTCTTTAGCAGTTCAAGTCTGCCTTGACCGTATAGAGGCAATATAATAATGATTTATATATAGTATACGCACAGCTAGTTTAACTTACGTAGGACGTATTATACGCACGTTCTAACCGCGTCCGCAGTTCCCACAGCTGCAGAACATTTTACAATACTGAGGTTCGATGCTCACCATATAAGAATACCTATAACCTACGTGGGAGAGATCCATGAATTTAAGAAGAAAAAAAAAAGATCTTAACGGTTCTCTTAGTATTCCACTAAAATATATAAAACGTGATTTTTATCGTCACCTAATACGTATAATCCGTTAACGCCAACGCGAATCGGATGAAATTTTTTGTTTTTGCACCGTGTCTTATGCGGGGCATGCGTATAACGTAATAATGTATGAAAAGATCCGCTACAACGAACGCCGTGAAAGTAGACAAGGTCGTATAAAATTTTTCCAGTTTCACGACGATACGTGTTCACGTACCTGATGAATCGAATGAAATTGCAAGCTAATTGATGCCGCGCTTATGCACGCCGAAGAGCATCGGAAGACGTTATAACACGCGAGGTATATGTATAAGGTACAGAGTAGGTTCTCGTGGAGAGTCGAGTCCGACCATACGCTGATCTCGATCCCGCGTTCCACTCTTCTTCTTTCTCGCGGTTCTACTTATCTGGATATTTAATATACTCGCTACTAAATTAGCCCAGTGAACTCGGCGAATAAAGAGCACCTACCTCGCTTCCGCTTCTGCAACGTTGACATGAAATCGAACCGTTTCGTTCCTCGGAATTTACAGAAGCCGATATGATACACCAACTAATTACGCGTGTACCGGCCGCTTTATGAGGTACCTGCAGCGAAGACGAGGTTTTCAGGTCGGACGATCACGGAATTCGCGAATCCGCTGCAGTGCAGGCAGTGGTGCAGCGTAAGTTGCAGAGCTTGTTTCGTTACGATTTCGATCCGGGCAAAAATGCGACTGGAAATCGGTATCCCCGCGAAATGATGCAATTCATGCAAATTAATAACCCGATCGTTCAACACCTAACTTACGTTACACCGAGGTAAATTCTGCTAACAATAATTTACGCCCGAATTAAATATTGCAAGTTATAAATTTTTTTTTTTTGAGGTCGACTGGACATTATCCTCGTGTTTAGGATCACGGTTAGCGCGTGTCCATGGTTTATACTTTCCTTTACGAATATTCAGATATAGGTAAATAATTATACTTGAATGAAAAATTTTTAATTACACTTTTATTAGTGTATTAAAAAAAAAAAAAAGGAAGATTTTTCTAGAAGAAGCGTCGTTGTACGTCCTTGATGTGCAGGGCAAATCGAATCGAAATATTAATCGTCTAATTATTTTTGTACCTACTATAAGTATACGTGGCCAACGAAGCGAATAAAATCCAAGTTAATTGTTACACAATAATACCTGAAAACTGTTAATTGAAAACATCGTTCTTATAATTTACGTAATATCTTACAACACTTGACCTAATACGATACGTATCAACAATTAGCGAATGCTTTGAGACGCAATGAAACTTCGAGAGGTGAAAAATCGTAGGTATCATAAATATATATACGTTGCGTGTAAAAAGTATATAAAATAAATTTCTCAATCCACCGCAGAATCCTAACAAAAAAAGAAAGGAAAATCGAACGAGCAAAAAATTATTTCACTACGTAAGAAAAAACAAAAATAAAAAATAATCACTGTACGGTACAAAATATGTGGGTCCAAATTTCTGAATGAGAACCGGGGCCTCACCTGCAGCGCGCTGTCGAAGATATCTTTCGGAGAGAGAGTGCAATGCAACGTGGTTTCCCTGAGCTAATTACGAGTCCAATCCTCTTCCGAGTAATTAGTATTATACACATATATTCGAATAGACCTGATAAAATGTAATTCATATTATATATATATATGTATATTGTGATCGAGACTCACCAGTGAAATTATTTTAATATCCGAGACTGTGCACTGCATGCATGCTGCACTCTTCGAACTCAGGTGTATTTAAATCGACTTCTTTTTAAATCGAAAATTATTTCTGATGGAGTTTCGTGAAGTCAAAACTTTGTCACAAACACTTCGATATTATTCTGTATCACTAGAATAAACTGGGGGTTTTTCAAATACTTGTAGCACTAAAAATTCTACAAACCAATTTCAAAAATCCCGATTAGATCGTTTGTTTGTTTTTTTTTTGTGTCAAATCATAAAAATCCACCACCACTCAAATCCGAACGGTTCATGAAACAGCCTTCGTTGACGATGACGAAAGAGAAAGAAAATGTCATGTGGCAAGAATAAAGAAAGGAATAAAAAAAGGGTGAAAGAGAAAAAATGAGATAAAAGGGGAAAAAAAAGAGACGCAGGACGATTCGGTCTCCGGATGAACTTTTTGCGCGATCTTACCGCGCGACAGGTGCAAGCGATTCGATTGTCGGCGTCATACTAAACGCATAGAAGGCAGAAGGAACTGCGAACAGCGGCGACAGCGCGGCATTCGAGAGTCGGAGGGCTTCGGCTTCGACGACTGGAAACGGCGGCAGAAGCGGAGGGAGCTAACAAACCGGCGGCATTGGTTGGCCCCAGGTTTCAGAGGACACGAACGGAACGATTCGAACTACTCCCTCCTACGATATAATCTGGCCGAAGAGACGCTGGATGATATGCTGGAGCCCGGAGGCTGGATGCTGCGCAGACCGCGTGCTTCGACGCAACCCTGAGTTCCATAATATTCGATATTGCGAGAAATTTTTACGCCTTAGCATAGCCGAGGATACGATTATCCGGATGATTATTAAATTGCTCACCATCACCTCCCATGAAATTGATACACCTCTTGATTAAACATGTAAACGAAGAAGAAATTAAAAAAAAAAGAAGTAATTAAGAGATGTCGAAATGTTAATTTCAAAAATGCACGTAATCGTATTGAGAAACGAAGCGATTAAAAAATATCGTGGTAAATGGAACGCGTTATCGTCCGCGTACGACTGCAGAGCGGTGGAGAGCGTAATATAGCATCGGTTGTGCGTACGGACATACGGGGCATTTATAGAAGGGTGAAAGAAAGAGAGGGAATGACAGCTGTTTGAACGGGACGAAATGCAGGCGTTTCGATATGCGGGGTTTAGGAGTGTTCGCCTACGCGACGTCGACGAGGAATACGTACAATATATACGTGGGCGAGATTTTGATAGGGGTGAAAATCGAAAGGGAATATCATTCTGGGGGGTTGCCTAGCATTCCAACGAGGTTTAGGGTCTAAAACTTCCACCCCCTCACGATTTACCCAGGAATAATTCCACGGGGGGATCAAAATAACGACTAGCGGAGATAAATTCGTTTACATCCCCTGTGTTAACGAATCTAAAAGTAAAAAAAAAACTAAAAAAAAATTTCTAACACGGTTCTGAAATTACTTTTTGACTTTTACGTACCTCGCTCGACTACCTGATCCCAAAGAATACAAGGAATTTCGGGATAGCACGTGCACGCTGTGGTTTTCCATACACCCTATATCGGTATGGTGAACTTTTCTATTATATGGTTTCTTTTTTTGTTTCTCTTTTTGGAACTTGAATGGCAGGACGTGAGTTGACAAATGTCTCAACCACGCCCGCAGGGATCTGTGGCCGGTTTAAATTTCCTTCAGGGTTGTTGACGGATGAATTAGGAGAACCTGTGCAGGACTAATGGAAGGCTGTTACATGACTGCATCTTTAGACTGAATTTCACCATTTCCTTATACACTCAAGTCACTTCCCATACAATCAGTTGTATATCCTGTAACTAATGTTTATGCAAAACATATCAACAATTTCTCACAGCTGCCTTGACGCGTTATGTTATGGTTGGCTATCGAACGTTCAGATCTGGATTACCTTCCCAAGGCAACATATATATGCATATATATAGAAGACCAGAACTACTTCTATATACCTACTATACTGTTAAAGAATTCCACCTCCAAACAGTCGGAACACGTTGCACCGGAGACGTACTTATGCAAATCAGTAATCGAGGGAGAGTCTCTCTTTTCAAACGAGATAAATATAAGGCCCTGACTTACGCCCAGTCGTGGATAGGCCGGTAGTAATTCTGCAAATGAAATGGGTGCGGGTGTTCCGATATGGAAAAAGACGGGGCCGTTTAACGGCCGCGGCGTGGAGGGGGAGGGGGGACGAAGGGAAATTGCGTGAAACCGTTTCTGATGTATGGCATGTATCGCTCGTTACAGGGGAAATCTGCATTTCCCTGTACCTGGAATTGTCTTCTTTCTCGCCCCATTTCTGGACGTAATTTATTCCCCCCCGTTCCCACAACAGCACCATTGAACAGCCTCACTCAGACGTGTTACGGTGCAGGGGGAGATTTTTAGTTAAATGTTCAACTCAGAAAATCTAGTAAAAAGATAAATAACCGTATTGGAAATTGATCGATCTCGTGTCTCGCGGCTCAGCACTCGAGACTCCAGCTAAAGTAACTCGTCGCTTTGGCCATACCGATCTCGAGTCCGGCTTGGAGTACGTTGACTAAGCCCCAGGCTCGCGTCTCCACGGTCCAGCGATTGCCTCCGTTCGAAGTTTTGTTCGTACAGTTCGTTTATATGGATCTTTTACGCGATGACCAGCATCCAGTGATCAGCGAACCATTGAACCAGCCCTACCGACGCGACGTCCAAACGCCGCCCAACACTCTCGAACCGCCGCCGCCGCCGTTGCTGCACCTTAGGAATATCCAGCTTCACGCTATAACGTATAGATTACACACATGTGTTTATGTATGTTGTACATACCCACGTCGCAGTTTCCACTCAAAGTATAATCACCGTTCCCTGCCTAGATATCGACTATATTAATTTATAATATCTAGGCTAGTATTATCGCTGTTATATACACAGGAATAAACGTGTAAAATGTACCTGTGCATATGGATTATGGTTGCATATATAAACCCATATGGGATATGTAGTTGAATTTAAAGACGTAGACGGCGACGCCTTCGTCTCTATAATTACACGACTCGTTATTCTCTGCCGGGCTTCTCCAGGAGACCTTGCCTCAGAATGTCCCCGACCCGGTCCAACCACTCCTTTTTTGGTCTTCCGTCAAGCCCCCCGGGTCGCTCGAGTCCGGTGGAGTTGATCTTCTGCCTCGCGGCTATGCCTACCTGTACCATTGCGCTTATTGCTTTTCGCTCTTCCTCTTCTCCGGGCAGCATCTTCCTCGAGGCTATCTCCTAGCCTCCTCTCCCCCACCTCTCCCCCTGCACGCGCCAACAGCTGATCGACGTTGCCTTTGAAAATACCCGTCCCATGGGCAACCTGAGCTCGTATACATACCCGTCCGTCAGTCCGTGTATACTTTACGTTTTGTTGCCGATACAACGGAGAAACGTCGCTTTTAACCATGTAAGAGCATGTGTTTTACTAGGAATGCATTAAGCGAGGGTACTCAAACGAAGAGAATTGTCATTTAGATGATATATACGAAATGAATTAACATCAGATTTATCTATTTATTGACCCAATCGGTAATCGGCTGGTTTATTTATAATCGAGGAATTCTATATACGTTAGGCTAATTATGTCACAGAGTATGTATAATGACGTGCCTCGTGGCGAGTCACTACCGTATATATCAAGTTCGTGTTACCTTGGCAAGTTATAAAAATGTATAAATAATTTACGTTACTTATAATGTTCATAACTACGATTCAATCAGTCGTAAGTATATGACGGTATATCGTCGTTACATTTGATAAAGTGTTGCTTATAAATCATCAGCCGTCATCTCCGAATGTTTGTTTTATGCAAATGTCCGATCCTTCGGTCCGATATAATATGTCAGACGTTACACGTTCTAACAGTTTCTTTTACTGCAAATTATTCACGATGCCAAAAACGTTATACCGTGCTATCTGCGAGACTGACATCCAAATCCCGACTCTTCGAATCAATAATCAAATCGCAATTTGTATACGAGATCGACCCCATCATGTGTTACGCGTCTTCGGATTCGAAAAATGAAGACCGATAATTTTACCGTGTCACAAGTGCGAAGCTAGTCCCTGAGGATAAAGATAGATGAGTCCATATTCATTACTATTGGCCGTATAGATGTTTACTCAATTGTTTAAGAAAAAAAGAATAAAAAAACACTTTATTTTTCTTCTAGGCGTCTTCTTACTCTTATGCAAACACTTCACACCTACCAGGTGTAATAAAATAATTCAGTCAAGCTTTCGTAATGAGTCGTAATCAGGTTTCAAACATTAACGTAAACCAACAGCACACCGATCGGATTATTGCGAGTGTTACACGTAAAGAGAAACGTAAAAAAAAAATTTCGTAAAACCATCAAAGTGAATAAAAAAAAAATTTTGTTTAAAAACTGACTATCCTTTATCGCATAGTGTTTGAGTCAAGGTTCGCGCGTTTCATATGAATACGAGTATTATTATATCTTCATCTATGACGTTACCGAGCCGAAAAAAAAATAAACGGATAATGGCCCATTTGTCAATTGACAAAGCTAATGGACAAAACTCGTTAGCAAAGTTCCTCATATTTGCACATGAATTTATTTCATTTTTTTCAAACGGTTCACATATAGTATAGTTTGCAGAAAAGGAAAGGCGGCACGTGTGTGTCCCATCCGTCTCTATATACGCGTGTGGACTCAAACGTTTTGGATAAACAACGGAAAATTATACCGACCTAATTTAATTACCTTTTTTTTTTTTAATTCATTTTTTTTACCTTCGAATCAAGAGTTCCCGTCCAGTCGAGCTTTTCAATTTCAACGGAAGTCCGTCGACTTTGACAGCGATCTGCGGCAGAGAATTTTTCTTTCATCGGGTAGCCGTGTAATACCCGTCCGTGTCCTCCCTCCTAAATGCATAGTAGTGCAGTCAGTTGTGTAAACACCGTACGATGATGTTTCAAAGTTTGAATTTCCGTGCCTTCGAGCTGCAGTGCAGAGAAACAGCAGCAGGCAGGAGAGTCAGGACATGGGTTTCGCTTTTCTAAGTGGTGCTCCCTGCGGTGCCTGTTTATTATCGGTCTGCAATGGTGCAGAGTTGGTTACCGGGAGGTGGTGTAAACATACACGTAAAAGTAAGAATTAACGATTTCTCAAGCAGCTTGGCATGAGATGCGATGCGACGATCTTTCAGTTTCGTGCAGACCCAAGAGATAAATAGAGTTATTTAGCCAATTTGAGAGAGAAGGAAGGCCTGCAGAGATATATCATCTCTTTTCTTCTTACCTCGAGCTACTCAATTCCGGAACCAAAGTCCGAGACCATATAGTTTCCGGATTGCCGCGCGAATACTCCGCAGCTCTTACTTATTCTTGTACCCGCGCGCGCATATTTTCACCTCGTATTGTTTTCTCTCGTTATGCGAGGCAGACAATAATTTACAATTAATTCAACTACGTAATGCTTTACGCCGAGCAGTGAAAGTGATGCTCCTCTTACGAACCCGCGGTCCCCTCGCCGTTCCAATCTATTTTTTGCTTACATTATCCCAAAAAAAACTTCGAAAATTCAACAAGTATACGTAACAAATCGTTCACACGCTAGACTGTTTCGTGGGAGTAGCCGGTAGGGATATTTTCAAAGACTCCCGAGAGACCCAGGTATTTTATGTATACATGTATATATAGATACACATACCTGTGGATATCGCCCTGGTATTATACCGTACCCAAAGACTATTCCCAAACTTGATACGGCGCCAGGGCGCCAGACGTCCCGACGCTTCCCATAACCCAACAAGAAAGATAACCCGCCGTTCCAGAGAGGCTGTGGATAAAAATTTCCCGAATACATAAGCGAGGCTGATTCCTGGACAGCCGAACGTCGGAAAAGGAAGAATAAAAAATGAATCGCGACGACCAGGTGACCCGGTCTGCACTCTGGTGCGGTTGCAAAAAGTTGGCTAGTGTTACGGAAGGGACAAATGTCGAACGAATCTAGTCACAGAACGAGGTTTGTATCCGTTTTTCAGAACTTGTAGATATTCAGGGATGACAGGATCAGGCGTCGAAAACGCGGTTTATGGGAATCTCAGAAGCTTCCTAGATGTACAGTAAATATACAAGACCGTATGGGATTCAGAGGAACGATTAGTACGTAGCTACAAGTTGGTCGTGTACACGCGACCGTATATCTCGGTGTAAACCTGCACTGCTCCTAAATCGGTACATACGTATACAGCTAACCCGGAGTGGACGTTGGAGCGATTGATTAAGTTAAAGTGGTAATTTTAAAGTGACAGACGGTTGAATTACAACACAGCTCTGCAGTTACTCCGCACTGTAGTTACGCACGTACCTATATAATATACCTATACGCAGCGATCTTTAGCCCGGCCATTAATGCGATTCCAGGCCGAGAATATAATCGGCGAAGGCACGCGGCCTTATTCAACTTATTTGGAAGCGGGAGAGATAGCTGCGACTTTATAGAAAACAGAGAGAGAGAAGCTTCACCTCCAGAGATGAACGGTTTTCAAGAACAAAGACAGAAAGATCTGACATTGTGAGTGACTCACGTGAGGACGATTTCTATTCTAACAGATGAACCGACGTACTCCGCGGGACTACGGGGTATAACTTTCCGTACGAGTAACCGCGCGGTCGATGCGGTAGAAGTCGTAATGTTTCCACGACGACTGTTTAAAAAAGATAATGGAAACGTGTATGTGAAGAAAAAAAAAAAAAAAACGAAACAATAAAAAGTATCGAGATTTATCTCAAGAAATGGAAACGTTTTTCCGGACCACTTTTGTACGCGGAGTAAAAGGACGAATGATTAAAAATAAAAACTATTTAATTATCGATGTCTCAGAGATAGCTGCTTCTATCGCTGCACTTTCTATCTGAATGCAGTGTGGTGAGAATTGACGGAAGCTGGAGAAGTCACTAATGGAGTTATATCCGAGGTATCAGATGTAAAAGCCAGGTAATGTTATGACCACTGAGCTATTAATTAAGAGAGGAGGTCACCTATATATCGAACGTATCAGCCCGGGGAGGTTATAGTACGCTGCCCGGATCAACTTTTCTTTAATTTAGCCTTAAGCTGTATCCTAAAAAAGAAAATAAACGAGTATATAAAATCTATAACGACTACTGCACCGCTATTAGAATTGCGATTGGGTAACTATAACGATATATAGTCGGTCAGCCAAGAATCGGAGTTCGATTTAGAAAACCTTGTCGAAATCTTCACTGTCTTTGCATATGTTGAATGCGTTTTTTTTTTTTACCCCTTGCATTCGATCATTCAATATCGGATTATAAGGTACAAAATTCTTTTGACTTTTGATCGGCGTGCCTTATGAGGCTTGATTAATTTATCTCAAGTACTGTTGACGCGGTTGATACCCTTCCATGCATGACTGACTCCGATATATTATAGTATACAATATATTATATACCTCCGGCAATATCGTACATATATATCAAACGTAATAACTCACTCGGTGTAGATTTTCTTTTCATTTTTTTGTCCCAAAGGATAACGATATATGTATATCTGAAATAGTAACAAATTCCGATATAGCACCATAAACATATGCACGTTATATTTCGCTTTTATTATGCCATATGCAGTCTTACTTCCGCGATTACTTTAATATAACGGAACAAATGGAAAAATTATAACTTTGAGATGAGATTCTACGTTTCTACATGTTGTCCGGTCACGCGTCATGATCAAGAATACGCGTTCTCTCCCTTCCTAGGGAACGATGGCCTCGCCAGATAAAAGCAAACTAGGTATAGGTATACGTATATAGGATGAGATTAATGTACATGTTACATATGTACACATATAAACGACGATTCTGACTGTCGCCTGCATTTCTTTCAACAAGTTTATCTAGAAACAAAACAAAAAAATTGCAATAGTTAATTCTGACGTATTCATATGTAACCAGAGATATGTGCGTAACATGGTATACTACATGTATAATAAGCGGGATGTCTCTCCACAGTAATTGGATGCAACCTAAGGCAATATAAAAGAGGAGAAACAAAAAAAGAAAAATAAGTAAATAATAATAGAGGAAAAAAATGAAAAAGAGAAGAACTGAGATAAAATAAATTTAAAAAAACAGTCGATGGTACGGGTATTCATGAAAGCGTCAGCTGTAAGTGAGTATACGAATACATCTTCTCGCGGCTACACTTATATATACGCGTCTTCCGACTTCCGCCGGGTTACTAAAGATGAACGAGATTCACGCCGTCGAAGAATACGAAGTCACGGACCACCGCGGGCGGGTCATTGAACCCAAAGAACTTTGTATTTTATTGATTTGACCAGCGAGATATTGTCGTCGATGTATAGCAACTCGTGTATATATACCAACCCCGTATTGTACATATGTGCATAGTATATACCTATTTATCTATGATACGGGATGGTGAAACTTTCTCAGATCTTGGCCTATCCCTCTACGCCATATTACTTAACATTCTTGTTACCGTATTATATACATCTCCTGAAACTCTCGCAATATTTTATAACCGTTTGACATTATATCGTCTCCACGTCTGACCTATGGTTACTGTCGCAGTGAATTACCAACTCGCAAATGCCTCGGGTACCTGCTTATAAATGTACACCATTTACAGGTACATCTATACATATAGGTATGATATCGGGTCTAACCCTCCGAAGAATGCATCTTTAAATCGGCTCAACGAAATTACGTTGCGGCAAAAGATAGGATACACCTGTAATAGCTAAATGTCTCTATAATACGATATACAGTCCTTTCTAACTCGGGATTAATTTTATACTTTGATTTCATAAAACCATCTTCTATTCTCCCTCAACAATCGGATTCGCCATGGACAAATTATTATCGGCGTGATTTTATTTTCATTGTTTTTCTTATTAACCGTTGAAAAACCTGTGAGTTACGAAGGAAGAACTTGATCCCTTGTATATTGGTGAAAACTATCATCTGTATAGCCGCGTTGTCAAGTTTCTTGTATTAAAAGGTAATTGGATATAGTAGGGTATGTATTATATACCCGCGACCTTTATTGAACCCCGTAAGAAACGTCTCTCGAATGTTGCACGATGCGAATGATTTTATAACGCTTTCCACGAAAACCTAAGAGTTTTACAGTTAGGAACAGGGAATAAACACAGCTGTGAACAGGATGTTCGGTAACTGCGACAAATTTAAAACTCGAAGTAATATCCTTATGTAAGTATAAAATATAGCGTGTGTTTCTTCCTTTTTTTTCTGTTCTTTTTGTTCAAAGTTTTTGACAATTTCAAAACGCACCGCACGCGATACGTTCGAACGTATAAAACCGCCTATTAGATGTGCATAAATACCTCCATATCTCACGGGGACGGAAGAAGGGGCGTAAAAAGTGACAATATAATAATTGACGTTGGAAGAAATCGAGCCTCGGGGTTTGTCGGAGGCGTTAAATAGGGCAAAACCTGAACAGTTATATAGGTAGCCACGGTGATCGTAGGTCAGAACGTTCAATAATAGTAGCACCGTTCTATAGTTTTAACACTCGTGCCGTATCTCGTGCCTCCACGTCGGTCGTTCGTTCTTCTCCGCCGATAGAATAGATAGATACTTTTTGCACCAACAAGGCTCATTAACTCCGAGCAATCAGTCAATCCAGTAGTTCCCAGAATCTAAGCCAAGATTATAGTTCCCGAGAATATTATCCCATCCATCTATACATACATATATATCTCCTGAAAAATTTCAATTTTAGCTTCACACAGGTCCGCACGAATGGATATAAAAACAAAAAAAAAAAAAAAACCGCGTGAAATCTGCGAACACTTTTTTATATTACGACTAGATCGTTTGAAGGATATTGTTATAATATTCGCGAAGGGAAAGCTCTCCGCTCGATCCGATGCGGGATAAAATTGTTATGGGACAAAAAACAGAATTTTCGTTCAAATTTTAAGCGAGAAAAGATTACTCGGAGGTACGTACCTGTGCATAATTGATTATCGAATATTCCGCAATTCTTGATAAAAATTAATCGATGACCGCGTTTTTCGATTCCGTATTCCAGGAACGTTATTACAGGCGTACAGTATAGCGAAGGGATGAGGTAAGTTTAAGTCGGTGACGACACGGCGCGGCGTGACCCAAAATTCTAAAATTCTGCGTTCCGTTGTCAGTGCAGAGCTTAATAAAAGGTGGAGAGTGCACGGTGTGTGTGTGCATATAACGTTGAAGGTGCAATTATCGTGCGTAATGAGATCGTGACTTGTCTGCTCGGTATAAGTAAAGTTACGACTTTAATTAGGCTTACAACATAATTTCCATAAAAAGGAAGGCTTGCATGCCCACCATAGAACATGTTGTATCCTACCTACGATCGGCACATTGTCCTTACAAACTGGAGCATGCGCTCACAAAGTCTTGCCAAAGGCAAACCCATAAGTTATCCCAAGCGAGAAAAAGCTTTATAATGTACATATGCCTACGTACACATGCACGTGTGTATGTATAAATTCATATTACACGCGTGTGTCTCATATATACTCTGTTTCAATTCTGTAGCGCAGCTATTAGCTTCGTACTACGGGGAGACTTGCATGAAAACATTGTACTTCGGTTGCGCAGGTATAATGCTCCACCAATGTAGCCAAGTGGGTACCTATACACTGTACATGTATAAATGCCTCGGTATCTCTAGGCTTCGCATTTCTACCTGGAGAATTAATAACTTTCAGTTAACGACCGTGTTCTACCAGCTACTGACTATCAACTCCACGACTATCGGAAACCCACACCTATACATATCCTATCTGCAAAAGATCGTTGGTATTTGTGGCCGGATTTACGAAAAAAATAATTAAAAAAACTTGAAAGAAAAACGTAATCGGACGCAATGCACAAAAAGAGAGAGCTAAATATAACCCACATTTGACTGTGTTCGTTCGAACATTATGCCGCATAATATAACCTGGTGTATACGTGCATGCTGCAAGCTCCGTTGATATAACGTATAAAAATCTTTATATACCTGTGCAGCATTCAGAAGTTTACGTAATCGTGCAGTGCCATTGCAGCAACGGGGCAGCCGGGCTTCTTGTACGAGGCTGCAGTTTATTTAGTGAAATGAATTAATTCATCGTAGTTACGCACTAGGTCATACTGTGTATTCCAATGATTGGAGTTTAGACAATTTGCTCGTACACCGAAGGTGACGGTAACTGTTATCAGGCATGTTTGCTACCAGCTGTCCTCTTCGTTGCCTCTTTGATTCATTGTTTCACCAATAGATTTCAGTTATTTTTGATACAAAAATCCTGTGCACGCATACTTTAGATTCTGGGAAACAAGGCGTTACGAATACGACGATTTTAACGGAGCCCGCAATTCGAAGCATAAAGTTTTTCTTCCGCAATTTCTTATCGACACGATCACCGAGACCAAACACGATCCGAGTCGATTGCTGCTACGATGCTTTTTTGCCGTTTTTTTTTTTTTTTTTGTTTTTTTTTGGTGACTTTTTTACCTTTTTATTTCTCCTCTCTGCGGAATAAAACAGATGAAATGTGACAAGAAATTGTATTTGAAAGGTTATGGTCAACGATTGATGGAGATCGATCGACGCGGTCGTACTGATTGGATCTGATATATGATATCGATTATTATTATTATTAATTAACAATACATCGACTTATAACTCGGGCGAACGCGGTAACCGAATAACTATAAATTTCTCTCGTTTACTACTAAAAGCTATAGTTATATCTATAAATGAATTTTATGAATGGGGCGAGTATTTATAATGACTTCTTTGGGAAAGTATATATATATACAAGAATAGTAGTTATTTCCTAGTTATAGCTGCGGCCGAACAGCCGTTCAATTAGTTGTAATAATGGCCATTAAATTGTCGTTTATGCAAGCAATACTAGTCGGAGAACCGCTATGGTAGTTCCTATAAGCTAAACGACGCGTCCTATTACTTACTTTGCCAATTCAATTATAGACACCATGGCTAAGTAAGACCATTCGTAACGCGAATAATCTAACCATCATCGACAAAGCGCTAAACAAGATCTGGTTATATCGCATGCCCGGGAGTCCGGTGCAAAACTTCGTTTTCGTTTCCCATCATCACAATTATTATCATTATCGATATGATTGTTGTTATCGACGATAATTCGACGGACACATCGAGCGAAGATAAAACGTTATTATTTTCACGGCTCACGTGTTACTCGTGTACGCGCGTAGACACCTATGATGAGTAAATGTGAAGTCCAACGATCGCCCGTCGCAGTTCATTTGAGACTTTGGACTAAAGAGTGAGCAAGAGTTAGTCTCACGGTTTTCTAGGGCCGGCGTAACCCAAATTCAAAGTTAATGACCCAGAAGGCGTACGTAGGTCAATTATATCAAACCAATTTGCCATAAACTTTTGACTTTCTCCGTTATTGAATTATATATACATATTCTACATGCGTGAATCAAATCTTATTATACGTATACACAACGAATAACGTTTTTTCTTTTGTTTTTTTTGTTTTTTGCGTAAATCTTTACGTGCCGGTATAGGTATATCGTCGAGATTTGGGTATACCCACGAATCGTTGGTAATTTTTTTTTATTTCATTTTTTTATTGTCGCTGAAAGAAATTAAAATAAAAACAAAAAAAAAAAACAAAGAAAAGAAAACGCACAAATCGCAAGTGCTATGATTGCTGGTCATTATTACCATTACCGTATACGATGAAATTGCATGCTCACGGCTAAAAAATCGCATGCCCACAAGACAAATACTTGCCTTATGATCTTGTCCATTATCGTATGTGATGTATATTCTTCGCTTTACTCTTCCGTTTTAAATTTTCTAGAACCTCATTCGAGATCTGCAGCACGCTATACGCAAGAGAAAATAAAAAAAATAAAGGTAAAAAGTAAAAAGAAAAACGGAATGAAATATTCCCGTGGCGATTATATCGGGACAAAAGATTGCGAGTTCAATGAATATAACGAGATAATATATAGGTGCGAATAGGGAATCATATTATAACGAGAAATTTGCGAGTATAATAGTTATCGACGTTTTGTTGTGGTCAAAATTAAATTTCGCTTATAATACGACGCGCAAATCGATATAAAAATAACGTTCCATTTACTTATACTGATTTTATATTATAATTTAGTTTTCTATTTTACCACAAAAGTTACGTAATTTGAAAAATAACAAAAAAAAAAAAAAAAAAAAGTTACGTTATTCTAGCGACTATCTATTTTCTACGGAAGTATTATAACGGGGTACGGACGATAAACAGGGGAGGATATACTTACGAGGTCTATGCACGGTACATTGAATTCACCACTTCCTGCGTAAAAATTTTCCCACACCGTCTTACAGCTGACTACTGGATACCTAATTTAATTTCATATCAAAAATTTTTACCGGACAAAAACTCTCATCGCGGAGAAGTTACGAACGAGGTGTTTTTCAAAAGGATTTTGTACATAAATAACTCTTTATAATTAAACAACTATTCTTGTTAAATGTCAACGGACAACTGAAAATCAACGTGTGAATCAAATTGGAACGGATTTCTTTTTCATAGATGTGTTCTTGTTTTTTACTTCATTTTTTTTTTTTTGTTCTTTTCTTTTACGTTTCTTAATCTTATTACGAGTATAATGCACCTGTTAGCGAGAACGATGTTTATAAATAATATATATAAATAGGAATTCACCTGGCTGAAAGTATATAATTCTATTGAGGTGAACAAAAATGGAGGTAATTTCGCACCTGCCAAATAATATCGTACGAAGCACCCGTGACTGAGGACAACGGCGACACGAGGGGAACGAACGTACGGTCTGCGGGTCTGGCGGGCCGTTTGTTACTTTCATTTCTATCATATCTCCCATCTCTATTTTACGGAGCGCGAGGTCGAGGACATTCAAAGAGAGGGAGATAAAAACGGATAAGAAGACAGAGACGGAATGAGGGAAGGAGAGTAACGATGAAAAGAAAAAAAGACAAAACGAATAACGAACGAATATTCGTATTGACAGTCGGCTGTCTACAAGAAATAAACAAAAGATTCCAGATACAATTCTTATGGCCGCGAAATCATCGCTGTACGTACGTAGGTCAACGCTCAAATTGAAAGTGTGAATGCTCGCAAAATAGATGACGTTTATTGCAAATAGATATGAAAATGGGGATCGGAATGCAAGTGATCTCATCTATGCCTCCCCCGCCGATAAATATTTTTCAATTTTTACGCTCGTTCAGCTACTTAACCAGTCGTAATTCTGCTGTTTTCCGGTAGGGGTAGCGATGGATTACAACGTATTCGTGTCCCCGAGTTCACCAGGTCACGGGGACAAGCTCTGTCGGGTAGATAATCCCGGGGAAGATAATAAAAGGAAAAACAAAAAAAAACAACTGTGGAAGGTGCTAGGTAAAGGTCAAAGGTTAAAAACCGGCATTCCAACGATGACAGGGCGTCGGAAGTCAGCTATATGTATACCTAATCTATACGTGGACAAATTATCCTCTCCGCTTGCATTCCCGTTTACAAATATATGTATATACATATAGGTATATATAAGTTGTTGAGAACTCACGTCTCGATCTCCTTTCACTCCTACAGATATTGAAAATTTCTGGACCAGAGAATCCCATATTACCTGATGAAAAATTCTACGCTATTTTTAGAAAAAAATTCTTTCTATGAATTCAGGTTGTTGGCAACCTTGGCACTGAAAAATTGTTAGAGTATAACAATGCAGACGGTGTTAAACTATGCGTAGATCCCGCATGTTCCGCGGTATGTTGGTTTAGGTATATACAGGTATATACGTACAGTTTAAACTGAGGTCGTTTCCCGGGGTGGCCAAGCAGGGGACACGCAAGAGGGAATCCGTCCATACGGGGCAAAAGGAAGTCCCACGACCCTCGCTGCGGTCGTTGAAGTTGATAGTGTAGCGAGCTCGTATAGGACGCCGCGAAAAGCAAATATAATCACGGCTGTTACTCCGGTGCAGCGAAGAAGGTAGAACTGGAATTATTTCCTTCGGAACTGCTGCAGTGCGCCGCAACTTTTATTTATTATAAGACGTGCACCGTGACGCGCGAGAAGGGCGGCGATTGCCGCGAAAATTTTCATGTGTAATAATAAATCGGTATTACGTACATAAAGAACAGCAATCATCGATCTTTTGCGCTTCTTGTAAACGGCCCGTATATACCCCGTCTTTACAATTATTCAAATTTATGTCCCGGTCACCCGGCGTACGGGGTCACCGAGAATCACGAACACGGGTCATGAGACTCCGTTCCGTCACCGACAAACTGTTATTTTGAGTAACGGGCCTATCGAAAATCGACACTTCCCACGCCATCCATACTAACTATATTGTACATCGCAAACTTTTTCACGCGTTTGAACAATCGCCGTAATGTTTTAAGTGCTATTTATATAATTTCATTACTACAAACTTTCAAAATTACAGATTCTCGAATTTTCATCCATTGCGTTTTTTATAATCTTTTTTAACAATTTGGTTACCAATGAAAATCGAAATACTCTATCTGTTATATGTCATCGATGTGAAAACGATTAAACGTGTGAAAATTATATGATTCTTTATTTTATTTAATCCAGGATTATGTTGTCGGCAGAAATGAATCTGAAAAATCGGTGTATATAACAGATCGGATTGAGGAATGCACGCAAAGATTCCCTCCTTTTCCGAACATGTATTCCTCGAGGACTCGAGACGCGAATTATTCGGAAAGCTATTATTGTGACCATTGCTATCTGTGTACAAGTGTCACGCTGATATTATTAAATATAAAAATATATATATAAATATATAATAATTTGCGGGACGTCCGTATGGAATAAACGATAAAAGAAAATGGCTGAACGATCACTAGAAACGTACGTGCGAAACGCACATACGCTTTTCTCACGTTCCAGATTTTCTAAATCATCCGCGAAATAACCTACCAATTTAAACGCTTTAATCTCACGTGCCTACTCCACCAAGTACATGTTTCGCGTCGTCTCATCTCGAGCGTATTATACACAGAGTCAAGTATAACCGAGTCAGGATCATGAACTAAACTGCGAAACTCGTCCACGCCAAGTTATGTTAAAATGCATCTGTTGAACACCCGCGTTCATATATGTATATGTATATATCTATACCTAATACAGTATTCCACATTTCCCACAGTATATATTAGGAAAGGGCGATGGTGGTTAGAAGCGTCGACGTACGACGGTTGTATCAAGAAATAAATAATCCTGTAACGTCCGATATCCAGGTCGCCGGTTGCAAGTAGCTCGGCTAGGTCGGATGTTTGACCTTACCGATTGAATCATGTTTTTCGGCGGATGTGACGTATGTACATCCAGACGTACCACGAAGGGCAGAGAGGGGGGGTGGGGGACTTATAGGATTTTAATACACGTCATATGCATGTGTGTTACACACACCTCCTGCCCACCTAAATTGGTTTTTACCGTAAAGACCGCTGCATGCAACGGCCTACATCGTCCGCTTTAACAACCAACTTCGATTTCTCTCCAGACTGAAAGACTGACGGGCGATGATTATATTATATACATGCACCGACTGCACCGCGGTTGACCGGTTTATTTTTGAACGGGAAAATTTTTGAAACAAGAACTGCAACGACGAATTATGTAAAACAACTCAATTTGGAAAGAAAACACCTTCGCAGGATATATGTATGTAACGATGAATCAGAAATATGAAGAAGGAAAAAAAGGAGAAAATGAGATCGAGGAAGCTCATGAATCGTGAGCTCTTTATGGGTATGTTCTGATCAAGGGACATTCGTCGATGCTCTATAACATGCGATATCTTATTGAACGGTCCCGGGATTTACTGATGTATGTATATGTACCCAACAACGCGCTGTGATACCAAAGACCGCGACTTTCACTGCTCAATCTTCAACTATATTGTACCGGTCTTACGCCGGTCAATGTATCCGACCTCGTATATCCGCGCGGGCGGTATTTATTTTCCACATGATTTCATAAACACGTGATCATTCGGTGCATGGGCGACTCGCGTTCGATTTTTAAACCCATGAGACATAGAGATATCTATTCTCTTTTTCTTTTTTTCTTAGATTTTTATTATACTTTTTCTCGACGATTCATCGCCCTGCAAACGGCCGCGGGAGGAGGTCAAATTTCTGGTGCGTGGAGATCATTGAACGTGTGGAGTTTACTTTTCAGATCGGATTAAAACTGTTTTAATAATCACGCGATCAATTTCATCAGCTAGTCAAAAGTTTGATCTATATAGGTGTAGTGTTTCATTACTATGGCGGCGAAGATTACGTACAGTTCATGTTATTACTATTATTTATTTTTTCTATTTTTCGGCCAATTAATACGATATTTCGACTCTGAATGGAATTCGGTTAATTGCGATTTGCGTCTAACAAAGGTCGTACCGTATAAATACACAATGCGATCATGTACAACAGAATATGTTACAGTGTGTCAACGGGCGATGGGATTATTGTTTCCAATCGAAATGGCACATCAAACAACGCGGATCTATTCTTTTTGCAAGTCATCCGCCTCTGTATCCGCCCTGAGAATTTTTCTCGTATATATTGCGGGGCTGCGCAGTATACATATGTACATACATACATATAATTGCACGCAACGAACAGCAGATAAAACGATTAAATGTTTCATTTTCAATTAATTTAAAAAAGAAAACGAAAAATTCAAATTAATTTCATTCGTTAAGAACTAGAAATATACGCGAAAAGCTAACCTCATTTGAGTTACAATCGCACATAAATATATAATTATATGTACCTTATGAATGTAGGTTGGTAATTGTACAGCGAATCATCATAATCTCCTCCAGGACCTCAACTTATACGATATATGTCGGGTGATTATCTATGCATCATTTCCGATTAACCCTAACCTGCGTTATTCACAATACCGTGGCAACTCCCAGGACCTCTGCCGTTGTCCGTACAATATTATACAGCCAGTGAACAAAATTTGACACGATTTTGTTGAATAGATATATATACATGATGTGTACGAACATTCCTATTATTTTGCTTTCCCGTCCTCGACTCGATACATTGATAATAATCAAACCTATATAGCAAGGATTAATAATCAAAGAAACTAATTTTCATTTACGTTTTGTTCAGCTTCATATTCAATATTCTTATACTCACAATATATATACATATATGTATTTATATATAAATATATATGCGAGAACCGGGTCGCGACGGGATGAGATAGACTAATTAACTTTTAATCACTGCTACATAAACTCTCCGTGCAAGCTATATTACTAATTAACATTTTCTGTGCAACTATAACGGCTGTAACGTGCATTTTGTTTTTTTTTTTCATCTTTTTACGTTTTTGTCATTGAGCTTGGCTCCCGCGGTGACTATATAGTCATTAAAAAAAAAGTTGACCGATTATGCGAATCGAAGGTTCTTTTGTTTTTATGATTAATTCGCGAGCTGATCATGTCTTGCGCAAATCTGTTGGCATTGATGTCTCCATGATCGTTGCGATGTGTTTCTTTTTTTATTGCATTTTTCTCGTGTTTTTTTTTTTTTTCTTTTGATGGAAAATTTAACTTACGTAATCCCGATTTCTCAGTAGGCGCCAAACAAGGAAAAGGTCAGACTTTTATATACCGTCAGACCGTGACGAAGAGGACCATGCGACCAGATCAATCGAGGAGCTTTTTGTTCCTTAGCGCATTTTTTTCTCCCTCTACTTTTTCCCTTTTTTTTTCTTTTACTTTTTTTTTGTTGTCTTCTCGTGATTTTCTTGCCATCAGCTGGACGAGTCTGCGGTCTGGACTGTGGTAGGCCGGCGAGACTGCAACCTCACTCTGCTGCTGCAACAAACGAAAACACATAAACTTGGCTATAAATATGACTGGCGTAGTCATTACTTGACGTTACCGTATACATATATACCCCGAAGGATGAAACGGGATGAGCTCCTGCAGCTCTCGAATAGTCGTGTATAGTGTTCAGTTGGTCGTATATGTGTGTATACATCAGGTACTGAACCTATACCCGTTGCGCCAGTAGCAGGTGTCGTTTTGTTTTTGTTATATTGATTCATTTTTTCCAGACAATTGTGAAATACGTTCTTATCGCTGAAGAGGAGAAGTAAACCCTCGTTAACTTACGAGTTATAAACAAGCTACTTCGGTACCTATATATAAAGATTTTATTTCAAGATTGTCCCCGCGTGGAGATGGCGAATTCCTTCGTGGAATCCAAGAGAGGAGAAGCACCTAGATATCCAACGGTGCGGCATTACGCGAATAAGCTGATGGCAATTCTACGCTTGTTTCTGTATATATAACCATGCACATACTTATTATATACACCGTACCTGTATATGTAAACTCAGGTATATCAAAAGATCTCGCGTCGAGAGTTCTCTCACCTGACGTGAATTCAAACAAACGAGAATTGATACGCGACGCGCGCGCGTCGTTTTTTCAAATCGGCCAGCTTGATGTCGAATCCTGCGGAATTCACCACAGCTGGTTGCTGTTGCCGATGCTGATGCCGCTGCCGCTGCGAGGTATCATATCAAAAGTTAGAAAACTTTCACTGAGACGGAGACGGTGGTATTGTTGTCCCTCGCATGGTCGTAATGGTCTCCGTGTTTATTCCTCAGTAATATCAAATAGCCCTAAAAGCTGTTCTCACGCACCGCTAGCTCGACCTTCTGACCATTTCTAACTGCGACGTGCTTCAAAACTTGCGATCGCTAAAGCAGATATAAAATATTTTCCTTAGAACTTCCTCTTCTTGTCTGATTCCCCGTTTCATCCCATTGTTAGCTGCTGCTGCTGCTGCTGTTGCTACTGCATACATGACGCAAACTTTACAGTGTATACATATATATATCTACTTATACCTAAAGTCGTATAACCATTTTCAGGATTTATCTAATAGTAACTTTGAAAAAAAAAAAAGCACTTCTGCTCGTTACAGTATTTCTATATCCCTATCTTCATCGCAGCCGCGGAGAGAAAGAGTCAAAGAAATGTATAACCTGCCTGGTTGAAAATCTAGGGTAGGGCGGGGACTCTATTGGTAGATTTGCTCGTTAAATTTCACCTACCGAGGTTGACGTGTGGTCACGATCGGTGACAATTCGATTGGAAGACGTCAAGTGCAATTACTTTTGCAAGCGAAATACTACCACACCTTCATCGAGAGACGTGCTAACGGCACCTTCCAAGAAATAATTTCTAATCTCGTTCATTTATCCGAGTCTAATTAATATATGGTCCCTTTTCTTTTTCGCATACCGCGGGTGGACCCAAAATTTATTTTAGAAACGATGTGAATACCAACTTTCGTTAATATGTCCAACGATTTGACGTGGGTTAACTTTAACAATAGCGAAGCGGTTTCAACGCAACCTGCTATTACAGATTTCGAGAGTTATTAGTGGTTCATATTTTCATTTTCATTTTTAACTAAACTCAATACCAGTAATACGCCATAAGAATACTATATGATATTCAAAAGGCTTCCCTCGTCAGGTTAAAATATAATATTCCCACAGTTGAACGGTGAAAGTGTGAATTTTGAATCCCCTGGGGAAATATAATGGAAACTTAACGAGCCACAAAATATGTACAAGAGGTCCATTTTTGGTTGATAATGTTGAAAAAAAAGAGTTTCGTTTTTTTCTCTCTTTTTCTTCAAACTAGTAATGAAATTGTAGGTAAAGTACACATATAGATCTACGTAAATGGTCATGAAGGGTTATACCTTGTTAGACGTATCAATTCTGTACGGGATAACCTTACGCTATACCACCATATCCGTATGATATCGGAGAGATCTTTCTCAACACGGAATAGATCGGACGAGTGCATATATAATAATCCAGAAAATGAGTTCACCTCCATTTGATACCCGCCGCGGCCTTTCTCGACATCATCATCATCGTTGTCGTCGTCGTCGTCGTATACAATGTATCGCGGAGTACGTAATATATAACTATATTTTTATCTATTCGTTATTAACGTCCCGTTGTGTCCGGGTGACATCTTGCTCTCGAAGGTCACCTGTGACACTGACCCTGACGGGCGGTCTCTCCATCGATGCGCGCATATAACGTCCGATCGGTATAATTCGCTTTATAACGAACCGCGCGACAAGAACGAACGTTTCTTTGAGGTCAACACCATTGTCATACCCGCGAGGCAACTCAGCCCCGATCTATGGTAGATGTTTATCTATAGTTTGACTTCTTTGCAGCTCGTTATAACCTAAGTATTTTGATCGCAGGCTCATTTATCCCTCTATAATACTTGTGTACCTCGATCCTTCGGATCTTGCACTTTTCATATCATATCAACTATATAGGAGGCGAGGCAGTTTCGTTCCCACAGAACATTACTCCACGATTATACTGCCTAGGTATACGGCACATTTATAACCTAGTCATTATTACTGTTGTTCAAACTCCGCATGTATCGAATCATTATATTTTTTTCTGCAAAAAAATTTTTTCCTATACTGCACACGTCTGAATTGTTACACTGGGAAACTTTTCGCAGCTGATCAACGCGTTTAACGAGGATCTATTCATAGAGCTCAAAAATTGATGAATTCCACCGCGCAGTTAACCCATAATTTCATCTTCATTCCTTATTCATTCTTTATCTAAAGTATGAGATGCAAGTATGAAAAGAGATTGAATCGAGTGAGCTAAGACGTGTCATCTTGACGGTTAAAAAAGATGCTGCATCTACGCAGGATCCCGCCTCTGATGGTATTTCGCGTCACGTTGCACCAGAAGATGTTTATTGTCACGGTTATTTATATATTAATATTTATGCAACGGCACGTGTAGGCCACCACTTGTTGCGTTGAGATCAGGCTATTGTGTTTTAACTGCGAGTGACTACCTTCACCCATTTTAGTACCACCTACGCGTAACCGAGCCGAGTAACATATCCCTATATCTTGCAGCAATAAAGATCCAAAGCTTCTTCAGGTGTGAAGAAATGATTTGAAGACATAACATATCCTGAAACAAGATCGAGGAATAACGATTTTTTTATTCAAATATGTGTAGAGCATTATTTGCATCGAGTCAGAGCGTGATTTGTCACAATTTTTTGAAAACTTGAACGATCAATCACGAGAATTTTAGTAGTAAGGAATCAGCTGCTCTCAACCCTTCCAAAAACTGATTACTAATTTATTCGTAAAGATGCGGTCGCGTTACTTGCAGAAAAATTTTTGCCGAGAATGAACGACCGTGACGATCGAGATTTTTCCTCCGGTAAAATCCTCGGTAACCAAATCTAACTCCACCCTTAACTAGACGTAACCTAAAACTACCTTATGCAATAACACATTTGAATAAAACACTCAGTTGTCAGAATGGCGCATCATTTACCCGACCGTCGAGACTCGTATTTCTTGTTTTAAATCACCTCACGTCTAATGTGCCTGTATAGAAGAGGTGGTCTCGCACATCGTTGCGGGGCAAGGTTGGCCGGTCGGCGTAGAGAAGAATGACGTTGCTAAAACAGCAGTCAAAAAATGAACAGAAAAATCATCTACCCATCAGCTTCGACTTTAAGCGCGGTGTAACAAATTCCACTGATTCCTCGCGTTCTTTTTTTTTTTTTTTTTATTACCATTCAACACATCATATCATCAGACTTTGTATCATTCATTTGCAGAAATTGGTTCGTGTCCGATCATTATTTACTTTGATTGGTACGAGTAAATTGTAGTTTTCTTATTTTTCTGCTCTTACGAGGGTTCAACAGCCATATTTGAAAGGTTGGTTCGAGTTCGTTGCTCCTCGGCATCAGGAAGGCTCTCAGGTCGGTCTTGGCTCTTAGCTGGCGCCAAATCCTGCAAAAACCTGACGCCGGACCTTGCTAAAGTATTTTTAAACCGTGCACTCGTCGCGCCAGGCCATCTTAGGGCTCCACAGATTTGTCCGTACCTTATTGTAACCCCCAACTGGGAGCGGACATCGTGTAACGCCGATTCTTCCCGGATTAAAAACAGTTCTTCGAAAACTCCGAAGATTTTTTTCATTCCGTTTTCCGATTATCACGAATCGACATAATCTCTACGTCGATTCCAGATGGACGTCTGTGATTCTGAGGTACATCGAGAGCGACTGATCGACCTAAATCCAAATGAATTCGAATCATTTCCTTCGACTCCATGAATCACAGTCAACTAATGCCCTTCACCTTACGCACCGACGATAATATCTCACGTTCTTTTAGTCGGTACTCGACATTCTATTTATAATCTGAGTAACGCTCAACTCGTGAGATTCTCACTGTACCAGCTGTACGACCTCGTGATTAACATAATTTTAATAAGCAAAACAAGCACGAATAATATTCTGCCAGTATGCTCCCAGGTGACAACTGTGATTGACGTTGGATACTTAGTTTCAAGGTATGAGACGCGGGAATTACGATGGACGTATGTGTTGAGTGAAAAATGTAATAAAATTCAACAATGAAACGTCCGAGTTTTTAATGTACACAACAGTGCAGATAAACGAGAGCAAGATTTACTCGCGTTCCATTAAAGGCGGCTTCAGATAAATTATATAAATTACATACCCGGATTTGGAATGGCGCGATTTGTTCGGTTTTAAGCCAGCTAAAATTACGTTCATTTAGCACCGCGAATCGAGAATGGAAACTGGGGCAAGGTGGAGAGAAACAAATGGTATTCAAATCCTCCGAAATGATTGTTTGAAAAATTTCAGACGCAGACTAGAATTGACTTAAAGAATTTAAGGAGAACGTAATTTGGAATTCTTCGACGGAACGAAGACGGAAGTGAGATGCATACATTATACGATACAACACCCGAGGAATTGCGATAGAGTGTAGTAAAATATCATAGATGATGTAACCACTAGCGTCCATCAGGCGCGTAATGGTTCCCTGAAAAACCGCAAAGATAAACGAAACACATTTCGCAACGTTTCAACTCGACGGAATATTTGAACGGTGCGTTCAAACGGACATCGGTTTTATTTCTTAGCTCGGGTATTTCCCGAATTCTTTTGACTTGACGCAAAAGACATGCGACTAAAAAAACTGTCTGAGGAATTGGCAAACCTTGCGCGATGTTTGCCACACATCAAATTAACCGAATACGATATGAACTGACCTTTCCAATAAGCAGTCACACTTCAATTAATCGAAATATCGATAACCAGGAATCGATGCAGGAATCGTAACAATCTCCGCAAAGTTTAGTACTGGAATAGTAGATTATACATGAATACTGAGGTGAATACCTAATTACCATATTGCCTCGTATAATTTTCATATACCTCTAGCAAGGCCTGAGCGTTGTTATACGAAGTTGACATCTACAGTATTTTTACATCGGCTATACAAATTTTCCCCCGCGGCGTTCTCACAATTACGAAACAAATTCTAATTGATTTTATTAGAAAGGCGTTAATTTCTCAAGTTATTGTTAACCAAGGTCAACGTGAAATATATCGGCTGTCAAGTTTAATTGGATGAAAATGAGAACCGAATGTATACGTGTAACATGCCGCAGCTTGGTCGGTTTCGGTGCCAAAAACTACTTTCGCGACATTGAAATTCTCCCAAGAATAAATGAAAATCTACGATCAGAACCAAGTCGCCTATTCGATGATGAAAACAATTCGATGAGGGATCATCGTCATTCACTCGCAACATCCTGGCGCCTACCCATCAACAATTATTAATTGAGCGGACGACACGTTTAATTATAAATCGCACCACGCTCAACCTTGCAGCATGAAAGCGCGCGGTGGGAATTATAAGAAATAAAAAAAAAATTAAAAGAATGAAGAATGAATGAAGAACATCGAACAATGAAAATTAGTGAAAAAAATTTGCACCCACATAGCGAGAACGCAGTAAAGCGCCCACAAGATTTTCTCCTCTTTTAATACACGTATACGTGGATACCCACATGCACGTACGATACACGCACGCGATAGACTATGAGAGCATGGTATATGATTTGCATAAAACATGTCTTCAATGACCCGTGTAACCAAGAAAATATTCGCACGCTAATTCGCGCTAAATCTCTTCTTATAGCTGCGGTTATCCAGAGCTGAGCGCAGCTAGTCGCAATCAGCGGGGGATTGTCTATATGGTGTAAAATATTTTATTTATACATGTTATATAGTTATATACATGAACGCAGCGGGTGCAGGATACCCTAGACGTGCAGTATTTGCTTCCGTAGAAAAACATTAATCCCGTGAAATCGGATAACGTTGATCACCTTCGACAGTTCGCAAAGTTATCTAGAAAATTTCATCGGTGCGTTGCGAGCGGCGTACACGAGGGATTATATACCGATCACGAGGAGTGGTATGTGGAGTACGTGGGGAGCGTAAAACGAAGGGGACATCCCATATGGAAAGGAGCGAACACTACATAGTATATATTCGAAACCCCATCGACAAATATGAACAGATTCGATACGCCCATACCGATTCCATTGAACGTACGGTGTGACAAACGACGCGCCTTGTCACGTGTAATATTCTATATCGGGGAAAAAGATGAGCTTTTTATATCGCGGAAAAATATATTTTATGAATATATAGGATCGCCTTTGTCGATGAAATATAGTATATACGGTGTATTATATTTACGGATTTCTATAGCACCTAATTAAGAAGAAGTTGGGAACTGATTTGGTTTTTCCCTATGTGAATGGAGGGTAGAAATTGGTCCATTATAGCTGCACCGTAGCTAGGTGGTCTTCCAACGCGAGATCGGTGCATAGCCTATAGAAAGGCCTACTTCTTCTTCGTCCAGAAAAGGTTATACTCCTGATGGGATAAGTCTAGATGCGGTTTTGCGTTTAGTAAGAGCTGTCACTGTTTTTCATTAACACAATTCCAGGTTAAACGCAGATAATTGAAGGCGGATTTCTATTTCAAGATGAGACGACTCTCGCCGATATATTACTATATACTGCATTATAATGTATGTTGTTATATGTTCATTTTGATTGCACTCGAGATCTCGGTTAATGATTTTTTTTTCTTCGATTTTTTTTCTAATTTTCTACAAAGTTATATTATACCAACATGTGATCGCTGTTACGTCTCTAAAATATTACATTCTAAATCACCAGACCACAAACGCACTTAGAGATGTAACGAAGCGAGAGAAAGAAATTAACTTCCCCATGTGTAAATTCGATCTGACCACAAATTTGTCACGAACGTTACACAAACGTACGTCACATCTGAAGTTACAACTTCTTTATTTATTACGCAATCGAGTTATAAGGTTGGTATTTACGCCCGAGGATAGGGAGAGAGAGAGCAGCGACGGCTCGCTATAGGTTTTTGATATCGCGAAACCAAACTGCACAAGTTGCTATGAACTATTCGAATAAAGAAATACTCGAAGCTATTCGTCTTTAAAATATGCACCGATACAGGTATGTGTTCACATAGGTACGTTGATTTGAATTGAGGTGACGGTTTAGCGTGTATGGGATTTTACTATCGATTAAAATGGTTACCGAATATGTTGTAATGTGGTCTCGGGAATACCTTATACCCATACTATGAGTTTAGCGACGTTAAAATTTGAATTGTAAATTTGCTACGACGATCCGTGATGTATCCAAGCAACGAATGGCCATCTCGTTTCGTATATACATACGTATACCCAGAGTATAACTAACTGTAAATTATATTATCATATAATATCGCGTATCAGAGGAATGTCGAGAGTTTCGATATTTCGAAGATAACCACGGATATAAAGAAATGAACTGAAAATTTGAACTGTGCAGATTTAGATTTCATTCAATCGACGCGGATATGGTAGAGAATTATTTTACAACGTGCTCCATGGCATTCGTTACAGGGTTTACCATTCAGGTCCATAATAAATTGCGTATGATACTGAAAACAGGATTCAGTTTGTTCGAGTTTATGGAAGTTTCATTTCAACATACACGTGATGACCTCGAGTTAGATACGCGACTTCCTCTATTCTTCTTCTCGTATATGTATACATATAATATATATACTACATCGTAAATAACAGTACATGACCGGACTGCGAATGCCAGATAATTTCCGCCGCGACTTTTCCTCCGAGATAATATGAAGAATCAACTACTCGGTGAATAAAAAATAACCATATCATGTAAGAGTCGCAGCTACAGCTACTAGATGCGATAAGAATGAAAATTAAAACTAGTCAATAATTCAAAGGATCAACACGTTTGACGTTTGACGAGGTTTACGTGAAGCTTGAATTCATAGACGTTTTATTGGTACTATTATGGTCGCATTGCAGGAAGGCTTGCACAGTTCTATGTGAAACTGGTCTGCAGCGAATTACGGGAGAGACAAACGTTATGGTATAACGTACGTACAAGTCGCTCGCCTTGCCCCAGCGAGGTGCAATCAATCGGCCATTTTTACTTTCCCGACAAAAATAGAAGAGAACTTCGGGACACACAAAGTTGTGTCGTAAGTAAAAGAAAAAGGAAAAAGAATTAAGGAGTTCAATATTTGCAAGGAATTCCAATTTCGCGCTGTATACCCCTACAGACTTTAAGAACCGATGCAAGGCTGAGTGAGTTTATTTCCAAGTCCAAAATCACCTTGATGAGGCACGCGCGATCCGCGGAATTTTCTTCATCGAGATAATTGTCAGTCGGTATAATTAATGCTCGCGACGAATCGTTGACATGAATTGCCGAAGCGTAGTGTTACGTACCTACGTATACATATACGTAATTAGTATAGCCCTGAATTCGATCTACACGTTCCAATTGTTTGAAAATTTCGTAAAATTCTTTCGTTACCAATCCGCCCCATGACCTATGTATAGAACCAGTCGAACTCTGGTCTTTCGAAACATTGATTTATGTCAACGACTTAGAACTGATTAATCCAGCTGTTAATTGCGTAAATGAGCGAAGCGTAATTCCGACCAATTATCAAACACTTCCTACTCGTTGACAAAGTAAAAACAAAAACATTATAACGTTGCCAATTTATTTTCTACATGTATATCTCCCTATAGAAGAAATTCCTCCGGGACGTATACGTCCGGTAATACTACACGGCAATACGTCTTCCAAGATATACTCGCTCACCTTGTTCTCAAGTGCGACTTTTGACCCGGGAATCTTCAGGAGTCACGACTTTACGCGAACTGTTGTAAAAGCGACGAGTCTATCCTATACCGCCCGACACTTCACGATTGGATAAGTAATTCTTAGATTTTAGAAGCGCAAGGGAGAGCTCGAAACTGCAACTGCTATAGGTACTGTACGTACAGGCATTATCGAGATCCGAGACACGCCATCGGTAGAAAAACGGATAGATATATAAACACGTATAGGTATTCGTACATATGCAGCCGCATATCATATTTCCGGAATCAGATTAAATCCCGTACATGCCTATATACGTATATATCCATAGAAATATTATTTCCGTTTCGAACTTTTACCACTGTATTTTCCATTAGACCTCTATTAATTCATCGAAGACATCGCAACGCGCGCGCGCGCGAGCTAAGCTAACGTTAATTTGTACTCGCGTGAGGTGAAAGGATGAATTATACCCATCGCTTTGAAAATAATTAGCGGGAAGCTGTTAACGAGTGTCAAGACACCAGCGTCTAATGAAACTTGCTCACATGCATTTATATGTGTTTCACCAATGCAATTGCATCGAATATATTTGCAATTTATCGCTCAACCATCCCAGTAGAATCACCATTGTTGGAAATTTCTTTTTTTCTCTTTCTTTTCTTTTTTTTTTTCGTTCACTTTTTGTCTTTCGACCGCAAACGACCCCATGATAAAATCAAGAGAAAAAAAAAAAAACACGATACCGCGTTTTTTATGCACCATAGAGACAGACACCGCCGTACGACCTTGTGAACAGTAAGATAATAGGTAATGGTTTTGCTGCGTGGTATAAATTCATATAGTGTCGCTGTACATGGAAATGTGTGTACATATATATAGGTGGGTTTAGTAACCCGATCGGTGAATGGAGAATGAAAATGCAACGCCTTGAAGTGATGCAATCTGTAAATTGCACCGAAGATATAAAGTTACAAAGAATACAAGGGAGACCATGAAAATTTTCCCGATCGACGTATATAACGAACATGTGGTCCTCACATCGTGCATACTTACAACACGTTAATTCCACCTCCATTTTACCCAGATATGACGAGGATGATGATTTTTGAATCCAAAGCGATCGTTTCCTCGGTCAAGAGATCAATTGAGTCCCACCAACGGTATATATCTTACGTACTATAGTAGGTAATTGGTTGATATATCGGTAATTGCTTCCGAGAAGATCGGCTTACACCCGGTGCGGTACGTAGATACATACATAGAATAACCGGTGAAGTTTCACTACGGACAATATGTGTCTTTACCCCGGGGGCGATCATCGCCGGTTCGTTTCTTCGACGATCACAACGACCGATCCTCTTCTCCTCATCCTTTTCATCGCAATCTGAGGTCAGAGTTCCCAGCACATCGTTAGCCCGAGATGAACCCGGTCTTTGCATGGCGTATCTTGAAATAATAAACCGTATGCAACGAACACGATATTACACAATGCAGAACGTATACCATCGCTAACATCGTATCTAGGTTATATGAGGTTACCCTAATTTTGAAAATGGGTCGTGAACACTAGACGAAACCGGTAGAGAAACACAGTACTCGCCTTGGTAACTTTGTAAAGTTCTACAGAGACACGAGACTTTGCTCATAGCTCCGCTTTACTTTTGCTCGGTGACGGAAGATGAGCGGAGTAATGGTTTCCCCTTTTGTTCAACATTGTTGAATCCCGAGTAACTGTTTAATTTCTCACAACTTCCGCTGCGAAAGTATATCTAACTGCCGCGTTGACACCTGATGCAAAAACCAAAGGAAACTTCGTACCGGACGATGCACATTCATACACTCATCTATATACCTGTATGTTTTATGGCTCACATCGTACCGGTTACCCGCATGGGGGCCTTTAACTCCACGCGTTACATCCCATGGAATTATTTATCGAGGTCAGTCACATGGTGCGTGTCTGAGGAAAACTAAATAACTAAATTCATTGATATTTTTTCGAAACGGAACCACCGACCGATATGTATATAGGTATATTCTTTTTTCACCCGATGTTGATCTACATAATGAGATGTCCAAGGCACGACTATTGAAACGCCGTGTTATACGAAGTTTTGAATTAGCCCATGGCCGAGGTCTTTGAATTTAGTGAACGAGCGCACGTATATATACCTATAGTATATTATGGGCAGTATCTGGTCAAATTGTGTCTCCAAGAGAAATCGTCTATTCAATAAATAGCTCTACGAGTTCTCCGTGGCCCGTTAGGCGTCCACGCATCTCTTACTATACATGAAACCTGTATCTGCACACACGTTCGTTTAATCTACGAGCATAATATTTATCCCATATGCATGCGGTGCAGGACGTTCTCAAACGTTACGGTACCTGCGTATAGCTATATAATGTAGATAATTTTACGTGTACCTTCATTATTTTTGGATATTTTAATTTTAGAATTTTACCTCTACGATACAGGTGAGTCGTTATATTGTTCGTATTCTCACGATGTCAGATCAAGAGACACGAGCGTGTACGATAAATGGATATAATTTTTACATTATCTTCGCGAATAAAAATTCGGCTGCACATCATCATTGGCCTACATCAATGGTCAGCCGCTGACCGCAAATCACTTCTAGATATGGCAACGAATTAAGAAGGCCGATTCGCTTTATTTTCAGACGCGAGAATGACGCAAGTAATAACAGCCTCCCAGGTATTAAGTAACGTCGGTAATACGATATATATATAGATATATACTTCCATATAATATTGAATTATCGCGTACATATATACGTATAGATATACAGTGTGAATTGCACGTTCTGTAACCAAACGAATTTCCAATGGGGTTCCTTTTGTGGTTTCGCAATTGTTATTTTCAAACATTGATCTACGAATCAAATAATAACATTATTTTGTTTCATATTATTTTTCATTTCTCGATTATTGTTACCATATTATTCTTGAAAAAAAAAAAAGCAAAAAAAAACTCGTCGACACATCGTGTGCTCGATTCTCCCATAATATAGAGCAGATAATCATAAAAATATTGCATATATATATACATCTATACAAATAAAAGCCTAGCATTCTGGTAACTCAAGTAGGGAATTGTAACGTTAGATAATATAATATACCCACGTTATAATCTGTTGCATGAATTTCATATACCATATAATATAACAACCTCTTTGCCCTTGAAAATAGTATATTTATACACAATAGGTACAACAATATAATTAATACCTTCGAATATTATATACCTAAACCTGTTACGATAATGCGACAAACTATGTGGAGAACCTTTCAACTATATGTATACGCGTTATTATATAAAGAGAGAAAAATGTAAAAAAACTGTAAAAACAAACAAATGTATAAATAAACAATAAAAATATGCCAATCATAATTAATTCGCTCAAAGATTTGAGTCGCCATCCGATGCGATTGTATTGAATGGATATGTTACATAGTGACACTGACCCTGAAAAAAAATGCACATTCTTAAGTAAATTTCCTGATGAATTTCAGATAATATTCCGTGAGAGAGGGATATCTTACTATTATTATGATTATTATTATTAATTGTTGCAACTCGTGTTTCTAACACCCTGTCAATCATTTTAATGTACCTCGTGCACCCATTTCGCATCGCACGTGGTGGCCGCTGCCGCTGCTACTGGTAGCGGCATGGGTATACGTACTCGCTCAGATTGAACTTTCTTTCCGCAAGAATTACGGCCGTTTATACCTCACACGATATTTTTTGACGTATCAATAATAATCAAGCGAATGACGTGCCGCGTGTACTCGAAGATGGGAAGAAAAAAGAAGAAGAAGAACAAACGAACCTTCTAACTCGCAAAATATCATACACATGTTATCCAAACTTTCGAGCGATCGTTCTCGATGTATATCTAAGGAATAAAAATAAAATGAAAAATTGAAGAAAAAAAAAACGAACAATAATGTTTTACTAGTACCTTAATACTGCAGGGTGTACCGCGGGAATTATATGGAGAATATAATAGAATTAAGCAAAGGAAAGTTATCATCGATTATAACGAGAAAAACTTTCGTTTCTTTTATGAATATATCCACTCATAGATCTGCATATAAGGCATATCCTCGTATGATACATAAAAGAGAAAGAAGGAAAGAAAATAAGAATAGAGAAAAAGAATTTTACTTTAGGCTGCGCGGTACGCGATATGATCGATGAGAAATAGCTCTACAACTTTAGAATTTTATCTGTGCAGGTGTCTTTTTTTCACCACTATAAGATGGGAAACAGGTATTGCCCAATATGTACGATATCAGTGTGTGCGCGAGTACACCGAACGTTGAAAGTTTAAACTCGAGTCATACGGGAGCTCGTGATCATTTATATGGGTGCAGGCTGATAGAAACTGATTAATTTTTTTCAACGCCTATACCGATGGTAAATCGATAATTAATTAATAAGCTTGATCTAAACGCGGTTCCGAATCATCCGTAGGTATTATAGATTACATACGTATAGTGTGTACGGAAAACGTTTTCAGAATTTGATTTTTTGTTTCTTTCTACTTCTGGTATTTTATCGATGGTCGACATATTTTATTATTCAAATAACGTAACGTGATCGTGATCGTAGTTGAGATACCATAAAGTGTTACATAATAAGTTAATTTCATATGCAACGGACAGTAATATATATATGTACTATTATAGTATGTGACATGAATACGAGTAGCCCGTGCCGTGATCGTGAAGCCAAAATGTAGGTTCCTAGAAAGAGAATAATTTGATTACTGGTTCGTCCCAATCATGATAATCATCATCATTATCATCGTATCAAATCCTTGGCAGAAGGGTGTTCCGATTGCGGGTTCGACGGAAGGTATAGGACGTGTATGTGTATAATGTAGATGCTTATGTACAATCGAGAGTATTCGGTGGTGAGTAAAAGTGAAATGAAAGATGGTGGCGAGCTGTACATATATAAATACGTGTGTGCACGCAGGTTGAAAACTGGACGTATCGAACGAACGGGCAGTTACTTCAACTGCTATAGGCTTCGCATGCTCTCGACGTATAATAGGTACATACGTTATGAGCTGATCTTGCGTCAACTTTTCTTCTCTTCGAAGCGATAAACTTTCATGATTAATTAGATACTAATTGGCAATAAAAGAAGGATCATTGCCGATCGAAGCGCCTTGATCCTTCCAATCAGGATTTCTATATACACCCAGGTTCTCATAGCCCTGAACATGTATTTCATGGTCTAGGAACTCTATACCTGCAGCACGCCCATAGACAGGAAGCTCACCCGGAGGTGATAATAGGCTTGCAATCCGCACCCGTTATAGTAGCTTGAAAAATATGATGCCATCGACAAGAACAAAAAAACGAACGTAATAAAAAGATTCAAAAAAAAAAAGGATGAATAAAAAAATCTCCAACACCGCCTACCGTTCTCAAAAAGGTGCGATCGTTTTATGACCGCGTTACAAAAAAAAAAAAAAATGAATAAATGAATACCAGAGTAAAAAAGTCTTCTGGTAGATTAATTATCGAAAATCGATCGATGTGAGAGATAAATATTTTATGAAAAAAAAAAAATGAAAACAGGTGAAAAAGAAAGCGAAGGTTTAGATATTAGTTTGAAAAATATACGAGGCGTAAATATGGTGTTTGTTAAAAGGAATACGAGTCAACATTGCTCTGTGTTAATTGCGGTCCCAATTATATCTCGTAATCCATTGCCACACCTATCTGCAGTGCAGTGTATGAAACCGGCATCGCAGTTGTTTGTTCTTGATTCTTGTATAAATAGAGGCTTGGATTTTAAATAAAATAAAATATCAAATTTACGAGCATCTCAAATGTAAATATATCTTTACGATTATGCGTGCTGCAGGTAGAAATCGTCCTGAATCTTCCCCGAAGTCTTGCGATATCTTAAATATATATTTAAAACTTGACGATCCTATGAAAAGTGCAACTTCATTTCATTCCACACGAGAAATGCATTTTATATACACATTGCATCGTATAGGGGGAAGTCCGGCAGTACCGGACGGCAGGCAGTATCGGTCATTAATTGGTTCAGCTTTTCTAAGACAGATGGGATTGATCTTACTATTGCAAACCACACATGCTACCTATGCAAACATGCAAAATAAACTGCAACTTCGTATCGTTGCGCGTTTGTCGAAATTATTGCCAAATGTCTGTTTGATAAACAACGCGCGTCACATAGGTAAACTTCGGAGTGCTACTGCATCAGTTCGAAAGAAGGTATTCGAGCAGATATTTTTGTTATGTATTCTTTATTCATCTGTCCATGAAATGCCAAAAAGATAGTTCCGAAATATATACCATTTCTAGCCCATGTTCGAACGAAATATTATTCTGATTCTGACAGTACCGGACACTTCGTTGTCGGACAGTATCGGACACAGATTAGGTCCATATTTTGAGATGTTTTCTATTTCTTTTGTAGATTTGTGATAATGGCTGATCAAAAAAGAGATAGTATCGGTAAGAGGGGTACTTGGAATCCAGATAATATGCATCTAGCAGTCAAAAAGGTATTGTCTGGAAATATGAGTTTGAGAATGGCAGCTGATCGGTATCAGGTTCCACGAAGCACACTCAATGATCGAATTCGTGATATCAATAAAAATAAGGTTCATGAGGCCTGTGCTGATTTATCGAATACCGCGAATGGACATTTTTGTGACCATTGCCTAAAGTAATGCAGAGAATTAGCTATGTCCGATACTGGCGGACACTTTTGTTATTGTTGATTTTTTTGGAGTTTCGTAATTTTGTAGTAAAATTAAGAGTATATGAATATAAAAATATTCGATGCATTCATTCGACAGGTAATAACACAATAAACATTTACCAATACCTGTTCAACAAATATAAGACAGTTTCGACTAAAAAAAGACAAAAAAACCTTAAGCGGTCGGTACTGCCGGACTTCCCCCTACACATCGCGCAACACTCGGAACACCTTATATAACACCGCGACACACTTGCAAACTCAAGGAATGCTGTGCATGCACCTTAATTGGAGGTACCGATCCACAGTATAAACGCTATTCACTGCGCTAATTTCGAATTTTATTTTTGGCGAATGGCCTATACGCGAATCAAATAATTTGTCGTCACGTGATACGTATACCTATATCCTTCGATAAATCGCACTACACGGTTCGCTGAATTGAAACTTTTTCTTTTTATCTCTTTTCTTTTTCTTATTCTTTTTTTTTTTTTTTTTTTTGTGCGTGTATAGAATATACATATCCGCGCCTACATATTTTTGCCGTATACAATGGTGTCCCAGAGACGTCATTCTTGATATATACTTATCATCTAAGATCGTTATTTTTATATCCGTGAGAATAGAAAAGTGTCAAGTTTGGTCTCCACCTACGACTACACGACGGTCGACAAAAAGATTAATAAAATAACTCTGAATCGGGTATAGATCGACTGTAAGTTATACATTATCTCTTCACATCACGTCTTATGCAGAAGAACTATTATCATGTACCTTAAGTATATGTATATTATTTAGCTTGCGAAGCACGCGCGCTTCTCGTTACGTCAGATTGAAATAAAATCAAATATTTTCGGTGTACGGTTATATCTATAGTATTCTCAATCATAAACCGTTCAAGAGGAAGTATCCATTAGCGGTACATATACGTACTTCCTGAATAAACAATCGGCAATAAGGGCTTATGTGGCAAGACTATGCAATGAGTTTAAAGATACTGATTTTTTTTTTTATATTTATCTACTTTTTTTAAACACGCCAAATCTCTAATGACAATCGACACGAATGTGAATATTACACATGTATATATTCGCTATTTATTTGTATTCATTGTTGTTCTGATCATACGTAGTAATTATTACGAAATACATATGTAAGCTTATTGTGTACAAATAAAAAAATGAATGAATTTGAATATTGTATATATTTTTTTACTCTCTTCATACGGCATTATCATTCCATATCTGATTGAAAAAAAAAACAACAACTAAGTGATACAAACGGGCATACGAAACTCGTTCGTATCCAGTTTTTTATTTTTGTTTTTTTTTTTTCAAAAATTTCATTCTCTTATTTATTTATATTACATTATACGTACACGTATAATATATATACGCATAACCTGAATGATCACCTATAACTATATATCCGCGTATAGTAGATTCAAACCTGCTGCAGCCACACGTGAGATCAAACGACGAGTATATAAGTAAGACCTGCGTGCCCATGATAGTGAAAAGAATAATAATTGAGAACCCTGTAGAGAAGTTACACAATGTTTATTATAAGATATATATACTCTCGCTACCCAAGCTATATATCTATATACCTTCTCATCTATCTAACCGCCATCCAAATGCCGAGAATGATATAAATTAATTAATTTCAGTTATATCTATACGAGCTTTATTTTCTTTTTTTCTTTTCATCCAACGTCCTAGTATAGGAGCGATAAAAATTTCTATCTCCGGTAAAATAATGCAAGATCCGAGTGTGTGTATGGTTGACAAATTTTTTTCAATTTCATAATTTCTTTTTTTTGTTGTCCGTCTTATCGCGTATGATCCTTCCGAAGCGAGGAGAGTCAGGAGCGTATCTTATTCATCTTCATCGACTCGGGTATATCTAGGCATATACCTATATGTACACGTATATACCTATACCGTACACATAACCTTCGTGTAGATAATTTTTTAAAGTAAAAATCAAGTTTTGCCGGTGAGCCGCCGCTGCAGCCGATATATACGCTGTTGCTGCCGGGTGTTATTTTTGTACGCGTTATTTCTTTTCACAGTCAGGTTACACAGTCAGATTAATTCCTCTGCAGCAACGACTCTGCAGCGACGACCAAACGACGCGACGCGACGCCCAGGATATCGCTAACGCCATCATCATACCTACCGGGGATGGCGGTTTATAGTTATGTATAGGTGGCTGGTAGGCCCCGACGAGCCTCGCGTCGTACTGGTCAAACAGGTCATTGATCTGACAGTGGCAGGTCTGCCTGCAGACTCATTCATGGGGCAGCCATATTTCCTGTGCAAGCTGAATTCGAAAAGCCGAGAATACGCTTCTACACTTCTCTGCCGAACTTAAAAATAACCTGGACTATAAGGGATAATACATACCGCAGGTTTCCAATGCTCATTTTGGTCAACTAAACCGATCCAATTTTTACGCACAACGTATTCCGTAAGAAAGTCAATGAATTATTTCCTTTACGCTCGCGGTGAAAGAGGAAGAAATTCACGCGCGTTCAATCACTAGATCTTTTTACTCAATGAAACCGGTAGATAGTCTTAGGAAAAACGCGGTTTCGGGAAAACTCCCAAATAAAGTTTTTACTTATCCTACCTAATCGCGTCTTTACGATACACTATGTTCGCGCAGAGGTTATGACGTTTCTGGTATACCGTAGATGTGGCACACTGATTTTTATTCATCACTTTTTAGACCCAAGTATAATTGGTAAACGGTGCAGTAATTAACATTATAAAACCGCTTTAGAGCGTAGATATATATAACGCCCATCTTTATTGATCGGTATATACAAGCCGCGTTGCTGCACCGGATATTATTTGGACCAAAAAGTGGTTGAATGAATAATCGATGATTTTCCAACGTTGCAAACACTCTCTTGTGATATTCTTCTGTAGTGTAGTCATAGAGATTTTTATTCGATTGTTTTTTGTTTTTTTTTTTCTTAATATTTTCAACCGGACTATCAAACCTTCCAACGATTATAATCCACACTACTCGCGCGGCTAGTCGTCGCAGAATCGTTTTAAACCGTCTAGACGCGGAGGCGTCGCCGCGTCCACATGCCCAGAAATGCATTAAACGACAACACTACGTTTATATTACCATATAGACCCCGCTTTGCGATTCAATTCAAAACCCCTAGATGTATAATATACTATGCTTTCGAATAGAATCCATTAGGTCACAATTCTTGAATGAAGTCACATTTTTTCCAATTTCTTTTTCTTTTTATTCTACATTCGTTTATTTTTCACCCAAACTTTCGAAAATACCATCGCGCTGAATGTAGAGCATAAATAATGAGAAGCGTTGTACATGTACAAGAATTTAAGTTTAAGCTGTAAGCTTTCTTCGCCAGCTGTAAAAACAACGAATATTTAAAGACGTAGTGCGTGAGGACAGAAGTATAACGAAGAACATCGGGCAGTGTTTAGAATTAGAAAGAACTTTTACGTTCTACCCAAAAACTATATGTGGTAAGTTTCGACATTTCTCAACACAAAATTGAAGTTATAGAGAAAAGGAAAAAAAATTGGAATACAAGTACTGGGGGGTCATCTTTTCCCTTTTTTTTTTCTTTTCTCTTCTTACTACCGGGGGGGTGGATCGGGTCACAGCTGTCTCAGCTATACGCGTGACGAGTGATGCAACTGGAGACTTCACGTGTGCGACTTTGCATGCATCGAGGAGTAAGTATAAGAAGTCGCGATGCACTTTATTACGTACTACACTATTATTTGCCGAACGAAGTGTACACGTCAAGAATTATGAGACGGCCGGCTTTGCAGTGTGTCATAACATTTTATTTAAACGCATCTCTGCGAGCACACAAACAATTGTTGAAATTATCGAGTCTCATATTACGTTATACATGCGCACACGTGGGATTATCATCATTATTTATTTTATTTTTTTTCTCCACTTTTTTCTCCTTCTCTTACATGAATCTTGTAATTACCGGCCATATGGTGAGAGAAATTCTGAACTGAAATTCCACTTCCTATGTGTATAATATAATAAACTAGCTCAATTGAATAAATATTTAACATCGTGCAAACTATGATGATAAAAATGCATTCGAATCTGTTTTAAACTTGAAAGCCTAGCTTATATCCTAAACGGGTTTAGGTTTGTACATATGGCCGATGAATATTGATCATCAATTTTTAATCTTTTTTTTTGTTTTATCAACGCTTAGGGAATTCCATGTACATATATATACATATCAGTTGCAAGTTTTTAGTATATTACGAACTAAAACTTTACGATCTCGTCTCATCTCTGTTATTCATAGTTTTACGGTGTTTCCGTCGAACCGAAGGGACAAAATCTCCTCGTTTGTCATACGGCGTATAACGCGGGAGAGAAAATACCGAACATCTAGATGCGTATATAGCTGCCGTATCGACGTATGGACGTATGACATTATAATGTCAAAGTAAAATATTTTAACTCAAGTTAAAGACTCACCACAAGATCATGGGACGAAGCGAGTTTCGCTGTACATGTGGCGTGTGTGTATTGTACGTGTACGTGTTGGGTTAAATATTTATACTGCAGTGAGCTACACAAACAGTGGCGAGCTATGCGTCGAAGTGCGTGGGATGCACCAAACCCCGATGCTGTTGAACTGCAGGATACGAAGCGGCAGCTTTCAACCTTTCGGTAATCCGACCGGCTACACGGAGAGACCGTTTTAGTGACGATCAATCAGAAATAGATGCTCATTCCTAAAAAATTTAGTAAAGTAGTGACAATACTGATTTTCCAGTAATAGCTTTTAGCGACGCTTGAAAATGATTACCAGTCTGGAAGAAAAACTGTGGGACTGCTGAGAACATTGTTGGTATTTATCGCTACTTAAGTTGGGAACTATTACCAGCGTGAATAAAAATTATGCATTCGCAAGAAAGCATGGCTATACATAGGATCACTATTTCATACTTGTATAGGAATGAAACTCAATGTGATATGGTGCGAAACGCTTGCGCGAATATTACAACTGGTAGTATGCATATTGTTAGGAACGGCTACTATACACTATTTGTGGGATTGCTGTACTCGCGGGGAATTGATTCCAAATTATTTTTTTTCACGAACTATTACTATGTAGTTTGGGAATGATCTCTATATTTTTTTGGAATAGTTTGCAAAATGCACAATTTTCTGAGAATTCCAACAGATTTCTTGGAATCTCTCAAAATTACCAAGTTGGAATAGTAGTCGTTACTAAAACAGTCTCTCCGTGTATGTAACGAAACCTGCACCGACACCGAGTACGTATAAGATCCAAATACAAGTATATCATGAATGTGAAGTCCTGCGGTATATAAGATATTGCGACGATTATTTTCCGACGAAACTTTTTTTCAGATGAACGATACGCGTAATTCGGACTTGTCGGCGAGGATTTAAAAGCTAATGTAAATTCAAGGTGACAACGAGTACGTCGGAATTTGAGACATCAATTAAATCACGGCTACCGAGTGCACTCGATTTTTCCTGGTAAAAGTAACGAATTCCCATTCGTTTATCCGTTTTCTTTTCTTGTTTTTTTTTTTATTTGGTTTTCAGGTTGAACAGACAATGGAGTTAAAAAAATGAATGAAAAATATTCTGTTGATCCACGCGAAGCGCGTAATCCTGAAAGACTCGTTGTACGGTATTAAAAACTCTCCTTCAATCAGCGATAAAATATTAACGATTTAATTGGTTTCGCCTAACCGTTAACTTAAATATTATATTATCAGGCAGGTTGGGTGTGACGTGAAGAAACTTTTGCGGTTATATACCAGGCCTACTTTCTCGTCGCGAGGGTTGAAAGAGAGGATACAACTTGCTAACGAGAAAACAACTGAATAAAGGATATTGAAGTTTTAAGCGACGCGAATGACTGAGGTAATCTCCCCAAGACTCAATTAAAAGAACTACAATATCGGTAGGGGAGGAATTCTTCTTCGTTAGCTGTCCATTAAGGAAATCGTGGGAAAGAAAATTACCGATCTAACGCCCGGGGTATACGTATAACAATAAACCATAAGAATCACTGACAATTAAAATAGCCTCTTGTAAAACCTCGTACGGTTTATCGTATAGATTTCTCTCTCAAGTTCTGACCCTCGGAAAATGCTGCGAGCCGTAAAGTTTTAGAAATTCATTTTTTGAACGGGACGAAACTTTGTCAGGTTTAAGATGGATGATCAGACCGTATCGTGCGGTTGTTCGAGAACCTTATTTTACTTTTCTTTCTCTCCTTTTTTTTTTAATTCTTATTTTTCGTTTTTTCTTTTAATGTTTTCTTATACCGTAAGAAGTCTTGGGCTGTTTTATGGGATGCGGTATATATATAGTTGCACCTGCGCAAAAGTAATTCTCTCATGCATAAACAAGTATGGAGAATGTTTCTTTACTTTTACGTCCTCTCGCGACGCGAGTGTATAAACGTTTGTTTTCCGTTTAAGCTCATTACTACGTGATGCAGAGAGAGAGCGAGAGCTAATTTATGATCTAACGTTTAATCTCGGGTGCAGCAAAATTTTATACGTTATGACCCCCTCCCCCCCCCCCCCAGGCCAAACGAATCGCTCGCACTTTATTTCTTTTCACCGTACAATACACATTTTCCTTAATAAGGATGCGACACATCGATGGCGTACGTTACTTGACGTCTACATAATATTGTTCGTTTCTCTAAACTTCGTGTATTTCCCCATCACGCGATTTTAAAACAATGGGAATTATACGTTCGACGTGCTGGGCGCCGCGCCGTCGAGAAATACCCTTCGAGTCTTGAATCGCAGACGAGTCTTAAAGCACGCACAGAGTGTCGTGTGACACGAGCAAATATACATGTAATAACGTTGGTGTATTTTTCGTTTTCTAACCGAGTTTAACAAGTTTCATTTGAAAATCATGGAAACTAAAGTAAAGTACACGGTTTGCTTGGAACTGATTTTTTCAATATCGTTTTACGGACTCCTCATCTATCACCCGAATAAGATATAGGGGGACAGGTAACTATATGAGCGTAGCAAACTCGGCGAGCGCGGAATATAAGCTAACTTTTCAGTTTATAAATCATAGACAGTCCTCGAAGTATTGACACTAGGTTACAGTCTAGTATCGCCCATAAGAATCGCATTTCTCTGCAGTTAGATCGCATTCTCCAGCATTCAGAGCAATCTTTCGAACCGATGCAATGCAGCTGGTTATGCTGCTGCCGCTGTTGCTATTGCCGTAAGAACGCCAGACTGTCCTGGGATAAGCTGGTGACTTTCGAGTACGTCGATTAAAATCTGTTTCAAATTTACAGCCTCGATACGAAATCTTTGAATTGATGCACTGCAGCCGGAACTCGTGCGCGGCGTATACCTATACCGTTCGCTATGGTGTGGCAAATACCGAAGTATAAAGAGACCAATATTTTCAGCAGCAGCAGCAGCAGCTGATCTCTCTCATTAGGAGAACAGAGCCAACCAACAGCAGCAGCAGCAGCAGCGCTTTATATTCCATAGTGACGTAGTTCAAACGATTTATTGACAAGAACTAGTCTCACTTTTTTTCTACAATTTTTTCTTTTTTTTTTTCACCGCTATTGGATATGCTTTAATTGATCGTTACGTAACTCGGAGTACCCAGTGGATAAGTAGGCCGCAACTAAGAAAATATACTATAGTTATCTATATATACACGTGTAAGCGACGATCTATATGCGATCTACAAAAGTCTTTGAGATCGATCGCCGGAACAATGTTTCCATCCACTTCTAATTTTATAGAATATTACATCTCAAAAAAAAATAGCAACCCTTTTTTTTTAGTTTATTTATTTTTGGATTTTTTTGTATCCTGGTGTTAAGAAGTGGAGATCATGAACGGGATTTTTAGACGTGGACACCATTTTGATGTTGAATCAATAACTCTTGGCGGAGAATATATCTGGAGAATCCGGCGAGACCCAGATACCCAATTTCCTCGACGAGGTGTGTAAGTACGAAGTTTACTATGGAGATATGTGACCGTGTCGGATTTTTGAAAAATCTAACCATATATGATCGAGTCGATTAGTTATCGATTTTTAAAAACTCTTGCAACTCAATCTTGAAATGCGATACATCAATTTCGTCGTGCTCAATCTACCAGCTATTGGTATAAAGTATAATAAATCATCCGCATCCCCGTTTCGCATATTATTAAGTATAAGTCAATTTTCTCTGCATGCGCGACTGCAAACGAAATATAATGCGAGTGCTGCACCACCCTGTGCAGAGCTTGGATGAGACCACCGGTCAGCTAATTGTGTCGCGAAATGCAGTCGTTATTATGTGCCACACATCATATACCCATTTGTATATAACCTTATACTATATACATACGCGCATTATTCGTTACCTAGATTTACGAACAACGCAGAGTAATAAAAATCCACGTATTGTACTTTACTCACCATAGCTAGAGCTCGTGTACGCACAAGTTAATGTGCAGGTCGCGCGGTTCTCGAGTGATCATAAGAACTGAGCTGATCGTTCGTTCATTATTCCTTGTTGTTACTTATTGTTCGTTATACCTCCGTCAAGAGCTTACGCCGAGCGTCTCGCTGCGTTATATAGGTATATATACTTTAATGTAATTCTTATTGCCAACCATTGTTGCGGCTGATCGCCGATTATTACCGGGTTGTTGAACCAAACCGGTGCACCGCAGTGGCGCCCGACGCCGTCGCGACGCCTGTAATGAGGTGGAGAAGATTGATAAATATGATATATATAGCTATAAAAAGGTGAAAGATTACATATCTCAGAAAAAAGTAGTAGGTTATTGTTGTAACATGTATATCAGGGGGTTTCCCAAATTTTATCACAAAGCACGTCATTCTGACTGAGAGTCGAACACTGCCATCCAACGGTGGTGTAATTAAACGGCATACCTTACCTACGAGTCGCCCACGCCTCTCTCACGGTCGACGCCGTCCATGACGCGAGCGGCACCGCGACGTCCAGAATCCGACATCCGCCCCGGGCCGTTCGGACAACCCGGTCTAAATCTTGCCCCGGTATATGAGCCGACCTGCAGTCGGCTTCAGCCGAACAACAAATTATAAACCAATTGCGCCGTACATTTTTTTTTTTTTTTTTTTCGCTTTTTGTTTTCATTCTCAAACATTTTCAATGGGTTCATATACAGGGTGTCCAGAAAGTCTGGACACGGCTTAATAACTCGAATACGGTGAAAAAAACTGAAAATTTGAATTCGGTTCCTTTAATGATTTTTCCCGAGGAATCGAATGGTCGAATCAGATTTTGGATCCTATGGCCCTAAAAGGGCCCCAGAGGGCCCAACTTTGAAATTTCAAATGGGAACCCTACTTTTTTATTCCATATTTGGATTCGGCGGAAAATTTTACGTACAGATACGTGCCCAAAACTTTCAAAATCGTGAGGCCCTTCGTAGGGCACCTAAATAAGTTTACAGGGCCCAGAATGACGTAAATCGAAATTTGAACTAGATACCTTATTCTTATTTTTAAGTTTCAATCTAGTGAGGAATTTGACATTTTAGACCTTTATAAGGCCCGATATGATCCCTGTATCCCTTTTTAGAGCCCAATAGAAGATTGAAATGTACAATTCTTCAGTGGAGTAATTTTTCAATCTCGAAATAAGTTACTTACTTCAAATTCAAAGTTTCACTGTACGGGACTTTTATACATTTTTAGGGGCCCTACAAAGGGCCTAAGGGCCCTATTAAGGGCTTAAATGTGAAATTCCGCACAATGGATCAAATATTGCAGATAAAAACAAGCTATACACTCAAAATTTCGATTCGCGCCATTCTGGGCTCTGTAAACTTATTTAGGCGCCCTACGAAGGGCCTCACGATTTTGAAAGTTTTGGGCACGTATCTGTACGTAAAATTTTCCGCCGAATCCAAATATGGAATAAAAAAGTAGGGTTCCTATTTGAAATTTCAAAGTTGGGCCCTCTGGGGCCCTTTTAGGGCCATAGGATCCAAAATCTGATTCGACCATTCGATTCCTCGGGAAAAATCATTAAAGGAACCGAATTCAAATTTTCAGTTTTTTCCACCGTATTCGAGTTATTAAGCCGTGTCCAGACTTTCTGGACACCCTGTATATACGTATGTTATACGTTAGACGTTCATATTATGTATGTAAAGAAAGATCGAGGCGTGAATTAAAGAACTTCCTGATTGCATCGTAGAGCGAATACGCGCGTTTGCCTTTGTTCTTTTCATCAGCTGCTGGCGTTGGCATCTGGACCTCATATGGCGACCACGTGCAGCACTACCTGGCCGGGCGTTAACAACCATTGAATGTGGAAGACAATCCTAAAGTTCGTGGAGAAATTCTATTATTCTTCAAGTTATTCTTATCAGTCAATCTATAGAAGGTATACACGTATACTGTTCTCTATGTATGTATAATATTATAGTTTTGAAAAGGAAAAAGAAAAAGAAAAGTATAAATAAAATAAAGTGCGTGACTTCCGTTAGACAATAAAGAAAGCATTTTCTCCGTAATATAACCATATATTGATGAAAACACTCGTTGTCAATTGAATTTGTTTTTTATAATCATTATTATTAATGCACGGAGCGAATGTGAACTACAGTGTCGTCGTAGATGTATAATCTTTAGGTGAAAATGAAGAATCAACGATTAGTTGTTATAATGTCATGAATAAATAACTTCGGATATCGCGAATTGTGGGCTTATTTCCTGTACGCGATATAATAATGTGGGTATATGTATGTAAATATGTATACATATATGTACATGGCAAAAACGGCGTATTCACCGTTATACAAAATAAACCGCAGGAAGCCCAGTTTGACGTAAGTAACCCAATATATATGGGTCTGTAGTTCATTCACTTGCAATGCAAATGTACTCGGCGTATGCACGTTATAAGGCAAGACGACTCCCGCGTTAAATGTATTCCATCCTTTCAGGAGCGATGCGTTAACTTTAATACCTACTATGCGCGTACGGCGTTGAGTAGTTCTTTTCGCATGTACGTATGTACGTAGTAAGTACTAAACGCGTTTTCCCTCCGTGTCCACGTGTCATTAGAAGTTGCTTATACAGAATCACGTGACAGAGTAATACGCGTGTATATTCTTTTGTTTATACTCTTAAAAGGTGAATAACGGTCTAACCGAGTCGAGAAAGTAACCTATGAGCGAGTACAAAAGCGTATATATCTTATATGTAATATGTATAATACAAATATTTGCGTGTATGGGTGGAGTAGAGTTGCGGGTAGGAGTATCAAAGGGAATCTTCAAAACTCCATAAACAACGCGAGCGCGTATATACGTGAGTCTTGCGTTAAGTTCTACCTACATGGTAGGGATCGTGATAAATCATCATTACGAAGATGTGAAAATAATCGAGTTCCTTTCGTCGGATTGCAATTTACCGAGGCGTGCGATATAAACTGAACGTTACCCGGGCGCTGAGTCGAGTTGCACGGTGGGGTTCTATTCTTGGATTATACCTCGCGCTTCGGGATCCTTCGAGATCCCTATACACAACTATACGCTCCGTCTAGATCCTTCCGAGATTTTCCCTTGGGGCAAACCGCGCGTCTTCTCTTTCGAACTGTCTACCTGCTTCATGGCAATTTCTTCCCGAGTCCCTCTGGGTCCCACCGCTGGTCCCACCACCGTACCGACCTTTGCTGGCCGACTGCATTCCACGCCAAGAAGCCCATGGACTCCTCCTGCAGGCACGACTCGCGCTTCACACATGCGTAAGCTTTATACCTCCACACCCTGCTTCGACTAACTTAAACATATATTTATCTATACATATATATAGAAGTTAACGTACGAGTGTCGATGTACACCTACGAGCAGCTCCTCACGTCCGTGCATTTTGTACTTGTCTGCACGACTGCATTTTACGTAAACTCTGCACCCGAATAAAGATCATCGTTGGTATTTCGCCGCAGTTTTGTTGAAACTCAATGACGCGTGAATTATATCAACGAAGCCCTACGATATTTCCCAAACATGTTTAACAACGCACGCGAATACATGTATATATGTATATTCTTATATACAATCTATACATACATATAACGAGATCTTTTTCACTTTCAGAACTCGGTATAAATTGCAAAAATTATGTGCACGCGTATCCGATAACCTTGGAGATACACCTTGAGTAGGTGTAACAGGAACAATAAAATCAAACTCATATGGTTGATCCGTGGCTGTATGAAGCAAAAAATAGATCGAAGTGATATACATATGTACACATATGTAGGTATGTACACGCTAAAGTCTTTGGTCGCGTGTCACCGACACTGTCCTACCAACCGCTTTCTCGTAAACCGCAGGTACACCATATAGATATAACCATTGAATAAAATCATATAATGCATGTAAATATATCGTGTAATTTCATTTCTGCGTTATATTTCGCAGAGAACATCATTGAACAGTGGCTCAATAGCTCGTAGTGTTGAAAATAAAATTTAATCATGAGGGGGGGTGGGGGTGGGGGGAGGCCCCAGCCTAATACGTCACTGGATCATATGGAGTGTGTATGTATGTCCGTAAAGATATACTCTCGCTGAAAAGAAAGCAAAGGGGACGAGGCAAGAAGTACCCGCCATGGTCCAAGGCCAGCCGCTGATGCACAGAACCCTTCGATGGGGGGCATCCATTATTTATCGTTTACACAGAATTGCCGTTCGGAAACCGCATATGATGAGCTTCGATTAATTAATAACGAATTCGGTGAATATATCCACCGCCATCTGGTACAATTTTCAATTATCACATGAAAATAGTGCCAGCTATGGTGAACCAAAGAGAAAGAAAAATTTGGAACATCAGTATAGGGAGTCGACTGAAATGAAAAGAAGTTCATATTTACTCATAAAAGTTTGTTGTATTTTTTTTTTTGCGTTTTTTTTTTTTCATTTTTGTTTTTTGTTTCATTTCTCTCTTATGTATATTCACAAAGGACAATTACATCTGGCTTATAGGTATATTGTAATTTTTTTTTTTTTTTTCTTTCTAAACGTGTACAACTTATGCTAATAATAATTGTTAATAGTAATTACTTATTAATTACTAACGCGTTTTACTCGCTACTATACCCTAAGCATCCTATGATAAGATTTCACTTTTCAAGCACAGTTGCTCGTGTACATTTTCTGTTGTTTCATTTAATTCAAAATTTTGTTTGTTTATCGTTTTTATTCATATCTTATTTTTTTCTTTTCTTCTCTTCTTTGACAAACTGGAAACATTTTCCTTATCAATTATTATATATGTATATCTTATAAATTTTTATTCTCTATTTTATTTTAAATTTAATTCTTTTTTTTTTTTTCTTTCATTTAATTTTTCTTTTTTTCTTCGTACGATGTTGATAATTTAAATTTATTTCAAAAATGAGTCTTTTTGTCAATTGCTTAAATTTTGTCTCACGATATTCCTATTTATTTTAGATCAATTATAATAGTAAACCAAATACGTTTTACAAATATATTAAAAAACTTACTTTTTATTCTCATACGTTTTTCTTTTATTTATTAATATATTAGATTTTCATTCGCTTATTATCCTGTATAAATAAATATTCGTGAATACATCTAAAAAAATGTTCTTTTTTCTTTTCTTCATCTTTTTTTTTTTTTTGTTTTTTCTTTTTGCTTTAACTTTTTCTAGTCAACAAATCATGCATTTGACAATGGTAGACATATGTTTAACCACGAACAAGAGATTCAAAATGAAAAATTTCGTCGCAACGACAACCACCGGCAACGGAAGTTCAACCCCTGAAAGATCGATTATGATTCCTCGAATCGTTTTATCATTTATCTTTTGTTTTTTTCCTTGAACTCACATCTTTGTCTAAATTTGTCGAACAAGGTTTGAATACTTCAACGACGTATCATATCGAACACATCTCAAATATAATTTTTATGTATATCAATATTCGATTTGTATAGACTCGGGGTTGTTTTTTTGTCTTCTTCTTTTAATTGCATCGGATGGCAACTCGTTATTTTTTTTTTTCGAATTTTAGAAATATAACTTTTCATTAAAATTCCTTCATGCTAAATGCTTCTCTCGACTTGTCTCGGCAATGAATTTTTTTTTTTTCGATTTTTTTTTTCGTCCAATGAAATTGTTATTACTTTTTTGTCCAAAAATATATGTACACATATATAAATAGAAACTATGCCTAAATACTATATATATTTATAATATACATATATATTTTGTATATATATATGTGTGTGTTCATGTTGGTGTACATGTGTATTTGTGTGTGACTGTGTGTCAGAGTTCAATGTATGTATGCCCTAATGGGATTTCAGGAAATTCTTGTTATAGAAATGAAGAAAAAAAAAAATAATCATTGTTAATTGGCGGGAATCCACTTTTTCATTTGTTTGGTCCGCGAGGACCACGATCTCCGGATTTTGTACGTTCTCATACTTCCTTCCCGGTCAATTCGACAGTATAATATATGATCCCTGATAATAGGACCTGCATTATATATGGTAATATTATTTATTTCAAACTCTGTTATTGTTAACTACGAATAATATTGTTCTCTGCTGTATTCTGCATATTACTTTTCTTTTCTTCCTTTGTTTGTTTATTAATTTATTTTTCTTTATTTTTTATTTAAGGCGGACATGTTTTATGTTTGTTTTACGAGACATACACATCAAATTTTTCCTTACACTTACATACGGTCGCTACAAACTACGAATGGTATTTCCATTTCTTTATTATTATTTATTTATTTTAATTTTTTTTTTTTTTTAATATTTTCTTTTTTTTTCTCAATTCTTTTTTTTTTAATTTTTTTGCAAGTTTTTTTTTCATAATCTTTTCATACAAAACAAAATGGCATCTTTTTGGCATTGGAAGGAAAAATACATTTTTCAACTTTGCTTTATCGTTCGATTTTATTCAATCAATATTTTTTTTTTTTTTTTCTCTTTCATTTAATTTTTTTAAATAGTAGTATATTATTTTAAAAATCATCTCATTTCTTACATACTTTAGATTTGATAGTTTTTTTTTTCTTTTTCTTTCCTTTTTAATTTTAATTATTACAAGTATTTACTTTCTAATTATTAGTTTTAAATCTATTTTGGCATCGTCGCAATTATTTCTCGATTATTAATATTTATTCACTTATTTACTTATTTTTTTTTCCATTTCTTTTTTTTATAAAAAATTGTATGAACTCTTCTTGATCTCGGAGTACGGATGCGTGACTCCGTTGTTCTGTATGTATAGACTGCGCTTTTTTTTTCTGCGAACGTATCGATTGATTCACACGTTTATTTGCAAAGAAAATTGTTTCTACGATGTCGGAGAATTTTTTTTTTTTTTTTTTTGATAGAAGCAGTTCAATTTATAATCGGAATTGTTCTTCTCTCGAAACTTCGATCGGAATTTGCCAGCATGTGACGTTCAATATATTATATAGATATACATGTATACGTGTTTATGAGGTAATATGAAAATTATGATTAAAAAAATCGTGTTGCGAAAAGTCGTAGTAATACCTAATAATGTTATACAGATACGCCACGACGATCCCATCGTAATTCATATAATTGTAAATTCAAGAGAAAAAGAGAAAAAAAAAATCAATACTACCATGGCATTATACAATATTTGTCAATTTCACATTAAATTCTTGTACATCGTTTAAATCATCGAAAGAAATTACGATTTTGCATTTGTGCCTCGATTCTGTACACTTATGAATTATAAGTGGGAAATTTTACAGATAACAATTCTGCGTAAGGATTGAACAAAAAAGAATCGACAAAAAGGGTGATGCAGTTTCACTGTATATTTGCTATGAGCAGATTTGTAACTTGATTAAATAAAATGAAGAAATTAATGATTCATTCGAAAAGAATCAAAAGATTGGAGCGTTTTACTTTTCATATTCGCTGTTCATCCTTGTATGTGTATTATTTTTCTATCCAAAAATTAAAAAAAAAAAATAATAAAAAAAATAAAATAAATAAATAAATAAAGGACTTACCTTGTAAAAATTTTGGGATAAATTTATAACGAAACCCTGACGCTGCCTTCGCGATAAATTTGATATTGAGATCATCGATCAAATATTATAATATAACGGGTGCATGATGATGATGATGATGATGATAATAATTCGGCATCAGTGTTTCGTAACAAAATATATAGTAAGCTAAAAGTAGTAGTACAATAACACTTTGTCAAACTTAATCAATAAATAATTAAATTACATTTATATTACTAATTATCATTATACGCGATAATAATGAATGATATCTTGAATGATATAATATATTAATGATTCTTATAATACTCGGGGACAACGAAATCTCTCAATAATCAGACCCCAGCGCGCGTGACGAAAAAACAAAATTCGTGAATTGAATTGAGAAGAAAAGAAAAAAAAAAACTCCATGTATAATCAATCAGTACTTCTAATAATATTATTAATTAGCATTTATAATGATCATAATAGTCACAATTGATAATGACAGTAATGATGACAATAATATTATGTAGCATGATAATAATTAATAATGATAACATATAGTTGATGTAAAGTCGATAAAAATCATCTACAATCATGCTAAATTTGCCTAGGATTAAAAACAATAGTATATAATATTATCAATAATAATATTGATTAATCTAATTATAATAATAAATAAATAATTAAAATATAGCAAAGCAATTCTAGATACAGGTAAATTTTTGATTGCTATAATTAAAATTGGAAAAAAAGACTTATACAGGCCACGAAATTAATTAATGTAACCTATAAACTTATATCATGGGTATATACAAAATTGAAATAATACAAAAATTAGATTTAACGAAAATAAAATTACAAAAAAAAAAATAATTATTATAATCGTAATTTGTATAATTTAAAATACGAATTTCGTCTTATGAGCTTCGACGTAAATTTGAGTCATTTCGAGTATGGCTTATTATACTATAATATGTAATAATTATGATGGCGATTGAGATAAATTTGGAAATACTTCTGCAGTTACCTAACATACGTGATAATTTAGTACGTACATTTCGGAAGTAATGAAAAAAAGCAGATAATTCAAAATTCGGTCAACACCCACGTTTTCCTTCCTCGATTAAAATACCGGTTACAACAATACAGGGTGATATAATACCTTTGCAATTGGTAGCCACACTCTTTACCGCACCGGGTTCGTATTATATTATTATATTTTTGATTCAACTTTTCTTTTTTCCCGTGATTGTTAGATAAAATGTTTTGTACTCAGTCGCCTCTTAGCGAGTGGTTAGTATTTGCATTATTTATTTATTTATTTTATTTATTTATTTTTATTTATTTTTTTTTCATCTTTTTCTATTTTCCTTTACTTTGCATGTTAACCATTACTTGCTTAGTATTTATATATAATAGTGCAAAATAGTGCGCGTTTACGAATAAATACAAAATAACAAGCACATAATATACAAAGGCTAGAAAATAAGATATTAATTATGTATATCGTTATTTTTAAATTATTTAAAACTTGAGATCATTTTGTTTTCCATTTTTTTGTTTCGCGTCTTACGATTTTATTTCATTATTATTATACTTCCAAGAAAAAACTAAAAAAAAAAAAATATATGAAATGTGATTGTGCAGTGGCTATACAAATAATCGTCAACCTAATTAATTATGTATATGAACGATTGATTATATTCAATGATATCTAAGCGATCGAATAGTCATAATAATCATAATGATGATAGTGATAATAATAATGACAATAATAATAATAATCATCATGATAATGATAATGATAATAATAATAAAAAGACAATAATAGCAATAATATATGGTGCTACTATAACACGAATTGTTACTTGTAACGTATATTACTTGACGTATATATACTGTACAACACTACGTAGAGCATTGTCGTCATTGTGTATAATAATTATAAGGGCTTTCATATATCCCCCAGCTTAAAAATGATTTCGTCACGAAGGTCAGACGTTTAATCAATCGATATATGAATATCATCACGCGTCAGCAGATTCTACCCACATTTTAATCTCGTTCTTTTTCTATTTCCTTATTCTTTTCATTTGTCTTTGTTTTTTTTTTTCTTTTTATTTTATTGTCGAAGTGTGTTCTTTCCTTTCTTTCTTCAGACTTTTCAGGGACATTTCGCGTGTCGACTCGTCATAAGTCGATGAATTTTTATAGATTTAGACATGATATGCACGCGTAGTTTTAGTTTGCACAATAAGACATGACCTGAAGTTTATATATTTTTAGTACCTATTAAAAGGTCTTCCTAATATCAGGAGCCTCTAGGCTCGAGTCACGCTTATATGGTACCTATTTATTTATTGCGGCGTTGTTATTTTAGCTGCTTCATACAGTTTCATTTATAGTTTTCGTTAAAATAATTAATGCCGACTTTACTTAATCGAGCAAGACGTGAAAAAGGGAAAATTTTGGCAGTGCTTATATTTTCGATTCGGTTGTTATGGAACGCACCTTATTTGATTATTTGATTTGAAATATATTTTTTACGTATGACATTGGCAATTGAATAATCAGGTTCGCACCGATCTCCTGATTACTCCCGGAGATATATCATCATGATGCTGATATTTTTTATCATTTTCGTGATATTGCTATTCGTTTAACTTCGAGTTAAAGCAACGACTGACAAAGAGGGATGATTTTGTTGAAAATTTAACACGGTACCTCACACACGTTGTCCCGCGTTGTCCCTCGATGTTTCAACGCATAACCGCGCCAGCCTCATGTACGAAAGCGTGATCCAATATTTTCAGACCCTTTATTATGACTTGAAATGTACCCTCCGTTAATTGAAACTCATCCAATTGCTCCTCCTTCCTGATAGGGGCCAGTTATCATGCACGGATGCATAGGAAACAACGTAGTCCAAGTCATTGTGGTGTAGGTAGGCGACCTCATCATGAACTGAGAACTTGGTACGCTTGGTATATGAGGTAAAGGTGGTAATTTTTCTCCACCAGCTGCGGTAGGGCTCGTTGGAATCGTTGGCGTTGTTGGGGCTGTTGTAGCTGTAACTCCTAGTTTTCTGAGTCTCATTTTTTCCTCCCATTCGTCCCAACCGTGTCTAGGTCTGTTCAGATTACGGTGTTGGTAAAAAACTAAACTGATCCTAGTCGGATTTATTCGGTTCGGTTTTTTCAATGCCGTTGTCGCGTGCATTTCGTGCTTTGCACATTCGAAAAGTACGCTACCATGTCCCAAAGCAATTGCCACCCCTCCCATCTGAGAATCTTTGAAACATTCTTCGTTGTCAGAAAAATCCGTGACCTCTCCTAAAGGCTCAGCCTTTGGTGGGGGTTCCGGTACCACCGGAAAATAGGGTGGTGGGCCGTAAATATCCCATCGTGGAGTTTCCCACCTTGCCCATCCCGGGTTCATCCCTTGATAGGGGCTCATGCCTTGGTACGGATACTGAGGTGAGTGAAAACACGGCTCGCGTTTAGGCTGTTGGTAAAATTGATGGGGGTATTCGGCCGGCTGATGATAAGGTTGGTGATAGTTGTAGCCTTCCCAAGTGTTGGGATAAGGTTTATCGAATACGGGATAAGTAGGGTATCCGTACTGCGGAAAGGGATGATGCCCGAGACTAGAGATAGCGTGAAAATCTTGGATCTGCTTCATTTCTTCCGCCCACGCTAAACAGTTAGGATTAGTATTCGGAACATCTTGTCTTACATCGTGAAATCCTTCACGTAATTTTTCTTCAGGCCACTCGCTTCTCTTTTGATGATTTGTTAAGCTGTTATTATTTTGCATGGTATTACACCCGCCCCCACCACTCGCGTTTGGATTTTCATTGGAGTGATGATTAATCTTGCTGGGTCCTTGTGGTTTGAGAAAAGTCTTTGCGAATGAATTTTGGAAGTTATTCGCTTCAGGGAGATTCTGATTGGGCGCAGTTCGCGATGGCGGTCTTCCCTTTGGTACGCGAAAAGGTGAGGGTTCCATGGGCGCCTCCCAAGAAGCTTGACTTTTCGGATGTTCACCCTGATTCATACCTCCCCTATCGTTCCACAGCTGCGAACTCTTTTGCTGTTCGTTAACGTTAAGTTGTGAATGGTCTCCTTGTTGATGATCCGGGGGCTTCGGCGCACCCGATCCCCACGTATTAAGGGCGTTCCAATTATTGTTATTATTTCCACACGACGAACCATGTTCTGGAGATGCAGGAACGAATGGGCTTGCCGCTGATCTCATGGGATCTGACTGTCTGTGCGATGTGTTTTTTGCGCATGAATTTTCTGGCTGCTTCTGCTCCGAAGATCCCATCATCATGTTCTGGCTATGGTGCCCTGCCTGCTGATGACCGAGAGGCAGTTCGGGGGACGGTAAATGTAGAGACGGACTATGCGGAACGAAATCCGAGTTCTGCATACCTGCGTAAAGATTTCGCGGTGAATTGAAATGGGATTTTTGAACCTCCGTATCTATAGGAACTGATGACATCCCGGCAGAAGGAACTCCCAAATAAGAATCTTGAGGAGATTGCGGTGTATGCTGCTGGGGATATCCGTGCTGCGATCTTGGAGAAAAACCCTGATTGTGGTCGATTTGTAATTTTGGAGAAGGCAATTTTGATGGTCGTTGATTTCCCATGCCACAATTTTGCATAGCGCCAATGTTAACAGGATATCTTTGCTGATTGGGATCACTTTGTCCTCTGGGAGAACCTAATCTGAGTTGAACATGTCCCTCGGCGTAATTTTGTTGCTGTTGCATATTTCTCGGATACGTTAAACTAGAAGACTGGTTCGCATGCGGAGACTCCGGAGCAAGGGGAGCAGCTTGATACCCGACTCTAGGCGATGTATTTCGTTGCAGCATTTCAGGATGCGGGGAAGATTGATGGAAGCCAACTCTAGGGGATGCGGTGACGTGCCTATTATCGAGACCAGGATTTTGGTAGCCTCTTCCCAATGGTGCAGAAAACTGATGATTACCTTCAGCCGGAGTACCGCACGGGTAACCCGAACTCCTTGGCGATGGCATTCTCTGTTCTTGCGGAGTCGACGGGTATCCCCTAGGAGACACTGAGTAGCCCGGTTCTCCGGGGGTATTCGGGTACGAACTCCTCGGAGAAACGGGATGGCCTCTTGGAGATAAAGTGTAGCTCCCCCTAGGTGAGTCTGGGGTAGAGTTCGGGAAATTCCGGGATCCCGGGCGCATGTCTTCTTGGGAAAAAGCACTCCTAGGTCTTGTATCGTCAAGGCTTGTGCTGTCAGGATCGACTTTTATGTCCCTCTCTAATCCGCCAAACGGATAATCACCCCACGGATTTAACCAGTTATTTTTCCGCTGATCTAACCAACCGTTTCTCGCCCATTGTTGGTCACCCTGATAACCCCAACCTTGATACATCGAAACAGGACTGTCCAAAACAGTTGAGGAGACCTGCGAACTTTGGAGTTGGGCATCCATCCCTTCGAGCATGGTCGCCATTTCCAGAGAAAGAGATGGGTCTCTTCCGGGGGTTCTATGGGGATCTTGATGACATGCTCCACGGGTAGGTTCGATTGCCTTATCGGGTTGATTCTTAGCTGTGTCTTTTTTATTGCTAGCCGCATCAGGTTCGTCTTCTTTTCGCTTTTTGCCATGACGACGACAAGGCTGAAGGGGAACCGAACGAACTCTTACCTCACAGGGATATCTGTAAAGAGAAAAATTCCAACATAGAGATATGCCAACTTCACAATAGTCAGATTTTGGGGATATATCCGGGATAGCATTGTACTCACTTGCTTAGAACTTCAATGGCTCCCGTTCGCACTTTTTCCTCTTGTCCTTCTTTCGAACCATACTCGTCAGATTCATCCATGATATACAGCGGAAGAACGTGCAGCTGTTCATCATCCGGTTTTGTGAGCAATCGATGTTTCGTCAGACTCACCACCTGAAATACCCCATAACAATATTTTAAATTTCGAGAGACGTATTGAGCGAGCAGAAATTTAGATATGATTATTCGAAAGCTAACTCACCACAGTGCAGCCGTTGTTCATATTGTGCAAATCTCTGTGCGAATGTGCGCAAAAGTCTATGCACGCTGTAACTCCGGAGAACGGACGACCAGGTTTAAATCCCAGACGACATTCACTTGCTTCGCGTTCGAATTGCGTTTGATTGTTGAAAGCTTCCGGTGCCAGACTCAAGTAAAGAGGAGATAACAGGGTTGCCAAGACATGCATTCGTTCCTCCACCTCTTGCTCCTGAATGGCAAAAAAAAACAAGGTAACTCAGTGTCAAATCACATCGAGAGAAATTATCATCTTGAAATAACTTTCGTCTAGTTAATTGTTACCTCGGTTCGCACTGAGAGCCGAAACTTTCTGACGGTTTTGCTCCTGGCGTATTTGCATCCGTTATAATACATCGACCAAGAACAGCCAAACGAGAAACTAGCTCCGCACGAATCGGGGTCGAGACCCTGACAAGCGCAAGTTCTCGGTTCGTTTGTTCCACATCTCCTGGTAGTTGGAAGTCCAAACCGATTAAGTTTGTGGCTGAGAAGTGAGTAAATTCTATCAGCTTCGTGGTTTGGAACACCCTCCCATGCGACCATGGCTACCACTATCCAAGCAGTTTGGCATTTGTGTCCTTGGCGATGCTTCACGACCGCTAGTATTTTCTCTTCAGTACCGGATCTACGAATCACCTGCGAAAAGGTTTTCCTCACTTGAATTACCGTTCCTGAACAAAACCGGCGATAGGTTTTTTTTTCGTTCTTAGCTTCAAATGCTCACCCATTTAGCCAGCGGGCATCCCTGCGTCGTCTTCCCTTCTTTGCCGGTGTAAATAACTTTTTCAAATCTTATCGCGACTCCCTTCAGTCCAGTTCTCCTTTCAAGATCATTACGAAGGTCGGCGAGACTCGCTGCTGTGCCAAGATGGGTGTAGAACGAACCGGGTTCGGGTGGACCTTTTGGTTGAACTGTGATTTATTTACAACACCGATTCTGAACGAAATAAGCGATTATAAAACCGCCCCTCGCGTCAACGATTGGTTATTATTATTATTATTACCATTTTTGTTATTATTATATTGCATAAAAACACTAGAATCGTTTTTGCGTGTACGGTATGTCAATATTATGATCCTTCACCATCGTTATAAATCTCGAAAGATTTTTATTGTGTGCAGGGTGCGATGTTATATTTTCACCATCGTGTATCGTGATACATTGTTAGTGTGTTCTCTCAATGTTAGTGTTGTGCTGAATACACATTTTCAACTCACATTTGTCAGCTGGAAAGCAGTTGCAGTCCGGCACTTCGGTCCTCACATTATTCTTCAATTTTTCCAAATGGTCCTGTAACTTAGGTGTAGCTGCAGCTCGGGGGCTATTAGGTCCTTCACTTTTAACGTCTTGATTATTGGCCTTGGGTGGAGGTTCTGCCAAAATTTCATCCCTCGTCTGTAGTCCTTGACAACAACCTTCTCGCAGATGTTCAGGCGTTGGTTGTTCGGTGCCACCCCTTCGACAGCACCAAGAGCCGATTTCCGAGGATAGCGTCGCAGGGCCACCGTCGCCCCTGAATTTATAGTTTGTTTCCGCTAAGTGGCATTTCTGGTCAGGTTCTCTCTTCACAACGGCTTCAAGATTTTGTGGGGTTTCATCCTCGCTCCTCGAACATTCTGGAACGTCCTCCAGGGGCGAACAATTGAAGGGTATAACTTCCTGCTTGATTACTTGTTCCGAATTGTACTTGACCTCATCATCGAGATTCTCAGAATCGAACTTTGGTGGACTTTTAGCGCTCTCGGAATTGAATGTTTGAGCTACTTGAGGGACCTCTGGATCCTTGTCGAAGGTAATTTCATCATCGGGTTTGTAATCGATCTTGGTTTCTTCCTGATCCTGGAACTTCGTCTCATCTTGGGTTTTTGGTTCCGCAAATGTCGCGTCCGAACTTTGTGGTAAACAAAGCCGTTGCTGAAACGATTTGTCATCGACGTTGGGATCTTCTGTACCGGGTCTGTCAGATCCCGTCCAAACTTGGTGTTCCGTATTCGTCGGTGTGTCTTTATTCGCAGCATCTTCTTTCTCAACGTTAGCATATTTCATGAAGTTCTCAATCGCAGCTATTCCCGTTTCCGGCATCATGCTACTGCCGTTTGTATTACTCGTGTTATTTCCTCCTCCAGTCCACTCCCATAAGCCACCACCGTCGGGCAAACTATTGGCCCGAGGGTGGTGGCTATGCAATAAAAAATTACCGGTCATGGATTCGTTTGTTTGCGCCATAGACATCATGGCTGCCTGATTCAGATACTCCCCCGGTCTTTTTTCTTGTAACTTATCAGCGTTTTCATTCGGTTCTCTCAATCTATCATCCGTGGGGAAATCGGCATTTGGATTATTGTTCCCATTTGAGTGTTGCCCGAGCTGATGATGAATATGATGCTGTTGCTGTTGCTGCTGTTCCTGATGATTCATCTGGTGTTGCTGCATTTGTTGTTGTTGTTGCTGCTGCATTTGTTGCTGCTGCTTATTCAGTATCATGGTTTTCAATCGGCTGTTAAGATTCACTCTGTTTGATTGCGAGAACATGCTATCCTGGGTTTCTTGAGAATTTTCCGGGAAGCCATTCTGCTTGTTGCCCTCCGCAGCCCCCTGCTGCCACAAAATTCTTTCTCCTGAATTTTGCATGTCCTGTTTTGTCGGCTGTTGCCCCCAGGTCGCTTGATTTTCCGCTGTTGAATTAGGCGACCAATTCATCTGGTTATCCATTTTATTTTCTTGCGACGTTTGGCTCTGCCATGCACCGGGCTGATGACCCGGAGTTCGTCTTGGACTAGGTTGAGAATCTGGCCACGGTTGCTGGGGCTGTTGACTTCCGTCACTTTTCAGACTACTCGGTGACCAGTTGGGTTGACTAGTTGGCGTATCCGGCCAGGACATTTGATTCGAAGGCGTTAATCTTGGATTTTGTTCGATCTTGGTTTGCTGCCATTGCTGCTGTTGAATTTGTTGACCAGAAGGCGTTAACCTAGGATTCTGTTGACTCGGCTGCTGCTGACTCTGATTCTCAGGACTATTCTGCTGCCAGTTATGTTGACCGGAGGGAGTCATCCGAGGGTTTTGCTGACTCTGATGGTCAGTAACCTTAGGAGAGTGCTGTGGCCAACCCTGCTGATTTTGCTGTTGAGCAGACGGCGTAAGTCGCGGGGTTTGGGCGTCTCTCAGCTTGGGACTTTGCTGGGGCCAATTCCCTTGCGATTGTTGTTGCTGTTGATTATCCGTATTTTCCGTCCAAGATTGGGGAGTTTGCGGTTCTTTAATACTGCTATTTTCCCAGCTCATATGACTCGCTGGTCTTGGAAGCTCTTGTTGATTTTGAAGACTCTGCTGCTGATTTTGTATCTGTTGACGTTGACTTTGTAAAGCTTGCTGCTGCTCATTCTGTTGTTTCAAACTGTTCTGCAATCTTTGTTGCTGATTTTGCAGCTCCTGCTGTTGTTGTTGCTGTTGTTGATTTTGCAACTGCTGCTGCTGGTTTTGCTGTTGCTGTTGCTGTAAGCTGCCGTCAGACCACGTCATACCGTTCACACTACCAATTTTCGCATTTGTATTTGTATCTGACCATATGTGACGTTGACTCGCATCGGATACAGCCTGTTGTTGCATTTGCTGTTGATTTTGTTGTTGTTGCTGCTGTTGTTGCTGCTGTTGCTGCTGCTGCTGCTGATGCTGTTGCTGCTGCTGTTGTTGCTGTTGCTGTTGCTGTTGCTGTTGCTGTTGCTGTTGTTGTTGTTGTTGTTGTTGTTGTTGTTGCTGCTGTTGTGCGACCTGAGTCTGCCATTGATTTTGCGCTTGCTGTTGACCCATTTCTACGTAGCCTGGATATCCGTTAGAGCTGTGTAAACTCTGCGGGCCCTGTTGAAGTGGATACCCAGGCATCTCGTTTCCCGACACACCGCCGGCGGCAATTGCGGCAAAGCCTTTTACTTGTGTGTCCGATGACGGCTGCTGTTGTTGGGTCTGTTGATTTGGCTGGGTCTCCATATGAACCGAGCTACTCCGACTTGTTGGTGTAGTCGAAGGGGGTGGAGCCATTGTTACATCCTGAAAAGAAACGACATCCTCTTTAATAATCTTCATGCGCAGTCAATGGGACTTGGGAATCATGGTTTGCATTAAAAATTATTTTGATCGAAATACGGAGGAAAAAATGAATTGCAATTGAATGTTATCGAATTTTCGAACTATAGGATACACTATATTGACTAACGATTGAGAGAGTCAAACCAATATTCTACTAGAATAAATAAACGGGTTAATTTACCTAGAATTTCACATTCTGGCTCACCTGCTGTTGGTATCCATTCACATATTCCTGTCTCTCGTAGCCAACTGGCTGACCTGCAGTGGCTGCAGGATCCATAAACTGACCATTAATAGGTCTTTGAACAGTCGTAGCCGCCGATTGAGCGATTACTGGTGCTAGAGGCGAGGGTTGCCCCGTGATAGCGTATTGTCCAGTAGCTCCGGCCCGCTGAAATGCTGATTGATCAGCTGTAATGAACGCCTGTTGCTGATAGGCCACTGAAACCAAATAAAGATCTACTATTAATAGCGTAAACTAAGAGGTGTTTGCAATTTCTCAATTTCTGGTTCCGTCTGATAATATCTCATCCCTCTGGTAAACCGAAACCGAATATCAATCATTGACCCTAAATTTGTACTCACCAGGTTGCGGATGGTACGGTGTCGCAGCGCTGTATTGAGTGTGATATCTCAGTTCTTCGAGCTGATTAGGCGCTGGAATTTGTTGAATGAATTGTTGTGGGGGCCAAGCGGTTGGTGCGGCCTCCACGGTAACGGCTCCAACAGGACCGACTCCTTGGTGCCAAACTGTGTTTCCGAATCCGGCTGCGGGTCGGAATCCCGCCCCAGTATCACCGTAAAATCCCGGCATTACTCCAGGGGACTGTAACAAGGGTAAGAAAAAAAAATGATGCGTTGTGATTTTATTGTAAATCGAACTGATCCCGCAGAAGCAGCTATACTATTGTTCGTACTCTCATCGACTAGACTACATACATCGCGTCCTTGTGCGACGGAATCCACCAAATAAAGAAATCTATTTGAGTCACGAGACAACGACGCGTATAGAATCATCATCATGCAGCAGTGTGAAAGAACATAAAGACAAACGGCAGCTAAGAAGTGCGCCTGAAACTTCTGCTCTTCCGAGACATTCGAGTCAGAGGAGCTTTTAAAAGGTCGGTATACTCAGAAGGCGTCGCGGAATAAAGACCATGAAGTCATCGGCCACGAGTTTATCTCTTCAAAGCGTCGTTTGGTCTAATGCTTTAGCGCAGGAAATTCGTAAGAAAAGAGTCGTCAAAATTGATGAGTTTACTATCGTACGAATGATGGGATGCGAAACATTCTGAGCAGAAAACGAGTTATTTTCGAGAAGAAATTTCAAAGATGTCCCAAAGCTCTCTATCGTCCGATTCCGTGAAGATAATGCGTGAAAATCAAGGGGCATATCTAACAATAAGTCAACATCGTTATCTTATTTCCATGAAAGATTGGATATAGTGTTTTCGACTGATCCTGGTGATTTGGCCCATTACATATCGACTATCGTACGGGGACCTACTCCTGTGAACAAATGACGCTACCATTCGCTTTCGTTTATTTTTGCGCGAAGAGAAAACCGGCAACCTCGCGATTTAACCCACCGCTATAAAACTTGGTACAAAACGAAAACAACGGCAAAGTGGAGAGGTAGCGCTGTATAGGCTGACTGGCTGACTCGATGTCTGGTTCACCAGCTAGCTGGTGGCTGGCATAAAAGTCAACCAAAAACAGCACGACTTTTATCAACCATGATGATTACGACTAGCATTTTCCGATAAACTAGGAGCATTTCATTCCAAAAAAATGTAGCTCCGGTCAAACTGCAGATTGACCTGATGCAGTTTGTGTTGCTTGAATTCTTCATCAAACTACATACATATCAATTGAGGGGAGTGATTTTGAGTACGAAGCCAGTTCTAAACTTCAAGTAAAATCGAGACTATACTACCTAACTTGAAATTAGTTCCGAATAACCGAATCGCATTTTGCTCAAACGATTCACAAAGTTAATTCTGTTTATTGCCACAATTTTACCGGTGTTGGATTATTACAGCAATTTCAACATTCTTATGACAACCAAATCTGTGAAAATTAGCTACAGTGAGAGTAGCAATCCTTAGAATAAATCCAGATTCAAATTCAAGATCCACCTCAGAAACACTACATTCATTTTTATCGTGGCTCGTTATACCCTCGCCCCAGTATCACATTGCATCAATAATTAATCATCCAGACCGAAACACCGTGGAGAGCCAGACTCTTGAAGTTTCACGTCAAGGTTCAAAGGGTAGGGCTTCCCGGACGTGGAACCCGGGAGCCTTACTCTCCTGTAATTAAAGCACTTTCGAAAAGTGCGGAAGCAGCTGTAGGGATCAAAGAAGTATTCGAGGATGACCCTTCTCTTTCGTATACCAATTTCTATATAATATACCTAATGTTTATTTATTTTTTTAACTTTTCATTTTATTTTTTTCATTCCTTTTTCTCGAGTACGTAGATACCGTTTTCCTGCACAGATTCGTATACATATATGAGTTGCCGGGCCACTGCGGAAGAAGACGCGGTGGTGGTGGTGGCCTTCGCGGGAAAATACCTCCATCGATTTCAGTTACACCCTCTATATTCTACCTATACCAGCATTCGCTTTGCAAAATAAAATGCAAAACCGGAAGACAAGGAAAGAAGAGAGAAACATGGCGTTTCCATGGTTATGCACCCGCGGACGGCGGTGGAGAGGAAAAGAGTGAACAACGTATCACGAAAGAGATGAACGAAGAGGAACGGAGATAGACCGAGAGAATGCGCAATGGCTGTTGCGCCTCGCAATTTAATCAGTCTCGTGAAAACGGCAATCAGCCGTCGCCGTTCGCCTGGGACAGCGAGCTTTATGCAACCTGCAGAGCGAAACTAGCTGCAAGTCATTCTCGCAAGTTTTCAAAAAATAAACGACAAATATCATCTCGCTTGATTAACCGCCTCTGCCCAAGAAGAAAAAAAAATAAAACTCCCATCTTTCCCCTGAGGAAGTACAAGAGGATGAATTTTTTATTCACAGAACTTGTCAATCGAAATTGGTTAGTCAATCCTGAACCGGTAATTTAATTTCTTCATGACTTTAAATGCGATCTTTTCTTTTCTGTTCATTCGGAAGAATGACAAAAAAATAACAATGAAAATAAGATGGTTCGAAATCCGCAGACAAACAGTATAAGTGTCGTGACCCGGTTCAAGGAGATTGTACAAGAGCATAAAGTCAAGGTTCGCTTACAATTGTCGGCGGACAAGATCTCAACTTCAACTTCCTCAGCCGAAGCTCAAGGGAGCAGCATAAAGTGTGCCGGAGTAAGGAAGACAGACATATCCTCAAAGTGGCCGTGGGGATCGAGCCTTTAGAGTTGCGACGAAGGCCGATAGCATCGAAAGACGGGCGCCAAGCCAAGCCAAGCCAAGCCAAGCCGTTGATTTCACTCCCACCCGCAGGGCTCAGGAGGATTCAACGCCAGGCATCAGAGAGGGAAAGGACGAAACGACTAAAGTAGGAGGAGAGGAAGAGGCAGAGTCTCTGAAAGATCCTTCCTTCCGCAGGCGAGAGCGAGCTCCGTGACCTAGGCCAACGTAAGGCGCCGAAGCCGGCACCCAAACACAACCCTTCAGGGGGTGGGAATGGCGGAAGAGAAAGGCGGGGGTGAGAAACACTCTGTCACAAAGGAAGCTGAAGAACGAACAGATTCGAGGAACGATTACACGGCTCCATAATCGGTGAAGATCTGAAGTCACAAGAGAGTGAATAGAACAAGGTTTCCTTTCCTTTTTTCTTTTTTCAATTTAATGACTTTATAGGACAGAAGTGTTATCCAGCAGCTAATGAATTTAGTGTATTAATTTATCGCGGTGATGATCAGGGTAATTAGTAGTTGGGCACCGATACGTTAAATTCGATTAATTTTCGATCCCGCAGCATTTCCCAAACTTCCTGGTAGATGAAATTCATTTATGGTGATAGCTACATAGCTCGGTGTAATAACGTAGGTATATCAAAAACCACGTGAATCGGAGCGTCAAGCGACGCCAGACATCGCCTCCAACGTTCATCCCATATTACCGTAATTGAGGACATAATGAATTTGGTCAGTAATGCAATAATGCAACGAGTATAGGATAAAAATATAATCGAAATATCCGAGACAATGAGGATGGTTTTTGGTACTCGAACATTTCTTCTTCCACCCCATATTTAACTTTGAAAAATTTAATTACGTACACACATTTAGCCACGTTTCAAATATAGTGGATCTGATCCATGATTACAACTGTTGTTTACAAACACAGAAAGATCGATACTCGCCAACTGATTTTGATGGAGACTACATCCAATTTCCTAAAAGCTTAAGCTCGAGCAGCTCGTGAGAAAATTACAACCCGGAGGGTAATGAAAATCAGGAAATAATAACGATAATGAATAAGTGAGAAAAAAAAAGCTTGTTGAATCGAGCTGGCAAAAGCAACGTACCACCTACCACGTCCTTTTCACGGGCGTCACGACGCCCTCACATGAAAAGAAATGAGATTGAAGGGTCGCACACGTAATGCATCAAAGATGTACATATCGCTGCGGGGGACTTCGCTCTGACAGAGCACGCGTTACATACCTATATAGTCCCGACGAACGTGTGGTCTGACCGCTTAAATCGATACGAACGTTTCTCCCACCCCAACAACCATTTCCGGTATAGCTGGTGAAATGTATTAAATGTCCAATTCGCTAGAAACACATAACCGAATAGTACCACGAACCAATATGGTCCCATATCCAGCTGTAGTATAGATATGTCAATCGAACGTGCAGCAGACGCATGGGATATACAGGTGTTTGATCGGAAATTGAACTTTGCGGTGTTGATTGCGGAAATCGGCTTCGGAAATCGGACAGCTTCGATGCCATCGGGTATTACGTGTTACGTAACTAATAATTGAAAAGAAGAAAATTTTCATTCATTACAAAAAAAACCATAAAAAAAAAAAGGACATTATCATGTGACGAATAAAGTTGTCCGTTCGTATAGGGAGCCGGTTCTCATTTATTTGCGGCATGATTAGAATAATTGAAAACTCTCCGACAAGCTGCAGACGGTGGATGATAAACAGTTGTAACAAGTTAAGGGTTCGGAGGAGAAAACTCTCAAGGTTGCCCTAGATCGTGGCATAGCAGCTCTTTGGTTAAATTTACGAGCGTCTTGATACCCTGCAGTTTGTGGGTTTAGGGCGAGATGGGCAGAGAGTAGGAACGCGCGGGACGAACCCTCCGGAGGCCCCGACCTTCGTGTCAACGCACCCTCTTCTCGCAAGGACCATTCTCCTCTCAAAGCCTCTATCCGCCAACGCATAAGGCTCTTAACCTTGGCCAACGTTATCTCATATGTCGAACGAAAAAAGATTTCTCGATGTCATCCTATTCGCGCCGATGGTTAAATTAGCACCTGCACAATCGTCTTCGTTTTTTAACGCTTTGTTTGCTATCGTATTCTTGAATTCGCAAAAATTATCCGGACAAATGAAATGAACCGTTCGCAAGACAAAAGCAAATCGCATAATACCACATAACGAAATGACAGGGAATAGTTGAAAGTATAAAAGACAAGGTAGACTAGTAGCAGACGGTGGTAGCGACGGTCGCAGTGGTGGCGGCGGCCGTGGGGGCGGTGACCGCCCGCCAACGAGAATCAATACCCGCAGGAACAGGAACCGCCAACCTACGTGGAGGGAGAAAGGAACACAGGTCGAAAGAGGGAAGAGAACTGAAAGTGGAAGAGAGATGAAGGTACGTACCTAACACGGGGAGTCGAGACGAAACAAAAAAATTAAAATAATAAAAGAAAAAAAAGACTGCCAGAGAGAAGAGTGTATGGGTGGTTATATTATTCTGTTAGACGTTGATGAAAATGGCAGCTCGAAAATTTTATCCCTCCACGATACAACGATTGGAGAGATGAAAACTCCTGCGCAAGATAAAACTGCAGGCCCTATTATTTATTACAAAGATTCATTCGTGTCTGAACTTCCATGATCGGAACATATCATATATCCGTAACAGATAACTACTGCTTAACCGATTTGTATTATTTGCACGCGCCGTACCATCAATTTTACGTTTAATGGTTCTCCGTCCTTTCCTGCATCGAATCGAGTCTTCCAAGTGAAAGACGGAATTGTAAGAACACCACGGACGGCACGCAGACGTATCTGAGGTCACAGCGGTGTGAAGACCTTCTACGTGGCCTTGAGGGTCGTCCACGCATTGTAGCTAAGCTATAAGAGCGCACGCTTCGTTCAGTTTGCTTAGTTTAAACGCGAACGAATCCCTGTCTTTCGCGTGTAGGCGCGATAATGATACACGGCTGAGAAGTGGGAGAAAAATAAATAAATAAAAAAAACAAAAACAAAAAATAAATATAGAGATGGAGGTACAGAGGGACAAAGGGACAGGGACAACCACCCGTTCGGAGACTGGTTTGCCCAGTAACCCGGGTCGCATGATTCTCTGGGTTTGAATCGAATCGAGTCGAGTCGAGTCGAGTCGCGAGCAAGCGAGCGAGCAAACTGCCTGAGGAGAAGGAGGAAGGAAGGATGCCCACATTCCTGGTGGGGCAACGCGGTGGTCTCGAGAGGAAAGTGAAGTGACCCTCTGCGGCCACCACTACAAGTCCACAACTTGTAACCAACGCGTTGAAATGCAGGGAAGCGAGAACTGCCATCGGAAAACATCGAACCTTTCGCCTGCACGTACCTCCAACGTGTTCAACGTTGTCAAACGAAGAGATAATACACTATGTAATTGCTACTTTTTTTTCTTCTCTTTTATCTTTTTTTTTCAGGCCCGGCTGCTTCACCGCGAAACAAAACTTTTTATATCATTCCCATTAGTGCTATATACCTCTCGATATACAATTACAACCAACGATGTAATACGAAACTGGAACACGTTGCGTACACTCAACCGCAGGACTGATAAGCGCCTCAAAACTATTTCGATAACATAGTACGACTGTGCTATGTTTTGTGAGAAAAAGTCTGAAAAAATTGAACATAGATTCATCTAGAACTCGCCATACGAATTACGGAATAACGTCTCCCGGAGAAAAATCACGTTTCATGATAATATTCGCAAGCGATTTCTTCTTGGAGTTTCTTCGGTAGCTGATATGATTGAAATATCGATGGGATTTTTAGACTCACCATGGAGACAACGGGCGGTGGAGGATTCCCGTTCCGAAGAGCTCCGGGCTGCTGAACTACCGCTGGCGACAGACTGTCCTTGGCCTGCTGCATAACGTCGACGTGGAGACCCTGTTGCTGAGGATGTTGTTGTTGTTGTTGTTGTTGCAAGCCACCAATGCCTGCCTGAGGACTGCCAAGTCCAACCGATGGGGTATCCGGCGTGCTAACTTGGCGCGCGATCTTTCGATAACTCTGTAATCAGATGAGATAAAAATAAAAATGAGATTAATCAACGGTAATATCCATATGCAGTCATGATCAAGCTTCCCATCATTATTCTTCAATGGGAGGTTGAAAAAAAATATTGAAAAAAAAAAATTAAAAAATTAAATAAATAAATAAATATGAGCATCACCGCGTGTTATACAAGAATTTCCGCAGTGTGTGTCTGTCGGTGTGACCCTATTGCTAAAAATAAATAGCTAAGTAGGCCACCGCGCTTAGATGGCTTTCCATAGTCAAATAAATAACAATTCTGTTCATATAATAAAGCTCTGTCGTTGAAATCATGATGATTTTATAAATTCATTGAATTATAATATGGAATTCAAACGGTGGGTAGGATATTTTATTTTAATTGAGTCGCGGATATCGCGCCTTATGATCGTCAACACTACACGGTAATCCTTATACACAGAATTTATTCATAACTAAACGATCGCTCTTTGAACGACTCATGTTAGAAATTTGGTCCATTAATAAACTCATAACCACGTGTTATATCGCCAGCGAAACCTGCGCGAGGACCCCCACGTGTCCTCGATGATATTGTACTTGATCTCGTGATAAATTTTATCGAAAATTTTCAAACTACTTATAATTTATGTATACAGTGTGTGGCATTTAAATGCCTAAAAGAGTCGGTAAAACGCTCCTGCAGGAGGCGTCCAATAAATGTGAAAGAATTGAATTCCCTGCTCCCCTGCAGGACGTCCGTCGCATTATGCACCTATGCTATAACTATTATCTTGCTTGAACTTGTAGTAATTTTTTTTTTTATCGACTAACGAAAGTCGAAGGGTTGTCGCCGCGAGTCCAATGCCCCTATTACGGTATATGTACTGTATAAATGTATACGTATATGAGTAAATGTATATATTTATTAGGTTTATAAATAGTTTCCTTCTAACTCCCATGCTTGGCGAGCCGGGGGAGTGGAAAACGCACATGCTTCACTGCTCACGACGCCACCGACGACGATATGCAGTCTTCGTTAACGAAAGCTGGGAACCCCCTGCTGCGAGAATCGCGTTTTTTTTCGTGGCTTTTTTGGTGTTTTTTTTTTGTACTCAAGAACCGTGCGGAGTTCTCTCGAACAACTGAGGTAACTCTACTTGAAAATCAGCTGATGAATATAACCCATTCAAGGATCCATATACATGCAGGGCTATAGGATATACGTGACGCGCGGAATAAAAATGATCGATTCACGGAAGGATATAGATATTCCGTTTATTTTTTCTGCCCACTAACAAATATGTAACAAGGGTGACACGCGATATCGTAAAGCCGCATATTATCAACGTAATGGCGACGAATGACGTCAATATTATACTCTCGTATAACGATCGCCGGAAATCGATATCTGGAAATAAATATATGTACAAGCTAATAGCAAACCTCAAAAATCGCCTAAGATATTGTTATTGTTATTATTATTTCTTTCTTTCTCAACGCGCACGTAATCAAACGCGATCTATGAAATTTCTTGTAACAAATACGCCAACGTATCTAATCTCTTCATCTTCTTCTTCTTCTTCTTCTTCAAGCACAAGCGTATTACTGTACAAAAATCCGGCCTTCTCTTCGCCCTACGTTATATATACGTAAAAAAGAGAAAAAAAGATAAGAATGAAAAGAATAAAAGAAAAAAAACTTTTTCAACCATTTAATAACTGGACGGAAACCGGTTACTCAGGCGTCCTCATCCGTGACTTTCGATGTAACCGCGAGGAACTGTCATGGATCGATTTTTCGTGTATGTACATATAATCGAAAAGGAGAAAGGTGGGATTATATAGCAATGTTAGATGGACGTGAAATGATCGATTAAGTTCAAGGATTCGATCTCCCCGAACGATCATCTGACAGACTATTATTGTATAAATTCGGTATAATTAACTACATGTATAGCTGTGAAAGTCGCACGGAAATTTTACAGGATATTCACATATGTACCTTAACTAGATCCTGTAACGGGACTATAACCGCGATATTCACCTATATAATGGACGAATTCATTGTCAAATTGGACTTTCCTTGTGGGGGCAAATGTGGGAAATTTTTTTTTTATTTTCTGATGAATCTGCAGATTCTGAAGGTACGCCGTATAAAGCAACTCATGCTTTACAAAATATTTATTCCTGCGGGTAGCCCGCGCGCGGTTCTCTCCAGGGTTCGACCCTTTTAACGACTATAAGTATAAAAATAAAATACTGCCGGTATACCTTTATACTTCCCTAATGACAAAAAATAAATCCCTCAATTTTTCTTTGCAAGGGTGTTGCGGACAATTAAAATCGCCAGGATTTCCATTATTTTTTATTACATACATATATATATACTTTTTATGTACATATATATATATATTTCGCATACTGTTATAGCACAGCGAAAATTTTTCCGCAGCAGTCGTTATGACGGTCTGCTTGCGAGGGAAAAAATTTTTTAGGTGGATGAAAAGCTCTTTCAGAATTTTTTTGGTTAAGTTCCAAGTACAGGATATCTAACGCCGGATGTTGCGGTCAAGAACACGTAATTTTTAACAGCGAGGATAAAATCTACGCACAATGTGGGGTTATATATGAATCTGTGTGTTCCAAGTATGTACTTCCTTTTTTATTTTCTCAGGGGTAATGAAATATCTTTCTATACAGTATATAGATCGTTGTATGGAACAATGGCCTGCAGTTGAGATTTATGATATTTCATATGATCGATACAATGCTCTTAAATCTCGAACAAAACACGGAAGAAATCCTTGGACTCGAACTGCCGAATTTTTTTCATCTTTCGTTTTTAGTTTTTGGTTTTCTGAACGAGCGCCGTCTGTGCGACGGCTTTTCATACGTCAGTCAAAATTCTAAGATCTTAACGCGATCGGAAACCTCTTGAACACGTTCACCGAAGTGTGCGGGGGGAGACCTTCGGGGATTTCCCCCCTTTAGACCCTTTACCGAACCATCCCTCGACCCGGAATGCCAAGGGTCATTTGCCCCGTTGTGAGCCTTGGGTCAGAATCACGCGCCAACACCACGTGGCCCACCACGTGGTCTTCGAACCGTTCGTTTATACTCGATGGCAGCCGTCGAATGAATTTCCTAGACAAGCAAATAACATTCGACGGTTCGTTTTAACTAAATACGGATGCAGCAAATATAGCTGGACAAAAGGAAAAAAAATTTGGCGGGATAACTTGTCCCCTGTTTTTTGAATAGGGATATATATTTTTTCTCACTCACTCACTGCAGCTGGAGATGTCGAATTAGAAACTGGAAAATTCAACGACATTTCTAATCACTTCAGTTGCAGCACGGCGTTTAGTTGATGGCATAGGACAACGCGTGACCTGATTTCTAGAGAGTATAGCTAATTCTTGCGCAACAACACAAGCAGCGGACTCCATCATTTGACACGCGAGAGCCTTGGAAAGGGCCTTGCACGACAGCGGCATCAAGGCTGTCCACAAATTATATAATCTTTCTATATACGAAAAGTATTAGATTGATATAAACAACGACTGGCAGCCTCTACCCAACGATAGAATCACTCGATGTATCGAAGCAATCGGCGACACTTCTATTATAAAAATCCGATATCGATCTGAATTTAAATCAAATCTCCAACGCGAGACTCCCTCCAAATATCTCTGCTTGCCTTCATAAAACAAAATGTTCTCGCGAACACGAAATAGTATGAAGTACAGTTATTTTTCGTCATCGATTGCGCGCCTAGCCGAGTCTGGCCTGCCGTGAACAAACAAGATCTACGTGTAGACTCGTTAATCGTGAAAGTTCTCGTAATCCACGTTATTAAGCAGACGAAGATGACGTTTTATCAAGAAAGGTGCGTTTCTAGTTCGGTACACCTATTATGCGTGTACTTACAATATTGGAAGGACGTCTGGTCGGTCAGTTTCTTCTCGCACGTGTTGAGTGTTGTCTCGTATTTGGTATATAGTCAAGAGCCCGACTGGTTGAGATTCTGTAAAGAGCGACTCCTAACACGTGGTGTGTTGCGCGTGGTCTTCTAGTTCACTCAGATGCAGATTAAAAAAAGTAAAAGAAATCAAACGATCCCCACATTTTGAATGTCTTAATACACCTTATCACGACACTTGTTTGTATTCACGTTGATTATATATCAATCGTCGATCGTTTTGAAATAATCGGTGATCAATCTGTGATGAAAATTGAGTCGAGGTTATTTTTCAATTATTTTTAATAACAATGATGCAGAACTAGCGAAGGAAGGGGGAAAATCGTAATGGTCGGCGGGTGACCATATACTCTCTTGTGCAAATCAACGATCGATGAAATCGAATCTCGCGATGATCGGTATACAGTGGTATAGTCGCGTTATAGAGAACGATCTACAGCTTTCGAAACTCGATATGTTGGATATATGAGTCAAGACTTCGTGCAGCACGAGGAGAGCAACGATCGTTTTAAATAAAAATCGAAAACAAGTTTATCGACACCGAAAACATGTAAAACTTATACCGAAATAAGTAAATAATTCTTCTCTAAATTTGAAAATTCAGTCAACGATGATTTTGGAAAAATAAAATAGATTTATTGTTTCGGAACGCGGAAAAAAGAAAAACAAAAAACAACAACAACAACAACAAAAATATGCTTCAATTATATCGTTCCAATATAAAATAATTAAAGATGAAGAGGGGAAGCGTACGAGTGTCTCGTAATCACGTCCACCGTATCAAATTATTGTACATCCCAACGATGGAGCGAACGAATGAACGAATCGGTCTCCGCTCATTATTTATTATCACATTATAAAGCAAGAGTTGGTTGGTTTGTTTAACGCCACGCGGCTGAGTTTCTCTTCTTTTCTATATCTCTCGTTCGTATACTCTTTTTCTATCTATACACACACGCGTTTGCCGAATAACGCACACCGCGGTATAATCGAATGAGAAAAAGGCAAAAAGTAAGAGAGAGAAAGGAAAAGAAAAGAAAAAAAAAAAAGCAAAATGGAACAACATGGAACACACGTACGCTGCAATTGGGACGATATAATTATTATAATATCCACGATATACCGATGCTCAGCTGCAGTATTATCCGCCACACCCACAATATACGATAGTTTTTCACATGAAAATAATTCACTCACGTTATATAAATATAAATATGAATTCGAAATATCTAGATAAAATTTATTTCAATAACCTTTCATTTAGCTAATGTATAATCAAACTATGAAAAAAAAAAAAGTTTCACTAAAACGCGCAAGCCACCTAGTGTCTGGTGCGTACATAAACCGTGCTTCGTATGCACGGTACTCGTTCGGCCGTAGGGTTCAGCCGCGGCGCGTCAAGTGCGCGCCTCCGCGACTCCAAGCAACCAACCAGTCTCGTATAATTTCGTTCAAGTTCGGATACCTTCGTTCTTACATACTACCAACAGAGTGTACGTATACCAACTTATATACTACATGGATACGAGATTTATATATATATATATATAATATATATACATAGGAACACCCGCGTTCGGTTTTCTCTCTCAAACCGAATGCGTCTGACTCTGCGTCTCCCCGCGAGTGTGGCGTACGGATATATTTTACTCCATCACAATCCAAGGAATCTTTACGCCTGTTTCAATAAGGTAAACATTTCACCCCCTGACCCTGAAGATGACCTCCGGTAGCACGTGATATGACGTCATTCCAAATTGCCCACTCAAATTTCCCTACTTTTGTGTATATTATAGGATATGAAATGCTCATTTGTTCGAACTGAACATTATTTTACATTTATCCGGAAATAATGTAAGGTAAGAAAATAATTGGCCTCTCGAATGTTTCCACGTCTTCGAAATCGTTTCGATTCGATCGGTCGAACTTCCGGTCTTCTTAGTTCAATTAGAGATCGGTAATGATCGAACGAAGAAAAGAGAGAAAATAAAACGAAAGCGCACGATGCTCGTCCGACATCTTCAATAGCACCCTTACAGCATCCTCACGAAGATCTAATACCGGATCAAGGGGTTAATAGAGCATATATTAAATGCAAACAGTCGATGGATCAACGCTTCAGTTGGCCTTCGAACAAAATCGCATCGTAAGCCCTCGGAGTCGAGTCTACTTCAGGCGTAAGTACCTATACACGTTATACCTACTTGTTAGTCGGTTGTACAGTCAGTTTAATGGAAAGTGGTTACAAGTATTAAGTGTACCTTGCTTAGGTGGAAACTATGCACATTATAGAGTGTAGAGAATGTACAGAGTAGTGAGTGCAGCAGTCGTACACATGTATTCGCTTCATTTCTCAGTTGCAGGATGGCGGTAAAACCGAACCTGCAGATATATACTCGAAGAGCAGATTCGCGAGGACCTCGCGGGTGGCGGTTTTGGTTCGGTTTGAAATAAAAAGTTAGAATGAAAAACGTTCGTCGTTTTGTTATAATATATTACAGGTATCCTATATACGCATGTCAAGTAATAGTACAGTGGTGTGTATAGGTAGAAAACGCGGCGTATCGAGCACTGACCGCGAGCATGAAACAAGACCGCCCATTGTTCTCGCTATTTTTAAACGACAAACCCTTTACGGCCTCAGGCCTGATTGATTGTCCTCGAATTAAAAATGAATTATGGAAATCGATTGGTCACAGTCCCGCTCGGAACTGCGAGTAGTATATAAGACGGAGCTAAAAACAATTGCGAATTCGCGATTGACCTGCAGCACGAGATACGAGCGCGAATGTTTTTACACATGAGCAGATTATGCTTCTTATTTATACGCTTTGCAACGGGGTGAAAGAAAAGAAGACTAAAAAAATTTTTCTTTTTCGTTTTTTTTCTGTTTTTCCAAATAACATCGGGCGACGTTACACGAAGTTGGAAGTTGCTCGGTGGTAGAATCGTATACGAAAACAGTAGAAATGAATCAGCCGAGACTGAAGCCTATAAATAGCGTCGAACCTTTCGGTTTCACTTCGTGACTAATAATACGAGCTTGGTGCTTCGCCATACCCTGCGGTGGTCTTCAAAACTGGACTTTTATATCTTATCTCTAAAAGGACGAGATAAGATAATAAACTGGTTCGACCACGGCAGGTATCAAAAAACTCTGGTATTAAATTCCCAATACTCCATTGAAATATGTACACGCATTACGATATGAAATTATGGAAAAAAATAAACTACAATAATTATCATGCATATTACTTCCAGTTTTAAGTGGCGACATTTATTCCACACCTTTATGCTCGTACAGGTTAAATACGTTCTTCCCGACAACTCCATAAAAGTCCTTTAGTCATTTCTTTTTTTTTTCTTCTATAGTACTCGAAACAAACGTAAGCGTAGGCTACTTATAACGCCGATGTAGGGCACTTATCTCAAGCACTGTAGCAACGGTAGCAGCGGTAGCACTAACAGCACCGAGGTGGAAATGAGGGAGTGTTTGAGTGTAGGTGGAGTGATGGGAAAATGAAACAATTGGTCGTACATATGAACGATATGCAGGTTTCAACTTTGTGCTTTTTTCTTTTTTGATTTTTCTTCTTTTTTTTTCGAAACGATAACGGAAATTGTAAGTATACCTATATATTAAGAGTGCAGTGAATGATGACCTATTTTTTTTTTTTTCTTTCTTTGCTATAAAGACGGAGTATAATGCGAGGTCAACTGTATTAAGTCAAAATCTACACCACATATATAATAACTATATCTATATACGAGAGCTAGCCGTATAGATGTTTCTTTGATGAATTAGCAACTACCCCAAACTGATAGCAGGCGAGGAAGCTTAATGGGTGCAATTTATGACATCATTAGACAGTAATTAAAACCTCATTAATCATAGAACAACCGTATTATCTATATATATATATATATATATAGACACATAAGTATATAACGTTCTGCTAGGATCATTGTCCGTTTCAAAATAAAATAGTATATGATGCATATATCCGAAGGTTTGCGTATAAACCTACCAATACATATGTACAATTTTTGTAAACGATTTCAGAACCCATTAGTCATTATTAGTTATCTATTATAATGTGCAGAAATAAACAAAAAAAGAAGGAACGAAAAGAATTTGGATCTGTTTAAAATATATATAGACATAAATATATCTCATCGTAAACATCGGGGCGGGAGTCACGTGGCAAACGATAAGACAATTCTTATCAGGTCGATAAAACGTGCGGCCCCGTTCAACCGTGTGTATATAATGTATATCATATCTGAATTATAAATCCACAATAGAATTAATGAAATATTGAAATATCTTTTCGAAAACAATAGATAAAAGTGAATTTTAAGATGAAGCCGAGGTATACATATGTATAACAACTATAATTGCTGATTAATGATATGGGTTGAAAGGTGTTGATATCGTGACATTCTAGAAAAGTAATACAGAATGACTTAAGTTTAAACAAAAAGGGGGAAGCAATTTGCATTATGCGCGGTTGAATCGATGTAATAATATATGTACAACGAACCATACATAGTTTGATATATATACTATTTCGTGTTACTGGTTCATATATCGTTCGTATCCCATACCTATATGCATATACTCGGTTCAAAATGGTGGACCAGGACTAATGAAATTTAGCTGATATCAGCACAGCTGTACCTATACGTGTAGAAGGCGATGCTAATTACTATTCGTGATATAGTTGGGTGTATATATACATATACCTATGTGTATATATGGAATATAGCTATATACACATACATAACTAACTTTGCAGCTGCTTCGTTATGTTCCGTAGCTGGATCTGGCAAACTGATCTCAAGTTTAATCATGTTAGTCTATATCCCACCCCATTCCAGAATTTAATTTCGGCGATTAGAAAGTCTTGTGAAAAAAATAATTCTTTGTATCTATAAAATAAAATGAACTAATAATCGCGCGGTTACGCGGCTGAATTATCAAACTCTGCGATTATTTGTAATTAATATTCTCACCTATAAAGATACATAATCAATGGAATGAATTTTCTTACACATGTATAACGCGCGTCGTACATATACTGCACGATAAACGTATGCACGTAATACATGTGAACCTATACCCTCGTGGAAATGCAGTGTAATGCATTAGAGTTGCAATTCTGCCCGCGAGGCGGCTTAAAGCAGGAAAATTTTAAACATGGCGGTGCAACGCGGACAGAGCCGGCGCACTCTGCCCCGATCAATAGCGCCTTGTTTAATATCAGTTCACAAACTCCGTACAGCCAACGTCAAGATATTATAAAATGTCATTCTCGTCTCTTTCGTTACTAAAACATGAAGAAAAAAAAAAATATGTATCAATTTTTCTTCCGCGAGTCCGCGCACAGAGTCACGACGCGTGTTTCCCTCCGCATTTACCCGCGCAAGCATGAATTACGAACAAACTTCACCCTCGTAACGCTTCGTACGAATGAAAATTTGCACCGATGCATCGCCAATAATTTCCAGCGCACAGTCAGCCATGGAATAGGTAGCTGGTCAAGGCTGGCTGGTGCATAGCAGAGTCCCTTTAGAAAATCGATTTCCATATGGCGATGTATATAAAACCTAACGTAATATCACGCGCACAGGTTGGGTGAATTTTATATTTTACGTCGACGTATAAGAATAGGGCCAAGGCTGTTATACTTATGGCGACATATAATATCAATTTTTTAATACTTTTCTTCTTCGAGTTTTTTTTTTTCTATGCAATCTTGACATTTTTTTTTTTCTACGGAAATGAAGCGTATACGTATGAGCTGATTGATCGGAGTAGATAGGGTGATCATTGATAAAAGGAAAACGTTTCGAAGCGGGTGTCATTTGTCAATCCACATCAGCTCCAGCTTTGGAACGTATAGTTGAAGAGATGCCAAGTTTGCCCCATTCGCAAATTTTCTGAAACTCCCCCTAACTCCGCTTGCCCGATGTATAAAGTGTATAAGGACTTTGCGGGATTTCACACAATTTACGAAACTTCTTGGAATTAAAGTTGAATTTATGTATAGAATTACGGAAATTCGACTCGTTATTGATAAGGCCTCTGTATAATGTATATAATTATAATACCTATAATTAATACAACATATAAAAACAAAAGAGATTGAATATTATAAAAATATTTGTTTTCTTCTCGCGAAGTTTAATAGATGGAAACATATATATAGCATATGAAAAACAAAACAGAAAAACGAAATGAAATAAGAAGAGAGAGAGAAAAAAAAAATAATACGCGGACATAAAATTTGACTTTTTAAAAATTTATCCTCATACATATCTACACGCTAGCTGGCGGTAACGCGGTCGGGTCTGCATTTTATGGCTACATTCTGAGTACCTCGTAAACGCGTAGAGAAAAACGACATACTCTAGTCTTCAATAGGTATATGTCAAGATCATGAAGTATATGTGTTACCTAGGTATATACGTAGATGTTCTATAGAATATATATCATATAAATCTACCAACAAATCCATAAAACTGATCCAACGAAACTAGCGCAAAACCATTAACTTATACATATCCTATATTCCTGATAAAAGGATATATTTGGGGACATTAAGGATGAAAAATTTTGAATCATATTCGTTAGTCACCCGTTATTATAATCTTATTGGAAGGTTGAACTTTTTTCGTTAACAATTTGCGCGTATATATGTAATACAGCTATAATATAATATATATATATATATATAGGTACAGATGAATCGTTATAAATTTATTACTCGTGTTACGACCGTGAGATAGGTGTCATTTTCCCTATCGAAATACGAGACTGCAGCAGGGAGCTCGCGCGCGTAACTTGCGTGTAGAAAACGGGGTTACATTTATTAGCAGTTAACAAGTAGGATTGGGTTAAAGTAGCCGCAGAAGCAATGTAGGTACATAGACTCCGAGAACATACCTAGAAGATTATAAGTATTCGTATATATATGTATTACATACATATAGTCAACGTACGAAGGTCGGCTCCGAGGTGTTTGATTAGGCAAACGTGTACGTACATACTGCAGTTTGATATCGGCCATGCACGCGTCGCCCGCGTGAAGAAAAAAGAAGAATGTAAGAAAGCGAGAGAAAAAAAAGCAATGGAAAGAGAAGTGGGACGATTTATTTATTCCATTGAACATTAAAATCCTGCAACGATTAGCCGGATAACAAATGCGAAGAATACTAAACGGGTATTTTCAGTTAAATAGCTTGTGAATAAAAAAAGAAAGGTATGTATAATGAGTTGGCGACTTACCCTAGGTGTTCCTTTCCCTCTGCCTCTACCTCGTTCTCTGAAAGCTCCATCGCCTGTTTGCAGGTGATATAAATGCTGAAACAGAAGAGAGAGAAAAAAATGAAATTTAAATTTAAAAAAATTCTCTTTCGACCCCGTAAATCACGAACAGCGAAGTCACATCATTGTTTATTATTCACAAGCGCGCGGAGCCGCAGGTTTTTACTCCTGTTCTCCCGCAACTCGTGATGTACGTGGGGGATGAGTTTATGCATCACGCTTCCCGTTAAATTATAATTACAACCAAGGGGGGAAAAAAACATAAAGATAAAATACTCGTGCATAATACCAGCGTTGGATATCCAAAATTTGGTTACAAAAAAATTTCAAACCAAGGCTCACCGCCTTTTAATCAAGAAGAATAGTGAAAAGAAATTGGATCTCGTAGATATACATGTATTATTTTTTGCCTTTTTAAACATGTTATTTCGGGTAACAAAAATCAACCCTTAAAAAAAAAATTCAACCGATAAAGTCACTGACATCACAGAATGGACGTGCTGTTGAATAGTTTCGCAAAAAAAAAACCAAACCATCATTGTATGAAAGCATAAAAATAACTAATTGGGATTCGCATGAGTTTGAAAATTTTAGAAAATGTGTGGTACAACATATTCCTGTTTTATCGAGCGCGGTGCATTTTTGTAAAAGGAATTCCAATTACCGACGCCGGAAGCTGAGGAATTATGCCAACTACCAGTCGCCAGATGTCGGCGTACTTTCACGTAGCTTTTAGCGCCCCCAACATATTTTTCTACGAAGTATTCCAACAACCCTTAACATACAACCCCCAGGTAAAGCGCATGCGTTGTGTAAGAAAATAAGATGAAATTGATTTTTTTGCGCGCGCCGTTCGTGAAATTAAATTACGACGGGACCGACGCGACTGACGCACGTAAGAAGTAAGCTAGAAATTTTTTCGCCATTGTATAAATTCAAAATGATCTTGCAACGGGGGTGTTTGATATGCGGAAGATATTGGAAGGAAACTATACACGGCGCAAGATGAGAGAAGAGCGGATAAGACGAGGTAAGGTTCGGTGAAGTAGGTATGAAAGATAAGGCTGGGTGCTCGGAGGTGAAATTACATCTTTCGACGTTTTTCCATCACCGTGATTATTTAATTTGATATTTCAGGAAGTGCGCTTACTCGAGGCGTCGTAGGGTAGGAGGGGTCTCAGAGCGCCAGCGTGAAATCGAGTTAAACTTGAAATTAGACTTGCTTTCTTGATATTATATAAGATATTTGTCTTGGCAGAATTAATTTAATATAAACTTGGTAAGTCTGATTTGTTGTATTTACTTTCGAACGCTATTTCCACATCTCACGCAAAAGATTTATTATCATAAAATCTCAATTTTAATAAAAATAAATCTAGAAAAACAAATAATAATTATAATAAAAACCGACAAACAGCTTCCACCCAATTCCCAATAAACAATATTCCATTCCCAAAAAGTCAACTCTTCAATTTTCATCCCCTAAAATTTCATTCATTTTCCATTTGCAATGGCGCACAGATGATTCATCCGCCCGCCTCTATAGATCTGCTGTAAGTTGTTCCGTATACCCAACTCTCGAGTCAAATGGGATAAAGATACAACCGAGTCATAGACTTTTCCCATAATACATACCGACTCTAACGTGATTTTAATCAGGACACGCGCAACGTCTCTGTACCAGAGAGATAAGTTTTACGTTATAATGATTATCGTGTGCGTGCTGCAGTCGAGGCTGCAGTATATTCTCGAACCACTGAATATCAGGGTTTCAGGTAAATCCATTGGCCTCCCTTTCCACCACTAGCCCCTTTATACGCCGTCTTCCTCGGCGTCCCGAGGGAACAGTAAGGCATGGGTGACCAACTACGGTCTAATTCCCTTTTACGCGCGCTGCTCTATATCTGCCTAACATTAATATACGCACAGTATCTATAGGTATTGTAGTTACAGTACGCGTGGACGTGGTAATCTGAAATAAAATTGTACTTATATATGCATATTGCACGCTTCCAAATTTAAAAATTTTCTCCGGCTCATTTGTCGGTAATACGCTGGTAAAATATAGGGTAATGTCAGTTTATCCGGAAGGTTTATTTCATTGTCCCGATAATATTTTCATTTTTTCTTTTTTTTAGTTCCTGTTATGTCACGCACCTGGTGAAAATATACCATATGAGTTGATAAAAAGTATACACGCCTGAGAAAGAGGGGTGATCGTAATATACGGCGGTAAATATATATTGTAAATATGTACAGGGATATAACGGAGAAATGCACCGCTCTGCACAAACCGCTTGCAAATGCTTAGCGAAAAGCCGCAGGAGTGCCAATGAGAGCGTAATTAATCGAACAAGCCAAGAAGAGACTCGGTTTCATTGGTTCAGAAAGAATCGATGTCGCGTTCGCTGCTGGTTTTACCGACTAACGTCGTCGCTCCCTGGATCCGTCTATCCTCGTCGATCCCTTCCTTGCTCCGTTCATTCGCCCGTAGTATTAGGTTTAAGAATATCGGCAAAGCGGATGGGGTGGGTAGAAATAAGGTGTAAGGTATACGGGTGTCATTGTACGATGAAGGACTTGAAGTAGCTATATAGCGGTGACTGACTGGGTCTGTGACGACAATAATAATCCAGCTAACACGGTGAGGTAATTTTCTTTTATCTTTCAAAAGTCTTTTTTTTTTCTTATTTATGTTCATTATTTAATTTATTTAATTTATTATTATTTTTTTCACCTCTCTGTCCCTCGCTCTCTGCTGTATTACAGACGTTCAGAAATTCCGGTCGTGGAAGAGAGGCATACAAAGATTCGAAATTTAGCACCGTGGAACCATATTTTAATTTTCCCAAGTCGCCGTAGCTTCCCTCAAAAGCAGAAGCACCGCCAGCAATGAATTATTTAAAATGGCCAGGCGTTGTTGCGTGCCCAGCCTGCAAACTGGCCCGATGACACTATCTCCCCTAAGGGATCTTAAAAAATACAACAAGCTTTACCATCCTTTTCGGAATTTGCAAAGGACACGACACTGTCCCTGCGATAACGAAGACGTACGTAGGACAATGACGTCGATGAAACGAGTGCATCCGATTTGGTTAGTTCTTCGAATTATTATATCTTGAGAAAGTCGATCCCATGCGCATCCCTGTCTCGAATGTCTTGTCCGGATTTTTCTCTATCACCTTTTTACCCTGAAGACACTTTTTATCTTAATAATTCTAAATACTGCAGGGTGTACCGAGTTGATAAATAATAAGCGGTGGTAGCGTTGACTGTGGCGTTGCAGGCGGGTGCCAATTAGAAACACGCGCGGTAATACCGCAGCAGCTGTTTCGATTCCCCGATAAGGTAATTAAAATATTTCGTAAATATACATTGAATGTTCTCTTTAGAAAAAAAAAAAAAAAAAAACAGATGCACTTTCCTTGATACTCAAAACCAGGTTATCCTTGGATTAATATAGTAATTGTAGTGGAAGAAAAAAAAAGGTTTCACAGAGCTGCTACTGCAGGTCGCGATCAATTATAAAAACGAAATGGCGGACATCAACATCTGCAATGTTTGGTCTACCGCCCTCAATTTCTCATACATCTACGGAAATTGCGGTCGACATCTGAACAAATTTTTCAACGAACAATATCAGGTTCGATATTGCCGTTGAAAGTTTGACGATCGTATTGAATGAACATATATTTTTTAGATAAGAAATATACGCGACTCATCACGTTATAGACCCGAAAAGCGCATGTGGATCGGTATCAACAGTAGAAACAGAACCAGCGCAGCAGTAACAGCAGCTTTCAGCTTTGTACGGCGTCTTTAAACAGACTAAACACAGAAACAAGTCCAAATAGCTAAGGAAAGGAAACAGCATGGCGACAGCCGTCTGTCTTATTTGTTTAAAGTCGGATGACACCGAACATTTGCCCCAGAAGTTGGAATTATAACCAAACATGTCCCCGTGCAGCTCGGACGAAGGGACAGTGAAAGCCATCATATTTTCTACGTTTTTTCCATTTCATTCCTTTTTATTTGTCTCTTTTTCTTTTTATGCAGCAGCTCTTCTGGATTCATTCCACACCCGACACCCCGCCCCATAGTATCTTTCTAGCTGGTACAACCTTCCCATAGAAAATATTCTTATTCAAAGGAAACGCCGAAGATTCCTAGCCGCTACGCATGTTTTACATGTTACAACGGCATCGCATGAATCACTGATATAGTACAGACGGGCTATTGGAAGCCCATATAGAATATTATAACATCGTGATGAAGTACGGGGGAAAAAAAAATCGTCGTGATGCAGCATAAGATCATTGTATAACTTATTCCTGTGGAGGATGGTATTTAATAATATATTGAAGGACGGAAGCACGTGCATATAACTGGTGACTATTTATCGCACGCATTTTTTGGTAAAGCCTGCGGTATGAGGCACGAAAGTTTTTGCTTCTCTTATTTTTTATTTTTTTTTTTTCGTTGCTTCGTTCTTCGGCACATGATCCGAATTTGTCACACCCTAGTATTACAGCTGCCCCTGGCATATACTAGCCCGTACAACGCGCGTATTACCATTTCGTATGGGATATATACTCGTATTTTTATTTGTATCTTTCACGCGCGGGGTAGAACGACGGGGAGAGGAAGAATATATAATAAAATCAAAAATCCCCCAGCTTCCGGCGGTGCCGCGTACGGTACGGATCATTGAATAGACGGACGGATTTTTATTTTTATGGCAGAAAATGAAAAAAAGTTTGCTATTGTTGTTCGATGTACCTATACCGAAGTGACGATTTGTCATTTGGTGGGAAAAGACACAAGACTTTTACACGTATTATGCTTTTCAAATATGTGAACGAATCACTCACTTATTTATTATTTTTCAACAAATTAGAGATAATGGATAATTATACCGCGAAATAATACGTAGGTAATGAATCATTATTCTGTTAATTCTCGAGGGTATATAATAAAGTAAGTACCTATATGAAAAACCATTTCGAGTTTCGTCCAACTTTCATTTTGACCAACAATTTCACAACGACAGCTGGTCGGCGGCTGCGAGAACCGTTGCTCCCATTAGAAGCGCGACGGTTGAAAACTTGAAAGTCTACCAAAGGGACAGGTTGACGCACGGCCGACCAGTAGACTGACTGACTCAATGACATAGAGATAATATATGTCGATTTAATCAGTTTTTCTTTTTTTTTTTTTTTTGTTTTTTTAATTATTCTTCCAACCATACGTACACATATCACTTTTTCTCGACGTTCTCGTGTCACGGGTCTCACTGCATATAGCAAGGGCTGGAAATTAACCCTTTTCAAAGTTTCCTGTTTGGAAAAAATAAAGAAATCTAACACGTGGTAGAAATACAGATTCTACTTCCATTGCCGAATGAGAGATGGTCTTTTCGAAACAAGAGCAGCGGCGAACGTTTATTTATTTATTTTTTTCTTTCGCTTTCGTTTCTCTTTTCTTCTCTCGTTTTGTTAGGATCGAGGTAACAATGCTCATGATGGTATGAGAACGCACGTAATGTGGATCGATCCATTCGTGAAAATATATCAAAATGACGAATCGAATTGCCATTAAGACCAACTGTCAACATCCCCTGCACTCTCGCACGACGGGCAATGCAGAAAAAAAAAAAGAAAAGAAAAAAAGAAGAGCGGTGAATCTTTTCATCAGAAATTGGTTTCGTGGATAGTGTAGTATAATACTAACATGTGTACATGTGGATCAAAACGAATTTCCCTCATTGCAAAAGCGCGTCACGAATGCCTCGCTTTTAAGACCATTAATTTTGCTCGGTGCAAAAAGAATTCGATATACTATTAGATATTATATACATATAAAATACATGAAGGTATTAACGATATCAAAGGACAGCAGAATAAAGTGAGCTGGGCAAAAGCAAATCAACATGATCCCGAATTCGAACTAATGAGAGACTATATAATTGCAAAATTGTTCGGAAATCTCCAGGTGCAAACTAAAATAAGTAATACTTTGAAACAACGAAACAGTGCATTTGCGCGGTGAAGGATATGCAATTGCAGTTTTGCAATTTTTTTTTCACTCGACGCGGGATAATTGGATTTAATATACACAAAATGACGGTATAGTCTATACTATAGCAGACAGCGGTTAACGGTTATAATAATTATTTTTACAGCATTTCCGAGTACGCTTAAAAGTCTTTGGCAGTCTCGCATGAGCGCCTTCCAGCTGGCAGCCAGAGGCGGAGGTCAGCCTTCCGACACAAGGGCGCCTCGTATTCGGGCGCCGATTTACCTAGAAACATATCGGTGCTAAAGTTACGTCCTTATTCTACAAAGGATGCGAACTGCCATGCCGTAGCGCGTATTTCCAATGTTGTAACTCGTTTTTAGTCAACTTCGTATATCCTTTCTGATTCATACACATGACTATAGATATAGTAACAAGCGTGAGTGAACTACAATTTTAGACAATTTGGTCCTCGTCTCACGTTTTTCGCACCGCGGTATGACGCGAAATAATTTTTCTTTTTTGGTCGGTTTCAGATTTTCGGTTCATTGAGCATGGGAACGAATCTTCTTCTTTTTTTGTTTTTGATTGAAAAAATTCTTTTTCATCGGAATCAATTTCCCGGTACAGAAATTTGTATAGGACACCCACGATACTTTTAATCAACCAAGCTGTCAGCTCGAGTTGAACGCGATACGCGGAATAAAATGTTTAAATACATATATTTATTTTTCCTTCGGTTCTTTCTTCTCATTTTGGCGTTTTTAGCGTGTATGTAACTCGCGGAGGAGACGAGCAAGTGGTTCTTTTGACTTCGAATTGAATCCTGACCTTACGCAAGTCGGTATTTCTTGTCTCCCCTCGCATAGATGTACCATAAGCCAACCTCCTTCCATCGCCCTCCTCGTTCCCTCTTACTCTTACTCTTCCTCTTTTTCCCCTCTCTCTGTCCAGGTCGTTCCCCAGAAGTTGCAAGCGATCAAGATAGATCTTGGGGTAATCCTACTGGGATATCAAAAAGGGGACCCGAAGCCCATGCACTCCACGTAGCGAGGACAACGAACTCACCAAAATCATTCCTATTCATACTTCTCGCATTTTTTTGACGCGAAAAAATGATCATCCGCTAAGTTTGACAGCCAGAGACGTGTAGTCATCATTCGCATTACCCCAAATCTACGCGAATTCATTACAAACTGTGAAAATTAAAAATAATATAGGGGTTGTTTGACGGGTAAGGTTGTTCGTATCCGTCGCTACTAAGTATACCCGACGTCTCGTTTAGCTCCGGCCAAAGCCCAGAGGAGAAGAGAGACTCGCCCACGTGCCCCTTATCCGAAGGGTGAGGTTTATTCTTGTACCAAAACAACCCCATGGTGCAGCACGCGTACCACGAGGCGTCGGTTGGCATCGGGTGACGTCGGTAGCGTCGACGCTGTCGGTGTACAAGCGACCTACCAACCCCCTGCAGACTTCCTTCCGCGTTTCCCACCGAAAATAGATGCCATGCAAATACTCCGCGGCTACTATTTTTCTCGCATTATCCGTCCCCACGTTTTATTTAGGGCAACGATACATATATATTTAGGATATGGTTTTTCCTTTACTTTTTTTTATTCTTGAGAAACTAGGTGACAATCCTTAGGGATGATGTAAGGATATTTTTATGCTTTTATTCCAATATTTCGTTTATATTAATTTTTCTTTTCTTTTTTACCGAAAGTTTCCGTGGAGTAGCTCAGATTATATTCACACTCGTAAAAAGACTGAACGCACTGCAGCAACCACCTGCTGAAAGGAAAGAGCGAGCGTCGTGCCTAGAAGCTGTCAGCGTTCAAGATATCTAATCGAACGTTGACAGTAGTTGGAGATAACCTCGTCTAGCCTGTAACTTGGGTACTAATATTTTGTCTCGACGCTGAGCAGACTCAGAGTGTCAAAACACATGGCTAAAGGGAAGCTCACTCGAATTCATATGATCTAGGTATAGAAAACGAGAATGAGAAGCTTGTTTCGTTCGAAATGTAACGTAATACGTTAATCAGGTGATAATTATAATTATATATAGAAATTATAAATTGAGGACGATGGACGAAAATAGAAAAACCGCGAGTATGAGTAACGTTGGTGTTTGCGTGACATTAGTCGTGAGATATTTTGGAACATGGAACGCGTGGATCGTCTACCACGTGGATATGTTATTGTTTTGGGTATATATATATAAGAGAGTATAAGGGTGTTCTTCCTGGGTAGGGATCCGGAGCACGAGGGTAAGAGGAAAAAGGAAAGAGAAAAGCATGGAAAGAGGGAAAGAGAGGATCGGAGGGTCAGACACCCCACGATCGACCCTCTAGGAGGGATTTCATTCATGGCCCCCAAACCCCCGAACGACTGAGGAGTCAGGACGAGGGCAAGCGATACATTACCACTAGAAAAGGGTAGCAGACGCTTCAAGGCACGTGATGTTTGGAAAGGGGACTTCTCCCGACCGTCTGCTCGCTCCATCCTCTCCATCCATTTGACCGTTCGGTCGTTTGACGTCTTAATATCTCGCACGTAGCCGAAGGGTTTTCTGTCCATCTATTTCTACCGTATTCCTGGTCTACATTTACGACAAGGGATCACCTAATTGATATGAACAGTCGACGGTAGTCGAGTAGAGACAAGATAAACACACCTAAACCAGACAATCGTGACCAAGGTCATCGCGAGTTATCGTATATACCATTTACATTCACTGCAGGGCTTTATAATCCCTATAAATTTCTGTCCAAGGAAACACCATTATAAGCCGTGTATAATAAGGACCCGTTTCCCTAACGCTGAGCCTCGATTACCGTGGGGCTTCATTGACGTTAGTTTCATGATAAGTAAGAAGTAGTCTACACACGAAGGAAGAAACAAAAAACAAACGAAAAAAAACAAAAAAAACGAGAAAAAGTTATATAGACAGATTTTGTTGAACGGTAACGCGAGAAGCGAGTCGTGGCTGACGATATACGTTTCGTTTACAACTGAGCGAGTCTCGGCTGCACGTGCACGGGTCTTTACTGAGAGGGATCCATCAGCGCCGTATACTACTCTTCGAGGATGGCGAAGGTCCTTCTTCTCGAAGAACCGTCCGCGCCAGGTGCCCTTGAGAGTAGCGACTCGTGCGAGGGAGTGGCACGCTTCCAGATAATTAACCAGGACCCCCGATTTCGGGACCCCTCTCTAAACTCTAAACTCTAGAATCTCGAGACTGCTGTCATGCCATACCGTTACTGCTGCTACTGCAGGGGAGTCCCCTCCAGAACTCAAAAGTGTGGCACGAGCCGCGGAATGAAGAAAAAAGTTGCCATTCCCTACCAGCCCGGAGTATCCCCCTTACAAACACGCCCCCTCCCAACATACCAGGGAGAACAGAGTTTCGTCTGAATGTTATATATCTACACCCATTGTACACGAATGCATATGATCGTATAATTAAACGCACACTTTTCAAATACGACAAAGATCCTGAACAAAAATTATTTTCAATTACAAGATTAACGGCGCGAAAGATATTTGAAAAAAAATAGTTCGTGTCTTCGCTTTCAGATCCTTCGCAATATCATAGGTGGAGAGTCTGAATGGGAATGTGATAGTGCGTGAAAGGATGCGATGAGGGCCGAAAAGCAAAGGCAAAACTGCTGACGACCGAGGGAGGAAAGAGGAAAGTGAAAAGAGGAGGAAGAGGAAGTCTTCCAGTTCCCCGTGGGACGGACCGTCGTCAGGGATGGAGTAGGATTTCCCTGACCTGTCCTCGACCCTGACCCGGACAACAGTCATAACACCACCCTAACACCTCTGTGCTCGGTGCTGAGGAGGGTCTTTCCACAACTGAGGGTCCCGGTCGCCCACTACGTCTGGTGGTTTACATTTTATCGCACCCCCTTGTCTGAGGGATCGCTTAGGCTGTACGGGGAAATACCCGAAAAGCTGGAGGGCGAGGGTCGAACCCTGTATTGTTAATTGGCCTGTAATCGCGAAATATGAGGGGATATAGATGTGGATTAAATGCCCGCCTCGCACCACCACAGAATTTAAATTTACGCCTGGATCAGAGATCTGTGCGGACGGATCGATCACTTGTATGAGATTTCCTTGATTCTTTTTTTTTTCATTTTTACCCTGATTCTTACAGTTACAATTTTTGCGTTAATTTTAGCAGGACGCTCGATGAATTTCAAGCAGAGAGTACGAGATTTTTTCTTTCCAAGTGGTTCAATTCTGACCTCACAAGGACTCTTCGTCCGCCACTCCCACGGAGTGCGCATTAAGGCAATTCCCCGCAAGCTTTTGTTCAGACCTGATTTTTTCAAACGGGAATCTCCGGGGACCGATCAAAATCTCGTGGAATACGATGACCGAAATGTTTAAACTCAGCTTGACGTCGAGATATCTATTAAAAAAAAATGATTGAAGATATTCCCTGAAAGGGTTTTACTTGAGTTCTAAAATGACGTACACTATAACTGGAATTGATTTGTATCTCTGGATCTTTGAGATAACTCAAGGAAAATAAGAACGTAAATTAGCTTGCCATTTGTAAAAAAAAAAAAAAAAAAAAAGAATAAATCCAGCAGCTGAGATCCTGCAGTACAATTCCGAGACACTGCAGTGAAGAAGTGAATGTATACCGACATCGAAAGGATCTGACGCCCAACATAAATCAAAACGTCTTACCGGGAAAAAGTGGAAAGCAAAAAAAAACAGAAATGAAAAAAAATAAGGGGCGGGAAAAAATTAGGACAGATGGTGATCCCCACCCAGAGCATCTTGCAGTCGTACACAGTGAATCCAATGTAATCATGATGCACACATACATCACATAGGTCTGGGTATTAATTTTGAACGCCGCAATAGAAACGAAGGCGTTTTCTCTGTTACATCCTAACGATTTCTAAGACACACATTTCCGTGCAGCCGATCCTAGTCCTCATTCTTCTGTCTATTCGGCAGAACGACGCTACCCTCGAAATTATTTTACGCAGAAAGAGGCGTAAATTCGTAAGAGCAGTTGCATTAGATATGCGTGATCAACTCCTCGTTTATTTTCTCCTCTTTATATAATAATCACTGGAGAAAAAGTGAGAGAAAAAAAAGAGGAAGAGAGTCCCATCGCTTTGATGTATATCTTTCCATCTGGATAATCCGCGTGAGCTGATTTGAAGTAACGACTATTTTTTTTACGTTCAAAGAGAACAAAAAAAAAAAAAAGAAAACAGAAAACAGAAAGAAAAATCACATAAACAAAAATACTTGCATTGTGGCAATCACACGTTTGTACATTTGAATTAATAAAAAAAGCAAGAGCAGGGGTGTACGACAAAACCATTTAATCAACCTTCGTGAAAATCCCCGACGCGACGTAAACGATTGAATAAAACAAACACTTTCATCGGGGTCATAGCTCCGACGGGCATCGCACTTACAGCGGACCAGGGGTTGGGCGACCGGGCGAATGTAGCAGACGGGTATTTCTGAAGCGGCACGGAAGCGCACGCGAATACGTGGCGGCGTTATATATCTAGATACCTATGTACAGGGTCATGTATACATATATATGGAAGCGAAACCTCACCCAAACAAACCTTTGACCGCAGGGTCAAGGTTTCCATCCCCCGTCCGAGTACCGGCATCTCATCCACCCCCGGGAGGACCGGAGGCTGGGTATAAGCGGGCGATAGTAAACCTTTGCTCTCTCTTTCTCTCTCGTACTCACACTCTGCTCTTTCCTTTCACTCTTTGCCTCCAACAGCTCATCTTCTCGCCCAGACGATAGCCGCGGGCATTCCAGACAATGGGCTCTGTTTGGGTGTGAACGTATAACCACGTGACGTTTGCCCCGTAGGTGCTTAAGGAACCCGCGGACTCACTGGGCGTACGTTTTATGCGTTGGCTTCAATTACGTCACCCGTCTGCCTTGCTCTTTTCCTTTTCCCTTTCCGTGTTTCTTTGATCGTTTTCTTTACGAGACGCTAACCGATCCGAACGTACCGAGGATCATCCGGATCGTTATAAGAAGGACGAGCGCGATAAGAGTTTACTCGCATTTGAGTGCGTGCATTTATGCATCAACATGATGACACCGTATCTCTTCTTCTCACTCTCTCGCTCTGCGGTACCGCTAACTGTCTATTTCCTAACTTAATCCGTAACTTCCGATGCCGCAGCAATCTGACATCCTTTTTTATTTTCATTGGCTCAGCCGGCACTCACCCAACTATATACGCGTACCAACGGACAGTATGACCAACGGACGCGAGGACGGACTAACGGACGGCGGATGGACGATGGGCGATGGGAGTTGTTCCCAGGATTTTTCTATCCGCGACTGAGCGACCCAACTAATCAATTTATGTCGTTGCTGCGGTGCTGAGCGACCGAGAACAAATTGGCCGGCCATGTCAGTTGAGTGCGGCTTCCGTCGTCCACGTTACAGGTTCATAAAACCTGTTAAGTACCCAACCACGCGTATACAGGGTGTCCCTTTAATCTTCGGCCATCGTCAATTATCTAGATAATCCAAAAAGAATTGCTCCCGATAGACCTGAAAATATATTTTGTACAAGGTTAACGTCCTCTTTAGCTTTTCTTCGACCCGAATATACGTGTATATATTATTACGTAATCACCGCGCTGAATGAACAAAAATTTCCGATGCATAATTTAATACAAAAATAAAGAAAAAACAGCTAGCTATCTGGGTCTGGCGTTAAAAATTGGGATATAATTTAGGGTTGTAATTCTCGATCGAAAAATGATGATAATTATTTGAGACGAGATGAGTTATAAGTACTATACATATAGATAACTACTCGGAATAATTCAACCGATATGAAATACTTGAGAGTACCTAATTACATAACAGGAATACTCCAGTATTCGTTGCACCACGTACCCTATACATACCTACATATATATATGTCTATATCAATTCACCCAGACATTTGCATCGCGTTATGAAGAAATTCTTTAGGTTCGCTCAACAAGAGAATGCTGAAAATTTTAATTAAACGAGGATAAAAGAATAAAAGCTGAGACGAAGGTGATATTGAGAATATGGAATAATTTCAATGCCTCACTTTCAAGCTTAAGACCGACGATAATGACGAGCCTACTGATTTTAATACTTCAGAATAAAAAAAAGAATAAGAAGAAACGCGAAACTATAGACTCAGCTAAAAATGTCGAAGATTTTCATGTTTTCGTCCACTTCAGACTCGAAACAGCCAAAACAGGAAAAGGAAGGCGAAAAGAAAAAGTGAACAAAAAAAAAACACAAAAAAAAATAAGAAAAAGTCGTCATCGTCGTCCTTAAAGAAGAACTTCTCGGTTCTCCTCAAGTTAGATTGGTGTTAAAGCCTTGACAAATGCGGGCATCTTATAGCCGTGGGAAATGGTACCAAATATTTTATTTCTTCCACCCACCCTTATACACCGAAAACACACCCTCATCCCGGCAAGTATCCCGGAATTTACTCTGCGCGATAAAAGAAGATTTAAGATTCGTTATCTACGTCCACAAAAATTATCTTTCGTGTATGGTATAACATAAAACGATGATCGTCCAAGTAATTTTAGTGCTCTTCAAGTCATAGCTGATATAACTTAGAAGTTTCGATCGAACTACGGAAGGTGGAAAGGTATGGGGTAAATATTTACCTAGATAAGTAGCGAACTAGCTGACTGACTCTCATCTCATCGTGAATATTCTGAATATTATTCAACCGACGACGTACTACTCGAGCATATATAGACACATGTTGTAAATGCATCACCAACACAGGAAGAAGCGGCAGCCCCCAAAACGGGGGAAAAAGGTCCTACTAGACGTTATGTAGAAACACATGTGGATGTCGCGTGTGAGAGAAGAAATCCTGCGGAAGGAATTCGGTCATAGTCTGTCTATTTCTGGAGCAACCGCTGTTAGTTATTAGATCTGGTCACCCTTGGTGACCTGAACCAGTAGATGAGGAAAAATTTAAAGAAATTATTATGTGTTTCTATAAAATTAATTATCATAATTCAGAGAATATAAGGTGAGAACACATACATATATACATATGGCTCTAGTTACGCGTGCGAATTCGATAGACATGCTGCAGGCAGCTCAGAAGTTATATATGCTATAATCGTAAGCGACGACGCAACTACCAACGTGGCTATGCATAATGTAGTCGTATAGTGGCTAAGTAACTAGTCCCATTATCTGCACAAGCATATTGAGATCATGTACGGGACACAACGTTAGAGAATGTATATTAGACCAACTGGGGGTATTAGTGAGCGCGTAATGTATGTCTGTAGGTTAATGCAATTCGCTCAGATCTGATTGCTAGAATTGATTGAGTCGCTCTTTCAATATCGCGATTGCTACGTGCCCCTTATTCATGCGCTAAAATAGCTTTTGCGAACGCGGCTGTCAGAGGAGCCTCTGCTCAAAAGAGAGGAAAACTAGATAAATGTAGATATTTTTTTTCCCCCCCCCGTTTTTTTTTTCGAAAACCTCTTTACGACCTTCACGCCTGTGTCCGTGGAGGAGGTTCCTGGAGCGTTAAGATTTATCTAAGATTTCTCACCCCCGCCGAGCGATTACAGGCTGCGAAAATTCAACAGTCGTGGTTAAGAGCTCGAGATACGAATATAGGGAGATACCTATTGGGCGGCAGACTCTCCGGCACGGTTTGCCCTCTTCCTCGCACTGCGCCATCTGCAGATACTAGCGATCCGTACTTGTATCGTGATCCTAGAACTCGACTAGATCACCGACAAGCTCTTCGTTCGGGAAAGCAAAAGCGGCAGATGTTCCAGGGCAATTGGAAAACCGGTCGTGTTGTTGTAGCTGCTGTCGCAAATCGCTACGAAAACATTCATCTTCTGAAAGTATATATTTTATGCAGCAGCTACCGCTTTTATTATACCCATATCCCATACACTATATATCGCACCCCGCGACATTACGTGACTAATTTTTATCCACCGTGTGTATAAATTTTTATTTTTTTTCTCAGTGTATCACGATTATCCTATTCGCTGTCCACGGATGTATAATACTTTTTATACATTCACGTGGTTTTTATTCGAATTTTTAGTATATTCCTGAATCGCTAATCAAATGTTAAAGAGAGGTGTGCATGCATCAGGTAGTGAAAGGCTATTTTTATAAGGGAGGAAAGAATGACTATAGCAAGCGATAGTTATGAGCGTTTGGTACTGCGATTGACTCAAGGCATTTCTTCGTTAATTCTCACGAAAGTAATGGGATGCATTAATCAGACGTTTAACATGAGAAAGGCCTACCACGGGACGATACGCGTCATCAATTTTCAAACAAAATGGCTTCCAGAGACCAACAAAAACCCCAGGTAGGTAAAAGATAGACAAACTCAGGCACCTATATATCCTTATATGCACCACCACGGACGCGTATAGTATACGGCTCAGGTCAAAATTTAGTAGGACAGCTGTTAGCTCTTCGGGAAATGATGCCCGGTAACACCCGTGAAAAATTGAATAAAGTCTCCCGTAAACTTCAATAATTAATTTCCTTCCTCACTTGGGCCATAACTCAGCTCACGTTCACTTTGAATCGTTTATGAACTACCAAAAACCTCCCCTTCATCAAAACGTTGTGTTGCATATGCGATTGTTAATTGTTGAACCGCATACGTCCGAGAAAAAGAAAAAAATACATCCATATAAATACAATTCCTTCAGAGGCAGGAGAAATTAGATATGGATTGAGGCTGCACAGGATGCTGGTTTGGAAAGCGCAGTAAGATTAAAATTTACTAGTATATATATTCGGTGTCTAAGACTTAGCAGTGACAGCTGCAACTCTGGTAAGATTTCCGATTTTTTCGTACTTGGTTTGCCTTTAAAGGAAATGTATTTCCTCCACACGTGGTTCTAGTTTTAGGTCAGGTTAGTGCTGTCTTTACATACGGGTCTGAGGTTAGTCTAGCCGACATCTGTCCGGGTCAAAGTAAGCAGCAAACCCGCGTGTCCTAGTTCACACAACGGACATAACCAGAGTCAAATTGATTCAAAGATCAAACAAGATTTTCATCCTTTAAGTTTAACATCTGATTCAACAGTGTGTAAACCTTGTATTAACAAGGGTGAAAGTCGCGCGTCGTCCATATTGCACGGCCATAACCACCCCCATCTTCATCAGGAGCAAAACCGACTACCTACTTCGATGTAAACGAAGGACTGAACACATAGGATTGGCGGGGAAACGAATTTAAGGACCGAGCAACAGATGCGGTGATCTAAAATTTATAAATGATGTAACAAAGTTTGCCGTTACTTTTTCTCCTGCAAAATACTACACTATGGGATCGACATTGGAATTCTCGTTAATTTCAAGAACGATAGGAATCATCATAAAGAATTGAATGAAGCGATTGGTTGGAAATTTCAAAAAAGTCGTTTGATATCAGGGGAATGATCGTATACGTCCTTTTAAAGGACTATACACATTATTACCCTGTGTAGCGTGGAAAATTTATCAGAAATTGCAGATTATCTGAGATCTGTTAATGCGATCAGAGATGTATGCATCTGTTATTTTCCCATAGTGTATAGGTTATGTTACAGTGTATGTATAGATACCGAAGCCATAAATTTCAGAAATCTAAAATCAGCGCCCATAGAAAATCGCGGTTAAATTTTAACAATAACGCATTAGTCACGGACCCCCATAGGGCTTTTACTACCGAAATACGTGTAGCAGCACCATACCCGTCAGGAACAGAAAGGATCTCCCATAGTAACCATAGCAACTGCGCAAACAAGATGGCCGTCAGTTTCCGGTGCAGCCAGCAGCTGCGCGGATCTAGTTTCTAGGTAGGCACTACCCTGCATACGTGTAAACTTATGTATATATGACGTACACGCACCTATACAAAAAAAAAAAACTGGAATTGATCCTCTCTAGGATTATACTTTTATGCTTCTCAGCATTAACTCCGATTTCAGGAAGTTACGCCCGGTTTTTCATTCGACGCGGTTCCTGTATGTGCACGTACAAATAACACTCCTACACAGCTCGTCGCCGCACATCAGCGCATGAAGAACCCGATCCTTCCTCTTCAAAATCATCGATCGATAGCCTAGATTCGATCCACGATCACTGTCAAAGGGATTTCAAACTGAAAACATTTCCGGATACGTTTCGAGCCCGGGGTAGAAATATAACTCGATCAGGTTTATATATATAGGTATATATATTAATTTCGTTAGAGCTCATGGACATCTGCAGCCCCGCAGGGAGAAAAAATGGGTGAAAAAAAAAAACAAAACCAGTATTTTCTTATTCTCTCATAATGACTTCACGAGAAATTATAGTTGACGGTGAAAATAGGTGAAATAGTCCAGGCGGCAGGCAAGGATCGGTGAAGGGTGAAAGTTCCGATCCCGCAGGACTTGCGAGGATAATCGTTTGTAGCTGTAAAACGATTAATTATATCCAGGGTGAATTTTTTACATTTCAAAATTGGACGCTAACTCAGGGTCTCCGTTTTATGCAAATCATCTTAATTAGCGTATATATATAGGGCCAAGGATTTATTTTATATATCGCCGTTGCAGCGGGTGCAATCGATTTCGTTGCAGAAAGACCGCGCGCTTTTATTATATTATATTATATACTTGCCGCGTTAGAGAAATGAGCTGAAAGCGAGGGCTGCTGGAGAACGGCCGGGGCATTCCCTTTTGAAATAAAACTAATGGCCATTAATAATCGGGATTAGAATTAGAATCAGGGGTGGGCTCTGTGCTGTTGGCCGTTGGAATTAGAATTACGCATTGTGCGTAACTAGACGCATGTGCATGAGCGATATATACGTACGGTACATAGAACCCCATGTCGTATACGCGTGTTCATCCCTGTACGACTTTCACATACATATGTACGTACAACATATATATAACAGCGCAATAGTTCGAATGCTCTATCATTTTTACCTATGTCTAATCCAGTGCCATACGCACTATATGTACACTATACGCTTATACGCTCGCGCCGTTCCGACGCTGGAACCATTCATTCGCTTCGCTATCAAACTGTTAATCAAGATTCTTTGTGCGTTCCTGTTCGCGTACGTGAAGGGAATATAGACTAGACAGATACACGCCGTTCCTGCTAGAGGGTCGAGCTTTTAGCTGCCCGTTTAACGATCGCCTTTAATTTCCGTTTGTTAGCATCTCCGCTCTCTCTTTTCTTTTTTCTTTTCTTCTATATCTTTGCGTACTTACTATCACTTCGTTCATCCCTTTCCGCATTTCCGTATAAATTTTAATCGAAGAACCCTAGATTGGGTATACATATATAAGGTATATATACATACCCTGCACCAAAATGGCTTCGTTTCCTTCGGCGATAATTATAAAATTTTTCAACCAATGGACATCATCAACGTATCGGAAAATCCTCCTGCGCGGGTAAATTTAGTAGCACGACCGATAATAATTTTTATTTGTCACAAATAATCATCAATTTTTTTTCATTTTTCCTTTTTCTTTCACTGTACTATAGACGCCGTTATACGTCGAACCCTATTCGATTGATTCATCCATATTATTGCGCATCGATTTAACTTCAAAGTCCCCAACACGTGAAAAAGCGAACGAAAAAGAAGGAGAAAAAAAAAATACACTGTATAGGATATACCCATGGGGATTCTGCGGTGTCCCATGGTGCAAATAAATCACATAGCTGCTTCTATGGGGCAACACGTTAGTAAAAGTTACGTACGGTTACTCGTTGGCATATATAGGGGATTTTTATTACGTTCCTTTTTTTTTTCTTTTCTTTCTTATTTTTTTTTTATTGTTACCAGTTTGTTGGTTTGATTATCGAACAGGGTTTTATTCCAAGCTATGTGGAACGAACGCGGTTCATGTATGACAGATTGTAAAATGGCTGAATTTCTATTCTGGGTGACACAAACGCGCAATTTGAAACGATCATCCTTTATCGACAGTACAACAGCTGAGAGCACATACCGACTAGATTCGCTTTTATGACGTCATAATGAGGCGGCAATCAACAGCATTGTCGAGATAATTCGAGCTGGCCGTTGTCTCACTTAATGTGAGCTCTACTGTCATTGTTCGTAGTGTTCGCCTTTCATCGGACAAAGTTCTCGCAATCAAAAATCAAGTCGTGGCATAGCGGGGCGTCGGATAGAATCAGAAGTAAAAAAAAAAAAAGAAAGAAAAAGAAAATGATAAGAAAGAAGAGGTATAGAAATGAAGTTGAATATATATAGGAAGAAGTTCTTCTCACTTCTCTCGCTTCGACTCGACTTTGATTTCGCGCATTTTCTATTGGCTCTCATGCCGTGATTGCCAATTGTTTTTTCGCGGCAAGTAGGTAGTATAATACGAGACACGTGATAAATATATTCCAACCCGAATATCTTGAAACACCCCGAAATTGGATCACGGATGTTTTCTTTTATTCTTTCATTTCTCTACTCGTCGCTTCCAGTATTACATATATAGATATACATGTGTGTACCTATCGGTATAGCTCTACGTTCTTTTCACAACCTCCACTCATCCGGGCCCTACTTTCTTTCTTCCTTCCTTCCTTCCTTCTCCTTTCCTTGCTCATCCTCATCTACTCATCAGCCATACAGTACATATAACGTACAATACGCCCGCATACGAGAGAAACTTCATCAACCGCTAAGTTTGCGCAGTAGTTAAAATATGTTAGGTCAAAATAATTTTCATGGGTAGTATATATGTGTTAATCTAACAACCCATGCATTAGCACCGAGTACAACGATTCTGTTCGAATACGGTTACCATATTTCTGATAAATATAAGGTACCTAGGTATCGCAATAATTATATCCATCATACATACGTATTTAAGTACACGTGTAACGTGTTCGAATATGTAATACGGATATATATACTTTTATATATATATAGGTTGAATTTGGAACACCTGGAAAAAGTTGTTGCAGACAAACGCGAGTCAAACGCATCGCTTGACCGAGACACGTTTGAAACGAGTATATATAAAATAATGATATAAATATAAAAAAAGCCGTATACGTATAGATATATACATATATTTCTGGCCACAACACATGGATACATATAGGTATATAAAATGGACACGGAGTGATACCGCGTGTGGATCGGCTACTGCAGGACGAGTGTATATGATATAGGTTGGTTACCCAGTATATGTATCGCGGTATAGACGAAGCAGGTAAAAAGGGCCCTACAGCTGTCTGACAGCTGCGAACTGTCGAGCCTTGCATCGGCTGTCTCTCCGTCTCACAAATACACCCATGAAATGAGTTGTTATTCACGGTGAGCTCACGCGACCTGTACCAACGAACGTACATGGTTTGTACGTACATACATCGGTATAGGCATATCACAGGGAGGATTGCATTTCACCAACACTGAGGTACATTGCATTTATATTTTGTGTTCGCGATGCATTTGCGGGGAAGGCTGACAAGAGCGAACTCGCGTGGTGTCCTACACACAAGTACGACGATATTATATATGTGAAATCGGTACCGTACAAGGGTGACCGCACCGGTGTATACGTGTATAACGAAATTAGTAGCGCATCATTTCAACCCTTCGAATTTATCCGGAGCCCCGAAAGGCAGAGAGTCCGTTAAAGCACAGGAGCACGAGTCTTCCTCTTTCTCTCTTCTCTCTTCCCTCCCTCGCGAATATATCTCGTTATATATCTGTCCGTCATGTCCGACTGTCCCGTTCGTTCTGGTGCGCGCGCGTCAATGTGACTAGCGAAGCGTAACTGGGTTCGAGTGGCAGTTCGTGTTTTTAATTAAGGAAAATTGGATTAAATTTACTCCCGTAGCACTTTTGGCGGGATTCGATTCCCGGGACTGCTCCAGAGTCGTTCATCTTAACGCCTTTTTATATATCGACAGTCACTAGCGTTCGCGCGCTTTCTCAGATTCGCCCGATTCTAATAATAGAAATGTCGATTGAATCACACTGGGATATATAACTAATTCCTCATTTCAAAATCTCATGATCATCATCGCCGTACCCATACGCATGAATTTATTCGCAAATACATACAAAGCCTAAAAAAAATTGCGCTGTCCGGCTCGCAACGTTATCGCGATATTTCAGGCGGAGCCCTGTAGAGATAACGTTAATATATTATACACGTTCGTATATATATATATATATACCTATAAACCGTCGACGCACGCGTGCAGTATTGAACGAGCGTAAAACCGATTACCTTTCATTCACTATCAGCTACACGCGTGTCACCGACCAATTACACTCTTATAATATCTGTCGTCTATACGTCAGCCACAAACATATATCACTGATTGTATGTAAGTATCTATATTATAAATATATACAGCAAATATACACGCGTCACAAACATCACAGGAAGCCGCATAAAAATAATCTTATACTAGATTTACGGTATCGATTTTTGTTCCAAGTTGCGCGTGCCAAAGATATATCGCCGCCCTACACGGGCGTGAGTCACGAGTAATTCTATATATTTTATTACCATTATCAAACAGCGCGAAGGAGAGTTTGCCAATTATTCAAGTTCTCGTAACAATATCGTACTGATTTTTCTTTATTTCGGATGAAAAAAAAAAGAAAATTTTACTTTCTACGAGCCGTGCAGGAAGATGAATGTGGATTTTAGAAACCAGGAAATGTCGAATGTACCATACGAGATCAATGGCGTTGGAAACGTTATACGAGGTGTTTTTTCTGCAGGTAGGTATATAACAAACGACTCTGAACCCTGCCACAATTTTTTTTACCTACGTTGTGACAAAATTTCGGCATTTCAATGTACGACACCCGAAAATCTTTGAAATTCCAGAAAAACCTTACAATAGCGAAACTGAGCCCACCCATTATACTTATATAGTTTTGGCGCGTTGGTATAGGTGTTGCATCAATGAACATAAAAGATCCTTTCGTTTTAAAAACTTTTACGTAAAACTTCACAATTGCTTTGTAGCGATCTTCTTTTGGTGTCAGATTTCCAAATGGATTTTCTAAAAGTAAAACTAGTTTTCTACGCGTATAATATAGTCGAGGTTTATATAGCACAACATCGAGTCTTTTTACTGTAAGTTTCTCGGATATAAATGAAAATCAGCAAAAAAATAAAAAGTGCAAATGATCGAAAGGGATCTTTGAAAATTATTTCATAGAGCTGCTTTCGGAATCACCCTATATATAGTATATGTATACACGAATTTTTTTACGTCCTTGATTTTTATCGGTCTATTTATTTATTTGACGATTTGATGCTTCTTCTTTCCATTTATTTATTATTACGATTGTTATTTTTTATTTTTTTTTTTTTGGCTTTCTTTTACGTCTTTTATGCGTATTGAACACGGATTTTACGACCCAACATCCGAATCACGATCTGAATTATGGTAACATCGTCGTAAAATGTTGGAAACAGGCATTTGCAACCGCAAGGATCTGGATAATGTACATCGACTAATTGCTAAGATTTTCCTCCGAGCCGATAATCAAAACACCATTTAACGATACTTTCGCAGAATCTGATGGCAGTTAGGTCGATGTTAAAAAACGTTACTCGTACACATTTATAAGTTTCTACGTTGCTAATTTGACGTTTTGCATTTTGCATTTTACATTTTTCAATGGTGATTACACGTCTCTTGCGTTGTATAATATAGATCACGGTATTCCCACTGTTATTAAACGCACGTGAACCACATATGTGTTTGGGAACTATAAGTATATAATATATACCTTAACTATATATACATAGGTATATAATATCCGCATGTTCGGAACCGCAATATATAAAGAGAGTTAAATAATGTAAATTTTACAGTTTTATTCACTGACGCGAGGCAATCAACTGTCTGCCATCTTGTTGTTGAGAATTAGGATAACAAAATTTTTCAACGAAATTCCGCACCTCATAATACCTACATATGATACCCGTTTCATCAGGAGTCACGATATTATTACATGTACTCTAACATTTCAGAGAAATATTAAAAGATAAAATAAAATAAACAAACTAAAATCTACATATATATACATGCACTGTACCGAATGCCCGCGTAATTCATATGATGTATATTATATGATCCGTACGAGTACGTATACGTATATACGGCTACAGATATACATCTCTTCGGTGATTCAGATGAATGTACAGGCACGTTCGCGTCTCGCTTATATACACGGGGCGATCATGTCACTCGGATATTTTAGAATGGCTTCAAAACGTTATAGAACGTGCGCACGCCTAATCAATTCACGTATAAGTGTATACATATATGTATTCGTATACACATGTAAAATACGATACGCATATACATGTCATATGTACATTTATAAATGCATATACTTAGTTAGCAAAGGATACAAGAATACATCTCAAAAATCTTACACGTGTGTGAATCGATGCTGTTCATCATGTGCTATGTACATAGGAATATAAAAAAAAAAGAGGGAGATGTAGGATGTACGTAAAATGGCGGTGCCATGGGTGACGCATCGTAAAACTTAAAAAATATCACACTAAATCCCCGGCCAGATCTTCTACCCCGTGCGTATACGAGAAAATGGAGATTTTTTTTTTTCTTCAAAATATATATGTTCACCTACGTACGTGTATGTAATATTTGCGCATCTATGACCGAAGTTGCAATATAGTATTTCGCATAAGACAAACCGCAATAGTTTGAAACTAGTCTGAAAATGTACCTTCATTTTTCCCCCAATATATTTTTTATTTTACAAAATACTCAAAGAGCGGTGTAAAATATAGCAAAAGTATAATATAGGTAGGCATTAGTTTCTACGCCCGATCGCACTTACATCTCAACCTGCAGCAGCGAAGCAGCAGGAGCATAACCGAAGAATCGCGTACATGAAGCGACGATGCCTACACCTAGGACGTTGGGTCGATTGCGAACGACCAACGCATTTCTGAGCGCGTGACTGTGATATATATATATATATATGTATATGTATGTATGTATGTATGTATGTATATATAATATATATACGTATGTATTATACATATGTATTCATCTATGTATAAATGTACGTACGTGTACGTTAAGGGGCGATAGTGGTGTGGGTGGAAGTGGTGGTGGTTCTCTACGGGTGTGTCGGTGTGTGCGGGGAGGCTGTGACTCATCCTGTGGGAGAGAGAGTCCTGTTCCCGCGGCAGGAAGCAGCGAGTGGGGGCGGGGATCGATATATCGACTGACGAAACTGCTTCTGCCGTCGACAGAAACTGCGTACCCTCGGTTCGCGGTGCGCGCGATATTCTAGGGATGGTGAAGTACGAAAAACTACCTATATATATGTACACATATATGCATACGTATTGCGACTCCAACCCCCGCGGAACGATTGCACTCTTCAAAATTCACTCAATTATTATATACATTTTGTTTCATCGAACTACCTGCTAGCTCCTCTACATTTATGCCTATAGGTTTATAGTGCTTCGGGGAATGAGAAAATCGTCGACAGCTAACCGCAGGAACCTCCTCCAGCCCCTTCCTTCTTCTTCCGTCACTTCATTTTTCGCCTTTCCGCTCTTCTCTCCTTCCGGCTCGCCCTAATATTATAATATATATATTCCTATATACCTGCGGTAGAAAATTCTGTGCCCTGGAATCACGCGACTATATTTTTTCTATCGATGGAAAATTAGGCTCCTCGAGATATACAAAAAGTAAATAAGCGACAAGACAGATATATGTACTGGGAACGTGCACAACCGCATGCAGAATATAGTACATGTATATAAAATAAGAAAAATAAATTCTACCCCATTTTTTTGTTGTTCTTCTCTCTTTTTTTTTCGTGTTTTTTATTACATACGTTTACGACGACGGAATTTGATCTACGAGAATATACATGATACTCGAATTTCTTCGTTGTAAATATAATTCAAAGATATAGAAAACAACGATATTTGAACGATTATATATGTTAAATCGACATCATAGAAAATATATAATCAACGCTGTTCACACTTTACCTTATTCACGGTTCCCCGTCTTTTTCGCCTTGTTTTTATCTGTTGAAAGTACAAGATAATTTTTCATAGAGCTTCATTCTCGACATTGACGCGCTTTGATAAAAATATAATAGCAGATGTTATTAAAAATATACTGATAAATTAGTCGTAATTAATTTACTATACTCAGATACACGATATATTACATGCGGAATCATCCTCGCGAACTCAATGAAGGACATCCTCGTGAAAAGGCTTTTCTACATTTGGTCGAATGGTATAAAACCAATGCTACTGCAATTTCCAAAATAACCGCAAACTCATCGTATACTAGTGTATTTGAAAAATGTGTTGAAGGCTTATACATACAGTGCGGTGTAACGTGAGTTGCATCAATGAACTGACTTTTTATCAATGACTTAGGAGATAACGAGCGACCCAACGAGCATTCCACGCGGACAACGTGGTCCCGATCGTCGCCCAATATACATGTATACATATGTAATAATTTTCTGTTTTTTTTATTCAAGCGCGGTGTTTCTCTCTTTGGTTTTTTTTCATGGTCTTTTTTTTTTCTTCCGTCACCATTTGGACGCGGTCAGATTGGAGAGCGACACGAAGACGGTATATATATATATGTGTGTACACTGTACAGTTTCTCGAGAAATACTGCAGACGATAACGAGATAAGCAAAACGCGGTATCGGTACGCAACGGAATCGGAGACCTTTTTACGCGATCGTAAGCTGTAAAGCCTTAAGCTTTGAGCCGTAACGAACTTACGCCAAACCGGAGTTAAGCTCGGACTGTAGCGGTGGGTCATCCACAGGCTATAAATCCACCCCAAAAATTTTAGGCCCGTACGCATAATACGATCGCACGATTTTTTCGATTCATATAATAAATATAATATTAGGTCTGTCCGAATACCGATTACCCACGAATCGTCATTGCGCGATTGTAATATTTATATATTAAATATCACCTAATATATACGGCGAAATCGGAGGGGGATTAGAAGGATGAAAAATGATCTATGAGAATGAGAAAAGCGATTCATTCTGCGATAAATGATTATTTTTGGAACGCATTATTACGGTGCGTATAGTGTACGTGTGTATGTACATTTATTATACGCATATATATATCAAGGAGATCATTATATAGTTTAGCCGAAATTCAAACAGCGTGTCGTCCCCGCATCATCTAGCCTGTATCAAAGTGAAATTCCAAACCGAATCAGATTGCTCGAACAATTCTCTCACGTTGCGAAACTTGAACCCGTGAAGATCTGGGTCACGAATCTCTCAATATATGGGTACCCAAATAAATCCCGACCGCTGCACTGTTTTTCCTTCTCACACATAATACGCAATGCGTAATATGTAATTCATATGGTAAATCGAGGAACGAACTTCAAGCTTTTTTCCATCTCCACATACATACAACCACCGATATACGAACTATAAAAGGGATATGCAGTTGATCCTGAAAAATATCAGGGGCCACGAAACTGCATTGTATTCAGAGCTTTCACTTTGAGGATGCAGACGAATTTCCGTAACGCGATTTTTTTCTCTGATCACGACGGCGTTCACCGATCCTTCAAGATTTTCTTTCTCATACAATCTTATACGAGAATTTAAAATATCAAAAGATACTGACGATGTATGAGAGTGGAAAAAAAAATGAATTTCTTCTTTTTTCTTTACTTTTTTCTTGACGATGGACCCGAGCGCGACTAACGGCGTTAAAAGCAGATTTTACACTTGGGTGATAAACGTAACATACATATACATATATATTTAGGTATATGTACAGTATGCGGATCTGATCGGATGTGTAAGAGGCGCATATATATATACATATATACAGCCGTGCCGTCGAATTTTACTTACGTGATTTCGCTGTCACAGCCGAAGACCCGGAGTTCCGCGTTCGGAAAATCAAATTTTCCTCTTCCCTGAGGGCGAAACCTTTTACCCGTAAAGCGGGGGTTTGCGGATCGCGAAAATATTTCGCTGCGCGCGCGCTCTCCTTCACTCTCTCATTTTACTCGCGCTTATATACATACAGATATATATATATGTATACATTCTATATACGTATAGGTACAGCTACTCGTTCATTCGTTCGTTCGCTTGCGCCGAGAGGAAGTGGACCAAATTATTGTACTTCCGGCACGGCATTCTGAACTTCGCCAACCGAATTTCTCTTTTCTGCCAAAATAATTTATAACGTGTGACAAAAGTTTCATTCAAATTTTTTTTTTTTTTTATTATATCTTTCGCTTTATCCTATTTTTTATTTTATTGTTCCAAAATAATAACTACGCTCGGTTTGTTTTTCATGTATATTCCCGCTTGTCACGATGCATACCTTCATCTACACGCGAACTACGACAGTCAACCCTTCGGAAGTTTGAATTATCTTTAAACTGATTAACCCAGCTGGGTTGAGTATGCCTATATGTGCAGGCTATCATACACAGGTGTATATATACGTATATACCAGAGACCCGCGTAGACAAATGATTGTGCAAAAGTGCAAGACTTCTGACGCCCGAGGCCTTACAAACTCTTCTCAATTTCTCGATAAATCGAAATGAAGAAGCCAAAAAACAGGAATTCACTTCACGAGGCCTATGTGCTCACCTGTCCTGTACATATACACGACCATGGTAGTATGGCCGGTACTTACGTACATGTGTATGCATGCGTGGTGTATATTGCGAAACTTTTTAACGTTGTGCTCGATAAAAGTTCTCGACAAACTGACGCAAGCCACCATCCTGAGTATTAGGCGTACCGAGTGATATACGAACACCTGAGGAAGGGTATCACCCTATGCGCGATCGTAAGACAAAGAGATATATGGTTATGAGGGATGAAAAGCGAGACGGAACCTCGTGGTGCCGCCAAGTCGGACTTGACTTCTTTTTTTTTCTAGTTTCTGTTCCAACGGTGTATGTTTGAACCTTGATGCCGTGGATAAGATATTCGTCAGACTTTAACGTTATTAGGTATACAGGACGATGGAGATGAATTCTTTCAGCAGACTGTACATACAGCTCGAAAGTTTAAGTTTACGTGTGTGTACATATGTATGTTACTTTCGGATACTATACACTATTTCGGTTAAGTTTATTCAGGTTCTGATAACCGGACGATAAGACGACGCAACGTTAAGTTCAGGGTTATCAAGCTGTAGGCCAACCAACTCTGCAGCGTTTAAGATGTGCTAAAGGAAAATAGAAATGACCCGACGATATCGAGCTACATAGACTGCTGTCTACACATGGTTCGAATCTGACTTACATCAGATACCTTGTCACGTCATGGTTTGGTAGAAATCTTTTAATAATTCTGAGGAATAAAAAAAAAAACTTCAACTTACGTGTGTGTATTTTGGGAAGGTTGAATACGTAAAAGATAGAAATCAAGCATAATTATAGGAAATTGTTGAACGAGTATACGTGGAAGGTACGTTGAGATTTGAAAAAAAAAAAATTAAATAAAGAAATAGAAACAAAAAGAAAGAGTGATATACCGTAAAATGGCCGCGTACTAACCTACCCTAAACAGTTCGAAATGGGAGGACCCAATTCACGCACGTATGTGTCCCCTTTTATACCCGCGTTGGTTGGCTCGTCATTTTGTTGGTTAGCATGCATACGAGAAATGGTTATACGCGTGTGGGGAAGTTGCGCCATTGGTTGAGCCTACCAGAGGGGTGGTATGCGATCGAATGAACCGGGAGGGAAACCAGCCTCGGTACTGGGTGGCTGTGACTCTGGCTCTCCTCTGGATTTGGATCTGGATGTGGATGTGGCTGTGGCGTCCCGCTTTTCCGACTGTGCCTACCAGCCATAGCCAGCCTGCCTGCCTGCCTGCCTGCCTGCCCGGCTGCGTGAAAATTATTCGAGAATCCGGCAATTGGGAAATTCCGTGAAATTGGGGTGAAAATTACTAGGCTATGCTTTAAATTTTACTCGCTACCACCGAGAGCCGGGGAACTCCTATCTACCAGCAGCACGCGCGCACTCTCCATCCCCCTTTCACTTTGTCTCTCTCTCTCTCTCTCTCTCTTCGCGAAGCTCTCTAATAAACGTTCTTTTTACGCGGAATGGTTCGTTCTCTGTGGGCGTTTTTGTCCCGTGTTCTCTCGCCCCGTCGGACCGTTCCTCGATTCCAATCTCCGTCACGAGCTATTATATGGGGATGCTTCTGATTCAAACGATGTAAAAATCGGTACCCCGACACTGGGGTACAGTTTCAGTATACGTGAAAAAACCCCATCCTATCCCGCAGAATGAAACCATGTATATATATATCGTACAAACTATTTTGCACACTCGCGTTATATTTGAGAAGATCGATGTGCTCCTCGCACAACTCTAGTTGAATTTCACTTTTAATTAAATCCGTCCGCGGTTTACGCGCGCGCGCGCGCACGCCGCGTACACCAAAGAGTTAAGTCTCGACCTACGGTGACCTGTAACCTTTGACCTAGAATCCCAGAGTTTTCCTTTCGTTCAACGTATAGTACAACCGATGCGTACGGCTGTTTTTCTTTTCCATTTTTAGCGGATCGACAACCCAACTTTACTTCGGTAAGGATAGAATTAACATCGATAAAATATACATATATTTTTTGTGTAAACAAGTCCTTTCAAAAATTAGGTCACACAATTTTCTATATCATCGAGTATTCGATACATCGCAGGAAATATAAGAGTTGTAATCCGTAAATCGCCATATACGTATGCAAATACAAAGAATTTATTTATTCATTCTCTGCGGAGAGGGTATATATATGTACACGATGCGATATGTATACATAAATATACCTGTTGGAGAAGTGGTCCACTCAGTCAGGGAAGAAAATAACATATAAAAGATATCAGAGAATATCGTGGGGTAGCGGTGGGTACGAGTATAATATATGTATATATATGTGTATGTATACGTACACATACACATATATATAAGAAAACGAGAGGAGTACCAGATACGAAGGTCGTCGTGGCAGGTGTTCGTACGCGGCACACCGCGGAAACTCTTCCCGATGAAGAATAAGGAGGGTAGGGTAGTAGAGGAAGTCAGGAAGAGGCTTTCCCTCGGGATAAAGAGGGTGTTAAGTTGGGGAGGGATGAGGGGTTGTTGTGACGGCGAGTCAGCCTATATACCTTCATGTTCAGCCCCAGTCGTTCATCTATCATCCGAAACTCCTTTCTCTGCTTTATTCCCGCTTCATTCCCGCTCAATTCTACCTCCATTCCGGCTTCGTCCTACTCCCTTTATACACACTGTAGCGAGTTACGTATACGACTGTTTTTAGAGTACGAAATATACACTACAACGTTTTGTCCAGAATTTTTGTTTTTCCTTTTCTTCCCCACTTCCCTAATGAAATAAATAAAAAATAAATAACGTCCAGTATAACGAGGACTATACGGTATACTTCTTAATCTCCTTATTTACTCTCATCGTATTTATCCAAAAAAAAGTCTGAACAATTCCTGGGACGATAATGGCCTGCAATAAATACTGTACATAGCCCAAGAATTAGTGGTGTCTTACGATTGGTAAAGTTCAATTAAAGTTCCTAAGAAAAAACCATGCGGAAATCGAACGCGCATGGGTAATCAACGAACGTGAATTTTACCACAATAAATCGTTCGAAATTTGAAAAGATTTTTTCAACTGCATGTTTTTTTACGAACTTGCGATTTAAATATATATGTGTTACTCGCATACATATGTGTATCAAACGTATCTGTACATAAATATATATTAAAATATTTTACGAACGGATGTATGTACTTATTACGAACGATTTGAATCGACTAACGTGTTTCTTTTTTTTTTGTTTTTTTCAGACAAACAAATCAATTATGTGCCTTTCTTATTACGCACGTTCCATGCTATACCATGCATGTATATCGACCTATGAGTCACGCGGGCGAGCTATGACTCCTATATATATGCGAATAAATGCGATATATCTATAATAATATTAATAATTTTTATTATCATTATTATTATTATAAATATAAGTATGCACGTATAGCACGGCGATGGATAAATAAACGCTCGAGTCGACGGTAGCCGCGTTTGTATCTGTCGGTGATTGCGCAATCCGCGAATATTGGAATCTTAAAGTGTAGATATATACCACAATCCGCCCGTGAAACGTAGGCCCGTTTTGAAGTAGATATAATAAATCTATGGATAAAAAATAGTTTTCTGGTTGTCGCGTGATAAGATATTTGACCGAAAACTGCACCAGAAACCTGTACGCAACATGCACGCCAAAAAAACAGAGAACAAAAAAAATTACTCTCTTTCTCTCCTTCTGGATGACGTATCGGTTTCACGGGATATTCTCTCCTCTATGTTCCGAGAAATGGGCAACCGACCAATCGACCAATCGACGTCATATCCGACAGAGAGATCGAAGGAGCAAAAGCAATAATGAAAAATAAAAAAAAAAAAAAAATGAAAAAAAAAGAAACCAAACAAAAAAAAAAGAGTGAGCGCGGTGAAAGTAGGGGGTGGTAGGAATGGGGAACGGGGAGGACAAAGTGCGGTGTGGGAGAGGAGAGACATCATCTCGAATTGCCAATAATCAATAGTACACCCGTAGTTCCCAAACAAGACAGAAAAACACGTTTATAACTACAAACCGCGCGGAAGTGTGCAGCAGTTTAATACCCAATAAGACATGAAAAATTGAAAAAAATTGAAGGAAAAAGAAAAAAAAAAAAAAAAAGAAAATTAATTCAACAAATCTATTTATTCTCTGCGCATAATTTTTCTACCGCGGCAGCGATTTTCTAGTATTTTCGTAGAATGAAAAAAAAATAAAAAAAAAAAAAAATGCATAGAATATGATTTACATAAAATCGCAGGAGCTGTTCACATATACAGGGAGCGAGCGATATCTGGTCTATATTTGTTCTGTTATAGATTGCAATTCTCGGGAGTTATTTCTCGATCGTAAATAGTTTCTTTCTTTTTTCTTCTCGTTTTCCAATAACAACTTTGATTGTGGCAACTAAAAGCGTATTTTTTTTTTTTCTTTTTTTTTCTATCAGTGCGTAACGAAGTATAGAAATAGCCATATTATAATAATTATAACACACCCCGCGAGATGAGCCGTTGAGAAATCAAAAAAAAAAAAAAAAAAAATCACGTCTGTACATTTGTATGTACATTATACTATACGTAGTATTTGATTCTCGCGGCATGAAATTCATCACCAACGTGTAGTATATGTCGGTTTGTTTTCTCCTAGATTGGGTGACCTACGGCAGTCCGTGAACTTGCCTCAACGATAAGATATATCCCTCTAACAAACTAATATCAATACAAGAAAACACGCGAGTATACGCGACGTGAATATAATAATGAAACCATCCGTAATGAATTATTGAAAGGGGGGAGGGTTTGGCCGAACGATAATTGAAAAAAAAAAGAATAAGAAAAATTTATATGTATACGAGAATACTCTATAAGTTTTGATACCGGGGACTTCACTCGCAAACCCCCACTACGATGCTCGCTCTTCCCTCTTATCTTTCAGAATATACGTATATGTACACAGTTCGTATAGAAAGAAGAAACCAATAAAATTTTTGTTAAAATATGTTAATACGATTATCGGGAAATTTCAATTCTTTTAATTATTTTATTCGATTGTTAATTTTTTTCTTTTTTCTTCTCAATTCAAATCGAACGTTTGAATGCAATTACGCGCAATAATTATGATGTATACTGTACACATATTATATATGTACGTACATTGTGTATACATGTAGCTATAGTTTAAGCGGGATAAAGCGTGACGCTAACCCTTCGCTATAAGCAGGGAAAGGTGGAGGGTATTGCGGCGGGGTGAAAAGCGGAAAAGGGAGGCGAGACTCGTACCACCCTTCGATTCAATGTCGACGCAATAATAAACCACCACCGCGCGTTATCTGTATTTCTGTATTTCTGTATTTCCCTCTGGGATTCTCGCCACATCCAGGCCAAGTTCAGGCTATATATACATATATATATAAACGCGCACTCGACTGGTATGTACATACATACATACATACGAATGCGTATCTATAGGTATACCCAAGTATCTATACAGATATAGAGAAATCCAGTACACCGCGCGTAACCTGGTATATAACGTCATCCGCAAACACGTCGCGCACTATACGCGCGTACCTGTACCTTCTATAGTAGACCTATTCCCGCCCTCTTCCTCTGCGTTACATCAGCGATCGTAAAATAACTGCCCCCCACCACCACCACTTAACCCCTAAACTATCTTCTCTTTACACGTGTCTCTTTGCTAGAGTACACGTTATAGGTACATACCTTACTACGTACATTTTATGTATATACGTATACGTGTGATATACGGAATAATATAAACAGGTATATATATATAATAGTATATATGTACGTACATCATTATGTGTACCAAGATCCCAAACTCTATGAATACATACATTTATATATAGATATATGTGAACATACACCTATGTATTATGCAAATGTATGGGTGGAACGGAGTAATGTGTACATGTGCATAGATATATACATGTGTCATGTGTGTATGTATGTATGTACAGAGGTGGGTTTAGTTATTACGCATCCTGTTGGGCGAAGCTTTCGCGCGAGAAACGTTAAGGATGGGTGGTGGTTGGTTTGTTGGTGCTTTGGATGGTTGGTGCTTTTAACATTCGCCTCGCTCTCGCGCGGTGAATATTTGATCGCCTCGTCGTTTGCCGTGCGCGTGCTGCACGACGCCAAAATCCTAACGACTGGAAAACTGGGTCTTCAAGGGTTAACTATAGGTACGCCTCGCGAGTCTAGAGATAGCGATGGATGAAATAGAGCGTGCATGCACGATTTTGCCACGTATCCCATCGTCGAGACTCAGGTATATCGGAATAAAAATGTCCGAAATGATCGAAGAATGAAAAACACATGTGCGAACGATGTTGACGAATGATAATAATGATAGTAATAACGCTGACGATGATTACTCACCTTTTTCTCCGTGAGTTTCTCGCACCGTCTCATTTTGCATATCTGATGACTTTTGTCGTTCCTGCATGGCGCGCAGTCACCGCAATTGTCTTTACGTTGGCACCCTATGCACTCTCCGCACCTCTTCCTCTTCTTTTTAGCAGGTTTATCTCCCAGCCCCCCCTCGCTGTCACCGTCACCCATCCCACCCCCCATGTGATGTTGTCCTCTGTTGGCGGTAGAAGATACGGCTGCGACCTGACCCGAACTTTCAACGTTGGCTCCGTCTTCCGATTCCATAGAACCGGCACGAATTTTTCTACGTTCTTTTTTACGCCCGTCAATATTCACGCGAGATGTAACGGGCGTGTCCAATACCGTGGACATTGGGTTTTGAAAGTTCGTATGATGTAGCTGGGGGTATTCGGGTTTAACGACGGTTAGCACAGTATGATGTGGATGTCCAGGTGGTGGAGGAAACGCCTGCACCGGACTGGATCCCAATAGCTGTATGTGACGTTCGTCGAGTAATTGTTGCTGAAGAGCTGGAACCTCTCTTGCCTGCACGGGTGCAGGAACTAGAGGATATCCCACCGGAGCACGATGAGGATGAGGCGTAGGAAGTGGACTCCCCAATGTGTGAAAACTGGGCAATCCGACGGCAGTAACTGGTGGCGAATGCGATACGGACGCAGGTGACAATGGGGTAAGGGCCGTTAGCTGTGGTTCAGATTCACTGGGAGCTGTGAATTGGCTTGCAAAACTGGGGAGTCCTTCGCCCCCGGCGTTTTTAGACTCCCAAGGTCTGTACTGACTCGCGAGTACCACTTCGCCCCTCGAGTCAATTAGTCGCCCCGTAAGTCCTTCGTAATAATCCCATGAGGATGTAAGTCCCAGACCAACGTCTTGGGGATGGAGTGTAGTGAGCGTAGTAGAACTATCCATAGTACCGTCTGCGAAACTGCTGAAAGGCGGAAGGTGACGAGCTGCAGGGTCCCCCGGGCCGGAATTCGGCGAGGTCGCGGCTGCCGGAGGGCTGACCCTCTCGGAGGCGACCTCCTTGGTGACGTCAGCGCTCATCTTCCCCGCCACATCTTAAGGGCCATCCCTCCGAGCTTCTGGGTTTTTAGAATGTGCCTTCTATTTACCGATTTAACTTAGACTTGCTAACGAATTGAAATTCTCAACTTCGCTCACCTGCAGTAACGACATTTGGATTCGCTCTTCACTTCTCTCACTTCTTTTTGTTTTTTTCCCCCTTTTTTGTTTCTTTAGTTTATATTTAATCTATTTTCTTTATATTTTTTTTTTTATAAATATTTTTTGTTCTTCGTTCTTTTTTTCTTCTCTTTACTGAATATCTCACGGGAAAATAATCCTTCTTATCCTTTTGTACGTCGTTCACGGTTTCTGACCTCTTCTATTTCAATAAACGTGCTGCGATTATGGGTTATTTAAGCTACAGCAGGCATCGTACGCGAGAATTTTGCCATGCTTAGCTATTCAGTGTATTCGTGTAATGTAAGTATTAGGTAATTTTTGTACTCGTCAGGTTTAGGCTACGCTCTGAAGTAGATCGGTTCTGTCTGAAGTATCCTTTTGTGTTTTCTTCAAATTCAGTGTTTTTTTTTAAATTTATTTTATATTATTTTGTTCGCTTATTTCCTCGTATAAATTTATTTATGTTCTTTTATCTCTTTTCCTTTTTTTAAGTGTGCTCGTTAAAAAAAAATTGTAGATACTGTACTTACGATTTATAAATATAAATTTCCTATTTGTAGTTGTTTTTTTTTTTTTATTTCGTTTATTTAATTAATTACTGAGTATGAAGGACTTCGTCTTCCTTTAAGAGTATTATCATTTAATTTTGTTTCCTTTCTTGCTTGTATGTTTGTTCGTTTATTATTATTTCAATGATTAGTAGAAAATGGTAGTTTCTTTGGTTTTCGGTTTTATTATTATTATTCACTTTTTTTTTCGATTTGGCACTGGCGGACTTTTTCAGATATAATTTGTACACTAGATAAGATAGATACGATACTATAGCTCTTGTTATTTTTTATTTTGCTTGCTTTTTCTTTTGTTTATTAATTTGTTTTTTGTTTTTCGTTCTGTTTAAATTTGTATTTTATTTTTATTTAAAAATCTTGTTTTGTTATTTTTTGTTTTGTATTTTTTTTTTCTTCTGAACCTAAGCTCTTGAAATACAAGATTACAACATATACACACACTAATTCATTCTTTCGCGTTTCGTAAGAAAATAGAAATCACTTGAGGTTAACGTGGCTTGTTAGAAGGCGGTAGATTTGTACGATCTGAAACACAAAGATAATAAGATATCTCGTTAGAAGAGTCAAAAGCAGGGGAAAAAGGAAAGGAAAAAGGTTATAAGCGACAACAGATGAAGATTAAAAAAATTAAAAAAAAAAAAAGAATGTCACAAATTTACGTTAATATCATAACGCTAAGTTCGTACGTATACGTATATGTTCATATATGTGTGCTATTATCACAAATAAAAAATAAAAAAAAAAACAAATAAAAATAAGAACTGAGAGACGAAGAAGGTGGGCTAACTAAATCTACGCGTGAACGAGGCGCGTAAGGACTCGGTTCTGTTATGGTCACGTGACATAGGTCCTGCACGATGACGGGGCTAGCCGCTACGTCGACGTCGTCTACGTCGTCGTCGTCGTAGTTGTCTATTATCTACACGACTGGATCTATCCACGCCCACACAACGTATATATAGTACGTTATAAGAGTCTTACTAACTGGAGGGGAGAACGGCATAGTACGATAGTACAGCGATGCCAAGGCTACTATTAAGGTTGTCCGATACACGACATACGACGCGTTTACACCCGCGCTCCCGCGATACACACATAGAGGAGGAGTGCGTTTGATGTATCCGCATAAATGTTGCTGCTAGCTGCCGATGTCGTGCCCTCCTTCATTCATATAGATTGTCCGAGTGACGGATACGAACCTCCGTATACGATTCCAGCAACTTCCATACGTCTGTGTAATTTTATGCAGCGTTATGCGTACGTGAAAACTCGATCCGATTTATATAAAATGCACATGGCTGATGGGCTGATAACCGTTTAAATCAGACTTACGTGTAACAGAAAAGAGGAAAGATTTTTAAGGAAGAAACAAAAGAGCGCTGTCATCCGTACGTTTGCAACAAAAATGTAAAATGTGGAAAAATGGAAAAAAAAAAAAAAAAAATTTCAAAGATTCCGCGCACCACCGATGATATCGGGGGTTTGTTTACACGTGATTCGTTCGTAGCTTTCTCTAGAATTGAGCGGCGTAGCCCAGCCTCGGTGAAATATCGATCGGCGTTTGGTTCTCCCTCTCGCTCTTTCTCTCCCTCTCCCTGTACCCCCTCGCGCTAACTCTCACTCTCTCGTCCCATGTGTTATGTGCAACCCCGCTCTATGTGCCCTTGGTATATATGGAACTTCATATACGAAGTATGTATACACGATGTACCTACGTAGTTACGTTGGGGAAATATATAGGTATATGCGTGTATATACATAGGTATAGGTACCCCTGCTATCGCTACTACCTCGCGCGCGCGGCACATGGACCAAAGCGCGGAAACTGTACGTGCATACGACCAAACCTGCCAACTTATACGTACATCTACATAGATATATCTATTATATACTCCCGTCATACGTATATATACACCTACATTGTTAGTGGGAAATACTCACCCCCCCGCCCCATATACACGTACATGGATACGTACCTATAGTTCTACATAGATATGCACGTAGAAACTCTGTGTAATAGGTTTTCGTTTCTATGTACTCTCTCTCTCTATGCCCGTGCTTTCGCTATCACCGCGGCAACTTGCACTGTCGGCTGCCACTTTCGCTTACAAAGTTCAACATCTATTCGTACACATAGGTATATAAGGTACTGCTAACGCTATATATATTACTGTACCTTCTGTATTTTGGCTTACTATACACCCCTGTTCCTACTACCAACCCAAATACTTGGAGCTTTTGCTCAAGTTTACACACTATGCGCCTTTTCCTGATGTAATGAGACTATTTTCTGATCAGATTGATGTGATGCGCGAAGAGCGGATTATGATGAAGAATCAAATCGAATAAGATAAAAAGAAAAAAAAAAACGTTACGCCGTACAGGAGATAATTATTATCGATTCTTGCTTTTTTTATCAAACTAAAAACTATAATCGCATATACATACTCGGGAGGTTCGCAGATCGAGTGGAGTATAAGAGGAGAATTTGTGTTGTAACGGAGATTGCCTAATTTCAAGGTATATAGAACGAGAGAATGAGGGGGGCGGTGGTGGGCGCAAGGCCAATAAGAAGAAGTTATTTCGCGTTCTCGAGTGACGTCAGGATGAACGCACCCTACTGCAGGGGTAGTTGGAAAGGAAAGGAAAGGAAAGGAAAGGGAAGGAGAGGAGAAAACGCGAGTCGCAAGGCAATTGAACTTTCCTAGTATAACCATAAATCGTCTACACTGAATATACCGCGAACTTTAGTCTTTAAAGGTCGAACGAATCGCTACGTACGCGTAACAAAATACTTAATCTACAACCTAAATTTCCTATTGCTCTTATACGATATGGGTCTGTTGACATCGTAATAGGGCGAAAAATAATTAATATCGATTGGTATAAGTTTTAGGCAGAACGCCCTCTTATGTACATCGGAAGGGTTACGCAAAACATCAGCTGTGATATATTTTGGGTGACGAGTAAATATACACATTTAAGTGTATATTACAGATATCGAAATGAAAAAAAAAAAAAAAAAAAAATGAAAAAAAAAACAAGAAAAATTTTTCACCGTGAATTGAAATCTCGTTGATTTTCCGGAGCTTTTCGCAAGTTTTAATCACATTTTTACGCTTTTTCGCAACGGATTTAAATGATTTATTCCGAACGCTCGGCTACTGCAGGGTGCGACCAATGAATCATAGCTTAAAGACTGTTTTTCACTTCGTATAAGGTACCTCATATAACCAACACCGCAAAATGTATAGCGGTAGTAAGTTAAACCGGAAAAAATGATTCAACTCAAAACGAAAAGGGTTGGCAAAAGTTGACAAAATTTTTGTTTTTTTTTCAGCCAGTTCACGCGTCTATACATCCAATCGGGAAGTCTGGAAATTCACTCACACGGTTTTGTTTTTTTTAAGTAATATATCTTGTATGCATAATTTTAGAGGAACGAGATTTGTACGAGGCAAAAAAACTGAATCAGCTAGATAGGAGATTATACGAAACGGATCGTTGAACGGTTTACTTCATAAGTATATTACAGTCAGGGTGTCCCCATACCGCCCATGGGTAGCTCAGACGGTCAGACAAACTTGAGCGCGCAGATGTTTGCAGTGCACTTTCGCTGCACCAACTATAGCAAACGCACGAAAAATTCAATACCGCGTCCGTAACGCATTGTAGTAATGCCCTCCGGCTAAGGCTACAGCTGTAGCCGCCATTGGCGTCGAATTTAACTCTCCAGGGTTTTAGTTTAAGGGTTTCGGGTTTAGGGTTTTGGTATTCGAGGCATTAGTATAAACGGGTCATACCTATACTCTATAATTTATTTGGAGTTTATAGCCTCTGAATTCTACGCCCTGTCGCTAATTGTAATACTTGAGATCTAATGCCACCATTGGTACCTAATTATTATGTTGGTTTGGTCGGTCGCGAATCGCCCAAAGAAAAAGTCCCAATTAATTATCGCGCGAGAAGTGCAGACCACTTATACAATATGTAGTAAGTATATCTATATGGATTATATATAGGTATAATATACGTATTTTTCATTTTCTGCGTACATCTAGACAATTTTTTTCTTCTTCTTCTTTTAATACAGGGACGATATTGTGAAATCGAATTGATACGAGAACATCGTCGATTGTTGAAGGGGCGGTGTGTAAGAATATATAACTTTGACGGTAGCAAAATGGCTTTTAAAATAGCGAATTACTTTATCGAGTTATAGAAGGAGTATAGCGTTGGCGCCGCGAACGGAGGCATATATATATACGCTGTGAAAAAATGAAGAACGAATGGGCTCAGTTTCCACCCGTAGTCTTCGTCGCGTCGCGTTTATTCAGAGTGAGAAATATATAGAGCGAAGAGGAGAAAGAGAAAAGTAAAGTAAAATAAAATAAAATAAAATAAAGAGCGAGATGAATTTATAGGGAAAGTATAAGAATGAGAATGAGAGATGATATTTCGCCAGGCGCACTATATATATAATAATTTTGAGCCAAGTTTGGGTCCAGCGCGCGAGTATAAATCTCCGATAACGTTGCTTTTCCGTCGCTTCTAATTCCGGTCTGCGAAACAAAAATGGCGCTCGCAGTAAAACGAAGAAAAGAAACGGAATAAAAAAAGAGAAAGAAAAAAAAAAAACAACTAAATAAATAAAAATAAATAAATAAGAAAAAATAAAAGTCAAGTTTAGAGCGAAGCAGAGAGAAGAAGTGAAAAATGAATAAGCGAAACAGCCGAAAGATAGGCGGAGAGAAAGAGAGAGAGTGAGAAGAAAAAATAAATGAAAAAATAAATAAAAACGAATGTGTAGAAAAATCAAAAAAGCATAGCGAAAAATGGAGTTACAAAAAAAAATCAACTGAAATAATAAAAAAAATATATACAAGGCATGCACGAGCAAAAAAGCTTGGGTACACTTTCGCCGACCTCGTGCAGCCGCGGCAGCGTCCCTCGACAAAGGCTGCCTGATTCAAGGTTCCACACTCGCACACATATTCTCGCATCTCTCTTATAGGTTGTATATGTACCACCGCGACGCCGATTCTGACTTAGACGACCAGCCGACCGTCCGGCTGGCTCGGCCGTCCGAACTGCAGCGGCAACGGCAGCCGAGTCGCGTGCGTCGGTGCAGCAGCGGCAGCAACAACGTGCGTGAATACCTATAGGTATATACGTGCATTCGTCTTTCTTTCGCGTATTATACATGTGCCTATGGGTATATATTTACGAAAGTATATATACGCGTACATATCCAGACGCATGCAGATGGACGTTGTATATTATACGTTAATATTATACGTATATGTAGAGAAAATATACACGTAAACGACGGGCTTAAAAACGCATGCGGCACATGACTCGAACTGCATCGGTTTAAACGAATATAAATGTTAGTTGCACGCAAGTGTGGGTTATGTTAGGTATTGGTTAATAAGGTAATATGTAATGTAACGTGGTTGAGCATGAAAAAAGCAAACGATGTCCGAATCGGTACGATGATAAAGGAGTTTGGTGGTCACGTTATTAAACACATGTAGAGAAGACAAACACGTCGCGTCGCGTCGTCGAACGTGCACGTTGACGTTGTTAAAATTCCGCGACCTACCCGCTGCCCTCTTACCCTGCGCCACATATCCACGAGTACGTGTGCATGCACTCGAAGGGACCAGGGGACACTCTCTTATAAACCCACCCACCCACACACTATCAAGATATCGGAAATGATATAAAATTGCGTCGACTACCCGGCTGATATTTAAATTGGTTCGCTAAAGCACATTTTAATAATAATATGACCAGCTTATATGCCTCCGTTTTGCGTGCTTATAACCTGTAGTATATATCTAATACCTCATCGCGTATAGCCTCACCGATACCCGGACCAATAACTTTCGATGCATTTTATTATAAATCTACACGTTAAAAACGTATAAGCTTCAATCTTTTTCTTTTTCTTTTTCTTTTCATTTTTTTTTTTCTCTCAAACACTCCCCGATTTACGTATTTGTTTTTCTTAGTTTTTTTTCCCAACCGCGGTTCACCGGCCGAGCTTCTTTTTTTCATTGATAAACAACACGGCCTCGCTAAATTGAAGCTCAGGGATATACGTAAGCATCGATCCGCAATACACTCGACGAATGTTCGAATTCCCCTCCCTCGTATACGTACACAACTTGTATTGCAGTTTTCTTATACCAAATATACTGCACGGTGAATTTACTTTTAGCATTCTTTTTTTTTTTTTGGGCTATTATCTTTCGGAAGTTTTCTTTTTTTTCTTCCCGTTCACGCCTACCTATACATAAGAATTTGGTATAAAAAATATCGCGTTATACGTATAAAGTTATTTTGCGATCGATCAACTATGGAGAAACGGTGATCCGTTCTTCGACAGCCTATGAGCCGATCGATCGATCGGTAAAAGCGATTCTGTAAATCAATCAACGAATTCGTAAATCTCAATTTTTACTTTTATACGATAAAAATCTTATGAGCCTTACAACTGCATGGCGCTAGCGGTGATTGGATTTTTGCCATTATGACTTGTAGAAATATATAATTATTCGGTGGAGAGGAATATATAAATTGATGAGGTTCGATCTGAGATAAGGTCGCATTATAGATAAATGAATAGATTTCGCGATTAGATTCGCGTTTGTTATCAATATTGTCATTACATATTTCTATTTTTATAATGCTAAATCGTCGAAAAGCGAAAACAAGTCTTACTCAGCGATATATTAGATGGCAACGAATGTACCGATCAATTTACCCATGGTATAATTACATCATATTTGAAATGAAACGAAACTGATTATCACGCTCCGCGATACGATGATTGATTGACAAATTTTCCATAATATCAAATTTATTCCTCCTGCCTGCATCACAAACATCGCACAAACTTCATCGAAAATTTGATGAAAAAAAATAACGAAACAAAAACAAGATTATAAACTATTGCGAAGAATGTAGAAAAAAGAAAAAAAAAAAACTCCATAGTCACCCTATACTATTCTAAACCACAATGCACTTTTTTAACGTTATGAACGGTCAGAACGGAGGTGAGAATTGCGAGTACGTTATATGCATGTCAAAAATCCTTATCAAAAGAAGATGCGTATCGTCGAAGATTATATTAAAGAATCAATCACACGTTATATGTTAACAAAACTCTTAAAATCTATGCAAATATAATGTAATGATAACAATATATCAATTGGTTATAATTGAATATTAAAAACCTGTTAAACTGTGCTGTTTTCCCTTGAAAGGTATATACCGATATTGGATTAGTTTGTTTTTGTTTTATTTAGTTTTCTCTTTTTGTTTGTTTGTGTTTCTCTTTTATCTTGTTTCACATCCTACGTATCGATATCACAAAAATTATTACTCTCGTCATCGTTATAGTCCTGGTAAACAGTACTTTCCTCGATCCACCGCGATAAAAGTAAATCAAACTTCCGCATATTACAATTCACAGTAACTTTTCGATATACATGTATATCGCATTGATATTCACGATTGAAGATAATGAAAAAAAAAATAGATACATGAATAAATGAAGCGGGAACCAGAAATGAAAATATAAAAAAAAAAACACTTTTTCACATAAAACACGTATAGATGTATATCATGTACAGAGTATTTGAGCGGCGTCGCGAGGTTTGTGCCGCTGTAGATCTTCGCGGTCGGGGCCGGATTGTGTTCCTTCCTCAATTCAATATGTATAGTTTGATTTTATTTGTTTGAATTTTATATTTTTTATTTTAGAATTTCTCCCGGTGTGGCGATAAACTTTTGCTTAATATATATTTTTACATACTGTTGTTTGTTTTTTTTGTTGTTGTTTTTTTTTTCAGTTTTTTGTTCAAATTTGTTTTTTCTTTCGAATTTTATCCTTCGGTATTCCCCTTCCTGTTTTTAAATATTACTATTTAACGTGACTCGGTCACCGCTCGCAATCAGTACCTTTGGTTGCGGACTGCCCCGGTGCTGTGCGTGCTCGCCGCGCAGTGACTGTACTCTACGCTCGAAGAGTATTCTTTGTCCGACTCACAGCTGCCCGCGTTCATCGTTCGTTTGAACTCGTCGGTATTCGGATCTGCTCGGATGTCATCCCGGCGTCATGGCGGGAACGTAGACGCCAGGACGTACAGGACGCACTAGGGCTCGCAGGGCGCACCAGGCGTGGGCAATATCTATACCTACGGCGGGAAGCCCTTGATGACGCCATCTTGTTGCAACCCCCCGTAAAACAAACTCACGATTATGCCAATGAGAAACGATTATAATTATATACCAAATTTATACCTGCATACATACCATACACGCATTGCTGCGCGAATCAAGATTTAACAGAATCCAACTTGAGTTTCAAATTTTATAACGATAAACAACGAGAAAAGGTCGATAACTTTTTTGCTCGCATACCTACTACTAGCTTGCCTCTTCCGAGTGATGCGATGAATTAATGTTTTTTTGTTATTTCTCTCTTTTTATCTGAAAGTTATAAGATAATAATGCCTCGATGAATAAATATTTTCGAAATGCTCTTTAAATAAAAGGATGAGCAGTTTTTTGACGATTTTATGTAGACAACATGATCATCGGAAAATATAAGCGAGTCGATGAATATTTATCATGACAAATAATAATTACTGAAGAGTCAATTAATACGGATGTTCATAAATTTTCATACGGCTGCAGTGAGTACTGATTGTAGGTAAGAAAACAGCAAGAATATACGCTACCCCGTAAGCGTTGAGGAAAATGTTTTTTCATATTTTTTTTTTATTTTCTGAAAAGTAACAGTGTCTCCCTATATACATCTCCATCTCGAAAGAGAAAATATTTTCATTCAGCAGCTGAAGCTGAAGATTACTTTCGCTCATATTTAAGGCGTTTTCTTACAAGTTACAAGGGTTGTACCCGACCCTCGACGAATACGCGGTATAAGGATATATAGAGGATGATGGTATAAGATGGAGGAAGAATTTCATACCTACACACTTTGCCTTCCGGCGTTAAAAGTTGTTGATATCTGTTCAATTCGCTCTGACAGATTAAGAAATAAATCAGAGGAAAATTCAGAGGTTCAACTTTCAGACCCCGAAGACGAATCAGAAATCGTAAATTTGTTGTATAACATTTATTTGTTTTTTTATAATATCAACAGATTTCAACAACATGTACAGGTACACGCAAAGATGACAATCTCATATATGTATGTATGATCAGATCTTAGCTGCGGGTTCATTCATGATTTTTTTGAAAACAACATCTGTTCACACCGATATGTTATGTACGGTATTTTCATTTTTGTTTCCGGTCCATTATTCGTACAGATTATATATTGAAAAGGCGACGTAGATAAGTAATATAGATTGTGCGATATAGGCGTAGTATGAAAGTTTGATATTTTCAGTATTATTACTATAGCCTATTAACGAAGTATTGTAGGTTATGCCTTGCGGGAAAATCATCCCTTAACGTTACAACTACGTAGCGAACACCGCAAGTGGTCAAAGAGGAAACGTGACCGAGTTGGTCGGTGTATAGGGAATAAGTTCCCGATGGTGGGCCACGTTTGGACGATGAAATATATTACACATATCCGAAAGAGAGCACTAGAGTAAAATCGAATAAAGAATGGTATCCTCATACACGAGAAAGGGAAAAGGCAAGCCATACAAAACGCTGCACTCATCCTTCGTTTCTTAATACGAAGAAGAACCTCTTACAAGCTCTTTAAGCCGTGATATCGATAACAAAGTGTTGTGAACCTCCGCGACGGTTTATGGCCAAGTCGTAAAACCAGGGGTACCTACTATACCATCAAAACACTCCGTTTTGTTCTACGTCCCATTCCCCACTTAAAGAACCCGACGTTGAAGGAAACCCCTGCAACCCCATAATACATCTGATACATATACGAGAAAAAAATCTTTTTCCTTTTATCTATTCGCGAATATTTTCAAGTTTCGTATTATATGACAAAGGCACACTTCTTTCCCTTTTTCTTATATCCCGCATACCCTGCTATTTCCGCCCATTATACACACACAATTTATGAATTGGATTTTTCTTCATTACATTAATTTTATTCGGCATAAGCAGAGATAATCGTCGCCCCATAAAACCTGGCGACATTTTGGATTGCGATCCAACATCTATACCTATACTACATATAGCCGTGTTACGCGGCGGCTGCTATACGCGAGTTTTTAAAAAATATCACCAATATTTCTTTTTAAATCCGTCGATGAGCCAGCGACTTTAAGCGGATTTGCGTTTACCGCGGAGCAAAGTGGTGAGCATGATGTGAATAAAATCGTAGCCTGTAGTGCACCTAGATCTCTGAGGACGGTATATAGATCGTTTTTCCGGATGTTTGTCGGGCGCCTGCTCATCTATTTAGAATAACAAAATTTGATCCGCTGTGCTTGCCTCGATTCTATAAAGTTTAACTAATAATAAAAAATTATTTCTAAATTCAAATGAAATAACCGGAAGAAAATTAAACAGTTTTAGAACCCGACGTTATACAACTGCATGTGGCGCATCATACGCGGCATTAATTTAATAGACGCGCGGAATCAGAAATATAAGAAATAAAAAACTAATAATGATAATAATAAAAAACAACAATAATAATAACAAAGAAAGAAAGAAGTACGTGTAATTTTCCCAGGTAGAAACTTTCCCTTCTGCATATTTAATTACGTGCCATCGAGGCACACGAATAAACGGGGGTCTGTTGCTGCTCTGTTGCGCTGTTGCTGTTACTGCACTGCATGAACGTGAAGTGCACTACCAGAATATCTGGTCCGTCTGTCCTGACAGTGGCACCGCGTCATTATCATAACAATACCAGCGTATGCAGATATAAATTAATGCGTATTCTTGTACATATCGGGGTTGCCAGCCAGCCTGTGTGGCAGCTTCTGTCGGTTGACAGGAGATGCGTCATGCGCGCGCGTATGTATATGTATATACCTACCTCATGCGAAAATTCGAAACGCTCCACTTTTTCATTCAACATTTATTTTTGTTTATTCTTTTTATTTTTCATGCGTGCGCGGTGTATGTTCCTCCCCTCTTTTCCCTCTTTTTTTTTTATTTTTTTTATTTTTCAAATTCTAATTTTTATTCCTATTTGCTTTATTAATTCGGCTTTGTCGTCCGTCGGACATTCCGGTCACGCGCGCCGCTATACTACCCTTCTCAACGCCTCAAGTTTTGTTTGGCGAGAGTTATTAATGAAAATTAATTAAACTTATTTGTGGTTAACTCCATGGTTATATTATCAAACGATTATACATAATTTTTTTTTGTTTTTTTTTTCTTCATAAATCCTCGTTCGCGAGGAAAAATTTAGGCGTTTATAGAAAATTTGGTTATTTCTGCAGCGCGTGATCGTGCGGGGGGTGGTTGAGGGGGGGGGGGGGGGGGGAGGGGGGGAGGCTCGTAGGAATTTATACGGAGTATTTTGGAAATTGTGTAGCAACGTGGCGAAGTGCGCGCGAGAAAATTGATGTTGGAACAAGGAGAACTCGTTTAAAGAAATTAATTAATATGCGTGGTGGTAAGCAGATTAGGCGACCATTATTTTAGGGGGGGGGTGGGGTGGGGGAGGTAATTTGCTGGTTTCAAGCGCGATACATCAATGAAGAGCTAATATACATAAATACATAGAAATACCGGAATTAACCTAAAGTTATTCAGGGACAATCGCCAAAATTAGAACTCGTCAAGTGTTGAATTTATAAACGCTCAATTTGCTAATTACGTCTTGCTCCGCGCGTCCCGCGTGAACGGCGCTCGCGACATAACGCGTGTAATTAATCGTTCGGTACGGCCTATATTTTCATTTTGTTGTTCGTATTTCGTTTACGTTTTTCCATTTGCAGTTTTTTTTTTTTCGTTTTGTTTTTTGTTTTTTTCGTTCATTTTTTGGTTTTTTTTTTTTCGCCTCTCATCTCTCGTTTCCCGCTTTAACCCCTTCTGATATATCTACACTATGCCATATATAGGTATATATCTACATACGCGAGTGGAAACGGTAGAATACGCGTCCCCAGGGTTCACTGGGACAAAATTCACCCCTGGTGTTGTTTACCTACTTTGCACCGTATGAGGTTCAAAAATGAATATGTGCTTTTACTCTCGTGTTACACGATGAAAAAAACAAAAAAAAAAAAAGACAAAACGAAAATGAAAACAAAAAAAAAATAGAAATAAATAAATAATTACTCTCTTCATCCAGGTTTTCACCCCAAGTCCACCCAACTGGAGGTGAGTGAACTCAAACGAGGGCTTGGAAAATCAAGTGAAGGCGAAAAGGACTTTTGCTGACTGACTGCAGCCAACCTCAAACTGCCACTTGCAATATATATATTATTTAAGAAAAATAAAAAAATTGAAGGGGATGTAACTGTACGAAGTGCGTAACGTAAACAACAATATCCAAGTTTCGGACATCGCGCTAATTAGACCGGAAAATATTCTGGCGACAAACAAAACAAAAAAAAAAAAAAATTATAATTTAACTCGGTACAACATAAACTTGGTCTATATTTTTGTCTCTCTCACACTCTCTCTCTCTCTCACTTTTCTTTTTTCTCTTCACCTTCTTTACGAGTCCTAATTTGCCAAGGGAAAACGAGGAAGTTTTTTTTCATCATCATGGTTTTTATTTTAACCTTATATATACTTTGAAGTTCACTTTTATGTCGCGATTAGCACTGTTTACGTATCCACGCACCAAGTGATAATACCCGAGTCAGCTTTAGAGTAAAAATAAGAACTGAACGTAGCTAACATTACAGCTCTTGAAAAAAAAAAAAAAAAAAAAATTTTTCTCTCACATCATCGTGGGCTTTTTCATTTTTCCCGTAATTCCGTAGGCCTAACACGGGTACCTCATGTTCTATCTGTAGAACTCCACCTAATCATTCATCGAACCTCATTCGTTACACTTTCCACTATTTACACGGCATCAAAGATTTCCCATGCAACCTTTGTGCATTCGACAAAATCCCGGCAGATGCAACGACGCAATATACATCGTATACATGTATACATATAAGTATAGCTATAGGTATAGACATCACTATGCCGGTTTACCAAAACGTGTTCAGGTATATACGTATACGTGAACATATAGGTACTATACATATGGGTATATATAATGCGAAAATAAATCAGCTTATCGAAACCAGGTAGAACGATTTCTGGGTATTGGTAGGCATTGGTCCTCCTCGGGCATTGTACGATCGTACGCAGCGGTTCCCAATCCAAAAATGAGTATTTTGAGAAAAAAAATAATGAAAAAAAAAAAATTATTCTTTTTGATTTACGGCAAAAACATGAAGCCTTTTTTTCCAGCCCAGCTCTCTTTCTGTGTTTTAGAGTTACGGCGGGTAGCTCGAACAAAAAAAAAGAGAAAAAAAAAAGAAGAGAATAGAATGAAAAAAGGGGGGGGGGGGGAGAGAATGGCCTGATTGAATTATTGGTTGACGTGCGCGCTTCCACCGAAACTTTCCCCTGTGAAAAATTGCCGATTATTTTTGTTCGCTCGCTATATAGGTATACGTATACATACGAATTTGCTTCTGGATCCCGTATTGAATTATTATCCACCTAATTATTGTAATAATTATAATTATTATTTTTTAAAATAATTATCATTATATTTCATGTAGGGTATAGTAATTATACGGAATATACTTGTATAGATAGACTCGACGTCCTACGGGGTAAGTACACTTTGAATCTGGGCAATAATTGCCACTTTCGGGATAGTTTTGACCTTCAGAACGGCGAACTCCCTTGAGAATCTCTGTGGCGAGGGGTATAGGTATATAGGGAGCCGGACTGCATCGATCTCGAATATATTTATCTACCTGACATTTAGCTTTGAGTTTCTCGGGATAGCTTCGCTGGCCTGCAACCGGAGCAATGGAGAATCGTGGCGCGACGCAAGGCGAAGATTTCATCCGATCGTCAGGATTCCTCGTAATATTTGCCTTTTTCTTTCGTCTTTATTTATACGTGTGTACCATTCATACCTAAGGCTACTTCTGCCCTCGGTATCTTATAGCTTAAGTTTCGCCGATCGTGTGCTGCTGCAGACTATAATACCAGCTGCAATATGCCTTAAAAGAAAAAACGAAAAAGAAAAAGTTTAATATTTTTTTCATAAATATTGACTCCCCGATGCTCATTCAATATTCTCAGCCGTTACACACAGGCATTGAACTTACATAATATCTGATACTCGTACAAAAGATCTATAAATTTTTTACTTCAACTTTTCTAGATTCTATCTTATGTTTTTTACCCTCGGCGCGCGGCGGTAAGTCGGTACAGCTGAAATACGGTATGTGTTTTTTTCTTTTCTTTTTTCTTCACTTTAGTACAAGAGAAATGAGAGATAGTAAAAAGAGGAAAAAGAGACGCACGTGTTTCCAGCTCCTGCACGAGACTCAGATCGGCCGCGTGACCAAAAAATCCTTGGCCCCATTTCGTCCTGCTACTTATCGATGTACTCTTTGGATACTATACTCTAGTCGACCGCATGCATGAAGCGCCCGGCCTGCAGTGAGCAGCTGCAACTTTGAGACACGCGTTCATTGTCACCGAGACTTTGGAAATTGAAAAATTGTCCCACCTCGGCGTATTCACCTGGCAAACAGTGACCTTCGAAGATCGAGGGATACTCCTCGTTGAAGGGATCCTTTTAATCGTTAGCTGTTGCTGCTGCTGAGGATTTTTCTGGTTTTTCGGCGCGTCTTTGTCACATTTAGAGAAGTCGTTCAGGATACCTGAAATTCAACATTTAGATGGTCTATTCAGACGTCAATATCTCACCAAGGAATATCATGCAGCTAACAAAAATGTAATTTGGCGCGGACTCGATTGCCAACTGGCAACTGAACTCGACTACATAATTTTGTTTCGTGAATATTTTACAATTGCAGATTATCCGAATTGCGATCTACGTTGGATATATTTCCTCGCTAAATAAGTTGAAGCTGACGGGTTTTATTTGGTTATATCAGAGGTAGTTGAGATATGTTTTATATCAGAGGTAGTTGAGATATGGCTCCTAATATGAGATAAATTTTCAATATCGTTTTTGAAAAAAAATTCAGCAGAGAAGCGGTTCACCATGCAGCGATGTGTGCTCCTGCACAGGCGATTTTTACGTCTCAGGTGCTCCCTGTATATTTCTTCAAGCGCCATGGTGTGATTCGGAAAAGAGCATTTAACCCCTCCTGACGCGAAGCATCGGGGCATCGGCTCCGACTCCCCAATGAAAAGGGCACACGCAAAAAATTGGGGCTGAGAACCCCCTGATTTTGACCAACACCTATGACGGTCTGCACCCTCGCAAAAAGAACGAGTTCATACGCATACCGAGAAAGGAAGATCGACGACGAGTGTTTTAAATTCTATTTCGTTTTTTACAACTTCTTATGAAGAAACTTTAAAGATTTTATATGATAGTTCCGAATGCCCCTACATGGCAGTGCATATAGTGTTCGGGTACAGAAAATACGACACTAGAAAGGTTACACTATATGGTGTTGGTGAGGAACATCTGCCCGATTCTAGACTAGAGTACCGGCGCGTGGCTGGGAGCCAATCAGAGCAAAGGGTATTGTCTTCTTCCGAGAGCAAACGTAGGGACAAAAGGATGTCCTGCGGGAGGACCTGATTTTAATCTTTACTCTGGTTGCATGTGTACCTACGACTCTATACATATAGAAACAGATGGGGCTTAAAGACCCGGTGAAACGGCACGTCGAAGCTTCCATGTTTCGCCACCCGCTCTCTTGCTCCTCATCGTGAGAGGTAAATATACGAGACCTACGAGACGTACGAGGGACAGGGAGATGGAAGTAGAAAGAAATAGAAGGACATAGGAAAAGGAAGAGGAAGAGGAAGAGGAAGTAGAATCGTTGGAGTAAAACAGTGGAGTAGTTTCATTCCCGACAAATGAGCAGAGGGTAGAAAGGTACAACAGCTCCTGAGGGGTTGCTGGGGTGTTAAGGTGAGGGAGGGCCAACGCCGGACACTAATAGGGGATGATCGTCCTGGTAACACCCGTAGTTAACGCAATGGATTGAGAGAGGGGAAGGGGGGAGATCAAGACCTGGACCAGGCTTCATCGTCCACACCTCTAACTGACCGTACAAATAACAGAACTTTTACAAATTACCGCCAATCGCGATCCGTTATAGCACAATTCTGCTCATATATATATATATATGTATGGACCGGTCGCCGCAGTATATTCTTCGAAAACTAATTCTCCCCTACTGTACCGCGGTAGTGCTTGACCCTCCGTTAAAATAATCGCGACTGGAAAATGTGCGAATCATGCTTTTCTCACAGCTCGTTATTCGGATCGATGAAGAAAACGTATTATAACGTATACATCGCTGTGAATTAAAACTGCAACGTCACTCTGCAGTATGAAGGGTCATTCGCTTAGCCAACGACGCAGACAGCCCATATACGAGCCGGTAGATATACATCTATATACATATAGGAAGATGTGTATCCAGTTGCTGGTTGCTAAGGTTACTGCGTCAAGCGGGTAAGCCGTCTAAGGAAGTCACGGAATCCTCTAACAAATCTCGGTCTCCAGTCGTCTAAGAATAAGCTAATCCACCTCGGGTCATCCCAGTGTCGTCCCTTGGTTTCTCAACTTATTCTTCTCCAGGATTCTTTTATTTTTTTCATCCCTCGATGAATGCGGGTGCGTCGGATTAACTTGGGGCGCTTTTCGTTTTCTTCAATTTTTGCGTCGTCTAAAACAATACGAACGAGGTATACACACCTCATCATATTTGTCTTTCGCAGTGTACGTCTCGTCTTCTTTTCTCTTTTTTTCATGCTTCTACCCCTCCTCTCGGTTCTTCGTATTACTTATTTCTAGGTCCCTTGAACAGCTGCCTGAAATTTTAAATACCAATGTCGCCACATGTTCAGAAAGTCAGCGCTTTTTATTTCATTTTTTTCTTTCTCTTCTCTTTTTTTTTCTCACCCCTCCCTTCGCCGATTATTCTTCAGGCTCTACGATTGGTCGATCCTCCGAGAGGGCACGCGCCTTCCGGCGTTACTGACCGTCAAAGAAATTTTCGTCTCATAGTCCTCCCCACCCTTTTTCTTCTTCACTGCCCTTCTCTCTTCTTCTTAAACCACGATAGCCCTCCGATCCTCGCTTATCTTGCGACAAGTTGAACTGCAAGAAAAGTTCTTACGAAGTGCCGATCTCGATGATAAATATGATTCCTCTAACGATCACCTAGAGTGCGAAGGGATGAAAGGTGTGCGTTTGCTGATGCGGTGCTACTTATACGATATCGTTAACTACATAGCTACATCGTGTCGCATCTGGAGTCTACAGTCCAGCCCATCACGAGCCATGGGTGCGTTGCCGAACGAGGCGTCCCGACGCACCATATAGCATATTACAGATGTATGGAGGAAACGTGAACAGATGCGGAGGAAGTGCTGTGAATTATTATTGTTTTGGGATTTGACGCTCGGTTCACGATATTTATCACCCGATTTTCTCTTCCGTATTCACGGGGCGGTTGAAATAATATTTTCAATTTTAATTTCAATTTCGATATAACGAGCATCGAATGTTATAATTATAACTATACCGGTTGTCCAGTTTCCCACGCTCCGAGTGAGATGAAATATCGAATCTCGCGTTCACTGCAACTAGAATTATAATACACATATATACTTTCTGAAAAATCAAACGGGCATAAAATAACATCGATATAGAACTTTGGGATAAATATATACCGTAGGACATCTGTACCTGGACCAGGTAGGTGAACGCTATAAGCTTCATCCCTAATGTAAAACTGCAACGTGGACCAAGAAAAAAGCATCTTGTGCAAGCGAACCGCTGCGACTGTCTTTTGTTACGCTTACGCGTGAATCTTGTATGCTGGATCTTCCTGAATAAATGCCGCGTGCAGGTCCTGCAGACCTGAATGATGAAAACGACCGAGCTGCATCGGTCCCATATACCTATATGCATATTGTTCTCATTCCCATCATAAGTATATGAGAATAGCCATGCATCCAACACACGAATGAGAATAATGCTAATGCTGCTAATAATAATAATAATAATAATAATAATAGTAATAATCTTATACGTTAAACAGTGCACTTGATTTGGCGTAGAATTTTGTTTTTCTTACGAATTCAGATGGGAAATTTTTGTTCAGGATAAGGTAGTAGTTGCATCGAATTTTGGCAATGATGTGAATCGAAATCACCTCCAACCAGATATAGGTATATTCTCTTGGAATCACGGTCGGGTTTGTGAACTTGACCTTGCATCGGACGCGATTAACTCGAAAATTGAAGCTTTAACCACGCGTGAAAGCTGTAGGCTGACCCTACGCTGTCCGAAAAGCATTAATTGCGTCACGTCGAAAACGGGGAATCGTCAAGGCCAGGGGGAAGAGGGTGGTATATGTAGGTATTTCAAAAACGAGGGCGACGTTAACGTATCCCCCAAAAATTGATGGACGAACATGCGCCTCCGCTGCGCGGTTTATAACGCCAGTTGTTTCAAAAATACTGTAATCAAAAACGAAGAAAAAATTAACCGTTTTATTTCGACAAATCTGTAGCCCATATCGTGTATACATTCGTGTACATACAGTCGAAACGCTCGTGTAACTAAACGGACGTACAAACTATACATCTTTCGACTAAAAACGGATAAAAGTAATACCGTATGCGGTATGGAGCGGTGGGGTTGATTGGGTTGTGGTGCTACGCACCACGCACAGAGTCACGCACCATGCCACGCTCTCTAACCCCCTCCCCCTCCCTCTCACAATTCTCTCCTTTCTCTCCTCCCTTTTTCTCTCTCTCTCTCTCCTCTCTTCGCTCTCCTTCCCCCTCGATCTATCTCTCTTTCCATCTCTGGCTCCGTCCTCGTCTACGCACTCCACCGAGGCACGCACTCTAACGTACCGGGAGTCTGCGATCAATGCGTGGCACTGTGGTTGCCATGACGACCACGTACGAAGCGTACCGACGCACCGCGAACAGGCTGATGAACGGGACGGCAGGACGAGAGCACGGGCGCGGGGCGAATCGACCGTTGCGGAAAGTGAAGCGGAGCGCAGTCAGCTAGCGGGAACCCCGCTTACGATCGATGCTCCCCTCTCTCCCAGGTTTCACGCGCCACACAAACACGTGGCTCCATGTGCGTGGGTCGCGTCATCGGCGTAGAATTTCGTAAACAGGCCAAACAGCAAAAGTTTACGCTGATTTATTTCTGCCGCCGCTGCACTCTCACAATAAATACGCGTATTGCTTCTCCTTCTTTTTACACCAAAGATTCTATGTTATCATAAAAAAAAAGTCCACCCCATTCATGCGTATAAGTATATCTATAGCATACGGGCAACACGCTGTACCCATCAAACTCTTCGTCTTGTCATCGTAAACTCAGGTATTAAAGAGATAGACTGTAGAGTCATACGCTCTCAACATTCACCTGGAACGAAGTCGCGAATCGCTAAATCTCATACATCCGAAGGATATCAGTGAAATCCTATAGACGAGATGTCGACGAGGGAAGGAGAGATTGATTCGATCACTGGTTTTTTTCATTTTTTTTTTTATTTTTTCTTCCTACTTTTGTCGAGAAAGAAATGGGATATATAGGCGTAGTATACGTGCAATACTTGTGACAAGCGGCCGAGCAGGAGGCAGAGGAGTTTCTTTTGACTTTGCTATCGCGTTTTAGGACTTGGGATTTTTTTTGCAGACAATTTCTCCGCATCCTTTCATTCTGCTTCCTTTTATTTATCTCGTTCTACAAATACTACGATATATACGCTTGGAAATTGAACCATGCCGTTGAATTTTCTTTCTTTTTTCTATCTAGTCATCGAGTCGAGGAATATAAGAGATCGTCGAATGTTTGACCACGGCGTGGATAAAAATTTTGCGTTAGTAAATCGTCGGTTTTTTTTAGGTTTTATGATTAGACGATAGACTAAAATCTACCCCCTCGGAACTATGCCTATGAGATACCGCCCTCGGCTGTCAGACAAATTCCAGGCATGATTTACTCGCTTTGCAATGCGCATAATGATCAGGGAGTGGTGGTTATATACCGCAGCTATATGCCAACGTAGGAAAAAAAATGTAAGAAAAAAACGAAAAAATATTTAATAAAAAAAAGAAAAAAAAGAAATAAAAAAAGAAATGAGGGGGAAAAAAGTAAAATTTACGCGTAGTTTGTTTAAAATAAGGTAGCAAGGGGGACCTTTGACCGCGACATACTCGCTAAAGTTTGCAAAAGTTGGTGAAGAAGAAGAAAGAAAAGAAAGGAAGAAGCTGAACGAAGAAAAAGAAAAGACAGTAGATGCAGGAGAAAAAAAAAACGATCGGAACGAAAAGACAAAAAGACGCAAAAATAAAAGAAAAAAAAGTAGGAAGAAAAGGAGAGAAGAAATCTTCTGTCAGTCGGAGGCAGCCTCCGCGAGTCTAAAGTTCTTATAATTTTTTTGCGGAGCCTCTTTACCCTCGCATCCCCCATTCCTGGTCGGGGTAGCGGCGGCGTGCGGGTGCTTCGTTCCTTATCGCGCACGACATTTGCTTTATTGTTATGGTTGAACATTTTCGGGAACGTTAGTAGCGTCTGTTTATGCGCTGGCGGCTTCGCGGAAGTAGCGAAATATTTTCCAGCATCCCTCGCGCCCTCCCTGAAGAGCGCAGCTCTCGATCTCAACGGGAGCAACAGATTCGTAGAAAAGTTGCGCCTCTCGTCAAAATCATTTCATGCTTTCCATATCTCAGTATACACCCCGTATGTGTAGTAGGTGGAATATATCTGCAGTGTATATCCATGTAGCGCAAGAAACCTCGGAGTTTTATTTTGAGCGAATTTCTGGGGGAGTTTTTTTTCGAATATCCTACGAAAGGATTGAAAATATGAACGAGGGTAAACGGAGATTCAAAATAGGGTTCAGGGTTACGTTAGGTACAGCTGGTGGTGGATTAAAATCAAAATGGATCGCGACTCAGGGGTTGGATATCTCGCCTAATGTCAAGCGACCTTAATTAGAATCGCGTACCGAAGATCAATATGAGTAGGAGGACTCGGAGCTTTCGGTTCATATACATACGTGTACAGTATATATGGAGTATAAGAGGACCCCGACCACCCTCTCTGCACCACGTAGCTCCTGGGGTAATAACACTTCCGGAAGAATATCATATCATCGGTCTAACTACGCTCGTTCCTCGAAGAACTTTTTGGCTGTACGAAATATCAGGTGATACGAATTGCGTCGCTTGTACGAGATAATTCGACCCTCCTCACTTCTCCTTTGGGCATTATACCTTTATACTTACATTTCACTGTGATAATTTGCCGCGCGGTGGTGACGCGCCTGTCCTACGAAAATCATTAATTGCGTAAACGTTATATTGTATATCATCGCAAGTGATCGCGTAATACGTACAGCAGCTGTTTACCTCACGTCTCGTTACGGCGATTTTGTAACAGCAGACGCTCGCGTCTACACGTTTTGTGTCAGCTCGTGCGCAATATTTCGTAACTGGGTGCAGGGGATGATGCACGGGGTTGCGTTTAGCGAGAATTTGAGTGACGTAGTAAACAAAGAGCGGAGGGATTCGCCCATAAAAAGTTTTAAACAATAAGAGAGATACGCCTAATAACCAGATTATATCTTGAAACCTATGCGAATCTTAATTGACCGCGTAATACATATTCTACGTCATAAGATTCCACGTACCGATCGCAATAAGTTAACACACGCGCGCGTTACGTCAGTTATTCACCTGATACACGTGCCTCATGATCCGTCTCGGTTGTAAGGTTGTAATAGGATGTGATAAAAATGATCACGCAGCCGTCCCGTCGGCGGTAATATACGTTTTCCACAGGTCTCTCTATACGTATAGTCGGGTATAAACGTCTAAAGGTCAGTAGCCCGTGGGTCTCCCGTGTACGGGATGCCGTGCGATGCTAATAGGCCGGCGGGGGGTCATCCCTCGGGTCGGGGCAAGGCGGGGCGAGGCAAGACGCCGACCCACCCGAGACAAGGGCAAGGGTTTATGGAATCGCGGCCTGGCACCAACCCGTAAACTTGACCTATCTAACTGCGGGAGGTTATCGCGCTTAGAATCCTCGATTAGAAATGCCGTTTTAGGGTCAATTAGTTACCGCCTCCGCAAAACTCTTACCACCTATTTCATCTCAATTTCTCATTACCACCCCTCGAGCCTCCATGTATATAGCGAAATCTTACCATCTGCATGGAATTTCGTAATAATTGTTTTCTGCTCATTGTGTCCGGCTCGTTATTTTCGGTATACTTATATACACTTTTGCATGTATGACAGGAGGAGAAGAAAATAATAACGATAATAGCAATAATAATAATGGAAATCAATGGCGTGATAATGGGATCACGTCAACGACTCGCTCGGGTATTGATGCTGGGGATATTGGGTGATAGGCAGCAGCAGTAACAGCGACATGACAGACCGGTGAATCGACGAACGAGCTAGCGAATAAACGAACGGGTTAGCTTTGAGATTAAAAGGAAGTCATCCCTCCGCGTCCCACCACCGTTGGTCCCCCTCCCCCCATCAATCACAATTATATCCTCTCTCCCCTACCTACTATCGTTCATAATTACTGCTCCTCGTGACTCTATCCAAGCGTTGCAGTCCGGACGGGTTGAGGGCAAAGAGAAGAAGGATGAAAATGAAAAAAAAAACAAAAGAAAAATATATATACAGGTATACTATACATGGTACTCACAATCAGTAAAGTGATTGTTGCCGTTCGTTTTTTTAACCCTCTAAGAAGGAGGTGCTGGATTCTCCTCGGCGTTATGCTTCCACGACCTCTTTCCACGCTGCCGAATTTCTCACTTGGTCGTTTCCTTTCTTGTGCAGAGAATATATCCCTCTTTTTCTCGGAGGTCGCGGAGTTTCTCGAATAGAGAATTTTGATTTTCCAAGAGTTGCCGGTATACGTTGACGCCTCGTCACCAGGGTAAGCACATCGTGCAGGATATATAGAAAGTGAACCAGGGAATATGCGTAACGACAATCTGGGTCAGAGGATTTCACCCCTGTATCATATATACCTCCGTGGTGGTTGGTAAATTTTCATATTATTCTACCGCTACCACCGAGTCCAAATTTTCTATTCCCCGCAGAAATCAAATATTCGCTATATATATATATATATTATACTCATACACATATTCGTGAGATCGCGTATATCGTAGAACTTTTTTTTCTCCGAAACAATTCGAGAGCCGATCGATCAATTGACTCATATATACGTCCCGATCGCTGCCATAATATATACAAGTCATACACGTATACATATAACAGCAAGCATGCACTTGGGTAAAATTTTATAACACACATGTATACTCGCATGTTACTCATACATACGTGATACTATACCTATATCCTTGCGTAAAAACGCTATAAATGAAGTACCCGCCGGATCGGAGGGTGCAACAGCAGCCAAGACCGTGTGCACTTGCAGGATAATTACGTACGCAGGTACCCGGTTGCCTATTAGCGTTGCAAGAGGAAAAATATCGCAGGACTCAAAAACCCCCGCGGGGTGCGTGTACGCATAATAGAAACCCTTCAAGTACAGGTCCCCATTCTAGCGTATATAGAGACCCTGCAATGCGTACGTGGTATAAGTGCAGAACGAAACTCATATACACGCAGCTGTATGGGTATATGGATGTCTACTGGATTACAAGTGCACCCTGCAAAATGTAGAAGTTATATACGTGCACGTCAAATAGGGATTGCATATATATACATATATGTCCGTGGATGTGATAGTATTTATATACTGCAGTGCAACTACACGGGCAGTGTAGGAGTGCTCTTCTTTTCTCATGTCAGGTTGCAGGTGGGGGAGAGACGCCGACAAGTGCATGCTGGGAGGTAAAACGGGCATCGCGATTTCTGTTATATAGCCTGAAAATTTTTCAAAAAAGATGAAGAAAAGTGTAAATGAAATAAATAAAAAATTAGGAATCGCACGCTTGTATATGTGAAATTTCTAAAATCGTTTTACGTAGACTAAATTATATTTCAAGTCAAATGACTATACGACTGAACGATACGACGAAGGAGGGGTAAAGCGTGTCGCGACGTACCGTATATATAGAACAGAAGCCATGAATCTCTATAGGAATCCCTTGATAACCCGTAGCGTTGCACACCGTATCTTATCAATGGTAAAGGCTATTGGCGTATATAAGTTTTTTAGGATGTGATCAAACAGACTACCTAATATTTTCGGAAGGGTTTGAAGTGAGTTGCATGAGGAAGGCCTATAGCGTATCTGCACGAGGTTCGGTATATTGGGTGTTATATTTAACACAACTGAATATTGAATAACTTAAGCTTGCCACAATCTCGAAACAGAGAGAATAGGTGAGATGAAGAAGCCGTGGTATACGCGTTGTTCGGCTTGTTTTGATGCATGGAACGAAGTGCGTTCCGCGAATGCGCGTGCCCGACCTCCGGAGAATGTGGAACTTCTCGTTCCTAGTTTTCTAGCTATTAAACATTAACTGCGTTTCAGGGATGGATAGGTCAAGCGAGACACTCGACCGCTTTTGATCTTTAAAACAAGTTGATCCATCATGATCAAGACAGCGTTACTTATCAAACGTTATTATACATCGTTCGTCACGCGACGTGGTTTAGAGTGTAGAAATTTCTGTCGCGTATGAAGAGGTAAGTCGCACCTGCGGTCTTCGGTCTGCATCAGGCGTAACCCGTTGATGATTACCACCTATATTCTCGAAGGTCTTTCGAATACAGGAAACGCACTTAAGGATGTGGCCATGTGGTATATACAGCCAGGAAAGAAATCCAGTATAGATATTTTCACGACCTCTGTCGACGAATTTTTATAAGCTTATCCAAACCCTCTGAGTGCATCGGTGCAGCTGCTTTTACCGGCACGTAATAAGTGTGAAGTCAGGTCTGGAAAGATTGCTGTTTAACCGACGCGCGTTGAGATAGAGCGTCATTAACACGAATAATTAATTTATTTGATTTTTTATTAAAAGTCATCGTTAAATTAATATCATAGTTCACCGTTTTTCGTTTGTAATTTTTTCTTTTCATCCTTCCATTTTTTCTTTTTATTGTTCATTTCTATTTCTTTCGAGTTTTCAAAATCGGCACAATGAAATCTGTCTTTCAACAAGGAAAAAAAAAGAAAACATTTTGGAATGATTGTCGGCGTAAATTTTCTTAAAGAACGAACGATGATTGCCCACTGAATTCGGGCAAATCTACAAAAATCTCGAACAAACGCATTTCATGAAACACGCCTCACTTCATTCGAAATAGAAAAAAAATTAATATTCATTTTCTATTTATCATAAGTCAATTGTTCAGCATAACTTGACACGTACAGCAATGTGGGAACCAAAATACATCGGTGTAAAGCCTATCACCACTCCCTTCTAAAGCGACGAGCCTTTTCTGGACGTACTGCTGTTGACACCTACTTGTGTAGCCAGTTGGGAGGGAACACAAGCCGTTGCAAGTATCCGATCTGAAGAAAAAAAAAGACAAACGTGAATGATGTAAAATAATAATATTAATAATACTAATAATAATTATTATTGTTACGAACGGTCTTTGGACTCTGTCAAATTTATACTTACGCGCAAGTTTCGCTTCGAACGAGTTGGGTGTACCCGTCTCCTTGTTCTCGTAAGTTTACGACGTACATCCAGTTCCCGCGGTTGTTGAGCGCTGCTTTTGGCATTATGTACTGTGAATTTGTCAAACAAAGTGACGTAGATTGGACCGATGCGTTCGCCTGACGACGTGTACGAATTTTTATTCCTGATGCGAAATCCAGGAGAGGATTCTTCCGCAATGAACGACCTGGTCGTCTCTTCTTCGGTACTGCGTTTCTCTCGTGGCTTCGAATGTATCTTAACAGTTCAGATTACAGCTTTGGTTCAGTCTACAAATGCATAAAGACATACGAAAGTAGATATCAACTCATTACCTGTTTGCCCACCAGCCTTGATTGTGCCCAAGAGGATCCAATTCCTGGGCCTGGGTATAAAGAAATGGATTTTGTTGATTCTGACGAGAAATATGGGAAAACTGATGCGAAACTCCTGGATCGTGCTGTAGAAATGGGTTGTTCTGCGACCTCGATGGTGCTGGGTAGTTGTAACTGGTTATAAGAAGATGTTATTCAGCGCATCATTTTAATAGACTGATCGTTATATTAAGCCTCGAACAAAACCATCGCAGAACTCACCCTTGTTGATGCGTATGGTTCGTCGGAGGTCCGTAAATCGGGGCTGGTGGACCGAAAGAATATTGCGGTGTAAGGAACGGCAGTGGTTGTGGATACAATTGTGTTACTTCCGGTCTGTGGTACTCGTAACCCCCGTGATATTCTGGTTCCGTTCTTCAAAAGGGGATCAATTGGACATATAAGATGTTTTTATTTCTATTTCTTTTTACCAGGTAAAATATCCTCGCGAAACTGAGGTGGGTTTGAGAAAGTCTCCCTGGAGATACGCGTGCCACGAATGCGAATTAATCGAGTTTCCATATCGGGAAACGATTTTGAGAGAGAAAAAAATGAAATAAGCAATGAGGATCTATCGCCTCCGTACGTATAGAATTCATTTTTTTTTTGTCTTGTTTTATAACGTAGGGCTGGACTTCTCAAACTCACAATCACGAAATTCTTTCGATATAATGAAATTCATCGATCGATCAAATTATAGAGAGAAACCCACCGACCTGTACGAGTTGAATTCGTCTCGTGATTCGTCAGTAAGTAACGTTCTGTAGTCAAAACTCCATTTATCGATGAGGAACCGAATCAGCTGTCTGAAAAATTAAATTTGTAAAAATAATTAATTCATGCACGGCGTTTTCCGTGCGTCAACGAGTATACAAGATATAGGAATACGCATTTATATGAATATCTGACCCGATTACGTTACCTGTGCCTATTAAAAGATGGATATTGTTTGCAGTGACGAAGGTGACGTCGTTGTTGACGTTAATTAATTTTCTGGGTTAAGACAACACTTTGTATGCTAATTAGGAATTACTTATTTGATTTAAACTACTATATCAGGACTCGAGGGAGGATAGGATGATAAACTCACAACTCTCGCGACCGATTCAGCCGTATTCGCGAACCTTCAAAATTTACACGCGCGTAGGTATTATACGTGCTCAAACATACGTATAGAAATACACACAAGTATATAGGTATGCTCATGAGTAAGTACCGTACCTGGATGACTGGCGAGAAATTACATTACAGAAATATATAGGACATGTAGTATTACGCGGTGCGTTATATATTTCTTGTATTTTCAAAATTATGTTTCTTTACATTTCCAACGATAAAATTCTGGCAGTAAACCCAACAGAGAGATTCAAAATCGTTAAAAATCTTGTCGAATACAAAATTTAACAGCGATCCGTGACTTGTATGGACAAACATTTTTACGTATCATCAAATAATTAATGATCGGAACAGGGACTCGGAGCCAAATGCATGATGCGACAGTGCAATTATTTCATTTGTCAAACGAAATTGAATTATATTTCTTCGACGCTAAGATATTTTCATCAGCTTTTCTCTAATGGTTATACCAACGTGTTATCGAATTAGTTTTACTCGTCAGATGCCCGTAGGCGAATGTCGAGGCGATTTTTATATTCCCAGAAGTCGTGTCGTATTTAGAACTGGATTCCGTATAAATATTGAATTGATATTCCCATCCTACCTACACAATAACAAGAAAGGTCATTGTTTGCAAGTACCCCGCTGGAATGCCAACGATTCAAATTCAAAATTCAGATCATGTTTGCGGCGAAACAGCTGTGCCCCGTTAAAAATGCTCACGGTAAAAACTAACGCTTGATGTGCAGAAAGCATATGTGGATAGAAAATTGAAGTTGAAAAGTAATTTGTTGCAAACCGATGAAAAACCAAAAAAAAAAAGAAAAAAGTGCCCTGGTCCCTATCAGGTCTGTTCTAAAAATGCAGCCGCATATCGAGCGTTTGATTTGGCAACGAAATTTACACATCGTAGCTACCCGGCGTCTCGTTTTGATTCTCAAGATGATCTAACGAAGACTTTGGACATAACAGTCTAAAAAGTAAGTGTACCAAACTACAGGGAACTCCGTAAACTTTCTCCCTGTAGTCCGATGACACGGTTGTATGTTCGTTCACACATTTCTATACAATATAACGCTAGTATACCCGCGTTGCCTCCATTTAAGGCGTTCTTTATGTTTAATTCATGCCTCGCATAGTCACGACTCTTTAATGGAAAGGTATAACCGTTACTATGAACATAGTTCAATAAGTTCTTTGTTATTGTCATTAAATTCGGTCGACGTATCGAGTTACGATTCACAGCTACTTTTGCCGGTGTGAATGAAAGATGGACATACGTTTACACGAAGGTAAGTATTGCGAAGAGCAATGAATTATCGTTTTTAGAAAAATCTTCTCATCAAAGTTACTATATTACTCATTTTTGTAATCATCGTTCATCGTTAACAACTCTGACTCTAGAAATTATCACCCCATGTCATCTACTCCGATTGACGCAACTCCTCTTACCGAATATGACGTGATTTTCATAGCACAAAATCTTGGAAGCCGCGGTGTCCAGATATCTAATAAATTACCGTTATACAATAAATTTGCAGATTTTTGTTACAACCTTAAAAATGCAACGAAAAAAAATGTTTCAGATCTTTCTTTGTATTCCAAAATCTTCCAGATGCGGTCCAAAAGTTCGATTCTTGGTCCGTTTCCAACCTTTGTGCCTTTCACCTAGCTTTCATGTTATTCAATTGAACGAAACAATCTACCGACCGTCTTTTTAAAATTTCTAAATTGCACCTGATTCTCGATCGGCATACAAATTCATTATTTTTTTCTCCGTTGTTCTTTTGTGGTTAAAATATCATCGGGCTGATCAGTAAGCTACGTTTTACATTGATGGGGGAATACTGCGATGCTTATTATCATATCTATATCTTTGGGTATTTTTTAGAATACAGTATGAAAGCGTGCGAGTGAAGCACGGACGGTAAAAAATTGCGATGCTATTCTTGTCCTCGTGGACAGTAAACTTTTTCGAATCCTAACTAGTTCCCAGTAATTTTTAGTGCCATCCGTATCCAGGCATCCGGGAAAAATTTGAGTCAAAAATTTCGTGACTGATGCAACTGGCGATATTTGATTCGATGTCAGAAATTACATACAGCTAGAATAATATGAGCGAAAAACGTACATCTATGGATTCGGGTTTTATCAGTTGATCGCACCTTCGAAAATCGGATGTTTAATTCAACCGAAAATGATAATCATCTTGTTCGCGCTGTCTCTCAACTGTTTAATTACCTTACACCGCGCGTTTATCTTTGTACGAACATATAGATGTGGGAATCTCGAATGCGCATATGTTTACCGCGGTTATTGAAAAATTACGTAGAACATCGTAGACATCTGCGTAATTCAATGACGCTAACAGTTCACGGTATTTTGCCCTTTTGTCATAATTACGGGCAGTAAAACAAGAATCCTTCAACTTTTCCCGTGGGTAATAGAGAACTGGACATGGGCAAAGGATGATCGCATCATAGCTATATCGTTACGTTCATTTTTCACGTTTTTAAGTTTTAAAAGAAGCGCTTTGTATTTGTATATGCTGAGGACAGTGTTCGAAAATGGTTCCTTCGACAGGCGAACGGTAATTCTCTGTTGTCGGACAAGGTCTTTTGGTATTTTGTGCACGGGCAAAACTTTGGAATTTCCATTTTCATTTTCATGTCACGTGGTAGGTAGTTCCCGACTCACTTCCGTTCCACCAAACTTTTCTCGGATTGACTAATTTCATTCGAGAACGTTCTAATCCAATAACCTGCAGCCGAAAGTGGAAATACCCAACAGGTATCTAAAATCTAATGGGAAGCCCGGACAAAAAACTTATTTATTAAACCTCCCATATAATGGTACTGAACTTTATACATATATTAAATAACATTCGAGCTCTACGTTTAAACAGAAAGAAAAAACTAAAGTGCCTTTCTTATTTACACGCCGAGCGTGAAGATCCTCTGCGAGCTGATCGCACTTTCATCAATAGAAGGCTGTAACGCACAAGAGAAAAGAAATCACCTTGGATAGTGTGACCCCGTGGGTCAAGTTGAAGGTATCTGAACAATGTGCATAATATAAGATTAATCAACCGACTGCAGAAATGAATAACCATACAGTAATTAAAAGTAAAAAGCGTGCTTCGTAACTCGGTGTATATTTAAATGATCTCGGCAAAGAGGTCATTACCTCGCACTCGTTAGCACGAGTACGGTAATTTGTTCGGAATCGTTTGATTCTCAGCTGTATCTACTGAAGATTCTATTTTGCAGACAGGCAACGAATTTTATACATGGTACGCACAATACCGGAAGTCTAGACGAAAAAAGAGAAGTATACGAGGAAAAATGGTCCCTCTGTATAAGTATTTTTCTACTAATTTTTCACGCATCAATTTGAATATAAAGTGTACCATTTGTTATGCAAACTTTCCCATATAGAAAGTTACCTGAAATTATAAACATTTACTTACACTTAAACCAACCATTTGAAGATTGTATTTTGCATAATAATACACTTACTGAGGATAGTGATCCAGCGACTCACAAAATGTTTGTCCAGGTTTCGCACACCTGGGAGTGTGTCCCGGAAGGGCTGGAACAAAAGGTTGATGTGGAGGTGGGTGCGGGCATCCATATTCGGAACAAGGTTCGGATTGACCACACATCAAGAGCACCTATCGAAGAAACACAAAATTCACTTGCCGAGATTTGTCTTTGGCATCCAAAATATAGCCGTACTGACTATTAACATTTTTATTAAAGTCACATAGAATTCTAACCAATCTTTCTAGTTCACAAGTCTATATATGTACAATATGGTACACGTGTAAACCTCTTACGCAGACAAGAATACGAATAGGTGTCGGATACGACACAGAAAGGACCCATGTTAAAAAATATCAAGTGGGTAGACAGGGTATAGATATGGATGTATATGGATATAGATATATTGGTAAGAGTTCATCTACATTTTCACCCAGATTTTCAAACACGATCACTCATCTGATATCTACTAGTATTTGTTGTGCATGTAAAGGGATTGGAGTTTAAAGATCAAGTAGTGCAAGTTCAGTCGTGAAGCATTTGCCACTTTCTCAGGAACGAGTTCAAGATCACATTGTTGTCACGGATCACAGAATACACAACGGTACAATGCAATAATGGGCTAGACTTTTATTTTTCAACAAGTCGGTTAGCGTCGTATTGAATAATAAATCGTCGACTTGAGTCATACGTGAGTATTGAACAATTCATAAAATGAACAAATTTAAAACTACACTGAATAATGTACGTCAATTATATATTGTGATACTATCGTTAGTTCATCCGGTAATAAGTAAACGCAATTAAGGCCAAGACCGCGAGAAAAGTGAACGAATTCTTTCGGGTGGGTGTGTAAGCTATTATATTATTGACAATGCTTTAACTTCTTGAACGAAGGTTGATATTTCAGCATCCAAGGTTCTCCACGCGCAATGTCAGAATTCTAAGGCTTAGCCTAAATTTCAATCCTAGCATTATCTCAACCACTTCATGGAAGACATTTGAATTATAATTTTACTTACATGAGGTCAGGTTGAATGAAAGTCTCATGAAACTTGTATAATTTTCTAAACTATAAATAATTCTGATTCAATGTTTCTAAGTATCAATAACATATCTATTAATTATGTAGATTATGTCAATAAAAGTGTTACACAACGTGTCCACGTGTCCCGTATATTATAGAATATTTGCAAATATCACTAATGATGTAAAAATGTTCGTAATCTTATTCAAAATTACTTACCGTTAGTAAAATATTGCTAAGAGCCAGTCTCATCTTCACTCTATAGCTGATGAATTAATTTAATTGTAGAATATAAAACACAATTTGCACTATATAAAATATTTATATTCACAATTCTTATTCTTTTCACCACTATGTATTGGCTTTTACAATTATGTCGTAATCGCAGATGAAATTCAAATTAATTTTGGTGACCACATATTTACCGAATCATGGTCAACTTTTAAACTTTTAATTCTTCTAAACTTCAAATAAAATATTACTTTGATCATTGACAGTTTCATCTACACGTGCGATCATTGACCATACATATATATATGTAAATTGAGTTGTACAGAGTCGAAGATTAAATGAAACACGCTACAAGCCGATACGCCAGAAGCCGATGTCTTAAATCGATCCGATTTATAAGGAATCAATCAAGAATAATCGACTACGGTATTATACCACAAGCAGGCTGATCGACGGCGCAGGTTTATGCTGCCATGTCCGGGACCTACGGCGATCTGCCCCAGATGATTCTGTGCGTGTAACGTATAAGAGCGTTGCTTACGTTAAAGCCCCTTGAAGTCAGGAAGCCGTGAGTCGTGTGCCCCGGCAGGGTCCTAAGGCCCAGGGTGGGGCTAAAACCGTCCTGCACTTTCACTGCCACACGCCGTACTCCAAGAAACGGCTAGCTGCCTACCTTGGTGACGCATTCGCGTCCGGTAGCCCACTACTCCGAGTTACATCCACTTCCAATTCTCCCTCAATCACGTATCCTGCTTTATCCCTTTTTTTTTTCAAACAACCTTGACAAAGATTTCAGAATTAATCGTGAGCCGGGGGCTGATTGATCTATTCGTTCCTCACAATTCATTGGCAATCTTTTTAAGGGACTATATTGGAGATACTTTAACCGCTTTGAAAACGCGATTTGTATGTTTCGTCGCGTGAGAGGATTTTTATTAACTTCTGCGAACGCAGAATACTTCGCCACCTTTTGCCAAAAATACTGAATAAATTCCAAAAGTTTCCTCAAAATTGAAGTTCGAATCGTTTGAGAAAATTGTTAACACAACTGCGGTAAATCTGTAGATTACATCGACGAAACTGCTTTGGTGTGAACGCAGCTCGTGCATTTTTCATTTACCAAATATAATCGTGATTCCTTTACGCTTTAGGGTATAGGGTAACAAGATCAAACGACAATATTGATGCGCAACGCACTTTGATGGATGTAATTGATTAGTTCGACCGGGTTATTCGCTTTGTGTTGCGCACCCTGTGCCACTCGTTTTTTTTTCGTTGGGTAATTGTAAATTTTTTTTCCACAGAAAAGAATAATAAAACAACAAAATTTTTTCATCTCCAAAACCAATCACTTGGTGACTGGCTATAGGTCATCCGAAATGGTATACACCGGCACATGGGAATCTGAACAAACGTCGATTAGAAGCCTGTTCACTTTTTTCCTTTTTTTTTTCATCGAGATGGAAATTACAATTTTGGTTCTGTGATGTTCAGTTTCGGGCCCAGTCCATGAACATAAAAACAGCCTATACGTGTGGAACATCTTTTTATAATTTAACGAATCGTGAAGGCAAAAAAAACGGGATTGAAGCGTCATATAGGAAATTAGACTCCTTATCCCCGCGAGCCTAAAGCGCCTAACATGAAGCGCCTGACATCGGAGTGGGGAAAAGTGTCACGTTTTGTTGAACAGAGTGAGGGAAAGACCCGCAAATCACGGCTGTAAATATTTGATTTTATAAGGATGAAAAAAAAAGAAGTCAAGGGAAACCTTGTTCGCATGACTTGCTATGGCAATGATGGCGTAGAGGGCGAAAGGTGTGTCGATCTCGGGATTTTCCGATATTGGGATATGTCAAAAATCCAGAAATGAAGAAATTAGCTATTTCCAATACGAATGATTCATACGCTCAGAGCCTATTTTGCATTTTTTTCGGAGTTTTGAATATCGACCTTTGTGTTTCATTTGTAATCGCAAAATTCAATGGGACCCGTGAAGGTTGAATTAATCGGGTTTCAACTCAAAAAAGTAACACAGACTTCCTGTCGGATCGCGTATACGCACGTAATCGTATTATTTACAAGTTTCCGAAGTTTTCTGGGCCTACGTTATATAGGCACATCCCGTATACACCGGAAACTGTAACACGAGCCAATAGGTTTCCGAATTTTTTGATCACCGATAAATTTTTCGCATCCTGCCTCAAAGCGGAAAATGAAACTCCGATACATCATCATTACTCAAATTTAAGTTACCATATACAAGTCTATACAGGTGTATAAATTTGCAAATTCGTAAGTATATATCACGATTTTAATCTGTTGGGATTAACTATAATTTGCAAGGTGCTGAATTACGCAATTAAAAGACCTTTGCTTACCAGTAGGTAGATAGCTAGGATTATGAAATTTCATTTGAAAAAAAAAACTGAAAAAAAAAATTACATTGGATTATACGATAGAGATTTTGTCGATCAAAACAAAACAAAAATAAACACCTACACCTGGTACAAGAAATCAAGCAATGGTCAAAGACCTTGGTATAATACGAGCTGACCGCGTATACATATGTATACATATGTATATGAATTATGATACGTGGAACAGACAATTATTTTTTCGATCAAATCAAGACAATTCACGACTCTATGTATGTACGGATACAAATGGTACGCGGAACTATGACCACATGTATCGGCATTGATATGATTTTGATACCGCGGTCAGCAGATAAACAAATAGGTATAGGTATAACTTCCGACGTCCCCATCTGTCACGTTCGGCCTTGGACTTGTCTCTAATAAATTAGATTGAGTTGTAAAATCAAATATTTAATAAGTAGGTATGTTGATCATCTTGTACGACTGCGACTGTCCGTGCATCGAGCGCATTTAAATTGATGCAATTATTTTTATCTGATTAAAACAAAGAAACAGATCTTGAGACGAATATTAAACCGATCACAGATGTAGTGAACTATACCTATACCGTACTCGTCAGCTGAGAATTGCAATAATTTATTAAAACGAGCTTAATCCGGTTCGCAAACAAGATAATATACGCGCGTACCTACAGCCATATACTTTGAATGTTGTTCGTGGTATATATGCAGAGCAAGCTGGTGCCCCACATTATATTATTTTTATCATTGATGCCATCGATTTTTTGCTAATTATTGGTTATCCTGATTCAACTGACCGTAAGAACGAACAGAAGCGTGCATGTATGCATAATATGCCTGATCCGTATGTCTGGTTTCCCCTTCGCTGAGGGCTGCAATGCGGTGTAAAATCGAATAATCATACCAACAGACTGATCAAGAGGTAATTCCAATCATTATAATGAGTACGTGTTACTGGTAACAGGTACTATTCAAGGAAGTGCCAACGCATAGCAATTCAAGAAACTTATTGTTAGGTGCGCTGCCACAATTTTTATCTTCATCAAAATCTCCGCACCATTGTCATATCGCGGTTCAACGACGCGTAACGATTATATGAGAATAATTAATCACGTTCGTTAGTTTCAATATATTGATATGGTTCTTTGTTTTTTCGTTCTTATTTTATATCATTTTTTATTCATTCCTTTCCTCATCCGTATTTCTACCAGAATCTCAAAGGTACGATGTGCGGTCGGATTGAAATCCTTTTTTTTTTTTGTTAATAGATAACCATAAGACAATTCATCACTATATATATATACGTTCCTCTCTTTATTAGTATACATTCAGGATAACTTGAAGTAAATTTTGTTTCAAAACAAACTATATTATTTCCAACATATTCCCATAGATTTTCATCAGACAAACTGCAACAACAACAACAACAGCAACAACACAGATCATGGCTCACCATATAGGTGCGAAAAAAATTAGTGGACGAGATCGTTGGTCATGTCTATGAAAATTGACCCAAATCGTTGGGATTTGAAAAATTAAATCGATGCTGCGACACCTTCACCTTTGGTGGGGCGATAAACGTCTTTAGACGTTACCCATTCAGACAAACAATGAGATAAGTTCTGATTGGAAGCCATTTAAGTACATATCAACCGACTAATTAAAACACCCGTGGACCGATTACAGTATAATTATCCACTTCTTTCGTGTATCTTGATCAAAATTAACTAACTTGATGGTACACATATGACAAGCACATGTCACCTGAATTACAATCAAGAACATATGTTTACTAACCATTCAACACATTAGTAAAGTCAATAGAGATAATTTACATACATATATAATATACATATATTTCGGGATATACTAATTACAGAACTATAATTATGATAATAATAAAAATTATAATAACAGTGGTAACAATGAATAAGCTATCGACAAACCCAAATATTCCTCTGCTACATTTTTTTTGGTTCTGTTGTCCGATACTATAATTCATTTGCTGTATTGTGATCGATCCGTGACACGTGATTATTTGTAATAGTGTTAGACGACCCGATGAAGTGAATCTTGTGACTTTTTTTTCCTTGCAAATGAAGAAAGTAGAAATTCGTACTACGTGTAACCCAATAGTTGGAAGCAAACAAAAAAAAAAAGGATAAGTTTAATTCTATAGGAAAATCAATTTAACTCTAATTACTTGGCAAGTCAGCAGGATATAAATGCAAGATTAGATATATGAATATGAGATCTAATTCTTCAACCAATATAATAAAATTATTGGTAGAAAATAATTTTATCTGATTGTCTAAAAAATGATAAACGATTCTCACTCATTTGCTTGCATATTGTATGATCAAAGGTCAAACAGTAAGCAATAAAAATCTTGGATGGATTGATCTAAAAACAATAACGATATAATTATGCTATTGCTACATGTTAAACGAGTAAAGAAAATTCATTGATCTTTTTAAATGATGATTATTTCGAAGAATTAATTTAATTCCGAATAATGAAAAATATGTAACGACGTAATGACTTAGATTTTTCAAGAGGTACGTTAGTAGATGAAGCAGGAAATACTTACTAATGAGATAACCATAAAACGTATCATTCTGGAAAAGTCACACCTGCAGCGTTAATTTGGTAATTGTTGTACACATTTTGTTCTCAAATTTTGCGGCGATACTTTAGCCAGAAGACACAGAGAGTTAGTTCGTTTTTTTGTCAGGTGCCCTTTGATTTATCCTTCTAAGATGGATATTTGCAATAATTAATGGAATGCGTGATGTGCTAATACATTATCTAGTCATCTATTCCTATACAACTAAACCAAGAACATCAAAAAATTCAGCTAGCATAAATCTTTAAATTCACCAACGTAAGATATGGAATAAAAATAGGTCATCGGACAATAGGTAAGTTAAATTTTCTGACCAACGCATTCTACACAAACATCACATCCTGTGATTTATAATAAAACCTATAGTCGAATTGAAACGCTCACATAAACTTATATTAAAAATTATCAGTCCAATTGTTCGCTTTGCTACGGGAGTTATAAATGTTACACGTGGCGTCTCACATTAAACGGTAAGGGCATTTGATCGCCTGAGGCTATGGTAATGTTGAAAAGAACCCGAAATTTATTCAATAATTTTAGGTGAATTTCAGAATATTAGAATTTGAATTTCTTACATAAACTTAATTCAGCACTGTTTGAAGATCTCTGCCCATAGCAATGCAATGCAATTGGTGCCCAAACAATAGCTCAAAAGCTACCTGAGGTAGCTGACAATGTTTAGGGCGCATTTAGAATGCCTCTATGCTCCAATGCGTCGCGCAAAGTGTAAAACAGCTGCAGCTGTTGCTCCGGCTTCAAGTTGTACACCTGTGACAAAATGTAATCGCTCTGTACGCGGAGTACAGAATTTTAGTAAGGGCTGGCTTGAAAATTAAATAGAAGCATAATAGGTAATAAAAAAAATAGCATGCATACATCAAGACTCCATTTACAACCAGAATTCATGTCATGTGATAACCATAGAGATGTCAAATTTTTACGAAATCACAAAATGTATCAGCTGTATCAGCTGATAACCAACGTAAATATATAATTTTCTGAAAACATTGATATAATAAAAAAATCCAAAGTCGGGAGTCTTTTTGTAGACACCACAAGGTAGCAAAATATAAACCAAAGAGGAGATGTTACGTAAAGAGGTCAAACCAAAAATATAATCGATCAGGATGGATATGGAGAATGTTAGTCAGAAATGTCAAACAAAACAAAATATATAAAATAGGGTCGTGCTTTAGTGTTTACAACGCGCAAGCCAGCCCTTTGTTCGGTTGCAAAATTAGTGAAATAAAAATATACGTTAGTAAATACGTATTTATATGATGTCATGTTTTAGCTGTACAAATGAGACAGGTGGAACTAACTACCAGTTTAGTATGATTCAGGTATCACAGGCAAATGAATTTCAAATCTCACCATGATTGGTTTACACTTTCGACCAAATGTGAAAAAAAGAATGTCGAATATGGATCATGCAATGTACCTGCTGTAGCAGCTTCTGGGGCGAGGCAGTGTGAATGAATGAAGAAATGTAGACATTAACAAACGTTGCCATCAAGTACTGGCAGTCAAATCTATCCATTATTCCTCCATGACCGGGAATTACGTCACCAAAATCCTGAAATTATAACAATTTCAGTAATTTCGACTCGAAATTTAATTGCGATGTACGAAATAAGTAAAAGAAGCTTTTACTTTGATTTTGAAAGCTCGTTTGAATCCGCTTGCAAAGAACCCTCCGAAAGGTCCAATCACGGAACTGAATACGGACATCGACAGTGAATGCAGTAGAAATGGATACACTGTCAATGTAGATTTCCATCCAAGCTGTAGAAAGATTTAATAAAAGATTGATCAGCAAACGCTGTTTAAGACTATGACTATGCAGTGAGCTTGACTATTCTATTCCTATTAACGAGATTCCAACTTACCCAACTGGCTAAATTTTGTAAGGTTTCAGTGGGCAGAGTATATTCCTGTGGTCGAAAAAGATAGGATGGTTCACAATCCATAGTCATTCGTCCCAATGCCTCACTATATTCAATCGGGCAAACGAAGTAGCGGTATTGACATATGGCATACGACATCTGATGAGAAAAAAATTTCTTCCAGTAATTCTGCTAGAGAGTAAATCTATGAATGATAAACGATATACTGACCAATAATCCAAGTATAACTGTCGAAATACCACCACCTACGAAGCCTTCCCATGTTTTCTTTGGGGATAATTTTATTAATGGAGTTCTTCCAAAGAAAAATCCAAACACATACGCCATTATATCATTTATGACAATCATGCTTACTGGCACGATGAACCTGAAATATATGCGAATGAATAGGCCCGTGGTTGATAAAATAATTAAATTATTATTTTTGCGGGAACTTACCATATTAATCCTTCGAATATATTTTGAATAATCAAATAACTCTGTGTGACTACAATTAACAATGCAACATGGGTCCATGCGAATAGTGAAAATTGTTTCATGTAGTACTTTTTCACAAGAGAAAGTACAAACCAAACAAAACCCATAATATATAAGCAGAACGAGACGAATCGATGATACGTTACTAGAAAACGTAGGTAATCCTGCAAAAATCATTTCAGCTATTAATCATGTTTTAGTTTTTTATCAAAGAATAAATATAGGAAAAAGAATAGAATAAATCAAATTGTGACAATTGTGATAGTGATTTGAAAAAAATTATCACTCAATGACCACTGACCTATTTAAACCAACAGTTTGGATATTGAAAGCCTTAATGGAAAATGAAGCCATAGAACAGAAGCAGCTTGGATTTTCAAGAAGAACGTATCTATTGATTTTATGCCATTGTGTTACTAATCGTGTGTGACAATATTTATAATAATTCAATATTCTATCACAAATACCTACACACAACGCCAAATAGAATTTCTGTTTTAACGTATCCTTAATACTTTTGACTCACCGTCCGATTTATTACCACAGCGAAATAATCCATCAAGTTCTCCCCATAGAAGAAATAATTAGAAGTAATCAAGAAATACCATGACAGAGATCTAAACCAAGGTAAACCATGAATTCGATAAACTGTGTATCCGATGTTGATTATCTCTTCGAAGCATTTGACTTGTACAATTAAGGTCTGTTGATGAATACAACAAAGTATTGTTATTCGATGATTGATTTAAATTCAAGAGAATATGTCCATAAATATACACTGTATATTATGGACACTGACTATAAATATCACTGTATACGTACAGTGACCATCAGTGCTAACGGTCCACCATAAATAATGACACCAAATCCTGATACCATTAAACAGGTGAAAATGCCACGAATCATCCAATTTCTCCAACTGCATCAAATAAGACACTTATTTCATAAATCAGAATTGGTTCTAAACAAATCTATAATAAGCAGAGCTCAGTTTTTTCCTGGTGCCATGAGATATAGAATAATGCTATGGAAATATGCAGCCATTGTAAGTGGAACTGACCGATCCGATAAACCGGAGAGAGCGGAAGAAAGGGCATCTGGAGTATGATTAGTTCCCTGAGGAAGGTTCCTAGCCATTTCGTCGACTTCCAGTTTATTGTCTTCTTCGGATTCCGCATCTTCTTTCTGGAACATTAATTAGGATTTCTTTGTTCTTTTGCTTTTTCTGAAACCATTTTGTATAAGCTAAAAGGATAGGTGCGTCGCATGGCATGCCAAATAGAAATAATAGGTGTTGTAAAATAAGTAGTAAAATAAAAACTGAAGTGTAGAATGAACAATAAATGATAGTGTTTACATGTTGTTGATAAGCTAGATGATGAGTGAAATGTACTAGTGGGGTATTTATTTCTTGTGTTCAAAATGCACAGAGTTTAGACTCATGTATCACGTGTTGGAATGTGGCGGAACAGAGCGCCAAATTATTACGTACGTGTGCGAGTTAGAGATAATAACACAGCTGTACAGCGTATACTTATAACGAACGTACACTGTAAACATTTTGCAATCGTCATGTTATGTGAACCTTAGAAGGTTATTTAAAATATTACATACGATCCGTGGAATCGCAATAGCAATGTTGAAAAATGAGTTCAGCTCCAAATTACGATTGATCTAATGTTTCTTATCTCGCTGAGTTTAAATTCTAGTCCTAGTTCGTCAGTTGATTATATATTTCAATCGTCTCATGACGACCCGAGTGCATTCGACAAATCTGACGTTTTATACGAGGTGTAGCCCAACAAAACGTAAAATGTAATGATGTAAAATAAGTGCAGAAATAAAATTCAATAAATTTTACATGAGTGGAGACCTCGAATGTAACAATCTATAACAATAATCTAATGTGACAGAACTCGTAAGGCATGAAATGCTTACATGATCGTCGTTGACGTCTCCCGCTGCCACATCTCCGATTATTCGTTTTCGTACTTCAGACATTTTCACGTGTAGAATATTTGGCAAATAAGTAAAACTACCTTACCTACGACGAAGCACTGTGATCACTGACCTGTACACGCCAATTGCATAGTTACATGTTTCAAATTATTCACAAAACCGAACGGACGTGATGCAACAAATAGCGGCGCAGCACATCGGTTTAGCTATTACTAGATGTATTGCAGGTTAACGTTGACATTCGGGGATCTTCGGTGAAAATCGTACTTACTCGTAAATCCATATCGATTCTATAAACTTTTATGGGCATTCTGGAGGGAGTTTAATTAGCGTTTCATTGGTCCTCTCGAATGAACACAAATTGTGATTGGCTAAAGATCTTGTCTTACAATTTGGTTGCGCCTTCCTGGCTCATCGTAAATCGGAAACCCTTCTACCTAGAGACCCTTTGCTACTGATAGCAAAGGCAGGTAGAGGATCTCTACCTTTCCTGAGGGATTCCCACCTTTAATTGATTGAAATCGCAGTTTCGCGACTATGCGCGATATTTGATACAAGAGTACATAAGCATTACATGGAGAATAAAGCTAAACGCTATTTTTCAAATATGTTAAAGTTTATTTATTAACATCACAGATACAATAATTATGTACATACTTGTCCGAGACCTCCGCTTCGAACTTTGGAGCACCTCGCTGTCAATCTAAGTACTGGAGTCGAGACTGGAGTACCAAATCCTGACTAAGAATACAGTAGAAAGTATGCATACTAAATATAAGTAGTAAGATAAAACTGGTACAGTTCACTCAATTATTATAGTGTACGATAATATATATGTATATATGTTGATATTGTAATGTGATGGAAAAAAAACATCTTAAATATACGCATTCAACTTACATCTACAAATTTTGATAACAAAAAGCTGTAGGCATAGTTCGTCATTGTTAAAATTAAGATCACTTCATTACAACTAATGTAACGATTGTGCATTTTGAATTGATTAAACAGTATGTATTATCTATGGTAACTTTGTGGCACTATATAAAAATGTAACAATTATTCACCTATGATAATGTTAGCAATTAATAAGTAACTAGTTTGTCATTTATTCTATCAAAACTACGAGATTAATAAACACAGCCCTTTGATCCTTTGAAGTCTGTACTGCAGGATTGACTATTAGTTCTTTCCACTATATTCTCAGGGTCACAATTAGGTATGATCGAATGTATTATTCAATTGTCACAGATTTAGCAGTTATCACTTTTGTTGTATAAATTGTCTTCAGATGAAGATAGCTTGTCAAATACATAAAGCTTCAGTTGGGCGTCATGCCTTGGGGAAGGTGGTGCAGACTCTAATTTGACTGTCTGTGAAGCACTTGCAGGGTCAGTACGGGGCAACAGAGTGTGATTCAGCTCAGGCATCGAGCCTGTGGGGTCTTTCAAGGGCAACGTTACATCTCTGAGGGAATCCGTTGGGGACGGTGGAAGCACCACTTTTTCTGGCGCATTCTGTATGAAAATGACTCTGCAGAAAACAAACAAAAAAGGTGTAATGCAGTTTCCGATAAACGTCGTGCATACGAGCCACTTTTGAATAATATGCTTGGATTCATCCATGACATACCTGTTGAATTCGCGCCATCTTCTGCAAATCGTAATGTATGCTTTGCATTGAATATACATGAACACCAATCCTCCGGTAAAACCAATTGCGAGGACAATCATCTTTGTCCAAAATAGCCAGTCCATAGACCAGTCCATAGATCGTGCCTCTTTGATAGAACGTTCTACAAGAACGTATAAAGACCACGCAATACATAGTGCTGCAACAGCATTAAAAGCAAGAGCGCACCATAATCTACGGCACTCCAGGGCTGACATTTCAAGTTTTTCCCACTGCAAACAAAAATGACTGAAGTATGATAGTTGATATCACGAATACCTAACTACAATAGAGTGGATACGGGATTCATTATGGAATTAGGTATAATATAGTTTGATTATTGAGATATATTCATACCTCTGAAAATGGTTTTGTCTTGGCATGCATGATGAAAGTGAATTTACATAATTCACAGGCACGTGTGTCTGAAGCCTTTATCCATTGTTGGAGACAGGCTTGGTGGACGTAACGTAGACTTCCGCTACAATAACATGGTGCTAGTAGCGGAGCTCCGATCTCACCTTCACAATGGCATATTCTAGATGACAGTAAAAGAGATAATTAATACAGAAAATTCTTTATGTAGCATGAGTAATTTATTTGGAAAACATTAACGTCTGAATCCTGATCTTTCATGGACCTTGGAAATCAGATGTCAATTTTGAAAAAATTTGTAGGGAGAAATAAAAAAGCATATAGTACATGAGCCTGTCGACTAATCTGTAGTTGAAAGTTTTTTTTTATGGCAAAAGTTAAATCTCACCGTAAATGCTATTACAATGGATTTCTCTTTATTTAATTTCAACACTATCAATTGAAAGACCCTGATATTAACTCAAGGTACATGCCATTGAGAAAATATGTTGACTATTTAACAAAAGATGTCTCATCCACACCTGGTATTGCACATTGGGGGTGCAGCGATTTCGTTTTTGAACATATTTACATTATGTGCACACACGTATCTTGTAATAATATTATTCTTTATACTGATGATATTCAAATTCATTGTGTTATGAACAACAATTTGACCTTCAATTCAAAAGTAAAACTGCTGCAGGCAAGAACAATATTAATTCTACCAGCTGTTGCGCTGTTGTTTAGTACCTTCTAGTCAATTACAAAGTTTATCTTTACAAAATTTATAAACTACTTCTGTTGTTATTTGAATGAAATCGACACTCAATTTTTCAAAAATTGTCGATTACTTTTAAAAGCTACTAGTTAAAATGATCCAGTGTTCTCTGTCTATCGTAAGTAACAGAAATATAGGTATATAGTATATCAATGTCAAGGCAGTTTGCGTCATCAGCTGTTTTGATACCAGGCATTTAGTTCGACATTATGTCTTTGGTGTATCGTAATCTGTGAATAGATAAGTTTAGTTTTCACTTTACATCAAAATACAAGTCCCTGTTATCATATGACAACTATATTCCTAGGTATGCCGTCGAATGTACAAAAAAAGACACATTTGATGTCACAGTTGCCACAAATTTACATTCTTTAAAAGAATATAGGTGTTTCTAACTTACCGGCAAATGTCATGACTATTTGACGACAAGGTACTCATTGATGAGTGAGGATGGTCAGGTAAAACAGTAACGACTGTAGCATATGTTGCTTCCTGAAAAGATTAGGGATCATTATTGATATAGATTCTTCAATAACATCAAATGTTCATTTGCTTGACATTCGGAATCTCAAGATCACAATGATAGAGCACCGATTACTATTTGAATCTCTAAACATGGTCTTACACTTATGTACACATCATGCAGCTGAACAATTAAACTTCCAAAATATGTTTGATATTTCAATTGATAACACGATTCATTCCATTCGATCAATTACGGTAACTGATACACAATTACAATAGTCAGATCTTCAATTTGCTTGAGAATCAAGTGTGAGAGGATTAGTAACAAAAATGGATGAAAAAATTTGGATGAAAAGTAGTAGAAATACGTGATATTTGAAATCTAATATACCAAAGCATTTAAGTTCGAATCCATCTACATTATCACCTGAAAGAAAAGTTTCAACTGCGTTAAGGGACTACTAGCTCGACTTACAGACTCAGAACCGTTACGAATCGAGCTGGCTGGCGCTTACCTATATAAACCCTGGGATTATGAGTATCAGTATTAAATTCACGGGTATTTTTAGGATTTTGAAGCCCTTTAAAAACTCCGAATAAATTCCTAGATTTTTGGAATCCACAGGACTTATGAATACCCTGGATTCTATGCTTTAACAGTTCTTGAACATTTTAATAATTGAAAAATTTGATTAAGAATATAAACTGATTGAAAAAATGAAATGCACATGAACCTGCTGGACTCTGTGAAAATAACATAGGGTATACTAAAAACAAAATGTAAATGTTTCAGAACATATTGTAGGAAACTGAAATTCTTCAAATTATTAGACGGCTGCCATTCAAACAATAATTGTATCGTAACATAAGTGAATGCACACAATGTAGAATAAAAATTCAGTATATGCAAAATACCCTTGGTATCCATTCTAGTGGAGGTTCTCCGCTTCCTGAACTGATGTTGCTAGATGGCCCCAATGGTTGGGACTGCCAATCAGGCGGATAAACATTGATCTGATGCACTGGCATTGTGTTCCGATCACAGACAAACATTGGAGTTATTAATGATTAAACTCTTCAAAGTACATGTTTATCAATGTCTTGATGCTGTTCCGAGTCAACGTCATTCTTCAGAAAGTGAAAGCTTTTCTCTTTCTTTTTTTTTTCATACAGTGATAGATGATTATTTAGCGTTTATCCCTCCGCGGATGATTTTGTGTTGATCTTATCGATTTTAACTTCAAAAACATATAATTAATAAGGAGGAACGTTGTTTTTCAAGAACAATGGCAGAAAGAGAGAGAGCTACAAGAATTCGCAATCACGCTGTAATACATACAAACACACACATGCTATGTAAATGTATGTTTAATTTCAAGTTGTTTTTAACCATTAACACCGTATGACGAGGGAATTTTCCAGCGTAAAATCTAATCACCACGGGTAGTAATTAAAGCTTGTAAAGATGTCCTTCACAGTCTAATTTATATGGACCCAGTTATGTCCTGAACATTCAAAGAGATGTACCTTAGTTAGCAACCAAATATATTTAGAATTGTTTTGCAACTGAATAGACACTGGACCCTAAGCTAAATATAGATCTAGAGCGATAGGTTATCGGTTCTTAGAACGGTCATTGTTTTTACATATTTTGTAGCTACAATTCACCTCAAGTAGATTTATTTCGCTTCACCAACGCCGCAGAAAGCACGTAGCTCATTCATACGTGTGCGTATGACAGATTCTTAGACAGGTTTGACACAAGCGTATAAACGAAATCGACGGCGCTCTCGCCGGAGGCAAAAGTCACCGATAATGTTCAACTGTCCGCGTAATTAAAAATCATTTTTCTTGATAATGCCGCTTATCAAACTACACTGTGAACATTTTTGAAGCAGGGACACCGTCGATATAACGATTAATAAAAGAAAAAGGATAGGAGATGCACTGTACGATCCATCCTCTATCCGTCGCTTTTACTTGATCGGGTCTCAGCTCACCCGCTATGTATTTTTCTTATGCACCGCCAGAGCGTGTGGGCGTGGTAAAAACAATCGCCCACAATCGCCAATCAGCTGTTGAGGCATCGCTGGGCGTCACCCTTTTTAGGCGCCACTTTTCAAAGTATCGTTTTCTCATGACATTCGGCGAAGACGAAGGTTTCAGTCAACGAGATTGCTCAGTCAACGCTCAACGGTTGACTGAAGCATTGAGTTACTATACTTCGTTGGAGATTTGTGCAATCGACGGTCAACGATCATAATTATCGGTCGATACGTTAATTCGATATTAAATGGTAATTGAAGTCCCATGCCGTTTGAAGTCGTTGTCAACGTTGCGGTAAAGACGTTGACAGCGTTGACCGAAGATTGTATCAGTCAACGTTGACAGGTTTGCAAATACCAGCGTGCAGGCATAATGGTAAAAACAGTCAACCCTGAACAAAAATCTGTTCGCGATAAGGAGGTTTAACGTCGTCGGAGATCCCTGACTTATCAACAGAATGTACCAGAAGCATATACGAAAGATTCTGAGATGTGGCTGGTAAATTCAGCGCGGGCGATAAGTGTAGATATTATTCATGACGCCAATCCGCCAATCCGGTCCCCGATTATTAATTTACCAGCAACTAATTTAGTAATAAAGATTTGATAATTTAACGTGATGTCCGATTTTACGCCCATGATTTCGATGTCCGAATATGATGACGCGATTTTAATTTATTACATCATGAACGAATTTGTGTTATTACGTCGGTCAACCTTTAATCATTACTTCCCCAACTTTTTTACTCCTTTCAGTTACTAAAATATTGGAACAATAGTAATAAATCGATATCAACTAAATAGTGGCAGATAATAACCTTGAATTTTTCGTTACAATTACGATGCTGAATGCTCATCATATAGCCACAGGAGATAAACGAAATCAAATTACAAACTAGTCCGCTTCGTTACCACAAAATCTGGCCATCGGATTTTATAGTGTTTACAGTAATCTCAGTTGAAAGTAAGCTAAGTTGTCTTACGATCTTGAAAATCCGGATAGTTTAATTTATTTTTTAATTTAATAATATCGATATTTGAATTAGTTGTCTGTGCCACTAGAATCACGTGCTACTTATACATATGATGCTATTTTGGGGTGACTTGTTTGCATAATTGTATGTTCTGCATCTGTGACACTATATTGTCATCTTTATTGCGTTAGACCATCTAGGATAATTAGACTACCTCATATGCTGAAACATGGGCTGACAATAAGTACTAGTTCCTATTAAGGATTTCGGATATCTTATGGCTAAGCTGAACCACCTCCTCATCGGGATTAGTGCCCATGGACAGCTCTGCGTCGATATTTAGATAATGTTTCGTTGTTTGCGAAACTGGTAGCCATTCGACATTAATCAGATCATCGATGTTTGGTGTCGGGGTTCTATATAGAATAAAAAAGTTATAGATGAGTAGTCAGAATTATGGTCATTCTTTCCCGAATTACAACTCACCCAGTCCTTGCAAAGTCCGTCCACATCCTGACCATCCTATCAGATGTGATTTGCTCCTGTGAGCCCGGCTTAAATCTCAAATAATCACCAGCCATTTCAACATTGAATAGATACGGTAATTCATCCGCGTGCCCAGGTCCTACACAAACGAAAAAACAGTGAACAGAATATTTCTATAATCATCAGCATTTCAGTTGACATCAATACCTTCAATCGGTGACTCTGTCGATAAATTGAAGTAAAATTTACTGAATGTTCGTGGAACATCGAATGTAAACTTATAAAAGTAGCACGGAGTAATTTTTTTTTGCTGAATTTCGACGACTTTGTGTACACCGAAAACGAAGGATATGTCTCCACAAGCTCGGATCCAATCATAAGTCAACTCCTCGCTTATCGGCTCATCCCCGAAATAAAATTTCCTTATTTCATCACTGACAGCATCTCTTTTTGGATGATCATTAGTAACTAGACCATCTGGTAACCCCAGCTTGGAATTCTCGTCAAGTATCGTAGACAGCTTGTTCTGTAGTCCTGTGAAAATGAGAAATCATATCTACCCTCCCATCCGAACACACCATAAACTGTTTGGATTTTAGAATCTAACCGCTCTTGTTAACTAATAACTCTTTACTGATTGCAACCTGGACGAATTTGGGATCTGTGTCGCCTACAAGACAACGCATATTGTTATTACCTCTTACAAATAAATTTCCTTCGTAGCTGTTGTAACCGATGATAAGTGGCACCTCAGAGCCCTCCAAAGCAAGTTTTTTCGGACACCTAGGCATAAATGGGTTTTCACTTTTGTCATCGACGCTTGGCCGAAAAGGAAATTGCAACCAGCGTAGATCCTAAAGAAATAAATACTACGCACTAGTTGGAATATTATAGAATAATGTCATCTATTATCATATCTATAGGTGATATCAGTGCACGAACCTCTGGGACTACTAAATCCTGTTGCGCCATCATGAGTTCTTCTATAGAAAGCCCCCTTAGAAATTCTACGATCTCTTGAGGATCAGTAATTTCTTTTCCAAGAGCAGCAATGTAGCGACGCAAAACGTCAGCTGGTTTGGTTGAACTTGCCCAATGGTCTAGTACAGTGCCACTCTGCGCGATGGCTTTGTGAAAAAGACCTGAACGAAAAAAATAATATGTACTAACTTCCAAATACAGGGCGACAATAAGCTAGTATTTATTATACCTTGGGAGAGTGGAGACAAAAGGTGATAATGCACCGAGGCACTACCTGCACTCCCTCCAAAGATTGTGATGTTGTTCGGATCACCACCAAACTGTAATATATTTTCTTTTACCCACTTCAATGCTTCTGTCTGATCCTTGAGCCCCATATTTCCGGGTACCACTGGATCGTCGAGGTGAAGAAACCCTGAATGAAAGGTCATCATTTCCATGGATATGTTCGATTATATGATCCAAATAATAAGTACGTCAAAGAGTATCCGCTTACCAAGCACACTAAGCCTGTAGTTCAGGGCTACATAAACAATACCTCCTGTTATCAAATATTCTCCACCATACAAATCATCCGTTGAACTACCAAACACAAAGGCTCCACCGTGTATGTAGACCATAACTGGTCGCGATCCACTCAATGAAGTTGTAGCTACATTAAGGTAGAGACAATCTTCACTACCACTGAGTTGATTTTTCACATAATCGAATTGAGGGCAAGATGGTCCGTACTGTAATGCATCTCGGATCCCAGTCCATGATTGTGGAGGCGTTGGATCCTGAATTCAGATGTATAGGTATATTAAGGGAAGCTTTGACATCCTGTGCCGTTTATTATCATCCATCTGACTTGCACTCTATTTATCCTTGCTCTAGGCAAAAGAAAGTTCTAAATCCTCGACCATTCAAGGTATCACGCAAACAATTATTTACGTACTGGAAGGTTTCATCATACATTTTACACAATACACTACGCACTATTTGTCTTCGCTGCGGGTTGAAAGTTTTGCAAATCCAATAGCACTTTGTCAAGAGGTGTCAGTGTTTTACAAGATATTTTTTATGTATTTTTACATGTCAGGTATGCTGGTAAGAAGACTATGTGTATAATCGCAATTTTTCAACGAAAATATGAGTAGGAAAATACCGGATGGGTATAGTTTCCGTACAGTTATCGATTCCCAAGTCTTGTTCGCTATTACTATTTGGAACAAGACTTACCGCAAACCTTAACTTTTCCACCGGCGGTGCCGCAAATGGAATTCCTTTGAAAGAGATGTAAGATTCTCCAGTGACGCTTTCTACCGTAGCACCGCGAAGCCACCCTTGTTTCACCTTAACTACCGGAACAACCATAACTGAATCAAGAGCTAACGAACAGACTGAAAACTCAAACCACCGACTGTAGCTTCTGATCATTCTGACCTCCCCCTCCTCTACTAGCATTTAAATTATCTTATCATTATGACCGGCAAAAAATTCGCACCAACCTCGACTAGTACATGAATAACAAGATGTTTACAATAGAGAGAGATCAATTGTCAAGTCAGCGTAATGGTGGTGTGCAATAGTCAAGGCTTTACGACAGATGGGCATGATTGGGAGAGTACCGAGGAATTTGCTACTTATGTAATAGCTGAAGCAACTGATTATCTAATGTCCATGCAATGATTTGAGATGTTAGATTTATATTATTATTGACACAGTCATTTAATATCATACGGTACTCATGTATTTTATCATATAATAGTAATTTAAAAACTAGAGAGTTAACATAAAACGTTTGCGTACTACAATATACCTATAATAGCATCATGTCATGCTTACACGCTCTGCAGTACAATATTTTTCCAATTCGTAAAATGATTTTGAAAATCATTCATCTTTTCTCAATATTTATCCGAATGACAAACTTATTATTGAGGCATGGAGCAAATCTCTTCGTGATACTGCTAATGATAACTCAATTATTTTGATCAGCAATCTGTGGAGGCCCGGGTGTTCTATGGAATTGTGAGTAATCAGCAATTGTTGCGTGAAACGTTCAGTTGGAAACCGGGTTGGGAATTGGCTGGACTCAATTCTGGCGTTGATTCAGATCCATCCGTTGGGAGTGGAGAATTGAAAAGTGAAGGGGCAATAGGCAAGGGTGGTGAAAAGTATTCGTGAACGTATGCGCTAGAGCAGATAGTTTGTGGGGTGCAGCTTTCATTTTTTCCATATAGAATCGCAAAATATTTGCAGATACATCTGATACACGTACAGGTCACTATTTTTTTTTTTCGTCACCCTACACGAGTGGAATAATTTCTGTTCCTTCCGCATACTTGTTTGTCGCCACTTGAATTATTAAATCAAAAAATGAGATGGGGAAAAAATCCGCTTGATGTAAAGTAAAGTAATTAACTATTGCACAATTGTTACGTTAGTTTCCTACCTTTCAAGTCATTTAATTCGATACAATTTTTCTCAGCTTCTTCTCTTTGGTTTGGTATAGGTATAAGTATAGCTCGGAACAGAGTGACGAGACACGTGTTACGCTTGAAGACATCGCGTGCAGTCAAAGAAGACCGCTAATCGACATTTGCCGTTCCACTACTACTTCACTTTGCTTTCAATACTTTTGTTTCTACTGTTCCCATATAACTAGAGTTAGTAACTATATATATACTACGTATTCTTCCGTGCTTATATTACTTCTTGCGCGCATGTAAATACATACCTACCTATAGTTAACCTTGTAAGTGGGGACTTTCAGTCTGCATTTTGCTTTTAATAAGAGTTCGGAGTCGAACCTTTTGCATGAATTCTGGTATAATTTCATTCTGACGTTTCGAACTTGCTGCACTGCGAATCACACTTTTATATGTTGTTCGGTCACTGCAGGCACTAGGTAAATTATTCGTTACTAGGACTGCAGTCACTGATGAATCATTCGTTGATTTACATTAGCTCATGACAATCTAGGTATTGTAAATCTCAGTAATTCTGACATTTGGAATTGGCTCTGCCCACCAAATTGAATTGTTCATTTACCAGGAGCAAAGAGTTAAAATTACCGCAGCACAGCCATACTATTCACATATACGTACACGCTAATTTGGTAAAAGTTGCCGCGATTACTATTTCTATTTTGAACTATTCAGGAATTTCTTCATCTGTTAATCTTTCTTCGTAGAATGCCTTACGTATCCTACAGCCAGCGGTGGCCTTCTCTGGCTAAATCCTCGGATAAGAAGAGATTCCGGCTAAATAATATTTCCATAAATATACATTTGTTACTTGTCTGCAAATCTTCTGCTAGCTCTATAGATTAAGCGAAGTATTCCCCTGAGAGGACCTCGATAACGGGGGATAATTGAATACTGGCTGAATGTTTGAAATCATCGAGTTCAAAGCAAACATGTAGCTGCAGCTTCTCTGATTGAACTAATTCATTTACAACTTCGTAGGATGATGATGATCATGATGGGGATGATGATTTTAAGGATACCAATAATTATTTATAATTTAAACAAATCTATGTGAGAGCGATCGATAGTTCGGACAATTGTTGCCAACACCGCGAATAATCGACGCTAAATTTCCCCGAAATTGTTTTTTCAATGACTTATGAGTTTAGTGATTTTACAGATGAAACGTGGGATTAAACGTTCATTTGTATAATTCCAGGGTCTATCCAAAGTACCGAAACTCCTAGCAAATTTTTGGGAGTTGGGTGCGACAACTCTCGATCGATGAGCCCCCCGCGAAATACGCGACGGAGTCGAGCGAAGTCAGTCGGTGGTCGGTCGTCGCGTCGTCCGCATCGGCATCGGCTGGTTGCGTCGGCACCCCGTGTTCGGATTGCCTAGCCGATTTTTCAAATGAATCGAAAAAAAGAAAATTAATTAATTAAAATAAAATCGCTCGATTCGTACATACGACACAAAAGAGATATATCTAACATAAATTCACGTACTATATGAACTGTTAATAGGCGTTTTCAATGCTATAAAACTACATGATAGTTTTTGATTATATTTTATGTTAATAAAACAATTGATTTTATTTTAAGGATAAAACATACACTGTTTGTTACATAGATGTGAAACTTGTGGTTTCACCACCCCTGCATTGTATAATATAATACCTCAGCGGTCATTCTAATCAAAAATACATATGTGATTTTGTATACATGCATAAGGTACTTATACAAATACGACGATTCACTTTTATCGTTATTTGAATGTAACTTTTATAATAACCCTAATCGTAAGAAGTAAGTAATGGGGTACTTGGGCGACGGAAACTTTTCAGGCGTACATGTGTGTATTTGTCGTGTTTTCTATCGAGTTTTCAGTCAGTAGCTATAGTATACATAAGAGTATACGAAGTTAACCCTCGATCGCGTCGTTTCCTGGGTATCCTTATAGGTGCACATTGACGTATACCTACACGTACATATAATATGCATTGTACATGCCCGTCTTTATACATTTCAACTCTTAGTTATCACTGCAGTGAAGTTAAACGACTCAATCGATCGAACGGTTGGTGAAAATAATTTTAATGAATCTGTTTTTCTCTGCTATAAGTCATTGCGATGATATTGTATCATTATAGCGAAAAAATCGCATTTGATTGCTCTATACCTATATAGCAGTGGTATAATTAAATTACCGTAAAAATAAAGAATTTTTTATTCATACTCCGAATAAGAGAGGAGATATACGTAATGTAATCAGAGAGATCGATGAACAAAAAAACAAAAAATAAAAAAAAAAGCAGCGAAGTAAATTAAACAACTGGTGAAAAGTTGGAGTTGATTTGGAAATAGTTGAAATTCGACAAATGCACTGTACGGTACGTTCGTAATGGTCCCGACGCCGTTGGTTCCCTTCTGCAATAACTGTGTAACATAAAAGTCGCTTCCACATAATTTTTTAAATAAAACATAATCTCGTACGATAATTTAATAGATAAATCCTAGCAGTTACAGTTGAATGATTAAGTAAGTTGAAATTGTGATTGTCAAGGTGTTGGGTCGAATAGGACGAAGGATGTCGAGCGGCGAGAAGGCTTCACCGAGTCTTACGATCGACCGAGCCGCCTTTCTCCTTCTCAGAGTCAAGAAGGCCTTCAAGAAAAAGAAGCAGCAGCGCAAGGAGAAGAGGTAGATTCTGATACCAACCCTTCAATCCCTCCAATTTCAGTTCGATCCGACTTTTAAACAGTAAAATATATAGGTGAAACGTATAGGGTATATACCCTGCACCAGTCGACTTTTATCTCGGTCAACGTTTGCCCATAGATCTCTTCGGTATATAAGGTGTATAATTTGAATGTTATTTTCTATTGTTTTTATTATTTACCCTTTCTTTTATTCGCCAGCTTACTACAGCGTCGCGGTAAATACATAAAAGACCCCCGGTGGAGCAGCCTAGATTGCCAAGGCAGCGATTAACCCGTCTGTTTTCGTTTCCGGACAAACTTTTCCTCTCTGCGTCTTCTGATTTATCGGTTGCTCAAGGAAAATCAACATCCATTCTTTCAAGAGCCCCTCACCATCCTCAGGGGTGGATTTTATCACTGGGTCACCACGACTTTGGTAATCCCATCGCAGTCCTAAAGCTCCCAATGCCTTCCGGATTTTCTACGTGGTGGTCTGCAACCGGTCACCGGACGTACGTGTTACGTTTCTTCAGCTAGACTTCGGTCGGATTTCATTTCGAGGACAATTTTTTTTTTTCTCTTTCTTTTTTTTTTTTATTTGTTTGAAGGTCAATTTGAGGGCGCGTCCCCTGAAATTAAGACTAACGAAACGAAAGAAACAAGTAGTATATAGTTGCCTTGGGTAAAAATAAGTGACTGTCATTGATTGATGTGCTTTTTTTCTCTTCCATCTCATCTTTACATAGAATCTCACCCCCCCCTATTATGAGATCCCATCGTAATATTAGAATCATATCATTATTCATGTACATAGGTAAATCTGAAACGACAATAGAACCATAACAATAATCTACGAATGCTCATATTGTATTCAAAGAATTTCTTCTATATATTCGCATTGCGGGGTTCGTATTTCAGAATTTGTATACCATCGTGAAAAGGAATCGCGATTTATATATGTTTGCGTATTCGTTGATATCGCGCACGTAGATCGAGTACACAAACATACCATACGCGCGTAAGCAATCTATTCCCGCATAGATGGACTTCTGGACGTGGTCCAAGAAACTGCGATTATTATACCCGTTCATGAATATCACCTCAGTATATAGGTATACAATATACTTGCTATATTTCTCGAATACGAGGTTTACATCGGAAATAATTTACGACTGAATACTCCCCTCGAACTCTGTTGTGGTCAATTAATTTTCACGAGTTTTAACAGTTTCGTTTTTCAAATTACATCGTTTTCCTCCACTCTACGTGTAGATATATACACGTATACATATTTACATACATTGTTTATTGAGGGAATCGAATAAAAAACGCTCCTGGCTTTAGCGCGGTGGCTGCGGGGGCACATCGGATTTGGTCCACCGATATTGTTTGTTATTACTTTATGCCAAGTTTGATACTTTTCACCCGTATAACAATTCTCGTTTAATATCCCTCGAGTCGCCCTCCTCCCCATCCCCGGAGCTTTTGTTATTTTGTTTAGGTTTGGATTTAACCATCTTGCATGCTTTTGTTTTCGTCCTATACACGATGAAAGAGCTTTAAAGCTTGTTTCTCGAAATTGGTATACACAAATATAATTAACTTACCCCGACTGTGGGCTTTTTTGCCATTTCGACGACGGATCCTGATTTACTAATTATAATAATCACACGCAGTATTTTTCGTGGTTACGTTATACTTGCTCTCAATTTCGCACCGTTTTACTGAATATCAACATAAGTGTATGATATCGACTGTTTTTTTCTCTGCACGTTTTCTTTCTCTCAGGAAATATTATAAATATTACATGGAAACGCATACTGACTGACAATATTTTCGAAATATTGTTCCATAGACACCGTATATATAACAACGTAGTAATGAAAATTTTCGCAAGCGTGGAAAATTAATTATACTCATACATAGCAAGTTTCGAATTAGAAATTAATGTTCGAACGACTCGCGGAATTGCAGATTTCAGAGGGTGTGTAAGCGTTTTTGACGTAAGAAAATTAGGCAGGTAAAATAATATAGGGCGACAACCGAAGCGCTTGCGGTTATCGGTAATCGATGTGGTTATATATATATATCAATTGACGTTCGTTATAGTAATCGCGGCGTTAACTAAACCATCTCAAATAATAATTCGGGTGTCCCGCCCACTTTTAAACAAAAAAAGCCTGTATCATATCTAATAAGCAGGTATAAACCTAAGCCTCTGTAAGCCGACCAACATCGATAAAAGTAAAAATCCCGCCATCGCCTTTCCGAAAAGCTGTAAAAAAAAGCACAACGGAAAAAAAAAAAACGTTATCGTGAATATAATAGCATAGCGTTTAGCTCACTATACGTATTATACAGGGTGTTTATGATAACTATGGCCAAAATTCTGGGGGGTGTAAGTATTTGGTACCGCGCGCTTGTCCATTGTGTAATGAATGTGATATGATGAATTTCTGCCCAACGTTTCATTCATCCGTGTTCAATATACCCGAGGGAATGACGAGACGTTCTACATAGTGCCTTCTTCGAGGTGGCGGACACTTTGGAAACAAACTGTGAAAAATCCGTGAAAAGATGTTCTGTTATTTTTCTAATTGTTTATCTTTTTGCTTTTAAGTTATCGTTTATTTATATCAAACAAGAACTTTTCACCGCTGTAGACTGATTAAAACGATGGGTAAAAAGTCATCATAGCTTATACATTACACAACGGACAAGCGCGCGGTACCGACATTCTTTATTACATGATTATCTCACCTCAAAATGCTTGCTAGGCGGCCCCTACACACCCTATATAGCTATCTGTTCGATCAATTCGACGAAATTTTTGTCGGAGATTTTTGGTTTTGTAAGTACTTTACATACATGCATGCGTGTGCGATAGGTGAATTACAACGTGCGTGTGTAAATAACCAATAACCATGTTCGAAGCTGCTCGGTTACGTATAGTATACGTACTTTGGCGAAGTGAGTAATTTATGGGATCAACGATTACAGGAATTGGTTTAGCGGATATCGATTTACAAGCAACGTAACGAGCAGCTCATTTCATCGTTATATACATATATTTATACACGATTATTTATCCGAGCTAAATTACCTATTCAACATTCGCGTGTATATGCTATTATATTCAAGCGTTAATTCAACGAATGAAATGTATGTGTTTTATACGTAGAATTTTCTAAATGCGAATGACGATTAAATGGAAATTTATTTTACACTCATACGTAGGTATATGGTATATTATACGAGCAAATTATACGTATACGTATACGTACGTACATAATATTACGTACGTAGATATAATATTTATATCTTTCCTTATACATATTGCTCCGGGCAATCAAACCCGCGAGGGAAATGTCCGCGAAGTATATATTTTTATAGTACACGTTTCGACGTAAACGAAATGAAAAGAGAAAAAAAAAAGTTTGCGAACATATAACATCGAGGGGTGCCTATACATATACTACTACTGCACATATAATATAGTCGGAAATATGCGAGCTGTTCGATTTCTGAGCTGAAAAGTATTTGCAGTAGAATATGCGTACCTCAAAAGTTCGATCGAATTATCCGAATATAGTGTTTAATAAATAGATTTATCAGTTAATTTTCGACCGAAAAGTTTTTCTTCCAAAACTTTTACGTGGTTAAAAAACGAAACGATTATATAATTTCGCGATTGGAAAACTTATTTTTTCCCTTATTTGAGTTGAATCAGATAAAGATGCCGTCACATATCGTATATACCTATTATGAATATTTCTGATTTTTCTTTTTCGCTCCAGGTAAATATAATTATTTTGTCGCCATTTTTTTCTTTTTTCATCGTGGCTGAACAAACCCAGCATAGCGGTATTTGCGTGCTTTCGAATATACCTGTTCCTCATCCACATGAAAATATACTACTATAGGTATATGACGTCATAATAACATGTATATTATATGCGTTTAAAACAAATATTAATTTTGTCAAACGCAATTATACGCGTGTTACGTAACGAAATAATGATTCCAGACGGTCAAGTCTGTCGGTGATTATTAGTAACTTCGAATAGAAGAACATGTTGGGGGCGGGCGGAGGTGCAAAGCCGTCGTTGTGCTCATGAATATTCTACAATATATCCTAGCGTGGTCATGGAATAATGATGAAGCTTTTAATATGAAAACTCACTAGAGATACAATAGACGTTCCTTGTAATATTCAAATTATAACCAATATTTAACGCTTTTAGTTATCGTCGCCTGCATGATTTTGCGTCATATCATTATTATACGAGATAATTATCAAATAATATTTCATCCAAATATCTAATTAATATACACCTATGTATTTCGTATCACATACGCAAATGTCGAAAATTTTCACCCTGCATGTTTCCTGATCGTGTCAATACTAGATACACGGTGAATGAACGTTGCACGAGAGAGAGAGAACACTGACAAATTTTCATTGTTATTATTATTATGTATTATTATTTTTTGGTTGTTTTTTGCATATACGTCATGAGAACGGGGATTAATTTCCAAATATTAAACGAAATCTAGATTCTTCTATTTTTCATGGTGGGGGAAAAAACAAAAAAAATAAATAAATAATACATTTACACGATGCACGTTTCATCGACGCGGTAGTCTACTTCTTTTTTTCTTTTTTAGTATAATATTTGCGTTTCAAACCGGTGATTTTTGTTTTGATTTATTTTTTCGTTTTGACCCACCCTGTATCTGGGTTGGTTTTTAATTTCAATTTGAAACGAAATAGGTATGTAACTATATAATATTTCACGTTCGATATTGCGACGAATGACAGATACGATTGCAGGTTTGGCGTATCTAACGAATCATGTTTTTGTTTCATGTTAATTGCCGTAGACCCTATCGATAATTTCGAGCGAGATTTGGGATTTAATTATGAGAGGGTGCAGGTGAAAGTTGCGTGTTGTCTGCTGACAATGAGTTGACGTGATGATTCGGTTGTATTAGGTATACTGTATGGGCGTGTAGAAGAGGTTTGTGGCTTGTCACTTGATTGCTTATTCGTTGAGTAAATAGCCACGTTTGCATAGGCATGGAATTGCCCTTTTCGCTCCGTCTCCCTCCCTCTCTCTCTCTCTTTCTCTTTCTCTCATTCTCTCCTTGTATAAACTTATTGTTAGCTGTCAGGTTCACGAACTTACAATTAGTCATGAACTTTGCCGGAACTATAAGGGGGTTAACATATAGAAGCAATAGTGTGGTTAATTTATTTATACAATTTATAATGTAATAATGTTTCAGAAATTCTTTTCACGACTGTAAAATGAGTTTCGAAGAATATCGTAGAGCACATCCCCCTGCGGCACCACCTACTTTACATCACATGGTTGATTAAGATAAAAATATTCTGTAAATTGTGATCTCCGTAGCCGTTTCCAGCGAGATGTGACGGTGAGCCAATCGAATGGCGATAAAAAACTAAATTAATAAAAAAGCAAACCGTGGTTGGAGCTTAAAGGCTGCTGCTGAGTAATGGCTCCTTATTAAACGAGGGCGATAGCGATCGCGACGCGAATACTTGGTTTCTTTTTTTTTTATATCTCATTTAGTTATCTTCTTATTTTATTTGAGTTTTTTTTTATCCCTCTGATTTCTTTCAGGGAAGAAAAATAGGTACTTGATGTCACAATTACAATTTAGGTACGCACCAGCCGGGAATTCACTAGGGAAACCACCGAAACAATAACTTACGGAGAATCGAAATCAACGGTTTAAATTAACGAGGCGAGAGTCTAGACCGCCACGATTCTGGTCAATCGATTGTTAATGTAATACTCTATATGTGTATTAAAAAATATATGTAGATACGTAAGAGGGTAATACGGCGGATGTTCGATAAAAAAAATATCACGTCAAAGTAAGAGGCACCCCCGCGATTATAAATATCGACACAGCTGGACAACACGCGCACCCGTTGCATGACCGAACTAACTCTTCTGCACTTCACTCGCTTCTTCTTTGATGTGTTTATGTTGTCTGAAAAAAAAAAAGGTAAAGAATATTTTATGTAAAGAGGTCAATCCTTTATGCATAACTAATTTTTGCTCAGGTCAAAATATATGTGTACACATGGTCGAATAATGAGGGACGTTAATTTTGAGTACTCACTTATAGTTTATTTTTCAATCTCACGCGGCCGGTGGTTGGATTGAAGTCAAATTATGCAATTAATTTTACACGGTTCACGCTCCCTCGACTTTGTATAAAGAATTCAACGTGCGTTTTTGTTTCTGTAATTTATTGCGTTTGGTATACAGTTGATAATTATAAATTATTTAAATGAATTCGCTGGCCTTGCAATACGCGTATTATAATTCTTTTTTTTTTTTTCTTCTATGGCTTAATTCTGATTATATCACATTGTATGGTTTTTTTTTTTTTTTCTTTTTTTTTTAGCTCGTATGATATGTACTTGAAGACTACGGAAAAGTGACTTTTGCACTTTGGAGTATTATATATAGGGTGAGTTATCAGAGAACGGGAGGAGCCCATTCCAGTTTTCTTGCCCATGTTAACGCGCCGCAGACGAGAAAAATAGGAAGAATGAGAAAAGTCGACGCCAAAATACGGTGGAGTTGAGTCGAGGTCGAGCGCACATCTGCCAAATCAAGCTCCTCCCGATATCGGAGTTTGGAAAAACTCACTCTGTATACTCGTCACGCTTTGAAATGCACGTTACATATTACAGTGCATAACGAGGACGCTGCACTTGAAGAGTACATATATATCCCCCCAAAAGGCACCTACGGTGCAAAAAACTTCGCCAAGTACATTAAATGTTTGAAAAATTCATTTATAATAAGAAAAAAAGGATCAAAATCAATTATTGTGCCAAGTAAATGTAACTTTGCATCGTGTAAAAATACAGAATTGGAAAGTAAATCAATGAGAACCAATTCACAGAATCAAAGAAATAAATTAAATGAAATTAAAAAAAAAAAAAAAACAAATTGGAGTACGTGGTTCTTGGCGAGCTAATAATGTTATATTGCCATACGAAAATTCTGGATTCGTTTTCCGAAAAGCTCGCCAAGTCCCACTACCTCCAATTTGTTTTTTTTTTTTTTTTAATTTCATTTAATTTATTTCTTTGATTCTGTGAATTGGTTCTCATTGATTTACTTTCCAATTCTGTATTTTTACACGATGCAAAGTTACATTTACTTGGCACAATAATTGATTTTGATCCTTTTTTTCTTATTATAAATGAATTTTTCAAACATTTAATGTACTTGGCGAAGTTTTTTGCACCGTAGGTGCCTTTTGGGGGGATCTCATAACTTTTTGTATGTTGTTGGAGAATATTGCAGTATTATTTATGGTTTCTTTGGTGTACTATTGTAAGATGTTTGACGCATATATATGTACTACTCCACATCTATGGTTTGACGGGGTAAGAAAAATTTTCGAACGGTAGCCATGAGAGCGCCATTTTTCTGGGGCCCAATGAAGTCGCTGTGCGGTGGCGAACTCTGTAAGAAATAAGACGTGTACCGTGGTGTACCGGCTACGCTGACGCCACCTGCTAGGCGTGCGGAAATTACAACCTTTTTCCTACTTGACAGGAATACGGTGCGAGCCACAACAGTAACCACACCGCGGCCTCCCGTCTATACCATTTATGTTGGAATGGTTTGGTTTCTAGCATATGTCTGATGATGACGACGGTGAAAAATCTTATGATGAAACGAGCCTGCCGGTGATCAGAGATCATCGTATCTCAACTTTCCGACTACCGATTTCATTGAAATTAGGCTTAAATGAAAGCTCGTCCCCGATTTATATAGCAAAAGTGATTTTACTTTTGCTGTAACATTATTAATATGGGAGCTATTCAATGAAACGCGAACCGAACTCCCGTTTTGGGCTCCCGTCGCAGTAAAGATACTCGGTAGTCCGCCCGTTCTTTTGAATGTACTTGGCGCGAGACTCTACCGAGTCTCTTGACCTTATACCCACTACCTCAATTCTCGCATTTAATTAACTCCATTTAGAAATTTACGCTTCCACTGTGCGAGCTTGAGCTTTCAATTTGACAACCCTAGGTCATGGTAATTATCTCCTCAGAGTTGCCCCGTTAATTACACAAGATTTTAGTCCCCGACTTGACGCTCTTTATTTCTCTTGACAAAGTACCGAATAATTTTATCAAGATGATCATCAATTCCGAAACAAATTTTGGAGTAATAACTAACGAGAGCCTATATATTCTCTTCCCTAAATTCACCCAATTCTTATTATATACATAAAATGGTTACCGGTGCAGAAATGCTGAGAAAAAAAATTATTGTTATTTGATTCCAACTTCCGTACCACCAACGCCCAACCCTCCGAATATATGGGAATTAGAATTCAATCGATCGATGCAGCGACTGAGAAAATTTTGTCGGAGATTACTTAACGAGTTTCGGTAGACGGCTCTCGAGTTCCAACGGCTGTCTAAAGTTCCCGTACGCATACACAAATAGTTCACTAATTACGAAAGCTATGTTGTATACGAATTTGTACATACCTATATAACGAAGTTTGCCTGTGCAGAGGGACGCCCAGTCCGATGTTTGTGTCTCGACCCTTGACGGAGGGGAGCGAATGCCCAGAGCTTAATATTCTTGGGGTGTATCTCTTCTACGCGTCGCATGAACGGCATTGCTAAGGGAAAGCTTTCTCAGTTCCTCCCAACCACCTTCGAGTTCCTCTTCTCCTATGGTGCTTTTCTCGGCCCTGTTTCCTTACCTTTACCATTACTACTTTGCCTTTAACTTCATCTCCACTTTCCACCCCCACCTCTATACCTTCATCAACGATTTTCTGCCCTTTGCTCTTTGCAGCTGCGTTACCATCTTTCACCACCTTCCTTATGTCCTGACTTTTCTTTTATTTCATTCTGACTTTATTACGTGTATAGGTATGTATGTGTGATATGTATGGGTCACATACCAGTTCTGTAATTACTTTGCTAAAAAAATGCCATTTACACGCTTCCGACTAAAGCTTCTATCGGCTTACATTTCGTTTTCACAGTATTTGTCATTGTTTTTCCCCTTCATTTATTTCGTTTTTTTTGGCGGGAAGTCACCTTGGAAACCATACTTCTAAGTAGAATGCGTATAATATTCTTAATTTCAGTTTCCTTCGATTTAACGGATATCAAATTAATTCACGATATAATATCATTGTGTTAGTTCTCTCTCTTGTTCTTCGAAAATTAGGTCAGGTTGTACGGTGTGGATCGTTACAAGTTTGTTGATAATCAGCTAACTATGTTTAAGCTTTCAATTAGTTAGTGCTGGTATATCGACTTACTCTCATCTTACGTTGGTATGAATATTCCGAAAAATTAAGGGCGCTGTTCTTTCGCGCAGGGCGGAACGAACGTTCATAAAATTTTCATCTTCTCGTCCATCGGTATACCGGGTGGTCCGTATAACGTGTTATAAAAGCTATGATATCATATCTTCCAGAACTATATCGGAAGTAGAGGAAAATCTTTCATACATGAAAAACGCGGGGGCATTGAATGGGAAAAAAATTATGGTACCATCTGTGACGTCGTTGGTGTATATGAGTATCGATAAATCCCATAGTTTTTTTTTCCTAGAATAATAACCGGCCGACCGGAGAGATGATCTTCCAAAGATTGCACAATGTCCATCATATCGCGGAAATCGATTCTATGCAAAAACGATTATATGGGGTTTTATTCGAAACAGTGAAAGTCAAATTATAACATCTCCTTATTACCCATAAGATCACATCAAACGCTATGATTTTTTTCCCCCTTAAAAATTTGCGGGTAATTCAAACTCAACTATGTTTATAATCGTTCTATAAATCGACCATCCTATTTACAATTAGACACGATTGATTGATTCCTCATCATGTTTCTGTTGAAATTAAAATCAAATTATATATTTCTCCAGTCCGGTGGACCGAGAATCCTTTTTTACATCTCTCCGTAATCGTCCGCCCGAAAGACGGCTTTACTACTGACAACTTGCGCCGGTCAGCCCGAGGCGCGTGTATTACTACTTGCGGTTTGTCGGACCGATCGACCGGCCGACGACTCGTTGGTCCCGACTACTAGCTTGCGTTCTTATCGCCGGTAGCAGCAGCGCAGATTTGGTTACTCCGCACAACGACCGGCGCTCGTTTATTCGATAATTCTCCAAAGAAAATAACGAAGAGCCTTAAAATTGGTATTAACCAGACGAGCTGATTGTATACCTAATGGTATACACGATCCATGTCTAGTTTCGATTTCCACTGCCCATTAAAATATTTAAAGGTAATAATGTGTTCTACTGTATACGTACAGTATAATAAAGTGTATTACGGTAGAATCGGGTAAATCAATGAACGCGGGGCTTGTGAGGGATTAATAATTTACTACGAGATACTATCTTATTGTATAGGTATATATCTGTAGGTATGGCTCTACGTTTTTTCTCTTTTTTTCATTCAATTCGCGTTCCGAGACGGATGTTATAAAAAAAATAAACCTTGGAGAACAGCATTCGTCTACCCGAATAGGCCAATTACTCCGGTTCAATACGCCTTCAATCAGAGTCGATCTCAACGACGAAATAATATTTTATTTTGCAGTAGCATTTGAAAAAAAACGGACAATGGGTCGTTGACGATTCTCCAATACTATACCGTCGCGCTTATACGAATTTGATTCGCTCACATGCTAACTTTTATATCTTAACGTTTTTTTGTTTTTTTTTTCTCGATAGAAGAAACGATCACTCGATATCCGGTGTTTATTTGAGTCATCATTATTATGATCATTATTTTGTTGCCTTCAAATTCTTAGGATCCCCTCGATCCTCGCGCGTACTTAGTTAAGCCAAAGGGGATTAATCGGGAGAATCAAAGAAAGGCCAACTAAGCAATGCGGTTAATTAATTTCTCAACAAAACCTCGAGATCCTTAGGTAACGAACACGACGAGTTATTAATTGCTATCCCCCTCTTCTTACATCTCATCGCAAAAATTACTTCCACAATTAAAGAACTTTTCTCCCGTACGATCTCCACTAGGTTTTATATTCTTGAACGGAGTTCAGGAACAAAAGATAAAAGAAAAAAAGAAAAGGAAAACCAACCAACTTGATACATATTTTCAGGGTAAATCGTACCCTTCTCCCTTTTGCGTTCTGAACCCATCGTTGATTTTCTATAAAACCCTAAGTTTTCTTTTGCCGCTTTTGAAAAAATAAAATACATTACGTCATGATCCGACTTACATTTTTCCCCCCAAAAAGTTTCATCCATCTCCCGGACGGCCATGATATACGAAGTATAGTTTAACATGTCGATCTAGTTATTCACTGGTTACGTCACCGCTCGCGGAATTCAGTCGTGGATGTTTTTGGAAAACTTCTCTCAGCGTATATGAAACTGGAATTTCGAATTAAGTTGGTTTAGTTACTTTGATCATCTGTGACTTGGAAAATTTGTAGACTGAATAATTAACTAACGTCAAGATGACGGTGTACATTAACTACTCATCTTAATTGTTATGACGATTCCAAAAACTCTACGAAAATCATACGAATAATTTCTAAAGCAAGAAAAACAAATTGAGAGTCAAGTGCGATCTTTCTTCTTTTCACAAATAGCGGCCAACTCAATGTCAGAATAATCAAAAAAAAAAAATAAGACAAGACATTTTAAACAGAAATGTCTTCTGGTGAATATATATAAATTTGTCTTTTTTTTTTTTTTAATAAAAGCTTCGTAAAAGCGTTTTGGTGATTTCTCTTTTATTTCATCGATCCATGTCTTATTTTCTATTTTATTTTAACACTTATAGGACAATAATATTAGAGGAACAATCATGTCGGAGCTGTAAAGTATTGTTTATTTTTAGAGCTAAAATATTACGTCTCAAACGGAGAAACTTCAAGTTAAAAATTATACGAGTTGGGTTTACTCTACAATTTTCACGAAGCTTTTTATCGATCCGATCGTATATTTTCTCTCTCTCTCTCTCTACCTCAGTATATCGAAGTTTGGAGTGTAGGGTTCAATGCTATACGTTATTATACCTTCCCTTAAATATTCTCTTGCATGTTGTTCGACGAGAGAAGGGTTTGCTCGACTGTCGAAATGTTTTTGAACGGCATAGAAGGGGAAGGGGGATAAAAGCGAAGATTTCGGGGATATACAAACGTATTTGATTAGATTTGTTCACTCCCTCTCTTGCGTTCTTTCTCAAAGTCTTTTTCCAGGTACACCATTTTCGCAGAAAATTGCAGAACGGGTTGTCAATAGTAAAAGAGTTAGAGATATAGGTAGATGTTATATCAAAAGGATCCAACGAATATCATACTTATATACGTGTGAAAGATAATAAGTACAGAGGAATAAATATACAGGGTGAGAAATGGAAATATAGGTAAACTTAAATATGTACGGTCGTGGTATCTGCACCTATCCCTGCGCATGTAAATATATTCATTCGGCTTTACGAGCCTCGTTGATAAAAGAAAATGAAAAAACGAAACAAAAAAAAAAAAAAAAAATCAATAAATAAATAAATAAATTGCGAATCGTCTAGCCATACTTTAATTCGAGAAGCCATCCATTTTGAGTGATTAAGGGTTTGACGGTTTTGGCTATATTGGTGCTATACCAACTATCGTCATAGGTATTCGCAGCTCGCGTCTGAATTTATCGCTTAATCCACGTAAAAATTAACGCTAAGCAAACTCCACGACTACACTTGAGGTGTGAGGTGGTGCCCCACATATGGTACGGTATATGAGAGGTTGGTTTTTCATTTCTATTACCTACTAAATCATTTATTTTATTTATGTGTTAATCACTTTTATTCTTACTTCCTTTTACATTGGTACGAAACTTTCATATCGTTTCTATAAATCGACTTCACACTCCTAATGAAATAAAAACTCGTGTTTATCATATTATGATGAAAAAAAATTGATGCGCATTATTATCGAAGCTACTTTGTGTCTAGCAACTGAAACAAACCCCCCGCTCCCCCCCCCCAAAAACTAGCTTAGCAACGAACGATCGGAGAAAATCCAATTACGAGATCAAAGTCTCGAGCCACGCCCAATCGACCGAGAACCAGCTAGTCGCGTCTACCTTCGTCACACGGTGCTAATGGAAATTCGTTGAATCTAATGTCAATTAGCGTCTTACCTAGCTTATATACCGCGACGAATCAAAATCGTCACGCCCCCGCGTGCTCGTGTGTGGAGAATACATTTTATCTATTTGCTATTCATTTTTAATGAATCAAAGAGGGTTTTATTGAATTATATCTAATGGATATAAGTACATCATTTTTTTTTTTTTTTTTTTTTTTTTCCAAACAAGAATGGGGTGGGTAATCATTTCGACGAACAATTTGCAAAATAAATATTTTCCCCTGGGGTGATAAAAAGATGAAATTATTATAATGACGACGCAAATTATCGCCCTTGACCTCGTGTACGAGATCGTAGTTGTTTCTTGTCGAAAAATTTACGATCTTATGATTTCCATCCATCCATCCATCTATCTCCGACTGCGTTGCAAGAACGTTTAGTACGGATCTCGCGTAGCAACCGCGCGGTGTTAACATGAAATAAATTTAAATTTGCAATTTCATATCAAGGTACGCGGATGTCAGGCACGTGACCCTAATGTGAATGCATTAAGATATACTTCCGCTGTTATATCTCACTTCCAGCTACTACTTTGTTCAGAAATAGGGTTGTTCCCGTCCGAGGGACACTACCGCCCGTAATTGACCGAGTCACATGACGAATGAAATCAAACAATGAATAAAAATAGCTGTGACGACAAAAATTTTATTCCCGCCTTATAGAATTGCATGTATCGTTATTTTGTAAGATCAAGTATGAATTTCTTTTATCTCCATTTTTCCAACAAACGCTTGAAAACTAAGTTTTCTTTTTTCAAATTAACCGCCGGTAATATTTTGCGCTCAAGTAATTGTACAGGAATTATTAACACTTCACGAGGTCACGATGTTATTATTAAAGAAATAACAAGCATTTGAAAAAATGCAAAATTAGGGCGGGTTTTTCACCTCACCATCTCACCGCTTCAATCGCACTGCGGATTTGAACTTGTTACCAGTATATAATGTACGCCTATAGCGATGCACTATTGTGAGCACATATGTATAAGTATATGTACGTATATGGGATGTACACACGTATGTACTTGTATTCCAGTTCAGAATGCAGAATGTTCGCGCGGGCGTGGCTACCGATCGTTGGTGGTACCTGAGGGAGTCGTGTATGCTGAGTATAAGACAGTTATATATAATATTCTAGTAATTGAAGGTTACATGAGTTCGCAAGAGTTAGTACAGATGATATTACGGCGATTTTTGATGGGAGGAAATGAGCTTTTGATTTTTTTTTTTCTCTATTCTTACATTTTCGTGTAACTCAATAGCAGCAGCTGCTGACATGTAGGTCCGATCGATGCTGATCGTCTTAGATATTACCTATACACATATCTACATATCTGTACATGCAAAATAGTATATCGAAAATCGAAATGCGGATAGAAAATTTTCCGAGACGTGCAATTTCACGCATGGTACAATCTTGGCACGTGAATATCATATGTATTCGACTTAATGTAATTCAAAATTTTCTACTGTATTCGTCTTCTGCATCAAGATCCGTCGTCGTGTAAAGTTGACAGATTTGAAGATAGCGGCATGTAAAGAAGAGATTTTTGCATTTGATCAGTTGACGATAATATGCGGGGGACAAATAGAATGAGGATTTCCTTGAGTTCAGGATTTTCGAACGAACTCGACCTTGTGTTATATCCATACCGTGTTTAATGTAATTTCGGACGAATAATTTGCCCTCCCTTACTCCATAAAGTTTACAATCTATTACGCGCCGTGTTACACTCCGGGTACCTTTTAAACACTTTTTATGTATATTATCCATTCGACGAACAATATGATTCGTTTAAAAGGTTCGTGAAAATAAGATAGCATTAGGGAAAGGTTTATGGAACATGTAAAAAAAAAAAAACCTGTACTGTCGATACTTCCAGGATCATCAGGAGTCGCCCTTCTAATATTTATAAATATTTTCAGACGTATATATTGTACACAAATAATGATCCATTGTAAAAGTAACGTCATTTATTGATTTCCGATACAACGACCGCCCTCCGCTAGGATCTCACACCTCTTACCTATTTGAGCAGGTCGCTCGTTACTCTCTGCATCGTATATTGTTCTCACCACCTGCTAACTATAGTGCCCTAAATTCACGCAGGGGAACTCCAACTTTACTTTTTGAAACATTAATGGCGACCCGGCCATTCCAGGAGGTAATTCGGATGTGCGCTTCTATCGAGCTTTACACTTCTTTTATCGCGATCACTTACGACGAGTTCGAGGCGAAAACTCTAAAAATTATTTTAACGATTTCTCTATTGTTTTCGGCAAAAAATTAACCCTTATTTGATATTTCCCCATCAAAGGTGTGAATTCTATTGCCTGTAGCGTAATGGATGATGTGCTTATATCGAGTTTCACCAGAATCCCCGGAAAGATAAAATTCTTTTACACGTTTTCGTATTTCAACAAAATGAAAGATTTACACTGCCCACCCCTCTGTCCTAACATCGTTCTCAGAGTTTAACTTATTTCTCTTCTCTCTCGGTTTAAAATCTTTTCCAGTGAGCATCAAATTTTTCCATCCTGTTACGGACGATGATAAAAGACACTCGATTCGTTGCCGACACCATTATGACAGACAGAGAAAAATTCCCTCCATTTATTTTTACACCGTAGGTACTTTCTTAAGGACATATATATATATAGATATATACATTCAGATGATGGGTATAGTACAAGATACGAGTTTTGCCCAAGAGAATGCCTCAATTCGCTGACTTCCTTTCGCTCCTGGTCGAGCTTTAGCGAGTTAATTCGTTTGCTGAAATCAGGCTCTTTAGAGTTATATCTGCCTACTTTTGACCGCAAATACCGGCAATATCACCGCATATTTTTGGGGTATTTCGCGTTTATTACGGTGCGGAGATTTTCGGTCAACGGGTCCAAGGGAGTAATTTTAATTCTCACACAACTGCAGACCTTTTGTGGTGGTTGATCGCTCCCGAACCAGCAATACCTCGGTTCACCACATTTTCACAGCTTCTTTCACCTACCTACTTTATATAGTACCTACGTTCGCATTCCTCTTCACTAGACGCTCACTTTCTTCGTTGCCTGCAGGAAAACGAGACTAGCGTATAAAGCATGGCTCCATCACATGGCTTGAGGCATAAAACACCCCAAACTCTAACCGACTAACATAACGGCAAGGAGTATAAATAGTGCCTGACGTCTACAGCGCCGCGATTTCCTTTCTTGTTTTATTTATCTTCATTCTCTCTCATCAATTAGGAAAAAGATCTCGTTCTTCTGAAGACGATCCTTTTTCTCCCACTGAAGATTCGTTAACACCGGATATTGGAAAAACAATGATTGCATTAGTTGTTTGTTGAGGGCGCCTCTCGTAACTCATATACATACACCATCGTTTTGCCCTTCAAAAAAAAAAAAAAAAGAAAAACTATATACAGAAAAAATAGAATAAACAGAAAAAAATTTCAGACCTGTCTAATAGGCGCCTCGGACTATACGTGCGTCGAATAATGTTATTTGGCACTTTACTATTAGGGCACAAAAGAGAATACACTATATTCTTTGGCGTTTATTTAATCTTTTACTTTTTTTTTTGTCGATCCATTAAAAGTCCGTTGTTTGCAACGTCGCGTCGGATTCGCGTTGGATATAATCACTGGAGTTCCTAGACCCTTGAAAGCATTGGGTGCATCGCATAGGATGGTTCGTAGAAACTATAAGAAAACACATTTGTCGAGTGTACTTCCTACGAAGACACTATATATTTCTGGGAAAACCCCCGTGTGTAGACATCGTTGAAGGTTTATCAGTCGGGAGGTCAGACAGGGTCACAGTGTTGAACAGTGAACGGACACCCACGACTCTCGCGCGCGTCGCATTACAATCTTCTCTTATAATACTATTTCTTATCGACTAAAATATACGTGACATATGTATGCATTGATACCAAGTAACTGTCCTCATAAACTTGACGTTTAATATGTTGGGTGAATTTTGGAAATACGTAGATGAAATTCCTCCGGTATTCCTCCTATATCTATTATGCTCGTAGTTATTATTTTCGTTTAGTATCATGTCTCATAGTGGAGTCTACAGACAATCGATAACTTTCCTTATCTATTTTCAGCGCACCACCGCCACAGGAATCTAAACCAGAGGTGAGATCGGGGCGCGGTCCTGGTGGACGACCCGCTCCCCTACTAAGGTCCAGGACGCTACCTGCCATCGTCGCTCCGGGACTGAACATCCTACAAGCTCAAATCGACGCTCGTTATCATGGTACCTCACGTTATGTATTCAGAGTTGCAGAATTATGAACTCTATTTTCAAATTCCAAGTCTTACCGCACGAAAAATCAGTGCTTCTGCTTACGTGAGACTTCATTATTAAACTCCTGCAGAGATATGTGTAAAAAATTTAATATCGAGACGATACGCATTGATTTTTGATTAATCAATGAAATTTGTTAACCAAATCAGAGCTCGAGATATTCTACGACTCTGTTGGTACATAAAATACTTATGAAAAGTATCCGTCCACACGTATCTAAAAATAAGAGTTCCTCGATATTTTGCGAGAGACTAAGTGGAGTGAACGTACTACCCTATATTCTTCATCAGGACATTGACTCTCGCATTGTAAACGCGAAACACCGACATCGATATACCACCCTTCAGAAGGCCTTTGCGTCTCCTTATTGTTAGACGACTAACGACAAAGCCGCGCCTCGAAAGGCCCGATACGTGATTAACCCAGTAAATAACAGCAAAGTTATTTTATATCATATTCGGTATACGTATAATAATAGCTAAAGTGCAAATCTCCACACCTCTCTTTTCATGGACCGTTGACCTATGACATTTGTTTTATTTCACCTTAATCATACTTTTTCTAATAAACTCGTATAATAAATCTTGCAACTCACCTCCAAGGAGCAATATCTCTTGGTATATTTACTCGCGAGCTAGCCGTGAAGGCCGGACGATGTTCAAGGGGTTATATCTATTGTATAGCGTACATAAAGTATAGCGAGTTACCGAGGCGAGAAACTTACGTTGAAATTTAAGAGGGATATTTTCTCCTGTTTTCCAGCTGCTGCAAGTGGAGGGATGTTCGCTACATCGGCTGACCCTGTTTCTGGAAAACGTGGTAGTACGACGTCACACTATGCCAAACTCTTGACCCCCAGAATCTCCTTCACGGATGACAGCATAGGTGAGGAATATCTTCTGATCATTGCCCAACGTTACGTAATTTCAAACTCCGCTGCCCTACCCACGGTGGTCAGCTACTTTCCTTTCTTTCTTTTCATAAAATCTGGAAAACGATCGACATGTTTTGGAGAAAGATATCAACGTCTCCAAGGACGTTGCGTTAATCATAAAACCACCCCCAGTGGGAGTAATTTCTCAATTTGATTTCATAATTGACGCTCAACGAGAAAAGTGGAATAGTTCTTTCTCTCTCTCTCTCTGTCTCTCTCTAGTTTTTTTATCCCTGCTATTTATCTACACGGACAATCAGAGCTATTATAGATAACTGGTTAAAGCGAGAAAAAAAAAAAAAAACACTGTTTTATTTATTTTCTATTCAATCACCATGTGGTGATTATCTCGACGAAGAGAGAAAAAAAGAGATGAGCGAAAGTCGAACCAGAGCGCCTATGATAATCGATAGATTATGATAATTATGATGACGACGCGGCGTCAGATCAGGTTATATTGTTGGACGGATAAAATATATACCTATATGCAAAATGTGTGGGAAGTTTACATGCACGCAACATACACATGCATACGTACGTTATGGAACAATAAGTCACACGCCCGCGTGTAGAACCGACGCTAGGCCAACAAATTACTTATAATTTGTTTACCGAAGAGATTGGATGCTCGGTTGTGTCCCCTAGCTTCGGGGAAGCAGCTATTGCGCGGCTGAATAACCCACTCCTGGTGAAGGGTTATCCAAGGTTTGTTAGCGCTTCAGATAAGCTAACGATGCGATGCCCCCGGGTGGCTAATTCTGAACCAGCAAATTGAACCCATGCTCGGTCTTTTCGAGTTGAAGTGCGAACGCTGTACATATTATACGCGGTATATAAGTACCTTACTCAACATGCCTATGTATGGCTAACGACATAAGTCAAGACATATAGCCAGCTGCTTCCTCTGCTTTTCCACAATTTCTTTAGCTTCTTTTCTCATTCTCAAGTCCTCATCGGGACTTTAAATGGATTCCAACGTTTTAAAGCACCAAAAGCTTCTCCATAAAACATCAGACCGAGCTTTGATCTCTCGGCTTCCCTTGAGAAAAGTGGTAAGGAAGAGAGACGGGACTGTGATAAAAAAAAAGAGGGGCTATTCTCTGGTTGAGGAGAATAATATCGAGTTGATTACATAATAACACGTGCTCAGACTTTCAGATACCTTTATCATCATCAGGCTTCGATTTCCGATATCTTTGTCGCGCGAGCGGCGGGTCCATCGCCTGTATTTTATGTCGAAAGCGCCTCACGTCGCGGCTCCCTATCAGCTTCCTTTTCTTCCGCCCTTTACTTTTATTATTTAATAGCACACAAACGTCGAAGGGGGAATCCAACCCCTTCCGATTATCATACCACCAGCATTTTTTTTCTTACATTTTCCTTTTTCTTTTTCTCACAATTTTTCGAACGTTTTATTTCGCAGTGGAACGCCGTGTCTCCGACATCAGCACTACAAGCTCCCGGGAAACGAGCAAAGAATCTGTTTCTAGGAGTGGAAGATTGAGCAGTGCGAGTGTCAGTGGTGCTCAACCTCTGACAAGACTGGCACGCCTTCTGAATCAACGACCAAGTTTTACACCGAGCGATGAACTGCCCAGGCGTCTCTCTTGGGAAAGGTTTGTACACATCCCATGATCTATACAGGGTATTATTATTATCGTCACATTTTGCAATCTCGTTTTGAGTGTACAATTTTAATTGCAAGTGAATGGAAATATACCTATGTACGCATAACGTACATACAAAATATCCACATGAAAATTTATCGTGTATAATTATAGGGTTACAGGTTTACAAAACAAATGGGAAATGCGGTGAGACGATAATAATTCCGCGAGTAAAAAAGAGGATGCGGGTCCCCATAGTCAAATACCTCGGAATTGGAAGCTTTTAAACGTCATTCCTCGATATCGTAGCGAAAATCAGATAACGTAGCTTTGGGGTGATTTCAATTGGAAGTAATATACAAGTATAAATCGTCTGACAGAGTACATTTTGTGGTGGGACATATATCTCTGTCGAATAAAATAAGAAAAGTCTTAAAGAGAAGGGAGGAAGAGAAAAAAAAGAAAATTGAAATGGTACGAATGAACAAGTAAGAAACACGATAAACGAAGTAAAGCGCGCCTGTCGTTGCAAATGATACGTAATTCAGCGGACGATACGTGTGCAGGGTAAGAATCGGACAAAGAAAGCGAAAGAGGACCTCGGGGGTCCTAGTGGCGGCGACGAAAAACTCCAGTTCCGAGGAGAACTCCTTTCAATTCGGACGTTTAAATGAAATGTTTGCGTAGGATCCCTCAAGAAATGCGTGGGAGTACCGAAATCTCAGCTTTTACGAGTTCGCATAAATCTGAAGAACGGGGAGATGATGCGAAGGGGAGGCGTTTCCGTTCCGCCTAACTCTCTGTCCTCGTACTAGCTTATTATCAAAAGCATCCTCATTTTGTCTCCCTCAACCCTCAATTTTTCTCTTATTTATTTGAACGTCAAAATCGGATCGCCCGTTGTTTTTTTTCACTAAAATTGTTTGAATTATATTTAATGATTTGGAATCGAAAAGTTTTTTTTCAAACAATCGTTTGCCTCTCCGTTGATTAATGAACGAAGCATTTGCAATTTCGAACGTTGTTTTACTTCGGTAATATTTAACAACGTCTTAATTCGATGTGTATTTTATCAGTTTTTATTAAAGATCATTTTTATCGGTTATACAGACCTACATAAAGGGGGAATCAAAATGCTGGTTTCGGGTGTAAGCCGCCTGCCATCTCGGCCCGTATGATAAAATTGAGGAATTCGGGATATTTGAATTTCAAAAGCGGGTCAACAGTCCCAATTACTATTCCGCGCAAATAGGGTGCGGCGACGGCGGCGGCGGCGGCAGCGGCGGCAGAGGCTCAAGTCACCCTGTCGAGCTCTTGGCTTTCGTGGGACATTGAGAATTCTCATTTCAAATTCACCTCGGCTCACCTCTCTCGCTCGACAATTTTTTTCACCTTGTAAAAGACAATCGAAAAATCAACCAGGGCAGATGCTGTTCTCGTTCGCTTGTTAGGGCAAATATTTGACCCCTTTTTCAACGCTTTCTCAGGACCATTGGGTCATGTAAACGTCCTTTTTACGTGTAAATCTCGTTGATTTAACAGGAGAATACTTTTCACTATTCCCTCCACGAGGTTCCAAAGGTGGAACGAACCGTTCAAAGAATATATGATCGCATTACGAGAATATTTGCAGTTATGGTGGAGAAATTTATATCAGCAGTATTTTATTCTCCTTCGTTCCTACTTTCAAAGTTGAAAAATCTCACCCCTCATTTTCTCCCTTCGCACAACTTCAGGCTTGAAATTGATCAAATTTCCTGTCGTGCAAAACTTTTTAGTCTATTTTTCGATTGACACGTTCCGGAACGCCCGATATACTTTTTTCTTCTTTTTATTTATTCACCCGTATTGGTAGGTAAATTTTGGAAATCAAATTCGAACACATACCAAGTGATATTATCGGACGGACGAACTACATGTTAAATTATTCATCACATGTCAGAGATTCGTAGCAACCACATTTCTCTGTAACGAAAAAATAACGAAAGGCAACGCCAAATGGATGGATACGAGTGACGGGTCAAAGGGCAATGTATCGCATTTGATAACCTGGGTATCGACATAAAGTACCTACGAGCTAATCCCGTGTTTCATCTTCTAGGATTTCATTATTTCAATGGAAATAGAATTTTACGAACGGAAATGCAAATCGAACATGGAAGATAAAAATCCCTGGATGTTATCGACGTCAATTTAAAAGCCGAGTGAAAATAGCTTCCCTAAAGAAGAGGTGGAGCGAGTAATTCGAGGAACGTCGACGTCGTGCTTGAATTACTTCCGTTTCCGTTTCACGAAGTTTCGAAATAACCTCTTCCTTTCATTAAAAAAAAAAATTCAAATTTTTCAATCTCCTTGAGTTTAGAACAAAAATCTAAAACAAAAATATTCATTGCTTATTTCTGCATTTCTGCAGGTGCTATAATAACGACATAACCAAATTTCAAAATGATTAAAGTCGCGTCGTCTCAACTTACGATGCCCTCGAGCTTTCTCGTTCCCCAGGTATGAAATGCACTTTGCTTTCGTATATAATATCTCACCAACTACTTTCGTACAATTGTATTCAATAATAGTAATAATAATAATTCAACAAATTCAGAAATTTTCCGGGCGTGGGTTTTGGTCTCATGGCGATGATGTAAGAGAAAAAACGTTTAATCAACTTAATGAAAATTTGCTACACGACATCAAGTTCGTAATATTCTGAAACACTTTTCTCGATTTCTGGACGAGGGTATCTCATTTTCTGCGGACTTCAAAGCTTATGAGGCTGAAAGAAACACGATAAGTAAATAGGTATAAGGAAAAAAAAGAACGGTAACGAAGGAAGTAGAAGAAAAAAAAAAAAGGAAAGAAATAAGAATTTATCACGATGGTAGTAGACGTATGAGCTTTTACTGTCGTTGTACAAGGCGCGGACCGTACCAACCTCAGTGATTAAACACCCTATTGCTGACGGAGAACAAAACAGATTGGGTATATTGTTTGACCCAGTGAGCAAAAGTGGGCGTGGATTGAGTTCGACACTAAAGTATAGGTGTAGGTAATGTGCACCCCTTCGTTTCTCAATCGCTTCGCTTCGCCCGACCCTCGACCTTCGAACTTCGACCTTCGATTTATAATCCATCAATAATCTCAGCTCCTACGAGGTTCCAGCTATAGTATCATACCTACCTACGCTTCCTACTCTATGCTGGTGAAACGTTTCCCGATGACGATAAAGAGGAAGAAAAATAAAAAATAAAAAATAAAAGTAGGTATCCAAAGAAGTAGGCTGCGGGAACCTCGCCCCTGCATGCACGTTAACTTGGCTACCGTACGAGCACGCGCACTATCGTCTGTTTTCTGCAAACGATGTAAAACAGAAAGAAAAAAAAAAAAGCTTTCCTCCTATCGTTCCCCCTATAGCTAGATTTTCTCCCTCCAAGGGCGAACCTCGCATTCATTGACATACCTACGTGATATATGACCGTGGATAAGTCCGCGTTACGACTATTTTTCACTTCGTGTAGCTAACTGAGTGAAAAATTTACTGATTAGGGGAATCGGATGTTTGTCTCAATATAACTCGACTTTCAACTCGAGAAAATAATCTGAAGCGTTCAAAAATTGAATGTTTTCAATCAAGAAGTCACGTCACCTATTCATACATGATGTATATGTCGTATATATACCAATTTGTTAGTGGTGCAAGAAAAATTTCAGTCGAATTTCGCGGTTCATTTCTCAAGAGATTGATTCGAATTCGTAGAATATTGCGGTGACGAATTGCTACGGTGATCCAAATCACCGGCAAAAGAAATAAAAATAAAATAACGAAATACCTACTGCGTTACTAGTGGGAAAAAAATTACCTATACGCCAAAAATAAGATATTTCTCTTTGATTTATTAGGGAGTAGGTAATTTTTTACCTCAAAGTTGAATTGCACGTTGTGATTGAGTACATCGTAAGTTTTTAAAATCACACCAGTGCAACACGAGATACAGAATATACTGGTCGTGTAAATGTTTGAGAATGTCGCGGATGACCAAATTGATTGAAAATTAGGTGCATACAAGCAATTTTCTACCACCCATTCCACTGGGTTGTACGTGCGGGGTTGGCCGATACTCACTCGCGTTATACGATTGGATATAGACTTGTAAAGAAAAGATCCTCTTTTTCTATATACAGTTCATACAGGGTTGATCGGGAGTCTCGGATATTCTTGATTTTCTTTTCCTTTGTTCGTTGTTAGAACCGATTCGATGGTGAGCTGGTTGAAATTAGATTCGGCAAGTTGGCAAATGGATGGGACAAAAATAGAATCCAGAACGCGGAAGGGTTCCGAAACAGCTCGCCATATAACGTATATTACACGAGGTTCAACAACATGATATTGCGGTTCGAACGTGACGGTGACATTGATTGTTTTCGACATTTATCAAATATTCGTTAACTATCTCTCACCGCAGCGCCACATATAACTACGTTGTTTTGATTTGAATGATTAATCCGGATGCTTTTCATCCACCACAAATTGTAGAGCAACGCTTGGCGAGATTTATTCCGAAAATCCGAATCAATTAGTAAAACAAAAAATTTTTACATTGTTTTATCCAGGCGAGAAGGTAGCAGCACCGGTTCCTGTCTTCCACGGAGCAGTTCGATCGACAGTGTGGCGGAATGGGGACTTATCGGAGGAGTTGGTGGCCTTGGAAGTTCGAACGCCATAGCTCAGGGTAGCAGTTATGGTTTGGCCGTTGAACACCCTCCTCCCAGAAGAAGTCCAAGTCCTCTTTTAGGATCAAGAAGTGATCGGCTGAGTCTCGTTTCTCCAAACATCGGTAGACGGATTAAAGGACATCGAGCAGTGGTCGGTGAGTCTAATAATTTAATCGTATGTAGATGTAGAATTCTTTTAATATTTTCGTCTCATCGTCACGATATCAACTAGCATTTTAATTTCCGGTACACGTATTATAGGATTACGCTACTGCATCACGTCCTCAAGAGGCACGCCTCTTTTAGTTTATTTCCTAACTACAGTTCATACAGCTCTCTAGAATTTGAATTGGAGAGCAAACAAGTTTGAATTACGTCATCGGTGGCGTAACCTGTAACCCGAAGGCGGATGTATATAATACTTCGTGTGAGGGTGACGAAATTCCTTAGGGGTAGAAACCCGATTACCACGAAACCCTCGGGTTAGAGAAACGCACTAAGGTTCTGGTTGGATCAAGTCAAGACGCCCAATTTCGCACGTCCGGTTTCTTCTACCCAGGCTTCAGCTTCGTCCTGCAGCACCGCACAGCTCCCCATATCTCATTTGACCTCAAGAATTTCCGGATTCAACCAGTTTCCCATCTCACTTCGTTCTGGTCCGTGATCGTTAGCGGGGAAAAAACCTGTAATCTAGCCAGAATAAGGGAAAAAATAAGACCACGGTAGACATTTTCGGAGCTGAAGAAATCACCGAAGAACGTGCGAAGAGGAGAAGCTAGTTGAGTAATTTCCTTGGGAAAAAGAAGAATGATGGCGAATTTTTCACAGGGGTGAAAATCGCGCTCGGTTAACTTGATACCTTAGTGTAAGTTATCGGACTGACCGCACGTGCTTTACCAAGATACACAGCCATAACACATTTACCTAGAATATGTGTTTAAGGTTTCCCGCGGATAATGTGAACGGAATAAATATACCATAAACGGGAAGATCCACCTTTGACCTTTTCTACAAGAATACGACCCCGCAAATGTTATACCTTATATCTACCTACTTCGTCATTATGAACCATTTCACCACTGCAATCTTGAATGGGTACAAGATTGTATGCGCGGTCTCGTAACCTGCAAAGACATTATGTAATAGGTACTCGAACTCCATACAACAACTACAAAATCTTTCTCTCTGATGGGAAATAAAAATTCGATTAGCCGTAAAATCCTGTACCGTAGTGTCGTACTTAAATGTGGTTACACATGTACGGAGATATGCTCATCCCACTATGTGGTTTAAAGAATTCAGATACGTGCTTGTTTATGATAGTGAATCAAATCGTTATAATTGATCCGTCAATCTACGTTATTCGAAGGGAGGATTTAAACTACAGCAAGCGACTCCTGTAGGCCTAGTTTCCCTAAATTATCAATTACTTGCAGCACCGAGGGTCTAATATGACATCCTTATAGGTTGTACAAACTACTTGAAATCGGGTTAAGCGTGGCACCCTATTAAACTGTTAGCGAAGCTTGGCTGTGTTGATTCAAAATAATAAGGCGGAGGAGTATTTGGGGTGTATATCCAGGGACCATTAATAACTATTAATAAGATTACCCGTCAGGAATCGCGAATAATATAGCATTATTTCGAACTAACCGGATGGGCATACTTTGAGCTTTGTTCGTTGTTTTAATTCTCAGTCCGGAAATCAATGAAGGACTACGAAAAATAAATCTTAGCAAAAGTTTTTGGACCGCGACAAACGAGAAGAATATTTGACGCTTCGAGAATTTCTTATTGTCCGTTAATGACCGTGAAATTTGTTCTTCATTTCTTCACCATCTCGCCATGTGTTTATGTTCTGCACCAAGTTTCGAAAATTAGGCAAAACTTTTGGGTAAAAATATTGATGGTTGAGGAAATTTTACGATTCTCAGGGCACTCAAAAGCTTTCAGACTCCGGGAGCTGAGACCTTTCAGTATAAATATTTTCGCCCAAAGTTTTACGTACCCATAATAAAAAAGAAACCAGGTGAAAGGAACGAAGTGACAAAAAAAGATTTCACAGTTTTCGACAAAGTAAAAAAATGTTGAACACTTAAATGTTCTTTTTTCCTTCGTAACCTGATGGCATCAATTTTTCTGTTAATAATCAAAGTCAAAAAAAGAGCGAGCCCGAAATGCTGTCACTCAAACCCCAAATGTTTCGTTTTATATCTCCCTGTTTCTTCACCCTATTTGAAAACATCCTTTCTACATAGGGGATGAGAGTTTGACACTCTGAAGTGGAGATTTTCATCCGGAGCGGTTTAAGCTGGGTATATTCAACTTTATTTTAAGATCGCAGATCCTTGTCCCCCGGTATCGTAGTATATGGTAAATCCGACGAATTGCCGCTGATTTCGAACAGCACGAGAGGCTCGTTTCGTATAAATATTTCGCGGCTTTCCTCTCCTCTAATTCTCATCTACTTCGGCCGATTTCTATATACTTTCGCCTCACCGTATTCTCCCGTATTGAAGTTGGCATTTTAGCGACCCCTCGTTATTCGAGATGTTCGCTAAGGGATGCATAGTAAATTCTAACCCCTCAAACCGCCATGGAATTTAACCAGATGAAGATATTTCGAAATCCATTACGCGCGACTCATGGAAGATATCCATAATAATGTTCACTACGCAGATAAAATTAATCGCAATAATTATTATATGACATTTTTCAATTCCGTGTTCTGCAATAACAGCGACTCTTATTCCATCATTATACTACTATTAACTACAATTGTAATAATGCCCACGAAAATATATTACACATATATGTACACATGTATTAATAACATTCCAGTGTAACTCGGTGGCCATCTTTAATGTTTTACCCTAAGAAATTAGGCTGAATAGGTAATTCTTTTCAGCGGTATTCAATCGACCTCCTCAGCGACCAATGAAACGTTTTATTTGCGGTCTTTTTTTGACCAATGAAAGAGTGCCTTTGGAATACCGTTTCCCCTCTCCCCCCAGAATGCGGTGGTTCCCCCTCAGGTGAAAAACCGGTCGCCCCCGCCACGTTCCAAAGAGAAGAGTGGTCATTGGGTGAAGAAACGAGTATGTCCTTCGAATTTAAGAGGCACTTGTGGCTCTCGTGGAACTCAAGAGAGGTCGGCGTATGAAGAAGGAACTAGGGATTCTATACAAGCCGATTCACGAATGGCCGCGTGACGGACGGAGATGAATCCAAAGAGTAATTTTATTATTGTACCTGCACCGCAATTACGAACACTTGATAAAGCCTGAAAAACACGACACCCATTGTTCTCGTTCAAACCGATTTTCAATATCTAGAAAAGAGCCAGACCGTTGAAAAGAGTTTAATTAAAACTATACATTGACGAGGATCCGGGCATCCATGACGCCATTCTATGTGACTGGTACGCGTATACGACTGCAGTTCGTTGAATCTATTAATGGAATTTCAACACCTCCTTGTTTTTGTTGTGAAGAACGTCGAACGTTCGCGTATTAAACTAAAGTGAATCAGCGAATCGGCTTTACGTACAATATAAACTTTCGAATGTTGAATCTGAACGAAGCTGTATCGAACGAATGCTTCGGCACTTGGACCCTTTTACGTTCCTTCTCGTAGACGATCAACGTTCAAATATCACCGTTAGGAAGTTTATTGAAACACCGGCGAACCGGCGATCAGTTAACCCGGAAATTTTCCTGTTAAATACTCGAAAATCTAGCCACCTATTAACTCGTGTTCAAAAAACCAAACCTCAACATGTCTCGGTTTAACCGTAAGAATCTCGAAACCTGATATACGATGGGTCAATTATTTTCAAACTCTGGTCGGTTTATATGTACCTGGAGTCCAGTCGGCGGTGTGGTTCTCGAGGCGACAGATCGGTTTGCGAGAATCATCTATAAAAATGTTTGAAAACGATGAAAATATCGCGGAAAGTTAGTGGTGCGGAGATTTACGTAAAACCGTGAGATATTTCTACGATTTTTTTTCATTTTTATTTTTAGGGACGAAATTTTCAACTGGCAAGAAACTCGGGAATTTCGTTAGTGATATCTAGGTCTCTCGTACTGTTTCGAACGTGGGTGTTGGTTTTTGTGAAGGAAACAAAAAAAAGAACCATAAGTAAAAAAAACGGAACTTGATTGTAATTCTTTTGGGACCAGACGCGCCGTGGACACTCCCGCGCAAATTGTACTCACTGTACGTACGTCCTGATGCGATAATTAGAGTAATTGCTTCTGTGCAGGCTGCTAATTAAAACCGGGAGGGACGATAGAAAAACTCACGACCATATTACTCAACGTGACATTTATTCAGTTATTTAATCCTCTCGTTTCATTTATTTATTTATTTATTTATATTTATTTATTTTTTTTTTTTTTGTCATTATTCCCGATCGATTATATACGACATGATTAAATTACTCTCGTTGCACCGAGTACGTATCAGCCATTTTCGAAAATATCCTGGAGCATCCAACGTAGTATACCTATAGAAATTAATGCAGTTTACTCGAGGCACAAAGTTTGCAGACTGCAGGCTAATACTATGCATGATAACGAATTATCCCGGGCTTCTGGCTTGGTCGTGTGAAAGAGACTGAATATGGGGCCAACAGAATGTAGAGAGTAATTACACGTAGAAAGGGTTAGTAATTGAGTAAATTTTTCCTGGAAAATTTCAATTTCTTTTTCATCTTTCAATCAATACCACCACGTATAAATTATAGGTGAGGAGGTGTGAGTTGGAAAATATTAAATGTGATAAAATATAAGAGAATATTCGTCTTGCTGGGCCGACGACGAAATTTCGTACATATTATATCGTATATACAATTCCTGTGAACGCGTGCAGGTATGGCGTGGGCATAATACAGACTATGAGGCAGGTGCCCAACCCTACCTGATGGCAGATCCCCTTTTCCCTTTCTTCCCTCCTTCCTTCCTCCTTCGTCGTCACTCCAACGGTCAACCCGCATGCCCAACTCCTGCAGGTACAGTCGGGCCTCGGAGTAAACTATAATAACGTCTGAAAATTAACGAATTCCCAACTCACCTGCTGACGCTACACGCCTCGATGCTCCTACGGCGGCCCTACAGCTGCTACTCTTGCACTTTTCGTACCTCGCTCTCTTTAGTTTCGTTGGTTAGTCTCGTTTTCTACTCCGAGAGAATCGGTGGCGGTTTGATACTCGTTGCATATCGCTGTTGAAATCGTTGGATACAACTCGTAGAATTCTATTCCCCTCGAAGAATTAAATTCTCTTTAGGTTTGCCAGAGAAATCAAACCAATGAAGACTAGTAGTAAACTAAATGTGCAATATATACGTGCTTCTAACACAACACGATGATGATTCCAGGCGGAGCGTTAAACGAAACAATTAAGTGATTCAAAAGTCCGTGACCCTTAAGAATTGCTGCTCGAAACGAGAACGCAAAACTTGTAATACTGCATCATATTGCCTCCGCGCAGACGCTTTATGAAAGGACGTGAAAATAGGATCGTAGATCAAACGAAAAAAAAATTATAAACTGATAACCGTTCAATTTTCGAGACACCCAAAAATCGTCGAAACTTGTGCTCGTTGAATATGTGAATTATTGCCAAACAAACATTGAATAATTACGGAGTGGGGGTATCGCGTGGCAAGTTGGATGAAATTAGATGCCTGTATAAATATGGATTATTTTCATTTCTATGGATGGATAATATAACCGTAGAGAAATGACGCGTACGTTAAATGAGAAAACAAAAGTGACGGATGGATTGAACAACGAGTAATATTTTGAGATCCGCTAACTTTCGTAGAGTTTAAAAATGGCTGACCGACCACTAAAGGTCTCTAAAAAGGATATATTGCGATCGACGGTTCTCCGATAGAAGTTGGAAGGTACGTTTACGTATTTATTCATCATTTTTTCTTACCACGACCTCTTTAACACCGGCGTTATGATCCTTGAGAATTATGTATATTAAAAAAATTAATATCCACCTTCCCCGGTCCATGCAAGGTGTGTATAAAAAAAAAAGAAAAATGAAAATTCTGCTAGAGTTACAACCACGTACTGAATACAAAAGGCATTGTATCATAGCAGCGATGTATAGTGTATTCACTTCTAGTTCTTTTTCACATTTTTATTACGAATAGACGTAGACGGTAGATGACGACAGCTATTCTCATTCGTCAACCTGCTCGACTCTCCATTCAGACCTAACTATACCTAACGGTATACAGGGTGTCGTAGTATTTTAACCCAGATAACACTCGGAAGATTCATAAATGTAGTTCAGCAATTTCTAAGGAAAAAAGCCTCGAACTTTTCTATCTGAGTAAAGTAAGATTTTTGTCATTTTGCAACTAACTTTTTTTTCTCTCTTTTCTTCTACCGCAGTGTTGATTATCTGAACTGTAGTAGTTCGTCAAAAACTTTTTTCTGCAAAATTTTAGATTGAATATTGTTTTACCTTATTAGAAGCTTATCCCATTGAATAGAATTGAATTTAGAACAAATTCTACGAATTAAAAATATATGGGGGGTTTCGGTGCAATTAACAAACATAAGTTTGGGAAGATTTTAACTAATGCGATTATTCAAATCGGATATGACCTAATTGAGTACCACCGCAGTATTACATTTAGCCCTGTCAATAACGTATACGTTTATATACAGGGTGAGTCTGATCAAAGCTTCAGAATGGGTTGGACTTACCCCATCCGACCAATCAGGCGAGTAGTCAGAGCGGGTGGGGATGGAGGAGCGTGTATGGTATATGAAAAGAAGAGGTTTGAAGACCTGATAATAACTATGTATCCGTGATATTTATTTTGAATCAACTCTCCAGTCGGTTCCTTAATCTCGACGGAATTGACTCGATGTGTGTGTTGAAAGAGACGGCCAAAAATTTGAGCAGGTTCCATGATATTCAAAATAAATATCATGGGTACACAGTTATCATCAGGTTTTCGAACCTTCTCTTAATATGCCATAAACGCTACCCCATCCCCACCACGATTATTACTCGCCTGATTGGTCGAATGGGCGTATCTTCCCGAAAACTATGTCCAACCCATTCTGAACCTTTGATAAGACTCACCCTGTATGTATACAAGTTCGAAGTGCAACCAGTAAATACGGACTGCAGTGCCTGCATTATATAACAACGTGACGAGTAACAATGTGACAATGATTATATAGGAGAATAGGAGGAGTTGAGCTCTATTCATCAGGCGCTGATGTCGTTTCGTGGGAGACACGGAATACTGCAGGGAATGGGGTTGGCTTTGCTGAGGAAATGTCAATTTTACTGGGATATATAACTATTTCTGTTTCCAATAGCAGTTTCATTCGTGTCCTTGGATTCACAGTGATCCTCACTACTCGACTTGTGTGTTTCTACTTGGTTTGATTGTTCGACATCTAGTGGATGGTGAAGAAACACTTTCTGTAGTACCTCAAACATCAGATGCCAATATAGTTTAATGTTGGATAAAAATCAGCAATCTATGTATTATATTGAAATCCATATTGTAGATTATGCGGATCCGTCGAATTTTTGTGAATAAGATCAAATCTCGACACACCTTAAACAATTTATGTACGGAATAAAAAAGAAAAGAATTTATTTATAAAACAAGGGGGATATCTTCCCTCGAGGAAACGAAAGGGCTTTGCCTGTAAGACTCTAGACCGGCGCTGTAACCTCGTATTTTTGATCCGTCCGTTAAAAACGTTTGTGTCCAATACATGTACACGGTAAAAAGAATCTTGCTGCACATTAAAGGTATATACCACCACACTCTCTTTGAGATACGCCCAAAAGAAGCCTTGAAAAATTTTGAAGAATGAAAAGCTTCGTAGAAGCCTCTTCATCTGATGATATGTCCCCTACGTTCCATAGCTGGTGGTGTCATGCTACAATTTCCGGTGTCTGAAGAGGTTATAATATAACATCCTCCAGGGAGAGACAGTTTGATGAGAACCGCCGAGCTGTGGAGACGTAAAAATGTGAAATTTAAAAAATTCGTACAATTCGTTGAAGGGTACACAAAGTTTACGAAGACGAAGAAGCCATGAGAAGATTGGTATCCAACTACAACACACGGATTTGAGGTGCACAGTCTAATTGGCAAATTCACATACAAACGTAACTTGCAAATCGGAACTTTCAAGGAAAGAAAAATTCGGTTCATGTATGTATGTATGTACAGTGTATCATTCGTCATATACGATGGTGCGGATTTCTACCAAACCCTGAAATTACCGAGGCGTAAAATGATTTCCCGAACGATTCATCGGAGCGAAGCACGACAAGATTTCGCGACAATTAAGGCTTCAATCGAAACCACACGGAACGGTGCTGCAGTTCCATTCATTGAACAGTTTTATTCATTAACGAGTTACAACGTACATTGCAACTTTCACACAGTTTATACCCGTCCAACTTCGTGCTGTAATTTCGCCCGCACATGGTATGTGTTTCGGTACATACAAGTTATACAGTTACATTGGGGACATGTTCAAAGTATATGTAGAGATTTGAAGAGCAATCGAAGGTGTTATTGGATAACGTGAAAGAACGTCTCGGAAAAGTCGGTTTGAGTATCTCACCCTGTTCTGTCGACCCTCGTCAGGGGAGCAAAACTTCTCCATGGATCCAACCCAGTTTATTTTTATTTTATCTTGTTTTTTTTTCCTCTCTTTTTTCTTTATTTCTCGCTCCTCCATGCATACCTTATATACGTAGGCACCAGGACGTAACTGACTTGTCGAACCTAGAAGAAGCAAAAACAACCCACCAGCATCCACCAGCCACACTTTATGGCCCTATACACTGCTCGCTCCGTTCCATTATATCCCTACCGCCTCCAGGGATGATGAAAAACAAAAAAAAATTCCCACATGGCGCAGGGGTTAAACAAGATTTTCACCAACCCCTGGACCAATCGTCTAATACCCGGATCGTCAATCGCGTTCGGATGTTACAGCGACACCAAAATGTGACCTTGAGTTTTCTTTTTTTTTTGTTTTTGGTTGAACTTTTTTTATTTTCATCACCTTTGGAAGCCAAGTGTAAATGAACCTTTGGGAATGAAAAATCAAGTGTTCCCGATCAATATCATAAAATATGGTTAACTATATAGCACGCGGTATGATGGGAGAACAAGTATTATAGCTATATTGTTTGATCGGCGTTGGAAAGCAGTGGAATATAGAAATAGGGTTCTCACCAACCGAAGACAATGCCTTCTGCGTACGTAGGTGAAGTATACATATGTCCTCGCCCCTCGTGAGAACTGGGATCCAAGTTTTCACTTCGTAGCATATTATACTTTCATCGAAGATTCGTAGGGCGCCAGATTCAAAGGAAGAGGGGGAAAAAAACTTTCTTTCGTTCCTCGATGACTACCGCATATTAACGTCGGTTTTCCTTGAAGTTATCATATCGATTTGAACAAGGAAAAAATTCACTCCCCCTTTTCATGCTGTTATATAGGTTTTCCTTTTTGCAGGCCAGTTGGCATGGCATTTTGAAAGTCTCTAAAAATTCGGACAAGCAGTGCAAGCAAGGCCTGTGCAGGAGGATCAGGTAGTGAATAAGAAGACAAAAAAAAAGAAGATCTTTCGAAGAATTGAGACGCTCAAAGCCGCACCTTTTCGAATTACCGGAAACGACCATTGAGTATTTTACCTTTGAACACTATTTTCTTCAGGTAAAAACTAGCCCGAATAAGAAACTTGGAATATTACGACTTGCGGCATAGTATGAAAATTTGAAACACATTTTATTTGGATTCATATTAAAGATAGATATGAAGTATCGATGTAAAATTACGGAGACCAGTCCACTCTCTAATGACAAAATGGGATAGCAAACAACTCGGGATTTGTACCGAGCTGGCAGTTAAAAGCGCTGTCTGCTAGGATAAATCTCGATGTAGCTATGGTGCGTACGCAAAAACTTCCTACCGTTTTTTTCTCTTTTAATCGTTGGAGAGAAACTACGGAGATTTACTCGTGCAGATTTTATTCAAGCCGAGTCTGCCGCTGCGATTTACATGATGGCGAGGATTATATCCTTTCCTGAATTGTAGCAATCTGATAATTTTTCGTTTCGTTGATGTTTAATTGGGAAGCAGAATGGAGAGAATGTGGAGGGGCGTAACGTTTGAATTTAACAACTCGACGAGAGTTCCGTACGAGTACGGAGAACGATATCACAGAAACATATCCGAATGAAGCAGAGTGACGTCGGACAGGGTATGGAATGGGGTCCCCCAGGTCTCCTCGGTTTGGTAGGGATAGAAAACGGGCAGCTGTTCAGCCCGCAGGCAGCCAGCAAGCCAAGCCAGCCCCGTACCCATGTGCTAAGGCAACACAATCAGACGTCGGTCGAGTTGTTGGACGCTGTTCAAAAAATTTTGGAGTAGCTTACGCGTCTCGCGTATCGCATGTGACGAACTAAAAAAAAAGTGAACACATCTTGGTTGTCGATAAATGTTTCATTTTTTTTTTTTCTCCCCACATTTTTCTTTAAAATAAACAGTCCGGGAAAGTGTAAATAAAGTGAAGTATGGAAAGTGAATTTTTCAATGGGATACGTAAAAACGAAGTGCTTCCATGGAATTCCAAATATTTCTGGCTTTTGAATGGAAAGGAAGATATTTTTTTCATCCGGATGGGTTGAGAAATTTAATAATAACAATGATAAACGTCACCCAAAGTTCTGATATGCTGTAAATAAAAAAAAGTTGGGTCAAAAGTTTGCTGCGATTATATCATGGTGAAAATGTTACGTGTAAAAAGTACATTGAGCATAATTTATACTCTACGTAAAAAATAATTGTTGTAGATATGAGGCCGATCCTAACTGTGATAAAATAATATATAATAGGTAATATTCAATGGTTTGATATTGTAACTAGAAACGAGGGTCCTGGAAACTGGTTGAATCAAGTGCGACTAATTGCGAGACTTTTAATTAACATAATCATCTAGTTGCGAGAACCAGAGATGTTGAGCAAAAGTCTTATTCTTACCGATCTAATTATTTGCGTGAATCATTACAAATAAAATTCCCGCTTTGCATATGCTGGGATAACCTATTCGTTATCCCCGCGCGGTTTCTCTGTTACGTATACGTATCATGATCAACAATTATACATCAATTTCCAGAATATTGCGAAATAAAATTGTCACAATTCTAATTCAAGTGGTAGTGTTTATAAAAAATGACGATAACCCGTCAACGGATATGACGTTCCGTAAGATATACATACACCGGAGAGACTTTTGCCCCTTTTTTTCGACACGCTTTACGTTGCTCGTCCCTTTGATGTTTTAAATATGCACACCGCATACCTTATGCCTGCTCATCCGTGTATGTCCTCAACCATTTCATTGTAGCCAAATATAATTGTTAACAATGCGCGTACTGGCGAGAGCTCTAATTTGAAAGCGAGAGGAAATGAGAGGCTGTTATACCCACACCGTTTCCGGTTACTCTTCGGATTTAGAAATCAGGTTTCCCTAACCACCGATTGCTGCGGGGTCATTATTTTTCGGAAATGTAATTCTATTTTGCGGTTTATTTCTCTTCTTAAACGATCCGTTATCGCTATATTATCCTCTATTAGCACACATCTGCCGCCCATTGCAATCAGCGGAGATTCGATTATGGGTTTTAGATAATAGAGAATGTTATATGGTCAATAATATCGTAAAACTTTTAATCGCTCATGACTACGGCTAATCAGCACGTGTTGGAGATATCCTTTTAGTCAAACCGTTCAGGTATTGAACATAATTAATTACGATTAAATGCGGAGAAAAAACCACGAAATGCGACCCTGAATCTCGCGGCGTCTATGTCACTTTTTTATGTATTTTTTTTTTCTCATGCGATCAGCACAATCGAAAATCCTTGGGTCTCGAGAACGGAAATACAAGATTACCTTTCCGCCCGGAGGAACGTCTCGATATACGCGTGTCCTTCCGTGGAGGTTGGGTTCTTATACTTCGCAAATTTATTGCGCTGTGCACCGTGGGTTTCGATTTTTTTTTTTATTTTCGGCAACGTTGATGAATAATTAAAGTTAGCTCGTGATTTTGATTACAATATGGTGTAGACTCGGGTTTATAACTGTGAATAATTTTGCTTTATTTGTCGTTACGGGGTTTCGCATATTTAACGTTTACTCAAATAACTAAGCAGTCGTTTATTGTGAATATAATATATCCTGAAACCAACGCCAGCGTACGTCCTACGTTGTTTTATCAGATTGAACTTGATAAGAATGAAGGTCTTCAAATCCTTATAAGGATAATGTTTCAAAACCACGCAACTTTTCCACACCATATACATGGTTAAGTTATAACTGGCTAAAAATATATTCTATATATCATTTTAATTAGCGCAGCGTCAACGAAAGTGTGAAGGAAAGTCTATACATATAAGTATATACCTATGTAAATGAATGTTGGACACGTGCTAGAGCATATTATAAAAAAAAAATTTCATCACTTCCTTATATTGCGATAAGGTGCAAGACAAACGCAACATCCGCATACTGTTCAACATTTATTGTTACTATGCAGTTGTGGGTAGTTGTTATTTTATTTATTTATTTATTTAATTTTCGCGATAACTAAAACTGTATCAAATTAAATTGTGATAACGCTATCAACTTCCTTTTCTCATAAACTGCAGCCTCAAACGTGTATTCGTGTTGCATACGTGAGGTATAAAATTATATTAATAACTTGAGCTTTCACCATTGTCAGTATGTTGGAAACGTGAAGTATATATGATAATATGTATAAAACCAGAAATTTTGTGCGAGCAGCGGCTATGTATTATGATATTAAAAAATTTAGTTCTGTATTTTCGTTCTCTCTAGACTGCGAGCAAACCTGAAACTGGTTGATTATTTACTTGGGGTTAAAACGCTTAAAATACGTTAAGTAATCCTTCTATATACGTACATACAATTGGCTATTAAGCTCCGACGATAAAGAGTAGGATAAGTCAAGGGGTAATCTTTCTCGGGTGGACACTTGGTCAATTTATTTCTTCAATAAATTTTATTGTTGGCGTCCGTCCGTTGGTCGCCAAAGTATAATATGTCATATGGTCGAGAACTGTACATCGCCAACGATCCAGAGGATCTTGCTAACATTGAGGGGATTAAAACTAAATTAATTCCTCCTGCCGCTGACGATGATGTTGATGTTGAAAAAATTAATAATCTGCAATTATTGCTAGAACTATTATCAATAAATATAGTCGCACTTGATTCGTAGTTTCTCATAATTACAAACTCTGAGGGCCCATCGTTCTTTGTCTATGGTTATAAACTTTAAAAGAATCGAATTTGATTTTAATTTTGCAGCTTTAACCGGGCCAAAGAGAAAAAGTTATTAAAAGGATGCTCGTGGCATAGTATATATTATATACGGTGGAATAAAAGTTTTAATACGGGAAGATATATTCCGATGAAATTTCGCAAGACCATCTCAACCAGCCCTAAGATGGAGCTGTTGAGCAGGAGATCGTCAAGTAACCCAATTTCATCACTGAGAAGATCGCGGTCTGTAAGAGCTTCGCTCAAACTGGTTGCAAAAATTCGAAATCATGCGAATCTAAGTGTAAATTCCCACCCTGTTTCACCACCTCCGGTTTCTCTAAATCCTGAAGGGATGGCTTCACATCCGGGAAAAAGTCCCCTTCGACAGAAAAACACGGTGGAAGATATTAAGGTAAAGGGGGAAGCGAACTCTCGGAAGAGTAGATCTGAAAGAACGGCGGAAAAAGGGAAGAGGATCTCTCCGTCGAAGACAAAAGAAGGGATATTGTATCAGACGATGAAAAGTGTTGGATCTGATGTGGACGACGTCGTAAGCCAAAGTTCTGGAGATAAGAGAGAGAAAAAAGTGTCAAAAAGTGAAGAGAATCCTGTAAGCACATCGGTTTTCACAATCAGATCCGAAAAATTCTCTTTTACGGACCGCATACGGGGTAAACATAAAAAAAATACACCAGAAATAATTTCGGAGGGAAAAATACTGCAGAGATCATCACCGAAAAATGACAATTCTTTCAGCCCATGTGGTAAGGAACAGATCGTAAAATCACCAAAAAGTGGCAGCTTCTTTCGTCGAGATAAATGGAAAATTGTAAACCCAGTAAATGTGGTCAACTCAGAATCTCCAGATCGATCAAGCCTGAGACTACAAACACTTAATCAAATATTAGGAGAATTCAACTCCTATGAAAATCCAACATTCAGTTTGGATAACTCGACTAATTCAGACGTCTCTAACGTTCAATTGGATGTCACGGAGTCGTGTAACGCCGGCTCTGATGTCAAAGAAGATCAATACGAACTAAAAGAATCATTTTACAAGGACTCCGATGCAAGCGATTCAAAATCGAACGTTAGTGAAGAAAGTTTGAAAGAAATTCGAAGCGCAAACGAAGGGATAATTTTGGAAAATCTACCAAAGTCCTCGAAACCAAAGACAATGGACAACATTGCTAATTTTCTTTATAACAAACGAGGAACAAGCCTCCGTGCTAAAAAATCAAAAAGCAAAAAATCGAGCTCCAAGGATCCGAGAGAATTTGAAATCAGCCAAATATCTACTGCACAATTATTTCAGCCAACCTACACGCGACGAAGGCTGAGTACTTCCGTTTCCAGTTCGAGTACGTTATATGGCTTTTGCACACGATATGTATAATAATGGCATCACCGATGCTTTCCGATTTATTGGAAATATTTATTGCGACGGAAGCTTTTAATTAGCAAAGTACTAACTTCAAGGGTGTCTTAATTAGCTTTTATGTACAACCAATAAATAATCAATGCTGCACGGCATAAAATCACGCCTCGGCTGCACATCTGTATAGTATATACGAACATAGAAATACTCCACAGTTTTCGATCATTGTCAGTTCTCCGAAACGATGGTATATTCAATCGAAGTTAATAAAACCGAAGTCTGGTTTCCATTCCATCAAGTTTCAAGAGGTTTATATCCAAAGATTTCTACAATTCCAGTTTCTGTTCGTGATATCTGGGATTGCAAGTTATAATTTGTTCATTCCGCATAAGTACGTATCCATGTAACGCTCCTCGAAGGAGCGTCGTGTAGTTTTCATCCATTTCACTTCCGGAGTACAAACTATATTAAAGAATCTCGTTCCCTGCCTGTTAATGTCAAAGATAGCAAATTGATTGGCGACCTTCCTTCAAATATTACCAACGCTTTAATAATACACATAGGGTGATCAAGAACGAAACCGACCAATTTTTACAAAAATTTAACGCCGTAACGAATCACGGGCAAATATATCAAACCTAGATAAATTTTCAATTGTCTTTTTTTTTTCGGTCACCAGAAATTTTTTTTGAAAAATCTCTGTCCAGTTCATATCATTTGACAAAGGATAAATATTTTTTTGGTTTTTCAACACAGGAATGTTCAGTTCAATTTCTCTTTTCCATCTCCGGAAAAAGTTTTTACCAGGATTCGTCGGTCGAGCTGTTCAGCACTTTTAATCGAATATGTTTTTTTTTCTCATTTCAAATTCAAACCACCCTATATATAAGGAAAGCATAGAACTCGATTTTCTCTCAGAACCTATATAACTTAACTAGCGAAGAACCTGCTGAAAGAGCTGCATTGAGTGAATCTCTAGGAAACACCGGTGCAAGGTGACTTCCATTACTTCACGGAAAGGAACTTAATTCGCTAGCGCAAAATCATCTCGCGATTTATCGTATTAATCTACTACTGCGTATTTATAGCTGTGCCAGGATCATTTTATGCCCTGCACAATATGCAGACACCGTGGAAACTTAACTCACAACTAATTCACCCGGTGTTTAAATCCCCTGGCGATTTTGTATTAGCCCTTAGAATTTCCGGAGTGAAGGTTTTTTTTTACTTTCTTTTACTCTGAAACGGTACTCCGATTATCTACTTCACGTATTCCGGTAGATAGGCGTATACTATATGTATGTTTGAATATAATTAGTGGAACACGGACGCTTATTTATATCCGCTACATTAAAACTTTGCTACCGCGCACATATAACATTTGATTATATCTGTGGAATTGTTACGCGCGGCTGCCGTATATACGTGGTGTATTATTTCGAATGTGAAGTTCGATTATTCGCAAAAGTATTATTGTCGGAATCCGAAATTTAAAAATATCATCTAGAATCTGGAACCCCACAAATTTGCTCCGAATTGTTTTTTCGATACGACCATAGATATACGATTAGTTTTTGAAATAATCGAACCCCTCATTCGAAACGTGACACCTTGTGGGGTGCTTTGCAAATCACACGTTGCGTAAGTCATATATGCAAACCATCGGTAATGTCCAACACAATGCTACCAATTTCTCACGACACGATGCCGAGTTGTCGACGTGTGACATTACAACGGTATTAACGAATCAACCCTTTGATGGCGACCACAAGATACATGATCGGTCAGCGCTAAATTTCTCTATAAAATGATTGAGGTGCTATTATACATTTGAAAAAGCAATTCATGCACGTTCGTAGACCATATTGGTGTTCGTTTATCCCGCAGTTAGTCTATTGAGGAAAGATAATCTTGGGAAGCGTCTGCGGTTGAGCATTGTTTCTATTCATCGTATTTCCGTTGACCGTTGTACCACATACATATAGCCTTCGGTCGTGGTATTTTAATTTAATTTAAATTTCCGTTTAATTTATATTTCACTTATTACGTTTCCTTATATTTTTTCCTCATTTTTTATCACACTTTTTTCTTCATTTGTTTCGACAGTGTTGTCTACGCGACAAGGTATGGAGTTCCTGGAGGGATTTGGAAAAAAAAAACATCAACAACAAATTCAACTTGTCTCAGCAACTAATCTGAATCCTCTTACGGCACAAGCTAGTCTCAACATACATTTACACGGTATCTAATTATTGGTTTATGATTTACATTTTATAAAGAAGCTTTGTTTCGTTTACCTTTTTCCGACACTTCAACACCACCAGTACAACCCCCTCGCTAGTAAATGTACACCGTTGAATTTTATTGATTTATTAAAGAAGAGAGACGTAATTCCATGGATAGTCGAATATGAAAATTTTCGAAATGATAATGAAGATTCTTTATCTCTAATTACAGGTCTGTTTGCTGCGGTCGAGAACGGGCACTTGGACAAAGCAAAATCGATACTCGAATCTACGGACGTTGATGTAAACAGGTAGAAAATCCAACTTTGTTATTTGAATTCAAAGTTGATCAGTAAAAAACTTTGTAAATTTAAAATCGTACCACTAGTGCCAGTCATAGAGAGACTGTTACTCCTTGGCCCAGTATTTAGTTTATTGCCTTGACATTCTGATCTCATGGAAAAGTTTCAACCTTGCTTCATAACCAACCATTGGCGAGCTGAAAAATACCCTCCACTTTATAGGGTCCACCGACCAACGGAGGTCAGAGGCAATTCTGCCAAACTGCACTGCACTATTCCCATACTTTTCCCTTTTATTAAAAATTTCCACCGCCAGTATTAGTCTTATAACTTCCCATTCGCCTCGGTATAAAGTTTTAACCCGTTCAAACTAATTGAAAAATCTGTGGATATTATAATTATAATTTGTTTAATTAACACCGCTTATATTCTAATTAATATTGTTGTTTCATCTTCCCAGTGTGAACAGCGACGGATTATCGCCGTTAGACGTTGCTGTACTGAGCAATAACAGACCACTTGCAAAAATGCTGGTCGCATTTGGAGCTCAGGAAGGAAATCAATGTGAGTGAACGAAAATTTTTATATTCACCAATAGTCAACATCCTAATGACGTTTGACCTTCGATACTATTTATTGAAATGAAAAATTGTATCCGTAGTTTTTATGGACGAGGAAATTAATACGGAGTTCGTGTTATTCTTATTTTGTTCAATACCGCAAAGGATGATGTATAGATATAATAGAAGGAAAAGTTGGCAAGTACGTGACGCGCGAGTGGTTTGGTATTCTGATTGCACAATCATAATCAAATTACGCACGTAATAAAATCGATATGATGTATGTTATAATAAATTAATGCTTACGGAATCGTCTCAGGCAAAGATCATAACGACGAGGGTAATTGATTATTGGAACTGCAAGGTCTTTGAAGTTTCTGGTAATGACTTAATTTGAAAAAAATAAATCTAAGTTGCGTGAAATCTTAGCCGCGTGGTGATCGTACGGAAGACAATGATGATATGTGCGAAAATTCTGGGCACGTATTCACCAAGTTACAGGCGCTTTCGAAGAACACTTATGCGCCGACGAGTGTATGCCGACGCCATGCGCCTAAGGAACTCAGTGTGTACGCACATTACCATTTCATCGTCATTCATGTACATCAGTGATTTCATGTCAACTGAGACCGGGTCGAACAGGTCAATTTTCGTATTATTTCCAAATTATTTTCAGAATAATCTACATCAAAAACCAAGTACTTCCCCAAACGTACTGGAATTTTTTCTTGGTACTTGGTTTTCGATGTAGATTATTATAAAAATAGTTTAGAAATAATTTGAAAATTGAACAGTTCTACCCGATCTCATTTGACATGAAATCGTCCACGTACTACGTACATACCTACGTATCAGAATACACGTAGAAAATCTGATACTCTAGTGCTACCCACACCTTGATCGTCTTTCTACACATGCTTATCAAGTAACCATACGTATTTACCAATATACCTATCTTTTTCTGAGAATCATACACGAGTACCGAGGGAGGGGGGCAGCATTAACCACTACCATAACATAGCTTGATTTGTTCCTTTCTGGCTTTCTCGGTGAAACGGACGGACTAACGGACGAACGGACGATCGGGAGGTCTGGCTTTGGCTTTGCTTAGCTCCAGAGTGTTCGCCCGATCGCCACCGGCAACTTATCCTTAGTGTTTTGCGATCGTCTTGAGTTTTGAATTTCCAGTAGATTTTTATTCAAAGGTCTGGTCTGTTTCTCGTCCGAACTCCAATTTTGGCGCAAAGAGTGATAACGGGTCTTATAGTGTCAGCGTTTTGTTGTTTTAAAAAACTGAGAACGTACGGTAAATGCATGAGTTGACCAGGAGAGACAGAGAGAGGGGGGGCGCGGGAGGAGTTTTGATATTTGAAAGTGAAAAGTTTTGAATGGTGGTATATGCTGTGACAGTGCAACAGTCGTGATAGAATCAATGGAAGAATTATTATGTTGTGGAGAAGGAGATGGATATTGTGAAGAAATTCACGTTGAGGATCGACCGAGAAGCGAACACGCCGTAGTATTCTGCCTCGGGTCAAATGTGTGCTGCAATTTCATCGGTTTTACGGACGGAATCAGACATAGCAACTGTTTCTAACGAGTAAACTTCATTCCAAGATGATTCTGGCGAGCTGCTTAGCAAAACTTTATATGAACACGACGTTTATTGATACGGCTAATATCAATTTCCTCGATATTCACAACGCTGACGGTATGAGATACAATTAAGAAAATAAAGATATGAGTCAAATTTTTATAGAATTGCATTTACGATCAGACACATAGTTTATGCGACATGAACAACGTGGCGCAAGTATACCTGTACCGCTCTTAAAGTGATAAAGATCTTTACATACGTACACGTATATGGTCGCATCAAACGTCAAATGCAGCCTCGAGTATATATGGCTATTATAAACGCGTGTCTCTGACGTTGATGTGGAAATGTTTTTCAAACCGTGCGTATACTTTAATACATCGCTGTTATATGTATAAAATATTCTCATACAGTTGTAGTGGTTGTATTTGTTATCACATTTGTGTCCGCGGGGATTCATAACGAATAATTATAGATCTTTGCTGGATGAATGGAGATAAGGATGATACTGGCAATAGTTATTGATTTTTTCCTTCATATATCATGTATAAGATCTTCGAGTGCTGTTGTACCGTAATTACTTTTCATTTGCTATATGCATCTATCACGCACGAGTATATGATAATATTATATGGTCGTGTAACGCTCGCTCCGCCGACGCATTCGTACCGTTAACATCGAATGGTCCCTTGAGCCCAACTCCAAGTTGAACTTTAACTATAATAATGTAATATTCCCTTATCCTTCTGTGCATCCCCCTGCGCTGACTAGATTTAATATTCTAGCGGTCATATTCCCGGGGATCCCCACGTCATTCACTTGACTAGAGAAAATTTTATACACCGCCCACGGAATGCGCTGTATCACCCATATCATTGTCAATTTCAATGGCAAACGAGAATAACAGTATAGAATTTCAGAAGACTAGAGTTTATTTTAGAGACAATCGATGAATAATAGAATCTTCAACCCTATTCACTTTTTCAGTTAAATCCCCGGAGTCTTTGGGCAGCCATTTAGCATCCTTACTCTCCGAAGCGGAACACAAAGTCCAAGAACTTGGTGGAAGCTCGAGTAGCACCGGAACGACGCTTTTGGAACCACCGAGTCACAGGGCGAGTTTCTCGACACCTCATAATAATCTAACCGGATGTGGAGGCAGCGCGGAAGACAAGCAACTTGCCATCTGGGAAAGAAGAGCTCGAGCATTGAGGAAAATGCTACTGGGTTTCGACCAAGCTCGTAATATTAATTCAGCTTTTGTTTGCTTTGCTCTGGAATTAAGAAATTCCCTTTATTAAAAACTTTAAGCAATGACCCGTCTTCGCTTTCAGGGCCACCAGATATGCCGTTTTTAGTGGCTGTTGACGTCACCGGTACTACGTCGGTCACGGTTAGATTCCAAGAACCAGATTCTCACGATTCTCCTATATGTACAAAGTTCAAGGTTCAGTGGAGCGTTAGGGAAGATTTTTCCATTATATGCGGTGACAGGGAAGTATTGGATATGAAACAAAGGGAGTGCAGGGTAGACGATCTCACACAGGGGCAAAGATATTATTTTAGAGCTGCTGCTGGAAATTTAAAAGGTTACAGCAGGTTCAGGCCGTCGACACCTGCTCACGTTACTCCAAGCAGTAAGTGTTGAAAATAATTAGTTTATAAGACATTTGGAAAATTACCAACAGAGTAACATTTCTTTCTCCTCCCTCTTCTTCAGGTTGGAGGGATATCGACGGTAGATTGCCACGTTTTGCTGGTCGTCTTCAGCAATTGGACACTTTATTTACCGATATACGACGACCGGAATATACCCAGGAAACGCCGGCGGTCCAGCGAAGAAATCATAGAAAAAAGACCACAATTAAACAACTGTTTACTGCGACTAGCAAATTTCAAAAGAATTTAAGAAGAGGTGTCTTTTTGGCCTGCTTATTGTACCACGAAGACAAAGTACTCGTTACGAACGAGGACTTCCTACCAGTCATAGAAATTGACGAAACTTATCCTAGCTGCATTTACAACGATTTTCATTGGCTCATGAAAGTCGCTTGTACCTGGGATGATGTAAAATCCCTCAGACAGGACATGGAGAAAAGTCATAGCAGCTCAACCATTCACTTTAGGATAAAATTACTGCAGGCGGCTGCTCAAATGCAAGTAAGTTTTCGGTGAATTCAGACTCTATAAATCTTCTTAATTAACTACTTACAAAGATAATTAGAGCTGAAACTAATTAGAGAAATCATTGTAGGCTGCTCTTTGCATACAAGATTTGGGTCAACTGTATCATAAACCGATCAGAGATGTTCAAGGAACGTTGGTGCTATCCACTGTGAATTACGTTAAATCGCCAAAGCTGGTTTCTGTTCTAAATAGTCGCTGGTTGCCACTCAGCAAAGTTACCAAAAAATTGATTACCCATGAAGATAGCAGTGTCGCAGATATCCTCATGGCTAGCATAGCAGAACAGATGACCTACCACCAAGTCAGCAGCGTTAATCTATCCAAAGGATTGTATTTGGGATATCTGAAGATGCAAAGCAGTGTTGACTTGATCCAAGTAGTTGTACCCGCAAAAAGTCCAAACGTTCTGCCTCACTGCAAAATTCGCGACAATCCTCATGTTTCTGCGTGAGTATCACTGTTTATTAATCGTCGAGTGTTGTGATCGATATACTTCGCGATCAATTCCGCAGAGAATAATGATGTGATAAATTTTTTGATTTCAGAGAAGAGTGGGAATATTTGAAACGCTTGACCAAGATTCAACCAGGTGACCAGGCAGTTCTGGAAGACTCTGAGGAGAAAGAGAACGCAACTAACGAATCGCAAGGAACTGAGCAGCAGAAATTATTTGTGGATCTCGTGTCTGCAACAGCTAGAAGACTTTTTAGTTACATGGAAATAAACCCTGACGATTCGTTGAACCATCGATTGTACGATGCGGAAGTTATTGATTTGACACCGAACGTATCATTTCTGATAACGGTACCTCCGGCTGAAACAGCTTGTTCCGTACCAGGGACGAGAGAAATCCTCTTGAAGAGGGGTGACCTTCTATCTTTACCTATACAAGTATTCGAAATGGTGCACCTGAACACCTATCAGAAGGATGTGATAAACAGATACTCCAGATTGAGCTGTATCCTTGAACTCGACACCGCTTTGGCACAGCACAATCACCGTGAAGCTTTCAGCTCCACCGAGCTTAGCATAGCCAAGGACAAGTTGGTCAAATTACAGGATTTACAGACTCAAGTCAACACTGTTTGGAAAGGGGCTAGGTGGCTCATCGACGTTATCTCATTTGCAAGAGACAGAGGTTCGTCGCAACAGAACGTGAGTTGTTGTTTTGTTTTTATTTTTTTCCATCTTTTGATGACTTGTTCATCAATATGTTGGTATACAAATTCAATAGATTGTGGGTATTTGATCAGAGGTACTAACTCTTTCCAGGTGGGTGGCCAAATGGCAGGAATTCCGATGAAACATCTACTCAATCTTGATCGTAATAAGAACAGTAACAGCCTAAAGCGTAGTTTATTGCAATTACCTCCACGGGATCCTAAGTTGGTCAAATCTAGCCCTGGGCGTGGCAGTTGGCCCGGCCCTAACATAACGAATTCGACTTCAAATTTGTTAACGACAGAATTCAGTAAAAGCGAACAGCAACTACCGAGTGGTCAGTACATCCGTAAGGGTAGCAACACCTCTAATATATCAACTGGATCCGAGTTGATGAAAAGCAGTGTTTCATCAAAAAACAATCTAATCCCCGTTCAGGCCCCCAGACTTCCTCCGTCAAAATCTGAGGATACGCTGCTTTTGACTCATTACAAGCATAGCCCCAGGAACAGATCTGCTACGATAACTTCCGCGTCTGCAAGTACAAGTCCATTGTTGAGTATAAAACCCATTCTTTATGGGGGATCACTGCTGAGTGTTTCCACAGCAATGACAAACACTACCAGCATGTTGAGCGTGAGCAATACCAATTCGGATAGTCTTCATTCGTTAAGCAGTGACGAATATTCTACTCCAAATTCAAGCATCAGTCACAAAACTAGCCATGTCAAGTCCAAGATTTCCAAGCCGACGGCTAGTGTAGCTGCGATAGCCACTTCTGTGATGGAGAGTCAATTGGCTGAGGAAAAAGATGAAGCCACTATGATGCCTGCTCCGCTTCCTGGAATATTGCAGGTAAATTGGAAACTGCATTGTTACAAAGGCGCAACAGGTGCCTTTGTTAGAGTTTCAAATAATCATCACGATTACTATTATTATTACATTTGATTGAAGCCGCGTTTGTATCCTATAGAAATTAAGTTTTACTAATATTTTTCTTATAGGAGACTCGAGTTTGACGTGAAAATATTACCAGCTCCACACTCGGTCTCCTAACGTAGCCTGATTGGTATAAGCGTTATAAGTAAGCCTCGCATTCAAATTTTGCTTTGCTTGAAAAAATATGAACTAATCAACGTGATTAGTTTTGCAGCATGATGAGCTTTAAGAAAGTTAAAATTTCATCGATATGAATTGAAGAGTGTTTTATCCAATTTCTGGAAGGAAATTCGAATACAGAAATTGCTTTTTTTTTGCACAGCACCAATTGATTGGGCTATTTTTGTGGTGCGTTTATGTTTATGTCATACCGTTCGTCAATTTCACTGTTCATTCAAGTGCATAATCTGAAAAGTTTTTTTTTTTTTTGTGACTTATTGGCTGTATCAAATTGCGCAGTGGGCTTTTGTGCCGTTAGATCTTTATAAGAAATGAATCGACAAATTGTTTTAGTCATGATGCCTTGATTTCCGACAGGTATACGCAGCTTATGAGACTGGTCTTGCATCAGGTACAAGTTTGAAGCTTCACGTTACTCCGAGAACGACCGCGCGTGAAGTTGTGGATTTGGTGGTTACTCAGTTGAACGTTGCAGTGGTCCTGAAGGATCAGGCTGGGCCAATTTACACCGCTGATGAGCTACCAAATTTTTGTTTAGTCGCCGTTATTGGTGCTAGGGAACGTTGCCTGAGGGATGACTTTAAACCACTGCAGCTGCAAAATCCTTGGAAAAAAGGGAGACTGTACGTCAGACAAAAACAAGATGTGCTAGCTGCCCTGGAACACAGTAGTAAACACACTGCGTACTTATAGCACAAGGAAGTTGACGAAGAGAAATAAAGGACAGCTTGCTCCGACCAGATTTGCCAGCTTTGAAGTACATCGAGTAATAGTAAAATATTGATTATCCTTTTCCAGGAGCATGATTGTTGCGTATTATTTTCCTTCCACCTGTGTTTCACATTGGCTGATAAATCAGCAATCAAGTGCTGTGCGTTGATTTTAGACGTAAAGATCTTTCGACACAACCTACCTTTGTTACATTGGAAGTGAACATTCAAGTTGGAAGAAATTTAAATGAATATTTGTCTCGATGAAAAAGTATTTTTAAAATTACTTAGTATGTATAAAATACTCGTAATACAAACGATTATATTTTAGGTACTGATCTCAGTGTATAAATTATGTTGTATGAGAATGAGAACGCAAATCCAAATGATGGATTGGCATTATTGAAAATGCGATTGAATAATTGAATTAAATTTGATATGAATATCGAACAGCTGACGTATTGGCTTGTCTATTATACAATAGAAATATTGAATCACAGAGTATGAATAAATTAATTAAAAAGAGTAGGAGTAGAACAGATCTGATTATCGTATGAGGATTATCGAGTTATCAGAAAAAATTCAATTTGCAATGTGTCAAAAATTGAGCACTCATTGACGAGTGTAGATATACGTGGTGTAGATTTTTGAAAAATATGATTATTTATTTAGAAAAACAAATGTTATTGATAAATAGATATACCGTAAACACATGACAAGGGCTTATAGACTGCTTTAGGCTAGAAGAAATAGTATGTATAATTTATAAAAGATAAATCGTTTCCTGTTATTTTAGTTTTATGTTTGATATAAATGTTGAGTTATATACACAATATATATAGACACAATATTATATGTAAATTTGCTAGAGGCTTTTTATTTCTACATTTTCTCCTTCCTCGCAACAGAAATATATGGTTTTTGTTCCCTCATAAATTTTGACAGGGTCCCTGCAGGAGTTACAATATAACGTCGCTGTCACAATTCCCGTTCAATTTCAAGGTGCGAAAATCGTTCTTGAACTGGCATGATGTTAAATCGATATTTTTAGAATGAATAGAAAATTTCATGTCGTAAGCTCATTGATTGAACTTGTATATATACATATGTATGTATATAAGAATAGGTATTATACATCAGTGTTTTTGGGAACATTGCGAATTACTCTTGGACACCAACTACTTTTAAAAATCGTATGTTAATTATTATAAGAAAACTAAGGTGCCCTATTCTACCAGGTAGGCATTTGTTGTCCGATTAATTCTAATTACTATTCGGTATTAGATGAGTTGTAAAAGCCGACATCCAATCGGTGAAATAACGCATTATAAGCAGACACTAGACGACTGATTCTTTTCTGCGACTTAAATTGTATCGGATATGTAGGGTGTACGTGTATAATTGCCAGGCTGACTCGAGCTGAACGGTTAACATCTTCTCTTTCTTTATTCCTCATGTATAAAAATTTGGCAAAAAGGATGAAGAGCCTAGTACGAACAAAATTAAAATAAAATAAAATAAACCAAATTTCTCGAACCAATACCAAGTGGCGAAAAGTACACAAACAGGACTGCGAAACTCTAATGTAATTTTCTCCCTAAACACGAGTCAGTTTGGCAAAGCATATCTACTCTATATTGTTGAACGAACCATCCCAACGAAAGGATATCAAACAAAAAAAAAAAAGAAAAAAAAGGTGATTAATATTAAAATAGTTGTTCACATATTTTTTTATCCGACGACAAAAAATAATGTTGTTGTAATTGTACAAGATAAGCTTAGTTTTATCGATGAGTGTTAAAAGTGGATCTATGTTGGATGTAAAAATATTTGATTATAATAGGTAATATTAAAATAGGTACCTAAATAGGAAGTGATAATTCGAGTAAATTGATTATCATGTATACATCATGCAGTTACACCCCCATGAATAGATATATGTATAGGTAATCAACCGGCTGATAACAGCCCGCGAAATTGTACATAAATTATTAGGGCTTAGATATTGATTTTAACATTTTTTTATTAAGATATTTTTTTTTTTAACTTTCCCTCTTCGTTTCAGCTCGTGCAAGTAGGGATCTTGCAAACCAATGTTATAAAAATAATTGTTATTAATGGTCACATTCTATCATTATACGGGGTGTCCAAAATATTACTTGACATCGGGCTTTAAGTATTTCCTGTTTCTTCTTGTTTTTTGTTCCGAACATTTACTTTGAGCCCCAGATGATAAAAATATATTTAGGACGCCTCGTAAGAAATATATATTGTACTATTAAAAAAAAAAAAAAAGATTATATCAATAAGTATACCTATGTATATGATAGACTCGGTGTTTATAGACGAAAGCTTTTATTGAAGCCACTGTGTACGAAGAACTTGCACGAAATAAAAACAAATATCATAAAATTAAAAGGAAGAAGACAAATACCAACGGATCGAGACTCTTGCCAAACTTCGAAATTGTTGGAGAATTAAGTTTTTTGCCGTGTAATACCTGCTTTAAGTCCCAAGCGATACGAAGCGGTGTATCAGCCCGCAGAGTGCTCTGGCTTTCACCTGAGCAAGCCATAGCTCGCGGCAACAATCAACCTGATCTCTAGGCTCCCCTTCCTTACGCGTAAAATGTAAAGACTGGCAGCTCCGAGCTGAATCTTTGAACATTGAGGACCTCTGCTCCGATACGATAACTTCGACGTTAAGGCCCAAAATCGATTCGCGCAATCAACCTTTTGAATTGATATAATCACATCAGGCATTCCGTTTCGCCCATTTTCGACCAAATCCCATTTAAAATTAGTGTACCGAAGACAAGTGGCTCGAGCCTGCATTTTTCCTGCCTCGATGATGCGGGTGTTGTAATTTCATACCAGTTCGTAATGGTCATAATGAAAATAATGGAAGAGCAGTGATTAATACGGGGCCAGTATTGCGAGGGTGTTAAGTATTGCGAGAGGGGCCCGAGAGGTGAGGGAAAATAAACCGAGCTGGTGGGCCCTAGGCCAGGAGTTCCGAGTCCCTCGTCAGTCCCCCGCCGAACTCTGACGCGAGAGGACTTCTTCGGAGCGTTTAGAAGTGGTAAGAAAGTGATCGTTTCATTCCCCGAAAGGGGCACCGTCGTTGACCTCCGAAACGTCGCTGCAGGTCGTCGAACGCCCGGGCCCAAAGATAACAGACAGCGTTTTAAACCAAGTTAAATACTCGTAGCGTGGAAAACTATATTCAGTGCCGTGTGGAAAACCTTGGGGGAAGAATTTCGAGGCATGTGAAGGTGAAGTGTGTGAGGAAAGGAGAAATAGTGCTAAGGAAAATACGACGGCTGGGCGTCGCATAAATTCATCGTGAATTATATTAAATAGTGAACAAAAAAAAGTTCTCATCCGCGATATAAAGTGATTTAGAAAACCATCTCCGAATGGTGAACGTAAGTGATATTTTTTTGAAACATCAAAAGCACTAAATTATCATATTAAATATGTATTAATCAGATGCAGGGGCCGGGGAAGATTCGCTCACGACTATATAAGAATCTGGGGCGATCAAAACCTGCGATAGGAAAACCCAATTAGTTTGGCGTTTACTTAGCTAGCGTATAATTTCTCTCATAAATAAAAGCTGGAGCCAATTATTTCCGCTTTTTAAATCCGACTTCTCTGATGTTAACTGACTCGAAGAACTGTATGGGCAACGCGCAATCAGTCCCCGAATTTTTTTTTCCCCCTATTTCTATGTATCATGATAATTCTCGCGCCTGTGGAGATAAAGGTTGAGGTTTCCTTCACGCCATATACGTACTTTGCGTTTTATTTTACACGACATTCCTCCAGCAAATATTCCTTCGTACGGTCTGCAGGTACAATAAAATGAGGAAAGTGACTTGGACGGTTATCGAAGTGACTTTTTTTCAAGGAAATTCTTGCCAAATACCAGGATAAAGCTAAAAAAACAAAAAATATGTGGTTCGAGTTCACAGGGTTGACGCAACGATTAATATATCAAGTGAAACATTCATTAGCTTGAGATTGCAGTGATATGCCAAAAACAGCGAGATACGGTGCGTGATAATTACCCACCTTAAGTTACAAAGAAAAAAGGATAACGGAGTTTTCGGATCTGAACTGATCGTTTGTGTCGCTCATTACGAAATTACGCGCGAGAATAAAACGTCACCCTGCGTATTACCAGTCAGCGGACTTCGTTTGGTAATAATTGGTGGGCAGTTGTGGGCGTTGCGGGTACGTACGGCCATAGGTACGGCGAACCATACTTCGTTCTGCACCGCAGGCTATTTTTACTTTCAATAATCGCCCACGAGGCATGATTTGAGCGAGCTGGGGTCGTTCGAAGCGGTCCTTCAGGCGCGCTCCAGGATCTCGGAGTAGGAAATTAAAGGAGTAACTTCAGGATTTCCTCGTTAATCCCTGTTATTCCATTATTTACAACAAAAACGCCGACATTATCTTTATACTTTATACATCTATAAGTTGGAAAGAGTCAGGGACGCACGGGACGTGGGAGGATGATGCGATGAACCCTACGGAACGCTGTCAAGGCCATTCGGACCCCTCAAAGCCGTAGGTTGCCTCCGTAAGTCCCGAGTGAGACGATCGTACTCGGACCTTACCAGTTACCGGATCTTCATGAAAGTCGTTATGGCCACGACGAAGCTGAGAGATATCTCGTTTGTCCTTACCAGCGAGCGCGCGCGCTGTTCGCAGCTCACCGAAAGTATAAGAATCTAAATTAATTCAACTAGAATATTTTTCGGTTCAGTTCCTCTTCCCTAATTGCCACATTACATGAAATACAAAATAGAAAGCTTAACGCTTGTTTAGTGGATAATCGCCTTACGTGATTATCCAAATATTCAAATATAGTAACGAACGCCCGCAGCACTGACAATATTATCCAAATATTAACGATCACGAAAGATGGAGGCAAAAAAAAAATAATTGAATATAGATAAATGAATAAACGTGCCTATGAACGTTTATATCTCTGTCTATACTGTACAGGCGACGACGTAACAACTGAGTTTAACAATCGTTTTGTAACAAGCTGACTATCTCAAAACAATATGCATTCTAAAGGAAGTGAAAGTAAGAAACTTTAGATTGTTTGTACATTATATCTCCTGGGCGCGGGAATCACATGCCAACAAAAGCAGACAGCTGCGTGAAACAATTAAGAACTGCCGTATTCGTGGTTTGACTAGAATTGGAAGGAAAAAAAAAAAATTTAAAAAAGAAAATCGAACAGATGAATCGAAAATACGGCCGAATCATCGTCTTTTCGATTAGGGATACTGTTAAGCGATATAACCTCATCATCTCCGGTTGTGCAATTATTTTTTCTACCATTTCCGGTCGAAGAATGACCCGTGAAAATCTAAAAACACTACCTCGATTTTTCGAAAGGTGAAAAAAAACTGTGAAAAAATAATTTATAAATTCGTTAAGATCTCCACGGTCAGTGGTTACATTTAGCGAGCTACTCGACCTGTTGAACTCCATTACCGCAACTGTAAGACGAGAAGCACCAACAGTGTACCTATAGTGGTTGGATGATGTCATATTTTATGCACAATAATAATCTCCCTCTACCGTATTACAGCTAGTTTTTGTTATATATATCCTCCCACTAGCGCTGATACTGTAACAACTTTATATCGTTCCTCGAGCTAGCCATTCCGCAAGACAAACTTTTATTACGGCGTTTCTAGATGTGTAGGTATGAACATACGTTATATGCGTGATAATACACTTACCTATATGCTCGGATCTTGACCTAGCTTACGCACTGCAAACGTAGTTCTGTCCATTCTACGAACGCGCACGTTGTACGACGGAATATATTATGTGTAATATACATTAGCAAGCGAAAAAAAACGAAACGAAAAAAGAAGTAGTTAGTCGTTCGTTGCGTCATACATTAGGTTCAGGACACTGCGATATCAAATGAACTGACCTTGTCGCTAATCAGAGTAAAAAAAAATTGTTCTTATATCACTAATAAAATATTCAATAGAAATGAGAAGTACAATTTTTGTAACCTGGTAGTTTCTCATCAGAAACACGTGCGATGCACTTTTTTTTCATATAAATTCTGTATCGATGGTGCAGGGAAAATGGAGAGAACAGTGGTTGAAATATTAGCTCCTTAATTATTGTTTTTTCTGTTATAGGACGTGATGAGCGAGTACGAGCGCATCAAGCGAGCGTGCTTGAAAAGCGGAGAGCTCTGGGAAGATCCCGAATTCCCGGCAACCCAGGCTTCTGTATTTTACCACCAGACACCCCCGTTCCAATTCCAGTGGAAACGACCGAAGGTGAGTTAAATTTATGCGATTATTTTTGCCACTTCCAACACTTTTGGACATTCAAATATCAGTGTTCAAAGTTCTTCTTTCAATGGCTACTCTGGATCATTGTAACAAGTGTTAGATTCGAAGGGTCCTGGAGATCGCGAATTCCCTTGAAAATTTACTACGGTTCCCACGCTTCCGGCAGGACGGTGACATATCCTTCGTGATTCCTCTTTATCTTTTACCGAATATCAACCAACATTACAGAATATATATGGTTGTGCAACGTGCCTTTTTTTTTTGTTATACACGTACAGAATTCACTGGTCCATAAAGGTCACGCTTGCAACGGAATGTTACTAACATACAATATTCTAGGTTTTACACGGAACCGTGGGGATTTCGTATTATCAGTCCTGATCTCTTTCAATGATATTCAAGCAACCTGCGCGATTCTCGAGGCAACGGGAGCACGTCGGATATTTGCTTATCTTTTATCTTATGTCGCTATGGGCCATAGCGTATAGTTTGAATCGAAACTGTTTCCATTACGGTTTTCTACCAGACGATGCGGTTCGTCCTCTTGTTTAACGAGGAACTGGAGCATCATCAGAAGGCAGCCTGGAAACGTTGCGCACGCAAATTGTCGCCAGTCTTTCGTAGAAATTCATGAGAAAAAAAAATGTGTTGGAACTATTCGATCCTCAAAAAATCATGCGATCTCTGCAGTTGAGTCATGATATACCGAATCACAATATGACCTCAATTTAACCTTAGACTTAACGCGTTGTGCAGTCGAGAAATTAGGATTTCAAGGCCCCGAAATCGGGGCCAGGATCTTTGTAGCATCCCATATCATATTATGGTATATCAAACCGCATAAATTATACTTGATTGCGCAACGATTCATGTACATCTATACATGCAGTGTATATTTGTATGAATAACCGGAAGAACTTCGTAAAGACCTCGAGACGAAATATGTGTGTGTACTTTTTATTTACCAAATCCTTTGGTTCCAGGGACTGCTTATATTGCTACAGCAGATGTTAACCTTAGTTTCACTTTATTCCGATTGACTGGTCACACTTTTATCTCTGTCCAACAGAGCGATCAAGTTAGCTTAGTAGTACATCTGTTGCTGTGTAGAAAAAATGTCAAAGAAATAAGAAGCGAGTCTTGTAAAGTAAACTTTATAGACGTTAGGCCCGAATTCACAGTGCGTACAACGGTGATTGTTTCCGGTCGTAGAAAGGAAATGACAAACGTGGTTAGGATAGTAAAAAATAGTTTCCCTCTCTCTCTCCTCATGCTGTTTATTGTGATCCAAGAGTCGTTACGACGTATATAATATTTAATACGACCTGGCCTACGATAATCGAAATCAAAATTTTTTTGTTTCTACGAAACTTTTCTACTTTCAGGAACTCTGCAACAGACCAATATTTGTTAACGATGCACCAACACAGTTTGATGTCATACCAGGAAAAATGGGTGAGTTGTTCAATCTTCATTTCATTTACCTATTTCACTTTTTATTTGGTCAAAATTCGGTTGAATTAAACGATTCGTTTTTAGAACTTAGGATTTTGACAAAGTCAGATGACGTTCGAGAAGGTTTCATAGGATCGAACGGCCATGATCAATGTTTTATGTCATCGATTACTCAAGATACAATCGCGGTTTTTCGAAACTATATGCTCTTGATTCCTTTGAAACTTTCAGAAAACGACACGCCATTTTAGCAAAAAATATGATCCGAGCATTCCCCTTTTCCGGAATTTTGTAAAAATTTCTGCTTCTGCGAAAAAAGGTATACGAATCCTGTTCTCGAAACGATTGGAACAGCATATATCCAATATCCTCACAAAGGCAGATCGATTGCTCAAAATTCCAGAGAACGAGTGTAAATTGTTCTTTTCTCTTTTCTTCCTTTTGTCCAAAAACGAGTCTCGTCGTGCCCGAGATGCGCTACTACTATATAACACGTAATGATACACTTTGCGTATATGCTCGTGCATCGGGAGTTGGAGTTGAAGAAAATGATCAAGAACCGGTTCTCGTCGGGCAGCGTGGTCGTCGTCGTCGTTCTCTTCCTCCACTCCGTCGGTCTATTTGCTCTGTTTTTCTCTTATATCTTGCCCTAAGATTATTCACCCATTCCCCCATTTCTCTCACTATACCTGTAGATATAATATACAGGCGGCTCGATATATGATCGTTCCTAAAAGTTTCGTTCTCGGGCGCGTTACGTAAAACTCGCTCGTGCGCAGGTATACCTGTATGGGTATACATACACGTATAGTACACTATAGAAAATGTGCCATTTGTTAGGAACTAGAAATTGTTTTCTAATAAAGAATTTACATTCCCTAGGACATAGCTATACCTAATATACGTGTATGATATAAACTTGAAAAAAAATGAGAACTAATATCTTTCTATTTATACGTTTAATATAAATGATATTCTAGGGGCCCCGACTATAAAACTTGCACGGGATCGGACACGAATAATTCATGAGCACCTTTCGAAATTGTGCCAGCTAAAAATTCAGTGAAAAATAATAACATTGATTATGTAGACGCGTTCGTGTTTTTATGTACTCTATACATTATACATACCTACATATGTACAACATACATCTATACACCTGTAATTTAAAATGTACGCGTACATTACGCACGACTAAAATTCCGATTATCGCCGCGCCTCTTTAAGCTTTGCGAATTTCTATCGTCTCCGCCGGGTATTTTATGTATGTGTATATTATTATGATGAATTTTATCAACATCCCATTGACTCACAATTATGAAGCACAGCTCTTGGTCGCCTGAGTCGTCTTCCTATTTATTATACCGTAGTATCGGTATTCCTCAATTAATCTTCTTCGAATAATTTTTCATACTTAATTAATCAACGATAAGTTAACATTTTCTGGTATAATGCGCATATCTTTTTTTTTCAGTGATAGTATATCGGTCATAGTTTTACTACATCGAAATATCTGAGCTATTATTCCGTCAAAGAGAAATTCGTATAAGAATCGATCAATGGGAAGTCGCACTTTCTAGCGTATAAGGTATACGCACGCTCAGGAATGTAAACGTCGAAGTTGTGAAATCGGGAGCCTCAGTGATGCGTATGGTATGAAAAGTATGCTTTAGAATGCGCAAATAACACAAATATGCTTCACATCTTTACAGATTATACACCCATACCTGCATCATCGAAATAACAAAGACGCACGATATGCTACGTAATTCGATTGTCACCAATATACACATATTTATCATTCAAATAAATGTATTGTCGCAATAATAAAAAAATAAATAAAATACAGCTGTTGCCGATAGCTAAACGAAAAAATTATCGTCTGTTCGATAAACAAAGCAGAAAAAAATTGATAACAACTTGACAATTATTATTTTTTTTTTTTTTTTCAATTCGAAATTGAAATTATTCGGCGAACGGAAATTTTTCTAATATTAGTTAGACGAAGAAGAAATTTTATTCAAGTTATATGAAACGATCTGGAGCGATCGAGCATTTTCTAAAATTTCTTTACGATCATCAGGGAATCGGAAGCTAGGGAAAAAACGAGGAATAAAAATCCTTCTTCGTCCGTAAATGCTTCGCACATTAGTCATTGTCCCACGTGGTTTATTGAGTGACCAGCGCGCGTGGCTTTCTACTTGTGTCATGTGGATTATTAGGTTCACGTTCCGAAGCCTACTTCCTCGCACCGATCGTTGATGTACCAAAGTAACTACGTACTATATGTATACATACTTAGTTACGTGTACGTATATGTATGTATATATGCATTATATTTATATATTCATATTTCATATATGTATTGTATAGTTTTGAAAAAATCCGCGAAACTAGCTCAAGGTAAGCCAGAATAGGCACACCTCGCAGAAATCCTCAACGAAGAATAAACGCCGAGGTATTCTGCAGCAGCAGCAGATGCTGATGACTGTAATCCTAAATGTAATCGTCGATCTTCAAACATTACATGTGTTGGAACAAAAAAAAATTGAATAAAACCTGCGATTTTCAAAATATCGCGATCTCCCACGGCGTTTTATTACTATTCTGATTAGAATCAAAATTCTGCAATGGAATTTCAAGCGTGTATATAGACATATATAATACCTTTGGCGAATCAAGGTCGTCATCAAACGATCATCATGTATATATCATTAAAAGAGAAACTCAAATATTTACGTGTTAGTTATACTATTCTTGGGAAGTAAAACTCATAATGGTCTCACAAAATCATTAAAATTTCAACATTCAATGTTCTTTTTTCGAATTTTTTCAGGTGACAAATGGCTGGTTTCCTGTCTGGGAGTCCTTCACCTGAGTAAAGGACTATTTTACAGGGTGGTACCGGCCGATCAGGGATTTGGTGGCACGACGGAGCTTCCCGGATCCCCGACGGCGGAATACGCTGGCGTCTTCAGGTTCCGGTTATGGTGGTGCGGTGCATGGGTCGAGGTCCTCGTCGACGATCGTTTACCCGCCGTACACGGGAGACTCGCCTTTGTCCAGAGCAGGCACAGCGATCAATTCTGGCCTGCTCTACTCGAAAAAGCTTACGCCAAGTGAGTTTCAAATTTTTTATCTATACCGGAAATTAAGATATAACATTCAAACAATTTTGCGCGCAATCATATTACCTATAATAAATCGATAGTTTACAATAATTTATGTTCAAAGCGTCCCGAATCGGTTCAAACTTCAAAATCGGTACAGAAGTTGAATTTAAAACGGTCTCTGTTTAGAGCAAATTCTCTGGAGTCGGAAACAATTTGAATATCGAAAAATCTGAGTCAATTCTTAGAAGGTCAGGGTTTTTTGGTCAGGCCGCTATAACTTATTGTCAGAATATCCCACACACATGTATATATATATATATATATACACTATAGATTCGATACGTATTGCACACGTGCGAAGGCGTCGCGTGGGCGTTTCTCTGTTGCAGTTGAGAGAACGCAAAGGACCGTAACAAACTCTTCGATTTCCTTTTAGTTTTAGTTTTTTTTTTTTTTTTCCATTTATTTATCGTTTACAGGCCGTTATATACTCTTATCTATGTGTATAGCAACCTTCTGCAATGCAGCTTCGGTTGAGAAATATGTATACGCTCTATAACCATTACATGATCGTGGTAGCAACCGGACTGCCGGACTAGCCAGTAACCGCCATTAACTCTATAGGTGCTGGTCGTTGACCCGATGAGCACTTTGAAAATATAAATAAATAAATAAAATAGGAAAGAAAGAAAAATACAATTTTCATGTATTATTATACTCATATTATCGAATAGGAAATGCAGCCAAGAGGGACATGTAGACGATTGTAATAATTTACACGTATATGGACTTTCCTTTCGGTATTTTTCATCTCTTTCCTGAATGGACTTGAGAATTAACCGCAGGTGCATAATATGCTGCAGCTGATGACTATATAGTATATTATAGGCACATATATATGCGTATATATGTGCCTATAATTGTACAGCTTTTATCATACCGATGTCGAGCGAAAAGTTTTTTGCATTATATGTATTATACATACGTAAGCGCAGGTATAGGAAGTTCTCCTACAAGCATAAAAGCAAGAGAAATTTCTTAATGCAATTTTATTGGCTCATAATTATAATTGCATATTATATGGACGTTTCCTCGCACGGTTTATTACACTATGTACACGATTGTAATAAAGGAATTATGTAAAGATTCTTCACATCCAATCCCACCACGGAGTGTATACAGGTATTAATTAGAATGTTTATTAGACGATGATATCGAATCGTTTAATAATCGATAAGAATCCTGATTTATTTATGTCTATCTAATGACTCTGTCGCAATAATTATGTGAACATGATTATATCATACGATTATTTGGACTCCATGATAAATGTATAAATGTATAAATATATACGCGCTCACGCCATGCACTACCGCACGGTCTGTCTCTTACAAGGAATCTCGTTCTTGCGCGATTCGCAACCGGCCGGCCAATTGCGGATCTTTGCAGATTTTTATAAGAAAATAGAAAAAAAAATAAAAATAATAGTGATAATAATAGTGATGATGAAAAAATAAAATAATAAAAATGCGGAGTTTACGAGATGACCCGCGAATAGTTTATGTATCTAGACACATACACGGATAAATATTGAAGAGAGAAGAAAAAAAAAATGCGTTCCGCGGCTGACCCATGTGCAAAAATAATCGAGATGATCAGTCTGAAGACTATAATATTATACTTCTTTCATAAATAACTTATAAAATGAATACTTGATTCTGTCCACTTTTTGGCAATGAATACACAATATAATTAAGTATACGAAAAGGTGAAATGTATAAGTGAAAAAACGGAAGCCGAGATAGAGGAGGAATAATTAACGGCGTTAATTTTTTGATTCGAACGATAAATTATCATCTTATGCATATAAAGTATAATGACAAAATTGTGTAAGAAATTACGGAATTTTATTACGCATGTAATTCGTGGGCAGGTAACGATATTAAATGACGTCGGATGTATACCTATATGTAGTATAGGTATGTCTTCTTCGGTAGAGCAAATCTCCTTTATAATCGGTGAATCATTTGCCGCGTCCATTAACCGTTTTACTGAATATCAACCTTTTCTCTGTGCAGCAGAAACGGTCGCATGTTGTGTAGTGTTTTTTTATTTATTTGATTTTTTTTTTTCGATTTTTTTTCTAGATCATCTCTCAGAACGTGTTTTCTCCGTACATACATATGTATGTGCAGGCTAATTATATACCCATGTTCGTATATTACGTACGTACACACACATGGATCGATGTACTCTGATAAATTCAGATAATCAGGGTTTATATAAAATGTATTACGCTGCACGCATCACGCAACTACATAGGAAATCGCATAGATCGATCGATCCCCTTCCGTAATCAAAGATCTGTCTTTTTTTTATTTTGTAATTTCAAAACGCACGATGCGGAAGAAAGAAGTCGTCCTGTTAAGAAATCACTTCTCGTCTTTCGGCGGCATAGCCTTAGGTATAGCCGTATAAACCAATCGCCAATCGATCTCGACCGCTACCGATTGCCTAGTTCTATACGATCGGCGGTATCAGATAGAAAGCTCGCACTGCAGAGATCGACCGGCACATCGACCTGACTTAGTTGCTACCGATAGATTTCCAATAGAAAACACAAGCTATTGGTATATTACGGAATTATTCAAAACCAGAAATTATTACAGATCGAATTTGATTTTGTAATACTTGTAATATTTGTAATATTTTCGAGGCACGATTGTCTCGCGATACTGTAGAAAATCTGAACATTATCCTAGGTAGGTTTTCCTATTCAACTTTCTCGTGTTGATTATTGTAATACGTATATATACTGGAGGAATAATTTTTGAACCGCTCAATGCACACTTTCTCTTTAAAATTACCGATCGCGTATGGATGGTGTCAAAGATGTTGGAAAAATTGCGATACAAATGTATGTAGATACATATACTCGATGGGAAATGGGTGCCGATTAGCTACCGATCACCTACGCAGGGTCGAGGTGGAAAGATGAAAGATCGAATCAACGGGCTGGATAAGAGGTGCGCCTACTTTCACCGGGTATGTACCCGATCAGGGCCGAGGTCGACTGGGCTCCTATAAATTAATAAATAATATATAATGGTCGGTCTTGGGTGCCCCTGGCTGACCTACACCTCGAACACCGATCGAAATCTTGCAAGAGAAATTCTCGTCATTCTCTCACAGTTGGTTATATTAATGTGCGACACAGTTGAAAAATTATATAGCTGTGTGGGAACCCACTGACCATGCATAATGCATGCCTGGTTCAAATTGTCGACCCTATTTCGACGTCCGTTGCAGAACCTTTACTCCGAAGTTACCTGCATCAGCTCTTTCACCGGCGATCAAAAATCCTTCAATTGTTGTTTTATCCTTTTGTTTTTTTTTTTCTTTTCTTTGAAGATTGCATGGATCATACGAGGCTCTTAAGTATGGCACTTTACTCGACGGGCTCTCCGATCTTACCGGAGGAATCACAGAAAGCATCGCTATTCGTCAGGATCCCACAGCCTGCGGACGCGCCCTTACAAAATTGCTGGATATGACCTCTTTGATAACATGCACCGTCAATACGAGTCAACAACAGGTTAGTGCCTCATTATTTGGTACCGTTACCAAAATTTAAAACGCAAATTGTTTGATTAATGGTCTCACGAGTCAATTTCATTTCTAGATTCGAGCCAGTACAGAGAAACTGGCGAACGGAGTTCAAATGGGGATAAATTACAGACTTTACGCTGTTGAAAGGGTGAGTTTTTTCTTCCTTAGCATATAATGGGTATAGATTGTCCCTCATGGCTTATATTGAATCTGTCACTTATACAGGTCGAAACCTTTAGTGGCGAGGCTGTTCAACTTGTTAAATTGAGAAACCCCCTCGGTCCTGGTGGCGAGTACATCGGAGCCTGGGCACGGGGTGGACTTGAATGGGATGAAGTTCCACCGGTAGAAAGAGAGCGTTTAGCGGTGAGAAACATGGCGGAAGGGGAATTCTGGTAAGGAATATTAATGTCCTCGCGTTCGGGTTGTAACGACTCGCGATTGATGTTTACAATTTTTCTTTTTAGGATTTCGTACTCGGATTTTGTTAAGACGTTCACCCACCTCGAAGTCGTTCATCTAGACGCTGAGACATCGCGCGATGAGCCTTCCCTCCATACCAAACACACGTGGCAAATGAAACTTTATCAGGGTAGCTGGAGGAGAGGAGTTACGGCTGGGGGATGTAGAAATAATCCAGGTTTGTTTTTATAAACAAGCGAACCAAGTTCCGCACGTATCGGCTCATGCATAATTGTCCAGTGGGAAAAGAGTATAAGACGATAATTAACCTACGTACAACCGGTGAGGTTGATTCCGACTCTAAACCTCACTGTTTTATGTGAAAAAATGAATCAGACGCAATCTCACCAAGTGTGCATACCCACGTGAACGTGCAATTTGCGTTGCTATCGGGGTCACATCGAGTAAACTCAACCCGTAATTACAATTGGTATTACGTAATAATTAATGAGCGTTTATATCACAATTACAGAAACATTCCATATAAATCCTCAGCTCCATCTTATACTCAGTGAAATGGAGGAAGTCATCGTATCTCTGAATCAGCATTCAATCGTCGAACCTAAGGTGTGTAATCTGATTCTAATTACATTCTACGGATTGAAATTAATATCAATGTCCTTATCGATTTACTTTTTATAGGTTGTAGGGTTCACAGCGTATACTTTGCCAAAGAATAGCACCGAGTCGATAAACAAACAGTTTTTCAAAAAAAATAAATCGCTGGTCAACTCACAATACACAAATAGCCGGCAAGTGAGCCACAGGTGTCAACTCGATCAGGGTGGATATCTTCTCGTTCCCACAACCTTCGAACCCACCCAGGAAACTAGTTTCACACTCAGAGTTTATAGCAGCAAACCCCTCAAGCTCAAGTATGTAAAAACTTTCAGCTTCAGTATAATAAATACATATAGTGAACATTTCATAAGGAATGCAATATTCAACTCAATTCAATCTCTTTTCCAGACTGCTCGACACCCCCCCGTCACTGATAAAACCTGCTATCGTTAAGGCTCATGGTCTCGAGGGAAAAGGATTCTCGCAATACGAGGCCGTTTTCCTACAACTTGCAGACGAACACAAAACCGTCAATGCTTTTGAACTCCTGGAACTTTTAGAAGCTTGTCTACCCAATGGTATGTATTCCCATCGATATTCCCTAGTTGAATACGAGAAAATCTCGACACACTGTAGGAAATTCATTCGAATTTCATTGGACGTAACTTTTCAAGATTTTACGGGGGAAGACGAATAGCTTTCAGAAAAAATAAGCCCATGAATGATTTTGAACTTTAATTTCAGACTATATCAAAAGCTGCGCCAGTTTAGAAGTCTGCAGACAAGTCGTTCTCACAATGGATGTATCCTTTACACTCGATAAATACCTAAACATTTAAAACTGCATTGATTTATGCTGATCTGTGGACGTATTTCGCAGCTATATTTCCCTAACCATGTTGTACAGAGTTCTGGTGGTGGCAGACTGAAGTTCAACGATTTTAAGGATTTAATATCGAGTCTGAAATTCTGGCAGCACTCTTTCAGAAATCACACGAAAGAAAAAACAGGGATACTCAAAGCGGAGAGGCTAAGAGACGCCCTTCTGGAAGTTGGTAAGTTGGATTCACGCAATAATACATCTGTGCATGATATTGGTAGAAAAATTCGATAAAATGATAAAATATCGTACAAATAACGGAAATTTTTGCGCAGGGTTTCAACTTAACACCGACGTATTGTCTATTCTAATTCTCCGATATATGAGGAAAGACGGTACCCTAAGATTCGGTGATTTTGTATCGGCAATTCTACACCTTAGCGTCGCCTTTAGTAAGTATTTTCCTGCGATAATGTTTTCACTTTCTTGGCGATAGGTCATAATAATAATCTAAAACCTTCTACTTTTGTCCAGATGTATTCGAGAATAAGGATCCTCTGCAGAATGGAACAATAAAATTGGGCTTATCAGAGGTAATACTAATCAACATACACATGAAACGCCCATTCATTTTTGATTATATCGTTAACTGTGTTTTATTTTTAGTGGCTCCGATCTTCTCTGATGTGTTGAATATCTGTGCGACACTGTTCCAGCAGAGTTGCCGAACGCTCTCAAATTTTGTAGATAATATATAGGTATACACGGTACCACATATGCTACCACGGAACATTCGTTATAGTCTTACCCTAGCCATATTAACGATTAAACAATAATTAAACGTCGTATGTAATTATTTTTCACAATTTTATTCATAGAGAAGTGAAAAATAATACGAATACGTTTACTTGAATGATCCTACGTAATGCACTTGTCGTATTACTGCCCACATATGCTCTCATGCGACTATTGATATAGTATACCTGATGATAAGTCATTGTTAAGGATTGATGTACAAAACACTGTACCTATAAGCATTTCATGTAATCTTTAATGTAAATAAGTTTATTTTCTACAACTCTATATTCTCTCATTCAAAACACTAATTCTATAAAAATTCGTCAAAAGTTTCAATTTTGCAGTATCCAACGAGGCCATATATGGGTTATATTTTGCTATCAAAAATCTGATTCGACTGTCCAAATTGACCTATGTCGAAAAACGAAGAAGTTAACCTTGCTTACATTCACCCACGACAGTGAAAGTCGGTTTTAAATGGTCGATAAATGTAGAAGTCGTCTCCAATGTCTGAGATTTACTTGGGATGAACTAATACATACTATCCTATTGTTGACTAAGAAAAAACAATCAACATTGGAATCGTAAGTCATTGTATGTGAGTGTTGCGTTTCTGTACGTAGGCACGATCCGCTGTGTAAAGAAAAACACGCCGATTCAAAAAGTACCTGCCCATCCGTACGCGACTTCTTCCTACCCTTATTATATCATGTGCGCCAAGATGTGCGCCTAACCCAACAGAAGGTCTATCAAATATTCAAATATATTGAATCAGTCTTCAAGCGATTGAGAACTGAGATAGACAATTTTTGTTCTGGAACAATTCACACATCTAAACATTGGTACGGCTATGCCACGAGATGATAAAGATCGAGAAAAGGTAGATAGCAAGATGAACGCATGCGACTTACCAACTCCGCCGAAGTTGAGTTTCTTTTCCTGGATTCACTGCACTCCGGAAGTTTTTTATACCAGGGTTCATTCTGTCTGCAGTTACTTTCTTAGCCCTCGTGCAGCAAATATTTTTCCAGCACTTCACTTTCAGCATCCAGGTCTTATTGTTAGTACTAAAGTCACTGCACACCACACTGTACCACACACTATCTGCAAATTCTAAGAAATGTGGTTGATTGTTTCAGTACTCTGTCAACTATCGTATAAGCTATTGACTCTCAGCGAAAACTCTCAATGGCAGAAAAATGACCGCTACTGACTGTACGAAATTTCAACCATAACATACTTAGGAAAAGTTGGTTCAATCAGTGGCAATGCTTGTTCAAATTTGTCCGAGATTGCTTTTTGTGGCGCTACCTCTCCCAATCAGTTTTTAAGTTTTCATTCAATCCACAACCAACACTGATATACTATGTGTCCCAGCGTTTACACTGCAGTATGTCTGGTTGCCTGCCGCTAGGCGCTAGGCGCAAATTAAATGAATCTTCAGTCAACGATGCCGAGCGCCTAGCGGCTAGCGGCAGGCAACCAAACATACTGCAGTGTAAACGCTGGGATACATGGTATCATACATGATATATTGTATATAAAAAATAATCACCGACCCCGGAACAACGTTGCAATGAGTATAGTTAACACAGTGAAAAACTATTTTCTTTAATTGAATCCAAATCTGCTGTATATTTCGACTCGACATCCCTCAATTACACTTTCGCGCGTCCTCCCAGGCCTCGGCCTGGCAACCGATCGAACCACCGGCGAAATACATACATTGTAGAAAAAAATTAAAAAAACTCTTATCTTCAATAAAATCATACACTGGATATTCTGACGTACTAGATTAATATTTTCGGCGCAATTTCTCTGACCCGACGTGTTCAGGGTTTTACGCGTGGACGGCAACCGACTAACAACAGTGACAGAAATTACGCATTTCGAATTTCTATTTACTTAAACTGCGCCATCGGGCTTGCACTTATCGCAATTCGATTTTGGCAACTGTAGATCGACCATTTGCAACAATTCGATCAACATCGATCGCAAGATATTTCAATAATAAAACTTTCAAAATAGTCAGAGCACCGGCGTTGCTGACCGTCATTCCGTCTCGATCCCCAGAAAGATGCGATCCCCCGATCGTCGTTTGTCTGTCGCTATCATGCCTACTTTTAGAGGCTTATAACTTTCTCAATGATAGTAATCCAAATCAGAATTAACTTTTCATTATTGATCATTATGATTTACAAAATTTTAAAAATTGATGGTCAAGTTATGTAGTAGAAACGCTACGTATCGTGATTCACTTATCGCCTGCGTTGAATTCACCGGTCACATCAACCTTACTCGGCATCTTGAATCAGACCTACCAAATCTGTTTATCGCGTACAGAATGTTACGTCAGTCTTTACAAGTTTTTAGCGTTGACTGTTAGTCAATGGGGCACCAATCATTTTCTTATTTACTTCTTTGAATATCGCGGTAACGTGCCTGTGGAACAGGCGGGAACAGTGGCCGGGAATCTAACAATTTTAGAAACCAGATGGTCGGCAAAATAGCAATGTCGGAAAGTGACATTCGTAAAAATGATAGAGTCCCGTCAAGTATAGCGCAGTTCAACAAATTGCGAGGTTTGGAACGTACTAAGAAATTGCTGGAATAAACTCTGTGGATATTGTATATAAGTCTTGTAAATTTTCTTCGAAGAATTAAATATTTTTATTCGTAACTCAACAATCTGATTCGAAATCATCATGTCCGATTGGGATACCGTGCCAATTACTTTGCGTAAACGCGCTCCAAAGGCAGCTGCCATGAAATCAGAACAGGTGAATTATAATTCTAGGATTAGCCCACTAAACTCTTATTCTAATTACTCATTTTCGGGAGAGCTGGTTTTTCTTATTTCAGGCTGTAAACGCGGCTAGACGTCAAGGTGTTGCCGTCGATACACAGTCCAAATGTGAGTTTCATACTATTTTTCTGTATGCATGTGTATTATCTCTTCTCCGCACAGCTGATAAAACAAGCAACATATTTTGTAAGATCGACGGAAATTGAGTCTCATATCAATTTATAGGGGGTGGAGGTGCGAACAAACAACATGTGACCACCAAAAACACTGCTAAATTAGATCGCGAGACCGAAGAACTCAGACATGACAAAGTTCCCCTCGATCTTGGAAAACTTATACAACAAGGACGCCAAGCAAAAGGATTATCTCAAAAAGATCTTGCAACAGTAAGTCGATTGCTGACATACATAAAAACCAACAAGTATTGCTCTTTCGGAGTGTAGTTTTTTGCTTATTTTATGTCATCATTTCTGGAATAATTCTTTTCTTTTCCAATCCAGAAAGTAAACGAAAAACCCCAAGTGATTAATGATTACGAAGCAGGCCGAGGAATACCTAATCAACTTGTAATTGGAAAGATTGAACGCGTATTGGGCACTAAGCTACGTGGAAAAGATCGTGGCCAGGTTCTGCTGCCCCCCGGGACAAAGAACTAAAATCTCGGGGGAACAAATTCTCGAAAATCTTTCTTGGAAGAAAAAAAAAAAAAAAAAAAACTACAAATAAAAAACAAATAACGTATAAATGGATAGTAACTAATACTTTATACATATTTTATAATTGTTTTGCCGAGAAAAAAGAAAAAAATGCTGCACTAGAGATTATTCTTCTGTAGAATGTGATTATATTGCTGTTTTCTGTGTTTTCCTTTGGTTGTTTTGATATCATGAATAATAATGAATTAGGCGACGTTTTTTCTTCGCATGATCTAAAAATTGAAAAACAAGTGAATAAACAAATAAAATGATGATGGAACCAAATGAATAAGGATACTTCAAATAAAATCAGAATTGTAATAAGTGTTATTATTGTCAAGTGAATTCAGATATACTTAGCATAGAAGGCTGTAATGACACATGTTATATAACTGTATACTAGATGAAGATGAATAAAGCTTATCTTATAATTTATTACCTATTTCCACGAATCAACAAGTTTATTGTGCTTGGTTTCCTATGCATTGAACTTATCCGTCACTAACTGAAAATATTGTAGAATAACTGAACAGTTTTTGGGTGAGAAAAGAATATTTGGAATTAACATATTTTTATTAGAAAGCAGATGTCATTATCAAGAATTTGAAAGATTCTAGCCAATTAATCTTTCCTTAGCTCAAATTTATCGGACTTGATACCATCTTTAGTAATGATATTTATGAAAATACCATCACCAGTATAAATATCCCTTTCGGCCGCGGATATAAAAACATCTTTCAGAATGGCCAACGCACGATCCTGGGGTATAGGAGCCTTCTCAACACCTTCTTGATTTTGGTAACCAATCTGAAAAAAAAGCCATACAAAAGAAACAGACGGTTATTAGTGGTCAGATATAGTTCTTTCTAAAAAATATATAAACCGCGACTTTTTGCGACCATAGTATTACCTGATTATCCAGCAATGGCTGAAGAAGAGCACCAGCAGAACCTCCAGCTCTGAAGTTTGATCTTTCACAATGTCCGATTGGGTCGTAGCTGTACACACACCCCTTACCATTCTCATCAAGGCCAGCAAGAATGTTGCTTATATAGTATGGAAAGAATCTTTTGTAATATAGCATTGTTGACAGCATTTGAGCAGTAGCAGGTGTACTCAAATCTTTATGATGCTCGTGTTTATACATCTGAAAATATAAATATTTTTGCTCTAATAAGGTCAAGATCTAGACACTGGAATTTTGGTGAATTGAGGCATTTACCTGCATGCGTGCTCCAAGAATCCTTGTTAGCGTCAGGGTATCACACCAGCATCCAGAGCATCCCAGGACAGTAGTGTTCGACAATGGGAACAACTTCTGTTGCTCACGAGTAAAAATTGAGAAGCCAGTACTTAATCGTGAGTCAGCTGCAATTATCGCATAATCCTCACCAGCTATGGCCATCACACTCCTGTTAGAGAATCAACAAAATTAATTTGAAACTCATCGCTATAATGTACAGTACAATACTTATCCATTACTAGTTTTTGTTCTGTTTATTTAGGAAAAAATTTCGTACGGCGCCATGGAATTCATGAAATCATGTAGGATTTAATTGAGGTTATAATTTCGTACCCTCCATTGTCGGCGTAAGGACTGAAATGCACTTTTTTTGCTCCCTGAACCTCATAATCCGGAAAAGAGCCGGCTGAATATCCTCCAAGGAGTGCCATATCCAAAATATTTAAGTATGTACTTGGAAATTGTAAAACGCTCACTGCACTTTTCGGATGACAACACACTTTTCAAACCGTTTATGAATGTCTGGGGTTTCTTGGGTTTCTTCTGGCAGGCCCGTAAAACGTAGATGGCGGTCCCGGCTCAATACTTCTAAGATTTCCTGTTGCCAGCTGTTTCCTCCAAAATACGTACGCCACCTCTGCGAGTACGTCAAGAGCAAAACCCCACGAAGTCTAAAAATCTGTAAAACACGTTGTTTAACATTTCATGAATAATAACTACCGTGAAACGATGCACTGTTACAAGAAATGTAATCAATGGGGACTACCAATTTAGTTATGTGAAATTAAACTCCATACCGAAACGTAGTTTTTCAGCGTGGTAAATGTTTCCTTTTCGATAAAAATTGTAACCCAACAATGTACTCACCCAGAGGATTAACTAGAACCGATTATATCAGTTTAAATATCAATGACACCGCTGCCTTTGCTCGAGGTACTTCCCAGAGTCTTTGGAGGGTGAGTTCTCGTCGAAACAGTCTGATTGAATACTTGTTTCTCTGAATGTAACTTTCAAGATTTAGCTCAAACAACCAATTACTTTTATGTTACAGAGATGGAATCAATTGTCCAGGTTTCAAAGAAACCTAGCTTATTTTTCAGTAATCACAATATGTTTAATTATTTTGTATTTCATACCGAACGATGCAAAGAGCTCAATTATAGACGAAGAGACTAACCATCAACCACGGAATACTGAAAAACATGACAAGGTACCTTTAAAAAGAACAATCATCATTTTGACAGATTGTTCATTGTATTCATTATTGCACATGCTAACATTATGTTGCATGACTTATTCTCCAGCATTCACACCCTTGATTTTTCAGTTCATTGAGGAATTGGTGGTTGACAATGGAGATCAAGGTGGTGGTGCAGGTGGTGGGGAGGTGATAGAAGAACCAGAATTTCAACCTGAAGTAAACCAAATTGATGATGATCAAATAAGTCCTCCGCAGCCGAAACCGAATGCAATGAAGTTCAATGGTGAGCTTCTACATGCCTCTCAAGATTGGTACACATTTTTTAAATCCATTTGTCAATTTATTCATATTCAGGTCCGCAAAATGAAAGGCAAAGAGCGGTTGTTGGTGCTTTCCTCCATTCATGGAAAGGTTACAAACAGTATGCATGGGGTCACGATAATCTTAAGCCAATATCAGCTGGCCATTATGAATGGTTTGGTCTTGGTCTCACGATTGTCGATGGACTTGATACAGCATATATCATGGGTCTTAACGCAGGTACGCAAAGAGTAATAAATAATGAGTGTAACATTTTCAATTTGTGCCTTAGTATCCAGGCTATCGGTAACACTAATCAAAATTATATGGTAGAATTTGCGGAGGGGAAGAAGTGGGTAGAAGAAAGTTTGACATTTGATCCTAGCAAGGATGTGAATTTATTCGAAACTACCATCAGAGTCTTGGGAGGACTGCTGAGTGCCTATCATATGTCAGGGGAAAAGATTTTCTTCGAAAAAGCCGTAAGTCTTGTATAAAAAGATGAAGATTTGAATGTATTCTCAACAGGATCACTACTTGTAATTTCTACACAATCTCCAAACTGCGATTACAGCTTGATTTGGGCGACCGATTAATGCCCGCATTCTCAACAAGATCTGGTGTCCCTTACTCGGACGTGAATATCGGCACTAGAACTGCTCACAGTCCGAAATGGGGTCCTGACAGTAGCACTAGCGAAGTCACTACCATTCAATTAGAATTCCGTGATCTTAGTCGGATTTCAGGACAGCCTAAATTCGAGGTACGAACACACAATACCATTTATACGAATATCACTAACAAAATGAATTCAGGAACATTATGTTTCAACTCGTGTCTAGGCAGCGGTGGCCAAGGTTTCGGCACATGTGCATCAGCTAGAAAAATACGATGGACTTGTTCCGATCTTCATAAACGCCAACACTGGAGTATTTAGAGAATTCTCGACCATCTCGTTCGGGGCACGTGGTGATAGTTATTACGAATACCTTCTGAAACAATGGCTGCAAACCGGGAAAACGATAGACTTGTAAGTTTTCTATTCACTTATTTTATAAATGCCTAGCTACTGTTGCCAAGCTGATAAGGAGTTGAGTCTACTTAGTAGCAATCCTATCAGTCACAACTAACATATAATCACATTTTGTTTACAGTTTGCGCGAAGACTACGTTACAGGGATATGGGGTGCGGAAAAACACCTCGTTCAGTACACAGCTGCCAACAAGTATCTATTTCTTGCCGAATTAACCGGCTCGCAAAAAGACATAAAACCAAAAATGGTAATTGCCTTATCTGCTTTTCGGAAGAATATAAAATAACTCTATTGTTCTGCAATCTGTAACACTTGATTGTATTTTTGAATATCGGGTAGGACCATCTCACATGCTTCTTGGGAGGCACATTGGCTCTGGGAGTTCACAATGGCTTGCCATCCGAGCATATGAAATTTGCAGAACAACTTGTACGTACCTGTTACCAGACTTACGCGATCCAGCCAACTTTCCTCGCTCCTGAAATCACCTACTTCAACATTCGGGTAAGTGCCCGACTTCAATCAGGTCCATATTGCGGCACGTGTTGCATATAGAAACATAGGTTCGTTTGATCTTCCTTGCAGGCTCCACTATCGGGTGATGCAAATCAATTAGACATGTTTGTGAAAACCAATGACGCTCATAACTTGCTACGTCCGGAATTTTTGGAAAGTTTATTTTACATGTGGTACTTGACGGGCAATAAAACTTACCAAGATTGGGGTTGGCAAATATTTCAGGTAAAAAGAATCACTGTAGTTTCCATCCGATTATTCCCAGAGATATTTGTACACCATTGCATTAAATTATCTAATTATTACAGGGCTTCGAGAAGTATACAAAAGTACAGCATGGATATACGAGCATTGGTAATGTAAGGAGTACCCAAAACACACGTCCCCGTGATATGATGGAGAGCTTTTGGCTTAGTGAAACTTTGAAATATTTATATTTATTATTCGATGATTCTCGGAAGCTAGTAGATCTGGAAAAATGGATATTTAATTCTGAGGGTCACATTCTCCCAGTCTATGATTCATAACGCATTCTAAAGCACGACTGGAGGTCTTATTTTGGTGGAAGAAAATCATTTCCAGAACATTTTAGATGGAATAAACTGACTATTTAAGAAGTAGTAGTTTACAATAAAAAAAATCATCGAATGTCTTTAAATTGGATGAAAATAATTAATTAGCCAAAATTAACTTGAAAATTTATCATTGTTAATAACATATTGTCATGTAAGTAGGTGTAATTAAATAACACACAATTTTGTATTGACTCGATGATAATTCACTGTTAGAATGTGTGTGTTTGTGCGTTCAAACCGGTTAATCAGAATGATAAGCAATCAAATCGTACTTAAATCTCTTCAGTCTCAGATTCAAGCTACTCGAGGTCCAAGTCACAAATAATAGTTAATTTTTGCACAATCAAATCTGTAGAGATATTAATAATGGTATTAAAGCAACGAATTAAGAATTTGATGTTTTTTCTAAGTTGGACTAGGAAAGTGGTTCAAGTCTATGAATATGTACAATACAATTAATACGAGAATCAGTGCTCTGGCACTGAGCAAGGGTGTATTATAGTTGACATTATTATTACGTATCAAATTTTCTAGTCGTGAAGTTATGTCATCATGCAAGACTCACACCAAAGCGAAATTGGCACTGGTGTTTGCGTTACAAATCAATACCGTCGAATAACGCAGCATAAATTATTGAGTCAACTATTCATATTGATATGCGTTAACACTGTGTTTTTAGTGAATAAATAGAAAATTAGAAATTGATGATGAAACTAAAATTTTAGCAATAATTTAAATCCAACAATCCGCAGAATATCCTCTCATTAGTAAAGTCCACTAACTTGCGAATAGAAAATGAAAACGAAATTTATATTACTTAGAAGGACAAAAAAAAAAATAAAAAAAAACCGTTTTGCGTGTAACAAGAATTTGTTGGAATGGAAAATAAATTAAATCTAAAAAAAAAAGCCATCTTACATTACACACACAGCTTCAATTAATCCAAATAAGTAACAAGTACGCGACAAATCGTTGACGAAAATGGAATTCGGACTCTTTTTAAATTTCTTAAATGTTCCCGTAGAATTTTCTGCAAAAGGTATTGGTCATTGTTACATCATAGGTGGTATGGATGTAAAAGGTCATCTAGGACATTTTAGTGAGTGCAATTTTAAATAATGGGCTTTCCAATGGAATTCTAATGTCTACTAACGAACTGATCGATCGTACAGTGTCAACAGTTGTAGCTAAATGATTCTCATACAAATTTTTCATGTTCCTATCTAAAGATCAAAAAAGTTTCATGAACAGACGAGTATAGATATTAAAATCTGTACCTTCCACAAGGCTTAAGATACTGTTTGTAAAATAAGTTTTCGATCGCACAAGAGTTGGTTCATCTGCCTTATTCACTTTTTCCCCCCATTATCTAGTTGTACATAATCGAAAAAAAAAAAATCGTATAACTACTACAGTAGCCACTTTGAGACATGGCTTCAAGTAAAGGTGGCTTGCTTCATATCAGCTTCGGTAGAATCTGAGTTGAAGCTGCAAATGATGAGAACTGAATTTCAAAAAACATTAATTCTTTTATATGACCACACGTTTAAAAGATTTTAATAACCAAACCTCAATGGAATTCTTTTAGCCATGGCTCAAAAAAATAAATATCATTCAAGAAATAAGTATAATAAATAGATTACATATATTGTTAATGACATCTGAAAACGAATTGCACTTCAATTATCTGAATCTCTCATCTCGATAACATTTATAATCAAATCATTTTCTTACAATAAATTTGAATTCACCGCTATACTTACATAGGGTATCTACGTAAGCTGTTATACCAAATGATCATCATTATACATATTTCAATTTGTAATAAAACCTATCAGTTGTGTAAATATGTAAATATTGTTCCTTTTTCATCACATACCAAATTGTTATATTTATTACGCTAGAAATTCATACGTATTTTTATGAGATCTCATAATCAGCATTTCCCTGCGCTCTCTTGATGGTACACAAATTTCGATAACTCTTTAATTTGTATTTTTTTCATCAGATCTGATTATTGAGAGAAATATTTTTTATTACCTCAGTATTTACATCCACGCTTTAAATAGCACCTTATAATTTAAGTATCGAAAAGTAATTAGTTAAGCGGCCGATATACAAAGAGAATTAGATGAAAAACGGGAATCTCTTTACAGATTATCTAAAAATAGACGATTTATGGTATATGATAATGAGAAATTGAAATAATGTCATAATATTAATATCAAACGTATAATTAGGATCAAGCAGCATTGCATATCCAGAGTGGAGGCACCCTGAAAAACCACTGCTATTATTATTTATATTTAAATTGTTAAACATTACGGAACGATAATTCGAATATTTTACAGTACGCTCTTAAACCCTAACATTCTTTCCATTTCATTTATTTAGAATAAATTAGTATCAAAGTTATATATAGAAATATATATCTAATATATATATATTTAAATATATTCATATACTATGTGTACGTACATCACTTTGTCACACCTTTCTATTAGTTTTATTTTGCTTTTTATTTCACAGCGCATCAATTTGCAGCTGTTGGACTATCTACACGATTACATGGTAAGTCTAACATAATACACATACATATTATATATATATGTTTTCTTCAATAATTCAGTCTGTACAAATTAAAATATCCACCGGATAACATTATCATCAGGTATTAGTTCCGGAAATATTCAAGGCTGGTAAGGAAATGAAATAAAGAATAAAAATAAAATATATATATATATATGTATATAATAAAAATTTGATGGATATTTTAGCTGCTCGTGAGAAGGAATGCCCAAAAAAGCTTCTGTGTATAATCGGTGTATGTCATCCCGAGTAATTCTATAATACATAATCCAAATGGGGGTTTAGGTCCCTTGCGTTCTACTGATATAATAATTTACTTTTTTTTTCCTAATCAAAAGAACGCCACCACACCCTACTATGTTTGTAAATTTCGTAATATCGTTTATTAGTAATATACCTGACAGTATATTAATCAAATTTGCCCATCTAGTTATGTTCAGAGACGAATTGTTCATTATATTTTACGTTCTGATATGAAACGTATTTTAATTCTATTTTTATTTTTATAAATATATATTTTTCATATGTAATAACCGAATCTCATAGTATCGTACAATCGCAGCACTGTTGTGTAAAAGATAGGCACTTTATAACGCATGAATTGTCTTCGTTATCGTAATCGACGGTTTTTTTTCCGTCAGGTGTGTCGTAGTGAGAACCGTTTTTCTCAACTTTTGGTTTTGGTTCAGGGGCTGGTAAGGTCTTCTCGACAATCGGTACCGCTTCTTCGATCGCTTCGGTATCTGAAGACCTCAAGGTTTTCGACGTCGTATTTGATGGTGAAGTTTTTCCGGGTCTAACGTCATCCGGTATGTCAAAACCAGGCGACGGGGGAACCGATACTCTGCAGAGAGGAGGCGGCGAGTCGCCGGACATCATAACACTGGAAATGAGAAATTAGAAAAAATATATAAATTAAAAAAAATAAATTTAATCTAGGATGGTCTATATATTTTTTAGCTGATGATGGGAAAGAAACAGAAGCTAGTAACTATCACGATGTTAATAATGAGTAAAGTTGCGAAGAGACACACGAGTCTAGAGTTACTGCAGTAAATGAGTAAAAGTACGAGCTGGCATGATGAGCAAGCTATTTTTTAAACTGAGTATGCAAATGATTCAGATTTAAATTTCGATTCTTATAGCTGTCTGCTGCACAATTACGGGATCATAAATTACGTAGTTCAATTGCGGATGGGTGTTATCGAAATATACACAATATTTATGTAATACATAGTTATTATATGTATATGTACATATATTATGTACTGCACGTGTGCAATGAGAGTTATTTAATACGGGTCGTGCAGTTCTAAATATGACATTTGAAACCTACCCAGCTGGGTCATGTTTCCTACCAGATATGTATACGTATATTGTACGTATTACAGATATAATCCTAGGATCTGAAGTCAGCAGCTACCAGTAAGGAAGATGTAGCACAGATGGGGAAAAAGTCTAGTATTCGATTTTTTAAACTCCGGATTACCTTTAACTCATCTTGGCATATCCGTCAATTATTACGTATGTAATTACGATAAACAAGACGTGTGTACATGTTACTACGGGTATAAAAAATCGGAGGATCGTATATCAATAAATTTTAAATCCAACTTAATCTCACATCATTATCATGATATTCGCATTGCTCGAGATTCCAGAACAATATAAAATAATAAAATTTCATAATATAACCGTCGCTTCTCCTTCAACTATTAAAAATACACGATGTAATATACGTGGACAAATTAATTGTATCAGTTAACGTTGACCTGCAGTAGTAGAGACGTGTGTTATACCTATACGTTAAACAATATATGTACATAATCTGAATCAAGATTCTCGAGTGTCGGTTCGTCGTGAGGTCGGATTTGGAGTTCAAAGGTTGATATGTATATACAGTGACGTCCCTGACTGCAGATCTAATAGACTGATATGAATTTTAAACTTCATTCCAACTGGGATTAGAACATCAAACGTCTTATCATAAAAATGTCCATTTTCTGCCTATGATCTATCAAACATTGTATGTGTACTATTTCAAATTTAACGATTTTCGATTTCAAATTCGACGCCTCGTGGAATTCGATAATAACACAAAAATAATACGTGTTATGAGTCGATATAGATAATCTGTACAATCCTCTTGATCCGACCTGCGCATTGATATATTGAAGAAAGCATCGTAATTTATTTCATTCAAAGGTTAAAGATGTGTCGGCGGCCCATATAATTATCAATTGATTATATTCAATTTTTCAAATGGATTAATGATATATAATTACAAGAGAAAAAAAAGAAAAAAAACATTATCAATAACATACCACCGAACTGTTTTTATAGGATGCATTCTCGCCTCCTCTTCTTTTGTCAACGACAGATAAGACATCCTTGTCATAATACGCGCAGAGCACGTCTTGCAAAGTGAAAAAATAATCCAGAGACGAAAATAAAAAAACTCCAATATATTTATCCTTCAGAGATATTCGACGCGTTTATTAACAGATATAATTTATTCACGTCTCAAAGTCTTCTCCATTCATAGCCAAATTAATATAAATTTATACTGCAGTATCACCATCATATTTTTTTAATATAAACGAAACTTTTCACTTCCATCAAAATGTCACGCACTAACACTGGTCGATATAAATGTGACAATATTTTTGACGATCGCACACATGAAATATTTTCGATGAAAGTTTGTGAAATTAAAAGAATTTTTTTTCTCTTGCTTGACGTGAGAAATGAAAACGTACGACACGACCACTCGGCGCAAGAACGTAGACGTGAATATCCAGCAATGGTATATAGTAATAAATATTCAAGCTATTAAACTATCCCACTAATTGTAAGAAGCGCCTTGAGGCCTCCAATCATCAAACTACAACTAGAACAAGAACTTCACCTTATTTCATTTCTTTTCATTACACTAATCGCTGATCGACGATTGCTTTCTAGATTAGGTAGGTGAGATCAAAAACATTATTTTATTCTCTTATCAGTCGTATATCCGTTTAAAATGTACCTATTATATAAGACACAAAAAAAGGGTCTCCGAATAGACTAATAGACTGCACTTGGTTTTTATTTTCCTCAGTGTTTCAGCCTCACTACGTAACCGGAACGTTTTCCTTCAAGGGATGTGGAATTTTCGCAGCTGCCGGGTGGACCAAATCGCACCCTATTTTTACCCCTCGAAGGGAACAGCCATCGTGGGTATATACAATGAACGAGTGACGTGTCGTTATGTACTTATAGGTACGTTCGCATCACAATCGGTTGTAACCGATAGTAACGAAATCCACGAAAGTTTCACATCACCACGACGACAATACACAATGGAAATATATGTACATACTTGTACACGTATGAAAGTTCCTTCAGGGCACCTTTTTTTTTTTGCTTGCTTTTTTCAATCTTATTGATTAGAAAATTAATTGAAATCAAAAATTGTTGCACTGTCACGATCTGAATCTTGGTCACAATAAGTTGGGACTGTATATGATTAGATTCGTTTGATTTTTTTAAATTTATTCATTTATTTATTCATTTTTTTCATGTGTTGTAAGCAATTGTTGAACGTTATAGTGTAGCGCACTATTTGAAAATATATAACGTTATAAGCGGCGAGAACGCGAACTATATCTCTAATAATGATGATGATTAAATGATTTAAATGATTTAATTGATGATAATCAAGCACGTTATCAGAACGACCTATTATTTCCTATTTCCTAGACACGCTTAAGGTTTACAACTCGTACGAGAGGAGGACGTGTACATACGCTTCGTATGCCGGCTAACAACTAACTGAAGTAAGCTGTATCATCATTATTATACCCACGTAGTATAGGTATAGGAGCAGAGGAGTAGCAGACGACTGCTGCAGCAGCCTAAAAGCAGCAGTCTCGTTTGCGATCTAAATGCAATTTCTCGACCGGATTTTAAAACACAGGTGAATATAGGGAACGTTCATCAAAAGAGACCAGCCCGCTTTGGGACAGAACAGAATTTAGCGTGTTAGCTTAAAATACAATTTCAATTACCAAAGGGCGTGTGATACAGAAGTAAATACGAAAATTACGTTCAAAAAATGTCATCATTAAAAAATTGATCATACTACCAATAAATAAAGATGTATGAGTTTTAGACTTTTCAGTATTAATAATTTTTTTTTGTCTTCATTAAGTGCTGAAAGTAGGGCGTAATCGCTTGAAATGCGAAAACTTTAAGTTGCATGAAGTTTGTGGTGAAAAAAATCGGAGAAGTTGTAAAAGTAAAAATTTGCCATGACCCTTAATGTGCAGGCGCATCCAACCGTATATTATTCGAAATACGATATACACGTTTACATTTTCGATAGAGAAATCTTCAATGTCTGCAGTATCCCCTCAATAGTTTTATGTGGTGGATATAATGCGATTAACCTGCGCAGAATACCAATAAGAGTAACATTGATATTATAGTTTCACTTCACACAGTCTTCTACTACGTGTAACTATATACCTATTTAACCTGAGAAAATCGTCTTCATATTGGATATCTTGACATCAAAATTCAAACATATATAAGCGCAATAATTATAAACTATATTAAGTTATAATTTGATTGACCAAAGCAAGAGCACAATTTATTCATTTTTTTTCAACTTTTTTTATTCCTCATTTCATTTTTTCCGAAGAATTATTGGAGAGATCAACGGGCTCAACTTGCATAAGAAATGTCTTTGCCGTCTCTCTCTCTCTCTATATTCGCCTACGCCTAGGCAAATCGACTATTCGATTATGTGGATTTTTTTCTGGTTTATAATGATACTCAACTAACGGTCTGCAGCAAGATTGATGTGTTATAGACTTGAGAAATAAGCAAAGAAATAAAATAAATAAATAAATAAAAATGAGGAAAAAAAATTCTTTGGATAAAGTAAACGGGACTTCGAGGACGGTTCGCATAATAATAACAATAACAATAATAACAAATGTCACATCCCAGATTTTTTCTGTATAAAGCGTTATCAACTTTTCTAAATTTATATATGCGGGTGCGAGTTGCATCGATTATGTCATTAGAGTTACTAATAGATTTACACATTATACCTACTAAAAAAAAACGTGTCCAAGGCACATGAAGCATTGATTATATTGTAACCGGATAATAACTATACAGACATGGCGGATATAGAATATGGTACAGGCAAGAATTCTTAGGAGTGTGCAGTGTCGAGTATGCATGGATGCTATATAGTCAAATCAAACCGTGCTGTATATTGTAAGAAATGTACGTACACCGTTCGTCAAATAGAAAAAAAAAGACTCAATCAACTGTTGACACATCATAGATAATTATGAGCAAACTCATACGTATACTATCTCAAATTTTTTTATGCCTATATATTAATGTTTATAAGCCCCATAAATGATGTCATTTCAATGAGGACAAAATTATTAGAGGTGGTCCCTAAATACATGTAGAATGTTTTTTTTTGTCATTTTTTTTTTTTATATAGAATTTTTTTCTCACGTTTGCTCGTGTATCAAAGGTTACACTCGATTCGATAGACTGCTTCTACCAAGGTCCCTCCTGACCAATACCGCGTGGGCGAATAAACTAACATATACATAGGTATACCTAGATGCAGGAAATCTACAATATCTAATTGTTGGTTGATTTCAAAGATCCTTTTGCTTTCAATTTCAGTCAAGTTTAGAATGTAATGATAGCAGTGCACACAGGTATCACAATCAGTGAAATTTTTATCTAATTATTTGATAATAATTTCAAAAATTGTAAAAAACAAAACTAAAAATAGCCTATTTTACACATACCAATCTCAGGTAACAGAATACTGAATTCTCTCGCTTGACGATTCTTTTCGAACAAGATATGCGTTGGATAAAATAAGGAAACAAAAACGTACCCCATATAGTAGAGTAAGGACATATTTTCTTCCTTGAACATCACCATTATTTTATTTTATTTTATTTTCTTTATTTACTTTTTTAAAATTCTCTTTTGGTTTTTCTTGATAATCTGAACTTAAAAATAACGTTCCCAAGGTATTGTAGCGGAGCGGAAGAGGTGTTAGCGCAACAGAGAATTTTAACGCACTAAACGTCGCGGGCATCGTGGTCGTAGTCGATTACTGTACTATAAGATTCCAGTTTGGCATAGACGTACCTATACATTCGAACGTGCAAAAGGTACAAAAGAATTAAAAAGAACTCCACCTGAAGTACCTCTATACAAACCACCTACACTCATGATTACTACTCAACATTTGAAAAATACTACATTATGCAGCTCGACAGATTATTTGCTTGTGAAGGAGAAATTCGAATACGATATTGTTATAAAGTTCGAATCACCACGTATAGAGTCTGCATACTTATAATATTACATTTATACAATATATGACATAATATATTTTTCACTTGAAGCCAAAAAAAAAGTCTATTTTTATAAGCTCATACCTTCTCTGTCAGCAGAGATTGATTTTTTCTTTGATTTGCGATTCGCGGACCAACTATATACGGTACTGCCTGTTATATGTAGAGTTTCAAGTTAGTCACCTGCGGGGCGAATTCTAATGCTGTTATTTCTACTATGGGTGACGAATTCCTGCAGTACCTGCTCGCGCGGAGTGATGTGTAATAACACGTCATTTCAGCGAGAAAATGTTATACACAACGTTAAATAATTTTTCACAATTATTTTTAGTTGCTGATCTAACGTGAACCCTGAAACTATAATCTTTGTATCATACATCCTGTACGGAAATGGGATTAAAAAAATTAATGAAGAAATAAAAAGAAGGATTTGGAAATTTCGCAAGAAAATATCGAAATTTCAAAATGCCTTGCTATCCGATTTTTTTTAATTCAGTAATCGGGGGCGGGGAAGGCGGGGCTCTGAAGCATTTTTATTCTCGAGTTCGTTTAATTGTTCTATTCTCTCTGCATGATTTCGTCTGTTAACTTCTTCTAAAGATTTTTTTTTTTCGATTTTCTCATCGTGATCCACCTAAGTAACGCGTTCGAAATTAATTCATGTGGTATTGTTGAACGAAGATCGAGTTATTGAACCTGCAGATTCTGAGACCGACACGTGCGTACATTGTAGAGATAACTACGTGGACATAGGTATACATATATACATACCATATACCTGTTACACGAGTTACACGATGTGTTAAGGTGTTAACGAAAACTAAAGCCGGTCAATAATTATATTTATGATTAGATATGTTTCTCCTCGAGTTCTCTAGGACACGACACAACGATCATGGGTCATAATATAGGTTGTATAATGTTCAATCAACTAGAAACGCGTGAACGGCGTACGCTTTATAGTTTCGTTTGACTTGACTATATGTATAGCTGTGATAAAATAATCCGAGACGTACCTTCGGTAGGCTCGTTTGATCGTTCAATTATATTACAGATACAATGCCGCACATTAATTACTGATTTTCTCATGTGTTTTTTATTTCATCTTCGTTAATTTATTTGTACATTTAATGATCGAGCAACCATTTATATATCACCATAATATTATCACCTATGAATAAGGGAATATCAAACCATTGAGAGCATTCAATTATATTTTACTTGATAGGCATTCACGGTCGAGCTTAAATGGCCGGTCAAACGTACGTGGACGTAAGTTTTGTAGAAAATATATTTATCGTACGTAAAAACTAGAAACGTCGAGCTGAGATTTTTCTTTATCTCACATCAGTATATGTTTGTTGCGATGAAATTGCGTTTAGATATAATATACATGGTATATTTTTGACTTAACCTTGTAGAATTTAGGAATATGTAACAAGTTGTAATAATTGCGGAAAACAAGTTTATGTTTATTTTCGGATTTAGTGATTAAAACTTACTCGTACTCCCCCCGTTGCGGTAAAGGATTTGGAAAGCGCATTTTAATTGTAATTGCAAGCTCTTGTTGATTTTATCTACTGGAAATTATTCAACACTTTGAAATATTATGTTTTTTCGAATTAATGATGTAACGACGATAACAGATCATGGAATGACCAACTATCAAATATTGTGTGAAATAATTCAGATTCTAGCAAGCACCGCACGCCCCATATGATCGAAACAGTCGAAACGCTGGAGTGAAATTTGAAACTTTATCGACGACGGCGCTCCTATCGCACGCGATCACGGATGTACTCGTGATTCGTGCTGGACCGGATGCGGACGGTAGGTTAAATATTCGAAACGGGCTGAAATCTTGTCACACATAATTTTATCGTGGAAAGATAAACACTGAGTTTTTTTAAATTTTGTATTTCAATCTACGACCACGATAAAAGAGAAAAAATAATGAATTTTTCAGGAGAATAATGCCTACGAGGAACTACAAACATTTACGAGAAGGAAAAAAACTTACCGATCGTCGGATTTTGAATAGTTGTTTGCACAATAATGGACAGAATCGTTATTTTCAACGCGTATAAAATTCCTCTGGAGGAAATACAATTATCTATGAAATAAAATGCATGTAATAAACTTTGATTCAATGGATATGGTTTTTCGATTTTTGGTTAAAGTATAAACTCTTTCTCGCGCGTCACTTATCCGAAACTGTCACGTTGCTGCAGGTAGGCAAAAGACTGTTGCAATGTGATACGGCGCGTATCGATATTTCATTGAACAAATGAATTACCGGTGGCAGTCAGACTTCGTTGGTGAATTTTTCTCGTTCAATCTTGATATTTGAATCCCGATCTTTTATATAACTGCAATTGCAGAGCTGGTCGCGTGTGTTCGGAACCTTTCGCACAGGTTCGTATTAGTAATTTATACGAGGATAATTTTCTAACGATTTAGCAAATCGGAATGACCGTCGTCTGCAGTCGCGTAGTAGATTATATACGGACACTCCACGAGGGACGAGTTTGAATTTAACAGATTAATGGGGCGATTTTCAACACGTATATCTGCTCGGAATTTCGCATGATTACGAGTAATAAATGTTGCCAGATGTTCAGCTCATGTACGGTGACATGTGTTCGAAACTAGGCCGATCTAAATGAAGTTTTTATTATTTGTAAACAGTTAAATACTACAATTGGTCACATGTATTGCAGATTTGATTACGCTATAATTCCTCATCCGTTCCTGCTACTGCGGCATCTGCAACTATTATTATGCAATTACCGTTACGTATGTATACATTCCCACTGCAGTACATATAAACTATACATAACTAATTCACTCTTTAGAAATTATTTCATCCAACGGGAGTCGAGAATCGATTGGCGATTGTTAGAACTCGACTAAAAATAAGAAAAATGAAAATTCTAATCAGAATTCATTGATGCTTGTTCGGAACGTATATCGTAATTGATCATTGAATCGCGTGCTCACGATTCAACTCGCCATCAAATAATAATAGGCGATGAATATATAGTTGAGATTTCACGCGTCGTTTTGAAAAAGTTGTCCGGCCCACTCTCAAATCGTCTGCACGGCAGATATCACGTATACGCAAATAGATCGTTGATAACAAGTAGAAAATGTGATACTACCCAACATTTGAAAGTTGGAGCACACGTGCCCGCATCATTATTCGGAGTAGTAAACGTGCGAATTATGTAAATTTGAGTTTGAAGCAAATATAGTATATCTTACGATGGTTAAAAAGATGTGCTCGAATTTTAGATTTTCTCTATTTTTAGAGAATCACATAATAGTTCTGAGATTTTTTAAAAACTTTAAGTTCATTGCATTGGAAAATATATGACCAGCTGTTATATTTTCCTTGAAAATTCAACCTTTGAAAAAATGTTCACAAAAAATCTAAAATTCGGAGATACTTATACGTGACGATTTACAGAGTTAAAATGCAGTGCGTATTTTGATATATAATATTGCGTGTTTCGTGTTCGGTTAAATAGAGTCTGTAAAGTAAAGTTAATTGTGGATTTCTAAGCATAAGGTATTCGGCAGCAGCGCACGGTGTAGAAATGAGGAATTATAGTTGTTCCTGCTGGAGATCAATCTTAGGGTTGGTGATTTAGTGGGATTTACTATCTGATCCAGACTCCAGTTCAACATGACTCACCCATCTTCGTGATGTTTGTGCTTCTTCTTGTTCAGGATGACCCAGGTACGGACGTGGAGTTTTTTGCTATTTTTTTCCTTTTTCGGACGGCCAAAGTTCCGCCCACTACGTCCCGAGGATCTTGACTGCGAGAACATATCCCTTCCTTCCTTTTCTTCTTATTTATTTTTTTCTTCTTCTATTTTTTAGCGTCAATTTCTCTCAGTTCTACAATATTAGCTCTTATTGTTAGTCCTCTTCTTTTCGCAGCTTTGTCAAGAAACCAAGTTTTCATTGACTTAGTATAAATTACCCGGTATTATTTATATCTGAAAGGTTTTTTGAAATAAAATACTAATAAATTCTTAGTACATAAAAATATAAACGCACGTTATTCTATACATAAAATTACCATGTACTTTAGTTCCATATATTGTATACACGAATTAGCTTTTCTTTTATGTTCACTCAAACATGAACTGAGGATGTTACATTAGAATGGTCACAGCACAAAAATTTTAAACATAAAACGAGAGACCTCAACACCGACGACGGCTTTCACTAGACCGCACAAATTCAAGGTCCTGTAGATTTACAATGCTATGAGCAGAGCCTATATTAATGTTCTGTTGCGATAAGATTTAAAATTCACGCGCAAACCAACCTGGATAAGATTTTGATCCCATCCTTCTCCAGAATAACCGAAAATTTGATAAATTATTCGAAATACGCGGTCAACTACGAGATCGACTCAAGAAGAACAGGAAAGTAAAAATAATTGACCACCACAAAATTGCACGAGTATACCAAATGCAATGTCGCCGACAAAATTAAAGTTTGATGCAGTGACGCGAAGCTGACACATTATGGGGAACCGTTCCACGGGTCGCTGATGACCTCCCATGAACTCCAGCACCTTCTACCTTCTACACAGGTACGCGATGTTCCCCTCCCGATTTCTCCCGCGTATAGGTATGTACGTACGTAATGTAGGTATAGTGTATAACGGTGCTTCTCGTTTCTTTCCATATGGTTTCAATTTTTTCATTCGAATTAGTTATTTTTTCATACGTTTGTAACAGTGCGTAGTATACATATGCGTAGGTTATGTGCAGTATGGTTGGGTTGAATGGAATGAAAATCGCACCGACGATCGGCAATTATTTGGAATTGCAAAGGATGATACTTTCAACTTTTGAAACTATACTTCAAATAGAGATTTACCACAACGCGCTTTGGCTGAACGCCTCCGTATGTGCTGTAAAATTACGCGCCATAATAACCTCAGATTAGATACAGACGCGATGAGAAATCGTCAAGGGTTAATTCGGAGTCACGGACTCGTACAAGACAAAACCATACTTTATTTTAACCATTCACACATATGATCGATGCGCGCACACGAGAACACTTGAATAAAAGTTGAATGCTCCAACGAATATACTGACAATCTTTTTTTGTTTTATAAAATCTAGAACAATGAAACATATTTATCTCGGTACTTAACATTCAAAAAATATTTATTGGCTGCCGAGAAACATACGTTTGAAAATGCTGCCGCCAGGGCTACGGTGACATTTGCATGAATTTTGTGGCTGTCAAAAAAAAGTGCAGTTCTCAGAAGGGTTCGAACGCGGCAAAAAAAACGTCAGCATGCAAACATTAGACGTTTGACTCTCCATTTTGCGCGCTGCAACGGATGGCTAAATAATGAATCTACTCTGACAATGTGTATATGCTAAGAACAAACAATTGGTCAAAGTTGTGTATAGACGGTATAAAGAATATCGTCGTTCTCTCTTTCTCAAAGCAAAGCTATAATATCGTCATCACACGACGCTATACGTGTTCAAATGTCACCAAAGTCACACCCGCTCGGATTGTTAAACACGCCCTGAACCGTAACGTGCTGCATACCTGTGGTACGTTAAAAACTTGAGCCTCAAATTTGACCTTCCTGTAGCCGATTGCAAGTACTTATACAGCACATTATATCCATAATATCCTAGTTTTACATACTAATTGAGCAAATAACTGTAACCAAATGTACCTGTACAAACTTATTCTTAAGTGTTGTGAAAACTGATGCAAACCTAATATTATCTGATACAGAACACAGAAACCGAATTGCCATAATATCGTTGCACTAAAGAAGAAAAGAGATCGTTGGCCGGCCATGAAAAAAAGTGCATTATTTGCTGCTGCTATCGCTTGATATTTCATAAAGTGGTAAGAAGGATGAAAGAAAAAAAATACAACAGCTGTTATTATCGGCATTATTGCAGCTGCCAACAAAATTTATTTACAATCGTTTAAGGAACTGTTTGTATTATAAACAATGGGAATAACTGGTACCCGATGATAACGGTACATTGTATTATTATACCTACTTCATGGGAATTATGAACCACCACGTCGCGATTATTGGTCGAAGATAACAAACTACGAACAATCGCCGAATGGATTCAATTAAGGCCTGACCCGTTTGGTCGGCGAAAAAATTATTCTACGAATTGACATTGGTAATAATCACGAGAGAGACCGGTGGTCATTGGACTAACATTACATTTATCACAATAAATTGATTCTACACATTTTTTTATTCTTTTTTCTCTTTAAAATGATGGAAATTATTTTGTCTGGATGTAAATTCGACTCGACGACTCCAGAAAGTACAAGAGACCGCGTGCATGCATGTCAACGGAACTCACACGGAACACTAAACAAAAATTGTGATACTATAAGAAGTTCTACAACCGCCGCTTGGTTCAAGTGGCTCATAGCGCAACTGTACTGTAATATGCTATATCTCGATATGGGAAAAGTTTAAATTACGAATATATTATATCCTTAATGGACACTAAGGCGTTCCACTTTATATGATCTCTTAGTGGACGGTGAAGTGGTCACCAGTCACCTATTTTCCGTATGTGCATTGCTATGGGGCGTTCCACGTGAAATCCTTGATCATCACAATCTGACCTACACAATTTTTCGTTCTATCAAACAAAACCTTGTTCTTTGTTTTTCTTAAATCCTAAAATAGAGATACGTATTCAAAAACCACACCTTGACCGATAACTTTTAAACATTTGAATGAAAATTCTTGAAAACATTTTTTGTTGTATCCTAAATCGACAAAACTCAATTCAATCAAACTGAAAATACTTATGAATGAAAATAATTTTCCATTCTATACAGAATTTTTGAAGATGATTTGAACATCCGATTCCCTGGAGAAGAAAACAGATTCTGAAAGTCGTACGAAATCATCAGACGCTGATCGATTTGACATGGAACGCGCCATAGTCTTGTCTTTATATTCTTTAAGTTGCATCATCATGCGCATGGTCGCAAGAGCTGTGTGAAGCTGACCAACGTACTATACATGCACATTTATGCAATACAATCACACGCCCATCCTTGTATAGCGACCGCAGCTCACGACGACGACGACGACGACGAATACGACGTCGAGTATAAAGTTATACTATAAGAGGCCTGATGCTGAGAGCAGAGCAAAGCGGGTTATAAAATCAACTGGAGAATGTTGCCGAGTGAGATTTCAGTGTACTAGGTATATAAAATAAATGCTATCTTTGCAGACTTTGGAATAAAGCAACGTTTGTAATAACATTTAAAATGTCAATTCCTCATCCATTTCTTCAGACTTACTATCGAGATGAAGAAATTTCGGTGAGGGCTAATCGAGCATATACCCATTTTACCTGACAAATGTGACGATATTCATTGAATCAAGAAATAAAAATATTAATAATAATAACGATAATAATAATAGATAATTACTTTGGATGACTAGAACAGAACGGATTTAAATGACTATATATATTTCGTAAGACTGTGACTTGAGACAAACCATAAACTACATAAATATATGCATGACGCTAACCACAAGTAAATGCGGTGTATTATCTGGTGTATCATTTTTCCAAAGGACTATGCTCTAGATTTAATGTATATCTCTTTGGTAATGATTGTTTTGAAAAGCTATTAGGATCTTGATTGCTTAAGCGGTTGCACTCGTCATATTTTTAAATTTCATATATCAGAGAAGAATTGACTGTTTAGTACATGCGGAAAATGAACTCCTGCCAATAAGGTGTTAGAAATTTTTTTGGTAACATTGAAATTTGTAATTTTTGTTTTCTATCTTTCTTGGAATTTTTTAACGATTAACGAGAGCTCTAAATATTAATCACTATCTACTCTGATCATTTTTGGAATGAAATTTGAAATTCGTGAATACATCATGGATCGTATCAAAATATTGTCACCCTGTAGTATGTATATTGTTTCGAACATATAGTATATATAGAGATACCTACGTAGGATGAAATCATAAAAATTCTGCCAGTCATCATATGCTCCTCAAAATCAAATCCCGACGTCGCGTTATTACAAATATGATTCTTACCCACGGTTCTTCACGCCCATGAAGTACAAAATAATTCAATAGTTCTTCATGTAATGATGGTAAATGGCTCGTCCATTTTCATTTTATCTGCTTACGTCAAACCGTAGTTTCAAGGGAATATTCCTTCCTTCTGTCACGGAAGTCAGAAAGCCTATGAAGCACAAGTTATTATAACAAAAGAAGCGGATGTTCTCAAGATGCTCTGGGAAACCCTATACGCCCACTGCAGTGGTCAAGTTACTCACAGAAATCGGCAGCGTCTGCGTAAGCGACGCGCCAAACTAATTCCCACGAACATGCATTTGACCTTCAGAGAAAAGTGGAAAGAAAAAAGTAAATCGGCAGACACCTACGAAATCCTGTAGACATTAATTTTGTTATCTGTTTGTACGCTTTTTTGGTGATTTGATCATAGGTCCTGTGTACTCGAATAATAAAATAATATGAGTACACATTATATGTTGACCGAGCCGACGTTGTTCAAATTTGACAATATTAACTACTTATGTGACGACAGCGAAGCCAACAATAAATGCGTCTAAAGTACCGGAAACAGCCCGTGTCTCGGCCCCCGCGAGGGTTTATTATTTTTCTCTCTTTCAATGAGTCTTTAAGTATAACAAGAAATGGTCTTCCCCTAGCAGACAACGAGACAGGGTTGATGGTTAGGGGGCTGGCCGATGACTAAAAACGTGTTCGTATAAGCGATTTGTTTCACAACTACCCGTTTTAACGAGGAAACAGTTGTCGCGATTAAAATTCAAAATTAGAAAGTGAATTTCTGCAACGGAAAATCACCTCCAACCATTTTGGATACGACGATTTTTCGTCCAATGAATTTTTTTCGCGACCAATAATCGACGGAATTCGACTTCTGACTCTTGAAGATCGTGCGATATGAAAGTATTCTGACTTCAAAAGGATAAAAATTGCAAAACGAACGGTTCCATAATTTTTGAGCCTTTCGAAAAACTCAAATTCGATTTGTACTCTCATTTCCACGCAATGATACTTGAGGGAAGTTATTTTGAAATTTTAATGAAAAGTTGATGAATGTTTATTAGATGAGGTACAACGAAGAGTCTGACTGGAAGTGTTAGAGCTCACAAATCGAGGGAATCCCGATTAAACACTCGTTATTGATTTGTTTTTCGTATCTATTTTCTTATACTTTACAATTGACGGAATTAAATTAACGTTGAATGGGTTTTTTACTCAACCGTAACCCTGACCCTCGCAAGATATACATTTAAATCGTTAATTCATGTATTAATATTTGGCCGTTTCACGAATCGTATATAGACTATAATAATGGAATAAAAAATGTGCAGGTACGTATGCTTCTTTGTATATTTACGTTTAATAAAACTTAGACATTAACGAACAATGCGGATAACTCAACACAATTTATCACGTGCAACACCTGGCAAACAGCTTTAATTGCCACGTAAGTAATTGCGCACATAAAAGCGAGTACATATTTTATCGTCGACGTCTTTGCGCAGGTTGCAAAGCAAACATAAAAATCTCCCACAGGAGAATGAACAGTCTCATGAAAGCGTTTTAATTCGTAACACACGATTTACATGAGAAAAACAAAACGTGAGAATCAGGACAGTGATAAATCAGATAGTTCGACTGATAATTTTACTTAGAAATTCAGTCGATTAAATTCAAAATTTGATGTTAGAAAATGTGGCGAAATGAATTGTGACCGTGATTTTTGTTAAGTCAAAATTAATTCCATAGGCCCCTTAGGTATACGTATACATTTGAGGGAGGGCTGATCATAAAACCTGAACAATGCAAAACCGGTTTTAAGTTCAAGAAAAAATGAAAAAAAAAGTGTATATATATATATATATCTTTCACCATAAACGAAGAACTTTGCCTGCTCCAAAATAATGTACATGCAATGGCAAAGAATATCGTCGGTACGTAACAGTGAGATCTTTAATTTCAACTCTCTGAATCAAATGCTGAAATGTTCAGGAATAATAATTGAAGAGAGAGATATAAAATCTGGTATGATAAATGAGTATTGAAAATTGAATTAAAAAACAAATTGCAAAAAAACACAGTCTCGCAAAATTAAACTCGTTCGCGCACTTTCTGCAAAGTTAGTGACGTCGCTTCGTGACGTCTTTCTTTATGCGTATCTCTTAAGACGCAAAAATGGCGATGCAGATAGTTCTCTATATGCATAAATGCAATGAGGAAATTGTTATACACATACATAAATAATCAAAGTGATTTGATAAATTAATGTTAGTTTATTCTTTTTTGGTGCTCACCTCTTCGAAGTACTCGGTACTTCATCGATGTTCCAGTTGTAAACATCGGCAAACGTTGTGATCGTATCCTTCATAATTTATTTATACTTCGGCGTTATGTAATTGAAACTTTACATTTGTATGTGATACATAATTATATGTATTATGAGATAATCATGTCACAATTATTTCTATTACTAGATCAGCGCAGCTTTGTGCAATACTGCAATACAATGTCACTTACTATATCGTGACTTTTGTCTATAAAATAATCGCGAATCCCCGCGCTATGTTTATAAAAAGGCACGTGCGCGTCCCGATGCGATGATGTTTCATATATTTGAATTGCGTCTTTATCTGGTCGGATTGAATTTTTTTAAATTATTATTCCACCAGTTTTGGTGGCACAGAAAGCGAACACGGTTAGAAAAAGTTAAACGCTTTCACTTTGCAACTGTTTAAAGAGTTTTTGTAATTGTTTTTGTGAATTAAATATAAATAACGCAACTGTCACAAACCACGAGGGCCGTCGCGCGCAACTATAAAAAAAAAAACCAAAAAAAAACAGACGAAACTCGTTCGACCTCGACGGTGTGGAAAGCCGGTACAAAGTAGAGATATCGTGTGTTGTACGAACTCTGTGATGGTGCTGACACTACAACGGACTTGAACAGTCTTCCGCTGAAGTTTCTGTTAACTTCTGGGATTCCGATTCAAACGTCGACTGCGCCTCTGCGGACGAAGTGAGAAAGATACGAACGAACGCGGGACAACTTTGCACAACTTCTGATGTTTTTATTTGTCCTTTTTCTACTCAAAATTATGAACACTTTTCAAGTTTCATTGAAACTCCACCAAGTTTTTGTCTGAGAAACAATACCTACTGGCAAAAGTTAACCTTCAAATTTTTTTGTTTTAATAATAGTTTGTTACAGAGGAACCTTGGAGAAAAAAAAATTGTCCAACACGTGAATTTGAACAGTTTTTCTTTCGCCCAATAATATCATTTTTATTCTAAAAAGAAACTAAAATTACGAAATTATAATTACATAGCTACCGCAATTGTTTCGAATTGGGCAGATTTCAATAAGTGATTCTTTTCTTGTAATCCCATTCCTACTGTCAATGTGTCATTGTTGTACATCTAAATAATTTTTATTACTTTTAGGCAGTGAATTTTCGAAATAAAGCGTATGGAATTCGAGAAACCTTCACCATTTAGTTCTCAAATTTTTTTTTATACTGTTGAAAACATTGGAATAAAAATAATTTAACTGGAAAAGTGGCCCGCTATATGCGTGTGTTCATGCGATGAATGAAAAAAAACGAAGTACGGTTTGAGAAGAATTGACCGACGTCTTACGAGTCGACCCGTATAATGCGTCGAGACATTGAACAATTCACTACACTTACTATGGGTATAAAATAGCTTTTCAAGGAGTACATTATAGGAATGCGTGTACAGATCCACAGAACCTTACCTACATACCTATTATAGTATAATCCGGCGACCACGAGTCCCGCTATAGTCCCATGGCTTGCTTTGTTCTCTGATTCTGTACGCGAAACTGTCCGACATTTGAATTGAGTGTTCCACGTGCATTTCCTATATACATGGCATGACTTCTTAATCTTATGTCAGTAACATTGTAAAGGCATTTTCCGGGGAAGCCAAATACTCCTCAATTCGAAAGCGTTTTTTTTTTTAGATTCAAATTTTTTTTTTTTAAAGGAACTAGAAACCTATGTTGCTATACATTTATAAGCCATTTCTGAATGTGTAGAGCAGATTTCATTGAAGTTATACACATACAGGAGAAAGTGATTGATGGGATTTTGTGTTCTTGTATACGATCTTGAGATCAGTTCAAGGGGATGAGATTTTCTGCAGACGAAAACACATTAAAATTGGGGTTGGTTCACGTTGTGTTTGAAAATACTTATTCAGGCCCTTTACGAGGGTGAAGCGTCGCGTCACCGGATTTTCTATGAGTCTATAGTTGGCCCTGAGTCGCAATATAAAGGAAATAGGGAGTTTTATTTATGGGGAGCACATTCGAGGGATGTACGCTTTTTACCCAAGGGAGACGTAGTCATGAAATCGCATGGGGAATGAAGAAGATTTCGTTTCTAGCTAAGAGTTTCTGATGTATAAGTATAAATCACCCGTAAAGAAGAAAAACAAAAACACCAAATTTTTTTAACAATTATCAAAATAATTATTTTTTAACATTGAATTTGCTCGCGAGAAGAGACTTACTCAATAATTATCATAGTTCGGATGATGGGGCAATTTTTGCTGTCTTCTTTTTCCGTTCAACGACGCCGACGAATGTCCAAACATCTTCGGTAAGAAGCTGCGGTTCTTCGAATGCTGCGAAGTGACCACCACGAGGTGGATGATTCATTTGAATCAGATTACGGAACCTAGACTTCATAAGCCACTCCGGCGTGTACATAATTTCGTGGGGAAACGCCACGCAGGCTGTGGGCGTGTGAATTGGAATTCTGAAAATGATGAGAAAGGAAAGAAAAGAAAATTGATCAATTCTGTAAATTCTACTTTTGAAAAACTATTTACAACAATAGATAACTTACTGGTCAATCTTCAATGCTCGGTGAGCAGTGGATGTACTTTCAGCGTACAGACGAGCGCTTGTTGTAATGGAATTTGTAACCCAATAAACCATCACGTTATCCAAAAGTTCATCAAGCGTAAATTTCTCCAGCAATTTACCATCCTGGCTGAATCTGTATTCCGGATTCGTCCAAGTGCTGAATTTTTCCAGAATATAAGCAGCGAGACCGGCTGGAGAATCGGTCAGACCGATACCTAAAAATGATCGATGAATTCATCACCTTCGTTCGGATCATAAAGATCAAATACTCTTACCAACGGTGTCTGGCTTCGTTGACTGGATGTGTGCATAACCCGACTCTTCGAGTATCCGGGACCAGTGATGGCTCAATGGGTACACTCTTGAAGCATATTTCTCCTCAACGATCAAAGACGGAAAGAGGGAGCCTAGCATAATCAACATTTGAGACCAAGGCGACAGATCGACGCATATTAAGTGTAATCCTTCAACGCTGAAATGATTTGAAAAATAGTCACTGGTTTGTTTCATAGAACGAAAAAAAATACAACATTGAAGTAACTTATCCACCTCGAAGGATAAAGCGCTCCTAAGTTGCCGGTTATTATGCCACCCCAATCACTTCCGTGCGTGTAGAATTTTTCAAATCCAAGTCTGGTCATCAAGTTTTTCATAATCGGCGTCATCTGTCAATTGCCAAACGTATGATGACGATTATGATGTATGATGATTTAACTAAGATTGATTGAATTTTCAATGATTTTACCTGCGTGTGACCGAGCCCAGGACGCACGGCAGCATCTGAGAAACCGTATCCCGGAAGGGAAGGAATAATCAGTTCGAAGACAAAATCACGATCTGGTCTCGGGGTAATCAGGAGAGGGATACTCTTCTGGAATTCAATAATAGACCCGGGCCATCCATGGAGCAACAGCATGGGAAGAACCCTGACTGATCGATCCTTCGGGATCGTTGGTTTTATGTGATAGAAGTGGATGTCCAAACCTAAATTGTATTTGTTGCTTATATCTGGAGTTCAATTGTTATTTGGATTACCGATTTACCTTGGATGTTTGTTTTGAATTGTGGGTACCGATTGAGAAGGGACTGCCTTTTGTTCCAGTCATATTTTGTTCTCCAATAGTCGAGAATGGTCTTAAAATAATCGGTGTTTACGCCGTAAGTCCATGCGGTATCTTCCAGCGGTTTTCTGAGGGTTCTTGTTTTTTCAAGCCGGGCTTTCAGGTCGTCTAGCACCTGCGAATTACGTCATTGTGGTGATAAAGCTCATCAATTTTTACGTGACGAAGGAAATAACTATCGTAATATATTGGGAATGAACGCCGAGTAACCGTGACATTGAGGACACTGACCTCTTTTGGTACGTCAATTTTAAATGGGCGGATACTCTCGTCAACTTTGCGCTGTTGTCCAGGACCCCACCATTGATCATTTGGAATTACTGGTGCTTTGAGTTCTTGGCCGCAGTTACAACTGAGAACGATATCAACGATTTAAAAAGATTACCTCTCTTTCAGCAGACAATTTCAGCTCCAGCGCTTATTCGGTCGCCATGGTGAAGATTTACCAAAACTTGCAGTCGCAAAAATTGACCTTGAACCAATCAAATTTTTCATTGGTTCAAGAAGTTTAAAGTCATCGGATGGAACAAAAGCTTCAAACGTAACGTGGGTAGTGAACAAATCTTTATGTCCTTGTTTTTGTTAACTTTACGATTTAGTTTTGAATTGGAAGGAAAGATATGTGACACATCACACTTTGGAGACTTTTGTTCCTTCTGATCCAGCGCAGATTTTTTTAAAAAGAAAAAAAAAATTGGGCCTGAAGTTTCAACAAGGTTGTTGTCTATTTGAGACGACAAGTTTTCATAGATCTGCATCGATTTCGAACCAGAGCAACACCCGGTGAAGTGGCGATCAAATATTTTACCCCACCCTGTACAATCAATTATAATTTCAAAAATAGTTCAAGGTCAATTGTGGATCATTATCACTGTTACAAAACATGCTGCAAAGTTCGCCGCACCATAGATATATTGAACTATATCTATGGCCGCACGACTCGTCATTTCAGCGACGAGTGCTTGTTGGATTTCTTGACGCACCAAACTCACAATCAGTCGTCAAGTAAATGATACATTAACACTTACCAGAAATATTTTGCAACCCCATAGGCCAATAGAAGTCCGAAAAGAAGTTTAATCCACATTTTATGGAAGGAAGTTTATGGGTAACCTATTCCTTGTGAATAAAACTGAACAACTGACAATGAGCCAAAGATTATTTCTGTTGCACATGGGACTTGGACTCCACCCGACTAGCGGCCTGGATTCTGAAGTGGTAATACTTATCGGTATAGGTACGTATGTATAGCTTTACACATACCTACTTCTATGCATGTATCTAGGGAAGAGATTTCAGTAATTTTCCCCCTTCCTCGTATGGATTACGAGTCTTTGAATATCGTGTTATGGAATAATATCTCGTTATGTAACCACTCTGACTATAAAAAAATCATGACCACCTTGACTGCAGCATCATTTTGATCCACACTTTCCTTAATTGTAGCTCGTTAATTATTTTTTGCTCATGCTGGATAAGCTAATATCAAGATCCGCAATGAGTTAACATATCTGTTAACATTAGCCAGATTTTTGCAGACATCATTGAAAATTTAAACAGCAATCGTTATACGTGTACTGGATGTGATAAGAACGCTGACGTGCGATTAATTATTGATAAATTTGTAATAGCTCATCGATTTATTTCACTTGTTTAATTGATTGAATTATTTACAAAGTAATGAGCGACGTTGTTGAATATTGAGATGGAAAAATGCTAGTTACTAACAATAATTGGAACAAAACTCGCGGGTTGGAGGTCGAACACTTGATTACATCGGTGTATTGGTAGTTGCGTGCCAACCGGCGCTCTGAAATTGATGTTCACTCGACTCGTGCAATGCAAGATTTGATTTTGAAAATTCAATGAAATTTCAAACTTCTTGACATTTGAAAAAAAAAAACGGTTCCCAGGGTCGGTTATCATGCGACGCGAAACCGGATATTCGATGAACCCTTTTGGCATTGGCTTTCTTCTCTTCTTCTGCATTGGATACTCTACAAATACGCCTTTTTTCTTACGAATCCCCAGAAGGCATACGATGGTTCATGTATGTCCTTGGGTGACGCGTTAAATGTATTTATAAACTGTAAATCGATATTAAATAAGTATTGATGTAATCAATTTTGATTACACAAAAATTTTTTGCCTCGCTTGCAGGTTCAAAAGATCGTTGAGAAGCTGATTTTGCAGTATCGTAATTTGATAAATGTTATCGCAGTTGGTTTATGATGTACGTAATTCAGGCCTAGATTGCATTTTTCGAATCATACTCTGTGAAAAAATTTCCATAAATTACAGCTCGTTGAAAATCTGTGGCTAAAAAAGCTCTGCTCGTATTTTTAGCTGACTTTCATTATTTGTTTGGTGTACACATAAACACTCTCGTCGTAGTAACGCTTGCTCACTTCTGGCTAGTTAAATACAACCGGCAAACGTTTAGTTTGTGATACCGAAATACGGCCATTAAGAGGTCTTCAAAAAGTTATTAACAAAACACTTCCAACAAGATTTATTAAGTAGAAAAACGATCGAGAAATATATTTATGATCATATCGAGTTATGCCTATTTCTTGAGTTTCGCTTCTTTCTGCTTTTTGTCCGCCTCCATTATACCGATCGACGTCCACACCTCACCTGCTAAGAGCTTCGGCTGTTCGAACGCGGCGAAGTGACCACCCTTGGGCATTTTTCTAGCTCTTATTAACTTCTTAAAACGAGCGCTCAAAAGTGATGGAGGCTGGTATGCTATTTCGTAGGGGAACTGAGCGCAGGCACTTGGTACCTCGATTGGAACACTGAAAATAATTAGTTCTATAACCACAGTCCTCGTTTCAGCGATTATTCTTAAGCTTGAAAACTTACTAATCCATTCTCAAGGCTCTATGGGCAGTGCTGGAACTTTCGGCATAGATACGTATGGCGGTTGTCATGGAATTTGGCATCCAGTAAAGCATTACATTGTCCAAAAGTTCATCTGCTGAGTAAATATCGAAAATACCACCATCTTCTTTAAATCTTAACTTCGGGTCTGTACCGGTTGAAAACTTTTCGAGTATCCAGGCCGCTAGTCCGGCTGGAGAATCAGCGAGGGCGACACCTGAAAATAAAATTTACAGTCAATGTGGTTAATTAAAACAATTTAGTGATCGCAATTTTTTACCTAAAGTGTCGGGTTTCGTTGCCTGAATGTGGAAGTAGCCAGTTTCTTCGATGGTTCTTGACCATTTTTCGCTCAACGGGTACATCAGATGATAGTCTTCATCGGGAACCAGTAAAGAAGGCCAGTAACTGTATAGGTAAGTTGTGAAGAAAGTTTGTGGTTGCATGACGGCGCACATATTGGAATGCATTCCTAGGACGCTGAAAAAATCAAAAAAAAAACAAATAAGGGTCAATCGTTGATCAAACATCACGTATTGTACTATCGTCTATTCAACGACTATGGAATAAAAGAATGTCTGAATGACACGTATTTTTGTACTCAATATTCCCAACTGTAGTGTTCAAAGATTGTTGGTGTGACTTGTGTAAATGTTTCGTATCTGATTAATCAATGGATACAAACAGGATAAGGATGTAAATTTTTCTTTTTCTTTTTTCAATCAAATCTCAATACTCACTGTTCGGGGAACATCGCGGCCATATTTGCGGTAATAATGGCTCCCCAATCACCGCCTTGGGTGTAGAATTTGTTGAAACCTAGTCTGAGCATCAAATTTTTCAATACAACTGCCATTTGCGCTGCTCCTAGACCGGGTCTTGTGGTTCCGGATGAAAATCCGAAGCCAGGAAGCGAAGGAGCTATAACTTCGAATACAAAATCGTAGTCGTCACGGGGCGTTGTTAGCATGGGTATGATTTTGTAAAATTCTACAACGGAACCGGGCCATCCGTGCTGTATAAGTAAAGGCAAAACTCGTTTTCCTCCCGAGTTCTTTGGCTTCACATGCAGAAAGTGAATGTTTAGACCTGCGTAAAGTAAGTATAATATAAGGAAACAGGATTAAGCTCAATAAAAAAAAAAATCACCACACACTACGATACAATGGTTATACAACGCATATTTACCCTGTATATTCGTCACAAACTGATCATACTGATTCAAATATTTTTCCCGTTTTTGAAAATCGTATTTGTTGAGCCAGTGGTCGACAATTTTTGGTATAGATTTACCGTCCACTCCATAAGTCCACCCCGTATTTTCCAGAGCTGGTGTCAAATTTCTTGTATTTTTCAGTCGAGCTTTCAGGTCTTCTATATCCTGGAATGAGAGTAATAAGAATATATTTTTGTATAAACAGCTGCATATCACGTGAATTTTCTGATTCAATGAGGTATGAAAAATTTTTAACGCATGTAAAAAGAATCATTCGTACGTCGAATATACATGTATTAAAACTCGCCTTCACGTTTTTATCGGGAGCTCGATTCGTAGGCGGCAGATGTATGCATACGTGTTTAAAATTTTGACACCGTGTGTTACTGAAACCTAACAGTTTAGTTCTGATGGCTGATGTTAGTTGATTCTTCGGCGTAGAGTTAACGCGTATGCATTGTATGTATTTAATACTGAAGTATTGGATTATTACCAGTGTATTTCTCGTCGCCGGTTGTTTCTCATACCTACATGGACCAGTGACTGAGGTTTGAGATGGTTATAAATAACCCAGGTCATTATCATTCAAAAAGAGCGAAACTTTTAGCTCTCTCTCTCTTTACACACAAATTCAAGTATGACGTCTGTTTTGCAAAGATTATGTACATACGTATCTGGATTTATAAATGACACATCAGATTATCGGGTTTCATTTGCCTTTAATTATCTCAGATGTGAAAAGAAAGGCTTACTTATATTATCGTGCATTTACACGCGTAATTGTTTAACCTTGGAGGTATTTAACGCCGTTCATCTCGCTTCAAAATGACTCAATTCTGTACGATGCGCATTGTTTAAATCCCCATGCGCCTCGACAAGTCGAATTACAACCGGCGGACGAGCCGAAATACGTTTTTCCACTTGTTTCAATTTAATATCTTCTATTGGGCATCGAACGCTTCCCACGTAATGGAAAATAAAAATATTCCGGGTCGATCGGTTTCCAGGCAGTGGTGAAAAAATAAAATGTCAATATAATTTCAACCTAACGGTATCATACATAGTGTATAAGCTCGAGAGAACGCGATCGAAACCATCCTATATATATACGTATATAACTGTACAGTCCGTTGTAAAAACAAAAACGAGCTACGTCATCTTCATGTTCATGAAGGATGACATGTACGCAGAAGTTTTGCACGCATTATAGCACGATGTACGAGTATCTGGACACCTAAAATGAAATTGATTTATGTGACTAAATGAATTTTATGCGACAGAACTCACCCCATTCGAAAAGTTGACCTTGAACGGTATCACGTCCTTAACTATTTTTTGCTCCTTTCCCGGTCCCCACCATTGATCCCCTAATTTTGGGGCCTTTTGATTTCCACCTTGATTAAACAGGTATGATATTCCTAGTATTAAACCCACCCCAATAAGGGAATACTTTAGAAGGGTCATGTCGACGACCTACGAACTCAGGAGTCTGGAAGCCGACTGCTGCTACCTTCGTACGACTGACTCGCCGGGTACGCCGACTCATTCGCCCCCCTGAAACCAAACGCTCGCGCCGTTCAGAAATTTTAACACGCCCGATATCGACGCCGGCGATGACGACGTGGAGAATGTACGTCAAATTGCGACGTCCAGTCAAATAAGACCTCAAATTGCGACGTCCAGTCAAATAAGACCTCAAATTGCGACGTCCAGTCAAATAAGACCAAAATCAAGCTCGGCTTTGGAAAAGTGGGCTGAATTCTTTTGTACACCTTTATTTAGTAGTTTCAAACGAAATACCAAAAGTAGCCTTAATTTGACTTTGAACTCCTTGAAGAATTTACCTTAGGTACAGGGCATTCTGCAGAGAAATTAAAGATCACAAAATTCTGCTAACGAAAGTACTGTGCTAGCTGTTCAAGCAGGAGCAACCATTTTCACAAAAACTCGCTGCGAAAGTTGACTCGGAGTAAAATAATATGACTATTCCCAATTGCACACCCTCAAGTGTGGTCGCATAATATTACACTTCAGGTCAACTTTCGCAACGAGTTTTTTGCGAAAACGGTTGCTCGTGCAAAAAAAATAGCACAATACTTTTGTAAGTAGAATTTTGTGAGATAAAATCAAGTGTACTTTTGGTACTCTGTTTAAAGCCATTAAATAAAGGTGTACAATAGAACTGAGCTTACTTTTAATTTTTCTGAACAAAAAACCTGATTAGATTGGACCATCAAAATTACGCTTTTGAACAGCGTGAATACCATTAACACGTGAATGCGAACGAGAACCTATTGTTTTAAAAAAGTTTTCAAATGTTTGTCACTTTAGGATTGATGGAAAATCGAACGATTTAAAGAAATCTGTGTTCCATCGAGTCATTTCATCAATTGTTGTGGGGAATTTCGAAGATTAAATAACACAAGAATTGATAAAAGACGTAAGACCACGAACTTTTATCTAATCTATACCTGAGTGCTTGATATTATACAGTTAAAAAATGTGTCACTATAACTTCATCGGTCGGCGGTGCATTTATCGTTGCAACTATTGCCTGAATTTCGAATTCGGTGAAAGTTTTCACGCATTGCGGTGCTAAGCTGCTGGAGAGATTTTTAAATAAAGCGAGATCAAATGATGATTTGTAAAATAAGAACGATCTAGAAATAAAGACAAAAAAAACAAACACTGTGCGGTAAGCAAACGATATGAAAAGGGAACATATGAGTATAAATTATAAAATGGTATGTGTTACATTAACAAGAGAACCTCGATTAGAGTTGCCTGGAAATACGAACTATATCTAAAGATCAATACAAGAACCCCACGCGGGTGGATCGTTTAGGTAAAAATAGACAAGTAAATTGTAGAAATGTTATTCAACTATTATACTCACGTAACCTACGCTATATCATTAGCATAATGAAATAATGTTGTCAAACGAAAGACAAAAACTATAATACAACTAAAGCATTCCTTTTACCGACAAAAATGAACAATAATAATCATAACGATGATAACAATGAGTTGGCACTGACATAACGTGAACTGTGCTCTTTTTTGCACACTCCTATAAAGTTATTAATTTCATTTACAGTTGTGGGGTTCGTTAATAAAAGTTGTATACTTATTATTTTGTCGTACGAAATCGCACTGTTGAGTTAACTAATTAAACCTGCATTATTCATTTCGTAGTTGTTTCATCTTATCTTGCACGACATGATAACCTACCCTTATCTTTAGTCAAGCAGTGCACGATATGTTATAAATACCAAACTGAAGCATTTTATAACTGAAGTTATAAAATAAAAAAAAATAAAACAAAACAAAACAGTCAAACGCCTGAAGATTTTTTAATTAGTGTAGTCATCTTATTTCAATTGAAATTAAGTTACGATCGATATTATCGATTATATATAAAAGTGAAGATTGATGTTAATCGCAAAAATGAGCTGGAAAATTTCAAACGAAAGGGTAAAGTTTTCTGGACTTGTCCAATCATATTCCAAGAATTTTTTGAAAAATCGGTAAATTTTCTGTTCTGAAAAAAACACAGCAATTCGTTATTAGTTTTTTTCAATTATCATTCGCGAAGCGCCTAATAAGAAGCAACCTTTTTTGCATCAACTGCATGGGAAAAGTTACTTCCGAAGGATGGCGCTAGTGTTTGCTAATCGATAAAAAAAACACTCAACCCTCAGAGCTGTCCGATAAATTCTACAATTCTATTCCAGATGCCGTTCAAAATGCAATTTTATAATTTTCATTCAATTCTTAACGTAGGAAAATTAAAACAATGATAATAAATGATCGAATATGGTACACTAATTCAAAGTGTATCATTTTTTAATCATGTCAAAAAGTCGTTTCATAAAAGGGATTCATTTTTAGTTTTCTTCTCTGCTTCTTTTTTTTTTCAAATAAATTATCCACACGTGATAATTCAATGCTACCAAATACGGTTCGGAACCGAATTGTTTCTAAGGAATATGGGGAATATCATACATAATTAAACGAGCCTCATATCAATTAAAACAATAACAAATACATATATTTTTCGAAATGTGATACAGTAGGCGTTCTTCTTTTTATGGTCGTTTTTTGCTCTGTCTTTCATGAAAATTATTCTTCGTTATAAATTCATCGCGGTCTAAAATTTTCTGATCTTTGTATAATGAATTATATTATATAAAGTTATACATATGTCCTTATAGCGTGAGTGGCGCGGTGTGTTAATAATAATTTTTATTTATCATCATATTATCGTTATTATTACCATTGTTTTTATTATTATTATTATCATCATCCTTATTAATAATAACATTATTATCATTATTATTATTATACCATAATAATGTAATCCTTAATGCGTATGAGCAATAAGCCATCATCATCTTAGCCACACATTTGCTCGATAATATTATAACTCGTCAACTTCAATCACCGCTGCACGATACTATACTTACATATATATATAAATATTTATATGAATATATATATGTAATATGTGCTATATATTTATAAATATCAATATTCTACATCTTCTTCGTCGCCAATATCTGTATTATATGTATATATCTCTCTCCTACCGTATATCTAACAGCGTAAATTTATATATAAATTCTAAACAATATCGCATCACGAATTTCGTATTTAAAAATAAAATTTTTTTTTTTTCATCTTTCTCTTCATAAGTTTATTAATGTTATTATTGTTATCACTATTATTATATAGTTGTTAATATTATTATTTTCATTTATAACGATATTCTTCACTCTCACGTATAACATTCATTGTTGTTTGATTTTTCTTTTAGTTTCTTTCTTCGTCTTCTATTTAGATCAACAATATGAATTTTATTTAAACATTTTTTTTTATCTACATTCATTCATAGGTGTGAGAATGTTTGTTCATGCGCGCGCATGTATATAAATTCAACATTAACATATCATTTCGTCAATGAATTGATTTTTTTTATTTTTTTTTAAAACGCTCTATATGACTTGGTGATGGGTAACAACACGTTTCTTTTTTTCCTAAATTAATACTATTATCATGATCATCATTACAAAATAAGCATGAAGATGTACCGGGGATGGAGAGAGGGAGAGAGTGAGACCAAGAGAGAAAGAGAAAAATGAAATCGCAGTCAGAGAACAAAAATTGAGAAACAGACAAATATTTTCGATAATTCAAGTGAAATAAATGAAGAGAAAGTGAGTGTACTTTTGTGTACTTGTGTGGGTACGAGATCAAGAAATGGGGAGAGAGAGGGAAAAATTTTCGAACTACAATAATTCAAATTAAAAAAATTATCATGTAACAGATAACATGTATACGATAATATATACAGAATCAATGAGAAGTGTACGAATTGCATGTGTCCTTGAATTTTCATATCTGAAATATTATATTTATATGTAATATGTATAATAATATATTATATGTCGACATAATAATCATCAGAATTAGAATAGTAATGATAATAGATAACAACAACTACTACAACTATATCAACAATAATAATGCTATAATAATAATTAATAATAATAATAATAATAATAATAATAATAATAATAATAATAATAATAATAATAATAATAATAATATTAATAATAATAACAATAGCAACATTAACGATAAAAGAAAATGATAATGATAAAATAATTATTACCCAACTCATCAATCGCAATTAATCGACCAGTCTGCACCGTCCCTGTATCCCGCATTCTTTTCTTTAGTACGAATCCTTTAGTTTCCGTTCCCTATTGTTAATTAAGCGTATCATCTCTGTTGCAATTTATATCACCACGGGTGGGAAATGAGGTTTTTTTTCCTCTGTTATTTTAGGCGTTGATCCAGAATTGATGGTTGAAGTTGTGAAAAAGAAGTAATGTACAATGTAAACGAGCAAAATAAAATATTACGCGAGTTTCAAATCAAAGGACTTTTATTCGATTTTCATGTACTCAAAAAACCTGTGCAAAAGTGTCGATTCATTAGTCATTACTGAATTTTGATGAGCTGTATGCTAAGAATCCAATGTATTCCAATTTAATGAGAAAATTAGATATGAAAAAAAAAGAGGAAAAATTTTACGCTTCTACTGCTAATAAACTGTTTTCAATGGTTGTAACGTTTATTTTGTTCAATCATATAGTATTCGAAACGGTTAGCTTGGAATTTTTCACCTGACTATAAAATGAAGAACAGCAAGAATTCAAAATTGAAGGAAAGAAGAGATACTAAAAACAAAAGGAGTCCAAATTATTGGTTTTTTTTTTTCTATTGACCACGAAGCGGCAATAATAATATTAATCGTATAATAATTATTTCGTGGTGATATCCATATTTTTCAACCCTATATGCACATATACACTTATATGTCGTATAAGTATACATTATATACATATATCACATATGTAGTACATCGAGTGCATCGAGTGCATACGATTATATCTGGATGTTTGAAAAAATACAATACAGTGCGATATCTCCGAATATTAATATCTAACTTTGGGCCGAAAAATATGGACTTATTATAATCGATCAATCAATTACAATACGACAATGAAAAAAAGAATAGGACAAAGAAGTATAGAAAATTAATTATTCTAAAAACAACATGTATATATATAACAACATATAGAACATAACAGACGTTTTCAGAAGAAACAAAAAAAAAGAAAAGAGAAACGGGAAGAATCGTAATAATGATCATCTAAACTATAATAATAGTTGTAATAATAATAATAAAATTTTTAACATTAATAATAACCTCGATAATAACGGTAGTTGTTATAATAATAACAATAATAATGATGATAATAATGATAATAATACTAATAACAAATTGGTACAATTATTTGTTACAAATGACTTTTAGCACGGATGAAGAAGAGAAGATGAAAAAGAAAGCTTGAGTTTGACGGCTGTCCATGAAGGGTATTTCTACTAATCGGCGTTGCCGTCACAGGGCTTTACTACTTAAAGTTGTCGGGGAAGGCGTTGGATTTGCAATACGAACGATTCCTGTTAGTAGACGGGAGTATCGGAAGAATAATTTCAGGAGAATTAGATTTAAAACGAAGGATTCTTCGAAGTCTCAACCGCAGACGGGTAGAAAAATGTGCGGGGCAGGTTGGTAATAATTTGGTAGATGAATTATTGATTGATTAATTGATTGATCGATTCATTGGAATTGTAATGAATAAATGAATGAATAATGAAAATATATTTCAGAAATTCAATTGAAATAGTTTTTCAGTTATTTTTTTTTTCCTTTTTTTTTCTCTCTTTAATGTACAACTGCGGGATTCGTAAACATTACATCGACATTTGTAATTTTTTTGTGGTTGTTTCATTTCTTTTAATTTTAACATAGCCAACTGAAAACAATATGGTAAAAATATAACATAATATATGTATATGTATATTGTGTGTATAATGTATAAGATGAAAGAAAGAATGAAAGAATGAAAGTCAAGAGAGTGAAAGGAATAAGTGTGTATTACATGCAGATTATAATTCGTTAAATCGTTTCATCCCGATTATTTTAACGAAATTTTATTCGTACATTGTATTGATATTAACGCGGAATATTCCCGATAATACGAATACCTGTGTTCTGCGTCTACAGTGTTTGTGGTAACCACGAGTTATTTTTCACCTGTTGTTGCGTGCTATATATAATTCCATTTATGTATATATATATATGTATATATAAAAGATTTTGTTTACTTATTCATTCTTTTTTTTCCGCTTATCGTTACTTGTTTTTATTATTCATTTTATAATAATAATAATCATCCTCATTTATGTCTTTCTTTCTTTAAAAATTCCGCGCCCTAAAAGGCACGAAAGTAAGCTCTGCATGAATATATTCGTAGTAGGTATATGTATATCAATTTTCGTACAATCTGATCCTAATATATGATGTTCAGCAATGATATCCATTATTGTTGTGTTTATTCTAAATATACTGCAGCCTGTATTTCTGTTTTTTTTTTGTTTTTCGTTGCTTTTTTCCAAATGTATTCAAAAGACTTTCCTCGTGTATTAGTTAATTAATAACGTTATGCGGTATATTTCAAGTTTCACACAACGGCAATGATGCTTCCGAGTGGGCTGTGGGTAGAAGCATCACCCCTATTTTTCATTCCCTCTCCCTCCCTTTCCCATTTCCCTCATTCTACTCTTCTTTATCATCAGAGATAATCACAATTTGAATGAGATAATAATAACAAGCAATTTACAATTACCGTTTTCGGCGCAGCTGCTGCACTATGTATACAGGTTTATGTGTTGTATACTATATAATATACCGTATAGAGTCTAAATTCTTCACGCGTGTTTTTTATATTTATTCATATTGTAAACATAATAATAATAAACTTACCTCGCGCGTATGAATTTTTCTCACTATATACTGTATATAGATATAGAATCATGTACGAGTGTTTAGGTACATGTATTACCATCTTTCTGTCTATCGATCGTTTTCTTTCTTTTTTTTTACACATCTCTTTTATAATCTTAAATAGGTATATGTATATCATCTCTGCGAGTATGTATGTATTGTATATATGTGTGTCTTTCTTGGCGTGTATTTCATTATATTATGTATGTAATAATAATAATAATAATAATGATAATAATAATAATAATAGTAATAGTAATAGTGTATTCTAAATGTAGGTATATAGATACACAGGGTATCTTTCTCTTTCTAGTATGTCTCATACTATAACATGATACCAATATTATATGTATATATATATATATTCTGTTTGTTTATAATATATATACATATATATATATATATATATATATCTATCTAACTATACATATATAACTATGTACAAATGGGTGGGGGGCTGGTGGTTTTCAATTATACGATTGAGGAACCATAGGACCGTTTTTATTTTTCTTCGGCACTGTAGTTCTCCGTTCCCTTCGTTTTTTCCTTTTTTTTCTTTACGTATATCTTATATCTTACAATTTGTAGAGACGTATGTATTTTATCCTGAGCATGAGATATATTCGGATAAATGAATATATAGAATACATGCGTTCCCCCATGCGTTCCTCTTTTTACGTATAGTTTCATCTGCTACACTCCTTTTCTTGGATCTGCTTCATATTTGCGACGTCTTTTTTATCCGAACAGATCGCCCGGAGATGATGATCATGCTGATTTGATGATTGTGATGATGATGATGATGATGATGATCACGACGACGACGACGATCCTGGAGCCGCCCCCGATGTCAGAACTAAGTTAGGAAGAGGTTAAAAGGCCGTTGGTTAGACGTCCGTGTACTTGCTCAGCTTATCGCGTAGGAGTATATTCTCGTTCTTTAATCTGTCCAGCTCCTGCCGCAGGCCCATATTCTGAAAATTAACGAATGGAACAACAATTTAGAAGACATTATTCTGCGAGCAAAACTGTTATACATACTAACATCCAGACAATGGAGAAAGTTGCATGTTCTGTTATTCACTTTTTTACATCATATGACTATGATTTACAAAAAAAAAAATGAAGACGAAAATCATCTATCCAATGACGCGATTGTAATTTCTCATTTGAAAACGAATATCTATTCTCATAGTTTTAGATCCGAGATACAAAGTATATAGTCGACCGGTCGAGTTTGCTGCGGAGTCCAGATCAGCTAGTCTCTCTGGACTAGAGATATCGAATGATAACCAGATATGGTTGTTGAAATATCGTATAACCGGACTCATAGCTATAGATCATCGTGCGGAGTGAGTCGACTTGAATCTACTGATCAGAAGGATCAATAGATGAATATAATTTGAACTTACAGGGTGAAGCAGTTGGAGTACTACAAGGTTATATCTCCAGAAATGTTATTGAAACCGGGAAAATATGACGGTAGTGCAAGTGCTAGGTAAATATCGTTTGTCACCTTGATTGTTAAACTCGCAGCCGACTTTGAAACAAATTCATTCTCTCTTTCTCCCGTGTTTTTTTAAGCTAAAGACCCAAAATTTTCGTTGTTGCTCGATTCATGTTGAACTGTCAAACATTTTAGGTAACAAAAACAGTAACGTGCCGTTTGAGACGGTCAAGGTGATATTGATATCTTCTCAGCACGTTCACTAACGAGGTCACGAATAACGCAATCAATTTTTGATCCAGAGTATTCTATTCCATCTTCTATTTGATCGTCGACAATGTAGCTTTTATAATAGTCCAAATGCCACACCCTGTATATGATTTATACATATATCGGTATGTACTTTGCTTACCTCCTTCTCTAGGAAGCCTGCTCTAAGGGCGATCTGGTTTTCCTTCATGCGACGTGCATCCCGGGACCGCTTGGCTGCCATGTTGTTCTTCCTGCGTCGCGCCCAGTATTTGTCATCCTTCAAATCATCCGGAACGAACTGAGACATCAAACACAACAGCGTTACGCATTCATACCAGAGGGTGAACCACTGAGATTTCAGCGCTGCTGTTTTTGGGACTCAGGAGGGATTTTGAGGATGCGGAATACCACGGGAAACTTAAAGGATATGGACAAAGGATCCATTCACACAATTGCACACATTCTCTCGACTATTCTATCGAAATTTACCAAAAACTTTTCAGAAATTTTTACAATAATTATCGAATTAAAGAATAGATTTCGATAATGACGGTTTGAATTTAATTCTGAATTAGCGATGGTAAATTTTGAGATCGATGCATTAAGAGTCAAAGGTGATCGCGTGAATGAAACGATGTAGAAAACTAATCAACTATATAACAAGCATTTTTAAAAAGAACAGAAAAAATCACATCGATGCATCGCTTTCACCGATTCCTGTAACTCTTTATAAATAAGCTAATGGGGTACAGGAAATAAGTTTTTATTATGGACTCACCTGTTTCCGAGACTTCTTAATCATCGGTTGTGGTTTCAGTTCTTCGTCAGAAAAGGCACGCGTGCGAGGATCAAAATCCCGCCCGGAAGATGCCATTGAAAGGGCTACAAGAGACAATCCAAATTGTATTGATGACGACGAGTGATCCTCCGCTGTTATCGTCCAAATATAGCGCCATCGTGGAAACGACAACGCTCAAGGTTAGACTTAATTTACCATAATACCGTTACCACAGCCTTCAAACTCTCAAAAAATCATCCGAAAAATCGGTAACCCATTGTATAAAAATCGAGATCGTTTGGTACCGTGCAACGGTGTGATGATTATAAATAAGCTATTGAGGGGCGATTGCAATCCACTTGTCATTATATTTGATTTTTTTTCAAATTTTCTATACTCACTCGAGTCCGCAGGCGAGGGAGGATTCAAGGTATCTGGTGAACAGCATTCGCTTGGGGAAGGTGATCGTTCGCGTTTTGTTACTTCTAAATGTAGACCCGCAGGTCCTTGATGTCCACCCGCATCAGAGTTCATTTTATGAAGTTGACCCCCTGGCATAGGTCCTTGACCACCTCCAGCTACCCCGTCGACGGGGATTCCGTTCTCCGAAAGAAATTCGTCCAAATCAACGTACTGAAAAATATCATTTTTTGATTAAAACTAAATTCTCTTTCCTCTCCTAGTTCGTCAAATCAATTTCAATCGTCATAACCAAAAGCGTTTATGTTAATATGATCGTATACTATATACAGCAAAATATTAGTATGGTGTTCGTTAAATTTTAAGCAAACTGCACGTTCTGATTCTTGAAAAAAAAAAAAAAAATAAAAAATAAAGAAGAGCGAATTAATTATTTAATTCGTTGCTGATTTAGATGTAACTACTTTATGTCTGCTGTCGGTAGCTGTGTTTGCAAATTTCTTCGAATTTGAAAAAGTTTTATCTTCCATCTCGATCATTATTGGATCAGTTTTAACATAGAGTCTTGTTTCTGATAGCACTTTGAAAAAATTTTATGACTAAAAATGAATGCTTCAAAAACTTAGGATGTTTACCTTTACCAAAAAATTTTCAACTTTCAATAGAAGAAAAAAGTAGTTCGGCCTTTATTTGATTCTCTCAATGCTATACAATTTTCCTCATAAACTTCTTCTCGTATCTACCTCACAATCGGTTTGCAAAATATTTTATCACAGTAACCTTCAAAATATGCAACCCTATGTAAATTATAACTGCAGCTATACATATATTCGATTCAATCAATATGCATGTATATTGATAATAATATACATATGATCAATTTTATGCGAAAATAATATATCTGTTGCAGCGAGGTTCTTCTGAACATCTTGTACATACATACCTATAAATATGTACATACCTATATAATCAGTCTATACATTACATACAATTACGTCATTCGTCGAAGTGAAGAATTAAGATATAATACGACAGTGCGACATAAGTATATGCAAGTAAACTGCTGATGTGATGTACCATCTGCCAAAAAGAGAAGAGATAAAAAAAAAAGAGAGAAAGAAGAAAAAAGAATCTTGTCACACGTTTTATCCGAACGTTTCTGGGCGCCTGCAGCGGTGACGCGTCTTATTCGGTGTATACTTTTGGTATACACGTATGTTACTCTTCCTCTTCTGTGTAAGAAGCTCTTCGGCAGCAATTTATAAAAATTAGGTTCACGGTCAATTGGCCAAAAACTAAGTGCATGTATATAATATAGGGAGAAAAAAATACGATAATAATTTTTTATATACATCCGAGTGTATAATATCATATTCATACGCGACACCGATAACTGTTGGGACAATCAAATACGAAAAAAATAATCATGAATTGCGTGTTTTTAAAATCGTAACATGTAATGTAGCGATTAACACCGATGACGGTCGATTCATGTATTATAGGCATCAATTATTTAATGTGAGAAAAGCGAGTTAAGGGTTACATGTGAATGCGGGCGTGTATAAATCTTCGTTGTTAATATTATTATTATTGTTATTAGTGTAGGCACACATGGAAAACGGCACACTCTGCAGTTTTTATTTTTATTTCAATAAGTTTTTTTTTTTTCCATTAAACAATATGCGTATGATGAAATTGCACGCGAATTTAGTTTGACCGAGGCTTACCGTCTCACGACCGTATACATACATGATTCAATACCTTCAGGTCAGCGTCGTAGGGCAGCGTTTTGTCCCAAAGATTTGGTCCTAAGAAGGCGGCCTGCGCCTCCACATTCCCCCACAATTCACCGTCATCTTTTTTTTCTTCTGGTACGTCCTTTCCCTGTTTTCCTGTAACAATAAGCGTAAAGGGTGATATTTAATATCATGGGTATAACGAGATGGTTAGAACAGGAAGGATTTTATCCCAGAAAACAAGAGTAAGGGGAATCGTTAAATACGTTTTGGAAAGATTTTCGAAAATCCTGAGCCCTCGATGTACGGGGATATCTGTTAGTATAAATAAAATCGTGGACCTTAATATTTTATCGATGATATATATAGTTATGCATCGTGCACTTATACGCGGTCCAACCGTTCGGATTTTTAGAGAGGGAAGACAAAATTACACCCGCAAAAAGATAAACCGGCACCGACGGCCTTCGGGTTTAACTTGCCCAAAAATAGCAGCATCGCATCGCATCGCACCGTTGCGGAACTATACGGAGGAGCAGCGAGAATGGAATGGAAAGATGTAAGAGATGAATTCTCTCTTTTATATACACATACGTTATATCAGGTATACATATGTACATGTATATATGCATGTGCACATACATATGTACATATATATGTGTTCGAAACTCGCGTGCTGCAGGAAGATCGTCGCTGACTTTGTGGCGAGGTCGCCCAGGGCGACTGATCGCGGGATCGCTCTCATCAACCACTGCATAATACATCATTTAACGAGATAAAAAAGAAATAAAATAAATAAAAACTATATATACTTGTATATAAAATAAAAGACGGTTGAAAATCATTTTTTCGCAATATATACCGCATGTGTAAAAAAATTAGTTTTTTTCTTGCCGAATATAATATTATATCGGGCGCAGGAAACTGCCAACAATTAATCTCGATGGAAATACAGTATATCCTTGACCTAAGAGGTTTTAATATTCGCAAATAACTCCTGTGGATTTTTCAGTTCTTTCTCTAGTTTTTAAAATTCCCGCGTTGTTATAATCTTCCAGGTATATGTTGTAATATCGAATTTTGTTTTTTCTTCGTATCGTGATCGTGTCAAGCCAAAAATTATAGGTTATAAAATAAAATTGGCAAAGCGACTGTTACAAGATATAGCTATAGACGAAGCTAGACGTTGTGATATATATATATGCGTATTTTCTGTCCAAATATACATGTGCATATACATATGTCGAAAAAGAGAAAAAAAAATTCAAATAAAATAAAATGGAAGGACGTCTCGCATAGGCGAAACAGCCGGGGTGCGGTTTATTAGTTTCTTTGGACAAGAAGTTGCTGAGAAAGAATTAATAAGAAGGAGAATAAGTATAGAAGAGAGTGAAGAAGTATATAAAATTTGCCTTCCGCATATACATGTGTAAATGCGTGTATATACATAAAACAAAAGTGCGTGGGGCGGGGATGAAGAGGCCTAGTGTTTTTCTACGTAGGAAACTTTAAACGGTTCTAGAATTATGGTCGGCGCACACATATCCGTCCGTACGAAGATAATCGCGAACACTAAAAGAAGACGACGTTGCTATACTCGTATGCGTTACAAGTTCAGTAGGGTGTGTATAATATACTGTACTGTGAATGCATATGTGTATTCAAGTTATAAAATGTGTGCGTCTAGAAATACTAGGTATAGTATTATCATCGGTAGTATTAGTAATAGTAATAGTATTAGTATTAGTATTAGTTAGTGGTAGGGTCGACTGTCAAGGCCAACGGCGACTATCCTCGTCACAACAAGCGGCGGAGAGAAGAGATCTTTTGCCTACCCACAGCCCACCAAACGAACAAAAATATATTCCACTACACAAGCTACCAACTAACTAAACCAAATTAACTGAACTAACTCAACGAACGAACGAACGAACGAACGAACTGACCAACCAACTAACTAAGCAATGCAAATAATCGAGTTGAGTCTCCTACATGCTCGATGCATGCGTGCACGTATGTAGAGTACACGATGAGAAAAGAAAATCATCATCTATCTACATTCATTCATTTGTTTTCAAATAGAAGCCGATCAATCTTCCCAATCGATTATTATTACATCGTCATCTATATGGGTATGTGCGTACATTGTCTACATGCACATATTACAATATGGCTAATAATATCTCATATTTTTATACTTTAGACGAGTTTTAAAGATTCCAGTGAGATCTAAACCGGCTGACGACAGGGTAAAAAAAAAAAAAAAAAAAGAAAAGATTCATACCATTCTGTATAGTTCAAGAGAACTTTTTTGATTCGCCTATATAAACATAAAATTCTCATACCGGTTAGTATCGATGCATTCCCGTTACACGTATAGGTAAATCCATTTATTCATCAATTTTATTTGATTGAAAAAATTAATTCAGTCATTCATTCATTTTTTTCATTACACGCATCATCTCGAACGCAATCTTCCTAATTTACAGATATTTTGTATTCGCAATCTTTTCTTTCTTTCTTTTCTGTTTTTTTTTTTTTTCAACTTTTCAAATAAATAACGCACATCCTCAATTTAATTTTCCACGTTTTTTATCATCTGCTTTTTTTTAAAATTTTTTTTTTTTTGCAACGACACAGCGTGGCTGTCAGCAACGGAACAATCTACACAATACAAATGTATATAATGATTGGTCGTTTGAACGGCGCATTGTTGTGCGGCAGCCTTGAGTGTGTCCCCCGCGCGCACAACAATTAAATGCACGAGAATGAGTTGCTGGTACCGTCGCCGCGTGCTTTCCTATATATCACAATATATGTACATAGGTATATATATATATATATGTACATATACCACGTGAACATATACACCGTGGCATAGAAAACAGGTAAACAATAATTGCCGAGTAATTAAAAAAGTAGAAAAACTGAAAAAAATGAAGATAATTTTACTTCCTAAAAGATTTGGCCGCGACATCGTTTTTTTTTTTTTGTGCCTAATCGCAAGGAGAGGACAGATGTAGAGAGATATGAAGTGAAAGAGAAAATGGAAATGATCGTGCACTTCCGAGGAAATGCCATCGTGTTATAATTTAAGTGGTCGATTTGTATTAAATGTATGTGTGCGTGTGTATTATTATGAATGGATGAAATCATTGTTCCCTGTCTCCTCTCTTAAACATCGTAATACGTTACGCCCCCGCGATACTATAGACGAACCAACAACGCCAGATTGGTTCCGCACAAAGTCACACTGTTAGCCTTGAACCAAATTACAACCAATGTTGTTTAGTTGCTTAGAGACGCCGCTGATGCCGATGCTTTTGCTGTTGCTGTTAGTGTGCTGCACCGTTGCGAGAGTTTATAATATTTATAGAAATTATATAGTAGTTACTATGAGCCTCATATAACAGTTTTATACATACATATACTCGTTGAGGAACTAGGGTGTTTTATAATTAGAAACGTGTTACACTAAAATGAGTAACTTCAGAGATCTTTTCTTCTTTCTTCCAATTTTTTCTCATCTTGTATGCGGAATGCATCTCGGACCAAATATCGATCAATTTGAACCAACCATGCCCTTCGATCGTTCTCAATTTCCTCTACATTTACATCAGAGATCTTCACTGAGGTTCTAGCCGGACCGAATAATATGAAAGATTGTTCAAAAAACTCCATTTTTCCTAATCGTTTTGCAAAATTTTCGAAATTGGTCTTCTCACCCGACCAGATTAAATGAAATTAGACAACTTATTCAGCGTCATGTCACAAAAGAAAAATAATTGTCGAACCAGATCCTTGGCCACGAACTCATTCGGAATCAACCTTAACGCTATTAGGTGACATTAAAGGTGATGAGATTATAAACGATTTTTGGTCAATCGTTTGATGAAAACGGACGGCAGTTTTCAAGTGTTGTCTTTGTATAGGTAACATTATAACTGTATTACCGAGTAAACAATCACATTTGTTTAGAGATAGCTTCCTGTAACCTTGGCCGTTAGCTATTTTGAACATCCACATAGCGTACATAATTATACATAAAATATCTATGCATATGTATAACAGATGCCTACACAAAATTTTACCTCACGTGGTTTTCTCAACGAGCTATTCTGGACCGCTAGCTAAATTTGGATGCGAAAGAAAGTCATCGAATATTTGTAGATCACGAATAAGGTGAGAAACCTCAACAACAAATCGACCTTGAAAATCAATTATATCGATCTATATGCGGCAGCAGCAGCGAATAGAGAAAAATGGTTCTATAAGTGAAAAAGAAAAAAAAAAAAATGGTCACACGAATCATTGCAAACGGTACAGAGTAAGGATTTATTAAACGAGACATAGTTCAGGTTCGGTCAAACGTTATACATACATTCATTATTTTCTATAGGTAGCTGTTTATTAAACCATCGCGTGCATTGTCGCGTTCGCGATGATATAAAGTATCAAGATATAACATAATCTCGACGTTAAGTATTTCCGCAAATCTTGAGGCGTGATAATAGAAAAATATCAGAGAGTTATTGGCTAGCATCTAAGCTACCTGATCATATGTACTATATGTTCGTATGTAATATAGCAATATTACATATATATATATATATATCATTGGAAAGCTATAATAATCTATCGAATGTCACAGTCGCTGCTACCTACCGGCCTTGGAAAACGTAATCGATCCCAGTACTCGATCATCATGAATGCAGATAGATGCAACATGCATCAGCGTTCGCGTCAATTTTATCATGTACTATTATAAACGTATTATGTGTAGTATTTCATCGATTAATAATCGGCAATAGTTTCATGAAAATTGATTCAGCACGAAAGAAATTTATAATGCAGAAAAAAAAGAGTGTTTTCACCAAAAAGGAAAGCTCCAGTTTTTTCCCCATGGAAACATGGAACGTCGATAAAAATTTCAAAATTTAAACCCTGTACGGTCATAATTGCCTGAAAGTCCAAACGTCCGACATTTTGAAAACGAAAATGGCCCGCAAGACATGGAGATGGTCATCCCGAAAAAACTGCAGTTTTATCCCTTAGGAAAGATATTGAAAAATAATTCCCTGCAACGATTAATTCCATTGCAACAATTTTTCATTTTTCACGTTCCGAAAAAAAGTGGTACAATGGGTGCGAAAAAACTGTTTTGAGGTCTCACCAGAATTTTCCTGTAGAATAAATGGAATACGTTCATTTGTCTCTTTCTGCAGACAATTCCCTTGCTTATTTATTCTATATAACGTCGCAGTGAATAAAATATAAAAAAAATAATCCTTATATTTTTTTCTTCGCTAAAAGAGTTGACAAGGGATGGATACACCACGTGTACCTTGTGGGTCTTCGGGTCAAGGTAAAACTTCAAGTCGGTCTTTAAAGTTAAATGTAAAAGCATTGCTAAGGGTTTAGTACGATTATATATCCTTCCCCTTTGCTCTTATAGTATGTACGTGATGTACGACATTAGGTATATATGACACGTCCTTGACGTACAAAGATAATGACAATGTTAAAAAAAATTAAAAATTAAAAATGTGAAAAAAAAAAACAAATCAAAGACTGATGCATATAAAATCGAATTGACCGGAAGATTATTTTCATATTTTATTGTCACGACATGTTTGATACATGTTTAAAAAAATGTCCAGAAAATAAAACTTTCGTTCAAATTTCAGACCCTCTTTTTTGTTTCGAAGATATAAATATAATATCTATCTACGTATACTGGAGGATATATCTGGAAAGACCTCGTATTTGTTATAAATATATAAAACATAGTGGAGAAACGGTTTTTTTTCTATTCGTGTAAAACGCAGTGTCTCCTTCGTTCCAATAATTATCGTCATTCTGCTTCACTGCACTCGAGTTGTACGTACGATATACCGATAGAATCCGCTGTGTGAACCAACGAAGACGGAGGAAAAAAAAATGCAAACCGCATATCGAACTTGCGTCTATAAAAATGATAATAATAATAACAGCAAGAGCAATAGCAAAGGATCTACATGTCGGTATGGAAGAAAATTCAACCTTCCATTTCCGGTCGATAACAAGCTTTTTGATCGTCAACTTACGATTGAACAAAAACGGATTTGTGCAGAGGTTGTTCGATTTTTAATTCCACATCAGCGAAATGGACCGGTAAACTCAGGTTGTGCGACAAATTGTTTCTCACAAAATTCGAAAAGTTATTCATTCATTAATTTGTCATGAATAATTTTCTCCAGAATCATCAATTTTTTTTTCTCATAGTTGGATTCTTCCGCGTACTTAATAATCAACCAAAAACGATATTCGTGTAGGCAGTCGAAAAATGACAGAGCAGAAAAAAAAAGAACACAACGAAATAAAAAACAAATAGAACCATAAAAAACCAGTTCGAATAAGTTGTCTAACGCTTTCTAAAAACCAGTCTGCGGTATACAATAACGGTTATTATCAATTGGACCTAAATTTCGAGATCAAAGTTTATACAGTGAAATAAAAATTCTAACTTCTCATACAAACTTGTATTCTACATTTCATTTGAAAATAAATATGACATACACTCATCATTACGAGTACCTAATAATAATTCTATAGCACATAATTAATCATGCAATGAGTACCATTTTATTACATTATGTACCGTGCGATATTTCTTTACGCGGTCAGCCGCGAGGCGTCCTCCAATCGAGTAAACGCCTGCACGAAGTTTATCGAAAAATATACTATACGATACGATGCGATGTATTATTCGATACATAAGTAGTAGTTATCTGGTTCGAAATCGGATTGCATTACACATCGCAGAGACGCGTGAAATTTCCACGAAATTAAACTTGTACATAAGAAATTAGTTAGTGAAAAGATCAAAATAAAATAAGGACCGTCCTTAAAATCGAAGCGTTCTGGGTATATTTCAATGAAAGCCACAGATACACCGTATTGCCACGTGTACTCATACATTTATCTATATGAAAAAAAAAAAGTAGGTATTATACGTGGAAAGAAAAAGAAGTGGCGGCGGAGGTTGGGCATTAGGTACTCCGTGTACCGCATGGTTGGTTGACTGCGGCCGTCCTACGAGAGTGAAAGAGTTTTCGCTTTCATCGGTTTCCATGAATCTCCCTTTCCCTTAGTTCTCCTCCTTTTTGCCCCTCGCAACCGCGGCCCCGTTATTAAAACGGTTTTATTTAAGCTCTTACAGGTACAGGTATGTTGGTATCATAGGCACTACGTGTGCGTACACGGCATATTACACGTATGTAGGAGAGAACTCTTGGCGTTTCCCTGTTACCCGGTGACCTACTGCGACCAGTTTCCCCCCTCTCAACACCATCATCTCCACGAGGACGAGACTAAAAAGAGACTCAACCATGGTATGTGCCTATATACATATGTGCTCATTTTATACATATATATACGTCCACAAATACATACGTACGTACGCATACTATATACTTAACAGCTGCAATGTACCCGCGGCTTAGAAAGTGAAGGTATAATTCACATGCATATTATACCCATACTTCTATCATATATATATATAGCTATCAACGAGAAAGGGAAACCGACATAACAAAATCCACCTTCCGCAATGTTTAAGCACGCATTGGAATTTATAACTCAAACACATAGTTAAAATAATTTTAGTCTGATTAAAAACGGTATACGAAATGTTAACACGTATTCTTAAGGAAATCTACAGGCATGAACGACTACTGTACCTTGTAATTTAGAATATGTTTGCTACGTTTATGAAATTTATTGGACCTATTCAGGAGAGGTGCCCGAATTTCAAATTTGATTATAGAGATCTTAATGATTTTTTTGAAAAACGAAAAATTCTGTTATCACATGAATTCAAGACCATTTCCCAGTATTCCAAAATGCGAAATCTTGGAGTTTGTTTATTGTATAATCTTCAAATTCCTGTCAACTTTCGAGCCCACGTGATTACTCATTCAACTTTTTTATCCAATTTATATTCGTTTAAAATTTGATTACTAGAAAATTCTGTTTAAAATAGTTAAAAAACTTTCTTTTTTTTTTGCTGTAGTTTAATAGGGTACAAAAACTAAAAACTCTACGGTATAACGAAAAAACAAATCTAAGATTCGAAAAACTTTTTTCAAACGATTTAATTTGTGACGAAGTAAAAATTTGACGAACGATGACAGAAGTATATATACGGAGTGCATTATGTGTTCGACAACCTTGAAAGGTGAAACATTTTTATTTCGCTAAATTATTCTTCAACTTTGTTTTTTTTTTTTTCTTCTCTCAAAAGTAAGTGTATAGAGAATTCATAGAGACACGTGTGACATCTACCTCGAGGAATTCTTGGATCTTGAACATTGCGGACTCTTCCATAAACCTGTCGAGATAAATAATTCATAGATGGCTGTCGCGTAGAGCGTCACTTTATTTATTGTTACCACATGCGATTATTATTGTTATTACCAATATGGTTATTGTGGTTAACATCATTGTTTTTATTGTTGTGGTCATCATTATTATTTATTAACTGCAAGAATGAAAAAGCAGAGTATTTAATACCTGTGCGCGGGCGACTAGATGAAGCTACAAGTTTTCAGCGTTGCAATACCAATGGTAGTTTTGGTAAATTTTTTCAAATATGGGCACAAATATTTTCAATGGCAGAAGAAATTTAACGAGCGAATTCTTCGAACCGGATTATCATTATTGTACACACATATTAAATGTAACCGGTATAATTATAATTCGAAATAGAACAAAGTTAGAATTTTTCACTTTCTACTTTGAATGTAAAGTATCATCTGTCTAGGATAGAAATACTTATGTATACAGAACCGGAAGTGATTTTCAACAGTTTGCATCAATTGTTTTATGGTAATTTATTTTATTTTAATTTTTATATGCGATGGATCAGCTGCCATAAAAAATTAAAGGATTTTAATATAATTTTGGCGACGGTGCAATTAATTAACGGGGTGAAAGGAAAGAAAAAAAAGAAGTAAAATAGTAAGGGATTGACGTAAATTGTTGTACTTCATGATTTTTTCTTTTCTATTCTTTTTCCGGAAATAATTTGTGCTCTGCATACATGTAATGCATATGGGTACATTATATATCATTTACGCTAGAGCTGTACTTTATTCTTGATCTATAAACGATCTAAAGATCTCTGTTTCCTGGTCTCATTAGCAATCTATTATACAAGTGGAAATGATTTATTTCCTTTTCTGGCCTTGACGCGAAACGAGTGAACTGATTAATAATTATCATACATAGATCTGTGAGTGAACTATCGCTTTTCCTCGTCCAGCTCACGTATATTAGCGTTAAATTTATAATTTTCACTTTCTGAATATTATCAACTTTATCATACGCGTATTATATCTATAGCTATATACCGTGCATTTGTAAAACTATATATCACATCCACGCGGTTTAATTGCCCAAATCTCTCACGTTAATTAACCCAAATAATTTATATACATAATACGTCACGATACTGTACCTACTTCACGGTTTATATACATAACAATTGTCTCTTAACTAGAACTCTTCAAATTCAGAACAAATTCCGGAACGAGACCCGGTTTGGGCGAAACAGAGACGATAAGGAAATAAAAGAGATAGTTATCGAGGTTTTAAAACAGTTTTCTCATTTCCTACCCCATTCTGTTCATGGTCTCTCCTCTATATTTATACACCAAAAATGATCGAAAATTTGACAAAAAACCGATAGAATTCGCGACAATACACACGTTCACAAGCTATGTGCACAAAGCGTGCTAATTACAAAAAACCATATACATTATATAGTACATAAAATCTCGCGTGAAATTCGAGGTGTTGCGACTTGGCGGTCCAGCGATTCGTTCGCACATTAATTGTTTTATTTACTTATTTATTGTTGGTAGGATTTTTTTTCTTTTTTTTCTCCTCATTTTTCTTCAGCTCCGGCCTTACCTCGTGTACAAGTACATTTATCGTATACGTATATATATTTGAACGTTGTGTGGGAATATAATAAACGCGCAAGTTTCGTGGTAAGGGAATCGTCGTCGCGGTCGAGGCTCGTCGAACACCAGTGAAAGCTGCGCGGCCACTTTCCCCCCGTACTTTTAAGCGTTTCATCGACTGGTTTCCGGGCCGATCCCAAGTAGATAACACGTGTACACAACCGCTATTTATATATATTAATATCCATATATGCAATAAATAAAACGCGAATTTGGCCCCCCCTTCTACTTGTCCTTTTTTTTGTTTTACAGGATTACATGATACTTCCATAAATGGACCGAAATACGAAAACGCGATATCGACTCCCTTCGATAATGGTGTTGAAAACAAGAAGGGGATGAAAAAAATTCTCGAATCGAACTGAAAATGATTCTTATAGTTATGTCAAATGAGGCATTGATTCAACCTGATAGTTATTATTATAAATTTTACAATTTTTATTCAAGTTATCCTTAAATTGGGAAGTGTGCCTACGAGCTATTACTTCTTCTTGAAATAATATGTTTTCATCCTCAATGACATTAAAATAAGTTCATAAGAAATTTTATTCCCAATTCTACCGAGAAATTATTTTCCAATTAAGAATATTAATTATGCATTTTTTTTTGAAGGCTGTGCGTAATTATTTCATTTGCAAATATAATGATGATCTTTTTTTATCGTCTGTCTGATACAGTGATAATTCGCGCAACTTTCATTCGCACCACCAGTCGTATACGTGAATCGTCCTGACAGATAAATTATAAATACGACATTGAGGTAAAGTGTTAATATACCGAATAAAAAATAACGATTATCTATAGATGAAGTAAAAGTTTGTCACACTCATTATTACCTATATGTTACCCTACTTTTTGCTTTTGAAAGGCGGCCAAGCACATTGTGTAGGTCAGTTTCAGCATATCACTTTCGCTATATAGTCTACTATATACTTATAACCTGTAAGTTCTCTTACGCGTGTTACTCAACTGATGATCTGTGCATTACAACGAGAATGCACGTAAAACTATCTTTATAATTATGTTTAAATACGTGTGTCAACCTGATTGCCTATGCTATATAGGAAAAGAATTTTATCGCGTTAAACGACCCGAATCGATCTTGACGTTGGACACAAAATTCTGAAGAGATTAAAATCCGTGAAAAATGATTAGAAATTTGGTGCGCATATTTCCGATAGTAATCGATTATATTTATTCAATATTATTTATTTATTATACTACGCATTTCCGAATGAACGAGGAAGAGAAATTCTTCGTGAGTCAAGTGATATTCGTTTATTTTATTTTTTTCTCTCTCTTTTCCTTCAAATTTAATTTCCGGATGAATTGATGATCGTTTAGTCAGGTATTCTCGGAATCAATTCATTCCGACTCCGATGAGAGAGATGAACTTTCGAATTTTCAATGGGGTAAAACCAAAAAAGAAAAAAAAAAAGAACCTAAGAAGAAATTTGACTTTTATATGATCCGAAATATATTACAATTAATATAATATAAAGTTTGTATAAAACTAATTCAACTATACGGTTGCTTATACTTAATAATTCAAAATTGCTATGATTGATACTCACGAAATCCGTCTGTCTTATTAGAAACCGCCTTACCTGAAATGACAAAAAACAAAAGAGATTCATGAATTGTACTGCTATAACGTATGAGAAGAGAAAAAAGAAGAAAAAAAGTGAATGAAAAAATTCTGCAATATTTTTTGCACCGCATATTATAACATAGCAAAATAATAGGTGTAGAAAATTGCATCTGTATCATAATGCATACAAATATGAAGTAAACAATTTAAAGGTTACGAAGTTATCCCTATAATAATATAAAGTTAATAATTATTCAGCTGAAAAACTTGCTGACCGTAATTCACTTTCAAACTTTCTCGACTACCGTTGTCGAGACGACGACGACGGTATATAACGTATATGGGATAGTAGCGATTAACAAAAATGACGAAAACTAAAACTCAAAGTATAAGATAGGTATAATGCATACCTATATACATCTGAGTATATAGTATATGTAGGTATATAAATATATATTATCGGTGTTGCGTAACAAACGAAAGTGACTAGAATGAAACGAAAAAAAGGAAAGAAGTAAAAACCAAAAAAAAAAAAAATTACACAATAAAACAAGATAATAATTACAGCGGGAGAAAATTTTAACAATTTGCAGCAGGTACGGTTTCGGTAAGAGTGTTGGAGAAAAGGAGGTTCAGCGGTGTAGTACAATGATATCATGGTGGGTCGAATTTACCAGACCAATTAAAATTAAAAAATTAAATTTATAATACTACACACGCGATCAGGTTTTATACATAAAATAACCAGCACGTGCGCATAGCTACGCACACACATAGCATACATGACAAAAATAAAACACAAACATTTTATTCTTACATCTTAAACTGACAAGATAAAAATATATAAATAGATGAATAAGAATTAAAGTTTCGGACGAATACGTGCAATGGTGAGAAAATTCACGTTCGTTGATTATACCCACACAAACAAAGAGAAGATAAAAAGAAAAAATTAACTCCGATTTTATCTTTGCATGGAAAGTCAAAGTTTTTTTTTTCACGTATACATATAGTGGAGGGCATGTATCGCGTGTGGTACACGAAAAATATACTAATTTCTCCAAAAATCTCGAAATGGTGGGAAAGTTAAGAGAAGTAGCGGTGATTTTTTAGTATTCCTTTTTTTTTCTACACGAGTAACGAAGTACGAATTACATAGCTTCTTTTTCTACATTTCATTCGAGACATATTTCTCCAAATTATCTATTAATTAATTGTTATATCGCCGCGCGGGAAGTGTGAAGTTGACCTAGTCATGCGCCCACTGCGGTTCTTTAATATAAAATTAATTCCCGCAACAGCCGCTCCACCGTTGTATATGTATACTTATGCACATAGGATATACATGGATATTCATATGTACCACATATACTGTACCACGTTATTTACGCGCCTACGTCGTGACTACACAAAGTATCGAGAGACAAACGCATAATCTATACGCACATATAGTGATGTGATTCACACCTAGCATTGATAATAATATACATATATATATGAAGATAAATACGCGGTACATAAATTGCCAACGAATATACATAATATACAATATACATATGTACATCGCTAATAAACGTACATTATACTATACTATTACTATCGGTGCAATGAAAATATAAGAATTGTGTAAAAAAAAAAAGTTTTTACATCTATACAAAAAATTACTCGATTTTTTTTTTGATTTTTTTTTTATGTGTGCATATTTATATATTAATACATTCATTTAATGTGTATATATATATATATATATATTTATAAACGCTTTTCAATATTGACATTTGAATGTCCTCCTTTCTCTGACTGTGACTGTGCCTATATATAATATATCTACATACATACACGTACACGCAGAGCCACGTGATTAGTTCATTTGTTGTTCGGTTGATGAATTTGGTTTGAGGCGAGAAAGTTATTTCATATAGGTATATATAAATAGATAGCATATACATATATATATATTTATATAGTCAGCGATGCGTTAGATGTGCACAACGCACCTGAACACGCCTTTTTTTTAACGGTGTATTATAATATATGAAACTAGAAAATATTAAATATTTCGTATAACATATATATATATGATTCAGGGATATACGCTTATTATGTATAAAATTCGAGCGGAATTTCATGCGATCTCTACACGTGGTTGGAACGTTGGGGGAGGGGAGGGGAGGAGGGACGCTATCTCAGAAGCCAATGCCGAGTTGATATACCTACAATTGTACATACATGCGATGGAATTATTTATTCAGATTTTTCAAACCCGCGCGGTATAGCAAAAGTGGCAGTAACACCAGCCAGGCGTGATTATACGACTCCCTATAACTTTACAGCGATTATTATCGAACTAACAATTACTTTAATCGGTGTTAATAATTTCCGGATAACTAAATACGGACGTATGTATCTAATAAATATATGTATATATGTACGTATGTATACAAACATGTAGGTATATCACATGAAAGTATAATTTATATACATCTCGAGCATGTATATATTGTGTTGATTATTCAAATATGATGTCTCTGATAATAATCACGATGATATTAAAGGTAACATTAATGTAGTTATAGTAGTTCAAATTATCATGATAGATAAATAGCAAAAAGTTATTATAACGAACTCATATTACAAGATGCAGTATATTACACGTATATTACCTATATATGCATTCGTGTGTTTAACTTTTATGATAAAAAAATTAATGAGAAGTTTTTCACTTTTCTTTCCACCAGCGGTATAGTTTTTCTACATTCTACATTTATTCATTCTTTTTTTTTTTTTAGTTCTACTAGGGGCGAAGTGTGTTTTATATTTCTGGACGTATACCTATATCAAAGTTATGAAATTTTAATTACCGCAATCCTTTCACTTTTTGATAATTAGTTAATAACCTGTGAGAATTAACGTTCAAATTACCTTCTTGTTTTTTTTGGAAACATAAAAAGAAAAAATTAAAACTGCACGCGATTAACATATATATATCACATCTGATTATACCCATCTGATTGTTATCAACCCGTATGATAAAATCAAACGGGTAAGTATGTATAAGTAAATATTAAATATGTGTGTAATAATGTAATAATGAAAGTGTCCGAATGTGGAAAGTCTTTCCGATAGAAGGCGTGGGGCCTCAAATATGTTGACTTCGTTTCTCTTTCTTCCAAAAATTTTCACAATTTCTAACCGCAGTGGTACCTAGGCTTCTGAACAATTTTCACTGCACCGTCCAAATATTTCATCGATAAAATTCATTAACATTTTTTTCAAACTATTAACAAACAATCAATCATAAACTTGACGAACATGGAAATCATTGGAGAAAAAAATTATCACAACTGCCGAAAAAGGTTGAACTGGATCGAAAATGGCGAAACTCGGAACGTGCACATCGAATCCGCTCGATAACGACAGAGAAAAATCATAAAAAAAATCATAAAGAACAAAAAAGAACCGCATTGCACCGCTGTACCTAGCAGTAGCCATTATGCCGGTGTCGACGATGAGATTTAAAGAAATTTCAAAAAAATTCAAAAATCAAATATTAATTTGGAGTATGATAACATATTGTTGAATTGTTCTTCGATAAATTTTCTGCTGCATTAGGAATAAAATAACACGCGTGTCTGCTGCAGCATAGGAGAATAAGTTTCTTACCACTGCAAACGTGAATATGTATATAATTATTAATATACCCATTGCCAGGTATATATATTAATAATTGTAAGTATATATGGGTATTATATAGGTGGGTAGTTAAAGATATAGATATGTATACATAGTTTATAAAAATATATCTATATATATACACGCAACGGTGCGTGCGTGCGTCCCCGTTATTTTGGCGGTGAAAGTGAAAGTCACGTGGCCGATCCGGTTGTCTTTGACAACTTCGCTGCTATATTCACTTCCTATAATAGTAGGGCTGTAGGCTAACCACCGAGAAACACTTTAAACTTTACAGACGTCCGCGTCGCGATGCCCCCCACCACACGCCACACAAACTCGATTTATCATCATACATCCCAACATGCATGAAACTATTAAAGATATTGTACATTGGTAAATTACTATATACCTATATCACCGTGATGATCGTTATCGATATTTATTATATAGTTTTCAAATCCTTCTTACAATCATTTATTTCAGCTGCCGGGTATGTCAAAATCACTTTCGTTTATGCCCGCGAAGTTCCAAAACAAAAAGTCCGAATAGTCAAAATCTATGTTACCTACAGCCTATAAGGACGTTTAACTAAATCGAAATCAAATGCAAGGCGAGGTGCAAATAGTGTAGCGTTTTGAAAATGATCGATGCACGTAATCGGTAACGATTTTCATCGTCGTAAGATTTGCGGAAAGGTTTGTCCTCTTCTTTCATTTCTTCAACTGATTTTAAATTTGGCGCTCCTGCATCGACGTTTTTTTCAACAAATATAATGAACCCCCACCGTTGAAATTCTATCGAAAATTTTTCCGGTACTCCATAAACGTGCATCCGACCTAATCGCTTCACTGCTGATGAGCGATGAAATTAGGAAAGACCATATAAAAAAAAGTGCCAATTCATTTTGTGAAGTGAAATTCAGGAGTTTCGGATGATTTTTATTTTCCTTACCTAAACTTTTTCTTTTCTTTTTTCACATATAATTCTTTTTTTTTTTTCGTTTTTTTCGGGTTTTAATTAAGAAAATATATAATATACCGAAATTCGAATGAGAAATTCGAGAGAAATTATATCGCGAACGCAAAAGTGATGCGCGCGATATCCGATGATGCGTGTACGAGGGGAATATAAATAATTCTGTATAAAATTCTCGTTTTATGGTATGATGGTATACACATACATACACATACAGATGTATATGAAATATAAATTGTATTGGTGGGCAAACCCGGAAGGCAATAAGAACTTTGCCACACGAAGACTGCGCGCGGAGAGAAAGTTATCCTCCTCCCATATCCCTATCCCGGTTCTCGGTTGAAATTCACCGAAGCTAGGAACGGTGACGTCGTTACCTCCTTAATTCCCCCCTGGCCCCGCGAATTTTCCCCCTACCACCGCGCATGCGACCTGTAGCGTCTCCCGCGCAATCTTTTTACAACCAATGAGGTTCTCAATCTCGATCTCAATCTCAATCTCAATCTTAATCTTCTGCTCTTTATTAGAGCGGATCCGAATATCTCTAAAAACGGATGTTTCAGGGGGTTATATAAAATAATTGTATCGAGGTTCTCAATTATTTTTTCCAGCGTACAACAATCGAATTAATTAAATTAAATAAATAATATGGAGATGGTCGATCTCCCGGTTATCGAAGATTTGTATATGAGATAAAAAAAAAAAAAACTTTGGGATAATCAAATTTTCTGCAGTTCAAAGATAATATGGTAGCTAGAATAGGAAGAACAATATATTCCAACGAAGAGTTAAGAAAAAAGAGTTTCAAAAAAAATAGAGGAAAGAAAAAATGGCAGGAAGCAATTTATGGTAATTTAGTAATTAAGCATAAAGGAAAGTAAAGCGAAATGCTGCGATGCACATGCACTCTGTACATCAATTGTAATGCCTACGATGCATGAGTGCATTTTACTCGTATACTATAACTTCATATAATGCCGTAGCCAAGGCAGTCCCGTCTCATGGGGAACTGTATTTTAAAAGCACACACACGCCGTACGTAGAGCATAATATAATATAGGTAACGTAGAATATGAACGTACGTAGTATACATATGGTATAATATCTACGCGTTCCGAAAGTGAAAACAATCAGGAACGATTTATACGCCTTCTTACTTCTTCTTGCTTCTTTTCTTTTTCTCTTTATCTTTCAGTTTTTTTTTTTTTTCTTTCTGATTTCTTTTTTTTCATCAATGTTGCGGTATACGCGCGCACTCGACTGCCGTTATGTTTTCCGGAAAATCAGATGCTGCACGTGTATATCGCTAGATTGAGAAATTGTTTTTTCTTATCATCTACTCAAAAATGCACGCACCTATAACCCGCTGCATTCCGCTCGAACGTATTAAATTATACGTGATATCGTGCGATGCTAAAAAAAAAAGATTGTAAAATGTATACTGTAAATCGAAACAATTTTCTTCGGAGTATCTGAAAAAAAAAAGTGAACAGAAGATAAAATTACGCAGATCTCTATGCTTATACGGCGGGTGTTTCAATTTTTTTTCCCACTAAATTTATGAAAAAACTAACGTTTGTTCGGTGTACGCTAATTACCTGCCCTCGACACCTATACCCGCACGTATAATATCGGATACATATGTACCAATAGAAAATTCTTATCTAACAAAATACTTTCAACGATTATCTCGACGGTTCTGAAATGTGTAATTGTCGTATGCGTACATGCGAACAATGTACATACGTACATATATATTCAAATTGCACGTTAAATTGGCATTGTATATATACGGTAATATCTGTAGATACACAAGTCATACGCTTTTTATTTGTTTTATTTTTTGAGTGATAACACAAAAAAGTATATATACGTATGTGTACATATATGCATGTAAAAAGTACAATCGATAACCGCACGTGTCTCGTGAAGTAATAAGCATAATATGCAATTAGAGTTACGTATAATTTGGTTGACCGATTAAATAAATACACGTCGTTATAACCCATACGATCGCAAAAATTCGATGTGCTCGTTACATGCATACATTTACGTACGTTCTTCTTTTTTTTTTTAAGTAATATTATTATATGAATGCAAATAAATCAAATTCCGAGGTGGCGATGTAATCATTACTTCTTTAAAGTCCAGCTCATATATATTATCGCAGATAACAACGCGATGCCAATTTGAATCGAGGAAGAAAGAAGAACATCAAAAATATTCCAAGTATCGTGAATCTGTAGTTTTCATAGTTAAAAATTAGAACAATCAGACAAAAAAAGAAAAGAAAAACCAATCGGAAAAGAAAACTCACCGTTAAAGTTACGTTCGATTTTGAGATTTGCGGTTGATATCCTTGAAGTTGTCATTATTCAGTTTATTTGTTTATTTATAATTTTCTTTTCGTTATCACGTGTAATCGTAAATAAAAAAAACCGCACCAAAAAAAAATTTCTATATTTGACGCAACGTTTATACGTTCATCGCAATGGAAGAAGACCACATATGTATTACGATCGTTTCTTATTGTTAGTTGGAAACGTTTTGAATTTGCCAACGGTTTTGAAAGCGACACTATGTACGCGATGAGAGAAATGTTATCTCTTTGGGTTTAGAAGGCCGCTATCAGACCAGCGGGTCGACTGATAACACTTCTCTGTTTATTTTTAACAGCTCAAATGCCATTAGTTTTACTCCCTTGCGTGGATAAATATATGTATATTTGGCCTATACAAGATTATGGACATCGGATGTTGCAGTTGATACGTGTCATATATATATGTATATGTCACTTACTTCCAAGGATATGATCCAATTTGAGAAAAAAATATACATGTAATATCTAAAGCGAGTGTTTTTGTTTTTTCTTTTTCATCGTCTTTAATTAAATGGGAGAATGATAATCGATCCGTATAACGTTCTATTATACGAATTAAGAAATTTCCAATCATCTGGACGGATAAAAGAAATGGAGAATTATATTATATCCGGCAAAAGCTGATATCGATTAATAATATCGTGGAAATTATTAAGTAACGCGATTATCTTCAATCTGCATATTTTCTAGCCACCATATAGATATAGACTACAATATTATCAAGTTCATGCAAAACTTAGGTTATATTTATTTGAAGGAAAATTGTATCCATATACATTCCATAGAGGGAATCGAATGGAAATAGGTGCGACAATAATTCTTGAAATCTGGATTCTCGTTTAAAGAATTGCTGTATTTTTATATTATAAGAAAAAATCCTACAGATGCGATTCGCCTACGATCGCTATTTAGCATTATCTCGGAAACCTATATGCGGAACTTTATTACGTACACCGACAAACGAACTCTTAAGATAAAATTGCAGTGATTTCTGCTTGAAAAGCGACTTGCATTTACGTCGTATAAAGTTGCAAATTTTTACACGATTCCCCGTTTCAATATATTAGCTTAAGCCACTTTGACTATAAGTTGCTGTATAAGAAGCTTCTTTGAGACGTATAATATTATTACCATCGTTTAACCATTTTCTGGGACAATTAAAAACCCATATGGTAAATTTCAGCTTGGAGTTAAAACTCCGTTTGGAATGCAGAGGGGGATATGAAAAACGATCAAATGTGCATCAAATATGCAACAGCTGCATCTCCTCGTGAAACAAATGAAATGAAATAGCTCAGATGTATAATTTAATTTGAATTTCAACGTTCTAATCGTTAACAAAATTATCATGCGACTAATTTTCAATCAGATCGATTTGAGATCTGATCTACAACCCTTGGATTTGCTCTACGTTTTGTTCGAACAATCATTGAAGAGGATTTCAACCCTTATGGAGATTAACGTTCGGATATATAATCTAATCACGAACCACCGTAAAATCGAACCTACGATACGATTATAAACTGTAAGATTTCATATTTCATTTCTATCCGCAGGAATCATTCGACCGGGGCATCGGACGCATGGAATTCTGGTGGACAAAATGAAGCATTTTTGTCAGTTTGATACAAAATGTATACCTATGTATAACATGGGGAGTGACCATGAATCGATTGGGCACGTCCCTAGCGAAGGTCAAAATCTGATTGGTTACCAGGCCAGGGACTTGACGGAAAATTATACACCTCGACTACCACCCAATTCCTTAAAAAAAAAAATTTCACTCTTAGTATATTCTTTTTTTTTTAAGAATATCTAATAACCGCGATGTGAATACACTTCTACATATAATTATATACGAATGCAAGTTAACGGACAAGAAAAAAAAACAAAAACTGTTCGTTTTTTAAAAATCCATTAAAATCGCAATCCAATTGCTAATGATCATGACTCGACCTCTGAGTATATCTTTTATTGTAAATGCAAAATCTTTTCGACCTTGTTTCATATCTACGATCACGAAGTTCCTCCAATCCCCCGCATCCCCCGCGATGATTATTTCCTTTTTTTCTTCCCCCTTTTTTTTTGTTCAGAAAATACTTTATTTTGAATTTTATGTCACAGTGCTGAATCGTTGACGGCAATTCTCGAGAAAGTCACGATTATTAATCAAATGAAGAGTTTGAAAAAAAAATGTATATAATAAAAGAAAATCAGCTTTTCTACCCCACTAAGTTCCTTAAGCATATAATAAGTTATTACATATATACAGTTTGTGCACCGCAGTGCAACATTGAGCACATATAATACATTTAGTGTCATCGTTCGACCCAATTCTTCTGGACTTGACTATGACGTCCGCAATCTACACATTGACTGCACTATGTAGAACAAGACAGCTTTATACGTTATAAATATATACATAGGTATATATAGATACGTATGTATATCGAAGATTTGCCTAGCAACTGCAGCGCGCGTGGAGTAGGTAAATAATAAATGGTTTTGTTACGATTTCGAATTGCGTCTAGGATATTGGGTAGGGTATGTGCAGCATATAGATATTTGTATTTTTTGCCAGTCACATTTTTCGGGATAAATGATTTCAATGCAAATGCGTAGATGTATAAAACCAATGTCCGGTTTATACCATCATCGCGGATACAGCGCATAGACCAGATTCACTAATCAACCCGCACAATTCGGTTGACTGGAGATACTATGGGATAGGCGTCCGTATGCCCAACCCTACCATTGTCATACTTCGGGATTAAAACTGTACCAGTATTTTCTATTGTTAGACGCGAGATAAATATAGATATCATCGTTCGCCGACACTGCACACCACCATACAAAGCAGCAGCGATCAGCCTACAGCAATAAAAAAAAGACCACCGTCGAGTCCACTGCGGAAGCTCATTTTTAGAATGATTAATTTGAAAATTGAAAAAAATCAAAACAAAAAAGTAAAAGTCAAGCTTTCAAAAAATAGAACGATATATGTATTTATTTCTTCGAGTTCATTTTTGCTTGAAAATTTCATCGACGGCGTAACATCCGAAAAAATATAAGTTTCGAGAATGGTATTTACTGCATTAGAAAAAAATTAATTCTTCGAATATGTGCGTTTGAAAAATCATGAAGTATGAATGATAGACGTTTTTTCTAAATGTTCGAAAATTGAAACCGAATTAATGAATGGTTACTTATTACCTATGTTTGTTTTTTTTTCAAAACAGAGTCGATCAAAAATCTCAACTACTAAATATTAAATCTAGTGATGAAGAAGAAAAAAAAAACGCCCCTGAATTAATGTTGGATTTCATCAAGGTGGAGATCAATATGACTTCGAATATTAATAATATTCAACAAAATCAGGATAAACCTTTCCTAAGTATAATTGGGGTGTGAAAAAGGTGTGGTTATTATGTAAATTTATCGCAAAGTATGTAATATATTGTATTATCAACTTCATAATATCCATTCACATGAATTATACGTATATGTATAGTTCAGTTCGATGATAATCAACAGGTGGTTGTTGGCGGGTCTCTGAAACCGTTGAGTAGGTATAATGTGAAACGTCATGTTCTCTCCTTTCATTAAACTTTCTCGCTGCATCCCTTCTCCCACTCTCGCGTTTTAACGGAGATTCTCATACATCGATTACTCCACTTTTTTTCTTTGTTCTTCCGCATCCAAAATTCGCACTTTACAAAGACCAAGCAGTTGATGATTCTGGTAATCTTTACTCTCAATTTTTATATTATAAAAAAAAGCTCTCCATTCATTCTAGAATTTTTTTTTATTTCATTTCATCGACAAAATCGGTCAAATCGAAAATATGAACAGAAATTTTCGTTGCATTAACTAATGTCGATATTAAAAATTGAAATGTCATAAAAATCTTTAATTATCGAACGAAAATTCAATGAATTTTCAAAACCGGATTCTCTCCTGATTTAAATTGGTGAACCATCGTAAAAAAAAAAAGAAAAAAAAGAATTACTCATCAAATAGTCCTACCGTTCATGTAAACGTGATGTTGTCGCCAAAGATGTTGATATTGTGTCCACCTTGAGCTTGTGCTGTCATCGTGTATCGGTGGTAGAGGTGTATGAACTTGATGTGCATGTGACGTAGGAGGTAAATTAGCAGAGGGTGGTGGTGGTGGTGGTTGTTGTTGTTGTTGTTGTTGTTGTTGATGTGCTGGTGCGACAACAATATGTGGATGTTGAGGTACGGAGGGAGGATGTTGTTGAGAATGATGAACTTGATGGATCACCACCGGAATAGGCGGTGGAGCCAACTGTTGATACTCCATAGTACAGCAGGTCATCCAAACAGAATGTCACTTTCTCGCTCACAAGGGTGAGTTTGTGTCACGCTTTCATTGATGTTTTATTAAAAAAAAAAACGAAAAACAACTACAACTTAAAAAACACCCCGTTCGAAAACTACCCGTTCTATTATAAAATAACGGGAAATTGATTTGTTGTATACAACAAATTCACTAAAAGTCCACCACCGCGAAGTTTTTCGAAAAAAACTTCGTTTTTCATCTACTTCTCTTTCTTATCTCGGTACTTTTTCGTTTGTCTTTTTAATATCTCGTGCAGAACGATGTCGTCACACGATAACGTTGACAATCATTGATTTTCGACGTTTCTTCTTTTATTTATTTATTATAATATTTTCAAACACTCGCAATATATTTGTGGATTAAATTTACATAATTCCTTCTCGATTTGAATTTAAAAAACAAAGTCACTCACTGGACCTCTCAGCTCTGAGAGCAGGGTCGTTTACCACCGTCTCTCAACCTTGTGGGGGTGTAGGTACGGTAGGGGGTTGGGGGGGAAGGGGGATTCTTGACGATAATTTTCTACAAGATATCGTTTGTCAAATCGTCTCTTCTTAGTTTTTTTTTTTGTTTTCGGTTTTAATCAACGTTTATGCAGCGCGAATTTTGTCGCTTCCCCCTTCGCCTCATGAAACGCGCGTTTCACGTCGTTGATTTATAAAATTTGGCGTTTAGTTAATTTGAAAAAAAACTGCATGAAAATTGTAAAACAATTTTTTTTCACACATACATTCCGGTGAAATTTTTTTTTAATTGAATAAAATAACTCCCATTAATTTTTCCACGCTGGAAAGAAGGTGTAGAATATGAAACGTGAATTGCATGTATATAAAAAAAATATAACAAAAAAATTCGTACAAAAAAGTCAAAATGGGAAACGAAGTTGTCGCGTTATCGTCACCGCGATACCTTCGCTCTTTCGATAACAATAATGATAACAGTAATAATATTAGCTGTCAAACTGAGCCTCGCGCGTATTACGCGAGCGGCGGGGGCGTAGAGGAGTGCAACGAGAACGGGAATGGAAGCGAAGTACGAAGGTAGGTATGTCTTGTTGGTGGTTTGGCGATGATGGTTAGGAGAGTTGTTGTATTTAGTGGGGGAGACAGACAGTTGGGATAGTTTAATACAACGGGCTCTGGCTTGGAGCTAAGGCGCGTCTCAAGCGAACGGCGGCCGGTCGGACACTGCGGTGCTCTGCCAGTTGGAGACCTGCGAGTTCTCATCCGCGTTTGTTAAAACCGGCGTACGGGACGCCCGCCCCTCTCCCCGTCGCTCATTCTCTCTTTCTCTCTCTCTTCACTTACTTACTTACTATACACGATATACACGGCGAACGCAAATTCGTCCCGCCGCGCTCCAGTCGCAGAAGGCATACTTTAACCATCCACCAAGACGACGAACCATGTGCTACTGCTGTTGCTGTTGCTGCAGATGCCGATGCCGACGATGATGATGGTGATGATCGTGCAAAGGAAGCTTCCGCGTTCTATCGGGAAAAGAGTGTTGTTGAGATAGCCAAAATATTGGTAGAATTACTGAAAGATTTTTTGTTTCGCTTAATAGATGAACACTTAAATGATTCGTTGAATCGACAAGAGAAACTTTTGTAAAAGTTCTTGGTGATTTGACGATGAAATTTTGTTGAGAAAATCGCACTTGCGACTTCCGGAAAAAGCAGGAATTTGCTCATCAGAACCTTTTTTTTTTTTTCTTATCGAATGAAGAATTTTATCCAATCAGGCGCAATTTTAGCACAGCCTACTTAATTTTTGAAAAAGTAACTTTGCCTCTCTTGGGCGCAGTCTCTGTCCGATTTGATGATGAGGCTTTCATTTGCAGAATTATTCTCATGGGAAACTGTAATGCTTCCCACAAGTAAGAGAAAGAGAAAATTCAAATGACTGTAAAGACAGTGTCAGTTTCAAACAACATGACAACGTCGAAAATTCCCAAATTCCAAAATAAAATTAAAAATTCATCGTCCTTAGAAACATGCCCCACTTTTTTTACATTATGTATATACGATGACACGATCCTCGGATCGTATGAGACAACCGATCTCTGAACATTTTTTTCTTACACAGGAAGAAAAATTGAGGTCTTGCGGGTGCGTTCAAAGTGTACCGCGAATTAAAAATATCTGTATCATGTCTAATGTGAGTATGACGAGAAATATTTTATGGGAAAGGGACCCTTAAGTTTTGGGAATGCGCTTTCGCTGGTGGATTGGAAAATGTCCTTGGCAATGGTTGTGCTCGGATTTTCGTTTGTTTGACCTACTTTGTTCGGTATGTCAGAGTGTGTGTTGTATCACTTATACATATATGTACAGGGATATGATGTATCCCGCCCGATATACCTGTATCGGTATATGTATAGTGTAACGATGATAATGGCGATAATACAGGTTTCTCGTCTGTGATTTTTAATGGTAACACACATGTATTCGTGTATATTTTTGCCTTCAGGAACAGCAACAGCAGCCGCAGAATCGCAGGTACGATATTATAGCAAAGCGGCGGTATTAGAGTTCTCGAGTCGTCGTGGCTCGGGTAAAATCGAAAGTGGAGAAATGGCGTCAAAAGCGAACGGCTCTCTCCGCGACTTGGCGTAGCGAAAGGAGTGGTGGTGGTGGTGTCGAGCAAACGAATATACAGTATACGTGGAGTAAAGTTGCCGGTTTCTCGTCGGTGGAATCTGAATCACCGAAACCGGTCCAATCCTTTCCTCTCTTCCCTCCAATCCCCTTCCCAGGCTTTTACCGCCCTCTTCCTGGTCCGCACGCCGGTCTTCGCGAACGCGGAAACCAGCCGCGCGTCTCCCCCTTTTTACTCTTTCTGCACTGTATATACCTTCTTTTTTCCTTTTTTTTTTTATTTACGCGAATTCCTTTATTTTTAACTCCACGATTTCGTTTTCGCTTTTTTTCGCTTCTCTCTCTCTCTACCTTTCCCCTTCCATCATTGACGATTTCGGGGCCCAGTTCTCTCCTTAGGAACCTCACATTTCGGGTCGCCCTCAAAATAACCGGGAATTAAGGCTTCCTCGGGCGAGATAAAATCATTCTATCATTTTATTTCATTTTGTCTTTCCTTTTTTTTTTCATTATTCTTCAAAAACCAGAATCTGCAATACGGGTTCTCATGTTCACTTATACATGGTCAGCTGTCTCCCTCGATGCGAATCCAAATCCCAAGAAATTAATATTAGTATAATATACTGCAGAGGTAAGTTACAATAATCACTCACTGCACGATGATTCAGCTTAACGATATTATCACTCTTAATTTTAATGCGTTCACCGTTGAATAATAACATACATAATAATATGCATGCATATGAAGATTAACAAAAATTATCCCAGAAAATTGTTACGACCTTGATTTTTTTAATTTATTCTATTTCTTTTTGTTTAATGACTATGTAGACTATACATATCAAATAATCGTTAAACATATCAAATAAATCGTAAGAAAAAATATTCAAAGAAAATCCAAATAGTTTTACGAGGTACGATATTTCGAGCTCGTCCAACGAATCGACTGCGAATCAAAACTGTTAAAAAATTTTCATTTTTCTGTGCGTCGAAAATCGTGATAGTTTATATTGTGAACCGGTTTCTCTTTTTCCGTACGGACTCACCTCGTGAAGGTAGGCAAAATATCAGACAAAAATTATAATTTTGAGAGCTTGCTTTAGAAGCCTCCGAAAGTTTGGAGTGGGCAAAAAGAAAAAATTGTAAAAATTAATTTCCTAACTATACCAGTATTTCTTCTCTCAATTTCGCCACATTTTTAAAATACGTGATACGAACTCCATCAAACTCAACTTTCATCATTTTGGCTGTTTTTTTTTCGGTCCAAAAGAGTGCATTTTCAAACACCTTGCACGAATGGTCCAGTATTCAATATTTCGCGGCACGGTTAAAACTTCAATTGTTATATCGGGCGTTGGATTTCTAGTTGAAACTTCTAATGAAAAAATTCTTCGAACGATGAGAAATTATAGAAATAAAATGTAATCGTGATCAATTCCAAACCACATAATAATACGCATTATTGATAACACGCTCTATGTAATTTTTTATACACACTAATTTTCGTCGAAGTATTGAAATCCCAGCAGAAGAAAAATAATCCCCAGGGAGAAATAATACGATTACATGCATGCAATAGCTGTTATATGGGTATACCATTAACTTTAATAAGATAAATGTAATATATCTCCAAGTTCGATCAATGAAATAACATCGTATGTGCTATATACCTGAACCCATTATATATTTATTGCAGCAACAGCAGCAGCAACAGTAGCATAATTATGAGATATAGACATATATATACATTTATGCTCGATGTATACCGAAGAGATAACATCAGATAATTCTTGGTAATTTGGTGTCACCTTCGATTAAAGATTCTAGAAACTAACGATCTAACACAAACGTTGTCATTTTTTCACAGTCTTTTTCCCCTCAATTTTTTATTCAATTCTCAGGGAGATCGATATACCGCCTCGTATGAGAAGGCTCCTGGATGATGGGTTCGATTTTTTGTCTCATAATATAAATGTGACCGGAAGTTCACCTGTTTGAAAATCGGACTCGCGCGACGGTCATCTACATATGGGTAACCTAATAAATCGTTTATCTATAAATATATGTATATACAAAATTTTATACATATATGAATGAAATAAAAAAAAAAAAAAATCAATTTTTGCCAAGTATCCGCCGTTCCATTTGCCGTACAAATTCCACAGTCCATATCTTTTCCTTTGGTTTCTATGATCTTTTTTCTTCAGCAAATGAGAATGAATAACTGTATATTTTTCTCATTCGTTCATTGAATTTTTTCATTATAATGGATATAATATAAAAGTGGAAGGAAGCTGCTGTTGTTGCCGGTGCTGCTGGTGCTGCGCCCATCGAAAAGGTTAACCATTATGGTGACTTATTGATCATTGGTGTCTACAGACTACTAGTAGAGAGTCTTGATTTCATCCTCCCGCCTACATGTACGGTACGTATCAAGTATATAATATAGGTATATAATCATATACATAAATGGATGTAAAAAAAATAAAATAAATAAATAAAATAAAGGAGTGTAAAACACACACTCATATGTATAGAAACTATACTCCGGTTAGAATTATACACGCTATTAAGTATGGAGATATTTATTAGCCTTTTCAGTAAAGTCAAGGAAAGAAATATTCCGGCTTCAGTATTAAGACTGAAGTGATATAGACTTTCGCCTGCATCGAGCATCCGTTCGATCGGATCTTATTACAGGTCATAAGAGAAAAAAAATAATAAAAAATCAAATCTATTAAACAAATATTTGCAAGATAACAAAATTGAGGAACTGAATTAAACGAGTTATTTCATACAATCTCGTTTTTCATGATGGTTCTCGATCTAGTTGATAGATGTTCGAAATTTTTATTTTCATACCGCTGAATTAATTATTTATAAACCTACAGCGAAATCGATTATGTAAATCGAAATCTACGTAGCATATGTGTGTGTGAATTTAAGAAGACTGCTCGATCATGCAGTAATTGAATAAATGTATGCATTTTTCATTTTTATCAGATCCTTTTCGATAAATAAAGGAAACATGTCACGACCAATAATTTTCTGCCAGGTTTACGGGTCGTACCTCAAAACAACATCTCGATTTACTTGCACTCCATCTTTCTTCATATTTTGTAATAATCAAATCAATGGATGAAATCATCGAAAGAATTCTTTCGAAATTACGAAAAGTCGCCGATTTCGAGCCATCAAAACTTTTCAACACTCAGACAATGCTCACCGAGAATTTCATGAGAACGAGAAATCTTTGAGGTACTTTTGAGGTACCACAATTGGTTGAGAAACTTTGAGAGATTGAAAGAAGAGAGAAAGAAAGAATAAAAAAAAAAACCGAACAAAAAGAATCGCGAGGATCAAGTTGGCAGAGAATGCCCTATATGTATATTCGTACACACGCGCGCTTCGCTTTTCGTTGGTATACAGTTTATAACTTGTGAACACGCCTCTTGGGAATTGACTATACTTGCTTATCTTGACAGCGTATAACTGACGGGGATTTCATTGCTTTCGGAGAAAGTGTATAACGAAAGTCTTCCGATTGCTGGGTTATAAGTATTTGTGTATATGTATAATGATATTTTTCATTGATTCCACGCGTCAAATATTTATACTTATGCATATAAATATAAATATATTATACACATAATATGTCGAAATCAGCATCGCATTATAATGTCAACGATAATCAATGGCAAAACCAGTCGCACCTTCGATCTACACTGGTTAACCAAATTTCCGAAATCAAATTAATTGTCTTTTCAAAAACTAGAAAACAAAAAGCCGACTGTATTATTAAATCCAATTATTTTACAATCGACTCAACGTATTTCGAGAGTTAGGGACCAGAAGGGTGTAACCCACAAAATGTGAAAGATTTTCAAGAATTGACGAAGAATGAAACAAAGCAAAAGTTATGCGTTGCTAGAATCAAACTTGATCCAGAAGTTCAGTGTTTCAAATCTTTTGGGGGGGGGTCCTTCTATAGAACGTATTTTAGAGTATTTCAATTCTCCCCATGCTACCCACGCACAAGGGGCGTAACCCTAGAAATTCAAATTACTCGAAAATATATAATTAAATTTTCGGAGCACAGATTCCAGACCGACATAATTTTCATGTTTTCCAAATTCGGACAATATTCGAGGTATAATAATGGAAATTCCCGAAATCCAAAAATTGTGGGCTACGCTCGTCCTTTTTTTTCTTCTTATATTGTAATCATAAAATGATTCAGATTTGCCTTATACTATATTTATCTCTAACACCTACATTTTTAGCCATGAACTCTTTGGCTTCCTTATGTCACGGTAGAACGACGTCGTTGGACTAATAACATAGTTCGAAAGTGGAGAAAAAAAATGTAAAAAAGAAGAAGAAAAAAAATCGAAGGAAAAACAAAAAACACCCAATCCCAAGAAAAAAACGAGTTCAAAAATAAAATAACTATAACGCGCAACAGCGTGCCCTAGTGTTGGCAGGGGGTAGAGGGGTAGGTCAGAGTTTCAAGTTACAAGAATATTAAGCACAAATTTTTCACTCACCCCTTTCCGCTTATACGATGTATAGTAAAAGCCAGCAGTGCTGCAGTGCACAGCAGCCAGTATTATACTATAGAGCGTATGGTATGTGTATATACACACATGATACATATGTATATGGTATATACATACCGGCAACGTTCGTAAATATAAATATCGAGTTACCCTAAGGCCTAAGGAAACTCCTCTTGACGCGCGATCGCGACGTTGGGTGGGTATGAGAATTCAAGTGTGCATAATAACGCGTGTAACTATGTATTAGGTGTATACCTATTCACCTATGTATTTACTTATTTATATGAAAAGTGAATTTTGATTTATTTATTTATTCGTTAATTCATTCATTGGTTTATTCATTCGCATATCTTATTTGAGAAGAAAAAAAAAGAAGAAAGTCTTTTTTTTATCATTATTCTACATATATATGTGAAAACTATCAATAATTCGACATAAATTAACCAATAGATGTATATATATGTGCACATTCATGCCAATACGTACTGTATATATAAATTATTAGAAACGTGTGGAGTAGAAGTCGCGTGGATGAATAATTTGAATCTTATCATATGTATATGACATAGTATACATGTGTTTATGTACATATACCTTATATACTCCTAATATATTCGGTTAGCTCACGTTTAATTGTTTCGATCAAAGTCAAGGGCACGATAAAAGTTGCGTGCGCGTATATAGGTATGTATAATACGTATACACACATGCCATTTAACCGTCAATTGAACACGGCTTAAAATATACGTAAGTACAGTACATTAGAATCTATGTGTATATATGAGGTCGACGACGACGATGTACGACAATTTTGTACCTTTTTCTTCTTCCAATATACATGTATAGGTACCTACCTATTTTGAAACACCTGTACTATTCAACCAACAGATAAATGCACGTTTATGTATATAGATATGCATGTAATTGTTTTTTAAATATATGTACGTATAGATGAACCGGATGTGCGTCGAGTAATTTTCTACTATTTAAATGTATCAATAATGTATATAAACGTATAAAGTTGTAATTATTTTATAGTTGTTTATCTATACATATACCTAGTTTTATCCATACACGTGTATATTTAGCTCTTAGAATCCCGTCATTATATTATTTATACAAATATTAAAAATATACATTCACACGTTTGTGTATTGTGCAAAAGAGATGTGTGTAAGCTATGACGCGAAATGACCCATACATACACCGGAATATGTATAACGGTAATTTCGCGTCAATTCGACCGAGGTCAACCCTATCCTCATAACTTTCCGAATTTGGTTTCAGTTTTTTTCTGTTCTTTTGATTCCATTGAACAAGAATTGAATAATTTTGAAAATGCGACAAAAAATGATACCGAAAAATAAAAGGCTAATCAATTGCTAATAATTCTGTACAGTCTGATCTGATTTACGAAGGTAGTTGAAATTAATATAAAAGACGAAAAATGAAAGAAAAAAAAGGAACCGAAAAATAATCGTGATCATTTTATCAAAACGAAGAATGATTGTAATTGTCAAGTTATAGTCAGCTGATGAACAGATGCGCGAACTTATGAATATAATACGTCAGATACATGAGCGTTGTATGTATACAGTACATGTGCGGAAAGGGAGAGAATTTGTGACGTCTTTTTTTGTCATTCTTTTTTCTACCCGCCTAGATAACTGAAATACGTATTTCAATGCGAGAACGCATATGTCAAATACGTGTATTTATATACATAAGTCTGCATGTGTGACAGACGAGTGTGCCTTGAAATTCATATAAAAGAGGCGACGTACGCCTCGTCGTACAGTGGCCTTTGGGTATATAATACTTATGCTTGTTGTACGTACATATTTTTTAGTTTTTCATCTGTAATAATTTTTTTTTTTGGTTTTTGTTTTGTACCCGGGATTGCGTCTCTATGATATATGGACAGTTCGGCGGGTAACGTACGAACACACTTCACATGTATACCTATATACATCGCGGAATATATTTACCTATAAATATATACATATATATGATTAATAAAATGGGTATTTAAACACGCTATATATTTGTATATGTACGTAGCATATATATACGTATACGTATGGTGGAGTCACTAGCTAGTTTTGCCTTTGTCATCGGACGTTTCATTGTCGGTCGAGGCAATTCAATGGAATTGCTACTTCCTGTCCTCGGAAATTTGAAATCAGCACGAAACTGTGTCACATAAAAATTATAGAGACCCATATATGTATAACCATATTTGCATTATTCTAATATTTCACATAATGATATGTTCAAAATTGATTTTGCAAACTTCGAAAGATTCGACCCTGTCTGACGAAATTTTCGTTTTGCCATGGAAATATTCCACCGGAATTCGCGTCCTGCGTTGAGCATAGCTTTTCATGCTTATGATATTTTAGATGAGTATTCATATATGCATTTATATGTTCGCATGGGTATCAAACTATACATGCACAACATTAACCGTGCATTATGTTCACTGTTCGGTGCAGTGTTTACAGTTCACACGTGGTTGCCCCATTTAATTAGGGCAATGGTAGGCAATGCTAGCTGCGTTTCTACGCGAGCTTCCGGGGTACACGCACCGACGGCCATTTTGTTTTTAAATATAAAAAATGACGCTACTTTTTATTTTCTTTGATTTTATTCGTTGCTTTTTTTTAGAAGAAGAAAAATCACGGGACGAAAATTATTATCCGAACCGTCTCCGTCTGACGGGCGTACGAAATTTCCAAAATTCAACAGAGAAACTGCAGAAACAGAAAGGGTGATATCACAGTTAAGAGGAAAAAAGAACTGTCCTAGCAACTCACCGATAATGCGGTATAAGGTGATCGCAATTTTCGTCGTATCTATCCGCTCGTTACTTTTTTTTTTCACGTTTGAAATATAATTACCGAGAAGTGTACTTATGTAGTTTTTGCACGATATGAAGAAACGTGGTGTTAGGATACATACCAATTTCATGTATGGGTTCAGACGTGTAAAAAAACTGCTGGCGATTCCGCGAGTAGCCTAGAAAGGCGTTCGATAGCGTGTTGATGAACGCAAAGTTTTTATCTTGAAGTTAGTCACATTACAATTAATTTATGTGTACGTACGATGTACATTATATACATATATCTACTAATGTACACGTGTGTTTGAGCGAGAAATAAAAAATCAAAGATGTCCACCCGTTCGAGATTTGCCAAAAGACGATCAGTGCTCTCGGAGCAAAGATGAAGGTATTCCATAGCTGAAAAATTATAAAGCGGATCAAAAATTGTCAGGGAAAATGATTGATCGCTTTTGCATGGAATCCCTCGTATATATGTGTACCTTATACTAGATGATGAATACCAATGACGAAATGGCGCTAAGAATCGCGCATGCAAGCTCACAGCGACTACTCGTTAAATTATACCGAAGTGTAATTTAGCGTCCTCGTATGTTGAGATAAATAACTATAAGTAGAATAATGTGTGTTGCGCTATATGCGTTCATGTATCTGTGTATATTTCCTCCGTGTACATATGTCGTACGTGTGTATATGTGTACACCTAATTGCAAATGGAAGATTGACAATGCGCTATATAGTGCAGAGGACCTTGTACCTTCGAAACTGTTCGAGCTGCTATTCGTTTAGACTCGGAACTAAAAAGAGAATAGAAGAGTAAAGAAGTTGGAAATGCCGACGATCTGTAGAAGCAAAAGTAGGAGCAGCTTAAAGATGTAATCATCGTTACGTTGTATACTACATACCTGCATACATCGTTATAATCATTATCATTATGACAAAATTCTAGTCTGGGAAATAGCTTTCGAAGACGTATCGCAGCGTACGGGACATTTGTATCGAATTATTTTACACTTTCGGATCATTTTGAAATTTAAGATAATCGAAAATCACTGTTTCAAATGCTTTTGTAAACCTTCCTTAAACAAATTTTTAACTATCCTCGACGCTGGATCGAACACGTTAGAATTATGTACGAGATGATATGAATTTTAGTTACGATTTTTTCCGCCCAAATTTGTGACCGTGAAAAGGTCGTCTCTATCGTGAAATTGATCTCAAAATAATCCTGGCAACAGCAAACAAGAATTTTTTCAGATGAGTTCTCAAATTGTCGTTATTTACTGTTGGTTAAAAATTTTTCAACGGAATTAAAAAAATGGAGGTGATAAAACGTTCGTCGAATTGTCATAAAACGACCCATGTACGGCGATGCGACTAGAGCGACTAATACATAACATAAGCCTCTATAATGTATGCAGGCCGAATCAAAAGGCCGTTGAAATCTCATGAATAGATCTGCAGAAAAAAGACCCTATGTAGAATATGTATAATGAGTATACTATATTTACGTGTTATAACATAGGAGCTGCGGACGCGATCGGTGTACCAATATAATTAAGTATAAGTTCAAAAATCTGTTTTGAAGAATTTTCTTTGAAATTATCCTACTATCGTTTCAAAGTGCGTTATATACACGGACGCGTGCATGTATACGGCGAGACTTACACACAAAAACCGGAAATTCGTTGTCAACGCCCACCTCGAATTTTTCAAAATTTGATTGCGTTAGATTGCAGATCTAAAAAATTTTGGCCTTTCAAGTACAATAGCAGACCCAAAAATTTTGATTTGATTTTTTTTTTTAATCGCCATATCTCAAAAATTATGAGTACACGTCTGACTTTCGGAGTCGATTCCGAAAGACCAAAAAACGGGGATTTGAGTTCGTTCTTAAAATTATTCGACTTGTCGCAATTCCGTTTGATTAATACGGTGTGGGAATTCTGTCAAAAGAGCAGAAAATTGAGAAGAAAAAAAAAAGAAGTAATATAAAAAAAACTAAAAAAATAAAAAACGGCGACGTTGCTGATCGATGATCGCGCGATATCCGGTTCTGGAGTTATGCGTGTCTTGCACAGACTACGCGCGGAGGAGCACGAAGAGTCCTTGGGAGCTTTGCTGTACGAACGCTTAGAAATTGCGTGTTGCTTCGGTGCCTAGAAGAGTCAGGATGAAGGGATAATCCACTCATTATACGTACGTAGAATAAAGGTATAATATATGCACATTAATTTTCAATCAAAGATCGGGTTACCCATATACTTAAATACCTGTATACCTATGTACTATGCTGCACTCGACTCTGCGGTGGTTGAAAAAAATATCAAGCTCAAAAATTTCCTTCGTTCTTTAAACTATATTGAAACGAACAGAAAAGAAAGAAATTAAAAAAAATAATCATAACAATGGTGAAGGTAAAATTCATCCCCTCGAGCCGATAAAGGTAAAGAGAGGGAGAGAGAAAGAGAGAATGTGGAAATTGTTGGATTATAATCTGACTCTACATTTAATTGACAATACGATACGTATATGCATAAAATAATTGTACAGCGTTTCGTGTGTCGAAATCGTTAAAACTTGACGAATATATTGAAATGATGGGAACTGATCAAGCTGAGTAAACCGTCTAATGCAGGGAACGAATAAAACGTGGATGCTATAGTATTTACTATACGTACGGGCATATTCACGTATACATACAAACGGATGGGCAACAAGGAGGAGGTTCTCTAACTCAAATACAGAAGGCATGTACGTACGCCTCAACGAATATACGCGTCGAGTCGAATCATTGTCAAATCGTTTTTCAACACAAACTGGATCTTTATCGTTCAAGTATCTGCCTGTATCACTATCAATATTAGATCCATAGATTTCTAATTATCAATCACACACAATAATCAACGATAATTACACTGTTAAAAATTTCGTTGGTAAATTTGCTTTAAAAGTATAGGAAGTTTTTTACATATACCGTTCAGTAAATTTACTTCACCATGTTCAAGTAATATTCAAATACACAACTTTTGAATTCACTTTTCATTTTAGTGAAATTACCAAACATCGATGCAGCAAATTCAGTAAATTCAAAGAGCATTTTTCAATTTTTGATTTGCGAATTCGAAACAAAAATGTATTGTAATTTTGGTGGCAGTCTATCAAAATTACTACACCGGTTGAGTGACTTTCATGAAAACGTATATTAACAATTCACAATTAACAAAAACCATTAAAAAATACATCAGCAACGACTTTTTCAGAATTTTCATGGGGTTTTTCAACGAGTTCATCGCTTATAGATTATATATATGAGATGAAAAACGCTTTTCGAATTGTATCTAAATTGTCCTATCCGGGATACGAACCGTCGTCGTTCGAATTACTAATCGCACGCCCTACCTATTACGCCAAGCTACCTTAGAATTTAGTTAATGTTATGTGGTTTATAATACGACAAATGTTCGATTTCGTCGAAAGAGTTAAACTGATAAAAGCCCACCAATTCGATAAATTCCGAATTTTTTCGATCAACACAATTAATTAATAATTAATCCAGAAGTGTATTCCCTACACAATAATAGTAAATTTCAAAAACCCTTCAGTAATTTTAGTAGCAGTTATGTGAAATTCCTAAATGTATGGCGAAATTGAAATTCACCAACGTTATTTTAGTATTTGGTTCCGGAAAATTATGAATGAAAAAGCAAAATTAAAAGCCATGTGTAGCAATCCATTTTGCTACACTAAATTTCTTTATTACATGGACTGTAACTGAATTTTCGTGGACATATAATCGGTAAATTTCCCACAAAGTTCAGCAAAATCCAACTAATATGTAGCGAAATCACAAATTTTTCCATTTTCACTGTACAGTTTAGTAAATTTCAAATACGCTATTGTATTTTCTTATCCAATTCAGTAGAATTACAAAAAATTATTGCAAATTTGAGAAAAATGCACAGTAAATCCACTTTTCTCTGTCGAATTTGCAATTTTACAAAACTTTCGTGTAGCAAATGTGTAGTGAATTCGCAAACATTTTTAACAGTGTAGGGTACCGATAAAAGGTCTGTATAAATTTATATCGTATCGCACAGATGTGATATACGTGTATATAAGTTGCATTATATACAACACGTATATATAGTACGTTTATATACAGGACGTACCTTCATAGTACAAGAAAATGCGACAGGATGTGACGTCACAAGGACAAAACATTCTCCTCCCTGTCTAATAAAAATGATTACGTGTTTATACGGAGTATATAAGTTATGTATCGGTAGGTATAAAAAAAATAAATATACATTTATATCTGAGTTTTCTATGTGTTTTAGATCGTAGTTCGTTTTATTGTATGTATACGTGTATAGGTCATGTGCTGCGTACATATGTATACGTATATAAAACTCGAGATGCAACGAAGTCTCCGTAGTCTAATAGCCATGCATGTGCCATAATCCGACGATGGTGGTTAGATACGGAAGATGACCTTCTTCAGGTTTTGATATCTTTTATATATACTTGAAACGCTTCGATACATAACAATCATATAGATAATATACACATAGATATAGATGTGTAGATATACCTAGAATATATGTACAGCTGGTATATACGTATGTGCACCTTCGATTATCCTGGGAAAGAGCGATTTTCTTCCCCGCGCAACATAAAATGTAGGCACATGCATATATGCAAATCTATATATCTATGTTATGTATTTGAAACTACTCTATATATATTTTATAATAATTTGTTTAAAAGACGTGCAAAATTAAATATAACCCACGGAAACTCACACGTCTAAATACATACACGATAAACGCAAAAGTAACACAGAATAATTAAAACGAAACAAGAAAGAACAAAAGAACAAAAAAAATCAAAAAAAATTACGAATATGGCGTTTGCCGCGACTTACCCTTCAGTGAGGATGTTATCATGGGGTCACCTGAAAATTATATGATTAAAATATTTTGTAATTTTTTTTAAACATATATCAAAAAATTTATTCAGATTTATATATTAGAGTGGTCCTTGATGGAGATGCCTTGGAATTTTTATACCCATTCAAAGTGTTCAAGATGCTATATAGGAGTATAAAAACTCCGTAACCCCCATATCGAGGACCCCCCTAGTATATGCATATAATTTTTGTGAAAACAATTTTAATCGATGTGGATGTATTGTATATTATCAAATTACGTATGGGAGTGATCAAATTCGTAGCTAATCTGTTACGAGTGAAAAAATTTTGAAGAAAGACGAAGATTAAAAGGGAGAAAAATAAAAGATACGAATGAGTCAACGATCTCATAATACAGTTTATAGTCTCGTAGTCGCGAGAGACGTGTAACCGCGACGGGAGAGTCTTTGAAACTTGCATAAGGTGTTACACGTAAAGCGTTGAAAGAATAATAGAATTATTGCCTTTTATTATAGTTCGCGATTTTGCATCATGGTGCCAAGAACGGCATCCAAGTATATTCGATATGCATAACTTATACGTATAATATTGACGTACGAGATATGTATCATGTTTGTTATAAAATACATAGGTGCCTATACATGTCCACAAATTCCAATGAGAACTTGAAAAATGAAAGACAATTTTTCGCAAAAATCATCGCTCGACGTACATTATAAACGCTAATTAATCATACGTTGAGTAAATTTCAAGCCGATTTGATAATAATTAGTTAATTTGGACATGAAACGAAAAATCTGGATGAGTTGACGTATATCCGGTCGGTCCAGATCGAAGGACCATTGCATCGACTTAATCCTGTCAAAGGGATGAAAATCCGTGGGGAGGATAAAACGCGGGTAAAAATGTAGATCGATCGATAATTGGTATACATGAGAATTTCTCGATGTGCGTATGTTTTTACGGCATGTAGAACGTATAACACACGTCATACAGGTATGTATGTGTATTCGTATTTATACACACATATGTAAATGTAGGAAGAGGTTTGGTTAGGGTTGGGCTCAACCGGGTCCTTGCAGTGCGTGGGCCACGCTGGGCAGGGCTCCGGGTCAAGGGATCATCATGGTTTAAAAAAAGGGAAATGTTTCTCTTGAGATACTCCATCTCGATTCGCATATAATGCTCTAGTGGGAGGTACACAGCATCGGCATTACCGACGATTTTCTTGACTTTGAACTTTTAAAAAATACCTACTGCAGACTGCACAACCTTCTTGACGATGATTATAAAAATCGTCCTATGTATAATAAGAAATTCCTTACGAAGAAAACACGAAAAGTATTCCGATTCGTATCAGCGTACGTATACATATCATATCCGTTCATAGGGTGGAAATGAAGGTTGCCCTTTTTCTATTTCAGTATCAAATTGTGCTCCGAAAATGAAATTCTTCGTTAGTTGGAAACGAATTCCCATCGGACGAAAAAACTGTTCAAAGCTCGATGAAGTTGCTCTCCGAAATTCGATGATAAATCAAAAATCGTGAAAGTCAGCGAAATTTTTAAGGCGGGGCACCGGTTTTGAATCTTTGAACAATCTTTTTCTTTGTACTTGTTTTTCTTTTTTACACTGCATGATATCGAAGTTTTACATTTTTAGAATAGTTTTGGGAACTTTCTGTTCGAAATACGAATTAATGCCGAAGTTTACCCGTTCCAACTACTGCACATATAACACCTGCAGATAGGAAAAATAGTCCCGCGAATATTTTTTAGCCTTTTATTGATCCAAAGTTTACGTCCACGAATATTGAGGAGATTTGCGCTTTGAATATTAAATAATTATAATAATAATCAGAATTCGTTGTATTTTTCTGTTGCTTCGCGTACAGTGAAATATGTAGAATTATGAGGTGTTCGCAATATGACACACGTGCGCGGGTGTGAGTTGTATAGAATTTCATTTTTATTTGTTTCTTTTCATCTATGATTCTTTTCTTTATTTTTTACTCAGGATGCATTCAATGAGGAGGCCTGACATATTCGTTCTATGTGACTTATATTATACGTATAAAAAAGAGTCACAGCAACAGCAGCAATGTTTATAATATAATATACATGCACAGAACTATATAACACATATGATACATACGGCTTCATGTATATATATATGCGTACATGTACATACCGAGCTTTGCATTTCTCTTATAAGTATATATTTTTGCATTAACTTTGTCGTTCTTTTCATTTGATTTCGACATTAAAAATCTATACGATGTTCATTAATAACTGAAAAAATGGAAGAAAAAAAAGAAAGAAAAACCAATTCGATATCGATTTCTCAATGTACGGCTTTTCGAAAAATGCAATTATTTATCCGTACGAAAGAAATTGAGAAAAAAGAAAAAAAAAAAGAAAAGAAAGTGAAATAAAAATGAGAAGAGAAGGGAAAAAAATGAATTAAGTAAAGTGGTCGAGAGCGTCATGTCCGATCGATTTATGGTTCATCGTGTCGTAAGATTATATGAAGTGTACTCTCCAGAGTCTAGTATCTAGGAGAACGTGTATAATATACATACGCGTGTATATGTATATATGTAATATACATATTAAAATATAACCGGGACAAAGAGGCAAACGGGATACCATGATACGGATATGGCATATATACATATCGTACGCTATGTATACATATATATAATCAAAGGTATGTATAAGGAATAAAATAAGAAGAAAGAGGGAAGAGCAAAGGGTAATACATCAAGAGCGACAGGATCGCGTGTCTTCGCAGACGCCAAAGTAGGTACACGAACATTATAGGTAAAATACTATCGGTATGGGTATATAAACGCCACACTATATATTACATACATCTATATACTGTACGTATTCGCGGACAATACAAACTTTATATGCATGGCGACATTCTTGTTCGCTCATATACATGTTCGCATATATACATATGTACATGTTATAATAATCTCAGAGATCTCGCTAATCTTTACAACGTTCTTCTAACGCGTCCATGTACCAAGTATATAATGCATATACTGTACAATATACATAGGTATGGAGGTAGGTGTACGTACATGCAATATGCATATCACCGGTGAATACCACAAATGATTCTCTTAAACTGGAATCGTATACCAATTTTCATTTCATTTTTATATATGCCTGTGAAACAGGCCGAGAGAAAGAAAAAATGGTATAAGCCAGCGATTGGCGATGAACTCGATCATTTCAGTAGACGGATCAATTTAGTTTACAGATTCGAGACATTCCCCAAAACATATTAACCAAAACTAGTGAGATGACTGACAGTCAATGAGGTCAAAGTAACGACACGATCAAGTTTTGAATCGCTAGTACCTACATACGTATAAGAAGTATTCATATGTTAACACGATAAAGCATTGGTGTAGATTGACTCTAATATTATCATAGTCATCGAGCGATCCGAATGTCTCGGATCGAAATTAGTTCACACCTGAAGATCTCGGTTCAAGATCATCTCAGGGTCAAGATATAAAAGGCCGATCGCATCGTCCAATCGAGGTCAGCTGAACAGTGGAGGTGTGGATTAGGAGGAAAAAAAATTAATGGTCCCTCGTGAAAAAAATGTTCCAAGAACCTCATCGACGACTTCAAAGTCTTGAAAACAAATAGGTATCTTGAACAAGAAATAATAATAACAATAATTGTAATTTCGATGAATGAAACCGTTGTGTGGATTGTACGGCATCAGTTTTTTCGAACATAAAAGGCCAAAATTCTTTGGCATGGACGGTCTTTCTGACATATTAATTTGTCGACTGATTTTCAGTATAATAAACGGACCACCTTGTATGTATAAAAAAAGAAAAAACCATATGGGATTGTGGAAAACTGCTGCTACATCTAATCATCGTTACATTATCCTAGGCAGCGAAAAGGAACGCTGCGATGCAGGCTGTTTGGCCTTGAAGATATAATAGCCATACGATATAACCCAGAGGAATCAAGACATCTTTACATACCTATACATACCGTACGTACGTGTGTAACATACCGTGTAGTATTCTTTCGGAATTGCTTGTTAGTCACCCATACATACCTAACGTACATATATGTGAATGTTCAGTATTGGTACACGAGCGAATGTTAACAGGAAGACCATAGAACACTGATGAATGAAAAAAAAAAGAAGAAAATTGATGAAAATTCAAAGAAATTAGAAAAAATCGACTACTGCACTGATGACGAATTACCCCAACCGCGTCTGCACATTTGTATTCTCTCCTCCGGCACATTCAATTACATCGATTTATTTATTTATTCAGTTTTTTTTTTTAATTTTTTCGTTTTTTTGTGCATTTTTTTTTCATACTTTGGAAGTAAAAGAAATTTACGGTTTTTATTGGTTTATATAAATTTTTTTTTTATATTTCTAATTTCATATCATGTACAATATACACCTGTGTCCTCACGGTTCAGAGTATATAACAGAACAAACACCTGTAGATATAGATGCGTATGTGTACGTATATACATATGTACATCTAGCAGTGAGTTGAGAGTATTTAATTTTTTTTTTCTGTTCTTTTTTTTTATTCTTCTTTCTTTCTTTTTGTTCACACAGATGTAATCAATGGGTTCCGAGTAATAAAGTTTCGTAATGTCAAGTCTGAAATTCCTCATACCCAGTGCAGCGGGGAAACGGTGCGACGAGATAATGCGGACTAACGTTTTATCGTTATAATTAGATATACTTATATTAGATATACAAACACCGTGCAAAGCAATTGAGGTATTACTTGAATTTTGCCGTAAAAAAACGCGATTTTCGAATGAGTTTGACTCCGTAGAAAAGCGAACGGATCGCAATGAAAAAAAAATAAAGTTTTCAAGCTGGAAATTTTGTCTTCAAAACTGCTAATTTGATTTTTTTTACTTAACTTTTCACAAAGATATGCACAGCAGAATATTTCGTATGCTGTAAATTTTATTCGTTTATTTAGAAAACAAAAAAAGAAAAGAAGACATTACAAATATATTAGGTGTTCCGCGAGATGGAAAAATGCGACGTATTTGGCTGAGAATATAGAAAATGATATAATATCACAGAATACGTATACACAGATTAGATACAGTTTTCATGTAAAACCTCAGACTGCAGAGAAAAATAGTATAATATGTATAGCTACCATTTATACCATTCTTTATTATGCACATCCAATATTTAAGCACTCTAGCTTTTCGGAAAATTTGAAAATTTCCATCTCCGTATATGTATTCATAGAAAGGATGAGAAGATTTTCTCCAGGAACGATGAAATTTTTTTACATACATTTATAGATTCTTTTTCGTATGCGTCGATGTACTTCTTTTTTTCTTTTTTGTACCGTGTCGAAGAATTGAGCCCGCTTGACCAATGTGTAAGTGTACGTTGTGTGCGTGCGAGTGACACATAATTTTGTACCAAAATCTCGAATTTTTTCCCTTTTTTTTTTGCTTTCTTCCATCATCCCGCGATACGATTCGTCGTCTGTACTCATGTATGTAAAATGTAATTTCGAAAATAGCGTGCGGAATACGAGTTGCGTAATGTACCTGCGGATATCTATGCAATAGGTAATGGATTTTAAAATAAAATTGCAGTTTGCGGAATGCAAGCGGGCGAAGAAAACGTTTTACTTTATCTCATCCGCCTCTGGACAGCATATTTATCTTTTATTCATAGCAATCTGTTGCTTCGGTAACATGTATAGGTATAATGCATACGTACGTATGTATTATTCGCGTAGGACAGTGCACTCAATAAGGTGTCTAAAAATCGTATAATATCATAATTTTGTGTTTCTCATCCTCGTCCCAATCCAGATAGCTATACGAATGAGTACAACATGTACAAGCACTTTGGACTTATTAAAACCGAAATACTGTTACTTCAAAAATCTAACAGTTCGCATAGGAAATTTGATTGTGCAAGATATGTAAAAACCTCCCATCTATAACTTATTGTTAGTCGTTGTATACTCACTGGTAAAATATATGGATTGCGGAAAAGAGAGCGAAAAAAAGATTCAAAATTTTGCTGGCAAAACTGGGCAATAAACAAAAATGTATTTTGAAAAAAAAGAGATGATTTGCAAGAAAACTAAATAATCCCTTAAAACGATTATGGAAGAGACAAAAAATTTTTTGGGACCAAATTATCAGATGTTATCCGAGTTGCCTACTTCACTCCCACTTGGGTATTGTAGATTCAATCGGCGTTTGCCATTATCCCAGTTTAATGATATGCATATATGATATTATATTACTATACATATCCACCTTGCATAAACCAATATAATCTTGTGCGCTAGATCAATGACGATGTATTAATTATACCTGAAAGGTTCCATCAACTTAATAAGTACTTACTGTACCGAAGTATAGTTCATCTGTTTTTTACCGTTTATCCCCAACCCCTACACCCACCCCCTTAAGAGCATGATAACCGTAACCACAATTCTCCCGGGGATTTCCGATTTTCTTCTTTTTTGTTTTTCTTTTTGTTTCTATATTCTTATTTTTGCCCTGTCGAGGGACGAATATTTTCAAAGATTATAGTACGGAATTGAAGTGACCCTAATATAACGTCAATTTAGTGATTGGTATTACATATAGTAATTGTCTACCACATAAAATATTGTATTAGGTAAGCCGAAAAAATATTCGGTATGCAATTAAGTCAACCTGATTTTCTGTTTTACCGACTGGAATAGATCATAATTTATGTAACAATCGTAGTTTGATTAATAGTCAAGATAACTATTGGCGTAATAGGTCATTTTTCATAAAATAAATTTTTCCCAGGCAGATGTCATACGAAAACTAAAAAAGGAGCGGCAAATTTCTAGTCGACGCACATATAGTTTCTGTTCCGATCCTGAAGCAAACGATTTTCAATGATTCGTACATCCGATTTTTTTTAATACGCTGAGGTCTTTCAACTTTTTTCCAAAAGTGTTAACCGGAAGTAAGTAATTAATTTTCGAAAAGAACAGTCGCGTCGGCGAAACAAAATTATTTTTCATTTTATTGGAGTATACCTGGTACGGGATAGGAGCAAATCCTGCGGGTTGGCATCACTCCTGTTCTCGGATGGAAGTGATATTGTTGCTGTTGTTGTTGAACGTTTTGAAGTTGTATGTGATGATGTTGAGATGGAGGAGGTGCTGGTATAACGGCAGGAGGTATTGGTGCCGGTTGTGAAAAATGTTGTTGATACTGTTGGTGGTTGTGATTTTGGTTATGAGAATGTTGTTGTTGTACATCTTCCCATCTTCGATGTTGCCAACAAGATGAACCCGCCTCCGTCTCCACAACGTGATTTTGGGCACCACCCATATCGTGCCAAGCGAGGCTCTCTATTGTGGCGATTTTTTATTTACTTTATAAAACCCGAAAGTGATTCGAAAATGAACACACCCTTAATTTACTATAAATTTTTCGATTATTATTAGGATCTTTTATACGTATACAGGAATATAATTTTATTCTCTTTACAGCCGACGTTTGAAAATATCAATTATTTAATTTAATTTAATGTAATTGGTTGTTTTATTTTATTATTTTACCGAGCACCCGTAACTAATATTACATCATATTCAATTTTTCTCCACGATTAATAATTTTTTCTAGATTATTTAATTTCACAAAATTTATCTCATTATTAACACATATATGAGCGTATAATTAGTCGAAAATCGAACCACAGAACAAAAACGAACGGCAATTAATTTTTCTTATTTATTTTTTTCTTCCTCGATGAAGAAAATTAACGTCAATTTTTGACGTTATCTATTTTATTGTAACACCACTTTCAGTAATAACGTTCTTATATTGGTCTATACGGCACACTTTTCGATATAACAGGGAAGAAAGCGTTCCTTCTTTTTTCTCTAATATTTCACAATTAAAAGTGGATCAGAAAACACTGTCTTACATTAGTTGGGCTTTACATAAAGAAAGCCACCGATCTGAAGACCTGGAAGTAAGAAGAAACAAACGACGCGTCGAACTGGCAAGACGATGAGACGTCGAAGCGGATCGGTCTTTGATGGAGAGAAAGAAGAAGACTCGGAAGATGATCTAACATAATTATCATAAACTAAAGACGCCCAACTAAAATGTAGAAAAAAAAAGAATATGTGATATATTTTTTTCGTCGATGTATTTCTTTAACATACATCTATGTAACGGCGCAGATTTTTGGATTTTTCATCGACCGCTTGGCAGTGACAGAAAAAAAAAATGTACATGATATATACATATGTATCGAGAGGTAAACATATTCGCCCGGATTTGAATTATATCGATATTAAAATGAAAAAAAAAGTAAATCGAAAGAATAAAGACGCGCGACGAATAAAAGAAAACAGGAAACAAAAAGAAAAAAGATACAACGGGAATTTCAAAGATATATATATTATACGCGTGAAATTTTTTCTCTCCAATTAATTCGTATTCACGCACGCAAATCAAACGCGTGAAATATAAACCTATATAGGTATATATTAATCTAGTATAAATTGTATTGCTACCGACTGACCGCCGTATAATTTTTATCTTTATAAACACGGTATACTTTCTCTTTCATATTTTCTCTACTTTGCAAACTGGATTCGAATGATTTATAAATAGACATACATACTCATCATAATATAAAATATTTTTGAATTCCATTAGATATATCTTTTAAAAAGTCACCGGTGTGTGATATACAAAAAGGAATTAGAATAACGAAAAATAATATAATAAACAAATGAATGATATTTTGCTTTTTGTAATAATGTATACGAATATAACGTTTGTGGCGCTGAACATAAAAATTCGATGGGTATTCAAAGGACTTTCCAAAATTTATATACATGTTTTTTTTTTAGGTAAAAACGTACGTTGGCGTTTATCCCATCGAACGAAATTTGCATAGTTGAGTTTGAGTTGGGTATATGAGGTGTATAAGCATGTGAAAAATTAGAGCAACAATCTTTGCCATTTTTTTTTTCTGTCACTTTAGAATACGAAGTTAAAAAAAAAAAACGATTGTGGGATGTGATGAAGATTTCGCAGGTATTGAAATGCAGAAAAACATATGAATATGTTATATCAATATACATAAATATTTGTGTACATATTATGGGTAAATAGTAACATATATAGACATGACAAAGAAAGAGGTAATAGCTGACACAGAAAGAAAGATGAAAAACGACCATAAAAAATATTACGATCTAAACAGAGAGATTAGAATTAAAAAAATATACGCCCCCAATGAATATTATATCATTTATAATAAATATTCGAGGATATTTGTTGGTAAAATTTCACGCGTTATATAGTCCAATGATGGTGCATGTATGTATATATTTTCACGAATTTGGCAAACGACGGTCTCCGATGATTATAAAACAACTCGAATGAAACTTCTCAGTCTTCTTCGTAATTTTTTTTTTTTTTTTTCTTTTCTTTTCTTTTACTTTTTGATTTTTCTTTCTCTTTTTTGTCAAATTTATTATTGTTGATATAAGATGAACGCGAACCTACAATCAAGTATATATTCCGTTGAATTTTCGCAATGTAATGTGTATTATTATTCTTTGATTTCGCGTTTCTTTTTTTTTTTTCTTTGGATTGATAGTTCGGCTGGCTACTAATGTACGACGCGCGGTAGTGGCGGTGGTGATGTGATTTTAGGTATAAATTTTTATTCTCGGTCAAATTAATAAATATTATGATACGATTTTCCGATCGAATCGAAAACGTATAAGATATTTAATATAAAACTGATGACTACTGAGTGCCGTGCGAGACTTCGAATAACTGAGGGCAGTTTCCCGGAGGGTTGTATACGTCACCGGAGTGGGGCGAACTTCGGGGTGCAGTAACGCTCGGCCACGTGCACCAGGAGGCACGTTTCTCGGGCACGTGTCTTCTCAGCTATAGCCAACCCAACAACTACCACCACCACCACCACCACCACCACTGACGACAACACTACTACCCCCAACGATCGAATATATTTATTTATACCTACCCGTGTACGTGTACTTATCATACTACCTACGAAACCTGAAGAAAATGCTTCATTGTTGTACACCGATGTATCCAAACTGTACGTGTATGTGATAAGTATGTTCATGCCGTTCAAAATCAGTCGATGAATGAACTAGACAAGGTTACGATTTACAGGCGTACAGGCTTAGGATGACAACCGGAAGAACTTGAACGGGGAAATTGCGGGAGAAAAACAGAAAAATTTCAATCCATTATTCTACTTGGATCGAAGCTATCATTTTTTTTTTTAATTGCACGGACTATCTAGAAGATCGAATTTTTCAACTACATTTCACTATACCTGAATAGACGCAATTTCCGTATTCTTTCATTGAGCTCGCTTTTGAGGGATACGCTCTTTTGGGAGCATATTCATGTATACGAATAAGTATTAGAGTAGCGCAGGTTGGTGAAAAAAAATATTTGTGTATCTAGTCCAGGATCTGAAGACATTCTTTTTTTTCCATCGTCTGATTTGGTTTTCGAATATGGTTCTCCCTTATTTCCGGTATACTGGAAGATATATGTCTTCGATTCTGAAAAGCGACATATGTATGGAGGCTGCATTTTTCTAGTTAACGAGTACCCTATAGGCGGGGAAATTTCCCATCAAGATTTAATTGATCCACAGTAAATCCAATATTTTCATTTTTGAAATTCATTTCTCTCAAAATTTTGATTACAGTGTGATGCTGCTTTCATCGGGGGCGGTAAGTGGAGAGGGGGAGTCTAGATCAATTTTGCCCGATACAAGGCATTGCTTGATCTTATCGTAAGGACTGTGTTTTTACATTAAAAAAAAATCACATTTACCTAATCAAATTTTCGAGATCAAGAGACAAAAAAAGAACAAAGAACAAAACTATGTTTTTACATCTTCCGGAATGACAAATCAAATGCCGAATGAAATTGATTTTATGTTCATTGCACGCACAGCGGCGATTCGAATTTATTTTTGTTTGTTGTGGTTTTGTTTTTCGAAAAACGGACCGACATTACACCTATATAACTGTTCAAATAATATCTACATGATATCAGGCCTGCGTCAATAGTTACGCAATATAAATTGACGTACCTTAACGAAACGTAACTAACCTAACCGCGCACGTTGCACTTCGACGACCTGACCTGTCTCAATACAAACGTTGGTGCCCGGTGAACCACTGCATATCAATGTTTGACCGTATGCAAAAATCATTGTAATTTCTCCCGGAAATGTAGGCAGCCATATAAAAGTAACCCCTGTTGAGCGATGGCCGAGATTATTATACAATCGATCTGGTAGAGATCAAGAATTCATTCCTTGTTTTTCTACTCGTCGTATAAACAATTCGATTCGGAACCATTAAGAGAAAAAAAATAAAAGACAATCTTCAGTCTGCGATCTCCCGCAAAAAATAATCCCTAAAATTACGTAGTAAATCGATTCGTGATTTCACGGTGTATAGGGTCAAAAGTATTCTTCATAATGGAAGTGACAAGTGGTCATGTATTTCGGCATTCTGGAATTTTTGAAAAATTTTATTCATATAAAGAAATTGGAGTAGAGTCGTGTTCAGATATCCTTGTAGCTCAAACACTCACAGACAAGTATCCTACAAGTGATCGGGTGGTTCGCATGGAGACGCAGTCCTATTTCTACGATCAGAGGTGATATTTCATATGAGATTCGCATACACTTACCGGTTACCGGCCAACGACAGCCTAACCAGGAGATCGTTCGCTTTCCACTTTCAAAAGGCTTCAAAAAGTGCCCGATTCTGCTAGATTTTAGGTGATAAACGAACCCCGAACGAATGTATACTTTCTCACTTACGCAAACGAAATTCTAACGGACAAGAGTGAGACGCGAATTCAGGCAGATCATTCGACCTTCACATGTCGTTTTCATTCAATTTCGTTGTAGTCTCCTGAGCATTTTGGTAGAGTCGACCCAAGGTTATGGAAATCATTATTGCGACCTTAGGGTGTCATTAGACTACTGTGACAGGTGCTCGGAAGCGGAACGAGGATATAGCCGCTTTATCAACTATGCTCCAAATTGTCAACATTTCGGTAAATTTGGAAGCACCGTCATCGTATTAATCCGAGGAGAGTTTTAATTCGATAAAATCGGAGGTGGGAGAGTTGAATAATGGCTTGGGCTCGTTTGACGGTAGTCATCACTGTCGTCGTCTTCTGCGTTATGAGAAGAAAAAATATTCCGTTAAATTTTTTCACCCTAATTTCTGTTCTGCTTACATGACTTGACGTCATGTAAAGTAGGTACATGTATTTGGCAATATCGGTTACTTTTAATTACATACATGTATACGCGTATCACGTTGCTATGAGCGTGCTAAAGCTAAATCTGGTTTGTTTTCGAAACCTCTGAATCGATTGACCATTTTCTGTACCGAAGGTATCCGGACGTATTACATGTACATTTATCTCTGAATGTGAAATTGTACCAACTTTCATATACGTGTGCGTGTGCTTCCGTTTTGTATTACTGTCATTATCTCGCTATAGCGAGCTGATAATTTCTACGTAATTCTGATTTTGAGCCTGCGGGTATAGTAATAATAATACAAAAGTTGAAAATGCGGGTATGTTACATACATGTAAACAAATTTATTGACATCGTCATGAATGTGAACACAGTATTTCTTAAACACTGAATGAAACTTCTGTGTGGCTGCGAATTGAATATAGCTATGTAGAGATACATACCTGTATACATCGTCACGAGGCGAACGAACACGTGTCTAATGGAATTTTCAAGAATACTTTTCAATTTCAAATTCAAACTTCCAAAAGTATGTGAACGATACTGTAATTCCACGAGAAGAATGACGCAAAAATTTTTGTGCAAGTGAATAAAACACTGATGGCGTTGAAATACGCAGGGGAAAGTAGGGTTGATCGGATCACTGAGCTTTATAGGAAGTACATTGCTTGCCCTATATTGCTCTACAGAACGGTCCAATTTACCAGGTTCAAAATGCGAATGTGCTATTATTCATTTTCTTTTTTGAAACTTTGTCTCACGTAGATTATTAGGTCTGCTTATCAAAGATTTTTTCATCATTGTTTTTATTATTTTCACCGAGCGGAAAAACAGACGTGTTCATTGTACAAATTCGAACGTGCGGGGATCGAAGTCAAGGAGAGATTAATGAATCGACTTCGTATACATCGCCCGCAATTTATCCAATTTCAAAACTGCACACACGAATGCCTGTGCAAAAATGAAGGTATGTCCATACTCACGCCGCACCGAAGATTGTGAATTGAATTATATTTTAATCGTCGATATACCACGAGGGATCAGAGCTTATCTTCAGGGTCACAGGCGACAGCTATTCACTCGGACGTTTGCGTAAAAAATAAAAACTTCAAAATATGAATAAACAAAAAATACCTATTACAATAAAAAATACAATCAAGAGATATAGAATAAGGGAGAAAAGAATGAACTGTGGAGCGATTTCCACTCGATATATAATAACGGCTATATATTCATATACAGACATACCTACCATTCAAACCTTAACCGCAATAAGGGATGAGAAGGATTTTTTATTCAAATTTATAATACAGGATCGGCGAAGCGCGTGATGCAAAGGGTGGTTCGTTTGGTTCAATCGTCAGACAGATATCAGCTGTTTAATACACCTATGTAAATATATTAGGGTGGCTAGAAAAGAATTTTCGCCGCCACCCCACAGATCTGTTTCGGATCTCAACGCAAACTAATGAGATTCTGAAATTTAACGCCCCCACATCTATCGATTAAATATTTTTTTTGGAAATGAAGTGGAAAAATTTAGACGTTTTCATGGTTTAGAACAGATCTGGCAGGCGACGAGGTGAAAACTTTTTCGGCCCCTGAATGACGATGAATCTATTCAAAATTTATAATATATGTATATTGAAGGTAAGGTGAGGGAACCTAGAAAGAAAAGGTTATGAAGAACACGTGACCGGTATGGAAAATTCTTGGGATCCTTTCATCGTCAGTGTAAACAGCTGAACTCTTGCCATTCTTCATTGAAATGTACGGAAAATTGGTCTTGACGTCGTCTTTATATTATTTTACCGTATATTCATTCGTGTGCAAAATGGCGGATGAAAATTTCGAATAGGTATACATTACAAAGCCTATTAGACAAATATATTATTATCCCTATTATGATTATAATATATGTGTATATACGACGTGATAGGCTGCACGAATTGAATAGTTTGATTCAATTCCGATTTCAATTTTTTTTTTTTACGCGTCGCACTATACATATATTTGTGTATAATTATTATATATATACAGCGTCGATTCGTTCGCGGAATAAAAACTATATACTTCGTCAATGGTGCACAAGGACACCGGACATGATGCACATCAAACACGCAATGCAGTAGTTCCGTGCACACCTGTGACTGCGTTCCCAGGCGCACAAATATATGTATATGTATACCACTAAATAATTGTTCAAGTACCTATATGTTTGCATAAATGTATATGTGGAATCATAGGCAAGTATATCTAGGGCTAACAACCAGAAAAGCGCGACCCAACTTTGTCTATTCCGTGACGTTGTGCAGCCAGGAGAGCCTTCCCCTCAAAATCGAAGGAAAATTATATAATTGCATTGATTCAAGAAAAACGTGGTTCGAGAATTCATTCAATCATTAGACTGTGTTTCAACTTTTTCCATAGAGTCATGCTTTTGTTGTAGATAATTTCAAGAACACTAAAAAAGTCAACCCTTTCTTACTACCGGGATAGCGAATTTCCCAAAATAGGGTCAATCTAAAAGATAGCACTTTTCATCTTTTGTGGGTTACGTCATTTTCGGTTTCAGCCTTTTAAATTGGAGATGTTTCTTTTTGAATGCGCATGTGATTATATGGTGATATTCCAATCCTTGCCAACTGGAATAAAGCACCCAGTAGGATTAGTACGACGGTATTTTATATCCTGATCCAAATCGGATATTGGTTTCAAAATAGGTTTCTGTTAATCCAGAAAATGAATTGACGAGTGAATATTTGAAATTTGAGAATTAGATTGATATATCTTCTTTCACGGAGTCCTTGTTTCTTTTTTTTTTTTTTAATCTTTTTTCAATTATTATATGAGCAACGTGTTGCTCGGGGTAGACGTGCAAGGTACATAGCTTCAGGTGGCTGTATTCTGGGGCTACGTGAGCGTCGCGATTGAAGGACAGGGCAGGAACGGAAAGGAGAGGAAAAGGAAGGGATGGGATGAAGTTGCGCACGTGTTCAGCCACGTGACTACAAACTCAACCCCATTATATGATATCATGGACCGGAGGGTGCTGCGTACCACATTCGGCATAGCAACGATAACATCGATATACTTATTAGCTAAATTGCGGAATATCCTTATATACTTGCATACATACTGAATGGTACTAAATGGTACGTATGCAAGTACATGCAATAGAAGTATTTATACGCCTGAAGGAATAATCATTGACGGTGAAAATGGTAAATTTTTAATTAATATACCACCGAGAGACTCGTGGAATAAATTACCGAATAACATTTTTCAAATATAAGATTCAAAACCGGCCCGGGTGAAAAATAATTTTTTTTTATTATAACTCTTCTTCCACATATACTTATGGCGTAGTTTTTTGTTTTTTATCCTTCGTTTGACGCTGCAATGATCCTCCTTTCTTTTTTCCAACATGTTTCATTTTCGTTCCAAATATTTTATACTTTTAACTCTCTGAATCGGCACCACGAGGACGATCGTATACAGACGAACAATCAGATTCTCGTGACTAGAAATGCCGCAACATGGCGTGAGTTTTCTAAGTAATATCGTAATTTAGCTTGCAATTTAGCCTCCACCTTAATGACTTCTTATATTATATATTATATAGTCGTATCATATAGTCTATAATATCGCAGGATGTTGAGGATAATTAACGGTGGGTCCATTTATCGTAAAACATTTGCATCGGAGCTGCGTTCACAGTTTCGTATGAAAAAAAAAGATTGATCAACTCAGAAAATGAAAAAATGTGAGAATGTCATTGAATAAAAATGTCTAATCGGTTATGGAATTTTCAAATAAGAAATTATACACACCGATGACTTGAGTTGAGAATAAACTCAATAAATTCTGTTAGCAACAGTTCGTGTCATATGCATCCAGTAGCTTTTCCTGTATCGAATTGAAAAAAATGCAATTCAGTTCAGTTCAGTTGAGTTTAGAGAAAAAAGAATTGAAATAATGCAGCGTCGAAAGCTGTGGATGAAATGTACAAAAATGTCGGAGCCGGTTGATGAAAAATGGGCCATGGGGAGAAAGATTAACCAAAAATAGAAAAGTGAAAAAAAAAAACTTGCTACACCCACCATTGGCACTATCATCTTCATCATTATAATTCTTGAGTTTCTTTTTTATAATTACTTTTCTTTTTATATATCAGCATTTTTCGTAATCAATTTTACAACGTTTAATGACTCGGTCGTTAAGAATGGCCCCTACATGGAGGTACTAAAATGAAGAGTGGCCGTGCTTGAATAGTCTATCTTAAGAAAGACTTTTATTTAGCGTCTTCCACGGAATATTACTCGACAGAAATATGTGGGAAACTTTTTGACTCAGTTTCTTATCATTTCGAAAATTTTTGCTTTCCAATTTCAGTAAGATTTATTTTTTTAGTATGATTGTCAATCAAAGCGAATCAATTTGTACCAACTGCTTTTTTTCCGTTCAAGTTAAATTATGGTTACCACGCGAACAAAATCCAAGACGTCGCGTCCTGTCCTATGACGATAAATGTCTAACGACTGATGCCAGGTGCCGGTAAAGTCCGTCCTCTTTAGTGCTGCGCTCTATAGGTAGAACTGGTTGACAGAATAGTTTAATTCTCGTTCACAATCAGTCTTTTTCCCGCCTTTTTTTTAACAAGAATCTCGCGAATCCCATTGCCCCATGGGGGCATTTTCCCCCTGTACGGAAGATTTTGGGATGTGAATAGAAATGAAATGAATATAAAGTCAATAAGTAACGCTTTCCGCGTATTATTAATACAGTCTTCGAATAAAAAAATAGAAAAACTCCAATCACAGCATACTTTTTATCATGGAAAGGGAAAGAACCTATAATAATTGAGTTTTCAAAATCATGTGTCATTTGAACGGAAAAAATCGAAGGCTTCTCCTGTACCTCGATTGAACCGGAAGGACTCGGCTTATCCGGCAACATCTCCCCCAAATTAATTTCAAGACATTTAAATTCGAATCTGCAAATCGATTCATTATCGCTCTTCGGTTTCGCGATTGGGAAATTCAGAAATTTTGAGACACTTTATCGGTAAATTATGTTGCAAATGACGTCTCAACAGGTAAATAAGTTGCCGTAAATGATCAAGGACAATAAAATATCGGATGTATAATATCTAGCAGTATAAATTTTCCTCGTGTTGAGATGGTATCCTTTCTAACGGGCGCTTCCAAGCGCGGTGTTTCTAATTTATCCTAACCCAACCCAAGTCAAGTTAACCTAGGCTAACCTGCCGGTATCCGCGTGGGCTCAAAACTCATACAAGACACGTATAATGCCTAGTTAGCAGCGTTTATAAACGATGGTTAATTTTTTGTTTCTTCAATTTAAGAAAAAATTTTTTTGCTCCGTTTTTTCCACCAAAATTAGTCGTTAATTATTTGGACTTTGATTACGTGCAATTCGCGTACAGTTTATTAATACCAATGACATGTAATTTATTCACATTTCCGAGTTAGCACTTCTGACTTTCTTTTCTTTTTTTGTTTGTTCATTCCATTTTTTTTTTTTGTCTCTGCTTCTTCTGAATTTTAATTTCTTTACCAACGCCTGATGTTTTATCGAACACTTTGCATGCCATGCGGTTCAAGGTGAGGCGACACCTTCGATGTGTAAAGTATGAAACGCGGTATAGGTAAACACCGTAACGTTTCAAGTTTTAGATTGGTACAAAGTACCAATAATAATAATAACTATGATAACTTTACGCTTAATAAACTTCTAAGAATTATTACGCACGCGCGCATACAGATATTTCTATTCCCATCTCTGTACTCTTCTTTTTCTTCGTCGTTAAGGAAAAACTGTTGAAGACTTGTGAAGAAATCAACATATCTCACATACGTATTTACAGCTATCTAAAAAATTTTACACTCGGGTATCGCGACCATGACTGCAGTGATAATATGAGTTTAACTATGCGATACATATTCAATTGCAAGCAAGATGTTTTGAGGAACGCTCCTGTACATGATGCAGCTGCTATACGCGATTTGTTTTTTTTGTTTGTATCTTGTTTTTTCCACCGATATATAATTTGAAAGATTGCGCGGAAATTTTTGGTCAATAAATCTCCTGAACAAGAAATAATTAAACCTAAACTAATTGCAATTATGATATATAATATACTCACTTTATGATATAGCAACAATAGCAACGTATCATGTCTTCCAAAGTTAAGCATATAGTCGAATTTTTTTTCTAATTCCAATTTGTCTATTTCACTTTGATGAAACTTACCTGAAACAGAAAATAAAAGTGGAAAAATTAAAAACATGATCTAATTATACGTGTACGGCAAGATAAAATATGCATTGAAGTCTCTCAAATTCACCTCGGCAAATTGTTCGATTATTCCCAAGAATAGCAGAAATAAGATGAGGAAAGAGAAGGAAAAAAATTCAACTCTGTCGCCTATTCGCGGATTTGTTCATTTATTCATTCTTGTTGCAGAAGCTATGTGAGTCAACGTAGAAGAAAAAAGAACATGAGGGAGTAAAAAAGAAAAAAGAAATATCACGTACACATCCGCGTGCAGTGCACCCTAAAGATGATAACGCGTTGATAGGATTCCTAAGAAATTTCTTCGAATTACCATAGCACACGCGGTAAGCAACAGCAGCAGCAACAGCAACATCAGCTACAGTAGCAACAAGCAACGGAGAAGATCGTAGATGATCCTTACGTGCAACTATAATACTTGTAATAGTGCGCGGGATGATTCCTTCTCCCTCCTCATCTGGTACATATATCACGGTATAATATATGGATATCCATATAAGTTGTTTCTATGGGAAGTGCTTCTGCACTTCTGCCAGAACATACGCGTATAGATATGATACCGGGAAAATAATAAGGATATGGGTATGAGGTACGTGTTATTAGCAAACATTATAAAAATCAAATGGCATATTGGAATAAAAAAATTAAATATTTTGTTCCTATAACTTTGTACACGAACATGTATTTCCATGATATATAAAATTTATCGTAAATTATGCGGAAACAACGTGCAGATTCATCCCTCGCGATCTCACATGAACGTATTATAGCTGCTACACGGCTATAACATAAATGCTCTGTGCAGTTTACTGAAAACCCGTAATAAGTAAAACTGTTCAAATTTTAGATTTTGTTGCTAACTCCGAAATTTTCTCAATTGGTTAGCGAAAAAAAGAAAAGTTTTCATTTCGCTATAAAGATCTGTCTCGGAGGCTTGTTTCCTTCTTTTTTTTTTTTAAATTTCTGAAATTTCTATGAGAAACAAAATACCAAATTTTTTTCTTTTTTATCACGAGCTCGCGTGGAGACGCGCGTTTCAAAGGTGGCGTTGTATTTATAAACGGAAGTTCACATGGGGGAATAATGACGTCAAAAATAATGTCATCACCATCTGACGTAAAGATATTTCTATACCATTTTATCAGCAGTCTGAATAAACGAACGTTATACCTATAGATGTACACAGCTATTTTTGTGCTGCAGCAGCACATGACGCTGAGAAGAAAAAAAAAGGATAAAATAGACAAGAAAAGATCAAGAAAGAAAAGAGAAAGAAGATAAGATACCCTACGGCCGAATGATGAAAATATTCACGAACTGATCGATCCGATTCTGAGACAAAAAAATTTTTTTAGGAAAGCAGTGTTTATAAGATGTACCTACAACAGCCAATCTGAATCAATGATCGAAATCTCGTTCACTATCAAAGCTGTCTGAGTATATATATGATATTATACGCTGTGTCCAATTTGTACACCCTTCGCACCGCAAGATGATTCAAAAAAAACGCGACCACAAACAAAACAAAAAAATTAAAAACCATCGTTCTGCACACACAAGAGTGCCGGCTAATAAGATAAGGTTTTTTTTTATCAGTACGGTTATCACATTTATCATCGTTATCTAACAATAAGACCTTGTCACAATCATCTCAACGCCCTCCCCTTCCAGTTCTTTTACCCTTTACCCCGTAAATTTACAACATATAATTACATACAACATCAAAGTTTTTGTTTTTTTTTCTCTTCTTTCTTACTCAAGTGTTTGATAGATAGTAAATAGATTCAGCATAGAAATATTATTTTTCTTCAGAGAATTATAATGTACACCCGATTCCAGAAAAAAAGTATATCCGCACAAGCATCTGAATAAATGGAAAAAAATTTCAATCCACTCAAAAATAATTGTATGCGTGTACTTTAATGTTCATTATATTCGTGTATAAAGTAGGGGAAAAAAAGTCTTCAAGGTAATAAAAAGAAAACAAGCAAATTAGGATTGAGAATTATAATTCAAGCATCAAAGTCGAAAGGCATAATATTTTTGATTTATCTACAGCAGGTACAACTATATACGTATTATTTATACATATATGTATACGTATGTACAGTGTATCGGTGATTAATGAGCAGAAATTACGCGTCATATTTCTTTTTTTTTTTTATTCCGCTTCTGGATCCTGTGTATGTAAGGAAATATAGTGGAAATTTTGAATAGTAAGGAAACGATGAGGAATAAAAAAAAAGATGCAAATAATAGAACGAAAGTGCGCTTCGCAATGTTTTTTCAATATAAACTGTGATTCAATAATGGCGCGATGTTAAATAATAGGAATGAAAATTGATCATCTCAACGAGTATATTTGCACCGTAGAAAAGTAGAGATTTTTTGCGACAAATAAAACGTGTTCAAGGCGGGCGTGAAACACACAAATTCACAACGGAGGAATCGATGGATTCAAAAATCTGCTGATTCACATGAAGAAATTTTTTGGAGTATGAGATAAATTTTCATCTAGTTATATGGACGACTCGAAAACGACGAAGACTGAAATGCGTCAGGTTTCTCAATAATGACCCATATATCGATACACCCGCACGATTACTTACCAATAGGAATAAATTTAGCGAAGCACGCATGATTTATCATTCGAGATAAGCGAGTTGCTCGCGCTCAGTGACGCGTATAATATACGCGAAGAAATAGAAATTATACCCTTTTTTGGTTTAATTTATTTTTCGTTTCTAGTTCTTTCATTTTTTCAGAGTAACAGAGAATCCTATCGGGACGAATGGTAGGACCTAGTTGCAACGATTCATCTTTGAAGAAAAAAAAAAATCTACCCTTTTCTTCCGCTGATGAATAACATAATTGATTTCTGAATTTTGTATGCTGACGTTTGGAATTTACCTGTATTTGTGAATTCTTATTATTATGATAATGATAAAACGTGTGCTACCACGTGTATGATGTAATTAAGTTTTTATTGTAATATAATATAAATATTTTCACTAACAAATTTCGCCTCAGGCAAAAATTATTTAACCGCATCGTAACATATCTGTACCGTCTATTTCTTCATTTTTTTTCTCTCGGTTCTTATAAGTTTGCACGGTCGCTTCCTGACACGTGACGATATTCCCTTCGAATGTAGACTGTGATTGGAATTAGTAACACAACGCGCGAACGAGTCGTACTCAACTTTTTCTTCTATACTTGAATTAAAAGATGATTCAGACGTTACGTTATTGAATTATAAATTTTCGCTTTTTATTTTTCCCTTCATTCTTGTTTCCGCAGACTTCGTAATGTTATCTAAAATATGTATACAAATGATGAGTTTCGCGAGCTGCAGTTCGCCAGATGACGATAAAAAAGTTCTTCTCCATCGCTCGAATTTCATCGGTCTCAATTAGATCGGATTAATAACGAATGAATGAACGTATCCGAACTATGAATAATGGAAAATAAAAGATTTCGAACGACTCGAGCGGGACAATATGGATAACCCCTTTTCTTATTTTATACATCATATCTATGTACAAATCCAACTCAGCAAAGACCGTTACAATAGCTTTGTATGCCTCAGAGTGTTTTCTGAAAATTTGAATTGCAAATTTTCCATACCCAGAATAAATTTTGCTCCTACGCTCGATCTTGCGAGTATTTATACGTGTACGTAAAAAGAGAAAAATATTATACCACACAGTCGGTGAATAAGGGTGAAATCTGAAATTTCCATGGCACATTTTTTATGGTTTCTTTTTGCATCGAGGAACTAGCGAATAATTGCATGTAGATGAATTCGCATACTTCGAATTATCAGCAGCTGCAGACACGTGCGAGGCGTGGTTATTTTGAGAATGAAATTTGATCTTATTATTTTGCTCTTTATTTTTTATATTTTTCAATTTTAACAGCGTTTAGTTCTCGGTTGACGTACGCTTCTGACGTGGTGTGTAAGAAAATGCCTGAAAGTCGTTAACCGGATGTGCAAGTATGCAATAACGTTGCGGAAAAACGTAATGCGCTCGGTAAAATGTAGGTAATAAGTTATCGTGAATCGATTGGCAATGTTCGTCGCTTTTGTTTTCAGTTTTCTATACAAAATTTCCAAGGGTTATCGTTGCGGTTTGGCGATGATGATCACTTGAAATTACGAACAAGTAAGTGATGGTGAAAAGGAAAAAAAGAATTGAAACAATGGTATCCAAAATATGAAGTGATATTTTCAGTTTTTCGTTAACCGTTCTTTACAAACGGGCCGTATGACATGTTTTCTATATTTAAATGAAAAATAATTAAAATTATTACGTTTCTGTTCCATGAAAATATTGTAAAATCCCCGATTGGATCGGTTTGAGGTTGAAAAATAAAACGTTCTCGGTGATCGGGTGAGTAATATTCGGAGAAATTGAGAATATAAAAATAAATGGCGATGAAATAATATACGTCGAAATTTGTTGATTAATCTTATTAAATTTATCTGATATTCAATGTCAGCCAGCAGCAGCATCAGCCGGACACCAGAAGAAATCAATTTACGCATGCGGTGAATTGACGAGAAAAATAATTATGTCTCCTATCAGAAAAGCGCCGAAAACATCGGCGCTGCTTGTCGAGGCCATACAAAAGCTGAGAAATATTCACGGTTCGACGTCTCAGGAGATAACGAACTACATAGCATCGGATTGCGATGGCCCAAAGAAAACCATAAGACGTCAAATGAAACTCGCTCTTCGTCGTGGTGTATCGGCAGGGATATTGCATCGCTCTAAAGAGTGAGTTTTTGGTTAAATGTCGCTTTGAATTTCATCGAATATTCAAAAATCATGCTTCTGAATCGCGATATCCATTTTGTTCAGGGGTTACTACACCTGTGCCGGATTGGATACGGACCTAGTCGACAGATCGCGTCGTGGAAAATGCGGGAAGAAACGTAAACGAAGTCGTGGATGTCGTCGTAAAAGGAAATCTTGCGGTAGACGTCCGCGTCGTCGTAAGATGCGTTGCGGAATGAAAAAACGAAGACGTAGATGCGGCCTTAAAAGACGTCAAAGAAGAAGGAAGTCGTGTCCAGGTGGAAAACGTCGATCAGGTGTAGAAGCTGAAGACGTCAATTTCGACACACAAGTCGCTGGGCATCGGGAACGAACGTCATCGGTAACGGTCACGGCGAAAAAATCGCAGCGGGGAAATCGTTCTGGGAATAAATCCGGTAAAAATGTCAGCAATACGAGCTCACACAGCGGAATCAGCAGCGCCAGCAGTGGAAAAACATTAGGATCAGGCGCCGGTTCGGCCAGCGCTACTCGCAGCGGAGGACCAAGTCGAAAGGAGAGTCTCAGCGAACAATCTGACGTTTCAGGGTCTTCCGACGGAGAAACCGGAAGAAACAAACAGTAGCCATTCACTTAATGAATCTGCCTGCATGATAATTTTTTTTTTTTTTGTAAACATTCCAAGACGTTTGTGTCAAATGATTTTTACAAAACGTCGTAGACGAAATTTTACGCGAGTCAGCAAACTAAATAACCATGGTACTTTTTGTTTTCGTAATTTTAACTTTGTAAGAGATTAATTTCAGTTTTTTTTTTAAACTTTTTCTTTACATATAATACGTGTGTATGTTGTATATATCATGTATATTTTGTACTAGAAATATTTGTCCTTGTCCACGCGGCTCAATTGGTACACAGATATAAAGCCTATGGTATATTCGTACCAAAAATTGCGGGATTCTTTCATTATCTAATTTACGGTTACACGGGGTTTCCTTTTTTCGTACGTATATTGGCATATTCTCTTTTAATGATGGAAAAAATCCGGTAGATGCAGATCAGGGATCGTGTAAATTCCGGTCGCGTCATTTTCCTATTCTCAGCTGGGAGTATTTCGAAGAGTCTTTTACGCTATATGATACAATCCGCCTGTATTACTGTCTCCTCGTTTCGGAACGGTGAAGTTTTTCGGTGACATGTACACATTAGGTACTCGTCGAGCGTTGCAGCGAGAAGTTTTGCTATTTTGGAAATAACGATGCGATAAAAGCGATGAAAAATAATTTGAGGTTACATGTGTATTTGATAACGATTATAATAAAAACAAGGTAGTTTGGATGATGGGTGCTAATCGCGCCGAATGCAGGAAGAGAACCTGGCAACCTGCAGCAATTCCTCGGGGATGGTGCGGCCCTGTTTGGCCTTGTCGGCTAATGATAGTCCCCGCTAATGATGCGTTCACACACGAAGCCCACCACACAACTGAGAGAAGAGACCAGAATCCCACGTGACCATCGCCTAGCAACTCTAGACTGGCTAGAATTCACACTACGCTATTATAAACTATCTCTATAGTGTTCGAACCAAACCTACCAACCAACCATCGTCGTCATCTGCAGCATCTCGCTTTGGATCTCTACAGTCGTCATAAGAGAAACCTAATGAACGCAATTTCAACATATTCACAGTCTAAAACGACACAAACGGAAATGCCGCATTTTCCAAAATTATATTGTGTGTTACAAAGCAATGAGTACGAAATAATTACATTTAGGTGTATAAAGAGAACGATACTTAGGAGAATTAATTAACTCATGTGGTAGTAACGCGATTCCCCTGTGACGTTTTTATATCTAATTTGTACAAGTAGGTATGCGTATAAATATAGGGCACTCCAGGTTAATCGACCAGGGTTTCCGACTCACTTCATTTTTACTTCTGTTTAAAACTTTTCCAAACCATCGTATCGACTATGGAGTACCAAAATTTTATCATCCCCATTCTTTTTGCTTTTTTCTAGACACGAATGTCTTTGAGTTTTGTAATTAATAAACTCCTGTAAAGTTTCCATTTCATATTCTAGTAATTTGAAAATTTGATTTCATCTTCTACACAATTTTAACATTCGCTGACAAAAAAATACATAAAATGTACATATCTACATTGCATAGCTTGAAACTGTAACGAACCCAAAAGCACGATCTCTTTACCCACGTGCGTAAGCTCTAAATATTACAGAACACGCGCAAAAAATTGCATACTAATACTCCCGTATGAATATACCCACGACTATAATATGAGGGAACGCGTTGAAAGCTCGGAAAGTATAAGCAGCCCCTCCGTAAGCGCACCGCAGCAGAGAGCAGCTTTGCTAACGTTATTTTCGACTCTACTCCGATCTCCGCTGACGTCTGCTGCTCTACGGATCTTAACATTAGCGTCAACTCCCCGTGATATGGTCATTTCCACCTAGTCACGAGGCTCCGATCTTCCTCGGCATCACCGATTCTTATATTATACCTCATTTTTCGAGCTCGCAATAAATTTGCTATAGTAAAAATAGGCGAATGGTATCCTATGTCAATTAGACAACTTTCAGCCATCACTTTTTATTTCATTTCCTTCCAAATTTTTCCACTTCGAAAACCGCCGAATTTTTTTTTTTCATTTCTTCCTCGTTAAATCCGGCTGGTCAGGAGCGATGAGCTTTTATACGCTAACTCGAAACCTTGGTAATTTGTAAGTAACGGAAAAAAAAATACTCAAAATTCTGTTATTGAGTCCAATTATTTTGAAAAAAAAAAAAACACAAAAGAAATAAGACCTGAAACATTTCTATCAAATAATATGATGCAATGAATGTAAAGATTTTTAAAAATTTTTAAAAATGACAACGATAATTTTAAACATTGGAAAAAAGTAGCAACGTAGATTTGATCATATAATGAATATTCTACTGTGCGAGAAGATCGGTAATGAGAAAACGAGAAAAATAAAATAAAATGAGAATGTGAAAATATAAATGCGACATTGAAACCGTTATGATATTTTAATCATAAAAATTACGGGAATTAAATTCAAGGAGATAAGCGTCCCTTCTCCCTTCTTTCCTCCTGCACATCACCTAAATGTAATATGTGTTATGGCTTAACGAGTTATAAATTGCTTGTGTGGAGAGATTGAAAACAACATGATTTTTTGCTAGTTGATTCACTTTATAGACAGTGTTCTTTATATACCTACGCGATAAAAATTGAAAGAAAAAGAGATGGAAAGAAAAAGAAAAAATAAAACAAACTATCCGAGTAATAATAATTGTACAGATATACCTGCATAGTCGCCGAATCGTCTACGATCTAACGAAAAAAACTGTTGCCACCGTTCAGGTTGCCAAAAACTATAATTTTGAATTTGAAGTCAACGAAATACACTTAATATAAATATAATTCCACCGCCCCCGACCCGCGCAAGCTTATCATGATTAAGTCAGATAGAAATTCATGGTTGAATAAATAATATTCTTAAATAATTCGCACTTTCGAGCTCTGAAGACGATTGTAACATAGAAAAGCTTATTCGATTACATGTTAGCTTTGACTTGGCACAAAAAAAATCAATAAATAAAGAAAAAAAGAAAAATGGCGTGAGACGAGTAATTTGCATCGAACATCTAATCTCGACTGTCAAACTGCAAAGCCAATATTTAATCGCACGACACGATGCGAGGGGTCATTTTGCGATTGTGTAATTCATTTTGCATCTTTCGCAATTTGGTGTGTATATTTATACGGAATCGCGGTCACAGAAGAAGAAAAAAAAACCTAGAATAAAATCAAATCGTATAATTTATGTACGTCTGCATAGCAAACATGTTCGCACTTTCTCCTTTGTCAGATTCGATCTCCTTGATTTCACTGTGCCTCCTGTACCAATTTAATTGTCCCCTTTCTCTACAGCTCCTTCAGTGTTGTATGGTAGTTATAATATAATATACGCGTGTGTATAAAGTCGATTCTGCAGATCTTCCTCCTTGATATACTTTGAAAAATAATGGCGACAAGACCGAAGCACCGCGACACAGCTCTCGATCCTTACAAGGACATTTTATGGACGTACGTAAATATATGTACAAGTTTTTTTTTTTTTAATTTTTTTTCTCTCAAAATTAAAAATTAAATATTAAATTATCCTCCAGTTTCGCATGTGCTCGAATCTTTGCTACGCACTATTTTTTCGCCACACTATACGGAAACTTTGGTTCACCATTACTAGTGTGTATTAAACTCTTAGAGAAAATTTTATCATGCTTGGCTTTGTTCCAGTGCCGAATATTATTCGCAACTCAACTGCGCGCGTAGGTATAAAATACATCAGAAGTCAGTGCATACGGTCTAGCATAGATCAAGAGTTAAAATATTCCACGAAAGTTGCCGCTAAATATAAGAAATAGAAAATAATAATAATGATAACAACGTATAACGCACGCATAGGTTTTTTCGTCATATGGTGTTTAAAAAAAGACTTTGAGGTTGTCTCCTTCGTTATATTAGGTCGTTAGTTCGATTCGACATACGCGAAGAATTCATTAATAAATTTTACTATTTCATTTGCACCTGTCAGAACTATTCGAAGAATGGACGGAGTGAAATTGTGTCGCAGTAGCGTTTTCGTTTTGTCTCGCGTCGTCTCTGAATTTGTAGAACGGGTATGTATATATTTTTAAATATGATAAAAAAAGAAAGAAATAAACAAACTAGAAAAAAGACAAAAGCTCAAGAATACATACATATACATGTATATTTATATACGTGTATATTTCTGGAGGTGTCAGGTTATCGTGAACATATACTTGTGTTATATGCTCTAAGGAAGAGAAGGACGTTGTTAAGAAACGTCGGTGTCGCAGTTTTCTGAAATATCGGCCTTCATAATTCTCATAAATAGATAACATTATCGAATGAAGACTAACAATAAGCCTCGTAACGTGCTTTCGAGAAACCGTTGTAAAAAAAATTAGCCGAGTTTAATTACTTCGAGAAAATTGCACACCTTAGTGAAAAAACAAAAAATTCAAGTAACAAATATTCAATAAGGATTTTTACAAGCAAATTTTTTTGTAAGTTACTATTCAACATACAAAGTGCAAGGTGTAATGGAATAATACAGATCCCAATTGAGCGTCTTTATTTCACGAACGGAAAGCAGGAATCTATTATTCATTACACCTCAAAGCACGCGTGCGTCAACCCTGTCGCGTAGAAGCCTTATCCGAACGAAGGTAACACCGAAAAGGTTTCCCACCTTCATTGGAAACGTCAAGAGTAGGGGGTGAGAAGAAGATGAAGCACATTTCTACGGTCCCATTGCAAAATAAGTTGGGGCAATAGAACTTCAATGATGACTTTCCTCCCGGTTCCTCGGAAATTTTTCCTTCCATATAATCCGTGCAATCCGCGGTTTCTTATTCATCTAAAAGATTTGATCTTCAAATTTTTATGGTGCGGTTTTGCAGAGAAACAAAAAAAAAAAAAGAGATTCCGAAAACTTTTTTCTCCCTGAACATTTCTTCTGAACAACCATCATCTTCCTGTTCTTCTTCTACATGATTTTTGTGGGATACGTCCTTATGACAATGAATTAAATAAAGTTTAAAAAAGTGAGGGTCAAGTCCTTCTGGTTCTTGACTCTCGATATTTATTACATACTGATACAATAAAGCTTGCCGCAGTTAATTAATAATTAAGTAGCGGACTGGTCGGACCTTCGGACACCGTCGTCGTTAACATTTGACCCGTTCATCATCCGGTAGGGAAACTTACAATAAAATTTTTATCGGCCTGTGAGGATACGACCACGCAGAGCGCTGCAGCTTAGGATAGGCCTTCTGCATACTTACGTCGATATCTGATTTTTTGGAAACTTTTTCTGTTTGGATTTTTACAAATCAGAATTTTTCAGGTTCCGACAATTCATTTGACTGCCAAAATATTTAACATCCTCATACTTCATCGCGTTCATGACACAGAATTAAAAAGTCATTCCTGATGAGAAACTAATTATAACCAGAAAAAGAAAAAAAATTTTTTTTACAGTGCTAAAGTGCAAAAAAAAAAAAAAATTGTCCATTTTCCAAATGAAAAAATCAAACCGACTGAGAATTAGTATTTAAAATTCAGCTAGGAACCTGCGTGGTTTCGGTAAGTTTTTTAGGTTTACTTATTCAAATACATTCAACCAGCCCATGGCATCAATAAAATTCAAATATGACCCGATTAATTGGACCACCTTGATTTAGTATCGTTATAAGCTATACACTAAAAGCGTGTTTGTACAAGACAGTGGTAGTACCAGACGAATAAAAAAATGAATTAAAAATAAATGACTCGGCGTTCCAACGGTCAGATGGAGATGAATTCCATGTGATATTGAAATTTTCTAAGAATATATAGCCACAAATATTTAATGAATCTGCGTATACCGCAACAACATATAACTGCAGCATCTCGTGTAGGACAAATTTTCGTTTGATTATTATCCCAAAAATACCTATTTCTGGGTACCTAAATAATAATATACCTGCGCGCCGCGTAAACTTGGGAATGTTGAGGAGACCTGGCATAAGTTTTGGCTTAGGTCCAGTAAATCGAAGCTGTCAAGGTATATAAGCGCGTATTAGCGTCAGCACAACTTTTCAAAGAGTGTAATACGTATAGGTATACTTATTATACACCATACATACAGATATCTATGTACCTACCGAACGAGGTGCAGAGTTTGGACTTGGTCTCGGAATCAGCATATCTTTGATTTTCAGAGTAGTTTGAGAGAGACGAGAGAGAGATGAAAAAAAAGAGAGAGTTTCGCAGGCGTCACTCACTCACGAGTCACGACGCACTGTGACACGGGACTGATGCTTTTACCGAAAATATATGCTAGATGCTTGTAAAAACAGGCGAAGAATACATACGCACATATGAGTATTATATATATGACGGTTATAAATCATTTACACATCTTTACCTTCGTATATCTGCCGGGATTAAAAAACCAAATCGTACATCGAGATTCAATTTCTAATTCATTATTTCCTCACTATACCTCATTATCCGCGCTAATATACGATTCAAGTATTTAAAGATGAAATTACATACCCGAGTATATGACGTCGAAAATATTAGAAAAAATTTTTCTATGACTAATTGTGCATGTTTTTTGAATGTGCATTTAACTGGAGGGTTAGAAACTGCGCTACAGAAATTCGTGGGTTAAGTCTAGATTAGGAAGAACGGGTTATTTTCTTGATCATCATTGAGCCTTTATATGTTAACGCCTACACCGTATACGTATATATGTAACAATGTTCTATATACGCACCGCGGTGTCGTCGCGTCCGCGTCATCAGCGCAGCTATTGTTTGATCTAGCGTGTCTGGTTCTCGTAATTATTACTTCATTAGCCAATTTAATGCTCAAGGCTATCGTGATATACATATATATGTACATAAAACCATTTATATTACTTTTACAAGCTTATAATGTGTACGTGAAAACAAGTGTACGTTTCAAAATAAATTATACGCGTCTTGTCTCAAGAAACGCGTTCGAAACCGGAAAAAAAGGAATCGGAGAAAAAGACATGAAAAATTTACACAACATCATGCTGATAATCATACATAAACTATAATATTCGCTTTCATTGCGATGCAGATTTTTTCTACATTTTTCCAGGTCTCTCGAAAATTGAGAAAGTAAAAAAAATCTCAATGATATGTATATATCTTTGAGATTCTATCGTTTTAAAATTTTCCAAAATAACGTGTAGATATCCGATTTTGATCACATTTTGAGGTTCGATAAGATGCGATTGACAAAATCGTAAGATAAAAAAAATCGAGTAAATCGCCTGAAAAACTTATTGTTTTTTTGAATCGTGTACACATTTTGGCTTTGAAATTCGACGTCATCAGAATATGAAGTTTTATGTATATAGATCTATCACTTTATCACTACCTTGAGGTTTTGAGAGCTCGTTATCGAGTCTATCGAGGATCGTATATAATTGTAGTAATTTCCTAATCGCGATAACAAGACTAAATGCGACACCGTTATTTACGCTGTTGCTATACGCACAGCTGCGTAGACTAGAATATAATAACTAGAGATGCGGAAAGCGCAGGAAAAATTGATAACGGAAAGATGTACGTATGCCTAGACCTTAGTATTATTGATATCATAACTTTTTTTCTTTCGTGTCTCAGGTCTTATCTGACGGAATCATGCCGGGACCTAGCAAAAAAATATAATCGTCTTCAATGATCGTGAAGAAAAAGATGACTACTCGAGGAGAGTCGTCACCGATTTTCTAAGAGTTCGTTTTTTTTGGTTATTTTCCCCCAACTTTCTTGGTTAAAAAAGTGCTCGTTCGAAAACTGGATCGAAAACTTTCAATCTGCAATAATCGGTATTGAAACTGGAGCGAAATTCGTGGGATGCTTAAAAATTTTTCGTCCAAAGTCGGCAGCGAGGATGTAATAAGAATGAGATTGTGATATTAAAACTCCATAAAACGGCGAAAAAAAAAGATATTATCTGAAAAATTGGTCTTGCATGTCTTGAAGAAAACGCATTTGGGTATATATTATAGATATCGTGCGCATAATATTATAGGGCGTGTCAAAGTAAGTACGTAAAATACACTATGAAATATAAAATCTTTGCTGCAGATTAAATAAGTACGCAATAAAGAAGACGAATTTAACGACCTTTTGGTATACGGAAAACGCATACCGAGGTTTGAATCTTTTATTCGGATATTTATTCCTATAGACTTTTATGTGTGCTATACATATTATACATGCGTATATTGCAACCGTCGTCGTCGCGAATAAAATTTCTTTCCATCTCTAGCGTCTGCTACATTTAATACACCGCAACAAGAGAAGAAAAGAAACGGAGAAGGTGGTGTGGAGTAAAAAGAAAGAAAGAAATAAATAAATCTATCTCATAAGAAGATACTATAGCCGTTCGAATATGCGTATCAGTAGAATTGGTTCGCGTGCGATTCGTTAAGCTCACGTTATTAATTGCCTATCGCACGTATAGGTATATGTATAGGTTCTAGATTAGTTGATCACGAAAATCGAATTCCATTTATCTATTAGCTATCCATTGTATATCTGTGTGCACACATACATGGGATTGTTTTGACGTTTTGCAGAGAAGTTAGAAAGTATGGCGATGCCCCTATTGATCGGGTATATATAATGTTATATATATATAATAAGGAAGATAGGATTATAGTTGGTCTATTTAGGGAGCGCCCTAACACATTATATGTATACCGACTATATGTATGTACATAGAAAAATATCTCATCGATCTCGAGAAGTTTCGTATACGTATCTACGTGCATGGGTACCTGGATATAATATGCATCGCTACATATACATATGTTTCTTAATTCAGAACTGACTTCTGGCAGATCACGCGATTTAAAACACCATGATATTCTGCACCTTGTACACTTGCAGCACATAATGCGCGGCCACCCGCTCACGAACGTGCACCGCGCGTAAGGACGTATTAAATGAAAAGGATTTCCGAAGAGTTATACGAGACATTCTACTTATACAACGATATTCGTTTAAAAGGCATATCACCGAATATTTGATTGATTATTTTAATCGCCTCATTCTCGTCTGTAATTACTGACGTAGATCGAGGGCCTAGATCTACAAGGACGTGATCCACTCGAAAACGAATCCAGGCTTCTTGAATAGAAATTTAAAAAATTGTGGGTTACGTCAAATCTGACGATTTTGGTCTGCGTATTCCGACTCCGAAAATTTTCAAAGTGACCTTCTCACTTTCGTTGTATAATTACATTGCAGATTATCAACGTGGGAGTCCTAATTTCATTGCAGCTCTGTCAAATTTTACTTCTTCTCGCGGATGACTCAGTTTCCAATGGTTTAGATAGCCGAACGAAAAAAGACTCGAAAACTCAAACGTACTATGGCCACTTCTGAATGATATTTCGTTCAGTGAAACTCGAAAATGGACCACCCTAATATTCATGCTAGTAGGTAGTTTATAAACGCAAATAATAATAACATCTTATAACTCGCTAACTACTCGATATACATTGCTCATTATACTGTTCGAAATGGCGCTAACTGAGTTTCTCCCGGATGCATAATTGTGTGTGTTACTACGTATAGGCATATAGATGTGAATATATGGGTATACAATTCCCCAGGTCATAACACCGATCGACAAAGATCAACAAAGTAAATGTGCTTTCTGCAGTTATCTGGTACATACAAGTACCATGTACAGATACGATACATTGATAAAATCTCCTAGTCGAATGAAATGAAGAAGGCTGCATTGCATAGATTACTATACTAAATAGCTAAGCTGTATGTGCATACATCGTATGAGTTTGCATAAAAAATTTTAAGCTGACACGATCAGTTAAGAACTAGAACTCGCAATATGGTTGATCATCTGGTCTTTTTTCCATTCGATCATTCATATCTCCCAGCACTCATTGTACATTATAACTGTACATATCCATATGTAAGTATACTACGCGAGGGTGCTAAATTTATTCAAAATTCTACTTTTTCTTTTCTTTCTATTTACTATGTATGCGATTCAAGATCAGATTCCGAAAGGCAACAGCTGGAATAATTCTATCATTTAAAATTTTCATCGAATAATTAACGTGTAATAAGAAAAATTCAAGCTACATGAGAAAAAAAAAGGTTTTTTGGGGGAGAACCAGAAGGGTGTAACCCAAAAAAAAAAAATTATACACACATGAGGTTATTGTGAATAAAATCGTGATATTTTTCAAGAGACGCAACTTTGCCCGGAAGGGCAAGGGCGTATCCCAGAAGAAAAAAAAAAATTGTTTGAAAAGTTGAATTTTCGAAACGAGTTGGATTTGTTGATCCTGTGATCGTGGATATTATTTTACTCCAGATTATAACAGGTAAAATCCATTAGTAATTTTTATAAGTGAAAATGATTATTAATGCTAATTAGGTATACGAAGCCTTCCATTCAATTTTGCCAGCTTTAATACCTTCGTGACTCGATTTGCACAACCCCATGAGTAATTCCTGATTGATGTTGCGATAACCGCACGTCACATACATGTATATATAATTTATATTATGACGTTCGAGTGGCAATGAAGAGTAGTTGTTATTCGTATGCATCGATTAACTTTTCAGGCAATTTAATAAAATACGAGATTCAATTACGCCGCGCGTCGATCTATATGTCAGCCAAAAATTTTTATTTCAAAATCACAATCTCAACTTACAATTAAATTACCGTAATTGGTGTTCCTTTCTCGATTTTTTTTTTTTTTTATCTATTATCTACATTCCATTTACCTTGGCCGGACATATCTCCCTTTATATGATAGTATCCACAGTGTTCTTTTTTTTTGACTGAGAGTATCGAAACATTTCGCAAATTCAATAGAAACTGCGAACAGTGATACAATAATTCTCGGTATTCAAGAGTTCTTAAATTACCTGGGTGATCAAGTAATTGGGTTAACAAATGGTTATAAAAACGGTCGAACAAGTATAAGTAGCTACTCTCTATAATATTGATCGACACTCTTCTCATATACTGCACTATATTTGATATTGCTGCAGTTGCAGCCTACTCTACTGTCGCAGGTACACTAACAATAAAAGTTTTCACCCTGTACCCCAATGTATAAATAAATATATAATATATGTACGTGTATAATATATGTATTTGTAAAATTATACCGTACTATCAAAACGAATAAGAAGAAAGTAATGTAAAAAAGAAAAAAGATTACGTCGAAAAAAAAAAAACTTATTTCGATAAGCACAAATGTATATAATATTCTTACACGGGATGGATAATTTATATCAACGCGTGCAGAAGCTTATCGGACATATCAGGTATCGAGAGAGTTTTTTTTTGTTGTCACCACGCTCGGAAAGAAGTGCCCATATAATGGCCTCGGTGTAGTAGGAAAGAATTTATCAAAGAATTTGAGAGAAGGAAATTGAACAAAAAAAAATAAATAATATTATTAAATAAATAAAACAACGAATCACAGCAGAACTTTACGTGTAATACGTACGTCATATTGTCGTATAAAATTTGTGGTAATAAATATTACGCATCTGCTACGTACCTTACTTACTTTTATCTGCGCCTAATGAAAACAGGCATAGTATCAATGTGATGTGAAGAATGTTTTATATATTACTTCTTACAAACCTGCACCACGTGAGTAGGCCTACGTACTATATATATTGTACGATCGTCTGGCATCTGGTATCGAACCGATGTTATCGTGAATACCAGACCATATAGCATATATACTATAAAAATATATAACGTGTACAAAAATTTTCCGGTATTTTTTTGGTTGTAATAATCTCCGCAATACAACTAATTAGATTAGTCGGAAAAAGTGCTTGTGTATAATTTTAGAATTTGTTTTTGGTATTATAAAAAATTTTCAGTATTCAAAATATTCAAGAGTAAAAGTCGAGAAAAAGTAGCATTAATGTCTGTGAAGATGAATGGAGATTTTTTCACAACCTTTATCTTCTATCTACAAGGGAGCAGAAAAAAGCTGCATTTACTTATGAACGTTATCTATGTGAAAATCTTTCCAGTTTTTCGAATGATCCTTTCTCACTAGTCATTATACGATAATTCTCGATTTGTATGTATAATATTCATTTATAAAATAATTGTTAACATAAATATATAGGCGAGCCCTGGAGCCCTGCGCGATTCTTGACGACCTTGTACGCGATCGGGTAAAGGAGAATGGAGAGAAATCGTGAAAACTTTCGCCCGTATTACACATACCTATATAGTTACATGCTTGATGTACATATGTACGTGTAGGTGTAGGTAATATCTACGAAAAGACGCCGAGACAGATCAATGATTCAAAACGCAGCCGTAAATCGGAGGTCGTGCAGACTTGACGTATAGTTTGATGAAAATACCCATATGTTATATCGATGATGTTTCTCCTTTTATCTTTTTTAAATCCTTTTTTTTTAAATGCCGCTGCTGGCTAGTAAAGGGTAAATTGGTAGGTGCGTAAAGTATACCTACTATTTTTGCGAGAGAGCATGAGTGGAATTAATCAGGTATTCGAGCTCGGGCCGTTGACCTTAAACTCCATGTGACCCGCACCCTTACCTGCAGGGACGACGACGACGACGACGTATGTGATCCAAATAACTAGTCATCAATTATTCAGAAGAAAAGTTCATTGTACGATTCTCTGCAGTGTGATTTGTGTGGGTGGAGTGATTTTGGAATAATCTTTTTTTTAAATCTTCCGTTGATTAAAAATACTCTCATGATACACGGTTCTTTTTTCTTTTTTTTTAGAAATAATTACGTTCATAGAAATGACCTTGTCACAGCGACGACCTAATGATCAAAAACGTTCCACATATGACCTAAGAAATATTAAGAGTCGTCTGTTCATTTATTAGTTTTCTTTTTTTTTGATATTATCAGTATAATTTCCCGGTTGTCAAAGTTTCTAAAGGCAGAAAATGCACGAAAATATATTGAACGATGATAAAATGTTTGGATTATCATCTTTTTAGGCGACAGAAATGAAGCGCTTGGTAATCTAAAATAACGAGACGAGTCAGGTGATTTGTCACGTGAGAGATTGATAGCGGATCTCTAATGTTGGAGATATAACAGGACTCGTTTGGATTTATGTATCTACGATCCATGAGATTTTTGTTTATAAGATAATTCGTAACACGTTGACGGCATCGGGGATTTCGCGGCATCAAATCGTTCGAAGAGTATTCGAGTTCTCTGAGCTCTGGCGGCTCGGTTCGGCTTAGAGCGTCGGAGTCGAGTTCGAGTCCCTGAGGTAAGGCTGGGTCGTTGCTACGTGTCACGTGGTTCGCCACGGGGTCCGAACGAGGTTAATCGGGACTCGAGCGCCGACGCAACAATAGATTATTCGCGGTGCGTTAAAAAGAGCGTAGAACAACTACGCGAGCTATGAAGATTTGCTAGCTAGTTCTAAACCATCAATGAATCTGTTGTCCACTAAATGAAGACGTTGTCATTTAGTGTATCGACCGGCACGAGCTGCTATCGAATAATTTTGAATGCCATGCAGGCGATGCGCGCGTGGGTACCAAAGAATCCGGTATGTTCTGGTACATCTCAGCAGCGTGGTATTAATTCTGCGGGTTAAAGTGAATTAAAGAAGACTTCGGAACTCTGAGGACGCTGTTTCAATTCTTGGAATACCGATAAGTCCAATTGTTTTCAGGGATCAACGACCACCTCGCGAACAAGAGACACGCTTAGGAATTCTATTTCATTGTCGAAGATATGCAAAAAAAATTTTTCTTAAACACGGAAGCTAGAGAAAGAGAACATCGTTCGAGGGACAGATAAATAAGTTGGAATAGCTGGGTTCGCGCTGCGTTGTGTATATCGTATAGTGGAAAATTATCGTGCTCACCAATTAGCGGAAAGATACTGGGCTGGTCGAGGAGTGATTTGAGGCTGTTTTCGACGAGGGTAGGAGATGATCGGTCCTTGTCGCTCATTTCACGCACTGCGCCGAGCTCAGTTAAGTCCTGAAGCACAAAATTTCTGTGAGCAGGAATGAAGCAAAAAAAAAAATATATATATAATATTCACCACGTCCGCCAGGAGAACACACACCGAACCTCACTATTGCTTAAGTCACCCACAGCCCACTGTAGCACATTAAAATAACACGGGCCGCTCGCTGCTCTTGAAAATCAATCTAAAAGTGGCTCGCCTCGTGGCGCGATCTCAGGTAAAACTTACGCACCGAATAACAGAATTTCAAACCAGAAAGAGATTTTCGGGAGAAGACTTACACCGATAACAACGACCATCTACCTCGACAACTACCCGAAGCTCGCGGACGTCGCGGGGCCACCGTTGGCAAACGACTGCCTTATCAGAGACAGGGACCAGATTCTATCCCGCCGCGCCATCGCGATTGTTGCGGTCGGTAAGCCAAGCCACCAACTTCACGCTGATAACAACCAATCGAAACGGACGCTGGTAGTGATCGACAGGTTCATCGAGAGATTCAAAAATTCAATCAGGGGGACAGGCGTAAGAGTTGAATCATTAGGATGAAAAATGAGTTCATCTACTTCCCAGCTTCGTTCATTTCTACGCAATGGATCGTGCTCCAATGCATACCGATTGTCCTGAGATCTGAAGCAAATATCAAATTGTACGATTTTGTGAGCCTTCGAAAATATAAAGTTTCATACGATCAACCGGTTGTTTTAGATAACTTGAAACCCAATCCCAAAATAATGTTCGAATCGAATAACATCACTTCCAAGAACTTTTCAAACTTTTGATTGTACCTTTTTTCTCAGACAGAATTCGGGAAAGGAATGCGTTTCGAGATCAAGAATTCCCACTTACAGTCGATTTAGCGGTCGAATAGATAATGTTCACGCCAATGATTCGATATCTTTCCTTGGTAGATTCAAGTTTTGTTAGCTGCCGCGTAACAGCTTGTATCTACAGTTGCATAAGCTTCGGGCGCTAAGGAATATTGGAAGGCATCAAGTAATGGAATATACTGAATTTTGATGCATCGAATCAGTGTTGCTGACATGGTGTTTGCAGGTCATAAAAGATCAAGTCAGATGCATCGAGCAGAGCAATCAAGCCTTCAGAATACAGACCTTTGAATTCAGATTCTCACATTGTCGCTAAGACTAGGCATAAATGAACAGGACATCCTTCAAACGGTACCGGACAGAAGAATGGAGGTTTTGTTTTCAGTTGAATCAACGAATTTCAAGGGTCTCCACAAGTATAATAGGCCTCTATCCGATCACTCATGAAGTTCTTTCAAGTGTCAGTTTATGATAGTAAACATCGTGCGAAATGGACAATGGTCATGAGTATCGTAAAGGTAATACAGTACAGAGGGAGTAAAGGGCCTTGAGTTTCACTTTCGACACATCCTGGAAAGCCTTCCATTATTTTAGCCTTCACCCACATGCCGGACTATACTTCGGACTTCCTTCCCTCTGCTTAACTCCGAACTTACAAGGAACGGTCACTGACTTATCTATTCCTCCGATCTTGACGCGCAGTCGATTACGCCTCGAGTAAAACGTAATAATACTATAGGTACTAAAACTCAAAACGTCGTTACTTCTATTACGGTTTACAACGAACATCAATTGTTCAACGTCTTCAGAGACCGTAACGCACGAACGTCCCCCGTCTGATATACAAGGCGAAGAAAAAATCAAATACATTTCAAAAACAGATAAACCATACAAAATACAAAACAACAAAGACAATCGTAATTCAATCAAATTCCACATGCATCCTCTTGCCAAACGATACATGACTATTTGATTTTTGTGACAATAATTATTGTTATTTGTTTCTTTCTCTCAGGTCACTTCTTCAGGATTATACAAGGCCAAAGATCACGATAATCTTCACAATGTTGAACACACAAACGGGAGCATATAAAAAACAAAAAAGATTCTGTTGGTACATCGAAGTGGTCAGAATTTTTGTGACAATTTATAATTTAACGGTGGATGAAACCATGTAATGGCAATTCAACGCAAAGGAGGTGTTTATTTCCATATCATGGGTATACCCATAATCGCCGCTGAGGACGGGAACAAGAAATTTATACGAGGCAGTCTCGTTTAACCAGGACAAGTTCTAAGCATGGGTCACTGATTCATTTGGTACCAGTACGTGAGAGTTTTGTTCTTGACCAACCCCAACGAAAAATCTTATCGAGCCATGTGTTACCACCAATCGATTTACTGATTCGAATAGAAATCTTAACAAAATGATCGACATGAGAATTCGGAAAACCAGTATTTTTTTTGCTCCCAAAGTTTATAGGAGGTGTGCCAACAAAAACACGTTGCTGCTGGCGTCCAAAAAACGCATGGAAAATTTTAAAATGCTTAAAAAATTTTCGATAAAATTTCAGTGACTTTCTGTCCAAGAGTTAAGTTTTGTGTACATAGATATGTACTATTTTTAGTAAACTATACAACGGCTGGCTATACCTATATAAATGCATACCTGTCTGATGCTTGGCTTTATCCTAAGCGTCCAGTCATTTCGAAATGGTTCAACGATCGTTTCGGACTCTTGGATATTCCATTAACAGATATGCTATACGTATATAAGTCTCTGTAACCGCGCAATGCAACGGCAATAAACTAAATTGGTTTTGCCAAATGTCTTAATTAACAGTGACATTAAAAATGTCTAAGAAAGATTGAAATTTTATGATAATTTATCACTCGTAATCGGAGAAATATTTTCATGTTGGAACAAACAAAATATAATTGCGGTGACGAAAAAACCAAGAACAAAAATTACCAAAAGATCGTCTGTTGAATGGCGAAAAAATGATTCAACCAAATTCAAACTGGTGCGGGCCAAACCTTACTCGAATTCATGCGAATAGCTGCAGCTGTTCGATGCACAGAGAATAACATCCGTGCGCGGTTGAAAATTGCGAGCATAAAACATTGGCAGGTACAGCTATAGGTACGATATACAAATACACATACTATAGTATGACTTCCTTGTACCGTGAATCACGAACCTGAAGTGATCGATGCGAATCTGTCTCACAGAAAATACATATCTAGAACTCCTCGAGGATCAGATTTATCAGTTTTCGTTATGCGTCCGCACTTCATAGACGTAGGTATACCAATATGCACTTTATGATTCTGTAGAAAAAAGTTTTTCAATAGAAAAAACGGAAACGGCAAAAATATGTGCTGATGAGGACGATAATAGTAATGATGAAGTAATTATTAAAAATTTCATACAGGTGTATATTCTTGGATCGGTCATTGAACGTATGTATGGAAATGACAATAATTAAGGAAGACAAAGGATATTTTAACGCCAGTTGTTATTATTATTCTTAGCAGCGAGATAACAATGTCTTCAGTCTGTAAAGGTTCCCATATTATTTTTCCATAATATTCTCCTAATCTTATTACATTTCCTTTGCGGAATGAAGAAGCATCAGCGTCAACGGCAGCAGTAGTAGTGGTGGGAGAGGTAATTTATAGAAAAAAATTCCATTAAACCAACATTACAACTTACTATTAGCAGGGAAGAGTGGGTATACGATAATAGTAACACCGGAGCCGTCGAAACGTCCTGATGCGATGGCACCACACCGGCCTAAAGCTCCATGAGCAACAAAATCGCTCACCGTGACGCCGATCATTTACATTCGGTCGTCGTTCACTTTTCTACTTCTTCCTATTTATATATATTTACTTTACATAGGTATATAGTCGGAGGTATTGTCAGTTAGGATCTGCTCGTTTTCTACTTCTCTTTCTTCCTCTTTTATAAATCTCAATCCCGCGCGCCGTGAATCCCACGCCCGAAGTTAACTTCAGTTTAGGACTGCTTATATTTACACCTGCTATTATCTGCTCAGATGCCGATGCAAAACAGTGCCTTAAAAATTCCCGTTATGTTATATTCCGATTCTCAATTTTTAGGACGAATTCAAGAGACAAATTTTTCCCGAAATTCATTGCTGCCATTAGAATCGGTTGACCAGGACCACGATAATTTTGCAGCTGGAGGATTCGCAAATTAACAGCTAGTAGGTTTATTCATGTTCATATTATTTGATTTTTGCTCTTTTTTTTCAACTGCAAAATATGATCGTCTACTGCCTTAGAATTATTTAGGCTAATCGTTGATTGTACAAGTTTCAAGTTTACACTCTGCACTGATCACGGTGCAATATTTCACCGATTGTTCGGTCGACATGGATTTTTCGCATTCATTTGTATTTATGTTGAGATAAAAGACTCGTATAAACCTTGCGGATTATCGCACGCTCATGTTTCATCTCTGCACGCATCGTTACCTATACAAATTGAGAAGACTGGAAATATTATATTGTTTATACCCGTTATAATAAGTGCATCCACTTTTTCATTCAACGATATCTTCTCATATCTCGTTAAATCACTACGTCTATACAGTATGGAAAAAATCTTGTCCTGCACCTCGAGCTGCTCCACAACTCGGCTTGTATCCTATACACGAATTACTCCATATTTGAAAAAGTTCGTGCCACGAATTTGAAATGAAAAAAAAGAAAATTGTATCAATAAACGAACAAATTATACATTTTTCGGAGTCATCCGTACCAGTCATCACATTCTTTTAATTCATCGATCGAAATTTTTGAGAAAAGTTTTATCTATCGTCGAATAGAGTTTTGAAAAATAAGGACCGTCTTGTTACCGTACGATGATGTGCATGTAAACAACATCGACTCGGTTGCCACTGTTTCAATTATCTTGTCGATTTTTTTTTTTCAACAATTCAATTTACTTTTCTTTTTATCAAATTGTTTTTTTTTTTTGCCGCCCTGTTCAAGCTGCACTATCTTTGTTCCATTCTTCTTGCACGCATCTACCTAGTACAATCACATCGCATAATAGAGGATTGCGTGATTGCGTGATGGCGATTTCCACCTTGAAACTATATCATATCCTGATATCGTTACAGGCGACTTGATACATAAGTATGAACAAAAGCAGACGACATTGGGCCGATTATTTAATTTTTCTTTTCAAGTGAACTTGAAAACGGCCATCGTTTAACTAGGATTTAGGTAGGCAAACCTATGTAAGTATGATCCTGTGATCGAATTGCATTATATATTTGCATTGAACGAATCAACTTCTCTGAACATGGGTATATGCATACACATAATTGATGATTTTATCCGCTCAACTTCCTATAGTTGAAACTATACCTATTTATTTGTATAGCATATATACCTTGTAGACAATCACAATTCGCATCGCATGCAGACGGATTTACTTGCGTTGAGAAAACTGACTCAAGAGCTCCGTAAACTTTGCGTTCGGTTTACGACCTGAACTCAGGGAAGTCAGCTGATCGGTTTCAGCTATAGGTACGCCAAGAATTTACCGTTCTGAAAAAATGAAAAGAAAAAATAAAAAACCATTTGCAAAAAATCAGATGTGTAATTGTTTAAGGTTCTGTAATTATTATATTAATGAAATATAACCTGAAGAAAATGAAAAAAAATAAATAAATGAATAACATGAAAAAACAGAATAAGAATAAAAATGAAATTACAGCACAATTAATTCATTGTAGTCTGGCAATTAGGTATGCTGTTATAAAATATTCTGACAATCGAAGGAAGCGTCTTATCCACCAGATGTCTTTTATTTTTTTCTTCACTTTATTTTATTTGCAATTGTTACTCAGGTTACGAAATGTAGATGTATTCACTATCTGTCATTTGACCAACTGCATCAAAGTATTAACGGAATTTTTGTTCCACACTTTGATGCTCGATCCGTTATACCTATGGCGCATTGTTCAAATTTTTGATCGTATTCTATTGCCGGCTCATTATCTTCCTTCCTCCTTTTCTTTATCCCTTCTTTTTATCCGTTTAGTTTTTGGTGTAACGTACCACCTATAGGTAATACGGATAATGAATGTGAGATGGTTATAATGAGAATAATCAGGACCTAATAGAACTTGCAGTGCAGGTTATAGCTTATGTGTACAGTATAATAATGGAGGTGAGCTTGTCTCTTTGATGTTAGGATCTCCAGTAGTACTTTACTTTATATACTTCACTTTACTTTACTTCACTTTGTGGAACTTGATCGTTGCCGTTGAGAGGCAGGCGTGTCCAACTCGATGCTTCGTGGGAACATGGTAAGCAACTTGGACCCGCTATATATAGAATAAAATGGATCCAACGTTGAATATTGTAACACTATAACTATGTATACACAGTATCTGTATATAATACATAACAAACCTAACTCGGAATAATCGTAAATCATCAACGTTTTTGATAAGTACTGCGAATGTGTATGTCGCCGTAAATATTGTTTTTGCCAACTTTATACCACTTCTTATAGTTTTTGTTTCTTAAGGATATCGTCGCCCGCGCGAAAAAGTTATTTGAATAAAGATCAGTATTCAGATGCGTGCAGCGAAAAAATCTTCGATCAATTTTAAATAATCAGAATCGTATGGTTAAATATTGTTAATATTTATATTTTTACCAAACGCGTACGATCCACGAGCTCTCTTCGGTCGTTCCAATATGCTTGAATGAAATATTATTCACGTGGGTATGGGTATAATAGATACTTACGTATATACGTATGTATACATAAGTAACGTGTAATAAGCGCGTTCCGTTCTTAGAAATAGGTGATTATTCTTGGGAAGAAATCATCATCAGTCGCACGCGGTGGTCTGACTTTGCTCCGGTCAGCTTCCTGTAACTGATGAGGTTAGAATATATAATAATTGTCATGTCTACATGTATAATATATACTAATAACGTTGAAATGATTACATTATTATTTATTTCTTATATTTATAACACGTGTATGGATTCCTGTTTAGAATCCACATTTGTAACACAAATGTCGCATAATCCCGCGGGGAATGAGGCTGGCCCAGTTTCTTATTTTTCTATCTGAACTGCAACAAACATTGGGACAAACGTTATGGTGATCGGACAGATATTTTATGCCACCTCATTTCGGTGACGGAAGATGCGTGTAATTGAAATGCGACGGATAGCGGTCTTCTACATTTTATATTTATACCGTTCAGTTTTTATGCATTGTAGAAGAACGACATTGCATTTATATACATAGGTATTTATGTTATACATTCTCACTGCGATTCCTATATATATAGGTACACTCCGATTAATTTATTGGAACAAAAGAAAAATACGTAAACCAATTCTAGATGTATATATTTATGGAAGTAATTTTATACTCGATTAATTTTTTGTTTTGTTGAAAATTAATTGCTGATGTTGCAGACTTCTGGGGTTGAAGATCCGGGTGCGCCGATCAGATATAAGAAAAATAGGAAACCCAAGATGGCGCCCAGGCCCATTAGCATGTCGGCATTACTGGAAGAGATGAGCGTTATGGATTTTTAAATCAATTCGTTCGACCGCTGTGACAAGTCGTCTTGAATTTTAACCGATTTACCACATCCACTTTTGGAATTTATGTCGTACCCTAATTGCTTCCGGAACAAATCGAAAATCATTTATTGGACCATGTAATTTTATTGCGAAATTTTAACTTTTGTACTCGATGTGGCTGTGAGAGGAGGTTCGCGTACTTGTGAAAAAGATTAATTTGAAAATCTTGAAATTACCGTGAATCATATTAAATTCTTTATACATTTTCAAAGTAACAAATGTAGCATACAAACTTTTTTGGTCTCAGGAGTACGTTTCGAAGACCTTCGATGAGTTTTTGATTCACCCAGAAACAAGTTTCTGCTATATAAATACCAAGGATGATCAGGTAAAAGCAAATCATCCTGTTAACCACAATTGCTTTTCGCACGTAGTTTCCATCTGGGAAAAAAACAAAGAATTCATATTTTCATATCAAAATATATGAAAAGATCCATATACTTTGATCGTTACCTGTAACCGTCCATAAATTTCTTACGTATTTTATTGAGGCAGAAACTTCGGAACATGCTACCTTGTACTGATCCTGTAACATCAATATTCCAGACTCCGCTATTTCACCGAGTGAACCTGAAGTCTCCAAAGCCATGATTCCTGACGTAGGATAGGATGAAGAACATTATTTTCACCTTCTTCGACCAAAATTTCTCTATCTCCTCACCCCTTTTTATGTCCTCTTCCGGTCTACCGCCCGTGCAGTTTGGTACCTGATATTGGGTCAAATTTTCTGAATTTATATTTGAGAATCCCACTTGAAATAGTTTTTCCCAGTTTTCGTGGCCTCGGAATCTCCTCGGTCCTTGATCTAGACGTCTAGAAAAAGCTGGGCATTCGGTGGTTGGTTTCGCTTTCGATAAATCAATCGGAACCTGTAGGAGTCCGCGGTCCGCGGAAGTTTTAAGACCACAGCACCTGGTACCGGAAGGTTATGTCTTTGCTTTTTAAACAAGTCTACATGAAAATTAAAAAATTACATATAAAATGTAAAAAAATAAAAGATAGATGAAATGATGAGTACCTACCCTGGACAGTTACGGCTGATTTTCCGCGTCGCGGTATCAGCCCGCGGCAGCATTATATTGATAAAAATTCATGGCATAATTTTTTTCTCCATTATCTGACGTTGAATTAATATTGACGGTGTGAAGTGTGCGTTGGTTTTCATGTATCGCTTGATTAAATCAACATGAAATCGGATATCGCGCGGCAATTTTTACGACAATCAAGCAGAATGATTAAAAGAAGCAAAGAAAAAAAAAAAAGAATCGTTGGAAAACGAAAAACAAAGTGTAATTTGTCGCCAGCTACGGGGCGTGAAACGATTATAGTTGTCGATGTAATAGAAGACGTAAAAACGGACGTTTTGTTCTACTCAGCGCCTCATCGCTGGAAATAAGTGAAATAAATGTCGGGCCGTGAGAGGCGGCCGACTGGCAAGGAGGAGTAAACTACTCAATGGCTCGATCTTGACGACCCCCAGATCGGTCAACTATTATAGGAGCCGCTACCCGTGATTATTCGACGGACTCAGATGACCCTGAGGGACACCGTAGCTGAGCGAAGAACCCGCGATCAGATCAATGAACGACGCCCGGGGATGGTGACCTCGCCGATCTTCTTTGTGTGCAGAAAACTATGAATTCTATCTGAGATCGTTTTCAAGAAAGAAGAAAACAATTTCATATCTACGTACGATACACGTATTTCGTTTTTGAAAAGTCATGACAGTAACTACTGTAAGCCTAACATTCTCACAGTTTTTGAGAAAAAAAAATAATCAAATATAATTGGGATCGATAGACGCGTTTAGATTTTCTTTATTTATTCATTCATTCATTCGTTCATTCAATGTTGTTTTTCTTTTTTCCAGTCTTCAGCCAGTATGTCTGTACTTCCATAAAATATGTGTTAGTTTTATTTCAAAACGGATGTGGTGATCTTCAGCAAGGATCGAGTCACAATATCGACCACAAAATCGGTGCAATTTTTTTCTCTCGTTCCGGCTTCCGTTTATTTTCATGGCTATGACGATGATAATGACAATAATATCCGCAGCATCGATGGCAAAGCTCAGGAGCCGAGGAAGATGGAGCAGTGTTTCAATTGATCGTTCGATCACTCATCCGCAGACAATGTTGGAAGTTGTATCACAAATTGCATTCGTGTTACAGTCTAAGACAAAATAGCGGATGAGAAGTAATCGAAGCTTCATCGTAAAATAAAGATAATAATGTGGTTATAATAATAACAAAAAGACCGAATCCTTATATTTACACGGTTGAAACCTTCGAGGAGGTTATTTCCCGAGGAAATTGATAATTTATTCATTATTTCAGAATCTTAGACCTGCACCAGCCGCCTGCGACCTTACACGCAATTTCAAAATACAAAACTGACCTTCACCGTCCCGAACGGTGTGAATATTTATGAAGAAGCTATTCGAGGGTAGGACATTGAAAAATAGAAAATTAAATTACATGTAACGTGCCACACTATACCTGCGTGCGTATCGTTGGTAATTTTGCATTTTTTTTGCACACACATTGCATCAGATTTCTATGAATATATTTTCAAACGATTTTGACGAAACATGAACCTGTCTAATTATTACAGAAATATCATGGCATTTTTAACTGTTATTACCTAATATAATATATACGAATGTCTTGAGAGTGCAGACGCGTCAGTGTTCTATCCTGTGAACCAGGAAGGGTTGTTAACTAGGTCAGAGTTTCTGAACTAGCGCTGCTCCTGTATGTACACGTATAGTTACATACAACGAGATTGGTAACTCATTACCACATCACAGCTAGGTATTATATTAAAACTAAGTTTTTAATTTGCAGTAGCTAAAATTATAATTCGCATCATCAGGTGAAAATTAGCGAATATATATACATACGTACGTGTACATTACGTGTGTATGCACATGTGATATTAAAATACAACCGCGATAATTAAATCTGCTCAAGATCTCTGGGTATAAAATCGTATGTGTTTTTTTATATTTACACCTACTTATATCCACATCCACCAATACTAATATACGTACGTATATAGTTATAGTTATAGTAAGCAGATACCCAGGCATAATTGGGTAACTGTATTATACGTGGGTAAGAACAAAAGAGAGAAGGTATAAAGTGCTTAAGATAATTCACAGCTAAAATTCACATTATTTCTTTATCCTTTTTTTTTTTCTTTCTTTTTTTTTTACTCGTAATTATTTAAGCCCTTCCTTCCTCTTTCTTTCGTCTGTGCTGTTGTTAATCGCAACATTAAAATTAGGTGTCAACGAATTTATGTCATGCGATAAACAGTTATCCGATTCATTTACCGTCTAGAAATTACACCCATAAATTTTATCACGACTTTAATGAATTATCGATAACAACAAAAAAGGCTAAAGTTATATTGATTACAGATTCGTCTTTTTTTCAACTGCTGAATGAGGAAGCCTGGCAAAATTTGAAAAAGTCCAAGTAGACGTATTAGATCATTCTGCAAACGCGTGTAAATCCTCCACCAAGTTTTCTAAACTATATAAATTCATGGCTATAGTTACGATACCGTATCACGTTGTACAATATGATATAAATTATATATAAATATTTCACAAGTATATAGAATATTTTCATTTTATATATGTTATATATTTATATTGTACATAGACTCATATGCTTTGCGCGTGGCACTAACGGTATTACCGATCTGCACGATCGCTGCCGCATAATCTTTACCCGCTGCAATAATAATTCTGCAAAACTAAACCAATAGGAGCAATAAAACGAAAAAATCATTTCAATTTATCTCAATATCGTTCATTGCACATGGGTACGCATTACCGCTATAGGTGTATACCAGATGTGTAATACAAGTATACAATATCAACCGCTGGATCCCGAACAGTTCCACTCTTGATATAAACTGTTCGAATACTGTAATTATGAAAAAAAATTAGAAATTATTTTCATAAATTTAGCAGTAATTACATAAATGTCGTGGCAACGCGCTCGACCTTCCCAAACAATAGAATAACTACTAGAAGCTCGACTAGAAGGAAAGCAGAAGAAGAAAGAAGAAAAAAGTAAAAAAAAAAAGAAAAGTAATGAAAACGCAGAAATTTCATACACTGGTTTTTATAATAGATCCAGATTCACATTTCTCAGCTCATTTGCAGGTTTAAACATCCAAGTAAATATATGTATGTACATATGTACATGTATATAAAGTTAGTTAGCAACCAGTTTGATGTAACGGAATTATAACTGAGCAAAATGATAATGCGTGTTACAATTTTAAGAGAGAAGAAAAGAAAAAAGAAATTATTCGCAAATGTCGACGCGACGATGATGTCAACGTATGATTTTTTTTTTCTTGTCTCCTTCTTCATCTTTTCAAATTGGCAATGATTGTATCATCATTATTATATTCTTTGTGGCAATGAAACATTTTGTAGGTATATCCAATTTTTCATTCTTTCTCTTCTTATTTTTCGTTTAATTTTTTCAAGCGAAAAATATCCGCTGGAGTAGGTGGGTGCAAAAATTCGAACATAACTATTCGCAGTTCCGGGTTCGATCTTCCCAGGCAATAAAGAATTTCTGCACTTACTTCCCTTGCAACTGCAGAGAAGTGGGAACGGAACGATCAAGATATTGTCTGAAGTAAAACAAGTAAACACGAACCTTATAGGCTGGCGATCGGTATAAGGTTTTGTAATAAATCGTTATGTTATTACTGTGAGATCATTTTCCACGAGTGCTATAAGAACGATCGATCGATCTCGATTATTTCGTGTATATGAAAAGAGACTCGGCAGAGCCTCGGCACCAAGTACATTTGAAAAGAGCGGGACGACAAACTGGCCGGTCTTTACCGAGTTGAATTCGGCCGAAAAACTCGCCAAGTTCCACTACCTCCAAATTCATTTGAATTTTTAATTTTTTCGGTGCGGCTAGGCGTCATGAATTTCACGTACTTGGCACAATGACTGATTTGGATCTTTTTTTTTCTGAAAAATTTATTTTCAAGATTATTCTCGAAATTGGTGGGGGTTATTTTTGGAGGCACAAATAACGATTTTTAGTTGCCGATTGATTTGGAACAATCAGTGAGGTCCTTCTTGGGGGTACATGGTACACCGATTGCTTGTAGAAACGTAAAAACAAATCGAGACGATGGTCTTCGTGAGTCTAAGAATTGTATAAATCATTTAAAAAAGTGATTCCACGCCATTCTTCGTGACACACTGACTCCACGATGTATTTACTCATGTATGTATACGTATAAATCACACACCTAATCAGGGCTGTATTTAATATAGGTTAATTAGCATGACGCCCCATTCAACACATTTGGAGTAGGTATAATTTTAAACTAATTGTAAGAGTTTATTGACGCGTGGTACCGGGATGCGGTAACTGGAGTACGTTATATACGTATGTATATACAGTACGAGGCAGTCCTTGACATTCTCTTGGGAGTAATATAAATTCAGCAAAGTAAACGGTTTTGAAAGAACAAAAAACAGAAAAGAACATCAAATGGCTTATGATTCGAAACTGAGAACAGAACAAAACTGTACCATCGTATATGTGTACACATGTACGATGCTTGTACCACTGAATATTATAATTGACCATGCGTAATCAAATCGATTATCATACCTTCAGTTGAGTTTTCCAGTCATTAATCATCGGGCAGAATGGAGAGTAATGTACAGGGCATTTCGCTTGGAATTAAACTCCCCAATTTCACGATTTACTTTCTTTCGATCACATTGCGTTATTATTATCTTCGGCATTCGTTCGGCAATATAATAGGCGATCCGATGGCAAATTTTTGATAAAAAAAAAGCGAATTAATATTTTTCGGATGAATGAAACATTGCCGATTTATGCGTCTAATGAAAATCATCTGAGAAATCGGGGTGGCTGATTCGACTCAAAATGCTTCATACTTTTGAAATCTTGACGGGATGTCGAGATAAGGTATTTGTAGGATGAAGAGCTGTTGAGGGTGGTATTAAAATTCTTCTCGTGATTTTATGTAGAGGAGATGTACCCACTGTACATGATATCTCTGGGTATGTATAATAAAGTACATTATCTACTTGGCTAGATGATGCTCCAGAATCTCGGTGTTCGATTGGCTCTTTCTTCCCGGTGGGAAAGACCGGCATTGGTCAGAGTGGAGATTCCCCTCCTAGGTAAATTCACTTTTTACATGGGATATTACAAAAGTGAGGGAATCTCGTAGAGCGTGTCACTACACCGTTGTGCCTCTCGAAGCTAACACCACATACAACCATCGTATATAATAACATAGAAATAATAACTTCAACGTCATATAATTTTTTTCCTCTCATTCTTGAACCTCGGATTGAATCCTCTTCATCCCCAAAACGTGAAGAAAATTTATCTGAATTTTTTGTATTCTTTTTTCTCCACACTTTTGGCCCAACTTCATTTTCGATGATTCTATTTCATTGAAAGAGAGCAAAAAAGGGGATAAGGGAAGAATAGTCGGAAAGAATTTTGAATCAGTGTGAACAACTGGTACATTTGAGTTCGAATAATAAGAAAACATAAAATTCAAAATAAAAAAATAGTGTCGCAACGTTTTATAAATTGTATCATGTTTAAATAGTGAAGAGCAGTACTCAAAAAAGACTCGTTGTGAAGCTCGTGCAAAGGAGATCTGAAGAAAAAAAGGATTCCGAGAAAAAAAAAACAATACATACCCATAACGCAAGACCCTATACGATGGCTACAGCCGCGAGGGTATTCCTCTTTAAGTCGTAAGTCAAAAATCAAAAATTCATAACATAACTAACATGACTCAAGATCGAATTGGTTTCATCAACGAAATGATACTAAGGACTCTATGAGCATTAGGGACCTTGATTCCTCGAGCATCGAAGGAGTAGCATAGGGGATGGATTTTACAGAAGTGTAAAAATAATCAATTGGCCTAATTCATAACGAACGGATCTAGAAATTAGAGCAATGTATAAATTGACGCGAAGAATTCACGTTGGCGAACAAGCTTAAAGAAGAAAGAAATTCAAACTCCTAAAAACCATTTTCAATGTTCGCCAAAAAATCAAAGTCAATTCTGGCGATGAAACGCTGCAGATTATCGCAAGTGGCATATCGAATAGCACATTAAAACGATCAAGGCGAAAACGGAGGAAAAAATAGAAATAAAAAAAAAATCTTGTCACGAACTTATTTAATAGATCTACTACTAGCTATAATTTATGAACTATAACAGTACGTGTAGTACATATATGATCGTTAAAACGTAAGTTACGTTACGTTTCGATACGTTTTAAAGTACATTGCGCAGCAATCAAACGGGACACCGACCGCATTGCTTGATCTGCTTCGATGCTGTACTTGAAAGAAGTATGTAGTGGGCAGCAACGCATTCGAGAGTGTGGTTAGTTTACAGCTATACTTATAGACAAAAAAAAAAAATAATAAAATAATAAAATAAAAAATCATATATCTAGATCGAAGAAACGTGTTCCTCGTGAAGATATCATCCCTCTTTGATTTGTTTTTGAAAATATTTTTTTTTGATTTGTTTAACGAACCCAATCATTGAGCCTCACGGTGTCCACAATGAAGATGTGCAGACGCACTAGAAATTTGAATTCCAAAATTTTTGAGTTTACAAAATTTTAATGTAGTCATTTTTGTACATGATTTTTCGAAATCCCGAAACACCTTTTCTCGTCCAGAAGATATGAAACTGAAGTGTTCACCCCACTTCCGAAATAAAGACGGAAAAGGTTTGGAAATTGATTACCGGTTCTCGATCATTCCTAATCTGTAATTGCATGGAATCTACATAAATATTTTTTTATTCTCGTCTGATTAAGAATTTATACTTGGAACGATGGACAATTTCATCAACGACTTTATATACACGGATGGAATTTCTACTGCAGTTCAGAAAATGCAGAATGTAATTTAAAAAAAAAATAAGGCGAACGTTTCGATCCGGAATCTGACCAGGGTGTTAAAACGACCGTACTGAATGAGAAAACTATTCCTTCCAACAGTATGATGAGGGTGCAAAAAACAAACCACGGACCCCAGTCCTTATAGCCGTTGAGATACCGCAGAAAATTATATTATTCTAGCTACCCGTAAACGTAAGACTCCCCGCAAGTTCTCGATCGGTATTTTAAGTTTTGTTTTGTCTTTTGACCGGTTGTGTAGCTACTTTATACATCATCATGTCACTTTTAGCTACTGCCATCGCAAAACGGCGTCGATTTACTTCAAATTAGCTACACGCTCGGTGGGACGTTTATTATATCTATAATATTACATGTTCACGTGTGTAAATATGGCGGTCATTACTTATTCACATAATCTTATATCTGGTCGCACAGATTCTATAAACTTCTTCGATCACTCTTTCTTGTCCGCATCATATAAGTATAACGTACACGATACAGGTATTTCAGATAAAAAAGATTCTGCGGCAGAAGGTTGAGAGAAAACTAACAAGGAATAAAAAAAATTAGCTTACATTGCTCGCAGATATCAAAGTGAAGTGCGTAACAAGTGCAGCTGCAAGTTATTCGAATTATCCGTGTAACGTATTTACATACGTGTACGTTATATACATAAACTTTATTTTCTCCGCAGTGCGAAAACTCGCGAACTTGTGTATTGTAACCATATATTTTATACATGTTAGTCGTTTATAAACTCGTCCTGTACATGTACGTAAATGTTATGTGTTATAGTTATGCACAGGTTTGTAAAATCCAGCTTGGTAACAGGCGAAATGCGAGCAATGCGAAAGTAAATTAGTTTTACCGGTGCTGCACATACGTATAAAAGAGACCGTCATTTGAATTACATGCGACAGTTGTTTGACACTCTACACTTACAATATTAAATCTAGCTGTAATCTTGTTAATATCTTCCTCAATTTTTCCGTTCCATTTTTATTTTATTTTAATTTTATTATTATTTTGCGTACGTGCTCAAGTAGGTCCATATCAAAACGGGTTTCTCATTTCAACACTGAAATTTTCTCGGCCAGGATAGAATATCAATCGTTATCATCTGACACCGAAATTTCTATTAGTACATTATTCACGATGCACGTACCAATTGATTGGAACAAAAAAAATCCAGGATTAACGGTCCGAAAAAATTTCCGAGATCGATTATACATGGTCAAATAAGTTAAATAACGAGAGAAGAGGTCATAACATCAGTTGCGACCCGTCGTCTTTGTGGGAAATGCCAAATAATATGGATCCGGTATTGAACAGTAAACCGAAAAAATCGTGACGACGAGCAACGGCGAACAAAATCCACTGTCACTCCTATACGAAATCCGTATCCGTCATAGAATTGCACAATATTGAAGCGGGATGATTGATGTCGATCAAGGATAATACAAGGATGTCACGCTGAATATCCTGCTACTTGCAAGTCCTGAGTTTCGGCATTAAATGTTTTCAAAAAAGTCTAAATAACAAATTTGCACAGTAACGATGATTCAACCCTGACGATCGGTCATGTTTCGGATTTCATCAGAACTTTGAATTTTGAAGAAGAAAAACTTCTTCTTAGATTTTTGAAGTTTTGTATCAAATTAAAGACCCACGTGCCGTGCAAAGGAGAAAAAAATAAGAAGTAAGAAATAAAATTAGTCAAAGCGAAGAAAAATAGATTTCAAATAAAATGTTGGGAAGGATTTCGCGCGGCGGTCAAGCGAGAATAGTAAGAAAAAAAAAGAGCCAGTTCTTCCCACGTGATTACGTCGGACACATAAAACCGGCAATCCCGTGGGATAACTTAAGCCCTGCGATTCCGAAGCTTCCAGCGTCGATTCTGCTGCAGGTGAGACGAACACTTCCGCTTCCAAGTTACCCCGTCGCTATAGTCGTACTCACAGTAGCTACGGTCTGAAAGAAGTTGAGTTGAGTTCAGTTCAGTTCAGTTTAGTTTGTAGTGGTGGACCCTGCAGGAGGAGTTTGCGTTCGATGATTGCTGGATCGCAACATCGGTGCAGCAACATTAGACTCTGGTCGATTCTTAAGGCCGTTTGCTCGAAGGTGCCGCGCTAGGGCGTCCATAAACCGAACAAACCACCCATCAAAACACGGATATTATACACCCATACCTCCTGTTACCTTATTTGTCCGCGTTCGAAAGTTTAATCTAAATTGCGGTTCGATCTTTGAAAAAAGAAAACTGAAACAAAAAAAGAACATCAGAAGATACATTCCAGCATAGCAGATTGGTTCTTCCGCGTGCAACACAGACGATTTCCGCAACACATTATCCTTGACTTTGAATCTAGAACAAAATGAAAAAGAATTACATGAACAATTGATAAAAGCATTTCATCGCGCTTGGTTACTTTTTCAGAGTGCATTATACGTATTAGCTGCGGCAGATGTTATATACGCCCAAGTTACTCCAATGGGTAACTGTACCTACACCCAAGACGTTAGCTTTTATGTATAAATATATATATATGTCTATATTTCTGCAGATGACTCTAGTGTATAGTATTGCATATATGTATATACCTGAAGAATGAGAAGCGAACTTCATCGTGTGGAAACAAAGCGAATACCACGAAATAAACGAGCCAACTCTTCTTATCTGCATATTCCAACACGTTTTTCTTCAACCTCATCTTCGACAATTGTTTTTTTTCTGTTTCTCTCTTTTTATTTATTCATTTATTCTCATCGTCATTTTTTTCCGACACCTACAAATTTATCTATTAATTTTTTTTTTCAGTTATCCAGTTTTTACTAATGTTTTTTACTTACCTCAGATATATTGGCACTTACCCTTTCAGTTCCGTACGTAAATTGTTTCGTTGTTGATTTTGTTCGTTTTTATCTGAATTTTTTTCCTCCGAAGTTTTTCTTCTGTCGCGAGTCAAATTTACGGGAGTCAAGAACTAGACCCCGGTGTTATATAGACCATGCAAATGGAGGAGTTTGACGGTTCCACGATTTGTCGGTGGTTACAGTGGTGAGTAATTTGTGGATCGTTAGATCGGGATGGTTAACGTCAATAGCGTGATCGCTTTGTTCTAAACTTGGATGGTTTGATTCTTGTTTTTTTTTTTTTTTTTCGTTTCACACTTTTGTCGGAATATTATACTTTTGTTTCCGACCTCATAATCGTACGACACCGTGGTTTACGAAATCAAACCAAAGTTTCTGCATCCCCGGCGTTGATTTTTTCAATTTTTCTTATTTTCTTTTTATATCCATACTCGTTCTTTTGTATTTTATTTCCTTGGATAGAATCGACAAACTATCAATAGAGCACCGTGAGCCTCGCCATCTCGATTTCTTGTTCCACGTTAAAAGCTGTAGAAAGGATTTCCGTGTAGATCGGTCTTTGCATATTTTTAAACCATATATAGTGTGCGCAACGCGTACTACACTTTATGTATAAATATCCGCTGTCCTGGGTGCGATTATTCACAGCCCGAAATAATTTCAATATCGTTTTTATAGTATTTTTTCAAATCAAATCGAAATCATCTGTCCTCAAACGGTCACGATCATTTTGCACGTTTTCGCGTTCCAGTTTTTAGGCTAATTCTACGAGACAAAAAAAAAGTAATAAAACACAACGAAAAACGAACAATGATAACTGAAACAATTGAATAGAGAGACTGACTTGAAATATAGGAGAAAAGAACTCGAGTCAATTAAAAGTTGAAAGATTCATCGCTCTCCAAGGCGCTTGTATAGAATTATTGCGATTTAGGATCTAGCATATGTGTATGTATACGTATAAGTATAGTGATGACAGTTATGATGAATGTAAGAACATGAAAAATTATTAATGATGTAATTTACTCAAGATACACCGCGTGATGTCTACGTATAATATTATATAGATATTATACATTATAATTCACGATAATAGGTGAGTTAGAATTAAATACGAAGAAGTATAAAGTAGAGAGAGAAGAAGAACCATCAGATGCGGAGGTGTCGAGAGCGGCTTATGCCTGCTACAGGAATAGCGGACCGTTCCACAAGTCGCTCTAGGTAACAGTCACCTGTACTACAGTCTCGTTATACTAATTACTACACGCGGCGTGCGACGTCACCCGCCTTTCCATGGGTACCGGGCGTCCATAAATTTGAGTAAATTTTTTATCGTTTCACCTATGAGAATAACGTAAGGCTTAAAAACCGAACAAAAGAAACGAGAAGAATGAGAAAAAAAAGCGAGTAATTACATGACCACGCATAATTGCAGATTTTCAATTTTCTCACCCCCTTCCCAACCGAGAGCTACCCGATCATCGATTACCGATAGTAAATTATTTTACAAAGCTTATACATACTTTATTTATGGTTAAAGATTCATCGATTTTCAGGGTAGTAAAATAAAATTGTGGTCGCATAATATATTTATACGTCCTATAGGTCGTGAAAATTTTACTACTCAAGGTTATATTTATAGTATTTTATACAGGTATAACGGACGCAGATGAAAAAGTTTAAGTACCGCGAGGTTCAAAATCATGCTGCGCTTTACATATATGTAACGCAATCCGATATGGACATTTGACATTAATATACATGAGCCATTGCTTGCTAAATCTCATAGCCTGTGAACCCGACAATTTCATATTTTTCCGAATTTTATTAAAAGTCAAATTCCATAATGGCGTTTTTCAGGTGACTGACTGATAAAAATTATACAGAAAGAAGTTGAGAATCACGTGATTCGATGTGCAAAATGCTTCGTGCGTGTATATAATCTTTTTTTTAAGTGAATTAGTTTTAAATCATTCCCGCGAACCTTCACGTTGGGTAAATACTCGCGCCACACGATGTATCGGGGAATAATCTAATTAGAATTTATGTCCCAGCTGCAGATACTATATATATATGTACATATGTATATCACGTATACATACAGGTACATGTGGTACACATCGCGTAAACTTTTCTTGACAGCAAAAATCCAACTTCCTTATACCGCGTTACCGATGCAAAATACTGCACACGACGGTTTTACATACCATACGTACGTATACATATATGCAAAATGATCTAGTAGAGCGTGAGATTTACAACACCTGTGGCAACATATATTGCACATCCTGATGCACTGCGGAACAAACAAAAAAAAGTCACTCGAGTTCGACCGATGATTGAAACGTTTCCTCTTGCCGATGATAAATGTACGTAGATGCATCATATGCGTGTTATACATACGATAAATATTCGCGACTAATTTGAATTGCGCGAAACATAAAATGAAATGAAACGACATTGCACTTGTTTTCTTTTCTCTTTGGTTATATTCCAGTCTATTCAAGGCGCGAGATTTAGGGCGTCGATGAATACTGACCCTGGCGGATATAATATGGGTGCTCGTAGAGCGCAAGCATTCGCTGTATTTTCTTCCACCATGTGGTTTGAGTAGATATGTGTGCATGCATACGTTTATATGTACTCGAGCAATTGACTCTCGACTCTGACTTCCGTTGGAGATCGTACCCATCTTCTGTATCTTTACATGCGCGAGTGAGTGAAGAGATTCTTTAGTAAGATTATCTTGTACGCACGCACGTGGCTTCAACGGCGACGCGATGTGAGCTGGACATACATTGGTATTTGTAGGGCTTTATGAACGTATATTATATGCATCTATCCAACATTGCTCGAAGGGGTTTTTCGCAATATACCGTTCTTCACTCCACTCTCGTCATCCGGGACCCATAATACCATATGATATATATATGCAATAATAGGATTAGATTACTGCAGATTTCTTCGTTCACTCACGCATCTGTTAATCAATTTTACCATCGAGAAAACCTATCGCCCTTGCATGACAACTTCCTTGTCCGAGGTTTGTAATCGCAGGTCCAACCATGTGTGCATTCTTTCTGATTTCAATTCTGTCTGACGGGAAATTTTAACACATTCTTTTGTTTTCTAATGTTTTACCGAATGTGAACTTTTCGAACCTTTGGCATATTTGAAGGATTTGAAAAACTTCGAAAATTATCGGAATCGATCGAAAAGCGATACTTTTTTTTTTGGTTATTATGATCAGAATTCTCGTTGTGCTTTGGACTTTTTCGTTGTAAATATTTAAAAAAGTAACTATAAAAATTTATTCTATAGACTGGAATTGTTGAATATCATTGATTTTAAAGATCTGAAATTTCACATCGGAGGGAGGTAAAAAGGCTGATGAATTTTCGCAAAGTGTTGAGTAGCTGTGACCGTGCTCTGTAGAAACTGGTGAAGAGAGAAGGAAAGAAGGAAATATTGTTAGAAGGTTATTTACTGCGTAATCGCAGTTACCGCTCTGATTAGTTCCGAGATGATGCGTTAAATTCGGAAAAATGAACGGTAGCAGCAAGAGCGGAGCAATTTTAACCGCGATCATTTTACACCACGTATTTATAACATGGCATGAAAAAATATAAGTCTTGCTAGTAAAGCCCCACGCCGCTGCAGGTAGCCAAAGCCCATAAATTTTATGAGCATTATAGTACATAGGTAATTGCCGATGCAATAATAAAATAGGAAAAAATTTGATTGTTTCCATAATGGCGGGATGATCTTGTTACATTGTCGGTTATTATTTTTGATACTATCGGATAATTATTTGTTAATTATTAAACTACATTGATCATTAATATACATTATATATCGCATATACATACCTCACTTCGGTATTGCGGCGGATTATATTAATTACATGTTCAAATATCAACGGAGCAGAACTAAAAAGATGATATCTACAAGGCTGAGGGAGTTCGGAATTTGGATGGAAAAGAAAAAAAAAATCAGTTTAATGCAGCGCAATATCAAGCAACTATACGTATCATAATTAATTAAAATTAGTGCGTAATATTTGAATTATTATCGCCGTTGTAAATAACTTTGGAATCAACAGAATCATGCGGAGTTATATGATGAGGAATGGAAAATATTAAAAAAAAAAAAAAAATAGGTCTATCTAAATTGTCGCGTTGAAAAATACTTTTTTTCAAAATATCTGATTATTTATCTAACGAAAGTTTGAATCGATTGGCACGATAGCTCGTGTAGGAATGATAATTTTTCTAGAATTGTAGTCATGAGAATAAACGAAACTATAAAAAACTCAGAGTTGTTTCGCCCCATTAAACTGTGGGAAATTGATTATTCGAAGCGGCCATATAACGGACATTTTAAAAATATAACAATGCAATTAACAGTTCATCATTCTATCACCATTCATCTCGTTTCGCGAGTGCTTAATCATCGTTCCAATAAATTAATACATCATCTCTAATATCGTGTCTTCGCATTACATCAATTACATCATGATATTAAAAAATAATAACAATGAATGTAGAACATGTAATAAAGTTCCACTCGAATTTGTTTACCGATCGATAATTGGAACGATTATTTATTTATTTATTCGGTAATTTTTTTCTTTTATTTTTCAAATATATACGGACAATGAATGGACGTATGTAAATGTACATGTAAATGACTTAGGAAGAAAAGTAAGATGAACAAAAACATAATTGAAAATTTACGTTCAAACTAATTCGTCAAACAATTAATATATAGTTACATATTTGAAATTTTTATCTCGCGCGCGTTCTCAAGTTAAAAACACAAACCGCGGCAGTGATTAGCAAACATAAAAATAACGTTAATGCCGCGCGCGGTATTCGTTTGTTTCACACAACCGCGCGGGGTGAAGGGAAAACCGTAAAAGAGCAGTTAGTTAAAAATAAAACAAATAGCTATACTAAAAAGATGAATTCTCACGCGGGGCAGATAACAGCGACTTCATGAATGTGTACATATAGTGCAGGAACAGCTGGTGTTCCTGCTGCTACTTATCACTGCTGTTTCTGAATATAGTTTTTCTTTTTTTTTTATTCAATTTATTTTTCTTTGTTTTTGTTATACAAGTGACAGTAGGTTATATACCCGTTCACATCTAATGCGCCAACTGCAGCATGCAGCATATCAGTACATGATACATGCAATTATAATTAAGATTCGCGTTAACTTTGCACCGCAGACTAGATTCATCTTCGTTTAATATACGTCTAATAGTTGAAGATAAAATAAAGTTTTTAAAAACATCACCATATGATGACGAATTCCCGTTGTGCTGCATCTGCCGCAGATGCAACGTAAAGTTGATGCATACGTGCAGACGATTTGTTGTCATACTCGTTTCAGAATACTTGATGAAAAATGAGATTAACTTGAAAAAATGGAAAGAGAAAGATAGAGAGACAGAGAGCGAGAGAGAAAATAAAATGGACAGTAGCAGCAAATAACTCCGGTTGGTAATTGTTTTGAAGAATTGTCGGGTCTAATTTGTCAGCATAAAGTGGGCTAATTTAATCTGCCAGTCAAGATCACGGGCTCAAAAGTTAAGGAGAGTTTTTGAATTAACAAAATTGTGTAACGGGAATTTCATTCTTGTTCAGATATACCATATACATGTATACAAATATACGTACATACATAATGTATGTGAGTATATACCAATATGTGTGTGTGTGTGTGTGCACGCATGTGCCAGTCTAGGTTAGCAACATAATAAATAATTCACATGCTTTTCGTACGTGTACCGTTGTTGTCTTACACGAGATCGAGCAAAGGCTAAAGCAGTGTTACATCGTGTCGTGAGGTTTACATTAAAAACGAATGAAAGAAAAAAAAACACGAAAAAATGATACAACATTATACTGCAGAATCTGGAATTATGTAGTCGTGATTTTGGAGTAATTTATATTTTAGTCAAAATATTTATATACTTCCTAGTACATAATTATAGCATCGCATGATCGAGAATGAGGATGGACGATGGACGTCTTGAGCAAGAGAGAAAAAAAAAGAAAGAATTTTAAATTAAAAAACGAACAATAATGAAAAGTCATTTTCCCGTTAACCGGAAGGATTCCTCGGTAGCTGCTGATGCAGATGCAAGAATAAGACCAAAAAAAAAATGAAAATAAAATAAAGAAAATATTTCTGAGCGTGGATGATTTTCATCTAGCTTGCGCATCTCTTGAGAAGAATTCTCATCTGATGCATTTATAGATCCGAGAATTGGCGTAAAGTTCGCCTTGGGGATTATATATGTATAATACTTATGGTGTACTATTTGTAAATATATACGTAACACTGCTTATATAGAGGAAGGAAATGAATATAATGTAGAACCCGTTTCAGCAGCAGTTTCATTCTCTTTTTTTTCTCCCTCTTTTTTTTCCTCTTTTCCTCCAACTGCATATAGTAGGAGATATCAATTAGATTAGTACTACCTCTCTCAGGGCGTTCACTGCCCCACTTATTATACATACCTAGTAATACATATACTATGTATGTACATTATGCACAAGTTGCAAATACTGGTTTTGAAAAACCTGGCGAGTTTGATGGTCTTATTTTTCATAGAATTTAAATCGATTCAGCAATCGAGTCTTGCCGAAGATGATGATTTTTTCCTAAATTTATCGAATTTATCGGTTGGAAAAAAAGTTTTTGAGCAAATACGTGGTACACGTACCGGAAAATATCGATCGTCACGTCCACGACGTTACTCAGAAAAACAATGAAAAATAATTTGTGGATTAAAAACTTTGCCAGAATAATAATGACACGTTCAATTGTTAATCATTTTTCAGAATTGTCCTTTTTTTCAGAACCTTTACTACATGGTCGTTGCATCACCTCGTTATGTCATTAAAAATATGTTTAAATCAGTTATCGTTATAATCATCAGATTCACCACGATAAATGTACGTACGTTTTAAAAAATCTCGCTTGCGACGGACTAAAATAATAAAATAACAAAAATCCATAACCACGTAATTAATCCGCGTAGTTTACTATCTCTAAATAACGGTTTTATACAGCTGCAGTTGCATAGGTATCTATATCATACGTATATATGTATACATATATAGGGAAGTAGATGCCGCGACGCCGCCGACGCCTTTGCAATAAAACCGATGCAGTAACAGCGCAAGGACGACGGCGAGGTCGGTGGACGCCCGCAGCTCACGATGATGATGCTGCGCCGCGATCGCGAGGAGAAGAGCGAGTTCTGACGGGACTTGAGCAACTCACTATATATTTAAAATTATATACAAATCATTATTTGATCTCGGACTGAACTACGAGTATCGTAGGTATGTGGTGCCTCGTGGATACCAACGAATGACATAATTGATAGTCGATCATCGATCGCTCCGCGAACCTGTAAGAGCGTTGTAATATCTAAACGCGAGATCTTTTCCCCATTTAATACCAGGTTGTGCACTCGTATCTCTCTATACAGTACATAACGTAGTGTACCCGCGTATATATGTGGATAATTGCTACCTAATTATAGATAGATCGTAGGTACAAGTTGCGTTCCTTCAGGACTATCTGTATGGTACATATACATATGTAATTCCTCGGTCCAAGAAAGTATGTACGTACATATATACAAGATTATTAATAACAGGAGTCGCGGGATGCACGGTTGATGTTAATGCGCGCTTAAATTCCATGCAGCAAACAAGGTGAAAATCGCAGTACATATATACATGGTATATACTATTTCACATATCATCTATGACCATCGCGAATCACCCGCAGTAATACCGTTAAAACATTTACTGTATCAGATTTTTCAATAATCAAACACTTATTACATGTTACGTAATTCTTAGGAATTATTTAATTTTCATTTTTTTGTCAATTTTTTTGTTTCAGATTCACAATTTTCTTTCTAACCGTGATATTATCTCCTTCGGGAGTTCGGGTAAGTTTACCATCTCGCTAATATATTGCCACTAATAATTGTCAAGGTAAAATAAAACTAAATAATTGAGAAACGAGCGAAAAATTTATGCAATTTTCAACACTTTATATGATACAGACAACGAGTGATGCACAGGATTCGAATCCTGCGGCTATAGATACACAGGAAAATGCACCGGTTGTTGAAGAATCTATAGTCCCGGAGGACGTTACGGTGGATTATTGGGCCGGAAGTGGATCTGGTCCTGAATCAGATGATGGCGGAATTGAAAATTCTGCTTACAACGAAACACGAGAAGCTTTAGCTCACGACGCGAGTGATCACGACGCGGTAAGTTTCCGGTGGAAATGATAATGAGTCAAATTCAAAATTTTATTCTCCTCGTCGAGAAACAAGAAATAAAATTACTAGATTCTTAACTTTTCGACTAGAATATAATATTTTCGAATCCATTTTATGTTGAAAAAAATGAATAAATGTAAAAAATCATTGTCCGTTTCGAAAAAAACGAAGAATAAGAAATGACCCATATATATCATATATGTATGTATTTATGTACATTCACTCCGGAAGATATTAGCTATACAACGTTAGCGCGTTAGCTCCTACGAGTAGCGTTTCTTACGTCCTAGATTATCGTCTCAAAGTGCTACAGCAGCATCTGAACGAACTTGCATGTTATATACGTTGTACAAAGTTTGTATACATGTGTGCGTGTCCTAATGCAACGGTGCAGTTGGGTGCAGTCGTTCCTCTAGTCGTCTATAATAGTCAAGATCTAACGACTTTCGACTGGAGTAAACCGCACGACCGTTATTACGATGCACTTCTAGTAGTGCACCCGATCCGGGAACGTTGAGTAGTTTCCCTTCCAATACGATATTATGCATGTTCGCATCACACGTGGGCGGGAATGAACTTGGTCTACATTATGTCTTCTTTTTTTTCCACGTTTCCCGACGACCTCCAAGTTTCGTAATTTCAGTTTTAATTAAGAATCATTTTACTCAATTTATCTTCTTCCCTCCACAGGTGGTTTACGTGGGGGAAAATGGCGGCTACATCCCCTTGCCTTCTGTCAGATCGAGACCAAGTGCTCCGACGCTCCAGGCGCTGCAGACTCTCCAAGGTCTTCAGGGTCTCGGAGGTGGCGGAGGAGGCGGCGGAGGAACCGGACTCCTTGGGGATGAAGACTGGAAACGGCACCCCGAAACTTGGGACAGGGAACACAGACGGTACCGACCTAACACGACGAGAGTTCAACGTGAGTACACATAAGATTATGATGATCTTAACGAAAGTAAGAAAATGTATAGGAACAAATTATTATAGTAATATTTTTTTTTTATTCATTTATCCATTTTCTCTTTTTCTCTTTCTTTGTCCCATCAAGCGTGTATACCGGCGAAGAAAATTTGAACCCTAAGGCGCCGCTCGGGTAGTTTAAAATTTGATACGCTGCGCTGTCTTATGATTCGCTTATTCTCGAATAAGACGTCTTTCCTGCATATTACCTTCCTGCAGGCATTCGGGATGTATTCTCTCGTATACGATCACATGTTATTTTAACAGTTGGCTCAAAAATACCAGTTTGCCATCCCGGAAAGTAGCTGCTTCTTAGGTTACTTCCATACTTCTGACAATATGCGACTCTTACACATATGGTGATCGTTACGCGGAAAGATCGGAACCACGTTTCGAACATACGTGTGTGCGTATATTCTTGGGTAATTTATTCAGGAAAATGAGTAGGAACACACGTATGAGCTTTTTTTCATACACAATACACAAAGGACCTTGCATATGCACGATACCTCATACTAGAAAGCCTATTAAAAAAAACCACTTCGAACAATCGTTTTAATTGCAACATACTTTTAAACGCATTCTAAACTAACCGCCCGAGTCCACACTGTACATAAATACATACACACACATACGTACGTACACATATCTTCTATACCTCCAACCATAATACTGCATCATTCCGCATTATATTATACAAAAGTTTTTAGCATCATTTATACATGTCACCGGATATTACAAAATAGTTATATCTGACCATCGCGCATCTGTGTATTACACCGATCTTCAATTTTATTTTCAGTTTTCGTTAAGAAGATAAAATAAAACAAAAAAAACTGCGTCATCTGGTGAAATTTGTTATACATTTTTTTTATCCGATGAACAATCATGCACGAAAAATCACAAGAGGCGGATTTAGATTGAAAAAAAAAAAACATTATCGGTAACAATTGAATCAAATTTTTTAATCCTTTGCTCGCGAGTTTAGTCGAGATTTTCAGCGTTCGTAGCCGAGATCCCTATTTTACGTCCATACCAGCTATCCGACGTATTGTCGGAAGATATTAAAAGCGGTGAATAATTAACACGATGTCACGTATGCATCTGGGCTGGAAGTAGAAGTATGCCTATAGCCGCCAGTATGCGTTTATAATGTGCATCTGACACACGAGATGATGATAGTTTATAAATAGTTTATAACTGCATTGGTAGAAGAAAAATTACGTTGATCTTACGGTCGAGTGTACCACCCAGTTACGAACGGGTTTTCGAAGGTGATTCACGACACTTATTATAACCCATAACTGTAACATACCAGTATGTATGTATACGTATGTACTCCTCATACACCATATCTGCGGGGTTGAATAAACGTCATTTTGTGTATAGTCAGATAATGACGAGATCATTCCTCGTGATTTTATTGTACAGACCTACGAATAAGTATCTTATCTAGATAGTCGTTTTGGTACAGACTCACTCGGTAGGTACATGTGTTTCGCAGTGGTATTGTACATGAGCATACGAGACGAAGAAGAGATTCTACCGTTAGATGAGCAATTAAAACGGTTCCGGAAGTTGACGCCAGGCGCCGCGACGCTTGGATTTATGTCTAATTGCTTTTCAGTAATTTCATATTACGGGTATGAAAATATTTTTTTCACCGGATCTTCAAGGAACGGTCCTGTCGATCGTCATACGGTTGATTCAAACTTCACTGAAAATGGTGGATTTTTTTTTTTCTTTCTTTCCACAATCAGTTTTCATTAGAAATTCTAGGTCAAAATAAAATCGATATTATGAGCGAGCGACCGAAGCAGCGGTAATATCATACCGCGTTTATGTAATGAGGGGAAGATCGCACCGCAACATTGTAAGCTAGATGATTTTATGGTAAATTATATAGGTGCAGGGAAGTTAAAGTTGAGAGATTTCCTGAACTGGGTCGAAAAATAATCATCTTCAGTTATAGTTATAGATCTTACATCACAAACTTGTATGCAGCTATGCAGCTACACATATACCATATATGCGTAAATATACCTACGTAATGAATAGCGGGAGAGCAACTGCACCTCCAACTTCAACTGCAACTATAACTGGAACTGCAATGAATCGTTGAAAATTACCTGGTAGTATATCCACTCAACAGCCGGTCAATGGGGTTCTGCGGATACTTACTTCATAAAAGTACATACACGTAATTCACATGCGCATCTATCTAATTATTACATAGTTCTTGTTCTATAACGATCGACGATCCACGTACACGTATAACGCGCGAAATACGATTATATACCAGTTCTGCATATACGCATACCATACGTATTGAGATAAATAAAATACGTAAAACTATAAATTCCTCCGGAGTCGCGTGCTCTGGGTATGATGGCATACGCATCTTTCTTTTTTGCTTTTCATCTCATTACCTGCACTACTTGAGGTAAAAAAAAAACCTAAAAAAAGAAAAAAAAATAGCAGGAAAAAGAATTATGGACGAAAAAAAAACTGTGTCAGATATATTATATATTCCTCTTCTTTCTATACGCGAATGCAGAAATCATCTAACTGTAACGGATGTAAATATGGATACATCTATATATGTATACTATATAAATACGTTACAGATTGCAGGTAATTTGTTGAATAAAAAGTGGATATACATGCGTAATAAGTAGAGCAGTAGTATACCATGAATTTTTAGTTCAAATATGCGGATTATCGTTGAATGGGATGAATCGTAGTGAGCGATATTACGTATATATGTACAAATACCGCTATGTATACCAGTATAACCGCATCCTAATATTCGTCGAGAAGTAATAAAAAGAAAAATTGAAAAAAAAAGGGAAAGAAAAAGAAAAAAATGGAATATCTTATCATCAGCTGACGCGAGTGGATGGCGTTACGTAACACACCTTTTCATCATTGTCTCGCATAATACGAATGAGATAAGAAATGAAGAAGTGAATATATTATACAACAGGTTGAAATATCAACGTATATGTACAGAGTGGATACATACTTATCCAGGACTATATATATACACATGTCGTTCACATGGCATAACCTACCGTATTCACGTTTTAACGGATGATGAACACGCCACTGGTGTTGATATACCCATCCCAACTGACCAACGCAACGCAACGCAACGCAACGGTCGTTACACATATCTATATATACGAATACATCTGTACGACTATGTTCATACACGTGTACTTACAAACGTATGTGTACCTTCATTCTCATAGAAGTATACAGATGAAGACGGTGCCGTGAAGATTTTTTTTTAATTGCTTCACTGCCACTCGCCATTCACTGTTACTTATTTTTATTATTACTTTTGTCATTATGATTATAATTAGTATTATTATTATCGTTACTTTTTTCTTCGTTTATTTTTCACCTATTTATCAAAAAGTTTTTCTTCACCCTTTGTTTTTTTTTCCTATTCATTTGAATCGTGATCAACGATCGTGAAGGTATTTCACGTGTGTTCTAGTATTATTATATCGTCTACGTTCGCGTTTCGCTTGATGAAGATGCAAATCGTAGTTGAGAATTATTACTATCGCTTTCATCGCTACATATATTTTATCATATCTGTAACGTGGAGTTGCAGTGTACGGTACGAATTTCGATTGAAAATAAAAAGAAGACTCACGATTAGTTGTAGTTTAACGAGCATTTTAATCGATATTTTTTAATAGTCTTAAAACCTTCGTTCATTCGGATTCCATCGATTTTTTTTGTCCACAGATATCGAAGCCGAGTGTCAAGACGACTACATGAAGATACGAATAGGTTTCAATGGTTCCTTTGCCGGTCTCCTTTACTCCGCAGGTGAGAAAACAAAATAAATAAGTTTCTACGAATTTGAAGATATTTTTTACCTGCGCGGATTGCCAATTGCTATTATAATTATATTTATACTTTTCCCAGTGGATGTACACATGTGTGTGCGTAACATCTACTTATTTTATATTACATACATTACAGAGGTATGGCAGGATGTAAACCGGTGCGACCTTGCTACTGGCATTTACATTTTAATTGGCACACGTTTAATTGATATACGAGTGTTAACCATGCACGTAAACTCTATGAGGGGGAAAATTCAGTTCGAACAATGTGTAACGATATCATGTGTATGCACGTGTGTAATAGAACCTAGTGAACAACTAACTGCACCGTGTCATCAATGTTCTAATAGAAAATAATAATGGGAGGGGTCCATATAACGGGGTTAAAACACTCGAGCTACATATGAATAATAATATATCCTATCCTGTGCTTACACATATATAACTACACGAACGTAATCATTTCTTCAATCAAACTATGGATATACATAATACAGTTCATATGCACAATAGGTATATGTACTTTATGTATTATAAAATGTATGTACAAGTATACATAAGATAGAGGAGCAATTAACGTTGTATTCAGGTATATAATTATTACCATTCAGACTACTTCTGCATTCACTGAATGAATATAATGAAAAAGAAAATCGTGTACCGCACAAGACTCAAAGATGTATACATACATATATATATAAATTTTCTTCTCTGGTAAGAAACGATGCCAAGAAATTCCCATCGTTATTACACCTCAGGGTTTACTCTAAGCTTAAGTAACTTGATAATACACTCCATGCTCGGTGCATCAGCATCAGCATCAGCAACAAGCAGGGCAACACCACTTCTTCCTCTTTTTATTATACCGCTGCTCCTGCATGCAGGTTAACGGTAATTCAAGAATATTTAGAAAATAAAATAAAACAAAAAGAAGAGAAAAACCAAACTACACGATGAATCATCAGCCCCAGATCTCGTCAGATATTTATATACGGCGTCATCTAATTGTAACAGGTATTAAATATTCGTCGTTGGGTACTTTACCTAGATATTATTGCCGACACCAGTTTTATTTAAATTTTAAATTTCTGAACGCGATAAAAAAGGAAACAGCGTATACGTCATTCAGGTATATATCATAAGTTTATGAAACCGTAATATCTCGTAATGTGTTTCGGACAGCTCATTCTTGAGGAAACGGATGTCGGACTTACTCGCTTGTGATACCAGCAGCTCAATTATTATTAATTTTAATTCACTAACCGAGAACTCGTCGCTAATTAGAAGAAAAGAAAAAAAAAAAATTCAGAAAATGATTTTGTAACACTGTATAACAAGTATTACAGAATTTACGAAACGAATGAAACAGGATTTATTGATTCGTTCATTATGAATTTTCAACATCGATTTTTACACGTAATAAATTTTTGTGACAATTTTTTTTTCGCAGGATATTCGTACGATCCGGATTGCATGTACGTTAACGGTACCGGAAGGGATTACTACGAATTCTTCATTCAACTCAACAGATGCGGAACTCTCGGAGAAAACACACACCATCAGGACAGTCGAAAGAATCCTACGGTGAGACTAAGTTTGTTACATTCTTCTGACGTTATTCTAAAGAAAAAAGAAAATAAATTCAAAAAAATTTTCAGTCGTATTTATGTTCTGTTCTTTAATTATGCAGAAAAACTTGATGTGGAACACGGTGACCGTACAGTACAACCCTCTGATCGAAGAAGAATTTGACGAACATTTTAAAGTGACGTGCGAGTATGGATATGACTTTTGGAAAACTGTTACTTTCCCTTTTTTGGACGTTGAGTAAGTCACTTGTTGGGAAAAGAATATGTATAAACATGTTTTGTATAAGTTGTGCAAAACCGAATTGATAGTCGGAGCGAAAAACTAAAGGCAATGAATCTTGTCTCACAGAGTTGCGACCGGAAATCCTGTAGTATTTACTCTTCAACCACCTGAATGTTACATGGAAATTAGATACGGCTATGGAACAAGCGGTACTCGAGTAGCTGGACCAGTTCGAGTTGGTGATCCATTGACTTTGATCATCTACATGCGTAGTAAATACGGTGAGTCTTCATTTTCTATTTTCATTTCGTATTATTTTGCACCGCAATCTAAACACTGTTGTCCATCTTCTTTTCAGACGGCTTCGACATCGTTGTCAACGACTGTTATGCTCACAACGGTGGAAACAAAAGAATTCAATTAATTGACCAGTACGGATGTCCCGTGGACGATAAACTGATCAGTAGATTCCGAGGTTCATGGTCAGAGAGTGGACTTTTTGAAACACAAGTCTTCGCGTACATGAAGACGTTCAGGTTCACCGGCTCACCAGCTCTGTACATTGAATGTGACGTTAGGATGTGTCACGGACGATGTCCGGTAAGAATTCGCAACCAATCGATAACCAGTCACAATCGAAAGCTCTTTCAACTCATTCTAATTTATTATCCCAGAGCCAACCCTGCCACTGGAGGAATTCGAAAACAGTTTCCAAACGTTCTATCGATGCGATAGATGGACCTAGTTCTACTCCAGCATCGAGTTTGTCGGAAAATGTAAATCTTTTCCAGTCCTTAAGAGTCCTTCAGGAAGGAGAACCGGACACGGAATCATCATCCTTCAAAAATTCAACGATCGGTATACGTGAGTCAAATATTTTTGAAAGACCATTCTTCAACATGTTAGATTTCCATAGATAGTTCAGTGGCCCAAATCTAAACTCAAAATCGATTTCCTTTCCAGACGCGGGAGACTCGACGTCGTCGTCATCTACGTCGGGTGAAAGGGTGTGTTTGAGATCGACGGTTGTTAGCACAGTGGTAGGTCTTGTTTGTGGTCTGCTTTGCATGATGGCTGGAACATTGTTGGCTATGTGTTCGCGGATGAGACGCGCAGCGAGAGATAAATTATTATCGGATAGCATAAGCTACATGACTCATAAGGGACGTATAAACTAAACAAATGTACACCTATAAACACAGTATACGTCGTTTTCGCAGCTGCGGGGATTTATTTTATAAAATATATCGTATTTCAATATAATGATATTGAAGCCATCATCGCATGATTTTTAGCACAAACAACAAATGGAGAATTATACCGATAGTTCGAAATTGATTCAGTCTTTTTTTAGAAAAAGAAAAAAAAAACGAGAGCAGGTTCTTACCTATTTTAACTTTGCTACATTCATTATTAAGTTAATTACTGTTACTTAAATGTTAGTCGGTTTATTATTCGGCATATTCAGGAACGTACGTTTATTACTTCTAATTAATCAATTCCAATGTTTCTGAGTGTCTCGGAATAATAACAATTTTTTATAACTAGCATAATAATTATTTCTATATCAATGAAAAAGTATTTAACGATTATTCCACGCATTTTAGGGAAGATATATAATGTAACATTACTAAAAGTACACGGCTAGCGAGGATTGAGTAATATTTCAACGGCTAATATACTTAATTTTTTTTCTAATTTGGATTTGATTTTTTTTTTCTCTTATTCTGACATCGCGAAGCCCAACACTATTTATTATTTCTCTCCTGTATAACAATCACGATAGATCGAATATATATGGTACAATATGAATAATTGATTAGCAGTTCCTGATCACCGTGTATTATTATTAACAAATAATGGATATTAATTTCCCCTCCTAGTTGTGCTGTCTGATAAAAAAAAAAAAAAAAAAATTAAATAAAATAAAAGTAAAATAACATCAATATAAAATTTAATATTACTATATAATATATACTTAATGAAAAAAAAAGAAAAGATAAACACGATAGTTATCGCGATACTTTGTACATAGTAAAATATAATAATTATACATTATTTAGCATTCTATGATTATAATAATATGCAATATGATAAATATTAAAATATAGGAATCTGTATCGAGGTTTTCAAATAAAAGAAAAACAAAACCAACCGAACGACTAAAAGTTTCTGTATAAGATAAAACGTCTGCCGTTGGCAACTGGGTTTTACAATTGGTTAAAATGATCTGCAGAAAGGAAAGGCCCTTCGGACCCTTTCCCTTAGCCGGTAAAGAAGATCTCTACTATATGTTATATCGTGAAAGAAGTAGTTAGTTATTTCTGCAGTTGGTAGAATCACGATCATTCTTACTCAAGCCTTAAACAATATTTTTTAGGGACTACCGCAGGTAGATGTGAGGGGACAGGAAGGCCATGAGATTGGGTCTGTATTCTGTACGCCCCGAAAAATTAAGCGTGGAAAATATTTTGTTTGGAAAACACGATTCGTTCCATTCGAGTTATTTTAAAATAGCGGTTTTCGAATTTTCAGACTTCATACAGAACTAACTGAGGGAACGATTCTTTCGGTTAGTCACGCTGCCCTTCAGTGTTCCGGTTCTTCGACCGTCGCTCGTCGCGGTTCAGTTATATAGAAAAATTTAGGGACAGCAGCAGGTGAATTATATATTCGAAAATGTGATGGAATGCAAAAAGAAAAATTCTTGGCCCCTTATACCTTAGTGGCCGGCAATAAGCGAAGAGATATTTATTGTCATATTTATATTTTATTTTTTCATTCAAAAACGCTTGTCCAATGTGTTATATTTTCGATCATCTCTCGTTGAGCCGGCAACGGCCATTAGGCGTCGAATCTTGAAACGTCGATCCGTATTTTATTGTTCATCACAATCATTGCAACAAAAGTCGAAAAAAAATCTTGATTGCTTAGTTTCGAGAATTTCAATTCGTCTTCGCTCGACATTTCCGACTTATATAATGGTGATAAATTGAGTTCTCAGCATCCGATTTGACTTTCTCCTTCATTTATATCTCATGAGGAATTCAGATCAAAATCATCCAAGTAAATTTCCGATTCGAATTCAAGATCAGAAATTAAGTGAGTCAAATTCACGTTATTGTTTCTACAACATGATCCATGCAGAAACGGGGGTGAAATTTAGAAGAACCAATATGGCGCTTCATCGCCCCATTTGCGAGCGATCTCGAACTTTCTGTCGTCGCAATTGACGGTGTAATTGTCGTGGGTTGCTTTTACATCGTTGTCGATTCTTCAGTTATATATAAATACATCGATTTGCGGGTTTTAATAATTTAATCAAAGGGTAATTCATCACTCAGTTATACGCGTTCTAAAACAGCTTAAGTAATTACATTCATTGTAACATATATGTGCGGTGCGGCAGTTTATCGAAATCGTTGGCTATACAGTTACAATGCCCATTATACGATCATCACGACGACGTGAGTACCTATTAGGTACCCACTGATATCTTTGATGTATACTTGTAGGTATGTGGTTATAACGTACGTAAACACACGCCATGTTCTACACCGAGCTCGTCGACATCATATAACATCAGACGATGATTATACAGCTGCCAATCTGTCCGCGCGTCTCCATTCCGCGACATTCTATCACTATGGTATAATACGGTGTTATAGCTGTTCACCTCTCTACTTGGTTCTCTTTCTCCTTGTCTTCCTCTCTTATTCTCTCTCTCTCTCTCTTGTTAGCGCGATCAGCAAGTTACGCGCGATGTTTAACAACAATCTACGATAACGTGAAGATATTTCTGCACAAGCGTCCATGAGCGAAGAGGACTGCAATTCAGGAGTCTTCGAGCCCGTAGAATAAAGGCACTTGGTTTCATTATCATCTATAGGCTGCAGGGAAGAACCTATACAAATTTAAATCTCATGTGTGAGCATTGGCTCTCCACACATCTGGGATAAAACACACCTGGCCTGGTCCCTAAGAGTAGCCACTGAGGTGTTACGGGATGAGTCGAAGAGAGGGAAAATGGTTTGGAATGGAGGGAGATCGGAGAGTGTGAGGCGGGGCTTTGAATAACTCGTAGTGAGTAGAAATCGACCGGTGGTGAAACAAGCAGATGTTAAGGCGGAGCTACCGCTGGTCGGTGGGTGTTGGCGGTAGTATTGCCGCCCTGAAACGCCCCCCAAATACCCTTCTGAATAGTCAGCCAGCAGACGTGCCTCGGCAACCAAGAGATCAACTAGGTGCCCACTGCACGGAACGACATCGTGACACCACCGGGTCCAACAAACGTGAAATCTTCGGGGTTAAAGAGAATACCCTTTGATTATAAACATCGCGGTTGTCACATGATATTTTCGGTAATCATCGACGCGCATCACTCTGTCATTGACCCTTTACCAATTTCGCAAAGTGTCGTTTCAAGTTGTTTCGCGATTTTTTTATTTATCTTTCAGTGATTAATGTTCGAGTGAAATATTATAACGAATTCATTTACATACTGAATAGGACGGTAAAATATAATCGACTGAGTGAACAGTGTATAAATTATCTTAATCAGCCGGTTGTATTAATCTAAAAACCAAATATGATGATACCATCACTCTTGAATTGATCACGAGCTCGATCCTGCAGATTCGCAGAAAATAAGGCCTGGTATCGAAGACTCATCGGTCGCTATGTAAGGAATCGGAGGTTCCTGTTAAAATCTTGATCCCATCAGGACGTGTAGATAAATACCTACTTGAAGATGGAAGAATCAATGGAAACAGGATTGGCGATAATCTGAAGTTGGATTGGTCCGCCGGGTCGATTGATCAGAGATGTCAGGTGCGATACCGGAAACGATGCAGCTTTTAGAGTCTCGGGAGCTAAGGAGATCGAGTTCTGTTTCTGACCATCTTCAGGATAACCAGGACCAGACTGAAATGAGCGATTGCGAAAGCGACACCAGCGAAGTGCTGAGCGTTGGTAGCGAATCCACTCCGGCAGGTCTGAGTCTCGAGGTAGACGTGGACGTTGACGTCCGAATCAGTGGTGGTGGTGTCGATTCGTGTACAAGATTCGGCGGCGTAGGTTCCGCACTTCCAGAATCTGAATTACGCGAAGACACAAGCAATACTCGAACATCCACAACGTCTTCCCCTCCTCGTTCCCCTGCTGCTTCTCCGGCCTCTTCGAGTTGCACGGATCATACCAGTCATCAAAATTATTACAATTCACTTCAAAGAAGTGGGACATCCAGGATACCAAGTCCCGGTTACAGTAGCCATCCTCCCTCATCTCCCGCGGCTTCCGTCAGATCACCGGCGTCTTCGAGCATAACAGCATCTTCACCCGGAAGACCGGAGATGCCGGAAGCCGTCTCTTCGACCCGTTACGGAGTCGGCAGTGCTGCACCCTCCCACTCGCATCAGATTCTCGGTGCGTCTAGGTACTCGAGGGACTCTTCGGAAGCCTTACAGGAATTTCCTGCAAGGATCGCGGCGTCCTGTCATCCGGCGCTTCAAGGACACGATGTCATTTATCCTGGGGTTGAAAGGGTGCTCCATAGGACCCCGATAACCGTACCTCTTGTTACAAGGCTTTCCCTATCGCCACCGTCCGTCGGTCGACCGCCACTCGGGGTAGCCGCTGCAGCTGTGGTAGCTGCAGGCTTGCAATCTTCGTCGCCCGTTCTTCACCCGGGAATGATTTTACCTCAACAGCAACAACTTTTGCACCAAAATCACGGTCCACCTCATACTCCGGTGGGCCCTCCACATCCACACTTGCCGATTCAGCAACAACAACAGCAACAAATTGCATCTATCGGTGCCTCAACGTTACATCATCATCTCAACAATCAGTCTCAGCATCGACTTCCGGTCAGCAAACTTCTTCAAGGTTCTTCACCACCGCCGAGAGAATCCAGTCCTCTTTCGCCCCGCGATACCACAGATAACACAACGACAACGTCTTCGGGAATCCGAACACCCGCGGTACCGGTAGCAACGAATAATCGAAGTAACAACAATAACAACAACAACAACAATAACAACAATAATAACAATAATCTACAGCATCAGGGCAATCTCAAGTTTAGCATAGACAATATATTAAAAGCCGATTTTGGCAGGAGGATAACCGATCCAATATCCCTGAAGAAATCGCGGCCTAAAAAAGTGGTGCAACGTCCTATTGACCTTACGAAAGACTTTTTAGAATCATCGTCAGAGTCTTCGGAAAGAAGTTGTTCCGAACCATCGACAACATCAGCATCGCCCGGGGGAACCAACAAGACGACTACAGGGACTTCTGTTCCCTCTGGAAACAACACAGGAGCAACTGGAACAGGAACTGCTGATCCCGGAAAGCAGATTCTGTGGCCGGCGTGGGTCTACTGCACGAGATATTCGGACAGGCCTTCTTCTGGTAAGATAATTTTCTTGACGTTCATTTATATTCATCACTAATTCTAAAAATAGAATACTACACACTGCGCGGGTACGAATTAGGCAGGAATTATGAAATTAAACTTAAGATGAATTTAATGGGATATTGTGAGTCGTTAATTTGAGTTCGTCTTTTTTTTTATTCTCTCTGCAAACTCAATCACTACGCTAGGTCCTGTTTTAAATTCTATTAAACCTAAGCCAGCTAATTACCTAAACCTAATATAACATAATTAATACGTGAAATTAGTTGTAATTACAAACACGGTTATAGGCCGAGTATACATGAGTTTAGTATACCGGAGTTATGACCATTATGAGATTTAATCGTCCATGGATTACAACTCTTCAGAGTTCAACTTATTTACGAATTAACAACTATAACAGCCATACATGGATATTTGTCTACGTATACATATTTAATTAACGGGTGGTTAATATGGATACCTTCGATTTTCAAAACCATGAGAATTAACAGTAATAAAGACATGCAAATCGGTGTAACGTAATTCATACATATCTATCAAGTGTTTTTTCTTCAATTCTAATAGCGGGTATAAAAAATATAATTGTTTATTGACCCCACATCTCTCAGAGTAGCAATTTGGTTAGTTTTTTATTTTTAGTTCTTATGATCATGCAGTAGGTATATAGTAGTACGTTATATACAAATTAAATGCGCAAAGTGCAGCAGCAGCAGCTACAGCAACAGCAGCTAGCAGCTGGCTTTATGTTAATCTATTTTACTGCAACTTATAAGTCGTGTTTCACCATAATTTTGACCGTTATATACAATTTCGCAGCTATATCATGCAACTCCATAGAATAATTATCGTATGACAGGTTGATTTTCTTATTAACACCTTTCATGTTGTATAACGTTTTACTATTCAAAGGAAGCTTAACTATACATATACATATGTTGGATTCGCATGGTATATGTACACGTATAGATATACATATATATACATAAACAAGGCACCTACTTGTCACGCAAGAAAATACGATTCCACTATAGATATACGTATATAAATATATATATATATATTTATTAATAGATACATGTGGATATACACGATTCGAAACAAACGACGTTATAATATTGAACAACGGTGTACAACCATATATTATCTTAATCAGACAATATAATTTTCTTGGATCTTTGCAAAAGTGAAATGAATAAATGAATAAATGAATTTTAAACAAATTTAATACCTGCATGCATGCGCGTACAATAGAAATAACTTGATTATTATCAATTAGTGAAGAACGATAAGATTATATAATTCTTGTTGTAATCTCGAACGACTTCTTTCTACACATGCACCTCTTCTTATATCTCATGATAATAAACAAATGAAATACCAAGTTTTATTTCCCTATCATATACATTGCATTATTAGACTCACGCGACACGAGTTGTAATATACAGTCATCGAGTTAAAACCACCCACGAATTTCTCTAGGGATCCGAATAATAATTAATTACCGCTTAACGGTTGTAAGATGTTTATTTTCCTTCCGTTGCCCGAGGCGGGAATCTTTCTCTTGTAGTTCGGGACCTTTTCTTCTTCTTCTTGTTTTTTCTTCTTTCTCTCGCTATCTTTTTTTTCATCTCTGCAAACCTTATTTCTTTCTAATTGTATCGGCACCTCTACAAATTGATTATCAAAGATTATATCGTAGACGCTTATAGATGCCGTCGTGTAAGAGATGAAGATTTTTTTGTTTCTTAAAGTAAAAAAAAAAGACACTCAAAAGCAGACAAAATTATTTCAGGAGATGAATTGGGTACAGGTTGAGCTATACAGATTAAGGAATTTTGAAAGGGGCATAACTAGACATATATTGAAGCAATATAAATTTGATTAATGTTCAATTGTGGTGTTCAAGTTATATACACACCTATATAAGTTTACTGGATGCATTCTGACCGAAGAAAATGTCAAAGTAATCAGTAATCGTAGCTCGAGGCAGTACACTGTATTATATACCTTATTGGAAGTGTCAATAAATCGAGTGGACAGGTATGGGTGTAATATGAACATGAACCACTAAAGTGAACGCTGTATGGTAAGGTGTACGAATAAGAACGACGTTGATTTCTAAAAAGAAAAAAGAAAAAAGTAATCCATTTTTATTTTATTCTCTTAACTAACTGGTAGCTCGTGAACTGTAATTCTATAGGAAAATATAATGTAACATATAACAATGGATAAAACATTGTAAATAACTTGGGAGCCGTTCGATGGCGCTGCGAAACTTTAACCATCAATCATAAAATGATGTAGAGAGAAAATTTGTAAGGTTAGTGGTGAAAAGTAGGCGATAAATATAATCGAACAAAGTGATTATATAAGGGAGGAGCGGGCGCATTATCACAGACCTCCCGTGGTTCAGCTGATTAGGCATTTTTATATCAGTTGAACATAATCAGCAGCGAAATAGACTGGGAAGTTTGTATATATACAAGGGTTACTTCTGGGCGTGGCTTGTTTTTCCCTCTTACATATCCCTTGCCGTGAAAATCGCCATTCATTTCAACCCCTAGCTGAATTAGCTGTGCTACAGCTGGGCTATATTTGAAGGAATTTTCTGTCGGATAAACTCCGAGAGGTCCGAAAAGATCGTTGAAAAAAAACTTATAACACAAATGCATGGCTACTGTCCGTAGCTAATGGAGATATTTGAGATCTCTGTTTACGTTCGAATATCGGCAAAACATTGGAATGCGTGTCGCGCGTGAAGGTGGCGACGGGTGAACATCCGCAGCTTGAAGGACGACGGAGAAACGGTTACGATTAGGTCGGGACTTTAGGGACCCCGTAGCGTTGGAGGGAGGGGAGCATCAACCCCCTCGGGTTGATGTTTCTACGTAGAGGCTGTCACATCCCCTGTCTAGCTGATTTTCGAACTATGCCAGGAATTCAATTGCTACCGATGCATTTTACACGCTAGCTTTTAGTCAAAGCTAGGGGGAGACGTGCTGCAGATCACGGAGGGACGTATATTTTGCCATGATCGGTTTGTTTTAATCATTTTACTTTGTGTATGCCGAGGTGGGTTAGAGAAGTAAGCGAATTCATGGGGATAAGTTAACTACATGGGGAGAGTCTGTAGAAATTGCAGGGGTCCGAAACCGAGAAAGTAATACAATAAATTATTCAGTACATCTGCTATATCAGAATGGTATAGGCGGTATCATATACTTCGACAAATGAACAGCTCTCGAAAAATTATATCGCAAGAGTTAAAAACCAAAACGACGCAACCCGCAATATTTTGGATCCTTTAAAAGCGACAAGAGAAATAAGAAACAGAAAGATTAAGTCTTAAATTTTTTGTAACAGCACGCTGTTTTATGTACATTGTTTGAGCAAAAAAAGTGTATTTCTGAAAAATTCAGAAGATCTCTGAAAAGAAATACGTCCATCTGGTTCTCAATCCTTGACCGTGGTTTGTTTCGTTTTTGTTATTCGTTTTGCCGCCGCTAATTTCGTCCCGATGTTGCCGATGACATTTTTGTAAGTTATCCGAGGTGCGGTATATACCTTTAGGGTTATATGGTTCGTTTAAAAATTGCCTTTTTTTTCAACGATTTCAAGGATCTTGGTTTAGCGCTGTACGGGTGCGTATTCGGTATTTGGTATTTCGAGTAGCGATGTAAGATCTCTTGGTGGTCCATCTGCAGCAGCAGGAGTTTGAGCACTCAAACAAGTCAAGAATGTTGAGCGCGGCCCTTTGACTTCTCATCTTCATTGTCACTCTTCCATCCTGTAACATCCAATACTCACAAAATACCTCTCAAACTATTTTCCGACTATTATACCAACCTGAATCTTCTCCTTTCCGACCTCGACAACTTCTTCTTCTTCTTCTTCTTCTTTTTCATTTTACTACAATCTTTTCATACGGCTGAAGATCCTTCAAAAAAATATATCCTGCCCTGCACATAATAGGTGTAGGTATATACCAAAAAGGTGCGACTTATTATAACAGGGCGTGGTGACAATCTATCGTATATACGTCACTCAATTAATCCTGATGAGGATAGAAACTGCAGGGGCTTGGAAATATATAACTCAGCCAGAATATTTAGGGGTCGACTTATACGTCGCGTGAAGTGCGGCTATAAAACTAAAACTCATATAGGTGACCCGAAATGGATATTATGACGGAAGCCGACCGGCTGCCCCGGGGTGTTAGAAGAAAAGAGGAAAAGAGGAAAAAAATAAATTCAGGACTCCTCACAGGACTCTAGGCGTCTGCAGCAGGATGTCCGAGTCTCTGGAATCTTTTTACGGTCATTTCCTTTTTCACCTTTTTTTTCCCCTTTATTTTCGGTCAACGACCGGAGCCCGGGTCCCTACAGGTTTTTTATAAATCAAATTTTTCTATATTTCCGAGTAGTTCAAAAGCTCGTTATACTCCACAACCCTATTACATTATAATAATTATCATAATACTTGTGATAATATTCCAATGGATATAACTTCCTTTCAGTATAATATCTAATTATTATTTATAAAGATACTTTCATAAATTGAAATTGTGGATCGTGAGGTAAAAATAATTAAATGGTTTTGAAAACCGTATAACAATTCGGCTGAATAACGAGAATAAATTTCATTATTCATTAATTTATTTGTAGCTTTTTTTTTTTTAATTTTATTTATTGTTAACGAGCGGGAGTCATATATATTACACCACTCCGTTATGTTTAATTATTGAAAACGTTTATCCGATCTTTATACGACGGCCATAACTATTAAGGTTTCATTCTCTCTATATCTGCAGCAGCCCGCATTATATTGTTCTTTATAAATATTATGTATGCGTATATGTATGTATATATGTATGATATTATATTGTATGCTTAAATAATATTTAAACGTTACTATATACGATTTAAAAGCACGTTACTGCTTATTCTGTGCTGTATAGTAGAACAGTGTCCACTTTATGTGAAATTAGCTAGTAAATCTACATTATTAGCTTTAATAAGCCGAGACCGCCGCCTCGAAGGGGAATGAATATCGTGCCTCGGGCCTCGCGAGGCAAGGTGTGTGGCAAAACCTCTTATATGGCGGGTCAGCTCTCAGGCAGGGTATAAGGATATAAAGCACGAAACACACCGTACCACAAAAGTTAACATACGCCGCACAATGTGAAGTCGGACTATTTCTTATTAGGCACAATACATTATCGTACCCATGGTACGAATGCACGTGGTACATCGGCACCTCGTATACTCCTCCGCTTTCACGCACTTCATTCATTAAAAATATCACGAAAATAGTTGTCCTGCATCAGCGCGGACTGTGCTGCAGTTGTGCACAACGCTCTTGTATAGGTTAGGTATATACATATACGTATAATAATACGGGTTCCTCGACTCCGATGATGCCGTGCTGCCCGCTTGCTGATGATGCTGCTGCTGTTGCAGTTGTTGGAGGATGATGTGATTAAGCTCTTGACTCTTTCGCAGTCAAACACCCATCTACCAACAACACACCATTTTCTTACCATACCGACGTAATTTGTACGTATTATACTATTATGGCTATTCATAAAACGAATCGTGCCTTCAGAAACAAAATCAGAAATACGAATTACATGCGACATCGTATGTATAGCGTGACAATATTTTTAACCAAATATTTTTCAGTTTCGAAAAGCGATACTATAACAACAAGATATTCAGAGTTCACACACGAGACTTTGACGTTTTATTTTTTCATTTCTGTCAAAAGAATTTCGGTATTTGTTCCCTCGTTATTTTCCTAGTCTTCTGCGCAACTAATTTGGAAAGGTATAATGGGCGAAGGAGTGTGTGAAAAATATTTCAACATTCCTGACTAGTATTAGAATTTCTCATTTCCGATTTGAGAATTACTCCTTGATTTTTTCAAAATCTTAGGCATCGAATGGCAATGGCTCACAATGTATTATAATTCTTTGAAACAATTTTGCGGTTGCCGATTCGAGCGATTCGCCATATTATTCACCTTTTCCCGATTGATTTTTTTCGTCGGAAGAAATAAGATAAGATATGGAACAAAAAAAGAAAAAAAAGGACCTGACAATCTCATTATCTCAGCTATAAATTAGCGAATACATCATGTTATCTACCGAAACAGATCACGCCACGTTAAAAAATTGATTAAACTTTTAAAATATATGTGCATCGCAATGTAAATGATATGAAATGAATGCTATATTAGGAACAAAAAAAAAAACGTATCAAGAAAAATGTTCAACGACTCGAGTCGCTGGGGGAACAGGTGAATCATCACGTTCCGGTGTTGTCCGCCCATTTCTTGTATCATAAGAAGAGTAAGCTGCTTTCCTAATTTCAGTATAATATTCATATAGAATATATAGTTTCTTTGCTTCTCAAAGTTTCGTATCTCGATCGGTGGTGTATACCTTATAAATATACTTCTCTATACCTGCATCCCGTTGATAGGTGGTATAGGTCTTCATCACTGCAGTTTACAGGTTCTCCCCAAGTGTTACCAACTCTCTCGAGTCAGCTCTTGAGTCTGAAGTAAACTTTGAGAGCCTCGCTCACATATCTGAGAGAGAGAAAAGGAGACCGATATATATATAACCAGCTAGGCTGTAGTAACTAACTACTTAAGAGTCGAGAGCCGATCGTATCCCCCTTCATGTCCCTCTTGACTTGAAGTTTCACCGGAGACGACGCGATCGGGTGATGTTTTAGATGAAATAAGACTTGGAAGAGTTAAGAAATCGACGAGCAAAATCACACATGATACTATTCTATCTAATATCCATAATACCTACTTATATATACAATAATGAACGCCACAGCATCTGGCGGATTCGACGCCTTTATGTATAACACAAGTCTATATAACACGTGAATATACATGTATATATACTCGCGGTCAGCAAACTAAATAAGGACTAACCTGGTGCAGCCAGTACACGATCCGCACCGCATCAGCTGCAACGGCGAAGACGTTGGATACATATATATATGAAATAAATGGAAAAATAAAGAAAAAAAAAAAGCTCATACAGCTTGAAGATCGAACTATACCTGTACAGTATAGGTAATTCCCGATCGTCGCATGGAGTCATAACTTTTATCTCCCCTTCACTCTCTTGATGCTGCCTGATATGTTGGTGATGTTAGTTGCTGGCAATCGGTTCAGTTATCCCCATCAATGCTTCAACGGTGCAGATCAGCCCATATAGCAGGCGATGCCAATTGCGAATTGCCGTTGATGCAGTTTGTTGTTGGTTATATCGGTATTGCCGATGCTTTTCTTTGGTATATATACCATCGATAGTCGACCGTATAGTACTATTACGACGTTTGGTGAACAGATACGTTATTACCTCGGTGAGATATTTCTTACCATGAATTGTAGATAGATCGAAGTCTACGGCGAAGACTTCCCCGACGGATCGTCCCGATCGACATAATCGCGGTACACGTCGTACGTATCTTCTCTCTCAATTCCATGATACTCTCCTTTTTCTTTTTTTTTCTTTCTTTAATCTGCAGAGTTTGAAAATAACTAGGTATATACGCGATCTTCACGTTCGTAACGCGTATAGCAAAAAAAGTCCAACGATATGACGTATACATCGTTCAGTCGCTCTACATTCGATGTTATACGTAATTATTATACTTTAAACGTTGTTACAGATATAAAAATTGCGTCGGTATGAGATAATCGATTCGAGAACGTCGTCGATCATCATTTATGTAATTTTCAATTCCGCACATTTTTACTCCTACGATTTAAATGTATCATATGTCCTTGCAGCCGTTTAAACAAAGAAAAACGAAAGGGAGATGAAAACATTAGTAAATAATTGGAAACGATGGTAAAAAAAAAAAAGAAGATTAAATACGAAAATAAGAAAGCGAGTTAAATTTTCAATCAATCAATCAATCTACGATCTATCTGTACCAATTCTCATTTTACACTGTATAACTTCAACGGTCTTTGATCTCACTATCATAATAGCGGCTCATCAGGATCCTCATCAATCGCTGTTGTAATTGGGTTATTGGTATCAACATTATTTCCCTCCAGCCCACGTCGCCATTTTTATTTATTTATTTCTTTTTTTTTTTATTTTCTTCTTTTTTTTTTTACTCAGCGTTAATCGAATCGATTCCATTTCGCAATCAAACTCTAGTACATATATAAAACCGCTTTCTACCTACACACGCGTTTTAAATACCTATAACATTACGTGCGTAGAATAATTCACCTCTGCCAATACAAATGTATATCTGTAAATATGTACAATACGTACATAGGTATGTATACATGGTACAGTATTATACAAATACAAAAGAGAATCGAAAGAATGATCGATCGATCTCATGGTGATCAACACAGGTGATCCTATAAAGAATAAAAAAGAATTTAAAACAAAAAAGAGAAATATTATGAAAAAAAAATCGTCCTAATTTTGGTGCGCTGTAAAAATTCTGTGTGGTTTTTTGGCGTCATGTAAATGTACGTGTGCACGTAATGTGGATTAAATACAGAGAGAGAGAGCGATATCTGTGAAGGTATAAATTATTTGTATGTATATATAAATGAAGAGGTCCGATAAAAGCATGGCCGTTGTAACACTCGGGGGCACAAGTATACCCTGTCGAGCAGCTTAACCGAATGAAGCCCAATCCGCGACTGACAGTTCAATGAAACCTGCAATTTCACAAACGATCATTATAAGACTCGACTGAAATAGCTGTGCTGCTGATGTTATTGCTGTTGCTCTTGCCGATTTTGCTTCTGCCGAGGAGAAGAATGAAGTTATGTAGATACAACTACGATCTCGCGTGTATAATGTCTGTGTCAAAATAATTTCATCTCATTTTTGGAAAAATATACCATTTTATATCCCAATGTTTGATTTGATGGGCATAACCATGCATGTGTAGCTGAAAGGTAAGCGGTACGTTCAGGGTCAGGAATGAATATGATTTAAAAAATCTGACGAAGACGACGATGAGAACCTATTACCTATATACCTATAGCTGCTGTATGCACATATCTATAATATTTCTAAAGTCAGAACGTATAGCTGCTGCTTATGGGGACGGATAACCCGCTGAGGATTATTAACTGCTCAATAATTCACTCTGGCGAATGAGGCGAATGTGCAGATTGTATATATACACGGTATATAACTATATAGTATAATATACCTCATTCAAATTTCATGAATATAATAGAGGTGTACACGGATTATTATTATATTGGTTCTAAAACTACGCAAAAACATAACTAGCGAAAGATTAGCGCGTTATAAAAATAATATAATAATTATTATAATTGTTAATAGTATACACATGTATTGTGGCCGTATTTAAAAAACCTTTTTTTACATACTCGATATCACTCGTTCGTATTATAGATATCCTGCGAATGGTCGTATAATTATTATTATTTTCACAATACGCGTTTATATACGTTCGTGGAATCGAGTTAATTATTGATAAGTGAACTGCCAAAGCTTATTATAATATGTATATACATATTATATGCCATATGTATATACGTACATTATGTAGAGTGTTCGAGGAACTTTAAAGAGGGCGATTATCGCTCGCGGTCACCATCCTATCTTAATAGTAATTACGTAGATACATACCTATTAAAACCGTAGCCGAAGATATTCCTGAGCTTTTACAAGAAAGTGAACGCTTTGTATGTTGCAATAAAATGAATTTCAAAAGACAAAAAAAAAAAAAACACATGAAAAACTAACCAAAAAAAAAAGGAAGATCTCATTTACAGATATGCAAGGCGTTGACGGATTTAATGAAGAGACGACGAAGTGTTATACTCTTTGGAATGTGTACAGTTTGTTTCGATTATTTTGTACGGAGTGGGTTGAGGAAAAAAAACGTCAAATTTAATCGTGCCTTTTGGCAAAAGACCGAGAATTTCTTTAAACCGTTAAAAATTGAGTGAAGTTTTTTTTTTATTTTCTTAGTTTATCCAGAATGACCAAATGATATCGTGGTTTCTCATGAACGTATACATTATACCTATCTTTTTTTTCTTGACTTTCCCCTTTAGCTATTTAAATGGACAAAAAAAAAGTATAAAAAAAAAAAACCAACAGTTGAATAAAATTCTTTATCCTACTCCGGAGTACACCTGTTACACATATTTGCTCTACATTCTATACGTACAACGTTTAAACCCGTAATGAATCAGATTTTTTTTTTTTTAATTTTTGCCTCCCAGTTCAAAATGAGGCCGAAATTTGATTTTGGAATCGCGAGTGGCACCGCCGATGTCGTGGACGTTAAAAGATCCTTTAGCTATATACGTAGGTATATATGGTATATCCGAGAGTCTGAGGTGCATCGGTCGTCGTTCGGTGATATACAGAGAAGCTTGGAGTATAACAGCTATAAGTATAAGCCGGGTTTTCTTCTTGGGTGGTCCATCCGCCGGAGGACCGCACGCAGTGGGCTGCCCTCTCTACAAAAACTCGAACTCCCCTTCCCCTCCCCTCGCCCCGTCCCTTTGCCATCAGCACACATGAGGAGATATCCGTATCCGTATACATCGTCGTTTCGTATATCCACTCTGTACGTACGTGTTTTAATCTTTGTGTTTGTGTCATAGTGAACTTGTGTTTTTCTCCGTATGTATGTATGGTGTGTGTATATACGTGGTATATGCATGTGGTATATACGCATCCAACAGTGGGATACAAACAGCAACTAGACGGATGGAATATCTCTCAATCTAGCCGACGAATTCCGCCCGGTGCCAGCTAACCAACGTTATACTATATGGCGTATACCATCTATAGCATATATACCTTGACTCTAGATGTTTAATGTGCCCTTTAGTGTGACTCATGTGATCCCCTCATGATCCATATGCGCTCCTCACCCAAACCAAATACCGAGTTTAACACTGAGGAATTTTTATTATTATATAAACCACACACCGGGGTGGCAATACTTCGAGCTACGCGTTTTTTAATTTTATTTTAATTTTTTCTTTTTCTTCCTCTCCCTTCCCGATTCTCGCCCTCAAACGTTATCGATATGCTTTTATGTATTAATGATCGCGAGCGAGAATTTTTTTTTTTAATTTTCTAAAATGAGAACGTTTTTATGAAAAATTTCATCAAGAGAACAAAACCGTTAGAGAAGAAGTAAAATTCGAACACCTTGAGAGACTTCCAAATTATTACACTTTTTTTTTCTCACTGCAACAAAACACTGAAATTCTGCGATGAGATTTGACATGAGATAACAAATATCCCAACACATTAGATTACCATTCTTCCGTACAGTGAATTTTAACGAGATGAAAAAAAAATTAATCGATCGATAACATTTATCAGCACGTGATTAGGTGTTTGGATAGCTAGCGAGATGTGTGCACCGATCGCAGACTAATATTATAGAGCTATGAAATTCTTTCTCGGGCTTGACCTCGTCCTCAGCGTTCTTCTTTCGCTTCTGTTTCTATACTAACTTAAGCTCATCGCTAGGATCGAGTCAAGTCCACCGCAAGTTTCATTCAATTATACCCCTGAACCACGTAGTGTATAATGTCTACCGTGTAGCCTTCATGAATGAAGATTCGTTTGTAGATTGAATGTGCAATTTCATTGTAGCAAACCCGATGCTTAGATCTTTATGAACGATTTAACAGATCATCTGGAGAAAATAATATACCTTATGTTGTCCGTTCAGTGTATGTATATGGGTATATAAGTATCTGAAAAAGGCAGTCATGTCTTCGGAGATATATACAGGTAAATTGTAAATTGGCTGTTGCAGTAAAGTACCTGCTATATACTTGCCTGATATTTATGCAATTGGCAAAAATGGCGATACGCGCTGAACGGTATATAGAAGATACATAGGCCTATGTGCATAGGTATTACATAGTTCGCTTCTATGCCACGAGTTTATAAGGAGATCGATTTTATACTCGCTGGTAACCATATCAGGCACATAATCAGCAACGTGCCGCATTATCGTCGTCATTATCATCATCATCATCATCATCATCATAATCATTATCATCGTATTTCCGCGGAAGCCATATGCAATATGTGAATCGCGAAGGCTTCGGTCGTACCTATATCTTCCTCAAAAGCTCGGCGAGAATCAACATCACGAGTTCGACAAAACCGGGGAAATTTTCTTTCATATTAACTTCAATCCTTCCATCTAACTTGTCGCGATTGAATGAGCCAACTGAACTTTGCTCATCCATTGCGATTTGATTCACAGAATATTCCTCCACAAATCCACCAACTCCAAACCGAGTGAGCATCGGAAGACCTTAAAACCTTGACAGTCTTATCACTGTCTTCGCGAATATGGAACGCTTTGGACACATTTTTTTGTCGAAGCTTCGGAGGTGTTCGAAGAAGGTAGATCAAGCGCATCTAAAATCATTCCTGATGTTCTTCGTATATCCGAGAATTCACTCGATCTCACCGAGTTTTTGGCCTGTGAGTGGAACGCGTGAGCTGAAACTGTGTGAAGGATTTGAATTCGGTAGAGTATCGGTATCGTGAGTAGCGGCGAGTAAATCCGGAACGAAGTATGTTTCGGGGAGGCAGAAAACGAGGCAAGCGATGACTCGGGTGATTAGAGAAAAGAGAGAAGACTATGACTAGACCTAATCCAGCTACTCTATGATGTACGTACATACGGTAAAGAAAGGGCTGATGATGGGCAATTCTACGAACCATATGGATCAGGCTTTAAACTTGATGGTCGTAGTTCCTTTATAGTCGCTACACGAAGCAAGTCGATCTTCTTTATTTAAATAATTCATCATCCAACGTTACCGTCCATACGCATTTAGTAGACCATTTTACCGTGAGGCTAGTAGTTTAACTCGCAGTTACGGTATTCAAAGTAACAGGTAAGAATAAATTGTAGATGATGATCGTCATCGTATTAAAACTAGCGGAAAAGAAATATCCATTCGATTGATCTGGGCGTAGAGATCCAACCCCGGAGATCAACGAAGTTCTTTTAATACTTCTTTCGATCTTCTTTTTATTTTCCAAAACAGGTGAGGTTTACGCGGGGTGTCATAAAAATCGTTTTTGCGATCGTCGTCTGTCTCGTGTGCGGAGAGACAAAATGAAAAATAAAAAAAAAAGTAAAAAATATTCTCGTCATATCATCGGTGTATAAGATACAACCGGAGAAGATTTGGATTCTTTCAAACAGAATGGAGGGCGAATGGGCCATAAAGGTGGTCACAGCAGGGATGCGGACTGGCGCGCGCGCGTCTGCAAATAAATTAACGGCCGGTAAGAAGAAGGAGAAGAGGAAGTAAAGAAATGGAAGAAGTAGACGTAGAAAGAGGATGAGGAAAGGAAAAAAAAGAGTAGGATATAAGGAATAAGCACGTAAGCACGATGATTCCTATTTTGGTATTATTATATGGCTATACTAGACCGATCGACGCCATGAAATTCTGTGCTGATATCTTAAAGAATTAAAATCCCATAATTTACAACTCATTTTTCTTAAAAAAAAAAAAAGATACTCAATAATGACGCGTCGGTGTTATTCACATCGGGGCATAGGTGATGGGTACTTACTATATCTGCCCACTTTATTATTCACGTTCTGAGTTACCGCCGCGTTGTCTATTATAACAAGTATATGAGTTACGATCAGGATAGAGTCTAACCAAGATCTTTATATCCCTCGCCAAATAAGGACGATGGGGAAAATATCATGTTATAGGATAATTTTCGCTTTTATTATGTATGGCAGCAAAATTATGGAACAAAAGAGAATATTACGATTTGAAAAGTAATTTGTGTAGCAAAAAATTTCATGATTACATCGACATTCCATAATAATTCAAATAATGCGATCGAAATGTGTTCAGACGCTGTGTAGTTTACACACATATAAATATGTACGTATATGTATAAGATGGTGTTAATTCACTCGTCACGATCATCGTTTAGCGAGTTTTCATTTTTCTTCAACGCTTTCGAAATAATCATTTAACTAAGACTGAGAAGCTTACAGCTTTCTTTTTTCCTCTTGCTTCTTTCGTTCTTTCCTTTTCATTTTCTTTTTTCTATTTTTTCCCCCCTTCACATGGTGTTTTTCTATTCCACTGCAGTTTAAAAGCCTCGTCCGCGGAGAGTTTTATAGTATTAGTTATACAAGCGTATAGCATTATATAGAAGCTGGATACTTAAACGCGACATTAACGGCACCGTATAACAACTACACGACTATAGCATAGAAACCAGATGTGAAAAACTATTTAGCGATGCCATACAATTATTTGCTCCTATTATAATTCCTCGCTATATACTTTATGTACCTATACGTATAGGTGTATACTATACAGAGAAAAATTTTCATACTATTTCCACTAAACAATTGAGTTACTTTTACTGATTTTTTCCCCCTCTTTTTTTTTCTGTAATAATTTATTTTTTTTATTCGCCCAAACTTCACCCCGCTTTTTCTTCTTCGTATTTTTCCTTCTTCTGGCTTGTTAAAAAAGAAAAAAAGAAAAACGAAATTATGAGAAAAAACTGCGTGGTGTGCGGTTTATCGAAACAGATGACAGCCACGGTTTACCACCGTTAACTTTCTTTCCGGTCGCGTCTTCGTCTGTAAAGTACAACCGCAGGGGTCAGGTGGGTGAAGAGCTAATTGTATATAAATGTATGTGTACATACATTGTATATATAAGGTGTATGTATATATTTGAAGAATTGACATATGGAGTCGCGTCTCTTTATAAGGGACTCGAAGAAACTAGAAGAAAGAGAAAAAAGCAAAGAAAATAAAAGCAGAAAGAAAGAAAGAAAAGAAAAGGAAAATAAAAAGAAGGAGAAAGAGGAGAGAGAAAAAATGTATGGGGATACGTATAGGGGGGAATTGTATAAGCTTGCCAGTTGGGCATTTAGCGTGGTGGACTTAGGATTGATACGTACTAGGCGCCGTGTCGCATGAGGAGGATATTATCTGACGATGGGTTTGGCTTTGGGGTTTTGGGTTTTCATGGGGTGGGCGAAGCGCCACTTTCCCTGTAGTTTATTCCATCGTTGTTGATTTAGGGGATGGGATTTGAATTTATGTTCCTATTCGACCTGCTACAAAGCTTCTTACTATATGTATATATACACACATAGTTCCTGTGATACCCAACTGCTTAAACACCGACAACCAGACCCTGATGGAATACCGGAACTATATCCTCAAGTTGTTAACCAAATTAGGAAATTAGAGATAACGATCGTACCGCCGTATACCATAGATCAAGCGAAAAACGGAAGAAAATTTAATTTCTTATTCTATTTCTTACAACCCGTATCGGTATAACGCAATGTGAATTAAAATGATACATAATTAGAAACCATTGCACGCATATTAGATCGAACGTGAAAGAGGACTCGAATCATGGATAATGAGCCTGTGAAAAGTTGAATTTTCGGTAAACCTAGATTCTCCAGATTTTTCAAAAACTTTAGGTTGATCAAAAAACGAGCGTTATCGAAAAATCCAACACTTCACGTCTGGGTAGAATAAATTGATGTTTCCAAGTTCAGATAGGTATTTTTTTTCTTCAACAATTGACTGAACTGCATGATCGAATAAAGTTATAATAATTCGAGTACTTTTTTAATAACCGGTCTGTTACATGTAACCATATTAGTGAACGTTAGCGTTTCTACAATAGCATTGAATCGCATTCAGCATCATTGTTTGTTCGAATATAACAAACTACCGTGTCATAGATTATCACTGTTAATTAAACGTGGGTATATTTATTCGAACGTGTTTATAATTTATACAATTTCTGAACCAACCTTGTTGCATGCTTACAAAGAACGCACGCTCGATCCTTTTCGGTTGACTATTTACTATTACATCGTAGTAGTTTTGCATTTGCCTTCGATTTAATTTTAACACATACCATAAAATCCTTCATTAAATTACCACCAATTCCCAATTCCCATATCCCATATCGCTTTGTATGTACGTACGTACGTACTCACAAATCGTAAATTCATTTCTCTCGAATACAACAATTACAGACTTTACACAGCGAAACAGTACGACCTGTAAAATACATTATCAGTACATTATAGCTACCCAATACCGTCGTGCAGAGTACCTGGAAATGCCACCGGGAATATGGTAACTGACTGAACTAGGAAACCACGTCGACGTGCGTGACATCGAACATTTGACATGGTTCTCGGTCGCGGTGCCGTGCCGGTGTAATATACATGTATATCCGAACGAACTAACCAATGAACCAACAAAATTTAGTTTTGATTTCTGGCAGTCTACCGATATTATGCAATACACTACAATACATCGTTATTACGGATCTAGGTATAGGTTATGTATCAACCACCATAAATACCATGATATTATATCAAATAGGTCCCTAACTATATCTTTAGTATACGTAGGTATACATATCGTAAAACTTTCCGTTAATTGACAAACAAATAACAATTTCATTCGATATGGTAATTTGTTTTAGGAATAATAACGATAATGATAATAATATTAATAATAATATTTCTGTAATGGCTGCGGAGGCAGGGGAGGGGGGAAGGGGCGATCCATACGGTGTACCTATGTGCATAGGTATATTTAAATGCGAAATCGGTATACATTCGTCAATCAATGATTGGTATGTAGAGTACAAAGTATATGGATAATCGCGCTAATTACGATTCGAATGCTTGAAATTTTTGTTTTCGTATTTGTTTTATTTAATTTTGTGTGTTTTTTTTTTTATTCATTTGAAGTATGCGTTATATCGTTTATCTGCAATCAGACACCATGACCAAAAATTGCAGCGTTAATAGGTGTTCGGAATAATTAAGGAAAATCATTATCGTGCAGATTACGGTAGATGTATGATCAACCTTAAGTGCAGATCATGAGCCAATTAATTGCTTGAAAAGGTAAAACCTGTAAATTACATTACATTAAAACCGTTCCAGTTTCCACGAAAGAATTTTCCGTCCTTTTTTATTTATCATTGCAGATTCTCGGGATCTTTAGCGTCGCTCGGCGAGAATCACGCGACGATCACGTTTATTATTATAGGTATAATACGCGTATAATGAAGTTATTACCAAACGATATACATAAAATAATGAATATATAATAATCTATCTGTCTACCTGAAGTGTCCAAGGAGATGACAGCTAACCTTACCGCGCCTTTCGTTTTCCCCCGCTCATCGGTGAGCATCAAAAAAACTAACCGAAATTACGGTGACTTCCGTTCCACAGGGTTCGCTCTGATGCTCGCTTCTGGTGCAGTTAGCTTCCCGCATCTGTCCCTAATACGACGACGATTCGTTTGTCCTCGTAAATATATACGTCAACGGTTTATTTTCATTTTTATACAGTTTGTAAAATAGCTGCGCGCGCGCGCGTGCTCGTGCATCAGAATGACAAGATTTTGAGTCTCCGCGTATCCCTGCAGGAACCAATCCTTGATTGCGACAAACTACAGAAAACAAAAAACAAAACACAGCGTTAATGCAGGTCTCTGTATGACGAATATAATAATTTGTCCTTTATTTTTTTTGTATTTTATCTGTGATGAGTCTGAAAATATTGTATCATGCAGTTAAAATTTATTCAATAATAATTAAGATATGCCTGATTACCACGTCTCGTGTATTAAGCTTTAATTATAATGTGCCTGTATATGCATGTATACAGGGTGTCCCAGAATTCGCGCCAACTAAGTACGTAGCGTTGTTCCTCGTGAAAAACTGAAATAGGGAAGTCGAGGTGAAAATGTTCTAGATCTGACAGGTAAAAAGTTACAGGGTGCCAAAGTTCCGCCAATTGGCGTCTGGAATAACGTCGGTGTGCCACCAACACACTGCTACGCCCGGCGTGTTGGTGGCACACCGACGTGACGGTGCACGCCGATTGGCGGAACTTTGGCACCCTGTAACTTTTTACCTGTCAGACTTAGAACATTTTCACCTCGACTTCCCTATTTTAGTTTTTCACGAGGAACAACGCTACGTACTTAGTTGGCGCGAATTCTGGGACACCCTGTATACGTGCGCAAACGGGATCTGCGAACTAATGAATAAACGTTAATAATAATAAATATATAACGATATAATAAACGAACATTTCAATTACATACTCATTCACTAATAATCAGATCACCCTGGGGCGGGTCTCCAGCTCACTCAGAAAGCTGCTGCTGCTGCTGAGATTATCTCTACCACGCATCCGCGTGTGCCTTTAATACATACGTTATACATAGTAGATATGTACATACGTATGTATTTATATATGTATACATACGATGGCCAATGTTCATCAGTAACCATCGAAACACCCCAAAGGATCAATCGATATATAACGGAGAAAAAACAAAACGTTACAAACTGCAAACACCATCGACGACCGATCGGCATAATTACATTCCACGTAAAAATAGTCATCACCTGCACGCTATGATTGTATATCAATTTTATTCACATGATCAATGGCTGAGACATTACTGAACTGAATAATTAACAAAAAAAAAATAAAAAAAACCTTTATCAAATGCGAACAAATATTATAGATTGCTTACGAACAATTTTTATATATAAATCTCATCAATCACGACGAATAATCTAGTCAACATCAAACAACAAACAACAACAACAACAACAACATAATAAAATACGACGCACATTTAATTATCGTATAACCCTCCGCGACACTATACATTCCGACGGTATATTAAATAGGTATAGAATACATAGTATTCCCATACACACACTCATGTACCTATATACCTATATATATGTACGCATAAAAGTGACCGAATAAGTTTTAACATTATGAAAACGTTATGATACGAGCTGCTGCTATGTCCGTTGCCGGGATGAATATGGTCCACTAAGAATGAACGAATGGACGCAGACGGACGGACGGACGGACGAATGGACGGACGGATGGACGGACGGGAGAACGGACGTTGGACCACCCACGCCGATGGATGGACCACCGCCGTCGCCTACTGGCATACATTAGAGCCACCAGCACCACCGGTAGAACCAGCAGAAGCGGGAGGAACGGCAGCCCCAGCGCGATGGGTTTGCTTCGCGTATATCCATCGCGTTGACTATAAAGGCAGTAGAACGGTGTCAGGGCGAGAGAACTGGCAACCGATCATACATACATCATTCGGCGATCGCCCTTGTTCGGGAGGGGAGGGGGAGGATCAGGTCACTTTGAATTTCCAATCCACCACCCCCAGAACCTGCTGAACATTATGAATCAATTATTGTTTTCTATGAAAACTGTTACAACCCAGCTAGGATCGTGTGGGAACAAATGCCCGATCGGCCGGTATTTGCATACATACGATTTTGGGAAACTTCGCCGATCTCGTATACATTCCGTGTACAAATATAGGTATTTGTATTCCCAGTTAGATATGTATGCACGTGTAATTTGTCGTATACTTTGATGTAGTCGACACCCATTCAATTGACATTTGATACGGTACGAAGCGCCGGCGGGAAACAATCGGCTCAAAGTAAAGTGGATTGCGGTACAGTACGTGTGTTGCCATTTCTACGGTCAAGGATGATCCATGAAAAAATTCAAGGTGTAGCGTATGATTGTACAGTTGCGAGGACAAGATGCACTTGATAACTTTAGGTATATTTGAAATGTTTTTGTTTTTGCAATAAACTATATCATACCGGCAGATTTTCGACAGCACGTAACTTCATCGTAATGAAGAAGATTTTATTTGTACTGCAGAATCGTGGTGCAGCTTTCTTTTCCGGGCTCTAAAATCTACACTGTTTTTGGAGTGAAAGTTACATATTTTCAGGCTCGAATTTTCACGATCGGTTTGTCTGCGTTATTGTAAATACGTCATACTTTTTTTTTTTGCTTTTTTTTTTAACTGCTTCAGTTAATTAAAATGCGCTCCTTTTTCATTGAGTTGAGTGTATGTCAGAATTAATTCAATGGACGACCGGCAATGAGCGCCAGCCCTTTTTTATTGTCGTGTATAATGTATACTATATTGTATAGGTAGATACAACAATTTTAAATCGCGCGACTCACAATCAATTTGCTACGGAATTCATAACGTCGATATTTCAAGTCCCGATTCGTGAACACTGTATTTTGTAAATCATGGCAACCATATTGTCTTGCGAATTTCAAATTAACTTCTCACCGATAAATCGAATCGATCAAAACTTTTTTGAAAACAATAAACATTTTTTATTTTTCTATCTATACACCCGTGTGCAATGTTGTGATTGTGAAACTGTCAACTATGAAATCAAAAGTTGTCGAAGACCACCGTCTAGACTGATCAAAATAATGATGAAGTTTAGATGATGGAATTCACTCCATCAGCATTTGGGTAAAAAAGGCTTCGGAAGATGCTAAGACATCGGTGAAAAACGAAAATACTACATAACCACGATACTTACTAGCTACTGGCTACATGGCTACTTACTAGTTCGATTTCTTACTATACCTGAAACTACTGCGGTTCTTTTTCTTAGTCGTCGTCAATTTTTCGGAGTTTCAATTGTAATTTTTTCCCCCTTTTTTTCTGTATTCATTCGTTCACTTCACGTTACACCAGCGCGGCGCAGTTGGGTCCAAGCTCCGCGAGATGGGCGAGTTTTCTCGTCAAGGTCGACCTCACGCCGACCTGAATAAAATTATATAGAAACAGGTGAAACGATTTTAAAATTCTTCATATTCCCAACTCCCTTATAAAGGGTTCTGTGATTATATGTATTTAGTACATTGTACGCTTTTGATTATTGGTCGAAATTTGATGAGTCAAAAATCATCTTGTTCCTACAATTCGCAGGTATGGTTTTTTTTTCAACTCATATGAATTACAGGGGGGTTTCGCGGGTCTTACATTAGGCTTTCAGATGCACGAGAAGATTCTTTTTTTTTCTTTTTTGTTCGTTTTTTTTTTTTCGAGATATCAAAAACTTAGAGATGACTATTTAATAAGCTCGGCGCATATCAAACTTCCGGCCCACATACGACGCGGTGGACTGTGGCTTCCGGTTTGGTTTAGGCAATAGCCGAAGGCTGTACCGCATACCGACTTTTTCATTCTTCCTTCTTCTTCGTCGTCTTCGTCTTCTTCATCTTCATCTTGATCCGTAAAAGTCGAACGTCGTGACCTTATTTTTGACGTGTTGTATAAACTATTTCTGGGTAGACCGCGCGCGCGTAGTAGGATGTGGCGCGGATATAAGACGAAGAAGAAATATAATAGTAAGAAAGATGTAAAAAAAAAGGAACCGAAAACAAAATAAGTAGAAGATGGAGAAGAAGAGTCACGCACGTAAGCAGGGAGATACGCAACGCACGCCACCTTGCATATACGTTCAGATTATATATTCCCCATATGTGTATATTTCCTATACACGTACATTCATCAAATAGGGCAGATTTTTTAAGCAAGTATATCGTCAAAATAAACGCCGTTGATGATTCGAAAAATCGGGGAGCTAGATCATATCTTTTCCCATGCGATCGATTACACATATAATTATGTAAACTACATGGGACGGAGAATTTTCATGGTTGCGATGATACGCGGTATTATATGAATTTGATAAAGCGTCGTCACTGGATGAAAAAAATATTCTTTTTCAAACGTAGCAATTACATATGATATGCGATGTATTAATCTATATGACATTATATAGTTCGAGGAGAAAGTGGGTTGTTACGCGTATGGGGTAATTAAATTGTGTAATCGACTAACTAATTTGTCGACGATCGCATAAATAAAACATATTCCGTATCTATACATTAGCCTCTTAATTTCGTATTTATGTATACCTGAGATGATGATAATGACGATGATGACGATGGTATATCGGGAGGTGAACCGCAGTTACATGGTTGTATTATATAGGAAACAGCAGCAGATGCTGCAGGCGTTGGAAAAAAAAAAAAAATTAAAACAAACTATGAGAACCTCGTGTATTTCAGTATCCCTGTAATAATAAAACACAAACATGAAATGTTGTTTTATTAATGTTTTGTAAAGCAACGGGACTTTTAGTATATGTATAACCCTCTCAATCAATTCTGTAATATGTATATACCTATGCCGCTTATGTTCAGCTTTACATACACATAAGTTTATAGAACACGTCTCAATTTGTATGAAAACACGTTGGTTCGGTATGCATATATGTATACGTGGATTATATATAACCAAATAAAATACGCGCAAGCTTGCGCCAATGAAATGTCTCAATATACTTCACTAATACTTTACAATCATAGGTATATATTTCATACTATCACCTCGTATGCACGTTTTTAATTTTTTCAAACCCTGCAGCTGATGCAAGAAGAGATTAGGAGTATTAACTATACTTAATTACCTCATTTAAGATGGTAATTATATCGCTATACGTACAATCATCAGATTACATATGATAGGTGTGTAATAAAACGTTCGTCTGTTCGATGGGGGGAAAAAAAAAACTTGTCAAATGTTCAGCCTTACAACATCAAATTCTCTGCAAATGTATAGGTGTACAGGATATGTGTATAATATAAAACATATTTTAATACCACGTATGATTTATTGCTCTATGATTGATTTGTCGAGCTTTTATATACGTTTCGAAATCAATTAATTTTTTATTCATTTGTTTATTTATTTATTTATTTATTTATCTGTATAACCAGCAAAAGCGATGAGTTATATGAGAATAACCCTGCAAATATGCACGACGTGTACACCTACGTATATACATACTATACGGATTACTATGTACAATATTATACAAATTTTACATGTATAGGTACGTGTTAAATCTATGTGTATATATATGTATGTGAAAATGATCGCTTGGGGCCTATACACTTATATACCTATGGACATTACACGTACCTATGCGTTCCTTACTGCACGGTATTATAATAGGTACCTATACCTCTAAAAGGAATAAAAATGAAAAACTAAAAAAATAAGTAGTTATCGTAAAGTTAACTTTGCATGATTCTGCCACATTAAACGATCTCTAACTCAAATATCCACGACGGTTATTGTTACGGGTAACATTTTTATGGAGATTGCATTCCAAAGCAATGAAGATTATTAAGTGGTTTCAACGATAAAAATAAACTAACCGAATGTACGAATATGTAGACGTATATATGCGTACAGGTATACGTATATGAAAAGAGGATATAGAAGAAGAGAAAGATGAAGCAGACGAATGAAAAAGAAAAAAAAAAGAAAGATGGAAAAAAAGTAATAAAAAGAAATGTATTATACCTCAACCGAGCCTTGCAAAGGTGCAGCAGCAGCGCACTCCTTCACTTTTAGCACGATGAAGCGCCTGATATGTTTATTATACAACGAAGTTGAGTTTCTGAACAGAGTTCAGAAGGTCCTGAAATGAGAAAAAGTTTAAGTAACAAAAAATAAAAAACGAAAATGAAAATGAAAAAAATTACAAGATTTATCCACTCGTTCTTCGCACACCGCTACAGAACAGAATAAGAGGTCTGCCAACTCAACTGAGGTTCAACCCCTCGACTTATTTTCATTTTTTATTTTTCATTTGTTTTTTTTTTCAAAGTTGAAGCATGAAAAATGTATGAATGAAATCAAATGAAGCGTCTATCTCTCTGACGTACGTACGGTAATTTATTGAATTCTTTTTTTTCTCAATGTCATACCTCAGATACTTGAATTTGGGGGATTCTAACGACGTCAATGATGACGACGATGACGATGATAATGATGCGAGGAAGGCGATAAACCATTCGCGAGACGGTTTGCGAGAGAGAATATGAGGCGAAAGCCTGTGCGCGTGCCAAATATAACTGACTTCCGGTGGCTCGTGATGAGGACGGTGTATACTATATCGTATATATGGGGTATTCGAACGACAAATCGACTTGGCCGTGACCCTCGCTACTTTTTCATATTTTGTTTTTCTTGGAAAACGTAGCAGTAGTACAGGTACAAAGAGACGACCGTAATCAACATTCATTTTTTTTTTTCAATTCGCCTGGCAGTAATGATCGAATGTGTTCAATTCACACCGAGGACCGTTGGCTATTTCTTCCCAAACTTACACCACAAATTTCTTCGTAAAAAAGAAACTTTTTTACCCAAGTCAAAATGAATAAATGATAAAAAGGGTTACGATCATAGCCAGGCTCGATTTGGCACGAAATGCCTCATACGTGTACTTATACGTATCCACGAGCCGGAGGGTACATATGTTATCAAAGTAGCAGTTTAACAATAAGAGCGAGAATGTACGCGCAGAGTTTATTTGTAACATAATATAACATGCCCCAAAATTGTCATTGCCACATGTGAATTTAAGGGGCGTTTCATCCGCGTGTTCCAAATAATTTCTAATCTCCAATTCTCAGGTCGTAGAGAAAACCGCGAAATTAAGCGATCGCTCTGTTAAAAGGGATTCATGTGCGTCCTCGTATCTTGAGTGAGCCTTAATCAAGGACCGTGTTAACTCTGACTCAAGATCATGATGATCTGCACGACGACGCCTTTCGAAGTTTGCGAAAATTTTCGGCAAGAATATGGGGCATTCCAAGCTGACGATTAATCATGTGGCCCGTGTGATCCTCATGATTTTTATTCTTTGTTCTACATTTTTCCTCAATCTCTTCGTTCAGTTTTGTTTGATCAAATTGTCGCAAAAATAAATCAATGATAATTGCACAATTGCAGCGGTGAGAAATTTCGCCTTCTTGGTTACCTGGAGAGCACGCGTTCGCGCGTGCTGGATAATTCTATGTATAATTACACGCGTGTGCATCGTTTGTTGGCTCGACTAGGGAACGGGGCGAAACCTTATGCGCTCAGCTCTTCACGCAGCATCAACTTCTTGCGCGTGTTAGTTTATAATACTCCGGACTACTCGAGTAACACGCGTGTGTTTCGAAGTCAGCTATGGGTGGCCCTCGTTGTTTCCCCTTTTACTCCGCGCCATCGCGCTCCATATAATATAATAATATATATGTATATCTATCATATACATAGGTATATACTCGCATAGACACACACTTACACATACATACGTATCTGACAAAACTGAGTGGGCGTCACGGGACATGCAAATTACCCGTACCAGATTTGGCGATACATCTTAATTTTGTGCGAGCTAGCTCAGCTAAACATATATATATATATATTTACATATATGTACTTATATATGTATATTTTATACATGTTCACGTGTCTATGTATATGCTGTGTAATACACATACGCGGTTTGATAATAATATTCGGCTCAACATTTCGCGTGTAATTCGTGAGATTCGCCGTTCTATTGTATAGCTATATATACCTATAATTGAATTTTGGTTCTTATGATCCTTTTTTTTTGGGTTTCTATGAATAAATGCATGAATTTCCTGTAATTATGTGTTATACGTAGTGTGAAAAATTAACGGTTCCACACGTGTTTCCATGAATCTTGTATAATTATACGAAGCAAAATACCTGTTTCTCATATCCACTATTAGTATATAATTTACGGAATTTCGATTAATAGCTCAATTTTTTATCCACGAAAAGCAATAGGTATAGGTATACCTGATATTAAAAAATGTAAAAATGATGATATGCATAACTATCATGCGAAAGAAATATTCAACCATGATGTTGTTGTTGTCGTTGTACTTACTATTAATGTTTTAATTATTTTTAAATTTCATTTATATATGCATGTATTCATTCATCTAGTCTTTTCATGTAGGTATCGTATATAACGTAATATAAGCGAGGTTGAAATTTGTCGCGTGGTGGTCCACGGGCAGCTGGAATATAAGTTTTAATCGGGGGTCAACCTAAATTAAGATTTATGAAGTAAATCATTTCATCGCACTAACACATCAACGTCCATCCCTGAAGACCACCCTGAACATAGCTACGATGGCATAACTATAAGCTGACGATCTCAAAACTTCTCGTCTAGCTGCTGCTGCTGCTACCAAGCGCGGCTGTCCATCATTCAAAGAACCGGGTATATAAAAATTCTGACAGTCGCAGAGATCAGAAAATTTATTCCATCAGTTTCTCTCTCTAATTTTTTTTTAATTTTATTTATTTTTATTTCTTCTGGAGAAAGAATTTAGTCAATGACGCGAAGCGCATGGTCGCAGAAGTTGGGTGGCGCGAGGGTGGGGGGGGGGGGGTGCGTTGCCATTTAATTGCCTGACTGAGTGTCGTTTTTAGGGGTGGACACCCTAACGCCTATACATGTATAGCTGGTCGCGTGTCAAAGTTTTGGGTCGGGGTCCTAATCATCATCATCGTCATCCCTCTCATTCACTCCTGCTATAGGTATACACATGCGTATACGATATACCGACAATTAATTATCTTATTTCTCTCTCACCATGCGTGAAACGAATTAACAGTGTAGTTTAAATTTATTAGAACCATCGACGATCGTATGTATTTAACTGTGATGTATAATATGCGGGGTATCGTGTTTAATTTTGTGTATATATATACGGGGGATCAGATAATTATTTGCGATTTATAGTATGAATTATTTCTATGTATACGCGTAACATAGACAATTTATTGTATACCTATATTACCTACCCTTGGTAAAGTAGATCAGAGCAACACCCGCGAGAATGCGAAAGAAAAAGAATTTTCGCAAAAAAGACTGTACCGTTTTCCGAAATTTTCGACTCTTTACGTACCCACCCTTGACTGTTCTTATAGTTGAGCGAAGTTTTTGAAAATCCTCATGATATCGATACTTGTCATATTTTCTTTCCAATTTAACATCGCAGCCTTGTGGGGTTCTGCGAAAACCTTAGGTTGAACATTTTCATCGGCATTCTTGAGTCGAAAATAAAAATCTTAGGCGAGATATTCTTCTTAAGATCAGTTTTGAGTACGCTAAAGATCAGAGAAATGATATACATGTGTATAATATGTATACCGTAATAAAAGAAAAAGCTCGAACTTGAGTTAAAAAATGGAAAAACGTAAGAGTGGCCATGAAGAGAAAAAAAAGAACAGAGAGAGGGAGAGAGAGAGAAGGAAGGACAGCTGCTACTGCTGTTGGTGCAGTGCTGCTGCTGTGGTGCAGGGTCGACTGGGTGGCTGAAATTAATGTTGCCCGCTTAATTGGAGCCACTGAAGTATGCGTGCTACTAGGTGCTTTAGTATTCGTTCAGAGTGCAGCAGGTTGCACGGTGATCGAGGTGCTCAACTTTTTAACCCTTTGGTGACGTAGAAGACGCTGTGAGACCCTATATGACAAAAAAACAAATCATTGTTCCCCGAGTGTTCTCTAGTGCTTGGAACAATTCTTTGCATTTATTTTAGACAAAAAAGAGATTCAAAGATCACCATGAAATATACGATATAAGACAACAGGATCAAGATTTCAATGACAGTGAGAATTTCATAGTACAGACAGACATTAGACATTCATCGAGATCCCATCGGATATGCGACTAGAATTAATATAATGATAAAAAGAACCAAAAACGATCGTACACGTTTTCACATGTGGAGGAAGAAGACTCGAATACTCCGGTCCCACGATTGCTTTTATACATAAACATAAAATTTTTGTACATATATCCTCGAACAAAGTATGTAAAAAAACGTGTTGTAATATTCCAGGAAATCGGTATACATCGCCTCTCTGTAAGGCTTTTCCAAATCTTAATTCGTTAGTATATACATATAAATGTGTACATATCTGTATAAGTATATACACATGTGCGGATACGTAAGGCTGCTGGGCGGTTACCGATCGGCGAACTCTGGTGGTGGTTTTTTGCAACTATGTAATTAGCACCGAGACATGGACGGGGCAAGCCCAACTTCTCGATCCACTTTCGCATAATATTCACGTAGCATTAAGAGCCGCGTGGCAAATTATAAATAAGATCTTTCGACATATATACCGTACCCATATACAAACATATCTATATGTACCTCATATATACAAGCATATGTTACAGTTGATGTTGAGAAAAAAAATTTAGCGAAAAAGGAATATATCTCATTTAACCCGATCACTCGACTCGCCTGCTTTTCGCTGAATATATCCCGTTCAGGAATTGGTTGTCAAATAATGAAGCAGTTAATTGTCGTATTTTGCTGTTGCTGCTGCTGCACAAATCGATATACCCTATCGAGAAATAAGACTTAAACGACTCGCCGCACGCGCTCTTCTTATTTTATATTTTACGGACACGCATTGGGTTCGTCCACGTGAAACGCAAATGGCCAAAAGAATTATTTTCGCTTAACTCCTTCCCTTAGTACCTCCGAGTATTTGTGTAAAATTTTCGATTTTTTCAATTCAATGATACCTATAGCAGTTTAAAGTCAGACTAAAACCTGATATTCGCTTAAAACGCGATTGTTCGTTTGTACATTTTTGTAAAAATTGACCAAAATTGGGTACCTCCATTTTGTGTCTTTTTGCTAACTATGCAAAATGGATTCCTTGTTCCCAAATTTAAAGGATTCTCAATGTGAAATGTGATCACCCACAAACTCTCGGAATTATAGATATTTTACTAGAAAATCCCATTTTTTGGATTTAAACGCCAGAGTTGAAATTAATTCCAAATTTCTGAAATTTCTTTAAACATTTTTTTTATTTGTTTCCGATATGTTTGTTGTAACTAAAAAAAAAAGAGTAAGAAGAATGAGAGAAAATAATAAGAATATGAAATAAATGATAATTTGTTGTATTATGTCTGTATAATTTTTAACCGGTATGTTTTTCTCTTTTTGTTCTCAGGACGAAGTAAGTAGAACTGCTACACCAGAGCAGATGATAAAGATTGCCGTACTTCTAGATGAAAGAGAGAGAAAGAGAGAAAGAAAGAGAGACTTAGAGGTGAAATGGAATCGAGAAAACGTGAGCTTTTGAATCTAACAAAATTTTTACATCAATGTCACAAATTCAGCGTAATAAAAATAAAATTCTTTTTTTCAAACCATTATAATATTTACATATAGGTATTACTTATCACGTCATTATGTGTATTGTATTGTGTGTCGAAATTAACTTGTTATTGTTTTATAATTTATTTAAATTTTCTATGCAGTGATAATCGTACGTATTTCAAGACGAAAGCATACCTATATATTATAATTTTAAGCGCTGTTAATTAGACCCTAATTGGCAAATAAATGATTTTAATTGTTCTATGATACGTAACGTCACATTCGGAACATGATCGAGATATGCGTTTTCCCTTTTCATTTCAACAGAAATTATTGAAAAACAAAAAATCAAAAAACGAATGTATAACGTAAAAGCATGCGTATACCTACATTCAATTTATAAGCAATGTGTAGAATCTAGAAGATGGATTAATGTATTATATGAATCAAATAATAGCATGATTATACATTAACCATTCTTAGAATAATCCTTGAGCAATTACTTTTTTAGTTTTTTTATTATTATTTTTCTTTATCTTTTTTCACTTTATTCGTTTTGAACGCAGTAAAAGCTTTATTTGCTGTATAGTTAAGTTAAGTTACAGCGACATTTTCTCGTCGTCTTAAATCTCATCTCTTAGCTAATACAACGCGAGCAAGTATGAGAGTCCGGCTCTTTAAAGACGACAAGTTTATAAAAAGGGTATTGAATCGGTTCTCGCGATTCTGTGTTATGACTTCAAAGTGGTTAAATGTATATACCTATGTATACGTACCTATGTATTATACGTATACTGCACAGAGGCAAACGCTTTCATGTATATAGGTATATGTATGGATATCTACCGATATAACATTCTCCCGATGAAACGAAGCAGCCGGCTATACGTATACCGATCGCGTCGCGACGCGTATACGTCCCCAATCGGTCTCCAGGAAACTTTCAATCACCGGGTTTCGAGCCGCAACAGCAAAGCAATTGAACGCTCATTGCGCCCATTTACTCGGTATCGCACGTTCACAGAAGCGTGCGTGCTGCACAGCTTTGCTTCACCCCTTTCCCTCCCCTATTTCGTATCCCCCTCACCTATCCCCGTATCTTTTTTCACTTCTTTATTTTCTTACCTCTCTACAATCCTCTAAGATCCTCCTCGTTATTCTCCATTATGGATTTCTATCCGATTCGATCTACGATACAACGCGCCGCGCGACATGTCGAATGGATATGTGGACACACATGAAGATTTTTACATACGCTCGCTTTTGAATTTGATATTATATAAAGCGCCACGCGTCATTGCGGAGATTTGGATTTTAGTGAATTGATATAAAAACTCGCGGAATTCCTCCTCCTGTCGATGTTTTCTGCACTGGAGTAAAATAACAGTGAGAATTCGGTGTAGAATCTTCTCTCGCCGTTGAGTTTATAGTGAAGAGAATCGAGGTTAGAGGTGGCGGGCGGGTAGGAGTTTTAGTATGGGGGAAGTAACGAGCAGCGGTCTAATTACTTAGTCGAGTCAAGACCTCTTCTCTTCCTCCTTCCCTTTTCTCCTTCTCCATCCCTTTCTCGCAGTAGAAGGTATATGTAGGGGTAGTAGAGATAGCAGAAATGCGCGCGGCCGGGAGAAACCAATAACGCTAAAACGTCTTTCCTCAAACAACCACCTACTACTCATCCTCCTCCTGCACCCCTACCTACTTCTCTTCCTTACATTCCAACCCCCAAAGACTCTTCAACAGTCACCCTCTACCCCCGTTACCCTTCAAACCTCCACCACCTCCAGTTACTTCGAACTAAACGGACAACGAACCACTAATTTCAACGAGTTTGAGTTAGACGTTAACCCCTCGCAGTCTATCACGTGGATAAACAAACCTAATCGTAAATTATAACTTTCAACTTCGGAGAAACAAGCTTCGGAAGCTTCCTCATCACCAGCAGGTTAGCTGTTTTTCAATCTCATTTTTTGTATGCTACATATGATCGGGACTATCGATTTATTTCCAATAAAATCATCACGGCTGCAAAATCTTGAGACAACATTTTCTTAATCATCTAATTTATTTATTTATTTTTTGTTTTCATTTATACAAGTCTCACTTGGACGAATGGTAAAAAATCAAAGGTCGCGTGTTGAAAAATAAAAATTTTCGTGAAAATTAATAAAAAAACGTGCCGTAATACAAAACCTAAAAAAAAAGATCTTGAAAATTTTTCGCAATCCATACTCACGGGGGTCTTACCTTCCAAGCTCCGACTTTGCTTCAGTCTCCAGTCTCAATTATATATCGATCTAAATAATATCGTTATCGAAATAAATAATCTCGTAGCTAAACTACGTCTGATGCACCGTCTCCCGGTATGCTTTCAGGTCCTCGAACACGTCGAGTAAAGAGATCTAACGGTGACAGTCGAACGACAGGTTCAACCCCCGAGGAAAAACGTCCTCGAACAGCTTTTAGCGGCGAGCAGTTAGCCCGTCTAAAGCGAGAGTTTGCCGAGAACAGGTACCTGACCGAGAGGCGAAGGCAGCAGCTTTCAAGGGACTTGGGTCTGAACGAGGCGCAGATTAAAATCTGGTTCCAGAACAAACGAGCGAAGATCAAGAAGGCTAGTGGTCAGAAGAACCCCCTCGCTCTACAGCTGATGGCACAGGGTCTCTACAATCATTCAACCGTTCCACTCACGAGGGAGGAAGAGGAACAGGCAGCCGAATTACAAGCCAAATGACAAGCGTAGAATATTATTTTGTCACTTAGCTAACCTATTTTATAGACACGATTCAAGTTCTTACACTACATATAAATGAACGGCTACACTCGACGCACTCATTATTAACATAGAAACCCGTTGTAAAATATTATCGAAGAGAGGGAGAGAGAGAGAGAAAGGAAGAGAAAAGAATGAAGAGACCGCAAAGATTTCATCAATTTCCATCGAAATATTAGATAGATTTTTTTTTTCTTTATTCATCATCCACGTGATGAGTTGTACTTGGTCTCAAAAATGTAACAATATTTTATACACATGTATTTTGTTCTCCTTTATTTTTTGTTCTCGATTCTTCGTACAGGATAAAAAGTCGATTTCATCCTGGAGGCTATATTTATTTGGAAATGAAGAAATCTAGTCCTATCAATACGCTCTGCAAATTGTCCCCCCACCCCCTTTCCCCCTTCCCGTGTAACAATCCTTGTGAAATTAGCCATCGCCGATTTTCAGGTGTGTACAAAATTCGAATGAAATAAAATAGTCTCATGCCATTATCGGTCAATTTAATGCATAGTTTTCGTTTTTTAGTTTTTTTTTTTTTTTATCACGTCCAAAATTAATTCCGACGATAAGATATAAAACCGATACTGTGCGTTACTAATATGTACTTTAAATTTATGTACACTTACGATTTCCTTGGAGAATCGTATAAATTAATTATTTATAATAGATAAGGAATTATTGATTCTCAAATCGATCTCTGGGTATATATTTACTTCTTTTTTTTTTAATTTTTTTTTATCTTTGCGCCGATGATATATTTATAAGAACAACAAATTAACTAACGATATTAAAATTACTACTGATAACCGCAACTATGGTAATATAACAACGCGATAATATTAACATTAATTTATTGTAAAAATGTAAATTATATGAAATTATACATATATACATATATATATACATATATATAAATAAGATATAGTGTTTCATGACAGGCGTGATTTTGCAACGTGCAATAAAATCTAATAATTATTTAGACATACATACTATACGTTATTATACATATTATAGAAATTACCTACCCCGCTGATAATGTGAATTTTAATGAATACATGAAAATAAATAGATAAACGAATAAAAAAGTATAAAATGAGATTGACAAACGCGCGATTGAAGATATGTAACATTAAAAACAATAAATAAATAAATGATAATAAACGAATGACTAAATAAAACGACAAAAATTGAACTAACAATAAATGGACCTGTAAATATCATATTGAAAAATTATTATAAATAGTAGCGTATAATATAATATAATTGTGTATAATATCTAAATCAGCGAGATAATATTGCCTATAGACTGTGTAAAATTAAACTTAGTTATTTATTTACATAATATTATTATATATATTTAAAAATAAAAATATTATAGAAAGGAAAAAAAAATCCGAGGAAAAAATCTATACACTGCAGTACACGCATACATCGAAACACATACACACACGCGTACATATACATACACATAATAGGTATATACATAAATACAAAAAAGATAATACATGTAAGATTATTTAAAAATCAATTAAATATTACCAGTATCAAGTTATTATCAATCCAAATGCTTATAATTATTATCAAATTCCATCGCTTTCCATTGTCCAGTTTACCCGAACCAATTCTTCATAGGACGCAAATTTGTTGACAAATTTTCAAATTCGTAGCTCCAGTTCCTCAGGATCTTCTTCGAGAGATTGGCGAGATCGTGATCTTGGGATTTGTGGAGTACCGCGGGTGGAAAATCCCATAATCTTATATACTAACTATTGTATGTACATGTGTTATACATATGTACACGAGGGTGTTGCAGGGCTGAGTATATAGAGTAGGGGATCTGCAGGCCGCTATATGTACATATTTCTAAGGGCGGGTCGATCGGGCGCCGTTTATGTTCTGCAGGGGTGGAAGAATTGGCCGATTTTAACGCGCATGCCTTAACCCAACTGGGTGGCGATGCGATGGTTTCCTCGGTGGTTTTCAACCTGCTACAGCACGTTGTCAATTGATTTAAAGTCGAAAGGTGGCCATCGCTGATATGAATTCAGCCACGCCTTGAAACGTACACGCGCCTGCTTGAAATAGCCTTCGTGTTACCCTTATAAACACCCAGGGAAGCCCTTAATTCAGATTTCTTCCCGACCCCCTTCGTAGAACTAACCTTAAAATAAAGTCCAAGATTTTTATCGTTACGTCATCTTTCCAATTTCCACACTTATTTCGACACGTATTAAGAATATGTTATTTCAATCACCTCTGAAATCAAAAGTTTCCTTTTTGACTCCAGGTATTTTTGAAAAGCCTGGATGTCTGGATATATGGGATAGATTTTTCGCCCGATCAAATTCGCTGAATAACGAGGGTTACTTTTTTCGTTTGGAATTGAAGCGAAAAAATATTCAACGCAGTCCCACGGCTTATGTGTTTGTTTTTTTTTTTGGTTTTGGCTTCAGAGTTTTCAACCGAACGTCTGGCTTTGATGAATAAGGGTGGCTAAATTCTGGGGCATTTGACATGAGTTTCAGTTTATGACGATTTCCTTTCAGTATCCCGAAATTATTAGCTACCCATTATTCACTGCAATGTCCACAGATACCTTTTGGGGGGCTAATGTATTATATACTCAACAAATTCTCCCTCACATTTACACACCCATATACACACACATATACGTATATCCTTATAAAATATACCTACCTACTCCACTCCGCAACACTAAGGTCTCTAGTAAATTAAACGACTTTGGGGTGAATTCTGTCAGCGTAAGGTACTTAAATAATAGCCAACATCAAAATACAAGCACCGTAAGCAGAGGCGATCGGTCACCGAGTAGTCGATAAACGAATCGCGATAAGGCGTCCGTTTAAATAATATATAATTTATATACCGTATACCCTTGGAGGTGTATACCTGGAGTATTCATTCATTCATCTCGAAAGAAAAACGCTTCCGTTTTACATCGACTTAAAATTCCAACGAAACGTCTCGTGGTCCAGGTAGGATGTGCAGCTATATATACATGTACGGATTATTGCCATCATTTTTTTTCGAAAACTTGAGATTGGAAAGGAGATCTTGTGAAATAAAAAAATTGGAAGAAGATAAATCAAAATTGTGGGATCATTTGAATTCTATACCTTATCTCCTTTGTGTTCTATTTGTTGAAAAATTGTCGATTAATTTTCACCGTCAAAAGAATCAAAATTCGAGTCTTGCAACATCTTACATAGTTCAGAATTTCTGCTTCTTCACTATACTGCGTATTTTACATATTCATGATGTCAGTGGCACTAAGTCTGCCGTATTATATCCTCACCAGTCGTCACGAGTAAAGTAAGACGCTAATACTGGTAGGTGTATCGTATGCAGACGTCGGTGATTATCTTACGGTCTAGCTCCACAAATTCTCATATAAAATATTATTAGATGTAAGTATTTCAGAGCCAACTACCTACGTCAAATTGAAACTACTTACACACTTTTATAGGTATATGAATAATAAATATACCTGTACATATGTTATTCACGATGAGAATTAGATGGACGTATTAAATTAACGCCGATGTCATGATTACGGAGTATAAGAAAAAGGTAAGGGTAAAAAAAGGTTTAAATAAAATGGTTTACTCATTTTGGCATTATTTCGAAACATGCGTACGATCGTCGCGTCGTACATAGTAGCTTATACATCGTGCGACAGCGATATAATAGATATATTTTTTGTTTTACCCTTGATGTGCGTTTACACAGGTTTCTGCAGATGGCGTCGTTACGACTCTGTGGCAAGGAATTTTCGAGTGTGGTGTAAGCTTGGTTGACTCTGCAATTAATGGTAGAGATTGAATCTGGCAGCACCTAAGTTTATAACGTGTGCATGGACTCGCAATCAGCCGTCTCCCGTTAGCGTGGACGTCGTTAAGACGTCGTCGCCCACAGAACGATCTTCCTCTATGTACTTACACCAACCTGCCTATTTATATACCTATATACTCAACATGTACATACCTTTGCCATTGCTATATTCGCACTGGCAAACTTATGTATCATACACATACTATACCCATATAGGTACTGCTATTTGCGTAATAAAAATTGTCCCGACACTGATTCAGGTTGAATTTAATATTTATGTGCGATGTGAGGAACGTACGAGTTCTCTAATTGATTTAACTTCAGGGTACAGTAAAACCCCTTTCTATATTATGGCAAACCGCCGATTCGAGAATAAACTGGAGGTTAGAAAAGCGTTGATACATCATCGATATTTTCTTCAATAGTTTACTTTTTTTTTTTTCGTCGTTGTTAAGTTTTCCCATTAGTAAAATTGGTCAGTACCAATCCTCTCCGAAGTTTCGATTTTTGACTAATGATTACGCATAAAAGTCGTTATGCTGCTTGTTTTTTCTTCTCTTTTTTCAAAGTTCGGTATGGAGTGCCTACGCGTGCATGTATATACTACACATCGTGAATCGTCTTCCCCGTTTGTTATATGAGTGGTCAATACGTCGACGTCAGATTAGCATCGGGGTACTTGACAGCCTCGCGCTTCTGTCTGTCAGTGAAATATCAAAGGGTCAACCGTGAGATGTACCGGTACGATTATTTCCTTGCCCAAAAAAAATCTACGGAGGCGATTCTCAGACTGACTAATATGTCGGTCGACGTGTTTGGCATTCCAACTTCTTCACCAATACCATCATCACCTGCATCTGCACCGCCACCTTAACCGTCGCCGTAGAAACAAATATTAAAATCCAAAGATGGAACAAATTAATAATAACAATGATGATAAATGCAAAAATAATTACAAGTCAAACCCTCCCGTACTACTTTTTTTTCAGTTAATCGTCGAATTATCTCGTTGTAAATAAGTGCGGCGAATAATAATTTTTCTGACTTATTGTAATATTTCACTTCATCGTGTGACACGAGGCACTTTATATCGAACAGGGTTTCTTGGGGAGAAAAATAATACCAATAATAATCACAAGGTACCTATATATACGCATACATACACATGTATACGTGAATTTACATATAGCCCCGATGCTGCATATATCCATACTCAATGAAGTGGTGTAGTTTGGTATAAAATTAGGGGATGCGTGGTGTAGATTCGCGATAGCCGTACAATCCACCTACTATAGTTTTATCATATGAATAGGCACAATCAAACGCCTGAATTAAGCATTTGTTACGTGAAAATTTTGATCGCTGTATTATGTATATATGGACATAATTTGTAGGTGGTGAAGATTGTTCTATAGAAAGGAATTTCTCGTTCGTTCATCCAAGTTGACACTAAATCCGAAAACTGGGCGCACAGGGTTAAAAATAATTTTTTTTATTTTATTGACAAAGGGTTTTATACCCGTCTTAATTTTAAATTTTATTCCATGACGATATCGCGCGTCGTGACGTCATATATGTTTCTTGATATAGCTTTTAAAACTCTGGGGAGGACGTTATCATTAATCCTGATGTGCAGGAGCAGGTAACTAATGCCGATCATCGAAGCAGGCATCATCTGGCGTATTCGGTATCCCTTTTTTCTTCGGAATCAGGATCGGGATCACGATCGGGATCACGAGGATCGGGATGCTGACGCATAATACAAAGTTTAGTGAGTGCGACCCGCGTCCATCAACATCGGCGGGAGCTACCGTATTATATTATCTACATATGAGGAGAAGAAAAAAAAAAAAAACAGATGAAGAAGGCTGCGGTATAAGGAACCTCCGATATAATCTCCTACCAGAATCTTCGTTTCAGACGGCAAAACTAAAGTCCGAGCCGCTCAGTTCCGCACCCCGTAATGACCAGTCACCTTATACGCCTTCCATTCCAAAAACGATACAAACATGTAAACTAATAAAAAAAAATAAAAAAAAAAAACGAACAAAGAATCGCTGGGTTCGAATTCAAATGGCCCGGGTATCAAATTCGCGGATAATTATAGTTTGGTTACTTATTCATTATTATTATTTTATTTTATTCATATATTTCTTTTTATGGTGAATAAAAGCGCGACGATGATCTGCGGTGTATAGGTATATCAAAGTATTATACGTGTAGTTATATATACGTATATAATACATTTGCTTCCGATTTTAGGACTAGCATAACGAAAAGTTGTACGAAATTTCCATTTTTTTCCTTTCCTCTCTATTCTTCTTCTCAGTTCCGATGATTAAATACGGTATGACACGCACATCAGGGCTTTTTCATTCCGCATGAAAAAGTCATTCCAATGTATCACGAGGGGTACCTTTACTTACCTTATATTATATACCTACGCTACCTTCAGTCTTTGGTCGAGCGGCAGATTCTTATCTGGTTTCAAATCCATTTTTAACGACGGAATAGTAGCTGTGTGTATAGTCGTGGTTCCATATTACCTTTTCTCTTCCTCCTGGAAAAGGGAAGTTACGTAATAATAAGACGAAAGGTAAGAAAAATCACAGAGTATAGTAACAATCACAAAACACCTGCGTCAGAAGCTACGTGTTCATTATTAGATTTTATCAATGGTAGAAAAGATATTTCTTTTATTCGTGTCCAAATTCAACCCGTTCATCAAATGCGAGCTCCAATGTTTCACCGCAGATCATAACAGGCACATGATCGGGCCGAATTTCACCGGTCCAATCCAAAAATTCTTCATAAAGCGCATGTCCGGAGGTGAGGATGCGTGATAATCGACATGACGCTAAGAAACTAGATATCACATAGACGGGATTTAAAGAACCCGCTGTCATCTTTAGCTACGAAGAACTTGATCCGTCTCACTTATGTTATACGAAGCAGACGATACGCCAGACGAAATATAACGTGAAATAAAAAACACTTCGGATTTTCATCCATTTTTTTTTTTCCTTTCATTTACTCCTCGCTGATTTCTGGTCACGGTGAACAATAGGAATCTCTACTAAAACCAGAGCTGGAACCAGGGGATAGAATCTAAGGGCTGTGTAGGAATTCCCTGATAAAAGAGTTCGGGGTATGAGTCACTCTCTGGATATCCTCGATTCGATTCCCCACGGAAAAGTGGGAGTAAGAACTCGATATACTATACGGCGAGAAAAAGAAGAAGAAAAAGGAGAAGACACGGGGAAGGGGAAGGGGCGGTAGAAAGGGTTAAATAGAGGGGATAGAAGTAAAAGGGAGAAGGAGAGGGAGAGAGGATAAAAAAAGAGAGAGGACGAGAAATTCTGGAAGGGAGAATCGAACCCGAGACCACACACGGTGCTCCACGCGTCTGCGACTCGCTTACATTGCTTAATTGTAAACGGCTCAGCGGCTCTCAGCTCACGGCGATTTTATACGCGGATAAATCATCGCGCTAAGATTAAAAAAATATTCGTAAAACAGAGAATAGAAAAAAACAAAAAAAAAACAATTTAATCAATCAATAAAAGAAAGGATAAATAAAAATCAAACAAAATGGAATGATGCACGCTACCTACGATTTTATCGGGTGTATAAAATATAAAGAGCTTTGATTTTTATCCACCTATTTTTATTTTGTACTTTTTTTCTTTTTTTTTTTTCAAATTTATTATTCGTCTTTCTGACTGTCGAATTATTTTATATCGACATAATAAACGCTAGGTTAGCCATCGGTATAATAAAATGTACACTTTTGTTCCTAATATTATGAGAAAAAAGTTTTATGACCTAATTATAATAAGAAAAGTTTAGAAAATATTAAGTAAACCTATAAATAAATTGTGGCTATAAGAGAAGAAGAGAAAGAATCATAAAAATAAAAAACAATTGATATCACAAAACAAAGCAATCGTGAAATGAAATTCGGTGTAGATAGGTATACAGAAATATATAATTTGCATGGGGAACGTTGTGTGTATGTATGGGAATATAGAGTAGAGCGCGTCTCTGGAGCGAGTTGAGTTTCCTTATCGACTGCCATAATTAATTCCATCGATCCTCGACGAGCGATGTGGCGGTTCCAACTAATTAAAGCAAGAGCCTTTTGGACCGATCTCCTGTTCTACATTCCTAAAATTTTATTCACTGTGTGCCGCATCAGAATCCGACGCCCCACGCCGCGCGATCCTGAAACAACTGAACAACCCATCGCATATATCCGATCTCGTATCACCCGCTGAAAGGACCCGAAAAATCCTTTCTTTTTCTTCCATTTCTTCTTCTTTTTCTTCTTCGTCTGCTAACGCCGTCTCTCTTTTTCCTCTGCTGATTCTGCGCCGTGAATATATCATGAAACAAATAAAAAAAAAAAATGAAAAACCATTCACGCAGGTTATTTGGTCAAGAATTTTCAAGACGAAAAATGGAGGGTTGGTAAGTAGCTGGTACAAGTGGTTGCACTTATATTCACTTTCGTTTTCCATACATGCGTAGAGATATTTATATTTGATTTATGTAATATATCCGTACAATCGCCGATAGGTCGATGATATCATGATCGATACCGGAAGTAGATGGGCCACCCACGACCAGGTGGCTGTCAGTTCAGCGCAAGAGGGACTCAACTTATTTTCTGGGCAGGGCAGCAGGTCTCAAGGTTCGTTTGATAGCCTTTTTTCACTCCACTCTTCGCTCTGGCCCATCCATATCGTAGCACGCTGGATCTAAGCAGCAACTCACCGATGACGCCGCGACGCCTTGATTTTGTCACATCATTATTGTGCCCCGCAGGTATACGTCGAACTCAATGACGTTCGTATCATTGTGGGTACCTAACCTATACGTATATTATAATGACCTGAAAGTGACTCGTCTTAAATTTCTGCGATTGATTTTTAAACGTCAGAAATGGCCATTGCATAGGAGTCAATTACGTGGAATTGACATGATCGAAAATCGTTCGTAATACACTTGATTCGGTTAGATAATTTTTATGGTATGGATTTGAAAATTTTCATAATTTGTTTAACAAACGCTTTTTGAATGCCCAAAGGGACGTCAGGGACACACCGTTCACACGGTCAGGTTTTAAACTTCAGACGCCGGGTTCTCGGATTCTAGGAATCGAGACTGGAAGGACAGACTAAACGGCGCCCGGGTGAATCCCCGAAAAAGATCGTCGACCTTATAACGTCCTATATACATATAGATATATTTACGCGTTTCACGCGTGTACACCAAATGAAATAGCTTGGAAATCAAACGTTGAGAAAAAAAAAGCTTCATCCTCAACGAAGGCAAAATGATTTTACCAATTGCATGATGATTTTTTTTTCATCGACTATAGGGGGATATACTCCGTGTGATCTTAGCTTTGGAATATGAATTGATTCTTGAAAACGCGCACTTCACAGAGAGAAGAAGCGCATAGAAAAAAAAGTAAGCTATCTTCGGTACTCGACTGAAGTAATTAATATCTTTAATTACCAATGACACCAATTACCTCTATCCCCATATACGGTCTTTGATCCTAAGGCAGTAAAAGAAGAAGAGGACGAAAAAGATGAAGAAGAAAAGGGAGGCGGGGCTGGATTATAATACAGGGTCGTATTAAAATTCGAAAAATACTTTTCCAGATATTATAAATCTCGGGATCCCAACACGATGTGAAAAAACTTCAATTTATTTTTCAATTGACTAGACTGAAACGACTTTTGTCCTCATAGATCATCGGTCTTGGAAAATTTCTGCGAAAAAACAAAATACAAAGCAAAACAAAAAATCAAACTTAATTTTTAACCTGTTCAATTTTCGATAATTCAGGCTCAAGAAATCCGGTCCGTATATTATGTTATTAAGACAAGCTCAATTAAAAGAGCAGCCGTATATGACTGACTACGTTATCAATTATACGATTTTGAAAAATTTCTACAAAAGCCCGAGTGAATATGAAAAAATAAAAAAAAAATAAAATAATCACTGATAAATTAATGAGTACATTTTCCAGACCCTCGAACAGGTGCGCAGATCCCGCTCGACCGAGAGACCCTCCACATATTGAAAATAGTGTATAAACTTTCGTTTAGAACCTGCAGCTCTTGCCGGCCCTGGGCATGGTAGCATGACACAGCGGGCCACCCATGCCGTCGTGTTGCGCCCGCATCTATCACTGTACCACCTCGTCCTTCTCGTTCTTCTCCTGGACCACGTCCTGCACCGGCTCAAGAGTTCTTTTTTCGTTTTCGGCCACCTAACAAAGGTCGCTGTTTACCCTTTGTCGTTCCAATCGTCCAATTACCATCAAATCCGTTGTCAATTACTTTGTAAGAATCGAGAACGGGCCCGAACCGCGCTGCTCCGCGGTGCGACGAGCGGCCGGATTAAACGATCTCGCTGAATTTTTGATCGTACACGGATGTGCAGAGGAATCAGAAACGAAAGGGCGGGACCCACGACAAAAGTTCTCGTATGCTGCTCCAAAAGTGAAGTGAAATAGATAAATCCACTAATTAAATGTGTAATATGGTAATTTAAATCGAAAACTTTATGAAAATCTAAACTTCTAGATCGATTACTTTCATTTTCGTTGACTTACCTATTTCTGGGTTACTGGATACTGGTTTCTTTTTTTTTTTTTTCTACTCTGCTGTTTAATTCATTATCGGGGAAAAAGCAGAAGAAAAAAAAAAATCTCATCATTTCTTATACCGCATTGAGCGTTGACAAAAACATTTATCATACTTGGTTGATCGAACAGGTTAATTATGTGAATTTCATCACTATACGCGCTACCGCTCACGGTGTAACGACAGTTCACCCAGAAAATTTTGAAGAAAGAAAATTCTAAAGTAATCGAGGTAGGTAAAGATGTCCGCGAAATTTTGTCGTTATAACTTCTAATAAATATGATGGAATCGTTACGCCACGGAAGGTAGATTTCATTTGAAATCAGAGCAGCTCGTACACAATTAGGCAATAAGAAAAAAATTAATGAATTTGTACCAATATTGCAGCTGATTGAATGGTGCATTTCAGGTGGCGGTACATGCATAACGTATTCGCATTTATGCATACGTATATATTTATGTGCTATAGAGCTACTCTTGTTTGGAGAGTGAGTGATTGGTAAGCGGCGCGCGATGCGGTCCGAAGACTACGGGAGGCGAATCACACGGTGGTCAGTGGTCAGCTGGAGTGGTCGATGGACCCTATTAGTCAGGAGATGAGCATCTCTTACATGAATTTACACAACGACCTCTGCACCATCACCAACCAACTCTCAACTTACAGATAGACTGCAGGTGTGCGAAAGTGTAGACGCATAAATACGTGTATGTATACGAACCGTAACACGTAAAGACGATATATGTTCACGAAAAGCTGGTACTAGAACCTTATATGTATACTCGCAATGAAACAAAAAAAAAAAGAAGAAACTTACAACAAAAAAATAGAATAAATAAATAAAGAAATAAGAAAGGATAACCGATCTTCCTCATCAGAAGCGTATTATGTTTCTGCCAACTCGCTCATCTCTTATATCAAGCTTTTTTCGTCTTGTCTCCGGTTTTTTATTATTTTTTAGTATCCGTACATTTGCAGTAATCATGGAATCGAGCATATCGGAAATTTATGTTCTACAAAATGGCCGAAGTAATATACCTACCTGAATTGAATAAATCGTAATTATAATCTAAATGAGTGAAATTTGTTCAATGGTTACAGTTTCTGTTAAAAAAATATTTCCATACACTACTTCAACTGATTATTAGAAATTTTTTTTTTTCATTGAAATTATTATTTTTTTCTTTATCGATACATTACTGAGATTGAAACGAATTTTTTCTGGTAAAATGATCATGTGGGTTGTATTAGAACAGCGAAATCCAAAGCAAATTCCTATTCATAATCGAGCGATATGATCGTTTTGTAGATACAATATACATAAATTCTTTAATTGACGGGTAACTTTAAATAATATGATGTTGTTCCGTATGATATTTAATTGTTGACGTACCGAATTGATTACCTAATTGAAACTAAGAAACCCTCATTAAAACTATAACAACTCGCTCTCGCGGTATTAGCGTCTCGACGCCATGTATATGCGCGACGCGACGCCGCGTGTAATACAAGTTTTATAAGCTTGAGAGTTAACAAACTCATTTATTCTACTTCGATTTGATTTAATATAACATCTACATATCGTACGTACATCGAAAAAGATTTTTCCAAACGTATGTATAATTTTGATTAATTTATAATTATCGTAGGTTTTTTTTCAAATACATTATTTTTGTCGAGCGAATGAGAAATCTGAATGATCTTTCCTACTATACGCAAAACACACGCGAAAAGGACTCTCGCGAGGATCCTTGGGATTTTTTAGCACCGTGGCGGGGTTTGGGTTTAAAATAACCTTATCGAGAGCAGAATCTTGGCCGGGTAAGATACCGGTCAGTTGACCATTGACCACGTTCTCAGCAGTTCGGACACGAGCTGGCGATGCTTGGATCGGGGTATTTCTTTCATGTCACCGCATTATCACGTCTAAATGCCTTTAGTACCCATTACAGGTAATAAAACCGTGAGCTGCTATCCTCGAGGAACGAGAACAGCACTTACGTTATACGTGAAACCTCATCACGATGATTCAGCGACGTTGCAAATATTTATTTTATTTATTTAGCTTTATTTAACTTTTTTTTTTTTTCTATTTCAGTTTTCTTCACAAAGAGAAAACAAATTATTTACAATTATCCCAGTCTATGGTTGTACAATAAATCGGTAGACTATAATTACATCGGACATTTATACTTGAATATCTACACATAATTTATATAAGTATGTATGTATAATGTACTTGACTTAATTCGATGCTTGTTCTGATGTGAATTTCTGAACACGTGCAGTAGTTTATAAGTGAAACAAGAAAAGAAAAAAAAAATGCACAAATATCAAACACGTACGTACATAATATATGTTAGGTATGTTTTTGAACGTTACACAGTAATAAAAAAAAAATTAAAAATCTCGTTGACATCGCGTAAAGTCTTCGTAGTAAAAAAGCTGAGCGATATGATAGAATTTTGAGAGAAGCTGTCGTCGAAGTGTTTTAAAATAATGCTATGCACACGTCATACTCACCCGCGTCAATCGTCAGTTCGTTGGAAAAGCAATTCTGTGAAAAAGTAAAATAGAAACAGAACTTTCTGTCGGTTATAACCTTCGAAATTTCAGTCGGGGGTCTAATAAGCTGAGGAGTTGAAAAATTATTCGGATTCAACGATGATTAATATTTTTTTTCGGCGAATTGTCGATCGCACAAATATTCAGCCCAAAATGATCAGACCGATCCACACATGTCAGAATAAATAAGATGAAATCTGATTACTTACGAAATTTTTCTATTTTATTTTATAGGATCTTATAAGGATATTCTTATTAAAATTCGACGAGGTATTTTAGTGGGGGGAAAAAAACCGAAAAAAAAAATCGTTGGATACAAGTTGATTTTTTTTTGGTTTTTTATTTGTCTTGATATATTTAATGAATAATATGGTATGTGTTTGGCGTACATTATATTATGTCTGTAGAATAAAGCTGGATGGTGTAGATCGGTGAAGCGTAAGTTATGGTTTATGAGGTTGGGTAACCGCGATGATCTATCGCCGTGGTTGGAAGCCAGCGATAATCCAACAGCATACCCGTATAACCACCATGAGGTGTAACCCCCATTATAAATTCTACTATGCCAAGACACGATCTCAAATACTAGCCACCCTACGTGCCCACGCCAAAGTTAACCGGGACGACCTAATGGTCCTGATAGCTCCCGTTCTCACTTATCTTTCACTCTACAGTCGTCAGGTTTATAATATTCACAAACTGAAACGACCAGGTTCAAGATCCTCAAGATCGTTAATCAACTTAGCTTCCCATGGAAATTAAAAGCCCAAAATTGTTATTTGAATCTTGACCTCCATATCCCAGAGGTGTCTTGCTTTCCTCAATAAGAATAAACTTTCCAAAAGACATCAACCAGCAAGGAGGAAAAACAAAATACTAGGCCGATTTTTGCGAAGAATTTTTTAAGAATCGAAAGCGTCGTTTCGGAAAATTTTACGTGTGTCGTTTTTGAAACGGTTTCCATATTATACTTTCCTGATACCGACTTCAACAATGGCCCCTGAATTGTAGAACTTCAGTTTGATGAATTTGTTGGGTATCCGACTGTTTCTGAGACGCCGATTCGAGTGGCTGAGAGAGATGGGAAGAAATTCAAGAATCATTTGTCTGTAACGTCGTTCACTTTCTGAAATAGAATACACCAGTCATCCCCCTCATCTTCTGATTCAATGCGTCGGTGTGGTTATTTAATCAAACATCTCCGCATCAGAGATCGTTTTGGGGTAGAGTGCTGGAGGAGAGAAACGCTGCGGAGAAGGGTGTTGCGGCGTGAAATAGGGTGAGTTGGTTGTTCTTCCCCACATGTAAACCTATTGCTACTCTCCCCAGGGAATATGCTGTTGTTGGATAACGACACGCCACTTACTTTTCCGTCAGTTTATCGGTGGTACGGCTTATGTACATGTATATGTACTCTACATGTTTTTCTTCACAGTATTATATACGCAGAGACGAATCGTATGGCGAGAAATTTGTCGGATTAGGGGAGCTCACTGATAAATATTTAGTACAGTAGCAATAGAAATAGGGGTTCAAACAATATGCTATCGCAGCAGGAGTATTACATACATAGGTAAATTAGGGTAGTAATATTTTCAGCTTTCTTATTCAATTCTAAACCCCAATTCGGAAATCAATGTTCGAAGAAGTTCCCTGTTCGGTTGTTTTAGACCCAAAATCTTTCGTGAAAAAAATGTTGTTTCGGGGAATTGTATTATACAATATTTTCGCTCTCTTATCCATCGTCGTTCCGGGACTCGTTTTGCAATTGAGTCAAAAAATTGTATTCGAAATTTTATCACCGGCCGATGTAGTTGGACTAGAATATCTACACTGCAGCGGCGACTGAATTCATCTTCATTTAATTCCGAATTTAAACTTTGGTTGTGAAGTGCCTCCTTCTTCCGTAGCGTCGAGACTTTTTAATTAACTATTTCTTTCTTCTACCCGCTTCCTCTTTTCTTTCGAAATTTTCCTCTAACCTCCCCCTGCAGTGAACGCGTACTTTTCCTCAGCGGGAAACGGGATCACGGGATTTTTAGCTCTCTTCTCATTTCCTTGAGAGATCGTAAATTCGTTGCGGATGACTCGACTCTTCTTTACTCGTGTGCAGCAACCGTAATTGCAAGTTGAAAATAGTTTTTACGAATTTTCTTAAAGAACCCGAAGAAAAAATCCGGCAAATATAGTCTAAATTCACATAAGCGAATCGACTACGTATATCAACTTTATCATCCTATACTCTCGATGTAATTGACAGAAAAGTGTAAATTTCAGTTGAAATGCTGCGTCCGATTTCGAATGGCGTACTGAGAATAGTGAACACTTTTATAACAACTATTTTGCCAGACGATCCCCCAACAGTTCCAGTTAGGGGAGTAGGCAAGTTTGAGGAATCCTGTAGCTAAGAAAATAGGGGCGGGAGTTTCCTCTTAACTTTGGAACTCACGCGGGTACTTTTTACGATCTGTACGTGTCTATTAGTCTCATTAGAATTTTAAGGGTTGGTTGGTTGTGCCGCGGGGTTTTTAGGACTTTTCCTGCTAAGGAATATTAGACTCGACAGTCGAGTGTTTTGCAATGAAGAGTAGGGTGGATGAAGAAAGCGTAAAACTAAGGCAGAGCTTCTCGGAACATCCCTTTACCATCCCCACCCTTGGATACAATACCAACGCTACGAGGGTCGTTCGCGAACAGGACTTTATTCTCGGCAGAGTCATTTGCTTTAGGATTAATTAAAGGATTTGCAGGATTAATTACACCGAATAGCCCTCGCCTCGTCCACGTCCAGCTCTACAACACCACCCACCGTAAGCATTTAACCCCTTCAGAATTTCCACCTCCCCCCCTCTGCCCCCTGAAAACACCAAACGCTGCGTCGGTGAATCTCTCTCGGGAATTAGGTATCTGACGTAAATGGCTACTTCCCACCTCGCAGCGTGTCAGAGTAGATAATTTAGAGATATATACTCTCTACTATCTTATAGAGATAAAAATAGTTTCCGAGTTTTCAATATTTTAGTTTCATTTGATTTCTATATTATTTTCTTCTTTCTCGATACAATAATGATGAATTTTTGTTACGCTCTTTCTCAGCGGTGGTCCATGAAGTGAATTACGGGTAGTTTGAAACGTAGGCAGGTGTTTGGTCTAGAATATACATGCATTATTTATGAACGATGACTTTGAAGAATTTTTTCGAAAAAATAACCAAAGACTCATCCGAAACATTTTTCATGAATTTATACACCATCGTAGCACGATCTACGCACTACACATATATGTATACTAAAATGTTATTCTACACGTACACGGCCGAGTATAGAGCTATATAGAGATCGAGGTGGCTGCTGCAGGTTGAATTGAAATAGTTTCAAACAATTATCATCCGAATCTCCCACCTCCTCTTACATTTTCCCTCTTTTTTAGGGTGCGCTGTCCGCGTTTGAATCAACCAACCCCTGTCGCTGCCCACCCTTATCAAATCCCGACACCTTTTCCAAGTCGGCCCTATAGACGTCTATTATTCGAGTTTCTGGTAAATGGTGCGAAAAATATATATAGTATATAAATTTTTCTTTTTCTTTCCGAAGAGAGAGAAGATAAGGAGAAGATGGAGAAGAAAAAGATTTTAAACGATCGCCCCTGGTATATGCGGTTGTGCACGATTTTTATTTTATGTTTCCCCATTTGTAGATATATTAAAGTGATTCAAAAAGTGCGCGTGAAGGAATTAGCGAACGATACAATATAATCGTGCGCAACACGGTTGGATTTTCAATGACGTATCGAGGGTGCAGCGGCGCTACTATTACGCCCATGTTTATTTAAGTTGAAGTAATTTGATCAAAAATTTAATCAACTTGAATTTTTCAACGGTTGTACATGTATATATACATCTATATACCCCACATGCACATGTATACCGCTTTATACCTAAAGCGTAGAGAGCGCGTAGCGAATCGGCTATGCGGACCAATAAAAGTCCAAAGAATTTTCCTTCTGTCACCCAACACCCTACGCTACGTTCCGGCTGCACCCCCGTCAAAAGTCGTCCACATCACCGGGATATTTCCCTCTTTTTTCCTCGCAGCTCTCCCTTTTTTCTTTTAATTTCAATTCGCGGCTCGAATTGTGTACATCTAAATTCGCGTCAGATGATCATCTTTCGGATGATCTAGATCGCGCCATGGTTTAACGCTCAAAAAGAAGAACCGAGACTCTATTTCGATTTCCATCGAATAAAAATTCCAAAGTGAGTTATCGGGTAGGTGAATGAAAGGGAGCAATTATGGACTCTGTTTTTCGACAAAAGTTTATACGAGGACTTTTTTCTGTCCGGTAAATTAGGAAAATGAAGGAAACTCGGTTTTTCTCTGCATGAAAACTGACGTCAAAAGTCAAACGCTCGAGGGACAAGCTAAATTGTCCGATCGGGCTGAAATCTCGCGAGGTAATTTTTTCACTCCCCAAATAGAAGAAGCTACGAGGGATGAAACACGAAGATTCAATTAGATTCCCGTAAAAAATATCAAACTTACCTAATGCAAGGTTTGATAAATTTTTTATATCCAAACAATTTTCACTTTTTTTCGATCATAGTGACGTCTAAGTTTCAAGTCAATCAAAGGCCGACAATGAGACAGTAGGGTACGTCCCACTGATCGAATCGGAGATTGACATTTCGCCTCGAAAAAGTGTGGAGATTACTACGAAGGATACTTCAAATTGTTTTTCGTATTCGTATGTTTTTTTGTTTTTTTTTTTCTTCCGTTGATGGGGGATTAGTGCAGGGCTTGAGTTTGGATTATTATATCCATCGGACACGTCATGTATGCATAAGGATGAGAATATCGTAGTTGAAAGTAGCCGAGGTGATCGGCGATCGGTCATTCTTTCGGTGAGATCTATATGGCGCGTGCATACCGCAAGGGCATTAATGAGCCGACAGGCATTCCTCTTTCGTTTCTTCTCCTCTCTCTTTCTTTCTTCATCTCGATCTCAGTCTTCTTCTATTTCTCTTTCTCGATTTTTTTCTCCTCTCCTTTTCTTCCTCTTCTTCTCAGCTCGTTGGGGCCAAAGCCAGCGAGCGCGCGATCACGTTGGGTGGTCCGCGACGTAACCGCGCATGCATCCTACATACCTATATGTACATATAATGTATGTATATACATATATATCTATGCATATGTGTGCGTTCGTATGCATGTAAGCCATATATGCCATCCTCTTACGTACGTATAGGTACACATATGTATGGGTATATATGTAGTATATATAAAATATCCACCGCAACCGGGTGTCCCGCAAGCCGCGTCGCACCGCCCTCAGTATTTCTTCTGCCCAGATGTTACCGCTGTTTTTCTGATCTGCGCAGATCTGCGCGAAAATTTGTTCTCTGTTTTGCTGGAAAATCTTTATAGCAGGTTGTGCAGATGATGATGATGATAATAATAATTATTATAAAGAAAGAGAGAGACGAAGAAGAAATTGAATGATCGATGGACGAGCCATGCGATATAACATATAACCAGATACATGTATCATCTACAGATGAAACGAAAGCAATTATTCGGAATAATATCTAAAGCATATGAGAATGTACGCGGCAGAGTATAGATATATTCATACACATGCAGTATACAGTGTTTGCTTTTGACGAATTCTCGAGCATAAGGAATAAAGGCGAAGCCGCGAGCAAGCGAATTACGACCGAGTCAAATTAAGGTGCGGGTGGTTATTAAATGAGGAGATAGACGCGTACCGAAGGTTTGTTGGTTTGTTGGGTTAGTTTCTCGGTACAAAGCAAACCCAGATTTATTGCCCGGAGTTTTAGGAATTGAGAGAGCGTTGCAAGGGAACCGAGACCACTTAGCGGACTGTAAATGCGTCGAGTATTCACCACGCTTTTAACGTTCGTAGTATGTCACTCCATAGATCACGTGAAATGAAATGAAATGAAATGAAATGAAAATGAAAATGAAAGTAGAAGAAATGAAAAAGAAAACAAAATGGCAAGGAAAAGCTCACTTCTGCAAGCTCCCGCTAATGCGGACCTTGCTCGAGTTGAGAATTTCGACCAAAGGATTTCTCTCTTCTCTCCTTCTCTCCGACGCCTGCAACCCGGTAAAATGATACTCGCTGCGCGCGGTAGATTTAGTCGGGACTATATTTCCACCCTTCCGTATAATTGCTGGTTTAAAGTCGCGACTATACGGCGTAACGTCATCAACTGGTTACCCTAACGACCTCAAATTGCAAGCTCAGTATGTATGATTCGTTAACGAATTATTATATTTATAACATAATGATTGGAAAATCTAAGGGGCGCGGTGAGTCTTTGAACCTCCGGTCAAGTCCCAGATTTTGCAATGTGTATATTACAGGTAAGTACATGTAGTCATTTTTTCCAGATCTTAATTGCAGAAAATTTAATTAGCTCCCGAAACGAAAGTTATTTCTTCTTAACGCGCAAGAAGAAAGAATGAAGAATAAAAAAAAGATAAGAAAAGCCACAGTGGCATGGATTCGAATTATATGGATGTATAAAAATGCATGTATATATCTACACATATTTATACATACCTTTTATATACGCGCTATACACGCTACCGCGACGAGATTGTGTATATACTGTGTATACCTGCAGTGCGAAGACCATCGAATTATATTCATGGTGGAGCAGAAGCGATGTCTCGTGTTCGTTTATCTCGGTACCAGAATGTTCGATTCATTAGAGTTTGAGGCTGTGCAAGGGGACCCCATTCCGATATACCTGCAGTGCAGTGCAGTCCGTACACATATATATGTATACTTGCGTTATACCTGGACCTGTTTGTAGGTATATATGGAAAACATTTCTGATCCCATCTACGATTGCAAAGGGGTTTACAATTTCCGTAACAACTCGTCGCTCTCTTTCATTTATTTGTTCATTTCGGTTTTTATTTTTTATTCCAGATGTAAAAAATTTCTTCTTTTTTCTGTTTTTTTTTCTCTTTTCTCCACTCGACATGAATAATCCCCTGCTGCACTATTAGCTTCGCATTTTTATTTTTTGTTAAACTTTTTTCTACCGACTAATAATCTTTCATAAATAAAATCTCTCTCTGCTTGGGCAGGAAAAATTGGAAATTTCAGCAGTTTCTCGATCGATTTTGAAGAAAATAGCTGCGCACGGGGGTGTAGCTATACGCGATATGTTTAAAGGAAAATTGGCGTTTTCTAGTTGTTCTATTTATTCTTGGTAGAGCCACTAATCTTTCACTAATGGTAGAACAAGTTCTGAGGGTAGATGCGGAGAAGCACAGCAGCTGCCAATTACCAAAAGTCATGATACTCCGCACGGTTTATACTCTGACACAGTGCCAAACAAACGCTTTCTAAATACTAACGAAACGTCAACGTCGTTTCCACGCCCACGAGGAAAGAGGACGTTTAGCGTCTCGAAAATTAAACCAAAACCAAAACCAAAACCCTTGAGAGTATATACGTATATAATAAAATACGTGTGTATATGTATATGGTTATGTACGAGGAAACCTGATATCGCTCTATACGCAGTAACTCCTAATTGCCGTAATTAACATAACGCTATATACTAAATCCAATACCCATATGTAGTTTATTTTCATTCTATTAATTTATTTTATTCTTAAGAATTCGTAAAATTAACTGCGAAGGGGTGAAAACACCGAAAAAATATGTCGCCTTCAGAATTAATTATTCGCAATAATACCGTAGAATCATGAAAGAGACGAAAAACAAACTATTGAGTCCAATCGAGGGCGATAATGGCCGAAAACCCCCATATACATGTATAATATAATCGAGGGACCGAATTGAGACGAGTACAACCGAGCAACGTGCTTGTCGAGAGAAGATTTTAAGGAGAAGAAGAAGAAAAAAACGAAATCAACATGGAAAAAGTGAAGACAAGAAAGATTCAAACGTGACATTCAAAGGCGGGGAATTAATTGATGGCTCATTAATTATCGATGTTTCAGAATTTAGTTAGAGAAAGCGTTCAGAGCAACTATATACATATGTATAGTATGGCTGCATTTAGTGTTAAAATATATATTCCGCAAACGTATCGTGGCGCGAGTCACCACGGGGAATATTAATTAGTACATAAAAATTTATGCGAACTTCTTGATCACAATTCGCATTATGTACGCTACAGATTCAACAGCGAAACGATATCTCTCGAGTCGCATTTGGTATCGCGCCTGCTTTTGCGAACTGCACTATATGTATACGACGAGCGATGTAAATAGTAAGTACGATAAATTGATCGAAAAAGAACAACGGCAGTAACGAATCAAGCGGAATTGAATACCTGTACAGACGTTGTTTGGAATAAGAGAAATATAAAAAATTTCGAAAATTCCACGGGGACTCGACAACCCTTTGATCCGGCTATTTCCATTTCTACATCATCCCGGATCGAGATTATCGAGATGCTGACATCGAACGTTTTTTCTTCAATTTTTTATTCCTTTTTTGTTTATCTTTTAAATCAAGGTTCTTGCTTACCGGCTGAAATATGAACTTATTTTGATAAAAATCCATTCAATTAGCGAAGTGTAGAGTATATCGCTCGTTTGTGATTTAAAATCGTGAAAAGTCACTTATGCGCAGGGTAAAATTCATGGATAAAAAAAAACATTAAAAACACATAGATTCTTATCGACAGCGTTTACATTATATATTGCGATCGCGTATACGCGATTCATAATTCACGCGATAATTTGGTTAATTAAACACACTCTTCTGCGCCATTATATTATATGGATTAGTTCGACATAAAATTATAGAAGAGTACCTTGCGATTATGTTCTACAATTCATATCGAAACGAACTATAAAAATCGATCACTGTAATTATAATTTTATGAAAGCATATAAGTCGTTGAGGGAATCACATTAATTCACCATTTTTCACGAATGACAAATTCTACCCGAAAATTTGTATAATTCTCTATATTCATCGAAAAGGATTCGAATGACGTTTTGTTTTTTTTGATTAATTTTTTTTCATTGTACTTTTCTGTGTGTAGACGTGAAAACATTTAGCAGTTTTTCGAATTACATGACTTACACCCTTTTTGCACCAACCCCTTGAATTGTTATTGCGATTATATCGTACTCTGCGAGCATGTGGTTGTGCGCCGACATAGTATGTATCTGGACATAAATAACCGGGCAAGTTGTCAGCCCATATCGTATTTAGCAGCGTTGGGATGGTAGGAAAGAGATAGAGGAGAGTGGGAAACTGCAGTAATGTGTAATTGCTGCTATGGGTTCTAACGAGTTGAAAACGGGCCGGAATGGCCTGCGGTTGGGTCAGCGGTCTGCCCTGGCGTACCCATTAGGGTTAGGGGTTGGGGTTCTCGGGGTCGTCCGTTGCCTACAGTGGCTCACTGAATTCCCTTACAACACCCCCTCCGTCGGTGTCAACGCTTTTACTCTACCACCACAAATTAATGTGCAAATATACCCCGCGGCAGCTTCTTCTACTATATACGAATTATTATACGTGTAATTCAAGTTATGGCAATATTTTTTCGACTCTATTTTGCAAGTCCAAGTCTCGCCCGGAAAATCGATGCCTGCATAGTAAGTAGAGAGTAGAAGAGAATGAAAATATCGCCAAGGTTTCGGACGGACAAGAAATATTCGGATGCTGCTGATCAAGGGTTACGAAGATTTGCAAACCCCTTGCTTCAAATATCGCTACCTCGAAATGACACACTTGCATCTCAAAACTATGAATTTCCCATTGTATAATCTGTACATTAGAATGACAGTTTTCTTTGCTTTTGGAAATTGACAAGGTTTTCTTTTATCCATAAACAACCAGTTTAACAATATCATAATCGTACTTTAATAATTCTCACCAAATCGTTTGACAGTGCAGACTAATTATATCTATTTACATAATATTTTTATATGAATATAATATCTATTTCATATAATATATGTACTGATGAGATCGTTTCTATGCATCACCCCAAAAAAAAAAAAACTGTCTGAAATGACCTTTATATCATTACGATAATAATAATTATTACGATCTTAATAATAACAATGATAATGATAAAATGTATTTTGTACATGGCGTGAAATAAATAACTCGCAATTTTTTTTCTATCTATACTATGTACAAGATCTAAAATGTATATAATATAACCTACTATATTGTATAATGTAAGATATACGCGTAAAATTTTTCACATCAACAAAATAAAATATATAATAATAAATCAGTCTATATAACATAAAATATATACATGTATATGCATGTTTTACACCGGACTTTGCGATTTTTCCTACATAGATCATTTTTATGTAAATCTCATTACAATGAATCTCTCATCTCATTTAGTTTTCAAGATCGATTTTCCTCCGGTGAAATCTCCTCTCCGTCTTCGTCGACGGGAACCGTTGAATGATTGTAAAGTCCTTGAGCCATGAGTTGAAGAGCAAGTGGATTTTTTTGCCCCGTAGATTTCTTAATCTTAGCTCTTTTGTTTTGGAACCAAATTTTAATCTGAGCTTCATTCAGTCCAAGATCTCTGGATAGCTGTTGTCTTCTCCTTTCGGTGAGGTAACGATTTTCTGCGAATTCCTGTTTGAGACGTGCCAATTGCTCGGCGCTAAACGCTGTTCTCGGTCTCTTTTCTTCCGATGATGCATTTTTGTCACTCCCACTCGATCTCTTTACACGTCGCGTCCTGGGTCCTGTAAATTATAATTAAAATTTTATTTATTTCCACATAATTCTTCGAGAATTAAAGAAAAAAATAGAAAAAGGATTCAGATGCCGATGAGCACCGATGCAGTGTAGATTCAAAGGGAGAATTAGAAGCTGAAGATAAAAATGAGAGGATTAAATACCGAATGCCCCCGGAAATTTTATACGAGAAAAAATTGCCCACGAACACGCGAGAGCCCTTAAGGAATTCCGATAGTTTCTGTTACTCTATCTTCTCCATCTATCCGCAGCTTTCCCAAGCTAATTCTTCGGGTTGCATATGCTCCCCAAGTTTTTTTCTCATAATATCGAATAACGATATTATAAATGACAAACTATGATGGACGCTTTGTAAAATATAATGGTAATGATAATTACACTAGAAAATAATGAAAGATCATATTGGAATCTACCATGCATATCACATACCCCTCCCCCCTCCCTTTCCACCACTTGAATGGTGAATTCTGATAATGCTACGTTGTTAATTTTCAGAAGTGCGTGATCAATTATTAAAACAAACGACTAATGTTAGTACCCGTATTTCAATTCTAGTCTTTATCAAAATTTCTCTATGCATGCGGAACGGTCTCTTGTATAGGTATAATATACGTACTACCTGCAGCATATAACGACGACTATAATATATACCGTAGACTTTGAAATCGTGATTATTTATTCAATATGACGGTAAATTTATAGACTCAAGAATAAACTATAGGTATAGACGATATGCGGGGAAAAGTTCTCCTCTTTCTAATCGGGTAATTTAGACTATAATTTTATTATTTCATTCCTTTTGCCCCCCCTTCCTCTTTTACCCTCACCCCACGATTTTAGTTATTTATTTGTCACAGCTGCAGCAGCGTGCCAGCATCGCGCGCGCGTTGGTAAATACACAATAGGAATATCCGGTCGCGGAAACGGATCATTACAAATTTTATACACCTATATGAGCATCAGCTATAAACGCGCGGCGTCGTGCAGCTGCATCTTCATCAAGCGTATCGTAGACTCGATAAGTGTTTCGAAAATATCTTATCAAATGAAAATGGCGGCGATAATAAGGAAAGTGAATGGATAAACAGATAAATGTATACCAACCGGAAGAAGGTCTGTCCGAGTATCTGGTGCAGTAGACCCACGCGGGCCAAAGACTTTGTCCGTTGTTTGAATTTTTTTGGTTACTTCCGGTTCCTGTAGAGGAAGTGTTATTTTCACTTGGGCAAGAATCGGTCCCGATCGAAGAAACAGCTGAAGATATCGAAGGGGTACTGCAACTTCCTCCAACTACCGAACTACTCCCGGTTATCGAACTTCTATTGCTCGATAAACTCTCTAGACTTCCGCTTCTGCTGAGTCTTCCGTGAATAACAGAGTGCGAGGATGAAGAGTTAGAATTCAGAGGTGATGATAAACTGCTGTGTGTTGAAAGAACATCCCTCTCCCTTTCTCTTTCTCTGATACAATCTCTCAACGAACTGATGTGCAATGAAGTTCCTTGATTCCCATAGACAACGGGAGATGGTGACAGTCTGTTCGAACTACTTCCGGTTACGCTTAGATCCCTTGGTACCGGAAGTGGACTGTGTCGAGGTAATACAGTTGCGGGTGTTGGAACTTGAAGTCTTCCTGACGCCCTCGTTTTTTTACTCAGTATCGCTTTTCTTCCAAAATCTGGTCTCAGTATATTCAATACGCTGAATCTTAATGGATTTTCTGTCAGTAAATGACGGTCTTCTTCTTCGTCTTCACCCTCGTTATTCCCACCCTGAAGAATATGCTGCTGTTGCAGTTGGTGCTGCTGATGGGATGGGGAACAAACTCTTCGACGATGAACCGATCCTGCACCAACCCCTAAACGAACTCCGTAAGTAGAGTCCATCGCCACAGCCATCGCAACGCTCATTGTTCTTGAATATTTTTTTTCAACTCCAATCAATCCCTCAGGATATAATATGAAAATGATCCGACAATGTTACAACGCGTTTCTTTCCGACCCAAAACGATGAAACAAAAAAAAAAAAAGAACGAATGACGAAAAGCTCGAACCCGCGCGCACTGGGTAAATAATTAATCACTATTCGTGCATCACGTAGTCGATAAACTATCGTTTGTTTCGTTTCTGTTTTGCCGATTAAAGAAAGAGGGTTGATCACGTCTCAGTTTGCGTAGCATTAGGTGCATTTAGCTTCAATACCCATGCACCGTACTGCAGTTTAAGGAATTGTGTGTTGGGTCGTGTTTTCTGGGTACTTGACCGAGTGCCGTGACGGGTCTGACTGCCTGTCTATCCTGCCGTCGCTGATGTCTAAACTACGTCCAGCAGCAGAGGCAGTGCAGCTATCCCTCCCCCTTAAGTTGACTACCCTTCACTTTTTCACTCCTCCTACACACCAACGACTCGACTCTTATACCTTCCCCACAATTCCTTCGGCCGCTATACGGCGGACCAAGAGAGAGAGTGCAGTCTCAGTCCCAGTCCCAGTCCCAGTTCCAGTGCCGGTGCACTAGACACCCTCGATTGTATCTCTATTAACGCGATACTCCTGCTCCTCTACCAGCAAGTCCCGCCCTCCCCCGTATACGACACAACTTCCCAACACTCACTCAACTCACTCCACCCGATATAATGTCCCTACGATCATCCTCCAATCACAATACCCGCTGCATCCCTACTCCCAACGGCGTAGGTACTCAAAATTATCCCCCTTCCACCCGACCAGTCAAAATTATTCTTTAGTTTCGCAATCAAAAATCATCCCCATTCAACCACCAAAAAATTTGAAGCACCAAAAATATTGTTTTTTTTTTATTCGCTCGAAAATATTAAATTTCCATTATTTCTCAACGGTTGCGATTAGAAAAAAGGAATTGGGGTACCCCTCAATTTTTTATATTTGTTTTTGAGATTTTTTACCATGAAAATTTGAGTCAATTTATTTTTAGCTTGTGATGTGAATTTCGTTAGTGATTTTTGAACACTGGTTTTTTTTATTGTTTTTTATTTTATTTTTTTTTTTCAAATGTGTTGAGTGGATGATTTCCGAGGATAAGTTTTGACTACGCCGTTGGGTATTTGGATTCTGGCAGCTGCAGCCCGACGATAGTCCCTCCTCGGTGGCGTTTTCCCTCCATTCCCTCCGGACGACTGCCCCTTCGGTATAAAGTCCTCCTCCTCTTTCAGAATTATCCACGCCTCATTCAACCCCCACCCCAAATAAGATTTTGTTCTGTGCAGTCTGCAGCAGAGGTACTTTTTTACTCCATTCTTTGTTCATCCCCACCACTATTTGTAAATGTATACGTGTACATGCGCATATGTATAAACTTATGTACGTGTAAACGTCTCTCTGCAGTCCTTCTTCCTATGTGGGTGTAGGTATTGGTATTATATAGCGGCACAACAAATAAATTTTATCCAGTCGACACATTCCCATAGCTATCTCTCTTTGCAGAGAGATAAATGAATACATGGAAAGAGCGCTGCACGACCCTGTGTTTTTTTTCGTATAATGTATGTATATATATAGATGAAAGATGGGTGTGAAAAAAGGGTATAAAAAAGACCGGATTACATACAAACGGATAATCATTATATATACCATGATGTGAAAATTTAGACACCAATCATCAGATTCATGTACTCTGGCACTTACACTTACATCCATATCTTCAACATTTTGAAGCAAATGATCTCAAGAAAAAATGATAAGAAAAATCGAAAATTGAAACCTGAAGCTCATGTCTCACGGGTACTCGTAGGAGGGGGTTGAAATGCAATTATACAAATATTTGTATTATACGTATGACGTCTATTTAAAAATTTTTGCACGCTATACGATTTGCGGAGTTCTTCAGCATCTATATAATACTTCTGTATATGTAAGTAATATACATTTATAGAATTATATATACTTATACATACAATTGAGAATCGTGCAGCAGGAGATTCGTTTTGTATAATCGGGCGAGACGGTTTCGTAGCACGGCAGGCGTCGCGACGCTTCATATTTATTGTAAGTACCCTAGTGCACAAGGATGTAAGATATATATACGTATATATGTATATAAGTAGTTTGGTCGGTTGCAGTATATACTGCAGTATAGTGCACCCTCTTTCAATTAACATGCTAATTATTTTATCTGATTATCACCGCGCGCACTGCTTTTCGAGACTATACAGCGCTCGGCCGTACTACAGGGTAATTATTGCCAAGTTTATGTATATAATGTACCTCAGCTTCGAGGTGTGTGTATATACTATAAGGATATCACACACATATACACACGTACTTGATACCGTGAGGGAGAAAGAGGGGTGGAGAAGAAGAAGAAGGGGGAAGGTAACGGAAAAGAGGGGCGGAGAAACGTGTGGAACGGAGGAAGGGAAAAGGGCGGAGGGTGTGGCCTTAGGATATATATGTATATATTTAGTATATAATGCCTACACATGATCTCTTCTGTATAAAATACATATAGGGGAGAAAATGTGTGCTCCGATATTTTCGAGCTTGCGCCCTCGCCGTGGTGCATAGATTTTGAACTTTGCAGTCGGTTAATATAGATTTAGACGTGGAGAAGTCACTGTATATTGGTAGCATATATACATGCGTATATCTAAATACATTAATACATTAGAAATCTGTATTCAATTGAAAATATGTCGCGACGGAAAAGGATGAGGTTTGTGAATACGTACGATTATCGCGATTTTATAATCCATTCAGGAGTTTATTGAGTAATCTAGACGTATTTTTTTTTCTTTTTCACTTTTATACTCAAGCAATGGTATATTGAAATGGAGATAATAAGGAGCACGTACGTACAGCGATGTTATTTAGGTTACGCTGAATAAGTATCTAATTGAGTTTTTTGTGAAAACAATAGCGATGCGCACTCGAGCATGGTGTATAACTTGTTACATAGCCAAGCAGTTTAATATACATAATATACCCCTTGAGTGAGAAAAGAACAATATAATTAGTAATTCCATATACACATGCACATGAATATGCACATATATATAAGTTATACATATGTAAACGTATACGTATCCAACTCCTTATATGGCTACATTGTATTTAAAAAAAAAAACAGTATATATATATACATTAGGATAGCGACTTTAAAATATTATGTCTTATGAGTTGATTACTATTCTAGATCAAAATCGAACTGTACCAGTTGTCTACTGTATAAGAGCTTATACAGCTACCGACTTTTCACTCGTAACATAACCGCGGTTACTTAAAGATATGTAATTAGATAAATACGTGAACATGGACTAATTACTGGATCTTCATTTAATGCTTTTTCTACCGCCACAGAAATTACACCGCTTTCCAGGATGAGGAAGGGGATATATTATATACCCGTACATAACGTTCGGACATTAAGTGAAAAAAATAATAATAATATTAACAATAATTATAATAGTAATAATAATTAAATAACAAGAACGAGACCCGCACACACTGTATATAGGAATATAATATTATATATATATATATATATGTTTATACGCATTTGCAGTTCTTGAAAATTTGATAACAATCTCGAATTATAAATATATAAATATATAGGTATATATGTAACTATACAACAACATAAATTGAAGTGAAAAAAAAACAATAAGAAGCGAGGAACTTCTTTTTTCTTTTTTCTTGTTTTTTGTTTTCTATTGTTTCGGAACTGGAGCCCTGCTGCAGTGCATGGGATTTTGTATATTCTATTTGCGGAACCAACTATAATAAACCCAACAATAAACTACCTTTAACGTTTTCAGTTGTATGCCGTTGGCGATGCTGTGCTCGCGAGCTTAAGTCTGGTGTAATACAACTATATTGGAAAAAATAAATAAATAAATAAAAAAACGTTTTTTAAAACAGTCGAGTTCCTCCCAGGCAGAGGATATCGTCGCTTGACCAATTAGAAACTTTCTTTCCCCACGCTACGATCTCAGTTAAGAGGAATGGGCGGAGTATGCCGGGAGGAGTTTCATCTACCTCTCAAAGATCCCGGACTCTTATAGCTCCGCTCTCTATACCACCGCGCTAACTATACAGCACAAGGTTATTATTATTTCTCCTCTTCTTCTTCTTCTTCTTCCTCTTCTTCTTTATCTTCTTCTTTATTCACGTGCATCTCTCTCTCTAGTTTCCCTTACAAAGATTAAACTCTTGAAAGTGCCGCTGCACAGGTATATAATCCGAAAGATGATAATTATATCCCATGAGATGTATACTCATACAATATGCGTTAGGTTGCTGCGGAACAGTCGCTTTGAACATACAAATTTCTAACGTATGCCAACAAGGAAACATGAATTATCGTCTTATTCGTCATCGCTCACATTATATAGATGTCGACAATAGCAGTTTTATGATAAAAGTTTCGCGCTTTTAGGCATTCAAAAAATCGATCGTACATAAGACCCCGCGGGATGTTACAGCGGATATATATAACCGAGGCCGTCGCGTTAACCACGTTATAATCATTTTAATCACTCAATCAACGGTATATACGTAATCAAAAATAATGATATTAATATTTTCGTGTGCATGTGTATTAGGTAATGTATTAATACATCCGTGCACAACAGGAATCTCTTCATAATTTTTGTTTGCCTAAATTGCAGATAGCGTGTCGCCGAGTCTACACGAAGAACAAAGGAAAAAAATTAAGGCGAAAAGAATTTATAACCATCAAGAGGTGAGAATTATATTTCTATGTGTCTGAGAAATTTAGCCCTCTGCAACGACTCGCGGTGTAGACAATATAAGAGTAAACTAAAAATCGCGTGCAGCTTACGGGAAAATTTATAATTATGAGAGCTTTAGAAAAATGTTTCCACTCGACATAAGGCGTACCTACATTTAAAAAATATGCTTGACAAATGAAATTGTGAATCAACAAGCCTTATTATTTATACATGGGATGTTTCTTTGCGTGTATTCATATCCACAGATATTAGGCATATAGTGCGGAATAATAAAAGCAAAAAATTCAACAAAAACCACATTATAAAAATAAAAAAAAGATCGAACGTGATAATTGTATACCTAACACTATGTAAAATAAAGCTTTGAGCCTTATACACAGTGATGCATTAAGTTGCGCGTTATATCCTGCAGTGGTTATGAATGAAACTTAATATATTATAATATTATAACAGTGATGTGCGAGCTCTTGGGACAATCCCTATATATGTACGTAGTGAATGGCTATAGCTGGCGTATTAGATTGCGGGGAGTAAAACGCCCCCATCTACGTATCAAACAAAGCAACCAACCGAACAACCCTTGTTACAGGGGTTGACATAGAGAATCGCGTATCTCTGTCTAACTATAGCAATTTTATACACTAAATACATACCATGTACCTAATACTGCAGCCTTATATAGAGTGTATTGTTTTCTATATACATATACATTGCATAGAACACATATCGAACGTCGCGTCGTGTACAGGGGTTCTGCTACCGCCAGATAATGGTAATTTACAAGTTGATATAAACCACACCCAGTCAACTTCATAATAAACTATATAGAACTATGCGCAATCCGTGCCGATGTAATCATACGAACATCTCAAAGTTCATTAATCTTGAAATATTGGAGGTTGTGCGAAAGATTATTCGTAACATCTATCCGTCATTCATTTTATTTCGTTTCTTATATTCGCGCAAAGATCGTTCGAAGATTGAAAGAAAAACTTGTAAAATTCTGCACATTTATGTACAATAGGTACTTCTTTTTTTTCCCGAAATTCCAAATCCCAAAAGTTATATTATGAAAAAAATGTCGAGCGTATAACTCAAAATATCTCGTTGAAAATTTTTTATGCCATGCAGACGCTAATCAATAAAAAGAATAAAAATAGAATTAGGTCTCAAGACAGCCGATATTTCATCGATCTTATAATACACTGGGATATCCGGGTATAAAAGTTGCATGTGTACAGATGATATGGTGATGGTGTTTGAAACTCGCATGGTGCAAAAGTGGAGGCGGCGAAGCTGATATATATTAGGTACCTTATATATAAGATATAAATCCGTCGGTGTTGGCAGAATCAGACCGTGTTCACCATGTTCCACCTCCTTCCAGATATGGAGTTACATATACTGTAGCACGCGAACCTGCAGGACTTGACTCTCCTATTCTAATAGAGGCGGAAGTCATATTTTCTTTTTAACAAGCTCAACAGCAGCAGTAGGAACACCAGAAGCACCAACTTCAGACGATAATAATTCCCGTTCTCCGTCGCATCCCCCATGAGCTGCAATGCTGCAAATATTTCTATAATGCCGCGCGAAACGAAACCCCCATCGGTATCAAAATTATACTTCGATATTACAGCCTCTGCAAAAATGCCTGAATTATGTTGATGTTATTTATGGGGTAGGTGTATACATATATTTGCGGTGATTTTCTCTCGGCGTAGAAAAGTAAAAACAAGAAAAAAAAAAAAAAAATGAAATGAAATGGAAAAGAAAGGAAGAAAAAAAAAAATAAAAATAATGGTGAAAAATTATTCTTGTTTGGAAAACAAAATTTGTTACGGCTAAATTATTATCGTATAGAAAAGGATACGGTCACGGTTTCGTTTTTGAACGCGAACGGTCAACTTTACATATATACCTAATTTTACCTGCGAGTTAACTATACAGCGTAGTCCTTTCGATCCTTATAGTTACGCTTTGGTCACACCGACGCCGGATGTTGGCGACGGCTCTCGACGCCCTCCGAATGGCAGACCCTGAAATTCCGAAGATTTACTCGACATTTAGGAGACGAATTTTAAACGGGGATCCCAGGATATCATCCTTTTTCCCTCGATCTTATTCATTTCTGTCTTTGTCAATTTTAGTGTACCAAATTTTCGAACGCCATTATACCCACATAAGACACAGGGAAAAAATTACAACCTTTTTTTTTCCCCGTTGAGATATTTTTACCGTGAAATCCATGTACCAGATTTTTCCCTGTTATGTATTATGTATACCTAACTTTCAGTAAAAGAATAATATGTTTTGACTGGCGAACAATGGAGGCTCAGCATTGTCCGGCGGAATACTGTAGCTGTAGTGCAGTAAAACTTGCGGCTTCTTCGGCGGGCGGTTTTTTAAACTGACATATTGTATAGTTGGTTCCTTTCTCTGCACAGTTCTGATCTCAACTTCCTATTAATATCTATCAGCCTACATCTTCAATTATATACCGTCCATACGTTACAGGTTGGACGAAAAGCTGAGAGAAATAGAAACAAAAGAAAATACTCAACTTATGCCACTATGACCTGCAATTGCTCAACTCTCTGGGGGTCCAGGTCGGAAGCAAAACAGTCTACGAACCAATTTTATGACGTGCAGACTCACCGGAGACTATAAGAAAAAAAAAAAAAAAACATGAAAGAGATAGAGATCGGAAAGCTTGAAATTTTCATGGGTTATCCTTAGAAAATCGAACCTGTGCAGGAGCTGTATAACTGCAGCTATACGTTTGGGGAATATGATGTATAAGGTGAGGTGAAAAAATATTGACGGGGGGTCATCAGGTGCCGTGAGACCGAAACGGACTTTAAACTCTGTTGGGATAATCCCGTGTACGCGCCGTGACTAAGTTGTCACTTTCAACTTCGGATCGTCTCAAAGCTTCAAAGTTCCACTCCTCAAACGAGACGCGGTCAATGCAATCGTGATTGACAGCCGCACCGTGTGCAGTCCCTCTCTGAGATGCAACCAGCTTCTACATCGTGATCTCCACCTGATCCTACAGATGCGTCCGTCAACTATGAGCTATATCGACGATCTTTGTTGCTACCGATATTCTCATCATACTCCATCTAGATTAACGACTAATATGGGGATTAGGACGGTAATATGTTACCTCACTCATTTATTTTATAATTTTCAATCTCACGCCAAAAATTAATACATGCCTCATACGATGGTCGAAGAAATGAAATTGATCATTTTGAAATTTTCCCTGTTTGCACGACAAGCCAAAATTTTCGAATCCATTATAATTACACATGCGACCTCTGAACTTTTTTTTTTGTTCGTCTCCTGATTATTGAGCACTGATTTTTTGTGTGTGGGAATTGAAATCAGAGATTAAACGTGTAAAATCAAATTTCACCTGCATGCATCCTAGTTTTTTGTTCATCAAGAACGAGCTTTAGCGATAATTTATTTTTCATGTTCAAGTATTGCAGGTTTCTTGGGGTTAAATTACCAGAAAAATTGGCCCGATACCGTGATGGGTATTATAAATTTTTTTCAACAGGTTCTTCGTCTTCCCATTATTAAATAACCGTTTTAGCGTAGCTCGGTAGCTGCAGAAAACACGGTTCCGCAGGTCAGTCAAGTAGCCCTAAAGTTTCGGCGTTAAATCGATGCGATAAAATTTCACCCATCGGTGCAGAATCGACGTTATATGTATGTTATACAGTGTACATGTAAGTATATCGAATTACCTTCTTTATATTTTGTATTTTATTTTCGCACTCGCGAGCGTTGAAAATTTAGCCGAGCTATTTTTACAGGTATATCCTTCGCACATACCTGTGTACCTATAATAATTCAGGTGTGGCGAGGATGTCTGCAGGTACTAAATCCTAGACGTCCAAATATTTCCGCGGCTTTTCTCGCCATAACGAATTAGAAGTTATGTACAATAACATACCTTTATACCTTACCATAGCTGATTTGAGAGAAAAGTGAAAAAGGCATAGTAAGGTACCTATTTTGGTGTCCGCGTCCAAAAGACGTCCATAAAAATTGACTCCTGTCCAAATTCACAGTGGGGGAGTAGCGCGCTGAAGGATTCTGCTTCTGCTACAGTACATCCCGATGGAGAGCGTATAACAGAAGCTGTATAGCTACGCACAGCTTTGGTTCATCCTCAAAACAAAGGACGCGAGAAACTTTGACCCTGACCCACTCCGCAAGGATTTTAAAGTCGGCAAAAACATTTTCAAACTTCGAAAGGTGTACGAAAGAATTCACATCAGTGTGTGAGTCAAACGTCTTTTGACTCTTGCAAGCGCGCAGGTACTGCGCCCAATACGCAGCGAAACTAATCGGGGTAAATCCTGTTAGAGGATATCCAGCGAGCTGCGGAGAGCTCTTCCACCCAAATCTCTTACAACTGCAGCTCGTAGCAGTGATGGTGAATATTACCGTACCGCTAAAGCGAACAAGAAGAATTTAAGGTGAAACAGACTTACAACTCAGCCTCCAGCTTTCCTTAGCGCTTTCAAATCTTACTTGTATATACATACCGACTCCACCGTCAGTTTTGTTACGTGTTTACCCTACGCCACTCTAAGCCGCCCCGCCTCGTTGCCCCGGTGACACCTCACGTCAAAACACGACGGGAACCACGCAGAGAAGAGAAGCTCTAACACCATAAGTATATGTATATAGCTATATATGCATGTTTCTTCCCGAAGGTTAAATGCGCCGGTATTTATGATTTTACTTTTTACCTTCGTCTTTCATCCCCCTTACCATATACACACAATCAAATAATTATATAACGCGCGAACTCCCGAACACGTTTTTCATTTCACGCTTCGTAGTGCAACCCGCGCTCATATATATATATATATATATATATATATATATATACTATATGCAGAAAACACTTCACGCGTTAGCTTCGCGTTTCAACCGAACGTTTATAATTGTGTTATTTTTTTTTCTTCTTTTTTTTTTTTCCTTTCGGGTTCATTATTCAAAGAAGATTGCTCTCTGAGCATTTATTTTTCTTCTCAAAATGTCATTATTTAATATACGTATATATGTGTATACATTTCAAAGGATATGTAACAAAAAAAGTAAGTAAATAAATAAATGAAATAAAATCGAACGAGGCAATAAGCGGCGTTATATAATTCACCCCATGGGAGTGATCGTTCGGAAGTAAAAAGGGAATGACAAAGTAAACAACAGAAAAAAGCACAAGAGTTTTTGTCTCATTCTTCCTCTTCTTCTTCTTTTTCTTTTTTTCTCATACTCTCCTCCCTAACGAATCGCGTTCACCGACGGGTACATTGCCAGGCGTTTCACGTCTGCATATAAAACTTCTCGGCGTTCAATAGCTTTGAAAAAAAGCTGAGGTGTCTCCATAATATGTATAAAGTTTGTGTACACCTACCTGTATAGGGTGTGTAAAGGTGATGCGTTATCGATTGGAGTGTGCAGAAACATTTTATGTGTATAGGAAACACAGGATAAAGTAGTGAAGAAATTCTTATCCTAATGTCCAATTCCATCTATGGATATAAACTCGGATCTAGTGATAGGTATGGGTATGCATATGATAAGGGTTTGAAATTGCTGCAGAAAGAGACGCGCACGCGCGCGCTTTCCTTTGATGCGAGATGTGATGATCGCGTATAGGCGGATGGTGTTGTGTTCCCCGATATGCTGCTGTTGAAGAACTAAAAGATGTTAAGCTACTCGACTGCATGTGCAGGGGCAGCAAAAGTCAGATATATATATATATGTATATATATGTGGGATATATCGTAGGTATGGAGTAGACGACGCGAAGCGACAAACTGGTTAGGGCTAGGTGGTATAAATAAAGTGAACCTTTAAGATCGAAAAAACAAGATAGCCGCAAACCGCCACTCGACCATTTCAACGCATACAACTTTGAACCAACCAGAAACTTTGCTCACCGAAGTAACACCCTCGCCAAAGTTATCCGCAATACCAACGTTATGTACGTCCATTTCGAATCGATTAAAAATTAACTATATTTACTTATTTATTAATTTATTTATTATTATTTTTCCACCGTACAACGTGCTTTTTAACCTGCATGTATAGCATTTCATTTTAGTTTGCCGGAGATACAGAAATTTTCAAAAAAAAAAACAAAACAGGAAAAAAAAAGGATGAACACGATACGCTCCCCTCTGCGGTGAAGAAGAGAAAGAACTGCAGGATCAGTGGCAAACTTATAAGAAGTCGGCACGGTCTATTTGAAAACCGCAAAAATCGAGTGGTGGAATACCTCAACCGCACAAAAAGAAAGAAAGAAAAAAAAAAAAGGAAAAACGAGGGAGGAGATGAAGAACGGAGGGAAAAGGAGGTACCGAAACACTGCACACGCATTAAGAAAAAGATATTCCTCCACATCCTTACGAAGAACGAACGAACGAACGACAAGCGTGCGAGCTAAAGCGAGCGAGTAAAACGAGCCCTTGAATGAGAGAAATAAGGAAGAGAATATGAGAGAAGAATAAGAAGAGAGCCGGTTAATAAGGGCGGCCGTGTGCCGGAGGGAGAGGGCGTCCTTAGCATCGGAGTGTGGAAGACAAGGATCAACGGGGTCTTAAAGTAGATTCGTGCCGAGCGCCGGAGTATAATGACGTGCGAGAAAAAGGGAGATGGACTTACCCCGTTTAACCGTAGGGGGAGAAGTGAGAGCGTTTTATTCGAAGGAAGAAACAAGAAGAAGAATAAGCGAAGACGGTGAGGAAGTAGGGGGAATTTGAGTGTCGGCACCTCGCCGTCGCAGTGGACCACACACGTTGAACAGTGGTTTTCAATTCGTGGATACGAGGGCCGAACATAAGTCCAAATAAATATCGCGCCATTTGCAACCAAATAGTATCCAAGGGTTGATTCTAGGGGTGGAATAAATCAACCTCAACTCCTATCAAATCGACGGGAATAATTTTCCGCTTATTTTTATCCCGGTTTCTATATTTTTTCAAAATTCTCAGTTTTCGTTTCTTCTCATTTTTCTAACGTTTTCTTATTCATAACGCACACAAAATTCTGCACCGCTTGAACCCGGTTTCTGATCTTTATGCGGCGTCTCATTACTGTGTGAAAAATTATATTCCCACGTCAGAAAACCGACCCTGTTCGAAACTCACGCTGTGCCAAATATATTTTTTCATTTATTTATTTATTTTCGTTTTTTTTTTTTTATCCCATTGTTTTTCAGTTTGGAATGTAAAAATCGAGAGATCATTTTGGAATAAATTATATAGTGTATCAATTTGCTTTCATACAAGGCATAATTATACATGCATGAAATTTGAGATGTTAATTAATTCAAGTAATTCGTACGTATTACTTTTTTTCTTTTTTTTTTTCACATTCGTCGCACGTATATAGATTTAGATTCTTAGTACATAAGATATATATAGCTTCTGTGGAGATGTATACCATGTATACCGACTAGGCATACATACCTATATAAAATTCAAGGCGAGATGAGAGCTGAAATGCTTTTGTACGTTGCAACTGGCCCAGGCCGGCCTTTGTTAGCGTCGAAGGCGCAGGCAACCCGTAATCATGTCACGCGCTCCTTCTAACGAGCCACATTTTTTACGAGTTGAACAAATAATTGGGGAAATTAGCATAGATTCGAAAACTCAGAGAATCCATCTCCGATCCCGAATGCGTTCAAACGCTACACAGCTATTACATGCTGCACTCCTTCGAAGGAACTTATATTTTACATAGAGTGTATATATACCCATATACTTATACCTATACGTATACGTATACGACAGAAACACCCCTAATTGCAAAAAACGATGCAAAAACAAAGTTTGATTTTTTCTTACTCTCGGTACTACACAGCGTGGAACAACGAGGATCGGTAATTTATATTATCTGAAGTCAAAGTAGTATCCTATACTTGTTGGAGCGCTGCAATTTCACAAACTTTGTGAAATAAATCAACTTCGTTTAAGCCGCGATATTGTGGCTTATAAATATAAAATGCTAATTTACGACCATCTAGCAAAGCTACACGTGTCGTGTGAAGTACTGCAGCAAATTCACTGCGCACATATATAGCTTCCGTTTTTTTTTTTCTTCTCTTGCACCGCAATAATTCACCCACTTACATATAACGCGTATACATTCGACATGTCGGAAATTGACAATGACGTCTGATAATTTTCTTATTCGAATGTAATAAAGTAGCGTCAATTTCTGCGAGAATAGTTCGGAAGGAGTGATGCTAATCCGATAATTATCGTGATTGATGGAATAATAATTATCGTAAATTTTTCTTTTTCTTTTTTTTTTTCGCTGATGTTTCCTTTAACGCGCACAGATTTGAGAGTCAAAATCCGTCCACGTGACGCGCGTACATGTATATAAGAGCTTTTCGGTTATATACAACGTGTATGTATACATCAGAGGGGGAAGAAAAAGGAGGAGGAGGAGGGAGGAAACAAATCACTACGCGTGTCTGGAATACTTCGGCACTGCACGCCCTCTTCGTCGACAAACCCCCGACACTTCTATACCAGCTCCGAAACCCGCAGTGTATACCGTGCACACGTCCCTTTTAACGCGCTTAACACGCTCTCAAAACCTTGACACCCCATTTTCGCAGGGGTGCGCTGTATGGTGAGAATAAGGGACATGATTTGGTGGGATTCATTCACCATAATGTATGTATCTGGTATGTGCCTACATCTCGTGTGAGTTTGAAAGACGGTAGAATCTTGGATTTTGTTACTCGTATTAATTGGATGAGATTTCAATACGACGGGCAGTACGAAAAAAAAATCGATCAAATGACATGGAAAATTATCCAACCGCACTTCTCAAATATATTGAAAATCTTCTATCACGTGCACAAAATTCCCGTTCGGAATATAATTTAGAGGTCCAGAACCCTACGGCATGTTTTTATTCCGCAGTAATTTAATCTACCAGTTTTTGAATGAACCCTGAAACTTTGTTGATTTTTAAACCATTTTTATTTCGCGATGGAAAGGGATCCTGATATCCTTGATCCTGCAAGTCCCTGTGGCTTGAAATTACATCTCAACGTTAACATCTGATACACGAATATTTATTGTAGAAAAAAAAGTAAGATGGAAATTTGGTGCACACAAAATTACAATATCGTATTGAATTCTGCGAGAAGTGTGCATATTGTGCTTTTTCCGAAATTCTCAATCTTACGTTGTAATCGTGCAAATATATTTTCAGAAACATGCTCATTTAGCAAAAACGCTACGAATTCGAAGCCTCTTTCTCCAACAGGTTTATATTATACTGTATATCGTAATGAGAGCTGGACATTAAATCATTACATCACGATGATAGATATACGAAATGGCTATTTACTTATGAGCTAGTAACCAACGTTTATACGCTTCTGATAGACCGCTGTAGAGCAGAGGCCGGCATTACGGACTGCAATTGCTCTGATTGCAGTAAATAATTCCAGTAATTAAGAGACGCTAATGAGCTGCAATCATAATAGCCGCGCTTGTATTTACCGAGCATACAAATGAATAGGTATACGCATATATTTACAGTATGCGTATACATGCACATATACATACGAGCTGATTCACAATCGCGTGGTGTGATATACATAATGGGATAGGAATCGAGAAGCGAGTGTTTTAAACCGACGTAACATCGTCCCGTTTAAAAGACTATACGTGCATCTGTACCCGTACATATACATGTAAGCTATATAAATTCATCACCAGGAACGGCAGCGAACTCAGCCCACTACTATAGCCTCCTACTATACTTGTATGTAATTTTACTCGCATTCGCGTAATTGCCATTGTGAATTGAATGCGCGCTTAGTAGTACCTCTCATTGTTAGTTATACTTACCGCGCACTGCGGCCTGTAAAAGCAACTTCCAACTCTTTTTTTCCTTCTTCTTTTTTCTTTTTTCTATGCTATTTCATTTGCTTTTCCTCCCAGTTTTGTAGTCTCTTATTATTTCACGTCTAATTCATTCCGTGTACTCCTAATTTACCATCTACTTTTTTGTTATATATTCGTCGCGAGCTTTCGCCTTTACATACCACGCGATGTTATTAGCTGTATAGTATTTTTTTTTTCGAGTACATACACGGAGTCGTATTTATAATTCATCGAAACCGCGGATCGTTTTTTGAATTAATAATTATTTTGTTTGGAATTAAATTTAATCACTGTACAATTATTTTCTTTCAATTTTCATCTCAGATTTCATATGCGAACGGAAGCGCATATACGACTAATAAAGCGGCGGAGTCTGGAGATCTGGACCAAAGTAGATGGCGCCACTTTCCGACTCGTTGACCTGGTATCTGAAACCAATCGAGAAATTTTATACGAAGAATTAATTCATTGGTGAATCTATAGAGACGCGATGAACTCTGTTACATACACGTTTATTGTATCGATCATCTCTCACATGTTGATTAATCTTACTTAAACCCAAAAAGAAAAATGTAGACGTACGTAGAAGAAAAAAGAAAAAGAAAATAATTTACATACGCGACGAGAAAAGCTCAGGACATATACAACGCATACAAGGAGTAATTTTCAAATCGTATAGGATTGTTTATTACGCGTGAAAACTAATTGGATTCTTTGATATCGGTTATTCTTATACCATAAGCCTTAGAAATACTGAAAACATTACGAATACCTTTATAAGACGAATACTTAATTTCCACTCTCTAATAACCCTAGAGCGTCGGTTACTGCTGTAACTGTTACTTGAGACCCGATCACGCGTTATTTATAACGAATAAATTAACGGCTGACTTAAAATATCCTGTGCATTATTAATTACACCCGAGACACCGTGCGACGCTTTTTTTTCTGACGTAATTTTCACTCAATAAAATAATACCTGATACATCTACTATCTAATTGAGAGTAGAGATTCTATGCACGCGCAGTAATATGCCCGTTTTTATGAGAAATCATTCTATAATTTTGCTTGGATTTTAGTGTGATATCGGCATTTGCGACGTTGTAGCATGGTGATGATGGAAAATTTGCATCTGCGAAACGTGATTTCTGCTTAACTTCCCGGAGGACGTAACCCGTAATCGATATCGGTTACCATGGTGATATTCTGCTGACGAAGCTGCTTTCCTATCTTCCTTTTTCCTCCTCTTCCTAGCTCCTTTTTCTACAGCCATTTCTCATTCCCTCTTTTCATCCTCAGCTACTCTGTACTCCATTACATCACGTCGCGGTGACAACTTTTTCGCCTTAATTAATTCCCAATTATTTCTCTCATTCCGAAAATTCTCACCAATTACGATCACCGATGAAAGTATAGTCTGCAAAAGAGAGAGGGCGAAAATTACACAGGTTCAATTCTCTCCAACGGATTCTTATCCCTCATTTATCACACTTCATTATAATTAATAAAATCATTTCAATAACTCCAGGTACAAAACTTTTTCATTGTCAATTCACAAAAATCGTGATATATATATATTATTTTTCACATTCGAGGAAGACAAAAAAAGTAACCAATAAATAAATAAAAAGCAACAAAGTGTACGCAGCGGCGTGGCAAAAAAGCACGGCGAAAAGTTTTTCCGATTGTGCGAGTTGTTCGCTGCGAAGCAGAGCTTAATATTGATTCTTCGGAGTTTTTTAAGGCGTCGCGAGGGGGACTTGGGGAGAAGGAGGGTAAAGTGGGTGGGTGTTCGTCGTTCGTTCCATCGCGTTCTGTCTGTCGGTGAGCCCGTGAATGCGTGTCAGAGGTTACGTAAACAGAATGATTGATACATTAGCTCGACGATCAGCTATATGTGTATATACTGCTGCAGAGTAGAAGAGGGTAGGGCTGCAGGGCCAGGCCCTTTTTTTTTTCTCTCGCCTTATCTTTTATTCTACGTAGGTAGTGAATTGATTTCATTCGACCAATAGCGCATCGTATAAATAGTATTACGCGGTGTATCGCACCGCATACACGAGAGAGTCGATCGAAAAATTGCAGACGAGGAGAGTGAAAGAATTTAAAAAATCATCCCTTTTCACGATAATATTTATAAATCGAAGTATTTCCAAGGGCTGTGAATGTTGCTTGTTATAAACGTGTATAAACTTTTCGTCATCTCGTTTCGTTCAACGCCATCGCGTCACTAAATTTTTTCTTTCATTCTTTGTACCGATCTAACCCCATATACTATCTCGGCCCCGCCTATAATTCTATCGATTCGTTCTAAATCGAGGACACGGCTAGAAAAGAATCGATGTAAAAACGAGCCAATTACCCGACTATCGCTGTCTGTCTGTATACCTATATAAATGGACTGCGTATTATCTTACCACATATAGAAATACGACCGCTATTTTCTATCAAAGAGGACTTCAGGTATATGTATACGTATACATATAATACGGCCATCAGCTACGTAATATTATAGTCTACGTAACAAGCCGCGCGCGGAAAGCTCGAGGTGTCTCCATCAACGCTTACCTAAATCCATTATAGGTATACGTTATCTATATCGACGCGCGTCATTTGCCTATTGAAAAATGTGTCGCGTATAATATTCCCATAGTTATACGTACATACGATCCGTTTGTTCATTTTTTCATCAATCTGATAAAAGAATTTTCGTTCGTACGATGGATATATTAATAATACGAGGGTCGAGGACGAGAATCGTATCACGCGGACGAGCTTTTTTTTTTGAGCTGGATCTTCTTCAGCTAAGATCCTTTACGATGATAGCGAGTCACGCTCCCGAAGGTCCGACGCATCAAGGAGTGAAAGAAATAAAGGATCACGCGCGAGGTACACAACGAGTATTTGAATAACAGGATATTAGCTTCATTCGTCACGACCCGTCACTCGAGAGAATCATAATTACCTCAACAAATAGTTTTTTTTTCTGTCCAACTTCAAAAAGTTGAAATCAAAAATGAGCGATAGGGTTTTGAATTTTATCTTTTGATTCTTCAAATTTTTTTGTCTTCCACACATTCATAGGTGTACGGATGTATAAATCTACTTTCGAAATCAGAGGGATAAAAAATAGTTCCTCTTATATTTTGTTGTTGCTGTTGTTGTAGTTGGTTTGTTCGCTTTAATCCACGGATCTCATCGGTGTCGAGGGACGCCATTAGCGATCGTTGAAATAATGGCTATAAATCTGTTCGGTTTAATAGGCAGGTCATTTTGACCGGTGATGTTTTTACAGCCAGCTAATGGCGTTCCGAATATATGAGTCTGGCTTTTCAAGCTTTCGAATACATATTATATACATGCTATACTGTATACGTATACCACCAGGGGTTTTATTCCAAACTCGATGCAGCCCCCATTATCAATTCAAAAAGACATTTATTTGTTAATCGTTAACAGGTGAAGGTTACGTTGGCCGTTTTGATGTCCGACAACTATTATAGGACCCCATCTATTTTTGTAAATTTATACGACAGTCTATAGTTTGATAATATTCAACCAAACTTTTTTTTATAAGCGTGTATAAGAATATTCATTACAACTCTTTATACACCCTCTCGCAACAAAATCGGTAACGGCATTAGTTAATTCTTGTAAAATTAACCCCACGAATGCGCATCCTGCTGAATCGATTGAGTACATCACATGTATAACAACGTTCTTATAATATTAATATGTTCCCATTTCGTCCCTTTTCTACAAAAACGAATTTCATTTAGGTTCAAAAATTTTTTGTTTTCATTTTTTTATCTCAAGGTGATGGGAATACTCGAATGGTTTAAATAAAACATCAAACGCGGTGTGCGGGACGACCAGCTGAAGCAGTTAGTACAACTGACATGTACCTTTGCGCGTTGCAATCTGGTTTGTTGCGTGTTGCTCGCGATGCGCAATGGGAGAGTCTGAACTCTCTTTGGATGGTCGTCGTCGTCGTCGTCGTCGTCGTCGGTCGTCGTTGGTAAGTCCTTTTGTCTCTGGTTTGTTGAACGTATGGCGAAGCTTCAAGCTGCGAGAAGAAACCTTATTCGCTCTCTCCTTTATATTTCGTAGCGTTTCTCTGTTGGTCAACCGCGCAGCATCACCATCGGCATTAAGTGGGTAGGTATATAGAAGGATCGAGGATCGTGGAGGATCGACCAATCGCGCGCTGTACGTTAATCCTTACATGCGTCGGTCGCGCGGTGATAGAGAAGCAAAAGGCGGCGGCGTCCGTCAATGTCAGATCGGAAGCCCGGGCAATTCGCCCTTCGCTCGCGAAAGACTTCGCCTTCTGCTGTTGCGCTGTTTATATCTGTTGCTCTTTCTGCACCAGCTTCTGTAGAGACTGTTTTATACGAGATAGGATGTAGAATTCTCCGATATATACGACAAGGCCAAGTAAGAGACGAATGTTCGGAAGACGAAGAGAAACTCCGCTCGATATATAAGCGAGAGAAGAGGAAGAGAAAATTCGAGAACGAACAGACAGCGAAGAGAAAGAGAATGAGGATTCATCTTCCTTCTTATTTCTTCCTTCTCAAAGGGTGAGGAAGGACGAACGGTAAGGGGGAGGCGAACGCTCCATGGAGACGTACGTCACATTCCTCGGGCTTGTTTCAGTCCTTGTTACAAGAGCTCTGAAGCTACTCGAGGGCTTATTGTAAAAACTGTGATACCAAACGTATGATAGTATATCGTACATTGTAGTTACCCAACTGGGAGCCCCGCCCCGAGTCGAAGTAAAACTTTTCTCCTTTTTCCTTTACTTTGCTCGCATCTCGATACGCACCTTGATTCAATTGACGCCTGCTTATGTATATAAATTATCACATTATCCAACTTTTTGGCGGGCAGGAAAAACATCGCGAAGCGTTATATACTTCGAGTATAAAAAATTATCGGCAAATCTCATACGGCGTTGGAAAAAAAGTAGGGTAGTGAAAATTTTGAAATAAAAATCTGCACTCGACTCGTGATTTTTCCAAACGAGTCATTGATTTTTTTTACGAGTACAACGACCGATAAATTGACTCCAGTATTTTTTTTCTTCCTTTTTCCCCCTCAAGTTCCAATGAGTATATTCGCGGTGAGACTCCCACGATACGTTTCCACGTCAGACAACAAATAAAAAATGAAAAAAAAAAAAACGAAGAATGGCACAAGAACCAGAATAGCCAGAACCGATTGGATCTATTATATTGTACGTATATATTGCATTATAACGGTATATAACAGGTGAAGGCGTTGACTGGATGAGCGAACGGACATCGGATGACCTCTGGCATGGCATATAATGCAGTCGCGTGACGTAAGGAATAAACTTTGGTTGACTCGTCAAGCGCGCCTATATGTGTACATAATATAAAAGAGACAGATGACAGGGCCGGAAGGGGGGGAAGAGAAAGAGTCATAGGTATATGTGTATATTACAATACAGAGCTATGTACCCATGGTATCGATTTAACCCTCGAAGGCGAGAACGTGCCGCTCCTTCCCTCTCTCTTTTTCTTCTTTTTTGTTTTCTCATTTTTCTAAGTATAGATATACACGTAACTAGATATATAGAGACGTACCTACGCAGGCATGTGATTTTTGGAGTATGAGAGCCGGGTTCGCCGTGAGAGGTAATCGAGGAGCGTGAGGCGATGTGCGTTGTTAGTTATTAGTGGATATAAGCCGTGACCAATGAGAGGAGGATTCGTTGACTTCGTTATAGCGTAGTACGGTAAAGGGGGAGGGTCGAGTCGGGATCCCTTATATCCAAATCCCAAACCAGAATCTCTCAGACCCATGAGCGGGGGGTCGAGAATCTCGTGGCGTGCTTGCCCGCGGTTTAATAAAGTCAAACTTATAACAATAACAATATTATGCAGATTAGTACCCGAGGAAAGAGAGGGAGGGAAGGGAAGAACGGTGGGGGTGCAGGTGGAAGGTTCCTCCTATAATACCCTCTTCTCCTCATCTCCCTCCTCATCTCTTGACTCTTTACCCTCCACGGCAACCACGCCGCGGTTCACATGTATCCTATGGGTTGCGTTTTATGGGTATATACATACGGCTATATGTTTATGTATATTACATAGCCACGGTTATAGGCGGTGCAAGGGATGTTAGGTCACGTACTCCGACTCCTATAATCCTTACTTTATGGGGTTGAAAGATGAACGGAAAAACTGAGACCACCATGTTGCAGTGAAAAATCTGTATCGCGTTATGTACCCCGAAACATTCGTCGTTCAGAAACAAACTCGCAGATACTCTAAGCTAGAGATTATTCATTCTTTCTACTTATTATATATAAATGTTTACATCATTCTTCTTTCCTAATTTTCTAATAAGGAAAAAAAAAAAATTGATAAATTATGTCGTAGTCGATCAGATTATTCCAATACTTCATACGTTTATGTTCATATATCTATTTTACCAGTACGAAGAACTCGTTATTATCGTCGTCTAATTTTGTAATGGAATAATTTTTAGCGTCCCTGCTGCGCCACACGAACTCAAAAGGCTGAACAATGATAGTCTTTTATATATCATATCCTATTCAAATCGATGAGAAACTGACATGGATAAAAATAAAGTAGTAGAAAATAAAAAAAATTAATAAAATATGTAAAATTGAACAAGGTATAAAACATTTGATTTTTATGTACTAAAATAAAGCCGTAAGTTTATTCTTTTTTCTTCTGTATAGATAATAGATACGATAATGAACGTAAGTTCGTCTCTATAGTTGTGCACAGCTAATAAGATTCGATTCTCTATCGATTATTATAATTCTCCTTTCGCAATCGTCATAATTTCGGGAATAGGATATCCCTCTCCCCTAACATTTCCTACATCTTTCTTTCACTGTCCCCTCTTTTTAGTTTGTTTCTACCTTCTAAAATTAGAAACAAAAAAAAGACTACTATCTTTACAATAATTATCCTTGTACAATTGAACGCCACGTTGGATACGTTCGTAGGTACATACGTCTCTCAATTGCTGCTTCAACAATTTTTTTTCCTCTTTTTCATTTCTTTTTTTTTTGGTACAAGTTTTTTGTTCGTTCATCTTGTTCCTTTCATTTTTCTAACACGCAACGTACTACTTCGCCTAATACACGTACCTACCTGGGCATGTATATTTCGGCATCACCGCGTCTGAACCCCTAATCATAAGGTTCACGTGTTGCGTAACCATATAGCTATACGTATAAACATGTATATATAATATACAGATACATAAATATATAATATACCTATATATATACCCATATAAACACGTGTAGAAAACAACTAAGCCTGTAATAATAATCGAGCTGTATAACATACATACCATTAGATCTAACAACGCGATTGAATACGAAATTAAACAGTTATCATCAACCGTACATACACATATACATAGGTATATATGGGGCATTCCATGTCAACTCGATTAATGATTTTCTATCACCATTTTGACACGCGTCCCATGATGGGCCGATTTTTTTTCTATTTTTTTCAACCCTTCAAACATTTCGCACAAACAAAACTCCATATATCATGATTACAAAAATTCTCAAAAAATTACGAAGAATTCTCAAAAAGTTTATACTCAAAATTTTGAATCTTTCGACGCAATATCTATACCTAATGCCATACCATTTTGACGCATGATGGAAGCAGTCGAGCGTCATCATGGGACGGGTGTCAAAATGATCGGAATGAAAAGTAAGATTTTTGAGAATTTTTGGAAATTCAAGAAAAAAAATAATTTTGAGATGGGTTTGAATCAGAAGATTAACGGTTAAAGGAAAGTATTTGAAAAAATGCAGGAGTGCTTTTTTGAGATAGGAGAATTGTATAAAAAATCGGGAAGCGAATCAAAAATGGTGAGGGAAAATCATTTGGTCGAATTGACATGGAATGCCCCACATACAATGAGAAGGCGTCGAACCCGCGAAAACGATTATGATTACAATTGTATCATTATTATCATTATCATAATTCGTAATCGTCAGGGAGATAATTGTAATAATACGTATACATAGACGATGTACATATATATATAATAAATTTTTTTACATAATTCAATATTATGCTGCGCGCTCGTTTTGTGTTTTGGTAGGAGAAGAGAGGAGATAGAAACAGAATGAAATTGAAGAACAAAAAAAATAAAAAAAATCGAAAGAAAAAGAAGAGAAAGGGAAAGAGGATCTCGTTGGTGTTCTACACGACCGGTGGCTGTAGGCGGCTAATAGAGGAGCTGAACAAATACAGCGGCAAAGATAACGAACAGGGAACCCTTCACCGAAGAAGTCGCTGTCTTCTACAGTTAATCCTGTGTTAATCCTTCAACCTTCGTTTTTTTCATTTTCTTTTTATTCGTATTCTTCTTCGACACCGAAAACGTTTTCAGGGATGGAAATCAAATTAATGAAACGAATAAAGAGGAATGAAATAGGTATATAATAGCTCGTAGAATATCATGCGAGACTGAAAACTCGAAGAAAAAATGTCTAGTTATGTAGTTGGTGACATTTCTTTTTTTCACACGGGTGAAAATTCAAAAATTACGAATCCCATGTATCTTATCCATGGCGACGGCGGGTGTTGGAAATTTACGCGAGAACATTTGGAGCTGGTTCTATTTATTGCATCTTTCGTAGAAATTGAAAAACTTAATTGCGCTGTAAACGAAATTCAACATTCAGAAGTCGAAAGGAATCAGGTTGATGTTTATTTTTTTTCACAAGCTTTTCCTTTAACCTGAAGAAAGTTAAGCACGCGTTGAGTCCTACCGCCCTTTGTCGTGTAACGTGTACGTATTATAATTAGAATTCATTGATAGTTTATCTGCCGGTATAGTAATATATAAGCGCGGTAGCAGGTTAACTTTATAACACGAGTGCGTGACTCGTTTGTCTCGTGCTAGAGGTTACTAACTCTATTTCGCCGGCAGGGTATATAATCGGACGTTTTTATCGGAATCTAGTTTTAGTATTTTATTTCTTTCTTCTTTTTTCGATTATTTTTATCCGTACTGTGTAATGCAACCTCAATATACTTAAATAGTTAACAAAGCTACTAACGCGCTTCGTATTTCGATAAACTTTGCCATTTATGATTATTGAATTGGAGTTTATTTAAAAATATATTCAGCTGAATCATGTTTAAATCAGATTATCGTTTCGTACGGCTCAACTTGAGACAGGAATCGATAAACTTTTATTACACTACCGCATCGATTGATCGAAAAATTCAATCACATGAGTTTCATATTGGATCATAACGATGGATTCGACATTACTACGATTTTTTTAGTTCACGGTGATATCCTATTATCAGTGTAAAAAATGAAGGAAAAATTTGTTTTTCGGTGCAAATCATGGGGCGTAAAATCGAGCCACCTCAAGATGAAGGAATAATGAAAAATCGATTTTCGCTCTAGGGATGATTATGTAATTACTTTCCTTGCCAAAACGTTGACCTGAAAACTTTCGGATATATAACGTAATATTATTTACATGTAATAAAGCTACTTTGTTAGTCCGAGTTGAATTCATAAGTAAAGCACATACGTACCTGTGCACACCTACACATACACTCACACATAATATTTATTCACCGACCACGCGATAAGAACATCTCGGTTAATTAATATGGTCATCAGTTAACGTCATAACGAATTCTGCTTAGGAATTCTCTGCTCAGTTATATACATCTATACTTATACTCGCCACATAACGTATAGTATACTGTACCAAGTAATTTCACACAACAGTTTCAGAATATTAGATGCTAATGACGCGTTGCGCATAGTGTCTGTATTAATTCTACCTGCACTGGCATTGACTGATTAGCGATTCGGTAGCCATTATATCCCACCCCAATCACATAGAGTAATACGTGATTATTATACTGATTATATTATATTATACTATCCAGATGTAGTTCTAAAAAAAAAATGCATTCGCCACAAGTATATAGTTTGCGAACTTTTTGCCTTGACTTTCTTTTTTTTAAAATCACTATACAGGTCTAATACTGTAGAATCTATTTCTTTTTATACTCTTGATGTAGGTAAAACCGGTAGTCAGCTTTGTGTATAAACGTACATACACCGATTTATTTTTTGTTCGGTGCGAAAAAAACGGCAGAATTTTCAATATAGGTATAGTTTGTGTATAAAAGTATTTCCGCATGTAACGCATGTACGTATGTAATAATAGTAAAAGTACGGAGGTGTGGCGAATAGCGATATTGTTGAAGAATAAGTAGCTGTATAGAGGGGATAAGGTAGTTTGCGCCCCGCGTCGTGGATAATGATACGTGGAAATCGGTCGTTTGATGTAATTATATAGCGCCAATTGAAATATCCTGCGCTACCGCTCGGCGGCGAGCAAACCTATAACCCTACTTGTATTGCTGCGGGACGTTGCATCGCGTAGAGTTACATACCAAACTGACTGTACTCACATATCTAGGTGGGATATAAAACCCTCCGGGTATAATTTCATTACGTGTTACCGTTTGTGAGAAAAGAATAAAAGACAAAAAAAAATCAAAAGAAATACTTCAACCTATACGGTGTAGAAAACCATCTTACATTCTCCTACTTTATATAGCACCCGATATCTTCCGCTGTCGCTGTCGCCGCGAAGATATTTTATGCGGGCGAAAAAGTTTCATTACAAAAAACTATAGAATTTTTCACAATTAACCATCGAATTAGGAGTTATTATATAGAGTTGAAGTCATAGACTGTTCTCAACTAGTTTAGTTCAACTATTTGCGCCCATGTAAGAAGAAGTAACGGAGGAAATCAAATCAAATAAACTGAAAATAGTGAGCCGTAATGATACAGGAAGGGCTGAAAACAAATGATCAAATAATGTAACCGCTTTCTTTGTTGAGCTGTTAAAATAGTTTTCGCATACATTAACTATACACAAATATTTATTGATGTTTGAAATGTGATATGTAATAAATTTGTAATTGATATCATAAAATCCACATACTTGATTGATCAACAGAAATTTTACTTATAGGAGTTCAACAGTTTTACTGTGTAGACTTTACAACAAAATTACAGCAAATTTTTATTGCTCCAGCTAACGAACGACTTTATTATTCCTCTGTCGAACCAAGTCTTTTCCTTTTTTTATTTCGTCGAGGCAATATCGTTCCGAACATTTCCGTGATTGCACCCTGCAGTGTATAATCTCATAACGAGTAGAATTGAAATGAATTTTACAGCAATCCTGATAATTCTTGGATTGTGAAGAGGGAATAAGGATATTATACCATATCTTCCCAGCGTTGCAGCAACACCGGCATCAGCATTGGCGAACCTTCCGTCGGAGTATGAGCGGTGATGGCGATGGCGAAGACTCTACCGCGCGGAGTCCGCGCTACGGGGGATGAGGAGCGGGAGGATCCGCGGCGTTCCTCCCTCCGCGGTTTCGCTTGTATTACCAACATATACATACATTTACACATACACACAAAGGTATATACGGAGGCTGAGAGAGCCGAGCACGGAGCACGTCGCGATGCATGGAATATACTCAATTTCATCTTGGGTGGTCCAGGTCCAGCGCCGGCTGTTGTCGTGAACGCCAACGATCCCCGTGCGCCGCGCTTGCCACCTCATCTCCCACCCCCTTCCTTCTTCCTGATGCTGCTGATGCTGAGGCTGCTGCAACTTCTCTCTTTAGTCTTTTTATCTGTATATACTCCGCGTGCCCAGCTTCAGGTAAGTCGCGGAGACTCAATCTCTTAAGCCGCCCGCGGTTCCAACGAAACAGGCCATAATATTATATATATATGTGTACAAGGCATAGGTATATATGTACATAACTATCTATACGCTATATATATTCTTCAGGTCGAATTTTTAGATTCCCTCATTTATATTCTTGGAAAGATTCTTCGTAATTGTTGTATTTCCTCTAAATTTATTTCATTTCTTTTGCTCTTTTATACCTTATTTCTAGATACATCATGAGCCTTGTTTTCCTGTATTTATTCTACCTCTGTATGTTTATTACAACGGAGTTCTGACAGCGACCCAACTCTCGTGAGTCAAAATGCTATAGTTTGGTATAGTCTTATACGTATATGTATGTGTATCTTATTCTGAACCAATCAAGGAAAAGCTATTATCCTTACAGATCTGTACAAATTGAAGTAGCGATCGCGCGCAAGCTTATTTGAAAACCATGTGTTCAAAAATCCACCCACTAAAATTTGGGAGCTGAAATTTCATTACTTTTTGTTCATGTACATGTATCGAGTAGCGCAGTTGTTAAGCCATAAGAATTGCACAAGACTTACACTATTTTGAGAGGAAAAGCTTACGCCGTTTGAATGAAAAAAAAAATTCTAACCAGTGAAATTTTTACTGCAGGACATATTTGATTAGCTAGTAGCAAAATTTTTTCAAATTTCGAGTCTCACCTTGACAATTTTTTTTTTTTTTGCAAATTGAGTGCACAAAATAAAGACAACGAATACGAGAACGGATCGGAGTCCAACCTTCACGATTTGTAGATGGAAAATAAATTCCTCTTACCCATGCTTTTGAGTTTTCATTTCGCTAAGCGATGTGTTTTCAAAAATTTTTTTCCCGGGAATTAATTTAATCAGAATTTGAAAAAACGTAGATAATTAAAAAAAAAAAAGAAAAGTTATTTGAATGAATTGGCTTGTTGGACTGTATATAAGTTATGTATAGAACGGTACACCTATGTGTATAGTATACGTATAAACAGCCGGTTTATTGATACTTTCGATAACCTCATGCACACCGTAATTCCCCTCGGTTATATTTATTTTCAATTGATGAAGATACATCGTTTCGATCGGAGTAGAACGATCCCCAGGAATGAGCGAGCAACTCGCGATCAGTTAACTAGATATACCCGTCTATGTATACTGGACTAGGTGTACATGTATACCTACACTATCATCGTTATTATTATTATTATTATTATTGTTGTTGTTATTATTGTTGTTGTTGTTATTATTAGAAACATACCGCTACCTGGAGAGAAAAACAAATTACGACCATAGGTATAAAATGAATAATTAATTTATAATATCTATCCCCCCCTCCCCGCACTTTTTCCCACTAATTATTCCAAAGTATATGTGATATACGACATAGTTAGATATATGAATAAAGGACGAAGATCGTTACATTCATGTACCGCGTATACGTTGGATGCTGCATGGGATCCTGCGTTATGAGGCCGAGAATATCGGTGCAAGTCTCTTCGTGGCTCTTATAGAGGATCTGGATTCTGGACCTCCTGTAGGCGGCCTTCCTCTACATCCTCCAGTCTACTCCTCTCTGTGGCTGTTTGATCCTCTCTCATCTCGCATGCTGCAGGTCCGAGTAGTTCCAAAGGACCGCCCATTTCTTTATACCTTCGTGGGACCCCTGCTGTACGCTGTAGGTATACACGTTCATATATTAGAGAGAAATATATATATATGTATGTAATACGTGTTACATATGTAATGTGCACCCACACGTTGCAGAGAATTTTCTGATCGGCTCCATGGACCGGATAGGGTATATGAGTGAATATATATTTCACGTCGTGTATTCGTAGTTCGTAAAATACTGTGCAGATCATGCACCTATATCCTTCGATAAGTAGATACTACCTCTCCTATGTACTTTGTTTTTTGATTTTATAAAATCGTGGGTGTAATTATGATTCGAGACGTCCGAGTTTTTTTTTTCAGGAACGGTGATTGGAAGAATTATATTTTAATTTTGGTTACGTAAAAATTGATAATCTTAATCGGAGCAATTTTTCTCTCGCGACTATCAACATCGGAGATAAACTAGAAAGAAGAAAAGATCAAAAGGGAAAATCTGATCGTCGGTAAAAATATGTTTACTCATCATACGAATAATTCATTACACGTAATTGAAAACTATAATGACTACTATTTTTCTAGCGTATACACAGGGATGCTGCAGGGTGATAATTGTTTCCCCGTCGTCCATTATCGGGTGCAGTGCTTGTCTCTCTCCCTTGATGGAATATGGATGTACATGTGCGTGTGTAGATTCGTATATACATACATGTATTCGATACGTGTGTGGACAATATGGAGGGAGAAAGGCACCGCTGTAACACGGAGAAGGGAATCGAGGGGAAATACGAGGGGGAGAGTGAAGCACTGCTGCCGTTACTGCCGTTGCACAGGGCGCCATGTGGAGGGTTCGGTTCGTTGGATGGGTGCATCCTGCGGTCTCTTAAATTGGGAAAAGCAAAATGGTTGTCTACACATCGCCCTTCCCCTCGCGCTGCACCATAAGACCCTCGTGTATATAATACGAATGATCATCGCGTGCGTCTCGATTATATTCCCTGCAACCTCTCCTTGCATATACACATCTCACATTTGATATAGATGCACCATACATGTGTATATTTATATAAAATCATGCGGAGAAACAGGTATCGCACCCTTGTTTATTAAGTTTTTGTTTTTTCGTTTCTATTGAAAAAAAAAATATATTCATTTTTTCTCCTTCGTGCGGTGTCATTTTTGTCGTGGAAGAGGATATGTAATAATGGTTGAAGGGAAAACATAAAATGAAGAAACTTTAACATACTGGTAGAATTTTCAAAGATTATAATGTATATATATAGAGAAAAATATCTAAAATTGAAACTCACGTTGTAGGAAGAAGGTTTGAGAACGCGGCGCTATACACCATCAGGTTTGGGTGATGGTCGGCAGCCAATCACGTATCCTCGTGATGAGCCCATTTGGGTCCTCCATTATACAGGTACCCATACATTTTCGGGCCGGGCCTAGACCCGGAGATAATCGCTTTTGTAGCCAGTCCCAATGCCGCCGCCTATTTCCACCTCATCTTCCATATAGGTACGTAATACATATGTACTTCACCCCAGACGCACCGCAGCTGTTACAAAATATTTTTGTACATATAATAGGTATGTACGTGTATCGGTTCACATGCTTTTCCAAAAAATTACGAATTGGATATTGTAATAACTCTTGGTGTAAAACGGAGCACTCGTCCCTTTAGAAATGATTACATGGGGGATTATTATCGCGAAATAATCCCCCTCGAGCTACATACACGCCTGTATATATGTATGTAAATTGTGTATACGGAGGTGTTTCGGTATATATAGGTAGGTAGATATGTATATAAGCGGTTAAGCACCGCCTACATGCTCGAGCTGATTCTGTTCTGCTTATATATTCGTATACGTATATTCACATTACGTATATACGCATGTATAAATGCATTCGATGCATGTATGGATCGATACACACTCAACGGATGTGTACATAGGTATATAGTTGGAGCCACGATAGCCACGTGCGCGAATAAATTGGCCGCGAACGGCGAATTATCCGCTTTACGCCGTTGGCCGTAAGCCACGCGGGAATTGACGGCTCACACTATACGTGTATATGTGCCCACCTATACACGTAAATATCCACATGTATGGTGCGAATTCTAGAGGGTAACGAGGGTAACGAGGGTGTGTACTATATGTACGTTTTATACGATATACGTACTTGTAACTAGGGGAAGGCAAAATCATTTAATACGTTACAACTCCGCATGGAATTAATATCGTAAACTGCATTCGCTTTAGATATAAAGCTCATGGGGGGCGCCATCGCGATCAAATATAGAAAATTACAGGGGATGAAACCTTTGCGATTAAGACTTTCACAAACAGGGTAATAATATGGGTGCCAATTCGGTTGGATTTGAAAGATAAATTCGATTCAAAATACCAATCGCGATTATGAGAAATCGCAATATTCGAATGCTACAATATGTATAAAAAAGTAAAGATTTTTGTGAAATTAATTCCAGTTCTTTTTTTTCCCCCAACATACGGCGTCTGTTTTTCCAGTAATATTTTCAAATTCCTTCCGAAGTGTTACACGTTTCGTCCCTTCGCCATTTGAGAAAATCAGATAGAAAAAAAACCCAAAAAAACAAGTTCAAAAACACAAGGATATACGCGGAGTCTCGCATCAGCGGGCGTGCAGTTGAAGAACTCGCAAATGATCGTTCGCCGCCCGCGGTAATTGCACATCTACGGGGGGATATGATTATTGCGTTGAAAATATGAAATTGCCCCGGCGTTGTTCATGCGCCCGTGCAATAATTTACCGAACTCAATGAGGGTTGTTACGATCTGACCCGTTTTACAAAGGTCGTATCGGTAAGAGATCAGAAATCGTCGATTAAAAAACTGTATACATAATATACTCGCTATATACTTTTATTTTTAATAATTTTTTTATATACTATAATAATAATTATTAGTTTTCACGTTTTTTTCGTGCCGCTTCTGATATACTCACTCCTTCATTAGGATTGAAATATATGTTCACATATTTATACATGTTATATATTTAAATTTTTTTTACGTCGTATAATAATAATTTTCTCTGCAAATTATTTAACCGGTTCGTTATAAATTGTCTAGCTCGGTTATGTAGATCACTGATTTTATTTCCACGTAAAATTCTATCGAAGAAAACGCGGCTCTCTAGCAAAATGGCGACGATTTATGTACACGCGACCTCATTTTTTTTTCATTTTTTTATAACTCTCATATCATACCACGCATTCGCAAGTCATAAGAATTTACTTTACGTATATAATGATGTCTCATGCACAGAAAAGAATTTTTTAAGCACTGTTTTATATGTATATAGGTATACCTGTAATATACATCTGACGAAAATAAGGTTGTCGGCTCGGCTGTCAACCCGTTTCGAAACTGCGCGGACTGAAAGAATGAAAAGAATAAATGCATCTGCAGGATATGTATATATGTATATACGCAGCATACATAAAATAAGAGGTGAGAATTTAGGAGGGAAGGATCAGTGCTTCGATGACGGAAGCGTGATCTTTTCGTGGGCGAAAATTAAGCGACTTATACGTTGCGTTCAAATTTCTTATTGCGTAGGTATATAATTTATAGTCAAATATATATATGTGCACCGTCAGATGCATATCGGGTCCGGTTTCGAATAAGAGTACATATATGTATGTGTATGTATGTATATCATATATTTTCGTGAATCGTCTGACGTTGTATACGATGATGACGAACAATCAGCTTGTTATATATAATATTCGTTTATGCGTGGGATGGAATTATATAGGCGTGGGCGTTGAGACGGAGAGGGCCTTGTATATATGTGTATAAGTAGTTATACCTTACATACCTCAGAAGACCCGCTGGACAGGTGGCGATATTCTTACGATGATGGCGTCGTTCTTCGTCGGACAAGAAACCATCCCGAAGATAGACGAGGAAGGTGAAAAAGCGAGAAAGAAATTGATACGTAAGCCTAACGGCGATGAATCAATCGATCAATTTTCAAATTATGTTACAGTAAATTCGTATGTTTTTCAAAAACTTCGATACACACGCTGCATTCTTGTAATTTCAGTTCGCAGTTGAAACATTTTCAAAACTCTTTCTTAGCTCGAATAAAAACAGCTTCTCGTAATTTAAACTGCATCGCTTTTGGACATTTTCGAGAATTCCGCTCTTCTGCGATGAGGTTCTCTAATGAGAAAAAACTTAACTTTGGAAGAAACAAAAATAAGAAAAAGAAGGTCGAGGGTCTGACCTTTATTTCTATCTATAAATAATCAAGAGAGAGAATTAAAAAATTCATACATTATGACGCTTTCATTTGCGTTTCGTATTGGCGGTGGTCTTTCGTTTCGGGGGTGCGTGTCGATGCCAAATAAAGGGTATTTAAGGGTTGACAGCGTTGGGGATTGATAAGGGTGTGTAAAGCTGTGACAACTCTAATAACAGAAGCAGTTATAAAGGCATATATAACCCTTTATAACGTAGTAAAGAGTGCGGAATGCCATTTCAGTGAGTGGATTCTTTGTTAATACGTATTAATAAAACAATACACGTGTATGTTCTCCTGTATACATAAAATTCTCGTTAAATAATATATAGGTACACATGCCTTATGTACCCCCAAAACTCAGATAATATTTGAAATATCACTCATGGTGCACGCGCGAGATTAAAATCAACTTGAAACAATTAGCCTGATTACATGAAAAAAGCTAGTCAACTGCCCCCTGCAAACCACGATGTTGATGTTCACGATATCCGCGAATAAATTACTACATTCACTCCTTCACCCTGTCTTCACCCTGTCTTCATTCTTTTTTTTTTCTCTTATCTTCCATTGTACCGCAACAGCTGGCAAAGTTCATTTTATCTACACAGACAAGATAACAGGAAGTAGGTAAAAGTAACGAAAATAATATTTTTCATCAATTGTATAAGCGGATCAAATTCCGTGAAAATACTGACGTTTTTTCTTCGCGGTTCCATCGCAGATTCCGTCGGCGCAATGGCAGGACTTCAAGTTTGAGTCGAGATCGTCCGCTGTTTTCAGGACAAAATTAAGATTTTCTGGACACTCGCAATTAGGCTGACTATACAATTTACAATTTTGCAACGCTTCATTTTTTGTTGACTGAGCCGAGTTTTTGCCTAATGGTTTCATCCAGACGTTTGTTGGACCAACACTTTTTTGCTCTCGATTATATTGTAGGTCCTCTTCTTTTACCAATTCTTCTTCTAATTCCAAGGGCATTGCGGTTTTTGAATCATCGGTGGGAAAATTTTCACAGTTTGTTAGTGACTCACAAGACGTCGATAAATTTATAGTCTTCGGTATCGGTTCGACTTTGCAAATCGAACCGCTCATAGATCCTGAATCAGTAGACGTTATTTTGTCTACCTGGTGATATACCCAAGATCGGCTGCTCGAACACCCTACCATTTCTTTTTTTGAATTCCTCCAGCTCGAAACGCTCATGTTTTCGTAGAGTCTTTTTAACTTGCCAAATTTTTGTCGCGTAGAAAAAAATGAGCGTATACGATCCTGATGATTAATCAAGTTTTAAATCTCGTTTTTCACCGCACGATCTGAAAAATCCAAAAATTGAGGTATCTCACCTTGTAGGATTTTTTTGAAGACCTGCGAGATCTTTTTGGCTCCGTTGCCTCCACTGTTGCGGGTTGTTTCATTTTTGAAAATCTGCAAAACATCAGAACAATAAGTGATTTTGAATTTCGAAAGTTTTTTTCGCACTTCTCGCGTACCGCCATTTTCTCGAAGAATTAGATTTCCATTTGGTCGATACGCTTCCGTCGCAATATGATCTCATCGATTTTTCAGAAGCGAAAGAGAATTTTTTTCTGAAAGAACCATCGGAGCTAAAACCGTGGACTGATTGTTCAGGGACAAGCGCGGAACTTGCAGAATATCCCAGAGATTTTTGAGAAGAATTAGGACCCTGATCTTGACCAATAACAAACTTTGTTTTCAATTTTTCTTTACTTTTTTTCCGTAATCTACCTCGAAATTTCGATCCAAGAATCGGTGGCCTCGGTTCTCCAGAATTTCTAAAAAGCTGAATAATTTTTTTCGATGCTTTTGTAGAACTTTTCGTTTTTGGAGAACCAGCATCCTTATTTTTTATGACGAACAGAGGCAATCTACGATTCGAATCTTCATCAGATGAGGGCTTTAAAGATCGTTTTGTTGACTTAGCGTATTTTTTCTTAATATGAAACGGAAATATGAATTTTTTAGCGCGGCTATTCCCGATGGGTAATTTTTCTTCTGTGGCTTCTTCGTTATTATAAAAAGATTCAGACACATGCGGGTCTTCCTCTCGCCTCGATAATCTTCGATGGCTGCAGTTGTTCGATATAGAACCGTTCATTTTTTTTTTTTTTTCACTCTGAAATTTAACCTCATCTTGTCATCGATATTAATTATGACAGCAGAATGGCGATCATTAACCTGCGAATTTATCAACAACTGGAATGTATATTAAAAAAAAAAGAAGAGATTCACAAACTGAAAAGAATTGAAGTTAAACTAATCGATAATCAAGAAAACATGTTGAGAATGCACAGCGCATATTTTATGGCTTTATTACGATCTTATAATCACCATCACACTGACCTTCGCTGATTGAAGAACCCATATCGAGGTTCGTTTATTCTTCTTTTCAGGCACCGTTCTCTGGTTATGAATACTTTTTTCCCTGTTAATTAAGGCTCGTCGTCTCCGCTCTTTCTTTTCTTCTGCGTTTTCGACGTGGCGTGCAGATCCTCCGAGCCACAATTTATTTCTGGGGAAGAATCAGTAAAGTCGTCGTTTAAATGATTGCACTTATGCAGCTGAATGATAATTATTTTCTTATTATTATTGCCTTCGGAACTTTGCGGCGTTATTTCTTCGGCTCCACAGTTATAAAAGTACCGTCTTAAGACGGCGTTCCCACGAATTGTTATTACCGTTTTTCCTCCCATCAAAATATTTCCACTCGACATCGGCGGAGGGGTTCGAGAAATTATGAGAGTTTGTTCGGTCCGGAGGTCGTCCTGATTAAGGCACATACATTTTCATCGATCGAAAATGTAGAGAAAAAATAGAAGCTAATTCAAGCAATCGCTCCTTACTGACCGACAGGTTTTTTTTGTTACGGTAAATTTTCCATTTCTTGTGCCAGATTTTCCATGAGTTTGGTATGTGGACCGGCGCCGCGATATAATCTCTGCGATACTGCAGTTTCGTCATATTACTGCAGTCTCCGCTATTTGGACTGATGAACACTGATTTTTTTTATTCGAAATTTATTCTGGAGGTGTATAGTTACTTATAGAAATGTGTACTTATTGAGCGCGTCGAGGAGATCGAGATTTTTAAAACCAGGTCCGCCAGAAGACGGAAAGCCGATTTCTTGATTTTGATCATATTGTGGAAATTTCATCGAGTGAGCCGCGTATTTTGTTCTGGCGAGTTCTACCGCTTCTACCCTTTCGTTCTGTGTTTCAGGATTTCTCTTTTCAAATTCAACTCTTTGCCTCTCCTTTCCACGAAGAAATCATTATTATTAGCGTGTGCAGTGGAGAATCTGCGAGTGAGTGACTTAGACTCACGCGTTTTTTAGATTCTTTTTTCTTGCGATTTTTCCCCCCAGTATTTTCGCTATTGAAAGTGTTTTTGGGATTAGGTTCCTCGTCGACGAAAGCGTAGGCTTTATTTCCGTACCAAATATGCCTGGGAACAGCAGACGGATCGGTGACTGAAAAAAACATTCCATTATATTTCGAAGAGAACTAGAATCCAAAATTCGTTACAACATTGATCTATACGGGGTTCGGATTTTAGGGCTGGTATCGGTGGTGAGATCCACGGTTTCCTGGCTTTTTTTTCGGTTGTAGTTTTACTAGATTTTGCGTTTTTCTTATCCTGTTTCTTTTTTTCATTCTTCTTGCGATCAGGATTTTTCTCCAGAGCATCCGCAGACCGATTTGAATGATTACCCGAATTTTTATCGGCGATTAATTTTGCTTCCACTTTTTCTGCGCATTTTTTCGAGCACTGCTTCTTCATGCTACTGCATTTCGAACTGTGAATGAGAGGGCGAGAAACTAAATAATGTCAACGTCAAACAAATTCGCATAAATTGCTCGTCATTATACCTAGAAAATTCGTAGTCTTCGTTCAGACACTCTTTTGAATAAGAGCAAGGCGAGGTATTCGCTGATTTAATTTTCCGCATGGGACTCGTCCCCTGATTTTTACGGTTCCCATTTTCCAGATCCACGGACTTTTGATCCCGCGATTCATGTCTCTTGACTGAAGAACGAGATCTTTTTTGCCCCTGGTCACATGGCGTTGCCTTAGTCACAGTTGATTCGAGGTGTGAATTTGGCGCCAAATTTTTCTTGGTCACGTCCTCCAGATTTTTTTGTGAATCGTTATGCTGATATAACTCCAGAATCATCGGCACGCCGTTCAAGTAGCCGTGAAGGTGCGGTTGGGCCTTTTTCCGGTGGATTACCTCGAGATCTTGTCTTTCTTCGTGGTCGACTCTGCACGCATTTTTTCCAAAAAAATCCCTGGCCCTTTCCAAATCATTTCCGCAATTTATCACAACTTCGTAATGGCTATGGGCGTTCACTCCCAAGCCATCCGTGAAGCTCCCGATCGATGTTTGGCAGGAAACTGGCGTAATATTCTATTGCAACAAAAACAAAAAAACAAAAAAGGCAACTGTATCGCGGTGTATGGTTCGAAAATTCAAGATTTGGTATCAACCCTATTTTTGCCCACCTTAACAAACGCTTCGATTTTAGGATCCGGAGGTCTGCAACATTTTTTTGGCCCCAATCGATCGTTATTTCGATTTTTATTTGCGAGGTAGACTTGCCCGTATTTTTCTGTAACTCGAGGTTGAAGATGCTGAACATTTTGGGAACAACAGGCTGTAGATTTGCCTCTGCACTTATTTTTGCGTTTCAAAATTGCGATTTTTCGAGCCCCGCTGTGTCCACCTCCCATTTTTACTTCGACCAACTTCACGTCGATACGAAATAAATTGTGGTTAGCGTACGACAACTGATAATTATATAAATGTTTCATTTATGCTCACAAGATTTCAGCCCCGAATATTTGCACGAAGGAATTCGATCCAGAAATGGAAAATTTTCCATCGCGCTCCTCGATCTTTCCCTTCTTGTATCAAAAACTTTTCATCATAATAATTCGTTACCCGCATTTTCGCTGTTCCCGTCACTCGGCATAATTTTCTATAAAGTTTTTCGTGCGCTACGTTCAATTTTTTCCCCCCTGTCAAAAACCATGTAGATAAATCATTGGTGAGTCGTGCATTATAAAGCAATAGAGGTGATGTTTCTTAAATTGTCACCGAAAATGTAAAAAAAATGAAAAAAAAAATAAAATACAAAACTGTAAAGAAGGGAGTTTTCATTGGTGTGTTAACTAGGTTACCACCCCACGTGATATTGGTATTGTAATTTCTAGGGTGTCTCGGTCATGTAAATCGGTGTGAATCACAGGTGCGTGAAATCCTAAGATTTACAAAGAAGAAGAATTTAAAAAGCCAGAAGAATTATAAAAGCCCTGTTGCGTGTCGTTCATTGTCCGCGGAAAAAATCAGACCCCGTATCGTGATGTCCTCATTGAGGTGCAAAATAGGATCGTCTTTGCATCAATTCCATGCTTTACGATTATTATTATTGTAATCATTATTATTATTGCAATCGTACAACGGCGCGTAACAAAAGATGATATCCTGCACCTTCTTTAACACATCACACGTGGCGCGGAATGCATTGTGAAATTTTGTCATACCTGCATTCAGGATGCAAATAATATTCCGATCCCAAAATTTGGTTTTATTCTCTTCAGTGAACAGGAATAATTAGATCAAATTTCGTTTTGACAAGAGTTAGTTGTACCTATACGAGTTACTATACGATTTTTCAAGTCACAACTTGCGTTACAGGAAAATTTGAAAGAGAATCTGTTAAGACCGTAAATTTTCGTCGATCTTGAGAGTATTGTATTATTTATCTTCGTAGCTGCCACAGCATCTTACGATCGGTAAAAGTCTTGGTTGCATACGTTATAGAGTGTAAAACTTGTTGAATGGGGTGGTGGTGTTGCCGCCCACAATAAACCCATAGAATTCGGTGTGTGTGACAAAGTTGAAAACGTTTTCGTTATATATTGTGCATTTTGTGGTTGTACAGTAGTGAACCGGCGGTGGCAACGGACGCTGCAGATACACCTCCGTAGGACGCATACATCTTTGCCTTCGTTTAGGAAATATGTACATACTTATATACAGGTAAATATATACCTGTATACATGTGCGCCCGGTGCGGTGCGGTGCGGCAGGTAGCCATAGAAAAACTGTAGAAGAGTCTTCGCATCGCGTCCCCGCATCCTTTTTCCCAACCATTGGTTGCTTTATGTTTGAAGTAACGTAAAAGTCAAAATAAAGTAATTGTTACCTTTGTGACACCCAGGGGGGCGGCGGCTGGGCTCCCAACAGTACCGACTTTGACGCGCTGAAATTTTTCTTTCTTCCTTTACCTTTTTTTTTCTCTGTTATCTATCTTCCTCTACCTGATCCCGCAAGTCAAGCCGCCTAAAAGTTCAAAGCGAAAAATCTCTGCGGAGCTGAAAGTTTAAGTCACCCCCGCAGCGGGCGTCTAGAGGATATTCTTACTATTATTGCAAAACTTGATTCTCTCTTCTTCTGCTTCGTTTTTTTTTCTTCTCCCCACTTGCGGTTTTCCCTTTTTCCCCCTTCATTTTTTCATTTTTTTGGTGAGGGGTGCTGCGCGGCTAGACCCCCGTCGATCTAATCGCTCTTGGATTTTTGAATACGAGCGACCAGCTCATGAGCCTGCATATAATTAGGAGACCACACACGATACACTACATTATAGGTGCGTATCATATAATATATCATATTTTATTGTACACGCGTTTTTTTCAAAATTTGTAAGCAAACTTCAAGGCTGTTAATAGCGTGCTGTACGGGTGGCCTGCGATTGAACGTTTTTTTCTTCAAACTTTCTTTTTTGTTTCTCATATTATACAGTGTATATGTCAACTGTACGATGAACTTATACTATCTACTATTATTATACCGCTGCTGTTTAGCATCTCAATATACTGTATACCCGGACCAACTGTTATACATATTTATTCCTACGGGTTAACTACCGAGCAAGGTATAGGTATACATAAAACCATGTAGGAGCGAGGACAACTCTTCCTATCGGAAATTTATTTTCCTCCTTTATTCTTTTCCTATCTTTGAAATATATATGTATATATTTCTTCGTCGTTTCATCCACCGCGCCGAAAGGGGACAGTTTTAAAAGTGGAAAATAAAAAAGAAAGAAAAACCAAGAAGGTATACGTGTATATATATATGTCTATAAAATAGTGTCCTGTCCATCTTACGGGCCACCCCAAAGGCAGGTTTCTTTTTCCTTGTGGCGCGGTGCTTTTCATCCCCTTCAAGATCTCCGGGGACATAGATCACCCTGTGTCGTTCAGTTTACCGCAAACGTATAAACGTCCAGACTACGCCTAGGACGACGACGACTTAAAGTATATCTGGAGAAAACCTCAGGACTGCGTGCAGAGGCTAAAGGAGACTTAAAAAACCTTCCATTTTGACCCACGATCCCCCCTGGCCCCTTTTCCCATTACACCGCATCAGGTCTTCCAGAGAGATAGGAACTGGGAACGTACGACTCTTAAAAATGAAGAACAAAATAAAATAGTAAAATGAAATGAAATGAGATAGAAAAAAGCTGCTGTCGCTTTTACCTGCGCGCTATATGGACTAATCTGGTCACCGCCATGGGGTGTTATTGATGTCACCGCTCTTTCGCCGCAACAGTTCCTCTGCCATGAAGATTTCGGTCCGATTCCATCCCCTCTTATTCACGGGATCTATAACGTCTCCTCTCTTTCTTGCTCTCCTTCTCTCTCACTCCCTCTTTTTCTCTCTATAATTTTCTGTCTCGCCGTCATACTCTTTCTCTTGGGTCCGACTGACCCCGCCTTGATCCGCTCTTTGGACCTGCCTCATTCCATAGCTGGTAGCATCAGAGCATCAGATTGATCGCATACTTTGCCTAAACGTTTATTAATATCTTCATCTCGCCGAAGCGCGTGTATAAAGTCTCGGCTAGCTACTTGCCATGTGTAGTGATTTTGAAGAATTGTATATCACATAGGTGGACTGGACCGTTTTTTTTTTTTGCTTCAGTTTTTCATTGTTGCTTTTTGAGACTTTATAGTTACTCATGACTAGAAATAACCATTACAAAAGATCCTTGGCCAATAGAAGCATTATTTGTTTTCATTAACCCGGGAGAAGTTGATTTTTTTAATAACTCTCTCTATCATACCCATCGACTTTCGATTCTAGCTTAATAACTTTGATATCGACCCCCGGATTTGGACAAAAAAAAAATTTCATGCGCACACTAGAAGATTTTGCGATATATTTGCACTTCTTCGGACCATGGTCTTGCATTTGGTCTTCTTCGGATGTGCAATTAAATTCAGGAATGAGAATAGAAGATTTGATGTGATAATTAGCTCGTATTTTGATAATGCACTAATGTTATGTGACACACATATAAATATTCAAATTATCGCGGGGCGTTAAATACGTCGGACGTGTTCGGTGAGGTAAAGTCGTCTGTCATTTGTTTACCAAAGCAAGAGAGCGAGCGAGCGAGCGAGGGAGGGACAGATGATGATCATCTTCTTTTGGTGAACGCGATATATATGGCTGGTTAGGCGAGAGAGGTGATCAATCAAATTTCTGTTGTGTAAACCCAGGTTCATTTCCGAGTTGAAATTCAGGCGTGGTACCACGCAGTGAACCAAACTACAAAGCCAATAGATGGATTCTGATAATTAAAAAGCTGAACCCCGCCGTGAACGGAGGCGCTACGGCAAAATACACATCGGGCACACATATACGCATTGTTTCATTTCTCACGCAAACTAAGAAACAAACAAACATCATATTACCTAGTCCAACGGCTCTGCTACAATATACCTATAAGTATATCCGAACAACCAGCACACACGTATTCATTACGTTAGACACAAGGGGGGCGGTCTTCAACGATGAGCTGTGGTTTGGTTACGCCCTTGCAACTTCAGCTCTATGTTTGAACGTGAGATTGAAGAGGATGAAGTTGCAGCATATGAAAATTACTTTGCAAAACAATATTTGGCCGTACATTTAACCATATCGAAATATCTGTTTTATTTTTCTGACGACTGTTAATCCATAAATAATATATATTTTAGTGGTAATAAATAATATTTTCACTGTGTGATAATTTTCTCGGTGAGAATCTGTCCTGTCTTGCCGATTGAAGTACTAATAATACCAAATTAGAATCGAAAAAAAATAAACGGTTCAGTCAAAAAGCACCGCTCATTACACGAACGCGGATGCAATGGAGTTGTATTCTCTGAGAATAAGATTAAATCATCCGCCATTTTGAAATTGGAAGTCTTGCGCTTCTGTGAAGCTCTATAAGACAAACCGTGGCCGGGCAGACGGTGTAGTATGAACAAATTTCATCGAAATCGAACGATCGGTTCGTTTACTAGAACAAGTTTGTATGAAAAGCGCAAAAAGCAAATGGCAATAATTGCCAGGAATGATGATGCCATGTATACCGAAGAAATGTTGTCAATTTCGATAATTGCTAGTAGCTGCGGCTTCGTCATGAATTGTATTGATATTCCATCTATGTTTCTGCTAATCCTGGAAAGAGTTGTTATAAATATTTAACGTCGGAATGGACAATATGTCAACGGTTCACATACCGCAATCATTCCTGGCAATCATTACGACATACTTCATTCCGTGATATTTCTGAAAATTGCTCGCAACGATTTCTTTTGTAATCTTACAGTACATCAGAGCTATTTGTTGTTTGTTTTTATATGGTTAAAGGTTATTTCGTTTGGCTTTGCAGGGAGGCTATATCTATACGTAGGTAATATTTATACAGCTACAAACGAGGTGGTGGGAAACGCCAGCTGCCCGTTTGCTGTGCAACCGGGGTCCGTCTTCTTGGCCCTTGAGACCATAGATCACCGACTCCCAACGTTATACGTACCTACGTCCCCGTATACATCCTACCCCCAGGCATAATAAGCTCTACGCCCCGCGTCTGACGCCTGACGCCTGACGTCGCCCTCGCAAAAAAAAAAAAGAAAAAAAAAAAAAAAGAAGAAGAATTTATAAGGTGAAAATAAAAACGAACAACGTACCGGGGCAACAAAATAAAAAGATACAAAGTAATCCGCACACATCGCACGTGCGATGGTACAGGAAGAATCTTGTGAAACCTCGCGTGAAACCTCACGTAAACTTGAAACGCGTTTATACGCAGCCAACTCACCAAGCCCTAAGCAACGTTAAGATCATCGCAATTTTCATCGGAGTCCAAGGGAAAATTCGCCAGCGCGAACGATAAATGGGTCTGAGATTTCGACAAACTCCACCTGATATAGGGGGAGTTCAGAATATAATAAATAGTGTACCATACGTATCTAAGATTTAGGAAAGGATAGTAATCATGTAATTCTCTTCTTTCAGTTGGGCACCCCGTGAACCGAGTTGCAGGACGTACGACGCGTCGCGCGGCACTGTCTGTGGCATGGGATAACTGTTTTAGAAAAGCATTTACCAGGCCACCTAGGATGCGGTTTGATTGTGAGGGTTGTGTAGGTACAAACTAATACCTTAAGGTTCTCAGTCGGCTCCGGGTATAATGGCGCCCGTTTGTCAAAACACGTCAAAACACAATCGGGCTCTCAAAATCCTCTCGCCTCGTCACGCCCCGCGATGCATCACCGTACCTGGTCTCAAAGTCCTGCAAAGACTAGCGCTTGCTACAGGATCCTGGATGATTTTACCGGCAGGTATACAAACGAAAACCACTACGCAACGTCATCCGGCTTCGGGCCATTTTCACTAGTCATTATTCGTACAATTTCCACAACCTAGCGCAATTAGGTACAACGCGTCCATCAGGAAGAAACAAAACACAGCGTTCGGGTGAGTAGCGATAAGTCTATTCTACTTTTTTTTCCATGTAAAATCCTGAATCAGGAACCAACAACAAATTTGAGAAAGAACAGAAAAGAAATTTTGATCGATGATCTTCGAAAGAAAAATGAAAGTTTCAAATCCTATCAGCGAACCTGAGATGTGTTGATATTTTTTCTCAAAATTTAGCCTAGTTTCACAAATTGACCGTGAGCTACAACTTTCACAAAAACAATTTTTTTTCATAACTGTTTACAAGAATTATAATAATATCTGTAGATATATCTACGTTAAAGTAGCGCAGATGGACGAATCTTTAGTTAATTGAGTATTGTATGGGAACAAGAAAATCAAATTTGTAGGGTAGCCTATATTTTTCTAGTCCCCCGATGGGTGTGGGACGGCCATGTTTGTTATGCAACCTTCATTGTCATGTGCGTTATGCGTACCCTCATAGGTCGTTTGCTCGTGCAATTTACAGCGTTTGAAATCGCACATATAAACTTTATGGATGGGTGCGTATCTGGGTATACACGTATACCTCCATGGCAAACCGCACGGAACTATGCCATTTACATTGCATTTGTGACAATATAATGTACACGCACATGGAGAACAGCCATTCGTCATCTTATTGTCGCCCTGTTGTAATATTATGGGCCCCCAAAACGATGTCCATTTACACCGTTTAAGGCAACTATACAAACCGGTGTAAGGTTGTCGCATTCGACGCAGGACGGCAGATGCTGCGGTGTAGTAAAGTGAAATAAAAGAAGGGAATGAAAAAAATTGAAGGGTGAATAGAGGCGGACGAAAATTCCCCTCCCTTAAAATGGAGACACCTATATATAGCCTGGGGATAGCAGAAACTGAAAAATACAAAATGGAATTACGATCAATTATTGTCAATTTCTGAAGCTTACATATACTACTGGATTGAAAAGGACCAATTGATGGTCGACAAAATGGAGTCTTGGGGTTGAAATATATTCGTAATATGAATTCACATTAGCACCGATGTAGATCTATCTATAGATGGTCGCTCTCCATGTCATCGAACAAGAATCCTTGAGAAGGAATTTAATAAGAGCTTAATTATCGCTGAGATCGAATAGGTGAGATTCAGGGTGAGGTAAATATACATAAGGTATTAAACCAGAGCAGACTTGAGCGTGGTCTTCTCAAGGGGGCTGGCCTGCGGGACTGAATATCAGGCTCCTACCAAGCCAGGTCATCAATTTTGATAGACCGATCGTTACAACTTATAATTAGTCCGGTCAAACCAGTTTCTATATACACACACCATAAATGTGCATTAGGTTGTAAATAGCGTGCATGCGTGAGATATGTACGTTGTTTTCGTGTTGCGGGTTATATCACGTGATCAATTGCATCGTGTAATATCTGCCTACCCCTGCGGTTTGATTCATCATCTTGGGATCCATCCAGCACGCGTGGATCACACCGATAACAATTGATCAGTCTATATACAACGTGTTACAATCGGCACTAAGATGACGAGGTGAGTGTGCTGATGGAAAATTGGAGTGTTGATCATTCTACGACACATCAAGTTCATTCGTTCGTTTAATTCCGGCGCGGTTTTTTTTTTTTTTTTTTAATATAAATCGGAAATCGGAGCGATGGCCGCTTAAGTTCCGGTGTCAGTGTGGATAAATATGTGCGTGTGCTTTTTGCATGGGCAGTATCATCAGCATCAAGAACATCTGTGGAAAACCTATATTGAGAAGAGGATCTCGTGGTAAAAGATGGCGTTGATATTAGGGGGAGGACTGAAATAAAATGAAAAAATAAAAAATAGAATAAAATAAGATAAAAAGGAGACGAAGGATGCGGAGTGGGCTATATCAGTATCCCACGATTCACCGCGATTATCCCCGTGGGACAACGCCAGGTGGTGCATATTGGAGAACTCTGCAGCAGGCCGAACTACCAAAAGGACCACCTAAATCACATCCTCCCCTTCCCTTTTGCCCTTCACTTTCCCTCTCCCTCGCCCACTCCCTCTTTCCTGCAGCAGCAGCTTTCTCCTGCTGCTACATAGAGAAACCGACAACCCTCAACTCTGGAGGGTTAGATGGAACCACACCCTAAAATTCGAAGCTCCACCCCCGAGAACTGTGTTACCAATTCTGGTTGCCGATCCCTTCAGGTTCCCATATTCCATCTATATCCAACTAGCCACGATATCGTATATTGCCAGCGGGAAATAAATAAAAATCTCTGCTATGTACAGCGAAGTAAATAGGTATAAATATACATACCTATATATATCTAGAGGGATGAATTATTCATTACATGGCTACTCGGGTTCTTGTAATTTAACCGCAAATATAATGATCGTTGATGTCGTCGTTTATGGTAGTGGGTAAAGGTATCACAATTAAATTTCCAGAAGGACATGATCATCGGAGTAACGTGGTAATTAAAATCTAGCGGAGCAAGTTTTCATTTACTATTATAAAATTCCACCTGCAATATGGCTTGTAATCAATATAATAACGACGACGATAATGATGATGATGCGGCTGTCTAATAAATTCGTCGATAATTAAAGCACTAATTAGATGATCATATGATTGCAGTTGAACTGGATCATAGATATGATCCAACGAAGCACTGCAACCCTGAAGATGCAGGTGTGAATACTGCTAATAATCCACGTCAAGATACCCGCTGTGCTGATCCAGCGCGTAGACGTTATATTGATCGATCATCGATCATATAACTTATACTCTTATCGTGATCACTGATCTACATTAAACTACACGCCCGCTGCCACTCTTCAAGACGTTACTCTACACCGTAGAAATATACAAAACATTGCCTGGTTCATCCTTCGCTTGCAGCTGCAACATTGTATCACATCAAGAGCTAACAACCAGAAAGACATAAGTTACAAAAAAATGTGGCGTATCCTTCAAAAAGTAAACGAAATAGGATACGTAGATATTGGTGTTGCGACCTTGTTGTGAAAATTTTATAGATCATTTATAGATTATTTTCATCTCTGAGGGCTAGGATGTCACGGGAACACAACGGTCTTGCTAAACCGAAAAAATCGGATGACGCCCTTCTGGTTCTTCAGAGTGGACAAAAATCTATTTGCAAACAACAAATTAGGCACGCTTCGACCACCAAGGTGAAGAATCAGAGAAAAAAAAAAAAAACAGAAAAAAAAGATAGCGAAGAAAAGAAACTGAACTGGTCTCTGGGGTTTGCATGGATAGTTTGTTGAACAAAAGTGAATGGGTGGGTGTTGCGCGTGTTGGCTTTATACCGCAACTTTTTGAACTTTGTATTTAACCGTACATACATGACGCTGGATGACTAGCCCGAGATCCTTTATTCAGGGTGTAATGTCTAAGCGCGCTAGATGGGATAGTGTAAAGTATAGTCATAGAGTCAGGATGCTGCGGTGGTCGGTGCAAGAGGATCAAAAGGACCGTTGAAGAGAAACACGACTTCTGCTGTTGTTGGGACCGATGTTATCCGGGGCGAACGCAACGCCCGTCACAATACCGCCTCACGGGTAGTCCGAATAGTCAGTCCTGTTGCTCTGTCCCATCTAGAACCGACATTTCGAGACACAAAGAACCCTAGATTTGTTGAAACGCCGTCAGTATAAAGCCAAAGCCACAATGAGCCGTATTCAAAATACACAATTTTCTTTTCCCTCCTTATTTTTTTTTTTATCCATCTTATTTTTCTTCTTTCACAATGAAAGTCAGCCGCAGACTGTTGCACGGCGTTAAAAAGTCACCGCTTTTTCCTCTTCTTCTGATGCACTGCACGTGTCACAATATTTATGTCATAGTCTTTATACGTATGTATGTAACTGACCATGTAATGGTGTATTGGTACGTACAGCTGTTTAGGGTCATTCATACTCACCGAGGTTTCGCTTGTTTTCACCTGCAGCAGCAGGCGAACGGCCGGACTATTGCAATGGTTATTTTTCAGATCTTGCGAGAAAAGGAAAATTATACATTTGCGGTGTTACGAATATTATATACCTATGCTGTTGGAAACCGCAAACTGAAGTCAGCGGATTGAAAGCACATCAAATGAAACGAGGCGATTCAAGTGATACAATCCATCCTGCAGCTCACTACAAAGCGTCTTTTATTCTTCTCATCTCCGAAGCAGTATAGTTATCAAACTACAGGTTAAGTAAGCGACGTATGCGGTAAGAGATGGTTATCCTCAACGCTCTCCAGTTCCCTTTTTCGTGAAGGACTCTTCCGATGCAGATGAAGTAGGTATTTTCTTTGTATGTATTAAGCCTCGAATCTTCGAATTTCCCCTTCTCCACCTCCTCTTCTTCTTCTGTTTTTTCATCTTCCTCTTATGGTGGCGATTGGTATCGTTGTGGCCCATGCAGGTACCAACACAGAGATATATTATCTCGCCCTTGCCTCGCCCTTGTCTCGGTGTAACGTAGGGCCCACTTATCCACTAATGTTGTCGCTACCCCGCACCCCGCTCTTTGGAGCGGCGATCGTTTCCCAGAATAAATTATGTCCTTCAGTCCTTTGCAGTCGAACTATAGCGGCAGGATCATCAGCACTAAGTTTGGTGTAACGTAATGGTGGGAGTTTTTTAACAGGATAAGAATATACATCCAGCTGCATGAGTATCAGAGAATTTTACGGCCACGAATTCTACTTAAATATCCTATTTTTACAATATAGTCCGTTTATGTTAACGTCGGTATCAAAAATCGAAGACTTACGTCACAGAATCGTAAGGATCAAAGTCCGATATGTACAAACTGTTACCCGCAATCAATCGCACAATACGGCTGTTTTCGTTTGTTTGCTTACACAATAAATAATAAAATTATTATCCCTAGCTGCTATAAAATACGTCGACCATATAAGGGTACAATCGCATAAAAAACGGCAGCTGCGTAATTAGGATATACACATACACGTATAGAAAGATACCCTTGTAACGACGAAATAATTTGCGAGTTGATCACTAATTACAACAGTGCAGCAACGGCTCCAAATAAAATGTCTACAGAAGAATACTTAGACCCTTAAAGTTCTCCGCCTTTGTGAATTAATCTTTTTGTCTCTTGAAGGTCGCCATATTACGGCAGCTGCAGCAGCCACCAGCGTCTTATGGTGCAGCACCAGCAGCAGCTTGACCATCGGACTTAAGTAGGTGGCAACTTATCTGTTTTACGACATTTCGTTTTTATTTTGCTTCCTCTCTCTCTGTTTTCTTCTTTTTTTTTCTTTTACCGAACCAACTGCTGCAATCGGAATCGAAGGAATTCGATTTTAAATAGTGATCGGTCCTCCTATGCACTGTTGCCTGCGCGTAACCTCCGCCATCTTGGATGCATCCGATTAATTAACAGAAATGGAGACGAGGAGCCATTTTATAAAGTTCCTTCCATTCAGCTGCCTCATTCTCCCTCATAGATTTATAAAAAAGGAAACAAAAAAAAAGTCTGTAAGACAGTCTTCTGGTATATATTTCCCGTTCTCAAGTTTAAAATCAGAGACTCGTATCACACACATTGAATACAATTACTAAGGAAGGAGATTAATATCTTTGACGAGTATAAAAATAATGAAAAATATGGAAATGATATAATTAATTAGTGTTTAAGGATGATGATCGGATGGAGAGGAAATTATGACTCAATAAAATAACGTCATCTTATTAAAGATACACCGTCATAATTGCAGCTTTTTCATAGCACATATCATCGTATTCTACGCATGCATAGTGAGAGTATAATAATTTGAAAATGTATAGAAAAATCTTATAATAATGAATGAAATTGAGCTGCAGAAACGAAACTTTTCCCTATATTTTTTTTTTTCTTACAGAAATCATGAAAGTTTCGACTCTTTAAAATCCCAGGGATATTACCCCGTATATGGTGTGTAAATATGTATACCATATACATATACCTAAGTATATATACCTACACGTATAGAGTTATTTCCCTGTAATTCAAACAGCTTTGGCGCGCGGTATAATAAATTCCAATGTACTAAATTATACTGACCCAGACACGAAAACCGAGCGGAAGCCATAATTACGCTCTCGATTATTATTTCACTCTGACGATGATTCGTGATTATGTATATGGGATGCGGTTTTTGAAACGCGCTACGGGAACTTAATTATATCATCGAAAATAATACTTTTCGTATATTATATCGCAGCAAAATTGTGATATGGAGATAGGGGGAAAATAATCAGAGCTCAAAATAAATATGTATAATAATGATAAATAATATAGATGGTTAATGGATCTGCAACTTGCTCTGTTTTGCATCAGAGAAATGTTTGTTAGCTGCAGTTCATAATTTCAACTTGCTGCAACTAAATTTACTCAATTTCATCACCAAACGATTCGATGATATGTGTGTGACATTAAAAAATGATTTTTATGATTAGATTTGAATTACAAGAGCGTAATATTTGATTCTTCTGGTTAAGATCGGCCCAGTTTAAAAAATGGCTGAAATTATCACTGCAAAAAGTTTATAAGAGAGTGAAAAATAATAAAGCTTAAAATGTCACTCTGAAGTGTAACACATTATGGTAGTATCAGATGCAGGTATAAAGATAATTTTACGTTGAATTAATCTGTATCGAAAGTACACAAGATTATAACTGGGCGTGTTGGTAGAATAAGGTATAAATGTAAGGATAAGGACATGTACAATATGTCCATATATGTAGTGGTGGTACGTGGTGAAGATTTGCGGAACGAGGTGGTTGATCAAAGAGTTAAGAGATGAACTGGTGTTGCAGGATCAGAGCATACCTATACAGTATATTACGTTGAATGGTTGAATGCCGAGCGGATCGAGGAGGATGTGAAGCGAGTCGAAAAAGGTATAAGAAAAAAGACAAGGTGGGCGAGAGCGAGGAGCAGGAGCAGGAGCAGCAGCAACAGCACCACTCAATCCACGTAATGGAATGACTTGATCACCGCGCGTACTTTTACTCGCCACGTTCCCTCCCTCTCCCACCCCCGCAGATTCAACTCGCCGTGTAGAAATTGCATTTTATCTATATATGATGCCATATATAGGTATATCATTTTTCTTTCATGCTCATAGCTTAGAACACACGATACTAAACGATTGATTATTCTGTTTGTAGTATTTATTCATTTTTTTTTTGCAAGTGACTGATTATTGCGCGTAACACCCGAAACTTTTGGGCGAATGTGAAGGGGACGATAATGATAAGAGAAGCGAGATACTGAGATTAGATCGTTATTGGGGACGTAAATACGATACCGCGCTAGACCCCGAAGGCCTCATGGGAGTGAAAAGATGTGGAACAACAGCGTCGGCATCGAAAGAACGAAAGAACCAAGGAACGAACGAGGGAGTATAAGTAGGGAGTTAGGGACCAACCGTTGCGGGAATAAAAACTCCGTCTAGGCGATGGCGGCTGGGGCTATACTAACTCGACTTAACTACATAACTACATCTTTCTTTTATGCCTACCTACCTACCTTCCTTCCTTCTTTCTTTCTTCTTTCTTTCCATCCTTTTCTTCATTTTTTATTTTCCCTCCTTTATTTATTTCTTCGTTTTCCCCACCCCGCTACTACCATAGGTACGTCTCCTCGGATCCCTCCTATCCCGCTCTGGTTCTTCTTCGTCTTCTCCTTCTTCTTCTTCTTCTTCTTCTTCTTTCTATCCGCTTATATATAAATGCCGATGCCGATGCCGACCGTGCCGACATAGCCGCGCAGCGGTATAACTGCAGCCGCGAGCCGGGTGTGCATATATATATATATATATATATATATACAATATGTATAGGTACGGTCGAAAAAAGGCGGCCCAAAAAGAAATTCATATTTTTTATGCCCCCTGACAGGAGCAACGCCGCTTGGGTGGTCCAAAATGGCCGCCAATGATATAATAGAGTGCTTGGCTTCGCGGAGATTCGACAACCCAAATGAAATCGAACCACGTGGTGCAGCGAGCTGCGGATCAAAAAATGTGCACCTTAAATTTATCCCCGGTACGTATTTCAATTCCATCTACCATAATTCTGCAGCAGTCGTAAACGATAAAACCGCAAATTTTAGATGGATATTTATCCAAACTACTAAAATTAACCGCGAAATATTACATCCATTAGAGAATCTAATGCAATTGATGTGCAATTTATTTTACTACCGCATAATAATATGGCGTCATATATACAAATAATTAGTAGGTATACGGCATACCATATATGTCCATGTCGCTATATGTAAATATGTACATATATGCAGTCTTGATGAGTATTATGTACGATGGATGCAGTACGTCATCGTGAAAATATATGTGCTTCTATACACAGCTATAGATTGTTATTATAATTATTATTAAATACTGTAGATAATGTTTCGTCCCCTGCGGGACACAAATATATCTCAGAATTCATTAGAAATATATATCGTCTTCTAATCGTTATGGGCGCGATGGGCTAATTACGATAGTTGTTATGGTTAATTACGTCTGGAAGGCAGTTATATATCTATATATGAACATATATAAAAATACAAATACATAAGTGGGGATATATACATACACACGTACTATATGAATATAAACGTTAATAGAGGCGAACGTACGTGGTAATCTCAGATCTCCGGATCTGGTTAATGAGATAAAATGAAGCTCGTCTCGCGTTTCGTGACGTCTAAGCTGATATGTATACGCTACAACTTCATAACTATACAACTGCTTTATCTTTGTCATTATCATTATCATTATTATCATATTATCACATCACATCATCATCATCATCATCATCAACATCTGCAACATCGTACTACATACATAGGTTATGATGTTTATTCTAATCAAAAAAAAATATGTCGAATTACTTTTTGTTTCCACCGCAAGACGTTTAGGTTATACACGTGTAATCTTATATACGTTGAAAAAAAAAAGCAATTGAAGAAAAAGCATTGAAGAAGAACAATCAGTGTAACGACTTGTAAATCATAATCTTCCGCACCTCCGGTGATCGCTTTGCGAAATTATGTGCAACGTACACATATAATGGACCTCATTCTACGCTCAAACGGACTACATAAATCGTTACGTATTGAAAGTATATTATCATAAAATATATGCCTGTGTAAAGTTGCCCGATAAAAAAAAGCGGTGACGTTAAAAGGTGGGTGAAAGCTTTTTTCAAATAATTCAAAGAAGAGTTTCGTAAAAGCCGTAAATATGTTTCAAAAAATTATTACAATTTTTGGTGAATTTAAGAAAATGGTGAGATTGAGGGCGTGACTCGTGAGCCGAACGTGTATACGTAATATTATTCTTATTAATTCCATTTATTCTGTTATTTTTGGAAAAAGTGGGAGTCACCGACATGACTGAACTGTAATAATATGGTTGGCAAGTTTTAGAAGTCGTTCGACACACGCGGTGTGGTTTGCTCATAGTAGAGGGAAAAGATATCACCGTAAAAAAGAAGAAAAAAAAAAGAAAGAGAAAAAGGCAAAAGAATAAAAAGTGCGATGTCGCACCTTTCCTCCTCTGCACGATCTAATACTTCGCACCCCTTACTTACACCCTATTTCTTCGCCCCCTACCGTACGAAACTATACCGCTAATATTTGTGATCTCGGTCTCATATTACCGCCCCCGAAGCGCGACACATGGCAGAGTTCTCAACTCCAAAAGCTATTGCCTTGGCTCGGCTGCAACGCTAAGAGATAATGCGAAATGGGGATCCCACGTTCTATGGAAGTATTAAAGAACTGGAGGGTGAAAAAGGAATGAGAAGATATAGAGAAAGCTGCAAGGAATGATATGTGGGCGAAACACTCCTGGAAAATTCAATTGTAAATTTTCGTAAAATACACCTTTACCAAATACCCAAATATGAAGAAGGATAGTGTATTTGAATTCAATTATGTACAGGTTACGCAGGTATGTAACGCAAATTTCGATTTCGAGAAAACCGGAAGAAAAATCGAGGGCATATTCGGAGAAACGATCGATTGTTATAGGTAGAACTGAAAGCTATTTTGTTTTTTCTGTGCTTTCTCGCTTTTTCCCTTGAGACTCAGGTAATGACTCAATACACGCGTGTGAATTAAGGTGTTCAACATTTTCATGCTAGCAAAATTACATTATTACGATTGGTTCCTGAACTGTTCAAAATGGCCGTTCTATCGGGTCGCTTTTATCCTTACAAACGATTACATGAAAAAACGAACATCTCAATTATTCTCCAAGTTTTGAAATTGTTATTCTAGTGGAAAAATGACTTGCTCCAGAAAGATGATGCGCTATTTGGTGAAGCTGTGAAGCACACTGAAGTACACTAAACGTCACCGACTCATGGGTAACAGCTTAAAAAGAATTGGTAGAGTATCAGCCAACAGTAAGAGTTTTTTGCCAAGGTCACGTAACTGCTTTACCAACTGATGGTAGTATATCCTACCAAGATAATGTTAGAGTTGACTGACGTTATGCAGGATCTGTACGAGGTACGTTATTCGAACCGAAAAAATTATAAACCCAGCAATCCAAATCCGGTGTTCAAACCCGCAGGTATCCGATGTCACGGGGTTTACTTCTAAAGATAAAAAAGGTACCAAAAGGCCAGGAACCCGGATAGCGCTGCAAACCTAGACATCCTGCTATAACAGGCGCTGTTAATTGATGTTCTCTATATGTTTTTTGATTCTAATTGAGACATGAACTATTTTCTTATTCTAATATTTTCTTCAATTGGTTCGAGAATTACGATGAGAGTCCGTTTTTTTTCTCATGAAAGTCAAGATTCTAAAAAAAAAATATCGCGTACGTGAAGCGTCGATAGGTTCAAAACGATATCTTTTGTCCTCCGCTTGAAACAAGATATATGAGGACTGGTGCGAATTCTGCGATTTCAAAGGTTCAAAAGTTGGCATCACGGGACATTCGCATAGCTCCAGATATGAAAGTCAATTTCGTTACATTAATCCTTCGAGGGTGTTCTTTTTTTTCTACTATTTTATTATTATTTCTTGTTTTCGAAACTTCCAAGAATTAAAGCTTCGGCGTTGTGCCATCTATACCAGATTCTCTGGAACAGTTAATCATAAAAGATTCCCAGACTTTCATATTCTTGTGGAAATCAATTCGTCAATGCAAGGTATATTTGAAATCATATGAAAAATTTATTTCCAAAAGTTATTGAATGTGGAGAATAAAATCGATATAGTATAAGAACATGCCAACCCTAAGATAAGCTTACCGACTTCTCACTTGTTGGATTATGCATAATTCACCGTGATTATACATCTACTTCAACAGCTGAATTTTGACTTTAATCTATTACCAAGTAAATTTTATTAGCAAAAACCCCTAAGTGACGGGAATAGGTAGACTATTATACCCGTAAACCATCAGAGAGAACCAGTTCTGTCTACGATCTCATCTTACAGGAATGTTTTACGTATGTATATTGTATACCATAATCAGATTTGCGTACTTGCGCAAGTTCGTTCTTAACTATACAAGTTTGGTACATAACCGTCAACCAAATAGTGATATATAGATATACAGTTACGAATAGTACATTTACATGTGCACAGGCATGTACGTCGCAAATCATAGAATATTACCTCTCCCCTCTCCTGCCCCCACAATAATCTTCTCGTTCTTATCGTATCGGCTGCACCACCTCTCAACCCTTATCACTCACGATATTCCCCGCTACGTTGACGTTATCCAACGTTGCCAAATTAAGTCGTTCCACATCCTTTGACACGCCTGGGGGTTCCTATATGCCAGGCACTTTGCTGATTAGGGGAGGAAATCAGAGGAGGATGAGAACGCTTGCTGTCGTGCGGCGTGGTGTAGCTGAGACCGAAAACAGGACAAGGATGTGTATAGCGATCCTAGTTCAATATATCTATACAAGAGCAGACAAGCGCTCACCGTGGTTCAGGGCGTAGGGAGCGTATAGTCTCGTCGCTCTCTCTCTCTCTCTCTCCCGCTCTGCACTCGCTAATTTGCCACCGAGAGACAATTGCTGATGTGACGAGATATCTATTCATGCATCCTCCATCACGACGTCGAATTATTATTCTCTACGTGCATATTGAGCGCTGAGAACAAAAAGATCGTAACCCACAAAAAAGTGGCAACGCTACCATAAGGTCGTGTAGTAGAGAAACGGTGACGTAATTAAGGGAAATATATTTTAAGATTACGTTACTGTAAATTAGCAACGCTCCGGAAACTGAATCTTTAAGATTATTTTCATTTCCGAGAGGTACTTTCTTCCGGAAAATAACTGACAGTGAATGTGATTTACAGACGGCCGTGGAACGAAAAATTGGAAAATATTGAATAATCGAAGTCAGAGTACAGACTCAAATTTACGAGATTTTCAGTTCTGTTCACTTTTTCCAAATATGACATTATGGCATTTATAAGTGAAAAGATGTGGATCGTAACCTTCTGGGTTTTAGCCCATCGATATATTTGCTCTGGGAATTCAATGAGTTGCCCAATTTTAATTTTCGGTGAGCCGTATCTTTTTTTTGGTTCGTATTGATTTTTTCATTCAAATCTCCGTTTACGAATTTCAACTTTTGAAATATTGAAATCAAATATATACTCTGGAATTTACCAAATATACACGGATTGTTTGACGTGCAAAGCTGAGTGAGCTTTAATTTATAGTATTCCGCTAGGAATAAAAGAAAGAAAAAAAAAAAAGGAATTATCCACCGAAATTTCACGATACGGTTGAAGGAATAATTTCATAACATAATTTTATATACATCATAATTCAAATTAAAATTTTTCACCTGGCCCATATTGTTCATCGAGATGGAAACTGGTATGGGGGGGAAAAAATTTGGTTACAACGATTGTTTTCATACAATAAAAATTAATTAGCAAGAAACAAAAAATAAAAAAAAAAAAACGCTTGAGAACTTTAATGAAGAAAATACTAATTTTATTTCAGACCCACACATTTTTGAGTGTGTACTATACAGAATGAATATGTGTGGGAGTAGATCCATAGGTATGTTGCGTAGAATGCCGTGGGGGTTCGAGGATATATTCCGCGAGTAAACGACGCGCCTGCTGCTGCAACATCCGTGTTAAATCTTATCCCGTTTGACTAGAGCTTAGCGTGTATACCTCGAATTTCCCGAAACTCCTGAAGTATACTCGATATGTGCCTATGTATATGTATATCTGCAGCATACCTACTACAGGATGTGGGAAGTATTATGGATACAGGATCTTCGAAGTTGTCCCAAGGTTCCCATGATACAGCCTCTGGGCTCAGAGTCAATTTTCAGGAATGGATTTAACCCCACTTATTTTTATGTTCGAAATTTAAATCTGAAACTCGCTTCTTTTTCATTGGTTTTTTTTCGAATTCTTCTTTTCATCTGTATTTCAATGTTCAACTACTCCAAATCGCTTTTTTGAAGTACATCCTCACACAGTACATATACTTTCTATAAGCAAATGATTTCCTGAGGACGTATCCTGATCTTCTAAAATGTGAAAACAATCTAAGTAAAGTTGAATTTATGAAGCACATTTAACTCGAATCGTTTCGTAAGTCTGTTCATTTTGAGGGATGATCCCTTATAACGGCACAAGAGTCCGCAACCTAAAAAATGTATAAGCCACAAGGACACGTCGTCGCAAGTGCAGCGGTAAGTACATACGTATACATATACATGAAAGTGTAAAGGGTGAAAAAGTGGGAAGAGCGCGCGGTGAGAAGTTAGTGGCGTGCATAATACACTAGGTTGGTCGTAGTCGGTTTGGAGGTCAGATTGCAAGCAGCGATAGTCGAGAGAGAGAAAGGGAGTGAGAAAGGAGAAGAGTGAGAAAAGGAGATCTGACAAAGCTGGTACGTGACTATTTGTGTGTGCACCTGCTTGGAGCTTTTTACCTTTTTTTTCTCCTCTGTTTCCTTTTTCTTTTTCACCTTCCGTTTTTGCTCCTTTTCCAGAAGTGACCCAAACAATTTTCAGATAAGAACCTTGACTCAAGGTTTTATACCCTCTCTACGAACTAGGGGGAGGAGCGATCGAAGAACATAAAATAAAACAAAAGAAGAGGACGAAGAAAAATAAAAGGACAACGGCGAGTGATTATTTTATACGAAAGATCAAGATGCGGATTACAATTAATTAGGGTGGATTTTCGTTCCTCTATATGCTGAAAACTTCGTACGTCGTTTTTGCGACCTCAGAAGTTACTTCACTTTGTGCAAGAGATCATTCGTTTTCCGCCAATATATTCTCCGTATAGACGCCAATTAACTAATTCCAGATACCAATATAATTTGAAAGCTTATGAATTCAGAATTATTCCTAATTGTTTATATGTATATGACATCGAGACTTATATACCAACATTTATATAAGCGGGTAAAGCTTCTTTTGCTGAACGTCTGATACGTTGCGATTTCAACACCTTACAAACGTCTACGTAACTACCTATTATAACCTATATTCTACCAGAAAATGTATTTTACATCGGCCGAACTGTTTTCTATATCGCAGAACAAAATTCAGGGATCAGAAGTGTTCCTCCTTCTTGTATTTTTATTTTTTATTCTTATTCGTATTTCAGATATCGTCGTTTCTTTTGTCTGTAAATTGCGAGGTGAATTGAGACATTTCACTTTCCCATTTCTTTTCTTTTCTTTTGTATCGTCCGTCGTGGAATGATTTTCGTAGATGAATAAAACAAAAAAAGATATATATGAATACAGAAAATAAGAGAAAACGAACTGAAAAACAAGAAAGAAAATTCTGAACTGTTCGTAATACGACGATATTGCCGTTTTCGATTATTGTCTATAGAGGAGATGAAATATGGATTATCATATTGTCGTAGGTCTTACATGTATACAAGTACTACTCGTTATGTATTATATCCATATATTAGATGAGCTCACGGTGCTTAATTTCTGCCAGAGAATCTCTTTTGCACTTTTGCAGAATATTATCTGCACGATTATTAATAAGGCTTTGATGAGCTTCCGCTCTTGTATATAGCTATACAAATATGTACGGGATACCTCAAAGTAAAAGCGAAATTTTATATCCATACTAAAATGCTTTAATTATCCTCTTCGGAGATCGAGTAAATTATTGATTCAGATACTCGGCTTTCGTCACTACATTTTTCTATACCTAATTACCACGCATTGTTTCTAATTAAGGATAAAGAATTTCGATGCATTTTTGTTCGAAAATTACTTTTTTTCCTTCTCATTATGTTCGTGCATATCAACGCCGAGTGAATTGACGTCGTATTATGCGTACTATTTCGTTTTCGTTTAACTTTCTCTTCAACATTTTATTCCGGTCAAAACCCTCGTCTTAGGCTCGTCGGGAAAAATATGGAGAAACAAAGAAGAAAAAAGATGTTCGAAATCAATCTCCGCTAATCCATCACTCGAATACTTTTTTGGCGATATATCACACGATGTACACATATTATATGAGAGATTTGCCAAATTATTTGCACTGTTAACCCCTCCGCAATATCATGCTAAAAGCATATATCAAGCTTTCAAGTCTCCCATGGGAACGCGCAAAACGCACGGGGTATTTACTTTAAAAAACGACCTAGTTTAGGGGCGATTATCGAGATCGTTTCTTGCGTCTGTTGAGTTTGCTGACGCTTTGAACTTACTTTGTTTTTATTCTTCTTTTTTGTCGTTTAAAATTCTAAAATCATGTGAGTGCAAAGTGTATACGCCGTATCCGCATGTTTTTTGGAATTTGCTCGTAGCGAAGATGTTTCGGGTTTCAAACACCAGCCCATACATCGTGTTATTTGACATGGATATCCATGTAACTGAGAGAGAAAATTACGCAAATCATTTTCATCGCCCAAATGTACTGCACGGGTATTTCCGTACACATACGGGGTCGATTCACTGAAGTTGGAAATTGATTATAAATTGAAATTGTTGAAGAGGAGCTCAGAGACTCGAATTTCGGGTGGATCATTCGCTCAACAATTGCGGACGTGACACCTGGAGGGAGAATGTAATGTGAGCATCGAGGTGCGGAAGAAACTAATAATATACAATCATGACAATGAATCGAAGCCACTTGGTGACACGTGTTCTATCGGAATCAGGTGAAAACACACGACGACATTTTGAGTCTTCAGTATCTCAATAATTCTTTCTTTTTTCCTGCTTTTTTTTTATTTGATAGAGTTATATATCTACAATCAGTCAAGAAGACTTCATGACTATCGAAAAGTGAAAAATGGGTTGAAAAAAAGATGATTTTGTAACATTCAAAATTGTCACTATTTTTATTAAATTTATGAGTATAACGTACTGAAAATTTTACTCGTTGTCGTTGAAATCTACGACTAGTCCGCTCGTGGACTATTCAAATTAGATAACTCGAAATTTCAAGGGGATCTTCGTTACTCGATCGTTACAAATGATATCTCGTTCCAAAGGTTTCGTTGAAAGATTCAACGAGAGAAATTCTCTAACGAAATCCTCTTTTAGTATATTCATGTATACAGTTATACGTACAGAGGAAACCGCGCAATTCAAATTCTACAGGACTAACATCGAACCGAATGACTGATTTGGGTATCCATGATTCAAGGTCCTTAGGGGGTTCCAAATGGTATAAACTTTCGTGGGGGGACATAACTTAGTTTGATATATTTTTTTTAATTCATTTAGAAATTTTTTTCATCAAATGTATTTTCTATACTCTCTACCATAGTAATATTCATTGCGTGCGCGGTCTAGTTTACTCCTACTTTTGTCCTACGAGTAATGAATATCATAGAAAACATGCCGTTCATCCTAATTTCAATGTATTATAGGTATATCCATGTTTGTGATAGAGCCATTTACTTCAACTTCCTATATAATACGATATACCTTATAACAGGATCGTTTCGTTTCGATTATGAGAAAGGAAATTGCGGCCACGCTTCAATAGCCTACACGTAATATTGTCAACAACATATACCACAAAAACTAGAAAAAAAATGCAATAACCTCATTGTCTTCAGCTGTTTTTTTTCCCCTTATATTATATTCAATTTTCTTATTTTTTTTTTTCGGAAATAAGAGATAGATTTACGGAGCGGAAAATCTGTGGGTTGGGGAAATAGAAGAAGGAAAACTGAAAAACATAGAAAAAAAAAGAGTTCACCAAAGTAAGAAAGTGAGACAGAGGGAAGTGATAAACTGTGAACCTTTCGCATAAAGAATGTAGCGGAAAGTGATTCCACGCTTCCGTTCGAAAGGATGCAGTAAGTTTTTCCATTTTTATTTTTTCTCCCTTTTTTTTTCCAAAGAAAAGGGGTTAAGATAGTGAACTTTTTCCATCCCTGGAAATGTTGCTTTTATGTACGATGTAATTACCATGATCGGAATGATTATAGGTAACGTGAAAACTCGTCCTTTTTGTTTCTCATTTGAATTAGAAAATTTTTTTATCAAATTTTGGGGAGGTCGAGGATTTTCACACGGCTTTCCAAGGTACGTGCGAATGGCTTGGCAGAGATTATCGAAGTCTATAGCAATGCGGGTGTATTAAAAACATACATATGGATACGTTATCAACGGTATGTAGTATGCAGCAAACAGATATGTATGTGTGCATATATGTATACAAATATGTGCGTATAGATATACCTCGTGGAGTGAGCTCTGCTAACCGGAAAGTAGATTAACGAAGATTGATTGCATCGATTCCGACGCTAACTGATGGTTTCAATGAATCCAATTGATTTCCGAGCAAATGTCTGTCAGGAAGGATAACACCGTTAAGTATAACAGCTGCTACTGTTACTGCTGATGTAATTTAAAAAAAATAGAAAAAAAAAAAAACCCCATACACTATACGTGTGTCAGGTAGAACACCCAATGGAAATCTTCCAAATTCGAAAAAAAAAACAATCCTGATATAGAGATGAAAATGTTGAAAATCTAAAGGACAGCCGAAGCAACGTTTTATTCGTGAAAAATTCGTTTGATTTGCCGTAAATGAGAAACTAAAAAATCGTGAGTAAGAATAAAAAATAGTGTACTCATTCTTGACGTTGATGCCTGTATTACGTATTTTTCAATCAGGAAGTAATGAATAACCTTTTAATCCTGAATTGCAGAATACCATTTTTTTTGTATTTTATTGTAGATTCTCATTTCACATTCTCCGTTCCGTAAGAGTTGATTCTCAAGAGGAAGGATGAGTTTTCCAGATGAACAAAATTGTATATTATATGGAGAGAGATTTGATTTTGATCCAGACTTAATTTCACTTTAAAAAGGGGGAGAGACAGGGAGAGTTAAGAGAGCAGCAGGAAGCTTCGAGACGGTCTCAACGATTATAATGTACACGGATGAGATCTTTTCATACATTTATTTTTTGTTTTCTTACTTTGACAGTTATTCTGCATGCTTACTCTCCAAACTGAATTAGAATCGAGTGCATTCTAAGTACCTTTCATCAATGCTAAAAATATGTTTTATTATTTTTTTACATCACTTTCTGCGAGTTGCTGAGTTTGAGATTGAGAATTTTTCTTCAGTGTTATACATGTATGTATAAATAAAGTTAGAACGTATAATTATAGTTCGTGTTACACTTAATTAGTTATTATACCTAATAGCCGTAGGCTAATTTGTTCTGCGGGTTAAAAGAGTTGGAGTATACCTATGTAGTATTATATATACTGCAGGGGAATGAAAAATGAACCAACTAAATGTTTTTATGAGGTCGACTCTCATTTACTACCACCAGCTTATGTATACATGTATCTGTATACATATATAGGTGTATAAAACTCTATATCTCTTCGTCTGTCTCTCTCTTTATTTTCTCAACTCGCGGGTAGGGTAAATAAAAATAAGTAGAGGAGATGAAGAAATAAAAAAAAAATTTTTGAAGCTAAATGCAGAGTTAGGAGGAAGAACGGTTGCAGCAGAAAAAAAAGTGAATAAATAAATTCATATACAGGACACGTAAAATATTATTATTATTACACAAGTATAATGTACGTGCGTAAAAAACGGTAGCTGGTGCAGTAAAATTCACGAAAATTCACGTGATCAAATGTGAAAAATCTCATCCTTTATGATTTGCTAAAAACAAATAGGCAGAGCTTTTTTTCAGACGATTATTATGGGTGATTGGGTATCTATAAACATCCGGGTGATGGACTAGGTGATTTTGGTTGGGTATGCTCCATTTACGTATATATTTGAGACTTCGGCTCCTGATGTTTCTTTTCGAAATGATAACATTTGGGAGCTTTCTATTACACACTAAACCTGCACACCAGTACCTCGTTGTAACTCAGAGTCGGCTTGAGCCGAGGTAGAAATGGGTGGACGAGGTGGGAGGAGAAATGGAAGGGATAGGAAAAGAGGACGAGAGAAAGAGAGAGAAAACGAGAATTTTAGAGAGAGAGAGGGACAAACACCCGGGCGAGCAGAGGGTTGAAAACGGGGGTAGTTCAGCGATGGCTGTAGTATCTCTGCGGACATTGCGGGAGGTTGACACGCGACTTATTGTTAATATTATACACGGTGTTCGTAAAAGTCAATTTGAATTGTGGATTCTTCATCCGTTTTAGTCATTATAATATATCTCAAATGTCCATCCGTATATTATTATTTTAATTGTCATCACACTTTTCATGGTTTTTATTCTTCAATTCCGATTCACATTCCTTTTGGCGTTTAGTTACCATTACTAGTTTTTTCATTATAAAATTTCCATCGAAACAATCGACGAGTAAAAGTAATGTAACAAAACAACAGAATGCTTTCAATTTTTGAGTTATTTACGTTGCAAGTGCGCGGGAACGTTGAAACAATTTTTGAATCAGTGACTATGATTAGCGATAATAATGTAAACGTAGTGAATTATTTTATTATAATATGAACGAATCGCGTAGGTTTTACAAAAGAAAGAAAAAGACGAAAAAAAAAAAAAATTTCTTCCAAATTATTGTACATTACATCGATGTATGATTAAATAATTGATCGATTATAAAATACAGCAAATTTACGCTGATCACTTTCGTCGTGAAAAATTGAATTGAATTTATTTTTTTACCAACAAAGTCATTAATTAATTTATTTATTTATTCGTTTTTAATTTATCAATTAAGTATGTATAAGATTCAATTAGTTTTGCGAAATTTTCTGTGCGGAAAAGTGATTCAGTGTTGTGACGTCTATTGAAAATAAAAAAAAAATAAATAAGAAATAACAATGAGTAAAATAAATAATAATAATTATAATAAATATATTTGAAGAGGAGAAATTGTAGAGAAGAAAATTTTCAAGTTCGCACGTCTAACATCGGGAAAAACATCGAGCTCGTACTTCCGGAGGGGACAGCTTAATTTTCAACTTGCATTATATTTTGAGAAGGTAAGAATAAATATTTTGCATTAATTATTGCATTATTTGAATTGAATATAGTTTTATTGATTTTTAACACTGATTAACTCGAGTGTATACTCTGACTTACTGACTGATTGACTGACATATACCAACATCAATACGATACGAAGGGGATTTCCGATTATGACCTCTATAACCGGATGATTAATCTTCATCTGTCCCGGAAGACAGAAAGCTCGTATAATCCAGACTATAACACCGTTGGTGAAGAGTGTAGCTCGAGGTGTAGCTGCTGTTCTCGGTAATTGAACTACCCTTCTACATACATATACATATACATATACTGTTGTATCCAATTATTACGCGACCAATGATCGATGATATTTTTCATTAAGAAAAAAACCGGCGATACACGTGAACACCCTTACTAATTTGACGGCAAACTCCCTTTTTTCCCATCTTCCGCTTTCTTTTTTAAACGTAAGGAAATGTGATACTCTTCATATAATCGTTTACACGCGCATGAGAACAAATTTTCTTATGCCATATGACGTAGAAATGAAAACGACATTTTAACTCTTCAAGGCATCCGAAGTATGAAGGAATAAAATGGGTACTTTTGAAAATTCAAGTTTTGTTTAAAACTTTCAGATCGGGACTCAATTGAGCAGTTTTTATTCCCTCGTACTGCACGGGAACAGTTGGATTGTTAAAGAGAAAAAAAATGAATTCCAGAATTCCTAATTTTTTAAATAAAGCGCAAGATTTTTAAAATTTTAGATATTTTCAATGGTTATGTAAGCGCTCCATACCTTTTTTTATGACCTCTGAAAAAATGTATCGTAAAAGTCTTATCAAACTCAAAAAAATACGAAGCCTGAAAAATTTCGGCCCGATTAACGCATATTAACGTGATATGGTGGTCGCAAACGAGCGATATACGAGACTTGGAAATTCTGATGCGGGTACCGCGGTCTTTGAAATGAAGGGGGAGAAATTTAGGTGCAAAACCGCGCGAATTCGTACGGCAAAACGATGAAAAGGGATCGAGAGAAAAGGGGTTTCATTTCAGCCGGATAAATTCCTATCCTTATATACACCTAAATTAATTATATCAGATGCGATGTATATGTGGGGCATTCCACCATCGCATTGATGATACTCCCAAGGGTCTGCTCCCAAGGTCTCAGATTTCGATGAAATAATTTCTTTTTTGTTTCTTCACGGTACGTTGAATATCGGTTACATACTTGGTTAGTTTTTTTTAATCACGTGTTCAATGTTCAATAATTAATTCTGTATTTTTTTCTTTCAATCGGAAGATAATGACGACTGTTTGAATTATTTTGAATTTGACATACATACCTGCCCCAGATAAACAAAGTATATTGCAGAATATATAGGGCAGCGAACGGGACCGAAAAAATGAAACAAAAAAGAAATAAATAGACTATGAAGAGTAACTAGGTGAAGGGATGAGAGGGCAGGTTGAGGGGTGGCTCGATTCGACTCACGTTTTAATTCAGAACCTTGCGCATTTTTTTCTACTGTACGTGTTATTATATGACACCACATACATTATCATACATCTAGCATTTCACCATCTGCACGAACTTCATATTTTCTGATCTCTCTTTCATGTGGTGCGAGAGCGCGGCGTGTGTAAAAGTAATTATAAAAACTGAACAAAAATATTGTACTCACCGTCATGTATATTTTTACCAGAGTAGTAGCATGAATCCATTTTTATGTGTGTTATAAGTGAAAACCGCAAATTAACGCGTACCTACCCTGTACGGTCGTTCATTTTTTGTTTCTAAGTAGAAAAAAATTATTCTCCAATTAAAAGTAATCATGATTCCAAAATATTTTCTTATTTTGTCATTTTTTTTCTTTTTTTTTCTCCACGACAGGTAATTCGGATAGGTGATTAATACGAGAATCATATATTAATTCATGTACGAAAATAATATGTATATTATCTGAACATTTCAGCCATAATTGTCAATCAGTCAATCGATTATAATCAATTATTTCTACATCAGGAATCAGCCGCTATACGTAGCAAAAGGATTAGTGGTGGCAATCGTTTACATAATGACCTGCCAACTGAACTTCCGCTCCGGAAATAGCAAACAGTAAAGAGGTGTAAAAAAATTGGAGAAATTTTTTGAAAAGAATTCAATCCACCGTACATTTGATAATATGGTCTAATAAATTTAAATATTTTCATTTTGGTCCTATATACTTGTTTCCTCTACACAGTAACTAATTATAGAAAATGAAGAGTGCGAAGAATTTTTCTTTTTCTCTGTAGATATATGTATATAATGTACATTCCTTCAAATATAGTCGAGCGGTAAAATAAATGGAGAAGAAGGATGAGAATATCCTGAAGGGTTTTTAGGATCGAGTATAATTAATTGCCGAGTCAGCAGCTCAATCCACGTTGATTTTTCCTCCGTGTTTTTTTTTCCTTTGTTTTTCATTTTTCGCTATTCAACAGGGTAGATAAATTATGCTAATCTTTTATCCCTGAATATATTTATAATAATATAACATGATACAATCTTTACTTTATTATTAGAAAATTATTCGCATAAGTTATACGTTCGCTCTAATTATTCTGATTCTTCAGAATTGGAAAAAAAACGAACAAATAAATAAATGAATAAATAAATAAATAATAATTATCATATTTATAAAGAAAGTTGTAGGCAAGAGAAAAAATAAAGGGTCAAGAAAAAATGGGACAAAGTTATGTACGGTAGAATGAATTATGAGAGGGATGTGAGAGAGATTGATTCGTAATATAGGAAGAACGAAATATTTCATCAGAAATGCCGATCCCTCAATGCTACAGGGTGATGCTCATAAAGCATGTTGAAGGTAAACTTCTTTTTTTTCTTTCTTTTTTGTACGAAAAATGTGATTTTCAACGTATCTCATTGATCAAGCTCGCAACAATTTTTGTCAAAAAAGTTCAAAATACATCCGCGCTTAACGTACACTGGATTTTAAAAAGCCTTTAAAAATTTAATATTTTTATTATATCTCTTTGTATCATGGGCTGCGTTTGTTTAAGCGGCAAGAATATACAATATAAGAAATCTGCACGTCAAGGGCACGTGTGTACTGAGGTAATTTAATAATGCCTAAAAGCGTAGTGTACATTGCACTCGTTTCTTTGAAAACAACTGAGAAGCCTAATTACATTTTACTTTTTTATTATATTTACCCGTTACATTTCCTTTATTGTTTGTTATTCGTAGGGGCAAATTTGCTAAACATGTCTAATGAAAAATCTGAATTCATAAATTGTACTCCATGTACGAAAAGCAGTGATCGTAAGTATTAATTATTATTAATTCAATATCAGTGTAGATTTAGGAAAATGAACAACTTTTCAATTCATCGTGATGAATAAAATGAAAAGTTTGCAGAGTCAACGAAGCACAGAATACTCCTTCTACACTTCTGCTTCTTTTCCCCCCTTTGACGCGAACATTTTGAAGCTGATACAGGTACAGAAATTGTTGAAATTGTTGACCGTAAGTATTTTTTGTGCAAAGTTATGTGGCGCACGATTTCTACAATGTTAAGATACACGAAATTACGATAGGACGAAAAAGTAAAAATGGATCGTCGGACGCACGTACAACATTATACTAGAACATGCTAGAACATTATACGAGCATTCATAACACGTGGTCCCGCGGCAGTCTTCGTTTCGATGTTAAACTCTGCACAAAAGATGAGTGAAGAAGAAACTGGGTAAGTACCAATTGACACCCTTAGGTATGCCTCGACGAACACTCTACAAGTTGGACGAGATATTCTATTAATTTAAATTGATCATTGGACTGCTTCAGAATAATCAAGATAATTGAATGTCAGCCGTTGCTAATAGAATCAGTGGAATATGGATTTTGGTTTTTCTCGTACGTAATTTGCATTTTTCCATTTTTCTCTTGCTCATATGTTCTGATTTCTGGTAATAATTACGCGTCAAACGTGAGGCAATCCTCGCCGTAAATTGCGAGACTGGAAAAATTCGGAATTTGTATAGTCGGACGGTATGGTGAACTGGGTATACACAATAGCTGTGCGCAAATATCAACTAATTTTCAATTCCCATGATGCACTGGTTTCCTTTGAACTATGCTCTATATGACTCTATACATCACTTGCTAGGTACCAAACGTAAACCGTCCGTATCTCAATGCCTGCAGCTGGCAAATATTGAATACAGGTGACAGGTATATTATATGCATAATACAAGAGCACAGGTACATACATATGTATGAGTGTATATGGTAATATTCTGCCATCGTATACCATACCCATGATGACGATGATGATGATGATGATGTTGCTGCTGAATCGAAAGTAATCCGAATTGTTTGTACGATACAAATACATGTCTCATTATAATTTCGATATCGGATATTGCAAACAAGTGCAGACATCAAATTTTGTCGGATGAATGGAATATATGAGGTCGTTTTTCAATTTAATTATATAATCACAATTGTTCTTCAACGAATAAATATATTCCAATTGTTAAATGTTTATTTACTGTATCGTGTGATCAGAAACCAGAATGTTGATTATTTAGCAATTCAATATTTACAATTAGTGATGTCTTATTTATAGTCAAAAAAACCATCGCTTAGTCTCTCAATGCCTGCGTGTAACAATTAGATTATTTATTCGTTCAAAACATCCCAGATCATTAGGCAATACGAGAAAAGTAAAAATTGTATTATAGCGTGATAACGTGTTTGCTGTTGGTCGTTTGCGGCTCGTACCGCTTGAATATTTGGGTATACATGTGATATGCTACGCTGATTCACATCAACAATAGAAATGAGATGAGAAAATGAAGGAGAGTGATAAAGAGAATATATATATATATTATCTAGCCTCGTTTATAAAAATAAAAATCACAAAAGACTCGAGCCTGGTTTCATTATTCGAGTAAAGAAATGAGAAAATGGCGTATTTCTTATGCAACCCGCGAAAACGTTGTGCCGTAGTAAGTATAATGTAGATGGTATTCACATGGAAGATACCTCGTCTTTCAACTCTTGAATATAACGCGCGTAGATATGCAGATTTCGGGCTTTAGTTTCGAGGTTATAAATTCGAAAAAAGTTTGTCCGATATACCGTATACTCAGAGCAGCATAAAACTTTGGTGGAATGTTTGACCTGTTATTTATTACCAGAAGGAATTTATTTGACACTTGCAGCACACGCCTGCACACCATATCCTCATTGCTCTGTTTTTTCAACCGCTAAAAAATTTATGTGTAAAATATGTACATTTACTGGTGCACGGCATCTTCCGTAATACTTCTAACTTTCTAACTCTCATTGGCTTTCACGATATACTGCAGTATGATCTTTTCCTATCTCGATGCAATACTTTGTTCAACGATTATTCTTTTTTTTACAGCCAATCAGCATCGTAAAAAAAACAAACTATTCGGGATAGCGTATGTCGTATAAAACAGGTTTGAATTTTTCTGTTTTACGAAAATTTTTCAATTCAACTTGTCCGAAGAAATGAAAAATGCAATTCAGACAGATGTTTCTGAGAAGTATTACAATTTTAGATTTAATTTGTCTACAGATTTTTTCGCTAATGTTGTTTCGAATTTTGGTTTTACAGGCAAAATATTCCAGGTAGAAATTGTTTTTTTTTTTGTTTTGTTTGAATGCTGCTTGTATATGAATTATAATTTTGATATCGCATAAATAGTGATTAGATTATATTTCGATTATTCGAAACGCGTAAATACTTCAATTTCGATTCTCGAGCGAGCTATTTTATACGTATATATGTATATGTGTACGTTACAGACTAGATGGTGAAAGCTTTTGGGTGCCCGGAAATTCCCTAATTTTCCCCTAATTTGGAGTTAAAAGTTTTGAGGACCTAACCCTGTACATACATGCCGCTATACCTCTCCAAAGAGACTTTCAATGTTGACTAAACTAAATTGTATAATTCCCAGTTGTTCCTCATCCTCTTTCCTTTTATACATATATACATCTGAATGTACACCCACGTAATTATAAATGTTCGTTCATGCTTGACCAAAAATCAAAGTTATAATCTTTGTCAATCACTTATTTCTCATCTTTTAGGAACACCCTGAAATGAGCGTTTTGTCACGATATTATCGTCATCATGGCTATTACTCTACTGTTATAAATAAAATGAAATTTTCTTACTCTCATTTATACTTGAAAAAATGGATGCTCCTGCAGTGGCAGCTGGTATCAGTCTCTGTACTTTTTCATTGTACACGTAATAACGTGCCAAAGACATACCCACCTATCTCCTTCCGGAAGTTGATTTTTCTAACGTTCTTAGAGGTAATTCCTGGCTGGCTTTTTGCACTAGAAAAGTCATCGCGTGGTACCTTACACGGGTTTTTTCTTCTTCACCTTCTTGTTTTTGTTCTTCTTTTTCTTCTTCTAATTTTGCTTCTTTTTCAATCACAAAGAACATACCCCATATAAAGGAAACTTATTGCCTTTGCGCTCCTGTGTGGGGCGTGATAAAAGCAGGTTCGGAAATTGCTCCTTCTCCTTCTTCAGTTATAATGTTACCAGAGGTACATAGAAATGTAGAGAGAGAGGAAGAGAGAAAAAGACAGAGAGACAGCGAGAGGATGCTTGAAACGAACGAAATTAAGTTGAGTATATCTAAAGAATGGCGAATATGTTGTATCTTTTTTGCAATTTCCAACATAAACTCATGGAATCTCATGGGACTTTATGTACCTTCCACTACACGAGAAATGTACCTGTACTTTATATCGAGTATAAAGGTATAAAAATACCTACTCAATGTACACGTTATCCTGTATCAATGACAATAATAACAACAATAACAATTGAACAACATCGTTCAGGAATTTATATAACATTTATATAATACGTTATACCATAGGCGTATACATAGGTAATATTGTATGTACGAGGAAACTAGATACCATATTACATAACAATATGTGTGTATACGTGTACACATTTTTCCCATTTGCTCGTGATAGTAGCTGTTAAAATCGAATATTGGTGAAAAAACGACCCACTTCAAGTTATACGGAAGCTGCAGTAGCAACATTTAATAATCCATCGTGCACATCCATGTAGCTATATAGCTGATGTACATTTTACAACTAGAGAAGATGAAAAACATAGGAAAAAAAGTTTAACTATGATAGTTTAGAAAAGTTTAATTATATGAAAATCATATAGGTTTGAAATTTTTTTCCCATGCAGCGCTTGATATTTATCATTTGGTTTTTCAAATTTCAGCAGGTTCTTCTTCCTCGTGTTTTAACCAGTTCATCACTTGTATATCTACTATGTATGAACGAGGTCTGTGCAGTATTGCTAATTTGGTTAATTAATTTCAGCTCACTTCAGAGTGAACCAGCTCATACCAAACTTTTCTATCGATTTGCATTGCACCACTTCTGGAATGTGAATACGTTCTACAGGATGGGGCAAGTGGAAGAATAAAAACACACTGACCAGTTGGAAAACTGGATGAAAAATTAATGCGTGGTATGGAAGGTTGAAGAACTTTACATTCGTTGCCAAAAAATTCTAGCTAAAAAAAAAAAGCAATTCGAAGAAGTCCCTGCCAGAACGAGAAAACACCAAAGAATGCAAATCTGGATTTAATTTTTTTCGTTTGTTTTCGAAGCTATTGAATTTCGTTTAATGGTTTTTTTTTTTGAAAGGATATTCTACATTTTATTCAATATTTTGCAAATTACAAATTCTCCAATATTACACGTATTATATTTCAAGAGCAACTGATCGGAAGAATAATCGACGAAAATTGAACTTGATATCGCGCGTATTACCGTTAGCACATTTTCAAAACATTCATCTGCAGAGTAGCGAACGGATTACAAAATATGATCGAAATCCGAAATATAAACTCGGGAACTCGAGAATGAAGTTGAGCAAATCATATCACAATTATTATCTCTGATATTTTCTGCACGTTGAGATTATACGATGATAAAAATACGTCGAGTTGAAGCGATCCGCTCTTGAAACAAAAACGATCGACATCTGAACTTTGTAGGATATTGGTACGTGACATACGTAGAAAGCAATGGAGAAAAACAGCAGACTCGCGACTAGTTCGAACGTTTACGTACGCACAAGTAGTGCTATTATGAAATGATGATGTCCATTCAAATATTCCGCGACTAGAAATATTGTGTACGTAATCACTGGCCTTTCTGTAGTCATATACATTCATATTCACACATACATACGTACGTATGTACATACATGTATAAATATATGTCTATGGATGATTATGTAAAACTCTAATGTATAGATAGAACGTGATGATTACGTTGCACCGATATAATTTCTAACCGTGTTTCCAATTACTTTTGTGGGATTTGCTGATTTGCTTCACGGAAATTCGAAATCACGGTGACGATCGAATACGGCCGTACATAGGTCATGTCTACATGTACTACATTATTCGTTCCGGTTCAAATACTCTATACATTTTACCGCGCAATCAAATCCCCGAACGCCCCGCATCGATTAAAATATACATGTACCTCTGTATATACAATATACATTGGTGATAATTAAGGTCAATATTTTTTCGGAGTAGTGAGTCGTTTTGCCACTGCGAAGGAGCTTCCTTTAAAAGTGAACAAGATTAGAAAAACCTGAAAAATTATTCAGTTCAGTTTTTTAAGAATTGAGTTTAGTCCTAGTGTTACACATATACTTGCGTAGGTCGTATAAAGGGCCTTGATGTTGTAGAAGTGTATGTAGAGTGAATTTAACAAAAATAATCATCATCAGCAACTGCGTGTGATGTATTTTTCGTTTCTGCTTTTTATTCTTGAGGTTACAATTATTCTCTTCGCCTGAAATAATAATGGCCTCCCAGTCGCTAACAAGATCTCCACTTATATACGTTTGCGTCCCAATTAATTCTTTGAACATCTGTCAAATGCCAGATTATTGTAGTACATGAATGTAATACACACCGTATACACACACCACGTGAAACGTACAGCTGAGTCTTTATTATTATATTCACATCATTCATATACTAATTTTTATTCACCCCTGAAATATCTTATGCATCAATTCCGAATTCGATTTCCACATTTTTACGCTATGTATCTACGTATCTATATGATTAACCTACGTGTAATCAAGTCAGGGTAGATACATTAGGAACCATTAGTTCCATCAACAAAGAGCACCTATGTAGGTAACTGTGTGTGACATTTACGGGGTAGCCCATTTTAAACATTAAAAGTAAAATATTTCGCAAGCGATTTTCAACTCATCATCTGATATCTTTTCTCAAAATGAGTTGGAATAAAATTTAAATAAACTAAAGACTTATCGATATTCCTTTATTGCCTTTAGAGAAAGCGTACGGTTATAACGGCCCTTTCGGCAAGGGGTGAACTTGAAATTGGAACAAAGTAAAGTTAAATGAAATGAAATTGGATAAGATCTAATAAAATTAAATATAATCAAAGATAAGGAATTACAATTAAATAAAATGAAAATAATTATTCACTTTCACCGTGTGATATACCCCGTATAATACACATGTGCGTTCTTTTCCTGTCTCGCTATTCGTTTGGGAATGCGTTTTGGACCCCTCGGGCTTGTATTATTAGTTTGTTTTTTTCTCTCATAACTTCACTGGTAAGAGGTGTTTCCGAAGGTTTTGCGGGTCCTCCTAAGCTGATACTTAACTTTACAATATTTTAAGAACCGCTGTTTATAAATGTGGATCTTCGTGTATTTATAACAGTATCGTGTATATACGTGTAGAATTTTTTAATCGATTTTACCGACTCAAAGTACAGAGTCTGTCCGTAGCCCAGCATTATATTTTATCGAATCTGAATTGGGGTGCAATAGGGTGTATAAACAGAACCTTTAATCAAGCCCAATTATTCTATCCGGGAAAGATGAGGGTTTCAACCAGATCCTACAGAACTCTTTACCGGATCGGGGTTGAAACTTATACACTGGTTTGAGTACCCTCTAATTTGTTTGTCACAAGTTCAAAGCGGCAGTTGCAAGTTATGCAAAATATCCGACCGTTATATTTCCACCCTCCTCCACCCGGCCCTTTTTCATTTTTTTATTCTCTCATTCTTCATGTACATAGGTATTATGAGAATTTAAAACCGGGAGGAGGAGAAAGCTACGAGAATTGAGGGTCTGAGAATTTTCCTTCTCTTTCAAATAGCCTTTATATTTTTCATACTCATTTCCCGAAAACTCTTCAAAAGAAATTTTTAATAGGATGATATTCGTAAAGAGTTTCTTTTTTTTCTGTATTATAGGTCTTCAATTATGACCGTTTTTTCTTTTATTTTCATATCGCTCTCTGCAGGTTTTTTTTTTAGTACTCTTATTTCTTTGGTATCGGAATTGATTGGAATGTCAGCAACTTTGACCAACCGATGATATGATCACGTTTACAATTTGTGGAGATTGCAAATTCTAGGTATGCTGTTACGTGCGCAGAATTTCTATTTTGTTGAATTGGGAATGGTCAGCATCGAAATGATGATTCTGGTGTATAACAGTCTGATTGAATCATGGTATATTTATAACGTGTTTCAATCACTATCGCTCACAATGAACCCACATTTTCACAGTCCTAAGATAAGGACTATAAAAATGGAAGATAATCTTTTTGCCAATCGCAGTACCTATAAAGATGTCAAAGATTTTGAGGAATTGAGCGACGGTTTGGTGCGGGCAACGAATTATACCGATACCGCAGATGGATCAAAAAGAGGAGTTGAGTCCCTCGGGACTCGCCGAATCTCGAAGACAGAATCTCAAAAAAAGAAAAAAGAAGCTAGAACGATAAATAAACGTAGGAGGATCAGTAGAAAGAAACCAATCGTTCATCCCATAGACTCGGAAAAGCGGAAGGCATGAGAAAGTAAGAATCTTTGAAAAAAATCTCGAGGGAATATCGAAGAATAAGAAAAATTGAAGAGAATGACTCGGTGCGGATCGTATAAAAGAAAACGGGTTATAGAAATATCAGTTGGAGAATTCGGTCCAGTCTGAATTATTAGATGAATCAGGATCATCCACAGGAATTTTATGAGTATATAAGATCAGAAAGAAAGCTGCTGAAGAGAAAAAAGAAACAGAAAAAAAAAAATAATAATAAATGATGAAGGTTCTTTGGGATAGAATAAATGGCAAGGATTACATACGAAAAATTCCTTCTGGCGTCAAAAGGAAAGAAAAGCTGGTGGTGGTTCAAGATATAACGTTAGAACAAAAACCGTAGGACATTCGAAAGGGGAGAAAAAAAACCGCGAGAAACAATTCCAGTTCTAATAAAGGGTTTGCTCAAGATATCCTACGGGAATTACAGGTGGAGAGATCTACGGACAAAACTCTACTGTCTTATTTCCTGTAGGAAGGAAAAAGAAAAAAATATATTCAGTAATGAAAGAAAAAAAAAGAAAAACGAGAAGAGCAGAAAAAAAAATAAAGATAAGGATACGTAGCTACCAGATTCAAACCTCAGATTTGATTCCTCAAGGACCGCAACACAGCCAGCTGGTGATCAACGGACATACTTCACAGGACAAGATCATCAGGAATATCATCATCATTTGCAATTGGACGGGTACACAAAATATTTTTCTTCCATTTTTCAAGATAATAATAAGAAGGACGATTTTCGTTTCTAGAATAATGAAGATGACGAAAATTCAGTATCTGAGAAATGAACCGGATCCTTCAATCAAAATTTCATCTCTTCTAACACGTGATCGTTATATTCTAGATGATGGTCTGTTATCAGTTGAGTAATTGAACGAGCTGAAAAACAGTTTCTGCGGATGAAATTACATCAATGTATTTTATTTTATGAAAATTTCAAGAAAGTACAATCAGGATAAAAGGACGTAAGACGAATCAGCTGATTGTTTCGGTGTTCGGTGTTTTAAGTGTATTTCTGCGTCAGACACAATGAATTTTGAAAAAAAAAAACCAAACTAAAAAAAATTACAAAAATCTAAAACCTGATGACTTTTTTAGAACGGATCTAGTAGGCGTGATATCAATGTGGGGTAAGCAGGTGTTTCAGTGTTTGGTAATTTGCATGGTGCATGCCTACGGGATTAGGTATTTCATGTCCATGAAGTAACATATACACGCTTTAGTTACTCCCAGGGGAAGTAAACGCGCATCAGGTGTATTATATCATACTCTTCATCATAACCACGAACCTCGCCACGAACGTAATACCATACCCCTCTAAAGTTTGCAGTGAATTGTAAAACCCGTAACTAACATCCCATACTAAACGATGTACTCCCTCCCCCCCGTATACCAATATGTGTGACAAATTACACCGGAAATCGACCATATACAAGATACACATGCATGAGTATACTTTTCAGTAAAATGATAGCTGCAGGTGCGAAGCGTGAAATTGTGTTACCTATAAAAATCTTGCAAGATTTTTCGAATGAGGGGCAAATACGTTTACCTAAAGAGACATAAAACGTCGATTTCATTCCAACACTTACATTCACATCGCATGATATTCTATAAATGAAAATTTCGATCATCTAGAAAACGATTCGTTTTATAAAAAAATGGTCGAGATCGCAGTTTCAGGGGTCCGAGCGTCTTTCGAAAAATTTAAATAACGCCGCCCTTTTTCAAGAGAAACTCGATTTTGTTTTTTTCATTATCAAAATTGTGTTACTGGTTGGAGGACAAATCGAAAGGAAAATAAAAAAGGAAGAGATCGTAGCTTCCAAGAACTGAGTTATGATGCTTGAAAGTTACACAAGCTATAAGCAGAGAGTATAACAAGAACAGGCTCCCGGACAATCCGCACTCGTGCGGTCGCTTCGATCTTTGTACTGTCATAACTCCTGAGTCTTTAAAGCTAGGGTATTTTTTACTTATTTGATTTTATCTTTGTTTGATTCGTTGCAAAACTATAGTTACGAAAATCGACCTCGCGTTCGAAAGAAAAAAAAAACGTCATTCGAATTTGAACGGACCACCCCCCTCATCGGAACCTCGCAAATTTGATCCGAAGTAATTTTTTATGCGACGAATTATTTCCAGGATAATTGAACCCTTTGTTCAAAAGGGAACACACTGTATAGGTATATCGTACATCTTTTATATAGCTAGATAAATAAGACATAGACAGCAAAAAAAAGATAAAGAAGAGAAAAAAAATAAATGAAATAAAATAAATGCTGACGCGAACGTTTAATAAAGACCTCCGCATTATTTGTTATACTCTATAGTCTATACCTACTATATACCTATGTATACAGTTACTTTATATATCTACCCGTTATAGCCAGCAGCAATTCAGAAAACGAACACAATAGTTCGGTTTTATATATTTTCATTTGTCCTTACGTCACTTTTATTGACTGTTCTATACAACAGATTATTGCGCTCTACTACTGCACGTTCAAGATTATCTATTTTTTTTTTCTTCATTTTCCAACTGTTGTATATGGTGTCATAGTTACGCGTAGGTATTTCTGCAAAACGAATCGTTATGAACACCAAGTCGCGCGATTGCGAATATATTTAATGAAATAGGTTCGAACGTACTGCAGTTTTCAATCTGATATTACGTGACATAGATTGATAATAATTATATAACGATAATAATAAACATGAGAAATAAATTGCGATTAATTTGGGCAAATTGGGTTGATTCGGTATTCAGCTTCAAAATTTCCTTTGACTTTTCGTGTGCTCAGCAGATCAGAGTAGAAAATGATAATAAAAATAATAATAACAACGATGTAAATTATACACAGCCTTCATCGAGGGTGATCACAATAATTTTGCATTCCGTCCGGGCAAGCATCTTTTTTATTTTATTTTCATTCATTCGAATTCATATCTTACTATTATTATTATTATTGTTATTATTTTTTGATTCTACGTTGACCTTGAATTTGGTTGCTCCCTTTTGTAAGAAGAATCAATTATAAAACGTCAGAGAAGCTGGGTGTATTATAGGTACGGGTATAAGGTAGGGTTGGTGGGTTGAAGTAAAATTGAAATTGTGCCGCAAGAAATTTAATAATTGCAATATTTATTCGCTTGCGAGGGTTGAACGAGCTGATTCCTGTCCCCTAACTTATATATAATTGTGTTTGATTATCATTAAAGAATATTATTTGGAAGTTAAAATCTTAAACCTTCACCGCCTGCTACACACAGAGGGTGAATTACGTTCGATATCTGAGAAATTTCGGGAAATAAGAATATGTACATAAATACAGTATGTAATACATATCTAGCTGCTTTATATACTTCTCAAAAGATTCATAAATTCTACAGCAAAAAATTGATATCCTTAATCGAACGGATTATTTGTGCGAATATTGCTGCGATTGAACGTTATTTAGGGATTATTGCATCATCTATATACCCTATTGATAACTATACATGCATATTCGTATATATGTATACCTATTACATGGGATAATCATAAGCTATTAATCAGGAGGTTGATTTAGCTCCACGGTGAAAAGAAATCCCGCAATTTCGTAGCCGGATCAAAATGATTCACAGATATACCTAATTATTATTAGGGATGTAATAAAACCGTACCGAGTCAGGGAAACGGGAAAAGGGGATAAATTTTTTTTCATCTCGTTGATATTCCCTTAACGTTCCATGATTCGAAAAATGAAGAATTTAGATGCTCTCATTCGTTTTCTACATCTCTTCCAGTTTGGTTAAAATTCATCTATTTTGGATTATTTCATAGATTTTTTAACGAGTCAATTTTCTTTTGTAAAAAAACATAATGGCGTCCTTACTACCTCTTCTCTCCTCATTTAATTATATGTGTACACATATAGGTTACATAGGACATATACATATGGTTCAGCTGCTTTCCTGAAAGTGAAAGATTATGGACTGCCCGATCCTAAGTGGATTTTTTGTCCCTTTGCCTCCAGCTCTTTTATAAACCCTTACTGATGTTGCCGGGCTTTGGTACCCGTAGTATGCCTATCTAGGGGAAAGGAAGAATGTAAAAAAACATATCAGAAGAAAAAATAAAAATAAATACTCTCAAATACCCTTGTGCGCATTTCCAACCGTATAAAGCGCTGCTTTACTTATTGTAAGGTATATGTACTACGCACGTAATCGTGCGATTTATACAGGCATTATTTGATCCTATTTATCTATTCGGATATTCAATTTATTTATTTGTATTTTTTTCTTTTATTCATTCGTCCATTTTTTTCTATATATATTTTTTATAATTCATTCGTCCATTTATTTATTCATTTTCTTTTTTCGTTTCATTGTAATTTTGTTATTCCAAGGAAATTTCTTGGATAACTTGGGGAACTGCAGTCCATAAAGCCTCAAAGGAACTGTCGTAAATAAGCAGAAATAACGAGTCTGACCCCATTAAGTTATTCCAGTTTCCTCCTAAATAAAAATTCAAATAAAAGTAAAGTTTCTGGATAAAATTCTTTTTTCTTCTCTCAGCTTTTCCCCACTTATCGATCCGGTTCTGCGGCGTATAAAGAGAGTTTAGAAGAAAATTTCGAAAATTCGCGTAGATTCGGAAGCTCTTCGTAATTTTTTTTTTTTTCGTTTCGCTTACCCTTTTTTTTTATCTCTACGTAATGTACGGTATGTGTTCCGTCGTAGTTCTGCTTTTTCACTTTATCCTTAAACCATAGGGCCGAAGGGAGAAGCTAAAAAATTTATAACAGGTCGTGTAGCGAGGCTCTTTTAAAAATGTATTTGGGTAGATGGTATGTAAATAAACAGCTTGTACATTTATGTATGTATGTATACAGCGTAACTTTAAAAACTCCTACTTATAAGGCAGTTTGCTTGGTTACTGTAAAATTTTAAATTGATAGTTCAAACACCGTGTGCTGTACAAATGTGCAGTTTCATTTGATATGTGTTATACCCGCGCGTGGTCCAAGTCAAGCCGCTGGTGCCACTGCTGCTCTGAAATAGAAATGGACGAAGAGCAGAAAAAAAGGCGAAACAAAAAAAAAATAGCGAATACTTTAATCCGTCAAAAAACTCTTCTGTAAATGTTTCATTTAATCTTTTTTTGATCTCATATTCTTTCTCCATCGTGTAATCAAGACACCGAAACATTGTAATGTCATTAATACGCCGGCGCTATTTAATAAAACGCGTATTTCCGCCCAGACTACCGACGTACCGAGTCTCTTGATAAGGGAAACGGCGCTCCATGTGTATTGGGCTATAAATTTTATGTCTAACCGAACGTACGATTTTTATTTTACGCTTTTTGTATCGCGCTCTCTAATGTGTCTCTTGAGGAGAGGTTATATTAAGCCGTTCACCCTCGCGCTTACCCGCGATTTTGTGTACACAATATGCATAATATAACACTGTAAATATATCGGTATATCACCCCTGGAATCCGGTGAATATTCAACCGCTGCACGTTCGAGCGTCGAGAAACTATAAAAGATAGAAGATTTGCGTTTCATGAAAAAGTTGTAGTGCAACAGGAGGTTATAGGGAACGGGTGATTCCTTCGGACCGGGAATGCAGGGAATAGAATTTCAGGAATCACCGTAATTAAATACAATACGAGGGAATTTTCTTCCAATAGGAATTAGATTCGCTCTCACAATATACATTGTAGAAAATTCATTTCACGAATTCTTTTTCTCCAAAGGTACGGCTATATCGGATCTTTGGAGTGGCCAACGGTGAAGTATCGTAACAATTTTTATTGCTTCTGCAATAGGGATTATATAAGGAGTCAACTTTCAACGCTTCCACCTTGTAACAAGGTGATTTTATAGTTTTATGTACATAAAGTATCGTTTTACTCAAGCTGTTATTCTATAGGTATATTGTTTTGAGGCGTTATTTTCCCATAGAAATTTACGATAATTTATCGAAGAATGTATAGCTCGATGTTCATGTACTTTTATTTCGGTTTGTCAGCCAATTTTTCATTTCGTCGCAGATCTTACGTCAATAATTTTTATTTATAATTATACAGAGGTACAGAGGACCGTATCGAAAATAGTTGTCACGCACATAACCCCCGAAATGTCCAACATGTCGGTAAACCTGACTAGGGAACTAACAGGAGACAGATGCTGACTTCTCCTGAAGGAGCCTGCAACCTTCCATAGGTATCGAAGCAAGCACTATTATATACCTATATATTCTTGTTAATTAAATAGATACGTACATATCCCTTCTACCTCCCTAACTACCATATAGAACGCCAGGATGGTGCAGTATGTCAGACAAATACCGTCAGCCAACGTCCCACAATCTAGGCGTCTCTATATAGGCATCTAAACCCGAATGCATATAGGGTGTTCCCAGAATGCAAGGTCGGATCATCCAATTTCATTCACTGTTTTGTTCATTTCATTACATTTGCATGTTTTTGCTTCGCTCTTCTGCATCGACTACGATTCACACAAACGAACAGCCATTTTGAAACAGAAAGTGGCACACGTTTGATCGGAGTTTCTAATATAGTCAAATAATATTGCAGACGCAGATATGATTTCGACAATTGCTATAGACAGCTTTTTGCAAATGACAAATCAATTTCTCGAAAGTTCTTTCAGAATTCAGTACAAAGGGGACAAGATCTTTCATGATAGCGGACACGGTCGTGTTTAGAATCAATTATCATCTAATGAGTAAAAGGTTTTTTTTTTGTTCTTTACTTTGATCGAAATAATAGAATTTAAAATAATGTTAACATACGAAATTCTGTAAATTCTGAAATTCTTTTTTTAACTCTTTCGAAAGTTCATTTGGACTCGGAGCACCCTGTGTGCAAAGCGCAGCGAATTTCCGTCTATACGTTACACATCACCTAGATGAACGTAGCCTAGAGTCACGGTGTTTTGATGAGCTGCAGTAGTGTCTGTCAGTTTCTCTCTATGGTACAATGAAGTTGAAGTACTAGAACCACGGTAGATTTAGTTCGCCTCGGTATGTGCTAGACAAAGCTGAGAGAATTCCTAAACCGAGTAGAGAAATAACGCGCAAATGGATGTCAAGTTTTGGATCGACAGGTTGATAGAATAATATGGAGGGCTAAAAACCTGCAGGCGGGCGTATTTTGACTTCTAATAAATTTTACGTCATACAGGCGTATCCCATGAAAGTTTAGATAATGAACAAAAAACTTCAAACAACCTCACTTCGAGTGAAGTGTAACTTTGGAAGGTAAAAAAAAAAATAGAAAAGAATGAAAAGAAAAAGCTTCAATAAAAACATAGAGAAAACAAAATAACCGAATTTAAAACGAGATAAATAAAAATAAAAAGTGTCAGAAACGAAACTTTTTCTTCCACGAAAAAAAGAAACCAAAACAGATAAATAAAAATAAATTATGGACTTTCCGTCCTTCATTTCCCCCGAGAACAATAACTGATATATACGGACATATATGTCTACCTATTGTAGATACGTACATTCGGATTTATTTTCTTTTTTTTCATTTTTTTATTTTATTTTCGACGAGTATAAAAAATTTAAAAAATCGAAGAGGCTTGAGAAGAAGCTTCACAGGTAAAGGAGATAGGAGAGTAAGAATGTAATTTTTTTTACAGCCATTTTCGTTGTATATCATCTTATTTCATTTTGTTTTATCTTATTTGATTTGATTTTTTTTTTTTCGTAGCTCGGGGTGTATTGGGGAAAGGGCAAGCTGTAATGTAAGGGGTGAACCGCTATGTGACACCTTTAGGCAAACTGAGATTACCTGTAGACACAGGTGATGATCCCCATGTTACGAGACGTCTACCAGACCACTAGAAGCTTCGCGACAATATCCCCTAGGTATATATGTGTATGTATCACATATACGTATTATACAACAAGTTTCTACTACGGCGACGTCCTTGTACTTGCGTAAATATTTACACGAGTAAGAGAGATGGAGAGATTGGTTTGTACAGAGCGACGAAGCGCACGAGAGTAGATTTCAGCTGCTGTGGATCTAGGGTAAAAAGACAGGGATCTCAAGTTGTCGAGGATTGGAGAGTTTGACTTTTTACATCCGGTACGTATACCTCGGTAGGAATATCGGTACATGTATCAGAATTTTTCTTATGTAAACTTTATTCTTAGTTTTATATTATCTCGCTTTTGAATAAAGCTATAATGGCGAATGAGGGTTGCAAAGTCTGGTTATCATCTGGATACTAATAAAATTGTGAGCCGATGTTCAGTTTTTTTGTTTCATCGAAATTTTACTCTCGCAGTCACCATGAAAAAAGCTCCTTCGAGAAGTTGGTGCATTGCCCTTGATTTCTGGGATTCACCCTTCAAATTTATTCTCATTTTTGATGTTGTGAAAAGTGATTTCGATTCATTTGAAAAATCTTACTCACATGACTCGGAAGAATGTACTGAATCTCGTGAATATTAAACTCGATTATCGATTATCCGATAGTGAACAGCTTGCAGAGGTTTCCATACTAGTATAGATTTAGTATCTTCTGCTAGATCTGCACGAAAGTAAAATTTCGAAAGACGAAAATAGAATAATCGAATGCCAGCCCACTTTCCTTCATAAACTAAGGGTAATACGTAACTGTTAGACTGTATCCTCTTTGTACATGATATGGAACGACGGGGATATAGTTTGTTGGACTTGTTATTTGAAAACTTTTAGTTTTGCTGCAGTCTTGTGTCGGATCATCCGACTTATTATTGATTGTCAAACAAAGTTTGTTGAGTCTTAACTTCAGGTTGAAATCCAACCAGCCAACCTGCAAACAGGGTCAATAGTAACAAATGGTCGGTTTAACCCGCCTTGCCTCCTCCATCATCTTCGTCTTCTTCTATTTTTTTTTTTTTGCTTTTTCTTTTTTATCTTTCTCCTGCTTCTTCTTCTTCTTCTGCTTCTTTTTCTTTACCTTCTCCTTAGCCGCCACCGTAGGGGTTGGTTAGACGTGACTAGAATACACGCTTACTTTAACCGGAGCGCGGAGGAATCGACTAGTGAAACGCGAGCCCGGGAGGACACGCCATTTTCGAGGTCTACATGTATATATGTAGACGTGTTTAATATGTATAATATATATATATATACCATGTAGAAGTAAGTCGCGAAGTAAGAACCCCCGTAACTCTTCTCCTATACTGTAAGAATTTCCGAACCCTCGGGTCGAAAGTCTGGCTCAAAATTTATTCCCCCTTACCCCCGAAATATTTTTTCTTTTTTTGTTTTTTTATTTTATTTTCTCGTTTTTTTTCTTGGTTTTCATTACTGCGTTCTACTATAACCCACGAGAATTCCGCGACAAACCTTTTTACATTCATTTATTCTATATACGGCCTTAAAAACGAGCATATGGTTTTAATTTTGGAAATGAAAACGAGGCGATTGTCAGTTCACTTTGACCTTCTCTTTCATTTTTTATTTTTTGATTTAATACAAGTTAATTAAATCTACGATTCGAGTAATTCTCGGTTCACGAAAAAAATGAACCTATCGGTGACGAAGAACTTTGACCGTAGTTGATGGATGGTACTTCTAATTTAATTAAATTGATTCGTAAAACGATGAATTTCTAGTTAAGTGGAAAGCACAGGTACAACGTGGCTTGTTTAATATGTAACAAGGTACATGTAAAACTCAAGTTCCAGAACTGACTTCTTGAATCGGCGTGGCATGATATGTCGATAATGTATATGTATACTCATCATGAGTAAATTTTTATTGATTGAGCTCTTGATAAATAATGTTGGAAATCTGTAGAACTTAATAGGCAAAGTAGTGGTATGGTGTAGAACGTTCAAGTTTACTGCAGCTTGTGCTTCACCTGATCTGGTATAGGTAAAATAGACAGCTACATTATAAGTAAATACAGTGCAGATGAGAAGCGGAACGGCGGGCGAAAGGAGAACACCTTAATTAAAACCGATTGCCTTTGCACCGTGTTCCAACGTGCAATTTATAATCAAGGTGGTAGGAGCTTTGTAGTGTGCAACTAGAGCGAAGGCTCGAGTTTTGGAAGCCCTCTAACCTAAGTATATACATACATGTACTAGATATACACATAACTTCTACATACATATAAATATACTTTGAAGAGAATCTGGCTTCTATTTCAAAGTCCTTCACGCGTGCGATGTAGGTATGTGTATAGGTACTACACCTACCTGTGCAGAGAGTTAGAGAGTTAGAGAGAGCGGGATAGAGAGAGAGAGAGAGAGAGAGAGAGAGAGAGATAGAGAGCAGTTTTCCTGCAGCATGAAAGGTAATTAGAGTTTCTATCCAAGCTCTGTAGAAACTAAAATCTCGAGGTTTAATTTGTCGTTAACATATTTTTTATTTCTTCCTCCACGATTTCTCCGTTTCCCTTACGTTATTTCGTTTTTTTTTTTTTTTTTTTTTTTACAAAGTGAGCTTTAATTGCCGTTCGTTGAAAATTTGATTTCTCATTAAAGGAAGAATTTATTTTATTTGAGTAATTCTCATCGTCGTCGTCGTCGTCGTCGTCGTGTAATTATGACGTTTAATCTACTCTATTAACGACCTCGTTACCAATTAGTTGAAAGGTTACGAAGGTTACACCCTTTAACCTGCATACCTTGAGGGCACGAATTCATTTTCCAACCCCGCAACGTCCCTTCACCCTCCACCCGGTAAAGTAACTCTGATGAAACTTCGCGGTATAATTTAAAAAATAAAATAAATAAATAAAGACGGTCGTACCAATCACACCGGACTGTTCTGTTTCAGGAAAAAAAGTAAAAACTAATCTAAAAATAGCAAAAATAGAAAATAATGGATGTAGATCTATTTTAATTTAGGTGTTTGTATATTGTATGTATGATATATTCTACATCGGATCAAGCTCAATTTATTGGTCAGCAGGCAATTACATAAATGCCAACAATAGATGCGGAAAATTGGCTCAGTTTCAAGCCATTCAAGGCATTAGAGAGGCTGAACCGATCAATTTGTAGAATCTTTGGATTTACCTTGAACCAGCTTTCCGAATAATTACCCATTTATGTAATTTAACTTCCAACAATCGTGGGGAAAAACATGAAGTCATCATTCGTATACCTATATGAATAAGGTATTGATAATCAGATGAAACGATAAATGACAATCGTATGAAGTAATTCTAACACAAAAAGATGAAGAAAAAAAAAACGGTACGAAAGCACATGATCGTTTTTTCTTTCTTTCAGTGGACGTCGAGATCAGCATTCAGCAGGCTCAGAGCACATTAGAAGTTGGGGTTGAGTGGGATGGGGAAAGGAGGTGGGCTGGGAAACTTCGTTGAAGAAAATATGGCGGAGCGCAGAGGGCGCGGTGGCTATAAGACGTGAAAGGGGGTTCGGTAGATTTCGAGCGAAAGAGGTCCCGTTCCAGTTTTCGTATATACGACTGAATTTCCTCCTTGGTTGGCGGCACGGCCACCACCTTCGAGAAAAGGGTCGTCTTAAAAGCTTGGCTTCCTTTATCTTCGTCATTCTCGTCGTCGAATATCCCTTCGTCAGACTTTACGCCTTATACGCCTTACGCCTTAACCATTTGCTTTAGCTTTTTGCTTTTTCGCTTCAGATTTTCCACGCCTTCCGGTATCAGCTCTGATATAGACACCCCATTATCTTTATAGCACATATATATATATACAATATATAAATATATATATTTGATGAAACGCTTCAGCACAAACTCGGAAAATATTGCTTTCTAGATCCTTGTCAACAGGGTTTTGTCGTAGTTCATTTCTATTCTTTTGCTCTTTTTCTGCAGTTACTTTTTACCATGCATATGTTTTTCGTAATTCGTTACTGTCTATCGAAATACTTTTGGAAGAGATCAGAGAATTTATCTTACTCGCGTACGAGTAAGTTATATTGTAAAACGAAAGAAAAAAAACAAAAAAAACAGACACAAAAAGCAGGATAAAAATCATTTCTTTGTTTCATCCGCAATATTGCGTCAAATACGTTTCATTGAAGAGAAAGTAATAAATAAATGAATAAGATGAAAAGAAACTCCCCCTGATTTCATCAGGCAAAAGTAACCCTGATGAACATCCTTTCAATAATCTCTTTTTTTTCATCTTCGTCTTTCAGAAGGTGTCTGCATATTTTAAAATTTTTTTGTTTTTACCTTTTTTGTTTTCAGTGTCACAGCGGATGTACACGGATTTGCTGATTGAAGTACGCCGTGTGGAGAGAAAAAGATAGCGAGAGAGAGAGAGAGAGAGAGAGCGAGATAAATTCGTATCAACAGCCTCGGTAAGATAATCCTGCATCTCAAAATTCTGCACGGTATAATATTAGCGCTGGACTGGAGTCCCGGATGGGGATAGTTGTATAGTTACGTATATGGGTGCTAGTAATCTGTTCCGTGAATTAATTGCATGGATAATACCGTAGTATTTAGTACGTGTTATTCACCTTATATATGTATAATGTATGTATAATGTGTGGATATATTTATACATAGAGTATATGTGTATATGCATAGGTATGTGAGTATATATAAGTACATGTGTACAGGAACATACCTAAATATATTTACCTAGCAACTATTCCCTCGGGGTACGGTTTAGCCGCATAGTTCTGTGCAGTGCAGTGCTGCAGTTCTATTGTATGTTGTAATATAACAACCAAAATCCAAGTAACTTAACTAGCAACGGCTGAAATTCGAGCGGCGACCAAAGTTATAGTTTCATACACTATAGAGAGTAGTTTGATTCAAACGTTTGAGTTCGGGAAACGGAAAAATACAGGAACGGATGCGGAAGGATTTTTATTGAAATATTTCAATAACGGAATAGTTCAGTTTCAAAAGATTCGATCATTTCACTTCTTTGAAACGATAGCTGATTTTTTTCCCGTATCCAAGTGGACGTAGTTGTTGCCGATATCCATACGAACTCAGGGATTTGTGCTGAAAAATACCGAATTTTCATGCTGAAATTGAAGCGAACGTAAATCGCAAGATCCGGGACAAAAAAAAAGATCACAATATGCAAGCTGAATTCTGCGGAGGATGATCATCTCGTATTTATTGCAGTAATAAAAAATCTTCGAACCTTATTGCAAATTCATGTTTCCGAATTGAATAACTTTTCGGCCAGGATCAGAGATCCTGAATATTCATTCTCATAAACCCGTGAGAAATTAATCTAACTTATCGGAAATACCAGTTTTTTATCCTATGCGAAATATCAAATAAAATTCTCGCATATTAATATCTTTATATCTCGAATTCCAGATGTGCAAACTAGTTTGAAACCTTCTCTCGTACCTATAGAATTTCCAGATTCGCTTTGCTCTGCGTCTGGAAATTTTCGCCATGCGTTGTTCCCGAAGATATATTAGAGAGCAGGTTGTGGGGTGGGAGTTAGGTATGGAGCGAAAGGGGGTTCTAACGCACAGCCCATCAATGGAGGTTGAAAATTATGGTCATAGACCTGTATACGTATGTTCCACACACTGTTCGTTAGTGTTCATCGTATACACATATACTGTAACGTGGCTTTTAGCTCTCAGCTGGTTTTGCTGCAGGCGAACGCGAAACGATCCAACGTAGTTTAAGGAGGAGGCACGCGGTTCCTGTAAATCCTGTGGGATACCCATATACCTATACTACATATATGGGTATAAACTATGTATATACACCTCTATATTATGTACACGTATATGTATATATGTATAATGTTATAATCAGGAGAACAGTGTCTCACATTTTATATACGTATAGGTATACCTACCTTTAGCGTCGTCGCGACGCTCGACGTCGTAGCTGGGTATCTAATGAAATGCTAATTTAAACCCAACAGTCAGAGTCTTAATATCGATCGAGTCGGTGATGCAGGAGAAAGGAAAGAAATTTGGATGAATGGATAATTTGCAAGCTGGGAATGTGAATTATCCTTGGTATACTACAAACCCCTCCTTCAACTTGTTTTTTCTTTTTTTCCTACACCCGCAAACTGACAGGAGCTTGCATCTATATGAACAATTACCATTCAATGTAACAGGAATCTAATTGCCATATATTTTCCCTCTTTCCATAGAAAAAAAAGACATTGAAGTGAAAGGTACCGCGAGTGCTTTATAAAGCGAAAAATTTCAAATTATCTAAGAATATAAATTCATATTTCCAAATTGTGGAGACGACGTGGAAAGAAGAAATAATATCAAAGAAAGGTTCGGTGAGACGGACTTTTCTTCTTTCTTTCAATACTTGATTTTTTATTTGAATTCCTTTTTTATTGTTTCGGTTCGTGTATATGCGTGTGAAAAAGATTTGGAATAAAGATTTATCTGGATTTTTTTCACACATTGAATGGGAAAAATTCTAAATTCCTTTTTTTCTTATACTTTTATTTTTCATGTCTGTCGATGGTTCAGACGCAATTATTCGAGTTTCTTCGACTGCGATCTATATTCATACATATCTCATTCCATTGAAATGCACGTGGTGACAAATGTTTTCTATAAAATATTAAATTGTCATTTGGCGGGGTAAAATTTTCGCCTTAGGTATATTATGATATGCAAATCGTGATTCCTAAAGCGTTTGGTAATGATTCATCCTGGTTTTCAAGAAGAAGAATATATACCATTCCGCAAGGCTGACGGGATTCTGCTATTAGAATACTAATTTTCGAATTACAGTATATAATGTGATGTATAATCAGTTGAAAATCCGAGAATCGCTGTACCTAGGAATGTGGCTTGAAAATTTCTTATTTACTTGTTTGATCGTCCGTAGCTGCGTTTCTACGCTATTGTAATTGTAGCATCTCAACCTCGCATAATACCTAAAGTGAGAATATGACATACTTTGATTCTACGGGATTTTCTATTTATTTTTTTCGATCTCTGCAGTATCCCCGATTTCCCTCCACTCGCAAAAAAAGAGAAGGAATGAAAAAAGGGAAAATCGAAATAAAAGCAAAAGCATTGGAATTTCCACTTTTTATCTATATGTATAGACATATATGTGCCTGTGTATTATATAAACCTATATAACATGTATACAATCGAAATGCTAACGAGACCCGGGGCGACATCGATAACTCAACCGTACCACGGGGTTTTTTCGTATCACATATACCTAGGCCTGGCGCCGAGGAACGAATTGTTTTCGAGCAAACGCATAAATAGAAACGACGCCCTCGGGTCGACGGACATTTTCGTTTGGGTTTTCGCGCCGCGTTGGGAACCGGTAGCAAGCAGCATGGAAGTAACCGTCGCAGAAGAGTATATAGGCGGCTATAAGGCATTAGCCCCGATCTCATTCCCTACAAAATTCCTCGACCAAAATTCGAACTCGCTACTTGCTCGTTTCGCTGGAACAGCTTTCGGGGATTTTGGGACCAAGGGGGGACCCTTACCATCCTTTTCCCTCCTGCCACCTCGACCTTTGAACTTTATTTCCCTTATAGCTCTATAAGGTACACACCCTACACGATATATCGCCGTGAGTTCCGAGTTAAATATATCCATAATCACAATCAACCTAACCAGGCGTACATATAGCATGAGTATTTTGAGGACACTTCGCACGCATGCAAACACATTTATAAAACACATCAAGAATGCGGAAAACTTATCTTACTTTATACCAACCTACTGACGCGCGATGTTTCTTACGAACGTTTTGCACGACTATACTCACGATTCACGGATAAACCATACGAATAAGGTTTTTTTTAACTAGCTGTTTTTTAGCTCTCGTTTTTTTTTTTATTATTACTCACGCGACGAACACGCTGGTACCGAATTTGGTGTCAAGTAAATGATATAGAATTGCCGAGACACGAAGGTAAAAAAAATCAAGCGAAAAAATAACTGGAACAAGATAAAACGTGCGAATGAAGTTCGTAACAGAATAGAAAAGTTTGTTTTCGCCTCCGTAGAGAAATCTTCGACTTTCTCGTACATTGTTCTGTTCTATTTTACTATTTTTTATCTCACCCTTTCCTCCCCTTCCCCTCTCCATGTGCTTATGATAGTATATCAATATTCTGCAATCAGTGCGGTATGTACAAAGAATATATACGATACATGTATGTAACTATGTAGAAAAATTTGATACTTCATTCAGTTTTCCTTTTTGAAATTTTATTTCTGTTTCAGAACGGTATAAATAATGTGCGTATATATATGTGCGAATGTTGAGAATGCTTGTACATTTGCATATCCTGTACGATCGGGAGCGTGAGAGAGAGGAAAAAAAGAGAGTGAGAAAGAGTTAGAGAGCGTGAGAGATGAATTTTGAGTTGCAATCAGTCGGCGTATTTGATTCCCTCCGGATATGGAAGAAAGAAAAAAAAAAAAAAAAGCGAGAAAACGCTGCACCTCTGGTTGCAATAGGAACGTGTATTGTGGTCGTAGAAAATGAGAAGGAGTGAAATAGAAAAATAAAGAAGACGTACCGATGAAAACCAGGGATTTCTGATTTCTCTGCCTCGTTATACTTGTAAGACTCCCAAGGGAATACGAAAGCGCGACTTTGGGTCAAATATATAAGTTTTTTAGAGTTTAATTTTGGATGCGATCAAGACTATGGATCCTATAGAATCTGGCTTTAGCTGTGCTTGTTTTTCTTTCTTTTATTCAATACTTTTACATTGCAAAAATTTCCGAGAATTCCTGTACCACATTATAAACCGGAGGGATTAAATCATGTAGTTGGTTCGAATTTGTCGCTACACTAACCAGCGCTGAAAATGAAGAGACAGAGACGCAGTAGCGCGTAAGAGGGAGAATTGGTAAGGGGGAAAGAGAGGAGAAATTTCGAAATGGCGGTCATTTAATTCTCTTGGTTAATTGGGAACCTGATTTTCCCTCGCGTCCTAATTAAACCTAAATTAGAATCATTTCTCTCACTTTGTACCTACCTTATGTGTACCATCCTAGGTATATATGTGCGTGTATCACATATGTATGGTACTCGTAACTCTTGATTCGCACCGGCGCACGGAAGAAGATACGAGACTATTAATGTCTAGTAAGTTTCTAGCTATACGTGTATTATTATAATTATAGTAATCCACCATTATAAATAATTCGCATTGATTAAACTGTAGACGGAAAAATTTCTCTTTTCAATTTCTGATTAAATAAAATTTCAATCTCCAATATTGATGATGAATATAATACAAATATATAGTATATTATTTCATCCATCGAAACTTCTGAACAATACAATTTCATAATGAGCGCGAAAAATAAGATTTTTCATTCAAATATTCCCTGAAATCATGTCCTGCGTGAACAGAGAATAGAAACGTCGTTATAGAACAGGAAGAAAGAAAGAGAGAGAGGGGGGGAGAGAGAGATAGTGAAAGAGAGGGAGAGAAAGATGGAAAGGGAAAGAGAGAAAGGGCGAGAGAAGGGAGGGGTAGATAAAGGCAAGTAAGGGTTGGTCGGGGAAATGGCGGGGAAAATGGTAAGGGAATAGCGGTAGGGGGCGCTCAATCGATTCACCCGGGGGACTTGCATCCAGCATCCAGAATCCAGAATCCAGAATATCCAGAATCCAGCATCACCACCGCATCCGACGGACGCGGCACCGCGATGCGTAGTCCTAGTCGATGGCCAGGTTCTGGATATTATGTCCCGCCCGGACGTCAAAATAACCGTCCAACAGGCGTCGATCGAGGTCTAGGCAAAGGGGATTAAGGAACCTCGTCGTAAGGGAGGGCAAGAGTGTCACCCTTACGCAAAATGAATACAAAAGTGAAACAAAAATAAATGACCAAGTGATAATTGGGATGAATCCAAAATCGATGATTATATCGTACATGACAGATGCACTGATTATGATTGGCCAATTTTTATGGCCTTCGCCTCAGGGACATGATTTATCTAGACATTGGGAACATAGCGACGGCTTCGCGCTATCTCATCCGGTCCTAGAATATATCCTATCCTTGCCTGTTACGGGGGTAAGAAAATAAAAAAAGGAGTATATTGAGCGAGAAACGTCAAAGGTTGCGGGAACGCTATACCATATTATTATCCTCAAACATATTTCATGTGCGCTGCTCCTATTCCTGTACAACCATATATATAGTACCTACATGTCCCGATCACAAAATGGGATCGTGATAAAATCGTCGAGAGAAAAATTGCTATTCCCGATACATGTACGTACAATGGGTATACGGTTGATAGGATGATATTTGCATACAGAGTATTACAATTACATGTATATACGTATACCTATATACATTCACATCTACTACATACGCCGGTCCACCTATTGATATAGATCAATTGGAATAATTGAATTCAATCGTTACAATGTGCAAAGGTATGGCAGTCCATCTTCGATGTGGATAGGTACGACGTCGAGGGCGAGTGACGCGGAGGTTGTATCCCGCGAAAGCAGACGATATGAAAAAAAAAAAAAAACGTTATTGGTTGATTCGTCCTTGCAGCTTCAAATTTATTTAAAGTCAAAAAAGTGTGGGTTACACTACGTATATACGTAGTGAAAATTGAATATTCGGTTCATCTCTGTAATAATGATCTTAAAATTATAAAATTTTAATTAGGAAGTTTTCGGATTATGTTTTTCTTTTCTCCTGCGTAAGTACTTTACGCCCAGCTATATAAGAACTTTCTATTGGATAAATATTAACGAGAAGAATTTTATGGTTAAATTTTTTCTCGATTTAATTTAACATAGAGTAATAAATAGACTTTACATACATGTAAAAGTATACATACATACATCTACGTATTATGTGCATAATACATTTTTAGACTTGATAATAACTACGAAGGGAAGAAAAAAGGAAAATAAAATGAAAGGAGAAAATTTATCCTCGGGTTTAATCCTGCGGGTTTGAATTCTGGATTAAAATGAGCCCTCTTCTCTCTCTTGTCCCTATTTCGTTACCTCATCTCTCTCCCTCTCTCTCTTCCTTCTCTTTTATTTTTTATTTGCCATCTCTGTCCTTCACACCCCCGTCGCCCGGCGGTCGATGGTTGCATGGAACAGCGGTGAGAAAAATGTTCGTTCTTCCCTTTAATTTCCCTTCAGTAATGCCGGTGCAGAATCCGCGGGAATTTCCCGGGCTATCGACAAACAGAAGAACGGAGGAATAGCAAGAGGGGGAGAAGAAGTTCTCGCTTCTCGTTACTCGGGAATGCGTGCGCCACGAGAGTGCGCCAAGTAAAATTTAGGGTAGATCGTAGAAGGTATACATATATATATTCGATGTAATATGTATATAGTTATAGCTACACAGGACACAGGGTGTATATACCACTGCCACTGATCGTTCTCTCTTAAATGAACGCGCGCAATCTTAGGAAGCCTGAAGTTCCCGAATTTATCGAACTCTCAACACTCCTTATTTCCTTCCTTCCTTATACCTTCACCTTATACTCACTTTAATTTCCTTCTTTCACTTTCCTTTTCTAGAACGATCGTAACAAGAGACAAAGGATCTTATACCAGCTCTCACAATCAGTCCACAAACGATCAGAAGAAGACCTCCCTCAAGTGACGCACTGATTGGCCTGATTCAATATCACGACCAAGAGCACCACCGTTCCCTACCTCCCTCGTTACCTACCTATACATACCATACTCTAAGCCGGGTTCGGTAGGTTCTGGTCTTCATCTTTCCTTAGCTTCTTACTCTTCCCATTCTCCACCCTCTTCCTCCCACCATCCCCCGTATTCGACCAACTTATTCGGGGTTAGGCTATGGTTGCCTAACCAATTTTCCTCTTTTCGTGATTTCTGTATAGCTATAATCAACGCAACGTATTTACTGATTGTCAATCAGTGTACATCGTTCACAAATTTCGAATCTAATTACTTCCGATTGAGATTCGGAGTTGAAAAATAGACCTTAGAACGTCGTCGACACGTGATCGGTACAACTATTACTTTCATCACTCCAAAATAGCATTGCAAGAAAAAAAAAAAAAAAACTTCTTTAATCAGATTTTGTATTATAGTATCTTCCAGTTTGCTCATCCTTTGACTGGAAATACGAAACAGAATAATAGAAAAAAGAACTTAAATACGACATGAAACCTAGTCATAGTCTACATTCTATGAATGCGATGGAAATCTTCTATGCGTTTATCTTACTTGATGAAATGTACAACCACTAAACGTATCTATATTACACAAACATATACCATGGTCGGAAAATAGGGAATAGAATAGTTTTGAACAATAATATACGTTTCTCTTTCAACAAATGTCCGCCTTGTGTAGCGTTCCGTACGAGATTGTTCATGTAAAATACATTTAAAATGAAAACTGTTGGCGAACTCCGATATAATAGGACGTTTGTTGATTATTTCAACAATACAGGCACATAAACGTCCCGTATTCATGACTGCGTTCGCCAGTAGAGTTTCCTTGGTTTTTTTTTTTTTTTCTTTCAATCTCATCAAAGACAATAATTATCTTGTACCGTGTATTTTTTTTTTTCCACTATATACGGTATAGCCGGATGACTGGAAAATTGGTGCATGATATGTAAATTTTTTGTTATAAATACACGTGTGGTATCACATGTACAAAAAAAAAAAGTTTGAAAATTCGAGTAAAAATTCGATTAGATTTTTAACGACATCGGAATCAGATTATTCGCCATAATAGAATGAAAATTTACATGGTAATATTGGCCTATGAGGAAATTTGATGAAAATCGTGGTAAATACTTGCGTATACGGGTAAAGTATAGTATACCCAACCTAACCACGGTGAAATTCCCGGTCTTTCGAAACTCGGTGACATTCACAATTCTATGGCCGTGTATACATTTAGGTGTTTAAATGTGCCGACAAACATTCAGGAATAAAATGTAGATGTATTCTTCTTTTATGAGATGGAGAATGCACCTACTTTTGAGAATTACATGCTGGGAAGAAAAGATATTCTGACCCGAAAAACATTAATAAATGAACTAAAATAAAACAAAATAAATAAATTAGATATATGAAGAAAAAAGACAGCAAAAAAAGAGCGTAACCAAATTGCGGATCAGCTGTATAGTGCATAAAGAAGAGAGAAGAGCTTAAGCTTAAAAGTATTCTGAAAAGTTAATTTCTGTCTTCTTCCACTTAAGTAGCTTAGAAATTTACGACAGTTTTTTTTTTCTTTTCTTTTTCCGCTCTCTTTCTCATACTCTCTCTTTCCTGCTTTTTAGGAGAAATTTTAACACTCATACCAACCTTATGAACGGTCAAATGTTATCCGCGCTACCCTTCAGTTTTTTTATTTTTTTTAACTGAACCGAGGCAAAACTTTGTTACTTTATAGTAACGCGCATTCATGGTATTCTCTCAAATGGTGATTACTGTATATTTTCACAAGAATTACATCGATATTTAAAAATAATTTTATGATTGATTATGATTTTGTATGTGAATAAACTCGTACAGAAAACTAAAAAGTAGAAATAGTAGAATATGAGTTTGATGGAAATGGTCGATGTGGATGAATTTCCGAGAATCAGAAAAATGAATGTTTTATTCTCGCGCTATTCGAATCGAGTTGATGCGTAAAAATAAAAATTAATAACACTAGTTAAAAAATTGGGCGCTTTGTACGACGAAAATTCGCTGATATTCCGGATGAATGAAATATCGTCGATTTATTTATTCATCACTTTATTAAAATACCGTGCGAAAGGCGGAAGCTCATTCCATGCGGAATGCCCATCATATATGTGCAGGGATGTGTTGGCGAAGAATAAAAAAATTGAATAAAACCAACAAATAATATTAAAAATGAACCACTAACCTGGTGAAGTATAATTTGAAAATTTTGCTGTAAGGGGAAACCGACGTGCAGTGCATGAAGTACTTGTTTTTCTATACACGTCGTACATACCTATGTACTGCAGAGAAACCCCGCGTTTTCATTTGATTGGCGTTTAATCGCTCAGCGTGATAATCCTGACGAACGAATTAGTTTGTGGCGTTTGCGTGCAAAGGTATCCTTGGGGAAAATCAGCCTGTTTTCACAATTTTCTTAGCCTCTCTTTTCCTTCTTGCCCCTTTATTTTTTTCCACAGTCGTTAATCGGCCCCGTTTAGCTACCCGTGCTTCGAAGGGATCGTCATTTCGTAAAATTGAAATTAAAAGCTAAAAGCTAGTCGCGAAAACAGAAACAATTGACAATTTCACTTGGGCTTAATTAATGCTGGGAAAGATTTTTTTAATAGATTTTCAAACCGGATAAAAGTGTGATATATAACACCATAAATATTCTTTGGGATTAAAGTTTTATGTAGGGTGAGATTGAACTCGTGTAACGATTGAGCAAAGAGGATTCTATGAAGATGTTGACTTTTCTTCTTCGCCCCTAACACAGATAGCCAGCTGAACATCAAAAGCTATGTCCACCTACACAGATACTTGATGTATATACATGTGTACCACCATCTCCTGAAGGAAAATCTTGTTTACTTTCTTGTAATCGTGTCCTGCTTTGTATCGAACTGACGAGGGTAGACACGACGACGACGTCGACGCTTCTCATCGTGTATTTCCTTGCCGAACTGTACAACTGTATCATATTGAGAGGTGAGAACTAAAAGGACGTAACAAGTCGGCCGTCTCACCACAACAAGGGCTCATCCCTAAAAAATCGAAAACGATTTAATATCGCATTTACGAACGAAGTTGGATTATTGCTTTTTTTTTTCTTTTAAATCTTCACTTTTTCGAAGATGAGCTTCCATGACAGCCATTCCCACTTCTGTTGTGGATTCGACCTTCGCACGCCCTATAATGAGCTCTTATCGCATTTATTTTCAAGTTCGTCTAAGAGTTGAAAAATCTGGTGTAAACTGCAGGATCATTCAAATTGCAAACTGAATTATAACAACATATAATGAGGGATAGTATAAATCAAGCAGCTGGTTTCTTAGAAATCGAACAATATATGTAGATGCATATTATGTGAAACTAGTTTAGAAGTTTATAACTGGTAACCAGTGCGTACAATATGTTCAATTATATACTTGTCGAAGTTCTCTGCATCTCTCTCCTGTCTCTCTTGATCGACCATAAAATTTGACCGTTTACATATGAGGACAAGTTTCACCGCAAACTATGAAGCATGTATAATCACACGATACCGATACACGAATCTACTATCTTGCAGTAATTTCGATTGTTTTTCCCCATTCGAAAAGAAATAATCTGCACCCACAAACAAAAATATGAAAACTGCACAAATTCACGACATGAAACTGATATTTGAAAAGGCAGAAAATAGCTTCCACTTAAATCAAATCGGATGGCCTACACAAAGAGGTATTTTTGAAATTTTGTGATCAAAAGTGTCCAGGTCTATTGGGGTTTGAAAATTCACGGATGATTACCAGATGTTCAACAAATCCTGAAAAAAAGTTCGAAAGTACTTTGTAGGGGGACCAGAATCATAAAATAAAAAAATACAAATCCGATTAAAAACGGCGAGGGAAAAGCATCGGTCCAATTGGTATCGAATCTATGATCGGACACACTGCAGTTCGTTGAAACGATTTGCGTCTGTACTAAAAAGAAAAAAGAGGAAATTCAGATGAACTTCTCAGACATATGTACATTACATACGTACGTTACGGTATGAATCTTGATAGAATTCGAATTGTAACAACTAATCAATTATGGTTATTATCATGATTGTTATCATTACTGTTATCATTATTAGAATGATTTTGAATTTGGCGAACGTTGAAGTTTATAGGAGCAATTATTCCGAGGATAACGACTTTAGATAACGGGTTCTAATCAAAGTTTCAACAAAGTTCGTTCTCTGGTCTGTATGTATATATAATATATATACTGCATACATAAATGTTCGGTTGGTGAAGGGTGGTTTTAGGTGTGTCGGTTTAAACCTCCCACCAATCGTAAAGTCGATGTATTTGGGAAACCCCTTCAGTCAGAGACGCAACGATTAAAGATAATTAAACTCGGACGTGATAAAGAGGGTACAAATGTTGAGGCACGATTTTCGGGGTTGGAATTATCGGATCCAAAAAAAAGAAAGTTTACGATTTCAAGGTGGTTCGCATATCTTTTATTTCTTTTCCTGTGTAATTTAAAAATAAAATTTTTTTGTACCACGAGACCGAACGAACGTGGTCGCCGTAATATTTAAAACGAATAAATATTTTTCATGGAAACATTCGAAAGTTTTTTACGTAGACTTATAGCAGTTTTCCCATAGCGATAGCAGCGACTCGAAGTACTTAAGTCTCTTAGGGGTAAAACTGAACTTTAATGTTATCGCTGAATACTCCATGGGGCTAATACTTAGCTTAACATTACAAAATCGATATTCTCTAGCAAAAGAAGAAGAGAAACAGAACTTTGATGTTTTTTTTTTTGGTCCTTCTTTTTCTGTTACCTAATAATGCGTAGCTGCTCTTTACTTCGAAAACTTTGGCAGACATTTTTTACAATAGCACATCTGAGCAATTTAAATTTCCCTAACCATTCAGTCGTCTGATTGAAAATTTACGAATACTACGAAAACGACGTGATGTTGAGCATTAAATACACGCGAAATTATTACGGTCAATATTATTATCACTATTATTATTATACTTTGAACTTAGTCGATAACCTTATAAACCGACGACACGTCTCTGCCTAAAATCCGATAATCCTCGTTTGAACGGGTTATAATCCAGGTATGTTAATCCCAGATAATATACTAACACATCCTTCATAATATGTATATGTATGTACCTATAATATAGATATCATAGGTATCCTTTATCATACGCAATTGTTATCAAAATCATTTTGATGTGCTGTAGAAGAAATCTTTCAATTGAAACAAAAATCTGCTCATAACGTATCCCTTCATTTTGTTTTGATAATTCGTTGACTTTTTCTTCTTTCCTTACAGATAATTAATTATTGCGTTACAGACTTTTAATCTGCAACGCGAACATCATTTCGACTCTTATAATACCTTCTTACATGAAATTTATTTATTCATAGAAAAGTTGGCAGAAGGCTGTGCTGATATCAAATTTATGCGATTTCGTGGAATTTATTATTATAATATTTTATCCTGTACGTTAATTATAAGAGAGTTTTGATGCCAGATTACGTTACGTTAGTCTTCTTCGTTTATTTATTTACTCATTTATTTATTCATTCATTTATCTATTAATTTATTATTTTTTCTCGGAATCAAAACTTCTTCAATATTTTGTTGTTGAATTTTATTTTCATTGACCGTTTGCGTATAATTTTTATTTTTACTTTTCCTGAAAGTCTGCTGCAGTTATGAACTGCGAGGTTCTGCAATGAGATATAAATTACACGAGTACTTTGTAAAAAGGAATGAGAATGAATATGGTTTTTTGCTTTTGTCTTTCTAATTTTTTGTTACTACGCAGTCTTGACAGTTCGGAGATTACTTAAGTTGAGACCCCGTATTCTCTAACGTTGTTTCGTGGTGACGCGGTGCGGTAGAATTACGATTGTTGTCGTCCCTCTGAGGCTGTACAATACTCAAAAGTAGCATCGGGGTTGCTAATAATAAGCTTGCATCGCGTCCAAAACATTTCAAGATCACCAACACCTCCTTCTCCCTGCAGTTAATGCTGCTGCTGCTGCTGCTGCTGCTGCTGCTGCTGGTGCTGATGCGCTGCTGATGGCAATGATGCACCTCCCCTATATTTTCGTTTGCCAAAAGGCGATGAGTGAACGCAAATAATCTAGGTATACATTCCGCTGATTTTATGCTGCTAGTAACGCTGCTACTGCTGCAGTCCGTATAACGTCATCGAATAAAATTATGACGATAATTTTTCGTGATTCTTTTCATTAAAAAAAAAAAAATATGCTGATTTTTTTCCTCTCGCGCTATACATAAAATTCCTCCATTCATGTTCCATAATCTCATTTCCACGCTTCGTTTATCTCGGATATTGTTAAAATCAAAGTTTCTGATATTTCCGCAAGCCTTATGCAGCTGCTGCTTCCGCTGCACTTGAGATGAAAGAAGCTCGCAATAAAAGTTGTTGCATAAGGAAGAAGCGATCTCTGGGAAACTCTTGGTACGCGATACTTCGGTTGGAAATGTATGTGTATGTATATGGAAAGAAAATTCTCTTTCATATCTTTTTTCCATTTCCCTGCCGCTTTGCGTTTAAAGAGTAACTTCCATCAAATTGCTTCCACCTACGTGGACGCTTTCGATAATGTTGAATTTTTTTTAATGCTCATATAGAAATGCAATCATCTTTAAATGTTTGTGAAATATTAGAGTACGGTGGTAAACTGACTTGAGAACATTTTTTTATCACTATAGATAGGTCGGGTTTAAAAAAAAAAAAGAAAGAAGTTTTGAATTATGAAGATGTTTAGCGGGACGTCAAATCGATGGGATTTGGTTTTCTCTTTTACTTTTACTTTCAATCCTAATTTCTTCGATTTGATTATTTTGTTTCCGAAACCTTTTTACAACAGAGTACCGAAAATTTCGCGAAACCGTAATCTCTGGAGTTCAAATTCTTTTTGGAAACTGTTCGAATATCTGTGAGAATTATTTTTGATAAACCCAATGAACGTACATGTACATATTATAGGAGAGGAAATTTTAATTACGGACATTGAAACCTGTTTTCTAGTAGGACAACTAACTACTCTTTAATTTCATCCCTGATTTTCATAATTTGTTTTCAACTGTTTCGCTGTTCTTCAATGGCGGCAGCGATGAGTTTAATTTTAGTTTTGATTGGTTTTTATTATTAATTTTCCTTGAAAAGTCCTTGATGAAAACTTAGTTTTTGAAAGCTGTTGACGTAAGGTTGAAAAGATTATAATAGAAATGAAACTTTTTCCCGTTTCTTACTTTTCAATTTCATCCGCAGACAAAATTCATGTAAAAATTCAAATTTATCACGTATTTGCGATATTTTTACACGTAGGTAGATATACCTATACGTGATACATCGCACGTATGAAATGGGTAGAAACTCGAAAATATCTTGTAAAATGTTGTTGAAATTGCAGCAGCTTTTATATTTTATAAATTGTAGAAATTGCATCAAGATTTTTGACGTCGCTCGCATATTTTATACTCATATAGGTACGTGTCTATAGGTATAAAGGAGAACAGACTGACTACAGCTCTTTCCAATATTCTTTCGATCATCTCCCAGCTGCAGCTATTGATAAATTGAATATTCACACGTAGTGACAAACGGATTTTCCTTTCCACATTTTTCTGAAAAACAAAAGAAAAAATTGTCGTTTTTTTTTTCTAAATACGGAACAGGAAACGATAAAGGCGAGAAAACAAAAGACGAAATAAATGAAAAAAACTCCTACCTTTTCTCGAAGCATCTATTTTCGAACAATCTTATACACATGGATATCACGGGGATTTAATATCCCCAGGGAAACCCCTATTGAACCAGGAGCAAAAATTTTTTTTTTTGTGCTTGCATAGTAAATCTTACTTTCTATGTTATCCACAATTTTGGAGGATTGTTCAAATTTTTTCGGATTTATCTTTAGAGAATTGAGAAGTGGGCAGATATGTAAATTTTCAAGCTAATAATTTGTGTGGCATTTATATGCATTGTCTTTGATACGTATATACCTATATACCTATACAAATATATACAATAATACTTGAGGCGGACTAAGTTTAGTAAACCTCAGCGGACGATTATACATTAAATACTTATGTACAACTACAATATATCTATGAAGGCATATAGCTCTTGAATGGGCTTAAACCACAGCGTTCCGACGGCAGGTTAACCTTCGAGTTCTGCTGCACGCAATTAGGGAACGTTTCGGAGCGGATGTAAGAAGGTCAGAGGGTCAAGCTCCACTCAAGTGGGAGGGTTAAGCTGTTTTCGCATCAAAATACCCCCTTCCTAGGTCTAATCTTCATATCGCTAACACTGTATGTGTGCATACTATATGTCAAAAATCTTATATGCTACCAAAAACAAAATTCGAATCACGCCGATTGCACGCTGCACGTTTTGTGAAATCAGAATTGTTAAGTGAATTCATATGAATAAAACTTATATCATAGTACGATCGTTTTGATATGAGTATTATTTTTGTTATTTTGGTATCAGAACTTTCTACGTATCTGATTTTAAGAAATTAGTATCTTCGAACGTTTGAAAAAGCTTGGTGTTGCAGGGGTATTACTGGAAAAAGTAACTGCCCAATTAAAAATCGCGGTGGCAGACTCCAGCTGAAATGCCCCGATTGTAATGGTTATTTGTTCAAGTATAATGAGCGAACAACTTTTTTTGGTGTTTTTTATTTCCCTTGGATTCTTGGATCATTCCATTCTTCAAGAACTATAAGTATACACAATACTGCAGAGCTCGTGTTATTTCACATCACATGATATCACATGAAATGCCGAAGTTGAGGGTTTGCAAGAAATTCTACTATACGCGAAAAAAAATTTCTTATACCCAGTATACATATATACAGCTTCTATATAGAGCAAGAAGTGAAGAATGTTCCGATTTATATGCGGAATAATAAAAAGATGAAAATAAAAGAACGAATTTTCATGCTTTTGCTTGTGACGACGTTGCTGGTCTCCAGCTCTCATATTCACAAAACTTGCATTTTGCCATTTCGTCGTTTCCGCTCGAATAAATTCGCCGATGCAAATAAAGTAAGTCTTGAATTCTTTTTTTGCTTTCTCTTCTACTTTATCACAAAGCAACGATTTCGTGGAATTTCAAAATCGCGTAGCAAGTGGCGACAAAGAAAAATTAGAAATAAAAAGAAGCAGAAGAAATTAGTGAATCAAAATCGTACGTTGCGATCACGTGTGTTCAAAATTTGAACTGGGAAAGGTGAATTTTAAACTTATACTCCACTCCATGATCTCAATGTAACCGTTATATTTAGCAAAATACCAAAACAGTGTTAATAAGCGACATTCAGCTGTTACCAATTTCTCAAATGAATAGCTACTATATTATAGCAGAATACCTTATATCTGCACACATCGTTTTTTGGATGTTCGCCAGAAATTTTCATATATTATACCGCACCCACTCTGAAAATTCAAACTTTTTTCGAACTTGTATCACCAATACATACATTCCGTAAAAATCTTAAGCCGATTCAATTATGTGACATTATTTTTAAATTTATTGATTTTTTTATTTATTTAGTTTTTCTTTACACCAGAAAATCTGTCACCGCTCAATATAGAACTGTACAAAAATTCAGAACAACACCTGGCCGAAAAAATGAGTGGACTGTAATAGATTATTTCCAGAGTCGTCGGATGGTCAATAATGATTTAAAAACCGTAGCTGAAGCTCCACTTTTTTTTTTATTCACTAGTTTGAAATGGTAACTCTATAGGACCTACTGAATTCATCTCATGACGTATGCATGTACATATTTTATGCGAAGTTTGACCCACATATTTTTTTTTTTTCAAGCTGTTTTTGCGTTACAATACAATTTTTAATTTTTCCAGCACTGCGCCTAATCAATCAGTTAAATTTATTAATATCATCATGATTATTTTTGTAATTCCTTCCTCACCTTCATAAATTAGTGGAAGTAGTTGAATTGATAGACGTTGAGTTTGAATGTAAATTTTCTTCCATTTCGACGATGCTAAGTTGTTTCGTTTCTTTGATGAAAATTATTGTGAATATAGTACCGATTAGTGATGTACCAGCAAACAACCACATCATATTTTCCTTGCCAATACCATCCGAAATGTCGAGAAATGATAATGTCATTGTTAAAGATATGAGCCAGTTTAAAATGGACGACGTAATCGAAAACTCAATTTTAACGCTGTATGGAAACATTTCACCCAAATATAACCAACCAATCGGACCTACGCCGATATTGAATGAAAAAAGATACAATGAAATCCATGTCAATGACATCCACAATATACCATCCGCAAATTTCGGATCTTCTTGTTCCACTTTAGAGAACCAACCTGAAATTTAAAAATTCAATTCAAATCAAATTGCACATATATTTTTTTTCATCATTATTATGTTTTTCATTCAGCGTCCACATCACACGAGAAAGAAGAATAATAACTGAACGAAGACACGACCAAAAAGCCTGTCAAATGCAGTTCGAAAAATAAATAAATAAGAGGATCTACAATCGAAATTAGATTTTTTTTTAACTTGTCACAATCCCTTTGACGAAGAATACATTCTCGGGGGCAAGGTCGCGTTGGTCTGTGGGGATTTTTTTGATTTTCATTTTTTTATTATCTATTTTAGGATATGCTGTCGAAAATATTATTTTCATATTAATTCTCACCCATTAAAATTAGGAAGACACTCATAGAAGCCGAAGATATTATTAAAAGTGGTTTTCGACCGCATGTATCGACGAAAATCGCAGCGATTATTGTACCAGCAATTTGAGCGCCGCCAACAATTAACGTTTCAATACTTGGCGTAAAGTATCCTGAACCTCCGTGTTTGAAAATAGTAAAGATGTAGAGTATGAATGGACTTATACAGCTGAACTGATGCATCAGCATCACTCCGCATGATGTTATCAGGCTTCTAATAACCGGCTTTTCTCTCAACATCTTCAAAGTCACCTGAAAACATTTCGATCAAAGGTTGTAATCGGTTATTCAATTGAAGATTTCATACGTATTCTGTGATTTAACATCGAAACCTCCAACTTCAAAAAAGGTCCGTCGATTTATTTCGTTCGTTCTGTTTGAAAGAGAAGAAAAATAAAAAATCAAACAAAGACACCACGCAGACTATAAATCTTTCTAAAAACTTTTTGCATCTGGACTCAAAGCGCAGACGTATTATATACCAAACAGCCAAATTGCCAATGACGTTAAGTTTCAAAAAAATATGTATTACCCTTTTTGATTCCTGTGCATAGACAAATTCTCTAAGTTCGTTAAACTCCCGATCGAATCCTAGGTATTCGTTTCCCCTGAAATATTTCAGGGATAATTTTGCCCGTTCTTCGTGTCCCTTTTTTAAGTGATAGATGGGACTTTCAGGCAATAAAATCACGAGGGCTATAGGTGCCGTTGTGACGGCACATATCAAACTATAAACCCATATGGTCTCCTCGTCGATCGTAACGTGGGCGAAAACGTAGGCGAACATTATGCCAGAATTTAAAAAAAGTTGAAACGAAACCAAAAGACGACCACGTATTTTTTCATCCGATATTTCGCCGATGTAATTTGGAGCGAGGACACAAAATGTTCCCGAAAAACCGCACAGTGTTCGACCCAGAAGTAGAAGAGGTACCTGAAATTTGAAACTCATTCGGAAGACGAAAGGATCGGGTGGACATTTTTACAGATATTTGTTCCTTCGGTACAATTTTGAGAGAAGTGTGTATCTTCCTTTCTTTTTATTATTCCTTTTTTTTTGCTTTTTCAATTACCGAATTACCGTCTGCCCTGCAAATATGATGCAACTCCAGCCCAAGAAGATTATTGGCACGGTCATCATCATTGATCCGATTCTGCTGAACGATCTCATAATTATAGGAAGTAATGAAATCCCTATGCAAATACCAATGGTGAAGATTCCACCGACTAAACCAAGTTCTGAGGTATCAGCGTTCACATAGTTTATTAATGATTCATATGCGCTTGAATTCCAACCAAGACATACACCGAGGGAGAAACCACCCGAGCAAACTACGGAATTAATTAATTTCAAGATAAAATTATACAACGATGACACTTAAAGTGGATCAATTAACTCACCAACAAACGTAGCTAAGTACTGCCGAGATCTATCGATCCTTTCGTGATCTATAGATCGAGATTCGGAACCTTCCTTGAGTCCGGTTCCACGCTGCTGGTGCTGATGGATTTGTTCGATCTCTTGCATGATTTTTTACAACGAGTCGAAATTTCATCGACTTTAGTAAATTTGAATGAAAAATCGATGACTTTTCTTCTTCATTTACCATGAGGTTATGAACCCAGCCGACACAAAATTTCACTGTACAATATGAAGTTATCGTACGACAACCCACTAAACATTGTTTACCAAGTGAACTAAACTGGCGGCACGAAAACGTACGTGCTTTATTTGTCAAACAAAAATATTTAATGTCTCATTTGTCATGTAACGTGAAGTTAACGACTTCAATACCTATACGCTCTGAGTAAACTGCTCCTTCACAATCCCCAGGTGTTGGGTAAATCGGGAGTTATCGTGGTTGCCGGAAAATTTTTTCTCTTCAGTATTTTATCCAGATTTTAAGATAAAAAAGAAAACAAGCAATTATTGTGTTATAATAATTGGAAAATTAATAATTGTTATATCGAAGGACCGCACGTATATCTATATGTAAGAAAATTGCCAACGTACGCGAGAACCGTATACATGCACTAATAAATGTATGTCGGAGCTTAAAGATGAGGTTCCTGTTATTTTATTTTTTTTTTTCCTGAAAAACCTACACTTAAGCCGTAGGATTTTCCGAGCAAAAGAGACAGAAGAAGAGTGTGAGAGAGAGACGGAGATTGACATGAACAAAGAATGAATCACTTGAATGAGAGAGAGAGAGAGAACGAGATTTCCTCTCTCAGAGACCGCGCAAGTATTAGTCGCCTAAAGTCGCTTTTAATGAAAAAGGGAACAAAACGCGATGAAAAAACAGAAGTGAACAAAAAAAAGAAAAAGAAAAAGATTTATCAAATCCGCGCAAAGGTCATCCAGGATATTTGGGAATTGTCTCTTAATGTACACATATATATATGTGTTATATAACAGCGCGTCTAATTATCCCTTGCGCGACAGTCACCACCTACGTAAATTGAAATGGTAGGTAATATTTGATTGAGCTTTATTCTTTAATCTCAAATCTTTGAGACTATGATGGTTATATTCTCATGAAGTTTGATGAGAAAAAAAATTTCAGGAATAAATAAATTCCACGATTTTTTCGAACGGTTAACTTGAGTGACCGTATTGAATTTTCTTTCAGAATCTTTTCCGCGTGCTTCGTTTTGTTTTTGCTATTGCAATCCAACATTGATTCTGGATAGGAGTGGAAATGGAACAAATAGATCTTCAAATGAATGGGTACCTAATTACTGCGATTTCGGTGTATGAGTAATGAATTCAATCGAAATAATCCACGTCGATAATTATCATCTGCGGAATATATCTACCTCAGAGGACATGATATGATTATTAGAGAGGCTTAATCGTAACGACGTAACGCGTGCGGTAAATTGGCTATTACGTGTACTACAAGGTAGACGGATATAGCTGGCTGTATGTGTACATAGGTAATATATGTATAGGTAGAACTATATGTATACGTGTAATATACATGTACGTATCTCAGGTAAGTTGATGGAAATTCGTAATAAAGATGATAAACAATTGAAATAATTCGATTTACATATCAGATATACTCGATCCATAGAAACAAACAATATGCTAAATCGATCTGAGGAAGTTAATAATAAGATAAAGGAGAGAACAAATGAATGGAAGACAATAAAACAAAATTAAAGTTATATCCACAATTCGTTACGCGTCGTTCACCGCACATCGTGTGCAGGTTTATATGCATTTGTTTTATTCGCTAACGCACTTTAACTGGTTACGTAATGCACATTACACATATTCTATATATTACATACTATATGCAAGCGAAAAACGTGCTTAACCGTTAATTACTATCGAGGTAAGTTAGATTGCCGGTTGAGTCGAGCCGTCGCTGTCGTTGCTGCTGCTGCTGCTGCTGCTGCACCTATAGTGACGACGATAAGGTCCCTGAATGCGATAGGGAGGTCAGCATTGCTCACTCAATACGTATTCTTGCAATGCCGTTTCCTATACTTCCTCAAACATGTTATTAAACTCTTTTACACTACACGTGCACACAGCAAAAGTATAATTTCAATCTCATCGATTCGCACTGCATTCGAGGAAATTTTTTTTGCTCTCTTGTCGATAAGCGTTGAACACGAGTGAATTTATGTACTGAACATTTTCATCGAGGTAAATTCTCATTAGGGTGAATCGATGACGTAAGAGAAGAAAAAACCAATCCTCATGTGAATATTAGTATTAATTAAATTGATTTAACACTCCGGTTCTATCTGCAGATATAGCTACGAGAGCACGTGCGTCAGAATAGATTTATAATTCTCGACACTGTCAACCTCCCTGGGGTAACGAAAGGGTGTTACCAGAAATTCTCTGCAAGACTATATCCATGTGTCAGTTGATATATCATCTCAATCTGCACGTGACTCAAACCCCTTTCATCTTATTCTTCTCCTGCTTCTTTTCCAACTTTTTTGATGCAGAGATACGTATTTCTTCAACCGAATTGCTTTCGGTTGTATGGTTTCTTGATTTTCGATGCAGAAATTTCAACCAAAATGGCGGCATTCCCGTACTCGAAAAAGTCTTCGCATTTTAGATCTTGCTGCACTAATACGTCGATTATATTTATTTAACTCTATCGTATTCGTTTCGAAGGTTTATCCTTTACAATAACTCTTGTCTGTAATGACTGATATAGTAATGTTCTGGTACCACCGCCGTCGCGACGTTTGCGTCGTCGCTCTCGGCGTCGGTTTCGACTACGTAGCTTCCGAGCTCACGTCAGTCGCGGGCGATCCGCCACGCCGCAAACAACGTCGATTACAGCGGATACCGCCATTGTTTTATAAATATATATATATATATAAAAAAAAATAATAATAATATATGTATATGCATAGGTATCTCGATATTATATTATCATCAAAAATTTCAGAGTACTTTTTTTCTTTGATTTTCGTTTCATTTGTTTTCACACACTGAGTAGTTGGACTATTTTTAAATATCAGCCAGATACGGAGAGAGGAAGAGAGATACACTGAGCCTAAACGCCTAAAAAAAAGAAGACAAACGATTATATTCAATTTGTGATGTCGATGTTGAAGAAGACCGGAAATGAAAAGTCTTTTATTCTACTCATTGGAATAATTTGCGTGATCAATTCATCTCGTGTATATTCGAATTGATTAGTCATCTGTGTATTTTTTGTTCATATTTTGAATCAGTTCCCTTTTTTTCCTATAATTTTATTTCTGTTCTGTATTTTAATTTTGTGCTAAATATTTTACGCGGTGATAATAGATTAATATGTGATGCAATAAATAAAATTTAATCGATTGAAAGAGAAAAAAAAATTGAATAGATAAATATGCTATCGATGGGTGTTTGAAAAAATAAATTCTTCCATATCTTGTGGTATACATATGCCAGTTTAAAAAAAGTCATCGTTGTTGTTATCACTTTGTTTTTTAACATTTATTTTTTTCGTCAAAATATCGTGTGAATGTGCACCGAATAATTCAGGATACCTCAAGAAATGTGAAATTTTGTGTCTGGTGTACATGTTATTTTTATTTATTAATTTTCCCTTGCGTTATACATCGAGAAGAAAGAGTGGAACATCTTGTTTCGGATTAACGGATATGAGGACGAGATAAAGTGATCAGATGACAGCCAGCTTAAAGAATATAAACAGAAATCGATCAAGCGACTGACGTTATTCGCTGTATAGTGGTGGACCGATGTCTTCAACTTCATCTTCGAGAGCTTACGTGAATAATCACCGTTACTAGATAACTCATGTAAGTTTTATTTGATGTTCATTCATTCACAAAAAGCATTAACTACGCGATGAAATTGATCATGGTTCGCCATAATCTCTCGCCAAGAGATAGAGAGGAAGATCGAATTGCAGCTTTTTCTAGGATCAGCTGTTTTTTGGGGTGAATTTAAAAAACGTGCCAATTTTTGTTTCTTCTTCTTCTTCTTCTTTGAATGTGACACAATCTTGGCTGGGGTGTAGGTAAATAGGCCGCATAAACTTCCATGCACATACTATACGATAGATAAAGATATAGCGAGATTATGGGTACGTAGGTATGTGGGATATGTACGGTAATACATGTATACGAAACATAAACCACTCTCCACCAACCTTCGACAATGCTCAAAATAACAATAACCGTGTCTCTCTGACGACATCATACGGGGCAGCGAATCATGTCTTTCAAGAATCGTTGCCAAAACAAAACAGCTGAGAGTGCTATCAATAAATGTACACAGAGATAGAAGTTTCCTAATATAATACCTTCCGTTCCCTGATGGTCTATTTTAATTCAAATCCACGTTACATAGATCCTATCATTCCCGCATAGACATTATCCGTTTAATCATAATTACATGAACATTACATCTTATATCTGAATTCAAACATGGCTACTCCGTTCTCCCTTTTCTTTTTATTAAAATAATTGCGTATACAGCTCCACGTTATGTCATCAAGTTTTAGTGGTTTTCCATTCTGATATAACCTCTGCGAAACTCGTGGATCATATTTATTTATTTATGAATCTTTACCCAGTTCCGTATATACCATTGTCCCGAAATTTGCCGTGGATGTTCGACATTCAAATTTTAAGTAGAGTACAGCAAATCAAGCAAGTAACGAACACGCGCACCAGCAGCAGCAGCAGCAAGCAGCGCTTCGGTCAAAATGAACGCGTCCGTGAGTTGAATTTTCTCAATAATAATCCAAGTGATTGAGTGAGGAGGTGATTTGATTACGAAATAATATCGCTGATTGGTCTCCCGCGCACCCTTGTGCCTTAGACCAAAAAAAAATCAACAACAAAAAATCAACAAAATTAAATGTGAATCAATCGCAAAAATATTGGAATTAAAAAATGAATGCAAAAATAACTCGAAGAACTTAATTTTCATTACTCGACAAATGAACAAAACATAATAACGACAAAAATAATAAGAATAATAATGTCGCGGAAATCGGAAATGGGGGACCCCCGGCAATTTTGGCACCGACTTTAACAAACTCCGTACATATATTTATAGCGATATGGTACAGAAAATATACATGTATATCTGCAGCTATATTATACTTACATAAAAGACATCATGTATACCTACGTATATACATTTACATAGGTATAATACACCTGTAATCGGATGTATAATTGCGTATTGCGATTAAGTTCGCACATGCGATATACACGAGTAGTGCAATAGTAGCTATATGTATACGTACATGACATATACATCGAGCGGTGCGCCCTCGCGTGAAAGAACTATAAATTGAAATTTACATCTATTCACGTGTTGAATTACATATGCAGTGTCATTTTTCGTTATTAAGCAGATATCATATATTTTTTAATCATTTCCAACTGTTTTTTTCATCCGTCTTTTTTCTCTTTGCTCGTTAAATATAAAAAATGATGATATTCCCACGCATCTTGAAGCTTTTCGCATACGTACATTTATACTCGTGTACTACACTATATGTATATATATATGTATAAACTAGTATATGTGTACGTATGTAGATAGAGTGTGCGAATTATATTTTAAATAATATTAAGACGGAGCCACATGTGTTGAGTGGTGAAATTGTTCTAAGTTAAACCAGTGATTTTTAATAGGTAATTTTCAGGTTTCAATCGAATTCATTAACGCAATATAGAATAAGACAATAGAAAGAGGAAAATAAAATTGATTTTACAATCGTCCAAATTATAACGCAGGATTGAAATTATTCATTTCCTTTAAGGTCGTGTTCGTAATGAAATACTGAGTAATAAAGTATAAATAAATACTTATTTATAAATAAATAAAACACGATGAGCGAGAAAAAAAAAAATAGAGAGGAAAAATATAAATAAACATGACTCGTATTTGAACAGGAAACAAACAACAATTATTACCGTCAGGTACTGACTTGGAATTTGCACGTACAAATGGGGGATCAATTAGCGTTATTTTTATTTCCCCTTTTTTTTTTATTTTATTCAATTTTTTTCTCGTTTCTGGATTTATCATTATATTTTTCCTCTACTTCAGCCGACAGCTTTTCCTTTTTTCTTTCGTCACGACGACGATGACGACAACGAGCTCTCGCGGGTACACGACGTGAATCCTCGCGTAAATCAAATATAAAAAATTTAAAAAATAAAAACTAATTTTAAAAAGAAAAAAGTACGATACGAAAATCCATGGAAAATATACAAATTTACAATTATTTTATGTATACATAATCAAACTTGACATTACCAATTACACATCGCGTTTGTACATATCGTTATACGTATATATAAATATTTAGAGTAAATGTATAGATATAGGTACCTAGGTACATAGAGTACATATAATATCCGATAAATTTTTTTTTTTCAAATTGATTTTCACTGTTTTACATGAAATAAAGATATATATGTCTATGTACTACATAACTATACCATATTCACGATACGTACGCTCTAATTGGCTCGCTTCAGTCGGGAATTTGTTTGATTCGTTGAAGTTGATACAGATATTTTTTTTTCTTTCCTTTGTCCATACATCCGTAGGATGTTTAGTGCAATTATTGAATGATCGAGTACACATCGTGCATTATTTTTTACTCATGCAATAATTTGTACTTGCATTATGTATGTATATATCTACGAAAGGGTTTTTTTCTTTCTTTTCTTTTCTTCCTTCACTTCGAAAATCTTACATGCGCCACCGTAATGTGAAAGTTTAATTATTTGTTCGCGTGTGTGATATTATTTTCGTTTTTTTTTATTGTAATTATCATTATGATTATTGTCGTTGTTATTTCTTTTTTTTTAAGATACAATTAAACTGTCGTTAGATACTTACGGTATTTTTTTTAACAAGTTTGAAAAAATATGTATAAATAATGATAGTGATAATGAAAGAATCATTGCCAAGGTAATATAAATGGCGGAATATATTTTCAACTATGCATGTCATATATATGTATATAGTTTGGAAAATCTGCTGCTATTCTCGTTATTTATTTTTTTGTTTTTTTCCGTATCCATATTAGAAAAGCGGTGGAATTTTTAGAGAGATATGTACTTATATAGCGTGGGGTGTAAGGTCGCATTGATTCTGAAGATGTAATGGAATAAATTTTGATTATTTACTGTACGTAATGTAGGGATAAGTTTTCTTCGCAAGTTGAGGATTTTAAGTTAGTTAATCGGGGGATATAAATACGCAATTATAGCCTTTGTCCGCGATACCGAAGATTTTCAAATCTTCAAAAAGTAACGAATGAGACTCTTATTGCAGAATCATAAAATTCGTCCATTCTACGTACTTATTTATTTATTTATTCATTGATTTTCTCGTGGCACGTGCAGCAAATAACATTAAGAACAGCAAAAGAGAAAAAATAAAATGAAAAAATAAATTCGAAACCGCTTTCTAAGTTTGTAATAAAAATGAAAAGTTTTACTTTTTAAAATTCGAATTAAGAACTTTTCAACTCCGAGGGTTTAAATTATATACATTTGATACATACATAGCATGTACATGTACACGTATAAATTTCGTAGGTACATGGGGGGATCCGAGGATCAATTACTTATCATGATACAAATAACATAATTAATTTAGAAACAATTTTCACCGGAGAGGTGATTTTTACAGAAATTTTTTTCTCGCGTTTGACGAAAATGTTTCAATCAACGACTGATCTGAAAACTTTGTAGAAGGATTTTATGAAGCAAAAAATAAACCAGCTGGCTGCAGGAAGAGGGCGGTTTGTTTGACATTCGCTCTCACTCAACGGTCCATCAGGTACCTACGATCATTATTCATCGTGATTAACTTTTTCAGAATAATATCTCAATTTTCAATTTTTTTTCTCGTTTTTCTTCAGGGGTGGGGGGTGTTTATCTACGTCCTTTGGCTGATGGCTTACCGTGATTTTCATAAAATTTACGCTTCACATGCTACCAGAAGGGCGTGTCAACGAAAAAATTTTTTTCAATGTCTACAAAGGTATTTTTAAATGAGAGTGACAAAAAAAGTTGTCGTTTCAAACGAAGCACCCTAATTTATATGTACATCATAGAAATCGCAGAGTTATGTGACACGCATTTCGAAAGCGTTTATATGTGAAAACAAGAATATGATCCGACAAATTTTTTTTTCCTTCAGATTCGTGATTTCATACACTTGTATCATTCAAAGAATTAACGAAACCAGGAAGGAAGAACAAAACGCATGTCAAATCATCGCCATGACGTTTACGAAATTAAAAAAAAAAAAAGAAGAAAATCGTATTACCGCCACGAATTAATTAGAAATGCAACGCAGGTTGGCTGCCTAATTCGTTAACTTTTCATCTACCTAAGTAGATTTGATTAACACTCGGCTGAAGTAAATTGGAACTGACATTCCGAGTATTTCACTTTAAAATTCACGGAAATATGAACGGATGAAACTTCAAAGAGAATTGCTGCCGTAAGTGTACGTTAATTTAAAATTTCAGATGGGGAATGTAATGAATGGCTTTTTTATTTTCGAACGTATCTGCGGTGTACCTATAACGTGCATCACGTATATAGTATTCGTGCAATCTCCGCTTCGAAATTCCAATATGAATGAAATTTTACAATCTCTAGATGAACACAATTTTTGTATTACAAAAAATTTCATCTATTGCGTATAGAATTTTTACATTCTTTCTTCAGTTATTTTCATTTTCCTCCGCATATCAAGGACGCTGCAGGATTTTCCATCGATTACCTATAAACCGTTCATCCGCATTCTGAAAAATATAATTTATTCAGAAAACAGTCAATTAACACGTCCGCACAATCATAGATATGGTTCGATATGTCTATAAAGTACGATGCAATTTGCTAGATAAATATATTGCGGTATTTGATATATTTATTTATTCATTTATCTATTTTTTTTTTTTTTTCTAGATTCCTGTAGATATCACGCTAATCGTCAACTTAACATACATGTACTTACATACCTATGTGTGTGATGTTACATATTTATGTGGCTAGCTTTGTAAAACGTGTTAAACTGACTAGGTTGTACATTATTAACAGGCTAGGTCGATGCTTGTGTTACGTGCGTCGGAAATAACTGCTGTTCAAGATTTAACGGATGGTTTAAACGAGCGTTCGACCGTTAATTGGGCAATTAGTGTTAAATCGCGTTGCTTGTACCACTAAAGGGCCGTCCACCTCGCGATTCATACTGGTGATTTGAAACGATATAGGTACACGTAGATACTTGTGTTATCGCGGAATGCGTGTCATAATATTCAACAATGTTCAACAACCTGCAGTTCATCAGGATCGTCATCCCCATAATGTAATCGTAATCATCGACCCTTCGGCGATTTTTTAATCTTTGCCTAATCGTTCCACAATTAACTCTGCAACGGACGTGGACGTCTTTTGATCACTCTTTCGCACTTAATTAGCTGTCAAGGGTAGGATATAAACCAGTTGCCGCTGCTGCTTATACTGCGTAATCGCGGAGAGCGGGTTATCGTATATCATTGCAGGAGACTGAAATATCAAGTGGGTACATAACAGGAATATATCATGTATGTACAATAATTTATACCTCTTTTTTTGTTTCCTCAATTTTTATTATTTTTATCGCGAGAAAAGTGGACATTTTTAGATTGCGAATTCGAATTTTCAAAAATTCCTTTGATTCTATTTTATTTATTTCATTCCCTTGGCTCTTCATGATACCTATATAGTAGCGTTAAAATGTCGATAAATCCTGTCCAAATCATGCGCAAAGAAAAAAAGAAAAATGAATTGAACGAATAAACTGCGCCGGATGTGCACCTATAGGATGATGGGAACGGCGACAAATACCTGCATATATATATTTTTCAACTGTGCATCAGATACATTATAAATACATACATATATATGTGTATATGATCGTTTATGCCATGTTTATAGGTATAACATTCAAAACTATATGTATCGTTCGTATATACGGATTCGTATTGTACGGATTCGAATACGGATCCGAATTCGAATCCCGTGTGAGTTGTAGAGAACGCGTATATTAATGAGTAGTATACCAAGTTATGCGGAATTTGTGCCATCGCAAGTCCACGAATAGCTGGGAAACCGCATTGGTTTGGTCAGCAGTCGCGTGACAGGATCAGTTGCGATACAAAACTAAAGATATACTGCTGCATGTACCTGCGTGTACACGATATTATCACCCTCGAAATACAGGAATTCTATTTATACTACGTTCGATTGATAAAAGTTTTGCTGAATCAAAAACAGATAAAAAAAAAAATTTATACGTACAGGTGTACGTGTAATTTGCAGCAGGCCTCTACATGTAGCTCTATGTAAGTTTATGTCATTAATTTCAACTCATTTCACGTGATAAGTGCGACCTATGAAGATGAACTGTTTCTAGTATAAGGAAAAGTGTGTTTTTTCAGACGAATTTTGACGAGCTATCGTGAAATGAAAGATTAAAATAAGTTATACAACTATATATAATCAAAATAACGTACGCACGTGTCATAATTTTTCTTCATACGTGCAATGATGAAAATTGATGAACTGGCGCTCGGAGATAACAAATATTACCTTCTCAAGGTTGAGTCCATTGCAAGTAGGGTTTTTCAAGATGAAAAAAAAAACAAAATAAAAAATTAATCAAGACAAAAAACGTGAATTATTATATACGTCAGGGAAAAACGAACAAAAATATAAATGAAAAAAATAGAAAGGTAGTAAAAAACAAAAAGAGAAAAAAAGAAAGGAACCGTAAAAATCGCAATGCTCTTCCGCCGCTGATGTTCCCATGGGAATTATATGAGCATCGACCGAGCCTGCACGCTCACGCGAGTATAAAACTCGCTTCGTCGGAAAGAATTATGGTAATTTTTTGACTCCTCTTGCGAACCTGACGGGCGAAAAGATCTCAGAGTTATCTAACCCCCCTCGATTTCCTGTATCTACTCTATTCTATAACCACCCCTCAGATATTCCTTTTCTTTTCGTTCTTTTTTTAACACGCATGTGCGAGTTCATAGAGCACGCTATTTGCCACGGCAAATTTTACCCCTACAGAGAATAACAAATAATATGGGGGGAAAAAAAAATCTAGACAAGAACGTTAGAATATGACAACTTATCTCGAAAAACATGTATGGGATCACGATTCTGGATACGGAATATTGAATCCGGATTACAAAGGATATGAATCCCGGATGTGGAATATATGAGATAAGGTTCCCGGACATCGGATACAAGGATATGGGATTCTGGAAATAGGGCACGATAAAACACGTTTGATTATGAAGAGTTTTGACCACAAACATTTCCTAGATATTTACCCGAGAAAAAAAGACATAAAAATCGAGCGCTTCTACTATATCGTGTGGAAGAGTTTCAACCCGATTAGAAATGATTTTTTTCTTTTGTAACCTCACCGACGTATCGTACACCTGCGTTTTTTTTTTTCACTGTACACATTTTTTTTTCTTTTTTTATTATTTTTACCGTTATTACTGTAATATTCCATTGGGAACATGTGACCTGCAGGGGATTAGCCGCCATGATGGCGACCCAATCGGTTGAGGATTTTATATCCTCATGGGTCATCGGTTCCCTATTAACGCCAGAGTTGAGCGATTGCTGGAAGATCTTGGATTAGAGTGATAATAGAGGTTGGAGGGTGAAGAAAGAAGAAAAAAGCAATATTTTATAATCTGAGTCCGGCAGGAAGTCCTCAAGCCTCGCAATCATCTCAATCGTCACCCGTTATCGCTTCGTTATGTGTTTAATGCCCACGTATAGACGTGTAATAAGTTTCTTTTACATTTTTTTTGAAATTCGGGACTATAAGTAAAAAAAAATCAAGTTCGTTTTTGCAAAACTTTTCACATCTACATATCCTTTTCAGGTTTCTGCTGGTTATATACATACAGCGTGTCGCAAAGGAGTTATCTCCGTTATCATTTTTGTACCGTATTATACATAGATGGATAGGTACACACTTACATGTAGCCTTAGGGCAAATATATGGAGATGTAGTTCAGGTATATAAATAATATATATAGTATAGAAGGTGCTTGCTGCGATAACTTTACCAATTTGTAGCCCACTTTTGAAAACTCTGCAGGCGAAGATATGCCCACCCATACCTACACGTGTACCTACAACTATATATACCTTCTTCGCCATTGCCATATATAATAATACCCTACTATATACTATATTTTATTTATTCCCTTAGGGTGACTTTCTTGTTCACTCTTGTGAAAATAGATAGAACAACTTACCTGTACCGCAAGCTACCTGTGTAGGTTTCAGGTAACGTCGCTTATCAGGTTCGCTGGTTGCTACGTTGAGAGTAAAAATTGAAAAATAAAAAGTTAAAATTCCACTAGGACGTAGCCCAAGGAAAAGTGAGAATGTAAACGTGATCGACATATTCTTTGAAAATTCACAATGATTGGAAATACATGTACGAACATGTACGAACCCAAATCTGGTTACTTCCAATTAGACTTGATTCGGAAATTCGAGCTCTGATATCGTGTTTGTTTTGTCTTCATTTTTATTTATTTATTTTCGAAGAATCGCCTTTTCAGAACATCAGAAAGTAGCCCTTCTGTACCGCCAGATGATCATTGATAACCCCATTGGGTATAAAAACCGTTTGAAATTGAATGAATTTTCCGAGCTTTTCGAGAATTGGAATGATCCAAAGTCAGTTCCATTTAGTTTTTTGATTTTGTTCAATCTTGAAACTAGAATTTTCGAATTGTATTTTCTGTCCATTTTTATTCTTGCATTTAGTATAATTGCAGCACAATTGCAGCACATGTCCTCTGAGTGCTTAATCTTATCAATTCTTATCGAGTTTTCATTCTGATTCAATCGACAGAATAATTGAAAGAACATATAGGGCAGAATAAAAAAAAAAAAAGAAACAGAAGGGCTAATGCGTGAATCATGTAACATTAACGCGTATACCTTATTACATAGGTTAAAGAGCAGTTAGTGCTTCTCCTCTTTACCGCAGTTTAACGAGGATGCTGTGCATGGGAATTAAAGCTGCAATAATGAATTTGTTTATTCAGTTATATTGAGGAGGTGTTAAACCTTGAACCTCGGAGATATATTTAATGTAGCCTAATTAATTGGTATTCTTGTCTCCAAAGATCTCATCAGCGGCGTATTCTACAGCCGATGACGCTTCATACGTTAAATAAAGGCAACGATAATTATTATTAAGATAATGAAAATATTTTTAATAATAATTGATGCTTCCTCAATACCAATATGGTGCAGTTTTCATCCGAGCGTAATTTTATTCTCATCAATTCCATGATTTTCAATCTCAACAAAAAAAACAAAAAAAAACCTTGTTCAGGTTCACGGAATATTTTGTAGCTCGCATGTGACACATTTTGTTTTTCCTTCATATCGATGATTTTTTTTTCTTTCAACGGTTCTAGTTTCAGTTCAAATCAGCTAATTGTGGCGTGTACGCCTCTCTGGTTGCCAGCCTTCGATGTGATACGTACCAAATGTAAACCCTACAGGTAATGGGTATTTCCGAAATTGAATACGAAGCAATGCAGGTGGTCCAATACCAAACGGCTGTAATTCTGCCAAATTCTGTTTTGACTATATATGATTTGCAACAGCAGCGACACCATCAGTGCCGAAATTTCATCTGCTCCTCTACGGCTCCTTTCATTCTATTGCGGTGCATTCCTATAATTGGTGTAAATCAAACAACGCAATATCGTACGAACGCATCACATGAATGTTAAATTATATATCGCGTGTACGCATCTATCAATCATTGAGACAGACCACAAAAAAAAAAAAAAAAGTGCCATAGTTACATCTGGCATTTAATTCATACATTTATTATTTTCTACGTACTTTTTCCGTATAAAATAATATAATATAACGAAAATGAATAAATAAAAAAGTTGAGTTTGCACGTGCATCGGGAATCCGACATTAATAAAGAAAATAAAATGTGTGAATCACATAGGTCTACACATACATGGAGGTCGGGTACTTCAATTAAAAGTTTGTAATTAATTTTATCCGGTTTAAGTTCGAAATTTTTTTTTCAAAAATAGATTAAAAACAACGAAAAAAAAAGATGTTTGAAATAACTATGTATGAAAAATAAAAAAAATTATGATAAAATTATTTCACATGATATATAATATATCGATGGATGAATTAACACGCCCTTATATTACTGAACATATATTGTTGAAAATAAACAATATGTATAAACAGTATGATTTTGAGCTATAGCAGGGTGTCGGGATTCCCCCCTCCCCTCCATTTCACCCCTTTCAAATAAATAATTCATCATGGTTTGCATTTTGTTGGATGAATTATACACGGGCAGGTAGTGCCGAAATACAAAAATTGTATCTTATATTAGGTAGAGTATAAAAAAATATGTAGAATAAAATATTAAATAGATAATATAAAAAGTTAAATATAAACGGACCAGATATTGTATGTTTAGATCCACGCATCATAAACGCATACTTCGACATGTGTGTAATTTATATTCTGCGGTATAGGTGTGTGTTCGTTTCGAATTCATTCGAAAGGGTTCTATAAATAAAACTTGCAAGTCTACTAGCATACTCTCTTGTTACTAGTCGATTAATATGTTCGCACGCGGAGCGGCTGCGTTGTTCTGGCTATCATCGTCGTCATCATCATCATCATCATCATCGTCGTCATCATCATCATCATCATCATCATCATCATTATTGTTATCAGTATCATCGTCGTAATCGTTACCTGTATACATACATGACACATACACTTATGTGTATATTAAAAACAAATAAATCAAAGAAAAACATACAGAGAATTTATAAATAATATACAACACATAAACCTATGTATTCATTGCTACCGACAAATAAGCAATGTACATACATGGGGTTATATCATAACGATATAACAATAGAGTTTTCGGTATACAAGCACCCACTGACCTCTGTCAAACGACCAAAAGGTTCAACAATTTTCAAACTTTGTTCAAAAACTGCCATTTTCCACAGCCGCTGCTTACTGTTGCCGCATCATCGTGTCAAGAACGTACAAATTTATTACCCTACTACGTGTGAATATTTTTTGAGTTTAATTGTTTTTTTTTCTTGTTTTTCCTCTCTCTTTTTCTAGTTTTTGTTTCACGGGGTAATAATTTATTAAACAAATAAAACAAAAAAAAATGTTCAAGTCGCGAGTAACGATAGTGATATGCGAGTAAAAGGCGGGGGTTTTACACATTTGATAAACGCGATTACAATATGATAATTATTATCTGGATCAATATTAAATAATTAAATATCATACGAAAGTTTGATGTATTACCTAATTAAAATTTTTCAACATTTTTTTTTTTTTTTCAATGTTCATTATTTTACTAACATTAAAATATTTTTAGCTTCATTTTTTTTTTAGTTATAAATCTGATCCCTGAAATGAATGCTCGATTATAACGAGAGAAAAATTTATGCAAGAATTTAGGTCAGCCAGTAAAAAAAGATTTGAGTTCTTTCGGAGGTTTTGAAAATTGCCGTTCTACTAAAAATTGGTGGAGTCGCTTTTTTTGTCCCGCTCTTCTTTGTACAAAGTACAAAGAGACACTAAAATTTGAGAATGATTGAATGATTGAAGATCACTGGTTTTTGCAACTCGAAAAAAAATTAATTCATGGACATCGAACGTATTTACAAAAGTCTTCAAACATGTCTAATTATTGTTCTTTCTCTCTCTCTCTCTCTTCAACTTTCCTATACACGTCCGTCTCATATATGATTTTGTTCAGCTCTTTGGTATACCTACTTTTAATAGGTTTAAGCAAATTCGAGCACCGGAGTATATGGGAGGGTGAAAAAGGTCGTAAATTAACGTCCATGATGGCGCTCTGATCCAAAAGTACATCTCATGTGGAAAAAGGGCATTATTAAATTTTTCAATGTCACTTCCAATTATCGTTTGGATAAACTATACATCTCATTATGTCCATAAAACGAACTTTCAGTAATATATCTTCTACCACGTCAATAATGCTGTTTAACTTAATTTAAGTATAAAATTAGATAAATCAAGGTTCGTCTCCACAACTATTTCTCTGCAAAATCATACCAACCAACCGCCATTGGAAAACAAAAATCCATGTAACCAGAGCCTAAACGGACCGGTTAAGGGTCGATCGGTTTTCCGGAGGTCGGGTCACGTTAGGTGGTTTTGCTAGGTACACCGGTCGTGTTGTAGGGTCGATAGTTCCTTCAATGGGTCAAGGGTTGCGGCACGTTATAATGCACATATACATATATATATTCATACTTGGTACACAGGTCCAGTATATATGTGTGTATGTGCCAAGCATAGGTATGACGTGTATGTATAGGTATAGGTTGATACCGTTATAATGTGGCAGTATATATGTAAATTGTATATGTATATAAGTAAAATGCCTGGCATTCCTCAGCTGAGAACGTTACGGAAACAGTGGATGCTTGATACAGCTGCGAACGGGGTTTCTTCGGCCGAAAACTATCCTAAGCCAACCCCCGCGCCTGACTAACAAACACTAAGAGGAGTACAAGGGAGGTATATAAGCTTTATCTCGTACAATCTAGCTGGGTGACTCCCAGTAGAATCGTAGGTTGGTTGGTCGGAAGGTAGCGTAACGGATTAAACTGGTGGACGTGACTTTCCTTCCAAATTCGATTGCGAAACAGTTCAGCGGCCACGTGCACATGTCTAACCAACCCTTTTATAATGCTTAATGCGGGTATACGTAATTAAGGGTACGAGCAACTTATTCCAGAGTTTCCAACCACCGTTAGAATTGCATTAAATTTCATCCTTGTTATTTTCAGTCTCTATTACCATGTGTTCCTTCTTTTTCCCCCCTTCGTAAACTTTTTCCAGTCAAATCGATCGATCTACCACCGCAACCAACCTTTTTGTAATCGGCTACTCCTTCTATTGTGTTATATTTTTTTCCTGGCTTTTTTTTCAATCGATGTATGTATGAAATAAATCAAATAGTGCGATTTCCGAATGTATAACCGGCCGCTACGGAAGCACGTATTTCATGCTGTACGATCAATGTACAGCGTTGGGTAAAAAAAAAAAAGAAACAAAAAAACCACTAATTTTGAAACGGAAATGAAAACTGAACGTTTAAACGAATTTCACCGGTGGACGATTTCGCTTTTCCGTCGAATGATTATAATTTAAATAGTGTACATATAGCTTCCGTGCATTCCATTAGCCAAAATTTAACAATTCTTCATTTCTCACTGCGTGAAACACGCGCTTTGATGTATAAAAAGCTCAGATCTTTTGCATGTTCGTTATCCGAAAACAAAAAACAAAAAAACAATTTACAGATGTTGTTGAGGCGATCAGCTTTTACTTGTATTTTAAAATGAGTTTTTTTTTCCAATCTTTTTTTCTAACCACTCTGTATACGGTCGTTTTTATACGCAAATAATTTATGTGTGTAATGTACATATTTTATAGCTTCTGCAGAATTAGCGTGTTGTTCGGCTATTAATATGTAGGCACGTAGGAAATACTTCGTTTTCGATTCGAACAAAAGGTTCTTCGGGTATTGCAGTGAGGAGGCCTGAAAACGAGAGGGGCATAATCCATAATTTTTTACTTTCAACTAATTTGTTGCCATGAAAAGCGTGTCCCACTAAAGTAATCAGGATGAAGAAGTATGGAGATTAAGTGATAACTACGCGGTTCGGGGAATGGTATAATAAAAGTATTCCTTTTTTCAAAATTTGGATTTTGCGTTTGAATTGAAAAAAAAAAAAAAAATTGTGAATTGTTCTAATTTCCAACAGAAATTCCGCGATTTGAATACAAACCACTTCTTCCTTGTATAGAGTCGATAGTGTCGATATTGTCACTAAAAAAGTTGGATGTCAAGTCAAAACATAGAGATTTCCAAAATTTAATTTTCACGCGAATCTCCCCATGTATTGTGAGACAGGTCATAATTAACCTCGTAGTTAGCAGATCTTATTATTATTATTATTCTCATATTCATCACAGCGTATTCCGGTTGAAGTAACGAACTCAAGAGGTGTAATATCTCTGTTATTTACCAGCATAAAGGAGATACGTCTTTCAGTGAATATGTCCCGGTGTCTCCTTTCTTCTTTTTGTACTCTTCTTTCTCTTCCTTGAAATTAGCTTCGAATCGCAGGATGAGATAACTTTTATATGATACACAATCATACTCATAATAATTAGCTAAGCGCGCATCGCTTCAATACCTATCCACCATGCGTACGTATGTACGTGCGTATATATACGTACATTCGGTTTACGTTATGCATATGTGTATACAATGATTTCATTTCTACTTGTGCCGTCTGCATATACAGGGTGTCTCAGAATTCGCGCCAACTAAGTACGTAGCGTTGTTCCTCGTAGAAAACTAAAATAGGGAAGTCGAGGTGAAAATGTTCTAGGTCTGACAGGTAAAAAGTTACAAGGTGCCAAAGTTCCGCCAATCGGCGTGCACCGTCACGTCGGTGTGCCATCAATACGCCGGGCGTAGCGGTGTGTTGGTGGCACACCGACGTTATTTCAGTCAGCGGTGCACGCCGATTAGCGGAACTTTGGCACCTTGTAACTTTTTACCTGTCAGACCTAGAACATTTTCACCTCGACTTCCCTATTTTAGTTTTCTACGAGGAACAACGCTACGTACTTAGTTGGCGCGAATTCTGGGACACCCTGTATACACGCATGATACGTAATGAGTATAACATGTATATGAAGCCAGAGCAAAAAAGACATTTTTCTTGATTTCGTCTCTCACAACTCGAAACATTAGTGTTAGATCTAATAATGACTCCGTTAAAATTTGAGCTCCTTCGGATAAATTTTAGAGGTCGGGCATTGAGTCTCAATATTTGCTATTTGATTAACGCGTAATAAATAACTCTTCACTGTTCAAAGCATGGTATCTTCTGATCCATTAAGCATACAGAGCTCAAAAGGGGCTCATTTTGAAGCTTCTTTCACAACCTCTTTTTCATAACCATGACTTTTCACTTTGTTCAAAGACTCAAGGAGTAATATCTGAATAAGTATCGAGTCTCGACATTTGCTATATTGATTAACACGTAAAAAATAACTTTTCACTGTTCAAAGCTGAGTTCAAAGATGCTAAGTCATTTGCTGAATGACTCGATGTGCTACCACTGAAAATTATCCGACGGAGCCCAAATTTGGACAGTATTTTGACAATATTGGGTCTAGCACTAATGTTTCGAGTTGTGACAGACGAAATAAAAAAAAAAAAAAAATTTGTCCTGCCCTAATACACACATAGGTATATATTCGTCGCACGCTATATGTTGGTCTCTTCATTTCATGTCGTCATGCAAGGTCAATTTCATCTATATACCTAATAATATATTTTTTTACTTAGAATTTTTTGTTCTTCATTTTTCATGTGTGCATACTCACGCACATAATTATTGTATACATATGTGTATACTGTACGGAACATAATAATCATTACGTTCCTTACAATTACTTGGATTTTTTTTCTTTTTATTATAAACCCATTTTTATAGGTACTAAAAACATTGATTGCTTCATGTTCATCATCTTATTTTATTTTAGTACAACCACGGCAAATCTGTTTCAAATTCATCTGATCGTGAGATCGCCGTATATATCTATTCAAATAATCGAATTGCTTACCTGCAGCTGGGTACCACATTTCAAACGAAGGGTTTTGATTATTTCGAAAGCCATTCTTGGTCGTATCAAAAGAATAGTTCAGATGGAGAAAATAATTGGAGAGTTTCGAGGAGGATATCAGCAGAAAATTTAAAGGTTAAGTCGGTTCGAAATTCGGCGGCGTCCCTGAAGATGAATTCGAATAACGAAAACCTGAAGTTTTCCACAGAATTTGAGGGCGATAAAATTTTTTCGAAGGCTTCTACCCTCTCCCACTCTTATGTGCCGAATATTTGAAAAGTGCATCTATTTTTTCTCTTCCTCATACATATATGCCCAATCTATTTTTTGATAATTACGTAACGATAGAAGTAAAAACAATGAAGTGAACAACATCCGCATGATATCGTTCACTGTGATAGTTGATGTATAATTCGAATACCGAATTTCGGGAGAGCATCGGCATTAATTATCTTTTTTCTATTTTTCGTTGAAATAGATTCCAGTATATCTATTTTTGGTATTTACCGAGGTATTTACATTTATATGGTTGTATCAATTCTTTTGAATTCTGTACAAATTGCTCATGCTGCGCTGCCGCTATACTAGCAATTGTTGGAATTGAAGAAGCGAGCTCAGCTTGGCGCCTGCCGCGGAGTTTGCTACGTATTCCGTATATGAGGGTACATGGTATGTCGGGTACATGTGTTACATATGCGTGTAAATACGACGTGAGAATCCTTTTGGGGATTACCTATTTCCTGCAGAAATATTTCCTCAAAGGTCTTCGGCGAGTCGTTTCGGAAACTACTCAGTAATTTTTCGGTGTATGAATTTTCCGAACGGATTCGTATTCTTCAAACTCAAAGCAGTGAATTTAAAATGACGGACCCAATTCAGATTCCCCCATTCTAAATATACCGAAATTCTCGTCCGTATAGGATCCCCCGGTGTAGATTGATGCGCGGATCAAAATTCTAATTCGCAAAATCCCCCATTGTGATGTGAAATTGTGAAATTCTCGTCCATGGATTTCCTACTTTTGCAGATGAAAAATTGTGGGCGAAATTTCATTTCACCACGCAGTTATTTCCATTCCAATTGAATCGATTCGTATAATAACTCGATAATAACACTGTACGAAAAGTACCGCGGAAAACATGCGCACGGTAAGCAGGAAATTACAAACTGCTGCAGCTGCTGCTGCATTACAATACTTCACTCATGGAATTGTGGCATGCGCCTATCGTCCATAAGCCGAGGTACATGTGTATAGGATATGTACATAATGTACAATACCGCACGGCCATTTTATCAATTTCTTATCTAGTGAGATCCTGTGAATCGAAGTTAGCCCACATGTAAGTTGCAGTTCGGCTCTTCAAATTAAGTGTCTTAGACTCGTTTTTTTTCTCATATTCCATGAATTACTGTATACCAGATATATAGAACTGATGAATATATTTTATACGCGTTCCATAGAAGACATGATACGCCGAAGTACGTGAACTAGGTACACATATTAAATATACAAAAACTATGGAGGTATTTATTTACATAAGAGTATGAAGAATGCGAAGAAAGGAGAGCAAGAGAGGTAGAGGGGGTTAATTGCAAATGATGTAGATATACGCGTATATTTTGGTAGCCTATGGCAATTTTCGAGGCAGGTATTATTCAGGTTTCCCAGCTTCCCGCAGTTTGCCTGGTGTTCCACGTTTGGCGGTTAAGCGACCTGTAGTATACCTACCTACTTGTATGACCTATATAATGTCTCTATACATATATGTATCGTATATTACGTTACCGCTTCGTTGTAGGCACTCGTGATATCCTCATATTTCACTGTAATTTGCAGCAACTCTTCGTCAAATACCTGCAACCCCCCACACATACACGTAGAGATTATACACATTATTATAGAATATATTCCTGTGTTCATGTACCGATATGTACGCCATGTGCGCATTAAAAGCGACCGTATAAAGCAACCGCGACCGGATATCTATATAGGTATATGCTATTATAGACTTGAATAGGATATTATTGCTATATTGTAATAAGTTTTTGTTACAATGAACTCGTAATATACCATTTATCTTGCCTTGTTCATATTACACTAAAGTGGGTAAGAGAAAAAAGAAACTAACATCTCCAATTTCTGAGATTCGACCATTGAACAGAACAAAAACTCATCAGAGTTACAGTAGTTCATATGAAATATAGTGGTTTGAAAATTAACCGAAAATTCGTTTTCTTACAAAATTATTGAATCTCAAACAAAAATACTGTTCATAAAATTTACTCGTTTCCACGGTATTTACGAATATAATGCATACATTTTACATTATGTGCGAGAATACCAGATGTGCGTGGGGGTGTGGATCACCGAAGCATGAAAATTTCTTAGGATAGCACGCCTGTATATTATACCTATAATAAAACACACACACACACATGGCACGTCACGTGAATATTCAATTTTTTGATACAGTTTAGGTATATACATGCATACATACGTGTGCGGTATATAGTATAACAATATGACCCTGTAACCCATCTATTCTGAGGTGATACGATACATGCATGGGATAAATCTGCACGAAGGTCGGCTCAAGTCCAACTTTTTAAACCAACTTTATCTTTGTCTGCATCAAAATGTGTGCAAAATACATATTATCGGGATGCGTGTACACATAATTATGTGTGTACGATATCACAGGGTAGCGCGATATTTTGCTACTCATTTTTTGATTCCAAGTCCAACCTCAGAGTTCAACGTATGTCCCTGTCAAAATTTGATGCGAAAGAATAGAAGAACCTCGCAACAGTTACGTGGGGATCAAAGACAACCGCAAGTTTATTCGGGGTAGTCGCTCAGAAAATGGTATTCAAAAATTCCCCCTTTTCGTTGAAATTCATGGAATTTGTTCTTTCATCTCGCTTCACTCACCTGCGGGTTCGATTCTTCTTATTCCTGGAGGAAGAAACCACAAAGTTTACAAAGTTTTGCAAAATAAAAAAAATAAAAACTAGTTCAAGCTAAAATCTATGAAATTCATCATATATGCATGAGTACAACTATTTTTGGGGAAAAAAGCAAGAGAGTCGAAAATTAATCTGCTGCAAAAGGGCTCAAGTGTTGATGAGATTCATATATGCGGTTCAATGATATTTATAACGTGTAAATTTTCTGGTACCACACAACCGACAATGAGACGAGATCGTAAAGATGAAGTTTGACACGATCTGCAAAAACTGGGGAAAAAGAATAGAGAAAGATGAAAAAGTAATTGTATATATAGCAGCTGTGATTTTCAACCGGGTTATTCAATCTTCCAATCTTACCGCGACAACGTGTTATGTATACCACATATGTGGAGAGATGAGTTGTTGGATCCCAATATCTTTCTTCCGTCAGTTTATTTTTTTTCTTTTTCCTACGAGCGTTCCGAAGTGACATGTGCGAGATAGTGGAAATCGAATACATACATATGTGCACGTAGCTATACAGGTACAACTCACTGACTCCGGATGTCGCTACGTTTTATGTACTAACTTTTTGGCTTCATTCTACGTTTCCGAAGAATGTTCGATACTCACGTCATACTAATATGATTTTAAACTGATTCAACTCCATTCACGCCGTTGCCAATTTAGAGTTTTACGATCTTATCGTACGCCTGACAATCAACTGCAACATAAATAACCAAGTAAATGAAATCAGACTAGCTCAATAAATTTTTTTTTTCTTCCACCTTTTGTCTTCTTCCATCGACTGGAGTATGTGAGCACATTTTCGTCTATCTATTTGAAATTTTGCCACCAAAAAACGAATAAAAAAACACAAATGAAAGCTTTAATATTAGAGTATTGAAAAAAAAAAGAAAAAGGAAATCAAATTATCGGTTGAGGTAATGATTTTTTTAATTTATTGTCAAAAAGTATTTTTCTCCATCAACGTGTGTAAAACGTTGATTCGTATTACAGGATTTTAAGGGTGTATTAGATATCTTCTCCGCATCTAACGGATATTCTATGGTTCTCGGAAATTCGAGAAATTTCCATCAAATTCTTCGGCGTGCGACATTGAGCTTGACATACACCCGGAGAAGTATTGGTATACACATCCTATTATATCCTTGACAATTTTTTTTTATTTATTTTTTTGCTCCTTCACTCAATCTCTTTCTCTCGCTATTATCACACCCCTTGATGGGCATTTCTAAATTTTCCTCCCTAGAGAATTATGCAGACACGCGGAAATATCATCCGTTTTATATTGGATGTGTGCTGCTGTCGAGATATTATATTTGAATATTGAGAGAAAGAAAAGCGATCCGTCGAGTCCTCATTTATTCATTGTCATCGACACCCGCGTGAAAATCATTTTATCTGATTACCAATATACAGTCTCGCACGGGCTCCAGTTCCGAAAAGGAAAAACGTCATCAACTTGGAAAATTATAAATCAGAAGGATATAACCGAAACGAAATTCAAACGTACGCAGCTATATAACAAGGAAAATGACATATTATAGGAGGAGAGAAAACCAAGGAGAAGTGAAGAGAGAGAAGAAAAGTGGAAAAGGAGGCTGTGTGTGCGGAGAGGAATGTTAGCGCTGGATGCCCAGAGGCGTTGCTGAGGGTTGAGAGGTTCATTTGAGGGAGGCGCCGCTGCCTCTTTTTTACCCTCCTTTCCCCGAATATATATATATATATATATATGTATACTGAAGGTATACTTATATATCTAACGTCACCCGCGCGACGTGACGCTGTTCTCCTCACAACGACGCCTTCCTTCACAGTTTCCCACACTCACACCTATGCGTATACGTATTATAAAGTACACGCAAAAAAATCGTCCCGGCACGAAAATTCTGCCGAGGCAAACGGAGTAGTTCGCACCGCGACGCGCGGCCGTTCCTTTTATATACCTACAAGGACAATTTTTCTTTGTCTTTTTTTCTTCAGTCGTTTTTCTTCTTTTCCTTTCTTTATTTTCTCATTTTTTCATTTTTTTTTTTGCTGTTACTGAAGACAACTTTATATCGACCTACAAAAAATACCCTTCGCTCATCAGTACCTTGGAACTTATTTTTCTTTTTGAAATAATTTCTTTTTTTTTTTTGTTCACTCCAAACATACGTCATATATTGACTTATACGGAAGACCGCAGGCAAACAAAAATTATTTTTTTTTAATTTTTTGCAATTTTCTTATTTCGTTGATATGTTCAGGTTGTTTTTTCCAGTTTATTTTATGTTTCTTCTCTTTGATTTTCGCAATTTCTCGTTGAAACGAACCGCATATCGCGTCGCAAGCTCACATAGTTAATTAAATATCATGTAGGTACCATGTACAGGTATAACAGATACTATTTAAAGTGGATGATTTCTTGGAACAAAATAAAGAAGAAAATATGCATTCGGACTTTGATATCTACATGAGCTATGAATCAAATTAAAGAGGGAAATTTCGCTGTCAAGAATACTTTATGATGCGGAGTAATTTTGTGTAATGTATACCAGAGTAATTTTTTGTACATATACACATACCCACATATAATTAAAAACGCTAGTGACCAACTATACGGAAGGTTTTTTCTTGCATATCTTCTTTTTTCGGTTTTTCACTTTGATAAAGTTGACGACTTCACAGGGTAGGGAAATAATTACCAGTTGGATTTGGGAGTGAGAAAGTTTTACAGGGGAATAGAGGGGCCATTAGAGGGAATTTCTAAATGATAAATTATACGAATTTAATTCTAAAACTTGGTAACTAAATAAATTGAACCACTTTAACGGGGTCAGGTATATAATATAGGTACGTACCTATGTACGTAAATTATAATGTACATAGGCATGTACAGAGATTGGTTCGTTTGATGTGAACTGAGTAAAGTATATAATGTATAAAGTAAAGTATATACGTATGTATATACCAGCATCAGCAGTGACCTGCAGGGCAAAAATTAATCCCGACTCTGCGGCTTAAAATTGAAATATATATGTATAGTAAAGACATGTAAGTTTGCATATTTTATGACTCAATTAGAATCCTCTATACGGATTTGTTGAATTCCACGGTATACATGTTTAGTGGGATACGCGGATTTTCTATACCGCGACTGCGACAAACCAGTGATTCGCATAAATAGGTACGATGAAATGAAGAGAAAAAAAGAAAAAGAAAAGGAAATGAAAGCAAAAAAACGAATCACTATTCCTCACATATTATAATCCCGATATGAAAAGCAAAAGCATTTTACAAATAATATGTGGGGATAAAAATAATTGTGGCGGATGCGTTAAAAACTGATAAGCGAAATTTCGTTTCTCCGCGATTATTTGTAGAAGGATTTGAAAATTTGATGTCGAAAATATACACGCACAATTATACCGTAGTGGGTCACAAGTCAATTCTATATATCTCCCAAAGGGTATTAGAATTTTTCAAGCTTTTTTCCAATTTCTGACAATCCGCGGTTCCGCGCCCTCGCCCTCGCCACCCCCGTTCCGGAATTGTTGCCAAAGTTCAGAAACTAGGGGGATTGATTTATGCAGTAAGTATATTTCATGATAATTTTTGACTGGAGAGTTTGTCTCCCCTTCTCTATTTTGGAACGATTTTGACAACAATACGTTCTTCTTTTTTTTTAATTCTTGGCAGATCCGAAAATCTCTCGAAGTTTCAAGGATTTTTAATCAGCAATAACGTGCATTAACCGTGAGGTGCAAAAAATCGCGTGTAGTACATCCGGAATTCTGTTTGGAAATCGATGTTTTCCGACAGCTTTATTTTTTCATTCATTGGCAAAATGGGAGCATTAAAATGGAAGTAAGAGAAAAGGAAGGACCGTCTTATTTCTAAGTATACACATAACAATGAAACGTTCAGCACGCCATCTATTCGGCAGTTGCTCAATAAAAATCACCTCATAAAAGCGGAATAACGCCGGACGAGTGATAATTAAAAATGAATTGAAGAAATAATCGGCTGTCACTTACTTTCTAAAAAAGAGTCCGTCAAGTAACACAATCTTCAAATTTTTATTATCCTCTCAACTCATCTCCCAGCTAAGCGTTTGTATTATTCGGGTTTCGAACGGTGTAAGGATATACGATGTAATATAGTAAAGAGAAAAGGAGCAAGGTACAACGGTACGAATTCGTAGGCCCTATACGAAGTTAAAACACATTTTTTTTTGGTCATGTTATACTCACATGATATGTACTAAAGGACAAAAATGAGTCTAAACAAGTTCTTACATAAGCTCTATATATGTATGCTTTACACATATTTCGCTCCAGGGTCGGGTCCCATGGGTAACCATGGCAATGAACCAATAAAGACGGTGTCGAGTTATACTACTTCAAAAGGGAACATCTCGCCCCGACATCTTATCCTGCGTGAAGATCCTCAGGGCGAAACCAAAGAAAAAAAAAAATAATATTTTTCTTCTGACTACGTTGAGACATTTAAAAAATACTATTACATAAAAATACATATAGCAAATATATGAGAAGTATAACTAAGCTTCGTGGTGAAGACCCTTCTTCTTATCTTTTCTTTTATACTCCTCCTTCCACCCCTCTTTCATTATAAATATCATACCGCATCTAACTTAAAAAAAAAGAAAAGTTTTTGATATCGATCAAATCGTGTACCGTTTCTCGGGGGCTTCTATGGCATTTCAGCTAGCTTATTTTTATTTTTATTCCAATTTTTGTTTTTTTTTTTGCTTTTCGTACGATAATTCCAGCCCAAATGAATTTCACCGACCGTTCTTTGTTCGAAACTATTCAAGTTATGACAAAATCGCCGATTGTTCTTTCCCTTATTTTCTCGAAACAATCAGAGTAAAATATTTAAAACTATTCGCAGGAAAAATACAACCTCCCACTCTAGTTTTCAGACTATCGTATACTAAAATGAAAATCCCATATGGCATTACTTATTCGTAATGTCCAGTGCTTGTACATACGTGTATATGTATGTACAGTATGCAAACCTACACCTTACACAACGTTGCGTAAAGTTATTTTCTGTATGTATAATTCAGTAGCATATTTATAACGATATCTACCTGCAAAAAAGTAAAGAAAAAACGAGATTAAAAGAAGGAACAAAATGAAACAAAATGAAAGAACAACGATTTTATATGTACTACTCCAGAATTCACACGTATATTATACATGTTACACGTAACACACATCTACGTACCTCGCTAATTGTGCTATAAATCAGAATTTAGCGCTTTTACCAAGTTTTTTTTACCCCTCAGGTCGCGAACACCCCTGTGGCAAGCGGCGGCTCCTGCCGTGCTTTTGCTTGCTTGCTGTAGGTGAATTATTGTTCCACTTTAAGTCCGCTGTGTTCTTTGGTTTACTTTTTTTGGATTTTTAATTTTCTTTTCTTCACCTCTTGTTCTTATTACAGAGCGTTATACCAGCAGGGTCATAATTATGTTGTAATACAATATTTATTATATTACATAGTACGATCTACATCCATATATGTAGGTATGGTATGTGTATTATTATTTTATTTCCGAACAGCTCTGCAGGTTAAATGTCTCATTTCATTTCTCTTCTTTTATTTTAATTTTTTCGAATCGTTCTTGATTCGTTGGTACGCAGATTTCTTTCCGCTCCTTTTGGTTTTTCTTTTGTTTTCTACTCGATGAAAAGCTTTCAATATCTGAAAATCTCTGGAAAAAATCAAATAGAATACGCAAGTGTTTTAGTATACTAGAATAAGAAATATGTATGTAGGTACAAGAGAAAAACAAAGAAGAGGGTATAAAATCGTCAATACGTAGATCTACATCTATATCGATACGTTTTCGGATAAAAATATTTCCATACCCTTTGCTCATATATTCTTGTGCAGTGAGCAGGTAAACGATTTCCAAATACGAGATAGTATGTACATATTATATTTGGAGCAAATTATGTATGGTCGAAATAAAAAAGGCGTTTCATTGTCCAAAGTATATATGTGTATACATACATTGGATGCCTACTCCTTGAATTTTATTGAAGGTTTTGTGTTCGGTTTCTGTTTTCAGAATCGCGCGAAGGGGCTGCAGAGTAAAGATCAACGGGTGAAAAGTCAACACAAAGAAGATTTCCTATAATATAAAGACTTTTCCACCGAGATATTTGAGGGAATAACAAGTATAAGAAAAAATAAATCCGCTTTTCTGGGGGTTGAACCAAAGAGAAATAAAAAATAGAAACGAATAAGTAAATAAATAAATAAATAAACAAATACACAAATATATAAATAAATAAAGAAATAGTAAAAAAAACAAAATCAAAGAGAAATACTCTTCGTTTATGAAAAATGAAGGCTACAGTGACGTCATCGCGCAGCGTCGGTACTTCGATTACTTGAAGAAGAAAAAGAAAAAATCTAAAATCAAAAAATCATCTAAAGTCGTCCGGTTTAGGGAAATCTCCGAACAGTCATGCCTTTTACGGTAGATCCTTTGGACCCCGTGACGTCGGAAATGACGTCTAGGACGAGTGCGGGAGGTTTTTTAACCGGAGATCCTTTCGTAAATGGAACTTACTCCGACGAAGAAGAAGAATGGCCGGAAACGTCGGTTGCAATATTGAAAGCGTGCATTTTAGGGTCTATAATAATAACAGCTGTTTTTGGAAATCTTCTTGTAATGGTATCGGTAATGAGACATCGTAAATTGAGGATAATAACGAATTATTTCGTCGTATCTTTGGCACTCGCCGATATGCTCGTGGCCATGTTTGCAATGACTTTTAACGCAAGTGTACAAGTAACCGGAAGATGGTTATTTGGATATTTTATGTGCGACGTATGGAATTCACTCGATGTTTATTTCAGCACAAGTTCAATACTGCATTTAATGTGCATATCGGTTGATCGATATTACGCAATTGTTAGACCACTCAAGTATCCTATAAACATGACCAAAACGGTCGTTGCTTACATGTTATTGGCTTGTTGGTTGTCACCTGCCATAATATCATTCATACCTATTTTCAATGAATGGTATACCACGATAGAAAACAGCAAATACAGACACGAACATCCCGAAAATTGCGAATTTAAAGTGAACAAAGGTTACGCGATACTTTCTTCATGCATTTCATTCTGGATACCATGCACGATAATGATGCTCACCTATTACGCGATATTCAAAGAGGCTAATAAACAAGAAAAACAAATGCACAGCAGAATGGGAAACGCAATGTTACTGAGTCACAGACCGAGCAAGGATATTAATAACATGAACAATTTAAACGGAGAATTAAACAGCGGTGGTGGTTCGTCAAAAACATTAACATTGAATGAAATAAATACCGATCATCTTCACACGCCAACTAAAGATAAAAATATGATTAAAATGAAAAGAGAACACAAGGCTGCGAGGACCTTAGGAATTATTATGGGTACTTTCATAATATGCTGGCTACCATTTTTTCTATGGTATGTTACGACAACTCTTTGCGGTGATGAATGTCCGTGTCCAAGTTTCGTCGTTGCATTACTATTCTGGATTGGTTACACTAACTCAGCACTTAATCCAGTCATATACGCATATTTTAACCGAGACTTTCGGGAGGCTTTCAAAAATACATTACAATGCGCTTTCTGCTCGCTATGCAGAAGGGAACCCTCCGATCTCGAAGCTTTGGACTTTAGGAGACCTTCGCTCAGGTGAGGTGAAATTTTTTTTTCATTACCATCGACATTTCTTACGCTGATAATATCTGCTTTTTTAATACTTCCTCATTCATATTTTCCATTTTTTCTGGTTGTAGAACATACAATTTTTCGTTATTTGATGGAATTACATACTTGTTGAAAATGCCCACGGGAATTTCCACCGATCATTGTCGACCGATCAATTGCGGACTTTAAAATATCGATGTCTCTGGAATTCTTGACTCATTGTTAACATATTCTAGGTCTTGGGATATTCGTTTATGCGCCCAAATAATTCATCAGTTTATGATATTTTTTATCTCAAAACATTTCTTTTCACTAAAACCGCCGATACGAGAAGTAATCTCATCAATTGCCTAAGTCGTTCGTATCGATTGTCAATAATCGGTGTATTCGCCCATAGATAATACATGGTATTTGTTGTATCAAACTATATGTGTCCTACATTACCATTATTTAGCATATAACACGGAAAGTACCAAAAAACTGAACAGAAAAAAAATACTAAAAAAACACGAGTTCATCAAAATGTATGTATAAAAATATCGCTATCGCAGCTTCTTTGAATATTTATCACTTATCATTATTTTCCTGCAATGTTGTAGTATATGTACATAATCGGACAGTGGTGAGCGAATACAAAACAGAAAGAAACAAAAAAAATATTGGAAAATATTTTTTCAATTTGTTGACAAAAAATGTCAAACGAAACCCTCGCATTCAAAATAGCGCAGTGTTTTTAAATGTCGGTGGCGACAACGTTGCCCATTGCCGTTCGATTGAGGTACACGCATAAAAACGCATGCAGCAAATTGCAACTTTGGAACTTGCACAAAAAAGAAACAAATCGTAGGCATGTTAAATGGTATAAATCTGAACAATTTGATGGAATGTATTTTTTCTTTTTTTTTTCTTTTTTTAATTTCTTCAATTCAGGTACGATGACAGGACGAAGAGCATCTATTCGGAAACTTATATGAAAGTCGACCGGAGAAGATCGAGTGAATTTGGAAGCAGTCTCTGAGAGGAGACAAAATTTAGATTTTAAGTCATTTATGGTAAAAAGAAAATTCAAGAAAAAGGTGGAACAAAAGAAGGATTGAAAATCAAAGAAAATGAGAATACACGACTCCTAAAATTCTGCCAAATTAATATTTGCAATGTTTAATAGATAAATGATGAATAAAGAATAAATATGTATATAATTTACGAAGATATTGAATCTAATATCGGTATATGATATACATAACTATGCATAATAACATCCGAGTAGGTATATATGTATATTTAAATGAGCGACGAATGCTATTGAAATATGTGATTGAAATATGTGAAATTGTATGAAGATCATTATGATCGATAATAATTGTATATCTATAGGTACATGTTGATAATTATATTGCCAAAGATAGAGTGAAACTATATATACTTATGAATTAGCTATAAGATATACCTACTTATATTGTAAAATAAGCTTCGTAAAACAGGTTGCACGACCATTCAATTTGCCATTTGCGACAGGTGTTGTTTCTCTCCTCTTCACGTTTATTCCCAAATTTCATGGATAAAAAAAAAAAAAAAATATTCCGATCATTGAATGCAAAAAGGTTTTTTTTCCAATTCGATGATCACGTGCGTTTTTCGAACAAGAAGATAATAACAATAATAAATAAATATTCAAAATTGCAACATATATTATATATGTGTATATTGAATGAGCTGAGTATGAATTTGATGAGAAAAATGAATGATTAAATAAATGCGGAAACGAATAAATGAACAAGTAAACTTATCGTCATTGAATGTAATATACGTGTATAATACATATGTGTAGAGTATGAAGCATGTTATAGCCTACGTGTATATCGACGTGTAAATAATTTTTAACCATAAGATTGTATTTTCATATGTTTGCTAGGTATATCTACTATACATTATATTAAAACTGCATTATACCTGCAATACCTACCTACTTACCCAACCTAATATCCATACCTACCTTAATTATACATACATAAGAATCATTGATCAGAAGCAATTAATTAACTCGCATAAAAGGTGGTATGTTAATAATTTTGCGGCTAGTGATACTTTGAAGCTTTAATTACTCGTTTAATTATCAATTTATTAATTGTTGTTATTATTAAAAAAAAATGAATATCAGTTGTTGATTGTTAGCTCAATTATTGTCATTAATAGATATATTATACATATACAAATACATTATAGAATGTGCAGAAGGAGAACGAAGAGCTTATATTTATTTGGAAAATATTTATATAAAATTTTAGGAAATCAGAGAAAATTTTTAAAAAATTAAAATTATCGGCCTACGGATTCGTATGGCTCAAGACTTATTCTTAACCTCCAGACGGCCGCGATGGCCACTTTAGTGGCCATGCCATGTATCGACCATATCAGTAGACCATTGATATGTAATTATATGGAAGTATAACACCAAAGTAGGCTTGTATCAAGAAAAGAAATCCCGGCCATCTGCAGGTTAATGCCTAGATACGTAAGTCATGAAAATCAAAACTAGAAAAAAAAAGAAAATCGAAAAACAATCGAAATTATTTGCGATTAATATAAATGCAATGATCATTGAACATGCATAAAAGAGTATCTTTCTCTCCACTTTCCGTCATTGTTCAAAAGTAGTAACATATATTAATTTCTGAAGATATTCATTTGCTCTCTTTCTATGCGTCTCGTTGTCTCTTTTCTTCAGTTGCTATCTCTCTCCGGTTTTCAACTTTATTTTCATTGTAATCGCTATAAATGTAAATAATTTTGTAAATAATAATAATAATAATAAGAATAATGATAGTAATAATGATAATATTAATGAGAGTGATTGAATTGATATCTATCAGATACGATATTAATATATGCGCTATGAAATCAAAAGCGTGTGCAAAAAAAAAAAAAAGAAAAATGAACAAAGAAAGCACGCGAAGGAAAGAATAAAATTTGACGCAAAATTTGGGCTTGACGCAAGTAATGAAAACCGTTCTTCTTTCAATTTCACTAGAGAGGGATAATGATAAACGAATATTAGCCGGCTGCGTGTCAACAATCAAATGCAATATTAGGACGTAGGGCATATTTTAGATATTTAACATTATATGCGTAAACAGTTTGTAAGTAAATTAATATAAATATTGACAAAAAAAGAACCCCAATTGATAAAAAAAAATATGTGTGTATATCATACAATAGCGCAGACAGCAAATAAATGCATAAAAAACGAAAACTAAAAAAATTATAATGCGGATCAGTAACAAAAAAAAAATTAAATAACAACACAAATTATCCTTATGCAATCTATGATAATCAATGGAAAATTTAGAATAAAACTTTTCAAAAATTCACCAACAGTATCACCAAAGACATATAGTGGCAAAGTAAAGTACGTTCATAAAATATCATTAACAGCCTTTGTTGGGGCCAAAAATGATTTTTTTTTTGCTCTATTTATTGCAATCTCTCTCCTCCACCTCGCGTTAACTCAACTGAAGAATATGTAGACTTGAATGGCACACTTTTTGGGTCGAAACTTAAGGAAAAACGATCCTCAGCATGATCCAAGTAATGATCAGAATAATAATGATGATGATAATAATATTAACAATAATGATAATAATACAAATAGTTTGATTATTCATGATAAAAATGATATCGATAGATGGGAAGAAGAATTGTAGATATTAAATATTAAATATTGAATCACAAACTGCGAATATTAATTATTGAAGTAAAATAATAAAATAATGCATCGTGCAATAAATGTAATTGTATAGGTAGGCAAATAATAATAACAACAATTACCTACAACTACGACAACAACAATAGTCATATTAATAATGACGATGGTAATAAATATCAAATTTTTTTCTAGTCATGTGACCAATGGAACAAAAATATATTCAGATCGCTGTATACCAATGTATTATATATTTACACATAATAATGATAATAATAATAATAATAATACGAACATTATCAGCATATATTTATGAAGGCACATTCGATTACTTATAATTGTAAAATAAACCTGTCAAACACTGCGATGTACCAAATTGTTATTATTTTTTCTTGGTCGTAGACAGACATTCGATTTGAAAAAACTAGTTGTTACTTATTGAAATTTTATTCTTGCTACAATAAGTTCATCGTTACACGTTATAATTTGAAATTATACAAATGTAATTACCTGAACTCTGTTGTTTATTTATTCATTTTTTCTTTCGTTTGTTTTAATTATAATATATTACACGACAATCTCGTATTCATACACGTGTATAATCACGTCGAAACAGGCTGTATATAGAAGCAACTAACAAAAGTGTAACAAATTTAGCAACCTACCTATGGAGCAGCAACCGCAGGAGAATTTTGGATCATAAATTTCGTTGCGAACGCCACAGTATCACGCGAATTAACCGTTTACAGAAAAAGATTCAACAACAAAAAAAAAAAGAAAAAAGAAAAAAGAGAAACCAAAAAAACTGCGTAAGATATTATCGCGTTACCTTACCCGATGCCACGTACGTACACTATGGCCACAGGAAAAACAAAATGCTGCACGCAATCGTCCTAAAAAAAAATGCAGAAAAAACATCGGGGAAACAATTGAAAAAAAAATACACATAATTAATTAACAATGTAATAGTAAGATATAACAAGAATTAGATGGATCCGCACAAATGTGAGCGCTAAGATCGTGGTATAATACACGCCTAAATTTAGTGCGTGGTATTATTAGGTCAGGTTCGCAGTTTTTTTTTTGTTTTCTCTTCCGTTCCGTTTCTTTCATGTATATGGTTGACAACGATGATTAATTGCGATTTTATAAATTATTGAACATATAATTAAAATAGATTCACACACACGTTGCGTACGTGCGGCGGATGAGTTATACATACATGGATAGATCTGTATTATGTGATAGTCTTACATCAAATTATTACATAACAATAATGAGCAATACTCGCGAATTATATACGTATATAATATTTATAATAACAAAAAATAATCATGATAATAATGAAAAATTCCAAATACATCTAGACATATATGTATGTATATGATCGATTATGCAAAACAGTCAGCAGAATAAATATATGTGTATTAATCAATAATAATAATAGTAATAATAATAATAACAAGAATGATAATAGTATCTAATATATAAATAATGATACGAGAACTATAACAATTATATATACGTATGACACATTATAGATATATGTATATATTTCCGTGATTTGATTATTTATTTACCGACTCATTTACAATAATATTATATACATGTATATGAATAAATATAAATATATAGCCGCTTTATGTGCGCGCTACATGGTTTGTCGGGCAACATAATCAAAAAGAAGAAAACAAAAAAAACAAGACAAAAAAAAATGGCAAAAAATCAAATAAAATGAAAAATATAAAAATTGTCCACTTATAATTCATGCAAAAACAAAATAAATAAGATTAATGAATACGTAATTATTATTGTCATACCTGTATAGCTGTGTACCTCATATACATATATACCTATACCTATACACTATCTCATGTCACCTATTACATTTACATAGAAATAAAATAGAAATAAATATATACGTATATACATCATGGATGAATCTAACTATGACAACCTCTATATCTAACCTCAGATCAAACGATATAGTGCAATTGCTAAATTGAAATTTTTATGTATTGTACGATGATGATTAGAGACGTGCATACAAATAAAATAAAATAAAAAAGAATAAAATCAACAAAAACTATAACATATTACATATTATATCAAGAATGGTGATGAAGAAATTTTAATAATAATTATGTGAGTATACTCTGGTTGAGAAATGCATATATAATGTATGTATGGAAAGATCTGAACGATTTCGCTATAACAAAAAAAGGATTCGTTTTTTTCTGACGTCATATAACTTCGAATTGTACATTATTCCAAACCTGCATTGTATAATTCGAACGACCAATAATTGAGGAGGTTCACTTACAACTTTTTTCAACGCTATACGTATATTCTATTCTTCTATAATCAAAGTTGGATGGATCAATCCTTTGAGAATACAAATCGTCGGCAGTAGAGTGTCTCTTACATATCTGATTTTCGTTAATTTTTTTCTCAGTAACTTGAGGGTAGATCCACAATTAATTCCGAGCATAGATGTATGGTACATTTTTCTATAACAGCGTAAAATTCCAAGCCTCAAAGTTGGAATTTTCGTTAACTTTTTTGTTAATTTGCATTATTATTATTATTATTATTATTATTATTATTATTATTATTATTATTATTATTATTATTATTATTATTATTATTATTATTATTATTATTATTATTATTATTATTATTATTATTATTATTATTATTATTATTATTATTATTATTATTATTATTATTATTATTATTAGTATCACCACCAACACCGCCATTGTCCGCTTCATACGCTGATCATATCTCATAAATTTGTACTCGCTCGTGAAATACATCATACGAAGAGCGATCGATATCGTAAACTGGTGATGGTACTACATACGTTTTTTTTTAATTTTATTGTTTTTATTATTGTTATTGTGATGATCATCATTATTATTTTTCTGGTTATTGCCATTATCATCGATATGATATATGAATCACCTAATTAAACATTATACATTTATTTAACTGTGAGAAACCTGATCGATGGAATATTTGAAATTTTGTGCAGTGGTAGTGGATGAAAAAGAGGGGTACAACAACCGTAGATGAGCTGCTCACCGAAATGGAAATAAAATACAATAAAACGTAGGACAATCATAAATTGTATGTACTTCATTAACACAGTTGTTCCGAATAATACAATAACATGTATCTATTGGAAGAAGAAAAAAAAATAATAGATTTGATTAATCGAGGAATTAGTGGAAAACAATTCTTCAACATTTCGCTTGTGTGCGATACACATACCTACCTATTACCTATGAAATAATCGAAATTGATAATTAATCCTCACACATAACGGGGAAACGAAAAGAGTAATATTAACTGTATCAATAAATTACTTATCAAAATAAGATATGAAGACATTATATGAATGTGTATTGTAAATAGATGTATGTATTTGAAAATAGGAGTGTAATAATAATTATGAGAATCATAATAATAGTAATAATAATAATGATAATAACATAAGTTAAGTATATGAAAGTGGCACTGTATAATAAATGTATAGTAACCCACGATAGTAGAGTATTCGAATATTTTAAATGTTGCAGACTCTTTTCTTTTGTGATAATATACATATAATATATACATACGAATTACGTATGTACATATTACATATATATATATATATATATATATGTGTGTGTAGTATAATTTTTATTAAAATGAAAGTGATCGGTTGAAAAATAAAGATGGTTTTTTGAAGTACGTACGTCTAATCCGATCAATTATAATGAACATTCTGAGAAGTGGTGTGGAAAAAAAAAGAGAAAAATGAATTGGAAAATATTTCTTAAGTTTTTTTATTTCGTATAAATCTGAAATAATTAGACCGAATGAGAAAGAAGAATGAAGGAAAAAGGAGATAAAAAAGAACGGATGATTAATTTTGAAAACGTTTGCACTTCCTCTGCAGACCGCCCCGAGCCTACATCCCCATCATCCCAACTCGAGTATCGATTGCAGTCGGGGAGCCTTTAACTTTTCGCCTTGGCCTATCTTTCCTTGCTTACAATGCAGATATAACCTACATATGAACATATCACGTAGAGAAAATGGATTTTTATCTGTGTATACGTCGTACATACGATGCTCTAATTGTTAGCTGCAGGGCAGAGTTGGTTGCATCGCAGGAGATCTTCATCATCTCGTGCCGCTTGTTTTACCTACCTGCAGGAAATAATGAAGCTCTCTTTGCTCGTCTAAGAGAAATAGCTATTATCGATAACCTTCCACATCAAAACATGACATGGCAAAGAGCTTCGGTACTATAATTCGAACTTTGCAAGTTCTGTAACGGAAATTATCATGTACACGACAAGGGGCATTTTTTTTTTTATTTATTCAGAAAATTTACTTCACATAGGATACTTCATCCGACTTGTGTCTTCGGATAATTACCACGAAATAACCTGTACATGGGATGGGGTGGTACTGCATAAATAACAATTACACAGGTATGTATTTCAGATTTCCGTCATTCGAATTTAGTACAAGTTTATACAACTATAATCGATATTAATTAAATATCAACGAATCACTGATTTACCGATGAACTTTAGGATGGGGGGAGGGGGGGGGGGGGGGGGAGAAAGTCAGTGGACGACGTGTTTCGAAACTACTTTTTTTTTTTCTCATATTGTTACGCTTCGTTTTAAAAACTCTGAAAGATGAAAATGCTTCTTTCATTGCCTGTCCCAATTTAGTTTCAGGTGCGACGGCGCCAACGAGTACGTTTGGTGTTTGGACGGTTCCGCATTGCAGCTGAACACAGCCCTGAATGCGACCAACTAACACTACGAAGTTTGAAGCTGTAGGTTTTAGTCCACAGTTACAACTGAGCCTTACAAGCATTGAATACGTCTGCATAACTATAGTGTTCTACATATGTGTTTATTCTACATATACAGTGACGACCTACCAAACCTCAGTTTCCACCCTCCAACTCGAGATAGGTACGTGAATTTACCGGGTGGGCGGAAAAGCGAACGAACTAAATACGTGTTCCGAGGAAAAGTTGTGGAAAAATATATTAATTTTAATTTCTATGATCGCGTCATTCTAAGGGTAAGGTTTGTAATTTTTCAAAAAGTTTTTGCCAGAATTGGTGAACAAGCATCATGTTCACCTTTTCATCCGACTTCATAGAACCGGCCGATTCTTAATTCTGCGCGCTCCGTACGATATCTGACCTCTCGTAAAATTGAGTCGAATAATTTGAATTCATTTGAGGGTTGATTACGATAACCGTAGTTCTTTGCTTTCTGTCTTCATTCTTTTGTAATTTTCACATGTTTTTATATGTTATTAAGGACCAGTTAAGATAAAGTTGGAGAAAAATATTGTGGGTGAAATACAGTAAGGCGATAATACTTAGGACTAAATTAGCTTTGAGGTCGAGCACGTAGCTGTGCTTGAGCTTTTTTTCCCCTCTTTTTTTTTTACTACATTCAGCTATATTCAGGGTCGGGAATGGGTGTCCGACCTTGGTCGAGGCTAGATTTATCTCAGAGATTAAAAGCATGCAACTCAAGAACCTTTCCTGTTATATCGTTGTGTATAATATACAATTAGGAAAAAAAAGAACACTCACTTGAAACGCCCTCATGGCTTATGTATAGCACTGACCGTACCCGTTAGCTTGAATGATTAATTTGGTCTGGATGGTCTTTGATTTGCTAATAAATACGTGCGGGAGGTGTTCCAGGTAAAGTGGATCGATTTTTTACCGCAATGGGGTTCAGAGATTCTTACGCCAATTAGGAATTCATCTTCTTATCAATTGGTATACAAAGAGTGGTCAGCGGTTAAAAAGAAAAGTCGAAATGTTAATGGTACGAGAAATATATAGGGTGTGCATTTTACTCGCGAAAATTTCCCATCATGAAAGTATATTGACCGGAACTTCGACGGAATATCAGAATATCATTCGTGATATGAAGGATCCGCTTTGTTTTTTAAATGTTTTACAGAAGTTATTTTGAAATCAACAAAACGTGTGTGGTAGAATTTCTAGCTCGAGGGTATCCGACAATGAGCATGAGATGCCAACTCCGAAACTGGACAGCGGCGCCTCTAGCGACTGGTAGGAAAATTTTTGCAGACGTTTTCCACTTGCAAAGCTGTTGTGCCATTTCAATTAAAGCTGCGACTGGTTTGGACCGTATTTTGATTCGAGGTAACCGCTTCTGAAATCTATAAATTGATCTACCGCTGGAAATAAAAAAGAGCTATCCGTTTGAATTTTTCCACGAGACCGTGCGGAGCTCCAATACGGAGAGTCTCATCGCTATTTTTCTTAATTTCTTATCGTTAAGGGTAGTGGAACTTAGATTACAGTTTCCGATGCATCGGTTCAAAATACATCAGAACCAATTGCATGACCAATCTGGAAAAGTGTAACCTTCCAGCCTACGGATGGAAAAAAGTTAAAGATTGCCTTTTTTATACTTCTGGTTTATGCTTGTGAAATATGTAGTTCGTTCTACTGGACGTTAGAGGCATCGCCCTCCGTTACGCAGCCGAAATCTAGTTCGGATTACTGTCAACTTTATTTCCAAGTTTTCCAATTTTCAGGTGGGTCAAGCGGATGATTTAAGAAACAGCAAAAAAAAAATAAAAAGAAAGGAGTTTCGGAATACCATTATTTCTTTACCGGTGTACCACGACCATTGGCCCCTATTTGCCTAGTGACAAGGAGGTGAATATTCTGCGTTGACATCGAAATTGCGGACTCGAGCCAAAAATCGATCCGCTTTACCTGGAATACCTCATATATACTGTACGAACGTTGCAGTATTACCATTTCTTCTCACATCGGGTGGAATATATGGTTGAACGAGATGAATTTCAGGTCTTGTGTGGTACGGAGATGCGCCTGAAAGAAGCGGATTTTTAGGAGAGAGTTTTTCACAGTTTCATGTCATCATCCAGATGAAATAGTTTATGTCTCGACAATAAGATGACTCCACCGATATAACTCTAAAAACAAGGACAGAGTCTTCTTTCGAGGTCTCCAAGAAACGACTATCTAATAATCTAAACAATTCTGAATCCAAATGAAATGTGATATCATACGATATGTTCAGGATTTACGATGTTGAATAAAAAAAATTTCAATTCGTTGGCCTGAGCGTTGGCCTACGTTCATATTTTTCGTATCGACTTAATATAATCATCGGTTAAAAATTTTATAGGGATATTCTCCGGATATTTTTTATAAGGATCATCGCGGAATTCATTCTGGATTTCTACCCCCGGCTAATGGCCTACAAAAGCGGGAGTCACATCTATAGCTATACGTGCTTCATACGTGGCCGTCTGAATTTTACCATCAAATGTGATTTTCAGAGAGGAGTTTTCATTCTCGGTGTACAGAGTGTGCGAGAAAATCAATAATTAATTAAGCCGCAAAGTTAACGCTCGGTAACACTGCCAATAAATTCTCTTCCAATCGATTCGAACGGCTAAAATAAAAAAGAATAATAAAAAATTTTCGTCCAGTGATTGAGCTTTTGCTCGTTATTTTCATTGAACTTTCAAATTTTTCATTGCCGAACTACAATATGTACAATATCTCAAAAACAATTTTACTTGCTCCGAAATACGTGCATAGATTTTCCGAATAAGATAATAAAACAAAAGTTCGCCCAACATTTTTGAGGTGTTTGAAAAGTTCAAAAAGAGGAATGGGGGAAAAGAAAAAAATTAACTCAATGATTCATGACTTGAGACGTGATGTATACGTGAGTACATTGGTACATATATAATGTATATAAGGGGGATATATACAAGGAATGCCAGATGAGAATCGGTGGCCCTGTTCCCACGGCTGCAAACTTCAAACACCACATTTCAAAGTTACTTAACTGCAGTTTGCTTCCTCATTTCACCTCCGCGGCGCAGTTTGATCCGCTTATCTCAAGCTCTACAATGCGCTTTTAAGTTGGTCAATTAAATTTCGTACTAATTCATGTACCCCACATACCCATATATTTGAAACAATATACACGTGGGTATAGTATAAATTTTCCCACTCTCGAATCTGTATATGTTATGAGGTAATCCTTCTGCTGCTGTCCGTATACTAAACAGAGCCAATGAGATAGTGCATAAAATATTGGTAGAATCTTTGAAGTAGTTCTGCAGTCTGCATATATCTGCATTACTAGATACGCTATTTTCTATCTATATATCGTGTAGAATTCTCAAAGATGACGGAACTTGTTGATAATGTTCCATTGCTACCGCTCCACTTGACTTATAATTTCACTCAACGCTTGATGCATATTTACAAAGTTCTTTGGCGCAATTTCCGAGGCACAGATTGAAATGAAGAATCGATTTTACTGTTGTGTACTAAAAATAAACGATAAGATATAGGTTTATTTGTCAATTCAATTATCATCCTCTCCAATTTGATTGGAAATTTTCTAAAAATTCTACCAAATTTTCTTCGCAAAATAAACCAAACCTAAATAAAGTGTCTTTTCCGTTTATACCCTTGATACAAAACTATAAATGCATCCAAAAACTTCTTTTTTTTTCAATTTTTTTTGCCTACTGTGTTAAAGAACAACGAATATTACATTTTCCTCATATTTGATGAAATCGAACGTTGTTTTTAGCCGAGAAAAAAAAAACATCGGATCATATTCAGCAGCCCCACGTAGTGACGGCAATTTTTGGAACCCTAGTATTCAATCTTACGTGTTGAAAGCACTCAAAAGCGATACCAATGCGGGCAACGTCTGAAAGCGCTTGCTGACTCCGAGCTTTTAACAGTAGTTGGAAATATGCGACCTTCATAATCTTTCGCAGGATACGCTCTGTTTGACCCTCAGAGGGTGTTTCGGGAAAATCGATTTGAAGCTCTGTTGTAAAACAGCGAACTTCCTCACCGTTCATGAATACCTGTTTTTTCGAGTACGACAAAAAACTTTTTGCAGGAATCTGCAAGAAATAGTAGAGCTTTTCAAGTCTGTATGAGTGCATAGGTTTTCTGTGAGAATCATTCTCACACGATGATAATACATGGTATCTGATTAGAGAAGGAAGAGTGAAAAAATCCGTTTCGGAAAGTCCTTGATCAGGTCAACATTCGTAGCAGGTGAAAGAGGTGATTTTCTCTTGACTTGATTTTCAAATTTAAGAGTGAATTTTTTTCTCCTCTTCATTGTGCAGGATTCTGTCGTATCCGATAAATTACTTTGAAGGGGTGAGTTGCAGGGTAAATAAAAGAACTAAGACAACAAAATGTCTGGAATATTGGAAAAACTTAAAGAAATAAGTTATCGAAGAAAGAAGCAGGAGAATTAAGGGGGAGAAAAAAATGTGGAATAAGGAAAAAGGACCGGAAAAAAAACGAATATTACAGTAGGGGTTAAAGTACGACGGGGCTGCTTATACAGCGCGCCACAAACCCCATCCACCTCATCACTTTCGTATTATTTTTCCATTTTAATGAAATTACTTGCTGCTGCTTGCAGAGTTAAACTTTGCAATTTATTACCTGACTTTTTAACGAATTGAGTTATAACTTAATCGTCGACTTTAAATTTATAACTCAAACCTACTCACCCTTGCAATCTGCATTTGTACACCATGTATGTGTATATGAAAATATGCATATGTTTGTAAACTCCAAACAACACCCATGTCTCTTCGCTCTTGTTTTCGATTTTTCATGTTCATTATAAATGTGTAAAAAAAAAAAAATGAATGAAAGAAATAAATGAAAAGGAATAAACGCTCTTCATGAAATTTCATTCTATCCAGGATTTATTCGTCGTGGTCCACATGTATATGGCTTGCAAATCCGAGATCCTTGCATCTCAGCAAAATTTATCTTGCTTTAAGATAAAAAAAAAAAGGAAAAAAGAATACGGAATCCAAAAAAAAGTGAGAAATACCCTCGCCTAAAAGCCCACCCCTCGCTGCACGTGCCACAGATTCCTAATTCTTATATAGCTTTCATTTTATATACAACCCATCCCCATGAGATATCTCAGTCAGCGATGTTCAATCATTTATTTCTATTAGATGCTCGCATGCAGTAATTCATTGTATGAAAAATGAAGAAAAAACTAACGGACAACTACATTTGGTATGCGTAAAAAATTAAATTTGAGAAAATGTTTCGCATTATTACCACAATGTGGTGGTATAATCGTCCCTGAAAAGATTCTTTTTTACACCCAATTAAATTTGTACTGAACTAATATCGGATCAATTTATTGATTCAACCAGATGATTGTAAGATGGTTAAAACTGCTATAACGTATATTTAATTACGTGGAAATTCGCGACTTATTTGTGAAAAGATGGAAATTTTTTGAAAAGGAATAATTTTCAGGCTCAATTATGCGGGGACGTATACCGTTTTCGACCTTTTTAAAAGAATTATAAAATCAAGTGTATCCCACCGACTTTAGTCGAGTCATATATACCACGTAATATTCAAGAACACCATGTATAAATATACATTAGAAATATACATAAAATTTCATTTATACAAGAACCCCAATTTAAAACCGACCGCTGCCGATATATCTAAGGATCCTGCAGATAGTCGTTTCGAAGCTGGCTTAATATCCACTGGAATGAATTTCCGAAAAGATTCCCTGGGGAAACTTTGCGGTGGTACGAAAAAAAAAAAGAACAGAAGAACAAAAATAATGCATAGGTATACGTATGCGTATAGCTGAACGGGAAAGTAAAAAGAGGTACATATGTGTGCATAACACGTGTATATCGAGCATAAAATTCTCTCTCCGCATGCGAATCGAAAAAGAACAACTGAAATAATTGCAACGTAAAAAGCATGTACAAATATATAAGCATATCGTAAATGATATCTATCTAGAGGGAATGGATGTCTCGTTATGGTTGTCGGATGCATTCCTTTGGGATAACCTTATTTTATACAACAGATAAATGAAGAGATACACAATTTTAGTTCATATCCTACAAACAACGCGCAGAGGGTAGGTCACAAGCATAGGGTAGGCATAGGTGGCGAATTGTTTTCACCTTCAAGGGTCAGAAATTACACGCAACACTCACTTGGACGGCAAAGAGGTAGATCTATATATATGTTATATATACACATATGTAATATGTATAGATATAGGTACATCAGAAATACGGTTATATACTCATATCGGTTTTCTGCTACTCGGAGAAAATAGATGGACGAAGTCTTTTCTCAATTCTAGGTAACTCGCTGTACATGTACACATATGTATACATATATATATTTTTTATATTTCCCAAGATGTCTTTTTACCTTGGTCCTGCAGCTGCTGCTGCTGCTGCTGCTGCTCTGCACTACAATTTATCGTTTCATTTCCTTTTGCTTTTTTCAACCCTTACTGCACGATCGAAAAAACGATACGTAGTGCGTAGTGAATTTTTTTTTTCCACTTTTTTTCGGGGGGGGGTGTTTAACTTTTCGTGTCCACCGTGTATCGTATCTTCGTTACATAGGTTGTAATTAAGCGGCTTTATATTTAGTGTTTTTTTTTTTTATTACTCTGGATACATCGCGCGACGACAATAATTATAAAACGTGAGGATCGTTCGATGTATATAATTTCAGAGATCATTATCCTTTGCTATAAAATAACCCCGCAGGATCTTATAACGATGTTCGTGAAACCTATATACAGGATAATAAAAGCCCTTTCAGTGGAAATAGATTTGAATAACTTCGTACATGCATGGATATCCTTATAATAGCTTCTAGGAGGCGAAAAAATAACCAGAGAAAAAAGATGGTAAAAACCTACCGTTTAATTTGTTCGTTGATCGATGTACGGATCATATTCATTTCCTGTTCACGTACGTATAAAGTTTTTCTTATAATAGTTTTTTTAAAAGGAAGAGTAAAAAGAACATAAGTTTAGAAAATATGTTCCGATTAGCCAGTAACAAAGGTTCCGTTAGAAGAAGAACATGAAACACGTCATACATAGATCTACAATATGCGGATGGTAGACTCCTTCAAGAATTCCCCTATTTTTTTTCATTTTGCCTTTGTTTTCTAGCGGTCACTCCAGCTTCTTTCGAAGTGAACCGTAAGAAAAAAGTAAATATCGCGGAGTATTTGCAGCGGAGGTTTTCTCTATTCCTGAGAGAATTTAACGATTCAACTTCAGTATTCTTTTATTTCCGTTTGTTATCCCACTTCCTCCCTTTATTTTCTTCGTTTTTTCTTACTTTTGCCTCGCGATGTGAAAGAGGGCTAGAATTATTTCCCGCGAAAAACCGGAATTCAGAGAAAAGGGAAAGAGTATCGACGGCACGCATGCTCTGTTAGAATTTTAGGAATACATATCTTCAAAATTATGTTTGAGAATTTTGATATCATTATTATTGTTGATATATGATTTTCTGATCTGATGTGCACGAGTATGATTATATTATTTTTGCGAATTTTTTTATGAATCACAAATTTTGTAGGTTTTTATTTTTTTATTTTTTCTACTTTGAATCTAAAGCACGGACTTTTGATTGCGTTTACGCAATAAACAATTTCGATGTTGATACAATTTATATAGCTGGCAATAAATAGTAAAACCCCCTTGGGAAGAGTGCGCACGATGTGACGCGTTTCACAGTAAGTATATCTATATATAATATATTCCTGCAGCAGCAAACCTTAATATAATGAATATTCATAGTAGCTGAAAGCTTTTCGAAAGGCAGTTCTCTGTTCTGCCGCCCAGTTATATACCAAACTATAGTATACGTAGTTATATACATGAATGTAGATTGGTATAGGAACTCTTTCAAAAGTTGCATCAAGGGATAATCACGAACGGACGAATCCCGAATCCCGAATCTCGCATATCTGCATATAGTAGCCTTTAATGGTCACGCTTTTCAATTTATGTAGTTCCAAATATCACATCTCTGAATGGTCATTGGCGTCGTCGCCGGTAATCTAACCTAGCTAACATAGGATGAAAAATATTTATTTTACAGGAATGTTTATCGATGTATTAAAAAAGTTCTGTCGAAATTGAACGAGTCGTACACGATTTACGTTTCTTGTTTCCGAAACGATTTCCATTTATCTTAGATATCGACTGATCCAATAGCCTCTTAAAGGGTAATTGGACATTCTTTGACTGCTTCCAACACGCGACACGTAGTTTCTTCAAAATCGTGTTTTAAATTTATACAAAACTTCTAAGAAGCGAAACACTATTTCGGCAAAAAGTGGCCAAGTATTTCACTTATTCGGAATTTTCAAACTTCTGCTTATACGATGAAACGACGAGTCGCATTCCCGAAACAGTTATAGATCACCCTCGGTAACCCCCTAAAGTATCGGAAATATCTTTAGCTGACTCGTTCAAATAGTACGCAAAATGGTCGTGAAAAAAGTGAATCCGAAAATAATGAATTTCATAAATAATCCCAGAAAAAATAAGAAATTTCGTCACTGAAATCGCCTTTTTGACGCTTATGACATCGCTGGACTCCTATAGTACCTGAATCAAATCTCAAAGTAAAGTCTGGCAAAGGTGACTCAGCTCGAAGATCGTGTTTTGTCATCCGTTATTGCCGCTAAACAAGCGAACGAAAAACAATAACAAATTAAGGGTTTACACAGGGGATTTGTTTACACATACTATACCTAATTCGGAATAAGCTCTTGGTGAGTGGTTGGTACCAATTGTCGGGACGCGGGTCTGGACAGATTACAGGCTTAAGAACTACCTTCATATGGGTCATTCTTTCGGAGCCCGAGACAGGATTGCAACTTATGACCTCAGATTGCAGGAAACTTTTACGTATATGTAGAAATTACGTCAACTTGATTGCCATCTACATGACCAACTTGGAAAAAAATTAAAAAATTGTCTCTCGGAGCAAGTAGGTATTATATCTTAGTCGCGAAAAATTCATTTATTTGCGGTAAAAATATTTAGAAATTGCAGCAGGAACTTTGAATTACATGGAAATTATATTATAAGTTTTTTAGAAGTATTAGTTCAGGCAAGTAAAAGTTTTTCTTTTGTTCCATTGGATTCTTCTAAAAAACATCTCTACACATTTATACAAGAATAGGAACAGTCAGAAAATAATTTCAATATCGCTATTGAATTAGACTCTGTTCCAATTTAAACTTTTCGAGAGATTATTTCATCCGACGACCTAAAATATTTTTGACTGACCCATTTCACTGCACATAATCAGAAATGGAACACCCCGTACATATAAATAAACCTCGGAGCTTTTTCGTGTTAATTACTCCGGACACCCCGTCGCGGCATCTACGCGGTGAAAGTAAAGCTGTCAACATTCGCTTTTATTACTGGCAACAAGATAAACTCCCAAAAAAAGAAAAAAAAATTTATATATTTCTGCTATCTTTTTGATTTTTTTTTTTTTTTTTGTTGAGTTCAGTCTGTTTGTGTTTTTTGAAACTCTGTTCACATTTTTTTGTTCTTCTTCTGTTTGGGAAATTTCTCTTTCATGTATCACCCATCTGTAAACTCAAAAAAAAAAGTAAGAAGGAATACACGTGCAGCTCTTTGACGTTGTGTAAAATGAATAACAATGAGGAAAATTTATTGTCATCGTAATGATTATGATTTTCGTCCTTTATGAAAATGAATATTCTTTGAATATAAGGACCTCTCGTATTAGAACGAAAGTCCGTTCGAGTTGATTATAATTGAACGTTTGAAGGATCGAGAAAGATGTTTTGGGATTGATGTAAGACGTTTGAAACGATAACGAAGTTTCTATGGTGTATATAGATTTCTAGAACGGAGGACGTGCAGTGTAGGTATTTCAGGGTCCTGATTGGTATACCCTAAACGTAATTATCCTCCTTTTGATCCCTGAGGACCTACCTTCTATTATACCCGTCTTACTCCTCCTCATCCAGAGTCAGACCGTCGTCAGACACGTGGTTTTCAACAATGACAACCGCTTTAACCTCATCCTCTCCCTGTGGCCTGGGGCCTGACATATCTCGAATATCTTGAAAGGATGTTATATTATTCAACGAAATATAGCTGTTGATCCTCTTCGATTGTTTCTTTACAAAATAAAATAAAGAAAACAAACCCGACGATTTATATCCCTCAGTTTTAGGAGGTTGGCGCGGGTAGAAAAGCCGATTTTTTTCATCATGTTCTTTTACGTTTCTCGTTTTTGTTTGGAGATACCAGCTTTTCATTTGATGCGTTTTTTACATTCATATGCAAAGTCCGATTAATTTTTAATTGAAGCGAAAAAATTGTCAAAATCGTTCGTTTCTCATCCCTCGTCAGCTGCGATATTCAGATTTTGAATTTTAATTTGTTCATTTTTACCGAATCGATTGGCATTGGGTTTATTTTTCCCAAATTATTAAATGTGATTTTTTCTTTATCTTTTTTTCTTCACGCAACCGAAATAGCCGATTTTAATGCGTTCTTATAAACCTCGCAATTGTCCAAATAAAAATAAAATCAACAAAAACTTCTTCAGATGTCGGCCAAATGATTTCTGTCCCATTAATTTTTGTTACCCGTCTTCCATTTGTGAGAAACACAACACATATAAATTAATGTAAAAGTTTTTCGGTAAATCGCGTGTTGATTTTTTTTTTTCCTGCTCCTCTTCCGATTCCGTATATACCATCCGCTTGTAATAGAAGTATCTTTTCCATAATAATAAAGTTTCTACTAAGCTTTTTCCGTTTTTTGTTTTTTTCTTTTGTTTTTTGCTTTTCCACTTTTTTAAAGATTTTAAGAGCGCGATGGTGTTTCTACCTATACTCATAGATGTATACATATAATACAAGCTTTCTGTCTTTCTTATCGTTAAAATCCGACGTGATTCACGACCTACTTGCTTATATACACGGGAACGAAATCTATGCATACGTATACGTGTACGATATATGTGTACATTCAAATATACATGTACGTGAAACTAAACTATATTACACATATTACAGAAGTAGAAAATAATGCGAAAACTTTTTTCATTTATGTATTGTGTAATACGTCCGTAAAAAGTCCACCGCGCTAATTTTTACGTATATTTCATAGATTAGTTAAAATCTACGTATTCGTCCACCATAAATGTCATGATTATTTTTTTTTCAATTTTTTCCTATAATTTTTCTCGCAATTGAAAATTTTTTTGTTTAGCAAGAGATGAAGGCTGATTGGAAAATGAGAATTTATCACATTTCGTAGCTCGCGTTGTATACGTGCATTTAACCTGCAGATCGAGCGGCAGCAGCAGCTGTGCGTTTCGCGCATACCAAAATATCTGCCTGTGGGATCAAAATTTGATTCGTAAACGTGATACTCATTTATATGCAGCGCGCGTATATATTCTTGAACGCTCGCGCCGACACGCGTCTCTCCTTTATATGTATATCTACTCTGATCATTTCTCCTCCTCTTCCTACACAGCAGAAGTTTACGTATTAAATTAACCGAAAATTCTATCAACCCTGATCGGATCAACTACTCTACGTGTTAACGTTTCGGCTGAATACAAAATTATTTTAAACAAAAAGATCGAGACAAAAAATGCAAAAACAAATAGTAAAATAGGATCGAAACGGAATAACAATATCTTTCTTCACTGCAGAGAATATACCCGCAAAAATTATGTATATTACAGTCTCTGTACGAGAGAAGTTTTCAAAACGTCAGGTGATAGGGGCAGAAGGGTCCAGAAATTTTTCTGAATCGGTTAAAGTAAAAAAAAAAAAGGTACTCAAATAATGGTCATCCGCGATTAATTTTTCAGCAAGGGTGAATCGAGAGGTTCTTAGAAGAATTCTCGAGCGTTCAACAAGAACTGGCTTTTTAAGTACGAGTGGCGAAAGCAGCTGTGCGCGAGTGACGATCAAGGAGGCAGCTAAAGCTAAAGGAAGAAAATTTGTGGGGTGGCGACTAGAGTTTAGGCTCCACGAGGCTTATAATACAATGGACAAATATTTTCGCTGTGCAAACAACAACCCGTGAACCGGCAATTCATTTTTTTTTTTCACCTCTCTTTTCTTTCTCTCAACCACCTGAACCACGTCGTTCCGGCAGTGAAACTCGGCGTATTTTTTACTTTCTTTTTGTCTTTTGTTCTATTTCATACAACAGAACGATGAACGATGTAATAAGGTTAGAAATGATTTGCGGAAACGTGCAGAAAAATTGCGCATTCTAATAATCTGACCACAATGGAAAGGAACGTCTTAAATTTATACTGCGATTGCAAAACATGAAGAATTGAATCCGACTTCTCAACGATCGTGGATACTTTGGGAAAATCTTTTTTTTTTCTTTGGTTTTCGTAACCAAATAATGTCAATTATTGCAATGTTTATAAATAAATCCATCACCTACCAAACGACAGTAAACAGTTAAATCTCTTTCAATTGTTATTATTATTATTTTTTTTGTTTTTGCATTCGTTTTTTCAGTTGACACAATTATTTACAGAGCCGTATTGCGGTACATATGTATGTGTATGGTCATACTTGAAATGATATATTATTGCTATATTACATATTTTACATATTTCCACACTGTTGTTGTTATTATTATTGATCTATGTGATGTTTCGTTCTCTAAATACGCATATAACCTCGCATATAACGACATCGTATCATTATTATAATTATTTATCTACTATTATATAATACACATTTAGAATTGCGCTTTCCTAGTAACCCTAATTCAGCGGTTTTTACTGGCCTTTTGTATCTGAAATTTTTTTATTTTTCAACATCGTTTTTGTTTAATTTTTTGCTTAAATTTTTTTCTAAACATACTTACAAATATATATTTTCCTCACGCTCCATGTTTTGGTGAATACGTTCATCCTTTTTTTTTGTTTTTTTTTTTTAATTTGTTACAATGATTTACATTATCTCAGGATTTTTTTTTTCTCTCACTCGTTCTAACATATTTACCAATCACCTATTATCTATTATACCTATATTCTTATAACGATCGTTATAACTAGGCAATATACTTTATAATAACTATTACTGATATTATCATTATTATTATTTTATATCACAATTCACATAATAATTACAAATATATTCTTCTATTCGTTGTAATCTAATGGAAAATCATCACTTTCAACTATTGCCTATAACTAATTATTATTCACATAATATACGTACATAATTATCATTATCATGTACATGCAATTCATATATTAACTTTTTTTAGTTTCTTCATATACATTTATTATATATCATATGCTAAGTTTGTTATCTCTTTGTTCAAATATACGTATATAATACATATATTTATATTGTAAAGCTTTTTTTTTTTAAATAATTAGTTAGGTAGTTGACTTTATTTTATTAATTTGTTAATTCTTATTTCTTTCCTTTCTTTTTCTTTGTTCTTTTGTTCTTGTACCGCAACAATCATTATTTTTTGATTTACGCGCTGCAACTAGGTACGTCATGTGTAATTATACATGTGTTATATTAACATTGGCGAAAAATTACGTTTGATTTTTCGTTTCCTTTGGTTTTCTTTGGTTTAAGTAACTTTGCGACTACTGTTTCATGACGAGTGAAAAATGAAAAAATATAAAAAAATAAAAAATAAACGATAATCGATTGGTGTAAAAATAAATAAATAAATGATTAAATGTTTGCGTGATGCGAAAACATTGATACGTTGTACGATTAGAAAATAGAAAAATACCTGTAAATTTACATAGAAAAAAAATAGAAGAGAAAAGTCGACTTTGCCTATTTTTTATATTCTTTTTAGTTAAGGGTTTGTTCGATATATATCTGTCATACATTTATCCGAGCTAGTCTGCGGGGCAATTACGATTCCTCGGAGCAGAATACCCGGATATTTCACGCTAGACAAACTGAGAGGGTGTTTTCCAACAGCTGGCACAGCAGGGTAAAGCACTTTTTAGGGTGTCTTTGAACGCTTCGCGAAAATCACGGTTGAAATATGCGTAGATTAGGGGGTTCAATGCACTGTTGAAATAACCGATCCAAAAAAGAACTGCCACAACAGCATCTGGACAGTAACAAGCGTCACCGCAAAGCGAAGTCGTCAGGTACCTGAAAAAGAAAACAAGACAAAAAATCGAAATTGAACAATATACGAGGTCAGTTTCTGTGGAGAAATTTTTTTCAACGGGTGGTATTTTGCTATGACTACGAGAAAAAAAATAATGATGACCTTCGACAAACCTTCGTTTTTATATCACGGCGTTCAATAAATGGAGAACAGAAAAAATTCACAAGACCTATCCAGATGCAGAAACACGGATGAAATCTGAATCGATTGATCAATTTCAGATAATATTTTCTGTGTTCTTTTTTTCTTTTTTCATTGATGACGATGCAAACCGAGGTTCTGATTTTTTGATGAAATTCAAAGATAGATACCTCCCTTAGTTCCGGACGTATTGATGCAGAGCATTTGAAAAATGAGCTTTCGAATTTTTTTTACAATTCGTGGGTGTAGTTTAAGCATAATTATATTATAATCATGGCGTCATGAAATATTTTTTTTTGTTTCGCTTCTGCTTTTTTGGTAAACCGCGTATTTCTTAAAGCTTAATTTTTAAAACATTCCACATATTTCTAGTACTCATTCGAGGGGAAAAAAATAATTCAATAGTTTAAATCGTTAGATTGGTTTGAATTTTATCCATGTTTTTTAGTGCTGCACAAATACCTTTTTTTTATACTCATTCTTCATTCGTCAAGCCCCACATTAGGACGCCAATAAGAGAAGCAAAAGTAGCTATTTATATGACAAGTCTGATAATGAGAAGCGGCAAATTATGGCATGGGTCAGTTCCAAAATAAGCCGATAGGCAGCGTTGTGTCGCAGGAAAACGAATGGAGAAGAACTTTGAAGTGAATGTGGCTTTCCAGTAGTGAATTTCGCGAAGTTAAATTAAAACTGATCGAAGACGTTTGTCATATGAAATAACACGGAAAATTCGGCACAATTTTTAGCGGTGTCATAACACGCAGATCCCGCTCACTGTACAAGTGCCAGGCGATCCGCGCAATTTGAACATTTTCAGTCCGCCCCTAATTCTCTCGAAATTGCTGTATGCCTATATGTGGTACATCGTTGATCCGAATTCGGAATGGGCTTTAACGACCTTTGGGACGTTGTGAAAATTAAACGCTTCAGGTATACATGGTATGTATATAACATAAACAGAAGTACCTATATACATACATATATACGCCGCGGAAAACTGTAATCAAAATGAAAACTAACTATGTAATACATACATATCTACGCGGGTACATAAGACAAACGCGCTTTGCAAACGTGTAATGAGCATTTTATACACCTTGTTCGATTAGTGCAGAATCATCCGGTGAAAACTGGTCGGATCTAACGACATTAATAACATATTGTGTGCACGTGTCGTCATGTGCATAGGTAAGGGTATGTTTTAAATAGATATATACACGTAGTACGCATATTCAATTTCCTGTACCTATATATATACCGTGATAAATGATAATTCCTAGGGAATTCGGAGTCGCAGGCGCTGCAGGTTATAATTTGCATTGACGATGTAGAAGTAGAACGGAACATTAGTTTCTCTCCCAACAGCAGCAGCTTTCTGATGCTGATGTTTGCTGCCGCTGCTGCTGCTGCGGCGCAGGCAATAGACTAGAATTTACTGGATTTAATCAACACCGCTAGTATTTACCCCCTGCAAAACTTCTCCTTCAAATATTACATGTATAGATATGTTATTTCATATACATATTATAAGTTTTCGCTGCAAATGAAACAACATGAGCACAAATTTCATCTCATTTCACGAGACCCGATGATCTTAAGGTGATGCAACGGTTTTGCATCGTTAATGAAATATGCTCGGATTTATAAACTACGTACATCGCATCTATGATTTGGAATCATAAATACTCACCCGCCATTCGAATCTATAGCAATGCCTAATCTCCAATGGATTTTTAGATTGGCTTGTTTTTCAAAAGACTTATTGAACATGGTTATACAATTTTGACAAAAAGTCGGGTAAGTAATATGGAATTTTCATCAATTATCTCTTGTAATTTATTGTGTTGCTTTCCTTGGATATCAGGAAATAAAAATCAGTTACATTAATTATTGGTTCTCAATTTATAGGATAAAATTCAAAATGAAAAAAAAAAAACATCTCTATCCATTGCGTCCGCTTTGATCCATACGATTGATTCTCTGAACATTTCAATTTTTAGTTGTCATATTTCGCATTCCTAAATTTCTGTAGCAAAACATCGTTGGTATAGGTACTTGTGCGTATACATAATCGAAGTTTTCTCAAACCCCCGAGCTTTCGGTTATAACGATTTCCAATTTCAAGAGCGCATGCACCAGCTGCCACCTTTATATACGTATATCTCTGAGAATATTTTTGTTTTATTTTATCTAATTTCTTATTTCTTTGCTTTATATTTTACGATATGAAATTATCAATTGAATAACGTAAATTCAGTTTTTCCAAACTTATTTCGCGCTGTATATGTGTTACATAATATTCCGACCTTAACATTTGACAATTTAAGTGACGTATTATCCATAGTAGAATTCAAATGGAATTTTTCAGCTTACCATAGAAAAAATGGCAGCCAACAGAGCATGAAGGCCCCCATAATGATACCCAAAGTTCTCGCAGCCTTGTGCTCTGCTCTCCAGCTTTTGGTTTGTTGTCGTATCGTCGTACCTGTAACAAATGAAATAAATAAACGATAATAAGCAAATCGTATTCCGACATCAAAGGTATAAATGAATATCGGCAGACAAAAGAATCGCAGAAAGATCAGTGAGCTCCGTAAAATTACATTCCATCAAAGTTCAGAATCGTTTATATGGAGATCGACGTGTCGTAGGAGTAAAAAAATCGTGGGTGGGTATTATAAAGGTATTAATATCCATATAGTTTCTTTGATAGATGAGCTGAAGAGAAATCTCATCGATTTCTTTAGTTAGATATAACGTAAAAGTGGGGTGAATGGTATGGGTTGGAAATGGAGTGGGTTAGGTCGTAGAGAATGAAGGGTAGCCAACCTAAATCTGCTTCACTGCATTAAGACACGCAAGCCCCTTCAACTCCGTTAACTTTCCCTACAGTCCTATACCAATGCAACGTTATATTATCTAAACAAGTCCGAAAATAGTAATCCCCCGAATAAGTTCAAGAGTTACGTTTAGTTTTTATTATGACTATGATTTATAAATATATATCTAAGACATATTTCTTTTTTGCGTTTCTGTATTTCTACCGTTCCAAAATCATAATTGATTCTCAAAAATCTTTGCTCACCCGTACGTACTGCATCGGTCAAAAAATATAAGATCTTCCAAATATATCTCCGTTTTTTCCCAATAATTTTTTTCATGGAATAGTAGGCATTTTGATTTTTCGTCAAATTCAGAGAAAATCGTCCTGAAAATTCCGTCTGTCATTTTGATAATTTTTTGAAAGAGAGCGATTAAATTTCATCGATTAAAATCTGTGTTATCATATCCGAAGTTATACAATATTTGTAATCCATGTATACATAGGCTCATATTTATTGACGGACGAAAACTTGTAAAACGATTCTCGGGGATCATGTTCACATGTGGTAGGTAAATATGTACCTACCTATACTGGATAATTAAAAAACTATCAAATATAATAATTTCGCAAGTTACGAGAATAGGATCGCGCTCACTACATATATTCTACACAGACAAGTAAATACATGTACATATATACATAAATCGAATTACGTATATTTTCATCTCCACTTCTTTTTTATACACATATTTTTTTCTCTTTCTCTTTCATACTTTTACCCCACCGGTCTTGGTGATTCGTAGCCGTACCGCTGGGGTTTTCTCGTATTCCGGTGGTACCTGGTACCGGATGTGCGTCATGTATAGAGTTTCTCTTTTTTTTTTTCCCTCTTCCCATTTCGTTTACAGTAATTTTTTTTTTATTTATTAATTTTTTTTTTCCATTTCTGCCGATTTCATATACACGTGCTGTAACGTACATTCCATGTACGACGTTACTTAAAGTGCTGCATTACTTAACCAAAAACGAATTGCGAACAGAGTGAATAAAAAATTTGTGAGAAAAAAAAAGAAAAAGAAGAAAAAATAAGTGGTGAAACGTGCCGCTTATTCGATAAGTTTTCATATTTGCGCCACGTATGGTTATTTTGTAGCGCACAAGCTCTCCGTTTTCTTTCTTTCGTTTTCTTTTTTTTCTTTTTGTGTTTCTTTTCTCACCCTTCTCTCAAGGATAAATTACATGACGCGTACTTCTGCGACATGAATTAAAAAAAAAAAAAAAAAAAAATAACGAAAATAATTTATTTCCCCAGCAGTTAAAATTTATTACATCCTTAGTTGTTTTATGTTTCTTATTTTATCGACGCTCGTGTAAGTCGAGGTGTAGGTCCTACATTAAGTCAGGTGCCGAAACGGTTTTCCTCGCTAATTAGCGATGTCGTATAATTTTCGTTAATAACAAAGTGATTTGGGATATGAAAAGAAGTAGCGGAAGAAGACCCTCAGTGAAACCGTTCAGGGATGTATACATAGCATGTAATATACGTGTATATAAAAGGTAGAAGGTTAGGAAGAAAAAAGGAAAAAGGGGTGGTGCAAAAGAATCGATTAGCAATTTAGCACACATGGTTAATATTATAATAATTATTTGAAGCACCTAATTCATCTACTCGATAAAACATTAGAAAGTCTAAAGGCATTCTATACATGTACTACATCTATGTATGTATATTACATAACAACTATAACGATTTTTAGATCTTGGTATCCATCAAAAGCAGCTCTACTTGCATAATTGAGAACATGAGTGGCAGTACTAGACTAGAATACAGGTCTATCCAACCTACACGATACTACACTATCTCCATATTTCTTATAACCATTACGTAACTCAATTTTGAAGTAGGATGTACATATACATGTGATTGTACGTACGTATCAGGCCTAATCTCATTTCAGAGTTTATGATTCATGGACGATACCAATACTGCGTTGGGCGTAGAGCATAATTGATAATTAAATATTTTTCAATTCTAATTTGCTCTTTTTTTTCCAACTTGACGACACGTTGTTAATTTAAGTTCATCGAATTCTATAATCGTATGGCGAACCTTTTCTCCCTTTTTTATTTCAGGGATTACATTTTTTTTTTTTCAACAATCCGGCTATATTTCATAGGGTTTTTTTTTTTTGTTCAGGAATTGATCTCTCGCTCTCGCTCTGCAAGCTGCGCAGGTATTTAGCACTTGACACGGCGGGCGCGCGTCGTAACACAGTGGCTTATGTACATATGTATATATGTATTCATGCACATGTACACGTAGAGTGTAGGAGAATATTTAGCCGTGACCTAATTTAACGGATTCGTGACCTTTTAGGAAATGTCGCGACAATTGTGTATATCGTGTGTAAAGTGTGTCATTATCATCATCATCATCATAATCATAATCATAATTATGATTTTATTTTTGTCTTCTTTTTTTTTTTATGCACGTGGATGTTATGAAAATGCATATAAAAGTGAATTACCTCTGCAAGTAGTGTTCTCTTATGATATCAAAAATTTTCAATTAACTTGTAAAAACTTTTTACTTCGGATGAGAAAATGTAAAAAAACAAGAAAAAACATTTATGAAACGCGATCCCGCAAGAGAATGAAATTTATATCCGCACTGTGTATGAAAATCTTATCTCATCTTTTTTCACTCAGTTTCAAATTGAAATTCTAGTCACACTCGCTATACGCGTATATAGTATCAGGATTGAATGAAAATTCAACTTCCAAATTTGACGAACGGACTGTAATAGATATATGTAATCTACATGTATATACGTGAGATGTATGTATGTACGCATACCTCATTGTTTTTTGTTATACGTACAGAAATGAATAAATTGTTTTACAAAAATCGGCAGAAAAAAAAAAAATATTGATAAATATAAGTAGAAGAAAAAGCTGCGCTTCTGAAAAAGTAATACTACATCAGGGGCTAGCATGAAAGCTTGAGCGTATATTCTACACCGGGCACTCTCGCATGTCAGTTTTTTTTTTGTTAATTTTGTACGCTGTAAAAGTATGTATTTAGTGAGGGAAAAAAATCGTTGAACTTGACGCTGATCATAGACCCTTTAGATCCTTGAGTATGAAGAACAGAAAAGAAATAAGCAAATACGAAAAAAAAAAGAAAAAGTATAGAAAGAAAATTGTTTTTACGTCGAAAAAGAATCTATCTGTACAGTGGCAGCAGATAATCTGTTAACGTCAAAGGCACTGTGTCAATCCTCATGTGTCGATCGGACACAATGAATGGGGACGAGTCGAGAGTTGGGTCAAAGTACACCGCAGTCGTGGCTTCGGGATGGATGGAAAACGTCAGAAGTTCAGAGGGTTTTTTTTCCTTATTTTTTTCATTTTTTTGGGCTTTTTTCTATCTCCTTATTTCCTCCGAATTGCCGTTGCAGAGACATCAGAGATAATGTGTGATGATCCTTATGCATGTATGCGTGTGAGATATCCGGAAAATGAGGTATGAGAAAATCTATCTCTTCTCTCTTTCATAAGTAGAGGCCATTTTCTTTTTTTTCCCCCACTTTTTGTCGGAAAAATATTTCGATGAAACGTGGATACGTTGATAGATTGAAATAAATCTGCACCTACCCATCATGCCTGTAATATACACGATGCAACTGGCATTTGCCCCGTGGGATTAAGATTGAAAAAATTTACGCCAAACAAGGGGAAACAAAAATTGGGATGATGGACACGGTGAAATGAACAAGTTTTATCCATTTTCTTTTTTATATGTGAGTTGCAGATATTATGTATACATGTATGGATTACACATTATATATGTGTGTGCACAACCCGTATATACAGAAGAAGAGCCATAAACTGTAATAAAAGACACAGACACCTGCATAGCTTCATGAGCTTCAGCATCAGCAGCGAGCGCCTCATTTTATTTCCGTTGGCTGGTGATCCCTTATCCCTAGCAACGCACGTCTCGCCGCGTTTACGGAATAGCGAGTAGTACGAATGAAGGATCTCTGGAAAAGGATGTATCAGAATATTTCAGCACACGTTGTACTTATTTCAGTTTTTCCAACTTCCTTAGTTTTTCACTACCTGCTTTTTTTCCCTGTCAGAGCCTAACACGGGCGACAAAAATTAATTTAATCTCGGTAGGAAGTTGATCAGTAGGTATACCACCAGTGACTGAGCGAGCTTACACATTATACATACAACAATAAAGAAGGGAAAAGAAAAAGAGAGCTTAAAAATAGAAGACAAAAAAAAAAAGGTAATCGCCATCGCGCGAAATTTAGTGCGCTCTGATCTAATAATAATTTCCGCCCTCTCCTCTCCGACGACATGTACCGCTTTTTATACCAGTATACGCTTGACAGAGGGTGATAAAAACGTCGAGGTGCGGAAGACTTAAGCGTTGATGACTCTGAAGGTAGAGCCAAAGAAATCAGTGGATAATTATGATTCCATTTGATTGATTCATTTTTTTTTAATAAAAATTCAAACGATCTACAGGATTTCGTTGTGAAAATAATCCTATTCTAAACCAGCTCATCGATGATGTCGAATTTGTTCAACGATTGATCGAAGATGCAATTAATAGTGCATCGTGATATTGGCATATTTCAAGTAATTAATGCGCTATGTTTTACCAGAACCTTCCATGGCGAAAAAAAAAAACAAGAACGAACAAGAAAATAATTGCTTCGCTGATTCTTTGTCTCATTCGAAAAAAATATGGGATCCTCTTACGTTTATAATATACAGGGAAGTTTAATTTTGAGATGGAAACTTGGAGACTCTACGTACATAATGCGGATAGGAAAGGCGACCGGGTCAGTGAACTAACTCTGGTGCTGCAGCCAGGCAGCTATTATATACGTGTGGTATATAGGTATACAGGAGCAGCAGCAACCAGCAACCAGCAGCTCCAGTGGGAAACCCGGGAAAAGTCGTTCGATACCTCGAAACCAGACTACGGGAACTGGGGGAAACTGGGAATATAACGGGAAGGCGGGAATTCACCCTGCGAGCCGTGCAGAGATGCAGACCCCGAGGGAGTTGGTTGGCATCTACATAATATACCCATGCATATGTATATACCTATTTTAGGTAACTTTCATGTAGGAATGTACCTACTGCTGCACACTAGGCAACGCTCTTTGAAAGCTCTTCTTTTTGTTTTATTATTTCAATTTTTTTATTTCGTTTTTCTTCTTCAATTTTTTTTTTTTTTTTCCTCTATGTTTTTACATCTTTATCTTCTCTCTTTTAAGATTTATATGCAGGATACATTTTCACCGTAATGATTATACCAGCGCACGTGTCAACGAAAACTTAAAAATTCACACCTTTGCAATGGTAACGATATGTAACATACCTATACTCATAATGTTGTACAGGGTAGCCAAAAAGTAGCGGAGAAATGGGACAAAAAAATGTTTCTTGTATAATATAATACATGAAAATATCTATTATTGTAATCGGGGTCAACAAGGTCACGCGAACGTGACCCTGAATGTGAAAATATACTAATCAATAATTCACTCTGCATCACACGCTTATCTTGATGTTGTGGTTATCATTATGTTTATGATTATCATTTTTATCATGATCATCATCATCGTTTTCACCAGTGCCTATAATGTGTAATAAAGTATCCACGTACGCGATTTTCTATCCAATCTGCAGTTCATGCTGAGATTTGCATAATTGAAAATTTGTTTTACAATCTAATTTCGAAGAAAATAAGGGAAGTTATGTAGAATAGAATACATTAGAATAGAAAATGTAGACTTTCCACTTTCCCGCTTTTACGCGCGATGAACAGGAAAATGGGTGTTACTAAGTTGTATAGGTACAAGGGGGTCGATATCCGGAAACTGTTACTTACGTCAATAGCGTAGTAGTCGTATAGTATGTAATGCATATCCTTTGTATGTATATACAGAGCAATTTATTGTAGTTGTATGTACGTATAGCTAGTTCTATTAGCCTTTAAGAATATACTAAACACGTGATCTGTTCTATTTTGTAAAAGAAATATCTCACAATCAGACGTAGAATCAAATGAAACGGAATACGAATTTACATATATATAAAAGCCTCTACCTTCATTATTATTTGTAAAAGACCACCCTGTAGATTTGGGTTATAGGAACGATCAAACAAAGTCGGTAAATGAGGGGGTTTGAAAAAGATCTGCAGGGAATTCAATTCCACCCCTTTCCTTTACCCCTCACCACTTTCTTCCTCTATTCCTTCACGATTTTGGGGTCACTGGTTTTCTGAAAGGGTTCCAATTCTATTTATCCGATATAAACGACTGTACAGATATATATGGTCTGGGAAATCCTAATGCTAATCGATGTTCAATTTCTCACACTTTATGCACACCTGACACCTCAGCCACCCTACTCTTCCTTATTTTTATAACCTAATTGTTTTGTAGTGGAATTAAACAAAAAAAATCGCATATAACTATAAAAAAAAATTATTACATCATCATTAATTTTTTTTTGAATTAAAAAATCTCCAAGCGACTTTTTCCCTAATATATGTACTAATTGTTTGTAGTAATAGATACGCTCGAAGTTGGGAGAAATCTTTTCGTTTTTTTGTTTTCTCTGATCTTCTGTACAAAAAACCTGCGGTACCTACAGCTAGTGAGAAGTACGTGTAAGTACTGAAATAAATTGAACGACATAGAGCGCGCGGGGTGAAGAAGTATTAAGTTGAAAGTGGCACGAACGAATCAATGCTTATGTTATACAGCTTGGGTTGCTTCCTTCACTCTGTTCAGAATTTCATGTCAAGAACTTGTCTGTCCTATATATTATAGAGGGGAAGCGAAGCCGTTTCTGAGGCTATAAGCTTCTTCAATATCACGATCGCTCGGAAACTGCACCTATAACCTATACGTCAAGTAGTTAGCTACCCCCTTCCAAAAATAAAAAAAAAAAATCCATGTATAAGCCCAAAATAACATAAAAAATAAGTGAACTTAAAAAGAAATAGTCATTTTTCAAACAGTATCATATCGTTATATAGATTTTCTAATTTTCAGACGATTATTTTTAAGACCGATTAGGTATATAGGGCTATTCAATATTCAATGGTTAATGGTTCTGAACCAATAGAGACGTAAACCACTCTTTACATGCACCTATACGTGTAAAAACAAATATATATTATTTGCATTTCTATATCAAGTTTCTATATCAAGTTTTATGTATAGGGTTAGTTGTAGATAGAGTCGCGAGGTTAATGTAGTTATATAGGTAGGTATATTCATGAGTATATATACCTATATACCTACGAAGAGGTGATAGACGCGACGCGCAGCTTTTCTATTATAGAAAACCATGGCGGGTGAAACTCGAACAGCTGACGTCGTGATACTGTATGGTGATGAAGAGGAAGGAAACGAAAGGGGTAGAATTCTCGAGTAGCGAACCCTCCGAAAACAATAACACGTAATTAAACATGATTAGTATATGTGCACCTCACCCGTATACTCTGCATAATTGATCACACAACCATCATCATCCGCATGATACGGCGAAAATTTCAAGAGCTGTTTGAAGCTGTTGATAAGGAGAAACTCTAACCAAAAGAATCATCTTCTCAAAGTGAAACTAATAAACGGACAAGAAAAGTCCACTTTCGTTTTATAAATTCAAGTTATAGTGCAGAACTTCCGTTATTATTACCTCCAAAATTAATCGGCGTGGAGTAAGAAAACTTATTTTGAATCGCATGAGAATTAATTATTAGTCGCCGAATCATCGGTTATTGACACAGGTGATCGATTTTGGAAATAGAAAGATTCGTGATTTTGATTCTGGTTTTGTAGAAAGCTTCCGTTCAATAAACGCGTTAGATATTATAGGCACAGTAGGTATATAGATGAGACGAAATGAATTTCCCTCGGGAACTCGCTGGTCTCCCAGTTCTTCCATCAGACCTCCATTCTCGCTTTTTCCGACGCCGTTTAAGCGAATGATGAATCGTCCAGGTAAACGAGAAATCAAATGAATCAAGTTTTGTGTTTTACCAAATAAGAACAAACTCCGCGTTTCATACTGTAGATTCGTTCGATGGAAGAGATAAATTAATTTCATTTCTATTTGAGTCGAACTCGCGCCAAACCTATTGTCACGCGAACTAACGCCAAGATCGTCTATGTTCACTCTGTACATTATGCACGACGCTTCTCTAGTTTCTCAATAAATACAAAAACATGTAGTTAAACTCCTTGTCTGTTTCCTCTAGTTGAATCGATAACCATAATTTTTGCATGTTTAGAAAAAAAACCAACTAAGGTAAAATATCTGGATTATTCAAAAATTTATTGGAGCAAAAAAAAATGAGAAGGAGGGGGGGATATTTTTTGAAACTCGAAAGATGTCCAGGAGGATCGTTTATAACAATTCCGAAGTTTTAATGAATCTCTCTTCCATGTTTACCCTGGCTATCAATTATCGAACCTGTCGAACAAGGAAATCAATTAGCTACTGAATTTTTCAAGAGAAACAATCACCGCGCTCCACGCGGTCAATTTATCGCACCGTTTCCGTTGTACATATTGAATAGAACTTCGTCAGCAGTTGGAGTGAAGTGGAGCAGAAATGAGAAGAAAAAAACGAAGTGATGATCGAACGAATGATAAAAATAAAGAACGAACTTCGCTAATCATCAGAATTAAAATATAGATTCAGCACTTTTACTTTTAGAGATTTTTCATGTTACATACGAACACCGTTCTCATGTACGGTAGACAGCGGAAACATAGAAAAAAAGTAAAAATAAAATCTAAAAAAAAAACCACGAAGAAAAACGTTGTGTCACACCCTTACTCAAACGTAAATGACAGCCTCATAAAGAAAACCACTTTCCGCCGATTAGAATCGCGGCACATAAATCCTGAATTAGGTGCCCATCCGTTTCGTTGATTTTTGTGGGAAGATTTAAAAAAAAAAAAAAAAAAGAATAGAAAAAAGAAGATCATTTATTAATATTGTGCGATGTATTTCCTCACTGTGGGAAATAGGTAGGCGTTACCCTCTACATATTGTACGACTACTATGAAGAATTATATTATCATTAACATTATTATTGTTATTGTCATTGTTATAATCATTATCATTTTCATTTTATTTCTTCACGGAGACAAAAATTTGTTGCTCGCGAGAAATTTTTGACTAACCTATAGCATCGAACCATTGCTGATTCTGTGTAAATCAAATGAAAAAAAAAGTGGGATTGTATAAAGTTTTAGTTTTACACAGGGTTGTACATGATAAACTAATTCATGAACAACTGCAGTAGATATGTGCGGACTATAAAACGAAGAATGTACACTGAAGAAGGTATATAGGTAGTTGCAGCGTGCGATTTTAACCTACGCAAAATTTTCTTGGCAAGAATTTCTGAGGACCATTTCCTATACGAATAACATCAACACTGTCGGAGATGGAAAAAAAATGCACCGCAAGTCATGTAATAAATATATGCGCATGCTGGTGCAATGGATGCCAAAATTTCCATCAACGCAATAACTTATGCCACGCTGTAATAATTTGTCTATTCATAGTGATACGGATATCATATATTCAGAATTTCATTTTTTTCCGATCGGGGACTTGATTTTTAATAAAATTGTGACTCCTTGTTTCACGGTTTGACATTTTTTTTTTACAACAATCTATACTTACCATTTTCCGTGTTAAGTTCGGTTGCTGCTTTATAAGAAGGTCTTCTTGAATCAGCGTCACAATTAGCGTCATTCGGATGAAGAAGAAGCTGATGAGATGCTCTCGAATGATTTCTTGATGTCGAAACTCTGTGAAGATGGACACTGTTCAGGACAGTATTACTAGATGCTCTGCTCAACGCTTCTCTCTGCCTTATCGCCTCTTTGTAAATCTTGCAATACATTACGATCATCACTATTCCAGGGATCCAGAAGGACACAGATGAACTGATCAATGCGTAACCTCGGTTCACCACGAATCCGCATACCTGATATTTTTACAAACGAACCACTTGAAAAACCTCTTGATCTCTTTTCTCTTATTTTTATTCGCAACTCATTTTATCTGGATTTATTCAAAATCTCAGGTTGGGCCCGAAAATAAATCAGCCCATTTCGAGATGTGAATAAATTAAGCTGACCATTTTTTTTTTCCAATTTATCAACAAGAAGAATCAAGCTTTCATTTCGATTTGGAAAATTGGAGAAGAAAGAGAACAGTTCGTCTTGGAGAGAACGCGTATTTGGAAAATGGAGTTTGAAAAAGTCGCCGCCAGAATGGTGACCGACGATGCCGAGGACTATCGATTTCCACTCCAACGATTGCGACATTTCAGGGGCAACTCATACAAACAATTGGCGAGATTTGAGAATGAAATGTAGTGTATTATTATGTGTAAGCGAAAGTAGTAGAGATGATTGAACCACCAGGTAATTTGGACCGTTCTATAGAAAAATATAGGGCAAGCAATGTACTTTCTATAGAGTGTTCCAATTTATCTGGTTGGACCAATCATCCTTACTTTTCCCGATATGTCTTATATAGTAATTTCAGCAGCAACTTTTCCAAACCCCATTTTTACAGAGCGTATTTCTCGCTAGCGTATAGAGCTTTTGTCAATATTTTACGGGACTAAAAAGTAGTTTTCGTCGACAAGAAAAAGGTTTCAAGAATTGGTTGACATGTATTGCAGCTTTCGCTTCGTATTTTAAGATGGGCCGATTTATCATGAGCCACCTTGTGATAATGCTAACAATGCCATTTCGTACCTCAGGATTGTTGGCTAGAAAGTCGAGGCGTTCCTGGGTGGTGTACCATCCCATAAAAATGGGAACGAAACTGATGAGAGCAGGAAGAAGCCAGGCATTTCCGAGCATCAATGTAACGGTGGCACGTCTCATAATAATGGGGTATTCGAGGGGTCTTACAATTGCGTAATATCTATCAACGCTTATACAGCAAAGATGTAAAATTGAGGCAGACGAAAAGTAGACGTCGAGTGAATTCCAAACGTCACACATGAACCTTCCAAACATCCATTTTCCCGATAGTTCAACCGAAGCATTGAAGGTCATGGCGCAGATAGCGACGAGTAGGTCAGCAGCGGCCAAACTAACAACGTAACAATTTGTTGGTACCCTCAATTTTCTGTGTCTTCTTACGCTCGCTATCACAAGAGTATTCCCCAGTACAGCTGTGATCATTATTGTAACCATAACAACACCTTTTAACACTATAAACGGTACATTTAAGACGACTTGATTATTGTGATGATCTTGATGATGATGATGATTATTATTGTGGTGTGTGGAAGCCACATCAGCCACTTCCGGCAGTTCAATTACGTCTGAAGTATATGCTGGAGTAACAGTTTGCGCAGAAGATGCAATCTTTTTGACCAACTCTAATCCGAAATCGTTCAAATTCTCTATAGTAATTCTTTGAGACACTCGATTTATACTCCCAAGTTCGGGTGGTTTACTCGATTCCATTCCTTGTCCTAAATTGTATTTTTGTTTTCTTTCTTTCCGATTCCTTCTTTATTTCACGTCATTTTATTTATTTATTCATTTTTTTCATTAGAGTTATTCGTGCCAGCTGCTGCTGCTGTTCTTAGCTATAAGAAGTTTTCGTTACTTTTAGACAGACGCGACTTTTGCCACTGCTGCGACGTTTTCTTGGTCCATCTCTTTTCATCAAGATTTCCTCTTCCCTCTTCAAGATTTTGATATTAATATAATTTCGTTATTTTCATAACGTGTTTTCGCGATTTGAGGACACACCTGTCTGTATATGTATCTAAATCAGTAAACCTAAAGAAATAGCAAACATATAATAATTGTTATATATATATACTTATAGTTATTTCTGGAGTGTGAGATTCAATAATAAGATTCTATATGAATATATTCTAACGGCTTTATTCATATTTTTTTGTTATCAAAACTTCCCCATCAAAGACATGCATAATAATATATCCTACAGAGTTGCCAAAAGTTTCAATACCTAAATACTCGTACAGCTATTTTTTCAATTTTCATCAACGTAAATGTAAAATAAATGTACAGAGAAGTACCAATACGTATATACTCTCGATCCAATCATTACCTATGTATATCAAATATTGCAGAAGAAAGTTATCTTTCATCTCTTTTGAATCTTTTTCCCTTCAATTATAGATTGGAATGAAAAGTGAAAAGAAAACTTGAAAGCTGCTGTTGCTATATACCTGCCTTCTTTACGAGTCGTGCTTCATTTTATAATTTCCTCTGAGAGCACTTTCAAATTTATAACAAGTACACCTACTGCATACTATACAGGAAAAAAGATTCTAAATTTATTATGACAATTGGAATCGATTTTTCTTCTTTTCCTTGTTCTCTTCTGTTCGGTATAGGTAAATCAGCCTTCCTGAAATAAGTGAGAAAAAAAAAAAGAGTTTTCTCCACCGAGATAAAAAGTACGTATATTCATATGTATATGATAGAATTAATTTGATTTCTTCAAAAATTTTCAGGAAATCGTTGGCACAAGAAAAAAAGGAGTAGAGGAAGTTCCTTAATATATGAACGTCCCGGAAATTTGATGATGTACTCCACAAAGGTAGCTACTCAGCATTTTTTTTCCTTTTTCTTCTATTTTTCATTTTCATTTAAATCTCTCGGAATTTGCATACATTTATTTTATAGCTGCCTATTATACTTTATAAATTAATTTTAGCTGTGTTATGAAGACGCACTGCGGTAGTCCCAAAATTTCCTGGAGCCATTTTTCTTCTCTTCTTTTAAATCAAGTCAAATAAATTCTGTTGTTCTTGAGCTTCTTTTTTTCTTTTTTTTTTTTTAGTTGTAGAGTCGATTACAATAAATTTTTCAATCACGCACCTATGAAAATTGTATTATGAATATTATATTTTATTAATGACGATGTAGACGTGGTATTATGATTTAGATGGGATTAAAAAATATTGCGATGATTTTTAATTTTACAATGTTGACGATTTTATGATAAAATAAATATTGCTGGTGTAGCCTAAGGATCTAACGGACACTATAATACGCGTACATACCACTTGAACGATGCCGGCAGACTGAGCGTCGCGACGCACTCAGCACGGCGCCGCGTCGTCGTCGTCGCCGTCGTCTACGTCGTCGTCGTCGACGTTGTTATGGTCTAACGCAAAAGAATTCGATTCAAAAGTGAAGAGAACTTTTTCTATCCACGTATATAAAACGGCGAAACGCGAGTAGGAGACAATTTTCATCCGCAATGGTGAACCTTGACTTTATCGGAGAATCTATAACCGGCGATTCTAGTAAAATACAAGCGAGATCAATGGGGTGGTTTATTATTCTTGTTTTTCTCGGGGTCGTCTGAACTCAACTTCAGGAGGTTTGAAATAGTGCCAAAGAACAAACCTATGTAACCTTGAATTGGATATCCGCAAAACAGACCTTGAAAAATATTATATTCTACTGGCGTTATCGACGACTCATACAGGGTGTTCAGTTTTAAAAAATATGCTCAAATATATCGAAAACTAAGCATTAAATTAAAGCAACAAAACTTGTTGCACATGAAGAGGGACATTGGATAAGCATATCAGTTTTTGTTTTCGGGCCCTCCTTTTTAGGGCCAGTTGAGACCCAACTTTTGTTTCATTTTCTAACGAGAAATTAAAAAATGCGATAAAAAATAGAAAGATCCATTTAAAAAACCAAAGTTGGGCCTCAACTGGTGCAACAAAGACTCCGAACCCAGAAACCGATATGCTCATCTAATATCCCTTTCCAGCTACAACGACTTTTGTTCGGGACATATATTTGAGGATATTTTTTGAAATAGGACACCCTGTATACGAAGACCGATAAGAATCAAAATTGTATAACACCATTATATACCTCATATACATACTGTTCCGGAGATAAACAAGTGGTCGAAATTTTTTCTTTGTTTTGTCTTTTTTCTTTTTCATTGTTGACGTTAATTGGTATAATAATCGCGAGTCAAGTTAATTTGAACTGGTTTTTAAAAACTGCTGTACCTACTGCTGAAATTCTGGTGGTTAAATTAAAAAAAAAGTGCACCTCTTATCGCTATTGATCATTCAAGAGTCACTAATTGACGGTCCTTTAGATGATGACTCAATTATTTTTTTCACTTTACAGCGAGACGACGGTCGTGAAGCTTGCACCAGGGATCAAAAGAATAAATGTTACAAAGAGACGCGTAAATTTTCTTATAATTGTCATGGTATTCGGCGCGTAGCAATTCTTGTTTTATTCATTTCCACACCATTACTTATCCATTTTATTATTATCACTATTTTTTTGATTCCTCTTTCTCCCTTCGGAATGTTAGAATAACCTCAGAAATTACGCATGATATCAATTAGGGGTGGGTATGAAATACTAATGAAAATACTAATGATAATATAAATATCTCGAGTACAAATTCCGTTCAAGGACAACAATTTTGAGTACACACGCGTCTACGAATATATTATTCATCAGGCATGTTTGGTTCCGTCGTTTTCATGCGAGTAAAATAAAAGGTGGGCGTGGAATTTAAATGAAATTTTCCTAAATACTTTGCCCTTTCCGTGAGTAAAACATTCGATACATGTGAGCCGAAGGTGGGTGAAGTATGCGATCATATTCTGTTTTATAATAATATCCCGCAAGTTATTGACATAACAGAGATGAGCTTCTATCGTCGTATCAATTTTTCAGATTTATAATTGAGGAGTCGTGAGATTATTAAAAAAATTGTTACCCATTTTATTTAATTATCTGTTTATTTGTTCACTTCATTATAAGAGTTACCCCTAATAAACAGACTTGTAATTAACATTTAATTAAAGGACGTTGGATTAAATTTAGTAACTTATTGACTAATGGCTGATAAATGTAAGATTATAAGGTTCTCGAAAATTCTTAATGATTATGATAGCGTGTTGTCGATTTAACTCGGCTGATTACTCCCTTTAATTACGTATTCAACGACTTTCCAAATTTTCATATTACTCTCGTAACTTTGTTAGGGTACTCGACGGTAAATAACGCGATTTAAGTATCAAGTAAACCGACCTCACCTATACGTATACAGGGTGTTTAATATCAAAGTATATTATACATAATACATGTAGGTTAGATCAATTGAAACGCACTTTGCAGTAAATTCGGGAAAGTTAAGTGACCGATCTTATTCGTGCAATTTATTTTCAGTCTTCAATTGTTCGATCGAATTTCTTGATTTTTAGTTCACTTTGTAGTTCACATACGGTAAATGGCTCCGCCTAATTGTTAGTATATAGATAATTATTCGGACTGTTTCTCAATTAACTGAACGATCACGAATGGACCCCGGAGATGTCAAAAGAATTAACTCCGTTATTGCCACCGTGTCTGATAACTACATAACAGTCTAATCTCTATAACGTATATAAATTGACCACGATATTCGCGACTCGAACTAATTGCCACTAAATTGATCAATGATCGTTAAGGTTCAAGACTCTCCAATCTAATATCAGTTCACTTCAATCAAACATTATTAATTATACATCACTGATCAAAACTTGTTGATTAAAATTATACCTCTCGAGTACAAATTCATGTATAATAGTGGATTCTCAATACACCTTCACTGTTCCAGATCAACCTTTTCGAAGGTGTGTCGATCTAATGCCAGGTACGTACCTATATCACGTACACCGTGCGAGATAAAAGAAGATAGTTTGTTGCCTCACATTTTTTCTTCTTATATTTCCTCGGTGGAAAGGGGGTTTTGGTGAGACGATCAGTATCCGGGAAGGTAGATCATCCCCGCTCACGTTTTCTTGAATAGGTTTTAGGCGCGAAAATTCCAGGCCTATTCGCCCGGAAATAAGGGGTAGAATAAGGAACGGAAGAGAAAATGTATGTAGTATATCTTCGGTGCGAGTATACGTGACAAAAGACTGAGATACTAAAGTAGCACGACTTTTCTGGTCGACTTCTACTCTCTGCAGGGTGCTCCCGATCATCCAGTGTGAGCGAAAAAAAAAGAGAAATAAAAAAAAAATACCTGTACATCTCAACAAAAGCAGAATCTTCATATTACGGTCTGATAAAAATTCAGGGAGTCACGACGCTGTCCTACGAAAGGTGAGGGAGAAAAATGAAAGTCGAGGTATACGAATATACTGGTTGAGTCATAGAAAAGGGAGTTACGCGATACTCTTTCGAAGCACCTGCCATGAACTTGACCTTATCCGATCTCAACATTTTTCTGCGATTGTAAACTTTCGTGCACCCGGAGTAATGACGTAAATTGATTAAGCCTATGCCGCAATCTTTCGCCTCATCCTAAATTCGGCAATTACTATAGGATCGATAATCGATAGAAATCAACGTACAGGAAAATCTTTTTTAAGAGCAACGTCGAATTCACGTTAGTTTTAAAAACATTTTCTTGGAGGGGTAAGAGATATTTTGCATTGAAAATACGTCCGAAGGATGATTTTACAATTTTTTCGGGAGGCAATTGTATAAATTCCAGCACAAAAAGCGGAAAATTGATGGAAATTCCACTGGTGCGATAGCAGACGAACGGCAGATTGAAAAATCTGTCACGGCCCATTTTTTCGGAGTTGAAAAGACCAGGCGGAATGGAACATTTACAACGAAGCTCGAGAACTTTTCATTTTTGTTTTCAAATAATGGCGTGCGTATAAAGACATATATATATATCATACATCTTATTTTAGCTTATCGTCAATGTTATAAAATCTTCAAAATTGACTCCAAATGTTAGTGGGGCCATTCTGCCTTGATTTCTCCCTCTTATATGAAAGTCTGTCGCATTTACAGGGATATCGGAGTGCACATAGGGTCCAGACCTATGTCGGGTATCTCAAGGATGACCCATATACGTACTTATGTAAGGTGTACAATGCATATACTTTACACATACATACACATGCACATACACTCATAACGTACATATATCAAGTGCGAAAATTTTCCGGTGCGAACCATCCAGAGTTTTGTGTTAAACGAACCGTTAACTTTTTCCCGCCCCCGAGCGCCCGCTCAGAGATATCTCGTTATTTTTCTTCTTGTTTTTTTCATTTCCTTTGTTTCCTTCTACATTTTATAGTACAGAATGCAAACGTGGGCTTTTCACGAGTATTTGTGTATAATATATTTCAGAAAGGAAAAAAGAATTTTGAAAATAAAACCTTAATTCTAACTTATTGCCGTGACAGAATTCGAAAAATTCAACTAAAAAATATATCAATCGATCACGCTGACAATTTTTAGAGTTAAAAGATAATTTTCGTGTAAAACCAAAAAAAAATTAGAAAAAAAAGGAACGAGAGAACAAAAAGTAAACGCCACACGCGCGATCAGAGAGGGTAAAAATGTTTTATTTATGGAAACGTTTTTTATTCGCGTCCCGGTGGACAGACGGAATATGTATATATATATGTATGTATGTGTGTGTTGTGTGTGCAATGGTTGAGAATAGGGAGGAGATGGCTGTCAGTTTCTTTGTGTGGAGAAAAAAAGAAAGCGAAGCAAAAAAAGAAAAAAACATAAAAATGTAGATAGAGCTGAGGGGTTTTTGTGGTACAGGCGGAAAGCACTGCAAAGTGTAGGAGACCTTCGGTTTAAGAAGAAGAAGAAGTAGAAGAATAAGAAGTAGGAGAGGAAAAAGAAAGCAAAAAAAAAAAGAATAAGTGAGAATGTCTGTCCTTGTTTGCGACCCCCTCGTACTGTGGAATATCGATTTCTAGCTGATGAACTTGACACATTGGGCATTGCAGGGGTGTGCAGCGGAAACCTAGAGAGCTTTTGCTCACACATATCTTTTGTGTTACTAGTGTTGGTGTTGGTTGTATACGCAGAGAAAGGTCGACGGAAATGACTATACGATTATCTTATTCAAAAACGCATTCCTTTTTTTGTTTCATTTTTTTGCTCCGATTCTGTTTCAAATGTGTAAAAGATGTTATCGTATCGATCACGTAGTGCTCAGAAACCAGAAGGTCGTAGTTCACAAAATAGTCGCGGACGACTGGGACGTAAGCTTTAAAAAGTCGACGCAATTAACAACATATTGAAATCACGTCATTCACGTTGATTTGCGAATTTGGTCGTTGAGTATATTGACTTTTTTACGGGCACGTTCCATTTTCCAAAGTTCGAAAAGTTTCAGTTGTCCAAAATATTGCTCGGAGCTTTTTGCCAAAATTCGACGAATGAACGATAACTACTACGACACATTGTTCTTTCCTTTCCAAACCGTAAACTTTTCAGTCGAAATATATATTTCCTGAAAACGATTAATTCTCAAGCTACATTTGCTTGTGTCAAGTTAAAACGCCCCACCCGGTGTTGGAGACAAAAGTTTAATATACTCTCGTATTACAGTACATGACAGCCAGCTCGAAAGAAAAATAAAATAGTTCTAACAAACACATATTTTTCAGCCGAATTCTGAAGCTGCGTTATTATGGAGAAAGAAGTGGCGAATTTAAGCTCCATCCGAACAAAAAAAATTCCGATGTAGATTTGAATATACTGATGGTATAATGCTAATCATTTTTCATCTGGCTCCAGAGATTTTCAAATTTGGACGAACGAGCAGATGATTGGCCTCGTCCTGACATGCAAATAACGAATTTCCAAAGTTTGCCAACAAGTGCAAAGTTTTTTTTTTTTGTTTCAAATTCAATGTCTGGTGATACCGATGTGAGAGGCGGAGTAGGAGCAGCAGGTAGTTTCCCACTTGAGGTAGGAAGAAGAAAGCACTTTAGGCAGTGCAAATTGATCAGCCAATTTTACAAAGTGACTGCGAAATCCGTCTCCGCAGACGAAGGGGCACGTAAATCCTCTTGGCACTTCGGATTTACGCACAAGAGAGGAAGAAGAAGAAGAAGAAGAAGAAGAAGAAGAAGAAGAAGGAGAAGAAAAAAAGGAGCAGAAGGAGTAGAAGGTGAAGAAGGATAAATCCATCACATCACGTCCTAGACGTGTGTCCCCTACGGCTATAGTATAGGTACACACTATGCATGTATTACATATCATATGACCTGTACCCCACACATGTACACTTGGCGAGATCATAACTGACATAGTTAGACACTACGCGACGAGCTGTAGGTTGGCGTAAAATATCCCTAGTTTAGGCAGCAAACGGGGGCTTGATTTTTCGCAAATATCTCGAGAACTGATTGAGATTTTCGAAATTTTAAAAAAGATTCGAAAAGAGGAGGAAATGTCCTCAAAAAAGTCTCGACTCCCGGAACTAGAGGACCATTATTTATAATCTTTCTAGAAGCGTGAAAATACGGCCGAAAACAGCTAGTCTGACACGTGGGCCGTTTCATTGCATGACGCGCGCAAGCCAGACTAGCCGTTTTCGGCCGTGTTTTCACGCTTCTAGAAAGATTATAAATAATGGTCCTCTAGTTCCGGGAGTCGAGACTTTTTTGAGGACATTTCCTCCTCTTTTCGAATCTTTTTTAAAATTTCGAAAATCTCAATCAGTTCTCGAGATATTTGCGAAAACTCAAGCCCCCGTTTGCTGCCTAAACTAGGGATATTTTACGCCAACCTACAGCTCGTCGCGTAGTGTCTAACTATGTCAGTTATGATCTCGCCAAGTGTACATCAACGTGTGCAGTCTGTGAATCGCCAGTTTAATTTCACAACCGAATATTATGTCATAATGATAATAATAATAATAACAACAACAATAATAATAATAATAATAATACTAATAATAATGTTATTTTTGACGGCAATCATAAAATACCCTTAGTTCATATATGCGCATGTGTTTGGAATTTCGGAAATTGATGTGACTTTTATTTTTCCTGCACCAGATTCAATACCCTACAGCTTTTTGTTGTTTTACATATTATGGTAATATTTTATCATCTTGCTGTAGCAAAATCTCAGGGGAGGTTGAACGAAAAAGGAAAAAAAAAAAAGGAAAGCAGAATATGAGTGCAAAACCTTCGTCACAATTCTTTTATCAAGGATGGATATTTTCAGTCAAATTTTTCCTGTTCCTAAACACGGTATTTCTAAAATGAGAATACAAATCAATAAATGAATGAATGAATGTCCTTTCCCTCATGATCATTTCCTATATACCTATTCTCCTGTACCCTATCGATTTCCGTGCTTGCGTATCTTATTTAGAACATTTCTAAAATATTCCAATTCTCGAGAAAAATATTTTTTCAGAAAATCCACACAATCGAATTAAACATGTATGTATTATATGGATACAAATTCACCAAATTCTCTCAATTTTTCTTCTCTTTTATTCATTTATTTATTTATTTCTTCAGTCGTCATTAAAAATTACTAACCTTATTATCACACGTAACACGTCTGTACATATAAATAGGCAGCATATTATTCGATGAAAGGAATTGAAGGAAATCAAAGGCGAACAAAAGTCTCTTTTCGAACTTCATTAAAAAGATAAAAAAAAGAAAAGGAACGAAATAAGGTAATGCAAAAAATATAAAAATACAGTGACAGAACATGCGTCTAGAGATGAATACGAGTACCCAAATAATGTACATACAAATCAGCTCGGCTCTTTTGAAATCTTAAAACGATATACATGTCTATGTAGATACCAAGTCAAATATCAAATTAGGTATACTTAAATATAAAGTGTAAGGTATGCTTTGTAGATATTATATCGATTCGCGCTTCACCTGAGACTTGATTATGGTACTCGAGGAAAATTCATATTATGTTTCGTATATGTTCGAGTTTTATATTTTTATCTCACATAAAGAGTTTTTCGAAACTTGTAGGTATAGGTAATAGATAGGATCCTAGAATATACCTACGTATATAATGTATGGAGGTACAATTAATTCCATGGACAACGGGAATTTTTATGTACATCTGAAATTACAGTTTTCTAGTTCGTTGAAACTTTTGCGTAATCTTCGCCACGAAAATAAAAAGCAAGCTTTCCAAAGTTCACACTCAGATTCCGGGTATTCATAGTATAGGTGACGAGGATATTCCGCTGATCATAATTACCTCAACGGATATACTAATTACCTCAATAGATATATACTCTGATAAGTACAAGTATTACACGAGGAAAGTTGCACGTGAATCGCGAGATCGACGTTCATCGGCGAAATGATAAAAAGAAAATGAAACTTGGTAAATATCCCGCGTGATCGATTAAAAAAAAAACCGAAAAAAAAGTCGTACCACGTTAGGCTGCAAGCCAAATTCGATTACCTTTATGGATCGTAAAAGCCTTTTAAGAACCCCTGCATCGCAGTATCGGCGGCAGCGATGTGTGACGTCGCGGAAAAAAGATCGTAACGCGACGTTGACGCGCGAGTTAAGAAAATTGTTTTCTTTTCCTTATAGTCTTTCTCCCAAGCTTTCTTCTCTTGTTTTCCTGCAGCAAGAGAATTTTTGAGTAACGTTTAATTTTATCTTTTTTTTTTTTTTTTCTTCTTATTCATTCGAGTATCTCGTTATGAAATGCTTGGTATAGTGCAGTGGATTGCAATGTAAATGTGCAGCAACACGTGGATAGTTAAATTGAAGCATTAATGCTGAATGTACTGTATATATATAATATATATGTATTTATGTACATAATGTACGTATATTTGCATACATGTATAATGCTCGTTAACCGTGACCTGCGTGCGGCGTGCACAGAAATTGAAGAGCGTACTTTTCAGAGCATTGATTACTATATTAATGAGTTATAACAATCAAAGAAATTGTAAGTTGTACACAATATACTGTGTAAAGCAGAATATTCCTGTTTCAATAAAATGCAAAGTCCTCGATATATCTGTACCAAGATGTAAATTACCAGAGTGAATCTTTCTTTCATCTTGATCCGGACGAATCGATTTGATAACCCGATGATCCTGCACGCATTTCAGTACCAGTCTCGGTCGACCGGGACGTGGATGACCAATTTTTCATACTACGTAGGTTCTTCGATTTCTGACCAACCCCAGCAACAAATCTCGAGCCACCTGTCCTCATTTTTTTATCAAGTGGTTCAAAAGTTATTAGATTTGCAAAATACGAATAGATCAGTTTATCTGGTTACCGCACCGGACGATCTTCTGCAGGCGTACGTACAGTCACGGTCTCGGTAATTAAATTGGAAAAATATTTGGAACCGGCGCTTCGAGGGAAGAAAAGACATGCACGTAAAAAGGCGCATTCAGAATGTCTTAAAACGGTAAATATACTAGTTAGCGTGAAGTAGAAATCGATAAAATCCCGAGGGTTAGTCGAGAGATGAGCGTTGTGAGGTGGGCAGGGGGGGGACGGGGCAATGGGAAGGAATAATGAAGAAGGAGAGGCGACGAGGTGGGAAATTTATATGCTAAGGGAGAAGCGACCATCCGGATCCAAGAAGGACAAAGGAAGAAATGGCTGAATGCAAGCCAACATTTCTGCTGTTTGTAGAGAGACTCTTCACTGGAACAATGCGATCCTTACAATAGAACAATTTTTCTACGACTTTACCGACAGATACACCATATCATCAGCCATATACATAACGGTATTAAATACATAGATATCATTTAATTGTATGTACGTTACAGATTAAGATTCATTATAATGCAGGTGAAGAAGATGGAGAATATATATGGAAGACGTAAAGAAATCTGATTATTTTTCAATTTCATTTTTGTACATATGTAAAGTGTAAGATACATATATCCATATAGGTATTTTTATGCACAAAAGTTGAATAAAACCAAAGAAAGGGAAATTAAACGAAAAAAATCAATTGGGAAGTTGAAAGAAATGAAGTTTTACCTCATTCCATAATTCATTCAGATCAGGATATGGAATTCGGGGGGCTGGTATTGTAGGTTGATATTCGATATCAACGAAAATCGAGTGAATTACATTATACCCTCAAGTCTCTTATATCGCAGCATATAGTCGTATAATAATATACATTACACCATCAGTTGATCTTTTATTTTGTTTTCTTTTTCCCCGCTTTTTTTCGTCTCGCGTCTCAGAACCGGAAATAGAATGTATTATAATTTTCAATTTCTCGTCACGGATGATCAACGCTCATCGATGAGCTAATATATCACAAAATCTCGGTTTTGAATTTCTCTACAACACGATAAAAAAGGCATGGGAAAAAGCTATCCGGCTTAAGCGAACACAATGCAGACAAAGGAACGGTTTAAATCTACTGATCAAGTCGACCAACCACAATGCCTCTTTTGATCATTATTCGATTAATATTTTCGACAAACGGTTGGACCAAAATTTTGTTCCCTTTTTCGGATGAGGCATGTCAATAATCTATCTATCCAAGCCCGCATGTATATTATTAAAAAGAGATAGATCGGACAGCGATTTTGAATGAGATGAACAGGAACTGCAGGTAGTTAAAAAATTCTTGGTTGTTGCATGTATATTTAATTATTATAGCGGTGAGTCTTGTTCAAAATTTCGCTGAATTTTAATCAGGAATGCAAACGATGCTATGAATTTCTACAGAGAACTGAGCGTCTGCCATTTTGGAACCGGAAATGGTGCGGGTAGGAAAAGTCCTATGGAGAATCGTAGGCAGCACGTGATCTTTAATTTCGTGAATAGCTCGAGGCGCAAACACATTCACCAACACCTACAATAATTTATATTTGGAGGAAGTATTTTAAAATTTCTGCTTGAGTAGACAAAAAAAATACGAATCGCATTCTTAAAGTAGACTTGAATAACCTATTATAATAGTGCTTGGAAAAGATTTTTTCAAAAAACAAGTCGAAATTAAAAAAAAAATTTTTGCAAGTTCGAATTTCGAAGATGCAAAGATTCAGAATTCACGAACGCGTACATGATTCGCTACGATCTGACTATTTCATATAATGTTGAAGACGATGCTGGTAACGTGGTTTGTATGTGAACCAGCTGGTGGTTTCGGATTCCGTAAATCGTGTCGCGTCACTGTGCATATAGGTGCAATATATAAAATGTATAAAATATATATATTTAAGTATGTAACGGTTGGATGTTGGCAGCTGGCAACGTTCCAGCTCTCCTGCTCCAGGAATGACCTCCGGGATAATATGGCCTTCGCACAGCATGGTTTCCACTGAGAGATGTAATATAATAGAAGGAGACACGGAAACTGCGCTCTTATGGAATCCGGTCATCGTCAAACGTAACCCGCTACCGTCGCATATTATAACCTTTCTATGAACCGCATTATATATGTGTAATTTCACAGAAATTCTACATTTCATCTAATCTAACATACTTTTATGTAATGCATGCTCTCAAATTGTTTGGGGGTTGATTTTACCCTTTTTTTAAATGTATAAAATGAACAATTATCGTTAGGACGTGCATACATCAGAATTCTCACCTCCTGAATCTTCTTTCTCTTGAATTTAGAATAAATTTTGGATTTTTAACGAATACTATGTATCTTCGATAATTTTCAGATGTATCGTCAGTTCAGAAACAAAAATGTGGGAATGTATGCCTTGAAAGGTGCATAAAATTCCTTGAAAAACTCAACAAAATTGGAAATAGAAAGACCGTGGAAACTCTATGAACGTTGCTTCAAAATGAACGTGATTGAGACATTCAACTTTTTGTAGATCATTTCTGATATTTTGTAGAAAGCTTCTATTTGGCTGAAAGTTGAATCCTTCTGTGTTACCAGAATAGAAAACCCCTCATAAGAGAAAAAGAAGAATTCTTTAAATTAGATTACATTCAATCTGCCGTATAACACCCACTTTCATAAATTCCGTTGAATTTTTCAGGGATAAACGATAGGAGATACGTACAACGTGAAAAGGTCGTACTTCTAAAGGATGAGAAATACGTGAGAGTTTCAAATCTGTTAGCCACATTCCAGTTAAACTAATTTTTTTTTTTTTAATCTTCTTCCATTTTCTCAAAAGTGACGCCCATCTTGTTCTCAGTTCTTTGTTTCATTCAATCTCTTATGCATACCCATCTAGTACAGTAAGAGTTCTATTTTTATTCATTTTCTTTCTAATTCACAGAAGGAGACATCGCAAAAGGTGATGCGCTGCAGATAAAACATGCAGAAGGTATATGGAGCGGGTCTTTTTTATTCCGGGAGGTTTTCTAACCCACGTTTGTACATAGGTACACACAGCAGCGGGTACATGGTGACCTGTTTTGGGCGATGACAGGCGAGCTGCAGGGTTTTAGGTTGAAATACATTATTTAGAAGTATCGAGTGAGACTCTAGAGAAGCGTCGAGTGGAGGGAGGATTGCTTTAAGGTTTTGCTTAGGCACGCGTATACTACACTTCAGCGACTAGAAAGAGTCTCGAAAGAATTTCAAAAATTCGCCCGAAAAAAACAAAGAGATAACAAATTATTACACAGAGAGCGAGAATAATAAATTGAGATAAAAAAATGCATCAACAATTAGGTAAGGAATGAGATGGACGCACCCATTATAGTTGGATGAATACCTATCATAGAATTTTCAATACGGGGGCACAAAAAATTGAGAGCAATTTCAGGTGAATTCGAAAATTAGCAATAATTGAAATTTGATCATCTCGGCTTCGATTCATCTGATATTTTCAATCGACCGTACGTGGAGCAATAAAACATCCGATTTCATGTAATCAGCGTACATCCATGTACTCGTCATGTATAGACGAATTCTATAATACCGACATTCAGGATCGCATATGTAATCAAAATTACATACATAAATGTACGCGTACAGCATTTTCAGAAGGCACGTATGAAGAATCCTTACATTGGAAGCTTTAGAACTTATCCTGCCGTTCTATAACACATATTAATATGGCTCCTGATCCAGCCGTACTCCTGATTTCACAAAAAGGAATTCTACATCTAATCTAAAGAAAGAGAAGGAAAATCTTTCGAAACTTGTTTCTATAGTGTCATGTATACTAGTTATAAATTAAATATAGTCCAATACGTTCACCGCAGTTCCATTATACATATTACGATGATGAAATTTCCAGCTAAATTTAATCAAAAATCATCAGCCAAATATAATTTACTTCTCATAAATATTGTTATACACCAATACAATATACGTGGGTACGCATTCAAATAAACGAATGGATATTGAGGTTTCTAAGAAAATTTTTTGCATCGTCGGATGTGAATTCATTCGACATTTGAAAGTAGCATATAAATACAAATATAAGTACATGGATGTATAATTTAGGTATAAAATATATAGAATATTCTTCGACACTGCAAGTACATAAGAATTTACCCGTTTCGGGAATAAGGGCAAAGGTAAAACGATGATAACAAAAGCAAAAATTCTTTTCTCTTGCCCTACCAACCCCTCTGACCCTCGGAAGAGAAAAAAAAAAAAAAAAACAAAACCAAAGGTAATAAAAAAAAGAGGTGTTGGAAAAGCTCAGGCCAAGAAATCATCGTGCTGCGCGCGTGTATTTATCCAGCTCAAGATCTTCAGGTGAGGAACCATCATCCTTCACCAGTAATAAGGACTCTCTCAGAGTAATGAATCGTCCTTTTGAACCATCCCCGTGAAGTTTGCATCGCATGCTTCCCCCTCCTTTTTCTCCCTAACTATGTAAGCGTTGATTATAATTAAGTCGCAGTAATTAAGAAAGTTTTGATGAATTTGTTAGAAAATTGTGACTCAGAAATTCTCTAACAACCTCTTAAAAAACGACGGCTGCTGAATATCGCGATCATAATTTGAAGGAATGAAAAAAATAAGAAACAGAATACCAACAAAATAAAGAAGGATTATATACCGACACATACCTAATACATACCAACATATATATATTGTATTATATCACGAAGAAGAAGAGAAAATATCTGTAGATGAAGCAGCTGCGGTAAGGCAAATACAAAAAATGTAAAAAAAAAACAAGAAAAAAACACGGCGGCATTTTATACTGGAGAGTGTTGCATGAAAAGTCAAGTTCGCAGGGAAAGGTTTAAGTGATATATTATGTATACCTACATACCGTATGTATAGGTATGTGCATACATGTACACGTGAAAGCTAAGCAGGGTTGCCAGAGTGCGAAAAGCTGAACCCGCACGGTCAGCCAAGTAGTAAAAATTGGCGAACTTATATAATATAAATACCGACCTCGACCTTCGCATGCGTTTCTTTTACATAGCTATCGTAATCCCGTATACGTTGCACGAGCAAGGTTTTCTTGCACGCGCTAAATGAAATAGGACAAGCGAAGAAAAAAAAAAACAGAAGTTTGAACAAGTAATAATAATTATCTTCCGCGCGGTTGACTTATTATTTTACTGATAAAATAATAGTTATCACGCATGTAAGATCGTTGAATTAATTTTTTTCAATTTCACTTTCATTTCATAGGTATGTACACACGACAATTATCTGCACGTGCGTTGCACCATAAGATGTGACATATACCTACGGGTGTATTAGACCGACGAATGTGAAAATTATCCTTCAAACTGATTGTCAGCATCGAGATTCAGTCAACTATCGATTGACCTAGTTTAGAAACGTTCCGTGGACCGTTTCATTTGATGTGAAATTATCAGTGGTGCAAATCTCTATCGATTCATGGCTGCAACAGACAACTGCGATAAAATCGTACTAACAAGAGCAAAAAGAAAAGAAAAAAAAATGAAATTGAGAATATAAACAAATCAGTTCCTCAGTCAAAGCTTTCAATCAAGAACAGAAGTAGAAAAAAAACGCGAGGTACAATAGATTTTTTTTTTTGATTCTTACAATGTATAATAGACTTGTGGGGTGGTATAACAATTATTATTTGACCTTGATTGAATTAATTTGAAAAAATGTTGAACCCAAATTTTAGAAACCTGAATTTCTGAGTATACTTAAAGGAGCTATAAAATATGCGATGGATGAGCAATAATAGATATAAAAGTTAATGTGCGGAAGATGTGAAAATTTGTTGCTGTAGAATCGCACTCACTCCAAGGTTTATGTTTCAAAGTTAAAAGCGTATTGGTTCAGTACTGATTGATAACCGGCTCTCACACGCCATCAGTTTTCACCCGTTTCGCATGGCAATATTGCTGCTCCTCGTGTCCCGTCACATTTCGTCGTTTCGATTTGCGGTTTCCTGGCAGCCGCTACCTCAACTACAAATTATTTCCTTTACTTGATATGGCTATTTCACCTTAACCGTATCAACTCTGCAGGTTAATATGCGATCAGCACATATAAGTTTAGTATTCCCCCTCTTTTAGTGGCCCTCAAATTTTCCAACTTCGATAATAGTAAGTGTACACAGTCCGTTATTTTATGTATTATAAAATACACATATGTGTTCCTTACTACCGCCATCAACTTCTTATGAGAATATACAGAGAACAAAGTTGGATTGAAAACTGCTGACGATTAATAAATCGAAAAAATATCGTGGAAGTGAAAATAAAAAAGTTTTGTGAAAATGTTTGAATTTCGATCAAATGAAGCGCACGGGTATGAGGGAAGGCGGAGAAAGATTGAAAAATCGTAGAAAAGTGTAGGAAACTAGTTTAGGAAACGTCGAAGAAAAAATTTAAACCAATTATTATCGAAAAAGGTGCGCGCATTTGCTGAAAACTTTTGAAAACTCTCCTGAACTAAACTTGAGCGAGAAAAGAGAACAACGAAACTCGTATACCATATAAAGTATAAAGTTTCGCAAAACTTCATGTCGTCGCATATACTTTACGCATATACATATATGTATGCATAATATTGTAAAGTTCACCGCAAATATTGATGCAGTGTTGCTGCAGCTGGTGCTGCTGCTCCGATTTATTTTTAGAAATATAATCCCTCTCAAAATCCGATAGCGAAATTGTAATAACTGTAATTGAATGGAATGCGTGCAACATATTTTCATATTTTGTATCAAACTGTAATCAAACACGTTCGGATACTAGCGGCCCGCAGGTGAAAATAATAAACGCTCACAACTCTGGCAACCGTAAAAATAGATACAAAATCGAAAAGTTAAAAATTGAATCAAACCGGACACAGGGCTTACTCGTTTTCGAAATTAGTAACAATAACTGTCTTTTAAAAAAATATTTTACAAAAATTGTGAGAAAACAAAAATATCTGTCACCTGCATACCGAATTATGATGATACAATAATTGCCATTATTCACAGCTCATGAACTTTCGAAAACGAATGTTAATCGATCATTATATTTCTTTGTATAATCAAAATGATCGCTGTATTTCATCTAGTGAGTGATCTCTTCTCTACATAGTATAAAACAAAGTCGCTTTCCGTGCTGGCTAAACCTTACGAGATGGATCCAAATAACGTGATACGGAATTGTACATCTTAAAAAGATCTACAAAAAAGTCCACGATGGTATATGTCGATCTCCTAAGAAAAACCCACAGTTATCATTTTTACTCGTGCGAAGCCAGGGTGGGCCGCTAGTGGTCCATAATTGTATGATTAATAAAATCAGTCGAAGCGTCGAAAGTTGAAGCAGAATGAAAACCCATAGGTGGAATGAAGGAGGATTTCGGGGCTAGGGAGGGGGGGTGTTAGGGTGAATTGTTTGCAAGCTTATCGTCGAGGGTATTGTTGCTTCGGAGTCATCTTTCATTTCGGGAAAGAAATGCGCGAAATTGCACTGCCACCTGGAGCCATTACTCATTCTGTATCAGCGCTCTCTTTTCCTTTCTTCCTTATTTTAGCCTACTACCTCAGAAAACACGCGATAACGGCGCAATAATGTAGATATATTATTTATGAAAACCGTATCCAAATATCGCTTAATTTGCAGCATCATTAATCACGAATTCTTACAAATATAATAAAAAACGAGTGAATAATAAGGAATAAACAAATAAGGGTGAACTTATCGTTCCATCTTATTCTTGATTGCAGATTTTCCTCTTCTCATAATCTATTTAAAAACGTTTTTCACCCTCCTTTTTTTCTCACCTTCACCACTTGATTTTTCTTCATTTTTTTTCTCCTCATTCGCTCCTCTTTTTTTCTCGCGTACTGACAGTGACGAAGAGGTTCGAAAGCTCTGCAGGTTCAGGTATTTTCTCGGCTTTTGATCTCTCGTGTAAAACAGCAGAATAATTATTCCGGGCGGCGCGCGTGCTGCTGCTGCCGCTGTTGCTACATGGAGAATGAAGTGAACAAATGACGAAAGGAGTCGTTTTTTTTTTCAAATTTTTTTTATTTTTTCATCAGCATTTTGCCCCTCGATAAATAACAAGCCGGCGATAGCGTTACACTACCTAATTAATTATGTAACTTTTCATGTTTTTACTGGGTTTGTGTTTCTAATTTTTTTTTCCAATTTTTTCCCTATAAACACACATCATACCCACTACTTAATTTCGCACTTTGTTCCCCCTTTTTTTTTTTTTCGCTCTTCCGTCAACCGTATCGAATCAATGGTAAGTTAAACGGGATTGACGACGTTTTGCGAGTGGTCAACGATTCTTTCGGCGTATCTTTTTGCGATACATAATAATATATACACATACGTAACGCGACGCGAAACGGTAGGCAGTTGATATGACTGATAATAGATTGTGATCTGATTCCTATCACTTTCTCTCACTTTCTCTCCCTATCTCTTTCTCTTTGCCCTATATACACACGTCATATCAGCCGGTGGTGACACGAGCAAAGGTACACGACTATATAGTACATGATATATTTATACTCCACACATAACGTGTATTCATAGGCATGTATGTGCGATATCTACTACATGTGTGTTCGGGAGAGTGTGACAAAAGTTGGAATCCCTGACAGCTGTCGGAGAGTTACAGTGATCTCGTGCCTGTCTCGTTAAACACAATGCATAGAAGTGACCCTTTCCCCCTCCCCCTTGCCGCCCTTCTCCTCTCCCCCGACGAAAGGCTTTTTCGACATACAATGCAAGCCTTTATTCACTATTTCACTCTCTCCCATTCCTTTCCCTTTCTCTTTGTCTTTCTCTTTCTCTTTCTACACCCTCGTCAACCTTAATCTTACTGCACAGTAGGAGGAGGTGAGAGACCATACTCTAAGCTACCCTAACCAAGGAGAGGAGGAAATATTATGAAAACTAACTTTGTACAAACGAGCAAAGTAGGATATTGTCGGATTTCAACCTCCGCCTCCTCTCCCGTATATACATAGGTGTATATACCTACACATTATGTATATATTATATACGTATGTACAACAAAACTTCGAAAGACCCGCGCACCGTGCCTTGCTTGTTGTTAATATTGTTCATTGTGTTCGTGGGTTTCAAAAGCTAAGAATATAGTATGATACGAACATTGCAAAAAATGATAATAATAATAATGAACATACCAAGTATAACAGCATAAAAATTAAAATAATCAAGTTAACGAAAAATGGGGCACAATATTTCGTATTCATCTCGCCCTGCACCACGAGTCTCAGATAAGAACTTTGAGTGGTATAACAAAAAAATGTAATACCAAAATTTCATACAAAGTAACTAAATAAATATCAAATTATTATTACATTAAACTGTACTTGATATTTAACAATTACTTTAGCCTCCTCATCATGCTCCTCTCATTTCGGAAGTCAGAAGTGACTTCCCCTGTACATACCTTTCCCATTTTCGGAATCCTTCTACCGAGGAGAAGACCAAAAAAAAAAAAAGAGGACCTTCGATTTAGTTATACCCACGCACTTTTTAAGGGCGCGCATCTAATATTTGAAAAGATAATTAGAAACTCCCACGAGGAACAACTTTCTTGTACGCATAATAAGAGAGCGTTTAAAAAATTCAGGATGTTCCGCAGGTTTTAGGTCGATAACTACTATACCGATAGTTGAAGTAACCATGACGGTGAAGGGCAGAGAAAGAAAAAAAAAAGCTTTCGAAAATCGGTCGAAAAACTTTTCATCTAAATGTTTAATCTACCCTAATTACGAATTCTTTATTCATCACCGCTCTTCTGGGACGCCCTAATTTTTTAATTGAATTTTTCAGTTTCCTCTTTTTTTTTATCATTTAATTTAATTTAATTCAATTTTTAATGTTTAATTTTTCTTTTAACTGGTCTCCTTTTTTTTTTTTTTCGTTTTTTGTGTTCACGTCCAACTTTATACATCAATTGACGGTAAAAAGAGAAAACGAAAGAAGGATGTTATACAAAAACAAACGAAAAAGAAAAATACAAAGACCAAAAAGTATTTCACCCTCTTGAATGAGCCTCGTCAAGTGGAGTCGAAAAGCTATATCCTGCTACGTCAACGCGTCCCATGGAATAGAACGTTTTCCGAGGGCGACAAGGCAAGATGGCACGTTATACTGTACGTATAAACCGAAGGGAGGTGAAAATTTTTTGAGTTGGAAGAATGAGACCTATTCTAAAAACCGATGAACCGGGAAAAACACTCCGGAAAATTACAACACGGTTTCAGTATGTATTTACAATTGTAATTCGTCGATAACTTATTCCCCTCACCAAACCCACCCCCTATATTCAAGATTATTCCAGATGACCAACCTCAACGCTCGACCTACTCCTGCTTCTTTTTCCCTTCCTAGTTTTTCGGTTCTTTTTTTTATTTGTTTTTATCTGGGATGGGACAACGCGAAATTTAACGATCGACTATTAAAACAGGACGAAATTAGGGTGAAAGGTTGATGACAATTTTATACAAAAATATTCTGTATTTATCAAAATGACCTTGAAGAGAGAAATGTTTTCCAGATAACCTTGAGGTTATAGTTAAATATTATACCGTTATGGTTATTATACAGGATAAAATTAAATTATAGTCACCTATTTTGGAATGGAGGTCGTATCGTGATTCGCGATTTTAACTTTATCGAGACGCGTGATGCTAAGGGTTGTTTCAGAGTTTCCGAGTGGGGGACGGAAGAAGGTTGGAGGGATAGGAAAGAGGGAGCTCTGATTCTGACCGAGGTAAACCTACTATATATACACATAGAGGGGTTGGTAAACACGACTTCCGGGAATAGGAATTAGCGTTCTTATCGAGGTAGCCCATGTTTTAATTGGCAACGTAGTAAGATACGGGTGTGCGATTCTTCGCAAACAAAACTATGACGTCTACCGACGTAAAAAATCACTTTGTTCCGATCGTTTTTTGACGAACATTTTAGCATTAGGAACATTCTACGTTTCTGAATTTCGAATTTTTTTTAAAATCCCAAAAATTCCATTTCTCATCTCCAACCATTAAATACGTTCAGTTTTATAATGGAGTCATTTTAACTCCACTTTATTCGGGAATTTTAAGAACAAAAATGTTGTAAAAAATTTGCAATACTTCATGTTCCAAAGAATTAACCTAGTTGAAAAAATAAGAGTTACCAAAGTTAACGTTTGAACAGTCTTTATGAAAAATGGCGAAAAAGAATTGTAAATTTTTCATTTCCTCAACTAATTTGTGTCGCTTCAAACGGATCGAAAATAGTGTGGCCAAAAATGCGCCATGAAATGCCCCATCGATAGACGTAATTGAAGGTAACCTTAACACGTAGGAAAAATGTAAGGGCCGTTGTTCGCACGAAGACAGCGAAGTAGTAGTGGTGATAGTAGCATTAGCAGTATTAGTGTAGTAGAAGCAGCCACCTTTTCTATAGTGGGTGGTGAAGTTGCATGACGGTAAAAACACCCGTTACGATAGGATCTATACGCTAGCTACCTATATGTTATATAACTATAGGTTGGCAAAGTAGTGGCAAGGTCTCTGGTAATGGCAACCTCGCCACGAACCGCGACCCAGACCTCGTCCCATCCTACCACCGACATACCTATAACCACACCAACCCTTTCATATGATATACTATATACGAGTTTTCTACTTTTACCATTTCAACCCATGGGAGAGTCCCTTCTTATTTATGGGGACCATCGACCGGAATACGCGCGCCCCGGAACACATTTCACGTCCGGATCATTCCAAAAATCATTATGTTTTTCCGAAAATATTCAGATACAGATTTTGAAAACTTTTTTAAATTTATTTCAATTCGATTTTCCTTTTTCTCTACCCCATCCGATACACCGTGATATGATCGTTTTTTACAGACGCATAGATCTCGAATTATTCGGCCATGTGTAATTTGGCATCATTGGTTTTTTTAATATATTTTGAATTCTCCCGAACAAAAAGTATATTACGAACTAAAAATTGATGAATCGAATCCCCATGGAGAAGAAGAAGGCCTGAATTTTCATCAGCAAAGGCCGCTGGTGGTGGCTGGCTATTACATCGATTTATCGAAAATGTCGGGGTCTGAGAAAATTGATATTATAATTTTGAATCTCGCAGGTTGCAAACGGTATAATTTTCTCGTTGAAATATCTCTGGCGATAAAGAATATAAATTTTCTAAGAATTATTTCGTAGCGCGAAGTCAGTTTAAAACGGTACACCCAATATTATAGCGCTAAAAGTTCCCCTTAAATCGAGGTTTTGCAAAGCCACTCGGCGTACCGCCTTCGTCATATCCGCTGCCCTCGAGGTTTGAAAGAGCTTTGCCTGAAGATAAATACGTCGTATATAGGGTACACACCATTGTTATTTTGTTAAGAGAAATCTTTAGTTTTATACAACCCAAGATATCAACAACGACTATAATACATACACGAATTTTGGAAAATACGGCTATTGTTTTAAAATGATAACTATACGTTTAATGAGAAACTGCGCGTGTAATTCAAATAGGTAATTAATCGATAATTACATTTGTCAGATTAACAAATTATTATTACTCTTCTCCTCGCGTTCACATCATATCTATCCTTGGAATATGTTTTTTCTCCCTTGGTTTAAAAATGCATAAATAATATGCATAAATAATCTATGAGAACTGGCGATGAGTCAGAGATGCATCTCTATAATTCTTTGCGTTTCTCATTCTTATTTTTCTATTTTCTCGTTCTTTCTCATTATTTCTTTTTCTTGTAGCAGCGCACACAGGATGAACCTCATTAGTTGTAAATGAGGACATATTGCATCACGCTTGCCTCCTCTTGCCCGGACGATTTGTCGGATATGACGATTTACTTTCTTGTAATAATGACGTGCATCGTAAGAAATTCACCTCCTTCTTTTTTTTTTTTTTTTTTTTATTAATTTAATTATTTATACAATCATTAGTTCGACGATTATCCAACAGAATTTTTCCGAACAATTGTTATACCTACTACTATATCATTTTCATTATTCTTTTATTTTTTTTTTTTTCTTCTTTCTGCAAATATTAATTGGAGAATCAAGGTTGTGGCTTTGAAGATTTTTTCGCTTCGCATATTATATTCCGTATAGTCTAGACGCCGATTGACTTCAACCATCATAATGACGCAGCGTTTAAAGTTTAATGAAAAAAAAAAGATCATTACAGAAGTGTTATATATCTGACAAAAATGACTACATTCCGTATTACCGTTTCGTTAATTCTTGATGAACAAGCTTTCATCTTTAAAACATCGCATTGTTTGAACTTTACGCGTTGTTGCAGCGGCGTGATAAGTACAAGCGTAATATTTCTTCGTTTTGTTCTTTCGTTTTTTTCTTTGGCTAAATTTCATGTATATATATACATGTATATTTATGTATATTCGCAATTATTCACCACAGAATTAACCGCGGAGGAGAACCTTCTCAACATTATAATGTATGTCTAACTTATATTACCAATTCGTCTTCCCTCGCCTTCGGTTTTAATATGCAAATCTTTATGTTATAGTTAGCCTGCTGCAGCCCACGCAGGAAAGGAAAACACTTGACCTCCTCCTTCTCGCTCTTGAATTCTTCAAGTTAAACTCCTACTCTGTAATGCTTTGACAAGAGTTAAGCTCGAATCAAATTTAATTTAGGTAGAATAATACTTCGCCAAGTCTACCGCATAATTACGGTAAATGCACGGTCTACATGTAATTATTATGTGCGAGCTTATTCCTGAACATCGTGAATGTTCAAAAGATTTTTTTTGGTTCGAACTTTGCAATTTAAGTTTGAACTTTCCTTCGTCAACGTGAACATTTCTTTTTAGGTTTAATTGGTTCTAATTGAGGTCTGTGTTTTGGGACTTTTATATCTCGTCTGATCTAACTAGACCCATATACCTATATATCGCGAATTTGAGATTTGATCAGGTCTAATTGAATCTGTATTTTAAGACTTTTGGATCTGATTAGATCTCAGGTGAGATTCAATTGGAGTTCCGAAAACATCTAATGAGATCTGAGACCAGACTTCAGTAGGTGATATGTAATCTGAGTGGGTCTGATTCGAGCAGACATCAAATTTAGTGGTCAGTAAAGGTAATGTCCATTGAGATATCGTTTGGTGTGGACGGATCTATAATGATCAAACTGATTTAACCATGGAAAATATCTGATTTTCAGATTTTATCAATTTAGAATTTCTACAGATACGGATCTGGCTCGGATCTGCCCAAATTCGAATGAAATTTTTTATCTTTTTTTTTCAACGAATCTCCGATTGTGAAACTAACAGGTACGCTCATATGTCAGTATTAATGATTGCAATTCGCAACGTGTGCGATTAAAATTTTCACGCCTCAGTTGCACCTGACAAGTTTCCCGTAGCGAGGAGTTTTGTTATGAGTTTTTTTTGGTACTGTCGTGTAGTGAAGCCTGAAGCGATTCGATTCAATGTTGAACATAGGTATGTATTTGATAAAGCAGATGAGAATGTGTTCACTCAGCTTGAATACACTCTACCACACGATCCCCAGGTGACTAGCGCACAAAAACACATGAATTATTCGAATAACGATCTAATAAATCGCCCTTATTATAAAAATGAAAAAATGAAAAACAAAAATTGATAAACTGATTTATTAAATTTGTCATTTGAAACAAATTGGGAATTCCATCTAGTATATGTGTACGGTAATAAAGTGCACACCTGAACAAAATTTTGGATTCTATTTCATTGTTTTTTCATAGCAACTGGAGAACCTGATAATTATATAATTATGGTGCCCAGCTGCGACAATAAATCATCCCTGGCGTTGTGAACTAGTCTAGAAGTTTAGCAGTGAGAAACTGCTCCTACCTTGCTCGACGGGGATAACTTTACCCCATGAAATTCACATCTTGGAATGCGCGTTATAATGATAATAATAACGATAATAATAATAAACTACACCCCACAGGATATTCATACTGAATGTAGTTTAAGAGGTTTGCAGGTTTGGGCAAATTCATATACATACCTATGTATATTATGGGTATTATACGATAGGTCATTTCGGAATTCAGGACACACCTCTCATCCAACCACATGTATGTAATTCAGTTTTTTACCGTATCTATTCGCATCTTTCCTGTCAAGTTCGATCATAGGTTCGTATCTTAATGCACCAAAGAATATTGGCAAACTATGTTTTTATGTGGTTGCATTCATGCACAACAGTGACATTTTTCGGACAAGCAAAAAATATAAACAAAGACAAAAATACTCACAATCAGTAAATCGTGTGGTTATAAAAAGTAACATCAACTGCTAGCCACTAGAAAGGCGTATCCCACAAAAGTGAGGCTAATTTTAATTTCAATATTTTTATACACCCTCATCGTATAGCATTTATCATTATAATTATTACATTTACTGCCGTTTTTGTTGTTGTTATTTTTTTCAATATTAGCATTGTTATTCTTCCCGTGGAAAACGTGAACGAAAGTAATTTAGATAGCGGTGGTAGCGTAAGAATTGCCTGCACTGATATTAGGGTGCTTCGTTTGAAACGATATCTTTTTTTTTTACTCCAACTCGAAAGTTGTGTTGTAGACATAGAAAAAAAAAAAATAATATCCAAACCATTGGGATCATTAGCGAGAGCGATGAGTCACTATTTATTACACATGTATATTCGTATCCGCTGCATGTACGTTGAAATGAGAAAAAATATTTAAGACGCGAAACAGAAACATGACAGACACGTTCATCAGACATAGAATATTCTCGAGACACGTCAAAATGCCACTCACGACGGATACGCCCCTAAGGCCCTTCGTTCAACCCTTTCGTTTGTGCTATCTGCTGCTGATACTGCTAAACGCTCGCATAACTTTACGTGCGTTTTCAACTGGAAGGGTGAATTTGAACTTCTCGGTGAAGTATTATATTTCATCGTTTATTTATTGCTTTTTTTTTCGTCGCCATAATTAACCTTTTGATTCGCGATTAATTGTCCCGAGAAAGCCGCCGGTACACATTTATTATTTGTGAGAATCTGGAGAAAATTCTCGAAAATCTTAATGCTGGAATGTGGGAAAGACTTTCCCTTTGCTTTCATGTTTAACACCGTTTTTCAGACGAAAATTCCGGCTAAACCAATTCTCTCCACAATTTTTATTTGATTCGAAAGAAAACAAGAAAATTCAAATCGAATTTTCCATTGAGCCCAAAAACGATAACACCTCACTTCAAATCCAGCTGTGGTTGTTCTCTTCATTTTTTATTTTATTTCTTATGCTTCCCCATAAAAATGTCACGATTTTTCTAAATCCGTCTCTAAACTCTGGTATAACGTCTGCGTCGGTGTGATTTAAAACTCGAATGGGAATCGATTCCGAATTGTATACGATGCATTTATCTGAAAGGTTGCGAGAATCACCCGCGAGCATGCCTATGTATATTGTACTAAACGGGCGTTAAATCGTTCAATATAACTCACCATTGATGGCATTCAGTTCAGTCGGTGCTTTGCATTGTGCAGTGTGTAAAGCAAGTTCCCCGGTGTCAGCAGCTGCCTGAAGTAGAAGCTGTTGATGATGATGATGCCTCGTTGACGATCTGTGTTGATGTACACTGTTTAAAACTATGTTGCTGGATGTGCGACTCAACGCTTTCCTTTGTCTAACTGCTTCCTTGTAAATTCTACAGTACATCACGATCATCACTAAACCAGGTATCCAGAATGATACGCACGAACTTACGATAGCGTACGCTCGGTTCACCACGAGACCGCAAACCTGCAACAAAAAAAAAAAGAGGAAAATTGAATGAAACGATTAAAATTGATTGCCGTTTCAATTTGATCAACTAGATTGAATGTTGTCCAATTGAACAACGATGATATTTATAATTATTTTCAATAATCCTTATTTAATTGGTATAGTCACGTATCGAAACTCAAAATTCAACGTGATCATGCCACCTTACGGTAAAGAATATGATCCACTAGTGGAAAGTGGCAATATTTAAATTCGGATCACGATTCGATCCTCTACATTATTGATAAAAATTTATTGCAAGTAAAGAAAAAAACAAGAGTCTCATAGGTTGCGCATGATCTCCCATGCCATATTTCATGCATCGGTAACATGAGGGGATCAACCGATCGAATTACGCCATGTTGGTTTGACTTTGCTGAGTATTTGGATGGGACATTTGTGAGTTTGGAAAAAGAAGGGCGTTGTATTGCAGATTTTGATGAATAAATATTTACCTCTGGATTTTTGATCATGAATTCTAGGTGTTCCTCCGTAGTGTACCAGCCCATGAATATTGGAATGAAACTGATAAGGGCAGGAAGAACCCATGCGGATCCGAGCATGCAGGAAACAGTGCCTTGCCTCATTATCACGGTGTATTCGAGTGGACTAACGATGGCGTAATACCTGTCGACGCTTATGCAGCATAAATGTAAAATAGAGGCCGTTGAAAAGTAGACATCGAGTGAGTTCCAAACGTCGCACATGAATCTTCCGAAAAGCCATTTACCACCAGATAATTCTACCGAGGCGTTAAAAGTCATCGCACAAATTGCGACCAATAAATCAGCTGCCGCTAAACTAACAACATAGCAGTTCGTCACAACTCTTAATCTACGATGTCTTCTTACGCTTGCTATAACAAGAGCATTTCCGAGTACGGCTGTTGTTATTATCGTACCCATAACTATACCCTTTAATGCAACTAATAGAGCGTTCACGTTGTCTGGTAAATTTTCAACCGTCGGATTACCAACTGGAGATGATGACGTTACATTTGTTGTGTTTACGGGAATAGAAGTTGGCTCATCCCTGCTAGGTAGGGTCGTCGTTCCCGATCCAGCTGAAGCCATCACATTTAACATTGCTTATCGAAAAGGAGAACACAAAGCTCAAAAATAAAACACTATTTATGTCCCTCCTTTTTTTTTATTCCCATACCATTACGCTGTACACTGTGGTCACACTTTGATGATTAATTTTATTTTCTCACTTCTTTTTACACAATGATTTTAAAAAATTCACTGTGGATCGTTTATACGTATATCTTATTCAATTTAGGTATTTTCAAATAGGAGGATAAAGTTTTTCACCAAATTTTCTACGTTTCATTCGGACGAAATGAATTGTCGCTTTTTCAATCGCTCGTTAGCATCTCGGAGCTGCATTTGTTTATTTTGTTTTCCCTATAAGTTTTCATTCCAAAATAGCGATATTTGATTTTGATATTAGTTTTTCTTTTTTATTCACAATTTCAATATTGAATCCCACTTCGGTACCTTCGTCACTTGTTTTATTTTTTCATATATTCCAATAACGGATGCACAGTTTCTCAGGTGTAACGTGCATCACAATGCCTAAGAATGTTAGAAAGATATTGTTCAAAAATTAATAAATCCTTTAAAAAATTCTCAATTAAGGTAGCTGGGGGAAAACGCGACATAACGACACTGTAGTAAGGATGAAAGATAAAAATGTTCTACATCTTTCGTATGATAAAGATAAAATCGACGACGTCGCGATCGTTGGGATGAAAATCACAAAACAGAAAAGACTGAGAATAATAAGGAAAAGAAAAAGAATCCCGAATCAATGAATCGATAAAAAAAAAAGAAGGACACACAGTAATTGTGCACACGTTACAAAACAGCTTTACTTTGATGGGAAGCATGACATGCGTGTCCCTATAGTTTAGGGTTGTTTATTACTGAAAATACAGATTTGCTAAGGTTTACCTAGATTTGTATACATATGTAAATGAAGTAGGTAAATAGCACGTTTGCAATTGACTCTGGCGACATATGTTGACTCCAGGACAGTATAATAGCGATATAGTTTCATCAAAGGGGAAATAAAGCGTCCAATATTCCGTCTGGGATTATAATTTTTGAACTTTTGACCCGACAAGCGACGAGCTGTAATTTCACACATTCATTTCTTTCGGAATTATAAAATAATGTTGAAAAACACATAATACAACGAGAGAACGGGTTATAGCTGGTTACAAAGCCGCATAAGCGGCTTGATAATTCCGTCATATATTAAGTACCTACCCTGCGATTTATCAATTATTCTGACTATTATTTATACCACCTACACGAATTATGAATAACTCGGGTATACCTAAATTAAATGTCTAAATATAGCTAGTTAGCTCAATTATAGTTTGACCAATAATCACAATAATCTCGCGACTTTGAAACCTACTTGATTTTTTTTTAAATTTATTACACTTATATATTATAATATTATATCATAGACACTGCGCGTAAATAAATATGTATATTACATTAAATAATTTAACGTCGTAAGAAAATTAGGATAAATATCCTGATTCGTGTGATATCCTTGATGATTACGTGACATGTTGAGTAACGCAATATTCATGAAGCATGTCCACCTGATATAAAACATATTAAAGATGTAAGCAAAACGAATAAAGGATCGGGCGCAGAATACCGTTATTAATGACGTAACCCAATATTCTCCATATATCTGAAATGTCACAGGCTAGAGGTATAAGTATATGAAATAACATCGTCAAATTTCGAAATCATACGAGTTCATTAATTGCTCAAAAATCACAGGGTAAAATATGATTGTATAATCAAACATGGCAATCGCAGCAATTAACGGAACAATTAGAGACAAAAAAAAATGTTAAATAACAAAACCAGTTAATTAAAATAATCCGAAACACGAGTCACGCCCGCCGCGCTTTTTCACTTTATTTCCCTCCACCATTCCGACCATAGCGACTACAGAAAGACTAAGAAAAAAATCTAATCAGCCCCCACCCCTCTTGCCTGCGCTCCTTTTCATCCGTATGCATAATTACCTCGTGCAAAATACGCAGAATATGGATATATTATACATGTATATTATGTCATTTGAAATGAAAGAAATTTAATTAGCACGCGGCTGTGTCAATATTTTATTAATCAAACTCTGCGATAAATTGAATGCTGTTAAATGTGTCGATATTCAATGGTTATTGAATTTTACCTATATGGGGAGAATTACTGTTTGCGAAATTAACATTACTTTTGTTGTGCTTCTCTTATGTTAGACGGTGGCGCTTTTTCATTCGTAACGTCAGTAATGTTGATAATAATAATGATTCTTATTATCATGTTATAATTACAACTGTAATGATGATAATAACGATAACAATAGCAAGGAAAGCGAGCACGCACGCTCACAAGCGGTAAAATTAATTATGAATGACTGTATTCCGCGATAAATAAGATGTCTTATAGATACGTGTGTACCGATCGATGATATTATACATGCATCCGGGTTTCGTGACAGTAATTTATAAGACAGTAAAATATCGAAAATAATTGATATTGTATTTTGCGGTTACGATAAAAAAAAGTGTGCGGATGATGATGACGCTGCGTTGCGATATGATATGTATCTACAACAATGAACCGTTTTGTACCGCGCGAAATTCGCGATTTGTAGGCTGCGGCGGATCGGGGCGCACTGTCGTCTCCCTGCTTACCCCCAGACTCGGGGTGCGCGGCCTCCTGGTGCCTGCGCCAGACCCTCGGAAAACAACCCCCAGGACGCGCCGAATACACCAGGTCGCGCAATAGGCATATAGAACTATTTTCCAGGTGTATATATACATATTTTACCACATATCGGTATGGATAGCACATTATTTATAGAAAAATCGTACATGCGTACGATGCAACCGCATCGCCTCACACGGCCTGCCTAGATTTTTGATAGTTCTGCCGAGAATAGAAGAAATTTATTCTATTTTAAGAATTTTCTTCTTTTTTTTATGATTCATTTATTGCTAACCAGGCAATCCATGTACTTATTATGATACTTAAAATTAACTATTATAACTGTAATAATATAGGAGGTTATTTGATCTAGCTCTCGATTTGCTCCATGTCGAGAGTTCACGTGCAGGTAGATTTTCTGATATCTGTATCCTCTTTCTGGTAGCTAGATTTCGCCCATTTTCAAAGCGAATTGATTTGTTCTTAGAGTTTCTTGAATACCCCCAGACCTGTTATCATTTTTCTCTATTCCCTAGAATTCCTTGCGTTCCTCTTATTGTTTATACTTCGCTTAACTCTTGTCGACTGTTTTGGAACGTCTATTAGGTTTGCTGGTAATTTTTTCACACGCGATTTTCTCATACTTTGATCTAAGGGAGGATTGAACGTGAATTTTCATCGTCACGTCGTCGTGACGCCAGGATAAGACATATATATCAAATTATTAGTTTCTTTGGTGAAAACATCTGAGCTTATATTTTCTATTTTCTGATGGCTCCAAAAACTCCGTCTAAAGGACGAGTTTTGGACGTAAATTTCAAGAGGCTTTACACACATACTGTGGTGGTTGCTTATCAGAAAATTTGTTAAGAGTTATGTTTTAAATTTTACTGAATTTATTTTGAAGAATGCTGCAAATCTTACAAACATTCCCGGAATCTAACCGTCTGTCATCGTGAAATTGGTAATGGTACAAGTTTGATAGATTTTATAAACAAATCGCAGTCGCGCACCTTATTTTCGTTCGAGTTGAGGAAGTATTCGAACATATGTTGAGAAAAAATGGCGAGAAGAATGTAATGTTGTAATCTTTTCTTTTCTTGAATCGCAATTATCGTTGCTCGGGGGTCGACTGGTTAAAATATTTGAAAATTAAGAATTGCTTTGCTTCTTCTAGTTCTTGTCATCTATAATTTTTTGAGGGTCAATTAAAAAATTAGAAATCCTTATTCGTCTCCAATAATCATAAAATTTGGGGTTGGTTTCGTTTTTATTATTCTGTCTAGAGACAGGTTTAGAAACAGATTTCCAGGAATGAATTCGTCGAAAGAGATTAGAATTTGGGTACAAATATCGATGAGTGAAGACATTCTGCGATTCGTGTGGTTATATGAAAGGGTCCAAGTGCCTGGGTGGCCCTGAAACATCAATATTTGTGTCTAAAATTTTGCATTCCTTCGGGACCGCAAGAAAAAAAAATATCACTTGAGACGAGCGAGATGAAAGAATAAATTTGACGAAACATGAAATTGTAGAACACCTTGAACATACATTTTTCGTTCGGCTAAGACTTTGGGAAGATTGGTTCGTAGCCGAACATCGATTTTAGGGGTGAAACTTGAAATTCAAAAATAGAGCCAAAAATATTGTCGGCAACCAAAACTTTACAGCTATTAAATAGAAATTGAAAAAAATGCTTTAGTTTTGATACAGCCATCTGATTCGAGAACACCAAAAAAGTAGGACACAAAATTGAAGTAAGTAAGAAGTTCTTCATCAAATGAAAATCGAACGATTTCAATGTATCATATTTTGCTCCGTATTCTCGAGGGTAAAAATTTGAACGAGGTAAAAGTAAAAGTGTAAAAAATAAAAAACATCCAGAATTTTTATGATTGGGTACACTATTTTTCGTGCACATGATCTACACGTCTTCCAGTGATATACCTATATCTCACGCACCAATTGCCTTCGTCATTCAGAACGCGGTATCCACGGTTATAGCATTATAGGGTATATGGTAATAGAAGGTCGCGGCAATCGATACCGAATATGCGACAGTCCCAGCGCAAAGTAGATGTCTGTGTGGCCTTGAACTTGGGGTCGGGAAAACTATTCGGCGAAATTTCAAAAATTTCCCACCCAGTTAATATCATCCATTGCCATTGCTTCGAAATCCCGCCGTTCCTAAATGTACATACATGCGTTCAAATGGTGACGTCAAGAATAATATTTCCCACTGGTCTTGCAAAACCAATCTCAGGTATAATCATTGACAATCGTTAGAATGGAATATAAAGTGAAAATTAATGCAAAAACCAAAAAATCGTATTAAAACTCAGTGATGTTGAAAATTTTGCATAATGTAGTGATAATTAATAACTTTTAAACCAAGTCGACAAAATAAAATACACTTCTTTCTAATGTGTACTGAATCATACTGACCGCTGGTAGTTTATCATCAACTAGAACGGAAATCGTCCGGTAACTGAAACTGCAAACAACGAATTCCGTTTCAAATATGACCAGCGAATTCTATTTTTTTCCCACGGCTGGTAAGTTCGAAATCGCACGATACTTATAATTAGCAGATTTGGAGAAAATGAAACAGGTTTCTCTTGTGATGGCGCAAGTATTTCTGAAAGTATAATTTCCGCTTTTCAAGGCAAAAATTTTCACCAGTCAAGCCGTTTTAGTAGTTACTCAGGATAATTTTTGAGCGCGATCGTTGGTATAAACAGCGATTACGTTGATTTCCTGCGGCGTAAGACGATGCTCAGCTGCAGGACCCCGAATGCTTTTTGAAAAATAATTTGTCACTTGCACATGAGTCGTCAAGCAATTGCCGAATTTATTTAACGCTTATCTGTTTGTGCTTTTTTTTGTGTTTCCACATAGTATTTTTTCCAAGTATATAATATCGTACTGTAATATAGCTTGATATAACTGCAAGTATAATACATCACACGTAGGAAGAAGAAAATAATTTACTTATATTATATTATTCGTTCAATTGTATCACATGCATAATTTTTTATTCCATTTTGCAATAACGACTAGATAGTTCACAATAAATCATGAATTTTTTTGTTTTTCCCCCCGAAAAAGGCACGAGACTTTGGTGCATTTGATAGCACTACTTTAGGTGTATAATATTTCTCATAATAAGCATAAGTTCGTAGAACATGCGGCGAGATAATAATTTATATTTAATAAAGCGCCAAAATTTTGGTATACCCTGCAAACTGAAAATTGATTCTTCCTTTTACCCCCAAGAATTCATTAATCTATAAAGCTACAAATCGATGTCTTCCTGTTTCGCTCTCGGTGCTATTACTTCCTTGCTTTCGTTGTCAGGTTCCTTGATGGTGACCTGAATGTCCGAAATGTCCACCGGTTCACTTTCTGCTTGCTCATTTTCAGCATCTTCCTCGGCAGGAACTTCAAAACCTATCGTGGCGCTGATCTTTTGACTGGCCTGCTTGAATGAATCGGACAGCATCGTCTGAAAGGCGAGTTCGAGTCGATTTATTCAAGTATGTTTTTTTTCATTCGTTTTATCGTTCGCAGCTGTTACCAATTAGCTGGTTTGGTTACTTCACCTGTACAACGTTGATGCACATGGAAGTCAAAGCAAGGCCGAATACCAGGTAGACGATTGAACACATCATGTACATGGGGTGCTACGAAAGAGTGAAAATTGTCCAAATTAAAACATTTCAATCGATAGAATCTATGAGATATAGTTATTAACTCACCTCGGGCACGAAATCACCGAAACCAATCGTACTCATGGATATAAAAACGAAGTAGAAGCTCTCAAAAAAGCCCCAGTTTTCCCAAATATGATAAACGGTAGCACCAACAAATATGTAACCTAGCAATATCGATATGGCTACGGATATCGGAAGGTTGAATTCATCATCGATTGCAAAATTCGACATTGCCGGTGTTCCCGGAGTATCTGGAATTGGCATGTTGCCGTCCAAATTGAAGACAGCTTGTGGCTGAGATTTCTGCCTCTGAATTTCTTCTACATCTTCTGGGTTCATTTGAGAGGGTCTTCTGAAAGTCGCAAAGTCGTACACGAGCTGGACTCCTTTCATTACTTCCTGTGAGAGTTAACGAAAAATGAATGAGAAACGTATTTGAGATCGAACAATATCTTTTTTGTACTTTACTCACCTGAACAGGTGCGGTCCTTCTCACTTTACGACAACTTCCGGTGTAATAAAGTCTCCTGACAAAAGCCCAAAGAAATTTTATCCCCCGGGTAAAAAGTTTACCAAAATCTGCTAGAATTATCAGAAACATCGGTATCCCAAATATCGCGTAAACTATTGTGATGGCTCTTCCAGTTAAAGTCCTCGGGGAGATGTGACCATATCCTGGAATCAGAAAAAGGAATCATTTTTCGCACGAGTATACTATTTTGTTTTGTTTATCGGCTGAGGCTTTAGGGCAGAATGGAACAGAAAGAAATCACGGCGATTTGAATCAAGCCCCGCTCACCGATTGTGGTGATAACGGTCAGGCAATAAACTACGGCGTTTAGGAAGGTCCAGTTTTTTTGACCGCTGTAGGAATGAACACCAGCTTCGTGTGCGTTGTGAAGTTGCTCTTCAAATTCCATTAGTTTTCTACGAGCCATGCTCTTCCAGTCCTCTTCTCTCATATTGTGGCTGTAATTCCAAAGATTATCGAGAAAATCTCTCTTTACTCTCTTGACTCCACATTTATAAAAAGTTTCGAAGGCCCCTTCCGTGAATCTGAAGACAAAGGCACCCAAACCGCAGTATATAATTATCAGGATGAGCTCCCCTATACAGGAGTTCCTTAATTTTCTTAAGATCGCAGTTTCCCGTGGATTCTGATTGACAAAAGCCTTGAATTCAGAAACAATTTCTCTCAACGCCCTCAAGAACTCCATGAAAGAAACTTTCTCATCTCCATAAGGTTTTTTAGGAGTAGTGATTTTTTTATCCGGATTTATCTCATCGGTCTTTTCTTTTTTCTTGGAAAACGGGATGTTAATAAACCACGAAAACCAGGATTGTTTTGGCTGCTTAGATTCTTGATCTCGGTTTTTGAGGATCTCTTCAGGATCTGCATGAAGAACACCGACCTTTCGCTTTCTTAGGGTTGCCGGAATCGAAGCCCCATGTTCGGTCTTTTGATGTAAATAATATTTTTCGTCCAAAGGATCGGATTCAAGGATACTCCGGTCTCTTTTTAAGTAATCTTCTTGAGCTTTAGCAAAATCCTCGATCAAGCTATCGTCGCTAAGAGGAATTATCTGCTTTTTCATCTCGGAACTTGATCTCTTTATCACCTGACGTTGGTCCAATAAGGACTTTTGAGGAAACGTCTCGCTCTTTATCATCCCTAAATCCTGTTGGTCGTCCGTATCACTTGGATACCTGTGTCGACTAACTGATCGTTTTTCTCTCGACTTAGCCGCGGACTCCCTACTTCTTGCTCTGACTGTCGAACTTTCGTATTCCGCGTCCTGCTGAGCTTGATGACCTCTTTCCCCCTTTTTTGGGCTGGCTTCATCTTCCGTACCAGTTGAATACCTGTGTTTACTCGCATGTCGTTTTTCGTGGATTGGTTTTGACCTTGATTCGTTATTAGAAGTATTCCGGTCTTCATCGGTGTCAGTTGGCACAGCACGACTACGACTTTGACTTTTCGAAGTTCCTCCACCCTTAGCCCTTGGACCTTCAGGAGATTTCTTCCTGCGAATTGATTGTAAGACTTTTTCTTGATCAGCATCGCTCGAGTCGCTCCCATAACTTTTCTTCACCTGGACAAGGTGTTTATCTCTCGAACGTTTCTTCGGTCGTATAGGTTCAGCCCCCTGATTACCAGCTGCACTATAACTCTTATCCATTATTTCGTCGTTGGGTTTCTTTATTTTAAGAACCTCTGAAGGTTTTGAGGAATCGGCGTATGTGCCGGGTACATCAACAGCATCCTTCCCGGCTGATATTGATGGTAATTCAGAATCAGGTGGGTTCAAAGCGGTCTCCTCAGCCACGTTGCTAAATTTAAATTTAGTAGCCTCACTGTCAGTGGTCATCGGGATGGCGTTTGTTACAGTTTTCACTTCAGATTCACTTCGCGTCTGGTTTTGTCCGGCGTTTTCACTTTGCATGATATTCTTGGGAGTTTGTACAGCTGGAATATCATCTTCAGGGCTTCTCTTCCTCGGTGTTGAAGATGGAGTACGAGGGGTGCGGTTTTCTATCTGAGGAAGAATCAAGTTCTGATCTGAACGCGCGGTATTCTCAGCCATGTTTTCGGTGTCTTCAACCATCTTCTCCATCTTGGCTCTAGCCTTGGATTCATCTTCCCCAGATTCTTCATCTCGTTTGGGAGGTTCAGGAGTTTTTTCACGTCTCCTCGCTGCCGCCTTTCGGCGTCGATGCACCGTATAACTGTCCTCCATTTAAACCACGAAGAGAAATATTTTATATACGGCGTCCCGCGACGCCGCTTCTTACGTCTTTTACCGCAATGAAACTCAAAGTCGTGTACAAAAATAAAACTAGGAACCCCCCTCTGATCGCGTCGCGCTCCCACCACCACCTTTAAGAAACTCTTCTGATCAACCCGCCTCACCCGGACCACACAACGCAAAGCGACGCGACGCTTCTCGACCTACGGAAAGCGTCGGGTGGCACCCGGTTTTGCCGCAGTAGCGTCGGAGTATCGAACGAAAACTCGTATAGCAGAGAAGACCACTGGGCGTTCGAAACGCTTTGTGTTGGTGCAACTTTACGATATGGAAGCGAAACATGCATGGGAATAACCAGCACATCCCATAGGAATGCTGCTATTCTAAAGCTCCGAACTAGATAGAGCTCGAGATAGAGATAAAATTATTCAAGTCTTGTAAGAGTTTCATAGCAAAGGAGGAATTATTTAGAAATCTCCAAGACTTTTTGGCAAACTATTTGCGATGTCACGCCAAACATAGAACCGATCAGAATTACTCAGAAATACAAAAAAACAAGAAATAAAGGAATATATAAACTCAACGGCGCCAAAGTTAATAATAAACAAAGCACTTCACGACTCCCACCCAAAAATTTTACACGCTCACTTCTTCAAAAATCATTCAAACAACGAGGTTTCATGTGGTATAAAGATAACAAGTTCCGTAAAGAGAATTAAAAAAAAAAAAAAAAAAATAGAAGCAGATAAAATGAGTGCAAGAGGAATAAAGTAACGAACAGATTTCAAATATTTTTCAATTTACATTTCGAAAAAGAAAAAAAAATAAACAAATACTTAGGTAGTGCGGCTGTTTCAGGCTTTTCGAATTTTTATTTCTTCTGTGTTTTTTTTCTCAGGTTCCAAGTACCGAAAACCGGGTGACGATAGGAATGCATGGCGTAAAGCTCCGAAGAGTTAAAAGCGATGCCAACTGATCTACCCACGCTATCTATTCTGGTTTTGAACTCCAATAATTAAGTGTTGCGCAATACGCGGAGAGTTTCAGTTTTAATAAAACCATAAATAATAAGAACAAAAAAATCCACCGCAGAAATATACATGAATTATACCATTAAACTATTTAAATGGCGTGAACCGTTTACTCGTTAAATCGACGTAGACCATCACCACTTGCGCCCGTCGTCCCTCGCATATCATATCTCACCCCCCGCCTCATATGTGTAATCGAGCGTCAAATTTACGTACCTACTCAGCTAACATTTTCAAACCAATCAACGGTCCATGAATTTATACTCTCGATTTTATGCTCGGAATTTTTTAATACCATGGAAAAATATTATGAAGTTGTAAAATTTTTTACGGGGTTTGATTATCTTTTTGTATAAAGAACTTATTAAATATATTATATATTGAACAGCTGAAAATTGTTCATTTTTTACGGTTCTCATCAACCATATAATATCTGTATAAGAAATAAATTTTATGGAGGTTTTCGCGATGAGCCGTATTACTCTGTTGGCGAATTATATTTTCAACAAACTCCTCGGAGTAACGTAAAGTCACCGAGAGTCGACAGAAATAGATTTTATGGTATTGCTGCAGTTTAGCTTGAACTTAACGCCTATTTTTCGATTCCCTTTGCTTTCGTAATTGATGTTTAGCGACTATGTGTAAGTATATTTTCCAGAAGTGTAACGCTCCGACGAAACGATCTGTGAAACTCATTAATTTGAAACCAAATTTTCTCATTACAATTTCATCAACGCTGTGCACGAATCGGTTTTTTAATACGCTACATAAGATATATAGTCAAAATATACAATGTCACGGATATCTTAAGACATGATACACCTAAAATGTATACCGGAATGATTGATGAACCATTTCATCGGAGAAAATCGCTTCTCAGATAAACATTTCCGTTTGAAACCAACATGAGATAATCAATTTTCAACTTTAAAAAGAAAAAAATCTTTCCCATGGCATTGGAGTCAGAATTGGACTCCGCCATTATTATCATTATTATTATTAAGGGCGCATGTCAATCATCAGCAATATATCGCGTGATTTATCCGTGGGTATGTCCTCGTTATTTTTGACTGTACGTATATAACCCATAACGATGCGTGAGTTTAACGACTGAGAAAATATAATACATCTTAGCTTCGGTATAGAGAAAACTCTGTTGGATGATGATAGACTCGAGCCAACTGAATAGTTTGCCAACTGTGTCAATGGTTGGGAAAATATTTTGTCGAATGAGGATCTTGAAAACTTTACGGTAAAACGTTATCAAGCGTATAAATACGTATAATAAATATACTCTTATCCGATTGATCGTTCGGTTAAATCATTGATACGATCTCAACAACGCTGTCGTTGAATTATTGTTATTATTATCATTTGTTCATATGTATATCAGATTCCATTCCATTCGAGACGTGTGCAAGCTCTGCATGTAGCCAACCGTTTTAGATTGTTGCAGTTTGATTGGTATAGTAACACTGGCGACGGATTGACTGGATTTTGAATTAACTAGATACTTATATGACGTATTACACGCAGGATGGTTGTACCGTATCGATTTTAAAAGATTGCATTTTTTATTACGAAATAATTACGCGTATCTGAGTTAACTTCACTTGTCGTTTTAGCCGGGCGTAGACACCCATTCAAAAATACATCTAGGAAGCTGAAAGCTAATCTTGTTTCCTCCCACTGATCCGTAAGCAGTAAGCACCTCTTCAGAGTTCTCTATTCTCTAACGTGTTTTCTGTTGTCGTCTACATGCGTGGTGATATATTTTTAGAAAGAAAAAAAACTTTTATACATGCTGTGGTTCCAGATTACCTCTGAGTATATTTGAATTCTTTATCGCCTAATTTTAGTATACGAATAAGTACATAAAGCGTAGAAATTTATGCACACAAATTAATCAAACTCACCTATGGTGGTGTAAATTGTACCGCAGTAAAAAACCGCGTTCCAAAATGTCCATATTCTTTGTTCGGTACCATCCTCGTTCTGCTCTTTTACACCGTCTTTAAATACTTCGTACAGTCGAGCCTCGTATTTGATAAGGTGATTCGTCGCTTTCCCTTTCCAAAGATCGGGATTGTTGATCACGTCAGGGTCGTACCAGAGGTCTTTTATTATAGTGAGGGTGTCGTTTCTGAAAAGATTCAAGTTTTCGTTGGACAGTCAGCAAAAACTTGATATAATCATTGTCCTCAGTTCGCATGACACCGTTTCCAACACTAATCCGATTGCCGCCATTTCCTGCAATACTATATATCAACAGTATAGTATACTCGGGTGCACTTCACGTGAAATTCCAGAGAACAGTCAGGTCGGTACCGCCATGCAATATTGATTTCACAGCATGAGTTTTACGTTTCAATATTGCCCGGGCTGTATAATACCACATGACTGAACACGAATTAGGCTGCGGTGTAATGATCATCGTGCATGGGAAAATGGAAAAAAATTCATGCGTCGAATCGATCCCTGCCGAAATTATTTATTTTTTTTTTCCGTTTCGACAATTAGGGTGCTATTTCTATTTTATGAAACTTATGATTCCGTTTTTTTGAATCGCGTCCCTGACCTGGGGTGAAAAATTATACGGCACGAATATAGAAAAAAATAACAAATACAGAAAGAATAAAAAAAACTTTTTGCAAGAGGTTTTCTTACTGCAATCGATGTTAGCAACCAAGGCTGCCATGTGGCTCTACAGTTTGTTTACTTCGAAGATTGTACCTCACATTTATTAGACGATAATGTTATAGATATAGATATATGCAGGCATACAATTTTAAACTTTCAACTACACGCACTGTTTTATAAAATGAAAGTTCAACGAATAGCGTGGTGCTGCAAATTTATTCGATATGAACCAAAATGAAAAGTATTATACTTTATCCTGATTGTTCGTTATGCCAGTGAAATTAATAGATGAGAAACCAAGGAAGTGTTTCGTCTCCTATAGATCAATTATAAAATTTGGGGCACGAAAACAGTCGTGCACTGGAAAGGACGAATATAATTTCTCACCTATCTTTCCTCATATCTCTTCTTTGTCGATTTTCGTAAGGTCCTTCAACTGTGATGAAAATAAGGGCGCCAAGAACGCTGTAGAGGAAGACAACAAGGAACAAAAATATATGCGTGAACCATCTTTTGCTCCACGAACTGACCTGAAATTTTATTGTCAAATCACAAAAACATTTGGAAGTTTTTTTTATTTTAATAGTCTTTCGTTACAGCATTTTTACCTTTTCATAAAGCCAAAGAGCACTTTTTTCGCCGACACTTAGTCCAGACTTCGTCCAATCTTTGATACCCCTGAATTGGGTGAACATAAAAGCGCTGGCTTTGTTTGCATAAATAACGTTTGGTTGACCGGAGATTGGTGTCATAGGCATGGGAGTTTGTCCATAGGGCGTTCCTACGTATGTCATTGGTGTCTGGGGATACCCCATGTATTGCCCTGGTACCGGAAGTGTGATTTTCGGCCTTGGGGGCAGCTGGCGAACACGAGGAGAATTCGACATCTCGTCGTTTATATTTCACTCGTGGGGAAAGGTAAAGAAATGAGAGAAAAAAAAATGTTCCGATACTTCACTTTTCTACACTTTGGCTTAGGATTCTTTGGTGGCTACTAGTAGACAGTTTACTAACAGTTTATATATTCAGTTTACACGATCAGTGATGATGGGTTTGAAAAGTTTTGCTTGTTGAGAGAAACTGCTTCCTCCTCAAAGATATTTTGATAATGACCGTTCACATTGTTCAACAGATTTAAACACTGATTTATTGAACAAAACGTAAAATAAAAATAAAAATAAAATAATAAATACAAAAATAAAGAAACAGCGTATACACTTGTGGTGAATCTCAGATATTCCAATGTGAATTACTAATTAGCTGTTTTCTATTCGGCAAATTACGTCATTCGTCATCATTATCTTCCTCATCGTTACATTTTTCATCATCTTGAGAGAGTTCTTCATTTTAATCGGTTGAAACAAATATTGACTCAACTTAGATCTCAATTATTTCGAACGTTCTTCATTGATGGTTAGAGTCTAAGAGGTAAATTTTTTTAACAAGAGTCTTTTATAAACAGATAACAGACTTTTCAGTGTGGAAAAGCATCCGCACTGTATTCGCGAGCTTGTCGCGTCGACGTCGCGGCGTCAACTGGCGTCTGAACGGCGTGATCGTCGGCGTCGAGAGTCCTTCGAATTGCAAGAGCTTTTATTGGGTATAGATATTCCGTAAATGACTGGAAAAACTTTAAAAGAGATTTGCCAATTTTATTCCAGATGCAATTTGCAATTTTTTTCATTCTTTAAATATAATCATACGAAACAAATTCCGTTCATTTATACTATTTATTCACATCCAGCATAATGTTCGAGTGAAAAATCGTACGAATCAACTTTTCCAACCCCAATATCACCCTCAATTAATTTTCCGCTTCCATCACTTCGGAATTGCTTTTCTCTCGTTTTTTTTTCTTACTTCGTCTTTCATCTTGTTCTTGATCCTCTTCACGATTGTCTAACCCATAATGGGATCACGTACCCTACATCACCACAATATCGTCAACACGCATGAACGCTTCTGGCAATAAACAAGATTGTATCTTCATTACAAATCTAGAATGTTCGCAACTTTTTTCACTTTCGTAACAAATTTATATTCGTCCGTTAAAATCATCAGGCATATAATAACATAATCTACCATAGATTCATAAATTCAATGAGCACTTATCACGATCGGAAACATATTTCTAACAACAAAATGAAGATAAAATATTGTAGAATTCGTGATAAGGAACAAATTTTTCTGGTTCAGGGTTTCTACTAAATTGCAGCAAGCAGTTGAAAGTTTCATACATATAATATTGATGTTCCTTAAGTATACATGTACATATAATTATTTCCCGGAAGTAAAATAAACCGTAGGTATACAACTTAGTTGCGCCGCAAAAAATTGAGGTTATTCAATTTACTTTTAAACTTCCGTTCAAAATATATTCGAACCGTATCTAGAGAAAAATTATTCAAATTCAGATTCGAAATCATATGTTCATTGAATAATCATCAGTTTCATAATATTGTCCCCAATCGACATCAGGCGATTTCTAGTTTTTCTATTTTTCGTTCTCAAAGTATTCCAAAGGCGAAACGATTTTGAACGAGGATCATATGTAGGCGAGATTATAATAAATCGTCTTGCAAGTCGTGCTCCGCAAACTATTTTCGTCGCTTGGGACATTTTGTTCAATTTTTATCCAACGCAATCGTCATTTCAAAAGCGTGATGGTTATTATATGTAGACCTGATCTTACAAATTCAGATATAATTTGTAGCTGAAAATTCATTACATGCTTGCGTCATGCAGATTGTATTTGGTTTTTAATATTTCTTCCGGGTGAAATATTGACATCCCCTTTTAGGCTTGTAGTAAAAAAGCACTCCGCTCCTATTCTGCGTAAATAAATCGATAAACCACACAGAAGATGAGGTCTTTCCATTCTTTACGTATTGGTTTGGAAATATAAATTATAATGTACACGTAGTTGTGGTTTTTTTTCTCTGGAAATGATATAATTTTCGAAATTTGAAACTGGCAATCGTATATAATGGAAATTCTCACAACCGTTTATCATCATGAAAACCCCAAATGCTGCAGTCATGAAAATAAAACTATGAAAAAAAAGCTGAAATAAATATCATACGTTTACACACTTTCGGTTAAATAAATCTTTTCCGAAGATGACGATACTGTAACAAAACTGCCTTATTCCACGTATTTATTAAAATGCGTGAGATAAAATACGAGCCGTACGTTGTTTATTTTATTATGATGTGGTGTTTGCTATTTCTGTTTTTGATTTATTTTTATTTGTTTTTTTTTCTCTCTCTTTTTCTACCTATCTCTGCGTGTGATCGATTCGTGAAAATTATCGTGGAAGGCTCGTCATTCATCTGTCAACGTCTTTTTACTAGAATTATTAACAGTGTGATTTATTTTTTATAAGGTGGATGTATTTTATTTGGCATAAATCATCGCTGCATCATTAGGGGGAAGAACCAATGAATAAATAGAAATAGATAACAAGTAGTTTATTATATCATAGAGTGAAAGATTAATTACACACTATATTCATGTCGGTACACAGATCAATGTAATTTTGGCAAATGGAGCTTTGAGATCGCGGGCCGCGCCTATATGGTAACAATATACTTATGTAGTATTTCGGCAACATTTTTATCTTAAGATGAGCGATTTATCTTTTATTGTCTTTTTGTCTCGCTTGCAATCGTGATTTGATTATAGCATATATATCTAATATATTAATTGATATACGTTAAGAAGGGACGGTAATAAGCAATAGCAAAGCTTTAGCACAGAGGTCAGTGCCTTACGAAGAAAACGAAGAAGCGCCGCAGCCAAAAACTCAGAAAAGTCGCTCAGAGCTAAATCTGTGACGCCTGAATCAGCGTCGTATAATCGGTATATAACTAACTGAGAAAACCAAGAACTCAAGATCACTATAATTGTAACCTGCGTGGTTGACTTCTGGTCATCTCCACACATTCACCCATGAAATCAATTTTTTCGCAGTGTACGTCCTATAGTTTGTTTGCCTATGGTCCAGCAGTAACACTACACCACGTGGTAGCCATATTTCTGAAGATAAATTGCAGACCGTCGCATTCAAAAACCGACAAATGCAGTCGGTAAATTTACTCAGTCTTGCGGCTGGAAATTATAGCAGTTTTTTTCCCACTCAAAAATGTGCGAAGAAAAACTTTTCGGATTTTAGCATATACATATATTCATCATTATACTTATTATAAGTGGTTGTTCAGAGTTCCACGAAGCTGTCGACGAGTTTAGGGTCGGCCACTTTTCTTTCATTTTCAAAAATATTTGTCAACGTCACGTAATTCAGAGAAGAAGTGGCTTCAGACAGAGTTTAATTTTAGTCTTCATCGTCCTCTTTTGTCTCGTTTCTCGATAAGACGTGCGTATCACCTTGATCTTTGGCGCCTGGCTGATCAATAGCATAGGTATCTTCATCGGAAATGCGACAATTAAATAATTACTAAATAAAGATTACTGTTTATCATCCGAATTTCCTATCCATTGAATCGTGGTTCAACAGTAACAAAATAATTTTATGCGACAAATCATACAAGTGTAGGAAAGTAATTAAAAAAGTCGCGATACTTATACATAATCTTCTATCTTGTATGATAGTTAGTGTATGTTATATTTTATTCATAATGTTACCATCGATGATTGGAGCAGCGCCAGCAGGTATCACAGCGATATGCATCAACATAGATTGTTTTGCATTCCTAATCAGCAGTAGATAACGTATAATTATTGTTTGGATACCTGCCCGACTTTTTTCGTAACTTATGAGGGTACGAAGGAACTCTTGCAGCCAAAAATGCCAGCTTCTTATTATCCATTCATTCACTTGTATGTTTCATCTCTTGGTGAAATGCTAAAAGAATTCAAGTGTGTAAAAACCTGGCAACAATAATTTATACAGTATGTCACGTTATCACTATGTAGTCTCATTGCCCCATATTGTTGTCCCAGTTGAGGTGATAAAGCAGAGAAAACAGGCGCTGATAAATGACAACAAAAAATAGACTTTGACAGTTACTTGTGGTTACTGGAGCATAGTGTTAAGGGACTTTCCTTCAAGTTTGAATCAAATGCCATTATAGGAGTATTTTAAACTTCAATGGCAAGAGCATAGTGGTAGAGATTGCACGCAGATAAAGTGTGCTGGTTACGGTGCAGTTTTAGGCGGGATCAGCTCCAAAAATTGGACTCATTTAACCAGAAAGATATGCAGGCGATATCTATACTTCTATCTCAAGCAGTTGAATTTTATTATACAATTTGCATTGCAGTTGCAGTTGCAGTTGCAGTTGTTACAGTGATAATACCCTCGGATTAGCCAAGACCAAAATTATGTTGTCTGACATATCCGTAAATCAAAAAGAAGTAAAAGATATCAACAATGTTGGAGAAGGTTTGAAGACTGAATGGGGCGCAAGGGTAAGCTGATATGATCTATCGAATCGAGTGTCAATGATTTTGTAAGATTCAAAAATATTTTTTCACAGACCGCTATTGTAGGCGTTGACTGAAGATTGGTTGCAGGTCTGATCCCAAAAGTTCTGGGAGTCACGATATTCTGAGAATTAAGTATTTTGATGATCTATAATTGCAATTACATTCATGTATACTTAGATAAAAAAAAAAAGAATAGCTGTGGATGTTGTGTAAAACTCAGGAGCAACTAGGTAGTAATCATTAAGAATTCATATTTGAAAATCCTTTTGTGCGATTAGTCCTATATCGACTTTGCCGTGTCGATTTCCAATGTTGCGCACGCATTCGTTTGACAGCTTGTACAGGTATTTCGACAGTTCGCCTGCAGACGACAAGCAGATGACGAGGTTTGTATTTACCTACCGGCCGGGTTTTTGGACCTATACATAATATCTAGAACATCTTATCTATTTAGCGTAGCGAAGATCGTGATTACGTCAGAACAAATTATACAACAGGTACGCGGTTTTACGCAATGACATGGTATTTTGGTCGCCTTTTCTGTAGACCTCGCGAATCTCACGTGTCGGGTTATCTCCCATGATGAGGATTTATTAAGTAAGCAATACCTTGAAATGACGTGGTTATCGTACTCGAAGCTGAAAACTTCTCCTAACTGATTATCAATCGTACAAAATCGAAATAACATGCTGCACGGATCGGACTCCAAAATCACTGGGGTTGTTAACTCCAAAAATGTATTTCTGTCATCTATGATAGTGAGTATTGAATAGAACGATGTATGATAGATGCATAGATCCTGTCATGCAATGACTACCAGGTTAATTTCAGTCTGGAGGTGTTGCTGGGACTATATGCGACCTGACTTGCTTTCCTTTGGACACGTTGAAGACTAGACTCCAAAGCCAACATGGGTTCATTAATTCCGGAGGATTTGGGAAACTATACCAAGGAGTTTTCCCTGTATTGATCGGTTCTGCACCAGCAGGTATTAAATTTAGATTGAAATTCTCCCCTCCAATGTTGAGGGATAATTTATATTTCAATTGCAGCATCTTTGTTCTTCATAACATATGAGGGATTAAAAGAATATCTTCAGCCTAAAGTGCCACTCTCTTATCACCATTTCATTCATATGGGTGCTGCATCTCTCGCTGAAATGGTAAAAAAATTCAAGTGTTCATCTTTCAGCTTTTCAGCAATATCATTCGAGAGATACACTCAAGATAATTGATCAATGTAGGTCGCATGTCTGGTTCGTGTGCCGGTAGAGGTAGTAAAGCAGCGGAAACAGGCGCTATTAGTTGATAGCGAAACTCTGAAACTGAGAACTTTGTACCGTGGATATGGAAGCACAGTATTACGGGATTTGCCTTTTGGTCTGATACAAATGCCGATGTGGGAGTATTTCAAACTTAGTTGGAAACACTATGTAGGCAGAGACTGCACGCCTCTTGAAGGGGCTACCTGTGGAGCTCTTTCAGTTGCAGTTGCTGCTGTGATAACGACACCTTTAGATGTCGCTAAAACCAGAATCATGCTGTCCGATACTTCGGCAAATAAAGCAGAAGTGAAAATATCGACCATGCTGAAGGAAGTTTACAGAGAAAATGGACCAAAAGGGTAAGTCCACATTAAATGTGATTTGAAATGTGAATCATACACTGAGTTATTAAATTATTAAATACAACCGATATATTTCATATGATACATTTTTTACAGGCTGTTCGCTGGTTTTGCTCCTAGAGTGTTTGGTTTCACATTAGGAGGCTTTGTATTTTTTGGGATTTACGAACAAGTTAAAGCGATGTGTAGCACAATTTTCCCATATAATAGTATCCCTAGCAGATAACGTTCTGGAAATGGATCTTTAAAAAAATAGAGAACTTTAACACAAGTTGGACGGTACAGTATCGTTTACTGAACTATTATAACGAAACATTGAATATCTTCCATTACCTTTGATATGAATAACATTCTTTGATATATATCTGCCGTGCAAGTTGTTTTTTAAATTTTTTGAATGAGCTATTTGTTACTTTAAACGTCTAGTCACTTGGCTCACACTGAATTTGTTACGAGAACCTCAATATTTAAATTATAAGCCTTCCAAAGAATATAACTAGAAATTATAGGAATTATGATAATTACTCTATGGTGATCGAGTACTTTAAAAGCAGCATAATTCAATGAGAAATAAACTACCGATGTACCGTGTACTTATATTACCAAGCTTTTTCTTCAATAAGGAAAAATGAATACCTACATTCTCAAGTAAATTGGCTGTACAACATTCCTACGTACCATTATATGTACATACAGATACATATATAATCTGCACTTATTGTTACTCTTATTGTTATTACAATTGATTAAACAGAATAAATAAAAAGTAAATGTGCATAAAATATATCATCGTAATTATCATGGTAATAATATTGCTTTTGCACAGAATTTCGTTGGATTTTACTGATTACGCAGCGTTATTCTCGCCTGATTATAAGCTGTCTGTGACTTAGACTATACTTTCTACAAAGTTTTCGTTTGGAAACCTAGTTCAAAAATACAGTACAAAAACTTGATGTGTGAAAAGACTAATCAAACTAATACACGGCAGTCTTATTTCGTTTCTTCATTCATTATTACTTACCTGTTTCCGTTGTTGGAATCGACAGGCTTTAGGTCCCTCTGATTAGCGTCCTCAAACTTTGTCTTTAAATTTACACCACTCTCTAAAGTATTTTGGTGAATAAGACTTTGATCGGATAAATAAGAATTGGTTTTAATCAGCAGTTTCTCTGTGGTAACTTTTTCTTTTTTTGACACCAACTCGACAGTTTCATGCTTATCATCAACTTCCATAAGAGATTTATCTGTTTTACTGCACTTACGATCATTTACCGAATCTATCTCCGCAAGCTTCCCTTTTTTACTTGGTGCCAGCAAAACTAATGTATTCATGGATTCCTGATAATCATCTAGCATTTCGCTATCGCTTATCTCTCTCTTTTTTCTTTCTGCATTGGCTAGTATATCTCTGCCGACTGCAGGCTTTGCTGCTTTACTATCTTCACCCAATTTGGCCGTTCCTTCGTTCGATCCGCCTTTCTTAGTCTTTTCACTCATCACCAAGGCTATAGGAACTGGTACCTTGTTACTTATATTGTTATTATTTATGTTATAAGTATTGTTATTAGTATCAATTTTTGTTAGATCATTTGAGGCATTGATCTGGGCAAGATTAGCATGTACTGGAATATCGTTAATATAGCTAGAGTTTGGAATGTTTTTAACTAATGCGCTGAGAATCGGACCACGGGATTTTATCATGGTTTGCTGTTGATCTACTTCGAGGAAGCCTGGATCCTCTGGTGTTCTTATATCAACTTTTTTCCCGACTGCCTCATTATTAATTTCGACGTCTTTCACTTGACTTGCCACTATCTCCGATAATTTGTTTTCAGTCAAGACATCTAGTACCTGCATGGGTTCAGCCTTTGCAACGGGTTTGTTGCTTAAATTGTCGGCTGCTACATCAAATGGCTTATTGATAGGGTCAGAGTCTTTGTTTTCACGTTCTAAAACTTTATTCCCAATAATTTTACTGGCCAGTTTTTCCTTTCTTTCTTTTTCTCTTTCCTGTTTGAAATTATTACTTATTTCAATCACTTCTTGCAACATTTGTTGCTGTTCCATTTTATGCTGCTGTAGAGTTTTTTGCAGCTCTTCTCGCTCGTCAACAACTCGAGCTGCCGCCAGCTCTGATTCTTCCTTCTTGATCGCGTCTGAATTTATTAAAATGTCATTTTTGTTCTGAATCTTTTTTTCTTCTATTTCTAACTCTTTGACCTTTTCATCAGCATTTAAAACTATCAGCGGTTCTCTTTTGTCTTCCTCATTCTTCTTAATTTCGGGTTCTAGTTCATCTTTATGCGAAGAATTTTCTAGCTTGTTCTTATCTAACTTTTTGATTTCCTCAACTATCTCTTTTATCATAGGGGCTAAATCCTTAGGGTTTGGAGTTACGGCAATGACTTTCTCAGTCACTACCGCTCGTTCAACTGGAATTGGCGGTTCTTGACGTACGTCATCTTTTGGGACCTTCTCGCGTTCATTGATCTCATTTACTAAGGCAGGCTTGAAATTCGCTGGAAACAATCACAGCAGCTAATAAACACTGTCTTGTGAAAGATAACCAGAAGGGCTATTGGTATTTCAAAGTTATAAAACTCACCATCTGCTTTGATCTGTGGAAGAGTGTCTAATTTTGGTAGCGGTGGTAACATCTGGGCACTGTTCTCGTTTGACAAATCTATGGGAATGTTGTTTGATTGGTGAATTGAGTCTCCCGTAATGACAGTGAGCTTTGCATTAGCCGATTCTTCCATGGCATAGAGATTGGCATACGTCCCCAAGATCATTATCCAAACTCCTATGAAAAGGATGGTCTGAAAGAGGCATCGTATTTAATGAGTTAATGAAGTGAGAAGTCCTGAGAATTTACTTACCTGGGCTAGTAGTCTTTCAGAAGTATTTTTGCTGCTTATCGAAATGAAGAATGCTGCAGGAAACATGAGGCAAATCATTACGCCAATTGTGGATCCGACCAATCCTAATACAAACTCAATATTTGGTATTAGGATTCCAGTAATTAGGGATACTCCAACTATAACAAAGGTGAGCCCCTTGAATTGACTTTCAGGAATGTAATTGCTTGTTGTCTCGTGTGAATGAGCCTGAAAATTTTTGTGAATTGAAACATTGTTTGCCATTTGGTGGTACTTGTGTGCTTGATTTCACTCACCCATCGAAATAAAAGGGAATGTAGACTCGCTCGACATGGGAAAATTACCAAAGGAAAACTGAATGCAACTGATAGAACAAAGCCTATTTTTATTGCGTCTGATGACAAACTTGGTTCAAAACTCATCAAGATATTTCCTGAAATCCAAATATTTCTATTACAAAAGGCATCTAGTTAGAAACATATGCTGCTTTTTGTATTTTTGCTCACCTGTGAATGGTACATTGCAGAATGCAATGTACCCAAAGAATCCCACACATACATAAACAACTGTGCAGATATTCAGAGCTACATCTACGACTCGATTCATCTTATCAAGAGACACATTTGGGATCGCTTCATAGATTTCAAATAACTGAGTCTGACAGAATAACGCCATTGAGAATATCGGCAGACATTGTAGAATACCCGAGGGGCGCCAAAAAAACACTTTGTCATACCAATCTGTTGCAAATATATGAGCCATCGATTCCATCATTACCTACGTCAAAAAGTGAATACTAAAGACCATGTTAATAATAGAGAATATTAGTGTTCTTTGAAAATACTATGCACCTTTAAAACAAGACATAGATAGAATCCAATAGTAGCTGTACAAATGCTAGACAGACTATCAACATTTCTTAATAGCCCAAGTGGCAGAATCACAAAGCCACCGATCAAGACAAGGAGACTAGTGCGGATATCTGCAGGAGTTTGGTCAGTCATTTTTCCTATAATTTCAGGTCCCAGATCTCCGACAACGACAAAAAATGCAATGCAAGTTCCCATAAGGAACCCAATGATAAATAGCTCCGCCAGAAATTTTCCTGCACGTCCAAATGCATGGAAGGCAAGAAACTCAAAATTACGTCTACGAGACATCACAGCAGACTTGACCAAAAAGTGACACGCAAATTTCGATAGAATGCTGCTGACTAGTAGCATCAGTATCGACAAAACTATTCCACATTGCTTGAAGCAGAACGGCATTGCCAAAACACTGACGCCTATCACACTGTTCGCCAAAGTCATCACATGGGATAGGTTTGTCATCTTGGTGCTCAAAAAGTACTTATCAGTCAGACATCAAAGAAATTGTCACAGATTTTACGCATCGCAGCACAGCTGGAATATCCAAGTTGTTTTCTCGCAGTGCTTCAAAGTTTATTTATTCAAAAAATTAATATTCAGTTTTATTTGAACAAATCAGTTCTCTCATTTAAATGAATTATTTTGGATTTAGGATCAGGTTATGTTATATTCAACTCAATAAATACGTTCAAGTCAAACACGTGGCATTGTTGATAGAGGACTGTGTCGGTATTTAGTATCATTTTTGAAATATTGCTGTTCCGGAGATGTGAATGACGTGTCACAAATGCTAAGCAGACAGCTGGGAATACAATAAATATATTTTTAACTCATAACTGGAATGTAAACATCCCCGCCGTTTTCTGCTGTCATTTAATCCGTCTCGTGTAATATTTCTCTCCAGTCGACGTCACAGAAACAACTTACCGATAAAGCAATAATTGAAAATGCATTTGATCTATCATATCTTGCACGATTAATTATCACACTGTTATCACTGCTATTTTATTCGATTTGTCGCTCGAACCCACAGGTGTTTATCACATCACCACAACCTACTAACTACTGTCAAAAAACGTGTGTCGACTGCCCTGATCATTGAGAATATACCCTGATGCCTGATATACTAGCTACATCACAGTTTTTTTTCTTGTTAGACCACCACTGCTAGATGGCAGCATTTTATAGACCCTGGGATTTCGAAACTGCTTATGATATTAAGAGCGCGCGTTTTCTTCAAACGCAAGATAAGATTGGACCATCCCGTTTTTGAATTATTAACTAGCATTGGATGCACACATCATGACAGAAGCCACGTTGCACGGAAGCCTGATGCGTTTCTTAGTTCTACACAAAACCGAGCTATTTAAAGTAACTATTACGACACTTTAAAATTGTTCTATAAAGCTCGAATTCTAAGAATCGAGGCTAGACAGTTTTCACAGTTTTAAGTGGGTCTCAATTATACTATCTTAGTTCAAGTCACTTCTCTATCTATAATACAAAATGAGCTTGCGCCGGGACGTCGGAAAATTTAATTTCCAACCATTTCACAGAAGGCTAGAGAAATAGAACTAGAATGAAATAAATTTGATGAGATAAAATAAAAAATGACAAAACGATCTTTCCACCAATCCTGGGCATCCTTAATTTGATGCATCAAAAAATCCAGGTGGACCATTCCCAATAGACATACAATACAATATACACGTATTACAATAATATCAAGACTGCAAGGAAGTAAATTCCGGGAATATACATGTGCACTTGTTTTCTGAAAATGGATGAAATTTCGTTTTCGAGGATATATATAGGTATAATCCGAACACGCGACTGCGACGTCTGTTTCTGTATGTGGCCAGTTGAGTGAAGCGCAGAGTTGAGAATTATAAGCCGCAAGCCAAACCGGCCAGCCGCCAAGATCAGCTCAGTCGCTTTCCGGTCGGCATTTTATAAATACTGCAAGCACGAAACCAAACTCATAGTAGAATATAGATATAGCTGGGCAAACAACCGTACCCAGTTATCACATAATCCGGGGATTTCTGGTGCAGTGAATTTCACCGAAATAAAATAATTAATTAAAATCGTGCAGACATACGAAAATTTACAATCGTTCGACAGTTATTGTCGGTAGATCAAGTAATAGGAGAGTGGGTTCAAGCTTCAAGTATATTAAAACAAATAATTAATCAAGTTTAAAGTGTACGCGAGTAGGAGTCGAAGATGGGATGAAATAATTTCTTCACTTTTCTTCAATACTGTTATTGTTATTATTGAAAGTTATTTTTTCGAGATGCGTTGCATTGGTTCATATAAACCCTAGGGTGCTATTTGTGATTTTGCATAGTGAAAGTGTGATACAGGTGGGCGAGTATTCAAAAGTGACAAAAATCACAAAAATCTGATGAAACAATCTATCTGGTATATTGATTACAATTCACGAAGTGCAGAAACTCAAAATAAATAATAAAAAGGTATACAACTGAGAAACAGAAAAATAGTTGAAGAAATAAAAATAAATTTAAAAGAAACGTTGGGGTTCCCAATGACGTAGTAAGAGGATGACGCGGAAGTTGTTTAAAAAAATCTTGGATAGGCCGTTTGAAACACGTGTAGCACTCAAAATTAAAAATCGTGGTGTTGTTTGAAATATTATCGACGTCCTGAGAATGAAAAGTATGGGGATCTCAGTAAATTTTTGAATTTGAATTAGGCTCAATGAAATATCTCTGATAAGAAAAAACCTTCAGTAAAATTCAATGTCGAATAGTCGCTATTATTTTTTTTTTTTACATAGCATACTATAGTGACGATGTTCACCAATTCGGCACTTTGGCTAAGAGCCGAGTGATCATTTAAAATGGTTTCGAAATCCTTTGTTGTTCGATATACCGAATAATAATCTCCAGGATACAAAATAACGAATATTTGTCTTACTGGATTGAAGAATTCAGGGTGAAATTTGGATGAGTTAAAGTACGGAAATTAGAAACGTTCCATTTTATGAGATAATATATTCCAGAATTACAGAATCTCCATTGGCTAGGGGCCAGATTTATCAACCATAACATATAATCCTATTACAAACAAAGTATGGTAATAATCCTAGTTTATTAAACCGTTTTTCGTTGCTCGATTATACAGAATATTATACGCACTTGACGCGGATCGACGCAAAATCCAAGGTCGGATTACAGAAAATATTATTTATCATATCTGGACGAATTATTACACCCTGAGATCATGAGTCTGATGAAAAAAGCTATCGGGGGATCGATTCACAGGATAAGAGAATTTGAACTTGAAAAGGTAAGAATCTATTATTCGACCATTAGAAAAATAAAAGAAACTAGTACCTTCAACATCTCGAAACAATTATTTATTTTTTATACCGGTTTTTCCGTCATCCAGTGGGTTAAATCTCTTCGAGGTGATCAGAGAGATGCCATGCTCTTCCTATTTCTGCATTGCTCTTGTTTAACATGCCGCGCTGTTGAGTGTCACAGAAATAGAATCAGAAATAGAACCACGCCTGCTGCAGACTTGTGTCTACTACAATGCTCAAAAGTCTCGACAGTTTGGTCCAGACTTGGTTCTCGTACGTTGCTTGAACTCCAAATAAATTCGGCACATATTTTTCTCTCCAGTTTTAAAACTACCGGGGAAATCGAAAAATTATTTCTGTTCATGTACATCGATTTTGAGATATGCTGAACTCTATTATTGGAAAGCTGCTGATAAAAAATGAAACTCAAATGAAATTTTAATTCTTCATGTCATCTCATGGATAAATTGATCGTTTTGAACTTAATAAATTATCCAATTTTGAATTCCCACAGCTGATGATATTATCAAAAAATATACGTAGGAGCTATCGCAGCGGTAGCAGCTGCAGACGGTAAAAGTTATTTTGAAAGAAAAATAAACACTGCCCAGGTTTACAATTTTCTTTTTGTATAATTGAACTCATATGTATGAGATCGTTTTCGTTGCTTTGGTGTAAACTGTATCATATATTGGTCTGAACTTTGATATTCCAATGAGAAATGTGTACATACAAAATTGCAGAAGAAAAAAAATCTTGCTCGTAAAAAAGTATCGTTTTGAAAAACAAGTTCCTCAATTTAATCATACATCCTCTTGTCTAGAGAGTACAAGAGAGATAAATGACCTTAGACCAATAAAAATTAGATTAATATAGTCCCTGGATGATGTGAGACGTGAAAAAGTGGCCAGTGAACCAGTCTGGGTTCAGGGATTCCTACAGATTACTCATCACCAAGAGAAATATAACGTAGTACGCTGGAAGGTGGCCAAGCTTTGAATTTACTCAACGACTCATAATGAAAAACGTTCCAAATTTTAATTGTTTTCTAGGTGAACTTGGGCGATGAATTCGACATACTTCAAATCGTCGGTGAGGGATGGTTTGGTAAAATTCTACTGACAGAGCACAGAAGTACACAAACTGAAATGGTACTAAAAGCACTCCCAAAACCGTATACAAGTATATCAGATTTCTACAGAGAATTTCACTACGGTCTTCATCTATCAGCGCATAGGAATATAATAACAACTTACGATGTTGCGTTCGAAACTGCTGGTTTTTTTGTATTCAGCCAGGAATACGCGCCCCTAGGTATACCGTAGACATAAGATAAGAAAAGAATAAAAAAATCTGGATATAAAAAACATCTGAGAGACATTTTTATATTCTTTCTTTCTTTATATTTTCATTTCTTCAGGCGACCTCACATCCAATGTTACTGAGACTGGTCTGGGCGAACTTCACGCTAAAAGAGTTGCGAGACAACTAGCAGCAGCAGTTCAGCACATTCACAGCAGGGAACTGGTGCACAGGGATATAAAACTTGATAATATCCTCGTCTTCAAAAGTGATTTTTCTCGAATAAAACTATGCGATTTTGGCGAGACTCGAAGGGTGAACACAGTTGTCAGAAGACACAACGAATGGTTACCGTATTCACCACCGGAAGTCCTCCAGATCGATACCGACGAAGCTTACAAGTGAGTGATCTCGCGATTCGCGGGTTTGAAAAGGAAATTACTATTCAAGTGCAAAAATCTTATCTTTTTCCCAGGGCTCTAACTGCTCACGACGTTTGGCAGTTTGGAATTGTTATTTTCGTCTGTCTTACTGGATGTTTACCCTGGCAGAAAGCGGCTACCGATGATCCGAGATACGCAAGGTACCTTAACTGGCATTCGGCGACGCTGAATATCGCCAAAAAACCTAAACTTTTTCAGCTCATCAGCTCCAGAGCCCAGAGGTAAGTCTATAATTATTGGATGCTTGTTTTGTTTTTCTCATTGCACGCTCATGAATAACCTCATACTGTTTTCAGAATGTTCAAAAGACTGTTAGACCCTAAGCATGAAAAACGACCGGTTACTGTCTTCGAAGTAAATAAATACCTCGACGATAGATGGTTGGCGAAACTCGGGGCTGAAAAAGCCTTGAATGGTGAGTTGATTGATTTTTTGAAGCACCATATCCATCCCAAATATTTTTTAAACAAACATTTCCTTCGTTGCGTCAGGTGGCGCCGATGAAAGAGATGAGCTTTGTCCTTCGATGTACAGCTTCCACAGTTCGTTGGAAGAGAAAAACCAACTGCTTTTTACCCTGACTCAATATGGTATCGAAACAACGGTGGATCGATCGCGTAAAAAAGATCGTATTCGTGAATGGATACAGTCTAGCGCGATAAGAGAGGAAAACGAGGACGAGGAAGAAGAAGAGGAAAAAAATGAGGGAACTGAGGAGGAAAATTTTTCCGATAATACTGAACCTCTAAATATGCGGGGAAAGCATTTTCCTGAGCGAAGAGAAAGCGCGAAGTTAGCTGCGGTTGCGGAGAGAAGATCGTCGAATTTAAAAAAATCACATGATCATAAAATTCCCGTTTACGTAAAACAGCCCGGATACGCTACGCCGAAACCGATCGAACGCAGGAACCCTTTCGCGCCTAAGGTGGCAAAGGAACGTCATGAAATTGCTAAAAGTGCGAATTTTCCAAATGGTGATCCAAATCTGGCTGTCAAATTGATAGCACCGGATAACTTCCGTCTTCCGGAAGTAACTGATCTACAAAAAGCACACGAAATTCCTCAGGGATATTCAGGTTTTGGTGTTCTCGACCATTACGATAATAACAATCGTCCAAATTCTGGCCAAATTCAATCCCAAAACAGTTCCGGGGAATCAAGTGCGCGTCAAAGCCCGTCTAAATCAAGCCCTACTCGGTCTAATTCTGGAAACCGGAAGTCAAAAAGCCAGCGAAAACCGTCCACTACAGAAAAATCGTCTAATGGTCATCGATCTTCACCCAGTCGAAATCCAAAAACCGGGAGCGTGCAGAGTCAAAATAATTCTTTAATCAGTACATCTACTAATATGGGAAACGGCTATACCATTCCTCCGGAAATTCCCAGTGGTCAGAATAATCCTGATTCAAGAAATATTGAAGCGTCAAATTTCAAGCCAATAAGTCCCCAAGTTCCTATAAGAAAACACAGATCTCAAACAGCTACACTTCCTGTACTCCAGCCAACCGATGCCGGAATAAATCTGAAATCCAGGAGAAGCCAGACGACGGTGTTGCCAGCAATGCCAAGTCCAGTTCCAGTTCAAGTTCCTGTATCAGTTCCAGGAACAGTCGTAAATTCTTTAACAATGTCTGTAGCATCTCAGTTGGTCATGCAGAGTTTCAATTCCCTCCAAGCTATGAACGTTGCCTTACCGGTTCAGAATATCCCTCAAGGACCTGGAGATCACGGTGCAGATGATAAAGAAATTCAGACTCACCAGCTGACTAATCCAACTGCAGCTGTGAATGACCTTCATCGACAGATGATGATTACAAATGTTGAAATTCCAGCTGGGGGAGGAACTGTCAGAAACTATGGTAAAGACGTCTACGAGCATTATTACAACGGGATAGCGCAACTAGTTAATAAACCTGTTTCTAATTCGGAAACTGCTCATAATGCACCTCATCAAGCAGCAGTTAATACCAGACACAGAGGATCGAATTCGGGAAGCGGAAGCAGATCTGTTAGTAATTAATCATTTTTTCTTCCGTTCTTTTTTTTTTATCGGTCGTGCAGATTATAATATAGGCTTCATTTTATAATATGACAAGAAAATTTTTATCTTATCATCATACGGGACAACAATTATTTATTTACTATGTTACATAATTATACTTATATAATACAGTATGTAAAATATGCATCTATAACGGAATGTACGATTATGTATTTATGTATAAACTGTATAATATTTTGTGAAAATAACCGCCTTTTTCTTTTCACTCGTAAAGTAGAGGTAAAGAAGAATTAGACAAAAAAAATAACTGACCTAATATCGCGCTTGGAGATTAACCCGACAGCTAGGGACCTCTGTCGGGATGCTGGAGGAATACTTCATTGCATACATCGAGAATCGGGCAATGGCGTAGGCGGTGATTTAAGTGATAAATTCATTTTTATCACATCGTGGGTGGCAGCGATTTTCTATTGGCTTAAATCGAGCTCCTCCCACTTATCTGTTCGAAGTATATATGTATGACTACGAAAATACCAAGTGTGTATGTATAAAATGTACGTACACTTTACAGATTATTTATTATACATAGCACATATGTGTACAATGTAGTGATGATATCACCTATCCAAGCGTATAATTTCAACTCACATGTACATATTTCCTTTTAATCCTAATGTACATGGTGTATAATATATTTATGTATTTTTGTTTCTAAGAAAATCTCTAGCAATACGCAGGATATCACCTAAAATTAAATCTCCATGCATGTGGTAATAACGTACCTACGTACGCACATAAATGTTGTTTCACATAATCACGCAATTCATTCATTAATACATTAATTATAATTCGTCTCGTCCAATTACGGCACTGCTTTTCGAAAACGTCAAACCGTCACTCACGTAAGACAGATATCAATCCATTAAACGCTATGATAAATTCCGACCTTCATCTGTCTGGTTAAAAACAATTATTTCAAATGCAAATGAAAAACGAGTATCATCCTATATCCAGGTATGTATTTACGTATATCACGTTAATACGGAGACTTCAACGCTTTATAACAGACGGAAAAAACCTATGCGGGCGTTGAAGTCTCCGCTTTACACAGTACATCCATATGATACCTATGTGTGTATTTATCTGATTAAGAATAATTGTAATTGAATGGGATGAAGCTCTATAGGCAATAATTTAATGATACTGTGTATTGTATCAATAATTCTCATGGTAAGAAAAAAAAAAGATGAAAACCTGAAATTGATAAATTTCTGTGATTGTAAAATCTGCGAGGAGAGCTCATCGCAAAGAGTGTTCCACATGTATGTGCTTGATAATAATTCTCTTTGCAACTCTGAACTGGGAGTGTCCTTAAGTCTCGACCTCCTAGTTGGCAGGTTGAACCTCATCATCGATGTAGGCTCGGCCTGAAGTTACATTATACATTAATGTATACACCTACCTTTCGATAGAGAGAGAGAAATATATAAGCGTCTTTGGTGGGAGAGGTCAGTCGGCATCTCGCAGGTTGAAAGAGTAGGGGGGGATGAATTTCAAGAAGAAGTAGAAGTAGAAGTAAAAGGAGAAGAGGAATACAAAGAAGAAGAAGAAGAAGAAGAAAAAGGTGGACACATATCGGATATTATATATACATAGCATAAAATAAGTGGGGGATGGGAGGTAACGGCAGATATATATCTAAGAGTTTGAGTGGTGAGGAGTGTGTGATAAGGACTCTATATATCTATATCTATACATATCTAGATATACGTACATACCTCTACCACTACTACTACTGCTACTTTTCTCTTCCTATCCTACCAAAGGATTGACTCTGGAGATGGGCTAACTCAGAACTCGAGGTAGAGGGGCTCAGTCTCGCGACCACGTGCTCCACGGACGCACGGTACCAAGATTGCACGTATATCCGACGCGTTCTAATCCCTATAATATCATAAGGTGTAGCCCATCACGTCAGAATAATCATTTCATGTGCTTTAATGTTTCTTAATTTTTTATCTATTTTTGTTCTCTTCATTCAATCGATAGTGAAGAATTTTTCAAGAGAGGAATGGGTAAATGTCATCGTCGTCGTTCTGTGATTTTCAAAAGACAAACCAAATTATGTATGACACGATGTATATGATTACTTGCGACGATCATTTTACTAACCACGTGTAATAAAAATTGTGAATGCTGCAGATACGTAAATTTATATAAAATATACGTACGAATTTTTTCCTTTTTTTTTTCATAGAGACTAGAAATTAGTTTTATCAGAAGTGTTCGGATGTTTAATGCTATCCAGATTATACAAGTGATTACGCCGTTTCATGTGCTGCCGGAAAACATCGAAGAGGATTAAGACTGATTGAAGAAACAATTGAAAGATTATGTGCGCGTAAGAAGGTTTTCGAAACGAATGGTATGGTTGTATGGATGTAAGAAAGTGGAGACGACGGTTTAACCAAATCTGAAATAATAGATTCAATTATTGATTCACGATAATTCTCGTTAATCAATCGCGATGTTAAAAGGGACAGTTTTCAGAAGAAATAACATCGTTAATAACAGATATGCAGGCAGTATTTAAATTAACTACCGGCTATTTCCACCGCGAGTATTTAATCAGCAGCTGATTGGGGACACGTGTGTAATTTATAACTAAATAAATGAAATCAATGAAATGAACTATTAAATTGAAATTCAACGAGAATTCATAATGAGAATGTGATCGTTAATGATTGAATTCCTTCTGCACAATAAATAAGTAAATAAATAAAGAACCAAATAAATAAGTCGAACCGGTTGTGAAACATATAATTTTTAATAATTTCGAATTCGGTTGATACAATCATCAGGAAGGAACGTTCATAAAAATGCATATTATACCGCGGTATAAAAAATGATGACGGAAATCAAAAGCCACGGTGAATAGGAGGGCGAATGGACCTGGGGGAAATCCAGGCGGCGGGGGTCGCGGGGGCGAGTGCTCCAGGCGACGCTATTTCCCCTGTCAGGTGGTGGACCCCATCCGCAACTTTAACTTCCTCTACGGTTACACCTGTTTCTTCAGTTTCTGCTAATACTGACGTGGTGAGGATCATTTCCACAAATTTAATACTCAACACATTTCTATCCGAATTGACTCGATGACTTACCTATAGAAAATCAAAAATATATTCACAGCATAAGTTTGTTACCCAATTAGTATCTAAAGGGAGAGATCATTTTTTTGAAATGGAAGAGTTCCTTTTTTTGTTTTTTCTTGACTAGGATTTCGTACCTTATAGTACCTCTATGTATAACTATATGATATACAAAAGCGAGAATTGCGACAATAAATTAACTCGTAATTTGTGAACGCACATATAATACAAATTCCGCAAAGAGCTAAAGCGGAGAATATAACAAAGCGAAATTGCCTCGAGCATGAACTCCTGCGGGATGACGGATAGTAAGATGCGATGAGGATTAGATCGTCTCTGATGCTGTTGCTGCTGCTGCTGCTGTCTGCCCAAGGTGACACTCGGCGTCATGTGTTGGACGTTTCCGTTTTTTGCTCTTCTCCCGCAGGACATTCCTTCTCACACGTATATATATACACCTATATCCATATACACATATCCTCGTTTTAATGTCGTACCTACCGTTGATGTATAATCCATGGTGAAAATCGCAAAAAGTTGCCCGCAAAACGTACACGTAATATTGTATATTGTACGTACCATATATACCTAAGTATCTTCGTGGGTTTGTGATGCATTGCGTATGAAATTCTGGAATATAAGGAGTTAGGATGTGAAATTTTTGCAGGATGAGCCGTACCTACTGTAAAACACGGTACACTATATAGACTACACGTATGCGCGGCGTCTTTTCTTAGGCTTAGCTTCTTAATCACAATATATCATGGCGCCAAGTCGGCAGTAAACGCACATGCTGCTGCAGACTTCCATTGTGCTTGGCACTTTGGTTATATACCTCTTACCAGAAGCAATTATTGGTATATTACCGGGAACCGAGACTCAAGGAAGCCATTTCTTCAGCTTTTATAATACAATACCTGTACCGGCAGCTCATAGTCAGTGTTATTATACACCTATGTATGGTTGCCGATACTTCGACCACCATTTTGTCGATACTGTGATCGCAAAATTTTGCAATATTACCAACTGAAATGATTTAGAAATTTTTCAACCGTATTTATATAGACGTAACTTTCCTTTTATTTCAGATGAATCAGCTCTGCAGGGTCTGCGGGGAACCTGCCGCAGGATTTCATTTCGGAGCATTCACATGCGAAGGTTGCAAGGTAAGGGTGCAGTATAAAGCAACTCTCATTCAAAAAAGTAAAGAAAAAAGAAGAAAAAAAAAAATTAGGAGCGCGATGTATCCAAAATAAAGTACAATAAATTTAACATTGGTAAACGTTATTGTGTTTCAGTCATTCTTTGGTAGAACATACAACAACCTCGGTAGTATATCGGAATGTAAAAACGGTGGTATCTGCGTGATAAACAAGAAAAATCGTACCGCTTGTAAAGCATGTCGTTTACGTAAATGTTTAATGGTGGGTATGTCAAAGTCAGGTTCTCGTTACGGCCGTCGTTCAAATTGGTTCAAGATCCACTGTCTTCTTCAGGAGCAATCGAACCAGGTTCAAACAAGATTAAAACCTCCAAAACTGCCGTACGAAAAATCGTTCAATCCACTAGATGCTGCAAACAATAACAACAATAGCAACAGTAACAACAACAACACAGCAACATCCATCGGTAACAACAGTTACAACCATCACGAGAGATTGCAACAACAGCCAAAGAGAGAACTAGGCGAAATACAAACGCGGTCCGCATCACAAGTCGTTGATATTTTAAGACAACAATCTAATTCCGACCCCCAAGTTTTGAGACCCCAAGAACTTCTGAGGCCGGATCATTCATCGAGGTCATTTCCTATGTGGAGAAGTCCTCCATTTTTTCATCCAGCTTTAACGCATATGCAGTTATTAAATACGCCATATTTTCCGTTCCAACAACGTTTCATGATGCCCTACGTCGGTCACATGAACCCTCCACAAATACCTGTTAAAAGTTTGCTCGAAAGTTCCTCGAGCGAAAGTGTCAGTCCAAGGTCAACGCCTTCCCCGAAACCTGAAGAGGTCCTTCAGTCAGCACCGGGATTAGAAAGAGCTGAATCTTGCGACAAAAGTATCGCGTTTCTCAGGTCATTAGGACCGGAACAGGACGCTCCAATCGACCTGAGTATGAAAAACGCAACTGTGACGGGAGGTAAAAACATCGGTAATTCTGAACCGGAAGCCGCCACATCGGAAGAAGAAAAAACATCGGATACCGAAGACGAATTGGAGGGACAAGAAACTGAAACTGGGCCTCCCTTAGATCTGACCAGAAAGACATGATCTTTCTCATCGTTTCTTTTTCTTCATTGTATAATAATTATAAAATATTGTACATAGATTTTTTTTTCAAGTGCCAGTAAACCACGTGATATTTTATAATATTTATGTACTTACACATAACTATTAATTATTTAGATTCCGCAGTGATCGGTTATAGTTATTTTCACATCATACGACGAAATCTATCTTTTCTCTTACATTTCCTTTCGTGCAGAGTCTTTTGCGAAGTGATGAAAATTTGCCAGTCTTGCGTTCGATGGCCAGTGTTTTTTTTTTTTTTCATTCTCCAAATAAGTAATTTATTCGAGCGAGTAGAAGCTGATTAATTTATACAACGTGTATTGAATTACTCTAATAATTATATTAATTATTACGATCAGGTATGAGAGTGTAATACTCGTTGTAATTTATAGGCCAGTACAAAAGTATAAGAAAAAAAAAGAAAAGAAACAAACCCAAAAACAAAATTGGAATATACATGTAAGAAAAAAAAAAGGAAAAGCAATACTATACATAAACGTGCGTATGTATCATATGAAAAACTAATTGAATGTAAATATCATAATATAGTTAAATTTATTAATAAGTGGAATAAAAATTATGACACATTATTGCAATACGTAATCACGCATTATATATAATTTCATAAAATTTCGCCTGTCTGATATTTTTTCCATTGGACGATTGTTTTTTTTTACTCAGAAGGATTTCAAATATCTATGGCGTAATTTTAATTACGATTGGATCCTGATTCTACAGACCAAGCCGAAGATTCAAACGGAAAATTAGTCACCGATATATTCGAGGATGTAGTAAGAAGCAAAAAAATAATAAAATAAAATAATGAAGAGCGATAATTTTCGTTTTGCCCACGTTTTATGACACGCATGATGGTGATATGTTTTATGGTATATCGGATTCCTTGGGCGGCGTGTGCTGCTGATTTTTATACATCTATATACCTATACGTTAGGTCTTTTTTTCTCGTAAATAACACGCATATATCTATACGTGTATTAGGTATATAAAAACATGCAGTTACACATAAAGACAGACGAGTATATGTGCTTGCAACGTTGTCCAAAACTTTGGAATTATCGATCATATTCACACCTCGCTTTATACATGTGGAAAAAAAAAAAAAAAAATGCGCCTCAAGCTAGCATATAATTTTCATTACACACGCATTCATATTTGAAACATAGTACCATATTAATGTATCTTCTTATCATACGTATTGTATATGCGAACGTGTAAGGTTTTAAAATTACAACTTTAATCCTTCTACTTCACTTTATTTTATTTCAGTGTATTTCACAGCTCTCAATTGCATCTGAAATAACATGAAAACGTACACGAAGAGAACTGGAGAAGAGAAAAAAGCAATGCAATGCTTGGAGCGATATTTCTGTAGCCTGAAGTGAGCAGTTTTTTTTCTCTTAAATTTTTCTGTATTCCTTCGGTATTATAGTTCTGTTTCATTCTCGAAAATTCTACACATAATAAAATTATCATACTTCAAAAACAGGTGCGTGCGGACTTGCCTTATTGTTTGCTGTATAATATGAAAGCTGAAAGTATTGAGTTGAAGTAGGCAATGAATATCATCTGCAAAGTTGGTACCGATTATATTATCGTGAAAAAATAAGATGCGTGGGCCTTGAGGAATTTCAAAAACTCATTTGGTCTGTATAAACGTTTAATCTCCCTTACAGTATTTAGCATCATCGCCTCTCATCATTCTGTCGAAAAAATAAATTGAGATCATCAGAGACAATATTAATAATAATAGTAATGATGACGATGATGTTTACACATGCGAAGCTCATTGGAATCCGTGCCGATTTTATTTTATAGTACCTCATCACGTTCCAGTATTATACTAAGCATATTGGTATTTGAAATTCTGAGATATGTTTGAGGACTCATCTGAGCGGTCCAGATGGACGAAGCAAACCTTCACCGGTCGTACGACAATATTTACAGAGAGCTTATATATATACCTAGGTATATACGTACGAAGAGAGCACGAGAGTCAAATATGACACGAGTGAATTTTAGTCCCACATATTAATATTAACGCTATGGCGCTGAGAGCACTTGTCAAGAGGAAGTGGAGTACCTAGACTCGAAAAATTCACCGGATCGAGGAATAGAAAAAAGACATGTGTTGAAAAAAGAAATCACAAAAAATTTTCTATCCCCGGTAAGATTTCATTTTTTCATATCACCTTTGATATGCATATGAGATAGATGTAAGAATATCAGCGAAATGAAAAAAAAGAACACGAAAATTAAATCAGTTCGAAATCTATATGCTGTCTTGGATATTTTAATTACACATATTTATTTATCTCGTTTTCGAAAACGATTTATTCGAAAATTACGGTCTGACCTAAACGCTCTTTATATAACGATATTACAGATATATAATCGGTTTAACCGTTCGTTTGAAAAGCAATTAATTTTTACACACTTAATAAAAAACAACTGCATATATATAATGGTAGCATAGATTATTTGACCCAACATATTCGGGTACTTAACCTCACCTTAAGGCAATCATAAATAAAGTAAAATATAAAAAAAAAAACATTTCGAAACCGTAGTGGTAGGAATATAAATAGATATAAGTGTATATACTATACATACATCTCATAATCTAAGTCTCCATACAGCTAGTTCAGATATCTATAAATTATATTAATCGATTTCACGCGCACATAGATTCCAAAAGTCTCCCTTTGAAATGCTAATATCCGAAATTTTGTAAACGACATATTTATTGTAATGAACTCGGGGCCCCCGACAACGCCGATGAATTTCGTTTCCTTTCATATTTAGTTTCGTCTCATTCCCTCCGATCTGACCCCCCCCCCCCCCTTCTACCCCGCGCATGGTTGATCATTTTGAAACGCGGTTTTGATTCGTTCAATGTAGTTTTTTTTCTAACTTTTTGTTTCAATTTTTATTTTTCAAATACCGTTGATTCGGTAACGTCGGCGTTTGCATTTGGTTTTCCCCATCACTCATTTTCAAAAATAATTTCTAGTTTTTTTTTTTCTATTTTTCGATTCAATCATTACGTATTAACTCCTGCGCCTGCTGCATTTGGATTCCACAGATTCCTCATCGCATACCGATCATTTCTAAGATCGTAATCGTTGGAGATGACCATCGTGGTCAAAGTCAATTAAAACGCAGAATCCAATTTGAAATGTATACAAAACAACTTAATTCTTTGACAATGAAACTCTCAAAGGATTCATCATTTAGGAAAAGAGGAAGAGAGAAGAAAATTAAATATAAATAATAAAATGATACGTTCTTGTTTCTGAATTTCACTTCTGCTGGTGTCGATGCATTTCGGTTATACCTGCATGAGGCCGCAATGATAATTGAAGTTTATAATTTATTCGTGTATTTGAAAAAAAAACGAAAAAAAAGAAAAGACAAAGAACATTAGATAGTGTTACAGGTGCAGCTGTACAGTTGCAGACAGTTAGCAGAGCAAATATGGGCGTGACACGATTTCTTCTTGCAACAGTCGGATGAAGTTATTCATACATAAGTAGATGTACATTTAATATTTATCTAAACGTAAATGCACATACCAAACTTACAGCAGCGGACGATGCAAAAGAAAAAAAAAAAAAAAAAAATGAAATCTTTTCGTGCTGAAACTAAAAGAAATTGGAAAATTTCGACAAAATTGTCAGTCGTTCGCAATGGAGGAGACAAAATTTTTGTTCTAGGGTATAATTATCTGAGGTACTCGAAATATTTGGGCCGTATGGTAGAAACGATAGATTATTTAGTTTCTCGTGACTACGAAAGATTAGCGACAGAAAATTCAAAATAGTTACCAGTTAGGTTAAGTTTGATAATTTTCATCGACTCATGATCTTACCTACAGGGGACGACGCTTCACGGGTTGTGGTACCTCCGGAACGATCGTATACCTCGATAATATTAACCATCCTATTCCTCGGGGTCTCGCCCACTTAACCTCGTCGCATACAGCGTTACAAAACTCCTATAAATACAGAGAGAGAATAACTTAGGTATCTGCAGCTTTTCTGCAACGTGGCGATAGTATAATATGCTATGGTAGGTACACCACGATATATACCTAGATGCGAAAAATAACGTTGCACCGCCTAATATACCTTCTGCACTATCCGTGCATTTGTATATATGTATACATATGGTGTTGCTTATCTCTAAAACGAGTGGTTATTAATGTTCACATTTCACGGACAATAGTTTACCGGCAGTTGAAACGCAACTATTTTTTAAATAGCGTTCACATTTCTAACCGCGATCTTCCCTGCGGTTAGTATATACGTACACGTATACTAGGCAATGGTAAAGATATTCCTCGGAGTAAGAAAAACATTTTTTTCTTCATTCATTTCATTCATTTTTATGGTATTTTTCTTTTACCAACTACTGCGGAGACGGATAAGAAAATTAACTGAGCGGGCACAACATTTGCACACACACAGACCTACGGTGAGAGAAGATAAAGCAAAGCAACTTGCAGTACAGCCTCTAATCGATTCAGGAAACGAAGGTTGCGTTTTCATATAATTTAAAACCCTGCGATGCTGAATCCTGGAAAAAACGAAAAAACGCACAAAACGAAAAGCAGAGAGCGAGACAGAGAGAGAGAGAGAGATAATCAAAGGAAGAACTAAGAGTATGAGAAGCTTTATCCTTCAGCTTATGTATTTACCTACTCTCTAATTAGAGTCTGACGTTTTACACTTGTGAATCTAATTATAAGTCCAAAGTCGCTTTCATTTTTTATTTTTTTCACTCAATATACCGGCGTCATAATGTATGGTGTACAATTAAAATTCAATTCGATGAAAAAAAATTCAGAAAAAAAATCAGAAAAAAAAAAACATCTTTTCCTTTTTTCGTCAAGTGATCGTCTAACAAAAATTCAGTTCGCTCATAGAATATTATTCCACGCCATAATTATCTTTATGATTTGACAGATTTACTTGCGTGCGACTTGTCGCTTATTTCTAATTCTTTATTTTTTTTTGTTTTTTGATTTTATTTTTAGTTTATTTTGTCGTTTACTTTAACTCGTAGATGGGCTTATAGCGTGTGTAAGATAAATAGATGGAAACGGTAGGTACGTCATATTTTGAGTGACAGACTCGGTTCGCCTGATTGAATCCGCGATGGCGTATAATCAACTTGAGAAATCACTTATACCGAACCACAAACTGTCATTATATAAGAGTCTTAATCAGTCGCTGTCGCTCCTCTTAAACTCTACTGCAACGATGGATTTTTTTGAACTAAACAAATATTTGGCTAAATAAATTATTTTTAAGAAGAAGAAGTTTAAGTTGATGTTTATATTATAGGTATTCCGATATTTCGAGTATAGATTAGTAGGTGCGATTCGCTAAAGTTTTTATTACTCAATTGTATAATTATGATCATAATTAATATTGCAGTACATGAAATTTCTAACGCGATTAAATATCCGAATGATGAAATCAGGTAGGACAAACAAAATTAGAGAACGGAAGAAATAGATGAATAAGTCAGTAAATAAATAAATGAACATGTATTAACATATACGTACAACGTTAATTCAATTTTTTTTTCTCTTTCAATCCATCTTGGATGAAATATAATATAATATGTAATAAACCGGGGGTTTTTATTATAGAGCAGTTACGAAGGTTACGGTGAAGCGTGACGAAGATACAATAAATTTTCTGCAATTATCCTTAATTAATAAGTAACTTGCAGTAGTTAGCGGGGGGTGGCTATGCTCACAATTTTATTGCCGGTTACTGGATATTTAGGGACGCGTTTTCCGTCAAACAACCTCCACTACGGTGCACGCATACCTACGTGGGAACTCAGCTGTACAAGGGGAATATGCGAAACAGCCGAAGCAAAAGTTGAGTCAAAAGACCAAACAAGAAAACCGCGATCAATAAATATTAGATTTTATAGATAACCTCCAAGAAAAACACGTTTTATATTAGTGTACATAATACGCCAGTTTGTCCTCAGTAGATTATTATAATATTCAAGACCTAGTAATTATTTGCTAATTAGCATTCGGTGTCAGATCTCGCGACTACATCTCAGATTATTGATCGTGATTTTTTTTCTTTTTTTTCCTTTTTATTTGTTCACGTTTTCCGCAACTCATCTGTGGAATACTTTGCCAATTATTAGAAAAAAAAAAGAAAAAAATTTCGTCCGTCGAGTCGTTTTTCCAGTTATTACGATTTTTATTCATCTCGAAGTAGATTGCAGTCGATGCAATAAATTAACATTTTTTGGTAGATTTTTCGGAATTAAATAGAGCGAATAATGTTGCTTTTCATTTATTTTCTTTTTCTTTCTTCTTGAAATCTCGAGTTCGCAGGTATTGTAATACAGCACAGCTGAGGCCACGTTGTTATGATATATTTCATATTTTATGTTCTATGCATACGCATAGGTTACAATGAGTAATTGGAAATTGAGCGGGACGAATTCACGATACTTTATTAGGGTGCGTAAGTAGCACGGAATACATGTGGTATACATAGTTTATACACCTGACGCGATTATATATCGGTGATCTCTGATCGATTCGAGACAGTGGGTGGTCCAGTGGCTGGAAGTATGTGTATATGGCTGCTGGACCTTGTAGTGCGTGCAGCATGAGAGCTGCTATGGTTATAGGACAGTGTAAGTTTACTCTGCATGCAACAGGCAGCTAGTGTAGAATGCAAACCGAGTGACTCAGAAGTTCGAATAATATAAAGTTCGAGTGTACAAATGTGTGTTCATGTATTTGTCACACGATCGCCGTTGTGGGTATAATATTATTAGGTATGTAAGTAGGTAACGTTTACCGAACTATACTGCTGCAGCAGCGTTGAATATTTACTTTTCAACGTTCATTAATTTGATTAATTACCAAGATCAGATTACCGGCTGCTACTAATTTACATGTGTTATATTTATGGTCGCGATGGAAATTAAGTTGTTTCTTTCTCAATCGCGAAATTAATGAACATAAAATGATGTTCAACGATTTTCGTTTTTAGTGATCCAGAAAATAGGCTAAGAAAATTATTCTAAACTCTAACATGCTAGTTCGAATTGTTCTCCCCGTTGAGCTAGTGATTTTCAAAAATTTTTTCCCTAAATTATAAAACAAAGAATAAAGATAATTGATGGCAAATCGAAAGAGATAATGTTATCAAAGCTCATGGCGCAGGGAAAAGTTGGTCACGCAATCACGCGCAGAAGCCCATAAGCTCAAGGTTTATCACGATGTGCAACGGACATATAGAATCTTCAGCTTATCTGCCGATGCAAATTATTCGTACCCAGTTGGGATTTATCCAGTAACGTCTATCGATCGGAGTTCAAATATCGCGTAAGAATTGGCAAAATAAAAAAAAAGGAGAAAAAAGAAGGAGAAAAAAAACGAGAGAAGTGCGGAAGCCAGTTTAGCCACTCAGCACATCGGACGGTGGCACCTAATGCTTCGATCCTTCGATCTCGAGATTGGATCACGAAGATCTTTTATTTTCATTACTCGTTTGCTTCTCCATCTAGAATGCGCGACTCTGATATTCTTTCTCACTTCTCTTATACCGATGTGCAGCGCGAAGCTGGTTTAGATGAATCTGTAAAATTATCACTGGCTGGTAGCGTGCGTGGAACGTGCGTGCATTTTCTTCGGGTGCGTGCAGCAGCTGAAGTCGAAGTTTTCGAAGCTCACATCACGAAACTGCACATTGCAACGGCTAAAGAAACTGAATATAAAGATTCGAGCGGAGTCGACTTTGTATAGGAAACTAGTCGCTGAGCGAAACGAGATTTTTCACGAGATAAGGGAGAGTCGAACGATTCCCTCAGATATATCCTTTTAAAGTATATAATACAGAAGAATAAAACAAATAAAACATATAAATAAAATTACAGGACACCTGCGCTACAGTCTCCACACCTTATTCCGTATCCAGACATCACTATAGGTATGATAGTGCGGAGGGTCATGAATGAGTAATGTGAAATTTATAGACAAGATGAATAAATATCAGAAAAATTTACCAACTGAAATTAGCAACAGTCATGATTAGTCGAATCTATTCTCCTGCATATTGAGCTATGTATTGACTAGATCCTACATCAACCATACAAACGAAGAAAAAGTAAAGAAATAAAAAATAAGAAACAGAAAATAAAATTGAATGAAAATAAATAAAATCAGACAGGTTCTGTAAGGCGGTGGATTATCGATCGGATATATTTACGAGATAACATAACCACCCATTTAACTAACACCTTGTTCATACGCTCTTTCAAAGTTGCTGGGGGGGGGGGGGGGGGGGGGGAAGTAAAACATTGCAAAACTTGATTCAAAATCTCAAAAAAATCAACGAATCATTCATTGATTTATTCATTCATGATCGAGTGAAGCGAGCATCGCACACATACATACCTATAGTAGTTTTATGCTAATAGTTTGATGATGATCGAAGCGTAAGGAAATTTAGTGAGTAAAAAAATTTCCTGGGGGCTTTGGCTTCGATATTAAATGTATAGTACCTATGTACATGAAAATATATACTACATATAAATATATTTTTTCATGTATATAAAACCTAATTATCGTAAATATCTCTGTGCAGGCGAGGGAGGTGCCTTTGGCCTTTAATGTTAATTTAACTTGCCAGACGATTAATGATCTCCCGAAGTGGTTATGTACCAACTATCGTGCGTTTATATATAGCAAAATATCGTATCCTTTTTGTATGCACCTGGATTAGATTGGAACCTAAACCACGAGACCTCATTTGTTGAGAAAAATAAATTGCACAGAAGAAAAAAAAAGGATCAGTTAGATATGCTTATTACACGTGTGGTTTAATTGTTTATATTGTAATTATTATTTGGATGAGGATCGAGTGGAAGAAAAAGTTATAAACGAGAAGCAAACGGCTGCAAGTTGTTTTGCAGATGAGAAGAAGACGACAACTATGAAGATGACCAAGATAATAAACACATCATACGCTCAAGACGCTCGGAACGGACACGGAAGCTGCATATAAGCATTATATATATGCGGTTTCTGCGGCTGCATCTTGAAGCCATTTATACACCATACCACGAACCACTTTTCTGATGACATGGTTATTATATGTCATTTCACATTAGTCGCAATAGCTTCTTTTATTTTCTAATATTTTATGATACATTTAACGTTTATCTGAATTTCGAACAATTGTACTCTGAAGGTTGGGTGAATAATTCTTTTTGAGAATCATGTCAACGGAATCTGAACAATCGCTAATAATATTCGGCAGGTAGTTGGAATATTTTTCTTTAATTGCTCGACCCTTTTTAGAACCTTTTATTCACTTGTTTCGCGAACTATAAACGACGCTTTGCTGTTCTCGGCTGGCTGCAGAAGTGAAGTTGGCGCGCTGGGCTTGCTTATTCAACACGGTTATTTGGCGTCGGGCGCTTGAGCGGCTCACTTCGTTCCGTACGTTACAGTGAAAAATCGACTAAAATTTATTCAACGTTCGTAAATAGGTAGGTGAATCCATGATTCTTTATGTACTGATACACAGACGTAATGTTTTCGGAAAGCTGCCAAGCTAGGTGATTCCCCATTTTTTTTCTATTATACTATACCACTATTTCTCTATCGATCAACTTGACAAGATTATTTTTTTTCTTTTCATTTTCAGAAAACTTTTCACCTGCAGCCACCCTGAATTTTCAGCACCCTGAGGCTTATCATCGATGGGAGGCAGAGATTTATAGTACTAGTAATGAAAGTAAGTCACTTGATTTTGATTTTTTATATCGTGTCAATTTTTTTCTCTACCTCTTCATAATTAATTGCGGATTGCTGTTGAAATAATTAAACACCTGCCGTCCGTGTATTTTGGATGAATTTTTTTCTCTTAACATTGTTTTAGGTTCTGTTAATCAATAATTCCTTAAAAATGATAACGAACTTTCAACTCCATGATATTTTTCGTTCAATTTTTTGGGCTGCAACGGTGCCGGAACTTATGGCAACGGTAAAACCACACGCTTAATCGGCTCACATGGTTTGAATGATTCGGTAGTTTGAGGTGATTGATTTCATTTATGTCGATCAATGATGGGTAACTAATCAAGTGCCAAGTAGATGAAAAACGAACGGACACGACACCGAGACTTACACCGCGACCGGGAGCTCGAAACCGGAGTGGGGGTAGACGTGCTATCAATTATTTCCTATATCTGTAACGTTACGAGAAGTTTGGAATCAAGTTGAATACAGAAACCCTGGAGTAGCCTTTGTTTCTGTATAAATTTAATGAAATCGGTAGTCGGGGAGCTGATAAATACAACATATGGAAGAAAAACATGCGCCATGTCTTCGCAGGGTTACGGACTGGGTATTGCAGCCGACCGACGTGACACGTCTGATCAGTGAATGGAAATCCCATCGAATTTCACTGAAAATTTTTTATGCCAGCGATCAAATCTGTCCGAAAAACAATTACTCAATTGAAATTCCCAATTATTTTAACTGATCCATCGTACTGCGCCAATATAATTCTAAGACTCTTTACTTTTCGATCATCGCTCTTCAATTCTTCTTAAAATACTCCTCGGCTTTTGAGATTGTGAATCGTTGATGACCTGCAGGGTTTTAAAAAATCGTTTGCCGAGGTCGCTGACGTACCGAACGACTTCACAAAGTAGCGAATCTTACGAGTCAAGGTGTCACTATGGTATAGGGTCATATTTCATTATGCCCCGCGGAGTATCACATGCGGCGTGCCTTTAGCTTTGCACAAAATACCGCGCAGTTGAAAATATTCCCGCGAGAACTTCAGTGTAAAGGTCGTGCAAGAAATATCCTTGTATCCTGGATGTAATTCCGTCGGTGTCCAGGTTGACCTCCTAAGCGATCTGTACGGATGGCAATTGCTGTACGTGCAGACTGGAAAACGTGCAAAATTGCTGTTAAAAATTTCAAACGAGATTTTAAACGAATCATCACAGGATTTCGACATGCCCGTATGCCAATACCTTATTTCCTACTTTATTATTATCATTGTCGTTATCATTATTATTATTGTTTTTCTCTTACTCCCGCGAACAATGAAGTGGAGCTCGAGATGAGGATTCAACAGCTTAAGCGAAACGCCAATTTTCAAACGACGCAAAAATATCCTCATCTCTTTTATTGCAACGTCCTGCAGCAGCAGGTACATACAGGATACGAGAATCGTTTTTAACTCACCGTTAAAACGACCTTTGTAACGATGCTATGACGATCAACATTCAGAGTCAAGTCAAGCTATCTTATTAACACCTGCGGGCATCTTTCATACAACTTGTATATATGTATACATACATAATTGGGCACGGTATGTACAATTTTCACCCGGGTTCGGAAAATTTTTCAGTCTCCTTTGTACCGTTGTTTATTTATTTTTTTGTTAACCATATTTAGAACCGTAATATTTGAGTAAAATCTTCAGCGGTTTGTAACATTACGAACCGTTCGAATTGAGACGTCAAGTTCCAGGGGAAGCGAGTGAGAAAAAAAACAAAAACGAAAGGAAAAAAGACTCGAGAAGAATAATTATCTGCAAGACTTTATTGCATGCTCTTGCAACGGTTCGCGAATAATAATTATATGAATTATTGCGAATCATATGTCATATCAGTTAGACACACTATTATAACCGTATGTGATCTGAACCAGATATACATATATGCATGTACATAAATAGCACGTATTATATTATGCTGGGAATATATTGTCCAACTGTTCTTTACGCGTCTTTTACTCAGGTAAATAAAGACCATTCATTTTACGACCTGGGACTAATTTATAACGTGGTGTACTGGGATAGCTATATGGTTTCTTTATATATTTTAATCTATAATATTTTAACAGACAGATCAGTTCAGTCGGACCCTTTGTGCTTTAACCCTTATCCTTTGTAACGTTCACCTTTGACCTTGAAATACACAAGCTGTATTCAGACCAAGTCCTCCCTACACACCTTATAGTGCAGATCTCCTTCTTGTTCGCTAATTTAAAAAGAGTCGGCTTTTTGATTTATTTATTATAACTTCTTTTTTTTTCTATATATTTTTGCCTCTTGATTGTTTTAGATGAAAGTTTTGAGACGAAGATTGACGAGATTTTGTTCGAAATAATCCTGGAAAGGTGGATGAGCATGAATGTTCTTTTTATTTTCACTTTTTTCTTTCCTACTGTTATTTAACGCGTCGGTATAAAATTCGACGAAGGATTTTATGTCAAAAGCAGGGATAGGCTGATCAATTTCGAGTCGGACTGCTAACGAGACTATTTTTCATAATGCCAAGCGTTGCTGCGTTTTAAGTATGAACGAAGTTTAAAATATTCTGTTGAAGCGTAAGATTTCATGGTTGTGAAATTCTTGGTTACAACGACTCCTTCTTCTTCTTTTTCTTCTTTTTCTTATTTTCCTTATTCTTTTCTTTTTCTTTCTTCTCGCTACGTACGATGTACATATACATATTACCGCAGTATAAACTTGCGGCAAAGAGTGTAATACAGACAAATCGTAATCCTAGTTTCGAGAAATGAGATTCGATTAATATCCAGATGATCCTTGTCAAAATATAATTACTACACAACGTCGTAATCTAACGTCTAATCTTGACTAATATTTATCCGTGATGACCCTCCCTATACCTCACACCACATCGGTATACACGTAACCATATAACTTGCATATAAGGTACATGTTATGTATAAAATTATAGTAAAAAAGTGAAATTTTTGTCCGCTATATACTTTCGAAGTAACGGTGCGATTTTTTTCAAATAATATTTCATACCCATACGTACACGTATACGTGCGTTTATGTAAAAGCATTTTGTTTTTGTACATTTTATTTCTTCCAATTTATAATTCTACGTGATCCGAGCCCGGAATAGGGATATAATCGGTATATATAAGTTTCTGAACTGCAGAGACCAATTGTCAGTCGGACAAACGACGACCACGTACTTTATATTATAACGATCGCGTCACGGTACGATCGCAAGAATATTACAGCAGTTAGCATGATGATTGCTCGACGCAACGCCTTGAACAGGTTCGTAGTTCGCTGCCGCCTATCACCATGTAGCTGACTGACTCATATTATCGTACGATGATACCTCGTTACACCTTCCCACCCTTCGTCGAACTGTAGAGAAAATATCTTTGGAATAAGAAGAGGTACCGTGTAGATCCTCCTTCTATTCTCCTTTTCTTGTTTTTTTTATTCTCCTTTTTTTCTCTCTGTCCTTTTTTTATTTTTTGTCTTTCGTACCAGAGATCGAAGCCGCGTTAGATGCGATGTTGATGAGACCCGCGTAATTCCGTTATCTTATACCACACCAGGCTGAGGTATACTAAAAACGAACATGAATTGATAATCCCCTCGTATTATAGGAGAAAATGACCTGTTATTGGTGGCGATAGTAGGCGCGACTGAAAGGCGGGTGGGATCAACCCAAAGAGCATCTCAGCTTATGGCACAGTTGTATCATCCTAATGTCATTCGGTGAGTTCCATATTCTTTGTAAGATGCGATCACGCTTTGGATCAATTCTTTAGTCACGTAGAGACCGAGACAAAGTAGCTACGGTACGTGATGATCGATCGATACGGCAAGGAGTGTGAATATTCTTACTGAATCGGTCGTGGAAAAAATCGAATTCTCAAAGATACGTACGTCTTCATTCGTGAACCTCGGAAAAATATTTGCAGCATTTCTAACGGTTGATGACCGAAACACCCAATAAAACGGTTTTTCGACAACTGTCTTAGAATCTGAATCAAAAACTTAAAATCGAAACGATCAGCTAATTTGATTTCTATAATATTTTCTGGCTGCTTACGCGATGTCGATCATCTCCAAATTGATGAAATGATGAATATAATTACTGATTCAAACACTCTGTAATTCGACTGAATACGAGCTGAAAATTGAAAAAAAAAGTCATGAGAATACGGGGCAACCCTTCGGGGTGAAACGATCATTTTTGGTTCTGGGCTGATTGGTGGAGCGCGTCTTTTCTCATAGGCTGATCATTTTGCCCAGGTCCATCTTACCGTTTATCTTATAATGTGAGTACAACAATTTTTCATATTATAGTACAACAAATTACGCGAGGAACGTTCCATTCAGTTCCATCTGAACATCCCGCCGTACTTCCGTATACACATACTTGTGATTTAGGAACTTCGAGGCATTGAGCTCTGCAGCACCTTAAGCTCACGCTTATGTTGCTCTTACTGCCGCAGTATAACGATTCCACTCGCTCCGACGTCTAATTACCATACCAAACATTCACTTTATAATATATGGTCCCCCTATGCCACGGTGCCAACTACGAGCCGTTAATAAGTAGGTATTTAAACGGATAAAAGAATCGCTATGTGTCCCATGCAATATCTCCAACTAATGTATGTAATAGAATACCGCGATGGCTGCAGCGGTCACGTGACGATTCATCGATCAGTTATAAATGCACCACATACCTATTTAGGTATAGTTTAATTCGATCGATTTTTTTCTTTTTTCAAACTGCCATTTCATTTTTACTTTCTAGATTTTATTCCCCGTTGACCGCGACGATTACTGTGATTCTGTACCAATTGGAGAGAGAGAGAGAGAAGAAAAGAAAAATAAAAAAAAAAAGAAATCGGATCCATCGTCGTGACACGATTACAGCACACCGTACTGCACTGCACTGGTTGTAACGCATATCGTACCCTTAGTTTTTATGATTATCACGCGCTAGGCGTCGTCGAATGGGATATGAGAGGACCTCTTTTATCGGACCCGCGCGTTCTCATTGACCATTCCCATGTTAATACACGGTTATGCGTAAAGTATGAAGGCGCTCCGACAGTTTGCATAGAAACTGAGGCATTAAGGAACGGACCACCGACGTTGAGACTGGATAACCAACCAGCCCTCGTGATCATCCTCATGAACAATCTTATAAAACAGCTGACCATCCAGCTTCTATACAACGCTTTGAACTTCAACCCTATTCAACCTTTGAATACATACGCAACCTTTCCATGGAGTTGGACAGACGGAAGAACCATGCTGATTCCATAACCTTTTTTCTCTTTACTTTTTGCTTCGACTTTTGCTTTTCCAATGATCGGATCACTTCCTCATATTCGTAGTATATTTGTTCCTTATTGTTTTTTTTCTTACTCAGACTGAACTGCACAACACACGTTTTCAAAGACCCTTAAATATTCCATATTTGGAGTATTTCAATGATCGTTAGTCATCCAGTTGATTATACGGTATAAAATTCTTAAGCACTAATCATGGTGAATATGAAAATTCGAAGTTTCGTTAATGCTCGAAAAATTATTATATTTCTGTTCTTCATGCGGTACAGGAAATACCCTGTTACGATGCTCAATTTTTTTCTTTTTTTTTCATCTCGCTCTTTATACACGATTTTCTTTACACTGCCGCTTTCCGCTCCTCTTTTTTACTCTCGACTTTTTTATTTTCTTTTTTTTTTTCATGTGGCATATTGGGTGCGGATTAGTCGTGGGTCGTCTATTATCACCATGGGATACGTAATAAATGCTCTTCCATACATATTTCTTCTTTTCTTCTTTCAGAACTTAAAAACACGGATGGGATAACGCGATCAGAAATATGAACGGAAATAAGTTGATTCCGAAATATTATAGGCATGATAGTTGATCGTATATTTTGTACACCACTACAAATATCTTGAAACTTTACAAATGGAAGTTTTAAAAATTTCTTCAACTCGAAGATCCGTTCGCGCATGTCAGCCGTACAACTTTGACTCGCTTTCAGTTTTATTTATCCTCGTAATATACTCCCACGTAATGGTATCTGTAAATATATAATGTCCAGGGGAGTATCTGAGGGGACTGGAATCACGACCAGGACAATTTTCATCACGATCAGAGATCGGGAATCACGTTATGTGATCAAATTGTGCGAGCTTCTGCCGCGCCAAACTGACAGTCGGAATAAAATCTTGCAAAATTCTCCACGTCGGAGAGATGGAGAACAAGAAAAGAAATTAAAAAAAATGAATAGATGAAGTATAAAACTTGGCGAGAAAAATTAGATGGTGACATTTTGTTATTTGGTTTTCATCGTAGATTTTGGCAAGGCAAATGTACCCCCATATTTCGTATGTTTAAAACGAGGTTAGCGTGTATATATTTCATTCATGTATGTCATCTTAAGGTCAAGCGCATACGTGAGTTTACGTTCAAGTGAATTCGTGCATGACGAGTGTTCGGTATAGAATTTTGAGAAAGAGAGAGGCATAGAGAGAAATGTATAAAAAAAAAAGGAAAGCCGACAAAAAATTGGAAAAATGAAGATGAGTACAGGTATATGCAGTGCGCATTGGGCAAACATAACGAAACGAAACGAAACGAAGTTGGAGCTGAGTTTCACATTAATTAAGATTTCCTGTTGACTCTTGGTACCTACCTCATATTGTATATCTATACCCATATAGTTTGAGTACCTATGTACACTTGGTACATACATAGGTATATGCAACTATATATATGTAAACCGCACATACCGACCTTCTCTCTAAAGAGGTCGAACGTGTTAAGGAGCGCTAAGGAAGGCTAAGGAAGTCTATAAAGGAAGGCGTGTCACGTTGTAGAATTAAAAAAAACATTTTCTTCAATGCATCCCGACCGTTCTAAGTGGCTACGACATTCACAAGGCCCTCTTGCTAATTTTCTGCCATAAAGGATCCAAGATTTTTGAATAAATATATGTTATATACTCGCGTATCTACCTACGTATGTGCAATGCGCACGTACGAACCGAAAAAATAAAATGAGATAAAAAACTAAAAAAAAAATAAAAATAATCTCTTAGTGTACAATATATAAGGTGTAAAGTGAACCGATGTGCTTACAGAGCAGACGATGCAACGTACTTTATATCTCATATACTATTTAAACACACTTGCATACATATATGTTATTAATATACACGTATAGCGAAACAGCTTTTATACATATTTTTTTTCCTTTTAATTTTTTTTCTCAATACACGTACACATAATACACAAATTCACACGATCTACGTTAATTTATTTCACGCCCGACGTTATTTCATTTTATTTGATTCCTTCTTTTTTTTGTTTTTTTTTTCTTTCGCTTCTTCATAGACGTTCAAAATTTGTTTTTGTCGCAACAAATTACGAACACGTGTCAATTGAGGAAGACGATGTCGAAATGACGAGCAAACATTTTTTGTGGCGAACTTGAAAACTAAAAGAAAAAAAAAAAACCAACCAAAACAAAAATACAAAGAATTGAAAAAGTAACAAACGAAAATTGTCACCTGCAGAGAACGGGTAAAAACGTTGCGCGTTTTCGCCCATTAATTCCGGACGAGTTGGTATAAGAGGGCTTGAAGACTTGATGGTCCAATTATCGCCACGTATTTATTGTATTTGTTCATTAATTTGCGTCTGTACGTATACCATGTTCATGTGTATACATGTATACCTGTGTACGTATATAGCCATGTTCACGTTTTACGTCCGGTCGCGTGCGCCGTGCTTTTAACGAGCTGGTGCAGCTTCGGTATATTATAACCAACTCAATTCAACTTAACTCGCCCAGCTCTTAGTCTTACCCCGAAGGGCAGAGATCAATCAAACTTGTACTGCCCATACCTTTATAAAGGATATACTCCTCACCGCGACATCGAGCAGAATTAATTTCAAGAAAAATTATCCTCATATAAGATCGCCCGATATATAAATGCACAGTTTTCCATATTACACATAAACTCGAAAGAATTTGTTTCCGTTTTTTTTTTTCTCTCATATGAAGAAAGGGAAGAAAAAATGGCTGTGGGAAAACTTGGATATTTTTGAGGAATACGTTGACATTCGAATATTATTATTATTATTATTATTATTGTTATCAACCATGTTGTCATTTAGTTTTCGTTGAATTTTTTTTTCTCCTTTTTTTTCTTAATTTCAACCTATTGCAGTTGTGTGATAATTGGAAAAAAAAGACGATGGTCATCGGAATTATACTGGACGTATCGTATAGGATGTACGTTGATAATTATTACTCCTAGTATTATAATTAAAGAAATAAACAACAAAGTATGTGCTGTTTAATGTAAGTGTATAAATATTAGTGAATAAATTATTTATCGTTGACGGCTCGCTTAGTGAGAAACATTTCGGTCTGAACGCGTGCCGAACAAATTATTAAACTATAATAATCAATTCGTTAATTTTCATAGTGGAAATTATCATAGTTGTTAATTATTGGCGGATCATCGAAACGAAGAAATATTTATCTTCTATTTTTTGTTCCTCTCATTTTACTACCAACTTCGAAACCACAGTGTGTTTTTCATTAATTTAATTTTTTTTGAACTTTTTTAAATTCGGTTATCCTCGTTCTTTTTTTTACGTGCTACGACTCACATATTTTATCATTTTGGCATCTGGAACAAACGAAAACCGAGTTATACAGATTTTTCGAAATCTGTATTATCAATGAATTTATAAAGAGGCGTGTGTAGAGTACAAAACAGAAAAAAAAAACAATATTCGAAATGATCTGGATAAAATGTCCTTAGAATATTATTATTCTATGGTACGTATACACATGTATAGGTATAATAGGTATACTTAACAAGAGAAAAGTTTGAAATAAAAAGATATATAAAATTAAGGAAATTTTTTGAATCGTGGTACCAACCCCCTACTGGGATATATCTCTTACCTTACGCTTAAGACGTTTACGAGGTCCAAAACATTTGGATGTTTACGACGATACACATATATAGATATAGTATATCGTATAGGTAGAACTAAGACAATGACAGAAAAGATGAAAAAAAGAAGTAAGAAACTTACTGGGCTAGAGAATCGTATATATACAGGAGAGAACCTAAAGAACAGAGCTTCTTCTTTTCTTATTAATTGTTTCTTTTTTCTTTATATTATGTATTTTTTTTCTTTTTATCTCAAAGGACAGACGTCCCACGGTGTCCTCTGTCCGAGATGAGGTGACAGGTGGCGCCGTACCTAAATTATTAAGGCAACGCAAACGCATTCTTTACATACCTAGGTATTATATTATGCGTATGAGGTATATATCCAAATCTTATAATATACACTATTTAGAAAAACCAATTCTTCATCATCTCGTATAATTAATGGAGCTCACAAAATGCATGTAGATAAAACACCCTATTGTGTATGTATTGTTTCGCAGCTTGTAAAATTTCAAATGTGCAGTATACCTCTTACAGAAAAGAAAAAATATTGGGAATTCTCTGACTTTTAAAATCCTTAGGGATCATCGTTAAATGGTGCATTCACTTCCTGTTTCTATTGTGTACATATGTATACATGCTATGTGCGTATATCGTGTATATGGTATTTATGTATGTATATCCAATACCGCAACGTTGGTCTCTGCAGCACGCGCGGTTCCGTCTCTAGGCGATGTGGTCAGCTTGGTTCACTTCTTCCTATACTCGGTTGGTTGGTTGGTTGGCTGGTTGGTTGGTTGGTTCGTTGCAGGGGTTACTTGGAGTCGAAGGTCACGGCTTGTACGAGAGAGCGCGTGCCGGACAGAGAGGGCGTATCAGTTTGTGTCCGTAAGGCAAAGATGCATGTTCCATACATGATTCTATCCCTTATGTTCCCGTATCTATTAAATCCTGTGTCAGCTACTAGTTGTAGACTATATACAAATTATACATCGCAATTATTGAATTGTAAAAATAATTCGAGAACTGATCAGTATTCCAAGTGCAGGACATCGCGTCATTGCTTCGAACAAGTCGATGCTCCGTCATCAGAAAATATTAGTCTTAACTCAAGTTTGGCTTTTCTACACGACACGACTCGATAAAAGAGGCCGAGATCTTTATAAAAAAATTATTGATTTCAAAAGCGTCGTGCTTTTAGACAACGAGGTTTTTGAAACTTTGGAAATTGAAATAAAAGCTTCGTACAACAGGATTCGTTCACCTGTTCAGCCGTTATTCACATTTTTTAATTGGCCGGTTCCCTTTCGGTCGCCCTTTACACCACATGATGGTTATTATTGCATGAAATTAGATTAAATGAGGTACAATTATTATTAAAGATGTCACAGTAGGTAGGATACGGATATAATTTGCGGCGTGACTGTAAACAATTAGAACTCTGGTAGGAGATCATAATTGACGTCATCGCGTGATGTCAGGTTTTTGCTGCATATACATATATGTATACATCTAAAGCAAGACACCATTTTGAATGAATTAAAACTTGGTTGAATGTAAAACAGCAGCTGCCATTAAAGCTACCATATATTGCGGTTATGGGTGATGATAACAGTGCGGGAGGGACGTCGTATTTTGTTCGAATGATAAATTGAAAAGCAAAAGTAAGATCGGATCAATGATCGCGGGTGGGAAACGAATGCTTTCAAAATTTTTTTAAAATCGTCGGAAATTGGCCGCGAATGACGCGATTCGAAAATCGATGTTTACCTGTATATCACGAATTCGTAGATTTGCAAAAAAGAAATCCGACGATCCCTCAGGCGTAGAAACTATCTGATATCAATAAATGTAATGATTATTATAATTATTGTTACTACATCATTATAATCATTATATACCTATTCCCGATTCTAACAGGCGGCGCATTTTATTCAATATTCTTCCGTATAGTAATTATATAGCTGACAAATCGTATCGAAACGCGAACTGAATTTATTGTGGGTTAAAATTATCAATCTTACAATGTTATAATTATTAAATTCTTGACTCGTGTGCAGGTACAGATTTATAACATGCGGAATATACATTTCACATGTATATCGTAGGTCCATATAATAATACATAGGTCAAAGATCGCTGACTTCGATTACTCGCTAAAAACGATTTCATATTCATCCAGAAATGAAACAAAAAAAAATTAAATAAAAAAAACTAAGAATCGTCAAGTGATCTAAACACCGCGCCCGAGATATACCACGCGGACGACCCCTGTGGTCAAAGATGGAAACAGAAAAAATGAAGGAAAAAAAAAATAAACGAAATCTGATGAATCGGTTTTCATTGCATATATGGAAAAGCATTCCATCCTCAGCAATATATAATATACTGTGGCTAATATACTGTGGAGTATTGTATGGTTTTTTGAGGCTGATTAGATTCATGAGGCGAGGCATATAAACGCGGCAGCGACGCGCGGCGTGGCCGTTGTAACGTAGGTACGTAGATAGTACAGGTTGACTTGACAGGCAATACCAGAATTTCACAAGACGTGAGCATACATCATCAACGAACGCGCGCGGTCCCATCGCATCGGCTCTCTCAAGTCTCACGTCCAGACCTCAGGGTCAGCCGCACCTGATGCCCTGACCCATTGCTGGACGAAATCACACACCGACTTCTCTTCCTTTTTATTATTCTTCTTCACATTTTTTTATATACTCGGGTATATACCATCGGCATATGTGTATATGTCCAGCATATGTACGATGAACCAGCTGCCGCTGTTGAATGATGATGATATTTCTGCATCATCCTATCTCACGTGAATTCGTACCGCCGAGCACCTATAGTCTTTCAAAAGTAAAATACTCGCTTTTTTCTTTCTATTCGCTCATACACGTCTGTCGATCACGATCAGATCTTAACGCTGTTTCAAAAATATTTTTATTCTCGATTCAACGATATCCCCATTTCTATCCTTGTACTTGATTTTTTGTAGTCTTATTTTTTTTGTTGCTACCCTGCAGTGTGCAGCGATTGTTCCGGAATATCGATCACGATCGCCTGACCTTATTATCGACGTATAAAGTAAGATAGCTGTCGTGAATCAGAGTCACACAGCTTGATGAGTTTTGACTAAATTTTTTTCATAACACTTTTTTTTTTCGCTCAACTCGACGCTCTCAAATGTATGGTACCCGGGTGTAATTGTATGGGACCGTTTAGTCGCGGACATCAAAATTAAGACAGTGCAGTGCGGTTCTTTTGATCATTTCTTATATGATCCATGGGCGGATCTAATCACTGGATCGCATCGATCGACTGTTTGAATCGATTGAAAACAATTAACTCGAGAGATATGTATACATATAAAAAAGAAAGGTATATCAAAAGCGTTTACAGTGATCGGACTCATATTGTTGTAACAATATTATAAATATCTTTTGTTTTTATCGAAGCACAAAAGAATTTTTTAACGAAAGATTGACGACCGTGATTATTTTTAATATATTCAGACGCTTCGCGTCGCGCACCTCTGAGCAGGAGTCTTGAGTTTTTAAAGTGGTGCACGATACGAATCGGTCGTACTACTAACTATATTTGTTTAAACACATAATATAAGCGTGGAATTTTAAATCTATGATTTAGAAAACTGAAATAAAAAATATGAAAATGAAAATTTAGTACCCATCCAACCCGTGTATAGGTATAATACACGTAAGCAGCGAGTTGCACCTGGCGTTGCGTAGCGCGTATCGTGGATATATTCAGAGCCGTGAAGATGAAAGTACGTTTAACAAGTAGATTCAGTATAAGGGGCTGGTTAGACGGTGGTGGCGGATTCGAATCCATAACTCCTTTAAGCGACTGTCAAGCATCCTCATTCATTGCGGCAATTAAAGACTTGCCCATTAATCCGCGCCCAGAAGAGCTGGACGGATCTCGGCGGGGGTCGTTGTGCAGGCTCTCAAGCTCCAGCGCCTCGCGTCCTCTTATTATAGTATATAAATGCATAGGTATATCTACACATGCATATATGTATATGTATCTTTACATACGTATATACTACACCTCTTAAAATACCCCGTATGTACGTGTACATATATGTATAGTAGTACATACACGGTGATACAAAACTACGGTTGAATAAATAAAATGAAAACATGGCGTCCGTGTCACCAAATGATCACAGCGGGAGGGTTGAAACCAAACGTATATGGTTTAGTGTAGGTGCACCGTACAGCCACGGTATTCTTAACACAAACTCTTTGAGGAAAAGAATTAAAGAGCAAACGATTATCATGATCCGAGCGTATACACTGCGTACACTATCTTAATACGATGGGAATAATAAACGTTTTCATAAACTTTTTATTAAGAAGCTTTTACCAGTATTTCTTTTTTTCTCTTCTTTTTTTTTTCGCAGCAGAGGTAACGGAATTTATAGGTATTCTTCATCAAGGTGGTTTGGTAGGGAGATTTTTTTCATATCGATTTAATCATTGTACTTGGATTCGTCGGTTTTCCCTGCAAAATAGCCCTTGTAGCTACTTTACCGGATTTCAGCAGAATCTCGGATGCAAATTATTTTGTTGATTTCAGAGATTTGAGTCGAGACCACGCTTTCTACATATTTATGAGTAAAAATTATTTTATCTTATTCGGTCGGACTTGGTATAGTTTTGACAAAAAAAAAAGAGCAATTCATGCTATTTTTGAGTGAATGATGTGCACTTTGGAAACCGAAAAAATTGTAATTTCCACTTTGATTAATTTAGGGACTGAAGTATGCGGCGAAGTGGTCTTTTTAATCATGCATATTTTTTGTGTCGAATGAGATCATTATTGGTAGGGCAATTAATTTAGTTTTGTGCATGCTGCTGCAGGTCTCGAGAGGGAGAATATGGTAATTTGGAGTTTCTTTTTTGTTTTGGAAGAATTCTGTTTTCGTTATCTCACCTTTCGAGATGAACGCGTGGATTACGGTAGATTTTAAATAATATATTTCGTTGAAATGTTTTATTACCGTTTGTTAACCGCAACGCGTCTAGGAAAGAGCTGACATGGGTGCAGCAACTGTTGTAATGTGTCTACGAAGCGGACGACAAACTGCAGTAAACTGTAAACGATATAAATGAGGTACATGAATAAGCACTTTTACGGGAAATCGAAAAATAACGTACAACTATTAAAAAAAGATGAAGAAAACAAATATTTATTTATAAAAATGTATTCAGACTGATTGACGACAATGATTCTTTTTCAACAAGTCAAACTTTCCTATATATCTATACGATAAATTAAATTTTAAATCCTGTTCTTTGTCCTTTATCGTCCACCTTCAGATATATGTATTTTATTTTACACTCAATTCCACTGACGACCACGACGATGACGACGATGACGACGACGATGATGATCACGATCGTCGATTAACTTTGCAGCTCAAGGATCATTTGAAACAAAAAACAAAAATCAAATAGGATAAAATAAATAATAATATATAAAAATCAATTACTATAACCTCTGTGCATCGAACGTCCTGCCACGAGAGCTGCGATACGCTGCTGCAATGTCATCCAGTTTATCAACGGTGAGGATGTCTTTTCTGCTTCACGTCTTGTCATCGTGTCTACCTTGGTATCAAGGATGATTGCAATATTCTTTTCTCGTTTTTTGTTGTTTTTTTTTTCCTATCAGATGTACGTAGGTATATAATATGATAATTATATCGGATCGGTGACGGAGTACCTTTGGCATAAATTCAATCGTGAAAAACGCAACAAATATTGCAAACAAATTCATTGTCAGTTGCTCCCCAAAAACTCTTCCAATCGGTACACGTAAGTTGCATACATGTTTCCTATATATATGTATATGTATACGTATATAAACAATAAAAGTAATTGCAGTAACATTTCTGCGAGTCAATTACGCGCACTCTGACCTGAGACTCTGAGTGTCACGGAAAGTGAGGTAAAGTCACGTGGACGGCATAAACGTGACACGGCATGAAATACCCTCATAATAGGCGAAGTCGGTGCGTTCTCGCGCGCCGCCTCGCCGCCACCACCGACGACGCGACGATAAGGAACTCCACGATTACGTCGACTTGCGTCGGGGTTCTATGTATTCATATATATTTATATACATTATCATACATACGAAAAAAAATAAAATAAGAGAAACCAATAAAAACGAGCTGTATTATCAAAACCGCGTTTTCCGCGACATAATTTTCAAAGTCTCGTGCAAACCAATTCGATCGAATTGAAAATGACGTCATAGTATTAGAATGAAATTTACTGAAAATTCACTATATGATTCCGATCTCCAGAATTTCAATATTTATTACGATTGTATACGTTCACTATTTATTATCTCGTTATATACGAATGCGTAGCTAGATAATTATTTCGGAGCTATATACAAGCAGATAATCCTATAGTGCAGATAATTTGCGCGTGTAGATAATACGTACATATATATCTGAATACCGATGTATGTGTTGGTATATAATCTCATAGCGGTGTAGGGAAAGAGATTGATTTTCACACCACACATCGTTACTGCTGCTTCTGCATGCTGCTGCAGAATATTTATGTCTATATGCACCTAATACGTAACTTTCAACTGCATTTATATACGTATGTATAGGGATATATTCCGAGCAAGTAGATATATACGCCGCTCCGCTCGACGATGGATTGCCGGTGAATCAATCCCCAGCGAATCGACGAAGGGGATAATATCTCTATTAATAACGTAATTGCAGGTATATATACCTATACAGCAATATACCGATCGAGGTTCTTCGTAGGTTATGTGCAACATTACACAGAAAAGCTCGTCGCCATCCTCGATATCCAAGCCTGCATTTATTATGATTATCGTAACCAATATCCGTACCAGTATTAATGAATTTTTTCATTAAAAATCATCGATATACGATTTTCATATTTGTTAATTCGAATTAAAACCCCTATAATAGACTCGATGACTCGGCGGGGGAAAAATATATATACATACGTGTGTACATAAATATATTGTACATACGTGTACGTAATATTAGCCGCGGGTTAACCATTTAATATAAAACGCGCGGAGCTAAGAATTCAAGACTATCGTTCTGAAAAGAGTCACGCAGCGGGAGACAAACTGGAGGTTTTTAACGACTCATTTGCGTCCCTTCCCATGTTTACGGTTAAACTGATCAATTATTTTATTTTATTTTATTTTCCACTCTCTCTCTATTACATACATACATACATTACCATACATACGCATGTATATCTATGTACCTGTACGATATAAGTGCACTATGGTTTCAGTATGTTTATTGAGAGTATCACGTTTCTGTCCCATTTTCTAAACCGTTATTTTTCCCTCATTCCTACATATATATACCTCAGTTCCTTCCTCGTTTTTTCACATTTTATTTCATACACTACTCTGTATAGATTCTCATCGATCTAGGCAATATGGATATGATTTTGGAACTGGTCCATGATACAGTTCGAACCAAAAATAAAATAAAATACAAAAAAAGAATCAGACCGATCGACTCGCTCGGAACTGAAATACAGATGATATCGTTTTACTGAATTGAATTAACAAATTTTTTCCCTTCCGAAGATTCTCTTATTATAATCGCGGACTTTCGTCCCGCATGTTCGGTAAAATTGATATTTCTCATTAAACATTGAACGGTTTTTCACTGTTTCACGTTTCTTTTTGTAAAATTTATATTTCACTTACTATAAATAGAAGTGTTGTTTTGCGGTAAGAGCCTATAACTTGGTCTCATCAATATATATGAATAATATAACCTTATCTTTACGACGTACAGCTCAGCGACTTGCTCGCGTCTTTCTATAAAAGAGCCTATAACCTAGCTGTTGATGCTATTGCCGTTGCTGCTTTCCTTGGACTTACAATTTTACAATTCTTCTGAAAGTGGCGAAGCACGATGCTGGGTCAAACTCTGGTATATAATAAGGCAAGAAACGCGAGAAATTGTGGATAGAACGTTACAACTTTATAATACGCATTATGGTCATTATATCTATATATACAATATTTTACGACTTTAGACAACTTGATCATTTCAGAAGCGCATTAGTATTATTATCATCATCGTCATTTTTAGTCATTTTTTTTATTTGTTCTCTTTTTTCAAATGTTATCCTATTTTTTTATATTTTTTTTTTTCAACCATCTATCGCTGTTCTATTCGTTCCCCCCCCCCCCCCCCCCGTCCTTATTTTTTCCTATTTTATTCACACACGCGCAATGAATGTATATGTATATATATTTCTTTATATAAATTTCTATATACTTTATTTTTGCACAGCAATAAAATAAGAAAGAATAAAATGTCCGGCAGCGGATCAATGAGCAGAAGCGACCCTGGAGATATTTTTCTCCAACCGACGACGATCTGTACAGAGGGGAGAAGATGCTGTGCGCGGTATACAAATATACATATGATACGATGTTTATGTATACCTACGATGTATCATTTCATTGCGAGAAATTATAAGATTTTGATTGACGATCTTGTGGGTAACGATCACGTTATAGTATAATGGTAGTAATAATAACAATAATAACAGTTATGAAAATAATAATGTACGGTACATTGCTAAGACAGGGTGATACGTCGTATGATAATCATATTTGTATAATAGTTCGAGCGTTCGTGTATATGATAAAATATCACTTGCAATGTTCGATCGAATATCAGAAGTCTGTTGTTGCGATTGGTTGTCAAGTCACGCAGAAGGTAAAGAATAAATGAAAAAAAAAAAAAAAACAACCGAAACGTAATAAAGTTTAAGAAAGAAATATGATTACGCTGCAAACTTTTTTTTAAATCGAATCCTTTGATTTTTTGCCAAGCGAGAATCATGATCTGACCCGATTAATCGTAAGAAACTATGTATGTAATGATATTATATATCCTATCGGTATTTCGAATATATAAATTTTGGAAATTGAATAAAATAAAAAGAAGAAAAGAAATCGATGTAACATACTTGACAATAATTTATTGATATTTTTTTCTTTCTCTTTCTTTATATGAATGCAGTCTGGAAGTAAAATAGTTATATCGGAGATATCGCGAGTAATTGTATGCAAATAAGGAATCTTGAAGGTATAAAATGAAAAAAATAAAAAATTGATGAACGTCACGACGTCGTTTTTACCGATGGGTATTTTCAAGCCAATCAGCGTCTCTCATCAACCCCGTATCCTTAAAAAACAGTACAGTGATCGTCAATATTTCTAAATATGTTTAGGAGATGATGTTTCATTATCATTAAAATACCTTCACCTTATTATGGATTTAGTTAAAATGAGAAACACTGGTTACCAATTGATCCTTCGGGTCAATGAAGCGCTTGAATTATTACCATTGACAGGTGTTGCAGTATACTCTTCACTTCGAACTCTTACATATATGGTCATCCATGTATTATACATACACGATCTGTTGCACGGGGTGTACTGTTTATTCAACATTGTTCGTACGATCTTATTTTCATCTTCTCTTCCACTGAAAATAATAATTGGATTATTCATTTTTCTGCAACAATTTCTACGGATTCTTGTTCAACATTTTTCCGTATTTTTTCTTCTCAACCCTTCGGAAAAAAATTTTTAATTTAATCAACGTGAGGACAAATTGATACGGCGAGATGCGTGAATAGGTATAATGTAATATTCGCGCATATATGTATTTTGTATATTACATATCGTTACGTACGTAAGCTTATGAGCGCAATGATAAATGTGAAATTCATAAATATAAATGAATCTACCTTTCTTGAATGATATCATGATAAATGGACGGTGCTTTTCTAACGTTTGTTACATACCATACGCAATATAAAATCGCGCGTGCGCGAGTCGCGCTTTTATAAATATCACAAGAAACTTAACAGATTGCAAATTCTAATTTTTTTCACCGAATCGTAATGATCCGGTAGAATTTCGAAATGAAAATTTTACTTTTTCTACCCACCTCGAGGAAGGAAAAGAAAAAAAAAATACGTATGGGATATTGTTTGAAACTTATTTCGTGCAACATACATAAATTTGTATAAATGAATTAAATGGATGTGTAATTTTTTTTTGTTTTTTTTTGTTTTGTTTTTGGTGCATCGTACCTACCTATGGGTATCATTAGAGTCAAAGTATCATATTACCCCACTAAAGTGTCTCTATCTGACCAAATAAACTTAACTTCTTGATGTCGGATTAGTTTACTTATGACGTGTGTAGGGATCAGAGTAGAAGGAAAAAAGAGACGACTGACCTGATCCCTACTTGCTTACTTATTTTATACATACAGTCAAATACGTGTACATGTGTATATTATACTCGTGTGGCCGGTATATAAAAGTCCTTAAGATAGGATCTGGTGACATTCCAAGCTATTGTTTATGCCCCATGTATATATACGCGTCTAGACGTCGTCTCTACGAAATCGTTGTTATATAACAACAAACAACAACTAGCTAGCTAGACTTTAAATATTTTAATTATTTTAAAAATGTGTGGGGGTTTTTTAATTTTTTCTTTTTCTCAATTCCATTCGTTTTTTTGTTTCTTTTCCACCACCAAACGACTGGCGCCAACCCCGTGCATCTGTGTACGTGTGGGTCATAGCTGCATGTTCCAAATTACGAAGGAGTTAAAGTTCTCTGGATGAAAATTTTTTTTCCTTTTCTCATTTTATCTTTTCTTATCCTTTTCCTCCACTCTTATCGGAACTGGAATCAAATTTCTACAATCTTTATGTACCACACCTTATACAACGATTTCTGGGGAAGATATACCATACCTTGTAATATTTATTCGGGAAATTTTTAGAGGGTGTTTCATTTATTTATCTTTTTTTTTCGTGCGTTAGTCTTCTCTTTTCCGGAATAGTTTCGAACAGTAATAATTGATCCAGGAATTATCTTGACCTTTTAACGAGATTTATTTGGACGAAAAAGAAAAAAGAAAAAAATTTGATCGGTGTATATAGGGTCTTATGGCAAATATATATATATGGTATGTATTTATACTTGTGTTACTGATAATTTATTACTCATATCTTGAAATGAATTAACCTTTAACGGATTCTAATAACTCTCTCCTTAAGTATTCTTGGGTCCTAAATATATACATATATATACATAGATATATGTAAAAGTATGGTACATGATCGCGTATATACCTATGTATGCAACTATTATTTGGAAAAAATGTCTAAGACGGCGAGAAAATCTCGAGAGGAAGACGGAGATCGAGAAGCTGTAAGCTGATTTTAACAACGGTAGTTGCTGTGACAACCCGTTCGCACGTATCATCGGTATATACATGGATACGATAATATGGAGATGCGAAGAGAAAGTATTTTGTACTTACATGATTCTCATTACAATTCGAGACATGAACTACCGAGTTATACATACACAGACGCATTATGATCGCGAGTATAATATACCGAAGCTATGATCATATAACCACGTACACATTTTTCATTTTTCACCATCGCGATTTAGTTATCGTATATAATGTAAAAACGGAAAATTAATCGCGAGTAGATGCAAAAATTAATTGACACTGAGGTGACGAAGGGAAGATTGAAATCTCTTTTTACCTTTCCGTAGGTAAAATTCAAACAAAAGATGAATTATTTTTATGTCTCATTTTTCCGAAAGAAATATCATGCAAATTCGAGGGACTGGAATTCAAATTGATGATAAATTTATATCAATCAAAATGATTCGAGATAGAAAGAGAAAGAGAGCGAGAGAGATCAAGCTTATCATTTGGATTCCTTTGATCGTTTTTTCTTTTTCTCCCTGTTTCTTTTCTTTTTTTAGGAACTCGTGTTGCTGTTGCAGGCTGAATACTCAATTAAGTACTCAATTAGCCGCGCGGGCATGTGTGGGTATCATGTACGTATACGACGTAGTATGCAGTTTGAGAATGAATGATTCGCGAGAATTTTGCTGTATATATGTATATAAATGAATATAAGCTCGCGTATAAGACACTTATAAACTTCAGATCTTACAATGCGGATTATAAGGTCGTTAATATCTCAAACATCCCGATGTGTAAAGCTATGCAACGTAGAGATTCAACGCAATATTATAGGGATAGAATTTTCTCGTTAGATTCTCGTACACATGCGTATCTAAACTCGCATTTGAGTTACATATACATTCGTATCTACTTGCGTCTACGTACGAACACGCATGCGTTGGTATGCACATGCTACGCTAATTACGGTAGGGGAGTCATTGCAGATGATGAAGTACAAAAGTCATCTGTACCTCTAACGCTGATTAAGCATCTTCACGTCTTCATTAGACGCAATCTAATAAAACCTTGAACTATTTCACCCCGTGCATGGGATATAAATATATGGGATACATACATACATTATATACACGGGTATATACTCACATACGCACATATATTACATACGTATGTGGGTCACTCTTACGAAACATTCTCTGACTTTTTTACAACTTTGCAATTTTTTTTAACACATCGATTCGTTCGATCGCCTCACTAATTGTAAAAAATCCGCGAATCATTACTCGCCCCATTTTTTTAACGGAAGAATTTTTAAGTTCGAAAATAAATGTTACTAAATGTCCGAACGTGCAGGTGTATCAGAGTTTTCAAGATTTAACCATACTTGGAAGAAAAGTTATGTTTATCAAACACTGTATATGTATAGACATGAAATACATATACATTTATAAAAATGTGTGGTTCATATCATTGAATAGAAAAAAGTGATTTCTCACACATTTATTAGATTCTTTTACTTTTGCTCGTCGTTGTTTTTTTTGTTTCTTTTTTTCCTCACTATCCGCATGATAATTAGTCGTAAGATTGGAAACAAGATTCAGGAATGAAAGAAGTGATAAACTACCGTCTGCACGTACGCTAATTCTCGTATATGTTATATGTTATATGTTGAAGTTGAAGGTATGTTCGTACATATACCTATACCTTATGCAGGAGAATTTATATGCCGTACACATGTTATTCTGGATGACGATATATCGAAATAGTACTTTATGTGCACGAATATACAGTGTTCGATTTGTGAAATTTATAAGGAAAACATATCTCAATCAATTGAAATTCTATTTCAAACGAAATCTTCAAGACACGCTGATCCTTGAACACCCTATAGAAGTGTATTTTGACTAAAAATCATATTAGCGATTTATATGTGTATAATGTATCATCGTTTGGTAGCATCGATTTGGTTTTAAATAAAACTGAATTATTGTTAATAAACGTTGTGATTAACTTAATTAAATACCGTAACTTTGAATAACCTATGAAATTTATTTCTTAAACTTCTTGATTTTATTTAACGCTAATATATAATGTACCGTATACTACAGTATATGCGTGCAGCGGGGTCAATTTTATCACACAGTTTTTTGACTTTATCGTGCTTCTATTTTGTGATATCTTTTTTTTTCTCCTCAATTATTATTATTTTTTTCTTTTTTTTGGTTTATTTTATTTCAGTTTTATTTATTATCGGAGAAAGCAGATTGCGACCGTGTGGATCACCTGAGACTAATAAATTTGTATGAAAAGTGAAGAAATTTCAACTTTCTAAGATTACATGTATGATGGCAATGCGAGAAACGATCAACTAACGGATTATCGTGATACAGTTTGGTTATAATTAGGTTGTAATATTAATGTATACCGTTATATCCTGATTCGTTGATGTTTCGAACGTGTTATAAGTTGGATTTCAAACGAACGTAAAGAAGACGAAACAAATTTTGTGAATAAGAAAATAACTCTGTGTGCACGTAAATTTGAAACGCGTGAATTTTCGCGTGGTAAGTTGTTCTTTATTTATTTTTATTTTTTTTCTGATTCTTCATTGTTCTTTTCTGGTACCGGCGTACTCGGCGTTCCATGTAGTTGCGGATATTCTTGTCTCGATTATTTCTAGGCTTATTGTAGGGAGTTAAAAACGTGAACAGGATATTCAGGGATCGGTATCGCACGTGCAGGTATGGTTAGATCGAAAGATCTGAAGATCGTGCGCGATAGCAAAAGATAATATCCCGATAATCTCAAACCATTCCAGCGGCTCAGGTCAAAGGAAACTCACACCCGCGCAAATAAAATTATAAGAAGACGCTCAACTATGACCTTTCAAATTCTCTCGTTCTCACTCTTTCGTTCTCATGTAATATTACTCTCTCTCTTTCTTCAGTGAAATGAAACTCTTGGAGAAATTAATGGATCATCATTAGCTGAAGATTACTTGTTCGGAAAATTCTCTCAATTACAAATAATATTGAAGAAAATTAAGAAAGGTCTGCCGGAGCATGGTGGAGAGATGTCTCCACCTGCTGGCCTAAATCCTTACTATTTTTTCTAACCTGACGATCTAGACCATTTGAATTATACCTGCCCATTGAGAAAAAAAAAATTTTCTACGTTATGCAATTCATGATTTACCGAAAATATTCATGAGATAGGTATAACATTAGCTTCACTCGAATGGATTATTTTATTTACTTTCTTCTTCCTCTATACTCATAATCCAAATTGCACACCTGTCGATCTGCACAGCGGGACGCTTATTAATTATCATCACGCTGACTGACTAATTGTAATTAGTATAGTATACATGATAAAATAATTTGAAGCGAAGGAAAAACATGATTTAGACCTAAATATAATATTAAAAAACAATACATTCAGGTATTCATGTAACTTTTAATAGGGTTTTCGAATTTCCTTTTTAGAATCTATGTAATAGATCGTCGACTTGCGCTTAACGTTATTGCTATAAACGCGTGGAACGGCGTTATTCTTACTGCCATGCATCAGCAGCACGGCTGTTCTTCTTATATTTTTTTCTTTTCTTCTCCTTCTTCTTCTTCTTCTCCGTCTGGACTGTCCGCGCGGTCAAGTCAAGCGCGACCATTCGCAATCTGGCTGCGAATCTTGGGACGATTTGTCAGCAGCCAAGCGGTCCGTGTACCGCGTTATCAAATATATATCGAACACTGGTCAGCCAGTCGACTTGTCCCTGTATTTACTGCCCTGTGAACATCTCAACGAACCTGAATTCTCATTTCGATTTATATTATATTATATCCTTTTATTTTCAGATTTCTATACGCAGCTATACTCTGTCTCCAGCTTCTTTTTCGCCTTCTCTATATACGCGAAACAAATAATTAAAACAGAAAAAAGAACATTGGAAATCTACGGAGATGCTGCCAAGTATAAACCTACGATTTTAACTCGTGGTAACAAAAAAATTCATTTCTCATTTTCAAAATACCGAAGTAACGTGCATCGGGCAGTGAACAGTACGGGCTTCGACACCAATTGTCCCGCCCAGAAAAGAGACTTTTTTACACGACCGATCAAAAAGTAAGCGCCAATCGGAGCAGCGGGATAAAAAATTAACGCCAAGTATCACGACTCACCAAAACGTACAGGGAAGAAAGCTAGATTGCGATGTTTAGATAATTCGTACTGACCAATCATTCTGGAATGCTCGTTTCGCCTTTGCGGTCGGAGTGCCCAAAAAATTTCTGAACCTCTCCCAGTTGATGATAACTTCTAGTTTGCGGCCAGATTTCTTCCTTTTAAAATTGACGGTCGAACCAAAAATTTGCGATCCTAGTAAATTGATTTGAAGAAACGAAAAAATTCGTAGAAAAAGTAAAAAGAAATAATAATAACCCATCGGAAACAAAAGATCACCGCCAACTGAACGGGGCGCGGAAATCCGATCGGTGTTCATATTTTGCTCATTTGACCGTAAGAAGATCGACTAGGGAAAAAAAAAATGAAATTGAAAGAAGAAGTCGAAGAAGTGAAAAAGGAATATAAGGATAGTTAGCTGCAAGGCGTTTTCTGCGTGCGTGGGTTGTGTTGTTACTGTATATGTAGATATAAGACGTTATATGTGGATATTTACTTGTACATAGCGATCGTATGAGCAGACTGAGGTTGCAGAAGGCTAAATGAAATTCCCGTAAATCAATCATTTTCAATGCGTCTTCTTCGCTTATAGTCGTCGTTCGGTGGGTTAATTAGTTACTCATTACAGGGATTATTACTTCCTACTCGTACGGAACGTCTTAAGAATCTTTAGTATAGAAGTAGCGAGCTTTATAACACTTCGCAAGTATAATAGACTATAGATTAGTTAAATTTTTTTCTTCAAAATTATGTACCCGATTATCCTCATTTTATTTTCGCGTACACATTGTGACTCTAGTTTTTCATAAAGTGTAACAAATGCACTGAATGAATTACATAAATTCATATATCAGAGTCAAATAAGGTCAAAGAAATCAGGTACGAGTACAAGTTTTGTGAGGGTGCGGAACGACATTCGGTCACAGGAGAAAAAAAAACAGAAGAAATGCCGAAAGGAACGACAATTTATTACACACACTCAACTACTCGGGAAGAGAAGAGAAGAGAAGAGAAGAGAAAATCCAGCAGCACTAGCAGCAGGTGCAGCTTGCAACAGGGGAATGAATTTAACCTTCAACCCCATAAATATATCGCTCTACGAAAAATCTTGGAACTATCTTTTGTAGGAAAAAAAATACTGGAGCTAGATTATATTGAGATATACAAGAAATGTTATGGGGGTCGTTGTATACATACGCCTGCAGCTCTTGAGATGCTGGCAGATGTACAACAGAGGCTTATTTTATTTTTTTTTATTTTTATTCATTCTTCCTTTCCGAATGTCGTATATTTCAGAATTACCGCGATTCAGTAGCTTCTGTTATGCTGCTTATTCTTTTTTTTCTACTTCATTTATTCTTTTCGAAAGTTTTTTTTTTTTATTCCTAGCTGCTTTATAATTTCATCAGCGAAGGTCTATTCTGGGTCATGATACGTTCGTATTCATATTCCATTTTTTTTTTTCTTTCTCTGTTCATATCGCGACGTGGAATTTAGACTTTAAGGTATCATATGTTATACGGGATGCAGCCACAAATTTATTTATCGAAATTGATGTTTCTAGCTACTTGAATCGGATAGAGAAATTCAAAATCAAGTCATTTATAAGCCTGTTTTGGATTACGTATACACATGAGAACACGATAAAATCGTATGTACCCTTATATCCGCGTCTTATTAATACATAGATTATAAAATGTATGTATAGTGTACATTATTATACCACCTGTCGTTCTGTAAATTATCCAAATGGAGATTTCATTTTTTGAAAAATGCTCTGCGGTCGGTTTTTTTTTTTTTTTTGCAATTCTGATTAACGGATTAAAATTATGGAAGTCTGTTGATCTGGGAGATTTTGGATAACTTCTCCGAAAAAATCCGAATATAAACAAAAAAAAAAAGGATAATCGTGATTTATGAGTATCAAAAAGTTCAAAATTCGAATGAACTGAATTTTACGGCCGGTTAAATTATTTTGACATCTCAATGATATATAATAAATAATTTCGCCGTCATGTACGATGGGTAGAACGTGTTAATTTTTTCTTCCTACCCGCGTCTATGTGGAAAATATATAAATAAATTAGGTGATTGAATCAAACCTGGAGTTTTGTATTTGTTTTTTTTTCTACACGGAATTTGGCAAGCAAAATTTGTTAGATATTGTATGAATATAAATTTCAGTACCGAATAATTGAAAAAAAAAATTAATTAATTGAATTCATTATCCGAATCTTAAATTTTGACCGGCGACGACTTTGAATGAATTAAGTATAAAGTTTTATCACACAAATTAAACACTTAGTACAGACGCAGTGTAAAGATAATCCTCGCTAGCGCAAGTAGCAAGTTCTTTCCATAAGGAAATTCACTTAGGACTTAAAAAAGACTTAAACTTTCGTTCAGCCACTTAAGTATAGATACGGAATTGCTATAGGCGCGGCCGTATAACATGTACAAAAACAAAACACACGTACCCCGAAATAAATAATCCGCTCTGGAATACCATGAGATTTATTGAAGAAAAAAATGATACCATGAAAAAAAGTTGACAACTGCTAATGGGATCATTACGGTCTGTATTATAAAAGACAAATTTTGGAAATTGTTGAACTCGCGTTTCTCGATCACTCAATAATGACCATTTTTATTCTCCACGCGCAGATTCTATGGAGTGAAATTGCGCTAGCTAGTGTAAAGTTCATTATTCTTTCTCACCTTTCAGGATATCATCGGGTAAAGATTTTTCCGTCATATACATATAAATAAAATATTCTTCATACGTATTTAATGAGTATGCGTAACTATACGTATATACGTATACCTTGTGAAGATAATTTTAGTTAGTAGACATTTCCTCGGGGACACTAAATTCTATAATCCCGCGTAGTTTAATGACACGGTGCCTCTGACACGAGGCTACAATTATTATCTCCGGAGCGCGCGCGCGCGAGTTGGGACCTCAAGGTGACGTCACAACGGTGCCTTCTCACGCCCTATGACCGGGCGCCACGGATCACGATAGCTGCTCAGGCCCAACATCCACTACTCAGCACGAGAACCACGTCCTACTTTTCACCAAGCGATATTTATAGCCGTTATACTCTTATTATTTAACCCGTAATTTACCTCCCACCTTCGGTTTCTTCTAGTTTCGATTTTTCTTTCCTTTTTTTTTCGCCTCTTTTTTTCTTTATCATACATGCGAGTAGGATCTTTCAGACATATTTTATCCTCTGCGCATGAGAGCCTCGCAGTGTGCTCATATTCTCGATGGAAAAAACAACCCCTTCATTTTCAGCTGTTTTTATTTTTACGTAAATTTAACGGAATGGAATGATATAAAACTCGCAGATTCGGTATACTGAAATCATTTTCAAAAAGCTGTCTGACGTGCAAATGGATAAGGAAAGCACGCGGTGTTCCGATTAGTTTTTCCCAAAATTTTAACCAGAAGTTCAAAGAATTGACATCGAAAACTTTTTCCTAGCACAAACGCAGATAGATTCTTTAAAGCATTTTCTGCCGAATTTGCGAAGAGAACTTTGGCCATTGAAAGTAAACTGATATGTTTGAATTACCTGTTCAAGTTTCATTTATCTTGGGTCATTTCTAGCATCGGCAACGCGTGGTGTAAAAGATCACAAGGCATAAATTTTGAAAAAAAAATAGAAATGCAATTTCTATTTTCTCATCGACTCATTCATCTAATTGTCAGAATAAAAGGAAAGGAAGAACCGTACAACTGATATACGTATGAGAAGCTTCCCGAGTAGGAGATTTGAAAGTTCCCAGTCCCATTTTTTGACGAATTACGGTATAATGAATTCAAATGTGTCGCACAGAGTATACGTGAGGATAGAAGGACCCCTTGCAAAGAGTCCGTATACGGAGACTATTTTTTATTAGAGGAATTTAAACAAAATCATAATCAAAAATACCCCTCAAACTTTTGTGCCAGCCGAGTGTGACAGAATAAAATGACGCAAGTTTTTGACTCTATGAATTGGAAAAAAGTCGTATACGTTGGCGCGTCACCATAGAAATGGCGATATGATCTGTATGGGTATAGTTTTTCATCCCGTCCAATGAATATAATTTCCTCTAGACTACGGATAATGATAATTAGCAAATATATACCTAAATATGTATATATGTGATGCAACGTTTAATGGAAGATTACACATATGTTTAAATGTAAGTCTCCTATAGGTATAAAAGCTGACATTTTCTAGAGCCGATATATCGCCGATAATTACCCAAGAACCTGCGCAGCTTAAAGGCTTCGGGTTAGATCGTTGTACGGGATAAAGTGAAGCTCTTGCGTTGATACAATCTGATTTATATTGGAGACGCGTTTCCCTGTATACGAAGCACATATGTGAACGTATGTACGTATATATCCGTATAGCTGGTAGCCGGATAGCGGAGAGTAGTCAACAATCTCATATATGTATACGGGAGCTTCGATCTCTCTAATACAGTGTTAACTTTTACCACACGTTAATTGATATTTTATTCAAATTGAGAGATCCAATTACCCTAACGATATTATTTATTGAAAGGGATGTTTTTTTTCTCAAAGCACAAAAAGCTCGCAATTTTAATAACGAACGCTTCATTGTTCTCATGCCCAACTCGATATTCAACACATGGATATCTTCTTTCCCTCAGCTTCCAAAGCGTATTTCAATCGGATCAATCTGATTTTTATTCAGTTCATAAAATCGGGTCCGCATTTCCGAGAAGAAAAAAAAGCTAAGGAATAAAATCTTCTTCCTTTCGATTAATGAGCGCGATGATTATCGTATCACGCAATGCTGTTTCTTGCTCGTTCCCAGATGTATTTTTTCTAAAATTCAATCTTTACAGCTACAGTGTGCCCAGCTGTTCGACGAAACATATAAAATTTTTATTAGCGCAAAAGATACTAAATAAAATTATAGCCCATTCGATACATTATTGGTATTTTATAATTATCATTTACTTTTTATTTTTGTCGTGATCCAATTCTAGTTTCACGAAATCGTACGGTTACATACATATATTCGAACCTGAAACGTGCCTCAATAAATTTACGTATTAAATATTTCTGACGGATAGATTACACGTAAACATATATAGTATGAGGTATATAACATCGAAAGTTTCCAACTAAATATAGGATATACATACGGGCATCACACATCGAGGTATAACCCCGGGTATAGAATATTAATAAATTTTATATTTCACGCGACATCTTTTACGACCGTGTGACACGCGTACGGTATGGTAGATCTAACCGTTGAATATGCCTGTCTCATGTCTAACGCGCTGCAGGTTCATCGCACGAAAAATTGCGGAATATATGTATGTATTTTAGTCTCAGTTTAGAATCAACGTCATAATTAATACCGTTATCAGAATTTTTTTGCTGTTTTTTCTTTCAAGTACAGGATTTTTTTTCTTTCTCATCTCGACTTTTTGTCAGTCAATCTGTAGATCTGTATCAGAAAAATTTATTTGATTTGCCGATTGAAGCTGGTCTGAGAGATGCTAATATGGAGATTATATCGTAACTATTATTATAATATGCCCTGCAAATAAATATATTTATATATTTATATAATCAAATACCAGACGAATATAACGATGAGGTAATATTCTGAAAGTCGGATGAATTATACGTATACTTTGGATAGGTGATTTTATTTTTTCTTTGATCTTTCGAAGGATCGGAAGTGTATAACCTAAATGCTTCGAAATACTTTGATTATTTTATTTTAGCTCTTTTATTTCTTACGTCGTTTTTTTTTTTTTTTTGTTTTTCTGTTTTGGACATTTGCATATCGGGATAGTTTAGATAGCGCATGATGCAGCTCCGAATTTGGTCATTTGGGTAGTGATGCCATGCCTGCTTTTACTCGTGATGATCCTTTCATGCTTTTTGGGTGGTCCGGTTGAATCCGTCACAAAACCTATCGTTAGATAACAAGCTAGTGTCACAGCTAATGAAGGCAATTTATAAACTCTCCATACGGATTTAGTGGAGCACAAACATCATGGCTGCTGCTGCTGCCGCTGCTGATTAAGAAGGAACAGAAGAAAAAGAAGAAGAAGAAGATGAAACCGAGGCAAATGGGGTTGTATCATCCTTTCCAACTCCTCTGATCATCACCCGGGTTACTGTGATATTAATAATTCGCAAATGTACGCTATTTTATATTGCGATTCATGACGTTAGTAAGGGTTAGAAAAGGCGTTAGAATTCGAGATTTTTGTCGCTCGCAACCTTGCAACCCTTCCTATATCGGTCCAATTTAATATGGTGGTCAGTTTACCGCGATCAAATCGATATGTATTCATGCGTTAGCAATGTCGACACTGTCTTGACGTAACAAGAAAAATAATAAGACGTGGAAAAAAAAGAAGAAAAACTTAAGAGTTTCAGGGCACAATGCACTTGACTTCTAAAGGATGCGGTGCGCGCAATGTGCCGCCGTCGGCGTCAATAGGAATTGCGCTGCACCCGACATCCGCGTCGATCGCGTCGCGTCTCAGAATCCCATTGCATTGCATCGGCATCCTCAGCTGCACTGTTCGCTTATTCGTATGTCCGTTATATAGAAGAAACTGATGCCGAAGCTAAAAGCTATTTCTACTGTTACAGGAAGACGTCGTGAATGGAAAGGATTTCATGCCTTTCTCGGCAAATCAAGCCTATACCAATGGAATATTAGTACACTGCAGACAACTTGTATCACGATCTGTACCGCGAAGCTTCTTTTTCCCTCAACGATATCAGCTATGTTCGCGATTCACAACGAAAAAGATTTCAACTGACCATATTTTTTCAATCGCTGTCATTGTCAAATTTGATTTCCTACAAGAAGCGGCCTACATATGTTAAACGATACTTTTGTAGCCATAGAAATGCAGTTTGTATGGGACGTTTGAAAAGACATTTTATTATTTATCGATCTCTGAATGAAGATTCCTCTGAGATTCCTCCCATCGTATATATCTTTGACAAATAGGATATGGGATATATTGCGTACTTTATACGTATATATTCTATATATACTCCTTATACAGCGTATGAATTTGCATTATGGCGAAGCGATTCTGCAGTGGAGAGTTGCAGAGGACGCGTTATAGTAAAGGCGTTTCTCATACCGTTATGCCATAAATTTACTCCAATCATTTTCCGTTTAGCAGTATGTCTGGTTAGTATATACGGTCGTCCGTAGTTGTTGGTACTTGTTACTCACCCTTTCATGAGGTTAAGAAAAATAAAAATATACGTTCCACAGCTTTTACCTTATACCCAACCTCACCTCACCTCACCTCACCTTACCCAACCTTACTTTATAACTAACCTATGTGTACGTACACTGGAAGAATAAGGTGTTGATCGCATAATGGCGGGGGCTGTCGCCTCCGATCGCCTCTGATCGGCTCTGATCTAAAGCCGATACGGTAATCATGGGGTGGCATCTATCCCACCGTGTACAAGGTTTACCTGTAATGATACTCAGAGGGAAGAAGACTTCATCCGCATTACGTATACATATGTATGCCAATGTATGGGTTATTCTTTTGAAGATCGACACAGTCTTCGACCTCGCGTTCGAGCTCATTTTTCAAAAATCCAAACGGAATTGCTTAAATTTTGCCGCTATCGAAGATCAATTATTTTTTGACAACCTATTTGACGTATTTCAGTAATTCGTGAAGAACTGCCCAATTGTTTATCCATTTAATTAAATTTTTTATTTTTTCCCCGGCTTACCTGCATCATAAAATCCTTTTTCCTGAACGAGTAGCTTTCATTGTTCGAATACATAAGTACAGCCTGTGTGAAGTGGTACGGTTATGCAGTTATACATATTTTGTTTCAAAACTCAACTATAGATCGAGTATATTGTAAGTGCAAAGAACACGAAAGGCTATTTAGATTTCAAAGGATAGGTAAGGTATATTTTCTCAAGCCTTTTGACTTTTCTGTTTTAATAGCAAGTGCAGTTTAACATACATATAGATCCATACACAGTATTATATACACGCGATGTTATACATACATTTCTTTGACGATCGTTAAAACTTTTAATAGAGTGAGAGAAAGAGGAAAAGTAAAGAACTAGGCGATGTGTTTTAGAAACGTACACTATTACGAGTATTTGTTAAAATACAAGTAAAAAACATTTCGTTTTATACATCAGTTTCCTTGTACGTATTTTGCATTTTCATCATACATTTCTAGAAAATCAACTACCACATTTTAGGATTTTGTTTTCAGTTTGTATAGAAAACCACGAATCATAAATCATATAATATTCCTACACATACTCAAATTATCTTCCTACCCGTATATAAAAACATATGCTATTCGTACATGCTAATTTTTACCTGAAGTTTGAATTTAACTTCGATTACTCGTACCGCTTGCACTTTTTTTTACCGTTGTAGAAAGCAAAAACGGAAGAAATGATGAAGAGTGAAAAAACAATCAAAGCCACATCGTGTATTCGATCGTCGAAACATCCTCGAACGATCATTCTATTTCGGATGCAAAACCGATTGAGTGATTAGATTTTTTTTTATTCTAACGGCGTGGGCGTAACCAATTGTCGTGTCAAAGGTCACGATATTATCTACAGCTGAAGAACATCCGCCTGAAAGAGAGTACGGAAAAAAAAGATTGAAAAAAAATAAATAAATGAAAAAGAAGAAATCATGGCTAACTATACGTTGATTTAGACAGACGTATATACGTTTCTCTCCATCTCTCTTTGTACATGTGTATTCGAACCGATAAAATAAATATATGTATCTTTCCATATCCTATAAGTCATTAAATAATCGACAGCCGCATGGCATCCATTCGGATATAAACTCATTTATACATATCACATAAAAGAAAATAAAAGAACAAGAAAAACAAAAAACCTTATAGGGCTGGTCAAACGACGAACGACGGACATACATAAATACGTATTATGTAGTATCTTTCTTATACCTTATGTACTATACAATATGAGCAACGATCGACGGTGTGTCGTGTGGTCATTGCGACGTGGGAATGGATATTGGGTGAAAGTTTTTCGAAATGTTATTCCTATTTCATTACGCTATAATATTATCATTATCATCGTCGATATTATTTATTACACGTACGCGAGTACTTAAAAAAAAAAAATATATATATTTTTGTTTTCTCATTTTATTTATTTCGCTTCTTTTTTTTCCCGCTTGATTTATTATTATTTTTTCTCTGAAACTATTCTCTAGATAGCCTGCGTATACGTCAGGTATCAGAGTGGGTGCGCTTTATCCGGTTCGGTATAAATCCTGGTTATTGATTACCTAATTATTATTCGTAGTGCTAATTAAATCATCGACTAATTAAAAAAAATTCTGATTCGAATTCAGAATGTGTTTTATCCGTTAACGAAATTTTATACTTACTCAATACATGTGTAACCTGTGCACATACACTACGTAAAATGTCATCTAAATTTGTTCAGGTAATATATGTAAATACATAATGTCTCGAAAATCGTATATATAACGTATCACTGACGAACAATCTAAATTTACACGTATAAAGTCCAACGACGACGAGAACATGCCTGCGTGTACATGAAATGAGAAAAAAAGGATTCAAAAAAAGAAACTTATGTTGTACGTATATGTGCAGCGTATATATGTATCTACGTGTACGCCAATTCCGGATTTCGATGTTGTTTTTTGGGACTAGTCGATCAAAAAATAAAAATGAAGAACGAAAAAACATTTTCATTCATTTTTCAATTACTTATGCTACGTTCATATGGGTCTATGAAATACGGAAGCTTTATACGTTGAAAATTTTATTTTGGTACCGTATTATTATAACTTTTCTTTATGAAAAGAGAAAGAAAAAATCAAATTGGTGATTTAAATTCGTCCTAATTATGTATATATATTTTCATTTATTTTTACGTTATTCATTCTTTCTTAAAATCCTGAGAATTTCTTCCGTCGCCCGGTGCTATGATTTATCCCCCGCATGCTGCTGCAGTCGCGTCGAGCGCATTTTCTACGTGTTTTCAGAAGTCCCCTTTATGCAGCATCGCAGCAACGTATCCTGGAGCAATATGGAACTCTAGGGGGTCCGGTTTTTTTTAAATTTAGAGAGCCGCTTTATCCTAAACATAATCTCTTCGAGAACGCCTGCTCATTTAAAACAATAACCGGGACAATTTCATAAATTTTGGCCGTCCGTCTAAAACTGATCTCTCTCGGCTCTCTTTCTTTCCGAATGTATTTTTCTGTCTTTTTTTTTTTGTTTTCTCTTCATTTCGTTTTTTCTTCTTTTTTTTCGGAAGAGTAATTTTAATCAGGAGTGGCTGGGTGCCCCGCGGGGTGTCCCGGGTTAGGGGACTCCACGCGCGTCTCTTCCTGATATAAGAAATCTCCCCTTGTCCCCGTATTCCATATACATGTATGTATACATAACATATACATACACATATGTATAAAATACCTACACTAGCTCATATTCTCGCATCCTTATCCCGGGATGCAGCTCTCCATCCCGTTTATACCGGTGCAGCAGCTCCGCACTCTAGAGAAATCCAAGACCTACTAATTTACTGCTACCTGGAACATGTGCTCCGTTGTTTCTAACCTAAGTTACGGCGGTGATGGCAGATGCGGTTGGGCATAAATTTTTTTTTTCCTTCCAGCTCAACCGAAGGAGGTTATACCGCGTATACGTATAGAAAGGAGCTGAGGGTGGTCCCAATAACTTTTATTTATCCCTTCTTGCCACGGGACCCGTCGTCTTATCGACGCCCCATCGACCACCTCCGAAGAACATTAAAAAATATTTAAAAAACAAAAAATAAATAAATTAAATAAACCAACAAGAAAATTTATTAGAACGATCGATAAAAATTTATTACTCCTTTTTTCCCCTCTTTTGATCGCAATATTTCGCACAGGTGCGGATACGTTACATTAAAAAACGATACTGTTTTATTAATTCTGTTTAAAATTTACGACAGACTTTTTTGAAAAATTATTTCATGACATATTACGGTTAACAACCCCCGAGAAATGTCTCGAGCTGGACAAAATTATAAAACAATCAAATAATAGTAATAACGATGAAATGAGGAACGATTTTGAGTCAATCAATCCTGGTGAGTCACCAATTGATTGTCAGTTTTTATCCTTATATAGATCAAACTTTTTGTGATAATCAATAATGTAATCGAATGCAATTATATCAACGCAACGACAGTCGAATGAATGTGCAACGAATTCTCACACACGTACCGGTTGGTATATAGATTTATATCGCAGCAGTCGAGTTGTTTAACGATAATTTAAAGACCGTAAATCAGAAACATATTTATACAGAATATCAGCGTGAAATTTATAAATTAGCTCTCACCTGCAAGTTTTTAAATATAAAACATTGAGAGAAAAAAAAAGCGGAGAAAAACAAAAACGAAGAAAAAGGGAATTCACATTCAACCCTACAGGTTCGCATCTATGTGTGTACACATGTAGAAAGGAAACCCCGCTGATATTTTGTAAGGGATGTGAAGAAAAAACCAATAAAAAAAAGAAACTCGAACGTTCCGGACCGGGTCTGATTTCTTGTTACCGTGTCTAAGAAAAAAAAAAAACGGGTAAAAGAAAAAGAAAAGAATCAATAATCGCGTGCGACGATAAATCAGATTCAACTAATCACCCGATTCGACTGATCCGTTTAACGTTGTGCCTGTGAGAAAATATCACAAAGTGGACTCATTGTCAGTAGTTCGGTTCTTCGGATCATTAGAAATACCAATAATAATGGTAACTGGATGGTAACAACAATTACAATGTTAAAAAGAATGTAGAAAAAAAGTCAATCAGCTGAGAACACGTATATGTATACACACATATATATATTCTTCCAAATCGGCTGATTCAATTTATAGACGATAATTGAAAATTATTCGGTAATCCCACTGATTGATTGGGACCCGTTAACTTTACCATGCATCACCCGCGCCGCCCAGTATACGCCATATGAAACGTATAAGTGCGTATGCGTACGTACATATATAGGTGTACGTACAAAATACATGCATGTATTATATATTATATGTTGTACGTAAGATGATCACCTCCTCGCAGGGTCAGGTCGAACAATAAATTCAATGCGCTACGGTTCATTTCATACGTTCACATATAGCTGCTATATAATAGCAAGCCTAGCTCATATCTATACTGTAAAAGGGACCCCATAGTTTCATATTATGAATTTATTATATGGGTAGGTATGCCAAGAGCGATATGTGCGAGAGGTATATAGGTATGTGTACATACATGCACGTGGACATGGTCTGTAAATACTACGTAGTGCATCCTCAGAGCCCTTCCCGAACATTTGATGCCATATTGATTTATTATTCGTTTTATATCATACATATGTACTCATTTTATTTATGTACCTTCGAGATTGAAGGTAGGGGAACAACGAAACAATGTACGTGTGAGAATTCTTGTTTCATCACCAAAATTGAATCCAGCAGTTGTAAAAACATTTTGTTGGCAATTTTTTTATTCTATTTTTTTTTTTTTTTTTGTTTTCGTCAAATAAAAAGAAGAGGGATTTGTACCCGATATTGTTTATGACATACTCGAGTATATTAAATATATATTGTTAACACAATTAATCAGGAGTACGTATATTGTACAAAAGGTATATATGTGATGTATAAATAATATGGAAATAAAAGTATTATATTCTTTGGTGAGAGTCAATTTATCACAGTGGTAACGTATTTGTAGGGAGTCGTATGTATGTATAGGTATATATACGGCAATCTATAGTACATATTATACCCATATAATGTATATAAGCTGCTCGCGTACCGCTAACAAGTGGATATCCTGTCCCCGTGGATGATGTAGCACCGTAGAACTCCCAGACCCCCTAAGGTGTGTCTGACACCTCCACCTTTGCCTCTTCCAATTGCTAAATCAAATTTAGAAAATTATCCAAGAATTGTATTAATTCTTTTTTTCTCATTTCCTTTAGGTATAGTCTCTATATTTCTCTTGTTCGATTGGCTGTTTCAAATTTCTGCGTTCGAAGGTTATTTAAAAAATTTGTTTATTTAGTTCGCCAATTCTAGCCGAATTTTCAACACTTTTGCTCGCCGTCTTCGATGGTTCTCGGGATGGTAATTTTTGAAGTTTTTCGACGGGAAGCATCCGACGTTTTTTCTCTAAATAATTCTGGAGATCATTTCTTTTCTAACCCAAAATCTATATTAAACGTATTCTACATGGATCAAGATCTATAAAATCTATAAAATCCGATGATCCATTCTTAAAATATTGTTGAATAGACAATCTATCGAATCCAGACGTGCTTATAAAAAATGGTTGCAAGACTTTTCATTCTCTGTGCCTGAAATCGTGGATATCTGGTGAAAAGCCAACTATTTTGAATTTTTTATTTTAGTTTTTTTCTGCTGTTGCGAAAAGTTGCGAACGTAAAGATGAACCAGAAAAAATAAAAATAGGAATTCTGTTATTTTTTACTGACATCGAGAGAGCAACACGTGTTGGGAGGATCTCCGAACGTCAAGTCTTGAGATTTAAGGGCGTATTTGGTAATCAGTTTCTTTGGTGATGATAATGATGATGATGATGATTATGATTATTATGATTATGATACGTGTCAAAACGTGCAACGAGATGCACATGCAGAGTCTATAACGTATTATACGTTGCAGCGAATGTATTTTATAATATTACTTACGATATGGGCGGGGATCGCGAGTAACGCGAGAAATTCAATAAACGTCTGGTTTTTGTTTTTAATTTTTTCTCACATACAACAAACTCTGCATATACGCGATGGATCCGTGGAGAAAATTTGAACGTATTATATCCCATACATAATGTAAGAAGTATGTACTCTGAAACTCGCGAGAACTGAAACGGACGTTTGAAAACACCTCATGATAAACCGACACGCTACCATTAATTCATCGCCCTCTCGGACTTCTTCACTCTCTACTACATAACGCCGCGTGATGCAATTCCGCTCGAAGTGAGAACGCGAAAAACTTCCATAAGTATCTGCACTCTAATTTCATTCCGGATTTTGACGTAGAATACTACTTGTTGTTTTCCAAATTTCTGACACCATTATTTTACCACTGATCATATTTAATTTCTCTCATCAACGGGGAATGAAAAATCGGAATTCGTAGCCAATTTCGTTACTCACATGTGAAGAATTATCAAAAAAATTGAAAAAAAGAGAGGAGAGACTTAAAAATTGATGGAAAAAAAGGAGAGAATAAATTCACTTTGCACGATAGTTGCGGATGCTGCTGCAGTCTGTAAATATTTATTACATATAGACATGTAGTTTCCTAGGGATCATCCTGCGCGATCTCGCATATCATGGTATTACACGGTGTTACGGTTGTTCATTTTTTTATTGTCTTCGCTTTCGTTTTTCTCGTTCGTTTTGTTGGTGGATTTTTTTTGGAATTTTTATTCATTTTTTAAAACGAGTCAGCCGCACGTCACGGGGGCTGCAATTACTAATTTAGAGGCGAGACCAAGTCGTGCCAAATCCTTCACTCCAGGCTATATCCTCCTTCTCGTGTTATTTATACACCCGACTATGTATCGCAGGACGTATATAGGCAGTACATACATATACCTCGATCTGAGTTATACAATAAAAGTATGTTATGTACTCGAAGAACTGCGGCAACTATTCCGAAAAATTACTGTCTACCCATACATGTCTCGAATAATATATTCGTCGAAGATTTTCAAAAAGGAAAAATAAAGGAAACCTAGCGATCGAAAGCAATCGAATCAGTTTCTATGGGATTCGTCAGTCTTTTAAATCATTCAACATGGTGATAATTGTGGTTTTCTAGACTTTCCGCTCTTATACCCTTGGATGATTAGGTGGAAAAATAATAAAAAAAATTGAAATCCCAGATTGTGGGCGTTGTCGGGTGTTTTTGTGGTACTTATTATTTTCTACATATACGTACAGAAGAGTGGTTTTATTATATTAGCCTGCAGCAGCAGCATCAGCGGCAGGAGCAGCAGCGGCAGCTCGTGCGCGAGAGAGAAATTGTTGGAACAATAAAGTGAGGGCTATTAATATTAAACCACTATCTCTTGGCTATCGCTTAGTTCACACTCCCCACGCTTTCCGAGTAACACGATTCGGAGGGGGACATTTTCATCGGTTATTGATGCTACTCGTTAACACCACTCTGCACCGCATTACTCAACGCTATACTATATATGCATACAATTCTCAAACTTATATATGTGCATGTATATATTCTATGTACTTTTACTACATACGGGTATATGTATACCCCTTGCCTAGCTTATGCAAACAGAAAATTCAAGTCTAGGATTTCAAATCCGACATACTATCTATATACGTGCATGAAGTACGAGTAGGTACGTAGAAAAGGCTTGGATTTTTGAAAATATTATGTACCCACTTTTTTAGGCATAGATTCGAAAAATATGGAGGAAAAGTCGTCGGACCATAATGTAAATTTCATTCTAAAATTTTTCAAATTTTTTCAATGAAAATAGTTTGAAATCCATAAGGAGTCACTTTTCGGGTGAAAAAGACAGTTTTCAAGCATCATTCGTGCACTGACTGTAAAATCTGAACTTTTCTTTTTATCGTCAAAGATTTTAAAGTTTCAAGTCCTTTCCAAAATAAATTTCCTTGCGATTACATCGATGCAGAATCCTTGCCGATTCGGTGATATTATTTCATAGGGAAACTGCTAGAATTTGGTGTAAATACATGGTCCAAAAGGTAATTCTTCGATCATCTTTTACAGAAGACAAATTACAAATACATGTACATAAATCTTAGTTTCCAAATTTCAATTTATCAGAACGAACGAACGGATTTCTTCAAAGAAATTCTGAATCGAGGTTATAATCTATTAAAAGTTCTTCGAAGTTGGAGAGATATCTGAGACCTGCAGCACGAGGTCTGGACTCGTGTCATCCGATTTCTCAAGAATGACCCATATATATTTGAGAATACTAATAAATGACGTAATTTAATCGAGTCATTCGGTGAGATTTCTCGATGCAGCTATACGGTTTAGGGTACCTATATAAACATATAAAATGTACGTATACTGTGTACAGTTTGTTTTATACTAAGAGGTGAGAAATGTCCTGAACCTTCTGACCGATGTCTACACACCAAACTGTCAAGCCTTGACATATCGCTCTGATAAAAGAGCCGACGGGTTTGTTTCATCGGACAACTATACGTGTCTTTTCGAAACGCCATATAACGGTTAGAGAAAACCAGACTCTCCTCCACCTGTACCACGAAGAAAAAGAAAAAGTAGAAAAGAATGAAAGAAAAAAAAGAAAAACATATCGGGGATGGTGAAGAAAGAAAATTCCGTTCGAAGATTTTTCAACAATATTTGTGTCTCGTATGAGTTATTTGTGTACATACATTTTGAGCACCCTGCATGTATCAATTACGTATACAGATATACATGTATGTTTGAAAGGAAGGCTGTTTTAAAAAGTATATAATCGATCGAAGATTAATCGATTTTGCATTTTAGACTCGGTGCAGCAGGTATTAAAAGGAACTTCTTATATAGGAATATGGGAAGATATCTATACCTACTACGCTGCAGCTCGCTCTTCTGTGTAGAAGGAGGATTATAGTCTGGCATTCGAGTGCGTACCAACAATTAGCCTGAGAACGAGTTGCGAGCGATTTGTCGCACGAGATTTATAGCTTCATACAAGCGCCTTCCAAGCTTCTGCCCGACCCATCGACCGTTCAGCTCTCCCCCACCTATCGCCCCCTCTCAGTCACTCTATCTTTCTCTTTCTTTTCCTCTTTCTCTTTCTATACTCTACACTACAGTTTTCTTCTCCTTCTTTTTATACTTATATCTCTGTAGATCCTTCTTTCTCTAACACTGCAAGGACCGTAACTTCAATGCAGAGAAAAGACCACGTTTCCCTTCCCCCTTCGCCCCTCCCCCCACATCCCCCTTAAGCTTCTTTTATACTCAGATCAATTCTACAGACTCCAGCGATATACAACGCGAACTCCTTATCCTCTCTATATCCTACCTTATAGCCGCACACCCATAAGTCTCTCAATGTCCATCGTCGAGACGGATTTCTAGAAAGATTGTCCGCGTCCTTTGCCAAGAGTAGTGCGATATACACGCTTATAACCAAAGAGTTTACCGATACTTAGCTAACTTGAAATCCATCGGAATTCGTTCGGGAAATTTTATAGGAATATATTTTTATTGAAATTTTATTGAGCTTTTCATGGTTACCGTACTATAAGTTACAGATATATATCTAATGTTTAAAACGTTCTTCTATCATGTCAAAGTAATTAATTTAAATCTTGTTTATAAAATAAAATAACATAAGATGTAAGTATGTATATCTATATGTATACATTTATACGTCTAGAATTATATGTAAATATGCGCCTACCCATATCCATCCGCATTGCGGATATATTTTCACTAATGTAATTTTCTTGCAGTGTGAATTATAAATGATCATATTCATCCTTTGATCGCTGTCATCAGTTATATTTATATATACACAGGTTATAAATACCACTAAAAGTATACGAACGTACATCTAGTATATAGTGTACACGTATCACATATACGTATGTGTAAACATAGTTTGTTGAGGGAATGAGCAAGCGATAGCGAAAATGACAGGCCGCCACATACCTAATACTATTGCCGTGCATCGCCGAGTGACAGGTATCTAGCAAATCGTTATGTTTATATGTGTATACATATACACATATGTATAGATACATTACGTGAAACACATCAAACGGCATTCATTCGTCTTTACAGAATCGCTTATCAGCTAGGTGTCAAGGTGACGCTGTATAACTACTACTCGTGGAAATACGGAATGTTGCTAATAAGATTGCAAGTTTTTTTTTATCTTTTTTAATTAATCTCATAAAACTTGTTGGAAAATTAATTTTTACTTTCGCATTCCGTGATTTATGGGAGCAGCAGGCAAAACAAAAAATAGTGCCACGTAGGGTTAAATTATACTAATAGAAAGATTAAAAGATTTCTAATCTAGTGATGTTGAGACGAGATATTTTTTTCCTGTAAACGAATCAGTAAATAAGTTTTAGTAAACAGATTTGTGATTCGTGATAAGAGGAAAAAAGCGTAGATTTTTGAATTTTTTTTCAAATCACGAATCCAGTCGGTAAAGTAGGAAAGTGACGTTGCGTTGACAAAGCCTGAAGAAAACTTGCTTAGCAAATCTTTACCCCGTCCAACAGCAGATGTTGGTTTTTGAACGAAAATGTGGAGATGAGAATCGACTCGGTGAAAAAACAATCTCTCCGTTGAAAAGTGCCGCGCGATTTTTTCGATCCATCGAAGATCGTGAGTTGCTTGTTGTGTATCCTATTGCTATTTCCGTTTGTCTAGATCACTCGTTTTCTACATACATTAACAGATAATACCTACCTACCAACTGATGCTGCTGTTGAGCTTTAGACTCTTAAAGGATGGGATGGGATGAAGGCTGTATAGGAAGGCTACAAGGTAACGGTGGATTTTATTACTGATTTCACTCGACTTCGTGTGCTCTTTAGCATAGCTGGATGGGGGTACCTACTACACTCCTCTTCGCGGTGATGCGTTCGTTCGTTCGTTCAATAGAGAATAAAATTGTCCCGAGTCCTGAGGGCCCCGGATGACTTCAGGATACGTTTCCTTCTCTTCCTACCTCTTCTTCCTTTCTCTTTTTTTATCCCTACCTCCATCAGCACCACCTTCTTCGGCAAAAGTTTTACTCCCATCCGCGCGGCGTACTCCTGTGTTGTCACAGGTGAGACAGATCGACGCGGTGGCGGCACGATACCACAAAGGAGAGACTCAGATTATTTAAATCTATACTAACGTCAACGTACTAGGAGATATCCTATGCCATATGCATGCTATAACATGATTTAACTACGAATTCTGTTATACCCTACGCGATATGCAAGAAAATTATGGAATTAAAACAACTCGACAGGAAGAAGAATGTGTAACATATCATGCTGAACACTAGATACGTGGAATCTATACTTGGACAATTTTCTAGTGCACGAAAAGTCCATCTGAATTATCCACAGAACATGATTTTTGGAACTTTGTTGCCGAGTCAAAAGACTGTATATTTCGGAAATTGTGCTTTATTTCGATGATTTGATCTTTTGACTTTTTGAAACAATTCAATTCACCGTACGGTATGTAGTCTAGAAACTGCGGAGAGATTGTGAAAATAAGGTTATTACGCCAAAAGAAGATTCAGGAAGCGATGAAATTCTGTTCATTGCTGAATTATTCAGAGGTGAAACAAAAATTACGCACAATGGCGCCAGTGCAGAGTGGACTGTAGCGGAGTGCGGTGGCTTGTGAGTTATTTTTTTTGGTTTTTGTTTTTTTTGCAGGCGCTCCACAGAAAACTTTCTGCTGCACCTCGAGTTCGTTCTGCCCGAGTTTCATACTCGGTATAAGAAAAGCTCTTGGCTTATACCTCTGAATAGATTCTGTAACAGGACTTTGGCCGGTACTTTACCAAGGTAATCCTATTGTCCGAGAAGTTTAAGTGTGTAAATCCATTGCCTGATATCCATACAGTGCACCGGGTATCTTAGGCTCTTACTGCTACCGCAGGTTGCAGCGACACCTTCGCCGAGGACCTCGTAAATATCAAAGTCGCATTCCTAATTCTTCCTATTGTATTGTTCCTGGTTAGAAAACCTGCACCTTATAGCTACGCTATGGAAACTCTTGAACGAACTAACTACAAACACTCTCAGGGTCCAACGGAAGACGATCAGGAATTCCACGACCCCATGGACTCCGTATACACCTACCATTCGTTTTTCTTTTTCTTTCGTTCTTGCTTTTCCATTTTCTTTCTTCTTATTCTATACTACCATTGAAAAAATTAAAACGACAATTTTTAGAATAGTAAAACGGGCGATAGCATACTCGATGTGTTAATTATCGATGTAACTTCTGTCCGAAAGATGCACAACTGCATTCGTACTTGTTAAATGTAATATACTATTCCAGAATCGATAAGAGCTGCTCGGTTCTAAATACTCTCCAGATTCCAATTGCGTATCCTGCATGAGATGTATATTCCGAAGAAACTTGTTACAGAGATCGTTGCAATAACAAAATTCTGTCGGATAATGTTATCGTCAAGTATTTTCAATTTTTTTTTTTTCTTCTCTTCAAATTTGGATGCAAGTTAGTTTTTAATTGTAATACTTGGCTAGTGAAATTCCAGCGGAATTAAATTTCATATGTAAGATATCATGGGATGTACTGATATCTTTTATAATCCTCTTATAATATACAAACTACACGTCGCATTGTTTGACTTGAAGTTCAGACGTTCAAAGGAACGACAATTATATAAAGGAAGCCGACTTTCCAGAGTAAAGCGGATGGGAATACAGAGAAGATCAGGGACAAGACTAACAGCGAGGCAACGGGAGTCATTGAAATGAACCAAATGCTGCACTCGGCGGCTGAAACCACCGGGAAGAACGTCATCCTAAACTTCCTATGTCTTTCTACATTTTTTTTTTTTTCCATCGATTTCGACTCAGTTTCATAAAACATTGAACAATTTTTTGTTACACGTATCCTTGATTCAACCACATCTGAGAAAAAAAAGAAATCTATAATCCAAGGATGTAATTCTGTGAGATAATGATTTGATATATTTTTTTTTTTTTTTTTTTCATTCTGGTTTTGACGATACAATAAAAGTAAAAATTCAACCAAAATAACCCGGGAGTCCATACGTCATTGGATTAATATTGTAGCCAAATTATTCATCTGGTAAGCACCTACGTGAGATGGTTTTACACACCGTCGCGCCGTTGTACAGTCGTATTGGTGTATGTGTTTTAATTGTGTTAGTTTGTGTTACATAACGTATATATACACAAATATTTTTTTCGGTTATAACGTGTACATTACATACATATATATATGCATGGGTATACGTATGTACATTTATGTATGCGGTGAGGTGATATATTAGGCCACACAAAGCGCGTAACGGATCCTAAATCCGTATTAATAGCATCTTTCGCAAGATCCTCCCGAGGTAAAGATAAAGAAGAAGAAGAAAAAAAAAATGAACAAGATGATAATAAAACATGAAAAAAAAATAAGTAAATAAAAAAACGAGAAGACAGCGAAGTAGAAAAAAAAAAAAACGAGAGGGACGAGAAATAAAAAGGAATATATGTATTCCCTCGATGTTAAAATGACCCCCATATAACTATACTACGACTAGACTCGGTTTTCTTATCCGTCTTAGATAATCTGATAATCTTTGATCGTAACTCACGCCCTCTTTATGAAATTAAGCCCAGCTAAAATGCAAATCGTATGAATATATGTACATAGATACTACATCATACAAAATCGGAGATACCTTTTCGCTCCAGCTTATCGCTGATGCTTTTAGCTGTTATTCATACATGATTCTTAATTTTTCTTCTTTTTCTACGTCCATCTACGATTTCCAATTTTTCTTTCCTCTTTATTGTACGTCGCCTGTGCTGAGTCTGGCCAAAGTATTTGCTATAAATTATGTTGAGAGATCACTTAGGCATCAGTGTGGTAAGAAATGAAATAGAAAAAAATTTCGCAATTATAGTTGGAAATTTTTCAATTTTTCCTCACATCGTATTTTCATTCAGCTAGACAGAACTTCTGCGAGGATTCTTAGGATGAAATTTATCTCATATTCCTGGACATATCTGTTGTATAAATTTGTAAATTCAAACTCTGGAATTCAGGAGTTGAAAAATCGTTCGTAGATTCCTTACTCCTGACGCACGCATTTCTCCGTTGTATTTAGGTATTCAGTGTTAACTGAAGCAGCAGCTTCTGCAACTTTGAGAGGGTCGTGTACACGTATGTACGTATTTTCTTGTATACTGTGGAAGTAAATGCACCGCGGGTTCTGCTGTACATACATGAACACCAGGAGCAGTTCACGAGGTGGTGTAAGTTTCTATATAGTTTTGTGTCGCAGTGCAGAAGACCGTACAGGTGGCCATTAAGAATCAAGTGACGTGAGTAACATGCCCGAACAATGCAATTTGTAGCTTGCGAGGTGGTCCCAAAGGGTGATCGGTCCTTATTTCGTCCTTATATACCTTCAAAGCTGCTGGCGCGGGGTAAGGAAGTTTTCGGAGTAGGTATTCGACTTTTATATACTCCGTAAACCTACAGCACGGTGAAAATACTGTGCCTTAAAAATATTTCGAGGACGAAATATACTACGCACGAAACTCCTCCAATGGCTATTTTATACATACAAATATATCTGTATACCTATATACTGATCTTACAACCCAGGTGCATTTTTTTCGAAAACTATATGTATATATAAAACGTCGTATACACATATATACACATCTACCTATAGCATAATGTATATGCGGTGGAACTCAGATGCAGAAAAGAATTTATCGCAGTTTTAAGCGGTTTCAAGGTATTTCGCAACCTCGTTTTATGTACACCATGCAACTTAAAGGAAGAATAGGGAGAGAAGATTCCTTTGCTTCGTTGTATATATATGTATGTATATAATTTGGGAGTCTCGCCATTTTTCGATTTCCTTTTTTCCTCCACCTTTTTCTCTCAGGAAATAGAGCACGGCGATCGGTGTTGAATTCTGTCAATTAAAAGCTCGCGGTAAATCGAGTGAATAAAAAAGAGAAAAAAGAATTGAAAATCATTTTTAACCTAAGGAGAACGATGCGTCTCGCGATGTGGTGCTCAGCACAGATGTGGAAGTAAAGGTCGTATCTGCTGTTGAAGCTGCAATAAGGAACAGAACGGTCCTGCGGTTTTACTTAGTCGCGGTCTCGCTCTCAAGCTCTTAAAAAAGAACTTGTGCTGCAGCAGCAGCAGAAACGTCTTCGGTTGGACGGCCCTACGAACGACGTCGCGATGCCCATCATCAGGAGTTATGATGATTGCAGGCTGTTACCATTTACAGTGGTAGAAAATCCCGTCGCATAGAAAACCAATTTTATACCCGTAAGTATAGTTATATCCGACATCCAAAAAAAGATAAAGAAAAAAACAAACAAAATCCTTTAGGTATAAAATAATTAGATATACCTTGTAGGGTGCAGGTCCTTGATTAGCTTACTATGAAAATTTCAGGCTCCAATTGGGCAACTTGTCTTCGAAAACTAATTTAAAAAAAAAAAGTGTTTTTCAAACTTTTTCAAACTTTTTTTCGTATATATAATTCGAAAATCAGCAACAAAACGAACATAATATAGAAAAAAAAGTTAGAAAAAGGTAATGAAATGTAATCCTGGAAGCTAGCCTGGTATATTTTGCCAGAGGCGTCACCAACGTTGATTCGTCTCAGAGTTTAAAGTACCTTACCTACCTTCTTGGACTTTAAGAGCCACAAGTTGGCTTCTACAGAATAGGTATTATAAGAATTGACTGTTGTAAGGTAGCTGCTGCTGCTGCAAATACTGCTGCACTAGTCATACCACATTTTAACTTCCATAGCCTACCACTGTTTATGCTGCTGCAGTAATGAAACACGATTAGGTTAGGTAGCCGCCGGGGGTCGCATAATATAGAATTCATTGTCGATGAAATGGGTTGGTATATAACACTGCAGTGTAAACCCAAGTTCGTTTTATAGATGGTTTTGTAGAAAACAAAAAAAGAGCAGAAAAAAAAAATTAAAAATAATAGAAATTTAATGGAGAACCCTGAATAAGGTGCGGGCTGCACCTTACAAGCTTAAACTTCCGCGAATTCAGAACACCATGTGGCACAGTAAAGGGTTTATTATGAACTAAGCGCGTGATTAACGAATAATTAGTCTAGATACTTCTTCTTCTTCTTGTTTTCCATTTTTTTTCATTCATTAGGGTATTTTTTTTGCTGTCGAAATGTATAATTGAAATTTGGTAATATTTTTTGCATGGTATTTATTTGATTGTAAAATACTTCGGGAATGGCGGCAGGGCGGGATGTTTGATGGGGTGGAAATTCTCCGCTCGTGATCGCATAAAAGGAACTAACAATAAGATCATCGTTGCAAATCACGAAAAGAATCCGCAGTGAGCTGCTTTACTGCTATAATGCACTACCGCAACGTTGGTTTTACCATATATGGTTTGATACGTTGAATAATACGCGTCTCTCCGTATTTGCGGGCTATTAGCACGGCGAACGGATCCCCGATCGACGCCATTATTTTTGTAAAATCGATCGTAAACCTAACCCTACCTCTCTTAGTAGATGCTGCTATAATACTGCCACGGTCTACTCTAAGGTTTATCCTTTATTGCCCTATTCTTTTCCGTCGCCCGACTTAAAAGATGTTACAGCTGATATATCTACGTATATATATATGTAATATGTATACATATAAAGAAATGTGTGTGCTGCAGTTCAACTCCAGAAGCGAACGACCAGCTAAGGCTGATTAGGACAAATGAGGCTGAATTCTCTATTTTATGCGGCAGAAAATGGAGAAAATAAAATCAAAGAAATTGAAATAAGTCCCGCTCGATTTGTACAATTCAAGTCTTTCGCTTTATAAGGTTTTCTATAACCAGGATATGTATAAGTACATCTTATACATATAGATATCATTCGTGGATCGGTAAATAAAAGTTGCAATTAATGATTAATTTTTTTTCAATTTCTTACAATCGACACAACTGTGATAAAAAAAATCCCTATCGCTTGCCATTATATCGGAAATATCGCATATGATGGGATCAAAAAAAAAGTAGCCCTATCTCAGATTTATGAAAAAAAAAGATCAAGAATTTGGGCAAAATTTTGAAACGATGTGATTCTTCGGAAACGAAGTCCTATCGATTGAAAACAAAAAGAGTCTCAAAAAATAAGGAATCACTCGATTCTGAACCTGTTGTAAAATCTGAAATTCGATCTGCGCTTTTTCGAATCGATAGAACGCATGTAGCTTTCGTCGAAGTATGAGCTCGTGTATAAGGGGTAAAACTTTGTAGTATAACGCATGGGCATTTATAGTGTACATATAATACACGTAAATAATATATAAAATATACACACGTATAGGATCGGGTAAGGATTACCTGAGTAGCGTTTTCGTCAGCTATAAATCAACGTGCACCTTCTCCGTGGACAATGCTGGACTAATCTTCCATCACGAGTGCGAGATATAACTACGCCCGCATACCGCGTGCTTCTTCAAGTCCTACAACGCATGGTGCATGGCGCATGGATGGAGCATGGAGCTTGCACGGTGCTTCGCTATGCTGCAGCGCGTCGTTGCATCGCAGTGCAACGTGGCGCGCGCCTCTCGTGATTTACCACCCTGCATATGCTGCGGCAAACCTCCATTATATACGATGTAGAAATACGCATATATACCTCTACATACACACATGATATATACATAATTTATATACCTATGTACTATATATGCGATTCGATTTATGAAAAAATCACTGCGATATGTATACGTGTGTCAGGCTGAGAGCAACCCAAAGGGCGTAGTCAACGAAAAATTACGAACTTCCGTCTTATAATCGCATATTTTCGGCACCATGTTCGCAAATTTGTAGGGGCGAAAAAAAGATAGACTAATTAAAGAAGAAAAAATTTTGGAATCGTAGAAAGTATGTACTGAAATGTTTTCGTCTTTAATACGACATGACATGTGGAAAAAAATGATTGGGATACTATAATTATGATTTTATTGTAATTTTTTTTTTTGATCCAGTAGCATAACTTATAGCGATACACAGTACCTTGTATAGGATTACGAAATATTTTTTTTTCAATAAACACAACATACATGAATGACGAAAATCAAGAGACGTGTAACTCGGTGTTGCATATGCTGCAGCATTCAGAAGTAAACGCCTGAGGTGTATAAAATATATTTATACGGTATGCGTATAATCTAGAGAGAGAGAGATATATATACAGCAGAAAATTAACACTTCTGGAATACGACTATTCTCGCACTATTCTAGAATACATGGGCATATGTGTACATATACGTATAATATTGTAACACGAGAGTTGAGTTTTCTTCTTCTACTTCTTCTACTTATACTTCTTCGCGGTTAAAGTTTACTTATGTTAATTCAAATCCACGTACCTACCCATCTACGCCGCAAGTTTCAAATATATTAATTAACATCGTCATCAAGCCAGTGCCAAGTGCTCGAAAACGAGAAAATAAAGTTTGAAAAAAAAAAAAAAAAGAGACGAACAGAGTTTATATTCTATACAGAGTTTCTAGATTTTCAACTCGGTATTATTTTTTTTTTCATTAACAACTTCACATCTTGCTGCTTTTTAGAATCTGAATAATTAACAGTCTAAATTTCATGTATATAATGTATGTATAGGTATGTACATAGATTTATTATTCTAACAATAATAATTTGAATTCTTTTTTTTAATTTAAATAAACCGCCAATATACCAATACACGCAAATACTTATCATACATTATATGGTTGCAAGGTTTTTTTATTGTCTCTTTTTTACGATTCTTTTATTGATAAGAATTACCTTATATTATACCGTTCAATGTTCGGGGAGAATCAGTGAATGAGGTAAAGAAAAGGAAGAACAGCAAAAATAAATAAATAAAAGAAAAAGTAGAAAAAGAAATTGGAAAAAAACGAAAAGTTACTTCGAAGCGAGAAATAAGGCGCAGAGTTTGCGGATTTAAGTTGGTTCCGTTTCCATAAAAATCGGTAACATCGATCGAAGGGGATCCACACGCGGTTAGATACGCCCGCAGAACGGAACACCGCGCATCGCTATAAGAGATCACAATCTCATGGTGTAGAGGGTCTCTTGAGTAGTGAGTAAAAGGTGGCTAACACGTCGAACAACGTCGCTGTAATCTAATGAGCACCTGCTAGCACCACCGCCCACACAGAAACCAACACTTTTACGACAAACTATCCATGTATTTTATGTCTATGTGTTTGATATTATATGGACGTATATATATATATACATGGATATATTTATATGTATCGCTGTAAGATTTTCACTTCACAGCTTCCTGGTCCATGGATATACACGTGTGTGACGAACTGATGACCCCGGTGCCAGAACTGGAGGTCATTGGAAATATTTAAAGAGAAAAATTTCAATGATAATATTCCGATGCGATCGGGAGTCTGGGGACTGGAAATTGTCTAAGAATATCGAAAAACTACGAGCACAATCTATGGACCAATTCAGGTACGCTTTTGCGAATTTATGTCTTGGTTCATGGGACTATTGAAACTGCGCGCTCTTCGATGCGGTTCGTATAGTGATTTCTTCGTACGAATAAAAATTTTTACAAAATTCCAGATAATTGGAGTACTCAACCTGCTGCACTTTTTGCTATTGTAGGTGCAGATATAACGGCGATCGTTTTTGAAAAATTTCAAGTAAATTGGAAAGATTGTTTTTAAATTCAAAGAATTACCTATAGTACGAAAAGCCTTTTTCACGCGGTCAGAATTTCCCCAAGCTGCTTTTCAAGATTAAAATTAAATTAAGATTCAAGAATACTTTTAGCATCCGCGGAAAAATGGCTGTTCTCTAATTCCAAAAATCAATGGGATAATGGGGTCATGCGGCCCTGAGTTCCGTGGCATCAAACGGGTGTGGAGTTTATTGGGATAACATGTATTATATTATATGTATATCTATATGGTATGTTCTTGGGTTTACATGGGGGTACAGGTGCTGGAGCAGGTAGGTATATAAGCTTCGCTATACATACACATGTGACATATATTGTATAATATAAGTTTGTGTCGAAGCTGTATTCGACCGCGCGTGCGGGTGAATAGCTAACTTTTGTATGGGTCATATCCATGGAAATATAGGTACGTGCGTTCATACGTATATAGTATGAGGTGAGGTAAGGTCCAGGTTTATATATATATCTCGTATAGTACATAGAGTATAGTATGGGCAGGAAGATGCATATAGGTAAGAACAACGTGTGCGTGTGAAAGTCGCAGCGCAGCGTCGTTCTCGGGTCATCTTCGAACGACCATATAGATACCGCGTGTCTATGTACGTAGCTATGTACACATATATGTGTATATATATTAAAGATATATGTATATGTAAAGTCGAGGCGGTCAACTCCGACGACCTCTTATAACTCCGGCTGTGATGATCCTACATACCTATACCTGATCTTCTCTTGTTTCCTGATCCATTATTCTCGCCGATTACAACGTGAGTATCGGGATTATACTGCAAATTTGTTTTCGAGAAAATTCGTAAAATTCAACAAGTATAGCGTGTAGGGTATCCCACGCCAGATCATGTAGCCTGACTATTTAACGTTCCTTGCATAATTTTTTTTTTTTGTTCGAAATCTTCTGAAAAATTCAAATCAGTTGAAAAAAAATTAATTCAGGTAGGTGTATTTAACGGTAATGAGATCAAATGTTCTTTAATTTCTCACCTTAAATTCACAAATTATGTACATTTTTTTCATCTATTGTAAAGGCGAATATGTATGTAGATATGCGCGTGTAAATTTCCCGCAGTGGGACAGGGAGACAGAAAAACAAGTAAAAAAATAAATAATTAAAGTAGAAAGAAAAAAAAACCAAACGTTTCGAACAAACGCGCGTAAAACATTTTAAGTAATTTGAGTATAAAGGTTATTTATTGAGTCGCATCTTGTAAACGCTTTCGTCGTGCCGCTTGATATACTATAATGCTTGAATCTCGACGCGATCGTTGAAAATATTAATCTGCAAGAAAGGGTCGTATATGCAGCTTGCAAAGTTCTCGGCATACATACATGTATAATGTAAGACTATGAGCTTAACACTAAAAAATTTCAAGCCTGAATTCCGTTGACGCGATCGAAATAAAACCTTTACAGTACCCAATCGCAGTCGGTTCCCCATATAAGCGTCATCGCCACTCATTTTTTTAAGAACTTTTTTTCAATGTGTAATTAAGATCGTTTTTTTGTTTGTTTTTGTTTTCCAACCGCGTCTTGTAGTGTAGCTCCAACCGCGATCACTCTGCAAAGGATGAAAACAAATGAACAAATTAATTTTGTCTATTAGAGTTTCACAAAAAAGAGAAGAGGAAAGAAAATACGTATACAGTTTGAGAGGTTTTTTTTTTTTATATCAAACTCATGCTTGGCACGCCTTTACCGAACGACGTACTATTTTTTTTTCTCCTCTCCTTGTTCTTCGTTTATTTTATTATCGAATTTTTACGTGTGCTTTTTTTATTCTTTTTTTTTTCGAGTGTCTCTTAATACCATTTTATAGAGCTCATAAGGATTTGGGTTATGGATGAAGCGAATTTTTATATGGCCGATGAGTCAGAATATATCCAGCCATTCATGATAAGTTGTATGTATTTTTTTTTTTTCAAATTTTTTTATCTTCTTTCTTTTTTTTATTTGTTCATCCACTCGTGTGCTTTTTTTTTATCATCTCTTTATTCGTTCATTTTAACTTATCTGTATTGATGCAAGGAAAGTATTAAACTTGAGAGCAAGTCTCGCAGGTTATGATATTCTACATTTTCCGTGTAATGCCATGTTATATTATGTGGTCTTCTTTTTTTTCAGTTTTTTAGGTAGGCAGAAGTAACATCAGCTGTAGGGTGTGGTTTTGTGTGATTTTTAAATACATACTTATGTACATTCGTATACGTGCGGGTATGCGATCGTTGAATAACTCGTAATTAAATGGAACTGCTATAAAATCTTACAACGGTCATTCCAAAGCCTATATATGTATATATTATATATATTTACATTATCCATATACCCCTACGTTTGTAATATGGGCTCGACTCTCCCGCGATCAACATATACATACGTATATGTATACATCCCGTGCCTATTAATATCTAATTACCATTTGACACTAAAATTATTACAGCCTTAGGGCGTACACGTGACATTATAACCAAACCTCAGATATTATATCTATACCTTGTAGCCTAGATACCGAGCTAGATACCGAAAGGGTCACCGTATCGAATTATTTATTACACATTTTTGCCCAGGAATAGGTTATGTATACCTATATACATGCATATATAAATACGTATATCCCCATAAAGAGGTAGGTGGAAAAGGGCGTGATTAAGAAATAGGTACATAAATGGGAATGCATAGGGAATAGAAAGTTTTTCATTTTTCTTTATCTTATTTTTTTTTTTTTTAGAGGAATGTGTCGATACGAGCGGTGACTGAAATATTTTAGGATTTTTCACGCCATGTATTTAATATCTATTTATGTACGTACAAATGTATTGCGTGTACGAATAATTTGTAGGGGAGAAAAAAAAAAACTTGGAAAATATAAGAAATGTCACGCCCATTTAATATGCATGCGTACACGATACGGTGTATAATTTAATTATATATTTTGTAATTTTGATTGATGAATTGAATGATATCCACCTGGTATTATAATCGATATATATTTAGGCATGGCATGTATATTCAACGAAGTAGACAGTATTTGTTGGTTTTCAAACCGACATAATTTCTAGGAAGATTATAACCCGCAATTATCACAAAGTGATTATTTATTAGTGAAATAAGACGATCGAGGAAGTAGGTATATTATAGCTATACACACACACATTGGTCTGTCCATATTCAATCATTCGTTCATTCATTCATTTTCTTCATTCATTAAAACTCATCAATGTGTCTTCATATTATACGTGTGACTCGATATTAAATATACCCGGTACACTTTGTCAAAATTTTTTGACGTGCTATGTATTTTAGAAAAATTCTGTTCTTTTACTTCCTACTTGAGTCAATTATAAATTATATTGTGTATCGGCTGGAGGACCTTATCAAACAATTAATTGTAAGTTCGGTATAGGCGCGCACAGTCGTTCATATTTTTATTTATTTATTTTTTTTCATTCTAATTTATTCATTTTATTCTTTCATTCGACAACAATATTAAATGGAATAAAACGAAAAAAGGAGGAAAGAAAGAGAGAAAAAAAATTGCGTTTTCAATAGAATATTAAGCGAGACAGACAAGAGTTTCAGCTTCACAATATGCGACTTCAAGATATACTGGTCATAAAATGTGTGGCATAAATCAGCTGGACTGCAAAGTGCAAAGTAAAAGGAAATTCTTTAAAGCGAGCTGTGCAGAGTAAGCCGCGATCATCTTTTAATACTAAGTTCCCGCCTATTTGCCGAAGAGAATCATGGGATACCGGAGTTACTTTCATTTTTTTTTCCCCCTTTCTCTCTCATTCTTCAAATAGAAAATATATTTTTCCATGAGAAAATTCATCGATTCAAAAATGTTTGCGTTAATGAATATTTCAAGGGAAACAGTTCTTCGATTATTTTCTAATTTTAATAATAATTTTAATCAGAAAGGAAGTAGCTCTGACTTGAAAGCGTTTTCCTTTTTTTTTCTGTTTGTTCGCCAACTGCAGCGATTCCACCAACGGTAGTTGTCGCGTGTTATATACACGTATGTACTTACATACTTTACACCCATATCGATCATTCCTATACTTTGAGTTAAAAATTTGATTATCTCGCACAGCTGGCGCCAGTAGCTGAGTGAAGACGTGATGTATTTTAATCTGCTGCACCCGCCCATATCTCGTTTCGAATCCTGGATTGGAGTATGAGAAATAAGCGGCTATGTAAAGTCATGTATAAGAGTATGTATATATACACAGATGGTGTGTATTCGATAGATTCGAATTATAGAATGTGACTGTAAAAAATTAACAAAAACTGGTCACTCCGCCTACTATAATATAAGTAAGATGAGGCGATTTCAATACTGTTGGAATATCCCATATACTATATCCATAATACGCGGCATATGGGAACTGGACGGGGTCAGGGGTCAATGTGTATACATATATGTATATATGTATGTGCCATATACCTGTGCCAGACTGCTTGGACAGTATTAATGTAATTTTTCGTTACTAACTAAATGCCAATGAAAACCAGGTTATTAATAAATCTCAACGTATGTATGTACTTAATATGTATACATATTATATTATACACCTGTATAACGCGACAGACATACCAGAGCTTATATTACAAGTCTCACAATTTGTTTTTTGTTTTTTCTTTTTTTTTTTAACACCAATGAAAAAGTAGCAGACTAACTTCGCCTCTTCGGATACGGACCTGGAATATATTAAATATAAAATTAACAAAGATTAAAGGTCAGATGAGGAGACGTTGCATTAATATTATATACATTATATTAGCGACCCGCGTCCGCGCGTATGTTCGCGCGTTGGTTTGTGAAACCGTATCCAGAAGAACAACGAAAAAACGCGAAAAGAGAAGGAATCGAAAGTTGGAGGGGTTGTGGGATATGTAATTGCCATTTTATGGAATTGGCATATCTGCTTTTAATTTTTGATTTACTTCCTTTTTGTTTTTCTCTCTACGGTTTTTTCCCCGTTTTCTCACTTACTCATGGGAAGACGTGGATTCTAATCGAAAGTCAATATCTTATGGGGGTGGAATTCCATTGGGTTAGGGTTATGTTAGCGATTTCCTTGGCGTATGTGAAAGATCTGAGCTAGGTTTGCGAAACTGAGTTCGTGTGTGCTTTTGTATAGGTTTGTGTTAGTTCAGTGTTGGGGAGTTGACGCAGTGCGAAGAGAAGACCTGGTATCTCGGTATAGATCGGAATTCAGGAACACGGTGCATCTACCCCGACGGCCAACACCTTCCAGGATCAGTATCCTGCAGGAGTTTCTTTCCTCCAGCAAAACGTATATATATGTATACCTTCCTATGCAGGATGCTATGGAACTGCAGTAACGGCAACACCTCGCGATTCTTTTCTTCTCTTCTCTTCTCTTCCTTCTTCTCCTTCTCTTCTTCTTTCTCCTCTTCTATTTTCTTCTCGCTTCTTTTGCTGCTACAGGAGAAAAGGCGGCGGTAGAAACCCCGCGTGATCTACCGCCCTGAGCCAAGCCCCTCATTAACGCCTTCGCTAAGAAATTACACGCAGTCAGTGGCAAACAAGAGCAAGAAGATATTCTCAGAGGATCCAGACTCCCTCTACAGATGCTGCTGGTGCTGCTGCTGATGTTGCTGCTGTTGTTGCTGCGGTATTAAAACACTCTGAATACACGCCATCTAAGAACTTAACCTACCCCTTCACGTTAGAATCTACATTCGGTAACTGCATCCAAGCGTGCGAAAACTTCAACGTACTATAACGGACATGTAGATTCAGGAAGTGAAAAAAAAGGATAGCTCACTTTTGATTGACTATGGAGGATGCGATGCAAATAATTTGTTGTAACGTATGAGCTACAAAAATTACGCAAACTTCGGAATGTATATTTTTGTTGAAAAATTTACACCGACAAAAATCCTTCGACAACATGTATAGATATATATAATCTATACTACATTTTTTTTCGTAACAAGGATGTTCCACCAGCTCTGTAGTTTGTTTTTTTTTTATCTTCAAACGGTTTAATTTTCGTGCCCCAAATCCGTTTCGGAGATAGCGAGAATGTTGTATCCATGAGTTTCTTAATCTGATAATATTTAATACTACGCAGCTTTATTATAAATTTGAGATGAGAACAAGTTAGAGTTGAGAAGTCAGTGTATACGTCTAAGTGACTGACGCTCTGACGTGAACATTGCGACCCCCCGCTGTCACGTGTCATCGGCCTAGGGTCAGTCGAGTGACCGATGTAGGTGAATCTCAACGCCGCCGCAATGGTCGCTAGAAATAAAGATCTCGGATCTCTATTCCACGACACGTTCTTCATACGATTCCGTTGCGTGATTCGTCTGCAGATATTCTTCACCCGATTGCAGTCAGTCAAACATGAACTTATTCACTTACTTAGTTTTCTATGGAAAATTGAAATCATCGACTTGGGTTTTTCTCTCATTCACCATCGATCAGTCTAGATAGTGTAAAAGCGCTCCGTTACAATTTTTTGTTTCGCGGTGAGAGAAACGATTGATAATCTCGTTGGACACTCGGCATTACTGAACATCTCGAATCCAGCTTTATTTCACCGTTTCAATGTTAACTGACAGAATTTTTAGAAGAAAAATCAGTTCCATGCATCCGTTCCGAAAAGACTCAAACACCACTCCTCGGTCGGTAATAAAGAAGTATAGCGCAGCCTCAATCTTGTTTTAAATATAACGTATTCCCATACTATAGTTGAGCGTGATATAGAAAAAGGGCACATGATCTATGCGTGAAGTCAAGAACTATTTCAACTCGGACGGGTCACGTACATACGTACATAGGTATGTACAATACGTACATATACCTATAGTCCTGTAGACCAGAATGTTCTGTGTCTGCCAGATGTCTAAATGTTGACAAGCCTTGGCGAGCGGCTAATAGCCGTTTAATAAGATTACGTCTCTTCTCTCATCTCCACCGGGACGGACAGGAACGGAGCTGTGAGCAGAGAGCAACTAACCAACCAACCAACTTACCAACCGGACGGATGAACGAATGAACGGATGAACGAGTGAACGAGCGAACGAGCAGAACGGACGGGCGGACAGACGAAGTTGACGTACCCGGAACACGTACAAATCAGTGTTTGTCTTCTTATTGTAGCAGCTATATAGCTGCTTTTAAAACCGACTGGCACGTGTCGTAACACGCAATAATAATCTTTATAACCTGCACTGTGCTCCACGGCGCACGTTTCTGTTCCAAGTGTCTTCTCCTCTTTTTTTTCCTATTTCCTCCTCCATCTTCATTTCGCTTTTTTCCTTTATTCCCCTTTCGTTCTCATAAAATATGTATTTCTTTTTCTCCTACAAATTATCGTACATCGCATAATGAACGGGGGCTACCTAAAAGCGACTTCATCGAATATTTGCGAGTGGGAACGAGACATACACATACACATGTAATATGTACTACGCATTCGTTTTTTTCAACTGTCATGAGAACGACGCGCCCGGTACCAATTTTCAAGAATTTGCGAGAGTATAAATTTGATCCCAACTTGAATTTAGCGTTACGGTCGGGCCGACTGTGCTAGTAGCTGCTTTTCTTCTTCTTTTTCGATCTGTGTCGTGCTTTTATTTTTATTCCTTTATCCTGTTTATTGGCGCATGAAATGTTGAGGCCGTTGGGGTCAGAACACGTATGGAAATTAACCGAACAACGATACAGCTTGAGAACCACCAACGAATTTCACACATATAGCCAGAGCTGCGAAAGGAGATCAGCATTCTGAAATACATATACACGTGCAACAAATTTTACCGTCATGCATACGATTTTTCAGTTAATTTCAATTTGTAATCATTAATTATTTTTCGTCGGTTCCACTTCCATTCACGTTTATTTCCGGACGTGTAATGATCAGGACTATAAGGTCGGTAATTTTTAATCTAATGGTGTTTTTTGCTTATTGGATTCTCATGCGGTACCAGTAGTATAATAAAAGTAATTTGCATTCTTATTCAGATACTTGGTAAGCTTCCCGTTTCACTGCAGGCCATGCACATGTGTGAAAATTTATCGAGCTGAGGTCGTCGCCATTATATTTTAGGCGAGCTATAACGCGCTGCAGTTGCTGCTGCTCGTGCGTTTTTTCTGTAAAAAGATCTACCTTTCGTACGGTGACCACTGGTCAGTACCAACAAGTCTGTACGATACTGTTCAACGGGCCACCCATGGCGGACGTTCGTATCACCCCATATATTAAATCTCCTTGCCACGTAGCGTAGCGTACGTACGACTTCAAGTCGCGCGCTATTATTCGGAAATATTTATACTAGTACGACCTGCTGCTGCTGCTGCTGCTGTGGCTTCTTCTTCGTCTTCTCCTTTCACTTATTTTTCTTTTGCTGCCGTTGGATATGCCGGGTAAGTATTCTGGGATCCTCGTTCGGCTCCTAAATCATCTTAATACGCGGCGATTACGCGGCTGCCGGGATTCTTATCGCGCGGTTCTTTACTTTTCATTTCTTTTCTTTTTTTATCTTTCTTTTGTTTGAATTTTTCAACCGTTATTATTGTCACCGATGTCATATGGTATTATTTGGTGGATGTTATGGCGATACACCGAGGGCAAAATATTAATATATGGTACACCGATTTTTAGAGGATATCCAATTTCATGTTCCAGTCATATATTTTATTGTCTCGAATAAACGAACCTACAGCTACTTCCAAAATAATATTTTCTTGCGAATTGAGAAAATGAACCGCTTACAAAAAAAAAAAAAACCGAGAGCATCAACATTTTTGAAAGTGAGAAATTTCACTTTTGATAAAGCAGCAGGAACATTACAAACCACGTCAAGGATGTGTTTACCTATTCGATCGACGATTTTTTAATTTACACACACGTGAGTATGAGCATCGTAGCAGCTGTTTTGTTCAACTATACACGTGAAAATTTGCAAAGGGGAACAAAAATCGGTACGCCGATTCTCAATTCCACTGTTTTCACGTCATATATATACGTACACTGCAAGACTATAATAATTTGTCCGGTGAAAAAGGCGTAAGACACGCGAGTATACGATTTATAGAAAATAATAATCCTGGACATTTGCAGAAGGAGGTAAAAGGGTATATACAATATACATATACAATAACGTGTATAAACATATATGTGTGTGTATATATATATATAAGTTGCAGGATATTCGCGCATTCTTCGCTGTTAATGACAGCAATGAATCCTGAGTACGACGTAAAAATCTGGTCACCGACATCAACCCCTGTATCGTACCTTTTAATATACGTTATCCTATAATGGGGGAAGAAGAAAAGGAAGTCGAAGAAAAGTGTATATTTGTATAAGTATTTATGTGTACACTCGTTAAAAATTCATGCATATATACGTACACGCATATGCACTGTACACGTGTGTAAAAATCTCTTCTTCCTTACTGCACTCTTCTCTTCTCATCTTATTTTACTATTCTCCGATCTTTAGACGCTCGCACTATATGCGCATTACCTCCAAGGACTTTTAAACTCCTCTAGGACTATTAATTTCGTAGGCATGAGGCTATAGAACTGCTCCTACTGGCGCTGCAAGTGCATAGAAGAACATGTGAACTTATCGGTATACATATATATGCACATATATATGTGGTGCATAGGTATAGCTATGTATAAGTGTATAAGAGTCGCTTGGCCGGCGTCGGCAGCGGCGTCGGCGGCGGCGGCGGCGGCGGCCACCTTATAGCGGCGTCGGTGCGCGGGTGTGGCGAATACGTGCAGAGGTCGAGGGTCGCAGCCTGGACCCCGCGCTCGCCAACGGAGAGCCCAGCCCCGGTCCATAGGCGTGGGAGAGTTCATTCGGCAGAGATACTATCGACGATTCTCTATACTCCCGCTTAGTAGGTACCTATACATTTATATGTATATACATATATTTATCTATACATATACATGCCCACAGCGACTTCTTAGCCGACCACCCTCTCCCCCTACCCAGTTTACTCCTTTCCCGAGGGATACCAACATTTTTATATTTACTCTTTTACTCTTTTTAACATCCAATGCTGCAGCTTCCTCCTCCCTCCCTTATATTCTTCTTCTTCTCCTTCTTTTTCGTTGTCGTCTTCTTCCTCAAGCTGCATTTCTGCATGGCATAAGCTCTTCTTCTTTCTACCGTTCTTCGTGTGCTCGTTACTACGCGTATTTTCTAGCCAGAGAGAAGACTCGCAACGGGATATTTTACCCGCTATAATATATAAGTTAGACGGTATAAGGTGGTGAAGCTTTATATACACTCTATATAGGCTTTGGAAAACAAAAGAATAAAGTCGGAAGGCGAGTGAAATTTTTTTTTCTTCCATAAAGCACAAAAAGTAAAACTATATCGTCTTCAAGATATATGCATGTGCGGCGAACGAAGCATTTCCGTGTTTTACATAAAAAGTTGGAATCCGTAGAAAATTTATAACTCAATTAACGAAACCTTCAGATTTTATTGGATGGAAAGCACTACTCTCTTTTTTCCATCGAATCTATCGAAGGAATTATATCAATAAATCAGCATTGAAACGTAGTTAAGATTTTCAAAAATGAAACGATGCGTAGGAAGCAGAAAGTGGAGAAAAATTGTATATTTTAATGGAATAATGTTCAAAATCATCTGTTCTGCGTAGCTTCCCACAGTAGCTGGATATTTTCTAGTTATAGCTGATGATTTCTCCCTCGGGATACGGGCGGCTGATTGTTGAGTATACATATGCACGTATACATGTATGAAAATTCATAGAAAAAAAAATAATAACAAAAAGAAAATCGCTGGAAGCTGGATGGGCTGATTTTCATTAACTCCCACTATATGTACATATAGGTACCTTGCAGAAAATATATTATCTATATATAGTATAGAGATATGTATTCGTACCCTCTGCGAGGTGCCTCAGCTCTCAGTCTTCCTACAGCACCTTCATCATTTGCTGTAAAAGTTATAACTCGATTATGCGCCTAACTAGCAATTTCAATACTATTAAGAAGGGACTGCATTTTGCTTCACCGCGCCGCGCCGGCAGCCACCGACGTTGTGTACACATGTATATGATACTCTATACTGTAAATGTATATATGCACATATATACACACCCTATATATGAGCCGCCGCGGAATTAGTTTCGTCCAAAGGACGTTACAAACTCACATACATACGATATGGTTAGAAAACGAAAAAAAGAAAAAACAGGAGAGGAAAAAGTCAAGGGAACGAAAATAAAACAAATGCAGTGAAAAAAAAATCAACCGTATCCTTGCGATATTATACACCGGACAATTGTTCAACAACCCATCTTAGTCAGTTCTTCTATTATATTCTATTGCAAAGGTAATTTAAGCGCGAGGATCATCCCCGATTGTAATAACGTATCACTATACATATATTGCACGCGCGGCGCAGAACCGGAAGCTTGAATCGCTTCACACATATGTGCAAGCAATCCCCTTGAAATCGAATTCTGGCGGTGCACGATGCAAAAACGAAAGAAACTGGATAGAGGAAAATAAAAGTAATAAAAAATTAAGAAAAAGGAACGTCGATTTGAACTCGTATAATTTCTTTCTTTATTTTCATGCTTCGCCTTCGGCAGTTCCGAGTCGCGTACATCATGTATAAGTTGCATATATGTACATCGTACTGACGTCCCGATCCTGACCTTTGGGATCCTTATTAGGTGTAAGGACTCTCAGGTCTCTTCCCACATGCTGATAGATAATCCAAAGGAATTCTTATTGTCTTACACAGAATGTGAACCCTTAACTTAATTATGTTAATTATATCCCGTTCAATTTTCCGCGTACTGGAATCCGAAGATCTGGGCGTTTCAAATAATAATTTTGTAGAAAATTGCTGGAATGGCTTCGAAATCATGTTATAAAATTTTCAGTTTTCTCTCTTTCAAACTTATGTTTTTCTTTAAACAAAAATCGGTCAATACTTTATCCTCATTGTGTTCAATGTTCATATATATATACACAGAGGTGAGCGCATGAAATATAACACGTCGAAATCAATGGCATGAAAGTATGATTTATTAATATTGATGGCGGCCGGCTATACGTCCAACCAAACGATACGTTCTTTCGGTAATAATTGATGGAGATCAAATGGCGAAATAATTTATCCTCCTTGAAAAATACGATTATCCATTACTGCATAAATTATACAGCTGTTACTCGTATAAAACGGATTATTGAAACGCGTTATAATCGTGGAAAACTTAGAAAATATCTAAGGGGTTGTTGCCGAACTCCGAATGATAATTTAGTTCGTCCTCTTTTTTTCTCACTTTCAGGCTCACCAGCTCGCCGCGCCGAGATCATTTTTCGCGGTGTAGGTATGTGATAGAAAAATTTCATCCGCGTGTACATAATTATCTGTGAGAACCGTATCCGAAGTTGGTATACATAAAGCTTTTTTACACAATAAACATGATGGGGGATTGAGCCGTTGTCGATCTAAAATATATACATGTATAGTATTGTGTACCAATACTATTATATACATACACACATGCATACGTATACCGTGAAGTGAGATGTGGTTCGCGGTATGTATGAGCCGCGTTTATATTAAAACGTTAAGGCTAATTGTGTGATATTGTATCTTGACAATGCTCTAATGAACCATTGTCCACTCAGGTATATACATCACATGCGGTTTGACACGATCATGCTTTTTTACATACGTAAATATTATACGTACATACACGATATGTACTTATATTATGAAACACTGTACCCGATACGTCGATGTCGCATTGCAGAGCTGCGTGAAACCATTTCTTTCATTTCATTTCATCAACAGTTTCTTTCATCTTTTCTCTCGCCTTTTTTTTTTAACATTAAGTTTAATCCAGTTCGAAGAATCACTGCGTAACAATTTTAACCTATTCGTTAAAATAGCATGCATTAGAAATCGATTCGTGAATTTCTATCGGATGTAGTAAAAATACGAAAATCGGAAAAGAAAACCTCAGAATAATGAAATCGGGATATGAGTATGAATCTGGATATCCCGAGGTTTCGAAAATCGATTCAATTATTATAACGTCATCGGCATGCAGACGCGTCTGGGTTAGGCAAAAACTGGTTTTTTGTCACTGTGAAGAAGATCTCCAGTTTTTTTTTTTCGTTTCTTTCTCCTCCTTCTTCGATCGTCTTGTATTTTTCCCTAATAGTTTTATCCTGTACACATCTACTATCGAGTTCATCAAGAATAGGCGCGCTTATAAGTGGTGTACTAAAAATCGTTTAATTATAATAAATATATTGGTGTATATACGTGTAGTATACATACATATTTAAATGCCAAATTTGGATGTCGAAAAACGATTTAAATCACGGAATTAACATGTAATTAAAGATCAACCACCTATACGCCTAGTTTTTTCAACGATCACAATTAACGAATTATATATACCTATATACCTCTATTTCGACATATGTATCGGAACACCCGCGCAATTTTGACACTTTTAATTTCTTTTTTTTTTTTCTTCTCGCAATTAATACGACGATTTGGATTGGTTTTTTTTTTGTCATTTATTCATTGACTTATTCATTTTCAGGTATGTTAATATAAAAGTCATAAGGTCGGCGATCGAGTCGCCCGCAGGAGAAGCAACGGCGAAAGAAAAGCACAAGAGCATCGCACAGGCATCGGCATCGGCAGCGGCAGCGGCAGCAGCAGCATCAGCATCAACAGCGTGTAGATTGTTTCGACGGAATGCGGTCCAATTAGAGGAGATACTGCCCTCGTGGTGAGAATTAGTTTATTGCGTCGACGTATGGGATATATGCTGTGGAGCACATCCACAAAAGCAACTCTTGAGATGCGCGCGAGTACGCGACGCCTTTTTATTTATAACGTCGATGGTCTCTTCCTGCTGTATTAGAGTTGCATCTTTTAGATATGTACCTACGTACGTGTACACCTATGTTTTTTTTAAATTTTTTTCTTTCTACAAACACATATGTGTATCGCCATGAGGCAGACTCATGCCGCAAGACAGATGACAGGCGTTTCGTTACGTTCGACGTCATCTTATTATACTTAAAGTGTATAAAATCTTTCGTTTTTTCTTTCTTCCTTTCTTTCTCTTGTTTTCTCTTATTTTCTTTTTTTTTCTTCTTCTTTAAACAGCTAACAAATCAATTCAATTTTGATTAATGTGCACCTCGAGGGATCTCTTAATTACCTGAGTAATTACTTGATTGACCATTAACCGTGGCATATCTTCTTATATGGATTATAATCGAAACACGATTATTATGTAACGGATGACTGTCACAAAAACGTCATCGCGGTTTTAACGCGATGAAGGGATTATTACCGATTATCCCCATTATAAACGCACGTACATAGCATTCGTGTATCTTCGTATCTGATATACAAATTGACGGAGGAATCAGGATTTTTGTTCTTTGAATTCTTCATTCTCTTCGTGTTTTCGAGAATTTTATTCGTGATATAAAAAAGAGTAACTTGAATATGGTACATATGTATATTACATGTGTGATACCTTGATTCTTTCACTTGTTCTTTTTTGTTTTATAATTTGAATCTTATGACCTATAAAAATTTGGAAGCCCGACGCTCTCCAATTACGTACATATACATCGTTCGAAAATTCTTCTCCATTCTTGTCTATTAATTTTTTCAAATTTTGCACGTGTATGATACGGATATAAATTATTGAATACCGAATCATAAACAAAATGTTGTCTTCCTCTCTTTTTCCCACCAGGTTTAGCGGTGATTCAGAATCCTCAAGAGTTCAGCAAATCACATACGGAGAGACCCTATACCCGGATGAGTTTGTGGGATCCGTTGACTTGTTTCTACTTCATTTTTTTTTTGTTAGTTATACAAAAATACATATAAATATATATATATTTTTTCAATTAGGAAAGACTATCTGGGCACGCCTTGGTATTATAATGATGATCCTGATGATAATAATAATTCTTAAATTAGGGAATTTTCTATCGATATCGACAGATCTGAATAATAATGATGCACCATATATGTATGTAAGTGATCGTTGCGGACCTATTATATATGTATACCTAGTCCGATCAGATAAGCGTTTATCAATATATAAATATATGTATGTATGAAAATGATGGTATGGAATTCGATTCTGAACTTGATCGAAACTTGTGTCGCACTTTAATCTAGAAATCATGCAGATTTAATCAAAACACTAAATTTCAATTCGGAGTTAGGTGACCATACCGTCGCGTCGTCCTGACTTAAGCGGCAAATAGTGAAGGAGAAAAAGAAAATTTATAATAATATAAATAAATAAAATAAAGTAAAACGTAGGGGGAAACGAAGGGGACACCGTACACCGCCGCCGTCTCCGCCCGCTAAAATTCAATATATTACGGTTTCATGTTTAGAGAATTCTCTCGAAAAATTCTGACCACCTGAGATCAGATCACGACGTGACTCTTTGACCTCACAAACTGTTATTCACATTTACTGCTGTACGGGTGTATGTATAAGTTTTAAAAATGTGTCTACATCACATATATCTGTTCAACATTCGCAGCGTATTACAAAAAGAGAACTGAAATATTTATAAATCAGGTAAAAGAAAAAAAAAATTATATTATTGATTCAATTGAAAAATAACGTTAAAATAAATCAATTACTCGATATTTTCAAGACTCCGAACAATTTTGACGTGTCGTTAGAACGTGAAACGGACGAATCCGAAAATAAAAAAAAAACGAAGAGAAATAACAGAACGAAATAGATGAATAAATAATTGAGTCGATGAAATTTTTTTTCCATTCAGACATAGGTTATCAAGGTTGTTTTCAGTTCGCCTGTGGTCTTGGTAAAGGTCTTGAATCTTCGATCTTCTTTGATCGAGCGATCGGAAGAAGAGCACGTTAACATCGACGGTTGAAAATGATTTAAATTGAATCTATCAAAACAGACGACTGACGCTCCGCCCCCGCAACTTGGAACGAAAATAAAAAAATCGAACGATGTTGAAAAAAAAAAATTGAAAAATAAAATAACAATAAAAAATAAGAATAATAAAATCGAAATAAAATAAAATAATATATATAGCGAAGAATAAGAAGTCGGGTGGAAATCTGGGGGTCAGCATCTATGCTGCTTCGCCTTGTGTGCTGCACTGCACCGGTTTTGCTCCCGCTCCTTCGAACGTTGACGGTCCATCAGATAACACTATGTTTATATAACCTATCACCTCTTCGAAGATCCGAAGACTCGGGATGCAGCGTGCTCGCTCGCTGAACGTTAGATATTGTGATAGACAGGTCCACTGTAGTAAATACCTTGCGCTTGATTGTTTAAAAGCATTCGATGGCCCCATCAACCAACCCCTTTACCTTTTTCAAAACTCCTGACCGAACGATACCCCGAGGTAAGGTAGGTAGTTATATATTATTATAACAGCTTAATGGGCTTGCGGGTGAGTCACGAAATATACTAATTATGTCACAACATCGAAGCCTATATCATCCGGAGGGGCGTAATCCACAAAAAGCTGCACGAGATGCAGAAGACCTAAGTTTCATGTATCGTATCAGTGATTCGAAATAGATTACCGATTCTCAAGACTTCCAAACAAACGCGGGCGAAATATGATGATTAAATAATGACGGAATTCAACGAGATAATAATAATAACATTAATAATAATAACAACAACAACGTTATCTGTAGTAATTCTTAAAGTGCGTCGGTAACGCGAGGTTTATTTTACTTTCTTTTTTTTTATTCTTTTCTTTATAAGACAAGCTTTCGATTTAGGAGCCAATCTCTCGAGTTTATGCGAAGTTCACAGCTGGACACGTAGTTTCATACGGTTATACCACAGCTGTAGCTTATATTTCGTCTAATTTATTTTTTCCATAATATACAACATTATTATACATGAATTATATTTTTACATAAGTGTATAGTGAGCACGAATGTGTAAAGGATGTTCCCCGCGTTGATATTCGCCATTATCTATAACACGCGTACCGTGTGTTTCGAAAATAATAAAAAGCTTCCTTATCTAAGTACTCGCGTGTACTCGTGTTGGCTTAATTCATACTATAGAAATAAAATTCACTTATTTATAACACAAGGTTTTGAAATTGTTGAAAGTGCTGTAATCACATCCACGATAAATAATGTACTTCACGTAAAATTCGAGTCACCCTGTATGGAAAGGGGTGAATTCGGAAGAGGTATACTTTAAAGCTGCTTCGTTTTCTGAGATGGGTTCATAAGGTAATTAGGAGGAAACATTGCACTGCGGGGGGTACGAAACTCCGTAGAATAAGACTCTAGGGACCGCGAATAACATGTACGAAAATATTCGCATTTCTTTCTATGCACATGTGTATGTGTATTTCTTTCGGTACGTACGTTAGAATGTACGTAATGTAAAAGTTCCTTCGATATTACGAATTTTCTCCGTTAGTCGTGGGAGTAGCTTGATATACATGAGATATTTTAAACAAGGTAAGAAACTGTATAGTTCGTAAAATGTTGCCGGTCAAATTGACAGGGACTTTTTAATTAGGAACTCCCCCCAACGAGAGTAAGAAACTGCTGCTGATGCTGCAACCTTTGGTTTAATCCTGCAGGCGTAGGCATAATCCACTCTTTACACTGTATACGTATGCACGTGAAGATTCTTCTTCTTTTCTTATTTTGTTGTTGTTCCTGTGTGATTCTCGTTTCTACCACGCGAACAACAAGGATGGTATTATAATAACAACTCTCTGAAGAACCGAGAAGAGATAATTCATTTTCATCCCACAGGATGACGGCGATCCTTTTAGCTGACACGTGCAAACGAGGTAAACGTGTACAACATTTAACTTATTGTTATAATATAAGGTGTACACCGATATTCTCGATTTACAATATACATCATATTTTTTTTCTACTTTCATTTCATTTCATTTCATAAAAATTCTATACACGTTCCATTTATTTCGTATTTGCAACAAAACTCTTGAGGATGTGCCTGAGAAGCTGATTCGATCGATGTGGTGAGATCTTATGCTATATAGATACAGAAAAATATTTATATGCAACAAGGATAACGCTATCACGAATTATTAGACTCTAGGCCGTCCATGAACCACCTCATTGTACCCGGTGGAAGATGAAGAACAGATTTTGGGCTTTCGGAAGATGGAAATAATCCGAGCTTTTCTACGAAGAGGAAGAAATAAATGGAAAGTCAGTTTGCTGCTCGATGAATAATCGAAGCGTTTGATTCTCCCTGCGATACAAGTATTACCAGCTATTAATGCGTGTAAAAAATTGAACGAATTGCTGGGCCACCATGTATAAGTCTACTTGTACTTCTGATGATCCTTTTCTAGTGCAGGAAACCCGGAGCTCATTATAAATATGGTATATATTATACGCGTGAGTTTGAAGCCCAGAAAGTTCGCGTGCAACTCTTGTAGTTATACTTGAAAATTGCATTATACCCACAGGATGTGCTGCGAAGATTATAAACACATAGGTATGTACAAACATATACAATACAGAAATACTTACGTATATATTTACACCAGAGATATCAAGTCCAACACACCGTGCAGATGCGATATCCTCGTCTCACTATATTACTCCCGGCTGCAGGATCTTCAAATCAATTCCTAACCAATGTAGGTATGTAAGGTAAATGTGTATATGTTTTATGTACATATGTACAATTTCAGCCTATGGGATCCCCGCCAATTATTCGACCGCGTATTTTCATACCTTCGATATTATAATGAGCATTTTACGGGAGATCGATGACTCAGGGATACGCATAGCTTTTTTTCTTTTCGATGCTTTTTTTTCTTTTCTTTTTTTTTTAGTATTAATGATGTGTATGATGAGTTTCTGACCGAGTTTCATGCGTTAGAATACACGTACACGTATGTACGTATAGGTATTAGAATAATTCTAATTCATTATATATTTACAAAGAGATTGTGGGATCGTGAGATAGTTAAACATGAGAGATCTGTAGCAGAAAGAGTTTTGCCGCCTTTTGTTGGTAGACTGAAGCATGTGAGCGCACGAGGGATTTTTCTATATACATACAGATATGTGTATCTGTAAATATATACATCTACTAGAAGGTATATAACCTGGTAACACTTTGTTAATGTTTGGTGAAACAGTTTGACGCTTTTACATAATTTACAAAGTAAACGTTGACTGTCTTCACGAAGACAGCAACTTGAACAAATAGATACCTAACCCGCTATCTATATGTAAGCGATCTTTTGGATAAGCCGAACACCAAATCTTTTATTATTTTCCTCACATAGGTATATCGGGTCTGAATTCAATCGAACAGATTTTAAACACCGTAACCAAATCGAAAAATTTCAAAAAAAATTACACCGATACGTGCTATGATATAAACCAATTCCCTTCGGGGCAACAAAAGTGAAGAAAAAAAAAATATATAGATTAGCACTTAGCACATCTGGTGCGGTATCGAGTTGCGTTTGTAATAAACGGTATTAATTTGTTTAGTACCTACACACATATCGTATACTATATTGTAGATACATATATATCGCACTACTGCAGTATTTCAGTTTGAGATCACCTGCTATATGAAGCGGGGGTGGTTCAGTTTGCGTGCGTGACTCGACGCTATCCATCATCGGTTTTATATTATAAGTGTTATCCCGCTGTAGTTGGGTATATAAAAGATTTAGTTCGGAATGCGGGGCGAGGCTGAGAATAAAATATATGGATGATTAAATTTAATCAAAGAGAAATTGAATCGGTTGTGTACAAATTTTTTTCTCCAAAATTAACGCAGATGTGTAAATTTATTTTCAGAATTTTTTTCTTTTTTCCTACTCACGGTAGTTTTTTGTTCTTTCGGGTCAGATATTATCGGAGCGAAACGGAGAGATGCACGTAGAATCTCAAAGGAAGAAATATTAATTTATGTTGATAATATATAAAAGGTGAAACAGATCAGTTCATGCAGGTGCAGCGTAGGTGTGCGAGATGAGAAGAGATGAGAGGAAAATAAAAATAAAAAATGGGACTTTAAGGTGTTACAAAATACGAAATTGGACCCATTTGTTCCAGTGCCCTATGTGAAAGCGGTCAGCCGACTCGACTCTGCGTCATGCCCCGGGGAACCGAGAAGAGAACCCCTCAACACCGCAGCCGCCCCCTCAATACTATAAATCCTTCGAGGTGTTAATACCTTTACACATACATTCTTGAAACGCATCCTTGAAACCAGTATTAAAACACCCACCCCAAATGAAAAAGGAAACAAAAAGGAGGAGGAAAAAAAAATTACTCATATATTTGCTGCACTAAAAGAAGGAGGTCCTACCGTAAGAAAAAAATAAGAAATCTCGCAATCTCACAGGGTAATAAAAATTTGTGAAACTTTTTGTTTTAAAAAAAAAAAAATTTCTTCATCGCGTATTCGGAAGCACGATTATTTTTCTATCTCAAAAATACGAAAGCACTTGTCTTCGTTTGAGCTCGTGAAATTTTGTGTAGCTCGTTAATAGAATTTTCGATCGCAGATACATATGTAGGTATCTACGTATATGTACATGTGCGACTAACGATTTGATTCCGCATGTGAATTAAAAAATAGATAGAAAAAAAAAAATAAGAAGACAGACGAAGATAGAAGCAAACGAAATAGATAATTTAACAAGTAAGCGTCAAATTAAAACGGTTGATCGTTATAAAACGAGTTAGTCTAATAAAGAGATGAAAAAACTTCCAAATGATTGATTAACGAAAATCCAACACGCAGTTTGACCGGCACAAAAACTACATCAAACTATCAAAACTAACGTGGTACGTACGAACTATAATAATAAACAATACAGTAATCCAGTTATGCAATGTATGTCAAGACGACGGACCCCGAGGGAATATTTTTTTATTTTATTTTCCTGCCCCAAATTTGGAAGTGGTCACGGCACATATGGGTAAAAATATTCTGAAGATGATCGCGTGATTTTCTTCATGTTATTTAAATATTCGCGAATTGGTACACACGGGGATCTAATCGACGAGAGAACAATGAATTGAATAAAGGACAGAGAAATGAATAAATAAATATTACATGTGAAGGAAACAGGGAGAAGTGGTGGAAGGGGAGGGGGGGGATTGAAATTAAGGAGATGAATATACGTGGATTATATCGGGGTCCAGAGACGCCGTAGCATCCTCGATCTTCGGACTTTTCGTAACGCGGCGTGAAACATAATAATTAGTTCCAGTTTAGCGCGGTAATGAGTGTTGCGCCCATTACGGATCATAATTGTACGCAAACGGCTATTAAAATCGACCTTATAAGCCTTATAAACACGCGCCCGGTATATCGCCCGCATCTTCGAGTTGCGCGGCCCCCTAGCTCCGGTAATACCCTGTAATTTCCGACATTCTATCTACCGTCCCCGCCATTGCCTTATACTCAACGGCAAAACGCGAACCCGGCCCGATATTCATTCCCGCATGACTCGGAAAAATAATAAACTTCATTCACCCCTCCCCCCTTCTTTCCCCAATCCACCTCTCTTCCCCCTCACAACGAATTAAAAATAATGATAAAGGGCCGATAAAACGGGATAAGAATTACCTCTGAGACAAAACAAAACAAAGTATAGACACGGTGAGTTCAATCAGGACAAGTTTTAACGGAACCCCAATCCAGGTTGGAACAAAAAATTTCTCGGCAGCAGCACCGAAATAAGGGACAGTTAACGGAAGAGAACTGGAGCAAAGTTAGATCAAAATTTCTCTCGGTTTTGACCAACTTATTATCACGATAAATTTCGCTGACGATAAGCGAAAATTCGAAAGATCATTCGTTGTTTCATTTCTAAATGTGTCACGAAGATTTTGATGAGAAAAAAATGACATATGAGATAAGGGAAAGATACGAAAACGTTCGTGCGAACATTTCGCGGAATGCAAATAATGATCAGAATTCCGTGAGAATAAATTATCGTACTAGGTAGTATATGTAGCTAATAGTTTCTATTCGACGCAAAGTTTTTCATTTCACCTTTTTTAAATTTTATCATATTTTTTTTGCGTACATTGTGCAGTATGTACAGTACAATATATTATATATTTATTCATGTATGTGTGTGTACGTATATATGTATAAAGAGAGTTGAGAGAGGCACGCGATTCGCCGCCAATAGGCGCCGAGGGTTCGTCACGGGGTCAAATGATCGAAACGATCGATAAGCTTTGTGATTTTACCGACGGAGTTTAAGACGATCAGGATCTTAACTGCAGGGAGAAGGGAGCCGCCCGGATTCTGGTCCAGATTAAATTAAGATAAACTCATCCGCTCATCGTATATAGCTATATATGTATGAATATATATACTGTACACGTAGCTACGATATCCACGCTACAAAGAATGTTCGCCGATCTTGTTTCGTTTTCTTGTTACTTTCGGAATTCCGATGATCACGAGCGGATCAAGTCTTGAAACCGCGACCTTCGTCGTAATCGAAAAACGGAGGGAAACGAGAAAAAAATCATCACAAGGTAATATCACAAAAATATATGGATGAAATATCGTGACTGCACACTCTGCTACTTCATTTTTCGAAACAAGAGTATTTTTTTTCATAAACTTATCATTTCGTGAATATTATAACATTTGTGACGTTAACAAATCACATATGATTACCAATTAGTCGTGAAAAGATATTAGTTGGGTAAAATATTGGTGGAAGATATAATTTTTTCATCGATGCACCACCACAAAACGAATATAGTATACAGAGATTATCCATATTGACGAACTTCTATAAGGCCTCCCGGAAGTTGAGTTTAGATAAGGATCTCTGAAATCCTCGTTGATGGGCAATAAATACGTCCTTCTTCAGTGACGTCGGTGCTCCTGTAGTTGGTCAAAGACGACGAGTGACGAAGACGTGCAGCAGAAATGAATCTTACCACCAGTGTACGGAAAGAGCGACGATCAGATTCACGAATCCCTCCACCTTCTGTAAGTTTCTTGCAAGTCCTCCTGTCACAGGCAGAAGAGATAAGAACACCATACGACAGGTACAGGCAAACGCCATAGGTGTTTTTCTCTCGACTTTTCCCTACGTCGTTCATTTTTTATTTTCTCTTTTCGTTTTTTTTTTTTTCTCTTTCAGTTTATATTCTTTCTCTTTTTCTCTCGGCACTTCAATTCCACCTTCCTTCCAATGCCGTTCAGAGTCTTCAGCTTGCGCGCAGGCTTTAAACGTCGGGATTGATCGAAGGAAACAAAGGATACCGCCTCGTATTGTCTGACGTTTAGTACGGGCACGACCTCCGTTGAAAGTATCATGTCCTATCCTATGGAAAACTTCTTCGGTATCGTATAGGCTCAAGTCATGAGCTCAGAAAATGTTACCCGTGACTCTATGGCATGAGGAGAACCTTGAGTTAGATCGGAAATGCATGTAACGTAAGCAGGGAGTGGAATTGTAGGGGCGGTTGTTTGAGTGCTATTGATGATCATCAATGGCTTAAAGACTCTGAGACTCAGCAGTATTTATATCGCTCTTTCTAGGAAGCGTGATCTTTGCACTTCGACAGCTGCAGCAGCCCAGCCTGTATGGCGTGGTGCTTGAGGGAATTCTTATATTCTATATTGGCTCTGACACCTTCAAATTTTATAGAATCATCACGTCGCGTTCTTTGATTTTTCAGTTTTGTTATTTTTGTTTTCTTCTTTTTCACTTTCTTTTCGATGATATTCAAAGGTGAAACATCGTGAAGATGAAACGTCAATTATTTGGAACGGACCATTATTTTTTCCTTTTATGTAATTTGAATTAGTAGGATCATTGCTATAAATCGAATTATCGATGAGCAAGATTGAGCAGCTGTACCTGCTTCGAATGAGTCGATCCAACAAGAAATTTTTAACAATCCTTATCGATGTATTTGTTTTTCTAGCGGTGAGTCGCGCACCCTTCTGTTAACTCACTAGCGGACATGAGAGGAACCACAAATATGAAGAATTTTACGAAAGTTCTAACCATCCGGCACTGTGAAGCGGGAAGTGGTGAGGAGCCAAGAGGCTTGCGATCGCACATGGCTCGGAAAAACGCAGCCATAAAATTATTTTGGCGATCGCTTGACAGGTTCTTTTCGGGAATCGATAGCAGAATATTTTGAACTTTTGATCGTAACGATTAAAACAGGACAACGTCTTAATGATGGAACATATGGGACGCATGAAAATAATTGACGTCACTTACAGCACGATATTCCGATCACCTCGAGGAATGATATAAAAAGCGATGAAAGGGGATTCGAAAAAAACGGAAACAAAAAAAAAAAAGTAGAAAAAACTGAGGAGAGAAGTATCGTGAGAAAATATATCATGGTCATGGAGTGTTATTGGTATAATAATGAGGTGAGATTTTTAGTTAGCAGATTCGACGTATACGGCTCTATTAAATATTTGTTCGACTTTTTATTAACCTCCAGCATCATGAGTTGTTATAAGAAATAAAAGACGAAATATAAATCGTGTTCAACGTTAATCATATCGCATTGTTGACTGACCTGGTATGAAATTTGGTTGATACAATGATGATCATAATGGAAAGAAGTAACTACTTCGTTTCCCTCTGGTGTTGCGGCTGCCGCCGCTGCTATTGCTTTTGCTTTTGCTGCAGGGTTAATGGGTATATAATAATGTTGAAGATTCTACCAATCAGGCGGGTGTTTCGATTTGTTTGTGGGTAAGTATGATCGGGACGATCAAGTCGCTAATCGACTGGATCATTAATAATCATAGTAATTGCTAGAAATTAATCAAGAAAAATTAGGAACGATTGTGTGTATCCAACCGAACGCGTTCCGATTGACCGACCACCGCATTACATGTGAGGATATATCTCGTGAACGGTATTCAGGTATCCTTCAATTTTTAATAGTTTTAGATTATTGATTTATCCTATAACGAACCATTTAACTACTTCTTTTATTTTTATTTATCTATCTATTCATTTTATTCAGACTGATTTTTTTTTTTTTTGTCTCTTGCAAATGTAAGAGAAATAATAAAAGAAAAACAGACTTGTTTCTACCGACGTTGAGTTCGAGGATTGTTTGTTGATCTTGTCTGGAAATTTGTACCGGCAGCTTAAAAAAATAAAACTGAAAGGTAATCGTTTTATCTAGAATATTTGCTAATTTCAACCGATTTAAACCTACATAAAAACTGTCAGAGAACTTCTCGAGATTTCTTCTAGTCATCAAACTTGATATTTAGTTTTGATTCCGCGTTGCTCATGTTACATTCTAATACACGTCTTTCATTGAATGAAAACTAACGGGGTATACGTATACTATAATATATACATATATATATATATCCATCTACCTACCTTATACTCCGGGTCAAGCCACAGACTCTTCAACGCTTGCACAAGTTGATCTCCATGGTGCCCTCAGGCTTCTGTGGTATAAATCCTTCCCCTCATCTCCGCTGCTGTGTCAATAAAAAATGACACAATTAAGAAACATGTTCATTACAATGGGATGGAAAAATTCCTCAACGTCAAATTAATTGTGAACATATTATAATACCTGCACAGCAACAGCGGTGGTAGCCACAACAAACTTCATATACATACACAATGTTCGTATATGTATATACGGCCCATAGGTTGGGGCATATAAAAAGCTGTAAGTCCACATATTCCTGTAGTATAAAAATATTTTCTTCTTTTACACTTACGGAAGCACCTCTCTCGAGATTATCCCCAGTGCCTGTATTATACCTGAGACTGGACACCATGCGAGCTTCGGGACGCTGAAGGTAGCTCCAGAAGCTGCATCAGAATCACCACCACCACCACGATATTACGGACGTCATTCGTCTGGCATTGTGCCTTTCACAGTTGGATAGTCGCGTCGTTTTGATACAACTTTGCTGTAGGTATTTGAAAGAAGTGTATTTATATACATGAATGTATATGTGTAATGTGTTTATATACCGCATAATGTGCGAGATATATGGGCTCATGACCTCTGCATCATGGTCATATACAGATCGTAATGGCCGAGATATTATGAATACTTATGGTGTGAAGCTGCCGCTTCTGGGAAAGATTTTTCATGAGAGATTATGAAATTCTAGTTATCAAAATGAACCGCATCGATCGATCGTAAAGCTTGAATTTAATCGACCTCCATCGGGCCTATTTATCTGTGAATGACCAAACCGTAATCGATCATAATTTATTAATGATTGTAAAACGAGTTTGAGAGAATTGAAAATGTCGTGATTGTGGATCCGATTATTCATTAGTTAAACGTTTTTCCAAACCATATTACACAGCCGTAACGTACAAGTATAAAATTCGCATGCGCATGTTACTCGGGGAGTAGATAAGTGATCATAGGTTGTTTTAAGGTCCCCGACGGGGTTATAGCCAATGCATTTTAAACAGCTGCCTGCCGCCTCTTTGCACTTCTAGCGTATGACATATTTTTGCACCTGTGTTCTGCAATCACTATACGGCAGTACCCACGCGAGTGCAGTACAATTTGCGGTGCAAAGGAAGACGAGACTTCCATCTACTAGAGTTTCATTTCTTGTCCCCCGCTTATTACCATACACACTATACTTGTGCTTTCAGTTCCCTTTCTGTATCTACTAATGATTATTAATATTCAAAGGTGTATTTTAATTGGCTTTCCGAACTACAATTTCGAACAAGTAGTAATAAGAGGAGAGAAAAAAAAAGAATCATACATACGTACCTACATGTAATATAAATGAATAAATAAAATTGAAAGCTTACGCGCGAATCACCGAACGCGATAAGGATAATCGATTTTAGAATGTGTACGGAAAGATACTTCTCGGAATTGTAGAACGGGGTGATTTTATTGACATTGCGGTTAATAAGATGGTACATACGAACTCCTTAACGAGCTTGCACGGTTTAAAAGCACTAAAAGGATCTTTAAAGTCAGCCTAGCCTCGGTTGACCGGCAGCTAAAAGTCTGACCAACGAACAATTTCGCCTCTAACGTGTGAAATTACAGATGGCTCCGGCTATTTCTATATATATATACCATTCGCAATCTCTTTTCTTGTGTCGAGTTTTGCACGCCGGCAAACGACAGAACGAACGACCTGCTGCAGTCACCCCTTCCAGTCGTACCTCAGATTCTCTTTTTATTCTTCTTCTCTTTTCTTTTTTCTTTCTTTTTTTCTCCTTCTTCGTCTTTCGATTCACAACGATATGCGGAATGCCCGGGAAGAAGGTAGGTGTACGGGTATTACTGTGACCATGCACCTTCAATTTTTTAATTTCAAGAAAAGCCTTGTGAGTCCTCTAAAAAAAACATTGTTTCATGGCTTTTTCTTACTTTTCTTCTTGGCTGTGCTCTCCTAGAGTGGTTCTAGTACTCACCATATTGTATTCGATGGGTGTTAAATCAAGCCATTACATCCATCCGTTGAGGATGAGCTCGACTTTCTAGTTGGCCGTAATGGTGGTAAAATTAAACGAAAAAAAAAGTACAAAATAAAAAATAATAGAAAAAAACACGATGAAAAAGCAAATTGAATGTATAAATGAGTCAAAAGATTTTCTGTATGCACATACAATTATAGCATGTATAGTGTACCACTATCTATTTGCTTATGCATCGATGCCTAGGCCATTGGTATTTACCAAGATTTGTAGATTAATCCTGGCACATACATAAATATTCTGTACTAGTGATGATCGCAAGTATCGGATTATTATTTCATTGCGCAGTAGGTAGGTAGGTACGAACTCGTAACACCGTCGCCGAGTCATCTGAGGTGATGATAATTAGTCGAATTATTGCACATAGCGAGATATCGTCGCTATATAATGGTATAAGAGGACGCGCGCGGTCCATGCAGAGTATGAAATTACTTGGCTTCTTTCTATCGATGTACATAAGTATTTCGCGTTTGGAAAGAAAATAAGATTTTCAATTGATGATAAAATCTATTTTACTGAAAGGTGATGGGTTATATTACGTGTATGCAAAGTAGTTTCTGCGATACTAACGAGCAAGTTGGTTACATTGGTCAGTCTAGTCTATGCATGCATGTGAACCATGAACCAGATATCTGCCCCGAAGGCCTGTCGCAGTAAATTATTATTTTCATAGCGCAGGAGCACATCGTCGTGGTCATTTTGAAACACTTGAGAGTAAAGATAGGGCCTCGGGCTGTGACAAAGTGACCGGTTGAACAGTGTCTTTTATTCGAGCTACTACCTGCAACTGCAGAAGCAAAATATAGCCTAGAGCTGCGGGTATGAAGTCGGTGCATCTTTTGCCGTTTCTGCTGCTGCTGATGCTGCTGGTGCCGGTGGTGCTGCTTCAGTGGCAAAAACCACATGGACAATGGCTGCGTGGAGACCGTTAAGTGCCGTTGGGTTTAATCCGGGAGTAGAAAATTTGCTGATTGCTAGTTGGATTGGATTGTCACGTTGCTCGGGAATCGGGAATCAGTGATCTTCAACTGACCGAGAGAACTTTTAGAATAGAGGAGTATAAATCCCAGATGGTATTTGAGCGGGTCGACTTCAGCCGCTGTCCCAGTTGCGGGATATAACTCTTCTAACAGGGAAATTGAACCTTGCAGTAAGATGCGCGCTCCGGGGATCACCTGACCCGAACTACTGTACAAGATCAAAAAGGTTAACTCTAGAAACCGCAGAGTCTGTCACGATCGGTTTAAGTCTCATTACCTTGAGACCGCAAAAGTAATTCGGATCCCATCTCGGAATGCCTTCTGATGATACTCTGCTTCCACTACGTGCAGTGGTTCTGAACGCACCGTAAGAGTCTCTTATTTCTGAAACGTTGTATAGCAGATATACCGATTTAACGTCGAACAGTCGCGATTCAAAGATTAAATTCATATGCTAAAGGGAAAAGGGTAAGAAATTGTTGCTGAAGCATTCAGGTATGCGAGGCTAATTAAACCCATGTATACCGAACAGGTGACATTAGGCGAGAGAAGTAGGTACTGATGATGATGATGATGATGAAACTAAAAGGGTACACGATGTGGAAGTCGTGCAAGCTCTTGACCATCTCCTCCTGCTCTTCTTACTCTTATTTTTGAAAGCTAACCTCCACTATATATTTCGCAGGCACACAAACCTTGGTATAATCCTATATATATACTTTCATCGTGTGGCTACGTATTACCCGTTAGACATGCCCGCACCGCTGATATATTGGCCATAGCAAAAAACAGCGTTCTCTCTTTCTTATTCTTCAGTCTTCTCATACCCAAGAAACGCCGACGTCCTCCACATCGCCGTTCAACTCCGCGCGCATTACGCGCGAATATTACGAGTGTATATATGTAGCATATATACCTATAAGTATATAAAACTTTTCTCCACCACTTATCTAACGTTGCTGCTGATGGTTACTATCTAGTATAACGCAATAGCCCCGCTACTGATTTACTCTCACCTAGGTTATATCCTATGACCTCAAACACTGGGCTTACAACATCGATGCGTATACTCCTTATCACATGTACACATGAAATACTCTCGCTTATTACAATTACCATCCTCTTCTTCGTCCATTAGCCAACGTATTTTCAACATCAATGCAAACACCTCGGCAAGTTGAGCTCCTGCAGCACGTTCTGTATTTGTGTACGTGAGGCTTATGGATACCTATATGTGCGGTGACTATAACCTCGCGGGAGTAAAATACTCTGGACAGGTGAGATAATCAACCCATGAGAAGAGCAATAGAAGTAGAAGCAGCCGTAGCATCAAGAACGAAGTTCTCTGACCGTCTAGCTGCTGCATTGCATTGCAGTAATCACTCTGTATTCCTACCGAGTCTTTTAGTGTTCTTCGAGCAGGACAGCATCAGCCGGCAGCAGAAGCAGAAGACCCGCTGGGGTGAAAGATTACACCTTCTGGCTATATTTAAACAGTTTCTTCAGATCATCATCTGCTATACATGAGATCCTGCGAAACTGTTAGGAAAAGGTCATTTCCTAGATAGTACAACGCGGTTCCATTTCATACTATAAAGATTTACTGCACTTCGAATAAGGCCATCAGCTATCACATTCAAGACTCGATTTCATCGACTATTAAAAACACGTACTTTTACATAGGAATGTTAAGTTTATTATTTGTCAATCATCGAGAAAACGAAGAAAAGTTACTGAAAATTTTATTAGCTGAATCAATCAAACGGGTTTATCGTTCAGTCACTATTATACTCTTGAAGTGACCTGAATATAAAAACAATAGAATAACATTATTTCATTGAAAATATTAATCCTTGAGATCTTCGAGTGGATCGCTCGTCTGAATACAACATTTTTCGACGGTCTAAAGTCAATGTTCAAAAAACTTTTTTTTCACGATATGCACAAAAGTCTTCAAGACCACACAAGGAGGTTTTAGATTGGCATTCGGTGCTGACGCAGATATACAGCTATGCGAACGACGATCCAGTATTTTATTGACGTGAAGCGATCAGTCTGACGGAGGGTTCACAATACGTTAGCTGTCCTGGGTCGCGCGTTACTGCACACTCGATACTGATTTACCGTGCGTTTAATTTGTAGGCGGTCGCCATTAAACAATCCATAAAGCGAAACATCAGTAAAACACTCCGTAGCTGGAGAATATGCCCTGTACCGGACATGCTACGGTGGTACGATTTATTCATATTCAAATGCGTACAGTATGGCATGGTAGTATGGTATCTTTATGACCTGAAGCTTGCGTGAACCGTTTGCCCGGAATAGTTTGACGCGACCATCAAGATATACATTCGAAGCTATCGTGTTCCAGGATACTTTTCTCCTAATCCGTTGCTCATTCATCCACACAGCCATCCATCGTTTCGTTCGTGTTGTCGGAAATAGATCAAATGTTTTCCTAGACTGGGTGGAGATCGATTAGTCGATAGAATTGGATCGACTGAAATTGACGAAGAGAAGAGGAATCCAATGCTGTTGGAACATTTCATTTACGCTTGAATTCTCCGTTTGGCATTGTTATGTCTATAGCGCGGGTGAACCTCTACAATAACCTGGCGAAGAGTAAGGGAATTACATGGTAGAAGAAACCATAAACACCATTACGCGCTACTGGCCAACTTACTACGTACTTTATCGGACTTATGATGCGCTATTGCAAACCGGACTGGAAATAGATAAAGGTATAGTTACATATGCTAAGGGAGATGCCATAGAGTTTCGAACACCATAAGGTGCGAATGTTGCTACTACCAGCCAGTCTCTCATTATAAAATCTATTCTCTTATCGTGCGAATTACCTCGTTTTCAAATCATAAATCGGCCATAACTTCTGAACGAAGAGATACTCCACGTTCGATTTTCACTCAAAAATTCTGTCTTTCCTTGCAGAATCTTCTCACCAACGTGAAAAATCTTCGATAAAGATAAAAGTCGTAGAAGAGGTTAATCGCTGATTCGAATGATTTTTTATAGCTCGTTCGTGTACCAAGCTACATCTTTTCTTGATAATTTCATTGAGTAATATCGGGTTTGGATAATAAAATATTTTCTGATTCGTTATTTCGAAGATCGTAGCTAGTTCTTCTGAAATACGTGGGCGTAACACTATCAAAATTTCCGTTACTTTTGTACGCTGAAATAGTTATGTACCTGTACATATATACGTATGTATATATGTACAATATTGACAAGCATATAATTCCCAGTTTTAACTGTATAAATACATGTAATGCATAGAATAGTGAACCGTACCGGCTCGGTTCGTTTGAAACTTGTTTACACGCAGCGAAAATTTGTCGTAAATCATATCCATGTATATACGCTTATGCTACGCTATACGATGATGCTCATACTGCAAAAGATGATCGTAGCTGGTAACGTAAATACGTTATGCGTGTAATATTATCGTTATCATTAAAGTTTCTCGACGTATTCTATGTTCTTAACCCCGACTGAGGATCTCGTCGCATCGGATCGCGTCACTCCAGCTGCTCACGCAGTAAAAGAGTGGAAAGCTCAAAGCATCTTACACCATCGAAAGGTCTCCTCGCTGCTGCAGAATTTTTTAAAAATAATAGGAGAGCCTGTCGCTTCTAACGAGTCTTCTCTCCTGCCTCGCCTTACCCATACCTCACCTTACATTTATCACATCTGTATAATATTGAAACGATCTGCTGCACCGCCACACCGCCACGAAGACCAGGAAAATTGAGTTGATCTTCGTCCTCTACGTGTTAAAACCTCCTTCAGACTACTCAACCATGTACATACCCGTAACCACTATATGTATAGACACTCTTGTTTATAGTTTTCGCCATGCGAATATAACCTCACTCGTTTGTCTACATTCAACTACGTTAGTCCGGAATGCGGAACGACAACCATCGTAGTCGCCATTTCGAAGGATACGCGGTATCCTATTTTTTATTAAAATCACAAAAAGGCGTTCTCTCAAAATTAAGGACATGGTGGCAGTTGTCTTCCTCTTCGTATCCGCCATGTTATATTGTATCATATACCATACATACTTCGTTGCAAAGGGTTTATTACGAACATGATAATAGTTAAAATAAAATTAATTAGCACGTGATGTTCCGTTCGGTTATAATTGAAAGATGGTTTCACTAGCAGCTAATAGCAATTAACAATTTATATAGAAGACGTACCGACACCTGGAATCCGGTTCGGTATATGTATTATATAGATGTATAGTATATACCTACATAGCAGCCGCGCTTTACCATCTTATCTACTATAAGGACGAGCGGCCTCAACGTTTCGGTGCTTTTTTCTCTTTTGATCATTTTACTTTTTGCTAGCCATGTTTTTAATTATTTTTTCTTTATTTCTACTTTATAACGAATGCTTCTTTTTACGCCCTCGACACGCGTTCGTAACGTATTCACTGAAAATAAATTGCAATGTACATATTATACTATACATCTGTGCATGAAGATAATTGTTCAAAGTTATTTTCCTTTCGCATTTTCTTTGCAAAATTACCACCTATATCAACTATACACGCTTCTTCATACACAGAGTTTACTTCGCACACACATGAGCTTGTTGTTTTTTTTTATTCTCTTTAAATTTTTCTTATTCGTTTTTCATTTTTTTGATTGGCAAAGCTGTGCCGCCGATGCGCATCGCTGCAGTTATATTCTCGATCTTTGCGTTGCTACTTATTATCCTGTATACTTATACAATAAAATTTGTTGGAGTATATAAGAATCAAGAACCAAAGTTTACTTTATTTTTTATCCTTTATTTTATTCGTTTTATTTTTCAACACGTTCACAAAGTGTAAATTTGCGAAACGGCGCGGCACGTGTAGCAAGCGGGAAAACCGTAGAACGTCGAATGAACCGCACTTTATGATTTCTTTTTTTCTGCTTTTTATTCTCTTATTTTTTGGGACAGCGCGAAACGGGAAACAAGGAGGCACTGTACTCGGGGTTAAAAATAGGAATAAAAATCGGTATATATGCAGCGGTGTAATATCCTCTTCTTAGCTTTAATACTGCAGAAGTTTAAGGAACGAGAAGAAAAGAAATATACAAATAAGAGAGAAAAATGAATGGAAACAAAAAAGAAACAAAAAATAAAAACGAATCTTCGATATTTACACTTCGTTGAACAACGTAAGCAGCTATACGCGCGTATCCACGTCGCACGCTTTAGCACCTTTTATAAGAGCCGTTTTCTTCTTCTTCTGCTTCCTCTTCTTCTTCTCCTTTGCTGCTGCTGCTCCTGCTGCTGTTGCTGCTAAGTCGACACGAGTAGAGGTAGGCATATAGATATGTATACCTTTTGCTGCTTCCGCTACTGTTGTAACTTCAAAAGTTGTTACTATGTACAACACTACAAGTTCGTAAAGCTACGGTGATCCTTGTTCTTAAATTCCTTCGCTCTTTTAATATCAATTATACATTTTTTTTTTTCTTTGAATGTAGACCACACTCGATCTTCGACGCGGTTACTTTAATCATGTTTTAACAGACGGACTTGAGTCACAATTATAAAGTATGACTTTACGAATTCAAAACAGTAATTTGTCATTTATACGTAGTACGTATGTGTGAAAATTCAAAGAATATTTTTCAACTGAATTCTTCTAAAAACTCCGATTGTGCGTTTCCAGAGTAAAAAAAAGGCCTGAAAAAATTACCTATTTGTTTTCAGGTGTTTTTTTTTTTTCATTTAATGATTCATTTAATTTTTTTTCAATCGTCAATATCACGGAGCATGTGAAATTAAAGGATTGAATTATACCAAGTACATATATATAGTCGTTTATTGTACGTAGGTACCTTGTACAAATGGAGATCTCGTGAGTAAAGCGCGGCGCGACGGGCGCTGCAGTGAAACATCTAAATTAAATGTTTCTGGATCGGCGAACCGCAAGAAGAGGCGCTCAGCTGCAGAGCAATCTTATATGTATAGTTACTCGCACATTCAGTCCTCTTAATCTCGATTTAACAGCTTCCTATCACTCGTGGTCTCAATAGGCTTTAATTGGCGATCTGCACCTGCAACGCGCCTGCAGACAATCGGTGGAACATACATTCTCCGTCATACACACGTCAGCATCATCATCATTACCCTACTTTTTCCGTTAGTGTTTCCATATGAGGGATACGAATTTAAGAAGGATAAACGTTGTTCAAATTTTTTAATTTACCACTTCGCAAGGAACCACAACCCCTAAAATCATAAGTTGAATTTTTAAAAAATGTCACCCTTGTTTTGGTCTGGAAATCACCATTAACCATTTTCAGTTGTAGATATTTGTTTATCCGATCACAGCTTGAAATGAAATCGACAAATGCCAAATATTATTCTTTTTTAATTCATTCATCCGGCAGTTTTTTTTTAATAAAGGAAAAAATTTTCTGAGACGGAGACGAATTCACCAAAACTTATTGGAAAAAGTTATTTCAATCTCCAATTGCCGAAACAACGAATCTGATGCATGGCGAAAAAGTGATGTTAAAAATTCAAGCAAGAACATTTGTGGCTGGTCCATCAAGGTCGGACGAATCGGAAGCTCTTAGATTCACGCTGCGTGCGGATTTTGAATGCATATTATAATATTAATAATTGCGTATAGCTCGGACGTTTCACGTGATATATATCTTGATGGTTAGAAGCAATTTTGAGCAGCTGATCCTACGAATGAAGCATAGAAACAGTGGACGTATAGCTAGAAGCAGAAGAAGTAACTGGCAGTAACCTGCAACCTACTACCAGTAGTTACTTCGAGCACCTACCTCACCACCATCAGCTTCAAAACAGCTATAGGCATTCATTCCATTTGCAGTTATGACGAGTTCAGGTTCAAAGGCCGTGGGACTCAACATCTCCACTATATACATACCTACCCATATACATATACATATAGATATATATATATATATCTATCTATCTATTCTGCATTATTGAAGTCGAAGGATCCGAACAGAACGATTTTAAAACGTACCTGCAGCACACCGATCTCATAGATCATTCAACATTATCCACTATAGATCGTCTAACTGCAATAACGCGTGATCTAGATTCCTGGATCTCCTTACCCTCGATGTCATTATACAATACGCCGTTCCTTTATTGTATCTTCTTTTGTTTTTATTCTTTCAATCCTTTCAAGAGACATTAAATTCCATCGGAGATAACATGTAAATATGAGGCAACGGGTACAAGATACGTACATATATAGAAGCTAGAACAGTTAGAACGAGGGGAGAGTTAGCTGGTGACTTCATTAGGATAATTTCAATCCTTGGATCTAGATGTAAATCTATTAGGACCCGGAACGTTATAATAATAATCACGTAACGATAATAGTCACCATAATACTGATAACATTCTTAGAATTAGTTTGTTAAACTTTCTCCCGAATAGGATTATTTATACATGCGCGTATAATACGTTATATTATATCCTCGTCGATGAGAACTACATGTTCGATCCGCTTGATTGCAGGCGATGATATAGATATCGATGAATTTATTTCCTATGCATGGCTACGCGTACGTACATATCTACATGTTGATTATGGGAATAGAAAAAAGACGAAAAATAAAACAGGTCCTCGAACCGAACGATCACCATTTCTATTCGGGGTTTCTGCTTACTTGATTTCTCTCGAGAGTTTGTACAGATATATCAATCAACCGGAGAAAATTGAATTGACTGAACACATCATACCTATTTTTTTTTTCTAATTTTTTTTCAAGTACGAGCTTCGTCAGAATCGCTGATTGTATTATCGTGATTGAATTGGATGCTTGAAGAAATAGAAAAAGAAAATTGTAAAATTCTGGAATTGCCTATCGATTTTTCATAATTAATTGGTAGCTAATTATTCACTTGTACTGAATGTAGTTTCTGCATTTTGCAAATGCTGTACGGGAGTGCAGTTTTGCAACCGTATGCAGTCCGAGTTCAAACACCTGTTGAGAGATGGCAGCAGAGACACGCCTACGAGAGCTTTTGAAATGATACTTCTATTCGATTTCATGATTTCATTCATAATTGAACTGAATTATAAATGACATATGTCCATCGAATACGGTGGTGGGATTGAAACGATTTTTATATGAACAAAAAAAAGAAATAAGAAAGAATAGAATATTGAAAAAATTTCGGAAAGACTGCAAATCGACCGGTTTTATTATTTTTTGATAGGCATATCTGTCGTGTGTGTGCGAAGAGTAGAAATATTATGCGGTGAGACATGTATGAGAAAAAGTGAATAGGTAGAGAGAGAAAGGGAGAGAACAAAAAGAAGAAAGGGTGTAGGGTTTTTATACATAGAGGTTGTAAGAATGCCACCCAGCTAAAAATTAATAAATCCTACTCTTAAAACAAACAAACTCCACCCACCTTACCCGATCGGATAAGAGATGAGTATTTGATTTATTAATTTAGAGCTGCCCATTCTAAGACACGGTCTTCGAGGTAAGCTGACCACTCTTCCTCAGCTATATAGCATGGGTTACGTATATAGATATATGGTATATAAGGTAACCTTAGGTATATTCACTATCCGACGTGGTATCGGTAATTATAGTCCTTTGGAGCACGCGCGCGTCTGTTATGTTCATTACTGAATTATCGGCTACGCTTACAGCTTGGCAAACAATGTTCGAGGTATATATATATGTACATGTATGTAATATTTATGTATATTATACATATACCTAGTTTTACATGTGTATTTTTACATGGAGGAAACTTAACACGAAGATTTTGGATCGATTCATACATTATGACGATCAAATATACCAGATGATGAGAACAGATGAAGAACGATGCGTATTTTATGTTCGAGGATGGATATTTATAATTTCTTTCGGAAGAGGACATATGGAGAATTCAGAACTGAGATTCAGGAAGTTTGTCATCAACATCCTGCGATACATGCTCATGCGAACGTCTTGGTTTTAGTAGCATTCGAACAGAGTTAATGCGCGTTCTTGCCATCCGCATGAATTTCAACTGCAGTGCACCGGGATGACACAGCAACAGCCACACACGTCATCTTACTCTTTCTTCTTCTTATCCTTCTTTTTCTTCGAGTGCTTTCAATCCCGCGGCTCACTCACTCGCTCGCTTGTTTCGTTCGTTATTTCTTTCTTTCGTTCGTCCATTCGCTCGTTCGCTCGTCCGTTCGCGTTGGAGAAAATCCCGTGTCGAAAGGAGTCCATGCGCGCCCAGTAAGCAATTCATCCTGGAATGTTAGAACTCCTCAACTATATCTATACTTCTATGGATAGTATGGGTATAGTGAAGTTGGGCATAGCTGGGAACGACCTGCATCATAGTCCAGTCCGTAGTCGACATCCTTTGATTTTCATTTCATTTAGAGATATGTCACTGTTGCGATTCTACAAAAAATTACGATTCCAGTTGTCTCATTCAGCTTTTGATTTCATATTCGACAGCTTAACAGCTCGAGAATTGACGAGAAAATTTTTCATTCATTTCTTCAAACTTTCCAATCCATTTAATTTATTGGTGAATAAGTAATTTCAGATTCCTATCACATCTGATAATAGTTGAAAATTAAAAATTCACGTGGACGTTGGTCATCGCGTGTCCATGTTCCGGTCAGCCCGTTGGCGCGCGAATCACTCTGATTCTATTAACCTTTACACCGCCGGCAAACCGGAAAATCTGCTCACCCTCGATACATTGCTTCATATATCCAGGGTAATTATGTATAGAGTTTGGCGACAAAGCTACCAATTCCTCGCATATTTTTTGCCAGCGATCAAAAGGTTACAAAAAGGAAAAAAAATTTAACGTTTCAAAACAGCCATGTTGGTTTTCTGAATTATCATATCGAAGGATATGACAGGAATACGAGGTCTGATATTCTTGATGGATTGATAGAAATAAAATTAGGAATGGAGAATTGAAATCGTGCTTTTTCGACTAAAAACGATTTTCTGTTTTAATTTATTGTATAGCGCTCAAGCATCGTTTATAGTTAAAAGTTTAAAGCACGCCCACAATATAGCCAAGGCGTAAATATAGAATCATAAATAACTGAAAAGACATAACTTGATGCGACCTATGGGATACAAAGGTTGCATGCGGGGATCCATAAAAGAGGGAGTGTAGGACTACTATTCGCAAGTTTAGGATGTTGTGAGATATCCCATATAATCTATTTTCGGAGAGGGAGTGAATACTATAGATCCAATATACCTATATACAATATACATATACACACACTCGCATATGTATAGATCTGGAATCGGTTCTTCGGGAGCATTTTTGCGAGGCTGTTATACAAGGCTATTAGAACGCAGCGGTAGGTATCCGCATCTCGCTTAATAGGCATCTACGACCTGAAGCTGCATTTGGTCATTTGGAAGCTTTGAGAATTAAATTTTATTTATCAGCAAACTATGGATATTTTTTTCTCTTTTCATCCAGAACTGCAGTCGTATGGAAAAATAATATCCTGCAGTTTGTTATACTTATACGAAAAACAAAGAAAAAAAAGAAACAATAAAATGAAGGAAAGAAAGAAAACCTGTTTATATTATTATATATATGCGATTACGAGATAAAAATGAATCTTGAAAAATTGAATATGGTGAATAACCTATAGGATAATTACAATAATTAGCAAAATAAATCGATAATTAATCAAAATACTAATTATATGAATATTATATGGCTTTGTAACGAGACAATAACGATCACGTTTTTAAAGCACCGGGTATTGTCTATAAACCAGCATCTTTCTCTCCTCGCACAACGAGTGTGGGAAGTTCATAATGGGACGACGTCGTCGCGTCTGCAGTGTAACATGCTCTAAGCAGAAGTTAAAGGTCAAAAATTTCGCAGTTTTTCATCGATTTTAATTTGCGTTATGTAGGTATGCCCAAGGTATTCAGAATATATATGATATGTAATTCACACGACAAGTATCCCGTGTTTTTCACTATCGCAAATAACTTGAAAACACGTCAAAGGATTTCGATACAATTTTTGCCTTCCCATTCTTCTCGCCAAAATTTAATTCAACCCGATCACATCATGAATTACTAATTAATTTATTCCAAATTTGAAGGTTAGAAACAATACTACAAATTTTTAATTCATAGCGAATTCAACACGATGACAAAAAATGTTGAAAATTCATGAACTGATAGTTTCAGGCCCCTGCAACAGCTCGGCTGTTTAATTTTCAAATTCACGCTCAAGCATTCGAAATTTTTGTTTCCGTCGCTGGTGAAGTATAGTAAAGTGTATAGATATATCAAGCTCTATAAAAACTTGACTTGGCGCCAGAGTGATTCGATATCTTTTAAGAGCATCATTTTTAGGTGGTTTTCAACGTACGCTTTAGTGTAGAATCGAGCAACTCTCAATATCGCCCGTCTGTGTAGTGGGAGTGGCTCAGATGGTAGATACGAGGGTCGACCTAACTTTATTGTATTTAATTAATTACTTCGTTCGATACCCGATCCTGCAATTTGTCCCCCTCCTCCCCCAGCCTTCTATCTCTCCGCCCCCAACTTTGCCGTCGCTGGTCTCCTCTTCTGCCCCCCCCCCCCCCCCGGGCCCGCCGACGTTCCGCAATTTTACATAAATTCAAAGTCCTACAATTTTTCTTTTCTCTTTTCATTTGTAGTTTTTAATATGATGATTTTATTTTTTGTGTATCTCTTGATCTTTTTTCTTCTCCATAATTCTCTGCATATCGGCGCAAACGCACCGAGGAGAGCTTGGTAACCTGCAAAACGTTTGATGCAATAAACTGCGCATAACTTAGGCAGATATATGAAACCTCTGGCCCCCTATTGCAAAGCAGCTCAAGAAACTCATCGACTCTAAGGACTAAAACCTGGAGTCTTGAGTCTCGAATCTCCAGGTGCTCTCCACGTGAGTATAACAGGAAAATAAGCAATACTTTAAGGGTATAAATCAGCGTTATAACACCTATCCCTGCTCGTGCAATGCTTGGCGAAGGAAAAAAAATGAGATAAAGAAGATGAAGAAAAAGAAGAAGGAAGAAAAAAAGCAAAAACTCGCGGAGCTTGAAATCCGCAAGCACGCGAATTGCTGTCAGCTGTTGCAGTTAACCAACCGAGTGAAAAGAAAAATTATACGGACGACACGTGTTTAACACTTTTGTAATACCACGCGTTATGACATCGGTAATGAGATTCCTGTAATACTAATTGACATATTACACTAAAATACGTTCAACATCACGAACCCATATCCCGTTTAATTTATTTTCATATAGTTATCTTATCTTAAATCTCAGCCGGCGTTTATCTTATTATTTTATTTCGGATGTTTGAAAAGCGATACTTTTTTTTCGAACTTTATACATGAAAATTGTGTAACGAATTATTCTCAACTAACCATAACATGTTATGCGATTGGACATGCGTCAAAAATTGAAAACATCATGATCAACCTTCAAAAAACAATTTTCTTTATCATTTGTTTTTCTTCGTTTTCTTCGTCTATAGTTTAAATATAATTACGATAGAATTTCTAAATTTTTAATATCTTACAGATGTGACTAGATAGATATCTACGCGTTCGCTTCCGGTTCATTGACGTCAACACGGAGTAGAGTTTATATTACCCAGCCTATCTCTAAAAGAAAGGAATATATGTGTACATGATCGTAATTAGTAATCATATTTTAATTATCCACGCGAGATAATTTTCTTGCGTTTTCATTTTTTTTTTTCCTCTTCCCCGCGGTTTCATAGTCATATCATCACATTATGGACACACATACGTACTATACGTATGTATACAGATACGGAAGAAACTAAAAAGATATGGGATGTAATATCTTTTCAGAAATTAAAAGTTACGAGTGCGCGCTGCGATGCAGTATAACAACGTACATATTAGAGAATAAAGAAATCTTGATAATTATTGTTATTATATAGATAATTTTTATTTTTTTCTATATTTCAAGTAAACGACTTCATTGCACGCTAGGAATATACTGTATTATACATATATACGTACGTGTACGCATGTAATATTTGTCTATAGGTCGGGTTCCGATATTTTTTATATAACGTGAATTAATATCGTGCCGTAATTATGGGTACACATAAGATGATTCTATTCTATTAATATTATCATTATTGTTTCTCATTTTATTCTGTTTCTAACGTTTATAAAGGAAACCTAATACTGGAAAGTTTCATAAAAGAATATGTACATACTGCACGCTTCTACTGAAGTTAACCCGCATTGCGAGACATTGGAGGAAAAAAAAAAAAATACAAGCGTTTTGATATCGAAAGTCAATTTCTCTAAAGGTCTTCGAACCCGCAGGTCCTGTGTGTCTTATTCATTAGTTACTTTTTTGTTTTAAAAAAAACGAAAATTATGCACCTATACGTTTTTCCGGAGATTCCTGCACAGAATTTTGCACGTTATATAAAATAATTTGAGCACAACTCCTTATACGTAAATCATAAGTCGTTGTACAACCTCATCCAACAAACTTTTGAATCAACTAGTTTTCCGCTTATTTTTTTTTTCAACTTTTTTCAAGTGCAAGGATATATAGGTAGTTGCCCACAAACATCAAGTGTTATAAAACTGAAGAAGAAACAGAGAAAGAACTAGATAAATAAAAAAATGACACAAAGATTCGAGTGGATATGATTTCCGGAATACAATAATGAATATGTACTACATATATACCGTGGTATAGTAGACGTATAAAATAGACGATAACCCTAGGAAACTACCTACTAGAAATTTTTCTCTCAAGTATGCTGCAAATAGAAAAGATGAGACGATGATGACGGTGTGCAAGTCACTCACTCACTCAGGTTTACGGTAAACCGTATCGTGGGAAATCTAAACATCGGACAACTCAAAAAAAACCTCTCGAGGATTCTTAGGTACGTACGTAGATTCATATATTATCTATGTACCTATATATTATATTATACATTATACCTATTTGTACGTTTAACTGGTATAACTCGCTCTTATATAACGCACTTGACTAAGTAAATAATTCACGCTTTTAACACACGTATATACACGTGTATGAGATAAAAAACAAATGAATTTTAAAAATCACAACAAAGGATCGGATGATGATGCAGCTTGATTGAAATTCGTGTTCGCGATTTGCAGCAACGAATGCGCTGTGATCGTAGTTTTGTGCGTGTGTTCGCATTAGATGTACATGTATAAATATTGTGTACATGTAGGTATGTACGTATAGGCAATATTGAGCGTGTTACGAATCCTGCCAATCACGGGCTTGTAATCGATATCGCGCCCGAGGGATACCGGTTTCTGGAGAGGGGTAGGAAACATCGGCGATCACGGATACGATCGGAGCTCCGCCCCGGGCGTGTCTCCGGCCCGGACGATTTATAATGTTAATATCCTCGAGCGACGTACGCAACGCGGTTAAGAGTATAACCGAGTTGTCGATTCTCCTTTTTTATTATTCTCTTTTCATTATTTAACAGATGCATTGCTAATCAAGGGCGCCAATTTTAGACTGCATTTTTGCTATTTGATTAATTTATGCTTCACTTTTTCATTTTGCACTTCGCTAAGGGAAGTTAATGATGTAATTATCCCCAACGTTAACATTTTAGTCTAAACTAGATCTCAACGTTTTTAGGTACAGAAAATAACTCCCGATCATTTTTGGACGAAGTTTTTTTTTCCGACCGACTACACTACGATTATTTTATTTTATTTTTTTCCATTCACGATACTTCCGGCGAAATTTTTAGACATTTTCTCCAATTGACAGGTTTTCATCCGGATCGAGCACTCTCAGATTTCAGAATCAATCCAGCAATTGATACAATAATTTTTTTTTCACTTTTGCCATCCTAAATCCTGAATGACCAAAGAACGAATCTGATATACATACGTGTGACGAAAATGTGAAGAAGTTTGTATATTTTTTCGATTATCTACAGTGCGAGGGATGAATTACTTGTGTGGAGTCTGAGAATTATGACCATCGTTGGTAATTTGCAAAAAAATCAAAAATTAAGAAAACAAAAAAAGAAAAGAAAAGTTTTCAGTAACAATGCAGGATACGCAGTCTGGTAAAGCATAGTTGATCTAGAGGGTAACAAAGTTGAGACCACCTGCAGCATGTGCCGTAGTATATTTGCCTGTTTTGCATACGATAGCTTCTCGATTTTATAGTCTTCTTTATTCTCTTTCTAATTCCTCTCCTGGAGCGGAATAGGTGCCTACAAGAAGAAGAACAAGAGGAAGAAGAAGAATAAGAATTACTTGGGGAACGCCTCGGGGAAAGGAGAAAACAAAGTACAAGGAAGCGAACGATCTTCCAACGTTTGACTGACGTTAAAGACACGCGACGGTCCTAAAAGTCAAGAATATTGATGCGCGCACGCATCGGAGATCCAACCGCACGTACTGCACATGCCCCTTATTCTTTATTTCTTATTTTATTTCTCTAATTTTTATAATCTTCGTCTTTGCAAACTGTTCAACAATATATTACACGGGATTTCTTTGATCATTCACATCACGCAACATAGATATTCAATTGACGGTATAGGTTAAGATCAGAAAACTTTACTATAAATATAGGTATGTGAAATCAAATAAAGACTTTCTAGTGACGAGTATTAGTTTTGGATACGCTAAATCGTGCCGATCATGATAGAATAAATTCTGGCACGTGAAAATATATTTTTTTCTTTACCCTTTATTAAGTTCTTTTTGTTTATTACTTTCGATTGCAAATGATGATAATAAGCAAAGAATGTTACGTCGTTTAAGCAAACGTTTCGCCTAAGCATATCATGTACACACATATGCAGTCATTATAGACAATAATATGTACATCTCTATATACTATATACCTGTATTTCGTATATAACGTCGTGCACACGTCGGAGTTGGCGGTGGTATTTGCCGGTGAACAAGTTTGCGTCGTTGCTATAACTCTAGCACTGTAAATCAAGCCGGGTGCCAAGTAAAGAGTCGAGTCTTTTGCAGCTCTCGAAGAGATGACCATAGAGAAATATATTATGTATATTATAATACCCATATATGTATGTATACGTTTCATACCTATGTATTATTGGGTTGTATTTAGTTGAGCTTGTACATTTGTAGATAACATATGATATGGTGAACATTATTATTATATAGAAAAACGGAATTGCCGAGAGCAGAAGCGCAAATATAAACTGAGGTAGGTACACGGATTGTATTTCGAGATAATAAGCGTAGGTATATTTTTATAGTCACCTTATCAATATTTTATAACATGAATACGAAATGAAAATCAGCGGAATGAACTGAAAAAGGACGAAATAAATTTTTTTCCTATACGTCATGGTAAGTAATTTGGTATTTTTAGGTATTCACAGCTACGGTGACGAAACTTCACGGTAATAACGACCGCGCGCGAGATCATTTTGTTTCTCGTAATTTTTTTATTTTTTTTTTCTTATTTCGTTTCATTATGATTTTTTATTTTTTTAGACGGAAGAGAGGCAGCAGCTCGATCCTGCACCAGGTGCGCGGCGTAAGATCGTCGTCGCGGGCTATAAACGCGCCGATTCAAGAATAAAAATAAGAAAAATAAGAGGAGTGATCCTCGTGGACGTGTGCTGCTGCAGCCTCGTCATAATGCGTTTCTCTAATCCGGGCGTTTGTATAATCGTAAAGATCTGGGAACGCGGTACGGCGTTATCGAGGAATTTCGTTGGTCAAGATCGTAGTACCTTCTCTTATACTTATTCTCTTTTTCACCTTCCTCCTCCTCTTCTTCTTCTTCTTCTTCATCGCGTCTTCTTGAAATTCGAATATAGCCATGGTGCGAGCGCAGGAAGAAACGGCAGTGATGGTGGTGGTGGGTCATCTGAAAAGTGAACGCGGTGAACGTGTCCAACGGCTATTATAACACCTCTACCTGGTGATCTTGCGCAAGCCGCGCCCACGCCACATGCAAGGTGGTCTCGAGTCTCTCTTCTGATCTCGGTCCAGAGGGCCTTCTTCTTATTCTCCTTCTCCTTCTTCTTCTTCTCCTACATCTTTTCATTCTTATTTGTTTATTTGTTTATTTTTATTTTTTTACCCCACTCTGCTCCGCACGAGACTACTTTGAGCGGCAAAAGAACTTCGGACACTTTTATGCCCTTAGCACGAGCCAAGGCGACACGGGAACCAACTCTTTGGTAGAAACTAACCTCAACATACACTCCTATCCATGCATTGCCTTATCCACTCTACAGTCATACGTGGGTAGCGTGGGAACTCGTTCGGCTTGTAATATACAGGCGAAAGATATAATGGGAGAAAATATTATTTATTTCAACCATTATTTTATTCGTCATAATCAATATTGCGGAAACATATCTGCATACTGACGATGTAACTTTTATGAAAAGCACTTTCTTCGCGAGTATATTTTCGTCGCCTATAGTTTTTTCCTTATTCCTATCCGGCATACTCATGTTACCATTTTATGAAATCAAAAATGCTGTTGACATAATTATAGTCGCAAAGTATAGCGAATTATACATTGAGAAAAAAAAAAAAATCTGCAAATTATTGGGAAGAGTGTAGCGAACGTGAAGTTTGTCCTTATTGGAATGATCAAAAAAATCTTGTCTTTTGCAACGATTCCATTTTCAATTTTTTTCCCCCGACACCGATCGACAGAATATGAAAATCAGAATGTTGTTTAATAGCGTTGGTTTTTTGTCATCCCGCCCGAGTAGAGTTATCAGGATTATTTTCGCTTACGAAATGCAGGTGCACGCATTTTGACCAGACTTTCACAAATCATGAAGATTCTACTTTTCATAGCTGTGAATCATAAACCGAAGAGCGAAACTGATCTTGTTCTTAAAATATTTACGAGTATTCAAAGATTTAAAGAGAATGTGGCAAGAAAAAAACAAGGAGAAAATTATAACCACGAACATTCGATCGGTATAAAGAAGAAGGACAGCATCGCCTTAAAATTGGAACGAACTTAACTGCACACGTCTTCCACTGAGATATATAAAAAGTTTAAAGATCGCGGTTGTAAAGTAACTTTGAAGCTAAATCCCAGCCATCAGAACCCTTTAGATACCGTCGTAACTTATATTCTAGCGTATCCTGCTCGACATTTTTTACTGCCCATATATCATCTCTAGGTTACTCTCGCCCTTTACCTTTTAGGTTGTGCCGTTGTTCTTATTCTTCTTTTTACTATACTTTACCTCCGATTCTCTCATATGTAGGATGTAACCGTTGCCGTTCTTCCTCCCCCTACCATTTTCACATTTTTGTTTCCTTTATTCTTTTTGTTTTTGCTTTTATTTGATGCGTTTACACCGCAGGGCTGCACAGCATTTCGATGTCCAAACGCCCAGGACGAAGCTATACAACTAATGAGTGTATTTCCCAATTTGTTCCCGCCAGATTAGCCTTTCGGAGTTTGGACGCTACATATATATATATATAGGTATGTAGGTATATATACGAGCTTAGAAACTGGACTGAGATGAAATATACTTTATGCTTTACCGAAGTCTGGCGGGGTCTTAGTTTCATTACATTTTTATGGATCGTAACTCCTCGGTCCTCCTATATGTATAATACATATATACATTATACTATATATTATGCAGCTAAAACGCGAGGGAATTTCTGAACTAGTTCAGAATGAAAAGAAAAAAAAGACAAATCGAAAATAAAACCTAACGTATACTTCATCGCTGCAACCTTGATCCGTTTATAAGAATCATCACAATCTACTTCAAACTTGAGATCGGCTCCACGAATTAAAATCTATGGACAGTTGAAGGCTCTTTTTTGCATTTTGAAAACTGTTCAAAAGAACGTATTCGCGTAGATTTCAGTTTGATGAATCCGTTATAAGTGTCACAAGTGCGAAGCTTACAGAATTTCTTTACATTATGAATTAACAATGTTTCATTCGATGTGTACAGATCGAACTCTGATTGATTGACTAGATTGTTTTACTTCAAGCACTAGATTTCGTCCGTTTACGCTATAATGTTGAGTCTGAAACGGAAAGTTGAAACAAAAATTAAGTGTCAAATATGTATATTTCGAAAATAACACAAACTGAACTCACCGTCCACGGTTCGCTGTTCGGTTCCCAACCTTCGACAGCGCATTGTAATTCTCTTGTTAAGTAGTAACCGTTTGGACAATCTATCGAAGATGATCCAGAAGAATTTATTATGCTGTCACTGATAAATATTTTGTCGCTGCCGTAGCATCCTGAAATTTTTGCATCGTAGGACAATAAATATTTATTTTACATTTCCGTAAAGTAAAATTTGTTTCAGACGATCATGAAGGAATTAAATAATGTTTGTCATAGATACAGATGTGAATGTGCGTATCGCTCACCATCATCGTCTGGATGTCTACGTCGTCTTATTGTACGACATCGGTTTCGAAATCTCCTTGTACCTGGTGGACATGCAGGTACACAATTGCCATTTACCGACTCCATTCCATTTACACAGCGGACCACAATACAGTGAGCTTGACATACGGTTAAATGACTTGCGATGTTTAAGAGGAGAAGTATAATTAAAACGTTCGATGAATGGAAACTTCTCGCGTTATTAAAATGCATAGTTTACCGATTACTTTAAAAATTTATCGGAAATGTCGAGTGAAAACATCAGCTAACTACTCCCGACCGCATAAGTCTGTGGAATGGCGAACCACGTACTTCTATCAACACTCAGAGTCTGACCACATATTACGATCATGTGTATTTTTATAAAACAAGAGCTGATCCCTCGTTGTAATCAAATGCGTACGAATTGGTGGGGGTATAGAATTCTGAGAATCATAGATATGGTTTACCCACACATTTCATCGCGACGTCGTTGTTTCTGTCTCCACTTTACTACATCACTCGTCCCAGGAGTTTGGAAGACGTGCGACGATTGGTGTCTGTTCCCTGCATGTCGAGTAATTCATCATTCTGTAAAATTGAATCAAAGATACCATGCGCACTGATAGTAGGAGTGGTTCTCATTCGATGTTTGTACGAAAGCACGAAACTAATGGAATAAGTAACTCTGTAAAGTTGGTGAGCATCGATATTCTTGTATCTGGTTCGACGTATTCAGTATCACTTTTGTTTACAACTACTTAGGAGTATTGCCATCCTGTTTACATGGAACCACATTGAAAAGTCGTAATGAAAAAAAGGCAAGATAATAAAAATATACTCATAATCAACCTACGTCGTATTCATTAATTGGGTTTAACTTACAATTAATCAATATATGTATTATTATTATTAATACGGTTGAACATGCTAGCTGTCAAACTCTGCAAAGATTGGAATAAAATTAAGAAAAATGTGAATGTGATAGAAAGACAGAAGAATATCGACCAAAGTATTTCGGACCAAACATTCAAAAATTGTTTGCGTTTTTCTATATCGTTTCAAATACTTTTTGTCTTCATTTTATCGTTCGTTTGTAACTTGGATTTTCTACATTTGATTTATCGATTATTCAGTGACACAATATTATGTTCGCAAATAATTGGTAGTGGTCATTTAATTTGTAGGGTATTTTATATGTAACCGGTTTTTTGTATATCGACATGCTATACACGTGGAGACTTAAGAAGCGCTGGCAAGAGAAGACGTGATCGTTGATCGTATACGAGATGGTCGTTCGCGAACTCGAGTTTTGACACATTTTGACAACCGGGACCACACAGCGCGCGTGCTCGAATCGATTATTACAGAAAACCAAGTTCAGGATATATATACATATATTTATATCCACCTATATGTATTTGATCGCATGATGATCGGTTGTATATATTTGAAATATATGAAAGAAGTGGAACCTGTTAATAAGAAGTTATAATACCGTGCATTTTCTTAGAATAAGAACTTAATTCTGACTTCTGCGCAAATATCATTTACGCTTTTTGCACAGGTATCCGCATCCACAGCGCTTACTGCGATCTTTATATGTATGTATTATATATACCTTCATTGCGATCGGTATATTATATATTATTAAAATATCGAAATTAATATCAACTGCAGCGCTGTTTCTCTTGCAAGCAGGGGGTATAATAATACGGAATTCTTCTTCCATTACCGCAGCGAAGATCTGCAGCAGCGGAATATGTAGCAAAAAATTGAAGTCCACTGCACCGATCTCGCATCACAATATCAACTCTCCTGAGCATGATCGTGATCGATCCTCCATACCGAACTAAATTCTACGTAGGCAGACGGGCATTTGTATGTATAAATTGAAAGTAGTAAATAGAATTTAAGAAAAATCGGTACGAGAATTTTCTTACTTGTATAAAATACACCTACCTATGCCCGTGTATGATACGTCAGTGCCCAAGGGTTGCGATATTATTATGAGCTACTGTTGAGTAAACGGAAGTTCTTTCTTCCTGTATAGATCGTACATAGATTCTTAACCGATTACCTTCTTTTCAGTGGTATGTATAGCATAATAATACAATATCCTTCGGTCTCAACTATTCAGCTATATGGATAGTGTACATTACGAACGTATTGATAGAGATAAGATCGTAGCAAATGGTGCAAATAGAAACTCTACGATCATTTTAACATCGATCGAATCGTGCGGTTGATTTTCTATGGAACCAACCACCTTTCATTGTACGTATCCCACACTACAAACTCCACCACCATCAGCTGCCACAATCGCACAGAATCACCTATCCTTCTGTATAAATGTTTTGAGAAATCCCTCTCACAATAAAAAAAAAAAAAAACACACGTGAAAGGAAAAAATAAATAAATTAACAAAATGGTTGTGCGGTTTCAGGTGTGCAAAACCTAAAAGTTGTTTTCATTTTCATTATTCAGAAGAATTCGTTTATTTTTCGCACACCAATTGTGCATAGCTCCGTTGACGTATAATACATGTATATGGTATGAAACAATCGCCGTAATCGGTTGAAACTCGAGCACATTAGCGTCAAAGAATTGATGTACGGCGTTAAATTATAGTCAGGATTAACTTGTCGGGATGTTTTTTCAAAATCAAATAAACAGAAGAATCTTGACGACGGTCACATACACACGGCACATACGACGACGAAATGGGCGTACGAATAATCGCTGCAAAACGGTCTCGTTAAAATAACATTGGCAACGTTTTAGCGCGTAGTTCAAATTCCGCGTCCTCAGAAGGTTACGTACCTTTAAATTATATACCCACAACGCCGAGCGGCTTCTCCACTTTTCAACTTGGTGAAAAAGAAGAATATCAGCCGTACTCATACTATTTGCAGTATGGGAATTACAAGGGATAAGAAACTAAACGAGATTTATTTGATCATCTCAAACGTACATATAATATATTTATAATATTTCTACCGATTTGCGAATTACGTTCTTCACTAGACACGCGAATTTATTTATTACAGGCGCCACGATCATGGTTGAGTCGACAGTTTTCGAAAAACCCGTTATTGGATTGCACACGCCGTTTTTTTTTTGTTTCTTCTATTTTTAATTCGAATGAAAATTGCCGTAGTTCATTCGTTTCTTTTCATTTTTTCGTCACACACAGGAAAGTGTACCCTATCGCTATGATACGTAAGGATGTGACACATTTTCTTCACCATTATTATTATACTATTATTATATCTGTTTAGGGTGTTTCACGCAATTACCTTATACCCAATGCTTTTTTTACACATCCTCTAGAATTTTCCCCCATCGAGTATACGTATAATATTCTTCAACAGTCCCCCACTTGTTTAATACTTTAAACCTCACCTGATCACGATCACATTAATGTACTTTTTTTTTCTCCTTTTTTGTATTCGAGGCGCTAAAAATCCATCCGAATTTCACAGTGTCTTTTATTTCTAGCATATTTATTTCGCTTACATTTTTTAAGTACACACAGTTTGGTGTTCCGTCAAGTTTTATACTTTGGGTAGGATACGCTTCGAGTTAATTTTTCACACGCACTAGTTCTTATACTTAAGTTTGAAACTAGACTTCTTTATTTCTCCATTTTTTTTCCCCTTTCTTTTTTTGGTTTCTTAACGGTGGGTAATACGATTCTCACGCTTCTGCTTCCGTCTAACTTGAACGACACCTCCTCTCTGTTACGCTAAATTGCTGCAATTTGGACTATAAATACCGTCCTACGCGAAGTTACCGAGTTTATCCCATTATTAGAAACTAACTGGGTTAACGCCACTTTTTTTTTTCTCAGTCTTTCTTGTTTTTTATTATTATTATTATTATCATTCTTCCTTACTGCTCGTGTATACCCCATGTATAAATATCAAACGAGGAAGTAGTTAGGGGAAAAAAAATTTAATCGAGAAAATCGGTTTGAACGAATCGGAGCTGAGTGAGCCGAATAAATAATACATCATCATCGTCGTCGTCGTTGTCATTATCGTTGTGATGTCGGATTATAATTCCAACACGCATTATACATATCGGTCTGGCAAAGATCAATATTGGTTTATAGATCGCTCGATGATCGGATCAGTGTGATTCATATGGAAGTATGGACTGTTATAGCTTGTAACTTATTGACATTGATCCAAAAAGGCGTGATCCCGAACGGCGAGCGATACGTTTAATAATTTTATACATTTATTAACGCTGCTGACATCATCCGCTAAACTTGAAACCAACTCATTTCTCTATCTTACTTGTAGATTTTACACAATTTCTTTTCCTTTTTTTATCCATTTCTTTATCCCGTTCGAGTTACATAGTTCTCAAGTGTGACGCAATTTTTGACGAGTTTCAGTTTTTATTATCGTCGTTATCACACTGTAGCTGTGGAATGAAAAACAACCGAGTTGTGACTTTCCTTGTAAAACGACTGTGTGAAAATCAATTTGTAATATTGAATTAGTATTATATAGGATACCTACAGTGGTGATCGTGATCAATAATAACGTGCACAGGTATATACATATTATTATCCACGTATTCATTTTATTTTTATTTTTTATTTTTATTAATTAGTTTTTTTTTTCATTGATCGTTATTCTGATAACGACGTATCGAAAGAGGATTATAATATATTATAGGTTCAGATCGATTATGTAAAAACTTGTTTTAATGCATCGTATGATTAAGTTCGCAACGCATCTTTGATATTTTCAACCGCACTATACATAGTTATACCGCGTATATGTAATTTTATTTACTAATGTATGCGATGATCTTTACCTATATCATATTCAATTTTGCTTAGATTCATATCTATATACATATGAAATCAACTCTCGTTCACATCCATGCGGGTAATTTTATTACATGAAAAAATAATATATAGATACGCAGATCGGTCGTAATTAACATTGATATCGGCGCTAAAATGAGGATAAGTGTAAATGTTTTTTCGCTGTCTTATCCATGAATATTAGCTCAATTGATTTTTCCTCTTCTTTCATCTAATATGTGATATCGCGAAGATTCTACATACATACATATATGTATATATTTCAAATATATACGCGTGATTCATTTATATATATCTACGGTGAGAGGTTGTGAGATCTAAATGTCCTTGATAATGTCGCTTAATCTCATCTTTATCCAACATCATCATCATCATCATTGATGGGTCACGTGTACATAATATAAAACGCGCGAGATTGCGGCTAAAGAATTACGGATATACCACACATCTATTTTAATTAACATATCGAACCCATTATAAACACATGTATTCGAAGATACGTGTGTATGAAGGTAATAATCGATGTTCAAGTATACCAATACACGACCACTTTTCTAGTGTATATTATAACAACGAAACGTGTCATCCTACTGAACGAACCTCGTGAATTTCAAAGTTAGAAGCTCTAATCCCGTCTAATTTGCGCTCCATAGAAAAATGTATGAAAAAGAATTAGGAACAAGAAAAAAAAAAGCAGACAGTATCCGGAGACTTGATTCGCATTATTAAACGTTATAATTTAAAATGTACACGAACTTTAGCCATCGATAATTATAGCTCGTGATAAAACGGTCGGTTGATTCATTAAACTATCGGACGAATGACGATCATCATCGGCGTGTTGATCGAATCACTTCACGATTAAACCTTGTATTACAATAGGTATAATATTGTGTATGCGAGCAGATGTAGAAAATTTTCTAACAGGATTGGCGTCACATCCTAGGGGTGTGGTGAAAACACAATAATAATTCTCACCCTTCGACATTGGGCAACCAATAGAAAACACCAGATATAATTTTATACGACCAGATGTTCAGAATCCACTATACCCTCTAATGTTGTACAGATGAGGGGGTAAACTTGGACCACCACGCAATATGGCGTCGTTTTCACCTTTTTTTTTATTATTAATTCATTTCAATCAGAGTACGAATTTTATAGCGCTGCAAGCGGTAATAAGGTACGTAGAGATATCGGAATGAGAAAAATTTAAATACTAAAGGCACAGCAGTTGAGATTTTGAAAAGTCTAGGTCAAAAAGTGCCCAAAGATTTATGATATCTAGAAGACCGAAAAAAAAAAAAAAAATATTGAGAAAGAAAAATTTTACCGCAGCAATTTATCAATAACTATCTCAAAACTGGATTTCTTAAAATTTTTACCAAAGAAACGAACTAGATGCTGCGTTGCTTTGTGTTCGTTTTCCTTTTTTTTTTTTTTTCTTCTTCTTAGATTTATTTATTTATTTCTGAATACGAGAGAATTGCTCGGTGAAAATTTACGGTGTTGACCTGAAAGAGAAGAAGATGAAGAGGAGGAGGAGGAGATTGCGAAAAGATTTTTTCTTCTTTTTCTCTTCTCTTTCCATATAAGAGAAGCGGCGCAGCGCGGCGGTTCGGTAGGTGGAGAAAACTGAAGGAAAAGCACTTGAGGTGTCAAAAGCGCATTGAAGAAGAAACCAAAACACATCCATTGAAGCAAAACGGTCCATTCATGGCGTACAATGGGGTCAGTAGAACGATGAAAGAACGTGCTTGACCAATAGACTGATCTTGGACTAGATCATCAGATAAATTTTACACCTCTGAGCTTTGTTGAAGATTTATTATATACCCTACCCTACCGAGTTACTATTTATGAATTTCTTTGTGCGGTTTTCACCCGTATAGTGTAATACGTAGTTGAATTTTCCATAAGCCACTCTTTTACACACTTTTCTGACCGCTGATATCACAGCAAATGTATCCAAGTGCGACTGATCCTTTCGTGCAAACCTACTCATCAGCCTTCGAACATTCTCGATTATGATGAAAGCGATTTAATAAGTGAAGTTCCTCTATTCGGTTTTCACTACCTTCGTCAGGTAAGCTTGTTAAAAACTCACATCAAGTCTGATTCTTATGAGCAGTCGGATCAAATACGTGATGTGTAAATCCGAAACCCTTTTACGGGGTCATCCCAGAAGATGCTCCATTTTTGAAAAATCGCCAGAGGCGCAGAATGGATAGTATAAATTTTTTATTTTCATCTGTGAAAAAACTTGCATCTATCTCGAATTTCCGTAAATGGTCGGTACATACATACATATAGTAGCTATTCGTCATGACCTTGTTAATTTGTTCGATATATAGAACGCTACCGTATCGTGTACACTTCAAACACATATTTGTGTTTTGACACACATATGTACCCACGTAAGTATGTACGTACCTAAAATGTACCAACAAATTCAATGAAAAGCGGTGTGTCTCGAGCTGATATATCGTATATGGTATAACAGAGATACAGATTTATATCTGATTGTGATGAACTGCCAGGCTATTAATCAGAGGAACCCGAACAGCTGCGGATGCCCTTCGAATAAAACTTCAATATCCAATCAACGATCGTTATGGTGTTAACAACAATATATTATAATGCGGTAAACGTGGAAACGGAATAGACAAATGGATTAAGGTTAGAAACTCTCTTTTTAGTCAAGGACGATGATCCTCCGTACGATAATATTCTTTTTTCTTTCTCTTTTTTCTCTTGCTCAATCTCCGAGTCCAAAATCCGAGAGAAATGAAAAAAAAGAAAAGATATTCGTATGATCGTTTTCGACTCCGCATCTGTCGATCCCTGTCGCGGTATAATCTACGCTGCTATATATGGTGATCTCTTTAACCGTAACTGAATACACAAACTATATAAAAATCTATGGGAATTTAGAATGGATTGTTGTAGAAAAAAAAGGTTCGCACAGGGTCTAATCTGACGGGCAACATAAATTGGCGGGAACGAGTCTGTTCCAGGATGAACGAATAAACAAGAGGAAGGAAAAAGAAAAGTGTTAGGCGAATTTAATTTTTTCTTTTTTCATTTCTCCAAAACCGAAACTAAACGGATTTTACAGTTGACTCTGCAGATGTTAGCCGCATGCAACGACATGTCGCGAAGTTGGAATAATCTGTTAATAGGTATATACGAATAATATAGATTTGTACAAGGAATGAAAGTAAAAAAAAAACAATCGTCTGTAACATCAGAAAATGAAAGAAACAAAATGTAAGGATTAAGAGGATTTTGATCTAAAGTGAATGACGAGTTTCGTCGTATCGTTACCGATTGGATATTAGCGTTTGCACGGGAGCTTTAAGTCGTATGGGACGATCATCTTTTTTTTTTTTTTTTCATTTTCATCTTCGGCACGAATTACTGCTCCGTGGTTACGGGTCTGTCGCTCCATCTTTGCTTCTGCTTTCGCTGCTGCAACCTGCAGATAGGGCAAAGTGCATCGTGGTCTCCGGCAATATGGCGCCTGTTCTAAATTCAAAACAAGACACGCTACTTAGCATATAACATATCTTCCTCTATATATGTGTTTGGTGTGTATGTATATCGTACACCTATATTCATAAACCACAAAACTACCCAGCACGCTATGACATTCGCAATTCAAATTTTAACATTTCTATTACCATTTTAATTTAAGGGGAATTGCCATACTTCGATTATCTGCATATCGTATATACCCTTTATAACTATATATAACATGTATATAATTTATGCAGTCGAGAATTACGATCCACACAAATATACCTGTACAAATATATATTAATACTACGTGTATTTATGTATATACGATAGAAATTTTTTCCCTCAATGCCGCAGATGAGCGCTTCTTTTCCATATTTATTCATTACACGTGACGTACGTAATACGGTCCTTCGAAAAAAGACGTGAAAAAAGTAGATAATCGGAAGGAAGAAAAAAAAATAAAAAATACTCTGGAGATTCGAACACCTGTGGATAATTTTGTAACGTTGAATAAAAACAGCCCCGATCTATGGGGTGAAAGTAAAACGTTACAGTAGTTACGAGTTCTTTTTTTCCGCTTTTCCTTTCCTTTTCTGTTTTTTTTTTTTCTTCTTCGGCATAATAACGGGAAACGAAAGCGCGGGTGACACGTATACTATATAGGTATATGAATATAAAACTACTACCCTGTAGCTAAGCGCCGTAACTAATTTCTCGGGTATTCCGCTACAGGGTGCTATAAAAAGGAGACCCTATATGTATATAAAATCGTCAGGTATAATATCCCCTTTGACATATGCCCTAAAAATGATTGGTACCTACTTCAGGATAGGGGGGAAAAAAATCGGAAGTCAAGAATAATGCTTGGTTGTAATTGACGCGTCAGGAATGATCGCAAATAAATGCCCTGATAGTAACGATGGAAGATACTAGTTCCCCCCCCCCCTACCTATTTACTTTTGAAATTTTTTAATTAGGGATCCTTGTAAGAGGACAAACTGAGACGATTTTTTGGAGGTATATATTTGTGCACGTACGTATAAGTCATGCCCGGATTTTTGGAATCTATACATATACACAGACTATTTATTTAGGATAAAAATTTGTCGGCGCAGTGCTGAATTCGGAGAGAATTTTTTTTTCGGAGTAAAAAAAAAAAAAACTACGCATCTATGCGCGTATAGAAATATATCTATATACATCGTAATACCAGGAAGCAGCTACGGTCCTAATTGGCTGTGACCCGGGGGCCCCAATTTCTGTGGAAATAATTTTTACCCATAGCTGACAAAAGTTGTAGTTGACGCCAAGTATAGTATAGTGGGGCCTGCGTCAGGGAGGTCCTAAAAAAGGTGATCCCTTTTTATATTCTTTTTCTTTTTCCTTTTTTTTTTTGCTACCTGTTTTATACACCGTCTTATCGATCACCCGCATTTTTGAACCAATGTTTTACTTTCCTTTTCCCTCGTTGCGGAAATATTATTGTATTTAATGTTCGATACTTTATTCAACGTTACTCGTATGCATGCACCCACCTATTTGTACAGGTTCAAGGCGACTTTATATCTATACACGTACTTATCTCGAGCGCATCATCGCGGACCTGATGAGATAGATCCCCATATACACGCGATCTTTTTATCTGGTGTGTCATGTATCTCGAAATATAGTCGGGCTTAGATATAAGGTACTGTACATACGTATAGTGTGTGGAGCGCTGTTCACGATCAATAGATCGCTGTAACTTGGATCAGTGATCCGATGATCTAGCAGCGGGATATCATGTTCCGATCATTTGTTCTATACGACGTTTATGTGGTCATATATATGTACCATCCGTACATATCTACTCGTATCAAAAGTTTATATAACATTTCAAATCCGTGAGAAATAACTATATACGTATTACATACACACACAGATGCAAGTATATTATTCCTATACAAATATTCATGGTGTTAGACTTTATGTTACACAATCGTACCTACCTTGAAACCATGTGAGATCACCTTTCAATACATATATACACATTGATTCTACATAGCAGCTGTTGTTCGCCGATATCAAAAGATTTGCTGATTCAGCATCTGTATAGGTATACGTATACATATATGTGTATATGCCCATGGTGATACATATATACATATATATTTATAAGATATATAATGTACGCTGTATACGGATCATCTCTCGGGATAAAAATGCGCGCAACTTTAAACTGTCGAAAGAATTCAATGATTGATCATTTCCCTTTTTGCTTTTATTTCTTTCGTTTTTCTTCTTCCTTTTTTATTCTTCATGAAAAAAGAGGGTGGTTCACGATCCGGAATACCTCATTCATGATATATCTTGTAGATATGCTCACTTGATCCGGCATGGTGATTGCTCTGAAGTAAATAGATTTTCGAATTCAAAAATCCTGGCATTTGTGACGAAAAAAATTTCCATATCAGTAAAATAAACGTATGTAAAAATAACGCACTTTTCATGCGAATATATTTAATCAATCAGTTCTACGGAGAAAAAAAAAGAAGGAAATTGTTATAATCATAATGTGACTTATGCGATCTTCACAATGTGGCTGCAGGTTGAAAGAAAAAAACCAAAATTTATTTCGAGCGACTTTTCTGTGTATAGTCTAAAATATAACGCATGTGTCTTTTTTTTTTTTTTTAACTTTTTTGTTGTGGGTGGAAGGTCTTTTTATCTCTTTTTTTTAACCTGTCCACCTCCACCACCATAATCATCACCATGATCCTTCGAGTCTCCCACCTGCTGGGAAAACGCTCTCGAACCTTGCGGCTATTCGGTTATTCGCTTCATCAATCAGGCAAAAATTCCAGAACCCCGCCAACACCCCTTCGAAAACCTTAACTGTATAAATATGTATAATATGTTTGCGTGTGTATGTGTAACGTATGTATACGTTATTTTTTAACACAGAGACCGATATTATACGTATATGGTGGATGCGCATCGGGGATGCTCGCATTTCTTGTTTTTTTTTTTCTTTTCCTGTCCTATTCGGTCTTCTACTTTTTTTTTTTCTTCCTTGAGGCGTAGGTGATATTTTATTGACTTTATGACGTCATTAATCTGATCGCGGACACGCCCAGGGATTTAATCGAGGTGCGACTTTCTTGTACCTCGCATCTCTCTGTATTATATACATAGGTGGGTAGGTATCCATCTACCTTCATTCGTCTTTTTATACCTGAAAGAGCAGCCTTTGATGCCGAAGCTATCAATTTTAGGTGAGTAGCAAAGATTCGTCGAAAAGAAGACTCAAGCAGGACGTTTTTCGAGTCGTGGTCTACGTATTATACGTTCCACAAGCGACGTATTACGCGAACGAAATGAATTCGCACATCTATCGGTAAATAAAATTAGAACACATCGTGAAAATACATCATATCGAACAAACAAGAAAAGAAGATGAAAAACGAACTTCTTCGCAGTGCATAGAATGTTCAGTTCCCACCGACTTGAAAGTATTTTTATTGAAAAACAGCAATTTTTTGCATCGAAAATATATGGTGTGAATAAGAAATTGAGATTAAAATCTGTAGCTGGGTGAGCAAGTAATGGCGGATATCTATAAATATACAAAAGATTTTTTCGTCTCAGATGCGTTGAAAATTACAGGAAGAGATGAGGAAATATTTTTGTACATTATGGGGTTAGTATCGAATTGCAGAGTCCATGGGACTCGAGAGTTTCAATATGGACGTAAAATAAACGCACGTTACGAAAAAAAAAATTTAACCCTCTGTGTGAGATTGTTACAAAGAAATTATTGTTGTTGTGTTATTCTTTATACGATCGTATATTGTTGCACTGTGACAGGAAGTTGAGATTGTAGAGTATGGAAAAACGGATAAGCGACCGCAAGATTTCTTTCGTCGATAACAAATTTTCGTACGTATTTGTATGCGTTACATAAGAATTGAAAAGCGTTGACATACATATGTAATTTTATATGCGGGTAAAGGGTTTGAAAGAATGATGATTACGCAGATGTGGTGCAGATGTTAAAATTTTTAATTCAGACTCGAAGAAAATTCTGTGAAATCCTCATAAACTGTGATGCTTTTCCTATGATCTCAATTTTTTTTTTTTTGTCTTGTGTATCAAATGTTTTGCTGAGTACGTCACAGTTGGTTTGCAGTTATAAAAAAAATCAACACACCCAATCAGAGTAATGTTTTTCTTGTTCCGAAACTCGATATACGGTACACGCATTCCTCAAAAATTCGAATTCAAATTTTCCAAAATTCAGTTCTCATACAAACAATCCCTTTCTTTGTCGTATTGGAATCCAAGAAAAAAAGAAACTTTCGGATAAAGAGATATTCTTCAGATAAAATTAGGATCATCAGAACATACCGACCCGATCAAAATGAAGATGAGGAAAAAAACTACCAAAGAAATCTAAAGAAGAAAAATGAGTTGAATCAATCTGACCAAATTAAACATTCAACTCTCACGAATGACACAGCAAAACGTTGTTCTTGATAAACGAGACGCGAGATATTATATGACCTCTTGTTTGTCGATTTGAAGGTATCAATGTCCATTATGACCCATGACCTAAAACATTGGGACAGGGACATTAAACTAACTAAATGGATTCAAAGTATTCCCCTGTCTTTTTTTTCCTTCTTTTTATTTTTATTTTCATTGATCGCGATAGTGGGCGACGGCTGGCAAGACGGACAGGTGTGTGTATACGTTTATTTCAAGTAGATACAATAATCGCGGTATAAGCATACATATATATTTACGTATATTATTATATACGTACAAATCGAATTAGCCGCGGTCTAATTTGTCAAATAATGATCATATTGTACAAACAGACGCGATACGTTAATGCGAATGTTGAATTAATAAGATGCACGAATATTTAATTCTTTCGATTCATGTGTTGTTTTTTTATTTTTATTTTTCAGTTTTTCTTACGTTACAGCAAACTCAGCTATTATACATATTATGTGGTGTAGCTGCGAATCCTTGACTGGGGTATGTGTATAAGGTGATTTATCGCAATTGTGTCAGGGCACCAAGGCAAGATCACCAACTTACTATTTGCCTCGGTATATTATTGTATAGGAAAAGAAGGAGAAGAAGAAGATGAGATACTATTAATAATGATAAATAAAGTTATTCGCAGCTATATGTACTACAGTATACATACTTATATGTTACATGTATAGTTGTGCAGGTATCAGGTATGCGCGCCTTTCACTAGAATTCTTATGGGACCTCGCGTGCCACGGATGTAACGAATAAAACGGATTAATTGATCAAGAAGATGATCAAGAAGAAGACGAAGAAAAAGAAGAAGAACCTCCTGCAGTAATCATCATTATTATACACATCCATAAAGCATAAGATTTTGATTAAGGATCGTTTACAAGGGAACGAATACTGCCTCAAATATATCCCGCGGATTATTATTCATTTTTGTTTTTTGGTTTCTCCTCTAAAAAAATTTTTCGTGAATGTAACCGCTTCCGCCATCTTTTTTTTTCGGTTTTCTCGAGAGATATTTATTGGAGATGACGATGTTATCTCCAGTTCCTAATTCATTTCCTCGAAGACCATAATAATGCATTTGTTAATCACATCAGATTGATTTCGATGGTGATCATTATTGAACGTGTACAAATATGTACGTATCTATAACGTATAGAAAACGTTGATTTCGTTACGAAAGAATTGTGCGAGGCGCGGGCCGCGACGTATGTAACGGCAGAGATTCTTTTTTTTAATTGGCTCAAATATCACACGGGCGTACGTACGTACATATAATGTATATTATAAACCCATGAACCAAAATCTATCAGAGTGAAGCTGCGGACTGATCAAGCATGTGATCCAGTCGCGTTATATATGTTCGTCAATCTGATCTTCGATCGGATTGATCATTCGCCTAATAAGATCTTCCTTCGCGTCATCGTTATCCAGCTATATAAACACATTGTCAGTTAAAAGTGATACAACATTTCGATTTTTTTTTTTTTTTTCTCTCATTTTCATTATTACTATCTTCTCGGTTACTTCTAATTTTTTTCTTGACGTCATCATCGCGTATCATTATTATTGATTGATCGTACGCGTGTGTGTTTTATTTTATTTTTTACTTAGGATATCGATAATCGATTGTTGCAAGTATCGAATCGAATGGTTATTTGGATGTTATATTATTTTACGTCACAGCTGAAAAATACGAGACAAAATACAATAACGGTGCAGGGAGAACGACCTTGACACAGTAAAAGAACACCCCTTTGATTTTTACCGTAAATTTTGTCTTCTTCCTAAAACCCCGTGCCCCAAATTGTCCTGAATTACGGTAAACTCTGTGCAGCACCACGCTAGTTTCATGGTAGTATACACGGTATGGTGTAGTATCATAAAAATTGAAAAACCGTAGCAAACAATGTTCCGGAATATTTTAGAGGATGGGACCGTTCTGCAATTGTACCGTTTTAAAAATACGGAGCACCGTTAGTCCTTAAAAACTGAGAGAAAATTTTTATGTTTATAACCTGCAACGGCCCTCGCCGGGTGTCGTGATTCTCGAAAATAAGAAAGTATTTTTTGAAAAACGTATAAGTTGGAGGAAAAATTTTTACGACCAAAGAAATAGAAGAGAGATGGCGAAGTGGCGAGAGAAATAGGGGGACGTACCTGAATGCATATTTTTCGGTTTTACAACTCTGTTCTTTCCTCTGCACTCGCGCGCTTTTATTTTTCTTCTATATAGGGTTGTAAAATTTCATGTTATTAATCCCATCGGACAATGGAAACAATGCAAAGTTTAGAATGGGTCGTTATCGATTTAGCCAGGTTCGTTGTTGCTGTTATTATTATTATTATAATTATCATCATCGTCGTTATTGTTGTTATTATTATTAAAAGTAGGGGGGCTAGAACGATGTAGGTACAATTTACTTGGAATCGTATTTTAGGTACCCATAGAAATATTTTACAAAATAATTTTTTTTATTTCAGTTATTAGGGTTATACGATTTGGGCGAACTAAAATCTGAAAAGCAAATTGGAATATTGGAGTAGGTATACATATAGTTATAGATACAGATATATAAAGTAGAATACCCCGAGCTAAAACGATAAGCTATGGGGGTCGCACAGTATTAAAGTGATCGTAAATAGATTTCATTTTATGTTTCTCTTGGATTATTTTAAGCGTAGTTATAGTTTGCCTATTTTTTATATTTTTTTTACCAACCTGCCAAATAGTAGGTACAACTACGAGACAGAAATGAAATTTTGGGATTATTTTTGAACTCGTTTTATAGGGACAGAGGGAAAGTCTTGGTAATTAGGAAAGTACGTTCATAGTACAGGGGTTCTGTATATATGTTTGTAGGGAATTCCCAAAAATATCCATGCGATATTATTTTATTTTTTTATTATGATACAAATCACTAATCTGTTCACGGCATGGCTACGGTTGACTTGTGAACGAAAATGTGTCTGTCCACGAAAAAATGTAGATTTCTACTAAAGATTTTGAAAATCTTTCTCACATCTTCATTAATAGTGCATCACGCCTCCGAAGAATATCTGCATGACTGAAGATCCAAACGAGCGTGAAAATGAAAATTATCTTTTATATACCTGTGTGTGTTATATACCTGATAATTTTAACCCTGACGTTAACATAACCTTACCTAACTAGTAGAGTCGAATGAGAGACGATAAAAGACTTTATAATAATAACAAACGACTAACGATGGCGTATTCAGAACGCACATGATCATACGATTTTTTTTATAACCCTATACATATAGGTATCGCGCCCGTTTGCCCAGGTGACACGCAAAAATCTTCTTTTCCAACCCCTAACTCACGCTATGACTGGACTAAATTTTATGAACACGAAGACTAGTCCAAAAAACCTCAACGGGCTAATTCGAAAAACGAAGAAAGGGAGAAGGAGGAAGAAATAAAAATCGAGGTATGTATACCGAAGGCTGCTGCTGCTGGCTGCTGCTGCTGCAGTAACATAAACGTTCCTTTTTCCCAAACAATATTATGTGCTATGTCATTCACATTTTTCAGGACCAAGAACTACCCGCATTGTGTCGGAGTTAGAAAAACTATTCTTCGTTCTTCTTTCCATCTTTTTTTTATTTTCTCTCAGTTTATCTTGAATTCATTCTCAAAGAGGGCGCGTGCAAGTATAGCAAACTTGGAGAAGAATACGAAAAAAAAATACCTCGTGCATAATGGCGACCAATTTTGCAATTTCCGATCACACCTCGTCGATTACAATCATGATAGATCCGTAAGTGAAAGTCGAAAAGCCCTTTGACGAAATTCTCATTATTCTTAAAGATGGTCAAACTAAGGTGTCCATATTATAAAGCCTTGGGCGATAATCGTACCCGTAATAATTGATGTCGGTTAACGTCTTAACAATTTCCTGTCGACGTTTTGAAGATGATCGGTTTACGCTGCAGGCTCGTAAACGAATGTATAGTAGGTGTAACATACATGTATTATATTTTTGAAGACTGGCCCAACGCACCGATCAAGAAGTAGAAGGAGAAGAAGAAGAAAAAGAAGAGGAAGAGAAACCAATCGATAATTTTTGTAAGAGACTCTCTCACCTCTTCCAACATATTCTTTGACTCATTACACTTTACGTCTGTCAATCCAATTGGACGTGTTTGTTAACGTACGAGAAAAATTCGAAAGAATATAATATAATATATAGGTATATGTATATATGTGCGTACCTACCTACCTACTCACCCACCTACCCACCTCGTCCAAAAGGCGACGGTATAATATCCGACATGACTTGATGCACACGCGGACTATAAGGTATATCGAATATATAATAACCTGTAATTTTGAGTTTTATTTAAATTGCTTGTATACCAAATTTAGAGATTATAACACGTCACCATTACACGATATATACGAAATTTGCATACGCGGTAATTACCAACGACATCATCAATTATACCCAATATAATTAAATGTAGGTCATTCTTTCTGAACACGAAGCAGCTGTTCTTGGACTTCGTTCAATTTTTCTGTAACTGTCCAAGGAACTTTTTTCCACCATGAAATAATCATTTCAGATGGATTTACAGATTTTTTAAATAGGATAATTTTTTATGTTTCCTGGGCGGAAAGTTTATGAATTTGCATACAGCAGGATGAGAACGTTTGGCTGCAATTTGAGTCGAACGGATTATTTCAAAAACATGAGATAAAAATTGCTTGGAGTTAGAAAAAAGTCGGATATCATCGGATACTGTTTCGATCAGAATTCTACTTCGCAAAATACATACCTGATATTACGTACGCGGGGAGGGCGAAGGGAAACGCGGCAGCTACACAGTTTTGATCTTCAATTTTAATTTTTCAGTTTTTTTTTCTGCGGGTTTCGGTCTCACGGTGATGATATCGTATGTACCAACGTATACGTATACGTATAATATATAAATGTAGGTAATATATATATATTACAAACGTGTATATATTTCAACCGATGCGCAGTAGGAGCCTAATAAGATGTAACTAAATTATGATTGGATTCATCATCATTGCGCTGTATGTTCAGGGGGGTAATACATGTATGCCTATATATATATATTTATACGTACGTACATGTCTAGATACAGCCGGTCATGAATTGACGATATTAACTACAAAACGAATAAGAATTATTTACCTATACCAAGGGACAAAATATTCGCGTTCTCATCATTTTAACTGACTTAAAACCAACCGATATAATGTACTCACAAACCCAGACGATTTGATATACCCATTCGATATGAGTGATTGCTAACTGTAATGTACATATACCTCACTTAATTGTGTAAACTTTTAAATACGTCTGTATATATACATATGTAGAGACAAATAACCAACAGATCATATGGTATACATACCTACTACAGCAAGACGGAAGCTGAACTCCTACTGTGCAGTTTTGAATCCTCTGATACTGATTTTAAGAATTGAGTATTTATGAGCAGCGTACAAAAAAAATGCAGAAGAGCAAAACGCGAAGTTGATTTTCCTCGCTTTTTGGTTCAGGGTGATATTTATCGTTAAGTATAACATTCGTTAACATGTGATAATAAAAAGAAAAAAGGAAAAGAAAATTGAAATGGAACGTAAGTAGACAAAAAAATAATGAATAAAAGTGAATACCTATATAGACGTACATATATTATGTACTATGTAATATCTAGGCTTAATGATAAGGTTAGTTATATGGTTTTTGAATTCAGGAGCTGCAGGTTTCCAGACCGCAGACCGAAATAACGTACGTTTCTATAGGACCACCCCAGCAGATAATTGTCTTCCGCTCGCCGCAGACACCGGGATTCATCTTCAGCGCGGCCTTCCGTCTGTTGATGCAGAAGCAGCACGTTGTCTTCTGCTACAGTAACTGCAGTCGCGGTTATTCGTTTATTTATTTTTTTTCTTACTTCAAATATATGTGTATTCCTCTTTTTATTCTATTGTCTACCCGTAATCCACGTTGTGCTTGACGGTATAAGTATAGCTGCAGATCATAATTTAGATCAAAGAAAAGAAAAAAGAAAAATTTGCCGATCCTTTTGACCAGAGAGAAAAGTGACTTTTGAAAGAGATAAGAATTAGGAAACGATCCGTCTCGAGCTTTACAAGTTTCCGAGAATTTCGCTTGTTACATATTTGAGGAAAAAAAAATTTTCTAGTAAAAATGAAGACTTCAGTTTTCGCTTCCAGAATTTTCTGATCGATCACTTATATGCGCCCGCCCGTGCCACGGTAGCTGCAAATTCTTTGGAGGTTTATTTTTTCTGCCTTTTTTTTTCTTTTTTTTTGGTTTTGTTTTAACACTACCGACCCACCCTATACTCCCACCTACCTGTTACGGCTATATTTAAGTCACAGGTATAGAAAAATTCGAACCCTGTAACCTCTGAGCCAAAACCTGTGTAACATGTACGGACTACTTTTGCTCTTCTTTTTAGTTATTTTTTGCATTCATTATTACTGCGCGAAATTGTCCCGATCCGCAATTTGGACTGGATCACTGAATCACGATCATATAATGACCCCCAAGTTATATATCTCACAATCATTTTCTCTGATTGATCTGATTAGCCGGGTTGCAGATGTTGTTCACGTTGTTGTGGGGATGTGCAGCAAACCGGGAATGGAATTGATAAACGGAAGAGAAGGAAAAAAAAAAAAATCAAATCGAAACGGATCATCAGGTCGTCCGGTAAATGAGCCGGGCAACCTCAATCAGCTCCTGAAAAAAATTCAAAAATAAAAAAAAGGAAAACACTTAAAAACGGAAAAGAAATAAAATGAAAAATGAAAAGAATGAAAAATAAAATTACATCTGTAATAGCTTCGGCGCATTGAAATATTAAAGATCGAGTATAAAACCTCCCACGACGAAGATCGTGATCGTTGGTTAATTCGCTGATATTGAGATCGCGTACACTGGTAAAGTTAGTTAGCAAAATCTATGCTATTCTTCCAGAGGAATAATTAGAAAAATTTCGAAATTTTTTAATCATTATAATTTACGAGGGGGTATATAAAAACGTGTGTAAAACAGATCGCACAGATCGTGGTATACATGTATGTGATTTTTAATTGGAATTTAATTTATAGGATCGTCCCGATATCTAATTCTAACCCATTTAGTCCAACGCTATATAAAATAATATAACGCCTCAGGATAAATATGTTTAGAAAAATATTTTGCCTTAGGAGTATTCTGTAACATATAAAGGTATATATAAAGGTATAAAGCTATATAAGATGTGGACTATTTACGTACAGGGAGGAGGAGTCGAGGCGTTTTGTTCCACGTTTCCCACAATTAATCATTTTACTGGTCCGAAACAATTAGTCTGCTCATTAGCTATACCAGAGGCGGGTGAACATCACTCTTTTAAACTCTCAAGTCACGTAAGTATAATATAGAGAAATTTTACTAACGCAAAAGTTAACGTGGATTTGCAGCAGTTTGCAATTCATCCTCAATAATGTAATAATTACACTACGCCTAAAGTCAAAGGTCAGCTGAAAATAGAAACAAAAAAATTAAATCGAACAAAAGGAATAAAAGATATTTTTCCGATCTTGTAGTCTTGCTGAAGCGTTTATGGTTTAAATCCCCTTTCCCCTCCCCCCGTGCCATAAAACGTCTGTCGCGGGGGTTTGTGCGTTTCTTTGAAGAATGTTGCAAAACGATTTTTGATCATTTACGATCGTTTCCGGTTTGGGTATCTAATACCCAACCTTTGGTGGTCCGAACGGATGTTTATGGAGAGAAAACAGACTTCGTTTGCTTCCAGACCCAGTAATCATCTTACTCCAGGCTCAAAATTCGCCATCTCACATCTGCAGTTCGGAATTATTTCCACGATCTAGAATGATTGAAAAAAATAAAAATTGATGATATGAGAAATGAAGAAGCAGAGAAAGATGGAGAGAAAATAAGTTTAGAAAAAAAAAAGCTAGAAAAAAAATACAGAGGAAGAAGAAAAAGAAAGTAAAACGCGTCACGATCAAAAGAAGGGAGGCTTACCTTAGCTGAATTTAACCTGGACTTCCCTTACCTGAGGGAATCGTGGTCGGCCACACCCCTCCGCCCAAAAAGGGAGGTACACTTTTCTTTCTCTTTCTCTCTGGGGACAGCTACCGCGTGTGAAAGTCCTGGCGAAAATTTTTCTACTTTCTTTTATAAAGAAGCAGAGAAAACGTGAAAACTCCAGTTCATATTTGATGTAAAACGTCAGCGATTTTAAGGAAAAAGGATTCGAATGAAAACAATACTCACAACTTTTGATATAGATTAAATCTATTTTAATTCCATATAAGCGGTTTCATATTATGATGATTGTTATTATAATTTATTAATTCTTTCTTTTTTTTTTACACATTACGGTGCGCGAGGAGCACAATATATTTTTTATACAGCATCACTCCGCGTAGTAGGTACTGCACATCAGGATCATTTTGATTGATCGGGCAATATGGCGAGGGAACCCCCCGTGGTTCGTGCATTACTGGCGTACGACGTGGAAAAATGATCGGATTGAGACGCACTCATCAATCGCACGCTTTACCTTACCCTACCTTACCTTACCTTACCCTAACCCTAACCTTAACTTACCATACCTTACCTCTTCTTCTTCCTCTTCTTCTTCCTTTTCTTCTTCTTATACTTTAAGGATAAAACCAAAGCGTCTACAGATACAAGAGTAGACGCATATCTTGAGGCGTTACTCTCCTTCAGATGAACCCAAAGACCATCCGACCGACCAGCCAACTTAGGTACAAATTACTATACATATATTGAGGTCTATATTAGGGAGAGTGAAGACCGACGCTGCTGAGACTTTTTGATAAATACTCCTCGGCGGAAAATAACACGTGATCATCGAATGAAAGAGAATCCGTGAAACATGAAAGGCGCGAGAATCAAAAATGATATCGATCAATTGAGAATAAAAGTATCCTCAAAACAAGGATACTTGACACTTTTAGTTAAGAAATGATCGTTCTCAATTCAAGCATGAAATTGAATCTGAAATGCGTTACGGAAGATAGTACCCAAACGTCGAATGATATCAAGAGAACTTGAACTGTTTCGAGTTGCGTTTTAGCACGTTCGAAAAGCCATTCATATCTTCCGATTTATTTTACTTCGGTCACGAATCTTCACCCCTTAAATATTATCCTTTGCGTATACGATGGGCGGGCGGATCAGTTTCTTTTCTTCACATTCATGACGGAAACAAAGTATAATATTCAGTATAGCTGGAGAATTATAGTAAAATTATTCTGAGCAAAGTAAACTACTCTTTGGCATCATGGCGGCTTTGCCTGTAGAAGCCATTTTCGAACGACGAGCGTGATGATTTAAGCTTATTAGGTGCCACTGCAGCGAGAAGGGCACTCGTAGTACATGCGTGTTGTATAAATGACGTATAAGTATATAAAATGTATGTGCATACAGATATATGCATAATGTAATGTAAAACGCCTATGTATTAAAATTGCAAAAGTGTTGTACGTACTACATTGTACACGCCCCGATCGACCAACCATACGGTACGGAGTTGCGACGCGGGTTCGTTGTTGGTATATTAAAGCACCGAGCTATTAAGAGGACTCGGTGTATAATGTATATTATATGTAGTACACCGGGTATACAATTATATCCGTTTCTCTGTATATTATGAATTTCTCAACATAAAAAATACATATTCATGTATGCATATATATAAATATATAATACAAATATACGTATACGAGTTTTACAGGTATACGTTACGACTATGTTAAACTGTATGGGAGAATATGAGCTTTGAACTTTACCGGCATAGTTTAAGGATCGCCATTCTATTGCAATATGTCCCTTAGAGTCAAAGATCGGATGAGATGAAATGAGCTCTCTCGGTAGCTGCTAAGTCTGATGGTGATGCTGATGCTGCTCGGAAAGGAAATGCATATATACGTACATATGTATGTATTTAACATGTATATGTATATTCTGTAATACAGAAATAATGCGAAATTACACCGAGCATAAGATATAGTCGGTGTATAAGAATCATACGAATGGTCGGGTCTCTTGACTTCAGCGTTTATTCTCTATACTGTAATCTGCCAGTTTCTTATAGATATGACTTATACTACTCGTACAACTATGGGGTATGTTTTCAGGACTCTCTTCTCGGTTTCATATGCTCGCATATGCTATATACCTATATATATACTCGAAGAAATTGACATTACATTCAATTCATTATTGAACATCGTTCTGTCATATTGATGGATAAGGTTGTTTTGCGCCCACGACCTGCAGCAAAATACGATATCGTATAGAGACCTGTAGGTATGGGTGGATATACCAGTTATATATACAGCAATATTTCAGTAGCTGATCGTACGTCAGGGGGAATCTATTCCATGACTATGACTTTCTTATTTAAACCATCGGTTTCTGATCTGTAGCCTATCGAAGAAAACGTGATCTCGGATCACGATATTTCAATTAAACATTTTTCAGCCGATGTACTACGTACACAGCGAAACAATTCATTTCTACGTACATATCGGACCGGTTCTAAAACGTGATGGAAATTCAAAATCTTCCGATCAATGATCTACATTTTGATTCCTAAAGATGTGAAAAAGAAAGAATAGATTTGGAGAACGCTCTTTCGAATTCAAGCAAAAGCGAACTTTACAGGATGCAGTGAACGAATTCAAAGAATCAATGTAATTCTAACAGATAACATTCTTCGACAAATTCAAAATTTGTGGATTTTTTTCGTCGAATAGTTTTGTATAAAATAAAATATGAATTAAGAATGGAAGGAGTTGTACGTCCATCCAAATGACACACTATGTATGGTGCCCGTATGATTATGAATAAGACGCGGGAAATAAGAAAATAAAAATGAAAAGAAAAGAAACAAAAGAAAGAAGAAATTTTGTGGCTGGTCTCCAAATGCAGGAGTCGTGTAGCCATTACGGAATGGAAGCTAGAACATTCAAGTGTCGTTTATATTATTTTCAAGACATTCGGCCCCGTGTTTCTCCGCGTGTAGCAGGAGCTCTCCTGCCAAGCTATGGCATTGTTCTAGGCGCCCAGTGATGGACGACGGTCATTTGTTATATGGCCACTCCAGGGCATACATCAAGAGATGAGATACCCACCTTACCTTACTTTTACGCTTACGCTCTGCACCTTACTTACTAGTCGTACGTATAGTTATAATATAATATATAGAAACTGTGCAGAGACTACTCACGAAATGCTCTCTTAGTTACTCCCATTGTAACTAAACTTGCTCGGATTAGCTACTAATTCAACATTTCTTCATTCGTAAATTGCATCATTCGTTTAAATAGTCTTGAACAATTTTTTTTTTTACCTCTTTATTTTCAACATTTATTTATTTTCTTCCTGGTGGGAAGGATTTTAAGATAGTTCGCCAAGACTGACCGTGAAGATTCGGTCCTCCACTTAGTCAGTGATGAGAAGAATATAATAAGAGGAAACCAAAAAAGAAAGAAAAGAAACGAGAAGGAAGAGATGAGGAGTTGTAGTGAACTGAACCATGAGGGGTCAGGTTAAGCTGTTGAAATAATATTAAGCGAGTAAGTTAAGTGAGTATGGCAAACTGAATAGCTTCATTTTATCCAAAGTTGCTTTTAACCGGACAAGTTATTTTGCTGAGATTCTGTACTGGTTATTTGAGAAATAATTGTTCTATTTCTTTCCGACGATGGTAACTAATCCCGAACCTGGATATGAGAGAAATAATGATCATGTGTCCTTCCGGTTCTCACCAGGTCTAATCAGGACCTTTTTACGTTTTTTAATCCTAACAAATGGAATAACGTAACCGTCGTTGAAAAATCTTGGGCGGCTACGCATAAGGGAAGAATAAAAAGCCATATTGCTGCCAGGTGCCCAGTGACGACTGCACATGCAGCCTACGTCAGGACGTTGCCGACCATATAACCTAACTTAACTTTACCTCGCCTTACCTTAACTTATATTCCTCACCGTGTGCCGTGGTGGAACGTCATTAGAGGATGAAAGACGTGACAAATGACGAATGTCGGATCTTGAATAACCAAAGGCGCCCCATAACGCCGCCGCCCCGTTTGTTTGTGGTCACATTGTTGTGACTTCTGACTTTTGACGCGAGGTGATCTTTTCCTCTCTTACTCTCTCCTCTTCTCTTCTCTTCTCCTCTCTACTTTTTTCTCCTATTTCTCTCTCTTACTTAACTATCCGACTGTGTGAGAATATTAGAATAGCTCAAGATTTCAGAATCATTCGCTATGCATCCTTATGGGGGAAACCACCAGCTATTTCTATCCGTTTTTAGGGCTGTTTTGACTTCTGACGATCACGGTTGACGAGCGATTGTACTTTTTTCAAGTATACTTTTATTATTCTTATTCAGGACGGCAAGGATCAGAAAAAAAAACGAAGTCAAAAAAAATAATAATGTAAAAGAAATCATACCTGTGTACACGTTGTTAAGTACACCATGTACTCTCGAGTTAGCTATGTACGTGCATGCATACATAGAAGAATAATATAATTCTCATCGTGCGCAATTTAATACAAAAAATAGGTAAATAAATAAATAAATAAACCGTCATATTAACGCTTTCGGACCACACACACGGTAGCGAGGGATATATTTATTGAATTGCCGTCTCAATCTGCCGATATTTTGCAATTACATCAGATGGAGATGTGCCATTTTGGTTTTGAGTTTGTTCGTAATCTTGCCCAGTCTAACACGTATCTTCCCACGATTGTTCGGAGTCCTAAAGGCGAAAGTAACCGAGATCCATGTTAACATCGTTTGGTGCTAATCGTTCACGTTTTAGCCATAAGCTCTGATTCACTACCAACTGAAGTATCTTTACGGCATTGTTCTATACCAACTTGCGAGAAACGAGAATCGCGGATCGCTATCTTAACTAGCCTCGTGCAGAGTAGTCTGGTAGCTAGAAGATGCTGCAGTTCCGTTGTTTAACCGCCGCCAAGAAACTGCCATTATATACATATATACATATATACCCTTATACCTAACTTATATACCTTCTATTATATACCAAAGCTAAACGCCACTAACTCCACTCGAAGAACACGCTTGAAAATACTGAAGATTAAACCACGATAACTTTACCTAAGGTGTGAACTTATGACTCGAACGCCCACGAGACGCCATACACCCTATATATGGATGTTAGTATGGTACATCGAAGACTGGTGAAGGTTAGAAATCGATGTACGAAACTCGATGCGTTTCCTCGTCACCATATACCTACATATGCCAACGCTACAGAGGATTTTAACCTAGTATTTGAATTTTGAACATTTTTTTTTTTTACGTTTTTTTTTTTTACTCCACATTGTGAATTATCTGCGTAGGGATGTTTGTTGACTAAACAACAAAGGAAATTCCGCACCTCTGTGAACGTGGAAGACAGATGAGCGAGCTAAACGCCAATCGATTGAGATCGATTGTGCCTTTGAAAATTGAAAGTTTGCTGTTTTTCGAACGTGTTAAAAATCCTCGTCTTTCAACATTCGAAATTTACACGTAGGGAGGGTTTAACTTTGAAATTTAATACGATGATCGAACGATCGAACGACTCGTATCAAACTTAAATTTGGAATATCACTCAAACTATGTAGTACAAGGGTGGCAATATTTTGAACAGGAAATCTCAGTTTTGAATCTCGTACCAAAAATTAACTCCAAAAATACCAGCCAAATTTATTACCTGTTAAAGAATTATTATAGGAAAACCACCTGGAAATTTCTTATTACCTACATAAGATTATTTTCCAAGACCTTGAGTGGCCTCTGAATAATTTTCTTCTGGCTAGAATTTCAGTGGAGATTTTTTCCCAGTATCTAAGTTATAATTTCTGGAACTGAATATTAGACAATTAAAAAATAGATCAGCTAAACATATTGCTAACCCTGAAATTGAGGGTTGAATCGAGTTCGTAAATTACCAATTACGAAGACCATAAATCATAACATATTATAGAATAATCAAATTGTACGGTGACAGATAAACTCGGTAGCTACAAGAAAAGGGTTGTAAATAAATTTTCGAACAGATTAGCAGGACATGACCACTACAATTCTGAACTAAATAGGTATATATATACCAAAACCGAAGAGGAGTTGTTGCCAGCGAAGCTTCTGGTTTTACCGTTAAACAACTGAAGAATTTCCGCGTTATAACCAACGCGTATCGTAGGGTCCGGTGGATCAAAGATGGCGGTCATAGAGCAATAAATAACTCGTGGTACGATGTGTCTGCATAATGGAATTAGTGTCAGAAAATGAATTTAGTATTCGTTGCACTTTACCTCCCACTTAAAATTTGACCAAGGCTATATAGTTATATAGTGAAGAATAATATACACACACATATAAATCTGAAAGATGCGGTTAACAGTTACTATAGTTACTGCTCTACTGCCGCGGTGTATTTATTCGAAGTTGAGCGGTACGGCATGAACATAATTGAAAGGGTTATAATCCGAAAGTGTTCGACCAGGAAGACAAGAGGCTATGTTCAGCAGCTATATAAATGGGGAATCTCATGGAAAATTGAAGGATCTGAAGGAGGTTGGTTGAACTGCAGTCAAGCAGCTGAGCAGTGGGCGGGGCACCTGCAGGGTTAAGTTCAGGGGTAGCTGTGCTGCACCTTTAAGAATCGTTCGAAAGACAATTTTTCGGCATATTTGCCAGTTTTAGGGATAATCCCGTTCTGAATGAACCAGAGTAAACTTTTCGGTTACCACGTGACTACAATTTGAGAAAATTAGAATACTTGCATAGCCGCGAGTAGAGTAAGATTTTCCAAAAAGGTACTTCTCTATAAAATTTCGAATAGTTTTAATAATTCCATTTTTTTGAATCTTTAATTTTTGATATTTCTTTTTATTATTATTCTTAGGATAAATACCGATAGAAACCTGCAATCCAGTTATAGTCGGCACGCGCGGCTCTGCGCGGCTAATCTCTCGCTTAACGCTTTAATCTTAAACCAATATTGAAAATCCCGAGTCTCCGCAGTCCCGTTTTTAGGATACAATAACGTTAGAAAATCAAAAATAGAGGTGGCCTGCATCTCGCCCTAATCCTGGGTTTAACTAGATCACCGGTGAAATCGGATTAGCTTCAGGGCAAAAGCGGTCATCTTTTATTATAGTTTGGAAAAAAGGTGCACCAGCCGAAAACCAAGATTAACTTTAATCGCAAAGGATTATATATCAGGATCGCATCAAAGACAAGTCGCATACAATATTATATGCATTATCTCCGCATATAGTCTTTTAACTCACCGATATTGAAAGATCTGTAAAACCAATACATACGCGTACATATTCTGCCAAACTTGAAGCAATTGTATGGAGAGCGGAGAACAGTTGAGGGTTGAAAATATATCTGAGTATAGAAGAAAATTGGCTGCTGAGGAGATCCAGATAGTTCGTAGCTGTTCAACCCTTCAATCTCGTTAAGTCCTCCTTTCGCAATTATAACTAGGTCTTCTCCGCCCACTTTAACCTTTTCAAAAATTTTAACCCTTCACCTCCGCAAACAATTTGCGCCCTGCGGTGTAGTGTAGTAAAGTCCTGATACGCTAAAACCACCCCTACATTTTACCTCTCCGCATTTCAAATTCTTGACACAAACGCGCCAGTTATTTATGGCAGCCATTTTGCCAGCTTGCAGTGCAGAAATATATCTTCAAACGATGTGGCTTACCGCAGTACCAGGTAATACCTAAACGCTCGAGCTAAATATCTGGAAAATAGGTATGATTGTAAATTATCGAACGAACTAGTTTCAAACATATTTTACAAATGTTGGACATTCGTACCGATATCCAACGACAAAATGTATAACGATTCGACGCCAATTAGGCTTTGCAGTCGAGAATGTAATATTCTGCGACATATTTTCATTTTATAAGATTAACAAATTTTTCAACGAGTGACATTATTGGGACAATTTCATACACAAGATTACGATCAAGTTCGTCCGAAAACTCGTCTGAGATTCGGAACGTACGAGGCCGCAGATTCTTTCCCTTCTTAAACGTGATCATTAAACGGTAGAATTAAGAACTGTGCAGCAATGTTATTTATGAGATGATCTCTTTTACCGATATTATAAATCGGCCCGCCCAGCTACGGGGAATTATTTTTCGAGTGTTGTTGCGGCAGGCGAAATTCAAAAACCAGTATAATATCCGCATAATATTACACTGCAAAAAAAGGTAGTAAAAAGAAAAGGACTGATCGCGGGTAGAACTTCTTGCATTGCATGTATGTAATGTATATATATACATAAGTATATATTACATGTATAAAACATAACCACTCGCCCTATCAATATTTTGACTAGATATTCGGATACGATACTTTATTGTATATCATTGGCAACCATTCGTTCATTGAGTATGAGCGGCGACGCGTGACGCCATTCATTCATTTCACACACTATAACTATACATTATATTGCATCGTTTCGTTTAGTTTGCAAAGATTTATCGAGTCTCTTATGTCCACTAGTTCACACCACACTGTTATAACCATTTATTATGTCAATGCGGTTTAGATTTGTGGCTTTGAAAATTTATTTACCAATTTATTTTCACGTCCGCTGCCACAAACGTAAGTGAGTATAGAGATTCGCGTATTTGCTTATAAGCATCAATTTTATGATTCTAAAAAACTTCAGTTTTCCAAAGTTCTGTTGGAACATGGAGATAAAAAAAAAATTCCGAACAAAATTAAAAAACAACGAAAATGAAAAATATAAGAAATTTATTTGAGCATAGTGCTGACCATGTCAATTTCGAATCTACTGTACGTGTAAAATATGGAGTGTCCTGGAATGGTCCTGAGAGGTTTGATGATATGAAATATTTAAAAGGGTTCACATAAGATGGGGTGACCTTTTCATTGTTTTTTTTCGCATTTTAATTTTATATCTTTAACCCGCTCTTATATGACAACACGTCGAAACAAAGCGGTTGAAGAGTCCGGAGAGTCGCGCGAACCCCTTAAATGAAATGAGGGGTCCTCCTTTCTTTTCTTTTTTTTCCACCCTCTTAGTTCAAACTCAGATTTCACGCGGTGCGTTCAATAGCCCGGAACGATATTCAACACTACTCGGTTGCAGGGGATGTATATACATAGATAGGTATGTATAAGCAGCACTGGTACCTTTTTCAAGGTTTATCGACGCCATTCATTTGCGGCTTTATGTACAAACTATATGGGGGACCCTTTTGTACATACGTGCTTATTTAGGTATAGTATGTATATATGTATCTTAAATTTCAGCCATCTTGTATGATTGTACTATAATAAATATTACCGCAAAGAAGTTTTTTTCTTTTTTTTTTTTTTTCCAACCCGAATATAAAAAGAAGAATGATTCAATCCATTTTTGATTTCAAGAAAATTGATTGCCATATAAGTCAACAAATGAAATCATCTCCGAAAGTTGAGCCATATCGATATCTCTGGGCCAGTCATAATCGATTTAACAAATCTATAATGCCTTCGCATTTAAATTCTATATTTAGCACCCATCATTCCGAATATGGACCACCTTTAATTCATTAGCTGCTCTTCAACTGTTCAATCGATTAATCTATTTTTTTATTGATTCATTGTAACGAGACTTTTTTTTCACTTCATTTTTAAAGTGCAAATAACATAACGATCCATCGATGAAATACTCATTAAATCGATTCATAATATTTTTGGCGTTCACTGCTGTGATATTTTTTTTTTTTTTGCATATCAAAGATGACGAAACTGATGATTCTTTTTCCCCTCTCCCCCATTAACTGTCCTTGGTATAATTTCCTAAACTTTCCGTAGGCTCGTAACTCCCTGTCCTGTAGTTAAATTTTCGAAACAATTGATTAAATATTCTTCGGGCTACGAAATATCAATCGTAGTATATAATTAAATACACGTAACATATGATATACAGATATATAGTCGAATCGCGGAAGTCGTCTTGTGCGGTATCGTCTCCACAGAAGCTGTGCTGCGATTACGTCAGGGAACGAAGGGAAGAAAAGTTATATATAGGTAGGTTATAGTAGGGGGGAAAGAGGGGGTTAGGGAAGAAGATCCGAAGATCTCTTGACCTTTTGTAATTAAATATCCAGCAACCGGTAGTCAGAAACGGGAGGCTTGAAGGCACGGCGCTGAGAATTTATTGATAAACGCAAAGATTTGATATTAAATTTCAGATAGTGACTCTCCCTCGGTTGCTGCTGTTGCTGTAACCAGGTGCTGTTGCTGTTGCTGTTGCTGTTGCTGTTGCTGCTGATGCGTATTTGGTTTCAAGTAGATTGCTGAATTAAGTATGATAGTACCTAGGTCTATGTATGTCGCTTATGTACATATAACTACGATATAGTCATGCAGAGTTCCTCCTCCTACAACGGTTTCAACAACAAGGATACGTATGGTTTTATACGTATAAATATTCAATTCATATACTGGTATAACCATCGGGAATAAAACCAGCGTTTTGTTGACCCCTAAGAATAGCATTGGTCAGTTAAGTTAGTTTCTAATAAACCAATCCTACTGCCAGTATCATTATTATTATTATTTTCATTAATATTTTTCCAGCTGATTATATTCTTCTCTATATCGCAAACTCGCTATTATATCGCGTATACCGAGGAAAAGTAATTATATTTGATTTGTTACGCTTTGCAAGAAACAGACCAGATCCCCATATAAAATATGATATGTATGCATACCGTATATTACGAATGATATTCTCGCTGTTTCTTCAATTCGCGAGGATTAACTGCAGACGCGATTTAAAAATTATCTAGGTAACACGATATGAGATTTGAAATGAATTTTTTTCACATAATATGTATCGATAGCGATGGAAAAATCGATGACGAGTTAGATTTATTCTTCTTCAAATTTTTTTTTTTCTCCTACTTCTTCGAGGTACACGATGTATATCTTACCTATATACGTATAGATGACGTCGGGGATTCCCCTAATGCGTATATACAGATGTGTGTGTACGTATTATATATACATAGGTATTCTTCCAGAAACGTTTTAGCGATTTGTTACGCCGATCCGGGGTACTCGAGGACCGGTTATTCTCATAGACGTACCGAAGTCTCATTAACGTCATTGAACGATTATTCACAGACCTGATTCTGAAGCGATATATCCATAGTACGTATAACTGACACGCCGAATGTAACCACAATACAAATGGCGAATATCCATTTTGTACCTACGTATTGCAAAGTACTATAGAAGAAAAAGGTTCTGGAACTAATTCGCAGATGTCGAACTCTCGTTATAGAACTCGTTAAGGACGATATGTACACAGTTTGTCACACTACCGATTTTGTCTCCAATAAATCGTGTATTGATTGTTATTTCTCCAAGTCCTTCGTCATTATCGAATAAAAAAAAAAAGAAAAAACACAACGAACGAATGAATAAATCAAGGATGATTATTTTCGCAGATTCCGGGCTCTAAACTTTACGCCAACAGGATCAGCTCCGGACTCGACTTCGGCAGCGGTATAATTTTCAAATTCCTGCAGATATTGATTTTATTTTATTGTTTATCCTAAAGGAGGTTGAGGATATATCTGTAGGGCAGGATGGGATGCAAAGTCGATTCAACTTCGAGAGACTTTTTTCTCTTACTTTGTCCTAACGCCAGAAGGATATGAGGTAGGTGAATGGAATATAAGGAATAGTGTGGTATATCAATTGATCATTGGAACAAATCGACGAGTTGTGTGCAGTTTTGTGTGTAATTGTGTAACGTATCCACCGTTGGGTTTTGAAGACTATAGCTGAGAGAAGGTTGTTTTCTTCCCGCAGGACTCGACGACGGTGCAAGAGACATAAACCAGATTCGAGATAGGTTCGTTCCCTGCGTTGCACTTCGTTCTTCCTTCTCGTAGGGGTCGACAACGGGGTTTTCTGCGCAGCTCCTGGATCGCTGGAAGTCGAGATTCGCAACGCGGGTATGTATATATGTGTATATCGTATGTGCAGTCTGCTACGAACCATGGAACCACCGGAGATCGAACGATTCGCCCACGCCCCACAGCGATATATTCTCCTGGGTGGTGGATTCCTCAAGATATATAATATTCTGCAATTCTAAAATACTACAACTTCGAAGAAACTTACTACACTGGACCCATCTGACAAAGGTCAAAACCCAAGAAGACCTTTACCCATACGTCTTATAAGAGATCGTATGCTGAAGGATCAGCTGTTTTTACCACCAGCTCCATATCTATTGTACTATACATTCGCTGCTTACATTCTATACTCTTTTCACGATAAGCGAACAAATTTATTTATTCATTCACCAATTTGGCGAACAAAATGAATGAATAAAAATCATATCAACTTCACGCAGCGGAAAATTGAAGATTTTCAAAACAATGATTCGCTCAAATTCTCTTCACGAGCATCATTCATAGATGAAATTATCTCGTGAATTATTATTGTTCAACATGAGGTGTGTACTGAAATCTCTAGGAGAAACGAAATCCAAAATTCGAGTACTTTTTCTAACCAGTCTTATCTATTTACCTACCTACCTACCCATGGTTGTTATTAATCTACAATCTGTCACGGAGGAAGAAAGCCTGCCTCCAACTTCTTGAACTACTTTCTTGATCTCAAACTTGTTGCTCCCGTCTTACATGTATGTACGCATAATACATACCACCTCAAGTACTGAAATTCTTCAACGTTTTATACATATAGATGTTATGTGTACATATATCACGAATATCCCTTACGCCTCAGAATCCTAGAAGGAAGACGAAATCATGAGAGGAGAACCTTATAAGTACCGAGCTAACGAGCGTGGGTGGAATTACGTATGCCGTCCTTTTTCATTTTCACTTTTATTCATTTGTTTATTTTGTTTTTTGTTCAGTTTCGAGACCTCAAAGTTCACTAGAATTTTTCACTAGGATGAATGTAGTTCTGGGCACAGATATACCTGATGCCCTGTTGCACAATTTCGTAGATTCGAGTAAAAGCGTTTCTTTCGCTCATGATTTTTTTTTTTTCACAACATCCGTAAGTAAAATTTTTTCTTCAAATCCTTCTCTGACGAATGGTGAGAATACAGTAATTCCGAGAAAGCGAAATCGTAATAAACCCCGTTTAAACGAGGTTGTCTTGTTCGCCGAACGCCACGCGACCCATAAGGCTATAAGAGGAGGCTCCAGTTTCCACGTATTCAGATCTTGAATTTTACAACTTCTTCTCTCGAAAATTCTTTTACAGTATTACAGTACATACATATATCTGTGTATCTATAGATACCGATGTACGTATACCATACCAAGAATTAAAGCATTGAATCATCCTATATATACCATAGAAATTATGGACGTATTATATTATATTATATACCTAGGTATTGCACAAGATGAAAAAAAGTCCAGAGTCCGTCACCATGTCGCCTGTATATTATGTCGATGTATATGTGTGTGTATACGAATAGTATATAACATGTACCGTCCTCCGGATTTTTTTATGAGTCCTAAATCCTGACCGGGGACCAGTTAGACTTTACGAATACAAACAGTATATAGGTATATATGTGTGAGTAGTGATTTTCATACATCAAAATCTAACGCATTATATACAGGGTGAATTTTTCAAAGTGTTATAAGCTGATACTACTCTGCCTACCGGAAACAAAAAACAAAAAAAATGGAAATTTGGATATTCAACTCAAAAAACAGAGAAAATATGCCCCTTGCAAGTGAGTTTGCGGATCATCATGGACAAATTATTCCTGTCATTAAAATTTTGGAAAACGGCGAGCAATGTCAATTCACAATTATACTTGACTAAAGTATGAATCTGGATTTGCAATTCCTGAGAGATAAACGCGTCGTATACCCTTGGTCGATGACGATTCAGGTGGTGAGCTTGTCGGCAGTTGAGTGGCCCGTGGAGTCCTTCTTCGCGATTGTGGCACCATCACTTGTCCCTCTCTAAACCCTGCGATTTCCGAACTGAAATTTTTTTCTTCCGATCCTAATAATATGAATTTGGATACGTATTGGCTTGTGACACTTAAAAAAAACTCACCCTATATACCGACGTATGCATGTATGTGTTTAATACATATCTTTTCCATGTGATACCCAATCCCCTTGACCTGAAGTAAAGTTCGTACACGCGTTGACCGTTTTCTGAACGAGATGAGAATCACCTCGGCAACAAACCAAAGCTGAAGCTGTCCGCGTCGTAAAAAATCCTGATCTTTTTCTGTATCTTTGTACATGCGTATACACTATATAATCTGTATACGTATACCTATATCTCCAGCTAACAAAAACGATAACCATTGAACTGATGCAGAACTGGAAAGGCACATACAGATATAGGTGGTTAAAAATATATACATATCTATATGTATCAGCACCTCGTATACACGAGACATCCTCGCGAGTTTTTACATCATATACTATATACAGGCAATAAAAACTATAGGGTATATAGTATATTTATATGGGATACAATTTTAACCCAGATAAATACGCTATATATAGCTTCACCTTAATTCTTTACCTTTTCATTCGTTTCGTCTTTTTTTTTTCTGTCTTTTTTTCTCTTCTTCTTTTCTCTTGTGTCTCGTGCTTGATCCTTGACCAGGTATACATATACCTACTCGAAACTGACCCCTCTGTTTATTTTCGAATGGACGTCGCATTCATAAAACTACCCTTCTGAATAAAGGTTGTGGGTAAACATCATTTCGACATGGTCAAATAATTGATTTCCCCATATTCTGCCGTTCGGGATTTATGCGCGTATAATATAATCCACCTCGTAATCCACGCTACCGTGCGGTCCTCTCAATTCTTCATTATCAAAAAAACACTAGGTCAAGAACTAATGAAAATACAGATCGCCATGAGAATTATTTTCAACGTCATTTGTAAGAGAACGTATCATTTTTATCGCACGGATTTTACGTTTTTCAGATTATACAACTACACATAATACATACTCGAGTTATTTATTAGGTTCAACCTTGACCTAAACTTTAAAATAAATCTTGCGATATGTGACAACGAGTTATAGGCGAAGACGCGCCCAGGTTTTCAGATTCGTGGTCAATTGGCCGTGATTAACACGTGAGCTGTTCATATTATAACAGTTCTTATGGAGATCTATGGGGATATTCTTTTTAATATATTTTCCACTTTTTTTTTCTCATCTCTCTAGCAATTCTTTGTCAAGATCGTTCAGGCAGAAACTGTTTTTGCTGTGAGCTGTGTGGAGCAGATGGATTCTAAAATATAGACTCTTATGTATAGATCATAATTCTTATAAAGATGAACTCATTCTTCACAACTATGGTACGTGTACTAATATTATACATAATACATACAATATTTGAACCAGGTGTGAAGTATCTACATTGCATATAATGTGCAACAGAGCGGAATCGAAAGGACAAATTTTTTTTATCATCCCCATATGCAGGTTTACATACGTGATCGTCTCGATCGTCGATATAATATGGCGATTTTTTTATTGTATTAAAATACACGCGGACTTTATTGGAATGAAAGGTTTCTTACGATCAGTTCCCATGCTGGTATGTGGGCACATAATTCGCTGTGGCTATGGTTGTTTATTAGCCTGAGATTCATAAATATTATATTATAAGAATAAGTTCTCAGGTTACACGAACACCCATACCGCATGATCCAGAATCTTTGGGAAGATATCATGATGGATAAAAAAAAAGATCAAATAAATGAAGAGAGAAAGGAAGAGAAGCTGGAAGGAAGCGGCGAAGGAAAGTGCAATCCAGATTATAGATACGATATTCAGGTGATATGTAAATCAATGACTCTCGATGTGGATATGGAGGAAGAGTTTCATGTTAAAGAAGTCTAAGGACTGACGAGACCCGCAGAGCATCTCTTCTTTCTTCTTCTTTATTTACTTTTTTTTTCCTCCTTCCTTAACTTCTTCTTCCTCCACGCGCGATCGAAACCTGTTTCTTCATTCGTATAATTTCACCCAACCGCGCTCGTGGACATCTTCGCTAATTTATCACCTGGTCAAACCGTCCAGCGTAAACATTTCGACATTTTATTGGATCCTCCGGTTTCTAATGCCGTCGTCTCTATATAGCTGAATATATATATACGTCATCCACGTTTCTCCCTCTTACAACGATTTTTAATTTTATTTCTTTATTCCTCTTTGGCTCTTCCGATCGAAACGGTTTTATAGATATCAAAAGAGAACTTCGTGTGATCATCGAACTACCTATGCATCAGCTGATTGTGCAGTGCGTATAAGCAGGAGCAGAGCGATTGGTTTCGAAATCGTAAAATGTTAATCTAACAAATCCTTTCCTCATATACCATTAAAAAGTACTAATTGAAACAGAACTTCTGAGGCATTTTATAGTTTATCTTATCGTAGATTGTCACAAATCCCAATTTAATCTTTTTTTTTCCTCTGTTTATTACCGACAATATGTATAATCGATAGTTGTTGAGAACTTATACCATATTTCACGTTATATGGCTACATATTATACGGGATTTATAATCGATCTGCGAAAAATATTTCCATTTTGTTTATTAATTCACTTTTTTCTTTATAACCCATCACACATAGATACATATTATGTCTGGAGAACGAAAAACAAGAATAAGCTAAATCATCTACATGTCATATAAAATTTCAGAATCTATTTCTTGAAAAATATACGAAATCTTAAGAACAAGAGAAAAGTTCTTCAAAATCGTTATTGCACGAAATGGTATACCGATTATTCGATTATCGCGCCAATGTTGCGAATTCCTCGGTCGTGGCGTAATTCAAATAAAGAAAATTTAATAGTCGCACGTTTTTTGGGTCCCTCGAGTCCTGTCGGTTCCCCCACCCGGTTTTGAAGGAGGCCAGTCCGAGTATATCGGTCCCTTGAAATCGTAGCTTACAGTTGGTTGGAAATATAAAATCGTTAGTGAACGATTGGCCGATTCTAAGAATGGGTAGACCCAAGTGGGCGTTTCTAAACTCCCACCATTGGTAAAATTCAACTCACCTGGAACACCTTGTCGCTCCAACGGACCAACAGGTCGCCGATCTAAACAAGCCAGTCTTCTCCCGTCCACCGACGTGGTCGCACTGATTCCGTGCTACCACCGGTTAAAAAAAAAACAAACAAACAATACGAACTAATAAACAAATAAACAAAAAATTACATATACATATATATTTATATGTATATGTACATATACAAGAAATTAACGAATAAATAACTAAACAATAACGACAAATTAAATAACCATGTATAGTTAATGAAATTATATATATACGTATAATGAAGACGATGTAAATTTATTATATAGTAATTTAATAATAATTTAAATAAAAAGATCTGAAGAGTTCAAAATAATCGGATCGCAATGAAAATCAGCGCCATAAGTGCGTGAAAATTAAAAGAGGAGCGATACGAACGTCGTTATCTGAATCATCGTTGAGTATAATTTTGGGACGACAGTTATCGCGTGACCAAAGAGGATTACATATACACATATAGGTATATACGCATCGGGATAATATTACTGACGCATATCGTAATACGTGAATGATGAAAAATTCTTTATCATATTAATATTCTGATGTTTGTTGTTATTGTTATTGTTTTGTTTTTATAAATTGTGTGGTTATGACAGGCTGTATTGCAGTTGATGAAAGCGTGAAATATTTAATCAAGATTGTTGTGTGCAACGTATAAAAAGAAAATCGAACGTTCGGTATTCCGCATATTGAAAAATTAAAACAAAAAACAAAAGATGAATCTGTACTGAAATAGATTTTTATCAAATGAAGACGATTATTTTACCGTTTAATATCCTGTTAACCCCGAAGTTTAACGACATGAAGTGCAGTTTTTAAATTTCATAATTTGCATAAAAATCGGATGGCATATATTAGAAATAAAATATATAAAGTGATAATTATCGAAATGTTTAAACTCTAAAGTAATAACTGCAGACGATTTATGAATATAAATTTCAAAGAACGCGACTGCTGTAGTTTAGTGTGTATTATAATAAAAAATTTATGTTGTTTTTTTCTGCGGTTAACATCAAGATATTTTAGAAATCGCATCGGAATACGAAGGTGTAAATAAAGGTCAGTATAAATATATTCACAGTGAAAAATTAGAGGCCTAATTAAATCCGATAAACGCTTATACTGCGGACTTAGCATGTGTACTAATCATGCGTTGAAATCACCAGTGTAGTGCCATACCCGGCGTTGAAGTCTCCGGCGTTGAAGTCTCCGGCGCTTCTTGGCAATCGGCGTTCTATTAAAACAAATTACAGCGTCTAGTCGCGCTATTGATTGGGAATTCCCGTGTTTTATTGATCAGCGATTATCCCAAGCACGTACTTTTTTCATTATATAGGAGAATCACGGTTTTTTTCTTTATTCAAATTATCATAGGTATATAATACTTATTGCAAGTGGTCTTTTTGCAAGGGGCTTTTTTATTTCCTTTTACACAACTATAGACGGTGATATAAAATATTTTCATATAATCCAGTTCGGCGAACAGATACAAATAGAAACTATATGAATATTATGGAGGAAAATTATTTATATATTCTTCTTTTGGAGCAGCAGTTGCAATATAATTATATCAGGGTCGGTCGCTCTCGGCTCCCATGTCAAAATATATTTATTGCCATATACTTTTTGTTTATTATTTCTGCTGCTTTTTTTTTTCTTTCTTTTATATATATTATAGATCCTTTTTCTCTTTTTTGGCGCGCGCCCCTTTCTGCGGTATGTCGAGAGCCATTGTTACCCTTTCTTACGGTTATTACCTCACTTGTAACTCGCTCCTCATATGGTTCACGACCCGAAGAATTTTTCGGGTATGTACCCGCGTATCTGCCTTGGAGTATGTAGGCTATATATTCACACATATACACACGGATACTTTTATTCGTACATAAGTGCGTTAGATACATACGTACGTTTTATATATACCTACTCTTCGGATATAGACGTATCACGTTATATGGTACGTACCTATGTACACATATGTATTACATAGCGTTTGTCTGGGGGACTAAGAGGGGGTCAGGATGGGTCCGTGAGGGTCATTTACATGTTAACCCTTTTGCTCTTCGAACACCTTCGGTTAGATCGAGGGGTCGCACGCGGTTTGACTTCTTCGCACCGCGCTTAGATATACTACCATACAGCGCAACTCGGTATACATTGGTGTAATAAATATATAAACCCCAGCTGTGTATGTATAACGCTCACGTGCTATATTATACATACCTACATATGTGTACATAAAATGTACCGCGTGACTTGAAAAATTGTTCCCGAATGTTATCAGAGTATATAAACGTGGTATATAATGTATATTCTGACCAAAAAAATCAGTTTTATGAAATGAGTATTATTCTTGGTTAAATATTCAAAAATCTAATTACGATCCGAGGTCTGGTTTAAATAATGTGTTTCTCAAGCTTATACGTATACGAGCACAAGGGAATAAAAATGTCAAAAAACCAGCGGGAGTTCAGCGTCTGATTCCTGCAACCACGCCATTATAAGTTTCATCTTCTTTTTCTTCTTACAATTTTTCAAGCCAGCTACTATAACTGTATAATGCGGACAGACGCGTCCCGAGGGAGATTTCAGCCCTCTGACAAAAATTACTTTATCCCTCTTTGCAATCAGAAATATGATTATCCTTAAAGTTTATGCGAGTTTGCGTATACGTATGATGTACCTCTTAGCACTCTCTTGATACATAAAATCTCTGACCGGCGTATATACTTCGTTTGTTGAAAAATCACACCACATTATTTAATTCCTCAACTCTCTTTCTATTCATGCACATGTTATATGCATATACATACTCGTAGGTATATAGATGTGTTATCGATCTATACCAAGCCTTTACAATCGCTATGGGCGTGTCTGATCGGTTGGCACGGCTCGTTATACTCGTTATATAGGTATATAGATATACAGAATCATATATACATGGATACATACCCGTGTAGCCCTCCTAATCAGTGTCCAGAGAATTCCATAACGATCAAAGGTCATTCTATAGGGTCCATATCGACGGTGATTTATGCCCGTTTTCAATGCAGAAAATATACCTTTAAAGCTATAAGGTGTAGAGTGGTAACTAGTTACCGCAACCTCTCATCATCACATAGCCAATCAACTATCCGTAGGTCAATCAACACATACCGCCTATTACTAATTAACTCCATCGTGTATATACATACCCTATCTGTAACGGAAATAAAAATATTATTACAGCGACTCGCCTTTCCGATTACTTTAACAATCAATCTATAGTATTCAATTTTCTTTTTCTTTTATTTTCACCACGCTGCACAGAAGAACTATGTTCCCACAATATGAGGAAAGGAGAAGAAAAAAAAAAAAAAAATATGGTACGAGTAAAGGGTTTCTCTTAATATACTTTTTTTTTTCTGTTTCTTTCTTTCATTCTCGTATCCTTCACAGGATCAGCGAAAGTATAATATTATTATATTCGCGCGCGGTTCGATCTATAAACGGGTATATAGGTATACACGATATAGAAGGTAGAAATCGGTTGTAGATTTTTTAAACAGTGTTAAAAATTGCATCGGTCACGGTTTTTGGATAGGGATAAAAGCAGCGCGGGGTTCAGCTTACATATATATGTGTAGAGCAAGGAGAGCTTCTTCTCATCTTCAGTTTGATGATCCTCACGGTGTCGTAGGTATACATATGTATATATATAGATATAAATGTGCATATATAGATATACGTAGTATTTGAAGCGACGGGAGCTAAACGGCGGGTATAAATGATCCTTTGGAAGGATATTAATTGTTTTTGACTCCCGGCGTGCATTGTGAATTGCGAAAACATGAACTGAAGGAGTCCCGTAGTGTGTCCCGTTTTTCGGGACCTTGAGAGGATCATTTTTCAAGGACTTTGTAACCCGGGAGTTAAGAGAGCGAAAGAAAGAGAGGGAGAATGAGAAAGATAAAAGTTGGGACGATACCCACTGGATGACGGGAGTTTGCTCCAGTAGGGACCCCGACGCAACGCTTTAAAACCGACTCTTAACATCATCAATCAGATAGATCGTTAAAACCAAATCCCAGAATACAAATTGCGCAAAACCAAAAGTCATTTCAAAGTATTTTTATACTCCATATGTATCCATACACAAATATCGCTATTTTTGTTCCTCCTTTTTTTGGGTCAACCGTCTGACCAAACTTGAAAGATCCTCGTTATGTTATGCGTCCGTTTCTCGGTGGTCCTGAAATTGACAAAAGGGACGTTTACATTCAAACACTCGAAACGAAACGGAGCCATTCCGAAACGTGCGATTTTCTCGTATTATATTATCCTGTATAAATTTTCGAGTGTTGTTCAATGGCCCTTCATTACCCCACAAATATACAGCGGAATGTTGTTAGCTAAAAATAACGATAATTTGAAAATATCTAATCAATGTTACCTACGCATACGCGTATACATAGGGCCATCAATTTGTTCGCGAGGTTTTATACGCCGTGTTACATAATATAATAGACGGCAAAAAGTCAAGAGGGCAGAAAAAGAAAAAAAAAAAAAGAAACTATTGAGAATAGAGCGAAGGGTGAGCCCTCGATGTTACAAAGAGAGAATAGGTAAAGGAAAGAAAAAAGAGCATTGACAGCATAAAGAAAAAAAAAAAATGGACGTAAGGTAGGGAATATATAAAAATAGCCAGAGAAATACATAAGAAGCAAGTTGCGCGCGCTTTTTCAATTCCTTCTGCGAATATAAACCGGAATATGGACCCGACTAGTGTTTAATGACGCGTAAACAGAATGAAGAAGAAAAGAAAAATGAAAGTAAAAAAAAAGTCAAGAAAGGGGGGTGAATGTTGCGGAGGTTCTCTTTTTCCGTGCGCAGCACCCTTTCATGGGCGATGGGGTGAAAGAGACGATGAGAGCAATGAATAGACGGTTGAAATTCACGTACACCATGTATGGATATATTACGTGGAACTTTGGAGCGTGGAGAAACCTTATAAAGTGCGAGAAGATTGGTACATGTATATTATATGCTTGTCCATATACTTACATCGTGTTTGCTATTCAAATTATCTGGAGCAGGTACATATATACTAGAATTAGATTACACACAATTATTTGCATATAATATCTAGGTACTCGCGTCACAAATAAATAATTATAACTGACACATGTTTAAATTGGCACAGTAAATATTTACCAATCTGTTTACCATGGTAGATATGTCAGTTGTACCGTTCTGCTTAATAAGGGGTACGAAGTCATCCTATTTACAATAACTTGTAACTGGATTGCTCGAGATTATTTATATATACAAAATTGGTGTTTAACGTGTAACACTCTTTTTATGCGGTGGTTGTTTATTTATTCTTTTCATTCTTTTTTCATCACCTGTTAAATATATTCCAAACTTCGTAGATTTAGAACACGAGTAAATGTACCTTACATAACATAAATGAAGAGAAAGGTACCAAATTTACAACACGTTTCAATATCGTAGCTCCTGCAGAAATCTATAAAATGATAGAATTTCTATTGGCGGTATCAAGTGGTACATATATTTGTATGGGTGAGACGGATAAATATTTATTACATATAACGTAGAGGACGATCGTGCGTTGCGAGGGCGGTAACTCGTTAATCAAAAATATCAAGGCCATTCCATATACCGTATAGATGAGTAGATACGCAACGTATATCACGACGATATTCACGGGTATAATTCGAACACATTAATATAGATTTCGATCATTATATATAGCCACGCGCATGCCATTCGCACGAGTCACTTTTCCCCCTCCCTCGTCACCGCGTTTTCATCCTCCTTCACTTTCGTCATCATCGTCGTCGTCGTCCTCGTCGTCATTATCATATCTTCTCATTCATCTGCATAAGGACGAAACCGTACATGTGCAATAATATGGATATAAAAATTAGTATATAATATATGTAACGCGCGATGGGCAGCAAAGGCGCGGATCGTTGACCGAGTTCTAATTACGTCAGATTCTAATTAAAGTATAGTACGTTAGCGCGGCGAGGGCTCCACGCAGGGGGCCTAACGACGACTGCGAACCTGTGAAAAACAAAAAAGATCTTCTAAATTTTTCTCGAATATAACGCTACACATAGGTACACATAGTATCCGAATGTGTCGAGATTTTACAGACGTCTTCTTTTCTTCAATTTTTTTCCTGTTTTCATGTGATACATGCAAAGAAGGTTTATATATGTGAGAAAAAGGAACCGCCGTGTGGATGATACGGACGAAAGCCATGAGAAAAAAATACAAATGAATGACCATAACGTGGTTTATATCAAAAGTTCGTCCCCATAATGGTTGGAGATCTATATACTATGAATATCTGGTATATAAAGGCATTTGAAAACCTCCATGTTTTATTTCCAATTAACTTGGATTTAAAGTATAAATTAGCAGTTAAGTTATCGGCGTCTTTTATGAGTGTACGACAGTATCTTAGTTCGTATGTATGTATAGGTATATATTTGGTATATAGGATAAATCAAAAGGTACAGGTAATCGTACATGTATACTATCGCATACCTATATAGGCGATGGGCAACACGCGGCGAGTAATTAGGCGCGACATATAGATATATATGATATTATTTATACTCATTCCGTATTCTATTATTTATTATTATTTTATATCTATATCTTATTATCATCTCGTTATTAGGTACGTATAAAAATGTTATTATTGTCATCATTTGTATATTTATTCATTTTCTTTGTTTCCTCTTCTTTTCTTTTCTTTTTTTTTTTGCTTTTATTCCCCCCGTTTCTATCAGGTTTAATGACCGTTCGCGTGGCGCGCGATCTCCTAAACGATCAGATCTGACGCCGCTGCAGCGGTGAGGAAATTGGTGTTATATATAACGCGGTGATGTGCTTTGAAATGATAGAAAATAAAAACGACAAAGTAAAATAAAAAATAAGTGAGACAAACGGAATAATTAAACTATACGTATGGTTTATACGTATATATATGTATGGTATGAAATAGGGTGTTGGTGAAAAGAACTTTAAACTAAAGCCAACTTTATCTACGACATATATATTTATACCAGGTTTACGATGGCAGATGTTTAAAATGTCAAATAAAGTCAGACTCGGTAAATTAGAACTTATCAGATTCAGGCCTAATTTTATATTCTATAGACTAGCTGTGTACCTAATCGTACTATACAAGGTATATAACTCACACAGCTGGTTTTCTAGAAATGATGAAAAAATTATTCAAAAAAAGAAATGAAAAAAATATCCCCTATAATAAATTGGAAAAAGGTTGAGAAATATTGCCGAACACCACAGTTTTTCAAAATGTTCCACACGTAATAAAATTCTTACTATCAATCAACATATTTTATTGGTATATAATTATTATCGACTCATTAAAACACGTATGATAATAAATTAATGTGTAATAAATCTATAATTGCAGATGAACCAGCAGTGCAAGGTCTGCGGTGAGCCAGCAGCAGGCTTCCATTTTGGAGCATTTACCTGCGAGGGTTGCAAGGTAAACTGAATTATTCAATTACGATGATTTTTTCTTCTTCTTGTTTTTTCATTTTCTCTTTCTCTCGTTACGATGAAATAAAAATTAGTTAATTGCGCTTTGATATATATAAATATATAATCTCCACTCCACGCTGCACTGTCCGGTTATACAATATGTTTATAAAATCAATTTAAAGCCACGCGCCGAATTATTTGTGTGGGAACCGCCCGGAGCATTGCAGATCATTATTAAATATATTTATTTCTCGATCATTCTCGATCTGCGGACCGAAAGAAAGCGCCAGGCGAAATACATATGTATATAAATTTCGTGAGTTATTACCGAGAGTGAATAAAGCACACATATATTATTACTATCATCATATGTATATATGTGTATCGAATATATGTTTAAAATATATATATAGATTAGTGTAATGATACATATGAGGTGCGTATTTGGTGATTCGCGTTATGTGCGTAGCAATCGATGGTCAATGAAATGTTATTTCATTAATTTGACACCTGATGACAAGAAAAAAAATAAAAAATAAAGCAAGAAACGAGAAAATAACAAGTGAAGAAACGAGAGTTTGATGTTCCATCTTGAGCAGCTCGAAGCGCGCGCGGGAGCCTCTGAGCTGGAGGTTATAATTAATTAAAGACGTTCTCAGAAGAAGTTGGTTAATCGGTTCACCGAAGCTTTGAGTTTAGCTCTGATATATTCAGCTGAAGTTATAAAAGCGGACCCTTGAAATCTTGAAAGAGGTGTTCAAAAACGGAGCTGGCTCCTTCATCATCTTCTTCTTTTTCCTCTCCATCTTCTACTTCTTCTTCTACTTCTTTTGCTGCTGTAGTTAGCAAAGAATTAATGAACGACGGGTACAGAGGTGCTGTGCATCAATCTAACTTCAAATTTTATTATTTGGCACATTTCACGGTAAAGGATCACCTATCCGACTACTCGACTTAAAAAATATTTATAAGTAGGCGGTTGTTTGATACACCGATGACCGTTACGGGTCAAGAAGAGGGGAAAAAAAGAGAAGCAATTTATTAATCATTAATTTGAATAATCTGAAAAAAAGGTTAATCTATTCGATTTAGAAACTCCCATTCGTTAAAACTTTCTGATACATGTATACCTATACTCCAGTTTAAAGCAATCCGATACAATTTTTGTTCGTTTTTCTTTTTTCTTCTATTTTATTTTACCGGTTTTTTTGATTCATTTTTTTCGAAGTTGATTCTGATGTGAGACGCAGTAAGTTACATATAAAACCTGGATTTAATAGGCCAGAGCGAATGGTCAAAGTACACCGAAGAAAAAGCCGAGCGAACCCGGGTCGAATCCATAAGTGGTGAAGCAGCGAGGGGTCAGGAATATAGAGAAGAAAAAGGAGGGGAAGGTAAAGGGGAAGGGGACGATACGGGGGCAGAGAAGGCGGATGAGAGAATATAGGCGTGTATTATAGAAACTGCGAGAGATTCGACCGAAACGAATCGATTAACGCTGATCATGCTCTCCCGGTCAGATGAGTCGGGTTTGTATAATACGATTATTGTTATTGTTTTTCGTTTTTCGTTTTTACTTTATTTTATTACATTTAATTTTTTTTTCGTCTTTTTTTTTTGTCTTTTTTTCGTTGTAATATCTGCGCGAAATATCGCGGTGCGCGAATATACCTATGTAGGTATACATGATATCCGAAGATCGAGATTAAATTTTTTAGTTTCTATGGAGTGGAACTATTATAATATGATAGCTTCGTGAATGATGAAGTATATGGAGATGGATATGTATTTTTTCTTCTCTCTAAAGTGGGGGGAAACGTGAGAGATGTTTTTTTGATAAATTGCGATGAAGATTATCGAACGAAATCCGTGGTCCATCGGCGATACACATACGGGAGATGTACCTTTGACATACATTTGTGTGTATATATGTACATGTATACAACATATAGTAGATACACAGTTATCTATGGGGAGGGTGTTCACCTCTACTATTTATTCAGCTAATGTGGTACAACGTTGAATATCGGTAGTGAATACCAAGTAACCCTCTTGGCTATGGGGCCCTCGATAGTAATTGGACCTCATTAGGGCAACAACGAGCAATACCTTACCGCGTCCATCCATTTCCTGGACTCCGGAGAGACCACTCAGATAACGCGTTTTAGGTAAATTAGACTCTACGATCCCACCGTTTCTTCGTTCTTCTTCGTTGTACGCCACTCTGGAACCATAAATATTATTCCTACTCCGTTCCATTCCATTCCAAACTAAGGTATGCTGCAATGCCCTTCTGATCTTCTCCAAACTCAGACTGACTCTATGGGATTGAGAAAACTAACTGCCGATGAGTCCCTGCTTTTTCTTATTCTATTATTCATTTTTTTCCTTTTATATTCTCTTCCTAAACTCCGAACCTTTAAAATCACATTTCTCAACCACATATACCGTACAATAATCAACGGAATAAGACTCCTGTCACAGACGAGTTCTTGCGGAAGCTTTATTAGGTATACCATGTACATTTTATAGATAGAATTTTATCTCACTTCTTCCGCTTTTTCATTTGGTCCGTATTTTTTTTTTTCCTCTTTTTCTCTCTCATCTTGGAACACGTGGTCTTTTTTCGACCCGTCATGAACGACTTTTTAGTGAGATCAATTAGAATGACATTGGAAGGAAAAAAAAAATGTGAATACATCTGCGTATCTTTTATATAGATATATATATATGCACACATATATATTCTAAATAATTCAAACAAAATGAACATCGCGGGGCACTAGGTACGGTGGAGAGTCTGACGGTTCATTAGCATACTAACGACGCTACTATATGCGGTATATACCTACTCGAAAAGCTGTGCGTCACGCGCGTTAAATAAGTGCGACCAGTAATAAGAAGTAGACGAAGTAAGAAGAAGAAAAAGAAGAAGCGTAAAAAGCATCGGCATCAGAAACTGAGCTATTCACTTCAAATTTTCAATCGACTCTAGCAAAGCGAGCTTGCGAAACCCTTATGTTTTATTATTTTATACATATGGTTGTACCGTATTTATTATCGATTATCATATTTTTTCTTTTCTCCGAACGTCCCATTTCTTAACTTATCAAGAGTGCAGTATTATGTACGTACGGTATAACAGAAGCCTCCAGTCTGACCTCTGAATTTTAACGCGTTTCTTTTGTTTCGCATTATTGGTATTATTATTATTGTTATTATTATTATTATTAGAATTATGGTGATTTTGTTTTTTTTACTTTTTTTTTTCATTAACATTGTGCACAACGCATGAATATTTTACATTCGCAACGAGCATGCAATCTGCATGCGATGTGTCCAGATGACTCGACTCATTAAAACCTCGCAAAAGTATATAGGTGGTATACATACATTACAATTGTACATGGAATTTAAATTCTCACAATTTTTTTTTATAATAAACTTTAAAGAATTTTCAAAGGCTTCGAAAATACTCGTCGAACCTTTATGGTATACAGATATGTACACATATGAGAGGATGTGTTATACCATGAGCAATGTATAATATGTACTTGTATATAGACCATATACCATTGTACATACATTTAAAATAAATATCCAGGTCGCAAATGTCACTTGTAATGCAAATCCTCTGTATATATATATGTCGTATAGTATATATATGTATGTGCATATACATACAGATATACATATTTAATACAGAGTTAAGAGGCTCACGGAGTGTGCATTGTTTTATTTATCAAACACACGTCGTTGTAGGACTGCTGCTTTTCAATACACAAAATTATGCGAGCGAATGTCCATTGTGAAAATTCCATACCACACCCCAAATAAGAATAAGTGAAGTGTAAGTGAAGTGAAGTGAACCAAACTAAACTCCAGCTCATACCGCTCTTACTGTTACCTGCTGCTCACTTCGAACCGAGGTCTGATGTGATTCAGAAAATAATAACATATTCATTACGGACAGCTACCGATACAGAGACAATGCAGCAACCGTAGCGAGTGTGTTTGATATCGGGGACACACTTAAAGACAATGAAAAGCACGACGCCTTTTTTCGTTTTTTTTCGTTTTTTTTCTTTCTTTTTTCTTCTTTGACTCATCTTTTTTTCTTTCATTCCGCTTCTTACATTGCACCCGCAAACGCGAGTAAGTCTTTTGATAGAAAAAACGTCGAAGAAAAATGTCGTTGGTCGACTACTTCGTCATGGTTAGAACTATAACACGTCGTGTACGAGGTCGATCGAGTCGGGTTATCATCATCGGCCTAGAATTCTTAGCCGACTTCCGATACCTCGAAAACCACTTACTAATTACTTAGAACGGAAAATCCGTTTCCGGTGTTCGATTCGTTTTTTTTTTCTCTCTATTTTTTTTTCCTGGGTTTGGTGAAAGAAGGACGAGGTGTTGGGAAGGGATATGATAATGAGAAAGTATAATAAAAATTAATGAAAAAGAGCGATGAGAATGATATTTTGAGGATGATAATAAGAATAAAAAAAAGGCGTATAGGCGATGAGGGCAGTTTGGCGAGGACTAAGAGCCTCGTAAATACGATTATACAGAGGTGTAATCTGGCCGTGATATCTCTTCGGGACAATTAGCTCGCTCATAAAGAGACATTAGCGCGAGGCGCGTGTTAAACATACGGTAAGAATCTACCTTGCATATCGGGTATATAGTAGCAACATCAGCTTTAGCAGTATAAGGACGGAATTGAGAACCAGCTGAACCTGAACCTGAACCTGAACCTGAACCCGATGCAGACGGCATTAGCTACCCATAGAGTGTAGAGAGTGACTGTTAAAGGATGCAGGTTAAGTTACCAGCTGAGCTTAAAACAGAGAAGAAGAGAAGAAATGAGATGAGATGAGAACTTCTCTCAAGAGTCTTAACTGCCACCATTACCCGTCTAATTGCCCCACCATTTAAATACCCGAGCTCTATCCACCTCATATACAAACAACTATATATACGTACTCCATACTCTATATAAGGGGGTTTATTTCAAACCCTGCGTCGCGCAAAAAAACAGAAAAAAAAAAAAACATAAATAACAAACGAAAATTTTTCTTTATGTATTTAAGCACAACTTGAATTGATTCGTCAAACTATAAATTATAGGAGCTGCGGAGAAAATGCGAAATTTTTTTTTCTCTATCCACAACCATCTCTCCGCTGAGTCTAGCGATAAAACTTGAAAGAAAAAAAAGAGAAACCACCGAATTGGATTTGAATTGTTTAATCGATCGTACAGGGTTTTATTTTTCGCCGACGAATTAAAGAGTTCACGACCGATATGGATTTCACAATCGATTACTTAATCATTCAACGATCATTTCACGATCGATGATAATTGAATGTACAAAAAGGAATGAACCTGATCGTTGCAAATATAAAATGTTTGAAAATCCGAACTACGTGCAGACGTCACATTATTAGGGTTGCGTATGTATTCTATTATTTGTACACTACTCAGGATTTGAAAACAATTACAATTATCGATATGTGCATACACACTGTATATATAATACGCCCTTGGACCAACGAACGTCTCGGCTACAACAATATTACTGATCCTCTTAATATATTTCGTTTGCGTGTTCGCTGTTCGGCAACAATATAACTCATTGATCGTGATCTAGGGCGCGTACGTGAACCGCAATTTACAAACGACCATCGTTATTATTATAATATAAAAATATAAATCGGACAGATTTTTAGCAGGTGCCAGATCGATTTTATCCTATACATATAATCACGCTCGGATCGGGATCGACCCTCATTCCCGGAGGGTCGATAAATTTCGGGAAAAAGAACTTAGAAGAGAGATAAAAAAAAAAAAAAAGAATAAAAATAACAGGAGAAAGAATACAAATGAGCAGGTTATAGTCCCTCTCTTTCGACCGTCTATTCTCTCTGCTTTTTTGTTTTTTATTGTTTCTTTCTTCAGACGAAAATAAAAGCGGATTTTATACGATTGCGCGGCGCCCCGAACGTTATATTGGCATTCGAAACACACGTCGTTCAAGGTCTTCTTCAAACGCGATGACATCAGGTCTTCGGGGTCGCTTTCAGTTGCCATTACATACATATAAATATTATATACCACCATATACCTATAACTATGTATACACCTCCATGTATAGAGCGCGTGTACGTATATATGACTCGCGTAAAAATCACCCTAGAAAATTGCCTAAGTAAGTGTGAGTTTTTGGACAAAAAATGCTAAAACAAAAGTGGCAATTCTTCTATTTTTCTAAATCACGCTTGGGATTTTCGACTGGTAATTTCTGTTCTCTCATCTCACTTGCGATTAGTTTCACCTTGGTTTTACGAAAGAAGAAAAAAGGTTTCATCCTATTCCTCCTACGAGTATATACTTGACTTTGCTGAATTTTAGTTCCTTTTGCTCATTCCGCGTGCACCGAGTCAACGACTCAATGATTTCTAAAGCTTTTCTACACCGTACACATACGAACATAATTATTATCCGTTATATGCATATGCTGCAATGTACACCTACTTCACCTAAAAACATGATTTACATACGCCGAAAAAAATTGAAGAGCTGGAGAGATACCCGCGCTTTATAATAGACTATATACATGTAATACGGAACACATTTGAATGGACCATATGCTGGATATATGTATTTATATTATATGCACATAATATACGAGTATAAATGGAATACGGAATTGAGAGGCGCGCGCGCGAGTTTTTAGAACATTCATAGCTTATTTCTGCTACATAAATAGATGGATAGATACAGAAATATATATTATATACCTGGTTCTTCCGTATAGGTAGGTAGGCATAAATATATGTATATAAATGTACATGAGACGTCGGTAAATAACAAGCACATTTGTAAATATATACCCTGCATATACATACGTGTTCACATACGTGTGCCGAGGGGAATTCGATTATGGTCAAGACCAACCAACGGGGAGGAGAACGCGACGAACGTCGTACGTCAACGATGCTTCTTCTTCTTTTTCTTTTTTTTTTTCTTTTTCGTTTTTTCATTTGATTTACATTATTTTTTGAGATTTTTTTTTTCCTCTCTCAAAGTTGGCGTACGTTGTACCCACCGATACGGATACGAAGAATTTGTCTTTACTCGAGTCTATTTGCTCGCGCGTTTGTTTAAACAGAGTTCCGACCACTATAATAGTAGGGTACAGATATACACATATAGTGGATAATAATATATTTACGAGATTCGAAGGAATATACATGTACACCGTGTTAGCATGTATGGTTTTACTGTATTATTTAAATTGCTATACCATAAACTTGTAGCGAAATTTATATTCAATTCAGAATAAAATTCTAAAACGGATTATCACTATGCTTCTATACAAACACAAATAAATAGCGTAATTTTTTTTTCCTTCAGAGTGGTTTATAATAATTCCTAGAAAATTTCAAACCGCGCATTGCCAACTTTTAACACGTTGTTAAAAAAATAGAATAGAAAAAAAAGATAAATAAAAAAAAAATTAAAATAAATAATAAAAAGAACATGTATGTACGTGAGTGTGTAATGTAGTGTACCAGTAGGTTTCTCTCAAAGGCGACTCGCATCGTTAATTAGCATAATAAACGTGAACACGATCATCAATAGTAGTTCGCATAATAGTGACGGTGTACGTACGTACGTACATAGTAGCATGATGTCTATTTATTTTGTTTTATTTTATTTTTTGAAAAACTTTTCTTTTTTTTTTTGTAGGAAAAATCTTACGCAAAACGACCATGAAAAGATATCCACGTTTTGAGCACACCGTATTATTGTACTATACCTACAAGATTTCCACGAAATGGTTTATTCAAATATAGATCTTTAACGCTCTCTAAAATGACTCATATATACGCATAATATGCATGCGATGCGATCGAAATATGATGAGTTAACGGGGTCGTCGTGTCTTTTTAGAAAATTTTTTTCATTACGGTTGTAAATCGACCGAATTGATTTTCAAAAATGAATAATTATAGAAAATCAGATGGAAAAAGCGAAAGAAAAAGTAAAAAAAAAAAAAACAGTTGTGAAACAGCAATTTTTTACGTAACCCAAATCCGAAAATGAAAGTCACTTTACTTTTCATCGTGTTCTCCTGAGATCTCCATTGGGATGTTCTTTGCACTTCGGCAGATCGAATCGCAAATTTCTAATGCAAAACTGTTAAAATTGATCCTTTCCAAATTATAAATCAATATCTTAGAACCGATATTAGGATGATATATTTTGGTAATCGATTGATTGGGGTCCTAATAATTAAAATTTGATCGATTGGAAATTTATATGGAATTATTAACAGATGAGAGTATGAAGATTTAACGAAGATCATACGGATGACTGATAAAGTGCTCGATGCTCGAAATGGTATAATGCTATATAGTTAAAGTATAAGGTAAAAAGTAAAATCGTAAAACAGATATATGGTAGTTCGATGTGTATATGTATGTACGTATAGGTTATATACAGGAGAGGTATATAGGTATGTAGACAGTGCAAGCTAGGAGAGATAGCCGGGCGAACGGCCGTTTCACATTCCCACGACCTTAATATAGATTCTTGATACGCGCTATGGAGTAAGAGGATCTTAGTTTGACTTGTGCGGGATAGTAAAAGAGGAGATTACGAGGTTTGGTCCACCACCACCACAACCACCACCATCTCAACGGCAGAACTAGCAGATATCTACCTACTATACATTCACAAACCAACGACGCGACGATGCGACAGCACAAACAATTTCTGCAGTGGTATGCATATCCATATCTAGGTATAGGAGAAGAAGGGACCCTCCCCCTAGCCCCCGCGCGACGTTGTAGACTGAGAGGAGAGCTTGACCGCGAAGAAGACTATCCGCATCTCAAGTGCAGTAAAAGTATATATGGGTACACATATATTTATGTACGTATATAATAATATTGTACATACATAAAAGAGTTGAGAGTACCTCGGGGTGCGTTTGTGAATAGAAGTGCGTGGGCGGATGGGTGGGATGGAGAAAACTGAAAGGATGGCTATGGCACAGGTGTAGAGATCAGCAGGGAGGCTGGATTATATTTTATACCTATCCATTAGAACGCCGAGAAGACAAAGAGGTACACCTATAACTAAAAGAGTGGGATAAAGATATAGAGGGGATCGCGCGAAGCTATCAACTGTTCGTAGAATAGGTGAAATTTTGTACATACATATTAGTCCATTTGGATGCTGAATGTTATATATATATATATATATATATAATGCGGTCATTATATTCGCCCATCGAGTTTTTGGAATTTTACAGCGTTTTGAAATATACTCGTAAATAGCCACACATAATAAAACAGTGTGGATTCCCTCGCCCGATCATTCGATTTATAAGAAAAATATTTGCTCATCGATTAGCGATCGACCGAATCATCGTGCCGTTTGCGAGTCTTTTGAGAAACGGCGGATGATATGAAACAGGAAATTTTTTCACCGATTCATCATCGGGATTTTAATATGAATTAACGATGTTTTCTACGATCCACGGTTGAACGTGACGAGGAAAATTGTCTACAATTTTTTCAATGCACAAAAATAAAAGTTTTATTTTACGCATTGACATTTTGAACTTCCCCGTCGAGTCTGACGATCGATTAGAGTCGACAAAAAAACCCGTGGAACAATTAGTACTCGTGAAGAAAAAATGTAGCAAATAAAATATGAATGCATTTATACCGCGAAGTGATTCAATTCAAAGATCGTTGGGCAGCCTGCGGCGATTGCGCGACGCGTGCATGCGATACGTACGTTTCCTATTAGAACGTGTTTTTTTGCCATTCCTGATGGCTATTACTGTTATAGTTGCTGTTAGCGTAGATATATACCTACCTAAAGATATAAAACGTGACTCGGTACAGAGGATCAAGTTTCGTGTAAACCGCTCCAAACTTTAAACGATCGGTTGCAACCACCATTTAGGGATTTTCATACCCGGACAAATTTGCGGTGTACAGGTACCTGTAAGAAATTCTAGATTATGTATGTAACTGAATGGGTACGTATCTTACTGAAATCAAACGGCGTGCCCGGAATCTTGGTCTGATTTGTCGTAACGCCATAATATCTCATGTTTCTCTCTCCACCGATAGAATTAATTGCGAAAGGATTTAAACTGCGTGTTAAACGACGCGGTGGTCGCACGTTGATCAAGAAGTTTAGGTATAGATAAACAGATATATCGATTCGCTATTTGTCAAGTCGTTGTGTCAAACACGTCAACCTGTTTTTAGCGGTTTGCTTGGTTCACGTTTTTTTCCCCCTCCCTCCGAAAAATATAACGGAATTATTTTCCGATCATGATTTGAATATTTTCTAGATTTTTTTTTCCGTTACGAAAATTATTCGAAAACTATTCAGAAATAATAATTATAACTATAATGCTTCCACGAAAAAAGTGGCAATTTCTCAGACCAATCTATAATCATCTACCGGTTTTTGATTCGGAAGTTATGCGGTGGTAGCAGTGGATTCAACTTTACGATCAGGTTAACTTCGACGTCACTGATCCAAATAAGTAGTAGCGTAAGATGGACTTAAACATGTCAGTAGTTCTCGGGGTACCGGATGATTCAAAGATTCCAACCTTGATTGAAATTGTCCATGTTCAGCTGTAGCAGAACTGTGTGAAATGGGTTACCATGCCAACTTGTGGGTTAGGAACGAAACAGGCGCGTGGCAGTATTGTTTGATTGATGTTATTGTGATCCCATCTCAACTGGAACAACTAACTTAGTATTTCTTTTTTCTTTTTTGATTTCAGTCATTTTTCGGCCGGACGTACAACAATCTCGGAAGCATATCCGAGTGTAAAAATGGTGGTGTGTGCGTAATAAACAAGAAAAATCGAACGGCTTGTAAAGCATGTCGTCTCAGAAAATGTTTGATGGTCGGTATGTCGAAATCTGGATCACGTTACGGTCGTAGATCGAATTGGTTCAAAATTCACTGTTTACTCCAAGAGCAATCGAACAGTAATCAATCACAGGGCGGACACGGAGCAGGTCAATTCGGTGGGGGTTTTTTGCCGGGATTTTTACCACCTCAAGGTCAAGGTCAGCACGGTATATACGGCAAAGAATTGAAAGAACGAGCATCTCCGAGTCAAGAGGACCTTGCGCTACAGTCTCACCTTCTTCACGTTGCAATGTTAAAACAAGAACGTGAAAGGGGTAACAAATCTCCTCATCCGGACGACATAGCACTTCAAAATCAGTTAAGATTTCTCGCATGGCAAAAAGAAAGGGAAAGAGTTGTGGCTGCTAGTCATCAACAACAGCCACCTGGTACACCACCAAGAGATTCGACACCACCGTCATCTTTCAACAACTACGTTAACTCCAAACATCAACCAACAACGCCACCAATATTTCCAATAAACTTTGCCCAAAAGGATGTTATAGTACCATCGAGTCCTCCCGAAGTATTTAGGCCATTTTTACCAACTTATAAAAGAACAGCGGACACACCGAGCGATAGTGGTGCATCATCGGCCGGAGAACAAGACCAAGATGATAGTAGAAGTAATTCGGCAATGAGTAACTATTTCAAAACAAGTTCATCACCACCTTTATCGGAGCGTGAATTTCCACCTCGTAAAATAAATGCCACGGTAACCTTAACTACTGGATATTCCCACCACGGTTTAGGTCTGGTTTATCCTCCACCCGGTGGTTTAGTAACGCCAGCAGCATCCCAACATTCTCCTAGAGGTGGCGATTTACTTCTCGTAAGTCCAAGTCCCGGTGGTTTAGCTTTAGAACAAGATGAACCAATAGATTTAAGCGTAAGATCTGTTTCGAGAAATTCATCCGGTGTACGTCCAACCTGCAGTCAATCATCAGCCGAATCATCCGCGAGTTCGAGTAGTAACAGTCCGGTAAAAGATAATCAAGATCAACCATCTATTCCACCCACTAAAACTAAACCATTAGACTTAACACTTGGCATTAAAAGGCCGGCTGACTTACCACTGTCACTTTAAGCCGGGCGACTGTGAGTCCTCAATAATATTGTTATTTTATCGATACTCATTTTTTACATTTTTTTTTTTTTTTTTGCTCACCCATTCTCACATTTTTTCTGGCAATTATATTAAATCATCAAAGGTGAAAGACTGATTGGGAACAGGGAACCGAAATGGTCTTTTACCCACTCTCGATACGAAAAAAAAAGAAAAGTTGAAAAAATGAGTAATGATAACAATTATGTGTTCAATTTGTAAATATCGCTGAATCATTGTTTATTTGGTATAAATATGCGAATGTGTGCGAGTGTGCTTCTTTTATTTTTCTTATTTCTTATTTATTCTCCCATTAGATAAAGCTAATTTTATATACATTATATATATGAATTTATATGTAAAAGGATACCAGACGTATAATATACTATAAATGTAAGAATTGAATGGAGATTTGTTATTTTTAATATAATTATTATCATCGTCATCATTATTATTATACTTATTATTATCATTATTACTATTATCATTATTATTATTATTATTATTATCTGAAGAAAGTATATATTGTGGATATATCGGCCAGTAGTTGAGTGCCTTAATATATTATTTCTCAACCCGTAACGTTAGTAAATGTATTTAACCTTTTTTTTTTATTATTTTTAGTTTATCAGAAACTATTATTATTATTATTATCTTTAGATATGCAATAGTAAATTTCACGTATCTTGCAAACGAATGTTCTCTTTCTTCTTCTTTATTATCGTTCTCATTAATAATAATATTATTATTATTATTATTCTATTTATACATGTGATGAAGTCTAGGCCAGTAGGTATATACATACATATCTATGTATATAATGTGAAAGAGAAAAATGAAAAAATACATGGTAAAAATAACAATAATTTTGAGTAGCTGCAGCGAACTTTGTAAATATATATATATAATATATTGCAGTGTAGGCGGCGTTATTATTATATATTCGAAATAAAACGAAACATAAATATTTTCCAGAAATGAATTTTTTTTTTTCAAGTTCACACGATAGAATGTCAGTCTAGTGCATCGTGCATGCGATTTTATGAACACATTTTTTGGTTTCTCCAATTTTTCATAATCGTCTTTTTTGTTGTATTGGTGTTTTTTTTTTTTCAAATTGGATTCATCTTTCTTCCTAATTTTATTCCCTCACATAATCGTCTCGGGATTTTTGAAAAAACAAAAAAAGTCATCTCTATCCGCGTACGATCTACACTCGCCTATTATACTCGTAATATCCTATATATCATATGTAATCAATGAAAAGCCCCTCACGATGATAAGATATTCGTCTAGATGAATAAAATAAAAATTGAAATAGAACTATTTTGTAAATATATACACTACGGAATTATAATAATGGTAAAGAAAAGAAACAAAAATACAAAAATTAAAAAAAATGAATTAACTGATAAATAAGAAAAAATAAAAAAAACATTGAGTGGCAGGCCAGTACACGTGTATTCGATGAAATAAATATTTTTGTTCAATCGAAAAACTCATTATATATGAATATAAAGAAAAAAGAAAAGAAATTGGAACTCGTTGTTGTTATTATTGGTAATTATTGATTCGAATTTCAACAGCCCATGAATGAAGAAAAATCGCACACGTGGCGGAGTAAATATAAGTACGAGAATGATCTGCAGGATCTTTCATCTACTTGTTCTTCTTGTTGTTTTGTTTTAAACTGATCAAGTAGATATATCGATGAATCGATGGATCGATCGATGATCGTGCAGTCGGCAGTTATAAGGTTAAAAAGTTATCACGAACTACTACCGCAGCAACTCATGATGATCGTCGGTGGTGATGTTCCTCTTCACATAAGTTATTCCGCATATAATAGGTATTCAGTATCATATGTGCAACTTGCAAGTGCATGTACTGCGGCAAATGGTACAGCGGAAAGAATTCTTGCTTTTGTATCTCTATTGACATATGGGTTGGTATATATTCCGCTTGTGTACATAGATATATGTGTATATACTTTCGATAGACATTTATATATGGATATCTGTAAAGAAATCACTATCCTACTGTGTTCAGAATCTTATATCCTACTCGGGCGGCAATGTGTCACTGGTATTCATTCGACTTCGACTTCCACTCTGACTTCGACTTATGCTTTTACTGCTTTTAATTCTACTTCTATCGCTGCCGTTGCTGCTGCTGCTGCTGCTGCTGCTGTTGGTGCATCAAACAACGATATGTTGTCGCTTAAAACGCGTCATGACTCTATGCATGAGTTGAGCAATAGGTATACGTATCTGTGTAACTACGGCACATACATACGCGTACAGGGTGACATATTTTTTACTGCCACAGCTACGTGGAGCAGTGTGAATTTTCATCGTAAACATTCGTAGGCCCGTATCGTTTTGCAGAACTATTGACGAGACCGTAATGAAAATTAATGACATCGTCGAGTTTTTAAGGTTCCCTAAGTTCTTCGCCGATTTTAATATATCTTGACTGTGACCCTGTCAAATGCGTCAACCAAACATCTTGCCGACTTACCTTTGTTTTTTTAATGGTGTGCACCAAATCTAATTCAATCACCACAACTTTTGAGCAGAATTTCATTTTAAATGACTAAAAATACTCTCGTTTTTGAATTCGGAAGAAAAAGTCATACGCGCAACTAAAAAATCGTTCAAAATAAACGAAAAATGGGAGAAGAGAGAAAATGGAAGTGAACAAATGTCGCGGGAGAAAATTCTATCTTTTTGACGCTCTACGATAAGTGTGATTAACAAAAATTGGCGATTCAATCTGAGATTGTTAGTATGTCACAGACTAGTCGAGTTGGCATGAGAATCCCTCAATACATTCTCGTGGCGTATATGAAGCTCGTTCATGTGCTCTGATTAAGACTCGTTCCAAGTGGTTTTAAGTAGTCGCGACAAGAGTCGCAATCATAGTGCAATACTTCTGCAGACCCGGTGCACAGCGTCTCTTATGTTGGAACGATTATATATGAGGCAATTGCTAGCGAGCACGAGGAGTAAAATAGTAGGTATAAATTGTATCTATATATGTACGTACAAAGAAAATTGCTCGTTTCTCGGGCACGAGACTAGCTTGCGACTAAATGATAGTCCAGATAACCTGATATGTTCTTCACATGCGAACAGCTCGTCCTTGTCATTCAACGCGTGCAGCGCGTTCCTGGTAAATAAGAATTAGTTGGCACTACATACATATGCATACGATATGCATTGGAATAGATACATATATGTAGATGTATCAGATAAAAATGTTTGAAGAAAACTCGAACAATCACGATATATATTCATATAAATTTATAGGTCTCCAGCTGATTTAGTAATCAGTTAAATCCGTTACGGTAATTAAATGCAATAATTTGCGTAAATACGTGAAACGGTAACTGATTGTTCCTTAACCGGAATAAAAATCAATCAGACGCCACTTCGATCAATAATTTTAGTTACGTCCCACATGCGAAGACTCGAAAGTTAGGTGAGTAATAGAATCGACAATTTTCTAATCAATTATTATAGTCTTTTTTTTTCACTCTGTTGGGACTTATTATTCCGATAATAAAAATCAATCATTTTCGGTTCAGGGTGGGGATTCGAACAACGTCGAATTCTTATCGATATTTTTTTGCGTTGTTTTTTTTTTCTTTTTCATGACAGGTTAAATAAATGAACGTATATAAATCGCGTTCTCTCTTCACAACTCATCCGCAACATCGTCAGAAAAAAAAGAAAAGAGAGGAAGAGAGATGGAAAAAGATTGAAAAAAAATCAAACACAAATGAGCGCAAAGAAGAAAATTAATTTCCGTGAGAACTCGGTTAATCAAATGAGACCTTTGCTTCTGACGAAGGCGTGTTTATAAATCCTTAAGAAGCGCTGCATCCTTATAGCGGCGTGGCGTCGGCAGCAGCTGTTAATATGATTTGAGTATATAAAATGAAATGAAACGGAAGCTATTGAGTATGACGTGCTTCTTATGCTGTTGCTGCTGTTGCTGGTGCTACTGCTGCTGCTGCTTACCACGGTTCGCTGCTCGCCTAATCACCCATAATCTGTATATTAATTAGGAACAGACTTTTACGAGCTATTAATGATGTAACCTGTCAAATTTGTCAACTAAACCGTCCGCTCAACGTCTTCGTATCCGAGATGCCCACAATTGATCCGACAGCTGCATTTTTTCTTTTTTTTGTCTTTTTTTTGATATACATATACACACGTGAAAAATTATCGATAATTAGGACTGACGAGATGATTATCCCCCTCCCTCCGATCTCTTCAGATTTTTCTGCATTGAGTAACCTGGCTAATTAATTACCAAAAATTGCTCTTAAGGATTTTTATTTCTCTCAATAATCCTAATTATCGTGAAGTATAGACAAAGCCATCCGTAAAGAGTGTACAAAATAATTGAATAACGAGGACGCTTTGCAACATGAGGTCTGTAGCATTATATACTATGGGTATGTATAACATATATATGGTATTCAAATTACATTTAAATTACCTTATAGGTATTCCGATGGCATTTTCCTCTTGAGGAATGCATGGAACACTGTATACCGATATAGGGTTTTTTCCTTCCTTTCTTCACGTTGAGAAAAAAAAAAAAGAAAAACAGAATCAAATAAATAAAATACAATAGCTGCACCACGGCAAAGAAAACACGAAAATCAGATATCGATGCGATCTCGCATGACTCGATAGTTTTCTTCGAAAATATATTAAAAATAATAAGGATGAAAAATAACGGGAAAACAAGACGAAGAGCAATGTATGATTACGATGATTAATCATCGAGTACGGAATAATTTGATACATAATTGAGACAACTTTGGTAAGCTTCTGAAATGTATATAGATGTATATATATTATGAATCGTGCGTAAGTAATATAATAGGTATACATTTATGCAAGGCGATCAGTGAAACCGATCGATCTTAACTCATGCATATTGATATCGCATATCTATATAGATATAGATACATACGTTGCGAGTATATTAGGTGTATCGAACATGTGAGGCACATACGCATTATATGCCTATATAGACGCATGCACAACATGTCTCGTTCGATAAGGCGTTTGAAGATATATGCGCGTATATTGCGAGTATATAAGGTACATAACATACATATTATACACACCTGTTATGTATTATACGCCAGGCGTATTATCGAGACCGCCCAATCACATCAAATTGAGTTATAACCGGATCAAATTGCCGATAATTGGCGATTGCATAGCTTAATCAGTGCCTCTTTCGTATATAAAGTTATTTCACAAAGTGCTCCGTGTATAGTACGTTCTGAACTCTCGAACCACTTGTATATAAAATATAGATATATAACCCACGAATAATCATCCTTTTGAACTCTTGAACAATTTTTAATTTTATTCTATTCCCGTTCTTTTTTTTTCAATTCTAAAAATTTATTAGGATCTATTTCGGTTCCTTTTTTTTATCCTATGACCTCACGATTCGTTATAAAAATTCCCAACTGCTACGTATATCGAAACAAGCTGCAGCGAATTTTCATCGTTCATATTTCAACCTGTCTCGGCGTATTGAGGGTGTCAAAATTTTGGTGAGGACTTTGTAGATCGGCTATTTGCTATCTAGATTGAACATTGTGAGAGTATAGTACAATTTTATATTTTCTTGTACTTCCGAGTTCGTATATAAGAGGATTTATCTACATCCAGGGTCTCGTCTAATTGTAAAGTTCGATGAGATGAGGTCTAACAATACAAATTGCTGATTATGCGCCCCACGTTTGCGCCCAGCTTCTAATTGGATCGAAGGCTAGTTTAGTTCTTGGGAAAGATCGAAGATCGGACAGACGATCATCCTTTCGCGTGCGGGGTGATCGTTAATTGGAAAAATACTAGTTTCTTATAAGTAAAGATAGGTCGATTATTATTACCGCAATATACAGGCGATTGTACCCGGTCTTATATTATATTCACCATAAATCCCATCCTTGCCGTATACATAGGCTTATGTAATATAGCCATAAATGAAATATTTTCAAAAATAAACTTTGAATCGTTTCACCGTACGAACAACGACAGAATCCAATGAAAAAAATGGCGGAGAGGCAATTCTCTACGAGCGGATCGACTTTTCAGAATTTCTAGTTCTACCCCAAGTTATTTTTTCAGATAAATTTGGAGTTCCCAGTTGTAAATAGAATAATAATATAGAGACGTCAGAGATTTCGATCACATCGTCATCATCATCATCACATGCGTGCGTTTATCCATTTCATATAGCATTAAATAGGACATCTATTTCCAAATAAATAAATAAATGTATGTAGTGAATACAAAAAGAAATAAAGAAAGACAAGAGAGAAGTAAAGAAAAAAGAAAATAACGAAACGGATAATATAAATGAAAAACGCATGCAACTGCACAGAGCCAAGAAAACGGCAGCACGAACCTGAACAGCGGAATTGGATAATTGCGAACTACCGGTGGGCCTGGTGATGCATGCGTGATGTTAACGTGACTACAGGTATACAGGCATACTTAGTTAGTTGCAAATATCTGCATAGGTGTATGTTCTAACAGTATCGGTAGTAGAAAACACCTATGTAATAACCATGGGAATATGTGAAAATACTACAATTTGTAATTTGAAAGAAGAGTTAAGTTTGGAGAAAGAGGAAAAAACAAAAGGAAACAAAACTGAATACGTCAAATACGTATGTTCCGGGGGTTAAATTCTGCCGGTGTATACGTATATACGTATATCTTATATACCAATTACATAGCCATGTAGATATGTAATTTGCATTAACAGGAGGTATAGCTAGTTTCTATATACACCACTTAACGTTTTGCTATGCTAAAGTATCAATATACATAATATACCATATATACCATCACTATACTTATAGTATTTATATATAACCATATAGACATGTTCAGGAAATATCGGTTTACATATTAGGTATAACAACTCACCTATTCCAGCCCCAAGACAAACGCTTGCATAACGAATAGTTGTGTATATGCACCGCTGCCGCATCACACGGCGTTCTCGGTACTTTTTTTTTATTCTTTTTCCTTATTCATTTATTTATTCATTCCCTTTTTTTTTATTCTCCTCCTCTCCGAAGAGATGCGAAATCTCGATCGATTGGTTAATTATTTTCCGGTTTGTTCAAACACAACGCCTGGTATAATTCCTCAGATTCATTAAAATGCGTCATCATAATTCCGGTCTTCGTAATAATCGACGTATTATGCAAGATTTTTTTACAACTAAATATCATTTCATACACGGAACAAATTTTCGACACGAAGTCAAAAAATTCGCAGAGGAGCCCATGACCCCCCAGACTATTCTATCACACGTCCAGTCGATCGTACAAATATGATATTGGCAAGTTTTTTCTGATCCTATTTATTTTTTCCTCGTTTACAGTTTTTTCCTTTTTCTCATATCGGTATCAAATCGTCTCAAGAATATGATAATTATTGGCACCGTCGTCTGAATTTTTTACCTCAGTTTTTCTGTTACTTTTTTCTTTTCGTCATTTATCAGCGATCGTAAGGTCACTGTTACTGTGTTTTTGTTGGTTTGTCTCAACACTTTGATCGGCATTATAGTTTAATGAATCTACTTTATAAACAAATTGTTCTAACCGATGAATATAATATTTAGTGAACATACGGATTATGCAGATGATGAGATGTAATCACTATACTTTGAGACAGATTTATTCGCGACATGAAAAAAAGATTAAAAAAAAAAAAGAAGAAATAGATGAAACTATGTCCCGAAGTTGAAATATAAGATTTTCGAAAAAATTTGTCGATTCGATAATGATATTAAAAGAAAAAAAGAGGAGGATCAAAAAAAAAAAAGAAAAGATAAAATGAGCGTGTTGAATTGAAAATAATCTTAATTCCAATAATACTGATGAGGTTGTGATGTACAGGTATACGAGATTATTCCGATAGAAAATCTAAATCTATTGCTGATCGAACAGAGTGTGGAGTATGAGATAATTATGTATCGGTTATTGTATGAACAGGATGATAAATGGACAAGTTCTCAGGATTTTATTGCCATTTTCAAAGTCACAATATACATCGAGATGGTACGAGATGATAATATGAAATAATTATTACAATAATACTATCTGACAATGAGTGAGATGAGATTATTATAATAAACGACTAGAATAATGATCTGTAATCAGAATTATAGATTTCCCTTAAAATTAACAATTCCAAGAATAACGAGCACGAGTCATTTTTTTCATTCGTTTTGTTTTCCTATTTCAGTAATTATTTGCGATATCCAGGATGTAAAAAAACACGGAATAAGAGTAATTGGAATTACACCCATATAAGGTGATCTTCATCTCGTGACCTCGGCATCACGTAAGGTCGTCCAGAGATGTGTTTAATCAAAGATGTTGCAAGTTTATCAACAACTTTGTTTCTCACACATGATACGTATAACCCGACTCAACCTAATGTACCGCAGCTTTAATATCCAACCATTGAACCATTTTATTTTTCGATTAGTTTTTCAAAACAGTGAACAGTTCGATGATCATTACATCGCGTGACTACCGTAAGTTCCCACGTTTACGAGCGGAGCTCATTCTTTCTATTTAGTATATAGTTTCCTCAAGATTTCTTTATTATATATGTGTACAGGTCTTCCTCGGTAAATACATATGCAGCATCACATGCATCAAATCATCAGAAACATTAGGATATGAGAAAAAAAAAGAAAGAAAAAACACAGAATACAGCATCCCCTGTATTATTCACTACACAAATCCCATGTATAGTCGAAGAAAGTTTTACCAATTTCAATTTTTACTACAGACAATTTTATCGGTCTCGATTTTTTGGTTTTTTTCTTTTTTGTTGCCTTGCCCGTACAGCGCGATGTCCACCGGGTAGACCTATGTGCAGTCTGCGTATAACGTATTATAATGATGTATATCCTCAACTCTCTAACTTCTATTAATTAAAGATCGACTAATGATCCGGTCAGCGGCATAGGCAGCAGACAAATAGTAAATTGATTGCTTAATGGATCGAGTAATTAAATGAAATTGAATTACCCAAGCTCTGGTGTGCAAGGATCTCGCGCGGTAGCCTCTTTCTGTCCTGTTCTTTTATGTTTTTTTCTTCTTCTATGAACTATTATTCTACTCATTTTTCTAATCGCGCTCTATGCTTTCATGTTATAACAAATGAATAGCAGAATAAAAAAAAAAACCGAATGACCTCATCAGCATTCGAAAAATCAATGTTCATTTGCGGCATTATTTAGTTGACAGTTTGACAGATTTGCTTGCAAAACTTTTCGGGATATCGCTTCATATGCATGTACACGTTTAGAAATACAAGAGGCTATAACGGTGGCGTTTTCGTTGTGTCTTCATGTACGACACACATACGTGTATATATTTAGATACATGTATACCTACATATCAATGGTAGGTACTATAACTCCGAGATAAGTATCTTACCCTGACGTTATCTCTTGATGGGGTATTGCCGCATACTTTATTCAAACGATATAAACGTCGCATATATGTTTTATATATACCCGTACATAGACCTATGTACATATGTATATTCAGTTGCAGACGTTTTCCATGTGTATACCGAAGCCTGCTGCTTCCACTGAAATATTGCTTCAAAGGATCCTCTAAACTACCCCGCAGCTAGGAGACTGAAATTTATAGCAAAAACACGCATGACGACTGCATCAAAAATCAAGAACCTGCAGCATCGATCGAATACGTTGCTCAGACTACCCGAAACTAAGATTCGGTGAAAAGGATAAAACAGGTTACGTTAGGTCAGGTTGTGTAAAAGTGCTTGAAATGTGAATATCGCTCGTGCAATTTGCTGAATCAGAAGGATATTTGCTTTGCTTTAGAAGAATCGCGCTTGGTGCGGAAATACGAAGAATAAGAAGGAGAAGGAGAAGAAGAAATAGGAGGAGGAAAAGGAAGAGAAGAAGAAGAAGAAGACACGCTTGTGTTGTACCTACTACTCCGCATGAATATTTAGGCGGCATCTCCCGCAATGGAGTATTTATTCGATGTGCCGCCATTATATCACTCCGGGAGCAACCGTTCCTTGCGATGCACTTGTCCCGGAGGAACTGCTGCAGCACACAGTAGCGCGCGGTTACGATTCTCCTCCATACAGATCTCTATAAGCTTTAGAATCTGATGCTCGCCTTCTACCCAGGCTCATGCTCGTCCTCATCCTCATCCTCATGCTCATGCTGCTGACTTCAGGTTATACTTCGATTACTCTCTGAGTAAAGAGGCTACTGCCTGTGTTGCTTCTGCACTTCAAAGCGGCTCAGTGCAGTCACCGACCGACTATACTGAGAAATTCAAAGGTATGTAACTATTACTATCTATGCTCAACTATCTATGTGTCTTAAATAAATATTTATGTATATACATACGTATATATTATGTATACATACGTAAGTTTATGCTGCAATTTCACCTCCTCAGTATACATATAAGAAAATCGGAAGTGAGATACTCCGTTGCCAAAGAGGTCAAAATTTTAAAGTAATTATCATATTATATTATACGGGACGTACGAGATTCTTTGAATAAATTTCGTTGATCACGCTTTATTACACTAATTATCAACGTTGCGATAATTTTTTGTTACACAGCCCGGACGGTGGTTAACCAACCTATACCTATACCTACCCTCGGAATTATCATCGTCTTATATTTTATTTCATTTACTTTTGTTCCCTTTTTTTTTCGGCTACCTACATCTTATACTACATGCAGGATACTGCAAGTACAGAGTGAAAGCAGGAATTATTTCGACGTTATACCTTATTTAATAGGCGTTTAAATAATATATCGAGTTCCGTATCACATATGTATATAGCATGGGCTCCTATATAGCCTCGGAGAGAAACAAATGTAGTATTTTATACGGTATTTCGGTTAGGTCATGCCATACGACATTCGAATGTAGCATGTTTTTTTTTTTTTCGTTTTCTTGAGTTTTATTATCGTTATTATTACACTCATTTTTATCTTTATTTTTTTTATCCAAAATATTCTTCGTCCCACTGCACACGTAGCATAATTGAGAGTCGTTATAAGTCGAGTTTCGTAGAAATTAAAACTCTCTATTAATTAAAAGATCCCAATTAACCGACTGTACATACGACCTTTAACCTGATTTGAATTTGCATGCGAAGTATGCGAACTATTACCTAGAAAAAGAAAGAAGAAAATCAGAATTTTTTTTTCTTCTTCAAATTGAAAAAAAAATCAAATTGACCATCAGGTATATATGATTAAATAAGTTTTTTTTTTCAATTTTTGTATGAACTGTACATCACTCTATACCATATGTTCGCGTAAATACCTTATGTCTTCGTACTTTCTTCGTAACTTACAACTTGTAATAATAAGAACCGAAAGTTATAACGCGGGTTATTTTTTCGTCTCGGTGTTCTTGCGGTTATTACATACCTAAAATAAATACCTACGTGGTACGACTTCCAGAGTTTATCACTACAGGATTATATACCTACGTAGTATTATATTTTATATACGCTCTGATATAAAGTTCTCGAGAGTATATGCTTCTGATGCAGGGACACGTTACAATTATAAGAGGAGAAATCTTTTGAGGATCCTTGTAATAATTTCTTCGGGATAAATGAATACGTACATAATTCTTTGCGCTTGAAACCGAAAAATTCCGGGTGCAATATACACCGCGGGTGCGCGTGGGTGGAGTAATGATACGAGATAATTAGTAGGTCTTTTTTTACTCTTCTTAAACATAATTACGTCGTATATAGCCTGTAATTATGTACCGAATATTTGAATATCGATAGAAGTTCGATAACATAGACATTATACGGTAGAGTCGATTTCGAATGGGGTATGCAAATGCGAATTGAAAACCATATGGATTATAATTACCAAAAAAAAAAAAGAAGCACTCACGATCATAATATCAGGGTAATTAATTTTCGATATATATAATCAGTTCGATTGGATTATTTTATAACGACTTAATTAATTTGATCGTTCGATGATATTTCGAAACTTCTTTTAATTACTTCATTTTCACATGCAACTTAGGTACTGTGTTTTAGAAAAATTTTTTTTTGCATCTTAATTACAGGTGTTTGAATTTCGTACGATTCAAAACAAAACTAAGTTTGTGGAAAAAACGAGTTGGATGTAATGTGTAATCATTGAACATAATTTGATATGCATTTTATATAAAATCCATGACTGGCCGCGATCTTTAACACACGAGCATCAGCTGCGCGGCATCAGCTAATAGGTATGTAATATATAGGTATATGCTCCGGACATTTTCCTTTTTCTCGTTTGTAGTTATATTACATGTCCGTGTGTACATAGAAATTATGCATAGGAATACCGATGTTGATGTTGATTCCGATGCTGTTCTATGTATATAGGTGGGTAAATATTAATGATCGAAGATGTGTATCTGCAAGATGTGAGCATGAGCATATATATATTTCGTCACGGAATTTTTCATCCGCGAAGAGGTTTCTGTTTCTGATCTGTACATAGGAGGATTAATTCTAAACATATGTATATGTAACCTAAGCATCCATTCCGTCCTTGGTTTTAGATTGAGAATAACGAAGAGGAGGCTTCATATTGTGCATACGACGACGACGACGACGACGACGACGACGAGATGATGATGATGATGATGATGATGATGATCGGTACGTCATCCTCATACATGTACATGTGAGGAGGTGCAACTTGCAACAGCAGCGCGTAGATATTACGTCGTCCGTGTAATATTGGCAAGGAAAATATGTAATCGAGAAACACGTCGTTTTACAGGCAAAAGTTGTACGGCAGCTACCTCCAAAAGAATCATCGAAGAATTAAAACTCTCTCACGGCGTATCCGCCAGATTACAGGGTTAGTAATTAATATATTGACCAGTAATTAATATATTGGCTGGTGTACGGTGGTAACCTATTATTAAAGTGATCTCTTGCCGTATAGGATATACAGGTATATGCATTTATATTATATGTATATCGCAGCTTTCTTTTTGCGACGACACATGTATTATTCGGCGGTTGTTTTTTGTAATCTTTTTTTTTTTTTTTGCTTTGTCTTCTTTTTTTTGTTTGTTTTGTTTTATCAAATTTTTATTATTTTTCGTTTTCCATTTTTTATTTCACTCCACTTGCTTCACACGTATACAAACCCCACGCATATATTATTATTTTTTGTCTCATCGAGATCTCTGCGTACCCATATGTGTAATAATATACAGAGGTGAAATGAGGTGCATGCCGTTCTCGATTATTTTGCTGCTGCTGTTGCTACTGCTGCTGGAGGGAAGACCCGCAGCATATCTGCACTCGGTTCGGATCGATTTATCGATAATAATTTGCACCCTGATGACGACGAAACTGCGATGCCGAAATTTAACTCTGTATATAAAGTTTGTGAAACGTTTAACGTTGAAGTTATTAGTCCCCCCACCAAAGTAAGCCAACTATATTTATATATACCGTTATAATTTTCACCTTAATTGTAATTTATGAATTGAAATTTCATTCAGCCACCCGCGGAGCTTTATTTCAACTCATAGATATCTAATACGGTATACAATTATGAGAAACAAAATCCGCGCGAGGATTATTAAGATAATCTAAGAGATCCTTAAAAATAAAAAAAATTAAAATGAGAAATAAAATATTTCTCGTTTTTAATAGATTTCGGGAATCTGAAATAGCTCCGAAGAATTTGAAACGGATTTTGACCGGTCTGAAGAATCCGTGTTTTCCTAGAACTTCTAACTCAAGACTTTACGAAATGAGTTTATTCCGGATAGGAACTCGTCAGGTTTCTCCGAAATAAACCGATGACTAAGATAAATGTGCTAAAATTTATAATCGTATAAACAGAAATCGTAAAATATTTTCAAATCATTATACCATGGTATAAAAGGCGACCACGATGATCGTGCAGATGAGGAAAGACAAAAATTTCAATCTAATTTTCTTCTCAATAGATTCTTTGATTTATTTAAACTAATCGACTAGTGTGGTCTGTCATACACATACAGTATGTGAACCTATGTACACATATGTGTGGGAATATATGCATGAGAGATATTAAAATTGATCCCCGGGATTCAATTTAAACGATAGTTCTTCGCCAGCACGCTAATTACGATAATTACTAATTGATTTAGTATCACGGAACGTCTTCCTCGAAAATAGATACATGAGATCTACGCCGGCGTGTTGCTGCTGCTGTTGGTGATGCTGATGCCGATGCACTACTGCTCTGTGTTATAAAACCAAAGTATAATTATAGTTCGTGATTAGCGGTTGCCATACTAATTAACTTAACGTTCTTACATAGGTATATATATAAGAATTATAATACATATTCGAACCCTATATTTGCTCTGTCCAAAGTTACGTAAATTATTTTATTAAACTCACACAAGTTTTGCACACGTCAATTTTTCAACTGAGCAAAGAATTAGGAATTCAACAAAAATAAAACCAAAACCAAAGAAGAAAAAAACTCATATACATACACATGAATATCATCAAAATTCCCAAACGTGAACCAAAAAAATAAAAATAAAAGAAACCGACAAGTTTTTTTTTCTGTACAATTCGTATTAAAATTATACAAACCTTATGTACATATAGAATTAACCGTTGGCGATCTACATGCGATGACGTCATTGGGTCCATTTTATGGATACCTGCTTTCCTCTCCCCCCACCAAACGCCTACGCAATTCTCGGTATAAGAAGAAGAGCTTGGAGATTCAAATAAGAAGCGAGAAAACTCGTTCGTCCGCGGAGATCACGACCACCGTCAATGAAATGTTCCTGGAAGATGACACCGGGTCGAAATTCCCCTTTCCCCTTTCCCTTTTTTTTTCTTTCTTTTCCTCCATTCTTTTTTTCACCAATCCGCTTATTCAAACGAGCCAAGACTTTTGCATGGGATTATTTTCTGGTTCAAATAAATATAATCTGCCCGATGATTCGGAAATCAAGCTCGTAAATTGGAAAGTATAGATTACAAGTGTATCTAATTAGATTTTTTTTTCCAGCTGATACAGTGATCGAAAGTGACGACAAGACGTTGAAAGTTCAGCTTTTTTTTCTCCTACTTTTATCTTGGCCCGCATTAGAAAACGAGTCAAATAAGATTCAAATGAGTCCTGAGGGCAACAATGCATCGTTGACTTTATCCAGTCACTAGGAGTGACAGGTGGGACAGGAGACGTCACCTCCAATGTCTACATTATGTCATCAAGTTAAGCCTGAACAGGATAGATCGGTATAACTCGTGGTTGGTATTATTAAATAAAAAAAAAAAACAATTTTTGATCAGGGTTCAGATAAGTAACAAGAAATGTCGACAACGCGATTCGTTATGTTGGAGTTGGAAGGAAGAAGATAAACCCCAAAGATTGATCTAAACGCTGTGACTAATTCGTCAGATCAGATGAAAAGCTCCTGATTAAAAATCATCGGAGTGAAACTTGTTAAAATATCAGTTATGCCGCAGTGTATGGAATCGTTACCAACGTCATCGCGAATGGGTGTGTATCAACATTAATTAAATCATACCCAAATATCAAATGGATGATGGAAACTGTACGTCAGGATTGTGATTTCTTTCGTGTGTGTGACCTGTGGAGGCCACGAAGGGTCACTTTATAGCCCGTTTCTTGGTCAGCGGAGGGAACCTGGCGCATAAGTGGTTTAATTTATTCGGAACACCTCTGTTATTAATTGCCTGCATCTTGGATGAGGTGAGTTCTCCCATACCTGGGTACAAATAACGAACAAGGGGCGAGGAAAATGAAAAAAAGAAGTTGAGAAAGAAGAAGAAGACGCGGTGTGTGCCTTGGCGTGATCGCGAAGAGAACAAATATTTCAAGTCTGGTATAAGCGTCGGGACGCCCACGCAAAATAAAGCGGCGAGTTGGAGAAGCGCGGACACGAGAGCTGAAACCGAGTAGGTATATACCGCGCTAGGTTATTTCGACGATAAATTAATGTTCTGTCACTGAGTCGCATAATAATTGTACACTTGGTGGTGCACTACGCGTTTAAGATCGTTGAAGCATATATATAAATATATATACATACATGGATGCATATGGTCATACGTTTATACGTACACACCACACATCGTATTCCTATCGTTACAACGATATTCACGGAATTAAGTCGCACGCGCGCGCGGTTTTGCCGTTCGCTTTACGTTCGCGCATCGACCTTGCGCTTCCACCACCGATCCTCACTTGAGCGATTATTATAATAATCGCGTTGATCACCTCGTGGTTTTTTTTTTTTTTTTGTACGAATTTTTTTTCCTTAATCTGATGCGAATTCGGAATACTCGCACATCTGATTGTACAGGAGGAACATTATGTGACGAACGAACAGATTGATCGAGAAATTGGTGATTCTAAAATTTGTAACTCTGTCATTGGATAATCATATCGTTCATAGCTGAATTTGTATTCTTTCATTTTGAAAATCTACTTGTGTTCGAAGATCATCCTTTGGTTGTGATGAATACGCGTAGTATTAAAAGGATCTGTACGGTGGCTCCGGTGCAAATGAGGTGATTTAAATGTATTGAGGATCGCTATGGATCAACACGATTGCTATCGAACAACCGCCCCCACCTGTACACATTCCGACCTTGACACATTAACGACCTACAAATATTGAAGAGGCCCTCCCGCGGTGAAGTATAACAAATATTACACGGAACATCAAAATTCCATAGGACAAAACCCCAATTTTCATTTACATACGATCCATCTTTGATCTTCTACATATCGGTTTGGCGATTATTCAAGAAATCAGTTGAAATCAATGCCATGGTTTTTTACACGTATACCTCGAAAAATTCCAAAAAATCAGCCGGTGTTTGAGACAAAAAAGAATCGTTATGGCGATGATCGTATTTCGGAGAAGAGGAAGTTAAAAGAACGAACAATTCATTACTGATTCCGGTCACGCAGACATCTTTGAAACTCGACAAAAACCACGCTACCGAATTACGTGCGATACACACAACTCTTATCGCACGTTTGCTAATTTTTTTTTTTTTACAATCATCGTAATCATCGTATCATTTTTCCATTCGTTAATTGGATAGTCATTCGTCATCGTGAAACTTCATTTTTGGTAAACGATTACACCTGATCGGTATGCGCATCCCTGGTCATTCAATTAAATTTTCTATACATTGAAAAATTAATGTATTGAATGAATAAATACTGATGACACCAAACGCTCGGCGATCTCTGCAAGCCTTTGAGCAAACTGAGGAGATCCGCGCGTGATACACGCCGCTTGGTGGCACGAGAGTATTCCAACTATGGATTGAAAAGTGAAAGGTACCCGAAATGTAGTGGGAGATACGCTCAATTAGCTCTGCACACACCGTATCCTAGCCCGTTTTACGGTATAGGTTATATGTATACCTACGGTAGTGAATCAAATGGACACCTGACGTCCATGTCCATGATCGATTTTTCCTTATCGAAAATCGGTACGGAGTTTCTCTCCGCAGTCTTCTCTCTTATAGGAATAAAAATTACCATCTCATGGACGAAAGAGAACAATGGTTTACCCTACAATAGGAGGTACTCGTCATACGGGGATAGTCGGCTATCGACTATCAACGATTAGTGATCAATTAAATCGAATGATTCGAACTTTGAACGGACAACAGGTAGGTACACCAAGCGATGGTTGTTCAATTGGTCTCGATGGCCGGTAGATTGTGACATGAAATTGATTCGATAAAAATCCGGTTCTTTTCCTATCAATCAGGAACCGATTTGCTAAACGCGATGGAAGGAAAACCATTTAAAATCAACCACTTAGGTATGAGATCAGTATACTATAAATACATGTATGGGTATATGATGGGAATCGAATCTGCAGGTGTATCTAAAGGTGTAGCTGCTACGATGGTGCAGCAGTTGCGAGGACGAGTCTGCGTCGTGATTCGTTGTGCAAACAAGTTGAGATCGGATCGCGGGGGACCTTTTGCTTTCTAATCATCAAGGTTAACCTGGTGAACCTGCCTACTCGAGGTTAGGACCGATTCTTCCTCCTATTCCTATCCTATCCAATCCAATACTGTACTATCCTGACTACCGAGCGCAGTATCGACTCCCGGGATGACCTTAGGCAAGAGTAAGTCGTGGGTGTCTTTGTCAAGTGTACCGTTACCGGTCGGAATACCGATCAGATCCTCTCGATCCTCCTGAGTAGGTATTCCAATGGATTATCTTCAAGCTTTTGCATACAGTATTATGTTTACTCATACCATCGATCACAGAATTCTACCAATCTACCGATCATCCATGCGTACGATGATAGAGGATTATCCGGTTATGGTGATCCAGTTCTGGCAAAACGAAGATCAACGAGAATAACTAATATGTAGTAACTTATAAGTACATACGTGTATGTATATATTATATACTTCTATATACTATACCTGCTCTCATTCACGTACATTGCAACGCGATCATCGTCCGATTTCAAACCAAGATAAACGATCGAAGAATTCATACCCATCGAAAGCAAAACATTATTGTACTATTACATTACCCGATCGGTATGCTGCATGCCAACTCATATCGATCACTTTTAACACTGTGCGAAAAATTAAGTATAATATCGGTGGATTTATGTATATTTTGCATCGGCAGGTGTCTGCAAATATTGAAGGCAATCGCACCTTGACGGTTCACCGATCTCGAGTCCGAAAATATCCAGAAACGAGGTTACAGCTCATGAAAAAAAAAAAAATCGTAATGGATAGTCACGTCTTTCGTGTTGTTTCCAGGGTTCTCCGAAAATTAAAGATACAATTGCACCTGCAGCTTACCGATCTTGAATGGGATCTATCCAGAAACGAGGTTACGTCGTGTAAAAAAATAAAGCAATGAAAAAATGAAAGAAAAAAATAACAAAAATAACAATAATAATAAATAAAATGAGAGAAAATAAATAAATAATAGTGTTGAAAGTGAATCGCACGGCGATCTGCAAGAGTTCAAGAGTGAAGGTCTGACTCAGACTTACTACGTATACTGCTATAGAGCTATATAGAGGTGGTTAAGCGGTCTACATGCAAAGACAATAGGTCAAATGCAGAAAATGTAGGAACGACGTGAGTATCATCGTAACGATCTATGCCAACCTTATATATACCTGTACGCAAACGCGTTAACAAATGTATCTACAATATACCTATCTTCTCGTTCACAGATAATCTTGATGGGGTTATTTATACACCCAAAGCTATTGTGCGGCATAAATGTGTATGAACTATTAAAATCGCAGCAATATGATCTCACATAGATTTTTTTTCAATTTACCTATCGTCCTCTTTAATTAAAATCAAAGGATAAAAAAATCTGTGCGCAGTTTGTATCGATTTCCTGATTACTAGATGAATAACCGAGAGAAGAAAGAAAAAAAAGAAACTGCAACAGGTGTCATCGTTTCCAAATTTAGAATACGAGCGGTAAAACTGTTCTCAGCTATGTGAGGCGATCGGCGTCTTTCAAACGTTGAACGATCTTCCGCTCCATACCTACCTTCGTCGTCTTCTGTGTCCTCAGGCGACGCAGATAATGCGGTACCGCCATAACCCGTCATCAACACAGTTCACGTTATGATGGCTTCCTCGCTTACACGATAAATTCAACGAGAAATCTCCCACGACACGCCCTTAAACTGGTAGATCGGTAGGAAGTTAAAGGGTTCCTATTCCATCTCTCTTGCGTGTTCTAGTAATAAAAAAAAAAAAAAAAGATGAAAATCAAGTAAGAAAAAGTACGATATACTAATTCAAGTGGTTTTTATCTTTTTATTTTTAATTGTTTTCTCTCTTAAAAAACTTGGAAATGAAGTAATCAGAACACAAGCGTTTTCGGTGCCAGTATATGGGATCGTAAAAATCGTCTATATAGGTTCTACCTAGTGGAATAGGTTCGTTGATGATGACAAGGCAAAATTAAATTTGGAGTCTTATAAATGAAACCCGGTAATTATTGAACGCCGCCACACGATCTGTACCGTAATATATATAATATAACAGCGTCTAGATATACAGGCCATAGATATCGATTGAATTTTTCTCAAAGCGAAACGCGTCAATTAAGATTCTCTTAATAGAGACACGACGACGTATCTGTACGTTATACGGTAGTGGCATAGGCGAACGTAGACTTCTTAGAATTATACTCTCCTAAAGATTCTTCACTCTTCAATTGAATATGTAGGTACTTCAAGCCGGAATAGGCAAAAGGGTATTTTCCAGTTAGATCAGCAAAATAGTTGATAGGAATAATCATATTCCCTTATTTATTTCATTTTTCATTTTTCGTTTCATTTTTTCATTTCTTTTTTTCAGTAATTCACCAGGTGAAATGTATTTACCGCTACACTCGGCACGATGACCTTTATATCTTAATTGTTAATCGTTTAAACGGAAAGGACCTGAACCAACAGATCATATAATTCGAGATGGGTCGACTCTCGACCGGTAGGTATAGAGAGGAGAGAAAATTTCGCGCTTCATACGGGTCACGTGACGTAGACGAGGTGACACGCGGCGAAGTAAGGATATGCAAAGTGGGTGATAAAATCAGATTCCCGAGGTTTCCCAGGATATGTTTGTATAGATATAGGTGTATCACATGTATACATAGGTATGTATGCCTGTGTGTGTGTATAGTAAGTTGGTAGGCAGAAAAGGAGGAATATCTACCTACCTGACTTTTGCAGCCTGCAGCACATCGCGCGCTTGACAGCAAGACTCGTCACCATACGGGACCAAGAGAACTCAGAAGAGATAACCATAAGAGCGCATATATATATGTTTGTTATATGGTTAGTCGGTTGTTTGTTCTTCTGTTTTGTTGTTGTGGTTTTTTATTTTTTTTTCTGTTGGTTGGTTGGTTTCGTTTCTCTGTGTACACAGAAAGTTGTAACAAAGTGGGTTTGGAAAGGAGCAAGAATTCAGAGTCTACGTACTCTGGATCATTCCAGTCTTTCCAAGTCATCTATTCCTATCTCTTTTTATCTTTCTCTTTCCATTCTTCCTCCTCGTCTTCTTCTTCTTCTTCTTCTTCTTCTCTTATATATTCTTTGATCTTGCACAGTCTCGGCAACTCGACCTGGCTCACATCACATGCTGAGTTCTTGTCCAAACTTAACGAACAAGCGATCGTATCAGAATTGCGGGTGCAAAGTTCGTTGCCAGAGGTGAATTTAAACGTATTATTCCTCGCGGTATACGGCGCGGTAAGTTAAATGAAAATTTTATCACCATAACTTCGAATTTCTAGATCCTCGAGGTTTTCTATAAAATATACTAGCCTGCAAGCAGGACGTGATCTCAGGTCGATAGACAATTTTATTTATTTTCTCACAGCAGCGAATCGTATAGATATATTTGTATAATATATCGCGGCGAGGTCTTCTTCTTCCTCATCCCTAACCATATATAACGTTATATTCTTCTAGTATTATTGTCGCGCGAGGATCGCGACGTATATAATAATATAAGGTGAGATCTAGACGCCTGCCGGTGCACCAAGACTCGCTGTTCTGTGTCCGCGTTCAACCTCATTATCTCCGCTGTGAATTACAATTATTATTCGATTGTGCAACGATCATGTCTTGGCTGGCCATAACCATTCATTTTCGATCGAAGAACCGATCACCGATCACGTCCTGCAACAACAACCATAGAGAATATATTCGCACCGTCACTTCTTCCTCTTCTTCTTCTTGTTCTTTATATACGTATACCTTGTTATTCTTCTACGTACGTCTATCGAACGAATCCTGATAATTTTCACAAATACAAACACATCTAATTTCTAAAAAATGCCAATCAACTAATTATCGCATCTTCATAGCAGTTTCATTATAATAACGCAATTAAAATTTGTTCGGATAATAGAAAAACATGATATATTATATTTTGCATTCAACCATTATACAGCTCTTGTAAATTCACAACTTAGGTAGTACATATATAAGGTATATCTTCATATCTATACGTCTATAGATACATACATGCTATCTAGAAATGATAGTTACGTACATCTAACAACTATCGCGAACACGACCTTTACGTTTGACATTTGTTTTACCTACAACTCACCTTAGTTACAATATTATATACACACGAATATATACATATATATACATGCATACCCCTTACACTAGACCCAAGATTTTAATCAATTTGAAAATTATCGCACCTTGTCTTTACCCGATTAAACTTACCGGTATAGTGCAGCTAATGGGACGTCTATAAATTATCATCATCGTCGTTTAAAACTATATAATATATATGTGTATCCTCCACTATGTATATTAAAGTCATATTCTAATCATTTTCTTATCGATACCATCTCAGCATAGAGTCACGATTCAATCCCCTGAAAGGAAGGCATTGAGAACTTGGAGAAAAAAATTAAATAAAAATTCATAGAAAAAAAAAAAAAATTAAAAGAATCATCGTACGTCGATTGAAAGTGAGAACTGCACCAGTGATGGCTGTTGATAATTATCCGTTCATCGTGAGGTGCATTTGCCGGGGTGGGAAGAAATAGAAAAAGGTGGGGGCGAGGAGGGAAGGGGGATATAAATAATAATCTGTAGTATGGAAGAGGCGCGAGATAGGATGGGGAGTTTATAAGGCGGCCGATTTATCTTTCAATCAGCAAACAGGAATCCGGAAAATCAGGATTGCCTACGATGTAAATTGCCTTTGAGAGTTACAGTAAAAGAAGAGAAGAAGAAGAAGAAGAAGAAAAAGAAGGAGAAGAAGAACGTATCATATAAGCGACTATCCTCTGTTCAATACTGTTCCTTTTTCGATGCGATATTTATATAGGTACATATGTACGTATGCATGTGGTATGAGAAAATGCACATGCGTTTGTTCGATTCCACACAAATGGATTTAGCACTCTTACACCTTATTCGCATCATCATCGTATAATCAACACGACGAGGATGATGATGATGATGATGATCATCATCATCATCATCATCATCATCATCACTGCACAAAGCACATATGTACATCTATAAGTCAGTGGTACATATACCTATATATTATGCGAACAAGGCACACATATGTATATCTATATATACATAACGTTATGAGTCAGATATCCTCCAGGTTTCAGCGTGCCAGGTCATAGGTCGGTTGCATCTGTTTCTCCTTCTTTTCCTTCTTGTTCTTGTTCTTCTTGTTCTTGTTCTTCTTCTTTTCCACACTATACTGCCACGGCTTACGTATATATATATGTATGCTCTTTTCTTGCGCATCCCATATAGACGCGCGATCGTCATGCTAGAAGTCCTTGATATTAGAATGGCCCCGTCGCAAGATATTCGCGCCTACAAGATAACTCACCCATATGTATATCTGTATTTATAGAATACATCGTATACTGACCATTGATTTATGTACTTCCCGTGCCATCGATCTATGAAACATTATAAATTCTATACGAAATCGCCAGAGATGATGTGCGTTGACTTCCGGCTACCCGAAATGAAACGCCATCTTCTCGGTGATTGTTTATCTATTTATTTCTCCATATTTTGGATAATATCGCGTGGTACAATGGGGGAAAAAAAATCTTGTTTTATTTATTTTTTCGTTTTCTCTGCCTCTCGTTTTGTGGGTTGGAATCGTAAATTCTACGTCTGTTTTACGAATAGGGTTTAATAGGTGCGCTATCGATCAAAGATTGAACCTTGCTGTCTGGAGGCTCTCATCAGGTTTCGCCAGAGGCCGTAACTTAATCGTTATAAACACCGTATATCACGTATTGTGTGTACATCATTCTTGATCCGTTTTACGATCAGTTTAAACCTGGATGTATTTTACTGTGTGCGGTGGTGCTGTAGAGCAACCACTCGATCTATTCTGTCGTCGGATTTGAAGCTGAGAAACTCGCTGTAATCATACCCTTATAACAACGTCACTCATTCGATGGTTGCACGTACATGAACACAGATACATGTATAATTCTACATATACACCTACTACACCTCGTAATATAGGTACCCATGTAATATCTTTACCCGTTTAACCGGCAAATCACTTAATTATAGGAAATAGTACTTCGGGTTTGATCCAAATCATGCCTGGCGATCACTCGCGTAGATGAAAAAAAAACAAAAAAATAACGCAAAAAAAAAAAAAACAACACCTATCTAGTTGAAGTTACGATACATATAATAGTGATCGAACACCGCGGAGAGATGACCTTTGACACGACGATGATGACCGTAAAAGTAGCGATCTCGCGATGATATTCCTGAAAATTGACGGACACGGTGAATATAGATATGTAATGCAATTTACTGGTCAAAGTGAAATCGAACAGAGTTTATATAACAATTTAGCTAAAATATATACCTAGTTACAATAATTTACAGCTGTATAGGATGTGCATATACTATATACACATGTATAATAGTTTTCTCGTAAATATCATACGGTACGTGACAGAATTGAGGATAGAAATTTGATCGTTGAAAACAAAAGAATTGAAAAGAAATGATAAAATGTACCCTCGCAACACCTTATAAGAAGATGAAAGTAGGTATATGTATATACATAATGATAAGTAACGGCTGCGTGATCTAAAATACGAACACTCCCATTTTTTTATTTTATTTTTTTATTATTTTTCTTCTCGTTTCTTTTCTTTCGCATTGGTTCTTACTTTTGTTTTTTTTTTTACTAAACTATATATTGTGTTATAGCCACAGCCGAGAAGCATGGGTACCTGGGTACTTCGTTGTTGTTTAACTATTTAAATTACGCAAGTGTGGAGGAGAGGAGGCAGGTTACAAAGAGTTTGTGGCGGTTCAACCCACAGCTTGCTGGTATACGTATGGGTAGAGCACAGTAAGAGCTTTGATCATCGGAGAGACCCAGTTCTCATCTATTAATATACAATTACCGTCAAACAATGTGATTAGATCGCGTTTAAGTCATTACAAACTGACCGCTACAATCCAAATCACTTCCGCCTGAAATCACCTGTAATTCGACAGGCCGTACTATATGTAACGTTCTTTTTCTTCCTCTTCTTCTTGTTTTTTCATCTATTTTCAATCGATTTCAAATATACCCACCAACCAGTTCACTTTACAGAGGTGCGGCTCGTAATCCACATTTCGGACGGGTCAAATGAAACCGCAATTCAGATGTTGACACAGCCAGTCAGCGTTGGACAAAATCAGTGACATAATTGGTTTCGAAAAAGCAGTAACGGAAATACGAGATTCTACTGTCTAATTTATTTTCTGGAGAATGGGATCGGATCGAACAATAAAATCAAAAGTATACCATAGGCGTCAAAGAAGAAGAACAGAAGAAATAAAAAGGTCAAGCCTCAACAATCCCTACGAGACGAATACCCGTGTACAGGTGGGTCATAAATATATATGTGTATGTATATAATGTGTAGCAGATCGAAATGCTCGGATCCCAGGCCATTAAAATTAAACCTCTAATTTTGTATCTGCACCAACAAATCAAGGCGTCCGGTCCGCGTTCGCGCGTCAGTTGCGAGATTTGGTCCGCCACGCTCGCGGAGCAATTCAACACCGTTGTTGGTGTGTATGGAGGTTAGGCGAGGTCTCGGTAAGGTGAAGATCAGGTGAGCAACGAGACGCCGACTTTGCTAGAAAATATCTGACGCCCATGAGGTATAACATACAGATTATTTCCAGGACTTAAGTTCTATCACTTATGTAATATTGGCTACATTCTACACGTATCAATGGGGTAGACGAGGGAGAAAAAAATACCCCATTTCAGAACACGAATAAAAGCAGCACGCGTGAGCGAATGTCGGCTATTTTTTCGGACCAAAAGTTGAAGTTGGTGTTTCCAATTGGATTGTGAAAAATTTCCAAGTAGTTAATCGCTGCGGATTATTTTAAATCCGCTGACGCGTTCTTCAGCTTATATTCGCGTTCCAAAATGAGTCGTTATTTTCTTCTATTTTCGACCCACCCTATACATAAACATTAAAAAAAATGGAACGTCATATCCCAAAACCTCAGGTGTACTCTACATGCGTACCACTTTATTTATCCTTTTATTTTTATAATAATATTCTTCAGGTTCTACAACTGGCCTATTCCCGCATCGTGTTTTTGTATGCAACACCATATATATTGTAACAATAAAATTATATGTGTAACGATCTCATTTTGAACTCAGATTTATGTCTCGGTATAGATGCCACGTTGCTGCTGAGGCCCCTGCAGATGATCATCGCCTTCTTCTGAGAGGCGTGATCCAGTTTTTTCGATCCTCTAGAATTTAGAAGCTATTACCTCCTGATTACCTGGGAAAAAAAATTCAAGATCAAAGATCAATCTTCACGATGCTCTGCTTTTTTCTTTTTCATACACCATACTTGATCATGATCATTATTAGATTTTTTCTTATAATCTCAGTTTTCTGGAGAATCCAGCAAACTTGATTCGCAATATGTGGTATTACACGTACCGTGTGTACATTATGGTACCTTGAGGTAAATTATTATATTGCTATTATTGTTGTTGCTATTGTTATTATCATTATTGTTCAAGATCGCAATTGAAAGATCCGCCCCCCTCCCGTATAATCATCGTGACCCAAATAATATTCAATTCTATGCCTATATAGATGATGGGTGATTAGAAGCCGCCTAATCCGCCGGGGTCTTAAGGGCATGTGTTAGGTATTATAAATAATTACCGCCTAATCACCGTCTAACCGGCGACTCGCATGTAATAAGTAACGTAACGAATAGATGATGAAAAATAGAAATAGAAATAGAAAAAAAAAACAAAAAAAAACGAACAAATTTATTAACAAAAAAGAAATAATTTTCTCTTCAAAACAGATTGACAGGAATGGAATCTCACCTAACGCGTCAAGCACATTACCTCTGCACTTTCACGTAAATGATATATCGTACGTACATAAAATCGATCTTCGGAATACCTATATATAAGCCAACGATTCTAATTACCGAGAATTTAATTGAGGAGGAAATTTACAGGGTGATACGTTTATCATATTCGTGGACAGAAAAAAAAGAATTCGACGAAGTTTTTTTTCCCTCATCCAATAATTTTATTCGATTGAACATTCGATTGTTCAGTCGCGGTTCGAACTACACAATTCAATGAACCTGAAAGAAATGACGATTATTCCACGCGAGGCTTTGAAGAAATATTCGCGCTATAAAAAAATCGACGGATTTTTATCGAATCGATAAAAAGTTATGTGGAACGAAAAAAAAAAGAAGAAATCCTAATGGACCTGTTACAGGTGAACGTACTTTTCCTACAAGAAATTAACCAAATGATTATTCAAAGTTTCGCAATGATATCATGTTTTAAGATTAACTGTAAATATTATTCGACAATCCAGGAACGATCCAATAAATAATTTCATGGGGCAATGGATAATAAGCCGTTTGGTCGGAGCTGACTATTTTTTTCTCCTTCTCACTTCGAATAAGCCACCCCGTATGCTTGCGAAAATTGATCTACTCGGTAATAAACATGGATGATCGGCGTCAACTGCAGTGATATAAAATATGGAAAGATGAAAAAGTGCGGAGCAATATTCTTGCCATTCGTCACCAATCACTCGTCGATGGTTGATGGTTGATCGTCGATCGGCGCGCGTGCACCATCGGTATCGGCAATAGCAATACATATCCATCCATATGGTATATACACGGACATAGATGAGTATAAGAAACTCGAGTACCTATACGTTGCGTACCTATATGATCGCGTGGATAAATTAATTAGTGTAATTAGTGTATAAATCTATGGGGAATGCCGGCCCGTCATGGTTAATTACAGGTAATGGTTAAGACCAAACGCGGTGCCTGATGGACGGCTTTCGCAGGTGCGTTAAGTTCGCGTTCGATTTATATATATATATATATTTATATAAATATATATGTGTGTACATATACGTACGCCTATATCTTAGGGTTTTAGTCCGGTATAGGTACTTGAAAGAGAACTGCTTCGTGATGCGCTACGAACTTCTGTATGTACGTAACATACTTACGATATCAATGTAAATAGATGCGCTACCGATATACGCCATCTGCATGATTTCCAACCTGCTGGTCCAATTGTGGTCGTACCTAACATATTTCAAAGCTAGAAATCAAACCCGATTACCTACTACTTGCACCAGGTGACGAATCGGAGCGGTAAATCGACTCGCGTGAAGTTGAGTAGATTGAGTGGACGCGAGCTACCCGCAATGATTTCTTATTACTCGCTGCTATTCCAGGTAAAACAGTAAGAGAAGATTTTTTTTGCAATCATCTTTTTACCGAGAAAATCTCACTCAGATTCTATCAGCGCGTCGCGATTCGTTTATATATGTCCACTTTGCGGTAAGATTAAAAAAATATGTTCTACGAAAGATAAAATATTCACGTTCTTCTAAATCGATATACGAAACGGTCGAGTGAAAGGTCTGCAGATGTAAACTGGGTGAAAAAAAAAAAAAACAACAATTGTGTAGAGAAATTGTTAACGATTTTTCAAAAACACTGGCGGAGAACTCTTCTGGTTTTCATGTGTAGAGATTAAAACGGAACGGAGAAATGAGAAGATGGATTTCTTTTTTTTTTCCATTAACGATCGTTGCTATTTTATCAGATTTCTCCGAAATCCCCTTCTGAAACAATGACGGGTCTATAATTGATTTTCGATAAAACGTAAGAGAAAAAAAAAAAATAGTGAAATTGTTACGGAACGGCAAAAAAGGTTGAGGAGAAAGGTGGGATACAGAGAAATAGGCATATGCACATATAGAAGTATATGTGAGAAGCTGAGATGAAGATAAAAAGATAAAAATTGGAGGGTAAAACCGGCGGCGTTCTCCCGAGGGATAAATCACCGCGCCTTCTTGTATCGAGAGACAAATAGTGTTTCTCCTCTTACCCCTCGCCCTAAAGGCGTGCGTATAAGCCAAACAAGGCTTAATTGCCTTCTATTGACATGCACGTGTGCGGCGAAGTCTTTTGTTTCTGGATTTGTCCGAAGAGTCGGTGCCGCCTACGCCGAGGAAAAATTAATCTTGGAGCTACCCACCACCGCAAATACTGCTACCACCAACAGGAAAAGAAAACAGCAGCGCGGTACCCAAAAGAATGCAGAATAGTTGCTGCTTTTGTACCGCTGTTGTAACTTTGCGGCTTCCTCTTATTCCGCTGCACAAATCGGGTAAAATCTTCAATGCTACATAACCAACGTTGGTTTTAGTTTTAGTTTATATTTTATTTCATTCTGTTTCATTTGATTTTATTTTATTTTATTTTATTCATCTCACCCCCGCAACGACCATTCACATCTTCAACGCAGCCGGTGACCGCGCGGGTATTACGTAACATTCAAAAACGAAACAGGAGGATAACATGGAGGATAAATAAAAGAAATTATGAAATACACCTGATTGCGGAAGCTGAAATAAGAGTGGAGTGGAGTGAAGTGGAGTTTTTGATGATCCTACATTTGATATTTTATACCCTATATAACAGCCGTATAGTTAATGGAAACTAAATGAGTTTTTATCCGTGACTATAATATACGCGACTATAACTTTTACAAAATTTTATATGTATTTCAAAGAGCTGTATATAATAATTCGAGAGTGGAAAAGAGCTGGTTGTAAAGGCAATATAACGATAACTACAGTGAAAGTGAACGAGCTTTTTAGTGTACTTACTAAATGTATATATATTCACATGGTATACTGCTTAATATTATACATCGCGGTTATGCAAAATGTCAGTTCACAAACGTTTTCTAAATATTCACATTTCTAATATATTAAAAAAAAAAAACAAGTAAACGGATTGCTAAGGAAATGAGATAAAAAATAGCGTGCGCATACTATCCGATGTTGGAATGACGGTAGAACAACCATTGCTGAAGCTCGTCATAATCGACGATAGATCGAAAGAAAAAAAATCATCCCATCGAATTCGTGTAGATGGATGAGAAAAAAAAATTTCTCGGTAGAGTCTCGATGTGATAATCGGTTTAAAATAATTTCGCAAGTATATCGGTATATGGTGATAAATATAATATAACGTGATTGAAAAATTTAACCGTGTTATTTTGTCTCTATTTTATTATTTTATTTTTTTTTCTTTTCTCTTTATAAATATATGGTGGTAAAAGAAGAATATTGTGAGTTCTCAGCAGCCTAAGTGAGGTCGAGATTTGATCTAGCTGTAAGATGGTATTTATTTCTATACCCATAAAGGTATCATATGTATATATATATAAATGTACGAGACGAGCGGTGATGGATGTTCTCGATAGCTTCTGCTCTTCATACTTCACATGAAGTAGGTATGTAATGTGTGTGTATACACGTTTAAATATATGTGTGTAGAGTTATACGGCGTGAATTTAATGCCGCGACGCGATAATCGCACCGCGATCTCCATCTCCATCTCAGCGCAATCTCCATTGAGGATTTCCCGCGCGCGGTCGCTGCTGCAAAATCGGACTCTGGACGGACGGACCTCTTCTGTAGCTCCATAGCTTCAGCATTAACTTGTACGTACACCACCACCAGCTCGTGAGATGAGGTGATCTCTTATATTTCTTCGCGTTATTACCGTGGTAATCAATGCCACTAATAGCTATATGAAGGGACGCTAAACGCATAGCCATTCGCAAACGATTCGATACGCACGAATATAAAATAAAAACATCTCTCACTAGACATACACATAGTAACGTATATAGTTATATCGCAACGTAATTTTAACGCGACGATTATTTCACGTGACGTAAAAGTCGATCGAAAAAAAACATTTCGGTGAGAGGTCTTTATGTGGAACTGTGAAAAAAAATCAGGTATTCGCAATCTGCTCATATAATTTTCAGATAAAATACATAAAGAAAATTTGAAGATAGAATTTTGAAAAGATAAATGGAGGTTAGATGCTGAATAATTTTTGACAATCGAACTCGTATACATTCCCGGAAATGAAGGTGGTATCCGACTTTCCGATTCGGTCCATATATCATTCCATACATGACATAAGACGGGGTCGTAGAATTTGACGTAATGTTAAGAGAGCAGAAAAAAAAAGAAATTTTTGAAACAAGTAGGGGGCGGGGAAATCGAGCGATATCGGGGTACGTCAGAAACGTAGAGTTTTAATTCCACGCCCTTTGCAACGTGTACCGTACGTCTTGTAAACGTCTGATGTTTTCGAATGAAGTAACGAACGAAGGTCCCGACGTCTGGACGTCTCGACGCACGTCGACCCGTCACTCGGTTTGACGGTTACAAGTCTGGAGCCCAACACCAAACGGACATACCAAACGAACACACACCGCGATATATAAATATGTGTATCATACGTACGCACGTATATGTACAGATAAAAACCGTATGTGCTCGTGATGTAAAGGCATCATACATTTATGAACCGACTCTTCTGATATATCCTATATATGCATATAAATACATAATATATAATCGCTAAATAGAACCAAAGTGAGTGAGTATATAAAGTAAAGTGAGTGAGTGAGTCACTTGTTAAGAAAAAAGAATTACTCACTTCATAAAAGCGTGAGAGGAACTGAGGCGCGGACTCTAGACGAGAAGTAAAAAAAAAAAAAAAAGAAAAAGGAAAACCAGAACAAATAACAAAACGAAAGAGATGAAAAAAAAATGAAAATAATCATAAATAAATAAAATAAAATGAGATTGTTTAAAATACTTCCCACGTCCCGAAATATGCTCTCGCTTTTCAATCCGACCCCGCGCCCTCCCCCTCAGGGCACACGTTATGTTTACTCGTAATTATTTACTCAGTGAGGTAACACTAACCGTCGAATAAACAGGCAAATCAAGGTCACACAGACGTCGATTGACTCGGAGGTTATGTACCACGTACATAAAACAAATTATTGACGCCAATTCGTAGTGGTAACTGAGTGAGAAAATCGTCCAATGTTATTCCAGTGATTGGAAATATTGATTCGAGTGATTTAGTGAAATTTGCGGAAATTTTTTTTATTCAGACATTTTTTTGGTGATGCGAAACGAAACCCCTCAGGTTGTTACCGATATTACAGCCCTGCAGAACCTGACCACTTTGCTGCCATTCGTTCGTTCGTTCGTTGGACCTCGTCATCGTTCAACCAGCTCAGAGGATCGCGTGACGCTAATGGTTTGTGGACCAGTTAGTTAGTCGAGTATAGAAGAGATAGGTAGAGGTGAAGTTGGTAGGTAGATAGGTAGGTAGGTAGGTAGGTAAGCAACCACTGTTCGTATAAGATAGATCATAGGAGTCGTGTGAACCTTTTCTCTCGATCGGGAAAAAACGTTATTCATGCGACATTGATTATTTAATTTTGTCAAATGAAAAGTTATAGACGAATCGATTCATTACATGACATACACGGTTTCATTGGTACCCGAGATTCCACAGTTCAAAATAAATTCGAGATTTTGTTGCTTGCTAAAATAATTACGGCGTCCACCCGATCGTTTTCCCTGATGGGAAATCGGTTGAATTTCTAAAGTTCTCGAAAGTTTTTGGAAATATATTGAAGTGATTGGAATCCCCGAGTACCCCGTACAACCCATAGAATTCCATGAAATTTGTTTAAGCTCTAAACTGCAGTATACGCGATTTTTGAAAGCGATTAACCCCTAGTCCTATTGCCATTACATAGGTATACGAACGGACTAACAATATTCTCGTCGAGTTTACCTACGGCCTAACGCATAAGGTGTTGCAAGCACAAGGATCGTTTTATAATATTATACCAGTAGTAGTGCAGTAGTGGGTGCCGCGTGGACACGGTCACGATTAGCGAGTCCCGATAAGGCTATCGCCAAACAAGTCTTTACACCTTCTTAGCCCATCGCACTAAGTTAGACGCAGTTTGCAGGGCTCCGATTCCTGTCGGCAGATAGCCTCACCTTAAGCCCTGCAGTCTGCAAAAGCTGATGAGAGGAGGAGTAGGTATAAGGCGATACACATAGTTGGAGGGAACTCTGGAAGCGCGGCAGGAAGGGTGCCAATGAAAATAAGCGCGATGAGGATAAAATAGGGGCGGTGGTGCGGAGTGAAAAAGGTCGGGGAATTGGCCGGTCTATAAAAATCGTTCGATCTCATCGTCGGGCGGTGAAAAACCAAAAAATCAATATCCCCCTAAAGGAAGCAAAAGGGAAGCGAAAGCAAAAAAAGTCAAGAGAAAAAAAATCGATTGGATTGTCGCGCCCTCGCAACAGGCAGCTCAGATATTCTAGCTGCTGGTTTTTGCACGCCTTTGCGAAGAGCACAGCCTGCAGCCCGATTGTATGGTATAAAGTAAAGGTGGTGTTAATTAACGACGTGGTCAGGAGCAAACTGCAAACTGCAAACTGCAGGGAAACCGCGCGCGGTTCTCTATACTGTCTACTGGCACCTTCGGAGAGATCCGTAGATCCGATAAGAACATTCACAGATTACTCGCGAAGAACGCCGCGCGAGGTATTATACTAAGGTGGCGCAGGTTATGGCGATGCTCATGCATCCTTATGCTCTTGGAAAACTTGCGGGACTCGATGAGGGGTTTTTTTTTCCTACTTTTTTTTTTCGAATTGCATTTCAAACTCCTAATTAAGCAGTTTATTATAGGCCATGACAATTAATGGAGTGTTACACCTAAATGCAATGATGCTTTGAAAAATTCATACTACACCATACGCATATCGAGGCGTAATAACCAGACCGCCGTAACCCTCAAAAGTGGACAGAATTTTTGAATTTTTTTTTTCTAAGTTTCTTAACACTTTCATGCAGGGAAAATAACTAAGACGCCATTTTACATGAAATATGGGCATATCTCTAGATCTTTTGATTTTGGTGATGGTGCATAGTTTCGTACGTATATATGGTAACAAATGCAATACTTGCAGTGCATTTTCCACAAGAAGATATATCATTTTGAGGGTAACTATAGTGTTTCAGCCGATTCGTACCATTACCCGGCCGTTGTAACCCCAAAACCACCTAATAGCCTAAGGGTGAAAGCATGAGGTAGGACCGGTTGAAAGAGTGTGCCATGATTTTTTTTTCCAAAATATCAAGAATGAAAAGTTTCAGAGATATGCCCATATACATAATATACATAGAGTGAATCCTGTTGAGCGTACATACGTAAGCGTATATGTAACATAGGTACACTTGGTACATACAGGGTGTAATTTTTTCACCCTTGAGCTCGTGCGCGGTGCGCCGGTGCAGAATCTTGAGAACCGAGTTATTATCTAATTACTGGATGGTAGGATGTTAGGCATGCGCAGGTTGATTCTCTCTTTAAAAATTCAGAACACGCCATTGATAAATACCATGTTGAATGTATACAAGGTTCGCATATATACATATATATGTATGTAGGAACTTCGCGCAGCCGGAGATGCAACGCGACGTATATACACTTGCTATGTACTATATATAAGTAAGTTTTGCAAAGGCAATCGGTTTTTAAATACCCGCATTTTCTGACGACAATTACGGTTACGAGATCTTCCTCTTTCTCCTTCTTCTTTTTATAACAACGTTAAATATCTTGGGCATATGATGATCTTTCTTCTTCTCGGATTCTTTTTTTTTTTTTTGTATAATTTATATACATATCGTTACGTAAAGAAACGTGCTCGCGTTTTTGGCCTGTGGCGGAAAAAGAGAATTTGTTGCGGCGACGAAGGTTCGAATATTTTATTCATTTACCGATCCTCGTAGGTAATTACCTGCTCCAAGGCATCTCATCGACGCGGTGTAGGTCAGATATCGTACGCCGATTATATATGAAAGTGTTACGGAAGAGGACGATCGATACAAAATTAAGCGTATCAATTTTCTTTTTTTCTTTTTTTTTTTGCATCCATATTATACTTTCAACCCCGTAGTTTATGGTTTTAATTTTTAGCAAGTAGTTCGACACTGTACAATAAAACGCGAGAGAAAATTTTGTTGAACTCTTATTCATGTTTTGCTCTTTTAAGTACATCATATAGGTATATAGCAACACGGTTATAAATTTGAATATATGGTGATGCGTGGCAATAAATATGAGGAGACTAATAGGCTATTAGCTCATTCAGGAACGTATATATTAGAGCAACATTACGTTTAAAGAAAAATAGAATAAAAATTTCTACCTCGATAGTGTCCTCGGGGCTAATACGTTCAACGTTTTGTTCAACGTCCAATGTTCAGTTTGTATGTAATTATTTTAGTTTTACAAAAAACGGAACATTGACCCCGTCAATTTGTCGTGAATCGTTGTTACAATTATCACTGTAGTAAATTATACACGTCAAACGTGTTTGCGTTGAATCATACTTGATACAGAAGTAGCTGAAAGAGTAATTGAAAAACGTCGGGAAGTGGTTTATCCAGCAGAGAGTAACCTTGAAAATTTCTCCCCTGGATTCTTCCGAGGTCACGTTCATTGACTTCGGGTTTATCTGCGGCGTCGCTAAATCGTTTGGGGTGAAGTTCGACGTTGCACTATATACGTTGGCTGTGAAGCGACGCTCAAAGATGCGCCTCGTAACTCATGGTGAAATTATTAAATTAATACAGCCGGACGTATTCCTCGTACAAGTTGGCGTTACCTAGTCAGGAGATAAACACAGGTTACCGTGTAATAACGCCTTAACGATAAAACAACCCAAGAGCTGGGAGAGGCCGACACATGCATTTTGTAGCACAAGATATGCTCAATGCAATTCGATTATTGAATGACTTTTTTTTCAAATCCAGAGAAAACAAGCGATTTTTGCCGAAGAAATTTTTTAACCAAAAATCAAAAGCGAACGATTTTTCGATTCAAACGTTACAGCTGATTTGTACCGCTACGAAAAATTATTCAAATTATCTGCATAGAACTTAAAGACGTCCTGGTAGTAATTTCCATCTTTATTGTACGGATATTGTATGAAATTTACCGTAAGCTTCAAATACATTTCATAAGATAAATCGACTGCAGTGGTTGGTAGTGGTGGAGGAGTATAAGAAGGGTAACATCATCAGCTATAACAATATGTATCTGCATTTCAAGAGCTGCTGCTGCTGCTGCTGCCGTTGCAACGGCCGCAGAAGCATTATGCGATTATGCAAATCAGACAATTTCTTTTACCACGAGCTCTCATGATCCCGCGGAACGTTTCTAGGTCATTTATTATCATTATCAACGATCAACGCGGTCATAACGCGCGATATTGTGAACGATCATCGACTGCATCAGCGAGCGATCGAGAGGAGTGCAAGAATGCGTCAATCCTCCTGTTTTTGTTTTAACATATTTTTTTTTTTCTCAAATATATTCGCTCGAATTTTATTATTTTTGTCTCGGTTTTTGCCGCGTGGCGTCCGATCCGATCTTCGTTTTTTATTTCACATTATTTCGATACGATCGTTTAATACCCTCCAGGATGATCGTTTTCAGCGAGGACTTCGTACCGATATTTTTCTGCACGTACACATACATAAAATGTCCACACATACCTACCGCTCATTTGCATGGGATCGTATGTAAAAATATATATATATATGTATATGTTGATGTACACCATATGATATATATAAGTACGTCGCACCCGGTGAATGGCGTGAGCTCTTACGGCAGCAATTCTCGAACCTTATTTACCGTTTCAACTTTTAACTTTCCGGGTTGGTACCAAAAGCGCGATGTAAAACGTTCCGTTCCGATCCAGGCACGACAAATTGAAAATTACAACGCGTAATATGCAGATAGATTTACGCATGTATATATGTATGTAGGTATGCACCTCTTTAATCTACATACCCTACATACGGTTCTCCACTGTTATTTCTTTTTTTTTTTAATTTATTTATTTATTTATTTATCTTTTTTCTTTTACGTATATATACGAGCAAGCCTTATATAGACTTCCGTTGCCAACTTTTCTCAATTAGGATTAATTGATTCTCGTTTATAATTATATTATCCGAATTTAATGCCCCTGCGTCATATATTGAAAGTTGGTTATACTTATATATACTATATGCAAATGCATCGATATATACTGCATTATATACTGCAAGAGGAATCGCAACGGGACATTAAGAAATAGTTGTGCCGACGTACACCGTCATTACATATAAATATGTATATACACACAATTACATAGCTATGTAGTTACATACATGCATCTGTGTGTGTGTGTGTGTGTGTGTATGTATATACATATCGTTGTTATAATTATTATAATAATTATCGTTATTCTTATTATATGGCTCTTTAAATGGCGGCAATAAATTACCAACACTGTTTCATTCCTGAATATGTACCATATTATAATACTACACAGCTACAAATCTCTGGCTTCATGAGTTCTCGTGCTTGATCCCGCGCCGAGGTAACCGCAATAGGCTTTTAAACGTTCTCTGCACCGTCATGAAGAGAACAGCATTACGTATTTGATATATATATATAAAAGCTGATCTTTCTGCCGCACATCGGGTCTGCGGCATCTTCTTATATATATACATATACATAAATACACACGTTATTATACAATTTGGTACAGAAATTCCAAACATTTTCGTTTCAAAATTTATTGCAATTTATATAATCGTTCGAAATTTCGAAGAAAAATCAATTCGACGCACGTGTGCAGGTCATGTCGAAAATTTCTTTTGCCATTTCTCTGATTTGTAGAATCTGATTTTGCAGGTTATCATTCCATACCTATTTAAAAAACTGTAGACTTTTATGCCACTGAAATTCCGATTCACTCGTCTTAAATCCATGCTCGTTTTGATAATAAGTATATATATTTAATTATTTATGTAATTGATATACTTGGAATACCGATTGTCGGATAAATTATAATAATGAAATGTCGTTGTACTTGTGCTTCTGATGTAAAGCTGCATTAAATGCATATGTATAACTATATTTCTGCCTACCTAGTAGCAACGGCAGCAGCATCAGCAGCAACATTAAGCTACGTCGTGCTCCTGCATCACAGAGTCAAGAGGTGGAGATATAATTTCATGCAAAGGAGTCGGAGACCTCTGATCCATATTGCCGCGCAGAGAGAGAGAGAGAGAATTGTTGGAAAAAGAAAAAAAAAAAAAAAAAAATCGTGGGGGAGAAAAGGGAGACTGGGGGAATATAAAGATGAGAAATATGAAGAGAGTGGGGAATGAAGAGTGAAGAATCGTAAGAAGTAGAGTTGAGAGGAGGTGGAAAAATCTAACTTGGAAATCGTAACGTTCGATATAATAACGAGTAGCAACTGCTTGTCTGGTAACTATGAATGAGTAGATCACGATCGACTTATAAGCTACTTTAAATACTATCGTAGCTACTATCCTGATCTCCAACAATTGTATCCATGTGTACGTGCTCTTTATTTTGTATCACGATTGTTAACTCTTATAATTGATTTGGCGGAATTATTCAAATTCTGCCGCAGCTACAAGCGGTGCTCGAGACCAAACTCGAATGATTTTTGTTTTTTTTTCTGTTCATTCATCAAACGTTACGATTTAATGGATTACGCTCCGAATCGATAGTTAAGACATTATTTATTTATTCATTGTTTTTTTTTTTTTTTTACCTGTACCAGATTAACGTTCATGCAGATTGCAGGAGGTGCCTTATCAAGTTTGCGATATCCAATTATAAAGATGCATAAGTAAGCCGTTTAAAATATGCAAATTATTACGAAATTGCGTATATAATATACATATATAGTACATAACATGACTGCGCGAGGCGTCTTGAATTGAAGATATAATGTGCGCATTTATACTTACGAATTTAACTTTCTACCCATATTGTAGCGTATATCCGTTATTGAAGATCGTCCGTTGCAATAAAATTGACATTGTTATCGTGTAACGGGATAACGAGACATCCGTGTATACGTATATTTATTCATTTAAATTATCCAAATGATGATAATCAGTGAAATTCGACGGTACTTTTTTCAAGCCCGGACCTTTCCCAGTTAGTAACGTGGGGAAATTCGTATCGCATCTGCATTTCCCAAGGCATTTCGTATCGAAATTCAACCAGATTCGATACGCGACGCATCGGTGTGAAATTAAATTGTTGAAAATTTCACTAAAATTTGTCGCTTCATACCTCATTCGGAATGTCTGGCCAATATACTTTCGTCTCTTAAACTAGTCATTTATCTCATGCAAAAAAGCGAAGCTTCCTGACTTGATCCGTTTTTTTTTTTTTTCTTTTCTCTATTCGCTTTTACTCAAGCAATATCACATGCTCAATGTTGTTCTGCGCTTGAAATTCTTTTTCCTGTTGCGGATTGCAGCAGACGGAAGCAAACTCCGATAGTTGGAGTACCCGGGTATAGTTTACAGCGAATTCAAAAGAAAAATGTTTTTTGCTTAAACTGACCTCGCAACTATAACTATATATCGTTATACATATAGATACGTGTCGCGGTATGGGATCAAAGATTGCGTAGTTCACCATAGCCATCATTGGCCAGTGAACTTCTTCTCTATGCCCATTCTCAGATGTTTTATTATACTGGATCGTTGGACACTGTCCACTACTGTTGTGTCTGCTTCGAATCATAATCAGGCGAATCGACTTTATGGTCCGCTTTCATTGCCTGGCCTTTGTTTCTCTTGAACTGCTCGACAGATGCGATCGTTTAATACATCTACCGAAAGCTCCCAGATTTCTAGATGATTCGATTGTTTGTGCCAATTTTATAAGAAATTCAAAAATCTGAATAGGAAAAAAAATAAAAACTCTCAGAAAGGATCCGGCCTGAAATATAAATTTTTTTAATCGACTATTTTTCATTAGCAATTTAGTTGAAATCTCGAGAGAATAGATATTCTTTTCGATCAACAAAAAATCGGGCTAATTACATATCTCACCAATTCAAAGTTCTTCCACTCATATTTTCTTTTTTTCTTCAGAGTTCAATGCATAGCTTCGTGTGACTTTTTTTGAAATTTTTATCAGCACGATGGGAAAATTTTCATTAAAGAATTTTACCGCCGGACTATATAGGTATAGAACAAAAGCGAAGAGAAATATCCTCATGCGCCGAAGTCGCGCGAATACGATTTGCATATTCCCATTACTCTACTCTCCTGAACTCTGCAGGACCCGCGCGTTCCCATTATTGCGAAGCGGTCCTGTGTTCGACACGCCAATACTTCGTCGAGCAACAACCTGGTAGGTAGGTAGGTAGGTAGGTAGATTCTTAGCTGTTTTGTAGATAGGATATAAGGTATAAGTGCAACATATATATGTATATGTATGTATACAGCATCTATACATAATATATCTTGGAGAAAACAGAACTACCGAACACTCCCGCGCTTTAATTCCAACTTCTCCCCGTTACTGCCCGTTCTCAATTTTGATCAAATATTTAGCATCAAATCGTGTAATCTCAACCAAATTTTTTTTTTTCTTTTTCATCTATTCAGGTTGGTTTTTGCACCAGCAGTAGATTTAAGTGAAGAGAATATTAGCAGATGCTGGGTTTAATGCTTTATAATGAGTTGCACCAGCAGAAGCAGCAGCAGCAGCGTATGGTGTGTGTAACTCGTTGGTAGCAATGAAGCAATTAAATAGCAATTTGTTATAATTACTCCTCTTGCTTTTAACCTCTCCACTGTTTTAAACGCAACACTTTATATATATTTATGCGTACGCGCCAGTATTCGGTTATATGTATCATTAAATCTAATAAATTTACGCACAGTTTATGTGTAGGTATAATATAAAAATGCTCCAACGAAAATGAATCACAGTAAATTTTTCACGCGTGAGGTTTTTTTTCTTCTTCTTCGTGCCACGCTGGTTTATTATTAAAGGGATAAAGGGAGGAATTCCTGGAATTGCATATAATAGTTGAAACTATAGAAAATGCGTGGATGCAGGAATCCACTTTTATTTAATATCGGTCCATAAGTCTGTGTCTCGCGTTCGATCTGACCGTACATACGTCCGTCTGTCGGAAGAAGGATATAGTATACAGGCGGCATGTAAATACATACCTATAACCTTATAGTTAGCTTCATGAATGTGCGGAAGGTACGCTCGGGTATATATACATATATACCTACCTGCATACATATACCCATCTTTATACCTGCCATAGAGACGGCGATATATAATTCATTGATTCGAATAAAGTCATTTGCGTATATCGCGCGCCGTTCGTTACCGATGCCGCTGTTGCCGGTGCCGCTTCTGCTTTTACTTTTTCTCCATCTTCTTCTTCGTCGTCTTCTTCGGTTTCTACTTCTTCTTCTTTTTTTTTTCTTTTCCGGCACTTATGGTGAGCCATCCAATAGAGCAGACTGCATCGCACGGTCCACATGCTGATCGTGTACGGTTCTCACAGTATCCGAGGTAATCACAGTAACAGCGAAGTAAGGTAGATTAGGCATGTAGGTTGCCTAAAAATATTATCAATACAACCACATGCAACATGGAAGAATACTGGACAAGACTATAATACTTACGTATGAATACCTGCATATTAAAGCGGTCTTATTGATCTGGTGAAAGAAATTAACTTGGTTAAATGGTATGGAGTCCGTGAACTTAGCTATCGAGAATTGTCGATAACCTATCGGGCAATAATCTAACTAAATACAAATGCAGAAATAATCATAATTAACGATCTCTACATGCAATACGAATATCATATCTATTTCACCTGTAAAAATACCGGAAAAAAAGAATCAACGAAAAATCGTTGATCGATATTAATTGCGAGGTAATATTGCGAAACGATCATAACTATCGGTTTTCATGTAGTATACAGACATAGCCTGTACTGTATGGTAAGGCCGGGGGTAAAGACGGTGATCAGGACAAAGAATAAAAAAGAAAGCGGAAGATTACAAACGACGCAAGAAAACAAGGAATAAAAAAAATCTATGATCTCTACTCAATGTCGATCGATAGATGGCGATCGCCCGCCCGGCTTCTGCTGTAGCGGTCAATAAATTCTTGACTATCTTTACGGCCGTGTCCTGATGCCGCGCAGATTCTGCAACTTGGAACGTTCTTCTTCGATCTGTCACTCTGAACATCCTTGACGATATTTTATAAGAAAACGATCATGCGGTAAATCTACACATTCAAAAAAATTATATTCAGGAAGTTAGAAATTTTCTAATCCTGACTGAAGATTTCTTTTAATTTTTTTTATATTCCTCATATCCTTTAATGGGATTTTAATTTGTCTCATCGCGTTATACACCGATATGAATATGCATGAAAGAAACCGATCGCGTTTCTTTAATTTACGTTTCTTTTATTTTTCGTTTAATTCTCATTCCGTATTTTTATTTGTTTTTCTTCTAAATTTTATCCACTGTCCCCACCATATTTTTATTGGTCGTAAATTAGGGCTTTAATCCTCGTAGCCAATGAAATCTTAAACGTACCTCATAAAATCCCCTAATTAAGCGTCAAAAAAACCTTCTCCAATAACAAGCTGCTGATCTCAAATATATACATATGTATACCATTCCATTTTTTTTTTCTTTTTCATTTCTTTTTAATACATACATATATTCATTCTTCATATTATTATTCATCTGATATTGTCTATAGTCAACGAAATTTTGAACCGCATCTGATCTTGGGGTCACGAACTCCGAATTAAAGGGCCCTCATCACATGCCAACACCTTATAAGGCTCAGAATTTGTATTAGAACAAAAAAGAGAAAAAAAATTCTTTCAGAATAATCGTTGGAGAACATAAGGAACAAACATAACGAATGAAATTTGTGACTATGATGAAGAAAAAAAGAGAAAAAAACCGTATGCGATTAAAAATCGAAAAGGGAATGATGCATAACCTGAAATTTCCATTGGGAATGAAGAATGAAACAATAATGAAGCGACTTTTTCTCCGACCGTTGAAAAACGCAAAATCCAAAATAACCAATGCGATCGGTAAGCACGATTAGAAATTTTTTTAAAATCAATATTAAAATCAGGAAAAAAAAGGGTATTGTAAATAGAAAAGAAATTCGTGCCAATTTTTTGTTATCATTGAAAGACATGGAAACGAATGCAATTACAGCAAATTGTATGCTCACGACGAAGAGAGATGAATATAGACAAAACTGGTAGAAAAATAAAAGATGAAAGGAAATATGAAAAGAGATGGAGTAAAACGGGAGGATAATGAGAAGGCGATAGCGGACGTCGCACGTGGGCCTAAACTAGGCCCAAATAGCGCCCCACGCTGTGACTCGTTGCGACACGATCGAAGGTATGTCGTGGTTTTGTCGGGCTTATATTGGGCCCCAACGATATAGGTTCGAGGTCTCGGATGGTTTGAGTATTATACGTGACTATATCCGTTGATATAACCCACCTTATACATTAGTAGCTATATGACGGCGTTACGAAATCGTGAAGAAATCCAAATATATGACCCAAAGTTGAACATAAAGTATATATATACGTGAGTAAAAAAAAAAGTACAAAAATAAAAAACCAAAAATAGAAGAAAAAAATTAACTGAAAAATCTTTTAATGTATACCTATGTATATGATACGTATCACAGCCCTGACGCAGCTTTGATCGGGTATCATTTGGTGATTGTCATTTATTCATATCATTCGAATAAAAATTTGTTTATTCTTTACTTCGATTTTTTTTTTTTGGTTTTAATACAATGCGATGGATATCAGCTCATGCGTCGAGTTATATATTACGAATACACTGGATATTCGATACACCGTTATCAAATAATTATAAATAAAATGGAATAACATAAAATAAAACGACG